>OY728152.1:943213613-948177827 GCA_963277665.1 Viscum album | reverse complement strand
TTGCATTACATGCAATCGCAACCTTCCTCGATAGCGTGGTGTGGTACGTAATCCTGAGTTTCACGAAACAATGATATGCTATTAAAATATTATTAAAACTAGCCGTTATGAATAGTAATAACCACTTTTTAAAATTCTGTAAATCTTATATTTCAAAATGAACTTCATTTTTGGATTCGGAGTATCGAATTTAGCCTAAGGAGATATTTTGGTACATTTCGGATAACTTTCATATTCTGATGAATAGTGAAAATTACTAAATTATAATTAAAAACAACTTTTTTAATCGAAATAATTAATAGTGATAAATCATTAATTTGAGTGGTTTTAAAGTATATTTAGAATATATTTTTACAATTTAATACAATGTTGGTCATTGGATGTAATTTCACATTTATACTAGACATAAACATGTGTCAATCTTTTGATAGATATTGTTTCTTAAAAACACGCTATTTGTTTTAACAGCGGGATTTAATTATAAAATTAATTAATGCAACTTTTATGTTATGAATTTGGTAAAATAGACTTCATTTTTGAATTCGGAATATGAAATATAGCTTGGGATAAAATTTGGCATTGTTCTGAAAAACATCAATTTTTGATGAATAGTGAAACTACTAAGTGGTAGGTTAAAAAATGAATTTTGCATAAAACTTAATTTTACCGCTTCTGTGAATGGAATTTCGAAACTCCGAGAGACACGGTTAATATCAAGGACTAAAATGTGGTTCAATGAGATGAAAATAATTTTTTGGTGAATAGTAACTTTTTACTTTTTTTACCACGGTTAATAGTAAATAGGGTAACTAAGGGTAAATATGATATTAATATTACCCTAACACATGTCCTAATTCTATTGGACAAGTGTAATTCGACCCAAAACAAACTTAGGAATAAAATATGACCATTTAGGCCCACTTGGATTAGATTAGGACATTTATTATTAATTTATTTAAAGAAGGGTTAAAATAGTTAAAATCAAAGTTTAATAAGTAAATCATTTTTAATATGGGGTTATACATAAGATAAATTCGATTATAAATATTCATTAGAAATCTAAAAAGATTTCCTAAATGATGGTATTTTATTTTTAATTTTTAGACATCAAATAATATAATTTATTTATGACACAAAGATGATGCAGTAATTATCTTATTAATGAAATATTGACATAATTGATATATAAATATCAAAATAAATGGAATTTAAGACTTTTTATGAATTTCACTAATTTTATAGGTTACTATGATATATTAGTGTTGATTTAATCAACTTGGTTCGAACATATAATTCTGTTATGACTTTCACAAAAATCATATATCAAATAGTGTCAAAATTGACACAAAATAGTTTTTAAATAAAATATTATATTACTAATTGTTATTTTATTCCTAAAAATCTAAGGTTCGGCCAAATGACTTAGATAAGGATATATATATTAATAATAAACAATTTGGGGTTCGTTTGGCATGTTATAGTAAGTGTATTAACCATATAGTGAAAGAAAACAAAAAAGACACGGTAAAAGTTAAATTAATCAACTTAGAGTTAAATCTAATTGATAAGGTTAAAATAATACCCTAAACTTGTCTAAATCCTATTGGTTGATAGGATTTCTACCCATCCCCACTTTAGCTTCGAAATAAGACCCTTTGGAACCATTATAAACCGATTTTAACTTTAATATAAAATAATATTTTGAGGTATTCCTAAGGTGCCCCTCTCCTCCCTTATAAAAGGACACCTCCTCCCCTTCCTCCTCACACCAATTTGAGCACTCAAGCTCGGCCAACCCCTGCCAATTTCTCCTCTCCACTTCCCTAGCAACATCCTAGAGGTTCTGGTCTTCCTCAAAGACCAATTTTAGTGCCCTAAGAGGAGGTCTCAAGAGGCACTTCAAAGAAGAGGTAATTACCGTTACCAATTCTTTCATCTTTATTTCTTCTTCCACTTCTTCTTCTTAGGTTGTTTCATTATGAAGTAATAACATCAGTATAACTCATATACTGATATGTTATTATAAGTATGAAACAACCCTATTTCACCATCTATCTATCCTACGGAAAAAGAAATCACCGCGCGTGCGTACGTACGGAATACCGTCTCCACGCCGTGGTGTAATCTATTTTCCACCACCACCTTACATGGATGGGTATAATGGTGTAAAGAATAACTATACATAGTTATTAAAACATCATATTGATTCTGATATATTGTATAATCCACTCCAATTCAATTCAATATTTATGGAAATGATATCATCGCTCGTGCGTACGTACGGACTACCGTCTCCACGACGCGATGAGATTCATTCTCCATGTTAACCATTTAAGAATGATTATAATGTATATATAAGAAATAATAATGAAATATATGAAATTATAAAGCTACTGGATTTATGTATATATATACATATGTATGTCATCTACTTACTTCCATTTCAAGACAATAAGGAAAGGAAAACAGCGTTCATGCGTACGTACGGACTACCGTCTCCATGAACGGTGTTTTTCATTTTTATTTATCTACCTATTATATATATATATATACTGAATGTATATGATATATAAATCATATTTTATATTCTGGAAGTAAGTAAATCATGATATAAGTAATAGTGATGTCAAGAACAACAAGTCAAAACACCTAAGATAAATGAAACGATTTTACCCAAAACGCTTCTTTAACATGGAATTTACAAAAGAACGGGTAATATAATGTCATAATTGAACCATATATGATATCATAACAATGAATATGATTCTGTAATAAGTCAATAACATGATTTAAATCATTATACAGGAGGTTCGGACACTTACAAAGCAAGTCGGACCTAAGGTAAGGGAAATATCACAATCTCATTTTTATCCGAGATTGTTTATTCGTAAGTATTTACTGGGGTGTATTTTATCATCCAAATCCATGTTTCATCAAAATGTAATATTATTTCCATCCTCCTACAATTGTTTAAAACCATTTTTACCCTTCGGTGAGTTTTTAGTAATATGTATGAAAGGAATCTTTTGTCGTACGAGGTACTTTTTGACTTTTCCGACAAAAGTACGAAGAATGTTTTTTTTTTAACTTATACGGCATGAATGGATTTTAAAACATTATTTCCAAGAAGATTCCTTTACAAGTTTTCAAGTTTATTTTTAATAAACTTCTTTTATTTTAAAGTTGTATGACATGTTATGAAAGGAAAATGTTTTTGAAGAAGAAAGGATATTTTCCTCAAGAATGGAGTTCAAGTATTTTATCAAAATTATTTTCCATCTAAGATAATAAAAGGGTTTTGTTTTTATCCCTATTATTACATTGGTTTGATTATGTTGTGATGGAAATATTTTTATTAATTCCTTTATCTTATATGAATTTTTTTATGATGTCATGTTGTTTAAGAATCCCATTTTTATTACATGGGTTATGCGATGAAGTATGATTTATGATTATGTGGGACACATAAGAAAGGATTCATTATAAGATGGGTGGGACCTATATCTCCCTCCAATGCATTGGGTAAAGACTTTATATCTCATGAGATAGACATGGCTGGAACGGAATGTTATTTCGGTTCAGTGATACAGGACTGAAACGAGGAGTGAACTCGGTTCAGAAAGGGACTTTGTGCACTAAGATAGTCTTGGCAATGAGTCATGACTAACAAGAAATGATTTTCCATGATTATGTGTGCATGCCACAAAGTTTCAAGTTTTATGTTTTGATTATGGGGATCTCATTTTCACTTCTATGATTTATTCCATGTTAAGATATTATGATCTCTTTTGCAGGTTTTGATTTTCATAAAGATATGATATGATTTTTATTTCCTTTATTTGCCCTTGCTGAGCATTTGAGCTCACCCTTTTATGTTTTCTTTTCCCCAGGATATAAAGAAAGGTTTTAGGTAGAAAAAATGGATGACCTTTATGGGAGATATTGAAGAACTTTCACCACGATTAGAAGATTACGTTCGGAGTTTCCAAAGACACTAAACTATTACGATCCTTTAGTGTGTGTTTTTGTTATGTACTATGTATTCCGTAAAAAGTAATGTAATGTCAATGTACGTCAAGATACGGGTCTTTACAGTGGTGGGGCTATCCAGGGGGGTGTCTAGGGGGTGGGAGGGTTGTTCATGGGTGTGGGGGCTGTCCAGGGGGTAGGGGTGTCCCTCAGGGTGGGAGGGCTATCAATAGTGGTGGAGGGGCTGTCCTGAGAGGGTACGCTATGTCCAGGAGGTGGGCAGGCTGTCCACCGGTGTGTCGGGGCTATCCAGTGGGTACGGGTTGTACAGGGGTGTGGGAGAGTAGTTGATGGGGGTGGTGGTGCTTTCTAGGGGGTATGTTGTGTCTATGGGGTGGGCGGGCCATCTACGGGGGTGACGAGGCTGTCCAAGGGGGGGTACGGGGTGTTAAGGGTGTGGGTGCGCTGTCCACAGGGGGTGGAAGGGCTGTCCAAAGGGGTTGGGGGCGTCCATGGGGGTGGGCGTGCTGTCCATGGGGTGGAGGGGCTGTCCAGGGGGTACGTTGTGTCTAGGGGGTGGGCGGGCTATCCACGGGAGTTCTAGGGCTGTCTAAGGGGTACATGGTGTCCTGTGGGTGGTAGGGATTTCTAGGATGTTAGGAGGTGTCCAAGGGGGTGGGCAGGCTATCCACGGGGGAGGAAGGGCTTTCCTGGGGGGGTGCAGGTTGTCCAGGTGGGTGGTGGTTGTCCACAAGGGTGGTGGGGCAGTCCCGGGGTGTATGGGGTGTCCAGGGGGGTGAGCTGTCCATAGGGTTGCAGGACTACCCTGGGGGGGGGGGGTAGGTGGTGTCTAGGGGGTGGGAGAGATTTCCATGGGGGTGGGGGGGACTATCGATGGGGGGGGGGAGTTTCAGGGGTGTTCATGGGGGTGGGAGGGCTGTCCACATGGGTGGCGGGGCTATCCGGAGGGGTAGGGGTGTCCATGAGGGAGGGTAGGTAGTCCACAGCGGTGGCGGGGCTGCCCATGGGGGTACGGGAAGTCTAGCGGGGTGGCCGAGATGTCTATGAGGGTGGAAGGGCTGTCTAGGGGGGGTAGGGTGTGTCTAGGGGGTGGGTGGGATCTCCACGGGGGTGGGGGATATCCAGGGATTGGGGTGTCTATGGGTGTGGGAGGGCTCTCCACTAGGTTGGAGGGGCTGTCCAGGGGGGGAAGATGTATCTAGGGTGGGCAGTCTGTCCATGGGGCTGTTGGGGATGTCCAGTGGTATACGTGGTGTCCAATGGGGTGGGCGAGCTATCCACGGGGGTGGAGACGTTGTCCAAGGGGGTTCGGTTTGTCCAGGGGGGCTATCCATGGGGGTGGAGGGGCTATGCAGGGTGGGAACAGGGTGTCCAGGGGGTGGGTGCGCTATCCAGAGGGGTGGTGGGGATTTCTAGGGGGTAGGGGGTGTCCAGGGGGATGAGTGACCTCTCCAGGGGGGCTATCCATGGGGGTAGGGGTTTCCATGGGGGCGGAGGGGCAATCCATGGGGGTGGCGGGGGTGTATAAGGTGTCTAGGGGGTGGGTGGGCTATCCACATGGGGGTTGTACAGGGTTTACTGGGAGTCCGGGGGGGGGGGGGGGGTGGCATTTTCCAAAAGGGTGGTGGGGCTGTTCAGGGGGTACGAGGTGTCCAAGGGGGTGGGTGGACTGTCGATGGGGGGGGGGAGTCTGTCCAGGTGTGTACGGGGTGTCCCAGAGGGTGGATGAGCAATCCACGAGGGTGGAGGGGCTGTCCAGGGGGTAGGGGTGTCTATGGGGTGGGTGCGCTGTCCACGGGTGTGGTGGGGCTATCCAGGGGGTACAGGGTGTCCAGGGTGGTGGTGGTGAAATCTGAGGGGTGCATGGTGTCTAGGGGGTGGGCATGCTTTCTAGGGGGGTGGCTATCTAGGGGTGTAAGGGGTGTCCAAGGGGGTGGGAAAGCTGTCCACGGTGGTGGCGGGGTTGTCCATGGTGTAGGGGGTATCAAGGGGGGTGGGATGGCTATCCACGGTGGTGCGGGGGGGGGGGGGGGGCTGTCCACAGGGGTGGAAGGGCTATCCGTGGGGGTGGGGTGTCTATGGAGGTGGGTAGAATGTCCATGTGGGTGGCGAGGATGTGCAGGGGGGTATGGGGAGTCCAGGGGGTGGGTGCATTGTCTACAGGTGTGGGGGAGCTATCCAGGGGGTACGATGTTTCCAGGGGTGGGTGGGCTATCCACAGGTGTGGAAGGGTTGTCAAGGGGTGTACTAGGTGTCCAGGGGGGTGGGAATTATATCCACGAGGGAGTCGGGGCTGTCCAGGGGGTGTCCATGGTTTGGGGTGGGCTTTCCAATGGGGGGGTGCAGTGGGGTACGGTTTGTCTAGGGGCAGTGGGAGGGCTGTCTACGGGGGTGGAAGAGCTGTACATGGGGGGTACAGGGTGTTTAGGGGGGTGGCCGCACTATCCACTAGGGTGGCTGGGCTATTCATGGTGGTATGGGGTGTCCAGGGGTGGGTGGGTAGTCCACGGGGGAGGCGGGGCTGTCTAGGGGGTACGGTGTGTCCTAGGGGGGTGATGTCTATGGGGATAGTGGGGCTATCCGGGGGGTACAAGGTGTCCAGGGGGATGGGCGGGCTGTCCAAGGGGGTGGCAGGGCTGCCCAGGGGGGTACGAGGTGTCTATGGTGGTGGGAGGGATTTCCACGGAGGTGGGTGGGCTGTCTAAGGGGAAATGTGTGTCCATGGGGGTGGGACGCCAGTCCATAGGGGCAGCGAGGATGTACATAAAGGTAGGGGTGTCCACAGGGGTTTTCGGGTAGTCCACAGGGGTGGGGGCTATCTAGGGGGGTACGATGTGTCGAAGGGGAGGGAAGGCAGTCCATGAGGGTGGTAGGGTGGTTCAGGGGTGTACGGTGCGTCCAGGGGGGGGGGGGTAGGAAAGTTGTCCATGGGGGTGGTGGGGTTGTCTAGGGGGTAGGGTGTGTCTAGGGGGTGGGTGGGCTGTCCAGGGAGTCTAGGGTGTGCAGTGTATCTTGGGGGTGGGTGGGGTGTCCACGGAGGTGGTGGGCCTGTCCATGGGGGTACAGGGTGTCTAGGGGGATGGGCGTGCTGTCTATGGGGACAATTGAGCTGCCTAGGGGGTACGGTGTGTCCGGGGGGGGGGGGGGGGGCGGGCGGTCCACGAGGGTGGAGGGGCTATGAAGGGGGGTACCATGTGTCCGTGGAGGTGGGGGGGGGGGGGTTGGCTATACCCGTGTGTGGCTGGACAGTCTTGGGGGTCCATGTTGATGGGAGAGCTATCCAAAGGGGTGGAGGGGGTTTTCTAGGGGGGTACAACGTGTCCAGTGGGTGGGCGTGCTATCCACGTGGGGTGGTGGAGCTGTTCAGGGGGGACAGGGTGTCTAGGGAGTTGGGAATGTTGTCCATGGGGGTGGCGGGTCTATCCAGGGGTAGATGGTGGGGGGGTATCCAGGGTGGGGTGGGGTGTCTAGGGGTTGGGCGGGCTGTCCATAGGGGTGGTGGGGCTGTCCACGGGGTATGGGGGTCTAATGGGTGGGGGGGATATCCACGGGGGTCACAAGGCAGTCCTGGGGGGTAAGGGGTGTCCAGGGTGGGCGGGCGGGTAGTCCATGGCGGTGGTGAGGCAGTCTGGGGGGGGGGGGGGGGGTAGGGTGTGTCCCGGGGGGTGGGCGGGCTGTCCATGAAGGTGGGGGTTCTCCAAGTCGGTAGGGGGTGTCCACGGGGCTGGGTAGGTTGTCCACGAGGGTGGGGGAGGGGTGGGCTGTCCCATGGGGTATGGGGGTGTCCACGAGGGTGTTGGGGCTATCTAGGGGTTAGGGGAGCCCAGGGGATGTGCAAGGTGTCCACTAAGGTGGGGGGGGGGGGGGTGTCCAGGGGGTGGGCGGGCTGTCCACAAGATTGGAAGGGATGCCCGAGGGGTGCAAGTTGTCCAGGAGTGGGCGAGCTGTCTATCGATAATTTAACTATCCATTGTTTTAGGTGAGTTAGAATAGATATATAATGAATTAAATAAATCATACAATATGTAATAAAAAATTTTATTTTCAGTAGGATGGTTATTTACTAAGTGTCATTAGTCTACTAAAATCATGATACATTGATTATGCAGCTTTATTTCACTCAATAACCAAGAGAGGGAGAATCCTGAATTATTCCTCTAGAAAATTCAGCAAGGTATATATGGGCATCGAGAGAGATTACACACTCACATTTCAGAGATACCTTGATAGTTAGAGTTACATTTTGAGCATGTCACTATGGTTTTTTTAGTTTTTTATTATGGAAATTGGTGCATGAGGTTAATGTGTGATAATTGAATTTACAAAGTGTGGTTAATATATGGGAATCATGAGTGATATAGGACTTGTATGCCCATTGATTTTGATGTGGTATTTTAATGGAATCATGTATGGTGTGATTATGAAATGAGAATATGATGGGATGTGGGAAATGATGGTGTCTGATGCATCTAATATTGGTGTTATGGGATGAAGGTTGCTATGGAACCACTGGGATATTGATACCTTCGGTTGGAAAGGGATGAGGTTGGTAATTCCTATGGGGAGAGTTCCCACAGAAGGGATTAATTAATTATATTGAGTAGTTCGGGTATTCTAGGCATGTGGGAATGATATATCTACACTTAATGTCATATCAAATTTTGGGGAAATGAATGTTGGGCAGTTGAGATAGAGGATGGTTTTCATCTCTGTATATCCAAAATAGCATAAGGATGAGATATTAAATGATTGGGATATGCCATGGAACATGTATTTTTCTTTGATTTAAATGATTTTAGGGTTGGGAGTGTACATCCCCAGATCCCACTGCACACCCCCCTCCAGCCCCCACCTCCCATTGCATACCCCCCCAATAGCCACCCCTGTTTTCCCCTTCCCCCATCTCCCATATACCCCCACCCCCACATTACACACCCCCTCACTCCTTGCATCCCCCAGCCTGCACAGCCACCCCCTACAGCCCCCACCCCCACAACACAACCAATTTATATCCAATCCCCCCACACTTAACTACCCTCACTCCACTACACACCCTCTACTACCCACATCCCACTGCACAACCCCCCTACAGCCCCTATCACTATACAACCCCACCCTCCAACCACACAACCCCCCTATCACACAACCACCCCATCGCACTGCACAAACCCCTCCCACCCTAGATCCCCACACAACCCCCTCCCATCCTACACCCCATCCCCCCATCTCCCACATGTCGCCCCCATCCCCCACACTACGCACCCCCCCACTACACATCCCCATATTTCCAACACCCCTCCCACTGTATCACCCCCATTCCCAATGCACCCCCAAAGCCCCATCCCAATGCACACACCCACCCCATAGCCAACCCCCCTCCAAATGCACAACCCCCCCCCCCCATTCCCTTGAAAAATAAATAATGAAATGGAGACCCATAGTAGGTCTCCCTACCGTTTAAGAACTCACTCCCATGCTGGATCAATATAATAGGACTTCACTAAAATATCACTATAAGACTTGAACCATGATTCTAATCAAAAGGGTCTCAATAGAACACCTAAATGTAACTCTATAAAGTGGAATGATGTGCAACAGATGTTTATTCAACGACATAACATTCTATAGAGTCAAATTTCTGAACTGGAGGAATCATCATTTGAGTAGATATTCTATTAGAGGAACCATGTGTTATGTTAGGGGAAATAGGATACACCGTGTTATCATCTTTTAGAGGTGGAAGAACAAACACATACATGAATCAAGGATGGATCACAGGTTGGGAAGAAGGGTTAACAAAGAATAGGGGAGCTGTCATTTTGGGATAATCAAAACAAAAAACAAAAAACAACCTCGTCTTCAATGAAATCCGAATGAAAAATGGAATAAATGGAGGTAGAACATAAAACCGAGTTGTAACATACATATTTGATGCGTACGAACAAAAAATGAGTTGCTAGGAAGAAGGGTTTGCACACTGGAACAATGGAGATCTTGTTTAGGGTGCAATATGGGTGGATCTAGATCCAAATCTGGAGCTGCATTTGTGGAATTTTATCCCAATGGTTTTTAAAAATTGTTTGTATGTATTATCAAAGATATTTTAACGGTTTCAATGAACTATTTGAATATGGGGGGGGGGGGGGGTATAGTGTCAACTATCCCGATGGTTTCAAAAAACCGTCAAGAAAACTATGCCTATCCCAATGGTTCTTCAAACTGTTAGGAAAGTACAGTCTAAAACATCCAAAACCAATAGTTTTCAAAAAACCTTTGGTAGATGAATCCTATCACAATGGTTTCTCTAAAACGTCGGGATAAAGGAATTGGTATAGGATGAATTTCCAGTAGTGTATTTTCTTTTTAAATGTGTATTATAAAAAAGAATAAAAAATTAAAATGATGTAGCGGGGTAGGAAAACATTAGTTTTCTCCTCTAATGACTAACTTTGGATTGATTCCAAAAGTATTGTTAAAAAGTGTTTTTGAAATGATAGAGACTTTTGATGGTGGGAATGGTTGATTTTATGAGGATTTCTAAAAAATAAAGAGATAAAATAAATCTTGATATGTGGATTGAATAAGGTAGAATGAGTCCCCTTTCATGGGAAAAATATGATGGAATTTTCACTAACACTCAATTTTTAAGTGCTAAAAATGTCATCATAAAATTAAAATTGGTTTATAAAGTGAACAAGATTGTCATTTAAAAACCTTAAATACACAACTTTAGTGATGAGAGTAGTTTAATATTTTTTAATAAATTTATAAATCATTGTTTTCATTATGTACATTTTAGTGTTGTTTTATCTGTTATATATATAATTTAAATTTTGGGAATATCTATATAAACATAGAATCAAAATTTAAATATTTAAAAAATAAATGACCTACTATTCCAATCTTTTTATATATTTTAGGATCATAATTAGTCCAATAAAATTAATTTAAATAATTTTGAACGTTTACACTATTTGGAAAATAATTTCACTGACAATGCATGATTTTTTTCCAAATTATCCTATTATTTAATATTAAAATTAAATTAATAAAAAGATATAGATTATTTTTTAAATGTAATTCATTATGATTAGTTTTAAATTTACATATCACTGTTTATACTATATTTTCAACTTCAAGATAAGAAATTTGACATTTCATACCTTGCACATATACAAGGTAAATAGTTAGATCCTTATATTTATATATATTTAAAATCATAAAATATTTTTCAATATAATTTAATATTGACCAAATTTTTCTTTTACGTCACCCGTGGACCAATTCACCATAAAATATTGGCTAAAAAAAAGATATTTTGTATTTCATCTGGAGAGAAATCATGATATCAGCATGGATAATGATTTATATATTTATTCTCGAATACAATTAAATTTATTTTGAATGAATAATATTTTTATTATAATATATTTTATTGGTCGTTCATAATGTTTCACCAAAAATTCATATATTGAAAAGTTAGTTTCATAAAATATATACTATTCATAAAATAACTAATGTTTTAATTATTCCTAAAAAAATAATAATGAACTTAAAAAAATATCGTTATATATTTTCTTAACACATTAAACAAAAAAATTTGTCCTTTTTTTTAAAATAAAATTTCTAAATTTATATTTAAAATTAAACTATAATAGGCATAGAAAAAAATTTAGTTTTAAAAAACAATTTAAATTCTAGAAGAAAAATACATTTCCTCTTTAGTAACTTATGATAATTATTTTTCATATATTAATAAAAAATTCTATTATGAATTCATAAAGATAACTTGAATAAAACATAAAATTTATTTATTTGAAGAATGATATGGTTATTTTGATTTTATAGTTTCCTATGTGTCTACTTCAATAATATTTTTGTTCCACAAAACATTAATTAGGAGATTCATCTTATTCCATAAAATATTATCTCTTAGATTATGGATTTGATTTTTCTTACCCAAAAATGAAATATTATATGTAATCTCTACATCCTTTACATATATACATATGATCAATTAGACACATATTTACTTAATAAAAAAAAGAGAAACACAATGTGCCTGAGATAAACTCATTGGTAAGGATACATTTTATGACACTGACCCCACATTATACATAATCTGTTATAGTAGAATAAGTCCTCATCCCAATATTCTATTCTTTCTTAAAATCTTTTGAACCTTCCCCAGAAATATTTTATGAAGAATATGATCTCCTACAGGTGATGATAATATTTTCCTTTTGTACTCATTAATACTCTATTTCCAGCTTTTAACCCTCCACCTGTGGTTTTGAATCATTCTAACCTTTTCAGTATTTTTTTACCAATTATTCTCCATAGAATATCCTCTATTTATTTTGATCCATAAATGCTGGTGTCTAACATCTCACTCTATAAAATAACTTACATGGTTACATCTGTGTACTGATAAAAAACTATTACAATATTCAAATTCCATTAATAAAGTGTGTTGATCCAAATATCTTTGATAATCCATTGATTAGACCTAGTGAATGTCCTCTAATATTTGATGCTTGTACTATTATTATCAATTGGTTTTATGTTAAAAATACATATTTAAAGTCAAATATACAAAAAATGTTCTAAAATCCCTTCCCAAAAATTAATGTGAACAAAAACCATGATTATTTATAAAAGAATGTGGAACTCTAAGAAACATGACTACTTCTGTAAAATTGTGGTGAAAAAGACAATCCATTATAATAATGTATCTAATAAAAAAGTAATGATTGTAAATAGTCAAATGCTAAAAAATAAACTATATTGAATTATAACCTTCACATTCCTTTGGAAATGTCACAACAAAAATCATTTACACATGATCCCGGCTACAGTTAGAATTGGAATTGGGCGATGCATTCCCATAATTGTTTCTCTTTTAGCCTTAGCAATTTGAAAAATAAGAAAATTCTAGGTATACTATACAATATAAATTTTTATTCAGACATAGTAATAAAATCCACAAAAATTTGTATAAATATTATTATTAACATGATGTACATAATAAGGAGAGTTGTGACCAATATTCAATAAATACTATTTCAACTAATAGAATCTAATCACACACAACCTTTTTTAAAATCTCACAACACATTCATTTTAAATATTAATTCAAGTATACATCCTTTTCTTAACAAAATATATGATTAATTTCATATTAAAATATCCCCTAAGAGAATAGTTAACTCATGATAAATGGATGATTGTAATAATAGTTTATCAATAAAATAACATGGTTTCGGATAAAGAACATCATGTTAAATTTTCATCAAATCATTAATCTTGGGGTTATTTTCTAAACCTAACTTCCTTAATGATGCATAATCATTTCAAATCAAGCCATTAACTACACTTTTTTTCTTTAAATTGATGATATTATACTGTAAAATAATAATCCATTATCATTTTCAACCATTTTCTCTACCTCATGTCCAATCCTAATTGATTGAATGTATAAAAATATCTTGTATGATTCATATATATATAACATATTTTCCATATATAGATGGTGTATATTTTTTTAAAACTAAAAAAACCATTACATGTTTTGGTTTATATATAGTATTTCATTTCTCAAGGGGTTTCAATAGTCATGATGCATATGAAATTACATGATTATTTTATGACACGACACACCACATTCCATTTACTAAAGAATCAATGTTAATAAAAACTCCACATTTATACATGCAAAATATTAAATAGATAATTAGCTAATGATATTTTATAATTCTAAAAAATAATTATAATATTACATTATATAAATGAATTTAACAACCTTTCAGGTTAGCATGGTATATGTGTCAGCTAACTAAACATGGTTTTCGAAAATGTGCTAGTAATAACATTCCTATCAAAAAAAACATGAAATATCAGTGACAATAGTTAACACCTAGAGATTCTAAAAGAAGAAAATTATATTAAATAGGATAAATGAAACACAAAATTATGATCATCCTCTCTTATATATAAATTTCAGTTTATCCCTTTTTAAATTAAACCCCTATTTTTTATGTTTTATTCTTTATTCAACACCAAAAACCGAAACTAATCGACCCTTGATATATTTTACAATTATAACATAGTCGTTAAATTGGTTTGTATTAATAATATTCATAACCTTATATATATATATATATATATTTCTTATTCATTATAATATATTGATAAATTTTTAGAAAATAGTAAATCGATTTCTAATAAGGCAATTTTATTCTTCAAAAATATGTTTCCTTCAAAAAGGATTTTTACTTATTTTCATGAATAATTATTACAATCAATTTTTTGGGAATATAAAAAATTTATTTAGTAAAATTAACTTATTTTTTAGTGGCATTATAACAAAATTTAATTTGGGAAAATTTTAGGATTTTAATGAAAATGTCGATTTTTAGGTGAATAGTGATAAATACTGATATTTCTAAAAAGAATTTTCATTTTAATAAATTATTTAATTAAATATTAAGACTATGTTTGGAATACATTTTTAGGTAACCTATGTTATATTTGAAAAACATAATTACATTTAAGAAACTTTATACTGGTTTTTATTATCTTTTTATTTTTTAGTACAAAAACATATTTTTCTATAATGTATTTTTTTCAGAATAATATTTTCCCTTTTTAATTAATTAACTTAATAACTAATAGGGAATTTTTAAAAACAAATTTATATAATATATATTATTTAATATTAAATATTACTTGAGTCTCATACAATTATTATAATTTTTACCAGTGTTAATATAGTGTCATCATTTTCAAAAGCAATACTCTTCTAAAAAACCCACTGTCACTCGGAATATGGGGGATTAATGTTAAATTAAAATTCAATATAATTAGAATTGAATTAGAAATAATGGATTCCATATTTTGAATAATTATAATTTATAATATATAATAAGTTCATCTAATGTTTGGTCCAAAATGAATAGTGAATTTAATAAAAAATAATTACCACTGTTAAGATAAAAATTTATTTATTGCGGGGTGACAGAAGAATGAAAATAGTGGAAATGTGCTAAAATATAATTTTAATTTTATTTAATCATTTTGTCTTTTCCTTTTGCATCATATTGTATGAATATGACCCATGTAATAATGTAAGTAATGAAAAAACACGAAAGGATACTTTTTATCATTTTAATTACTACAATGATTTGGGATTTGAAGAAAAAAATATATTTAGATATAGATATTATTTTTAAATGTAAATTAGTTTTCTTATCATAATAATTTATATTAAATTATTACAGAGTAAATAATTACATATAATTATGATAAAATTCCAAGAAATCAATGATTTTGTCAGAAATTAAATGTAATAAACGATGTAAGAACCTAGTTCTTAGTTTTTTGGTAAGGGCTTCTTCTTTTCCATTTCCCTTAAGTGTTTTTGAGAAAATATGGAAAATGGGGAAAAATCCCAAATTATGGAAGTGCATGCCATGTCCTTTTCCACACGCCATGTACTTCTGGCAGTGTGGAATGAGAACACAGGGCGTGTGGCGATTCTGGCGATGAAGTGTGTAGAAACTAACTAGACACCATGTAGTGGTTCTTTACACGCAGTGTAGTCAGTCGGCAGGCGAATTGTAAGGTGGTGGCCAGCTCTGGGGCAGCGCACGCCGTGTACTCATGAAGGCATGTCGTGTAGTCATGTCGGCAGGTGAACAGTGCAATGCTGGCTGGAATCCACCAGAGGAACAGTTTAAAAATGGGACGTACATGCCATGTACTTGTATGTACACACCGTGTACATTGTTTTTTCACATAAAATGGGTAGTAGCCTCCCATTCTTATCAGGATGGTTTAGAACAGGATGAAGGAACGAGAGAGTGAGGCCGTAACTTTGGAGATCCGTGGATCATGAACCGGGAATCTGTTTCTGCCTCGAACAGTCTCATTGGAACCACAGGGGTAAGGGCTTCCTTCTCCTTGGGTACTTCTTGCCAATTCTTCCCCTAATGGGAGTTATTTTCATTTAAGAGATAATTCTTTTACCTCGGATCTACGGTGTTCTTTGGAGTTTCAGAAGGCGTCGTTCGCGTATAACGCTTGTTGGTGATTAAGGTAGGTGGCTTGGTGTAGATTTCCAACTATCAGGCGTTTTTGTGCATTTTAGTGCCATGAACCCATGATGGGGTGTCATATGGCTGAGGCCATAGCTGTTTTAAATACCTATAACTGTATAAGTAATTAAATTTGATATTAAAAATGCCGGTTGGGATCATTTCTGGGATCCAGGACCACCCCGGGGGGGGGGGGATCCACAGTTTAGCCATTTGTCCGGGATACCCGAGGGTATGCCTTAAAAGTAATAATTGTAGAATATCCTTGAGAGGAATTGCTTGTGAATGTTTATTTAAATGTTGGGAATGGCCCGGTTACCTGATCCTGAGGGAAGTGTTTTACTTAGCTTGTGGGCATTGTTTTTCTTAGCCCGAGTGCAGTTGTTATCATAGCCTGAGGGAAAATTCTTCCGTGCCTGTGGGAAGTTGATTCTGTGCCTGTGGGAGACACTTCCTATGCCCGATGGAAATATTCGTATTCCTGTTGGTAGATTCTTATGTTGGATACGCTTTACCTGAGGGTAGGGGTTTACATGTCCGAGGACATTAGCTGTTTACTTTGAATATTCACTGTGGTGATTTTTTAAATTGAATGATTAAACGGATATTAAAATGGAAAAATAATTGGATATGTCAATTACTTTTAATACTGCTTACTTTTATTTCATTTTACTACTGCACACTATTGTTGCATGTTTTACACAGAGTTGAGCACGATCCTTTGGTGGGTGCCTACAGGGATTTATTTCTCACACCATGTTTGGGCCATGCTTTTCGGCCCAAACTGATTATGTTTATAAAGGTGTAGATAAGGGAAAGGGTCTTTATATAGGTACATGACTGTTACTGAGGAGTAGGGGAGCATGGGACCGAGCTCTGGATCGCGATGCTACCGTCTTATTTGTTCTGTTTTTATTTCCTGTACTTGTACTAAACTTTACTGTATTGTAACATGTTCTGGCTATTTTATAGAACATTGACATGATGCATCTTCTCATATATATATGACTATGGGTTCCCTTTTTATCAGTTACCCCTTTCAGTTATATATGAATGGTTATTTCTTCCGCTATTGTTGTATTTTAAATTTCGTATTCTGCTGCGCTACACTTTGACAAATGAGGGCATAGTTTCCCAACTATCAGACCTCGGCCCTCGCTGCTAGTCAGCAGCCTCTGGCATTTGGGGAAATGCGCTTGAGGTCACGTGGTGAACTGGGTTCGGGGAACCCGGAACCGGGACGTTACAAAGTGGTATTAGAGGGGTTCTATTCTTTGACTTACTATTTGGAGCTGTAGTTAGGGGTAGGACGAATGGTAGTGGGTAATAAGATGTGCCCGGGAATAGCTAACCCGTGTACAGGGAAAATCCAATTTACCTAATGTTGCAATTTTAATGATTTTGAATTTTACAATTGATGTGTTTTCACCATTAGGTAACACACTTGAGATTGTGCTGTTTATAATATATCTATGGGTTTTATTTAGTTGCAACCCGAATAGATGAGGGTATTCCATCTCATTAATCATATAGGCACATGCAAGATATCACAAGCCATGCATAGTTTCCATGTCATGTACGTGCATTAGAAATTGCATATTGTTGTGATAGTTTTTGTGCTAGAAAAGCATGTTGTTGTTATAGCTGCTTGATAAATACCTAATTTTTGGTAGGGTATTTTCTTGTGTGAGCCTATTTATAGAATGGATGCCAAACATTGGTTTTTGGGGAGTATGGTCCCCCATTGACCCGAATTTGGTGGATCATTAGCTGTTTATTTGTTATAGCACAGATAAGATGTCAAACATTGATTCGTGGGGAGTATGAGCCTTCACGGGTCGGAATTTGACACATAGGTGTTTTTTATCGGTATTTTCTGTGTTCCGGGAAACTTTCTGAGGCATACTGTCTAGAAACCCAGTATACACGCCGTGTAGTACTTTAAACACGCCGTGTATGGCCTTCTGTTTGGGATGAAAAATAAACTTTTTAAGTACAGGCCGTGTACCCAGAGTACACGCCATGTAGTCTCTTCCCATGTCCTAAACCGTATAGGCGGCGACACGGGGAAGGGAAGATCTTGGATAAAACATTCCATGTACTTAATATACATGCCATGTAGTGTTGACCCGGATTCTTCCCATGTAACTAACTACACAGACGGAGTAGACCATAAGAAATACACGCCGTGTCAATTATGTACACGCCGTGTAGTGTTTCCAGGGGACTCAGCCATGTAACTAACAACACGGGTCGGTTTCACCTCTCCTTGAACACGTTGTGTACCTATGGGACACACCATGTAGTCTTGTTCGAGGATAGACCGTGTGGACATAACTGTGTAGCTGGGAAACGGGGTGGTGTACACGCTGTGTGCGGGTGTAACACGCCGTGTAGTTGCAAGCCGAGGAGTTGGTCGAGTCACAAACGACACAGGAATTTGGAAAATAACACCATACACACCATGTAGATATAATACACGCCGTGTAGTTTTTTTTTCAAAGGGATCCGTGTGGCTTAGCCATGTAGAAGGACCCTGGCAGGGGAAAGGGAAGTCAGGTACATGCCGTGTAGTCATTTTACACACCGTGTAGTCTTGTTTTGCAAATCTTGAAATGCCTTCTTCCCCTTGTTCCCTTTGTGGTTCCTTTTCTTTCATTCATTGATTAATCTTGATCTAAGGCATGTTTTGACCTTGTAGTGTCATTCCGCCTAGACAACCATGCATTGTTCGCCAGGAGAGCGGCAACTATTATACTCCAGAGATGGTGGGCCATGGGCTACAAGTAGATCCTCCAGCAGAGCCAGATGCAGCACCCGCTGTTATACCAGACACAGGCACAGTTCCGTGAAGGCTTTATGCAGTTCATACAGACCTTTCAGGGAGCACCGCAAGATGCTACATCTATGGCCAAGCTAACTCGCATCTTCCTGAAGCAGCATCTGCTTACATTTTCAAGGGTTTGCAGACCACAGGCTGCGGAGTCTTGGCTAGGGTCGATGCAGACTATTTTTGAGCTTCTTGAGATGCATCCAGGGCGGACGGTCAAGCTCGCGACATATATGCTTCGCGATTCTGCCAAGAGGTGGTGGGATGTTACCACCTAGTCAGAGCATCACAGAGACATGGTGTGGGATGATTTTCATGCAGTATTCTATGAATTCTTCTTTCCAGAGACGATGAGGGAAGATAGAGCTCGAGAGTTCATGAATCTGCATCATGGAACTATGTCGGTGATGGACTATTCTGCTCATTTCATCGAGCTTCAGCGTTTTTCACCTGTGCTAGTGGGTGATGAGGTGTTGAGAGCCAGACGTTTTCCGGATGGTCATCAGTATGACATCCGAGCACGGGTGAATGTTTTCAGGTTTCCTTCAGTACATGGTATTGTGAACAAGGCGCTGATTACAGAGTGGAACCTGTGGGAATCTAGTGGTGTGGGCCATGGTGGTTCAGCGCCAGTTACTGGTATTATTTCTGCTGGAAAGAGGAAGAGATAGATGGACTTCTCTCAGGGTGGCAGTATCAGTCAGAAGAAAGCATCAGGAGGCCAGGTCATGTGCTACCAGTGTAGTAGAGAGGGGCACAAGAGGCCACAGGGTCCACGTGATCCAGTGGAGTGCCGAGATTGTAGCATGATAGGTCATCTGTAGTGCTTTTATAGGGCGTTTCCACTAGTGGTTAATGAGAGGGGTTCTGTGCAGACTTTGAATGCGGGAGCAGGACCAGTGGCTTCTTACAAGTCCGAGAACTGGAATACGTCAGGGCGTGCAGACAGAGATGGCGGTCATGGCCGTGGCTTCCAGACACCAAGATCTTAGAGGTAGCAGGGCGGGACAACTCTGGGTAGCTAGGTTGTGCTGCAGGGCCGTGACACTGGGCAGGCATATGCAGTGCAACAGACCCAGCAAGAGCAGGATCCCAGACCTTCTACAGTCAGAGATACTATTTTAGTAGCTTCTGTCTTATCTTCAGTACTTTTCGATATGGGTACTACACATAGTTTCATATCTGTATCCGTTGTGAAGAGCCTTGGGATCGGTGTTTCCCTTTCTTCTGATATCATGACGCTAGACACTCCTTTAGGGACTAGAGCAGCTGGTGTGCGTCAGTGGAGGTAGTGACCCCTTTTGGTTGAAGGGTGTCACTTTCTTTGGGACCTCTAGGTCTTAGAGAAGACATCTTATGAAGTCATTCTCGAGATGGATTGGTAGGTTCCCTTTCGAGCCTTTGTAGACTGCTATCATTGTAGGGTGATTTTCACGTCACCATAGGGTGGAGAGTTTCTATACAAGGGTGAATGGGATGTTCAGGCGAGTTGATCTAGACCAGAGCATCATGGGTGAGGTGGAGTCACAACCAAAATTGCGAGCTTATATCTGGATGATTAGGGGACTTGTCAGATGGATGTCCCTCTATTGGTTGATCGTTTCAGGGATGTCTTCCTGGATGACTTTCCAGGTCTACCTCCAGAGTGAGAGGTGGATTTCACTATTGATCTCATGCCTGGAGCAGCACCGGTGTCCATACCTCGTTATAGTATGGCCACACCTGAGTTGCAGGAGCTCAAGAGGTAGTTAGAGGAGTTATATGCGAAGGGTTTTATCTGATGCAGTACTTCTCAATGGGGTTCGCCAGTCCTTTTTGCAAAGAATGCGGATGGTACCCTTAGACTTTGTGTGGATTATCGGAAGCTGAACTAGTTTATAGTCAAGAACCGGTATCCTTTGCTGAGGATAGATGTCCTTTTTTATCATCTTCCTGCTGCACAGGTGTTCTTGAAGATTGACATGATATCCGGATATCATCAGCTGCGCGTGAGACCATCAGATATACCGCTTACGACTTTTTGGAGAAGATATGTTCTGTATGAGTACTTAGTTATGCCATTCGGGCTCACGAACGCACCAGCAGTTTTCATGGATCTGATGAATCGAATGTTCCACCAGTATCTTGATTCTTTTGTGGTAGTATTCGTGGATGACATCTTGGTGTACTTTCACACTCGACACGACTATGCCACATATCTTGAGATCATATTGAGTAAACTGAGAGGGCATCATCTATATGCTATGTTCTCGAAGTGCCACTTTTGGATGGACCAGATTCACTTCCTAGGAAACATTATCTCAGAGGTAGGAGTTGCAGTAGAACATGAGAAGGTGAGAGGATTAGTTTCCTGGGAGAATCCTAAGAAAGTGTTTGAGATACATAGTTTCTTTAGGCTGGACGGTTACTAAAGATGCTTCATAGATGACTTCTCTAGCTTAGAAGTGCCATTGATGGTTTTGAATAAGAAGGTTGTGAGGTTTGTTTTGTTGGAATCTTACGAGACAACCTTTCAGGACCTTAATGGAAGGTTGACATCAGCACTGATCCTGATACTCCCAGAGCAGGGGAAGAGCTATATAGTTTACTGTGATGCATTAGGTATTGGGCTGGGAGGAGTGTTGATGCAGGGCGATCGAGTTGTTGCATATGGGTCTCCGCAGTTGAGGCCACATGAGAGGAATTACCCAACGCATGATCTCGAGTTGGCTGCAGTTGTGCATGTGTTGCGCTGTTGGAGACATTATCTACCGGGAGATCATTTTGTGGTTTTCACTGACCAAAAATGCCTGATGTATATATTTACTCAGCGTGACTAGAATCTGAGGCAGAGGAGGTGGGTCTAATACCTACATCCCTTCTATTTTGAGCTTGCCTATACACCTGGTAAAGGTAATGCAGTAGCTGATGCACTGAGCAGGAAGACTCAGATACAGGTAGTGCAGGAGTCCAGTGGTGAGTGGAAACTTCTGGCCTTGTTCTCTGAGATGCATCTGGAGGTGCCCTACAGTCAGGGACAGACATATCGTTCCTCGTTAGTTGTGACATCTACCCTCCTGGACAGAGTGAGGATGAGACAACTATCTGATTCGGAAGGCGTACTTCTACAGGAGTTGGTGGCAAGTGAGGAACCTCCTCCAGGTTGGGTGATAGGCAGTGATGAGGTTTTGTGTTTCCGTGGACGAGTATGGGTTCCAGGGTATATACGCGAGGAGCTGATGTAGGAGTTTCATGCTTCATCTTGGGAAGTTCATTCCGGAGTTACCAGGATGTACCGAGACTTGAGACATCATTACTGGTGGCCGAGTATGAAGGGAGATGTGGCTGGTTTTTTTACGAGGTGTTTCACCTCTCAGCAGGTGAAGGAAGAGCATCAGAGACCAGCTAGACTGTTACAATAGTTACCCATTCTGGAGTGGAAATGGGATGATTTCGCAATGGATTTCGTGACTGGTTTTCCGAGGTCACCTCGAGGAAATGATGTCGTATGGGTCGTTGTGGATAGACTCACAAAGGCAGCTCACTCTTTACCGATCAAGGAGACCTTCGGTGTTGAAGACCTCAGAAGGGTGTATATCCGAGAGATCGTACTCCTTCATGGGGTCCCTTGTTCTATTGTTTTAGATATGGACGCCCATTTTACATCTTGTTTCTGGCAGAGTTTTTTAGAGGGCACGTGGTACACAGGTTCTTCTGAGCACAACAAACCACCCTCAGACCGATGGCCAGTCAGAGCGTACGATACAGGTGCTAGAGGACATGTTGAATGCATGCATCTTGGACCTTGGGGGATCTTGGTAAAATCATATAACCCAAGTCTAGTTTTCCTATAACAATAGATTTCAGGCGACTATTGAGATGGCACCATACGAGGCTTTATATGGTAGGCCATGCCGATCACCATTGTGCTGGTCAGAGGCAGGCGGGGAAGATTTACTGGGACCACGTCTCATACAGGAGACTTCTGAGAAGGTCCAGTTGATTCAGAAGCTGATGGATACCACACAGTCTCGTCAGAAGTCTTATACTGATCACCGCAGACGACCTTTGGAGTTCGTGGTCGGGGATCAGGTTTTCTTGCATGTTTCGCCGAGGCTGGGACACATACGAATCATGAGACAAGGTAAGCTTTCACCAAGGTATGTGGGGCTGTTTGAGATTATGGAGAGAGTTGGGGTGGTTTCTTGTCGGTTGTAGTTACCACAGTGGTACCGAGCCATGAACGACGTCATCCATGTGTCTCAGTTGCATCACTCTCATTCAGACCCATCTCACACCGTTCATCCAGAGGAGGTTGAGCTTCAGCTTGATGCGTCCTTTGAGGAGCATCCGATTAATATAGTTGATAGGAGCACAAAGGTTCTCTGAGGCCAGTCAGTTCCTCTCGTATGGGTGTTATGGAAGCATGGCCGAGTGTTGGACGAAACCTGGGAGTGGTAGACCGACGTACGTGCTTTGTGTCCAGAGCTATTCTGAGCTATATCTTCGCCACCCTTTGAGGGAAATTCCGGGACGAATTTCTTTAAGGGTGGAAGTTTGTAAGAACCTGGTTCTTAGTATTGAGGTACGAGCTTCTTCTTTTCCCTTTTCCTTAAGTGATTTTGAGAAAATATGGAAAATGGTGGAAAATCCCAAATTTGGGAAGCACATGCCGTGTACTTTTTCCCATGCCATATACATCTGGCCGTGTAGAATAAGTACACAGGGCATGTGGCCATGCCGATGATGAATGGTGTAGGAACCAAATACACGCCGTGTAGTGGTCCTTTACATGCCGTGTAGTAAGTCGACAGACGAATAGTAAGGCGGTGGCCAGCAGTGGGTCAGCACATACCGTGTACTCATGAAGGCACGCCGTGTAGTCATGTCTGCAGGTGAACAGTGCCACACTAGCGAGAAGCCGCCAAAGGAACAGTTTAAAAATGGGAAGTACATTCCGTGTACATGGATGTACACACCGTGTACTTTGTTTTTTTCGCTTAAAATGGGCAGTAGCCTCCCCTGTTCATAGGTAAGGTTTAGAACAGGAGGAAGGAATGGGAGAGGGAGGCCGGAAATTCAGAGATCCATCGATATCGAACTGGGAGTCCGCTTCCACCTTAGACGGTCTCGTTGGAACTGCACGGGTAAGGGCTTCCTTCTCCTTGGGTACTTCGTGAAAATTCTTCCCCTAATGGGAGTTATTTTCATTTAAGCGATAATTATTTTACCTAATATCTATGGTGTTCTTGGGCGATTCATAAGGAGTCTTTCGCGCATAACGCTCGTTTGTGATTAAGGTACGTGGCTTGCTGTAGATTTCCAATTATTGTGCGTTTTTGTGTGTTTTTAGTGCCACGAACCCATGTTGGGATGCCGTGTGGCTGAGGCCATAGCTATTTTAAATGCATAGAATTGTATAGGTAAATAAATGTGATATTAAAAATGCTGGTTGAGATCATTGGTTGGATCCAGGACCACCCCGGGGGTACGTTTCACTGTTTAGTCGTTTGGCCAAGATACCTGAGGGTATGTCTTAAAAGTAATAATTGTAGAATTTCCTTGAGAGGAATTGCTTGTGAATGTTTATTTAATTGTTGGTCATGACCCGGTTACCTGAGCTTGAGGGAAGTGTTTTACTTAGCATGTGGGCATTGTTTTTCTTAGCCCGAGGGCAGTTGTTATGATAACATAAGGGAAAATTCTTCCCTGCCTGTGGGCAGTTGATTCTGTGCCTCTGGATGACACTTCCTATGACCGATGGAAATATCTATATACCTGTGGGCAGATTCTTGTGTTGGATACTCTTTACCTGAGGGTCAGGGTTTACGTGTGTGAGGACATTAGAGGTTTACTTAGAATATTCAATGTGGTGATATTTTAAATTAAATGATAAAAAGTATATTAAAAGGGCAATATAATTGGTTAAGTTGGTTACTTTTAGAACTGCTTAATTTTATTGCATTTTACTACTAAACACTATTGTTGCATGTTTTACACACAGTTGAGCATGGGCCTTTGGTGGGTGCCTACTGGGATTTATTTCTCACACCCTATTTGGGACATGCTTTTCGGCCCAAACGGATTATGTTTCTATAGGTGTAGATAAGGGAAAGGGTCCATATACAGATACATGATTGTTGTTGAGGACTAGGGGAGCATGGGATCGAGCTCTGGCTCACGATGCTACCGGCTGATTTGTTCTATTTTTCTTTCCTATACTTGTACTATACTATACTGTAGTGTAACATGTTCTGCCTATTTTATAGAATAGTGACATGCTGCATATTCTCATATATATATATGACTCATGGTTCCCTTTTTATCAGTTACCCCTTTCAGTTATATATGAATGGTTATTGATTCCACTATTATTGTATGTTTAATTTCATATTCCACTGCACTACACTTTGAAAAATGAGGGCCTAGTGTCCCCACTATCAGACCTGGGCCCTCACTGCTAGTCGGAAGCCTCTGGCGTTTGGGGAAATGAACTTGAGGTCATGTGGAAAACCTGGTTCAGAGCACCCGTTGAGTGGCACCCAGAATCGAGATATTACAAACGATACTAAAAATATTAAATTAAAAACAATTTTTGTGAATTATAGTATTGATATAATGTTTTAGATTATTATATCTTGTTACATTGGTGTGATAATACTATATTTTATTACCATAATTGTTTTTATTTTTTTTTAAATTCCAAATAAATAATCATTTTTAAAAATAATATTAATGCTATTGTAAAAGAAAGTGATATTATATTTAAATGACTTAACGTAACACTAGATATTATCATCTAAAAATTATATTTTAAATAATAATAAATGTCGAATATGTCTAATTAATGGACCAATTCTCCTTTTATAATGAATACATTGGCACCTAATTAGAAAAAAACTCAGTTACTATTGTTATGGTTAAAATAGTTTTTTTCCATGTTACTTGTACTAATGTTAAAACTAATTTTCAACACACTTTTGATTTTAATTTGATAATTATTATTTAATAATAATAATTGGTTGTTACAATTTTTATAATAATTATTATATTAATTTAGTGTTAACGGATAAATTACCAAGATTAAAAAACAACATACCGTAGGGAAAACACAAAATGGTAAAAATAATGGAACAAAGATGTTGAAGAATAAAATTCATAAAAAAAAGTTATAAATTATGTTTTGGAGGTATTTATCAACCATAAATTCCATATAAACTTTTTATATTCTATTTTTGATCCACTACATATAACGTTGACTTGCCAATAATAAATACTTTTGAGTATTTATAAGAATTCCACTCATCCTCAACTATAAGAGGGCTCAAGACACTTTGGATACTCAAAACCATACCAAAATAAATTAAAAAACTACCTTACCATGAAACAGAATAAATATTATTTATGTAATTCCGGACTATAAAAGCTTTTCTGAAAACCAATGGAGGATACCCGAAGAGGAGGTAATGTTTTTCAAAGAACATCTTTATTTTTCACTTATATACTACTCCTTAAATTATTCATATATAATAATGATATAATAAAATAAGTATCTTTAATATAAATATATGTTTTATGTTAATGGTACAACCAAAAACAACATACACTTTCTTAAAATGGGTTACAAAATCATTATTCATTTGTAAGCTGGACTACAGCCTCATGAAATGATGTCATTTATTTTTTACATTACGACTTCTCATGGTTGGTTATGATGATGGATATAAAATATATATTTATATATATAATATTTATATAATTATTATACCTATGGATTAATTATTTAATATATTTCATTTTATAATCAAATGTGAAATGGATATTACAGTTTGTTCACGTTTATGATGGACTACGGTCTCGCAATGTGATGCGATTTTGTTATCACTAACAAGTTATGTGGAATGTAATAGGTGTAAATATAATAAATATATGTTATATAAATGAAATATTATTAATATCAAGGAAATATTTATCATTTTAAAAATTAAATATATCATATTATTTTTACCTTTTCACTCACTGAAAAAATGAAAATGTCCTTCATGGATGTGTGGACCACTTCCTCATCGAAGATATTTGATTTGTTGTTTTCAGCACCAAATCATAATAATTACATATATAAATATGTTTAATTCAATAATATTATATTTTTAAAATTATTTCATTATGGAATGATAAATGTAACTCACCGTCTTCAATAATGACCCTTGAAAAATGGAAACATTACTGAAGCTTATGTACGACCTACTGTCTCCGTGATCACAATGTCAGATCTTTTTTATAACTATATTAATGATTAGTTTTTAAGGTATAATTTATGTATAAATATAATAATAATATCACTATTATTATTATTGATATGTTTAAATAAATAAAATTGTTTCCAAAGTCAATCTATATATTTAGATTTTAACACACATGCCAAATATGGTCCAAATGTCCGGCATAAACATAATAAATTAATTAATTTTTTATAAAATGATAAAAAGTGAAATTAAATTAATAATAAAAATTAATAATATATTAAATAAATAAAATTATCAACATAATTTTATTATTAAAGAATACAAAGAATAGGAATGTCGAATCAGACACATGTTAAGGGTTTCCCTCTCTCACATTTATTTTACTAAGACATATTCCATATTCACAACTTATTAGTACTGTGTGGTGTGTATAATTCCTATTTATTTATTATATTATTATTGTGATTAAATATATGTGGATTTTCATATACATTTTATGACATGTATTTCATGGGGTTTACAGTTCCAATGTAACCGAAGTGGTAATAGATTGTTTTTCACAGTTCTACTTCTTCAAGGCTTATATCATGTTATGATCCTCTATTATTTTATGAGGTGTATATAAATTCCCCAATACATGTAATATACTTAATTTATTTATATTCAGGGTATTTTATGAATAACTTAGTGAAATCCTTTCATGGGGATTATGATTCTAATATACCCATATTGTAGGAGTCTTATGTTACAATCTCATCCTATATCAAAATTGTTTATGATTATGCTACCTATGATGAGATAGTATGATCCAAATATAAATAAACTCATAAATTTTAGTATCCCATGGTCATTAGTAATACTTAAAATTTATAATACCATTTTTACACTCTTTGGTTCTTATATTTATAGGGAAATTTTTTAAATAAAATATGATTATATTTCTCTCTTCGGCTGGAAATATTTTTTTCTTACAAAATCATGATTTCTATAAAAAATTTCAAACATGTTTTTAATATTTTAAAAATGATTTATTATATTATATTTTATAAATTATTTTTATTTTTTAATGTAATATTCTTGTTTCATTCTGAACAAGTCCATTTCTATCATTTTTTATCGTGTAAAAGGAATGTTCTTTACGACATATAGAGAATTACCCACAACGATAACCATCATTTCAATGATGCTTCCTGTGAAGTTTTACTAGGTTATTTTTAATGAAAATTCTTCTTAATATACTACAAATTTCAAGATTTTAGAAAATATTTTCACATAAAAGAAATTTTTTAACAAAAATTGCTTTAAAAAATGATTTTCAAAATAAAAAATATATTTTCAACAAGAATGTTATTAATGATATCTTAATGGTGTCTCCATTCTTTAATGTCAATTGTTTTTATACTTATCCTATAGTGGGTATATTTAGTATTTATACAATTCTCTCTCTTTAACTAGATAGAATAATATTTCCACAAATATACATTTACGGTACCCATTTCATTTCATGTGTTTACCATGTTTGAAAGAGATTGTAATAGAACCTATTTATTTTCCATGATTCAATCATTTTTAATGGAAATACACACGAAAAAAATTTATTTTACACTAGATAATCATGTTATAAAGGGAATAATGGTTTCTAAATGAGTTTTAGGATGAAAAGGAATATCTATGTACATTCTTCAGGGATTGGTTCTTAGAAAATATAAACAATGGGTTCACCTAAATAGTGCAGGGTGTGGTCATTATAACATAAATTACGTGTGCTACAAAATATAAATCCAGTGAATTGGTGAATGATTATGTTCTCTAGATAATTATATTGTATTTTGTTCATATGGTTATTTTTATTTGTTGGGGTTTTACAAGTGTTTTGTAATGGTTTTGTATGTGTTCTATGTAGATGATGTGCCAAGATGCTAACAAATTTTTTTATTCGTACTATGGGATTAAGATGATTAATTTGATCTATATTGATGCAACATGTATCATTATTATTTATTCTTATAACATTCCTCTAATTAAATCCTTAATCCTTGTTTTCATGTTTTATGATCCTAATATTTTTGGGTATGAATAACGTTATGTTGTAGTCATGAACTTGGATTATGTTATCATACACATATTCTCTTATTTTTCTCACTAATGGAAGTCATTTAAAAATTACTAATTTTTCCTTGTAGAGAATTTGATCTCACTCTTCTTATGTTTCATTTTCACTAGTTATATATGGTGACTTTTAATTAATTATTTCTTGATTTTATTTCATATGGATGATCATGATGACTTAATATAAATAATGGAAAGTTGGGATAAGTTGTTTAAGTGATTAATTAATGTCTTGTGAATTTTTTATAGGGGATTTTATTATAATTCACTAAAACTATAGACTTAAAATGTTATTTTCGATATTATGTGGTATAATGTTTCCTTCTGATGCTGAATGGTTTGTATGGAAAAATTGGCGTACAATTATCTGTGTCAAATATGGAAATGTAAAGTTTAGAATTTCATCACCAAATTCAGTAGTGGAGGTTCTGGGATATTATTATTGGTACCAAGGGAAATATTTATATAACTTTGGATATTATTATATCATTATTGGTGGTTTTGTTTAGAGATATGAATACCACTATCAGTTTATAGGATTAGGGTTTATCCTATGTTCAAATTCATAGACACCCCTTTGTGGTTTTATGTAATGAGATATTAATGTGATTAATGAAAATATTTGAGATGAATAATTTGGATGAAGCATTTCTAATTCTTCTATTTAATGTTAGGTATTAATCTATATTTTCTTGGAATATTTTTAGCTATTAGAAACCATTATGATCTATATGATCTTGGATATTTACGTAATTATTGGAATAAATGTTTTATAATTTATATAACCTTGAGATTGAAAAGTGTTTTGGTGACTATACGATTGATGATATTGAGAGAAGAATATATATTATGATATTTTTGGCCATGAAAGCTGAAAGGAATGAGATATCATTTATGGTTAAAACACTGTTTTATTTTGTGGTTTTTTAGGAATGATTTAGTTTTAATATGGGCATTACAATTGAATTTTTATGATTACTATGTCATATGATGGATTACTCAATTTTGGAAGTATTTTACCATGCTCTAACTATATTGGTATATGTCAATAGAAAAATAAATGTGGAATAATTTATTATCCTTTTTATGTCCAAATGATCATTTAAATTTTTACTTTTCAAGAATTATGAATGATAAAAATCATCTTGAATAATCATTGTTTGGATAAAAATAAGAGATTATAGAAGAAACTAGTTAAAGGATTAAATTCCACAAACCAATTAAGTATATTTACTAATTATATTACTGTAGATCATCAGATAATTTCTGAAATATAAGAGAGGTATGATGAAAAAAATGACACGAAGTATCTCTAATTCTATTTCACTAGTGGTATCTTCAATTATAACAAATTAATGAACTTGAGGCAATTATCATTCCATTAATCATTAGCTTTCTTGTGATCAATGACCTCAATCATTCATGATTTTCTTCTATTCCCACCTATGTTCTCCTATTCGGAGTCATAGTTTTTAATATTACATATGAAAATTTTACTACACTTACCATTTTATTAATATGATGTGTTATTAACCCATTAAATGGTCTATGTATATAATAGAAGTGTTTTAAAATGTCTAGACCTTGATTATTGAGATAAAGTTAAAATTTGTGAGGAAATAATTTATTAAAAGTTGGCGAATGTAGTACGATGATATTTTAAATGAAGAATCTGTTATTCAATAGTTTAAATAAAACACAACACTTTATAAATATTTTTTTAAATAAGACTCAATTTATCTTGTGTTACAAAGATCCATGATATTTTTAGGATTGATAGTGAATTCAATGTGCATCAAGAAACATAAATGTCCCATTATATATTTTTCATTATTACCAAGTTACAATGTCATAGTGTATTCATAGTAATAAATACTTTTGGATATATATATATATTTTACTTAATATAAATTATAGAAAAATTCTTAGTAAATAAGCAATCAATTTTTACTAAATTTATTAGATTCTTAAAAAAGGTTTCTTAAAAAAAATTTATTAAATTTCAGGGTAAAAAAATATAATAAATTTTTATAACTTTTATAGAATGATTTTGATAAAATTACCTTAATTTTTGGAATCATAATATCAAAACTCACGTTGGTTTAAATTTTGGTATTTTTCAGAAAATATTTTTTTTATTGAATAGTGAAAAATTATGATTTTTATAGACTTTTCTTTTCAATAAAATAGGAATTTTGATACGAAAAAAATGTTTTGAGTATTATTTTATGTAAAAAATGTTATATTTAATCAACTTTATATTTTTTTTATAATGTTTTTTTGTGTTGAAAAATAGTTTTTTTCTTGAAACTCTTCTAAAATACATAATGTTTTTCCATTTTAATTAATTCAATTAATACTGAATGGTGAATTTTTTAAATTAAATTTATAGATTATACATATGAAAACATTTATTTAATTTTATTTATTGATTATTTTTTGTTATAGAGTTAATATAGCATAACCTTTTTCTAAAAAAATACTCATCATAAAAACTCATTGTCTCACCAAGTCTGTGGGGTTAATGTTTAATTAAAATTTTCCACTTTTATGAATTTAATATATAATATTTGATTACATATTTGGAATAATAATAATTTTCAATTTATAATTTGGTGATTGTAATGTTTTACAAAATATGAAAGTTGAATGTTGAGAAAAATAATTTCAACTGTTAATATTAAAATCGATTTACTAGGGTTTAAACAAGAATGATAAGAGTGGAAATTACATAAAATATAATACTAATTTTTAATTAGTTTATTTCAAATATTTAGGTAACTGTATCTGATATATGTACTTTTATTACCGCCTTCCCTTTAATATGACCCATATAATAAGTTTCATAATGAAAAAGAAAAAGAAAAGACATGTTTCTTCATTTTAATTTCTATAAAGCATTGAGAAAGGAAAAAAACAACATATGTTCAGTTAAAGATTTTAATTTGAAATATAAATTAGTTCTCATTGTCATAATATTTTTTATCTAATTTTTATTGACTATATAATTACATTTAATTCTTTAATAATCCAAAACCAATTATTATTTAGTTTTCAATAAAATGAAATAAATGATTCCAAAAAATTTAAAGTGAATTAAATTAATTTAAGTATAGTTATAAATTATTTTTATGGATTAATATATCATCTAACACATTTTTTATTATAATATATTAAAATTTATTCATTTTATTTATATATTTTAAATTCTAATTAAATAAATATCATCAAAATTAAAATTATTGATATTTCATAATAAATGGTATTATATGAAATTACTTAAAATCACTCAAAAACATATTCCAACATGTAAATTTTCAATGGTTATAAATATTAACTATGTTACATTAATTGACCAATTTTACATTTATAGTGAATATATTTACTCCAAAATTGTAAAAACTAATAATATTTCTTTGGCAAGGTTTAAAGGAATGTTTTTTCACAATACATGCACTTGTGTTGAAACTAATTTTCAACGAACATTAGATTTTAATATTATAATTTGGTTATATTATTTATAATAATTGTAACTATAGTTTATAATAATTATCACTTTAGTTATGTCTTAATTAATATATTACATAGGTTAGAAGACAATTTTCCGTAGTTAAAACCGAAAATGGTAAAAATACAGAATCATATAAGTTAATGGAAAAAATGGTTAAAACAAATGTTTTATTTTGTGGTGTAGATTTTTATTGAACATATCATCCACAAAAACCCTTAATATTTATGTTTAGATCCACTATTGGTAAAATTGACATCCCAATAGTGAATACTTTTCAGTATTTACAAGAATGACACTCCACATAATCAATAATAGGGAACTCAATCCCCTCACATATTCACACCTCTGAATCCAATTTTATCATCCAAAACTAGATAAAATAACTACCAAAATTCCCTCCCTTAATATCAGAAGACTTATTTTTGTAGAAATACGTCATTTTATATACTTAGTTGAAACCAAACGAGGATACCTGGAGAAGAGATAATATTCTTCAACATTCATCTTTATTTTACTTCATTATCCACCAACTTCAATAGTTATTATACAATAATGTTACAATAACCTTAGTATCTTCCATATAATTAGATGTTATTATGTTTACGTTGTGACCTGAAATTTCTACCCATTTTTTCATATCTTAGTTTTGATCTGGTTCATTGAAAATATCGATCATTTTCATGGGTTCTGGGTGAGATAAATGTTGTGATTTGATGTTCCATATATGTCTAATAACCCTACCATGGGTTCCCCATATCTTGTTTAAGGATTTTTGATGAAAAGGGTGGATACTTCAAGATTTGGTTCAAACCCTGAGACCATATCCATATTCAAAAACAAATTTTATCTTTTATAAATCCCTAATTTTTTCTAAACATTTCACCCACTACACTTCCCACTTATACTCCCCAAACCAATTCAAACCACCATTTCCATTTGGAACCCATAGGAACAAATAATCATGGTAGATTTGGGTTATTAATTTAGGTATTGGGATAGCCCGAGAGCCCATTTAAAGTATAATGAAATATTTTTTTTATCATAGTATATTTTAATATTTTTTGGACATTACACCTCTCAATAGATCCCAAAAACCCCAAGTCCACCCCCATGTACCATTATTCCTCTTTGGACCTCATCTTCATCAAGGATTAGTGTGACCTTCTCGAAGGTTTCTCAAATTAGGCATATTTGAAAATGTATTTTGTTTCATTCATAAATCTTAAATTTTTTACTATTTTCCCCCAAATATTCTTTACATTGTTCTCCCAAATGTAGGGATACTCATTATTGTTTTCCTAGCCATTACCTCTATTCTACTAATGTGGATATAAGGGAGGATGAAGAGCTCTATATTTATCAAGGTGAGTTTCCTTTTCCATTCTCCTCCGTCAATTATTTTTTTGGCTCTCTATTCCTCCCTAGTCATCAATAACCTATGATTCTATTATCCAATTATTTTTATTGGGGTTTTGTTAATTTGGGGTTTTTATAGGTTTAGGGTTTATAAACCCTCATATAGTGATATCAGGTGTTCGATTCCTTTCCTCTAGGAATTTTAGTTAGTATTCCCATTGTACAAGGCCTTTTTATTTATTATTCAACTTTTTCAGGGTATTTTAACCATCTACACATTCATAGAAGTGTTTTATATGACTTAAATAACATTATTTGGCGTATAAGGTGTTATTTGTGCCTTGTTTTGTGAAAAGTATTGTTGTTTTGTTGTAAGAGTGCACATTAATTGTCTGGATAAATGATTTTTGATTTATAGCACATCATTTTTGATGTTCAGAACTTGGTTTAGGAATTTAAATAAATTGGATTTTATAATGTTTTTTGTGTGAAATAGAATTGGTTTAATTTATTGTTTCATACCACGTTTTTTAGAAAGTTCCCTACTGGCATTTTTGTGATCAAGGTAATATAAACTTATTGGTTTATCTTATCAAAAATATTTTCAGCATTCTAATCAATGTATTGTGGTTCCATTTGTGGGTTACAATCTGGTTTTTGGTTTTCTAATTAAATGATTATGGATTTTTAGAGTGCTTTTGCATGTGTTCCCAAAAAAGAGCATGCTTGGAATCTCTATAAACATCGATGGGTTTTGATTGGGTAACCTGAAAATTTAATGAGTTTATGTAATTTTTTTTGATTTAAATGGTGTGTTTACATGTTTTTTTAAATTTTGTAATAGGTTATTTTGATAAATTTTATTTTTTGGAAGAATTCTTCCAAGTCTTTTTGGCATTTTTCTAGTAAAATGGGCTTTCTGGTTTAATGCATGTTATATTTTTGGGATCATATTATGATTCATGAATTTGATTTATCAAATGGAGTTGTGGCTGAAAAATATTCAATCATATGTTATTAATGAATATTTGGCATTAAAGGATTATTTTAAATGGATTTTATGTGCCAATCATTGTCATATTTGTTGAAATTTTATTGTGAAACTCTTCCGTGGTTTATTGATCGATGAAGGATATTCGAAACATTTTTGTGTTCTATTTGGCCCGTGTATGACATGGAAAATAAATTTTCATGTGAAAAGTGTTTTTGATAACATTTGGAACTTCATTGAGCATTGAGGGAAACCCGGATATCTTTGTGGGAGACTTGTACAAGTGTTCATTGTATATTTTGTATTCACCATCGACATACGGTATTTTTGGATGGAGAATTCAATAGCATGTGTGTTTTATTTAAATGTTTTCTTCTTTAAATAATCCCTATGGAAAATTGTTTTTATTTGGAAGTATCATATCATTGGATATTGTTATAGAAATATTTTGTATAAAACATTCAATCTTTTGTCTGATAACATCCATAAGAAAACCTTATTTGGAAAGAATACTTTTATATATTATATTTCAAACATGTAATTGATGTTTCTTTAATTTTAAAGGAGGTTCATTGCGAATTGAATTTCGGGCTAACCTACTGAGTTTTAATAATCATGCATATAATATTCTTCTGTTTTAGACCTTGTGCAGGTTTTATCTTGGGTTCGAATGCCTTGACCGACATTGGAAAATTGTGTTAGAGAGTCACTAGATAGGTCACATGGAGTTAGTAAGTCATCATGTCGGGTAGGTTTAGTTATATCATTTATCTATACCTTCATTTTTGTCGTATAAATTATGTCGCTTAAATTTTTAAATAAATTTGTACTGGGTTTTGCATTATTTCTATTGTATTCCATATTGTTTATATTTTTGAGAAATAATTCCCTTGAATACTTTATTGATTCTCTTTGTTATTGTCTCTATCCTATGAGGAATATGAAGGACTTTAAGGACATTTCACGATGGAGCCTGAGTGGGTCACTCGAGTCGGTTCGTGACAAAATGGTATCAGAGTCGGTTAGATCATAGCATAATATTCTTTTTAGAAAAAACTTGTTATTTGGGGGATTTCAAGGTAGATAGAGAAGGATTTCTAGAATTTGAGGTGTATGTTTGGGATGAGGATCACAAACACTTGCTCGTTCCGCTCCTCGAGTGTCCATGGGATGTCTGATTTTATTAGTTTCTTTGGTTTTTAGAGATTTATTGGTTGATGGGATATGATAAGGGGAGTTGGAATAACGGCCTCCATGAGCTCACAGGTCATAGGAAGACATGTGGAGCCATTGAATATTCCTATGAAGACTCCTCATATTGGTGTTGTGTTTGACATATGGTCACCAACGATATAGTCAAGTCACCCAGTGACTCAGGTTCCATTTTTTGGGTCTCTTAGACCTATCTTTAATTCTAAATTTTATTTATAAAATTCTTGTGTGAGAATTGTGGAAGCTGGTTATCAATGATTAATATAATATTTTTTTGAGCATGTTGGGTTTTTGTGAAACAAAGTTTGGGGTCCAAAGTGGAATTACTTAACAGGAACAAATTTCATTAATCGAATAATATGGTTAATAGAAATAAAATTGTTGGAAATAATGAATTATCTTATGATGATTCAGAAAATGTGTTTAAAATAAGATGTTTTGGGAAGTTGAACAGTGTTTGAATCTAATTAATTGGTTTCATGAATTGTTTTTGAGAACATGGTGTTTTCCTTAAATGGGTTTTGGACTTTGTGGATGTTGGAGTAAGAAAAGAGACCTTGCAGAAGTTTTCAAAATGGGAAAGGGATGTTTGAATTGCCTGATTATTTTGGTAGTTGTTTTAAAATAACTGAAATGGGTTCTAAATAAAATGTATCTTGAAAAAATGATATTTTTTAATATTCTGAATAAGGATTTGAATAATGAGAGATGATTTTGATGGGGAACTATAGGGTTTCGTTTTCATGCTTGGTAAAATGGTTTTTGTGTGTGGAAATATGAAAATGGTTTTTGACTTGGTGGTTAGTGTTTCTATGAAACGTACATGATTTTTTAAATGGGTTGAATAATTTGGCTGAAAAAATGATGATTTTTGTTTTAGCCTTTTCTATATTCTTGGGTGATCACATGTATGGTTTTGTATAGATGTGTTGATGTATCTTAGGTATGAAATAGTGGTTGGGTGCGCAAGATGGCATGGGAATGTGCATGTGAGTGATACATGACGAACCACCATTGGTGAATGTGAAAATCCTCCAAGTTAGTTTTTTTTTCAAAAAAGTTATAATCTGAATATTTGTCATGTTTTTTTTAATCCGGTGTATATGTGGGTTTCATTTTCATGTTTTAGAAGTGTTGTTTGTTTGGAATTCTTTCTCATGATCCAGAAGTAATACTCTTGGTGTGTGATTAGATGGTATCTTGTCGGTGGATCGGTTTTGGATCAATGTTAATTCGGTTTACAAGGACCTGTTGGATGTTGTGATGTGGCTATGGATTGTTCTCTATTGGAAAGTCTTCCAGTTGATCAGCATAAGGATTAATTTAAAACATTAAATCCAACACTCTAGTTGATTCCTCCACTCGTTTGATGGAATAAATAACTATTTGGGATTGATTTAAAGTGTTTCCCAATTGTGATAATTCTATTGGATATAGCAGTTGTATTAAGTGATGTTGATGTGTGTTTCTGTATTGATTTTCCATTAAACTTCTTGATTAGAGTGATAGAGAATGGTGATGTGTATATATGAGTTCTTATTTAGAATATGGTGTGTTGTTGAGAAAGTGGGTTTATTTGGGTGTTGTGATCCTTAACCACAAGATGTAGCACAAAAGATGCTTTATACATTAGTGCTCCACGCATTGGCCTCAGATTGAAGCTTTTAACATCATCAGGAAATTTCTAGAGGTGTGGGGAGATAGACTAATCTTCGTCCTTCACTATTGTGGTAGGGTAGTTTCTATGTTTTTATTGTGGTTTGTCATCATTGAGGTTTTCCTTTTTCCTCAAATATAATGGTGGAATTACCCCTCACACAGTGTCTACGGTTATGCCTTCAGGGATGTGGGTTTCTAATCAATTTCTCTATGTGGACATTAAATGTCAATCTAGTGCAGTCTTGGTTTTACCAATTCATAAGAGGAGAGTGTTTCATGGTTCCTCTATTTATTTTGCTGTTTTAGTGGACAAACAATTGAGTCCCCTTCCCACGTCACCTTGAGTGTTTTGGGTTTTAATATATTCATAAAGTATTGTCCCAGTTTTTGTCCCCTCTATTCAGGAGTTGGTAGGTTTATTGTTCATATTATAACCCCCTTAACATGGGTTTGTAGGTTTTTCTTGGAGAGTTTTGATGGGCTTTTTTAGGTGAGGCCCGATTCTAGTTCATGTTGAATTCTTTTTTCTTAATTTCTAGTTGGTCTCTAATGGGGGTGGGGGAAACCCACTATAGGTCATAAAGATCAATCCATTATGGGTTTTTCAGATGTTAGTCTTCATTTAATTATGGGGATCACATCCCCCCCCCCAAGTCATTGGATTCCATGAGTTCACTTTGGTTTGGGTGATCGTCGGGTTCATTTTGAGATGGCCTAACAATCTGGTTCTTGGCGCGGTTGTGGAGGTGGTGTATTGATCATTCCATTGATTCTCAGGAATTGGTTGTGAGTTTGTGTTTTTTTTGGGAAATTGTATTATGTTCCATTGAAGTAGGATGATATGTTCTTGAAATGAGAGGTAGTACTATGTTGATAAGGAATCCATAGGTGTTGATATTTCAGCTGTTATGTGTTATGGATTTCTGGGGGCAGAAAGCTTTAATGGTGGGAAGAATTGTCACTCCCAGTTTTCCATGTCCTAGTATCGATCTAGTTAGTTTGTAATCTAGGTCATTTTCTTGGTATTTTTGTGAGATTAATATTGATTTTTTAAGTTCCATTTATGTCTAATCATCCTACCATTGGTGACTGATAGCTTGTTTGTGGGTTTTTGGAGAAAAAGGTGGTTACTTCATGATTTGGTCCAAACGATGAGCACAATTATAGATTAAAAAATTTTTTTTTTCTATAAATCCATCAATTTTCAACATTTCTCTCCTATAAAACTTCCCACTTGGCCTCCCCTAACCTATTCAAACAACCATATCCATTTGGACCCCTTAAGAACTCATCATCGTTGTAGAATTGGATTATTTATTCAAATATTGGGCCAACACATAAACCCAATTCCTGTTTAAAAAAATTATTTTATTTCATTTATATCATATTAATTTTTATATTTTTTGTTCATTCCATATTTCAATAGATCTGAAAAATCATAGGTTCACTCCATGTTCCATTTTCCCTCCTTGGTCCTTATATTCATCAGGGATTTGGGTGAGCTTCCTCAAAGATTATGAAATCATCCATATTTGAAAAGGTAATTTTTTCTCTTTCATAAATCATTCATTTTTAACAGTTTTTACCCCAAATATTCAATCTATGATTTTTCCAGACCTAAGGATCCTCTCCATTGAGTTACATGCCATTCCCTCTCCTCTAAGGGTCTGGATCGTTGGGAAGATGAAGAATTCTCAAGTTACGAAGGTGAGTTTCCTTATCCTTTCCCCTCCTTCCTCCTCCTCCTTCCATTGTTTCTTAGATCACCCTTCGTACCTATTCTTGCATGACCTAGGGTTTTGTTACCCCATGATTATTGATGGGTTTTTTTGGGTTTGTTCTTCAAAGGATTAGGGTTTATTGACCATCGTATGGCGATATCAGGAGTGTGTTTCCAATCCTTCATGGATTTGAGGTAGGTTTCCCATTGAACATGTATTTTTTATTTATTAATCATCTTTTTAATGGTATTTCAACCATATAAATATTCTAATTATTTTTATAAGCTGTAAATAACTTTATTTCGTGTGTGAGGTGGTGTTTAAGCCTTGTTTTGTGAAAAGTGTTGTTGTTTTGTTATAAAAGTGCACACAAATTTTTCGTTTAAATGTTTTGTTAATTTTCACACATGGTTTGTGATGTTTATAACCTGTTTTATCAATTTAAGAAAAATTATCATGAAAATTTATACTATAACCTAATGAACGTAAAATAGAATTGGTTTCATTAAATGTTGCATTCGATGTTTTCGGGAAAGTGCTCGGTTGGCTTTTAGTTGCCCATGATGATATAAAATGAGTTTTTTGGCTTGTAAAAAATATTTATAGTATGCGAATAAATGTATTTGGGGTACTTATGTGGTTTTTAATATATTTTTGGATTTTATAATGAAATTTGTATGGGTTTTTATGGTGGTTTCGGATGTGTTCCTAATAAATGGTCTGTTTGACATCTCTATAGAAATTAATGGGTTTTTAATGAGTAACCTAAACTTTTAAGGGGTTTATCTAAATGGTTTTTTGTCTACAAATGGGGTGTTTATAACACTTTGGGTATAGGGGAATTGGTTCTTGTGGTAAATACTGTTATTGTGAAGAATGCTTAAAGGCCTCTTTTTCAATTTTCTAGAAAAACTAATTTTCATGTGTATTCTATGTTGTATTGTTGGGGTCATTTTTTGATTCATGAATTTGATATATTAAATGGTTTTGGGGCTGAAAAATATGGTTTGATATGGTATTGGAGGTTGTTTGTCCTTAAAATATAATTTTTAAATGGATTTTATGTGAAAAGCCTAGTTATGCTTCTTGAAATTGTTCTATGAAACTATTAAGTGGTTTATTGACCCATGATGTATATGTGAAACATGGTTGAGGGGTATTTGGTGTGTTTATGATTAAAAAAAGAAATCTTCTTGTGAAAAGTGTATGTGATAACATGTGTTACCTGATTGAACATAAAGAGGGAAACCTAATTATCTAGCTGGGAAGACGTGTACTAGTATGCTAGTGATCTGGAGTGGGTTTTCCCCTCTTTCCAGTTGCATGTTTGATGATGATAACAATAAATAAAATATTATTATGCTATTGGGGACCACTAGGTTATGGGTATTGTTACCGACTAGTCGCTCGTGAATGAGAAAATATGTTTTTTATGGTTACTTTTCCTCGAGATATAAGGTACCCGAGGCCCAAAGCTAGCTAGTGCCTAGTGATGTTCCCATGAAAAGTTCTCATTGCATGTATTGTATTCATAATATGAATATGGTTTACTTGGAGAAAAAATTATGTAGCATGTTTTTTTTTATTTTAAAAGTGTACGTTCATTACAGTATCCCTCTGAAAAATTTTATTCATTTTTATGTGCCATATATTTGGAAATTGTTCTAGAATTCTTGTGTATAAAAAATTAAAGATTTTGTCAGAAAACTTTGATAGTATGGAACCTTGTTTGGAAAATATAATTTTAGATATTTTATTTAAAACATGAAATTTATGTTTATTTAATTTTATAAGATGTTCATTGGGATTAGAATACCAGGCTAACCTACTAGGTTTTAATACACACGAATATAGTCTTCTTAGGTTTTAGCCCCTGTGTAGCTTTTAGCTTGTGTTTAGTCACATTGAGAAACATGGGATCATTGGGTTGGAAGTGACCAGAGAGGTCACATAAAGGTAGTTGTTCATTGGTCTGGTTGTTTTAGTTGTTTCGTTTAGTTGGCCTTTCAGTTTTGTCGTATAAATGATGTTCGTTAACTTTTTATATAAATGCGCATTAGGTTGTCCATTCTTTATGTGGTTTTCCATATTTTTTATATTTGGGAGATGTTATTCCATTTTATACTATTTTGATTCCATTGGTTATTTTTTTCCATCCCATGATGATTGGGAACACCGTTGGGTACTTTCCACAGAGCATCCCGAGAGGGTCACTCGGGCCTATTCATGACAGAATGGTACCCGATCTGGTCTTCTCTTATAAGACCTAGATTTTTAGAGAACACTTTTTATTTTGGGGATGTCGAGGTTGATGGAGTTTGATTTTTGGAACATTAGGGGTAGGTTTGGTATGATAGTCATGAACTCTTGCTAGTTCTGATCCTCAGTTGTCCATGGGACGTCTGGTTTTACTAGTTTATCTGGTTCTTAGATTTTGTTTGGTGATTGGGATACAACTGGGGAGTTGGAAAAATGGACCCCAAGAGATCACAGGGCCCAGCAAGCCATTTTGAGCTGGGGAATTGTCATAAGAATACTCTACATGTTGGTGGTGTGTTTGACATATGGCCGCCAACCGTACGGTCATGTCACCCAACAAAACTAGTTCTCTTTTTGGGTCTCTTATTCCTTTCTTAAATTCAATTATTTTTGAAAATTCTAGTTTTAGAAATATGGTAGTGGGATTTCAATGGTTAATATATTAAATTTGTACCATTTTTGGTTTTTTTGAAATACATTTTTGGGGATAATGTTGAATGATTTAATGGGATTTAATTTCCATAATCAAAACATATTGTCTATTGAAATTAAATGGATGGAATGCAAGACTTATTTTAAGATGATTCAGAATATTTGTATAAAATATGTTGTTTTGGGCTATTTAAGAGTCTCTGAATCTAATGAATATGTTTTTGTAATTTTTTTGAGTAGTTTATGCTATCCTAAAACAGGATTTAGCATTTGTGGATGTGAGATTAAGAAAAGTGACATTTCTGAATTTTTTAAAATGAGAAAGTTGTGTTCGAATGGAATGCCTGTTTTGGTAGATTTATTAAAATAAATGAAATGGGATCTAAATCCAATGGTTGTTGAAAATGTGTGGTTTTTTTAGATGCTGAATAATTTTTTGAATAAGTGGTGAGGATTTTGTTAGAGACCTACGAGGTTTATTTTTCAATATTGGTAAAAAGGTTTGTTGTGTGGAAATATGAAAATGGATTTTTACTTCATGTTTGTGTGACTTTGGAAGGTATATGATTTTTGAAATGGGTTAGATGTTTTGTCTTGTAAAATGAGGATTTTTTAACCCTTGGTGTTTTCATGGATGCCCGCATGCATGTTTATATATATATATATATATATTGATGGATCCACGGTATGGTATAGTGTTTGGGTGCCCATGGTGTCATGGCAATGTGAATGTGAGTGAGACGTGATGAAACGCCTTAGGTGAATGGGAAATCCCCAAGGATGGTTTGTTTTTCAAAAGAGTTTTAAGATGAAAATTGGATTCTTTTTGTAAACTGTTGTTTATGTGGGTTTCAATTTCATTTTTTAGAAGTTTGGTTTCAATGGTTTGTATCCTCATTATATGGATGTGATACTCTTGGTGAGTGTTGTGATGAGATCTTGTTGGATGCTCGGTTTTAGGGAAATTATTAGTGCTGTTCTAAGGATTTGATATATGTTGTGATGCAGCCATGGATAGTTCTCCGTTGGAATGAATCACTGTTGATCAGCAGAAGGATTAGTTTCGAACATTAAATCCTCCTATTCATATGACAACACAACTATGTTGATAGAATAAAGAGCTTTTGGTCTTGATTTAAATATTTTCCCTATTGTGATAATTATTTTTGATATATAATTTGTGTTCAGTGATATTGTTGTGTATTGTAGTATTCCTTGTCCATTCATCTCTTTGTTTGGAGTGATATTGAATGGTTATATGTCTCTATGAGTTTTTATTTAGATGAATTTGGTTGGTGGGAATGTAAGTTTCATGGGGTGTTGTGATACTTAGCTCATTGCTGCAGTGCAACAGATGCATCAAACATCAGGGCTAAAACTGTAGGCCTCAGAGTGAAGCTTTTCACATTGTTAAAAAATCTCTAGAGGTGTGGGGAGATTTACTAATCTCTTTCCTTCACCGTATTGGTATGGAAGTATATATGTTTTAATTAACATTTCTCTTTACTAATTTTATTTTTTTCTCAATGACTGTGGTGGACTTACCCATCATGTAGTGTCTATGGTTATGCCCTCTCAAATTTTGTTTTCTAATCAATGTCCCTGTGTGTAAAACCAATGTGAATCAGGTGCAGTGTTGGTTTTACCTATTCATATGTGGAGAGTTTTTGTTGGTTCCTCTATTTATTTTTAGTGGCCCAATGATTAGGTCCCCTTCCCTCCACACCATGAGTGGTGGGGGTTTTGAACCATGCCAAAAGTATGGGACATGTAATTTCCCATCCATTTAGGAGTGGGTGGTTTAAATATTTATATTTAAACCCTATTAAAATGGGATTGTAGGTTGTTGTGGGTCAGACTTGGAGGTCCAATGTGAGTGAGGCCCGATTCTAGTTCTTGTTGAATTCTTTTTTGTTCATTTCTAGTATGTCTCTAATGGTGGGGAGACCCACTACAGGTATTGAAGATCTTCCCATTAATGATTTTTTGAATGTTGTTTGTGACTTATTGACAGGGATCCCATTCCAGCCTCCCACCAAATTCTTTGGCTTTCATGAGTGAAATTTGGTTTCAGTGATCTTTGGGTTCATTAAGAGAAGTCCCAACAATCTGGTTCTTGGCTTGGTTGTACAGGTGGTGGCATGATATTTCCCATGATTCTCAAGAAGTGGTAGTGAGTTTCTATTTTATTGGGCAAGAAGATTAAGTTCCATTGAATCTAGATGATATTTACATGTCTTGAGGAGTTGTACAATTTTGATAAGAAATCATTAGGGTTTGATCTTTTAGATGCAAAGTGTTCTGGGTTTCAGGGTGTGGAAATCTTTAATAGTGGGGAGAACTGTCACACCTAGTTTTTCATGTCTTGATTTTGATCCAGTTCGTTTGAAATACCTATCATTTTCATGGGTTTTTATATATTAACGTTGATTTTTTAAGTGACATCTATGTCTAATCACCATATATTGGGTTCCCTATAGCCTATTTGGGGGGTTTTTGGAGAAAAGGGTGGTTACTACAAGATTTGAGCCAAATAGTGAGCCCATTTCCAGATTTAAAAACAATTTTTTTTATTTTACAACTCTTTCATTTTCCAAAATATTTACCCATTACCCTTACCAATTGGCCTACCATAACCTACAAAAACCACTATATGCATTAGGACACCATAGGAACTCATAGTCATTGTATATTTTTTTATTTATTCACATTTTGGGCAAACCCTTGAGCCCATTACATGTTTTTTAAAAAAATATTTTGTTTCTCTTATATCATATTCATTTTTCAATATTTATTGGTTATTCAACCTCAAAATTGAGATAAAAAAAACTAGGAGGAAACCCATGTTCCATTTTACCAATTTAGACATCATCATCATCGGGGATTAGGGATAATATCATCAAGGATTCTCAAATCTTCCTCATTTGAAAAGGTAATTTGTTTAATTAATAATTCATAAATTTTTTAATATATTCAAAATAATATTATTTTACTAGTTATTAATGACCTTAGGGACTCTAAAAGGAGTTACAATCTATTCCCTCCCCTATAAGGGTGTGGAACTAAGTTATGATGAAGAGTTATATAGTTATCAAGGTGAGTTTCCTTCTCATTTCACCTACTTTTTCTTCCTACTTCGATTATTTCTTGTCTCCATATTCCTCCATTGTCATGAAATACATGGGGTTATGTTATCCCATGACTTTTAGGAATTTTGTGTTCATTTGTGTCTATTCTTCATAGGTTTAGGGTTTATAAACACTCATATGGTGATATCAGGTTTGTGATTCCATTATGCCAAGGATTTGAGGTAGGATTGCCCTTACCATTGTACTTTTTAATTATGATTCATCTTTATCATTATTTTTGAACCTTTTAAACATTCTGATTATTATTTTATAATCCTTAAATAACTTTATTTTGGTTTCAAGGTGGTGTTTATGTCTTTTTTTGTGAAAACGTTTGTTGTTTTGATGTAAGAGTGCACAGAAATTTCTTGTTTAAATGTAATGTTATTTTTCATAGGTGGTTTGTGATGTTTAGAACCTGGTTTATAAATTTAAATAAATTTTTGGAATGTAAATTTGATTTTATATCCATTTTAGAGTAAAATATTATCAGTTTCATTAAATATTGCATGCCATGTTTTGATGAAAGTTCCCAATTGGATTTTTTGTGCTTGTGGGGATATAGAATGATTGGTTTGGATTATCAAAAAAATTCCCAGCATGTGAGTCAATGTATTCGGGTCTATTATGTGGGTTCCTATCTAGTTTTGGGTTTTATAATGAATTGGGTATGGGTTTTTAGGGTGTTTTGGCATGTGTTCGCAGTAAATGGATCGTTTGGCATCTATATAGAAATGGATGGGTTTTGAATTTATAAATTGAAGTTTTAATGGGTTTAGGTATATTTATTTTTGTTTTCAATGGTATGTTTACCCCTCTATCTAAATTGGGTGATTTTTTCTTCTAATAAATGTTGTTTTTGTGAATAATGCTTAAAGGCTCATTTGGGATTTTTCTGGTAAAACTGGTTTTCATATGTATTACATGTTTTATAATTAGGGTCATTTTATGAGTCACGAATTTGATTTATTAAATGGAATTTAGGATGAAAAATCTTGTTTGATATGGTATGGGTTGGTGTTTGGCCTTAAAATGAGCATTTTTAAATGGACTTTATGTGCAAAGCCTTTTTATACATCATGAAATTGTATTTTGAAAATTTTAAGTTGTTTATTAACCCATGAAAGATATTTGAAACACGGTTGAAGGATATTGGGGAAATGTATCACTTTGAAATGAAATTTTAATGTGGAATGTTTATATGATAGCATGTGGAAATTCATTGATCACAAGGTGGGAAACCCATATATCTATGTGGATGGACATGTACTAGTATGCTAGTGATCTGAAGTGGTTCCCTATTTCATGCTGAATGTTTGACAATGATGACCCTAAAAAAACAATGATGATGATGTTAGGTATCACTAGGTTATGGGTATTTTTACCTAATAGTGGCATTTTCATGTGAATATATATTTTTATGGTTACTTTTCACCGAGATACTATGTACCTTGGGCCCACAACTAGCTAGTGCATGGGGATACTTATATAACTAGTTCTCATTGGATATATTGTATTCAATGTATAGATATGGTGTATTTGGAAGGAAAATTAAGTAACATTTGTGTTTTATTTAAAATTGTAATTAATTTAAATCATACCTCATGAAATTCGTTTCATTTAGAAGTTTCTTATCATTGGAAATTGTTCTAGAACAATTGTATGTAAAACATGCAACCTTTTGTCTGATAACTCTAATAGCATGGAACCGTATTTGAAAAACATACATTTATAAATTGTATTTCAAACATGAAATTTATTACTATTATATTTTAATGGAAGTGAATTGGGAAAAGAATATTGGGTTAACCAACTATTTTTTAATACTCATGGTTTTTGTCTTCTTATGTTTTTAGAAATTGTGTAGGTTTTAGGTTGAGTTCGGTCTCCTTGAGTGTCATGATATAGTTGTGTTAGAGAGTGACCCAAGAGGTCACATTGAGTTAGGTTGCCATAAAAACCGGTCAGTTTAGTTATATTGTTCATTTTTTACTTTCAGTTTTGTTGTGTAAAATATTCTGGTTAAATTTTTATATAATGTGTATTGGGCTGTCTATTCGTTCCTTTTTTTCCTTATTGTTTATAATATGGCACAATTTTTCCCTTCTAAACTCTTTTGATTCCTTGAGAACATGAAATATTAATGAAATATTTATCATTATTTAAATATAATAATAATGTATTTATGATATATATATATATGCATATAAAATTAAAAAATAATGTATTTATGATATTATGATTATCATATAATGATAAATGTTACTCATATTCATTCCAAAATGTTTTTTGAAAAATGAAAATGTTACCCAGGCGTACGTAAAACCTAGAATCTTCATGACCATAAAATCAGTTCATTTTTAATCACCATCATTCATGATTTGTTTTAAAAGTATTATATATGTGTACATGTGATAATAATTACATGGTAATTATTATGGATATGTTTAAAAAATGACGACTTTGACCATAGTCAACCCCCCTAAGTTGTTTTTGATAGACACGATGAATATGGACCAAATATCAAATGTAATCTTAATACATAATTGTATATAAAAATATTATTAGTTCAGTAAAATTAATAATAAAATTGGAGAATTTTTTCAATAAGGTATCTATTTGACAAATTATTATTATCCGGTAAGATAAAGAAAAAGCATTATGAATCACAGTAAAGGTAAGGATTTTCTTATCTCACTTTTATTTCTGAGAGATATATGCCATATCCACCACTTATTTTTAGGGTTTATATAACACTCATTAATGTTTATTATTATTATTTTTATTAAATTTATGGGGATTTAAATTTCTATTTGAGTAACAAGCTTACTTGGTGTTTATAGTTTCAGAATTACGAAAGTAGTAATGTCGTTTTTTCAAAATTTTCAATTTTTTAGACTTATATCATCTTATGCACCTATCTTCTTTAATGATGTGCATATATATCCCCTTTGAAATTTAATAAAATTAATTTATTTAATATTAATTTATTTTTTATTTTACTTAATTTAATTATTTCATTGGTATTATAATTCAAAGATACCAAATTGGTAATTGTATTATGTTACAACCTCATCCTTTTTTGGATAATTTTTTTATCATGATTCCAATTTTGAGATCGTATGGTCTATATATCAAGGAACTCATTAAATTTATTGACCTATAGTTATTCATAAAATTTACATGTAATCGTACCATTATCCCTCTCTTTGGTACTTAATTTTTTTTAAAAATGTTTTATGAAAATATGACTTTATTTATCTACTAGGTCGATAATATGTTTCTATCAAAGAAGATTTTCAATTTTTTTTTTTCAAAAATTTTAACATATTTAAAAATTATTTATTAATAATTTTCCTTATGTTTTTCTATTTTCCTTTTTATATATTTTTATTACTTTCCAAATATGATAGTTTTATAAACTTTTTAACCCTCTAAATAATTCTCTTTAAGAAATACAAGTAATTTCCCACTAATAAGATCATTATTTCCTTGAAGCATAAGTCAAAGTTAGAAAATTTAATGTAAAATTAATTTTTTTTCTTAATATTATGGAAATTATGGGTTCTTGAAAATGTGTTTGAATGAATTTTTTTTTGAAATGTGAATATATTTTCCAGTGAATCTTTTTTAATGAGATTTTAGTGTATTTCCCTTCATTGAGTCAATAGACCTTGTTTTTACTTATCATCGATAATGGATATTTGGTATTTATACCATCCTCATTGTTTGTAATTAAGGGACAATATTTTTTGAATGTGATTGTTATGAAACATGATTATACTCTAAGGGATAATAATGTTTTAGAGAGATTAGTATGAAACATGTATATTTTCAATGGTTCAATCAGGATTAATAGAAGTTAATATGAAACCCATTTAATTTTTATGGGATGATCATGTTATAAATGAAATAAATATATTTTCATTGAATTTTATGATAAAATTGATGATCTATGTACATTATTCATGTAATGGTTCTTAGAAATTATATATGATGGGTGCACCTAGATAGAGTCGTGTAGTCCCCGAATAGATAAAAAATGGGAGAACCCATATATAACTCTATTATGTTGGGTAATTATTACATTCCACGGATAATTACATTGGATGTTGGTCATGTGGTCACTTAAATTCGTAAGGGTTCGTTAAGTAATTTAGAAGTTTTATTTGAATATGATGTCCTAAGATAAAAACATGTTTTTTCTATGATTTATATGAGTTTATGATGTTTATTTTTATCAATAATTATACCACATGGCCCAAGATTATTGATTATTATTACTCATTCCTTTCTAAATGACACATACCATGTTTCTGTGATTGATAAACCCAGTATTCATTGGTATGAGTAGCCTTATTTTATACTCATGCAATTCAATTATGTCTTCATTCCAATATTCTATTCATATTCTCAATATGGAAATTGTTAATACTTATATTTTCCATTACTAAGAATTTTAGCACACCCTTCATATGCTTAATTTTCCCATGGATTTATGAATAGGGCTGAATGAGTTATTTCTAAAATGTTTTTATTATAGATGATGATGATATCTTAATGCGAAATAAAAACATATTGCTTAAGTGGGGGAAATGATCATTTAATGTCTTGTGAATTATTTATGTATGTGTTCTTCCAAATTCTCTAAAACTCTAAACCAAAGATTTCTTCAACAATATTAGTAATATAGTTTTTACATTATATTATTTGCAATTTGGATGGAAGAAATTGGGTCAGTCATCAGCATCAAATAATGAAATATAATATTTATAATTTCATCATATAATTCGAGAGTGCAGGTTCTAGAATATTATAAAAATATTTGACTTTCCTTTTCTTTCACCAACATAGATTTAATTTAATAAAGTATTATTTCATTTTCAATTTCTATAATCCCAGCAAATTAAATGATTTGTAATAGAAATTAATATATATAAAATATTTAATACAAATTATTTTCCATAATGGATATTGAAATATTTATATATGTTTCTAAAAATCCTCATATATTTTATAATATTTTAAAATTTCATTGATAGGTACCGCACCAAATTTACCCAAATTATCAGGGATCACTCTATTAATATATTAAATTCAAATAGTAGGTACATTTAACAACATGAAATGTATAATAGATGACTTATAATGTCCATAATGAATTATTAATATCTTTTTTAGAATATCACCTTCGTTAATATCACAACAGAATTTTCTTCTCATTTCTGGTTCAGGTTCATTTATGGCTCTCAGTTTTTCTATCGAGAACCAGATTTGATAGGTCTAAATATTTTTTGTAATTTTATATTTGTTTTTGTTGTAGATTTCCTCATTGGGATTAATTGTGTTATTGTAGAAAAAATTGAATATTTCGACCCTATAACATGTGGCACCCAATTGGTTCATGATGATGGGAAACCATTCATCCCTACCCTTGGTTACTATGAGAGAAGTGGTGGTTTTTGGGATTTAGGTATCATGATGCTTGCACATGGTAAGCCATACCCTGAAGTAAAACCATGATATAGGGTCCTCTTAGACAATGAGTCGTGGGAAATCACCAAATGGTTTTTCAAACTGTGTGGTAAACATGAGCGACATGCCTTGGACATTAAAAATATGAAAATTTACTTTGTTTCCCATTGAGATTTATCCCTAAATCGTCCCTTATTCACCCAATTTGATCTTATCAGCCTTAGGAACCTCCCTCTCATTATATTTCGTCCGTAAGGCTCCCACATTTTGCTGTATTTGTCATAGAAACTCCATTAAATCATCATGTATGTGGTTCCCCCCATTTCTTTCTCCTCTTATCATTTGATTCTCTTCTTCTCTTATGGGTTTTTATATCTCTATTGTGTGGTGTGGTCTTTTAGGGTGGAATATTATTCTTTAGTGTTCAATATTGACCTTTAGTGTTCAAAATTGCCTTTATAGGGTCTTGTGGTGTTGAGAAAGTGGTTTCACATAGATATATCAATTTTTATAAACTTGAGGTATGTGGATCCATGCTTTAGAATTTTTAGATGATTTTAGCTTTCTCACATGAGATTATAAATATGTTATATGAATGATTTCATTGGTTTAAAATATGTTTTGGAAATAATTTGACTTGAATATAAGATGAAAGTGGGTTTTATAAAGGTAAGGGTTATGTTTTCATGTGTGACCTGTTTTGGTGCATATGGGGAGTTTTTAGGAATTTTTTGAGTTTTTAGCATTTTTATGTTTTTAAGGGAACACGATTTGAGAATGTGTTGAAAATTGGGTTTCAATGGAAAAATAATTCATTTTGACTTTAGGATTTTTTTCATACTAAATTGTTTTGTGAAAATTGTGTGAATGATGAGAAGTATATTTTATAAAGGGAAATTAGTTTTTGAGATGATTTGAAATGGGAGTTGTCATATAAAAATGGTTATGTGAATTATATGTTTTTTTTCGAATGTTCCCTAATGGTTTCATGGATTGTGTATGATGTGTGAAAAATGTTTTCAAATGGATTTTTTATTTGTTATATATAAACATGTTTTTTCTGGAAAATGGTTGTCTTTCTTTGACGATATGTGAGAATATATAATTGTGTAACATGTAAAATATGGAATTGAGAAAAAAGGGGGTCCCGAGTATCTTGTTAGGATGACTAGATATATTGTTCCAGTGATACCGGAGTGGAAATTCCATGTTTCTTCAATTGGATTGAAACTAGTTGATATAAAAGTATAAAGTCTCAGTTTTAGTTATCCAGATTGATGATTACAATAATAAGTAAACTCTGAATCAGAATTTTGTACCTCGTTTTGGTTATGATAACTATTTATTGTGTTACACATCATTTTTTCTCATTTATTTTTTGAAATGGGTAAAATAATTCATAAAAAATATTTTTGATACACATCTACTAGTTTCTATCCCGCAGGGATTGGGATTTCACTTCGGTCCATTCCATATGCTGGGTTGGGTGTTAGGTCAAATGGCACTGCGAATAGGTTTTTGAAAAATTAGTATTAAAGGAGGTCACACTCTTGTTTTTTCGTGTTATTTAAGGAAGACACTAACGAGGTCAGAAGTAGGATTTTTAGGACTTTATGTTATGAATATAAGTTGGAGTCTAGAGAGAACCCTAATGAAGGGACTTGATTTTCCTTTGAAATTCTGGTTACATTTTTTTATTTGGTTATTTTGGGTTATTTTGGGTTATTTTGGGTTTGGGAAATGAAATCAGAGTTGGGTCAATGGAATCAATTATATCGCATGGAATGACAAGCCATGTGGAGCTGGGGACATATTCTTTGAAGGCTCTCTATGATGGTGGGGTGATTGGAATATGGACACCAACCATATTTCCATGTAACCCATTGACACTAGTTTTCTCTTCTGAATAGTTTGGTTTCTTTTTGGGTTCACAGAAATTATTTTAAAAACACATTTTTTGGAGTTGTGAAAAATGGATTACAAAATATTGGAGGTTTCATTTTGTGGAAGATGTAAAATGTATTTTCCGATTTATTTTGATGGAATTTTTGAAAATGGATTTTTTTATAAAATGAATTTATAATAAATGGGGAACCAGTTCCTCAAAAATTTAATTTTTATAATCTAAACATGTGGTTTATAAAAGTTGATTGCTAGAAAACATGACAAATTTTAAGAAGTGTTTTGGGAATATATTTTAGGTGTATTTTGTTGATATGTTTAATTTTTTTTAAAGGGCTGTTTTTTAATTTTTATGGAATCAATGGGGTTTTAATTTGAGAAAAAGGGAAATGATTTGATGTGTGAGATGTGAATATGATTGTTCAATCAGTGGTGAGTGGGATTTTGAAAAGTTTTTAAAATTTTGAAATGGGAATTAAATTTTGATGTTGAAAGTGTGTGTTATATTTTTTTCATGGAAAGTGGAAATGTTTTGTTTTGACCTTTGGTATTTCGATGAGTGATCACATTCATAATATATTTGTGGAAAAGTATTCGAGCATCTGTTTTTTAATGGGAACATGCATGTGTGAGACTCCATGGAATAATTTTGGTGAATGTGTAACCCCCAAGCTTTTTTTTCATTACAACAATTATTTTAAGAGAAAATGTGATATTTTGGTAACTAGTAGTTGAGTTGTGTGTTTTCATATGATTTGGGAATTCTTCTTGCGAGGTGTTTTGAGTGTTAGAAATCATTATTTGTTAGAATGACATATCATGTTTATGTTCTTGTTTATGAGATTGTCAAGAGATAACGACTAGTGTGTTCTTTGGAAAAATGTTTTAGGATGCCTTGGAGTTGCTTCTCTTTGTGTGTTCACTATTTTTTTGTGTTATGATTTTGATGAGGGATTTCTATGATTTGGCTCTCCATTTACATTTTGGATTAGTGTATTCCACAATAATATTCGATGCACATTTGATGTGTGGACATGGTTGGTTCACCATTGAAATAACCTCTAGTTGATCAATGTTAGGTATTTCTTCTAGATATTCGTAGAATAAATCCAATTCTCTTTTTAGGTTATATAGATCCCCTCGAAGAGGAAAAGTGAATGATGGAAATTAAATGAAACATTCGTTTCATGGAGTTGTCTGAGTAGTTAAAGGATAATCTTATCACATCTATTATTGAAGGTCTTATCTAGAAGGGGTGAATGGAATTATAGTAAGGGTAATGCGGGGATTATAGATTATTTTGGTAAAGGTTCCAGTATTAAGAAGAACCTTTAGTATTCCATCAATTTTTCTTTAGCGTAAGATCATGTTGTGCCATTAGTTAGGAATATATTCTCAAAATAATCATTCATTTCTAACTGCTTCGAAGACCTTCCATGCCTATGGATTCCCATGTCCCATTAAATGGTCATAAATTGTAGTTTTTAGAATGTTTTATAGAGATATTCCCACATATTTTAAGAAACTCCCATGATTTCTTTCAAGAATAGTGCACTGTTGGGGAAAAGTATAATGTACCCTACTACGTGTGCTTCCTATGTTATTATGGTCATGGAAAGTGCTGTATTGTTATGTATTATTTTATTTTGAATGCATAAATAGATGTTTTGGAATCATTTGAGAACTTTAATTTTAATGGAAACAGTTTTTTCCTTCAGAAACTCGGAATTCATCTATTTTAAAGGGTAGTGTCATCAGTGTGTTCTTTATTCCTGTTGCTGCTCGTTCTAGGTGAAAAGGGTTGATTGATGTTCATTTTCAAAGTACCTTTCTTTTTAAAAGATCCATGTTCGATTGGTGTGACTCTCATGGGGAGTTGTGTTCCTTTTTTTTAACATGGAATGTTGTGTGGTCTCTCATGAAACCAAAGGTGTATCAATCTAGAGTAGTCATCTTCTAGTTGTGAGGTAGGAGATGCTTCAAACATTATGGCTCTAGCCATGGCCTCTGAAGTGAAGCTCATGTGTATTTAAGAACCCTAGGGGTGTAGGGTACATTGGTCTAGTGTTTGACTTTAGTGAATGAAATGGAGAATGTTTAAGTTACTTGTGTAGCTGTTTCATCTTGAATGGTCCCATTTATTGGGGAATGGAGATGGATGCCTCGTTTTATCATTGTGACCCACATTGTATGAATGCTTCTCATTGATTTCAAGGATACTGGGTGGTCTCCCATCCTTGATATTCCAATGGTTGAGTATTTTTAATTTGGATACCTATTTTATTATCACGGTGTAGTTGACCATTGTGAATTGGTTTTAGTTTTGTCCCTTCTCATGGGAGAGGGTTTCACACGTCATGTTTTCATCCCATAGTTAGGGGATTTTGTCTCATTTTTATTGGTATATGTGGGAAGTTACTAAATTGGACAATGTTGGGATCGTATGTCAATTGTTTCTATTTAGTTATGTTGTTAGGTTATTATGGTGGGGAGGTCTGCCACATGTTTCACCATAAACTTATTATAGTGTTAATCGATGCTGGTTTATTTATAATGTGGGGAGTCCATTCAGATCTCCAGTTTTGATAATCCAGTCTAGTCTATAGTGCATCCTTGTGTTAAAAAGACTCATTTAGGGACGTTTTCTTAAAATTTTCCTTCCGATTATACATGTGGAATTTTGAATGCACTCAATGACCATGTTTGAATAGGGAGTTGAAAAAGATGTGGTTTGCATTTTTTGAGGTTCATCGAGAAGTGGAATGGGTTCATTTTTTAATTTTCGATAAGAGGTATGAGTTTCATTGAGTAATTTAAAACCTTTACTATCATGAGGGATTCAATTATTCTTTTGTGAAAATTCCTTGTCTTTTAATGGACCAAATGGTGGTTTTATAGCTTTCTAGTGGGAAAAATTCATATGGTGGGGAGTATATTATAGAACCATGAGTTCATGATTGTGAAACCTATTTTTCTAATAATTTGGTTACTTATTTCTTCTCATTTGATGCTTTTTGGGAATATATATAATTTTTTTGATGAGTACCAGTTTTTTTTCAGATCAAGCCTTGTAGTTACTTTATGAGGGTGAAAAGAATTATGGTGGAGAGAATTGTCACAACCAGATTTTTTTTGTTCTTTATCAGTTCCAGTTCATTTATTGGTCTTTGTTTTTATTTAGCAACTAGATGTAGCTATTCCGAATTTTTTAGTTAATTTTCAATTTATTTATGTTCTTGATTTATGCCCTTGGTTTTTTAGTTTTTGCATATAATGGAAAACTTGTTCCCTACAGTATGTGGTGCATAGTTGGCGCAAGATTAAGAGAAACCCTATACCCCATCCTAGGTAACATAAAAGAAGTTGGGGGGGGGGGTTGTGTAGTACTTACCACACATATTACACATGGCACGTGAGGAACTATATGAAAACTATGCTATAGGTTCCTATTGGACAGTGAGGGTTACACAGTCACCACACGGTTAGTCAAACCTTTCAGGAAAACCATCCGACCTGTCCAAGTCATTAAAAAGATGAGAATTTCCTTTTTTACCTCTTCGGATTTACCGCAAAATTAATCCTTACTCAACCCATTTGTGCTTCTTAGCCATAGACATCTCCCTCTCTTCCTCTTGGTTCTCTATAGCTCCATCCCTTTACCGTATTTGGCATGGAAACACCTTGAAATCATCACATAAATGGTTCTACTCCTTGATTTCACATCTTTAAAAGTTGTTCTCTTACTATCTCATGGAGCTTCATATGATGATCAACATGGCTAGTATTTTTAGTGTTGGATATTTTTCTTCATGGTTCAATATTAATTTTTAATGTTCAATATTTACTTTATAAGGTCTTATGGTTGTGCAGTTGTGGGTTTATATCATTTTCTGGATGTTTCTACACATGAGGGAGGTGGTTCCATAATTTTTCAATTTTAGATGATTTTAGTTTTCCTTCTTGAGTTAATAATACGAAAATTGATTTATTTGTGGGGTGAAAATATGTTTTGAAATATTTTTAAATGCATATATGATGGATGATTATTTTATAAGTGAGTGATTAAATATTCAAATGTTCTTTGTTGTGGTGCTTTATAAGAGTGTTTTATTAATTGTTTGACAGATGAAAAATGTGTTTTCATAGGAACTTGAGGTGATAATGTGTTGAAAATGGGGTTTAAGAGGGAAATAAATATATTTGGTTTGATGAAATTTGTGGTGATCCTTTAAAGGTTTTTTTAAAATTATAAAAATGATGAGAATCATGTTTTAAAAATAGAACATGGCTTGTGTGTTGATTTGAATAGGGTATTGTCCCAAAAAGATGGTTATGTTAACTATTTGAATTTCATGGAATGTTTTATAATGATTTTAAAAGATTTTCCAAGTAGCATAAAATTGTTTTAAAATAGTTTGGGAGTGTGTAAAATGGGATGTGTGTTGTTTATGATAAATTGTGGTTTTTGTATAATGATAGGTGAGAATGGTCATTTTGTAACATGCTAAATTTGGAATTTTACACAAAGGGAGTCCCAAGTATCTGGGTGGGCTGATTAGATCCAGTACACTAGTGATTTAGAAGTGGAAAGTCCCAATTTCTAATATTGGATTGACATTAGTTGATATAGAAGTGGAAAGTACTAGGTACACATAACATGATTGATTATTACAGGACTACCAAAACAATGATGTTGATTGGAGACAACTAGGCCCATGTGATGTTCCCTCGAAGTGAATTTTGCATGATAAATCTGATGGTTATGGTTGTTATACCACGTTTCACTGAGGTATGTGGTTCCAATGTCTCACTAGGACAACATTACCCTTCGTGATTTACCCATTGATATCTCTCTCTATTATTATGGGACATAAGTATGGTGTGATTCTATTCTTTGGTATACAGAGGAATGTGTGTGTCTTTATGAGATTATCATTTTGAATCAAGGTTGTTGTGAAATGGTTTTACTTGATATTTTTTCCTTGATAATGGGTTTTCGTAAAATGTTTTCATTAAAAATGATTCATAGGATTCACATAAATGTGAATATTACATTTAATTGTAATGTTATAGCATGGAATGTTTTCTTTGATGGAATCCTACTGGGCTTTGGATCACACCTTAAATATACCTTTTGGGTTGTGTAGAACTTGTTCTGTATGACCCAAGTAAAATAAAAATGTGTTGTGGTGATGAAGTGGATCCAGTTTGTAGTGTTTAATCACATTCATGTGTTCGTGGGGATGGATTGATGAAGATATCCTTCTTATTTCATGGAGGTTATTATTTTATTTTTGTGGTTTCTGTTCAGTATTTGTACTTTAGGTTTTGGTAAATTTTTTAAAACATTGAATCTAAAAATTATTGTACCTCGTTTAGTTATGATTATTGATTATTATGGTTTCCATGATTATTGTCCATTTAGTTTTTTAATGGGAGAAATCATTCACAAAGTAAATTTTTGATAACCATGCATTATCTTGTAGCCTGTGGGGATCAAGAATACCCTTTGGGCAATGCCATAGGCCGAGTTAGGTATCGGGTCAGATGACACTCCATCATGGTTCCTGACATTTAATATTCATCTAATGATATCATAACCTATATTGAATCTCAAAAATATTTTTCACTACTAAGAGATGATCAATAATTCCATTGATATAAGGAAAATAATAACCATTCGTAAAAATAATATTATTAGGTTCCTTATAAATTTTGAAATACATAATAGAACAATCTTTCTTTTTTTTAAAGGTTGGGGCTGAATCCTCAATTTATTATTAAAGCAAAGACCTCTATGGAGGGTAGAGGGAGACCCAATATACATCCTGAAGGCCCAAGGCCATGTGGCATGAATACAAGGCTTGAAAGCCCATTCTTTGGCCCAAAGGACCCTCTGTGAACAGTACTGCTACAGTAACCTGCACAGCCACAGTTCCTGCTACAGTACCCGCTGCCGCTACAGTACCCCGCAACAGTTCCTCCACCACTACAGTGCTACCGCCGCTACAGTTCCACCACTGCTACAATGTCTTCTACAATGCCCCACTATAGTTCCCTACTACAGTACCCCCTGCTACAGTACCCAGAAATTCATCCTTTCCCGGATTTGAACCCGGGTCTTTTGGTTGCCAAGCAGGAGCCTGTACCACTTGGGTACTGGCTCATTGGCTATAGAATCATCCTTCTTCTTAATAAACAAAAGAGAATAAAATGGTAACGTGATAGAATAGATGAAACCCTTATTAATTAATTATTATAATTTTCCTCTCAATTATAATATCTCTATTTATCCCATTCATAATTGGTTTTTGAGATTATCATATAATTAGGGACTATATAAATAAAAATTTCAACTTCCTGATTAATTATAACATCTATAAAATCAAAAACAAAATCATTTAAAAATTCATTAATTACAAGAACATAATTTAGTTTTAATATTTTCTCCTTTTTAATGATATGAGAAAGAATACATTATCCACAAACATTGATCTACTTCTCATATTTTCTATATATTAACAAGCTAATGAACTCATTCTCAAAATAATAGAAACTATATATAGTAATTAAATATATGTTTTATTCCTTTAAAACCAATCATAATATTATTTGTCGATATCAAAACATCAAATTGATAAATAGAAAAGATAATAATAAATTTTAAACAAACCATAAAGAAACATAATTATATAAAGATTCATATAAATCATTATTTACTTATCATACATCCTCCATAAAGATCCACAAAATTAGCTTTCTGAAAATATGGAATTGTTATATCAATATTTTTCATAAATCTCCCAAAAATGAAAAAATATTTAAATTGATAATAATATAGTACATTGAAATAATTTAATTAAAAAATTCTATATTTCATCACTTCAATTGATAGAACAACCACATTCTTTATAGTAGTAAATCACTTTACAACACCTTAATTATTAATGTATTGATGAAATCTACCATTTATAATTATATATAGAAACACTTTTTCGTAATTTCCAATATTTTTACAGTTGAAATAACTTACAAGTTATGGACTATAATTTTAATGATCATTACTCATTTTATTGTAATCATGATCTATATGTCCAATTTTACCACACTGAAAATCCATTCATTATATTTTGATTCACTCCACGGAATGTATCTTAAATAATTTGTGAAATGAATTAAATTTAGTTATCTATAATTGAAATTTCTTTATTGGTTGTTTTACAATTGATTTCACATAGAATAATTATTATACATGATTCTATGTGATCAAAAAACATTACAAAAATCTATTGAAAATTTTTCAACTCAATGATGAATTTATTCATAATATAAAAATCACGAGAAACCAAAAAAATCATTATCATTGTTTTATGATTATGAAAAATATGTAAATTTTACAATCATGATCCAAAATGAAATTGAATGCATAAATTTCTACTCTATAAAAATTATCGCCATACCAAATAATTTATTCATTATTCTTATGTATTAATTATAAAATTTTTCTTTCCAATCTATGTCAAAGGAAATTAAGAAATTTTTTTCCAAAAAATGATCATTAATTAAATTCTAATCTGTAGTAAAAATATTAATCACCTCCTTGGTATTTTCCATAAAATACCACAACTTATTAATTTTTTTAGGATGATATATATCAAAATTTATCATTTAATTCTCTAGGAAACATAAAAAATAAATTATTTTCACAAAGTGATTATCCATCATTAGATAACCTCTATGTATGAGGTTCAAAAAAATTTCAGAGGATATTTACATATGAATTTATTTACTACAAACATCTTTTTAGAAAGAGAATTTTGGCACTCATGCATGGACACAAATATTTATGGCCAATGTTAGCGGAGATAATATAGTCACCATCTACTAGGGTGAAATAATAACCATTTATGGATGTTGATGCTAAAGGATATTTTCCACTTGTTTCCTCCCTGAATCATCTACCTTATTATCTATTTTGAGACCCATTTTAATGTATATATGGAATAGATGATGTAACATAAGAATTATCATTTTAAAATAAATTATCTTATGATAATTTAATAATATTTTATAATCCATAATTATATTTACTTAATAGAATCATATCCTCTATAATTTTAAAATCATTTTTATTATACTATCTAAAATAGCCCACATATTAAAAAACTAATATTTATTGAAAATTATATATTACTCACAATCCCATGATATTTTAGGTATATTATATTAGTGATTTAGAAAAAAAATTCAATAAAAATCACACTCTACATAATTTTCTATTTTCCCTATGAAAAAATAATGTCAAAATTACATACTTACTTCGTTCAAGATAAATTAAAATTACTTGACCATCAACATTTCCAATAGTTCTACACATACATAAAACCTGGAAAATATATGATAATATAGAATGATAAGATAAATATCATTAGGTGATATAATAAAAAAACACATTATTCTGTTCAAAACGTGGAATCTCATTAGTATGATTCCCAATTTTTTATAATAAAAGTTGAGCAAATGTAATTCAATTATCAATAATAAAATCAACATCACACTTTAAGGAATTTCATTAAACAATATCATAGGAATTGATAATGTTAACAAATTTAAATAATTATCAATTCTTAGGGAATAATATTCATTTTTAATCTTACAATAAGCCTTATTATCACCCTTATAAAGTAACACCCCAAGATTTTAATATATATCTTCTCATTAAATAACTATTTTTTGTTTCATTACTTCATTCACCAAAAAACAGGAAACTAAAATGATCCATAAAATATTAGATTCATATTCTTAAGAAACATTAAGAATAATAAAACCACATGTAGATAGAACGATATTAATTAGATAAAAATTGATATAAAGAAGACTTATGGAACTTAAAATAAATAAAGAGAATTATAAATAAAATAATTTTTCAATATATATGTTATTTTCACTCAAAAGAATTTATAAATTTCATAATCCAAATTTTTTAAAATTAAATATATTTTTTTGTTTAATAATATAAATAATAGCATATTTAATTTATTTAGATTTTTTAAAAAAAATTTATAAAAAGTAGGGTAGTGAATAAATTCTAATTTTAAAATAGCTAAATTTTTATGACATTATTAAAATAAAATAACGACTTATAATTTTTTTAATATTATTCCATTTGAAATAAATATTTATAATAAAACATAATAATTTAAAAATATTATGTTGAATTTATGAAACCCACGTTTAACTTTTTGGAATCCTAAGTAATATTTTATAATAAAATATATTTTTTATTAACATATATTAATAAATAGTTTTCATAATTTTTTAATTAAATAATAAAATATATGTTATATGTTATATCATAATGGTCATATTATATTTTACATTCTATATCATTTTTTTGATAAAATTATGACTCCTTAGATTAATGTTAATGAACCAGATAAATGTTAAGGGGTTATTTTCAAGGAAATTTTTTTTAGGGTTTCATAATTTTTATTTAATAAATTCTAATTATATATTTTATATAGTGAATATAATATTATTTTTTAGAAATATTTTAGAATATATAATCACTAATTTATTTTTTTATCATATTATGAATCCTTAATGGCTAAAACATTAATTTCCTTCTAATCAATTAACATAATTTTATCTTTTTATATAAAAATTGAAATTTGAATAGATAATAATTTATTTAAATTCATTATAGTATGAATATAAATTTAGAAAATAAATTTTTTTTAGAAATTTTATTATATATTGTTAGTCCAATATATATATTTTTGTAATAAGTTGTTACCATGAATAAGAAAATTTAAAAGTTAAAACATAATGTTAAAATAATGAAAATTGATTTACAACATGGATCCAAAAGAATTATGTATTAATATTTAACCATATCTCTCATCCACTAAATTACTCTTGATTTTATATCGTAATATCTTGGAATAGTTTCAATACAATATTGTAATGTAATTAGTAATTACAAAAATGACATTTCTTAAACATAAAAAATCTAACCACATCTATGAAAATTAAACACCCACTCAAAAGATTTAGATCAACCAAAAATCTACATTATTATATTCTAAACTCTATCACCCCATATTATAATCCATTGACTTCAAAAAGACTATACCTATAATCCTTAAGCAGTTACTCTGAGGAGAAGCCCCAAAGCGAGAGGTAATGTTCAAAACTAATATCTTTTAATAATTTTCTTCTTCAACGAAATGAATCATACTAATTTGATGGAAGTATGAACAATTAAGTATTATTAATATTAAAAAATATATATTTATTAAAGTAATATCCATTTCCAATTTCCATACAAAAACATTTGAAAAATTAACATGTCGTTATACGTACGGGTGGACTACTGCCTTTATGAAAAATGTGCTTGATTTTTCACCATTGATATACATGGTGGGTTATAAATGCATATTTTAAGGATTTATATGATATTAATTACATTATTAATATTATTAAATTATAGAACATTAATTATCTTCCTCTTGATCTATGGATAATTAACCCATTACATGAGCAATCATGTGGACTACCACCTCCAAAAAGTGATTTTTTTCAATTTTTCATTTTATTCATTATCAAAATAACATATAACATGATTTGTGACAATAAAAATATATAAATAATGGTATTATGATTATTTTATAATTATGTTAATTCATATATGTCACTTTCTTAACCTTAATCAACCATAGATTATGGTATGTTGTTATTTTGGTTGGATTAACTACCAAAATGAATAGTTATATAAATTTATTTCATGGTATGCTACAGAAATATTAATAATAGCGATTTTGGAAAATATTTTTTATGTTTTTTATTTTTCCATAGCTATTATTTTAATATAAATAACTATCTAAATATTAAAAAAACACCTCTCAGTTTTCAAAAATTAATGAAACATGATTGTCACATACTTCATCGTTCCAAATCAAAACAAAAATACTTATGATAATAATTTAGAAGATTACGCCCCACCATTGGAAGTGTGGTGGTAAGGGTTTGGGGGGTGAGGGGCATGTCGTTGGGTCAAGTCCCCTGGCTTTCATGTTAATGTAATTTTCTTCCTTGCGTCGTGTTCCGATTTTGCGATTGTACCCAATTTTTTTTAGTTTAGAAGATTAGAAATAAGAATAATTTTTTTTCGTAATTATTTTGATACATAAATTATTCCATTCTTATCCATTAATATGAACCTACATAGCCATTCTAGAAATACTATTATACAAAATAGTTGAAACTAATAAACAAATGATGATGAAAATAAAATACAGCTAACTATTTTTTTTATAATAAATGGTTATCAGTGAATATTATAAAATTAAATGGGTACAAATAATGTTAGGATATAATTTATTAAGATAGTTAATTTAGATATATATAAGGTAATGGGATGTTGTGGAATTCCATAATTAATGTAAGGGTTTTTAATTCTCAATTTTTCATCATTAAGATATAATGTGTATTCAAAGCTTACATCCACTTGAGGTGTATATATTTGAAATTTACTTCTTTTATAATATCTTTTCATTGATATTATGGGATTTTGAATTTATCTCTTAATCTAATTTTTTTTCATTTTCAATTTAAAATATAGTAATTATTTATGTGTTTTTTTGGACTCAAACCCCATGTCATTGAGTTATAATTTCGCATCTTAAACACTATTATGTTATTATTGGTTTCAAACACATTAATATTTTTTATTTATTTTTATCTATCTACAAATGCTATGTAAATATTTTGATCCAAAATATTAATCCATAATGAATTTATTCCTGTAAAAGTATATCATTGTTATGAATAATTCCCATTCTATGATGTGACAGTTTCTTTTCCATGTCTATATTTTATATTCCCTATAATATTCTACTATATATTTTGTAATATTTTTTTAATATCACTTTAGATTAATCATTCAATTATTATATTTTAAAAAATATTTATTATTATCAATATTTTGATATTGTAACTAAAAAATAAGGTTTAAAAAATTTAAATGGTTTTATATTCCTGATATAATGTTTTATATTCAACTACACATTAATTATAAAAATATTCATATATTTTTTAGGGCTCAATTATTTATGATTACTTTGGAAAATAAATGATTATACATGTTTTACCATTTATCTTTTTGAGAATCTATTTTTAATGTGACCTATAAGTTTTTCAATTATGACTATCAAAAAAAGGATTACTAATTTTTTCCTATTTCTCTTAATGTTATGATCATTATTCTGTAAGAATATTCCATCATTAGTATTAACAAGGTGTTCAATATTTTCTTTACTATATATGGTTTTGGAAAAAAAGGAGATGTTATTATCGTTTCCAAAATTAAATTACAGAATTTTAAAAGTAATTATTAAATTTAATAGCTACTTATAATTGAATTTTTTTAAAGAATGATTTATCGAAAATTTATATTTATTCAGATTGATTTTTTAAAAAATAATCAATCTATTTTGGAAATATTCTTTCAAACAATTATTTAAAAGAGGATATTTTTTATTAAGAGGGAATAATTTAATTTTAAAGATTTTTTAAGGTTTTTTCATGAATTTCAAAAATGGGTACTTTCCCTCCCTTAATTTTTGATATAATAATGATCTTAAATAGTTATTTTTCATCCTTTCTATCATCATAATTTCTCCTTATGATAATTTGGGGATATTTATAATACCCAATCCTAGTATATTCTCTAGATGTTATAGTGAATTCCCTAAGAAATTTTATCATGAAACCTACCACATTTCCAAGCGATAATTATGAGTTGTCTGAATTATGAATTATTCAATGTTCTAGTAGAACAGATATGTATGAATGATTATTATTATATATTTTGGGGACCTATATTATCCTCTAATGTATTGGTTATTATATCATATCATAAGTTTTGATGAAATTCCCAATGAATGTGATATGGTCAGTATTTAATATATGTTTTTGTGCGGATGTGATAAGGGTATCTTTGTTCATACGTATATTGTTTGAAAATGATTAATATTTATTTTTTCACATATTATTGTGTGAACAATCGGTACGTGGTATTGTATAGATGTTTGTTTTTTGAGCCATATGCATGGAATTTTTTGCACTATTCTTTTGAGTAAACATGATGCACATAGATTTATTTATATGTTTTATTTTAATGTGGTTCCCTATTAATTTTAAAAATATTATTAAATGATTTTTAACATAATTATCCAATAAATAAAATCCAAGGATAAAAAACCTACATTATTAGTTATAATTGGTACATAAAACATAAATGTGAAACTAAAATAAATCAAAATTAATATAATATTCAAAATGAGTTCATAAATACCATTGATATCAAAAAATTGTACAGGATATATAGGGGAATAAAAAGAAAAAATCAGGGAGATAAAAAGAACTGTATGGTAATAAATAGGACAACGAAGCATTACATGTGAGTAAGAAGGTATAAAATGATGTTATTATGGGAATGTCTAAAGAATAATCATATGGACGCCCAAAATATAGAAAATTGAATCAGGAGATCATAGAATCTAAGGGATATAACTGCAATATAAAACAAGGCATAAGTATAGGTCAAGGAAAATAACCAAGACAACATCACATGGTTGATAAAGTAACATTTTGAAATATGTTTACTCCATAATCTCATATACAATATATCATGTAAAAAAAATTACCCAATGTAATTTGGAAAAATATGGGCTTACCAACCATAATAAATAAAAGATTAATTCTTCCTAAAAATTGAATTAGTCATAAGGAATGAATATAAGAGTAACCCATGGAATGAAATGGGTTGTATTATCATTGGTCATATCATAATAAAAAAAATAATAAATATTTTTAATAGAAGAAGGAATTAAATGTTATGGATGATCACATATGATTAAATCTATGTAAGACTAAAAAACGGTGAGTTTATAATAAATACATTAAAATAGTGTTATATAAAAGTATTAATGGATGGATTTTTTTTCATTTAATCGGGTTTGATTTTCATATAATGAATTTGAGAAATGATGTAATGAAATGTATTACCCTATAAATAGAAGATAGAAAAAGATAATAATATATATAAGATAAATATATAAATTATCTCAATGTATTTAATAATATTAAATATCCCGTTAAAGTGTGTTAGTGGGAGAAAGGTCAGAGCCTAATGATTAATATGTTGCTTAGAGAGATACCTAAGATTTTGTATGTATATGTTCAATACATTCACTAAACATCTTGGAGAATGAAATTATATTCATTATTAACATAATTGAAAACCATTAATATATCTATTTTATTTTTTATAATTTTATTATGCTCATGTATAACCATTTAAATGAGTTATAATGATTAATCTCTCTTTTTAGGGGGCATTCAATTCAACGTTCTATATTCGAATCACTAGTAGATAAATATTGAAGTTATATTCAAATGTGAATAAAAATAAAAAAGTGAAATAAGATTTAATTCATACACTTTAAGATATTTTTATTTTCTCAAATACAGATATGTGCTCTGATATAGGGATGATTCACTTAGAAAAAATGTTAACGTTAAGCCTATAGTTCAATTTGGATGTTTTACGAACCACCATGAACTAGTTTTTTTATTTAATTTTGTGTATATATATTCATTCCAGAACTTTAAATAAGATAAAATATGATTACTCTCATCTTATTTGACCATAATAATATTTTCACAACCATCCATGAAGGAGATAATGGAAAATGATAAAAAAATCACAGATGCGCTGAACCAACCATATTAAAAATAATGTTTTCATTTGATAAATGTAATATGATAGGGAAAATATGGATAATACATTAACACAATGAGATTAAGTTATATTCAGGATACTAGAGGCATTATGTCATGATGTATGAGGGATGTGAGGAGAAGGCAGAAGACGATTTATATTTAAAAGAGGTAAATATAGAATATTACCTCTTAAATTTCATTACCTTGAAATAATATTTAAGGAACATGGAATTGATATTTTTTTGATACTTGTATATCTTGGATAAGGGGATATTATTCGTAATTAAATTGGGTAGAAATATTAAAATATCCATTTTTAGAAGGTGGTTGGGGAAGGGGTACTAAGAGGGTGTATTTATACGCAAAGACGAGGGGAACTTTTTAATGTTATAATTGTTAGTTTATCACCTAGAATCAATATTATCAATAATATATATTATTTTGGATGTATAAAATAAATGGTGAATATGATATAGGACTAATAGTTCCCTATATCATCCATGAATTAGAAATTCATGTATTTAATATATATTTCTGAATAACATATTTTACTGTATTTCAATCTTAAAAAAATCAACTATTTTAGAAAAATATATGAAATTTACCCTAACCATTTTTACAAATTTATATTTCAAAAATATTATCCATTTTATGAAAATAAATTCCAAAATATGAAACCCCTTATTTATAAATTTAATATTCATTTATTTGGAAAATAGAAATTGTAATACTATGATCACTTTTTTAACCCTTTGAAATGTTATTTAAGATGTGATACAATTATAATGTCATTATAACAAAAAACAATAATTATTTTGTAAACCCTTTTTATTAAATAATTTTATTTTATATAATTATATATGTTATAGAAATAAAAATAAAACACTGGTATTTTACCAACAATATAAACAAAATTTTATTTTGTTTTTTAAACATTAATTTCCTTCTATAATGATATAAATATTTAATATATTAATTTAATTAGATTCTTATATATTATTTTACACTTATATATATGTATATAATATTATAATATTCATTCTACAATTCATAATGCCCAAATTAGTATTCTAATGTTTTGATTACTCTTCCAAAAAATAGATTAATAATGGATAAACATGTTCCCCACATTCTATAAATACAATATATTTCATTCATAACTTATTCAAATATATTTATCCCAGTTTGTTTGTATCTTCATGTTCAATATGAAAGTGTCATTACTAATATTATATTTTATTTCTAAAACATTATTCATGTTTTTTTATTCTAGTGAGTAGAGAAAATCCACATTTTCATATTTACGTTACCTCATTGACATTTTTTAATAAAATTGTACTATTTTCAATTCTAATATCCATTATTATTCTCTCTATGTAATTTTAAAATTAGTATCATAAAATTTTTATGGTTTCATCATGTGGTGCATATGTATTTCATAATGTTATATTACTAAATATAAAACAATTATTTATTCAGAAGGGATATTTCATTGATAAATTTATCTATTATTAACTTACTCACTTCTAAAGAAATCCCCCCATACTGTTTCATAAATACAATTATGGGTTGTCTTACTATGTTGAAATTCATCTCTTTAGTCCAAGAACATCATAATATTTTTCATAAAAGGGAGATAACCTTCTAACTACAATACCTATTAATTCATTACATATGATGGATCTGTTATGGATTGTCTCAAGAGGCTTAAGTTAAATATCTCAGGTCATTAATAAATGGTATGTTGGATTTCTAGTCAATGAGTCATAACTCTTATGAGATATAGAATATAAATGGGGTTGATTTATAGAGAAATTAACATTCTATTCTTCCAATTTCCCATTAATATATTTCATGGTGATATGTTGAGGAAAACATTATCTCCAACATTATTTTATAAGACTCAGAAATAGTTGACAATATATCTCTTTTATTGACATTCAGCATCCCTGATGTGGTGTTGAATCATCATGACCTTTCTACCATTTCCACAACCATTTCAGGTACCGATTGATTGTACTCACCAACACTGTTCGAGAATGTGGGTTTTCAACATCACTTACATTAAATATCTTCATATAGTTCCATTTCAATTCTTGTGTCAACAGAATATTTTTATGAGAACACAACCTGATGAAGATTTTTATTTTATCCAGATTTTAAGTCCTTAGGTCATGCACTCAATATTTTCTCTTGTTTTTTTATTCTTAGATCTTATTATCCATCATTTTTTGGGGTGATAAGTCATATTTATGTTCAAATCAATTTTTCGTTCATATTGGCTACATTTAGAGAACATAGATTAGAAACATAGATATCAATTAGATACAATTGATAATGGTGATCCTTATAACATCACCACATCTATGAATTATATATATAAGGAAATTAAGGTAAATTTTCACTCAAATAGATATGAAATGGGGAAAATTTATAAGGAATTTCACCATAACCCATATTAATTATTTTCTCCTGATGTTTTTGGAATTCCAATGACATAAACCATGGTTTTATTTTCCCATTTATATATCGGTATGGGTGATAGATTCATTACAACATTATTTTTTTCCTTAGATCCATAACCCATTTATATACATGGAATTTTGTTCAATATTACAAGATCACCTTATTAATATTTCCCTTCAAATAGTTCTCTCATAGATATCAATAATTATTTGTCATTCTCAGGTGGATGGATATTTCCACAATATATACATCATTCAATACCTCCTTCTTTATCTTAGGATATTAAAGAAAGAATTTCAATGACAAAAATTTTACAACTCATTCTTCAAAAATGTTAAATATATAATGAATTAACTTTTCTTATTTCTTCCAAGTTCATCTATATTTCCACTTAAATGCTTTTGGCATCATTTATCATACCCAAAAGTAATGGTTGAGTATACATTTGAGAAAGGAATGGTGGAATTACTTCCAATATTATTCCCATGTCCATCGGTTACAATTCTAATATGATCATATCCTTCTCAATTTTCATCATTCATATATTTAAAAGAGCCTATATACTTAGAGCACTAACCACTATATTTTATTTCCCAAAAGGCATTGGATTGAGAAATCAAAATACTTGATATACTATAAAAATATTAACTTCAGGATATTATGTTTCTTATATGTGATTATATATTTTATACTTTTATTATCTATATATATTTCACAAATCTCACTATATATATAATGCTACTTGATTTTCAATGTGAATCTCACTGCAACCAACTCAAATTCTTCTATTGTGGATTTCTTCTAATGTTGTTTCAACTACCTTGATCTGTAGGATATCAATTTATCATTTTAAAAATATATAAAACCACTAAATCTCTTTAAATAATTATTTTTTACAATGAAATTTTCAACATGTGGGGGTTGAAATAGGAAATTTTCTATGTTAATCTTATGAATCAATTCCTGGAGTCTCTCAACCCATTCATAATACATCAACAACTTATATCCCTTCAAAACCATAATAGTTAGTGGGATTTAAAATTATGATATTAACACCCACCCATTCTAAGGAAACTATGGATATATATTACATCTATTGATTTAAGACACTACTAAATTTCCCATGTATTAAAAGGGTCCCTAGATATCCCATTTATGGTGATAAAATTCAACAAGAATGATACTTCACCCATCCATTACCCATATTTAATATACATTTCATATAGCTACTTCTTTCAAAAATTCATTAGCATAGTAATCAAATACTCAACATTGCCCTTTATTATCTAATATTATTTTATAATATCATCTATAAAGCCTACCAGAATATTTACTATGTAATATCTAATTGTACTTTTCATTATGTCCATAAATATTTCTAGAGATTTAGTGAGTCCAAAAGATGCCACTATTAACTCATCATGTCCATAACTCATTCTAATAGATATATTGAGAATATATTCCTTCATTAACATTAATTTGGTATATCCTAATAATAGGTCTATTATGGAACCAAAATACCTGACATTGGAACAGTCATGGATGATGCAGTAGGTTTGGAGCATATATGAGCCAAAATTTCCCAATAACCCTCTTAAGGGCCTGCTTCATGAAGCCCTACCTCTTTGTTAATAGATGATGATCATGAAGCTGCAGACTAAGAATTCATATTCAGGACTTCATGAAGTAGTGACGATGTTCCTCTAAGATTAAAATGATTTTACAAGACTACATAAATGATTGGCGGCATTCCTCTATGAGTTTGATGATGCTCCACAACCATGTGAAGTTTTGATAGTACTCATTCTTGAGTCTCATGGTACTTCACGACCACATTAATGATTGATGTCATTCCTCCACAATTATGAAAGCTCTTTGAGACAACGAGAATTATGGGTAGTGTTCCTCCATGATTTTGAAAGTGAAATTCCCATTTGAGAAGCCCACAAATTCATCAAGAACAACCTCCATTCTTTATGAACCCCCTTTACTTTATATACCACTTCATTTTGAGATTTTATGTATTTTTGATCGACGATTTAGCATTATAATTTCTTCCTAATTCATAAATCATATGAGCATCACAAACTAGACCAGAAATGGACGATCCAAGGTATCTGGGCATTTCAAAACCCAATTCAATGTGTTCTAAAATTCCTCCACCCACTACTGGAAAATGGACATATACCCACGGTTTTGGAAAAAACCCTGGGGATAGGTAGTTTTCCAGAACCTATACCCACGGTTTAAGAAAACCGTGGGTATAGGGTACCCTATACGCACAGTTTGGGCAAACGGGGGGTATAGGGTCTCAAAAACATGCCTATACCCACGGTTTGGCCATAAATCGTGGGTATAGGTGAGCTCTATCCCCACGTTTTTCCCAAAACCGTGGGGATAGCCTTTGGTTAAAAACCTTACCCACGGTTTTGACAAACCGTGGGTAGAGGAATCCCGCGTTTGCGCGGGAATTTTTTTTTTCGCGGGAATTTTTTTTTGGCGGGAGTTCTATACCCCCGATTCTTCCTTCTATACCCACGGTTTAAATAAATATATTTAACAAAATATATATACATATACGTAAAGTAGACATTGGGGTAGTGGTAAGGTGGTTCGTTAGCGGGAAAGAGGTCACGGGATCGAATCCGGGCACCCGCTATTTTATAAAACCTATACCCACGGTTTGAAAACCGTGGGTATAGAGTATTGACACGGTGGAAAAAACATATACCCACAGTTTGACCAAAACTGTGGGTATAGGTCAGGGACCTATACCGACGCCGTTCAGCCGCACGGTTCCCTGAACCGTGGGTATAGCCTATACCCATGGTTTTGGGGGCTATACCCACGGTTTTGAACTGTGGGTATAGGTCTATTTTCCAGTAGTGACCCCATGTGTAGATGCATTTTTGGAAGGTACATTACCTTCATGAAGTAAATGTAATGAACTGAACAATTATGAAAAAAATTAGCATTATTTTAATGAATTAATGAAAAACAAGAACTTTTTTTATATTTTTATAGGGTTTAAATGACAATTAAGTATCATTACCGTTGATAATACAGTAATTGAAAACTGATCACATGACTAATATAAATATAACGTTTTTAAAAAAGTATTATATCAACATAGCCAAAGGATCGGATGGCCTCATCCAGTAGACTTGGGCTATATGAAGCTCATTTTTTAATGCTCCTAAAAGAGGTTTTTTCACTGGGCTTTGCTCTTGACCAAGCCCAAGTTGAGATTCAACATTTAAATATTAAATGGAATCTCTTACGAGAGAAGTTCAAGTTAATGAATATTACCACTCGTGCGATGTGATCTGAGCCACCCCATGAGTCTGTCACCATCACACACCTTAACCTAAGTTCTTACATGATGGTTATAAGGGGCTATGAAATAAGGAATTAGTTGACAATTGTGTAATCCATTTTCATAAATAAAAGTCTTATTCCATCAATTCTTTATAAGAAAAGTTTTTCTTTAAAATATTATGAATTTGATAAATTGAATTTTAGGTAAAATGGTACATTTAAAATTTATAAAATATAATATTAAACTAAGGTTTTGTTAATAATGTTATCATAATAGTGTTATAAGAACACTCCTTTTAATTATAAAAGATAATTTTGTTGTTTTTACTCAATAAATGATTAAGTATTCTATTTGAAAATATTTATATTTTATATGATAGAAATGAAATTTTATTTCTAATTAGTGAATTTATTTTGATGAATTGATTTATTTTTGGAATAAATAACTTTTTTAATAAGATATTATTATTATATAAGTTTTACTAATTAATTATCAATTAATTTTTAAGAAGTCAAAGTTAATTTTTATTAAGGTTTGAAAACTATATTGGTTGAAACCAGTAAATTTTCAATATATAATGGTTTTTATTTTAAAATTAAAACATTACATGTTTAGAATATTATTTTGTTAGAATTAATGTTATTTTTGGAATCAGGATGTCAAAATTATCTAATGGCGGACTTCTTTAATTTTCTAAGACAGTCGAATATTTTGGTAAAAATTAACTATCGTATAAATAAAATATTTTTTTATGACATCATAAAGATCCAATAGTGATGTAATAAAATACTATAAAATGAATATGCGTCCAATATATGGGTTAGCATTAAAATAATGTGATTTTAGATTTATTTTAATTCTTTTATAATTCGTTTTTAGACCCTCCAGGACTTATAAAATATTTTATCATTTTAAAATGATTTCCTTGATAGTGTGACCGACCTCAATATAAGCAAGAACAATATTTTATGATGTTTGGACCATTGACATAGAAAATATTTTATACCACCCCATTTTTTAGAAACTGTTGTCCAAAACAATGGGATAGTTTGTTGTTTTGAATATTTTTTTTGGGTATTGTTCAAAACATAAATAGTAAATAATTCCCTGTCCTTTCCTAAATAAACACACCAAATCTCCCATTACCCTCACTCAAACCATTTAGAGATATTCCACTGTCTTCTCTCTACTCCCTATTGTCCTCCCATGGTGCACTGAATATCCGAAGAAGTATGTCCCAAGCCTTTGGGATCACACATCATTGTAAGGGATTTCACTATTCTCATTTCCATTCAAGCTACTGCTTTACATTATGCTTCTTATGTTCCATATTTATATGTTGAGTTTTGATGTTACATGACCCACATACTGTAACACCCCAGGTAAATAAAGAATATGACATCTTCATATTTATCCATATTTCTGAATAAAATATTAATTTAAATTTAAAGGGGACGCTACGCTCAATGGCGTACCCAACACACAACAACAAGTTTCTTGGGAATCCTACGTTGCACTCTAATAATAAAATAATATTATTTTAAATGGTAGTTAACATGTAGCCGTTTCATTAGAGATAATGGATAAAAATATCTAAAATATTCTTATATAAGTTTTTAAATGTTTTTATATTTATCCAATAAAAGATAAAGGCATAAAATACTGAAAGAATTCAATTTTAGGCGTATATGCCCTAGTTTTCACTAAAGGTTCACTTATCGCCTTTTGATGGAGAACCGTCATTAAATATAGTTTTGATTACTCTTATATATCCTTTTGGACCAAATAAAACTCTTCGTAAGAATTGGGACATCAAAATTTACTTTGTGTAAATTTTTGGTATCTTTCTGATAAAGTTCATTTTTAATGAATAGTATAAAGTGATGTATTTTAATTCAAAACCTCTTTTTAATCTAATTTATTTATATGATTAGATTATCTTTTTAATTGGTTTTAAATTGAAATTAGAATATTTTTTTACCCTTAAATCCAATAGTGGTCGTTGGAATTAATTTCACATTGAATTCAGACTTAAACTAGTGTCAATCTTTTGATACTTATTGTTTCATAAAAACACGCTATTTGCTCTGACAGTGGGAATTAATTATTAAATTAATTAATGTGACTTATATGTTTTTAATTTTGTAAAATAAACTTCATTTTTGAATTCGGAATATCAAATATATCTTAGGGTGAATTTTTGGGATTTTTCTGAAAAACTTCAATTTTTGATGAATAGTGAAACCACTAAGTTGTACTTATAAAAACTGATTTTTCCGTTTAAATGAAATTTTTCCGTCTTTGTGTTTTGAATTTCAAAAATCCGACATACATGGTTGTCATTAAGAAGTAAAATGTGGTTCAATGGGATAAAAATAATTTTTTGGTGAATAGTAACTTATTAAGTTTTTAATAGCGATTAGAGGTAATTAGTGTAGTTTATGGTAAAAATAATGTTTTAATAATATGAAATGAACTTGACACATGTCCTAAACTCATTGGATGTGTCATGGCCGACCATGAAAACCCATGGGTCAACTTGGGGACCCCATGAAGCCACTTTGGTTGGAAAATGAAATTAATATCTTTTTATTTAAAGTTAATGTAAAAATGAGACAAACATGAAATGTTTTACTAAAACAATTTTTACATGGGTTTATAAAAATCAAATTTATGACTATAAATATTCATTGAAAATCCAAAATGATTTCCTACATCATAGTATTTTTTTTATAATTTTTAGACATTATATAAATTAAATTATTTATGACATCATGATGATGCATCGATGACCTCATTATTTAACGATTTAAATAAAATGGAAAGATAATGTAATATCTAAGAACTAAACATGTCCAAAACTATTGTATGGGTGGATTTAGAACCCTTATCACCTTATTCTAGAAACAAATCAATGTGGGACATCTTAAATCCGAATACCAATTTAAAATAAAGTGACTTTTCTTTACCTTCCAAGAGTGCCCCTCCTCTCCTCTTATAAAAGGCCCCCACCTCTACCTCCTTACCCACACTCCCAAAGTCTTTGGCTCTTCCAACCTCTGACCATTTTGTCTCTCCACTTACCTATATTACTCCTTGAAGCCTCACTTTGGGCAGAAGTCTTCCCAAGGAATCCATTGAGCTCAAACCAAAGGGAGTTACCCGATTTTAAGGTAATGTCTTCACTTGAGTCCTTTTGTTTTATTTTTCTTCTCCAACCCCCTAAACTCTTTTTATTCATTTATTTTGTAACAACTACAGTATCATAAACATACTAGGATGTTGTTATAATAAGTATTAGAGCTAAACTTTCACACACCTACATCTAATGGTTAAATAACATACTGTTTCCGTGGATGGCGAATTTCGGCCTCCCGAAACGATGATTGTTCAAAATTCTTTTAACACCTTCAAATGTTACCATTAAGATGACACTATACTTATATATGATATATAATATGTTTATGTTTTCATTATTCTTATGTATTTTTAATTTTGGTCATACCTTTATGGTTTCCATTATGGGTAAACGCAATATATTCATTTAAGGAAGTGCGGACTACCGCCCCCTCAAAGTGATGTGATTCGTTAATGACATATGTTGGTCGTATAAAGGATGGATTTAAAGTTATTTTATATGACGTTATACTGGAATTATAATATACCTCTATATCATTATTATTCCATTCCATAAAAATATGAAATATAAATGAAAGTAGCGTTCATGCGTACGTACGGCTTACCGTCTCCATGAACGGTGCATTTCATTTCTTATCCCCAAATGCAATGTACTATTATAAGTACATGTATATAATGGATATATATGATGAATGATACATCTAAATGATTAATATAATTCTGGAATTAAAATATACATACCTCTCACTTAGTTTTAATTCCATTAATATGACATTGAAATGAATGTAGCATTCATGCGTACGTACGGCTTACCGTCTCCATGAACGGTGCATTTCATTTCTTACATCTAAATGATTATGTAATATTATAAATACATGTATATTATGGATATATATGATATATATGATATCCAAATCATGAATATAATTCTGGATATAATGAACATTTGACCACACTAACAACATGTAATTATAAGAAGTCCACTTTCGACTTAAGAACCAAATATCGACAAAACAAACATTAATAACTTAAATGATTACATAATGTTTATAACATGGAAATAAGTGATATAAAAGGAATAATGAACTAGAAAAAGTTTCTTAATAAAGTTGAAATTAAACCAAGTTTATTATTCAGGACATTAAAGAACGATCGAGTCAAGTCGGACCTGAGGTAAGGGATCTTACTCTCTCTTTCTTTTTAAGTACACTCTTTTATGTCATTCCTTCTAAAGCTCATAATTCTTGTTATTGGGATGTTATTTTATATTACTCTTACTGTAATTATTATATTCATATGATGAGAGACCCTATTCTCTCTCATCAATCCATTTTGGAAGTTTTGAGTGGCGCCGTTAGGCTGCTGAATTTTCGTAAGAGATCTAACCTCTCTCTTTCTTTTAAAGTACTGTCCTTTATGTCACTTCTTTTAAGCTCCTCTTTGTTATGTTGGGGGATGTTATTTTATATTCCTCTTTCTATAAACTATATGTTAATATGATGAGAGACCCTATTTGATCTCATCAAAGCTTTTTGTATGTTTTATGTGGCGTCGTTAGGCTGTCGAGTTTTCGTATGGGATTTTTCATCTCACTCTTATTCCTGTGAGATTTATGCTACATTTTCCACAATTTCCTTTGAGTGTTGTATGTACTTCCCATTACATTACTCATTGTGTATAATAATTTCATTTATGAGTATTTACATCAATGTTGTATTGTCCTTCTTTCACGTGTTGCATGTCTCGAAAGATACCCATGTCGGTAAGGGAACCTTTCACCCTCATTTTTTTAAAAGTCTTCTTTTGTTATGTCTTTTAATTCACATACTATTATGTTGGGATATGTTATTATATATAATTATTTATGTAAATTGTATTTCAATGTGATTAGATCCCCTTTATCTCTCTCATCAACCCTTTTTCTAAAATTTTATGTGACTCCTATAGGCTGTCGAGTATTACCAAGGGAGCTTCTTAACCCAATTTCGATTTCTTTGCGTTCAAAATGTAGTTATTGAATATGTCATCCTTTGAATATGTGTGAATGACATTTTATTGTTTTACACTTAATATAAATTATATTGGGTGTATTTATATTTGTCACACATAATTTTGAGATTGATTTATCCTTAATTTAATGATACCTTCTTTATAAGGGATTTCATCACATTTTACATCTATATTGAGACTTAATTGTTGTTATGCACCAATTCACTCTTATATGGTGTATATACTGTCCTTTGGAATATTATATCATGAATCCATTATTCCCATGATATTAAAAAGTTCTAATTAAATGTTATTCATCAATTATTGTATTCAAGTGTCTCTAATTTTGGTAAAAACCCTTTAACCAAAATATCGCTTTAAATGTTTTAATGATTTGTTCTTATTAATATCCATATTTTCAAAATGATTTTATGGATTTATTTATATGGATATTAATTGTTTAAAATGTTAAAATATTCAAGGAGGTATGGGACACTTTGATTCAAAAATATCTTTATTAAATGTTTTAAATGGTTCTGAAAATGGTTCTTTAATGGATTCATTATTTCAGTATCCTAAAATGTTATATTGTGATTGAAATGTGGAAATGTTATATTTATTTTATGCATGTTTTAGGTGATACATTTATGTTATTGTTCTTGGGCATTGTTATGATAACGGGTAGTTCTGTGATAAACTAAGGGCGAGTGAGCTCGATATAGCTCTCCAATGCATTGGGTAACGCGAAGGATTGAAACGTTAAGGTTTCTCTGAATAGATTTAGGGAATATACTGTGATGGGTATTCCAAATGTAACCAAGAGGGTTACTCCCTACCTAATAATGTTATTAATGCCTCAAGTTACCTTTATGTCTTATGATTTCTATGATTTATTCATGGTTTGATGAGGTATGTTAATGTGCCTATGTTTTATGGGTCAAGTATGATTTCATTCTTATGTATATATGAACTCATGTTTCCTTTCCATATTTTTATAACCCTTACTAAGATTTTTATGCACATCCCAAGTTTTTGAATTGTTTTTCATAGGTCAAGGGAAAGGTACATGATGTGATGATAGTGTCAAGGATGTGTCAAGAATGAATCTGTGATTTATTTTAAATATGTTTCCGTTGATGGGAAGAATGAATATTGTCTTTTATGTAACCAATTTGTTTAGATGTGGAATGTAATGCAAGTTTCATGATCTAATTCTCTAAAACTCTAAACCTAAAAATATCCTCAATGTGTAATCTTGTAATAACTCAAGATTAATTAAGGTTTAAGGCTGGGGCCTTATAGTTGGTATCGAAGGCCGGTTTAGATAGCTTTAGAGGTTAGGGTATTCCTTAAGCATAAGCGACATTACTATAATGGTTAGGATTTCAGAAAGAGTCCTAGTTTTAGATAAAGTGAACGAGTTAGTATATCTTGGTGTTTACCATCCTTATTAGTACATGATGGTTTTGTTGATATACTCACACTGACATTTCTGTTTTTAGTGAATGGATGGATCTAGCAGGCACTAATGAGACAACAGGTTTGAAGGAAAATGTGGTGGTTCTCTGATTAAGATACTAGATAAAATGGAGGAATCAATGAGGAAACTCGTGGTTGTTCTAAACCAAATATCAAGGAGTCATGATCAACCACTTGAACCTTGGTATGTTCTGTAATGCATCATGTACGAGATGACCAATCGATGTGGAAGTTCAGGTAATAATTATAAAGGTAACCATTAGAGTTTATATGATCCTTACTTTTGATGTAATTATGGGTTATTATATGATATACTGGAAAATGAAAGGCATGAGATAAACTTGAGGTTAAAATATGTTATGATCATTTTTGATGATTTTATCTCTTTTTGGGGAACGATTTAAAAATTATATAGTTTTGGAAAAAGGACAACACGCAGACCGTGTGACAACCCGTCGCGTCGGACAAAGCTATGGGAATCGAACCCACAACCAAAGTGAGACTGGTATTTATCACCTACCACTGGACTACGTGAAGTCCCTGGTTAGTTTGACTAATTCTTTTTAGTTACATGATTTTATGATTTAAGAGTAAGTTGATTTTGGGTTATTTATGAAAATTATTAACCTATCATGGAGGATATGTGATTAGGTTAATCACTTTTTAATAGGATACTTTAGGAGCAACTGATGTTGTTTGGAGATAAATGTTACGATTTAAATTGGAAGACTATGTGACTAAATCCTTCAAATATTTGGGTTTCAATCTTATATAGGTTTACTTTGAATAATTTTATGGACAAATTGTTTATCGGATGGTCCTCGTTGAACTTTGGGTTTTGTTGGACAAATTTTGGAGATTAAGCATAGATTTACTTTTTAATGGGTTATCCTTTTCTTGATTATCTGACCTTGTACTAACCTTTTTTGTTTTGGTTTTGGTTAAATCCTAAATACATGGGATGTATATAGTTCTCTTTGGTGGATTAGGTGATTCTCTAGAAGTTGATTATAGTACACTTAATGCGAACAAGTCTACCTAAATACTCGTCTTTTGGAAAAAATATGAGTTTGATTAAGGAATCTAGTAAAAGTTGAAAGTCAACAAGATAAGTGATTATGTTTCCTTATGAATAAATTCCTCAATAAAATGTAACTTAAAAAATGTTGTCTATTAACTTTTCCTACTGGGGAATCGAATACCGTTTAACCCATCACAAGTTTGTGATTTTTTTATGGTTAACTTTCTCCTAGACATGTTTACAATCACTCTCCCTCAAGAACATGAACCTTTGCTTTTTCTTCCATGTACATGTTTTTCTACATATGGGTTAACTCGGGTGACCTCTGTACTTATCTTCCTTTATTTTAAAGTGATTGTTTTACCGACTCTTGTTCCGATGTGGGACTTTCAAGGATGTTTCCAAGCTCAATTTTAAAAATTGCGAGGACGCAATTCCCATAAGGGGGGAAGGATGTAACACCCCAGGTAAATAAAGAATATGACATCTTCATATTTATCCATATTTGTGAATAAAATATTAATATTACTTTAAAGGGGAAGCTATGCTCGATGCCGTACCCAACACGCAACAACGAGTTTCTTGGGAATCATACGTTGCACTCTAATAATAAAATAATATTATTTTAAATGGTAGTTAACATGTAGCCGTTGTATTGGAGGGAATGGATAGAAATAACTAAAATATTATTATATATGTTTTTAAATGTTTTTACATTTATCCAATAAAAGATAAAGGCATAAAATACCGAAAGAATTCAATTTTAGGCGTATATGCCCTAGTTTTCACTAAAGGTTCACTTATCGCCTTTTGATAGAGAACCTTCATTAAATATAGTTTTGTTCACTATTATACATCCTTTTGGACCAAATAAAACTCTTCTTATGAATTGGAAATCAAAATTTACTTTGTGTAAATTTTTGGTATCTTTCTGATAAAGTTCATTTTTTAATGAATAGTGTAAAATGTTGTATTTTAATTCAAAACCACTTTTTAATCTAATTTATTTATATGATTATATTATATTTTGAATTGGTTTTAAAGTGAAATTATAATATATTTTTACCATTAAATCCAATAGTGGTCGTTGGAATTAATTTCACTTTGAAATCAGACTTAAACTAGTGTCAATCTTTTGATACTTATTGTTTCATAAAAACACGCTATTTGCTCTGACAGCGGGAATTAATTATTAAATTAATTAATGTTACTTATATGTTTTGAATTTTTTAAAATAAACTTCATTTTTGAATTTGGAATATCAAATATATCTTAGGGGGAATTTTTGGGATTTTTCTGAAAAACTTCAATTTTGGATGAATAGTGAAACCACTAAGTGGTACTTATAAAAACTGATTTTTCCGTTTAAATGAAATTTTTCCATCTTTGTGTTTGGAATTTCAAAAATCCGACATACATGGTTGTCATTAAGAAGTAAAATGTGGTTCAATGGGATAAAAATAATTTTTTTGTGAATAGCAACTTATTAAGTTTGTAATCGCGATTAGAGGTAATTAGTGTACTTTAAGGTAAAAATAAAGTTTTAATAATATGAAATGAACATGACACATGTCCTAACCTCATTGGATGTGTCATGGCCGACCAAAAAACCCCATGGGTCAACTTGGGGACCCCATGAAGCCACTTTGGTAGGAAAATGACATTAATATCTTTTTATTTAAAGTTAAAGTAAAAATGAGACAAACATGAAATGTTTTACTAAAACAATTTTTACATGGGGTTATAAAAATCGGATTTTTGACTATAATTATTAATTGTAAGGCTAAAAATATTTCCTACATCATAGTATTTTTTTTATAATTTTTAGTCATTAAATAAATTAAATTATTTATGACATCAAGATGACGCAGCGATGACCTCATTATTTAACGGTTTAAATAAAATGGAAAGATAATGTAATATCTAAGACCAAAAAATTTCCAAAACCTATTGTATGGGTGGATTTAGAACCCTTATCACCTTATAATCGAAACAAATCAATGTGGGACCTCTTAAATCCGAATACCATTTTAAAATAATGTGACTTTTCTTTACCTTCCAAGAGTGCCCCTCCTCTCCTCTTATAAAAGGCCCCCACCTCTACCTCCTTACCCACACTCCCAATGACTTTGGCTCAGCAAAACTCTTCCCATTTTGTCTCTCCACTTCTCTCTATTACTCCTTGAAGCCTCACGTTGGGCATAAGTCTTCCCAAGGAAGCCTTTGAGCTCAAACCAAAGGGAGTTACCCGATTTTAAGGTAATGTCTTCACTTGAGTCCTTTTGTTTTATTTTGCTTCTCCAACCCCATAAACTCTTTTTATTCATTTATTTTGTAACATATCCAGTATAATAAATATACTATAATTTTTTTATAAGATTTATTCGAGCTACACTTTCACACACCTACATCTAATGGTTAAAGAACATACTGTTTCCATGGATGGTGAATTTCGGCCTCCCGAAACGATGATTGTTCAACATTCTTTTAACACCTTCAAAGGTGTCCATTAAGATGACACTATACTTATATATGATATATAATATGTTTATTATTTCCATAATATTCTGTATATTTCATTTTGGGCATACCTTTATGGTTTCCATTATGGGTAAACACGATATCTTCATTTAAGGAAGTGCGGACTACCGCCCCCTCAAAGTGATGTGATTCGTTAATGCCATATGTGGGACGTATAAAGGATGGATTTAAAGTTATTATATATGATGTTATACCATAATTATAATATACCTCTATATAATTATTATTCCATTCCATAAAAATATGAAATAGAAATGAAAGTAGCGTTCATGCGTACGTACGGCTTACCGTCTCCATGAACGGTGCATTTCATTTCTTATCCCCAAATGTAATGTACTATTATAAGTAAATGTATATAATGGATATATATGATGAATGAAACATCTAAATGATGAATATAATTCTGGAATTAAAATATATATACCTCTCATTTAGTTTTAATTCCATTAATATGACATAGAAATGAAAGTAGTGTTCATGCGGATGTACAGCTTACCGTCTCCATGAACGGTGGATTTCATTTCTTACCTCTAAATGATTATGTAATATTATAAATACATATATATTCTGGATATATATGATATATTTGATATCCAAATCATGAATATAATTCTGGATATAATGAACATTTGACCACACTAACAACATGTAATTATAAGAAGTCTACTTTCGACTTAAGAACCAAATATCGAGAAAACAAACATTAATAACTTAAATGATTACATAATGCTTATAACATGGAAATAAGTGATATAAAAGGAATAATGAACTAGAAAAAGGTTCTTAATAATGTTTAAATTAACTCAAGTTATTTATTAAGGACGTTAAAGAACGATCGAGTGAAGTCGGACCGGAGGTAAGGGATCTTACTCCTCTCTTTCTTTTTAAGTACACTCTTTTATGTCATTCCTTCTAAAGCTCATCATTATTGTTATTGGGATGTTCTTTTATATTAATATTAGTGTAATTCTTATGTTCATATGATGAGAGACCCTATTCTCTCTCATAAATCCATTTTGGATGTTTTGAGTGGCACCGTTAGGCTGCCGAATTTTCGTAAGAGATCTAACCTCTCTCTTTCTTTTAAACTACTCTCCTTTATGTCACTTATTTTAAGCTCCTCTTTGTTATGTTAGGGGATGTTCTTTTATATTACTCTTTCTTTAATCTTTATTTTAATATGATTAGAGACCCTATTTTATCTGATCAAACCTTTTCGTAAGTTTTATGTGGCGTCGTTAGGCTGCCGAGATTTCGTAAGGGATTTTTCATCTCACTCTTATTCTTGTGAGATTTATGCTACATTTTCCACAATTTCCTTTGAGTGGTGTATGTAACACCAATTAAATTACTCATTGTTTATAATACTTTCATTTATGAGTATTTACATCAATGTTGTATTGTCTTTCTTTCACGGGTTGCATGTCTCGAAAGATACCCATGTCGGTAAGGGAACCTTTCACCCTCCTTTTTTTAAGACTTCTTTTGTTATGTCTTTTAACTCACATACTATTATGTTGGGATATGTTTTATATATCCTTATTTATGTAAATTTTATTTCCATGTTATGATATCCCCTTTATCTCTCTCATCAACCCTTTTTGTAAAATTTTATGTGACGCCGATAGGTGGTCATGTTTTACCAAGGGAACTTCTTTACCCAATTTCGATTTCTTTGGGTTCAACATGTAGTTATTGAATATGTCATCCTTTTAATATGTATGAATGACCTTTTATTGTTTTACACTTAATATCCAATTATATTGGGTGTATTTATGTTTTTCACACATAATTTTGAGATTGATTTATCCTTAATTCAAGGATCCCTTCTTTATAAGGGATTTGATCACATTTCACATCTCTATTGAGACGTCATTGTTTTTATGCACCAATTCACTCTTATATGGTGTATATACTATCCTTTGGAATATTATATCATGAATCCATTTATTCTCATGATATTATAATGTTCTGATTAAATGTTATTACTCAATTATTGTATTCAAGTGTCTCTAATTTTGGTAAAAACCCTTTAACCAAAATATTGATTTAAATGTTTTAATGATTTGTTCTTATTAATATCCATGTATTCAAAATTGTTTTAAGGATTTATTTATATGGATATTAATGGTTTAAAACGTTAAAATTTTCAAGGTGGTATGTGACACTTTGATTCAAAAATCTCTTTATTAAATGTTTTAAATGGTTTTGAAAATGGTTTTTTTAATGGATTCAATATTTCAATATCCTAAAATTTTATATTGTGATTGAAATGTGGAAATGTTATATTTCCTTTATGCATGTTTTATGTGATACATTTATGTTATGGTTCTTGGTAATTGTTATGAAGATGGGTGGTTCCGTGATAAACTAAGGGCGGGTGAGCACGATATAGCTCTCCAATGCATTGGGTAACGCGAAGGAGTGAAACGTTAAGGTTTCTCCAAAGAGATTTAGGGAATATACTGTGATGAGTATTCCAAACGTAACCAATAGGGTTACTCCCTACGTAAGAATGTTATGAATGCCTCAAGTTACCTTTATGACTTATGATTTCTATGATTTATTCATGGTTTGATGAGGTATGTTAAAGTGCCTATGTTTTATGGGTAAAGTATGATTTCATTCTTATGTATATATGAACTCATGTTTTCTTTCTATATTTTTATAACCCTTTCTGAGGTTTTTATGCTCATCCCAAGTTTTTGAAATGTTTTTCACAGGGCAAGGGAAAGGTACATGATGTGATGATAGTGTCAAGGATGTGTCAAGAATTAATCCGTGTTTTATTTTAAATATGTTTCCGTTGATGGGAAGAATGAATATTGTCTTTTATGTAACCACTTTGTTTAGATGTGGAATGTAATGCAAGTTTCATGATCTAATTCTCTAAAACTCTAAACCTAAAAAGTTCTTTAATGTGTAATCTTGTAATAACTCAAGATTAGGTACGGTTTAAGGTTGGGGCCTTATACATATTTTCCATTTGAGGTATATATGTTGATATATTCCTTTCACTATCAATCCTCCATATGATTCTTTATGAACAATTGTTACTATGCCGAAATTCCATAAGGGATCTTCCACCCTCCTCTTTTATCAAGAATTATTTTCACATTATGTATTTTAATTTATTTTCTTAATATGTTGTGATATATTATTAAATATCCTCTATACTTACTATTTGATTTATAAAATATGATATACACTTTCACTCTCATTTATCTGTCTTATGAATACATTTGTACATCCATTACAGTGTAGAATTTCTGTAATGGATTCCATCCATTCCGATTCTTATCCATTTTTCTTTATGGTGTAACACCTATTTAAATTCCATTAAAAATGTTTTGTTATGACTTAAAACTTCCCCAATACATACATCCTTATATTTGAATTATGGGATACCGCTTTATCTCTCATTAGTGCCTTTCGTGTACACCCATTACCATTCTGAAATTCCGTAATGGATTTCTCTCTTTATATTTCCATTCAAGTATTTCTACACTATTATGGATCCAAATTATATTTCACACATTTGGATATTATTTTCCATGATCCCCTTACTATCTATTTCATCTATAAATTATGTGGGACCCATTTCTCCATCACCAACTGAACTTATGAATTTCCACATGAAGCTAATATGATGCCAAAATTGCACCTGGATTTTCCATTCCCAACTAATCATGTAATGAATACCATACCCATTTATATATCAAGGGAACTCACCTTTATTCATAAATTACTATTTAATTTTACTTATATTAATGTATTTTATATTCCTTGATCTTGGAATCAATTACTATTTTGAATGGTTCCATGTTATAAGATCTATGCACTACACTTATGAATGAAATCAAATGTTTATATAGGTTGTGCCCTGATAATGATCCAATTCCTTGGGTAATTTTTATTATCATGATAAACTATGTCAATGAGGGATAATTCATGATAATTCATGTGAAATGAGGGTTTATTCATGCCAATCCAGGTGCAATGAGGGATTACTTTTTCTAATTCATTTGCAATGAGGGTTTACTCATGCTAATCTATGTGCAATAAGCCTTGGATCATTCTAATATCATGTTGAATGTTTCTTCCACATTTCCATGTTATGATAATAATGCTATATCATTCCTTTATGTTCAAGTTTCACTTATGCTCCATTGATGTGCCTATTTCCTAACATGTATTGTATTATTTTTGTTATTCCATGTTTACTCAATTATTGGGCTTTAAAGAACACCCTTTTCTTATGTATGTACTTACGTTATCCCATGAAATTCTAAATATGAATGAATTTTGAGGTCATTTAAAAAATCAATAAATATGTTGTATTTTTATATCTTAGTTTTTCATGTAATGTTCCCAATCCCCAAAGACCATAGACCTCTCGATCTTCTGGGTTGTATTAATTTCATGTTTATATAATAAATCATGATTATGTGCATAATAAGGAGGAGAATTTTTATAGTTAGTATCAAAGGATAGGTGTAGTTTTTTTTGGATTAACATTAGAAAACCCCAGTGATAACCTTAGAGATAAGACTATGAATAAGAAAGGCAAACCAAAATTTTGGTGAGTACAGTGTATGTGGTTTGTAAATAATATACATCCTAGTATTGATATGAACAAGTAGATGTGGTTCTGGAGAATATGTATCTAAGTGTAAAACAGGAAAACACTGATTTGAGATAGACTTGAATGGGAACTGGTGCACAATAATGGTCCTTGTTGCACTCTTGGTTCGAAAATCCTGGGGGATATGCTTTATATAAGGTCACAACCATAAACATCACTTGATATTGAATTAAATGAATAATTCACATTTAGGATCATTTCAGGTTTACAGTTTTACAGAATTATATCATAACTATTTCATCTCAAAATATTACATAGTAGACACTTCTACAAAGTTTCCTTTTTTTACAAAACATGAACTCTTAAAAAAGAGTCATGTCTAGTTCCATGTTTAAGATAGCATGAAATTTCCTTGGTCCCATCCATGACCCTATTCCACATTATGTCTTGTGAAAAACATTTCAAAAAAACATGGGCTGAGTATAAAAGGCTCAGTAAATGATACACAAAAAGGGAAACTGTTAGTTTTTCAAAACAACAAGTAAAACATGAATACTTTATCAAAGTAATACTTTTCACCTTTACGAAGTAGTAAATACTCTTCACTGAATAAAAGATCACCACTTTTCCTTTGTAACCAAAATATTACCATAAACCCATATAAAGAACACATAACATATAAAGGAAACATGGGACATAAACATACTTAAATGGAATAACCATACGGTCAACTTCTACACATATCACTAAATGGAATAGCCATACGACCAACTTCCATACCCAATGCATTGGAGATTATAACGTAACCACCCGTCCTTGTATTCACGACACCACCCATCATATGGTTTATCTTGTAACCACCAGTCAAATGTCCATGTACCATTATAAAATCATAAGACATAAAAAAAATATAATGGAAAGAAAACATTTCCCCTTTTCGATCTCAATATATCACTTAAATATATTGAAATAATAAATCCATTATAAAAACCATTTTCAATACCAAAATAAATAAAATAGTATATGGTATTTATTTCATTTTAAAAACATTACAGCTTGTTGAGGAAGCCAAACACCAAATAATACTCACAGCGGCGGAAAAGTTCGATGTCATTGTGTACGTTAAAAGAAACATTCATTTTTGTACTTTAGTAAAACGCTTCGTAGAAAAATATTGCTTTCGATTAAAAGTAAAAGAAAAAGGGGTTTATACACCATATAAAAGAAATTGGTTTATAAAAAAAATATGCCTCAATGAAAGGAGATTGAGAAGAAGTCCCTCACAAAGTGGGTATCCCTAGATTAAGGATAAATCAATTACATGATTATGATTGAAAAATATAAATACACTCAATATAAGAGGATATTAAGTGTAATAAAGTAAGAGTTCATCCAAACATTTTCATAGTAGTACATAATCAAGAAATAGAGATTTAACCCAAAGAATTGAATTTGATTTAAGAAGTTCCCTTGCAAAAATTTGACAGCCTAACGACGTCACTTTAAAATTCAGAAAATTAGTTGATGACAGAGAAAATGGTATCTCATCACTTTGAAATAAAATTTAAATCAATAAGGATATAGAAGAACATATCCCAACATAATAAGATGTAAATTAAAATACATAAAAAACGAAGTCTTTTAAAAAAAGGAGGGTGAAAGGTTCCCTTACCGAGTTGGGTAACATCCGAAACGTACAACCCATGAAAGAAGGACAATAGAACAATGATTAAAATACCCATAAAAGAAATTTTATTACAGAAATAGTAGAATAATGGGCAGTAAATATACAACTCAATGGAAATGGTGGAAAATTTAGCATAAATCTCACGAGAATAAAAGTGAGATGAAAAATCCCATATGAAAACTCGGCAGCCTAACAGCGCCACTTAAAACTTCCAAAAATGGATTTATGAGATCAAATATGGTCTCTCATAATTTGAACATAAAAATTAATGTATGAGGAATATTAAATAACATCCCCAAACATAATAAAGATGAGCTTAAATGAAATGACATAAAATAGAGTACTTAAAAAGAAAGAGAGAGGTAGGATCCCTTACCTCAAGTCCAACTTGTGTTGTTCGTTTCTTTATATTCCTGAATAATAAACATTGGTCAATTTATAATTTCGTAAGGACCTCCGTTAAAGTCTATTTTTCAGTTCATTTCACATATTCTAATGTTATAATAATTGGTTAATAATGTGAGTTCATATCAGATGTTTTTGTTGATGTTCGGTACATGAGTAAAAATTGAACTTGTTGGAAAAGAATTTTCCATGTATTTATAAGTACATCATCTTCAGAATAGTATTAATGATTTAAATATCATATATATCCAGTATATATTAATTTTATAATATTCCATAACATTTTGAGTTAAAAAATGAAATGCACCGTTCATGGAGACGGTAGGCCGTACGTACGCATGAACGCTACTTTCATTTTTTTGTCATATTAAAGGAATTAAAGCTAAAAGAGAGAGATATATATTATAATTCCACAATTATATCCATCATTTAGATGTAATATATGACATATATATCCTTTATATATATGTATTTATAATAGTACATAACATTTGGAGATATGAAATTAAATGTACCGTTCATGGAGATGGTAAGCCGTACGTACGCATGAACGCTACTTTCATTTCTTTGGAACATTAATGGAATTAAAACTAGATGATATATATATATATATATTATAATTACAGTATAATATATTTATTATATAGATCACATAAGTTCATTAATTTCATTCTTTATACATTCCATGTATTGAATGAATGAGTCACATCCCTTGAGGGGGCGCTAGTCCACACTTCCTCAAATGAAATTATCGCATTTGAACAACATGCAAAGCACAAAGGTATGTATTAAATATAAAATTCAGAAGCATAGAGAGGAAATAAATATAACATATATCATAAATAAATATAGTTCCATCATAATGGCCAGCATGAGAGGTGGTAGAAGAAGATAGAACAATCATCGTTTCATGAGGCAGTAATTCACCATCCACGGAAACAGTATGTTATTTAACCATTAGACGGAGGTGTGTGTTAGTTTAGATAGAATCATTCTCATAAAAACATACTAGTATATTGTAGATACTGGTGTTGTTACAAAAGAAAGTAATAAAACGATTTTAGGGGGTTGGAGAAGCAAAATAAAACAAAAGAACACTAGGGAAGACTTTAACTTTAAATCAGGTAACTCTTTTTGATTTGAGATCAAAGGCTTACTTGGAATGATTTCTGCCAAAAGTGAGGCTTCTAGGAGTAAGAGATTCATGTGGAGAGACAATATGAGCAGAGGTTGGACGATCCAACGTCTTGAGAGGTGTGGGTAAGGAGGTAGAGGTTGGGGCCTTTTATAATAGGGAGGAGGGGTACTCTTGGAATGTCTTGAAAATTAACGTTATTATAAAATGATTTTCAGATATCAAAGGTCCCATAATTATATATTTCTAGGATAAGGTGATAAGGGTTCGAAATAAACCCATCCAATAGGTTTTTTACAGGTGTATGTTTTAGATTTTACATTGTATTTTCACTTTATTTAAATCGTTAATTAATGAGGTAATCGCTGCATCATCATATAATCATAAATAAGTTAATTTGTTTAATGTCTAAAAATTTAAAAAAATACTATGATGTATTAAATCTTTTTATCTTTCCAATGAACAATTATAGTCAAAAATATGACTTGTATAACCCCATGTAAAAATTGTTTTAGCAAAATAATACATGTTTGTGACATTTTTTTATTAACTTTAAATAAAAAGTTATTAATGTCATTTTCTTACCCAAGAGGATCCATGGGGTCCCCAAGTTGACACATGTATTTCCTTGGTTGGCCATGATTCATCCAATAAGGGTAGGAAATGTGTCAAGGTAATTTTATATTATTATAACATTATCTTTAACTTAAATTACTCTAATTACCATTAATCGTGATTAACAAAACATAAAAGTTACTATTCACCAAAACATATTTTCATCCCATTGAACCAAATTTTACTTCCTAATGAAAAACATCTGTGTAGGATTTTTTAAATTCAAATCATAGAGGTGGTAAATTTTAATTTAAACAAAAAATCAGTTTTTTAACTACCACATAGTTGTTTCACTATTCAACAAAAATTGAAGTTTTTTAGAAAAAAACCAAAAACTTACCCTAGGCTGTATTTGATATTCTGAATTAAAAATGATGCCTATTTTAAAAAATTGAAAACATATAAGATGCATTAATTAATTTAATAATTAATTCCCGTTGTCAAAACAAATAGCGTGTTTTTAAGAAACAAAATATATCAAAATATTGACACTAGTTTAAGTACAATTTCAAAGTGAAATTATTTCTAATTACCACCATTGGACTAAATGGTAAAAATATATTCTAATTGAACCTTAAAACCAATTCAAAAGATGATATAATAATATAAATAAATTAGATTAAAATGAGGTTTTGAATTAAAATACAACATTTTTCACTTATTCATTAAAAATGACCTTTATCGAAAAAAATAACCAAAACATACACAAAGTGAATTTTGATGTCCTGATTCTAAAGAAGGATTTTATTTGGTCCAATATAACATATGAAATTTTCAAAAAAGTGGATTTAAAAAGGGTTCACCATCATAATGTGGTTAAACGACCTTTTAAATAATATTAGAATATTTACGCTTAAAATTAGATTCATTCCCATTTTAAGCATATAACATTTCTTGGATAAAAGTAAAAATATTTGACAAACATATATATTAATTTTATAGTTAGTTCTGTTTATTCCCTCCATTACAAAGGCTAGGCATTAACTACCATTTAAAATAATATTATTTTATTATTAGAGTGAAACGTAAGATTTCTAAGAAACTCGTTGTTGTGTATTGGGTACGCCATCGAGCATAGCGTTCCCTTTAAATTAATATTAACATTTTATTCACAAATATGAATAAATATTAAAATTTCATATTATTTATTTATATGGGGTGTTACATCCTTCCCCCCTTTTGGGAATTGCGTCCTTGTAATTTTAAAATTGGGCTTGAAAACTTCATTGAAAGCCCCACATCATATAATGAGTTAATTAAACTGTCACTTTTAAAGAAAGAATGGGAAGTACAAAGGTCACCTGAGTTAACCCATACTAGGAATATATGTAGGAAAACATGGACATAGAAGATAAAACTAAGGTTCATGTTCTGATGGATAGTGATAGAAAACATGATTAGGAGAAGGTTAACCACAATAAAATCACAAACTTGTCATGGGTTAAACGGTATTTGATTCCCCGGTAGGAAAAGTAAACAAACCACATTTTTGTTTTATGTTAAATTTCATTGATGAATTTATTTATGAGCTTAAATAAATCCTAAGGAAACATACTTACTTTTCATGAGAACATTCATATCTTACTATATTCCTTACACAAACTCATATTTTCTCCAAAAAAAGAGTATTTAGGATGACTTGTTCACATTAAGAGAGGTATAATCAAATTCAAGAGAATCACCTAATCCACAAATGATAACTATATATTTCCCATGACTATAGACCTTAACCAAAACCAAAATTGTTAGAACAAGATCTGATAATCCACAAAAGTATAATCTTTTATAAAAATAATATCTATTCTTAATCTCCAAAATTTGTCTAACCAAACCCGAAGTTCAACGAAGACCATTTGATAGACAATTTTTCCATAAAATTCTTCAAAGTAAACCAAACTAAGATTGAAACCCAAATATTTGAAGGATTTTATCACATAGTCTTCCAAGGTAAAAAATAACATTTATCTCCAAATAACATTAGTTTCTCTTAAAGTCTCATATTGAAAAGTAATTAACCTAATCATAGAACCTCCATGATAGGTCAATATTTTCCTAGATAACACAAAATCAACTTATTCTTGATTCATAAAATTATATAACTAAATATAATTTGTCATAATAACTAAGGACTTCACGTAGTCCAGTGGTAGGTGATAAATACAAGTCGCACTTTGGTTGTGGGTTCGATTCCTACACCTTTTTCCGACGCGATGGGTTATCACACGGTCTGTGTGTTGTCCTTTTTCCAAAACTATATAATTATTAAAACATTCCCCAAAAAGAGAAAAATTATTCAAAATAACCGTAGCATAATTTAACCTCAAGTTTATCTCATGCCTTTAATTTTCCATCAAAACATATAGTAACACATAATTACCTCAAAAGTGAGGATCATATAAACCCTAATGGTTACCTTTATAATTATTACCTGAACATCTACATCGAGTTGGATCTCTCATACATGATGCATCAAGGAAATCACCAAGGGTTAAGTGGTTAATCATGACTCCTTGATAGTTGGTTTTAGAATAACCATGAGATTCCTCATTGAATCCCCCATTTCATCCAGTCTTTTAATCAAAGAACCACCACTGTTTCCTTCAAACCCATTGTTACTTTGGTTCCTGCTAGATCCATCCATTTACTAAAACCAAAAATGTTAGTGTGAGTATATCAAAAAAATCATCATATAATAATGAGTAAGATAAACACTAAGATATACTTACTCATTCACTTTATCTAAAAACTATGATTGTTTCTGAAAACCTAGCCGTTATAGTAATGTCAGTTATGCTTAATGAATACCCTAACCTATAAAGTTATCTAAACCATCCTTTGATACCAACTTTAAGGCCCCAACCTTAAACCTCACTTGATATTGAATTAAATGAATAATTCACATTGAGGATCTTTTTAGGTTTTGAGTTTTATAAAATTAGATCAAAAATATTACATCTCAAAAGATTGCATAGTAGACACTTCTAAAAAGTTTACTCTTTAAAAAAAACATGAACTCTTAAAAAAGAGTCATGTATTGTTCCATGTTTAAGACTGTATAAATTTTCCTTGGTCCCATATTTGACCCTATTACACATTATGTCCAGTGAAAAACATTTCAAAAAAATTTGGGGTGAGAATAAAAATCTTAGTAATGGATACATAAAGAAGGGAAACTGTTATTTTTTCAAAACAACAAGTAAACCATGAATAATTTATCAAAGTAATACTTTTCACCTTTACGAAGTTGTAAATACTCATCACCGAATAAAAGATCACCACTTATCCTTTGTAACCAAAATATTACTATAAACCCATATAAAGAACACATAATATATAAAGGTAACTTGGGACATAAACTTACTTTAAGGGAATAACCATACGGTCAACTTCCACATATGTCACTAAATGGAATAGCCATATGGACGACTTCCATACCCAATGCATTGGATATTATAACGTAACCACCCATCCTAGTATTCACAGCACCACCCATCATATGGTTTATCACGTAACCACCCATCAAATGTCCAATAGCCATTATAAAATCATAATACATAAAACAAATATAATGGAAAGAAAACATTTCCACATTTCGATCACAATATTTTAGTTAAATATATTGACATAACAAATACATTATAAAAACCATTTCAATACCAAAATACATAAAAGATTATATGGTATTTATTTTATTTTAAAAACATTACGTCTTGTTGAGGATGCCAAATACCAAATAATACTCACGGTGGCGGAAAAGGTCGATGTCACCGCGTACGTTAAAAGAAACATTCCTTTTTTAATTTAGTAAAACACATCGTAGAAATGGATTCCTTTTGAATAAAATTAACAGACAAAGGGGTTTATATACCATATAAATGAAAGTTGTGTATAAAACAAAATATTCCTCAATGAAAGGAGATTGAGATGAAGTCCCTCACAAAGTCGGTATCCTTAGATTAAGGATAAATCAACTACATGATTATGTGTGAAAAAAATAAATACACCCAATATAAGAGGATATTATGTGTAATACAATCAGAGTTCATCCACACATATTCATAGTATTTCATAATCGATAAATATAGGTTTAACACAAAGAATTGAATTTGTGTTAAGAAGTACCCTTGCAAAAATTCGACAGCCTAACGACGTCACTTTAAAATTCAGAAAATTAATTGATGAGAGAGAAAATGGTATCTCATCACTTGGACATAAAATTTACATCAATAAGGATATAGAATAACATATCCCAACATAATAATATGTAAATTAAAATACATAACAAAAGAAGTCTTTTAAAAAAAGGAGAGTGAAAGGTTCTCTTACTGAGTTGGGTAACTTTCAAAACGTACAACCCATGAAATAAGGACTTTACAACATTGATGTAAATACCCATAAAAGAAGTTATATTACAACAAGAGTATAATAATGGGAAGTACATACACAAATCAATGGAAATGGTGGTAAATTTAGCATAAATATCACGGGAATAAAAGTGACATGAAAAATCCCTTACGAAAACTCGGCAGCCTAACCGCGCCAGTTAAAACATCCAAAAATGGATTTATGAGATCAAATATGGTCTCTCATTTTATGAACATAAAAATTAAAGTATGAGGAATATAAAATAACATCCCAAACATAATAAATATGAGTTTAAATGAAATGACAAAATAGAGAGTACTTAAAAAGAAAGAGAGAGGTAGGATCCCTTACCTCAAGTCCGACTTGTCTTGTTCGTTTCATTATATTCCTGAATAATAAACTTTGGTCAATTTATAATTTCTTAATTAACTCTTTTAAATATTATTATTCATTACATATCACATATTATAATTTTATAATAATTGGTTAATAATGTGAGTTCATATCAGACGTTTTTGTTGATTTTCTGTACGTGAGTAAAAATTGAACTTGTTGGAAAAGAATTTTCCTTGTAGTTATAAGTACATAATCTCCAGAATAGTGTTAATGCTTTAAATATCATATATATCCAGTATATATTCATTTTATACTGTTACATAACATTTTTAAATAAAAGAAATTAAATTAACCATTCATGGAGATGGTAGGTCATACGTATACATGAACGCTACTTTCATTTTTTTGTCATATTTATGGAATTAAAGCTAAAAGAGAGAGATATATATTATAATTCCAGAATTATATCCATAATTTATATGTTACATATGACATATACATCCATTATATATATGTAATTATAATAGTACATAACATTTGGAGATAAGAAATGAAATGTACCATTCATGGAGACGGTAAGCCGTACATACGCATGAACGCTACTTTCATTTCATTGGCACATTAATGGAATTAAAACTAGATGAGATATATATATATATATATATAAATTATAATTCCAGTATAATATATATGTTATATTTATCACATAAGTTCATCAATTTCATTCTTTATACATTTCTGGTATTGCATGAAGAAGTCACATCACTTGAGGGGGCGGTAGTCCACAATTCCTCAAATGAAATTATCCCATTTGCACCACCTGAAAAGCATAAAGTTATGTATTAAATATAAAATAAAGAAGCATATAGAGTAAATAAATATAATATATATCATAAATAAATATAGTTCTATCATAATGGACACTATGAGAGGTGGTAGGAGAAGATAGAACAATCATCGTTTCGGGAGGGAGTAATTCGCCATCCACGAAAACAGTATGTTCTTTAACTATTAGATGGAGGTGTGTGTTAGTGTAGCTCGAATTATTATCATAACAAAATCCTAGTATATTTAAGATACTGCCAATGTGTCAAAAGAATGGAATAAAAATATTGTAGGGGGCTGGAGAAGAAAAAGAAAACAAAAGAACACTAGAGAAGACTTTACCTTTAAATTGGGTAACTCTTTTTGATTTGAGCTCAAAGGCTTACATGGAAAGACTTCTGACAAAAGTGAGGCTTCTAGGAGTAAGAGATGCATGTGGAGAGACAATATGAGTAGTGTTTGGGCGATCCAACGGCTAGGCATTAACTACCATTTAAAATAATATTATTTTATTATTACAGTGAAATGTAAGATTTCCAAGAAACTCGTTGTTGCGTATTGGGTACACCATCGAGCATAGCGTTACCATTAAATTAATATTAACATTTTATTCAAAAATATGGATAAATATGAAAATGTCATATTCTATATTTACCTGGGGTGTTACATCTTAGTAAATTAATAATCATAGTACAAAACATTATTAAGGGAACAAAAAATTCCCCTAAGAATATATGATAGGAAATAGATCATGGATAAGATAGATTAAGGACTATAAATTCCTAATTTAAGGAAATAAATGTAATTTTTAAGTTATCCCTTTAATTTCATCAGAATCCCATTTATGTGTTTTACTATTTAAGATACTCATCTATAAGAATATGTTAGACAAAGTAAAACTAGAATCAAAAAGTGAAAGGTTGGGTAATTTTCCATAGTTCTACAGATTCTTTTATATGTAAGGCCCCGACCCCAATTACCCAATGTCAGTGCATTATTTTAATACATTTTCATGATTACAAGGAATCAAGTCCGGAAGGACCGATCAGTTTAGCAGTCTTGGAATAATAGATCACATACATGAATTTTACATTTTTACTTTAAGACGTACAAAACAACATAAATAATCTTTATGAACACCATTATTCCCTTGGATTAACCCTTAATATCAATCACATTACACTTCTTGGAATCCTAGGAAAAATAAAACATAGATAGGGGTGAGATCAAATGCTCAGTAAGGGTAAGCAATACAGTAGAAACTTTAAAAAATAAGCATAAACTTTTAAGGAAATGTATAAAACTAAAACAAAATTCTTTTAAACATTAACTTCAGCATAATATGGCAGAAATAAAATGAAATAATTCCATTTACTTATTCACATGGATATTCTACTAATCGAATAATCACATAAAATATCACGAACCACTTTCACAATGATGGAATGCATAATGCCAGACTATCATAACCACATTGCCAAGGCCTTGTGCCAAGACTACAAATATGATTTTGTTAAGGCCTTGTACAAAGACACTAGTTTGTCTCATGAGACCTACCGATGCATTGAGGAGCTATAGCGGGCTCCACCCGTCACATATTAAGTCCAATGCATTCCCATATGAAAGGATTTAAACATAACATAAACATTCGTATTAAAACTCGCATACTAAATGTAAATACTTCATCCATAAACCATGAATGGTATAAAAATAAAACATCCACAGTCAAACATATCACAAAACCTTTAATACAAAATATAATTTTTGTATCATTATAAATAAACATCAAATAAGCGTAAAATCCATCAAAGGATGTTGACATAGGTGAAATCAAAACTCATTTTAGAGAAATATCTCATTCTATTTTGAAATAATTTAAGAGTCATATATTTATAAAATAAAAATTTTTCTTTGAAAATATCCATAAAAGCTTTTAAGGGAAGCTTCGACAATTTTATAGTGACGGAAAATCGCCGCAACCTCCGTATAAGTTAAAAAAACATTCTTACCTTAATTCTGTCGAAAAGGTTAAAAAGCACCATGTTTGGAAAACGACGGAAATATTCCTTTATAAACCTTTTATAAAAAGGAAAACAAGGGTGTAAATTACATTAACCCATATTCTTGTAAATCGTAAAAATGTTTTCAAATAAATTTTTAAGAAACATGGATGTGGATGATAAAGAGATCTGAGTAGATTATTACGTATAAACAACCTCGGATAATGAAGAGATTGTGAAATAAACCCTTACCTTGTACTTTTCCTTGGTTGGGGGTAGGTTAAAATCATGTATAATGGTGAAATAATTGTTATTAAATTATACTAGAATCATATACATTCATATTATATCATATATGATCTTTTAACATTGCATTGTTATTAATATTTTAGAATTATCGTTGTTTCGGGTGTTAACTTACTCGTTTTCTTTTATTTGTTTTGTTACGTAAGCCATGTTTTTAATGGATAGGTTGTATCTTATTCATATACAGAATGATATCAAGTCCTTAAACAATATTTTTAATCATCAAATGATAATTATAATTCAATGGATACGATGGAGAATGAATCTCGTCGCGTTCGTTGAGACGGTAGTCCGTACGTACGCACGAGCGACAATATCATTCGTTTGATATTAAAATAATATATAATTGGATGGTATATCATATATAAAGAATCCTTATAATGTTATATTTATTATTTTTATGAATTACACATAATTGTTATACCCTTCCAAATACTAATACATTGAATAACTATTACACCACGACGTGGAGACGGTATGCCTTACATACGCACGTATGGTGACATTTCATTCAAAGGATGGATAGAATACTGAATATGGTTGTACCATATTTATATTTATATTAACTTATATCAGAGATACTGGATTCATTATTTTAGAATGGTAATAACAAAGAAAGAAGAAGTTGAAGAACAAATGAATTTGAAAAAGGGTGGTGAAAACATTACCTCTTCTTCGGGTTCTTCCTTTTGATTTGATCAAAAGGGCTCCTTAGGTTAGAATTATGATAAAACTAAGGCCATTAGGTTGTAGTGATGGAAGTTGAGAGAGTATTTGGGTAGGGTTTGGCTGAACCAAAATTCTTTGAAGGTGTGAATTAATGAGAAGGGGGAGTGCCCTTTTATAAGAGGGGTGAGGGGCACCTTTGGAAATGCCAGAAATATTATTTTATAATAAATTCATATTCGTTTTATAATGGCTCAAAAGTGGATTATTTATAGTTTAAGGCGGGGTCAGGTCAAAAACCACTCAACCAATAGGATTTATATAGGTTTGGGTTACTATATTAACCTTATCTTTAAGTATTAACTCTTAGTTAATTAGTTTCACTTTCACAATGTCTCTTTGTATTTTTATATTATATGGTTAATAAACGTATTATATACAACCAAGAGACCCCGAAGTGGTCCATTAATGATACACCTATGATGATATATGTCTCTTGGATGAACCATAGATTTTTAGGAATTTAATATAAATTAGTAATATAATATTTGTTTTAAAAACTCTTTTAAGTCAATTTTGACACTATTCAATAATTGATTTTTTTTAAAATCATAAAATAATGATTAATTAGAATAATGTTAATTAAGTAAATCCTAAAATTTCATATTAACCTAGAAAATTAGTTTAATTCCTGAAAAGTCTCAAATTATATTTATTTGGGTATTTATAATATCAATTATTTAAATTTTTTCACTATTATGTTAATTACTGTAACATCATTGTGTCATAAATAAATTAAATTATATAATATATAAAAATTATAAATAAAATATAATTATGTATTAAATATTTTTATCTTTCTAATGAATAATTAAAATCGAATTTATCTTATGTATAACCATATATTAAAAATGTTTTAGTAAATAAATGTTGATTTTAACTCTTTTAACTCTTCTTTGAATTAAATAATAATAAATGTCCTAATATAATCCAAGTGGACCTAAATTATAATATTTTATTCCTAAAGTTGTTTCTGGTTGAGATAATCTTGTCCAATAGAATTATCACATGTGTTAGGGTAATATTTATATCATTTTTACCCTTAATTACCCTATTTACTTTTAACCGTGGTAAATAAAAGTAAAAAGTTACTATTCACAAAAAATTATGTTCATCTCATTGAACCTAATTTTAATCCTTGATATTAACCGTGTCTCTGGGATTTTCGAAATTCCACTCACAGAAGCAGTAAAATTATATTCTATGAAAAATTCAGTTTTTTAACTACCACTTAGTGGTTTCACTATTCATCAAAAAATGAAAGTTTCCAGAAATATACCGAAAAATAGGCCTAAGATATATTTTATATTATGAATTAAAAAATTATTTCTATTTTACAAAATTTAGAACATATCATTTGCATTAATTAATTTAAAAATTAATTCCCATCGTCAAAACAAATAGCATTTTTTAAAGAGATAATAACTATCAAAAGATTGGAACTTGTTTATGTCTGGTTTAAATGTGAAATTACATCCAATGACCAAAATTGTATTAAATGGTAAAAATATATTATAAATATACTTTAAAACCACTCAAATGAATAATTTATCACTATTAATTTTTTTGATTAAAAAAGTTGTTTTTAATTAAAATTTAGTAATTTTCACTATTCATCAAAATATGAATGTAATCCCAAAAAATCTAAAATTTCCCCCTAAGCCAATTTCAATATTACTAATCCAAAAATGAAGTCCATTTCAAAAGATAAAATTTATAAAATTTCAAAAAGTAGGAATTACTATTAATAACCGCTAGTTTGACTGCTTGTGCTGTGTTAGAATATCGAAGTTGCATGCAATTCACACCATTGCATTATTCAAAGGGAAACGTACCGTGGAAGCATGGGATGTTTCATTTAAATTTTTTTGATGTCCCCATTCTAAAAAGTAAATTTATTTAGTCAAATGGAATATACAAAAGTTCAAAATATTGGATTTAAAAAGGGTTCACTATTAAAAGTTTGTAAAAGTGCAATACTGAAAATGAATTTGTTCTTACATTATGTCTAAGAAACTCATAATATGGATTCTAAAATTATAAGGATTATATATAGTTTAAAATTTAGTTAATACTATTCATAACCTCTTTTGAACGGCTTGTTTGGTAAATCATGGTTCGCTTGAACTTGGTGTTGCGTGTAGTGCAATTTATTGAATTATTTTGAATAAATAACACACTATGAAATCTTGGGGGTGTTACATTCTCCCCTCCTTCAATAAATTTCGTCGTCGCAATTTGAAATTGTTCTTCAAAAATAAATGGTTCAATATAGAAAATATCATTGTGGGAAATCCCACATCAGAAATTGGGTTGATAAAATTTATTCTTAATAAGATGAAAAGAGAAATCAAAGGGTCACCACAAAATTATGATCTCGATTAGGAAGACATTGGTGGAAATTATAGACATAAAATTGGAGGAAAAACATAAATTTTTATTGGTAGTGATTGAGGTCATCAATCACAAAAAAGTTTAAAATTGAGGTCCATAAATTCATCAATCTATGATGATTTAAAATACCATCAGTTCAACAAAACATAAGGTATTTGGAAAACACATTTTTGACGTTTCAAAATATCTTAGTTGAAATCCCACATCGAAAAATGATTTAATGTGGCCTCTATTTAAAATAAAGAGTGGAAAGTATGAAGATTACTGAAAATAACACATACTAGGGTTCCATGTAGGAAAATATGGATATGGAAGATAAATATAACCATCAATTATATGATGGAGAGTGGCAGAGAACATGGCTATCAAAATGCCGACAATCCCAAAGCCATAAATTAGTGATGATCTAAGGTACCATCTAGGACAAAATATTTGTTCTAAGTTTATTTTCTTAATGTTGAGTAATTTAGTTATGAGATTGGATAAGATCATAAGGAGATATACATAAATTATAATTAGAGTTTTATCTATTAATAAATTTCTACCACAAACTCATCTTTCACCCCAAAGCATAATACAACACAAAAATACTCTATTTATCATAATCGTACAGGGTTCCAAATATAATGAATTTATAAATCACATATCAGACCCTTTATGTAAAGAAACTAAATTATACCATCCTCGAACCTCATGTAGCACAATGGTAGGTGATAAATCCCAATTACACTATGGTTGTGGGTTCGATTATCGTTGCTTTGTCTGACAAGATGGGTCGTCACACGGTCTGCGTGTTGTCCTTTTAAAAAAATCCAAAAAAATAACCTTTCAAACATAATCCATTCCAACTAATAGACTTATCCAAAATACTATTATCCAAACTCATAGTCCAAAATTTACAAGGAAGTTAAACATAATGAGGAACCTTTTTTCCAGGTAATAACATGTGAATGCCTTCCTCGTATAGTATTTTACGACATCGCAACATCCTGAATTACCAAAATCAACCTTCTCTTATTCCAAAATCACTACCTCAATATTAGGACCATATTAAGGTTTAGCTTTCCTTCAACCATGTAATTACCAAAAAAATTTAACTCTCTCTAGAGTCACTTTTCATAGTACCATAAAATCTCAAATCCTTAATTAAATAGTACGACAGTACAATCCTTATTTATTTCCAGAACATCATTGATACAACACTTAAATGAAATAATTCTAAAATAACAACATAAGAACACTAGTCATTCCTCTTCATCTGTGGTAGTATCATAACTTGATTATTATCCAATATCATCATTTGCAGCATAGTCTGATAACTAGGACATAGGTTCACGTAGTGTCCAAACTCCTTACAAATGAAGCATTGAACAGTTGAAACCATTTTCTTACCCTTACAGTCATGTACTTTGTTCCCTTTTCCTCCACACATATAAGAAACTCTCATTTCTATCAGGCATGTTACAGGGTGTTTCTTCCCATAGTTATCACATATGGGAAAATTATTTTTTTCCCTCTTCCCTTTATCCATCTTTCCCTCTTCCATCCTTTTCTTCTCTTGCATCCCTTCAAAGCCATAGGACTCAGTAAACTCTTTACTTATATTATCAACACATGATATTATTTCTTAATATGATGATAATACATGGGAGACTACTTCTCTTATAAATTCTTTCTTAAGACCACGAAATATATGATCCTTTTTTCTCTTTGGATCATGTGCATTGCTGGAGTTCTCATTCCTTCTACTGGGCGCCATTTCTAAACAATGGCATACACTATATTAGTTTATGAATAACAATACCTTATCCAAAACTTGTAAAACACATAACATAAATTAAATTTTTTATGGATATAATCCATAATCATAAAAATTTCTCCTTTGAGGATGTATATACTCATAAACCCTTCATAATGGTTTGGAAAGAAAATGAGAATTATCCTAAGCATATCCCTCGGGAGTGTCGTAACCAAGAGTGAAGCAAGACCCGTTGTTGTGCACCAGTTCCCGTTTGAGTCTAGCTCAAAGAGGTGTTTTCAGGTTTTACCCATAGGCACATCTGTGCCAGAGCCGCCTCTACCTGCTCATATCCAGACAGGGATGTATTGCTCGGATAACTCACAAAATCTCTACAATACCAAAATTCTAGGAAGTTCTTCTATACTAATCCTCAAAGTCTATCTTAGGGCTATGATCTCTAATAAGAGTTTATCTAAATCTAGTTTCCAAGGATATTTCTAAACTTCCTCTGATACCTACTGTGACTCCCCGACCCCAGTTACCCGGAGTCAGTGCATTATTTTAATACATTGGCATGATTACAAGGAATCAAGTCCCGAAGGACCGATCAGTTTACCAATCTTGGAAAAATAGATCACATACATGAATGTTACATTTTCACATTAAGACGTACAAAAAAACATAAATAATCTTTATGAACACCATTACTCCCTTGGATTAACCCTGCATATCATTCACATTACACTTCTTGGAATCCTGGGAAAAATAAAACATAGAAAGGGGTGAGCTCAAATGCTCAGTAAGGGTAAGCAATACAACAGATACTTTCAAAAATAAGCATAAACATTTAAGGAAATGTATAAAACTAAAACAAAAGCCTTTCAAACTCTAACTTCAGCATAATATGGCAGAAATAAAATGAAATAATTCCATTTACTTATTTACATGGATATTCTACTAATCGAATTATCAAATGGAATATCACTAACCACTTTCATAATGATGGAATGCATAATTCCAGACCATCATAACCACATTGCCAAGGCCTCGTGCCAATACTACAAATAGGATTTTGTCAAGTCCTTTTTCCAAGACACCAGTTTGTCTAATGAGATCTACCGATGCATCGAGGAGCTATATCGGGCTCCACCCATCACATATTAAGTCCAATGCATTCCCATATGAAAAGGTATAAACATAACATAAACATTCGTATTAAAACTAGCATACGAAATGTTAATACTTCATCCCTAAACCATGAATTATAAAAAAAAAAAATCCATAGTCAAACATATCACAAAACCTTCAATACAATATAGAAGTTTTGTATCATAATAAATCAACTTCAAATAAGCGTAAAATTCCCCAAAGGATGTTGAAATAGATTAAATCAAAACTCTTTTTAAAGAAATATCTCTTTCTATTTTGAAATAATTTAAGAGTCATATATTTATAAAATAAAAAAATTTCATCGAAAATATTCTTATAAGCTTGTAAGGGAAGCTTCGATGATTTTATAACGATGGAAAATAGCCGCACCAGCCGTATAAATTAAAAAAACATTCTTACCTTAATTCTGTCGAAAATGTTAAAAAGCACCTTGTTTGAAAAATGACAGAAAGATTACTTTATAAAACTGTTATAAAAAGTCAAACAAGGGTATAAATGACTTTAACCCATATTCTTGTAAATAGTAAAAATGTTTTGAAATAAATTTTTAAGAAACATTGATGTGGATGATAAAGAGATCCCATTAGATTATTACGTATAAACAACCTCGGATAATGAAGAGATTGTGAAATAAACCCTTACCTTGTACTTTTCCTTTTTTGGGGGTAGTTTAAACTCCTGTATAATGGTGAAATAATTTTTATTAAATTATACAAGAATCATATACATTCATATGATATCATATATGATCTTTTAACATTGCTTTGATAATAATATCATAGAATTATCGTTGTTTCGGGTGTTAACTTACTCATTTTCTTTTATATGTTTTGTTATGTAAGACATGTTTGTCATGGATAGGTTGTATCTTATTCATATACAGAATGATTTCACGTCCTTAAAAATTATTTTTAAATAATCAAATTATAATTATACTTGAATGGATACGATGGAGAATGAATCTCATCGCGTTCGTGGAGACGGTAGTCCGTACGTACGCACGAGCGACAATATCATTATTTTGATATTAAAATAATATATAATTGGATGGTATATCATATATAAAGAATCATTATCATGTTATATTTATTATTTACATGAATTGAAAATCATTATTTTTCCCATCCAAATAATAATATATTGAATAACAATTACACCACGACGTGGAGATGGTAAGTCGTACGTACGCACGTATGGTGACATGTCATTCAAAATATGGATAAAATAATGAATATGGTTGTACAATATTTATAATAATATTAAATTATATAGGACATACTGGATTCATTATTTTATAATAGGAATAACAATGAAAGAATATGTTGAAGAAGAAATGAATTTGAAAAAGGGTGGTGAAAACATTACCTCTTCTTCGGGTCTTTCCTTTTGATTTGCTTAAAAGAGCTACATAGGTTGGTTTTCTGATCAAAATAAGGCCTCTAGGTTGTAGTGGGAGAAGTTGAGAGAGTATCTTGGCAGGGGTTGGCTGATCCAAAATGCATCGAAGGTGTGAATCAATGATATGGGGGAGTTCCCTTTTATAAGAGGGGTGAGGGGCACCTTTGGAAAAGCTAGAAATATTATTTTATAATAAATTCATATTCGGTTTCTAATGGCTCAAAAGTGGATTATTTGAAGGTTAAGGTGGGGATAGGTCGAAAACCACTCAACCAATAGGATTTATACAGGTTTGGGATATTATATTAACTTTATCTTTAAGTATTAACTCTTTGTTAATTAGTTTCACTTTTACAATGTCTCTTTGTATTTTTATATTATATGGTTAATAAACTTACTATATACATCCAAGAGACCCCCAAGTGGTACATTAATGATACACCTTTCATGATATAAGTCTCTTTGCCGACCCTTTTATTTTTAGGAATTTAATATCAATTAATAATATAATATTTGTTTTAAAAACTCTTTTATGTCAATTTTGACACAATTCAATAATTGATTTTTGTAAAACTAATAACAGAATGATTACTTCGAAAGAAGTTAATTATGTAAATCCTAACATGTCATATTAACCTATAAAATATGTTTAATTCCTGAAATGTTTCAAATTATATTTATTTGGGTATTTATAATATCAATTATTTTAATTTTTTAACTATTATGGTAATTACTGCATCATAATTGTGTCATAAATAAATTAAATTATTTAATGTCTAAAAATTATAAATAAAATATAATTATGTATTAAATATTTTTAGATTTCTAATGAATATTTGCAATCTAATTTATCTTATGTATAACCCTATATTAAAAATGTTTTAGTAAATAGACTTTGATTTTAACTCTTTTAACTCTTCTATGAATTAAATAATAATAAATGTTCTAATCTAATCCAAGTGGACCTAAATGATAATATATTATTCCTATGGTTGTTTCTAGTTGAGATACACTTTCCCAATAGAATTAGGACATGTGTTAGTGTAATATTAATATCATTTTTACCCTTAATTACCCTATTTACTTTAAACCATGGTAAAAAAAGTAAAAAGTTACTATTCACCAAAAATTATTTTTATCTCATTGAACCACACTTTACTCCTTGATATTAACTGTGTCTCTCGGATTTTCGAAATTTCACTCACAGAAGTGGTAAAATTATGTTCTATGAAAAATTCATTTTTTTAACTACCACTTAGTGGTTTCTCTATTCATCAAAAGATGAATGTTTCCAAAAAAATAACAAAAATTAGGCTGAAGCAATATTTGATATTATGAATTCAAAAAAATTTTCTATTTTACGAAATTCCGAACATATCGGTTGCATTAATTAATTTAAAAATTATTTCCCGTCGTCAAAACAAATAGCGTTTTTTAAAGAGATAATAACTATCAAAAGATTGACACTTGTTTATGTCTGGTTTAAATGTGAAATTACATCCAATGACCGACATTGTATTAAATTGTAAAAATATATTCTAAATATACATTAAAACCACTAAAATTAATAATTTATCACTATTAATTATTTTGATTAAAAAAGTTGTTTTTAATTAAAATTTAGTAATTTTCACTATTCATCAACATATGAAAGTTATCCAAAAAGTAACAAAATTTCACCCTATGATAATTTCAATATTACAAATCTAAAATTGATGTCCATTTCGAAAGATAAAATTTATAAAATTTCAAAAAGTAAGAATTACTATTCATAACGGCTAGTTTGATTGGTCGTGGTTTGTTAGAATCTCGAAGATGCGTACAATGCACGCCACTACATTATTCAAAGGGAAACATACCATGGAAGATTGGGATGTTTCATTATAAATTTTTTTTGATGTCCCCATTCTAAAAAGTAAATTTATTTAGGCAAATTAAATATATAAAAGTTTAAAATTTTGGATTTAAAAAGGGTTCACTATTAAAAGTTTGTAAAAGTGCAATTATGAAAATGAATTTGTTCTTACATTATGTCTAAGAAACTCATAATATGGATTCTAAAATGATAATGATTATATAAAGTTTAAAATTTAGTTAATACTATTCATAACCTCTTTTGAACGGCTTGTTTGGTAAGTCATGGTGCGCTTGAACTCGGTGTTGCGTGTAGTGCAAGTTATTGAATTATTTTGAAGAAATAACACACTATGAAATCTTGGGGTGTTACATTATATCCCAAACTTTTAGTATAAAAATACAAACACCACCACAAATCGTAGAAGTATAGATATCAATGAGAACAGAATATGGGGAAATTATTTCATCCCAGGAATATGACTCTTCCCCTTTCACATTTTGTGGATTGAATTTCCCAAGGAAACACATAATATTACATAGGGTGGAATTTCATGAAATTATTTTCATGGATTGGCATTCCCTATATAGAGCCAACATAAATTCCCATGGGAGGGAAATCACTCTTTATATGCAGAATCGACCCCCGATTCTGTACAAGTGCACATAGGATGATGAGTCTTCTTTTTCACCATCATGTCAATAGTGGATATTAAATCACTATGAGCATGAATATCTTACTTAGATTATTGAGTATAAGGAAGGAACCATCCTAGAAGACAAACCTTTTGTGAGGGAATTCCCTGATTTGTTTCCTAAGGAATTTCCTAGTCTTCCTCCTAGAATAGATGTTGAATTCTCGATTAATTTCATACATGGGGAATTTCCAATATCCTTGACTCCATATAGAATGGCTATTATAGAGCCTGGGGAGATAAAGAAACAACTACATGAGAATTTGGATAAAGGGTGTATAATCCCAAGTGCTTCACCATGGGGTTCACCAGTCATCTTCATAAAAAAGAAGGAAGGTTAAATACGAATTTTCATTGATTATTGTGATCTCAAAAAATTCACAATAAAGAAGAAATATCATTTTCCATGAATTGGTGACTTGTTCGATCAGCTACATGGAGAAAAATACTTCTCTAAGGTGGATCTATGGTCAGGGTATTTCCATGTATGGGTGAAGATGGACGATACCCTCCAGACTAATTATTAAACATGGTATGAGTACTATAAATTCATAGTAATTCCTTTCAGACTCACTAATGCTCCAAAATTTATCATGGACTATATGAATATAGTTTTTAGAGATTACCACAAAAAATATTCGGTAGCCTAAATAGATGAAATTATAATATACTCCAAAACCAATGAGGAGAATGAGGAGCATCTATGCATTATACTATAGACCTTCCGAATGGAGAATATCTATGAAAGGTAGAGTAAGTGTGAGGTCTGGTTGAAGGAAGTACCATTCTTGGGGCATATCATTACAATCATTGGTATGTTTTTGGTTCCCTCTATGAAAAATGAAATCGAGGGATGGACGAGACCAAGATCGGGGGAAAATATCTATAGCTTCCTTAGGATATCTGGATACTATCACTGATTTTTGGGAAATGTCTCCTGATTTTCAAAACCTCTTTCCAAGACAACTCAGAAGGGATCCAAGTTTCATGGAATGTTCAATATGAAGAGAGCATCAAGGACTTGAAAAGGAGTCTTATCATTGCGCCTGTGCTCATACTACCCACAAGTGGATAACTTTTTTTGGAATTCATTGATGCTTTGTAGATGGGCATGGGCTGCGTGTTGATGAAAAATGACAAAGTCATTACCTATGGTTCTAGGAAATTGAATCATCATGTGAAGAAATATCCAACACCAGATATATGGTTGGATGTAGTAATATACACATTGATAATTTTTGGACAATACCTCTATGTGGAGGAGTATAAAATATATATGGATCACAAAATCTTCAAGTATATATTCACACATAAAGAGTTGAATATGAACCAATAAGGATGGTTAGAGCTGATCAAAGAAAAATACTATTGAGTCCCTTACCACCATGGGAAGGAAATCAAGGTGGATGATGCTTTATGTAGAAATGAACCATTGATTCTATCATTGATGGGAATAGAAATGGATCCAATATTCTTAGATTTAATTAAGATGGATAGGGGATTCAAAAAGAAGGGAAAATCCTCAATCCTTTCTCAAATGATTTCTCAACCTTATATTTTTAAAAGGTTAAAGGGTGATCAAAATAATGATGTGAGAACACAAAAGAAAGTAGAAAGTATCAAAAAATATAAATCCTCAGAGTTCAATGTTAGTGAAGAAGGAATTATAAGATTTGGGTCGAGACTATGTGTTTCATAAAATCCTAAGTTAATGAAAGAACTTTTCAATGATGCACATAGTAAAATATTTTGAATTCACCCAGGAAACAGAAATATGTATCTATATCTCTGAGAGTATTTTCGGTGGGACATCATGAAGAATGATATCACCGAGTATACATCAAAGTGCATAGTATGTCTACAAATGAAGGATGAGAGGAAAAATTCTATGGGGAGGATGTTACCATTACTCTTACCCACATGGAAATGGGAAAGCATCACCATAGACATGGTCACCAGATATCTGAAGACATCCAAAGGAAACAATGTTATCTAGGTTGTTGTGGATCACTGTATAAAGATAGAACAATTCACTACAGTTCAACATGATTTCTAATTGGTTCAACTGGAATGGATAAACATTAGATAATTGGTAAGGATTCAAGATGTACCACTATCAATTGTATCCTAACGAGATCTAAGATTCACCTTAATGTTTTGGAAAATTCTCCATCATACTCTTAATACTAATCTAAACATTAGTTCAGCCTATCACCCCCAGACTGATGGCCAATTTGAGCAGACTATCCAAACACTTGAGTACATGTTGAGAGCCCTCTCAATGAACTTAAAAGGTGGGTGGGACCACCATCTTCCCTTGCTGGAGTTATCATACAATAACAGTTTACACTCAAGCATCCAAATGGCTCCTTATGAATCCCGTTACGGGAAGAGCTAAAGAACACCCACATGTCAGGATTATGTTGGTGAACGAAAACTTATAGGTCCTGAAATGGTCAAAGAAATGGTGGAGAAGTTTAGGACCATCCAGTATCACATCAGAGCAGATCAGAATCAACAAATGAGTTTTGCTGATAGTCGTCGATGTGACCTAGAGTTTGATGTTGGAGACATGGTATTCACTGGCATATCTCAGTGGATGATGGTTATGAGATTTAGGAAGAAGGGAAACATTAGTCCAAGGTGCATCGTCTAATCTAAGATCCTTGACCGCATCGTAGTAGTGTAATATAGACTAGAGCTCCCACCAAACATGTCCCAAGATCATGATGTATTCCATGTATGACTCTTAATGAATTAAAATCATGACCCATCATATGAACTCAATCTAGATGTGGTACCATTGGAGAATGAACTATCTTATTAAGAGAAGCTGGTGATTATCTTAGATCGTAGGGAAATAGGTCTATAAAATAAGACAATTCTCCACGTCAATGTCTTGTGGAGAAACCCAAAATTTGAAAAAGAAATGTGGGAACAAGAGGAAGTGATGAGGCAGTGTTACCCTCATTATTTTTAGTGTTGGAAAATGATGTTTAATTGGAGAAATTTCTTAAGGGGGGAATGTTGTAATGACCCAATCATATATGAATAAAATCACTTTTCTATTAATGTCTTATAGAAAACTCATGCACTTTTTTATTATTGGGTTTAAATTACTATTATATATCCATACAGTTGATAATATAGTCGTTGAACTATAAACACATGACATATATAAATATAAGGTTTTTAAAAAATGAATCCTTTCAACATAGAAAAAGGTGGGAATGGCCTCAACCTGTAGACTCAGGCAGTAAGAATATCATTTTTCGGAGCTCATAAAGGATGTAGAATCACTAGGATTCTGTATTAAACAAACCCAAGAAAAGAATCAACACATTAAGTTTGAATGGAATCGCCTACGGGAGAAGAATAAGTTACTATAGATTACCAACTAGGCGATGTTATCTGAGCCACCACAGGAGGCTATCACTGTCACATACATTACCCTAAGGTCTTATGTGGGTTTTATAATGGGTTATGTAATAAGGTATTAGATACATATTCTGTAATCCCTTATTATAAATAAAATTCTTATTCCATCAATTATTTTATGAGAATATTTTTCTTAAAAAGACAATGAATTTGATAAATTTATTTTTCAGGAAAAATGGTACATTTTAAATAAAATTATTATTTTACTATACTGAGGTTTTATTAATAATGTTATTATATTAGTATTATGAGAACACTCCTTTTAATTATAAATGATGATTATATAGCACTTAATCAATAAATTATAATGTATAGAGTTTGATAAGAATTATATTTTTATACAATGAAACTGGAAATTTATTTTTATGTAAAGAATTTATTTGGAGGAAATAATGAATTTTTTGAATAAAAAATTATTTAAATAAAATATAATTTTTATATAATTTTTGTTAATAACTGATCTTATAATTTTTATGATTCCAATGTTAATTTTAATTACGATTTGAAATCTTTTTTGGCCAAACACATCAATTTTCAATAAATCCCAGTTTTTATTTTAAAATTAAGAATTAAAGTTTTTCGAAAATTATTTTGATAAAATGCATTTTATTTTTTGAATCAAGACATCAAATGTATACAATGTCGATTTTTTCATAATTTTTTGAGGCAGTCAAATTTTTCAGAAAAAATTAAATACCATATAAATAAAATATGTGTTTTATGACATCCTAATGCCTAATAGGTATGTAATAAAATACTATACATGGGATATTCCGCGAATATATTCTTTAGCTTAAAAATAATGTGATTTTATATTTATTTTACAGCTTTTATAATTCCTTAAGGGATGCTCCAAGACTTATAAAATATTTTAACACTTTAAAACTATTTCCTTGAGAGTGTGACTCACATCCACATAATAAATCCTAATATTTTAATATTTTTGGACCATGTACATATAAAATATTTCATACCACAACCATTTGGTAGAAACAACGGGCAAAAACCATGCGATGGTTTGCAGTTTTGAATATTTTATTGTGTAATGTCCAAAACCTGTATAGTAACAAATTACCTCTCCTTTACTATATAAGCCTACCCAATATCCCATTACACTTCAGTCAAACTATTTGGATCACGTCCAAACTCTTCCATCCACTCCCTAGATCCCTCCCAAGGTGCCCCAATCTCCCAAAACCCCTCTCCCGAGCCATTGTGATCACACATCCATGTAATGGATTTCACCCTTCTGATTTCCATTCAAGCAAGACTTTTACATTATGATCCTATTGTTCCATATTTATATGATGGGATACAATGTCCCAACACCCCCATACTGTCCAATTGAAATATTGATGATTAAATTTTCCTTTCACTCTCGTCAAGACCCCCTATGATCCTTTATAAAGACATGTTACTATATCCAAAAGTCGTAAGGGATCTTCCACCCTCCTCAATTATCAAGAATTATTTTCATGTTATGTCTTTTAATATATTTTATTACTATGTATGTATAAGTTTTTAAATATTTTATTTACTTCCCATTTTACATATAAATGATTATATTCCCTTTCACACACATTTATCCTTCTTGTGAACCGTTATGTACACCCATTACCATTCTATGTTTCAGTAAGGGATTCCTGCCTTTCTAATTTTTATCCAAGTTTATTTATGTCGTCATACCTAGTTACATTAAATAAAAAATGTTGTGGTATGATTTTTAACCTCCCCCATACTTCCCTCCCTATGTTTTAATGATGATATACCATTTTATCCCCCATTACTGCATTCCCTTTACACCCATTACAATGTCGAAATTCCTTAAAGGATTTCTCTCTTCTTATTTCCATTCAAGTATTTCTCATATATTACTCATATAAATTACATTTCAAATTTATTGATATTATGTTCCATGATACCATTATCATCTATTTCATGTATAAATGATGAGGTAACCCTTTCTCTCCCATCAACCCAACTTATTAATTTCTATATGACATTGTAATGATGAAGAAATTGCACATCAATTCTCCAAGACAAAATCATGCTATTGTGAATACCATACCCATTTCCCTATCAAGGGTATTCACCATTATGCACATATAATTATTTAAAGGTAGTTACATGTATGTACTTCATATTCCTAGATTGTGGAATCACTAATGATGTTGAATGATTCCATGACATATGACCTATGTGGCACGCTTATTCATGAAATGAATTTTTTAGGAATGGTGTTCCCTAATAGCACTCCAATGCATTGGGTAATGTCTAGTATAATGATACTCCATGTGAAATTAGGGTTTACTCTTGATAATTCATATGCAATGAGGGTCCAGTCATGCTAATTAATGTGAATTGATGGTTTTCTAATGCTAATTCTTGTTCACAAAGGGTTTACTTATGCTAACAAATATTCAATAAGCCTTGGATGATGATAATTACATGTTGTATGGTTTTCCACATTTCCATGTTATGATAATCATGCTATATCATTCCTTTATGTTCATTTTTCTCTTATGTACCATTGATATTACTATTTCTTAATATATATTGTATTATTCATGTTATGATTAGTTTACTCCCTTACTAAGCTTTAGAGGTACCCTTCTCTTATGAGTTTCATCATGTTATCCCATGAAATAATAAGTATAAAGGATTGTTGTGGTCATGTATAAGATTTTTTCAATAAAGATTTTGCATTTTATTGTCTTAAGTGGTAATTTAATGTTCCTAATCACCAAATACACAAGAGATCTTGATCTTCTGAGTTGTATTAAGTTCATGTTTATGTAATAAATCAGGTTTATGTGTGTAATAAATATCAGGTTTGTTATATAAAGAAGGAACTCATGGGATCATGGGGCTTCACAAAGTATTCAACCTTAGTAAAGAAACCCTATCATGAATTGAGACTTCATATTGTGGTTGGGATCCCTTATTTGGTGAAGCCTCCTACTTCGAAAATTCTCTGACCTCCATAAAGCACAAGATATTTGTGAATCACCTATCTAGGAGGCCCAAAACTTCATAAAACAACTCTCCCAAGACACTCTATTATAGATTTCTTCTACTAACACCTCTTGGTGATGATTGAATCCACAGATCCCACATAATAATCCATGACATGTCGAGCATCACCCTGATATCCCATGTGTAATGCCCCGACCCTAGTTACCCAGAGTCAGTGCATTATTAAATAATATATCATGATCACAAGGAAATCATGTCTCGAAAGACTGATCAGTTTAGTATTATTGGAAACAAGATTCAAAAATAAGTATAACTTTATATCTTGAAGAGAAATACAACACAAATATATTTCATTAGAAAAATCCAAGCCTCCTAGATTATAGCTGCAGTTAAATCATAACTAACTTCTTCATATCATGGGAAAATGAAATATAAGAAAATGGGTGAGCTGAAATGTTCAGTAATGGTAAGTAATACATCAGAAAATAACAGAAATATTAAGCATGTAAATAACTGAAACTACAAGACTTTACCAATAATAAACTTGAATACTTTTATGGAAAGAATATGACCTAAGTAAATAATGTAATAATAAAACATAATCAAGGGAATTATACTTGTCTAATGACTACTTTATCCATGAATATTATTTCCATAATGAGGGAATGTATAATGTCGGACATTCTGAATCATTTTGTCAAGGCCTCAGCCAAGATGTCTAAAAATTAGTAAGGCCTCAACCAAAACTATATATGAAATTGGGAAAGAGCCTCAACCAATTACACATCTAGTTGTCTCATGAGACCTACTGATGCATCGTGGAGCTATAGCGGGCTCCACCCATCAATTACTAAGTCCAATACATTCTTCATATGAAAAGGTTTAAACATATCATAAACATTCATATTAAAACTAGCATACGAAATATCAATACATTAAACATAAATCATGAATGGTATAAAAATAGCACATCCATAGTGAAACATGTCACAAAACCTTCAATACAATATGGAAGTTTTGTATCATAATAAATCAACTCTAAATAAACTTAAAATCCATCAATGGTTTTTGACATAGATAAAATCAAAACCCTTTTTAGAGAAATATATCTTCCTATTTTGAAATCATTTAAGAGTCACATAATTATAAAATAAAACAATTACATTGATAATATTCTTATAAGCTTGTATGTCAAGCTTTGACAATTTTATAACGGTAGAAAATAGCCACGCCTACTGTATAAGTTTAAAAAAGACATTCTTACCTAAAATTTGTCGAAAAGGTTAAAAATGACATTGTTTGGAAAACGATGGAAATATTCCTTTATAAACATCTTATGAAAAGTCAAAAAGGGTATAAATGACTTTAAACCATATTCTAGAAAATATTAATAATGTTTTGAAATACATTTATGAGAAACATGGACGTGGATGATAAAGAAGTCCCAGTAGATAATTAAGTATAAACAACCTCGGATAATGAAGAGATTGTGAAATAAAACCATACCCTGTACATTTCATTGGTATTGGGTAGGATAAACACCTATATAATAGTGAAATCATTGTTATTAAATTATACAATAATCATATACATAAATATGATATCATATATGATCTTTTAATATTTCTTTGTTAATAATATTTTAGTATTATTGTCGTTTCGGGTGTTCACTTACTCGTTTTCTTCTATATGTTTTGTTACATAAGTCATGTTTTTTATGGATAGGTTGTATCTTATTCATATACAGAATGATATAATTTCCTTAAATATTAATTTTAATCATCAAATGAGAATTAGACTTGCATGGATACGATGGGGAATGAATATCATCGCGTTAGTGGAGATGGTAGTCCGTACGTACGCACGAGCGACAATATCATTACTTTGATATTAAAATAATGTATAATTGGATGTTATATCATATATATAGAATCATTATCATGTTATATTTATTATTTACAGCAATTACACATCATTATCATACCCATCCAAATAATAACGTTTTGAATAACAATTACACCATGGCGCGGAGATGGTAAGCCGTACGTACACACGTATGGTGACATTTCATTAAAGGGGTGGATGGAATACTGAATATGGTTGTAACATATTTATAATAACATCACAGTATATAGGAGATACTGGAGTTATGATATTAGAATGGAAATAACAATGAAAGAAGAAGTTGAAGATGAAAGGAACTTGAAATAGGGTGGTGAAAACATTACCTCTTCTTCGGGTTCTTCCTTTTGATTTGATCAAAAGGGATCTGTTGGTTGGCTTTATGATCAAAATAAGTCATCTAGGAGTATTTTAGGGAAGTTGAGAGAATATTTGGGCAGGGTTTGGCTGAGCCAAATGGCTTTGAAGGTGTAAATAATTCATTATAAGTGGTGTCCTTTTATATGGGGGAGGAGGGGCTCTTTAGAAAAAACATAAAGTATTATTTTATAATAAATTCATATTCTGTTTATAATGGATAAAAAGTTGATTATTTAAAGTCTAAGGTTGGGATGGGTCTAAATCCGTCAACCAATAGATTTTAGATTGGTTTGGGTCATTATATTAACCTCATCTTGTATTTTTATCTCTTAGTTTATTAGTTTGACATTTACCTTGTCACTTTGTATTTTTATATTATATAGTTAATAACCTAACTATATACATCCAAGAGACCCCCCAAGTGGTCCATTAATGATACAAATATCATGATATAAGTCATTTGGCTGATTCTTAGATTTTTAGGAATTGAATATCAATTAATAATATAATATTTGTTTTAAAAACTCACTTATGTCAATTTTGTCATTATTCAATAATTGATTTTTGATAAAGTCATAAAAACTTTATTAATTCGAATAAAACTAATTTATGCAGTCCAAACATGTAATATTATCCAATAAAATTCTTTTATGTCATAAAATATTTCAAATTATATTTATTTTTACTTTTATAATAACAATTATTTGATTCATTCATTAAAAAGGAAAATACTACATCATTATTGTGTCATAAATAAATTTTATTATTAAATGTCTAAAAATTGTAAATAAAATACAATTATATAGGAATTTTTTTTTTCTAATTAATATTTATAGTCGAAAATATAACATATATAAACTATGTAAAAATAGTTTTTCGAAAAGATATATGCCTATGTCATTTTTGTATTTTCTTTAATTTAATTAATATAAAGTGTCATTATCACTTACAAGTGGATCCATGGGGTCCCAAAATCGACCCAAAGATTACCATGGTCGGACATGTATCAACCAATAGGGTTAGGACATGTTTTAGGGTAATTTATTATTATTATAATATTTGTTTACCCTTATTTACCGGATTTACCCTTTAACAATGGTAAATAAAATATTTACCGAAGTAATTATTCAACATGTATAAAAATAAAAGTTACCTATTTACACAATTTGGACCTCCCAATTATAAATATGGAATCAATTTTTCTAAAATAAAAACACATAAGTGGCATAAATTAATTTAAAATTAATTCCCGCTGTCAAAACAAAAAGAGTTTTTTTAAGAAATAATAACTATCAAAAGATTGACACTTGTTTATGTCCGTTTTAATTATGAAACTATGTACAATGACCAAAGTTGAATTAAATGTTAAAAATATATTTTAATATACTTTAAAACCTATCAAATTCATAATTTATCTCTATTAATTATTTCTATTGAAAAATTTATTTTTAATTAAAATTTAGTAATTATCACTATTCATCAAAATATTAATGTTATCCGAAAATTACCGAAATTTCACCCTAGGAAAATTTTGATATTTCGAATCCAAAAATGAAGTTAATTTTGAGAGATAAAATTTAAAAAATTTCAAAAATTGGGTATTACTATTCATAAATGCTACTTTGATTGGTCGTGGTGTGTTAGAATCTCGAAGTTGCGTACAACACACGCTACTGTATTATTCAAAGATAATCGTACCATGGACGCTTTGGGTGTTACATTCTCTTCTCCAAATAATTTCATCCTCGAAATTTCTAGAATACTACCCCATGAGATGGCTCAGGTGGTTCTTCATCATTTGTTCCTTGGGTTCCCACATTGCCTCTTCCATCTTATGGTTCCTCGATAGAACTTCTACCAGACGAGTTGTCCAGTTTCTCAGCACTTGTTCTCTCGTATCAACAATCCTGAAAGGCTCTTTGCAATAAGATAGATCAGGTTACAGTTATAATTCCTCATATGTGAGTAAATGCATTGGGTCAGGCATGTATTTTTTCAACAGTGATACGTGGAACACATCGTGAACTTTGGAGAGACATGGCAGCATTGCCAACCGGTAAGCTACAACCCCAATTCATTCTAGAATATCGAATAGTCCGATGTACCTAGGACTCAATTTTCCGTTTTTACAGAAACGTATAACAACAACATGTTGGTGTGCGACATCTCTTTCCATATAACACAAAATATGGTTCCATTTGAATACATGAATGGAATCCATTGTTATTGGAAAATTCTACCAAAGGTAAATATTTATTCCACATACCCTGAAAGACAAGTGAGAATTATCTCAACAAGTATTCTATGGTTTGAATAGTCCGTTCGGATTTTCCATCTATTTGAGGTTGGTTGGAAGTTCTCAAATGATGTTCAGTATCCAAGTCCTTCTAAAGACTCTTCCAGAATCTTTAAGTAAAATGGGGATCACGATCAGAAACAATCGATAAGGGTACTCCATGAAGTCTCACAACTTCATTAATATATATCCTTGTTAGACGTTCAAGTGGTAAATCATCCCTTATAGCAAGAAATTGTGCTTTCTGGGTAAGATGATCAACAATGACCCATATTGCATCGTTCTTTCTAGGAATCTTTTGTAGTCCCATGACAAAGTCCATCATGAAATTATCCCATTTCCACTCAGGTATGGGGAGAGGTTGCGTGACTCCACTAGGTTGTTTCCTTCCAGCTCTCACTTGTTAAAAAACCATACATATTGAAACAAAATCAGCAATCTTCCTCTTCATGTTGTCCCACAAAAATAGTTCCTTCAAATCTCTATACATTTTGGTGCTCCCAGAATGTACAGAGAAATTGGAACTATGAGCATCATCCAACAATTCCCTTTTTAGATCAGGTATATCGGGAACACAAAGTCTCTTCCCAAATTTCAAAATTCCATCTTCTGACACAAAGTCCCTAAATCTCCCATCATTCACAACTTTAATCTTTTTTAAAAACTCTTCATCATTGGTATGTGAAATCTTAATCCTTTATAGTAAAGATTGTTTGGAAACCATTTGAAAAATCATTGATGTTTCATCTTCTATAGTTATTCCCATGTCCATCTGCACAAGATCCTTGAAAATCGGATCCCTTTCTATTCTCATATTATTGAAAACTCCATGATCATTTCTACTCAAAGCATCTTCCACCTTATTTGCCTTCCTCGGGTGGTTGTGTATCCTGAAATCACAATCCTTGAGTAGGTCAAGCCATCTCATTTGCCTCATGTTGAGTTACTAATGTGAGAAAATATACATCAAACTCTTGTGATCAGTATAAATCTCACATTTTTCAACATAGAGATAGTGTCTCCAAATCATAAAAGAAAATATTACAGCAGCTAACTCAAGATCATGAGTAGGATAGTTTTTCTCATGAATTTTCAGATGTCGTTATGTATAGGCAATAACTCTATGATTCTTCATAAGGACACAACCAAGTCCTTTCTTCGATTCATCACTATAAATAATGAACCCATCATTCCTCGATGGTAGAGTCAATATAGGATCATTTACTAATATACTATTTAGTTCTTCAAAACATTCTTCACTCTCTTTTTTCCAAACAAATATAACCACTTTACATGTGAGCTTCATTAATGGGTAAGCCAATCGTGAAAAATTCTGGATGAAACGCTGATAATAACCAGCTAAACCAATAAAAATGTGTACCTCAGTGATACTCATCAGGGATGGCCATTCTTGGATTGCCTTGGTAATAGAAGAATCAACAAATATTCCATCCTTAGAGATAACATGGCCATGAAAATAGATATCCTGAATCCAGAATTCACATTGGCAAAACTTCCCATATAATTCATGTCTTCTAAGAGTCATCAAGATAATACGCAATTAATTTTCAGGATCTTCGTAGCTTTTTGAGTATACCAAGATATAATCAATAAATATTACTAAAAAATCATCGATATATTACTTGAAAACTCTATTCATTAGATCCATGAAAATAGAGGGTGCATTAGTCCACCCAAAAGGCATTTCTGTAAACTTGTAATGCTCGTTCCTGGTTCAAAATGCTGTCTTTGGAATGTCTTCCTTCTTCACACACAACTAATGGTATCCAGATCGAAGGTCAATCTTTGAAAAGTATTGAGATCCATACAGTTGGTCAAATAAATCAGAAATGCGAGGTAGGGGATACTTTCTCTTTATTTTTATAGCATTGATTTCCCTTTTTTGATACATAACCTCATAGATCTATCTTTCTTCTTAACAAAAATAACAGGGGCTCCCCATGGAAAAACACGAGGGCGAATAAATCCCTTATTACTCAATTCCTCTAGTTGTTTCTTTAGTCCAAATAATTCCACAGTTTCCATTCTATAAGGGGTCTTCGATATGGGCCATGATCCAGGAATTAAGTCAATGGAAAACTCAATTTCTCGTTCTGGATTATGTCCATGTAAATCTTCGGGAAACACATCAACATATTCTTTCACAATAGGTACATCCTCTATTTGAACATTCCTTTCCTCACCCACACTTATTTCATTCTCTTCCTTCTCAATAATTGAATTTTGTTGAGCTACTGAGGGTGGATCTATGTAAGAATTAGGTGGTGAAAATTCCTCTCTAAAGATAAGGTGTTCATTATCGTCATCATTAAAAACAGTAACCTCCTTCTTCTGACAATAACATTTTGCGTCATGGTATGATATACAATCCATACTGAGGATTATATCAAATTTCATCATAGGTATGACGATGAGATCCGCAGATAAAGAACATTTATGTGCTCTAATGGGGGCCGATTCACAAAACATTGTTGCAATGATACTTCCCTTAGGAGTTTTGAATGAAAACTCCCTTGTTAAATAAAATTGTAAATATCTAATTTTCTTAGCATACTGGGAAGATAAGAAACAATGTGATGATCCAGAATCAAATAAAGCATTTTCTAAACGTGAGGAAACCATTAAATTACATGCCACCATGTTTTTCGGGGCTCCAACCTCAGTAGTAGTGATTGCATAACCCGGGCCATGATCCCTTGGCATTTTCTGAGGTAAGTTTCTCAGATGCATAAGGCATTCATTTTCATAATTTCCCATCTCTCTTCAATTGTAGCATAGAACATTGGTAGTGTCTTTCTCTCCTTTACTATCACCAGGTTGATGACCTTTCTGGCCACATTTGTTGCAAACTCCTTTTCTGTTTAGACAGTCACCAAGGTGCTTCCTTCCGCAATTATCACAAGGTGGAAATTCAATTATTCCCTTCTTACTGGATTCCTTATTTCCTTTCCCATAGTGTTTAATAGATCTCTTATTCTCTTGCTTTGATTTTAAGTCATAATACTTAGAGAATTTCTTTTCTGTTTTGATAGCACACGATACAATATCTTTTTATGATGAGAAGGATTGTGAAACTAATGCTCAATGGAGAAATGTTTTTAACCCATCAAAGAAATGATCAATCTTACTTCGTGGGTTATGTATATAATCTACAACATGCCTCTCTATCCTTGTAAAGTTAAGCTCATACTTAGGGACATTCTCATCCTCCTTTTACATCAGACCCAGAAATTGTTATTCCATATCCGCTAGATGATCATGAGGAAAGTATTTTTGTAAGAAAATATCTTTGAACTCCCTCCATTCCATCTTCGATACTTCATCATCATCCTTTTTGTTTTGAATCAATGACCACCATTGATCATCAACTCTAGTGAGGCGGTAAACTGCCATGATGACTTTTTCCCTTTCACTACTCCCCAAGGCATTGAATATTTTCATTAAGGAATTTATCCGTTGCTCAGCTAATAGTGGATTTATACTCCCATTGAATGTTGGTGGTTGTTTCCTCATGAAGCGATCTAACATTGATCCTCTATGTTGTGGATCAGGGTGCTCTATAAGGGTAAGGTCATTATTCATAACCTGAGTGAGTTGTCCCAGTATGGTGATTGGCTGATCAGCACCAGTTGCATTTCCAGTTCCACTATAATTATCTTGAGAAGGAGGGAAATCCCTACATGGAGTGCGTGCATTGATACAATTTCCATTCCTTCCACTAGGAGACATTTCTAAACAATGGCATAAACTAGATCAGTTTATGAATCAAAATACACAATTCCATACTTGTAAAACACTTAACATAAATTGAACAATTTATGGATATAATCCATTATCATAAAAAAATTTCATTGAGGACGTATATACACATAAACCATTCATAATAACTTCTAAATAAATGAGAATTATCCTAAGGATATCCCCCAGGAGTGTGGTAACCAAGAGTGCAGCAAGACCCGTTGTCGTGCACCAGTTCTCGTTCGAGTCTAGCTCAAAGCGGTGTTTTGGGTTTTAGCCCTAGATACATCTGTTCCAGAGCCGCCTATACCTACTCATATCCAGACAGAGATGTATTGCTCTGAAAACACACAAAATCTCTACAATACTAAAATTCTAGGATGTTCTTCTTTACTAATCCTCAATGTCTATCTTAGGTCTATGTGCTCTAATCAGTGTTTATCTAAATCTATATTCCAAGGTTTGTGCTAAGATTCCTACGATACCAACTGTAACTCCCCGACCATAGTTTCCCAGAGTCGGTGCATTATTACATAACATTGTCATGATCACAAGGAAATCATGTCTTAAAATACCGATCATTTTAGTATTATTGGAAACAAGATTAATACATAAGTTCAACATTACAGCTTGAAGAGAAATACAAAATAAATATATTTCATTAGAAACATCCAAGCCTCATAGATTATTCCTGCAGGTCACTCATAACTAACATCTTTATATCCTGTGAAAATTAAACATAAGAAAATGGGTGAGCTCAAACACTCAGTAAGGGTATGTAATACAGTGGAAATTGACATAGATATTAAGCATTGTAAATAATTGAAACCCCATCCCTTTACCAATAATAAACATGAATAATTTTATGGAATGAATATGAGATGTGTAAATATTTCCATAATAAAACATAATCATGTGTATTATACTAGTTGAATGACCACATGAACCATCAATATTATTTCTATAATGAGGGAATGTATAATGTCAGACTTTCTGACACATTTTTTCAAGACCTCGACCAAGATGTCTAAAAATGATTAAGGCCAGAGGCAAAACCTAAAATCAAATTGGGAAAGGGACTCATCCAAATCCACGTCTAGTTGTCTCATGAGACCTACTGATGCATCGAGGAGCTATTGCGGGCTCCACCCATCACTTACTATGTTCAATACATTCCTCTTATGAAAAGGTTTAAACTTATCATAAACATTCATATTAAAACTAGCATACGAAATGTCAATAAATTAACCATAAATCATGAATGGTATAAAAATAGCACATCCATAGTCAAAAATATCACAAAAACCTTCAATACAATATGGATGTTTTTTATCTTAATAAATCAAATCCAAATAAACTTAAAATCCATCAAAAGATGTGGACATAGATGAAATCAAAACCCTTTTTAGACAAATATCTCTTTCTATTTTGAAATCATTTAAGAGTCACATAATTATAAAATAAAACATTTACTTTGAAAATATTTTTATAAGCTTGTATGGGAAGCTTCAACGAGTTTATAACGGTATAAAATAGCCGAGCCCGCCGTATAAGTTAAATAAAGACAATATTACATTAATTTTGTAGAAAAGGTTAAAAAGGAAATTGTTTGGAAAATGGAGGAAAGATTCCTTTATAATAATCTTATAATAAGTCAACTAGGGTATAAATTAATTTTACACATAGTTTATAAAATAGTAAGAATGTTTTGAAATACATTTTTAAGAAACATGGATGTGGATTATAAAGAGGTCCCAGTAGATAATTATGTATAAAAAACCCCAGATAATGAAGAGATTGTGAAATAAACCCATACCCTGTACATTTCATTGGTATTGGGTAGGATAAACACCTATATAATAGTGAAATCATTGTTATTAAATTATACAATAATCATATATATAAATATTATATCATATATGATCTTTTAATATTTCTTTGTTAATAATATTTTAGTATTATCTTTGTTTCGGGTGTTCACTTACTCATTTCCTTCTATATGTTTTGTTACATAAGCCGTGTTTGTTATGGATAGGTTTTATCTTTCTCACATGCATAATGATATCATGTCCTTAAATATTATTTTTAATAATCAAATGAGAATTATACTTTACTGAATATGATGGGGAATGAATCTCATCATGTTCGTGGAGACGGTAGTCCGTACGTACGGACGAGCGACAATATCATTCCTTTGATATTAAAATAATATATAAATGGATGTTATATCATATATTCAGAATAATTATCATTTTATATTTATTATTTACCTCAATTACACATCATTATCATACCCATCCAAATAATAATGTTTTGAATAACAGTTACACCATGACGTGGAGACGGTAAGCCGTACGTACGCCCGTATGCTGACATGTCATTCAAAGGATGGATAGAATACTGAATATGGTTGTAACATATTTATAATAACATCACATTATATAGGATATACTGGAGTTATTATTTTAGAATTTAAATAACAAAGAAAGAAGAAGTTCAAGAAGAAAGGAGCTTGAAAGAGGGTGGTGAAAACATTACCTCTTCTTCATGTTCTTCCATTTGATTTGATCAAAAGGGATTCTTAGGGTGGATTTATGATCAATATAAGGCATCTAGGATTAATTTAGGGAAGTTGAGAGAATAGTTGGGTAGGTTTTGGCCGAGCCAAATGGCTTTGAGGGTGTGAATAATTGGTTAGAAGTGGTGTCCTTTTATAAGGTGGAGGATGGGCTCTTTTCAAAAAACACAAAGTATTATTTTATAATAAATAAATATTCGGTTTCTAATGGATCCAAGTGGATTATTCAAAGTATAAGGTGTGTATGGGTCTAAATCCTTTCAACCAATAGATTTTAGATAGGTTTGGGTCATAATAGTAACCATATCTTTTAGTTTTAACTCTTAGTTAATTAGTTTCACATTTACCATGTCACTTTGTATTTTAATATTACATAGTTAATAAACTAACTATATACATCCAAGAGACCCCCAAGTGGGACTTTAATGATAAAGCTATCATGATATTATTCCTTTGGCCAAGCCTTTGATTTTTAGGAATAGAATGTCAATTAATAATATAATATTTTATTTAAAAACTAATTTATGTCTATTTTACAGTATTCAATAATTGATTTTTTTTAAAGTCTTAACAACTTTATTAATATGAATAAAATTCATTCAAGAAATCCTAACATGTAATATTAACCAATAAAATTTGGGTATGTCATAAAAACCTTAAAATTATATTTATTTTAACTTTTATAATACCAATTATTTGATTCTTTCATTAAAAAGGAAAATACTGCATCATTATTGTGTAATAAATAAATTTAATTATTAAATGTCTAAAAATTATAAATAAAATAAAATTATGAATTAAATAATTTTAGATTTATAATTAATATTTATAGTCTAGAATATAACATATATAACCATATGAAAAAAATTATTTTGCTAAAAGATATAAGTTTATGTAATTCTTTATTTACTTTAACTTAATTAATATAAAGTGTCATTATCACATACAAGTGGATCCATGGGGACCCAAAATCGACCCAAAGATTCCCATGGTCAGAAATATATCAACCAATAGGTTTAAGACACTTTTTAGGGTAATTTATTTTTATTATAATATTATTTTTTACCCTTATTTAACGGATTTACCCTTTATCCTTGGTAAATATAATATTTACCGAAGTAATTATTCAAAATGTCTGAAAATAAAAGTTACCTATTTAAAAAATTTGGACCCACGATTATAAATATGGAATACATTTTTTAAATTCAAAACAATGAAGTGGAAGAAATTAATTTAAAATTAATTCCCGCTGTCAAAACAAAAAGCTTGTTTTTAAGAAATAATAACTATCAAAAGATTGACACATGTTTATGTATGGTTTAATTGTGAAATTATGTCCAATGACCAAAATTGTATTAAGTGGTAAAAATATATTCTAAATATACTTTAAAACCACTGAAATGCATAATTTATTAATATTAATTATTTCGATTAAAAAAAAATTTAATTAAAATTTAGTAATTTTCAATATTCCTCAAAATATAAAAGTAATCCGAAAAGTACCAAAATTTCACCCTAGGCTAATTTCGATATTAAGAATCCAAAAATGAAGTTCATTTTGAGAGATAAAATTTCAAAAATTTCAAAAAGTGGGTATTACTATTCAAAAAGGCTACTTTGATTAGTCGCAGTGTGTAAGAATCTCAATGTTGCGTACAACACATGCTAGTATATTATTCAATGAAAACTGTACGGTGGAAGCTTGGGGAGTTACATTCTAACCTCCTTAAAATAATTTCGTCCTCAAAATTTATAGAATACTGCCACATGAAAAGGATCAGGTGGTTCTTCATCATATGTTCCTCGGGTTCTGATGTTGCCTCTTTCATCTTATGGTTCATCCATAGAACTTTTACCAGATGAGTTTTCTGGTTTCACAACACTTGTTCTCTCGTATCAAGAATCACGACAGACTCTTTCAATAAGATATATCGGGTTCCAGTTCTAATTCCTCATAGGTGAGTACATGCGTTGGGGAAGATATGTATTTTCTCAACAGTGATACGTGGAACACATTGGGATCTTTGAAGAGACATGGCGGAATTGCCAACCAGTAAGCTACAGCCCCAATTTGTTCTAGAATTTCGAATGGTCCGACGTACCTAGGAATCATTTTTCCCTTTTTATTGAAATGTATAACACCCTTCCATGGATATAGATTTAAGAAAACATGATCTCCTACCTGAAATTCCAAATCCTTCCTTCGGTTGTTAGCATAGCTCTTCTGCCTACTTTGTGCTGCTTTGATGTGGTTTTGGATTACCTTCACCTTTTCCATCGTTTCCTCCACTAGTTCTAGGCCTATGAGTTTTCTTTCACCAACATCATCCCAATAGGTTGGTGTGCAACATCTCTTTCTGTATAATGCTTCATATGGTGCCATCCGAATACTTGAATGGAAGCTATTGTTATAGGAAAATTATACCAAAGGTAAATACAGATCCCACATACCGTGAAAGTCAAGTGAGAATGATCTCAACATGTCTTCTAAGGTTTGAATAGTCTGTTGTGATTGTCCATCTGTTTGTGGGTGGTAGGCAGTTCTCAAACAAAGTTTAGTATCCAAGGCCTTCTGAGGACTCTTCCCGAATCTTGAAGTAAAACGGGGATCATGATCAGAAATAATCCATAGAGGGAACTCCATGATGTTTCACAACATTATTAATATATAGCCTTCTTAGACTTTCAAGTGGTAAATCTTCCCTTATATCCAAAAAATTATCTGACTTGGTAAGACGATCAATAATGACCCATATTCCATCGTTCTTTCTAGGAGTCCTTTTTAGTCCCATGACAAAGTCCATCGTGATATTATCCCTTTTCAACACTGGTATGGGGAGAGGTTTCATGACTCCACCAGGCTATTTCCTTCAATCATTCAGTTGTCGACAAACCATACATATTGACACAAAATCACCAATATTTTTCTTCATGTTGTCTGACTAAAAAGGTTCATTCAAATATCAATACATTTTGGTGATCCCAGGGTGTATAGAGAAATTGGAACTATGGGAATCATCCAAAAATTCCCTTTTAGATCAGGTATATCGGGAGTACAAAGTCTCTTCCCAAATTTCAAAATTCCATCTTCATACACAATGTCACTCAATCTCCCATCATTCACAGCTTTAATCATCTTTCAAAACACTTCATCATCGGTCTGAGAACTCTTAATCTTTTATAGTAAATATGGTTGGGCAACCAATTGAAAAGGCATTGATGTTTCACCATCCATAGTTATTCCCATGTCCATCTTCACCAGATCCATGAAAATATGAACCCATTCAATTCTCATATTTTTCAAAACACCATGGTCCTTTCTACTCATAGCATCTGCCACCTTATTTTCCATCCCTGGGTGGTAGTGTATCGTGCAATCATAATCCTTGAGTAGTTCAAGACATCTCATTTGCCTCATGTTGAGTTGTTTATGTGAGAAAATATACTTCAAACTCTTGTGATCAGAATAAATCTCAAAATTTTCACCATAGAGATAGTGTCTCCAAATATTAAAAGCAAATATTACAGCAGCTAACTCAATATCATGAGTAGGATAGTTTTGCTCATGAATTTTCAGCTGTCGTGATGCATAGGCAATAACACTATGATTCTGTATAAGGACACAACCAAGTCCTTTATTTGATGCATCACTATATAGAACAAACCCATCATTCCCTGATGGTAGAGTCAATATAGGAGAATTTACTAATATTCCCTTCAGTTATAGAAAACATTTTTCACACTCTTTTGTCCAACAAATTCAACACCCTTATGTGTGTGCTTCGTTAATGGGTTAGCCAATCGAGAAAATTCTGGACGAAACGCCATTAATAACTTGATAAACCAATAAAACTGCGTACCTCAGTTATACTCGTTGGGGATTTCCATTCTTGGATTGCTTTGGTATTAGAGAAATTAATAGAGATTCCATTCTTAGAGACAACATGGGAAAAACAAATAGATCTCCTGATGCCATAATTCACACTTGTTAAACATCCCATATAATTCATGTCTTCTTTGAGTCATCAAGATAATGCGCAAGTGTTTTTCATGATCTTCGTAGGTTTTAGAGTATACCAAGATATCATCAATAAATACTAATACAAAATCATCGAGATAATCCTTCAAATTTGTTTTTATTAGATCCATGAAAACAGAGGTTTCATTTGTCATCCCAAAAGGCATTAATGTAAATTCGTAATTCCCGTACCTGGTCCGAAACACTGTCTTTGGAATGTCTTCCTTCTTCACACACAACTGATGGTATCCCGATCGAAGGTCAATCTTTGAAAATCATTGAGATCCATGCAGTTAGTAAAATAAATCATCAATGTGTGATAGGGGATACTTTTTCTTTATTGTTATTGAATTTATTTCCCTTTAGTCGATACATAACCTCATAGATCAATATTTCTTCTTAAAAAAAGAACAGGGGATCCCCATGAAGAAACACTAGGGAGAAAAAACCATAAGTACTCAATTCCTCTAGTTTTTTCTTTAGTTCCACTAATTCCACAGTTTCCATTATATAAGGGGTATTAGATATGGGCCTTGATCCAGGAATTAAATCAATGGAAAACTCAATTTATCATTCTGGAGGATGCCCAGGTAAATCTTCTGGAAACACATCAACATATTCTTTCAAAATAGGTACATCCTCTATTTCAACATTCCTTTCCTCACCCATAGTTATTTCATTCTCTTCTTTCCCAATAATTGAATTTAGTGGTGCAAATGGGGGTGGATCTAGGTAAGAATTAGGTGGCGATGATTCCGCTCTAAAGATAATGTGTTCCATATCATCATCATCATCAAAAATAGTAACCTCCTTCTTCACGCAACAAATTTTTTGCCACATGGTCCGAAATCCAATCCATACTGAGGATTATATAAAATTCCATCATAGGTATGACGATGAGATCCGCAGATAAAGAACATTTATGTGCTCTAATGGGGAATGATTCAAAAAACATTGTTGCAATGATACTTACCTTAGGAGTTTTGACTGACAACTCCTTTGTTAAATAAAATTGTAAATATCTAATTTTCATAGGAAACTTGGAAGATACAAAACAATGTGATGATCCAGAATCAACTACAACATTTTCTAAACTTGAGGAAACCATTAAATTACTTGCCACCACGTCTTTCGGGGATTCAACCTCAGTAGTAGTGATTGCATAAGCTTGGCCTTGATCACTTGGCCTTTTTTGAGGTAAGTTTTCCTGACGCTTAGGACATTCATTTGCATAATGTCCCATCTCTCAGCAATTGTAGCATCAAACATTGGTAGCATCTTTCTTTCCTTTACAATCACCAGCTAGATGACCTTTTTGGCCTCATTTGTAGCAAACTACTTTTCCTTTTAGACAAGCACCAGGGTGCTTCCTAATGCAATTATCATAGGGTGGAAATTCAATACATCCCTTATTCATTGATTCCTTATTTCCTTTCCCATAGTGTTCAGCATATCTCTTCTTCTCTTGCATTGATTTAAAGTCATAAGACTTAGATAATTCCGTTTCTGTCTTGATAGAACAAGAGACAATATCTTCGTATGACGAGAAATATTGTGATTCTAATGCTCGATGGAGAAATGTTTTTTACCCATCAAATAAATGATTGATCTTACTTATTGGGTTATGTATATAATCTATAGCATGCCTCGCTAACCATGTAATGTTATCCTTATACATAGCGACATTCTCATCCTCCTTTTGCCTCAGACTCAGAAATTGTCTTTCCATATCCACTCGATGGCCACAAGGAAAGAACTTTTCTAAGAAAATATCATTGAACTCCCTATATTCCATATTGGATACTTTATCATCTTCTTTTGTGTTTTGAATCAATGACCACCATTGATCAGCATCTCCAGTGAGGCGGTAAACTGCCCTGATTACTTTTTCCCATTCACTACTCCCCAAGGAATGAAATATTTTCTTTAAGGAATTTATCCATTGCTCAGTTAATAGTGTATTTGTACTCCCATTGAATGTTTGTGGTTGTTTCCTCATGAAGCGATCTGACATTGATCCTCCATGCTGTGGAGTAGGGTGCTCCATATGGGTAGAGTTATTATTCATAACCTGAGTGAGTTTTCCCAGTATAGTGATTAGCTGATCAGCACCACTTGCATCACGAGTTCCACTATAATTATCTTGAGCAGGAGGGAAATCCCTATATAGACTGCGTGCATTGATACAGTTTCCATTCCTTCCACTTGGCACCATTTCTAAAAAATGGAATAAACTAGACCAGTTTATGAATCAAAATACATAATTCCATACTTGTAAAGCACTTAACATAAATTTAACTATTTATGGATATAATCCATAATCATAAAAAAATATTTTATTTTATGAAGTATATACTCATAAACCCTCCATAATGATTTTTAATGAAAATGATAATTATCCAAAGGATATCCTCCAGGAGTGTGGTAACCAAGAGTGCAACAAGGCCCATTGTCGTGCACCAGTTCCCTTTCGAGTCTAGCTCAAAGTAGTGTTTTTGGGTTTTACCCCTAGGTACATCTGTGTCAGAGTCGCCTCTACCTGCTCGTATCTAGAGAGTGATGTATTGCTTGGAAAACTCACAAAATCACTATAAAACCAAAATTCTTTGAAGTTCTTCGATACTAATCTTCAAAGTCTATCTTAGTTCTATGTGCTCTAGTCAGAGTTTATCTAAATATACCTTCCAAGGTTTGTACTAAACTTCCTCTGATACCAACTGTAACGCCCCAACCCTAGTTACCCAGAGTCAGTGCATTATTACATAACATTGGCACGATCACAAGGAAATCATGTCTCGGAAGACCTATTAGTTTTGTATTATTGGAAACAAGATTCATACATAAGTTCAACTTTACTACTTGAAGTGAAATACAACACAAATATATTTCATTAGAACCATCCAAGCCTCCTAGATTATGCGTGCAGGTCACTCATAACTAAATTCTTCATATCCTGGGAAATTGAATCATAAGAAAATGGGTGAGCTCAATCGCTCAGTAGGGGTACGTAATACAGTGGAAAATGACATAAATATTAAGCATGGTAAATAATTGAAACCACATTCCTTTAAAAATAAAAAACTTGAATACTTTTATGGAAAGAATATGAGCTGAGTAAATAATGCTATAATAAAACATAATCATGGGTATTCTACTAGTCTAATGACCACATGAACCATAAATATTATTTCCATAATGAGGGATTGTATAATTCTAGATATTATGAAACATTTTGTCAAGGCCCCAGCCAAGATGTCTAAAAATGATTAAGGCCTCGGCCAAAAGAATAAATCAAATTAGGAAAGGGCCTCAACCAATTCCACGTCTAGTTGTCTAATGAGACCTACCGATGCATCAAGGAGCTATAGAAGGCTCCACCCATCACATACTAAGTCCAATACATTCCTCATATAAAAAGGTTTAAACATATCATAAACATTCCTATTAAAACTAGAATACAAAATGTCAATACATTAACCATAAAACATGAATGGTATAAAAATAGAACATCCACAGTCAAACATACCACAAAACCTTCAATACAATATGGAAGTTTTGTATCATAATAAGTCAACTTCAAATAAACATAATATCCATCAAAGGATGTTATCATAGATGAAATCAAAACCATTTTTAGAGAAATATATCTTTCTATTTTGAAATCATTTAAGAGTCACATAATTTTTAAAAAACACATTTAATTTGAAAATATTCTTATAAATTTTTAAGGGAAGTGTTGATGAGTTTATAATGGTAGAAAATAGCCGCGCCCACTGTATATGTTAAAAAAATACATCCTTACCTTAATTTTGTCGGAAAGGTTAAAAAGGACATTGTTTAGAAAATGAAGGAAAGTTTCCTTTAAAAACTACTTATTAAATTCAAAAAGGGTATAAATGACTTTAGACCATAGTCTATAAAATAGTGAGAATGTTTTGAAATACATTTCTAAGAAACATGGATGTGTATGATATAGAGGTCCCAGAAGATAATTACTTCTAAACAACCTCAGATAATGAAGAGATTGTGAAATAAACCATTACCTAGTAATTTTCCTTGGTCGGGGGTAGGTTGACCTCCTGTAAAATAGTTAACTAATTGTTATTAAATTATAAAAGAATCATATACATAAATATCATATCATATATGATCTTTTAATGTTTCCTTGTTAATAATATTTTAGTATTATCGTCGTTTCGGGTGTACACTTACTCATTTTGTTCTATATGTTTTGTTACATAAGTTGTGTTTGTTATGGATATGTTGTATATTTTTCATATACAGAATGATATCAAGTACTTAAATATTATTTCTAATCATAAAAGGAGAATTATACTTGCATGGATAGGATGGGGAATGAATTTCATCGTGTTCGTGGAAACGGTAGTCCGTACGTACACACAAGCGACAATATCATTCCTTTAATATTAAAATAATATATAATTGGATGTTATATCATATATAAAGAATAATTATCTTGTTATATTTATTATTTACATCAATTAAAGATCATTATCATACCTATCCAAATAATAATGTTTTAAATAACAATTACACCACGACGTGGAGATGGTAAGTTGTACGTATGCACGTATGGTGAAATGTCATTAAAAGGATAGATAGAATACTGAATATGGTTGTAACATATTAAAAATAACATCACAGTATATAGGAGATACTGGAGTTATTATTTTAGAATGTAAATAACAAAGAAACAAGAAGTTGAAGAAGAAAGGAACTTGAATGAGGGTGGTGAAAACATTACCTCTTCTTCAGGATCTTTCTTTTGATTTGATCAAAAGGGCTCCCTAGGTTGGATTTCTAATCAAAAAAAGGCATCTAAGTTGAAGTGAGGGAATTTTAGAGATTATTTGGGTAGAGGTTGGTGGAGCCAAATGGCTTTGAAGGTGTGAAGAATCTGTTAGAAGTGGTGTCCTTTTATAAAGGGGGGAGGGGCTCTTTAGGAAAAACTCAAATTATTATTTTATAATAATTTCATATTCGGTATATAATAGCTAAAAAGGGGATTATTAAAAGTAAAAGGTTGATATGGGTCGAAATACTTTCATCCAATAGATTTTATACTGGTTTGGGTCATTATATTGACCTTATCTTTTAGTTTTAACTCTTAGTTAATTAGTTTGACATTTAGCACGTCACTTTGTATTTTTATATTATATAGTTAATAAAATTACTATATAAATCCAAGCGACCCTCAAGTGGTCCATTTATAATACAACTATCATGATATACGTCCTTTGGCCGAAAAAAATATTTTTAGGAATAGAATATCAATTAATAATATAATATTTGTTTTATAAACTCATTTATATCATTTTTGACACTATTCAATAATTTATTTTTGATAAAGACATAAAAACTATATTAACTCGAATAAAATTAATTTAAGAGATCCTAACATTATATATTAACCATTAAAATTCGTGGATGTCATCAAAACTTTCAAATTATATTTATTTTAAATTTTATAATACTAATTATTTGATTCATTCATTAAAAATGAAAATACTGTATCATTATTGTGTCATAAATAAATTTAATTATTAAATGTATAAAAATTATAAATAAAATACAATTATGTAAGAAATAATTTTATCTATCTAATTAATATTTATTTTTGAAAATATATCATATATAACCCTATGTAAAAATTGTTTTTCTAAAAGATATATGATAATGTCATTTTTGTATTTACTTTAAATTAATTAATATAAAGTGTCATTATCACATACAAGTGGATCCATGTTGTCCCAAAATCGACCAAAATATGTCCAATTTCGGAAATTTATAAAAAAATAGGGTTAGGACACGTTTTAGGGCAATTTATTATTATTATAAGATTATTTTGTTACCCTTATTTACCGGATTTACCCTTTAACCATGAGAAATAAAATATTTACCGAAGTAATTATTCAAAATGTCTAAAAATAAAAGTTACATTTTTCACAATTTGGAACTCAGGATTATAAATATGGAATTAATTTTTCTAAATTCAAAACACATAAGTGGGAGAATTTAATTCAAAATTAATTCCCACTGTCAAAACAAAAAAGCGTTTTTAAAAAAATAATAACTATCAATGATTGACACTTTTTAATGTCCGGTTTAATTGTAAACATATGTAAAATGCCCAAAATTGTATTAAATACTAAAAATTTATTCTAAATATAATTTAAAAGCACTCAGATTTATAATTTGTCACTATTAATTCTTTTTATTAAAAGAGTTGTTTTTAATTAAAATTTAGAAATTTTCACTATTCATGAAAATATGAAAGTTATCCGAAAAGTACCAAAATTTCACCCTAGGCTAATTTCAATATTCCGAATCTGAAAATGAAATTAATTTTGAGTGATAAAATTTATTAAATTTCAAAAGGTGGGTATTTATATTCTTAATGGGTACTTTGATTGGTCGCGGTGTGTTAGAATCTCAATGTTGCGTACAACACACGCTAGTGTATTATTCAAAGAGAATCGTATCGTGGAAGCTTGGGGCGTTACAATCTCTCATCCTTCAAATAATTTCATCCTCAAAATTTCTGGAATACTACCGCATGAAAAGGCTCTTGTGGTTCTTCATCATAAGTTCCTCGGGTTCCCACGTTTCCTCTTCCATCTTATGGTTCATCCATAGAACTTTCACCAGACAAGTCGTCCAGTTTCTCAGCACATGTTCTCTTGTATAAAAAATCTTGATGGGCTCTTAGAAATAAGATAGATTGGGTTCCAGTTATAATTCCTCATAGGTGAGTACATGTGTTGGGTCAGTCATGTATTTTCTCAGCTGTGATACGTGGAACACATCATGAACTTCAGAGAGACTTGGTGGCATTGCCAACCGGTAATCTACAACCCCGATTTGATCTAGAATTTCGAATGGTCTGATGTATCATGGACTCAATTTTTCCTTTTTACCGAAACATTTAACACCCTTCCATGGAGATACCATGAAGAAAACATGATCTCCTACCAGATATTTCAAATCCTTCCTTCGATTGTCAGCGTAGCTGTTCTACCTACTTTGAGCTACTTTAATGGAGTTTTGGATTACCTTCACCTTTTCTATCGTTTCCTCCACCAGTTCTGAGACTATGATTTTTTTCCCAACATCATCCCAACAGGTTGGTGTGTGACATATCTTTCTGTATAACGCTTCATATGGTGCCATCCAAATACTTGAATGGAAGCTATTGTTATTGGAAAATTCTACCAAAGGTAAATATTGATCCCACAAACCCTGAATGTCAAGTGAGAATGATCTCAACATGTCTTCTAAGGTTTGAATAGTCCATTCTGATTGTCCATCTGTTTGAGGGTGGTAGGAAGTTCTCAAACGAAGTTCATTATCCAAGGCCTTCTGAAGACTCTTCCAGAATCTTGAAGTAAAACGGGGATCACGATCAGAAACAATGGTAAATCTTCCCTTATAGAATGAAAATGTGCTGACTTGGTAAGACAATCAACAATGACCCATACTACATCATTCTTTCTAGGAGTATTTTTTAGTCTCATGACAAAGTCCACCATGATATTATACCATTTCCACACAGGTATGGGGAGAGGATGCATGGCTCCACGAGGCTGTTGCCATGTAGCATTCACTTGTTGACAAACCATACATCTTGACACATGATCAGAAATATTCCTCTTTATGTTGTCCCACCAAAAATGTTTCTTCAAATATCTATACATTTTGGTGCTCCCAGGGTTTATAGAGAAATTGTAACTATTAGCATCATCCCACAATTCACTTTTTAGATCAGGTATAGCGGGAACACAAAGCCTCTTCCCAAATTTCAAAATTCCATCTTCATACAATAAATCACTCAATCTCCCATCAATAATAGCTTTAATATTCTTTTAAAACTCTTCATAAACGTTCTGAGAAATCCTAATCCTTTCTAAAAGATATGGTTTGTCAACCATTTGAAAAAGCATTGATGTTTCACCTTCCATAGTTATTCCAATGCCCATCTTCACTTGATCTATGAAAATAGGATCCATTTCAATTCTCTTATTATTCCAACCTCCATGATCCTTTCTACTCAAAGTATCTACCACCTTATTTGCACTCCCCGAGTGGTAGTGTATCATGAAATCATAATACTTTATTAGTTCAAGAAATTTCCTTTGCCTCATGTTGAGTTCTTTATGTGAGAAAATATACATCAAACTCTTGTGATTAGTTTAAATCTCAAATTTTTTACCATAGATATAGTGTGTCCAAATCTTCAAAAAAAATATTACTACAGCTAACTCAAGATCAGGAGTAGGATAGTTTTTCTCTTGAATTTTTAGCTGTTGTGATGCATAGGCAACAACTCTATCATTCTGCATAAGGACACAACCATGTCCTTTTTTCGATGCACCACTATAAATAACAAACCCATCATTCCCCAATGGTAGAGTCAATATAGGATCATTGACTAATCTACTCTTCATTTATTCAAAACATTCTTCACACCCTTATGTCCAAACAAATTTAACCCCTTTACGTGTGACCTTTGTTAATGGGTTAGCCAATAGGGAAAAATTCTGGATGAAATGCCGATAATAACGAGCTAAACCAATAAAACTATGTACCTCAGTTATACTCTTCGGGGATGGTCATTCTTGGATTGCCTTGGTATTAGAAGGATCAATAGAGATTCCATCCTTAGAGATAACATGGCCATGAGAAGAGATCTCCTGAAGATAGAATTCACACTTTCTAAAATTCCCATATAATTCATGTCCTCTAAGAGTCTTTAATATAATGAGCAAGTGATTTTCATGATTTTCATAGATTTTAGAGTATACAAAGATATCATCAATAAATGCTACTACAAAATCATTGAGATATTCTTTGAAAAATCTGTTCATTAGATTCATGAAAACAGAGGGTGTATTAGTCTGCCCAAAAGGCATTACTGTAAATTTTTAATGCCCGTACCTGGTTCAAAATACTGTCTCTGGAATGTCTTACTTCTTTACACACAACTGATGGTAACAAGATTGAAGTTTAATCTTTGAAAAGTATTAAGCACCATGCAGTTGGTCAAATAAATCAGCAATTCAAGGTAGGGGATACTTTCTCTTTATTTTTATAGCATTGATTTCCATGCATTTGATATATATCCTCATAGATCCATCTTTCTTCTTAACAAAAAAACACGGGCTCCATATGGAGAAACACTATGGCGAATAGATCCCTTATTACAAAATTCATCTAGTTGTTTCTTTAGTCTGACTAATTCCACAGTTTCCATTCTATAAGGGGTTTCAATATGGGCCTTGATCCAGGAATTAAATCAATGGAAAACTCAATTTCTAGTTCTGGAGGATGTCTAGGAAAATCATCGAGAAACACATCAACATATTCATTCAAAATAGGTACATCCTCTATTTGGACATTCCTTTCCTCACCCACGCTTATTTCATTCTCTTCCTTCCCAATAATTGAATTTAGTTGAGCTACTGGGGGTGGATCTAGGTAAGAATTAGGTGGTGACGATTTCTCTCTAATGATAAGGTGTTCCTTATAATCATCATCAAAAATAGTAACCTCCTTCTTCTAATAATAAATTGTTGAATCATGGTCTGAAATACAATTCATACCGAGTATTATATCAAATTCTATCATAGGTATGATGATGATATCCGCAAATAAAGAACATTTATGTTCTCTAATGGGGGATGATTCACAAAACATTATTGCAATGATACATCCCATAGGAGTTTTGACTGAGAACTCTCTTGTTAAATCAAATTGGAAATATCTAATTTTCTTAGAAAACTAGGAAGATATGAAACAATGTGATGATCTAGAATCAAATAAGGAATTTTATAAACTTGAGAAAACCATTAAATTACTTGCCACCACGTCTTTCGGGGCTTCAACCTCAACAATAGTGATTGCATAAGCATGGACTTGATCCCTTAGCCTTTTCTGAAGTAAGTTTCCCTGACACTTAGGACATTCATTTGTATAATGTCTCATCTCTCTGCAATTGTTGCATCAAACATTGGTAGCGTCATTCTTTGCTTTAAAATCACTAGCTTTATGACCTTTTTGGCCACATTTTTTGCAAACTCCTTTTAGTTTTAGATAGGAACCAGGGTGCTTCCTTCCACAATTATCACAGGGTGGAAATTCAATTCTTCCCTTCTTTCCAGATTCCTTATTTCCTTTCCCAGAGTGTTCAATAGATATCTTCTTCTCTTTCATTGATTTAAAGTCATAATACTTAGAGAATTAATTTTATGTATTGATAGCACACGAGACAATATCTTTGTATGATGAGAAGGATTGTGATACTAATGCTCGATAGAGAAATTGTTTTAACCCCTTAAAGAAACGATCAATCTTACTTCTTGGGTTACTTATATATTTTCTAGAATGCCTCACTATCCTTGAAATGTTAGGCTCATACATAGTGACATTCTCATCCTCCTTTTTCCTCAGACTCAGAAATTGTCTTTCCATATCCGCTCGATGGTCACGAGGAAAGTATTTTTCTAAGAAAATATCTTTGAACTCCCTCCATTCCATATTTGATACTTCATCATATTCCTTTGTGTTTTGAATCAATGACCACCATTGATCACCATCTCTAGTGAGCCGGTAAACTTCCATGATGACTTTTTCCCTTTCACTACTCCCTAAGGCATGGAATATTTACTTTAAGGAATTTATCAATTGCTCAGCTACTAGTGGATTTTTACTCCCATTGAATGATGGTAGTTGTTGACTCATGAAGCGATCTAACATTGATCATTCACGTTGTGGATCAGGGTGCTCCATACGGGTAAGGTCATTATTCATAACCTGAGTGAGTTGTCCCAGTATGGTGATTTGAAGATCAACGCCAGTTGCATCACCAGATCCACTATAATTATCTTGAGAAGGAGGTAAATCTCTACATGGGGTGCGTTCATTGATAAAATTTCGATTCCTTCCACTAGGGGCCATTTCTAAACAATGGCATAACCTAGATCAGTTTATGAATAAAAATACATAATTCCAAACTTGTAACACACTTAACATAAATTGGAGTATTTATGGATATAATCCATAATCATAAAAAAAATTCTTTGAGGAAGTATATACTCTTAAACCCTTCATAATGATTTGTAAAAAAATGAGAATTATCCTAAGTATATCCCCTGGGACTGTGGTAACCAAGAGTGCAGCAAGACCCATTATCATGCACCAGTTCCCGTTCGAGTCTTGCTTAAAGCGGTGTTTTTGGGGTTTACCTCTAGGTACATATGTACCGGAGCTGCCTCTACCTTCTCGTATCCAGACGAGGATGTATATCTCGGAAAACTCACAAAATCTCTACAATACCAAAATTTAGGAAGTTCTTCTATACTAATCCTCAATGTCTATCTTTGGTCTATGTGCTCTAATCAGAGTATATATAAATCTAGATTCCATGGTCTGTAATAAACATCCTCTGATACCAACTATAAGGCCCTGACCCTAGTTACCAAGAGGCGGTGCATTATTACATAACATTGGCATGATCACAAGGAAATCATGTCTCGAAAGACCGATCAGTTTAGTATTATTGGAATCAAGATTCATACATAAGTTCAACTTTATAGCTTGAAAAGAAATACAACACTAATATATTTCATTAGAAACATCCAAGCCTCCTAGATTATTCCTATAGGTCACTCATAACTAACATCTTCATATCCTGGGAAAATGAAACATAAGAAATTGGTTGAGCCCAAACACTCAGTAAGGGTAATTAATACAGTGGAAATTGTCCTAAAACTAAGCATGGTAAATAATTGAAACCACATCCCTTTACCAATAATAAACATGAATAATTTAATGTAAAGAATATGAGATGAGTAAATAATCCCATAATAAAACATAATTAGGGGTATTCTACTATTGGAATGACCACATGAACCATCAATATTATTTCCATAATGAGGGAATGTATAATGCCAAACATTCTGAAACATTTTTTCAAGGCCTCGACCAAGATGTCTAAAAATGATTAAGGCATCGGCCAAAACCATAAATAAAATTTGGAAAGGGACTTAGAAAATTCCACATCTAGTAGTCTCATGATACCTACCGATGCATCAAGGAGCAATAGCGGGCTCCACCCATCACTTACTAAGTCCAATACATTCCTCATATGAAATGTTTTAAACATATTATAAACATTCCTATTAAAACTAGCACACGAAATGTCAATACTTTAACCATAAATCATTAATGGTATAAAAATAGTACATCAAAAGTCAAACATACCCCAAAAACTTAAATACAATGTGGAAGTTTTGTATCATAATAAATCAACTCCAAATAAACTAAAAATCTCTCAAAGGATGACGACATAGATGAAATCAAAACCCTTTTTAGAGAAATATCTCTTTCTATTTTGAAATCATTTAAGAGTCAAATAATTATAAAATAAATCATTTAATTTGAAAATATTTTTATAAACATTCATGGGATGCTTCGATGAGTCTATAAGGGTATAAAATAGCCACACTCATAGTATTTGTTAAAAAAGACATTCATACCTTAATTTTGTCGAAAAGGTTAAGAACGACATTGTTTGGAAAACGGAGGAAACATTCCATTATAAACATATTATGAAAAGTAAACAAGGGTATAAATGTATTTTACCCATAGTCTATAAAATTTTAAGAATTTTTTGAAATACATTTTTAATAAACAAGAATGTGGATGATAAAGCGGTCCGAGTAGATAATTACGTATAAACAACCACGAATAAGGAAGTGATTGTGAAATAAACCCTTACCTTGTAATTTTCCGTGGTCGAGGGTAGGTTAACCTCATTTATAATAGTTAAATCATTTTAATTATATTATAGAAGGGTTATATACATAAATATGATATCATATATGATCTTATAATATTTCTTTGTTAATAATATTTTAGTATTATCGTCGTTTCAGCTGTTCACTTACTCGTTTCTTCTATATGTTTTGTTACATAAGTCATGTTTGTTATAGATAAGTTGTATATTTTTCATATACAGAATGATATGAAGTCCTTAAATATTATTTTTAATCATCAAATGAGAATTATACTTGCATGGATACGATGGGGAATGAATCTTATCGCGTTCGTGGAGAAGGTAGTCCGTATGTACGCCTGAGCTAAAATATCATTCCTTTAATATTAAAATAATATATAATTGGATGGAATATCATATATAAAGAATAATTATAATTTTATATTTATTATTTACATAAATTTCACTTCATTATCATACCCATCCAAATAATAATGTTTTGAAAACAATTACACAACAACGTGGAGACGGTAAGCCGTATGTACGCCCGTATGGTGACATGTCATTAAAAGGATGGATAGAACACTGAATATGGTTATACCATATTTATAATAACATCAAAATATATAGTAGATACTGGAGTTATTATTTTATAATGGAAGTAACAAAGAAAGAAGAAGATGAAGAAGACAGGAACTTGGAAGAGGGTGGTGAAAACATTACCTCTTCTTCAGGTTCTTCCTTTTGATTTGATCAAAAGGGCTTCATAGATTGGCTTTCTAATCAATATAAGGCCTCTAAATTTAAGTGAGGGATTTTGAAAGAATATTTGGGCAGGTTATGGCCAGGAAAAGTGGCTTTGAGGCTGTGAATAATTGGTTAGAAGTGGTGTCCTTTTATAAGGGAGAGTAGGGGCTCTTTTGAAAAAACATAAAGTATTATTTTATAATAAATTCATATTTGGTTTATAATGGATCCAATATGGACTATTCAAAGTCTAAGGTTAATATGGGTCGAAATCCTTTCAACCAATAGGTTTTAGATAGGATTGTGTCATTATAGTAACCTTATATATTAGTTTTAACTCTTAGTTAATTAGTTTACATTACCATGTCACTTTGTATTTTTATATTATATAGTTAACAAACTAACTATATACATCCAAGAGACCCCCCCAAGTGGTCCATTAATGATACACCTATCATGATATAAGTCCTTTGGCCGAACCTTATATTTTTTGGAATATAATATCAATTAATAATATAATATTTGTTTTAAAAACTCATTTATGTCAATTTTGACACTATTAAATAATTGATTTTTGTTACAGTATTAACAAATTTATTGATTCGAATAATATTAATTTAAGAAATCCTAACATGTAATATTTACCAATAAAATTATTTCATGTCATCAAAACATTTAAATTATATTTATTTTAACTTTTATGAAAGCAATAATTGGATTCATTCAATAAAAAGGAAAATACTGCATCATTATTGTGTAATAAATAAATTAAAATATTAAATGTCTAAAAATTATAAATAAAATACCATTATGTAGGAAATACATTTATATTTTTAATTAATAATTATAGTCTATAATATAACATATATAACCCTTTGTAAAAATTGTTTTTCTAAAAGATATATGCTTATGTAATTTTTGTTTTTACTTTAACTTAATTAATATAAAGTGTCATTGTAACTTACAAGTGGATCCATGGGGTCCCAAAATCAACCGAAATATGCCCATTTTCGGACGTGTATCAACCAATAGGGTTAAGAAACGTTTTTGGGTAATTTATTATTATTTTAATATTAGTTTTACCCTTATTTACCAGATTTACCCTTTAACCACGGTAAACAAAATATTTACCAAAGTAATTATTCAAAATGCCTAAAAATAAAAGTTACCTATTTACAAAATTTGAACCTCCCAATTATAAATATGGAATCCATTTTTCTAAATTCAAAATACCGAAGTGGTAGAAATTAATTTAAAATTAATTCCCACTGTCAAAACAAAAAGCGTGTTTTTAAGAAATAATAATTATCAAAAGATTGACACTTGTTTATGTCTGGTTTTATTGTTAAATTATGTTCAATGACCAAAATTGTATTAAATGGAAAAAATATATTCTAAATATACTTTAAAACCTCTCAGATTCATAATTTATCACTATTAATTTTTCCGATTAAAAAATTTGTTTTTAATTAAAATTTAGTAATTTCCACTATTCATCAAAATATAAAAGTTATCCGAAAATTACCAAAATTTCACCCTAGGCTAATTTCGATATTCCGAATCCAAAAATGGAGTAAATTTTGAGAGATAAAATTTATAAAATTTCAAAAAGTGGGTATTACCATTCATAACGGCTACTTTGATTGGTCGCGGTGTGTTAGAATCTCAAAGTTTCATACAACACATGCTAGTGTATTATTCAAAGAAAATCATACTGTGAAGCTTTGGGTATTACATTCTCACCTCCTTAAAATAATTTTTTCCTCAGAATTTATAGAATACTACCACATAAAAAGGCTCGGTTGTTTCTTCATCATATGTTTCTCGGGTTCCCATATTGCATCATCCATCTTATGGTTCCTCCATATAACTTTTCCCAGACGAGTCGTCCCGTTTCTCAGCACTTGTTCTCTCGTATCAAGAATCCTGACGGGCTCCTTGCAATAAGATAGATCGGGTTCCAGTTCTAATTCTTCATAGGTGAGTATATGCGTTGGGTCAGGCTTGTATTTTTTCAACAGTGATACGTGGAACACATCATGATCTTCGGAGAGACTTGGCGGCATTGCCAACCGGTAAGAAACAGCCCCAATTCGTTCTAGAATTTCGAATGGTATGATGTACCTAGGACTCAATTTTCCCTTTTTACCGAAATGTATAACACCCTTCCATGGAGATACCTTCAAGAAAACATGATCTCCTACCTAAAATTACAAATCCTTCCTTCGGTTGTCAGCATAGCTCTTCTGCCAACATTGAGCTGCTTTGATGTGGTTATGGATTACCTTCACCTTTTCCATCGTTTCCTCCAATAGTTCTGGGCCTACGAGTTTTCTTTCACCAACATCACCCCAATAGGTTGGTGTGCGACATCTCTTTCTGTATAATGCTTCATATGGTGCCATCTGAATACTTGAATGAAAGCTATTGTTATATGAAAATTATACCAAAGGTAAATATTGATCCCACATACCCTGAAAGTCAAGTGATCGTGATATAAACATGTCTTCTGTGGTTTGAATAGTCCATTCTGATTGTCCATCTGTTTGAGGGTAGTATGCAGTTCTCAAACAATGTCCAGTATCTAAGGCCTTCTGAAGACTCTTCCCGAATCATGAAGTAAAACAGCGATCACGATCAGAAGCAATCGATGGGGGTACTACATGATGTCACACAACTTCATTAATATATAGCCTTCCTGGAAATTCAAGTGGTAAATCTTCCCTTATAGAAAAAAATATGCTGACTTGGTAAGACGATCAACAATGACCCATATTGCATCGTTCTTTCTAGGAGTCATTTGAAGTCCCATGACAAAGTCCATTGTGATATTATCCCATTTACACTCTGGTATGGGCGGAGGTTGCATGACTCCACCAGGATGTTGCCTTACGTCTTTCACTTATTGAAAAACCATATATCTTGACACAAAATCAGCATTCTCCCTCTTCATGTTGTCCCACCAAAAATGTTCCTTCAAATCTCTATACATTTTGGTGCTCCCAGGTGTATAGAGAAATTGAATCTTTGAGCATCATCCAACAATTCCGTTTTTAGATCAGGTATATCGGGAACACAAAGTCTCTTCCCAAATTTCAAAATTCCATATTCATACACAAAGACACTCAATCTACCATCATTCATAGCTTTAATCTTATTTTGAAACACTTCATCATTGGTCTGAGAACTCTTAATTCTTTCTAGTAAATATGGTTGGGAAACCATTTGGGAAAGCATTGATGTTTCACGTTCCATAGTTATTCCCATGTGCATCTTCAGTAGATCCATGAAAATAGGATCCCTTTCAATTCCCATATTGTTCAAAACTCCATGATACTTTCTACTCAAAGAATCTGCCACCTTATTTTCCTTCCTCGGGTGGTAGTGTACCGTGCAATCATAATCCTTGAGTAGTTCAAGCCATCTCCTTTTCCTCATGTTGAGTTCATTATGTGAGAAAATATACTTCAAAATCTTGTGATCAGTATAAATCTCACATTTTTCACCATAGAGATAGTGTCTACAAATATTAAAAGCAATGATTATAGCAGCTAACTAAAGATCATTAGTAGGATAGTTTTTCTCTTGAATTTTCAGCTATCATGATCCATAGCAAATAACTATACCGTTCTGCATAAGGACACGACCAAGTCCTTTCTTCGATTCATCACTATAAATAAGGAACCCATCATTCACCAATGGTAGAGTCCATATAGGATAATTGACTAATATTCTCATCAGTTGTTCAAAACATTCTTCACACTCTTTTTTCCAAACAAATTTAACCCCATTATGTGTGAGCTTCATTAATGGGTTAGCCAATTGGGAAAAATTCTGGACGAAACACTGATAGTATCCTACTAAACCAATAAAACTTTGTACCTCGGTTATACTCGTTATATATGGACATTATTGGATTTCCATGGTATTATAAGGATCAACAAATATTCCATCCTTAGAGACAACATGGGCAAGAAAAGAGATCTCCAGAAGCCAGAATTCACACTAGCTAAAATTCCCATATAATTCATGTCTTCTAAGAGTCTTCAAGATAATGCCCAAGTGATTTTCATGATCTTAGTAGGTTTTGGAATATACAAAAATATCATCAATAAATACTACTACAAAATCTTCGAGATAATATTTGGAAACTCTATTAATTAGATCCATGAAAACAGTGGGTGCATTAGTCATCCCAAAATGCATTACTGTAAACTCGTAATGCCCATACCTGGATCGAAACGCTGTCTTTGGAATGTCTTCCTTCTTCAAAAACAACTAATGGTATCCATATTGAAGGTAAATCTTTGAAAAGTATTGAGCTCCATGAATTTAGTCAAATAAATCATCAATGCGTGGTAGGGGATACTTGTTCTTTATTGTTATAACATTGATTTCCCTATAGTCGATACATAACCTCATAGATCCAACTTTCTTATTTAAAAAATGAACAGGGGCTCTCCATGGAGAAACAATAGGGTGAATAAATCATTTAATACTCAATTACTCTAGTTTTTTCTTTAGTTCCACTAATTCCACAGTTTCCATTCTATAAGTGGTCTTCGATATGGGCCTTGATCCAGGAATTAAATTAATGGAAAACTTAATTTCTCATTCTGGAGGATGTCCATGTAAATCTTCGGGAAACACATCAACATATTCTTTAAAAATAGGTACATCCTCTATTTCAACATTCCTTTCCCCACCCACAGTTATTTCATTCTCTTCCTTCCCAATAATTAAATTTAGTGGTGCTATTGGGGGTAGATCTAGTTAAGAATTAGGAGGTGACGATTCTGCTCTAAATATAAGGTGTTACTTATCATTATCATAAAAAATAGTAACCTCCTTCTTCTTACAATAATTTTTTCCCTCATGGTCCTAAAGCCAATCCATAACTAGGATTATATCAAATTCCATCATAGGTATGATCACGAGATCTGCATATAAAGAACATTTACGTGCTCTAACGGGGATTGATTCACAAAACATTGTTGCAATAATACTTACCTTAGGAGTTTTTACTGAAAAATCTCTTGTTAAATCAAATTTTAAATATCTAATTTTCTTAGAAAACTAGGAAGATATGAAACAATGTGATGATCTAGAATCAAATAATGCATTTTCCAAACATGGGGAAACCATTAAATTACCTGCTACCACGTCTTTCGTGGATTCAACCTCAACAGTAGTGATTGCATAAGATTGGCCTTGATCCCTTGGCCTTTTCTTAGGTAAGCTTCCCTGACGATTAGGAAGTTCATTTTGATAATGTCCCATCTCTATGAAATTGTAGCATCAAACGTTGGTAGCATTTCTCTTTCCTTTACAATCACCAGCTTGATGACATTTCTGGCCACATTTGTAGAAAACATATTTTCCTTTTAGATAGGCCCCAGGGTACTTCCTTCCTCAATTGTCACAGGGTGGAAATTCAATTCTTCCCTTCTTCCATGATTCCATATTTCCTTTCCCAGAGTGTTAAACAGATCTCTTCTTCTCTTGCTTTCATTTAAATTCATAAGACTTAGAGAATTCCTTTTCTGTCTTGATAGCACACGAGACAATCTCTTTGTATGACGAGAAGGATTGTGATTCTAATGATCGACGGAGAAATGGTTTTTATCCATAAAATAAATGATCAATCATACTTTTTGGGTTACTTATATAATCTACAGCATGCCTCGCTAACTTTGTAATGTTAGCCTCATACTTAGCGACATTGTCATCCTCCTTTTTCCTCAGACTCAGAAATTGACTTTCCATATCCGCTCGATGGTCACGAGGAAATTATTTTTCTAAGAAAATATATTTTAACTCCCTCCATTCGATATTTGATACTTCATCATATTCCTTTTTGTTTTGAATCAATGGACACCATTGATCAGCATCTCGAGTGAGGCGGTAAACTGCCATGATGACTTTTTCCCTTTCACTACTCCCCAAGTCATGGAATATTTTCTTTAAGGAATTTGTCCATTGGTCAGCTAATAGTGTATTTGTACTCCCATTGAATGTTGGTGTTTGTTTCCTCATGAAGATATCTAACCTTGATCATCCCCACTATGGATCAGGGTGCTCTATACGGGTAAGGTTATTATTCATAACCTGAGTGAGTTGTCCCAGTATGGTGATTAGCAGATCAACACCAGTTGCATCACTAGCTCCACTATAATTATCTTTAGTAGGAGGGAAATAACTACATATACTACGTGCATTAATACAGTTTCCAATCCTTCCACTTGTCGCCATTTCTAAACAATGGCATAAACTAGATCAGTTTATGAATCAAAATAAATAATTCCATACTTGTAAAACACTTAACATAAATTGAACTATTTATGGATATAATCCATAATAATAATAAAAAATATTCTTTGAGGAATTATATTATCATAAACCCTTCATAATGATTTGTATTGAAAATGAGAATTATCCTACGGATATCCCCCATGATTGTGGTAACCAAGAGTGCAGCAAGGCCCGTTGTCAGGCACCAGTTCCCGTTCGAGTCTTCATCAAAGAGGTGTTTTTGGGTTTTATCCCTAGGTACATCTGTGTCAGATCCACCTCTACCTGCACATATCTAGAGTGGGATGTATTGCTCGGAAAACTCACAAAATCTCTACAATACCAAAATTCTTTGATTTCTTCTATACTAATCCTCAATGTCTATCATAGGTATATGTGCTGTAATCAGATTTTATCTAAATCTAGCTTCCAAGGTTTGTCCTAAACATTCTCTGATACCAACTGTAACGCCCTGACCATAGTTACCCAGATTCGGTGCATTATTACATAACATTGGCATGATCACAAAGAAATCATGTCACGAAAGACTGATCAGTTTTGTATTATTGGAAACAAGATTCATACATAAGTTCGACTTTACAGCTTGAAGTGAAATACAAAACAAATATATTTCATTATATAATCCAAGCCTCCAAGATTATACTTGTTGGTCACTCATTACTAACTTCTTCATTTCCTGGGAAAATGAAACATAAGAAAAGGGGTGAGCTCAAACGCTCAGTAAGGGTAAGTAATACAGTGAAAAATGACATAAATATTAAGCACGATAAATAATTGAAACCACATGCCTTTACCAAAAATAAACATGAATACTTTTAGGGAAAGAATATGAGTAGAGTAAATAATGCCATAATAAAAAAAAATCATGGGTATTCAGCTAGTCGAATGACCACATCAACCATAAATATTATTTCCATAATGAGGGAATGTATAATGCCGGATACTCTAAAACATTTTGTCGAGGCCCCGACCAAGACATCAAAAAATGATTAAGTCATCGGCCAAAACCATAAATCAAATTGGGAAATGGCCTCTTCCAATTCCACATCTAGTTGTCTCATGAGACCTACTGATGCATCTAGGAGCTATAGCGGGCTCCACCCTTCACCTACTAAGTCCAATAAATTCATCATATGAAAAGTTTTAAACATATCATAAAAATTCCTATTAAAACTTGCATATGAAATATCTGTATGTTAACCAAAAGACATGAATGGTATAAAAATAGCACATCCATAGTCAACCATATCATGAAACCTTCAATACAATATGGAAGTTTTGTGTCATAATAAATCAACTCCAAAGAAACATAAAATCCATCAAAGGATTTTGACATAGATGAAATCAAAACACTTTTTAGAGAAATATATCTTTCTATTTTGAATTCATTGAAGTGTCAAATAATTATAAAATAAAACATTTACTTTGAAAATATTCTTATAAGATTGTAAGGTATGCTTTGATGAGTTTATAATGGTATAAAATAGCTGTTCCCGCTGAATAAGTTAAAAAAAGACATTCATACCTTAATTTTGTCGAAAAGGATAAAAAGGATATTGGTTGGAAAACGACGGAAAGATTCCTTTATAAACATCATATGAAAATTCAACAAGGGTATAAATGAATTTAACCCATAGTCTATAAGATAGGAAGAATGTTTTGAAATATATTTTTAAGAAACATGGATGTGGATGATAAAGAGGCCCCAGTAGGTAATTACTTATAAACAACCACAGATTATGAAGAGATTGTGAAATAAACCATTACCAGGTAATTTTCCTTGGTCGAGGGTAGGTTAAACTTCTATATAATATTTAAATCATTGTTATTAAATTATACAATAATCATATACCTAAATATGATATCATATATGATCTTTTAATATTGCTTTGTTAATAATATTTTAGTATTATGGTCGTTTTTGGTGTTCAGTTACTCATTTTCTTCTATATGTTTTGTAACATAAGTTGTGTTTTTTATTGATAGGTTGTATCTTATTCATATACATAATGATATCAAGTACTTAAATTTTATTTTTAATCATAAAATGATAATTATAATTCCATGGATACGATGGTGAATGAATCTCATCGCGTTCATGGAGATGGTAGTCCGTACGTACGCACGAGCGACAATATCATTCCATTGATATTAAAAAAATATATAATTGGATGGTATAACATATATACAGAATAATTATCATGATTATTTATTATTTACATCAATTAAACATCATTATCATACCCATCCAAATAATAATGTTTTAAAATACAAATACACCACGATGTGGAGACGGTAAGCCATACATACACACGTATGGTGACATGTCATTCAAAAGAAGGATAGAATACTGAATATGGTTGTACCATATTAATAATAAAATCACAGTATAGAGGAGATACTAGAGTTATTATTTTAGAATGTAAATAACAAAGAACGAAGAAGTTGAAGAAGAAAGGAACTTGAAAGAGGGTGGTGAAAACATTACCTTTTCTTCGAGTTCTTCCTTTCGATTTGATCAAAAGGGCTCCATAGGTTGGATTTCTGATCAAAATAAGGAATCTAAGTTGACGTGATGGAATTTTAAAGAATATTTGGTCAGGGGTAGGTGGAGAGATATGTCTTTGAATGTGTGAAGAATTTGTTAGAAGTGGTGTCCTTTTATAAGGGGGGAGGGGCTCTTTAGAAAAAACATAATGTATTATTTTATAATAAATTCATATTCGGTTTCTAATGGGTAAAAATTGTATTATTCAAATTATAAGGTGGGTATGGGTCTAAATCCTTTCAACCAATATATTTTAGAGAGGTTTGGGTCATTATATTACCCTTATCATTTAGTTTTAACTCTTAGTTAATTAGTTTGACATTTACCATGTCACTTTGTATTTTTATATTATATAGTTAATAAACATAAAAAATACATCCAAGAGACCCCCCAAGTTGTCCATTAATGATAAAACTATAATGATATAAGTCCTTTGGCATAAAAATTGATTTTTAGTAATAGAATATCAATTAATAATATAATATTTGTTTTAAAAACTCATTTATGTCAATTTAGACACTATTGAATAAATGATTTTTGTCAAAGTCTTAATAACATTATTAATTCGAATAAAATTCATTTAAGAAATACTAACATGTTCTACTAACCATTAAATCCTATGTAAAAATTGTTTTTCTAAAAGATATATGCTTATGTCATTTTTGTATTTACTTTAACTTAATTAATATAGAGTGTCATTATCACATACAAGTGGATCCATGGGGTCCCAAAATCGACCCAAAGATGCCCATGGTAGGAAATGTATCAACCAATAGGGTTAGGAAAATTTTTAGGATAATTTATTATTATTATAATTTTATTTTTTTACCCTTATTTACCAGATTTACCCTTTAACCAGGGTAAATAAAATATTTACCAAAGTAATTATTCAATATGTCTAAAAATAAAATTTACCTATTTACACAATTTGGACCTCCCGATTCAAAAATATGGAATCCATTTTTATAAATTCAAAACATAGAAGTGGGGAAATTAATTTAAAAATAATTCCCGCTGTAAAAAAAAGCGTGTTTTAAGAAATAATAACTATCAAAAGATTGACACTTGTTTATGTCCGATTTAATTGTCAAATTATGTCCAACGACCAAAATTTTATTAAATGGTAAAAATTTATTCTAAATATTCTTTAAAACTACTAAAGATCTTAATTTATCACTATTAATTATTTCGATTAAAAAAGTTGTTTTTAATTAAAATTTATTAATTTCCACTATTCATCAAAATATAAAAGTTATCTGAAAAGTACCAAAATTTTACCCTAGGCTAATTTTAATATTTCAAATCCAAAAATGAAGTTCATTTTGAGATATAAAATTTATAAAATTTCAAAAAGTGGGTATTACTATTCATAACGACTACTTTGATTGGTTGCGGTGTGTTTGAATCTCGATATTGCGTATAACACACGCTAGTGTATTATTCAAAGAGAATCGTACCGTGGAAGCTTGGGGTGTTACATTCTAACCTCCTTCAAATAATTTCATCCTTGAAATTTCTAGAATAATACCACATAAAAAGGCTTAGGTGGTTCTTCATCATAAGTTCCTCGGGTTCCCACGTTGCCTCTTCCATATTATGGTTCATCCATAGAACTTTACCAGATGAGTCATCCGGATTCTCAGCACTTGTTCTCTCATATCAAGAATCCTGATGGGCCCTTCTCAATAAGACAGATCGGGTTCCAATTCTAATTCCTCATAGGTGAGTACATTCGTTGGGTCAGGCATGTATTTTCTCAATAGTGATATGTGGAACACATCGTGAACTTTGTAGAGACTTGGTGGCATTGCCAACCAATAAGCTACAACCCCAATTCGTTCTAGAATTTCGAATGGTCCGATGTATCTAGGACTCAATTTTTTCTATTTACCGAAATGTATAACACCCTTCCATAGATATACCTTCATAAAAAGATAATCTCCTACCTGAAATTTCAAATCCTTCCTTCGATTTTCAGCATAGCTCTTTAACCTATTTTTAGATGCTTTGATGTTGTTTGGGATTACCTACACCTTTTCCATCGTTTCCTCCACCAGTTCTGGGCCTACGAGTTTTCTTTCACCAATATCATCCTAACAGGTTGGTGTGCGCCATCTCTTTCTGTATAATGCTTCATATGGTTCCATTCAAAGACTTGAATGGAAGGTATTGTTATAGGAATATTCTAACAAAGGTAAACATTGATCCCACATACCCTGAAAGTCATGTGATAATGATATCAACATGTCTTCTAAGGTTTGAATAGTCCGTTCTGATTGTCCATCTGTTTGAGGGTGGTAGGCAGTTCTCAAACGAAGTTCATTATCCAAGGCCTTCTGAAGACTCTTCCAGAATATTGAAGTAAAATGGGGATCACAATCAGAAACAATCGAAAAGAGGTACTCTATGAAGGCTCACAACATCATTAATATATAGCCTTTCTAGACATTTATGTGGTAAATCATCCCATATAGAATAAAAAATGTGCTGACTTGGTAAGATAATCAACCATGACCCATATTACATCGTTCTTTCTAGGATTCTTTTGTAGTCCCATGACAAAGTCCGTCGTGATATTATCCCATTTCCACTCAGGTATGGGGAGAGGATGCATTGCTCCACCTGGATGTTGCCTTCCAACTTTCACTTGTTTACAAACCAAACATTTTGACACAAAATCTGAAATCTCCCTCTTCAAGTTGTCCCACCAAAAATGTTTCTTCAAATCTCTATACATTTTGGTGCTCCCAGGGCGTATAAAGAAATTGGAATTATTAGCATCATCCAACAATTCCATTTTTAGATCAGGTATATCAGGAACACAAAGTCTCTTCCCAAATTCCAAAATTCTATCTTCATAGACTAAGTTAGTCAATCACCCATCATTCACAGCTTTAATCTTCTTTTGAAACACTTCATCAATGGTCTGAGAACTCTTAATCCTTTCTAGTAAAGATGGTGTGGAAACCATTTGAAAAAGCATTGATGTTTCACCATCCATAGTTATTCCCATGCCCATCTTCACTAGATCTTTGAAAATAGGATCCCTTTCAATTCTCATATTGTTCAAAACTCCATGATCCTTTATACTAAAATCACATGCCACCTTTTTTACTTCCCCGGGTGGTAGTGTATCGTGCAATCATAATCCTAGAGAAGTTGAAGACATCTCCTTTTCCTCATGTAGAGTTTTTTATGTGAGAAAATATACTTCAAACTCTTGAGATCAGTATAAATCTCACATGTTTGACCATAGAGATTGTGTCTCCAAATCATCAAAGAAAAGATTATAGCAGCTAACTCAATATCATGAGTAGTATAGTTTTTCTCATGAATTTTTAGCTGTCATGATGCATTGGTAATAACTCTATCATTCTGCATAAGGACACAACCAATTCCTTTCATCGATGCATCACTATAAATAATGAACCCATCATTCCCCAATGGTAGAGTCAATATATGAGAATGGACTAATCTTCTCTTCAGTTCTTCAAAACATTTTTCACACTCTTTTGTCCAAACAAATTTAACCCCTTTAAATGTGAGATTCGTTAATGGGTTACCCAATTGGGTAAAATTATGGATGAATGCCGATAATAACCTGCTAAACTAATAAAACAATGTACCTCTGTTATACTCATCAGGGCTGGACATTCCTGGATAGCCTTTGTATTAGATGGATCAATAGAGATTCCATCCTTAGAGACAACATGGCCATGAAAAGTGATCTCCTAAAGCCATAATTCACACTTTCTAAACTTACCATATAATTCAGGTCTTCTAAGAGTCTTCAAGATAATGCGCATGTGATTTTCATGATCTTTTTAGCTTTTGGAGTATACCAAGATATCATCAATAAATACTACTAAAAATTCATCGAGATATTCGTTGAAAACTCAGTTCATTAGATACATGAAAATAGAGGGTGTATTAGTCTGCCCAAAAGGCATTATTGTAAACTCAAAATGCCCGTACCTGGTTCGAAATTCTGTCTTTGGAATGTCTTCCTTCTTCACACACAACTGAGGGTATCCAGATCGATGGTAAATCGTTGAAAATTAATGAGCTCTATGTTGTTGGTAAAATAAATCATCAATGCGAGGTAGGGGATACTTGTTCCTTATTGTTATAGAATTGATTTCCCTATAGTCGATACATAACCTCATAGATCCATCATTCATCTTAACAAAAAGAACAAGGGATCCCCATGGAGAAACAATAGGGCGAATAAATCCCTTATTACTCAATTCCTCTAGTTGTTTCTTTAGTTCCACTAATTCTATAGTTTAAATTCTATAAGGGGTCTTCTATATGGGCCTTGATATAGGAATTAAATCAATGGAAAAGTCAATTTCTCATTCTGGAGGATGTCCAGGTAAATCATTGGGAAACACATCAACATAGTCTTTCACAATAGGTACATCCTCTATTTGAACATTCCTTTCCTCACCCACAATTATTTCATTCTATTCCTTCCCAATAATTGAATTTAGTGGAGCTACTGGGGATGGATCTAGGAATGAATTAGGTGGTGACGATTCTGCTCTAAAGATATGGTGTTCCATATCATCATCATCAAAAATAGTAACCTCCTTCTTCTTACAATAAATTTTTGTATCATGGTAAGAAATCAAATCCATAACAAGGATTATATCAAATTCCATCATAGGTATAACGATGAGATCCTCAGATATATAACATTTATGTGCTCTAATGGGGACTAATTCAAAAAATATTGTTGCAATGATACTTCCCGTAGGATTTTTGACTGAAAACTCCCTTGTTAAATAAAATTGGAAATATTTAATTTTCGTAGAAAAATGGGAAGATATGAAACAATGTGATGATCCAGAATCAAATAAATCATTTTCCAAACTTGACGAAACCATTAAATTACCTACCACCACCTCTTTCGGGGATTCAACCTCAGCAGTAGTGATTCCATTAGCTTGACCTTGATCCATTGGCCTTTTGTAGGTAAGATTCCCTGATGCTTATGACATTCATTTGCATAATGTCTCATCTCTCTGAAATTGTAGCATCAAACATTGGTAGAATCTTTCATTCCATTACAATAACCAGTTAGATAACCTTTCTGGCCAAATTCATAGAGAACTCCTTTTCCTTTTAGACCGTAACCAGGTTGCGTCCTTCCATAATTATCACAGGATGGAAATTCAATTCTTCCCTTCTTCGCTGATTCCTTATTTCCTTTCCAAAATTGTTCAACATATCTCTTCTTCTCTTGCTTTGATTTAAATTCATATGACTTAGAGAATTCCTTTTCTGTCTTGATAGCAAACAAGACAATATCTTCGTATGATGAGAAGTATTTTGATACTAATGCTCGACAGAGAAATGGTTTTAACCCATCAAAGAAATGATTAGTCTTACTTCTTGGGTAACTTATATAATCTACAGTATGCCTCACTAACCATGTAATGTTAGCCTCGTACTTAGTGACATTCTAATCCTCCTTTTTCCTCAGACTCAGAAATTTTCTTTCCATATCCGCTCAATGGTCCCGAGGAATGTATTTTTCTAAGAAAATATCTTTGGACTCCCTCCATTCCATATTTGATACTTCCTCATCTTCCTTTGTGTTTTGAATCAATGACCACCATTGATCCACATCTCTTGTGAGGCGGTAAACTTCCATGATGACTTTTTCCATTTCACAACTCCCTAAGGCATGCAACATTTTCTTTGAGGAATTTATCCATTTCACAGCTACTAGTGGATTTTTACTCCGAATGAATGTTGGTGGTTGATTCCTCATGAAGCGATCTAACAATGATCCTACATGCTGTGGATCTGGGTTCTCCATATGGGTAAGGTTATTATTAATAACCTAAGTGAGTTGTCCAAGTATGGGGATTAGCAGATCAGCACCAGTTGCATAACCGGCTCCACTATAATTATCTTGAGCAGGAGTGAAATCCCTACATGGAGTGCGTGCATTGATATTGTTTCCATTACTTCTACTAGGCACCATTTCTAAACAATGTCTTAAACTAGATCAGTTTATGAATCAAAATACATAATTCCATACTTGTAAAACACTAAACATAAATTGAACTATTTATGGATATAATCCATAATCAAAAAAAATTCTTTGAGGAAGTATATACTCATAAACCCTTCATAATTATTTGTAAAGAAAATGAGAATTATCCTAAGGATATCTCCTGAGAGTGTGGTATCCAAGAGTGAAGCAAGACCCGTTGTCATGCACCAGTTCCCGTTTGAGTCTAGCTCAAAGCGGTGTTTTGGGGTTTTACCCCTAGGTACATCTGTTCTAGAGCAACCTCTACCTGATCGTATCCAGAAAGGTATTTATTGCTCGGAAAACTCACGAAATCTCTACAATACCAAAATTCTAGGATGTTCTTCTATACTAATCCTCAAAGTCTATCATAGGTGTATGTGCTCTAATCAAAGTTTATCTAAATCTAGCTTCCATGGTTTGTACTAAACTTTCTCTGATACCAACTATAACGCCCCGACCCTAGTAACCCAGAGTCGGTGCATTGTTACATAACATTGGAATGATCACAAGGAAATCATGTCTCAAAAGTCCGATCGTTTTAGTATTACTGGAATCAAGATTCATACATAAGTTTAACTTTACATCTTGAAGAGAAATACAACACAAATATATTTCAATTGAAACATCCAAGCCTCCTAGATTATGCCTGCATCTCACTCATAATTAACTTCTTAAAATCCTAGGAAAACGAAACATAAGAAAAGGGGTGAGCCAAAATGCTCAGTAAGGGTAAGTAATATAGTGGAAATTGACATAAATAATAAGAATGCTAAATAATTGAAACCACGTGCCTTTACAAATAATAAAGATGAATACTATTATGGAAAGAATATGAGCTGAGTAAATAATGCCATAATAAAACATAATCATGGGTATTGTACTAGTCGAATGAACACATGAACCATCAATATTATTTCCATAATGAGGGATTGTATATTGCCAAAAAATATGAAACATTTCTTCAAGGCCTCGGCCAAGACATCTAAAAATGATTAAGGCCTCAACCAAAACAATAAATCAAATTTGGAAAGGGCATCGACCAATTCCACATTTAGTTGTCTCATAAGACCTACCGATGCATCGATGAGCTATAGAGGGCTCCACCCATCAACTACTAAGTCTAATACATTTCTCATATGAAAAGGTTTAAACGTATCATAAACATTCTTATTTAAACTAGCATATGAAATGTCAATACTTTAACCATAAATCATGAATGGTATAAAAATAGCACATCCACAGTCAAACATATCACAAAACCGTCAATACAATATGGAAGTTCTGTATCATAATAAATCAACTCCAAATAAACTTAGAATCCATCAAATATTGTTGACATAGATGAAATATAAACCCTTTTCAGAGAAATATCTCTTTCTATTTTTAAATCATTTAAGAGTCAAAAAATTATAAAATAAATCATTTACTTAGAAAAAAAACGTATAATCTTGTAAGGGAATCTTGGATGAGTTTATAATGGTAGAAAATAGCCATGAACATAGTATAAGTTAAAAAAATTACATTCTTACCTTAATTTTGTCAAAAAGTTTACAAAGGAAATTGTTTGGAAAATGACGGAAAGATTCCTTTATAAACATCTTATGAAAAGTCAACATGGGTATAAATGACATTAACCCATAGTCCATAAAATAGTAAGAATGTTTTGAAATACATTTTTAAGAAACATGGATGTGGATGATAAAGATGTCCCAGTTGATAATTACGTATAAACAACCTCGGATAATGAAGAGATTGTGAAATAAATCCTTACCTTGTACTCTTCCATGGTTGAGGGTAGGTTAACCTCATGTATAATAGTTAAATCACTGTTATAAAATTATAAAAGAATCATATATATATATGATATCATATATGTTCTTTTAAAATTGATTTGTTTATTATATTTTAGTATTATCATCGTTTTGGGTGTTCACTAACTCATTTTCTTCTATATGTTTTGTCAAATACGTTGTGTTTATTATGGATAGGATGTATATTATTCATATACAGAATGATATCAACTCCTTCAATATTATTATTATTTATCAAATGAGGATTATACTTACAAGGATACGATGGGTATGGGTCTAAATCCTTTCAATTAGTATATTTTAGACGGGTTTGGGTCATTATATTAACCTTATCTTTTAGTTTTAACGCTTAGTTAATTATTTTGACATTTACCATGTCACATTGTATTTTTATATTATATAGTTAATAAACATATTATATACATCCACGCTACCCCCAAGTGATCCATTAATTATACACCTATCATGATATTAGTCATTTTTCCGAACCTTATATTTTTAGGAATGAAATATCAATTAATAATATAATATTTGTTTTAAAAACTCATTTATGTCAATTTTGACACTATTGAATAATTGATTTTTGTTAAAGTCATAAAAACTTTATTAAATTGAATAAAATTCATTTAAGAAATCATAAAATGTAATATTAACCAAATAAAGTCGTGGATGACATCAAAACATTCAAATTATATTTATTTTAACTATTATAATACCAATTATTTTATTCTTTCATTGAAAAGGAAAATACTGCATCATTATTTTGTTAAAAATAAATTTAATTATTAAATTTATAAAAATTATAAATAAAATTCGATTATGTAGGAAATCATTTTATCTTTCTAGTTAATATTTATAGTCGAATATATAACATATATAACCCTATGTAAAAATTGTTTTTTCTAAAAGATATATGCTTTTGTCATTTTTGTATTTACATTAACTTAATTAATATAATGTGTCATTATTACGTACTAGTGGATCGATGGGGTCTCAAAATCGACCCAAAGATTCCCATGGTCGGAAATATATCAACCAATAGGGTTAGGACACGTTTTAGGGTAATTTATTATTATTATAATATTATGTTTTACCCATATTTACTGGATTTACCCTTTAACAATCGTAAATAAAATATTACCGAAGTAATTATTCAAAATGTCAAAAAATAAATTTACCTATTTACATGATTTGGAACTCCCAATTCTAAATATGGAATCCATTTTTCGAAATTCAAAAAACAGAAGTGGCATAAATTAATTTAAAATTAATTCCCGCTGTCAAAACAAAAAGTGTGTTTTTAAGAAATAATAACTATCAAAAGATTGACACTTGTTTAGGTCCGGTTTATTTGTAAAATTATGTCCAATGATGAAAATTGTATTAAATGGTAAAAATATATTCTAAATATACTTTAAAACCACACAAATTCATAATTTGTCACTATTAATTATTTCGATTAAATAATTTATTTTTAATTAAAATTTAGTAATTTTCACTATTAATCAAAATATAAACGTTATCCGAAAAGTACAAAAATTTCACCCTCGGAAAATTTCGATATTCCGAATACAAAACTCAAGTTCATTTTGAGATATAAAATTTATAAAATTTCAAAAGGTGGGTATTACTATTCATAACATCTACTTTGATTGCTTGCGGTGTGTTAGAATCTCTAAGTTGCGTACAATACATGCTAATGTATTATTCAAAGTGAATCGTACTATGGAATCTTAGAGTGTTACACCATGTGTATTATTCCACCCAAAAATGTGGACCACTAAACATCTAGTTCATATTAATAATCCCACGTAACAATTTTTTCTTAGTATAGGTATTATTTCACGTATTTATTCTCAATATAGGCACACTATCATGGACCTCACCACTGGCCACTCCTCCTATTGTAAGAATCTTGTACAGTCAAATCCATGCCCCTCCCAAAATAATATAAGCTACGGTTACATAATCTCTATGTGTATGGAGTGAGTCCTCCAACATCTGTGCTACATGCCATGAAACATTCCAGTTCCACATCCTAGTTTCTGACTGTAAACAACAAGAAAAAGTTATCAATACAGTATGTAAAACTATAGGTTTACCCATTTCTAAAATCACAAAAGTCTCTACGTGGGTGTGGACTAGGATGACATCCAATTTGACATACTATGTATCACTCAGGTGGAATGATATCTACCTCAAAATGAATGAGATCATCCTAACACATAAGGATTTCATATTTTCTAGAAGATTATATATATGTAGGCCCCACTAACATCATTTTGTCTCATAGAATCACCCTAGTATCAGTCCACTGACAGACAAAGGGGATCAAAATATTTTTTGATCTAAAACTTATTCTTGTTTTTCACACTTAGAGTGACTCATGTGGGCTTATAGGCTTGCAGAAATCATTCCATCTACGTGGTCCTAATATTATTTGGGATTTATATATGGTATAGTTCACAAACATGTCAAAACCCAACGGGCCTTCTCTATATATGTTATCCCATAACCCCTCCTCAAATGGGTCCCAACCTTAGGTGTAATCCACTCCTATTAGGATTTATTTTCTCTAGGATTTTCAATGAACAGGGATATGGAGGAATCCTCCTTAGTGTCCAAACCCAAAATCTACATCCATATTTACCCACATGTGTCTTATGTCCACATCCCTTGTAATAGCATGACCCTCATCTAGGATACAATGTCTCCTCCAAGTCTATTTGGAAACTAAATGAATAATCCCCACAATAAATCCAACCTAGAGAAATCCTATTATGTATGGAGACTTACATGAATAATACCCATACCCTCCCCCATTAATGATCCCTTCATGATGCAAGAGTCCTTTATACCCGACACTAAACTACACAGACCGGTCCCATCACACAACCATAAACTATGGCATCAAACTACATAGGTTTCAATTTGTGTATTATAAAAACAATACTTAGGGTGTCTCATTAAGGTTCATTCCTAACCAATGGTATACATGGGTTCCCTCTTATATGGATGTACCTCCCTAACAAACCCTAAGGGGTGTTTTTATCAATTTTTATGGGGATAAATATTCACTTTATATGACATACCCACTCAGATCTACCACAATGTGGCATTCTAATCCATCCATCAGTAAACCATTTAGGTACTCCCTTCGAGGTATTTACCTCCCTAATGCACCACAAGGTGTGTTCCAATCGAAATTAATTTTTTTAAATATACCATTTATGGGATAAATTCCCCAGATCAATCTCCATGGTGCATTCTAATCCATCCAAAGGTAAACATAGGTGATCCCTCCTAGATATGTACCACCTTGATCCACCATATGTGGTTTTCCGATGAACCTTCATGGTCTGGAATCTCCCATTATGGGATACACCCCCTATATCATCATCCATATGGAATTATAATTCATCCACAAGTTAACTGTTGAGGAACTCCCCCATAGGGATGTACATTCCTGGTCAAACTCAAGGGGTGTCCTGATCAATCTGCATGCTGTGACATCTTTCCTTTCTTGGACACACTCCCTAGATTCACCTTTATTAATTTTTATGATCCATCCCTTGGTAAAACATTCAGCTACTCCCTCCTAGGTAAATACCTCCCTGGTCTACCCTAAGACATGTTTCGATCAGCCTTCATGGTGTGACATCTTCGCTTTATGGGACACCACCTAGTCATCCTCAAAGGGAAATTATGATCTATCCACCAGAAGGCCTATCAGGTACTCCTTCCATGGGATGCACTTCCTTGATCTACCCGAAGGGTGTTACGATCTACCATTATGGCGTGAAATCTTTCCATTATGGGACAGAAATCCCAGATATATCTCCATATATGATATGATCTAATCCATTGTTAAACATTCTGGCACTCCCTCATAGGGATAAAACCTCTGGATCAACCTTAATTAGGGTGTTTTAATCAACTGACTCCATCTTCAGAAGAAATTAAACTCGTTCCCCAATCTGTCTCAACCAGATGATATTATCCATCTCCTCTTTCCATTTTTCATATGACTTGACCCTAAATTCCAACCTCATGGGAATAATTGTATGCCTCATGTGAAATCCTTTTAATTGATTCTCTCATTATGTTAAATACCTAATAAAAAAATGGATTCATGACGTGAAATCCTTGAAAGATTGACATCCTTAGCATTGGATACATCTTGATCCACAATGAATAAAATGTGTTCCATGCTAATGATTCTCATATGATATGCCCTTTCATGATGAATAATACAAGAAATATATTTTCCTTACATCCAGACATGCCAATGTTATCCAATATGACTACTCTCCCAAATGAAGTATTCTGCACCGTCAATATAGTAACAGAATGTCCAGATAGAAGTAGTGCAATTAACTAGTAGACACAATATGATCACACTGGAAATGAATTCCATGAACATGAATGAAATTAATGATGGAGACCCGAACTAGGAAAAATGTTCTACGGTGTATTCCATGGAAGGAGGAACTGACTTCCCATCATCTCATTTTGATCAAGGATCATACATCTACATTGATAGTTCTGAAATTTAAACACCTTTGGAAAGAGGGAGTACATGGTTACAAAGAAGCCAACATGCACATTGACCATGTTGTTGATGCATGGGTGAACCCCAATGAAAGTGTAAGAAATAGATATAGTAAACCTAACATGAAAATTTTCACCACAACATGGGGACTAATAGTGTTCAGGACATCACCATATTAGCATGCCCCTGGATTCAGACATATATAACTATGTCCAAACAAGAAAATAGTTGTACCAACAAGAAAATCACTGGAAATTTGGTCAGTAAACATTTTTTAATTATTTAGACTATCAATTATTCAACACATATCTCTATCCCCACCTTCACAAGAATCCAACAACCAAATGCCTGTAGGAACTGAGGAAAGAGAACTACTAATGCAGCAATCCCGAATGACACCACCTCTACCAAGATATCCACCATGAATTTAGTAACATGACACCCATGTAATATCATACCCTATGAAATTATCCATATAAGGGTGATGGAAACACTCATATATTGGTTTGAGTAGGAAGGGATCATTGCCATATGGGATATGGCCTGCTAGGACCTGGAGGCTTCAACACCACACATACACTACCTCCCCCAAGGGTCATGTAGGGAGAATCCACTAAAAAATTTCCATGGGGAACCACTTCATGAGTCTCTCCCAAGAGTGATATTATGACTATCTACCTTATTCTGAGGAGGAGGGGGAAGACCGAGTCAGACTAGATGCGACATCTGCTCATGACCTGCCAAGAAGCGATCTCACCATGCCCCGTCCGCACTAGTAGGGACCAGATTTTCAGGCTAAAGAACATGTGCACCTTTACCATTTACTATAGGCACCAATCTTAACAACCCAATGCCAACATCAAGAACATTGACAAGATAACTACCAAATGGGGTATCATCTTCCATTAGTATAGTGGCCCCTGTAACTGTCAGTGTATTCTAGAAGATTAGTGTGATAGACTATTAGAGATCTATCTTCTTCTAGATGTGATTCAGACCTCAGTCGCCCAAAGAGGAAGGATGGGTTGACTCTATCAATCGATGGAACCACCAAAATCCATTATGGGCTAACCACTAATGATTATTTTCTGTGTATAGGTCCTCCCTTCACCTTCACCACCCCAAGTGGACTCCATAATAATTCTCACAATTAGCATAGATGTCATTTTCATGTCATTTCAATATCATGTAGATACCATGCTCTCTCCAAAACCGATAAAAGTGGAGGTCCCCAAAAAATCACCAGATACAATAATGGTTGGCCTCCTCATGTTTCTACCACTAGTATGAATTGATATCTTTCCCATGATTCCACATAACTTACCAGATGTCATCACTATGATTTTAGCAACATGTATGAATGAATTCTCTATATTCAATCTCCTAAACATGGAGTTCCTCCCCATGTTCATTTTTTTCATAATAGAGTCCTCCCAATGATCCAACCTACCAGTATGGAGGTTATACCAAGTTTGTCATCAGCAGATAACCCAAAGGTCCTCCCCTAGTCTCTACAAATCAATGTCCAGGTAATCACTACTTCCTCACCAAGTACCATGAAGTTACCCTGTGTGAAAAAGACATGTACATCCCTATTGAACCAAAACAGGGTAGAATGGACAACAAATACCACTGAAAAAAAACTAGTATGCTCCAAGTAATCTTCTACATTGTGTATTTTTCAAATTAAGAATAAAAAATATGACAATGGATTTTTTTCTCCAAATCCCAATGTCTGGGTTAGGTGTTCGACATATGATGTTCTCAATCTCGGAAAGTGAATTACAAAGGTCACTAGATCCCACCATAGGTACATATAGGTGGAGTATGTTTTGGATACCTTCTAAGTTCTCATTGTGAATCCATCTCCGTTATCACCAGTCCCCCACTCCACCACTACCCAACATCTTTAAGATCTATTTTTGTCAGGGCTGACACCTTCAATCGTTGAGATAATCGAAGACTCACTGATGAGTATTGCCACCCAAACACATGAGGAAGTGGTGAAAACACAATACAATAAGAACATGGTGATTTAATTAGTGACACCTATAAGGTATGAAACCTCATATAATGAACAAGTAATCAATGAAGTTTATACACTTCATTCCAACCATCCACCACTCTAATCTACATTGGTGCATCTAACCATCTCTCAGCCAACTTAGATCAAACATTGGGATATCCAAGAGAAAATCCCCACTTATTGTCTATAAAGCCTATGCAATACTTTTTCCTATGATCAATTGTCGATAGTGTTTTTTCGAAATTCAAATTCCAACATCGTTATCCCTAAGTACCTTACTGAAGTCCATGAAGAATGCTTCCTAAAAACAATATGGTCGATGCTTCACCACCACCATGATCATAAGTGAGCCTACCCACGAATCCATGGTAATGTTGAAGACATTGATTATTAGTGACTAATGGTTATATTGGAATCTTTCCCAGTGGCTCAGAACCTTGAATCTCTAATATACCCTAAAACTCTCTAACAAATAGACATCAGAAACTAAAAACAAAATAGGCCTTTAACAATGGTAAAAATCATCTTTATCTGTGATAGGGAATCCATGACTATTGTACAGAGATTAAAAGACAACATGTTTTATCAAATCTAAAAAAGTAGTGATAAAGGACCATTTTATCAGTTCTTGTAAATGCATCGATTAAGGGGCTTACTGTAGTGCGCTGTAACAGAACACGACCCTACCAGTGAAGTGTGCTGTAATAGGATTCCATAACACCAAACACCCCATGCAATCAGAAAAATCAGGTATGAATAAATAATTTAAATTAACTAAAATTTATAAAATATATACAACAAAAGATACACTATATTATACACAATTCATACAATTGTTTGAATAATTACATATGTATAAATTATTACATATATTAGAAAACAATAGTATTCATTTTAATTTTGATCCTAACCCATACTTGAGAAAAGAATAATCTATATATGAAATAAATTCTAATGTTATTTATAATATAATGTGATAAATTAATAGAATGTGTTAATTTTAAACTAAAATTTCAGTCATACCAGGATGTTTGTGTATTAGATTGAGTTATATTTGATTCTTACATGTCACATCATTTCTTGTTCATCTCAAATAATTATATCTATGAATATTAACCAAATAATTATAAGATAAAATTTTTAAGGAAATAAATTAAATAATATCACATTGGATGATAAAAAAACTAGGATCATTTATTGGTTTTGGTGATGTGATGTGCATTTTAATGTAAAATAAAACCTATATACTGAAAAGATGAACTTGGAATCATACTAGTCTAACTGTTCATCAAAATGATGTTTGGATGATTCTTACTCATCTCAAATGAATTATAGACCATTTATATAATGTTTCAAAATAATATGAACAAGTTTTCTAGGTTTTCAGTACATCACTCGTCTTTTTTACAAAAAGGTCATTTCAAACTAGAAACTCAAACATTGACTCATACCAGTAAAATCATGATTTGGTATTTTTTTATACTAATTCTTACATGTCACAACTATATTATCAATTGTTTTAAAAATTATAAAGTCAATCCTTGCACGTTTTCTCAGATTTCAGTGAGTGAAACTTTTTTAACCAAAATGTGAGTTCTAAATTAATAACGAAAATATTGAGCCATACAAGACACATCATGTATTAGATTGAGGTGTGTTTGATTCCAACACAACAAGAATGACTTATAGATTTTTTTAATGTATCAAAACATTATTAATTTATTTTCATGGGTGTGAGTAGGCGGGTTGTCATTTTTACGAAAATTGATGTCAATTTTAATTATAAAGATGCACTTAAATTCATATTGATCACACTTTGTGCTAGAATAAGGTATGCATAATTTCTAAACATCCCAAATGGATTACAGATCCTTTTAATAAATAATTTCAACAATCTGAAAGTTTTTACACAGTTTTGAGTATGTCACTAATTTTTTTACTAAAATGTCTTTTTAAACTGGAAACATGCAATTTGAATCATACATTTAAAATCATGTATCCGTTTAAGATAATACAGACTCCTACACATAAAAAATTATTTTTGAATCAATTTCAAAAATTATAATGACAATTTGAGGTAGTTTTCTTGGTTTTTAGTGAATGGAATTTTTTTAACTGAACTGTCGATTTAAAGCTTATAATGGACACATTGAGTCATATCGGGAACATCATGCATTGGATTGAGTTCTGGATGGTTCCTACATGTTAAAAAGTACCTATGGATCATTTTTTAAAGTATTTAAATATTATGAATGTGTTTTCTCTATTTTGAGTTGGTCAGTTAGCCTTTTTACAAAAATTGTTGTTAATTTTAAATAAAAAATATGCAACTGGATTTATTATGGCCACATTGTGTGTCAGATTATGGTGAAACGAAGTCTTGAATGTCCAAAATAATTTATTGATCATATTATTAAAATATGAAAATAATCATAATGCATTTGATCTATTATGAGTATGTCACTTGTTATACTAAAATGAAATTTTAAACTGCAAACACACACTTTTACCCCTATAGATCACATCTTGTTCCGGTTTGACATGAGACTGATTACTATATGCCGCAGGAAAATTTGGAATAAAATTATTAAATTATCAAGAAAATGTGATTACATTTTCTTTGTATTCAGGGGGTGATGTTTTTTGAACTGAACTGTCAATTTCATGATGATAATAGAGACATTGAGTCATAGTGGTATCACCTTGCATCGAATTATGGTGTGGTTGATTGTTACACATCCCAAATGACTTATGGTTTATTTAAATAATGTATAAAAAATAGGAATATATTTTCTCTTTTTTTAGAATGTCAGTAGTCTTTTTTACTAAAATTTATGTTAATTTTAAATAAAACAAAAGAACATGGAGTCATACTGATCACATCATGTGTTTGGATGAGGTGTATCTAATTCCTACATTTCCTAAGTGTGAAAAAATACTAACTTCTAATGTAACCATGTTTCCATTTATTTTAATGAAAAATTTTCCACACTACATATTGAACTGATGTAATTACCTGGAAAACCATTCTCATTGATGAAATTCAGATGATAAGGGGAAGGTCATGTTCTCATAATATCACGAGAAGTCACTAAAATAGAAAGAAAATATTACTCCAATGTTTTATATTTCAATAATGATAAAGGTTTCTTGAGTAATTTCATGGAATCAAAATGCAGTTTTGACAGTTTGACAATGAATGGTAATGAAAATTGAAAAGGGGTTACAGTGGAGGAAAGAATAATTTTAACTCTTTTATGAATTTTTAAAGATATTTAAATGAAAAATAGGACTTTTGAAAATATCTATGATGAAAAATAAATATGTGTCAGATAAAAATGATAAGGAATTAATATTTAATTAGTTGATAAAATGATGTAAAAATTAACTATATAATTTCTAGGAATTCCCCATTTTCTGATTTTTGTAGGCATTCATGACACATTTCATTGTTTTCATTATCTCAAATTCATACTCGAAATCCAATCCCTCATGGTCAGGAGTACCTTCAAATAAACCAACCAAACAAAAGACAAAATAATCCACCTATTTGTGAATATAATTATTATATGAGTAATAGTAGGAAGAAATAAATTAATCTTAAACGTGAAACAATAAAATAATTCTATTATGAATTATTTTACTATGAAAAAATTGTTGACCATAGGTATATGCCGATGGAAAGTCACGAATGATGATAAAAATCGGATATAAATTTATAAATAATAAATTAACGAGTGAGGAGGATGAGGAGAAAATAAGATACCTTGGATTCAAGATTTGAATCATCTGAGATAAAGTAATGATATCCTACTAGATACATAAAATATTCATTTTATATAAAAAATAAATAAATACACATAAGAAATCCATTATAAGAGGTGAATGTTATAGACTATTCTAATAAAACAATGCATCTCCACCCTTCCTAATAAATATGATCACCTCAAGAGTATTTTCATTCATGGATGAATAACTTCACCTCCAGTTCCTCTAATATAACATTCTACTATTTGATCTCTAATGAAGATATCATGTTAGGTGGAATGGATATGGGATTTGTACGTCACATCACATTCGTCACAAACACAAAATATATTTTAGGTGGAAACCACAAGAATAAATCAAAAATTCCAACCTAAAATTTATACATAAAAAAGAATGACTAACTATATTCTATATTCATTTCCATGAATATTATATTAATTCATGGGTGAAATATTTCAAACTAATGAATGGTTACATCCTAAACAGACTATCTATAAATACAACACATATAAATGGGAATTTGAATCATTTTTAATATAAATGAATGATACTCATTTGTGATTGTAGTTTATGTGTTCTCAATAAACTGACATTAAATATATTTAGAGGATCACACCAAAACTATGAATCTCAAAAGTATGGAAATTTTAAAGAACCCCATATTCTCTAATCATGATAGAAAACTATATATATCTCTAAATACCCGCTAATTTTATCCCTAATTATGTATCAATAAACCTAAATAAATATACAAATACAATAAAAATACCAATATCAATAAAAATCTAAGGAAAAGTAAACAAATATGACCCACCTATATCAAATAAATCAAATGAATGTGGAACTCCCTTTTAGAATTTACTTTGAATAGTCAAAGGTCTCTAGTTATGATTAGTGGGATTTGACTTGGTAACATAAAGCTAAGATGAACCTAATACTCTCTCCAGGATTCCAAATCATTGATTACCATGATTAGAATTAATCTACATCCCATGTTGATTCTGATAACCATGATATCTTCTACTCATTAACTAGTTGGGAGAACTCTAGTGACCACACCTAGGTAAATCAACAAACTCTATTTCAGATCTCTAATCATGTAAAACACCACAATTACTATTTGTCTAGGAATAAATTATAAAAAAACGACCTCATATTACACATCTAACTTCATGAATTAAATTCTATAACAGGTCGACGGAACTGTGATTGAGTATGGCTCGTACTACAACATTGAAAACTCAATATAGAAGTCCTTGCCTACTATGAAAAAGAAGAACCAAAACCAAAGAGTCCTTCCTATAACCACTGTAGTGAAAATAATTAAAAAACTAGTTCTAATTACCTATAGTTCCAACCCTATAATCATTATTAGAAATATACTAACAATATAGTTTATAATTTCCCTTGATTCTCCTTGTAATGAATTCCTATTTCATGTACACTAAAATACATTAACCAAAATAAAATCAAATGGGAATGAATCAAATGCATCAAAATATTATAAAAAAAGTGACCCATACCAGTCTCATAATAATTAATAATATAACAATAAAAACTTATACCTATAAAAAATCATTATAGTCCATTAATAACATTCTCTCCTATACAAGATGCATAAACTCATGTACCATATTACCTCTAAGTATCATAGGGAAACAAATCTTGAAGAAATGATCCATGATGTGAAACAAGACTTGTTAGGATACATGGATGTGGGAGGAGAAAGTATAGTGGATAACCGAGGGAAATTAGAAATATCAAAACAGTTGTATTTCGTTCGATTATTGGCTTCATTCCGCCCTTGAATTTCTGGAGCATTGTATTGAAGGCACGGAATAGTTGGAGCCCCGATTCTTGCACAGATTCAAGCATGGATTCGAAAATGAGGGGTGATAATAGTATGTTGCTAGCATGGAGAGATTTAGATATCAAAAACTTTTTTGTGATGGTTAGGGTTTTTAAAATAGATTGGGAATATTTTATAAACGCTTCCAAAAAGTTGTGATAAAGATAAATTTCATAATCAATAAGTTAATAAGTTTTGATTAAATGAATATTTATTTTTTATTTTTAACAATAATAAATCTCTATATTTATCACTGCTAAAAAAGAACTGATATATATTTTTAACACTTTAAAATAATATATATTTTTTTAAAATTATAATTATTATATATAACTATAATACTTATAATAATACTTTTTATAAAATAATAATTTTATAATTAATTGAATATATAATTACTTATTTATAATTATATAAATTCTTTATTAAAAAATAATATTTATATAAATATATATATATATTTATATAACTATATATATAGTAAATATATTCATAATTTAAAAATATTTTTATATAATATTATAATTATTTATTTATAAATATAAAAATAATTTTTAAATAAAGTGTATTTATTTATTTATAATTATAAATGTATATAAATATTAAATATAAGTTTAAAAATATATTTACTTTTAAATATATTTTTAAAAATATAATTTTAATATTATTAATGAATATTTAATCATATGTGAATGTACGTTAAAAATGAGTAAAATTGATTAATTTAAAATGAGTCTAATATTGAAAAATTGGATATGTTTAATTAATATAAATCTTTAAAAATAGATATAGATTTAAATAAATTTGAATACATAATGAAAATATTAATACATAGTAAATAAATATTTTTAAATTAAATAATTATTTAAGGTAAAACATAAATATTCTCTACTATATAAATCATATTTAAATACATTCATATATTTCTATATATTCAATATATTATATTTACTAACATTATCAATAATATTTTAATTATTAGAATGGTTAATATTTTCCTCAATTAGCTTATTCTTCATTTTTGATTCTTTAATTTTTATTTTACACATATATATATAATAAATAATATTTATAAAATATATATAGTACACTAAATTTAATTACTTTGTCAATAATTTTTTAATTATGTAAAATTTTAATCTTAATTTAAAAATAATTAATTAATTAATTAATTAATTATTTCCTTTTATTCATACTATTATCAGGGAAAATGAGGAGTTGATAAAGGATTCTTTTGTGGTTACTAAAAATAATGAAATTATAAATGGTGTCCTTTATCAATGCTAAAAATGATGTGTAGATAAAGGAAAAACTTTATCAGTGGTAACAAAAATTTTCTATTAATGGTTACCTTTTATCAGTGCTAAATAAATGAATTCATAAACTCTTCCTTTTATTAGGGCTTAAAAATTTCATTAATAAAGGATTCCTTTATCAATTCTTGTTTTAGCACTGGTATAGTGTTCCTTTATCACTACTTTTTTTTCAAGTGATGATAAAATCTAGCGTTGTCAAAGGCTTTTTATAGAAGTGAGATGCCGCATAGTGCTTCGATGGATTATAGAAGAGGTTTCTCTACATGTGTTGATAAGGGTATGTGGACATTATGACTCCATCATCTTCAACCATATCCTACGATAGCCTGACCCGCCCATTATTATTAATGATTTCCCTCTGAGTGTAGTTTCAGTAAACGTGGTCATCCCCAACCTACTGAGAATCCAAAAAGGACAGGAGCTCTAATGTAGAGATCAAAGAGGTAAACCCACCTCCTGGGGTAGTGAAATAATAGATATAACATAACATAAGTATGCATACTTATCTACAAGGTCAGAAACTTGGGAATTTTATCATACGATGATAGGGATTCCTCATCCTCTAACATCTCCTCATAAATATTGTAGATATATTTGAAGACGTTTTCTATTATGATGGGAACATCGTCCTCCCAGATATGGCATGCATAAGAATTGTGATACTTTTAATACAGTGGTATACATCAAAATTAGTGGGATGGTTTGTATCTCCACACATCTCATATGAAAAAAATAATATACTAGTTGACATCCATAATGAAAAATCCCTTTAACAATGGATTTTCCCTCTAGGCCTCCATCAATAGTACCGAGAGTGTTTCATGGTTCAAGGAAAATTGGATGAAATCCTCTATAATGACTTTGTTGACCATATATTCCATCTAATTAGATTCTACATTTACAACCTGATAAGCCAATGGATTCATGAAATATGTCTTCTTTGAGTCTGGTTTATGAAGATCATACTTGGAGCTTATTCGTAGAGCCCGATTCGTGGACCACTGGGTCACATGGATGGATTTATGGAGATGCGGTTCACATTTTATAGTTCACTCAACAACATTTGTAGATACATGGTCTAGATATAAAATTTAATAGTAAAGAGTTCAGGGGGATTGTTCATGGATATAAGGAGATTTCATAAAATAGAGAAAAATATTTTCTTCACATGATGGTTCAATGGATTTGAGGCTCACCTGTATTTATAGTTCTCTGTTTGAGCTGAGATTCATGATGGAATTTACTCTAATGACCAATGAAAATATTCATCTCGAGTGAGCTCCATGAATTATATTTACATAAGGGGGTTGAATGTCAATTTTTATGATTTTATGTTAGAATTTGACCCTCCTTCTCCCCAATAGATCCCATTTTGTGGGGGGGGGGGGTTTGGTGACTATACTTTTGAAATGAATAGTTGATAATGATATATATTGTTAATATAAAATATAATAGAAAATAAACCTAATCCCCTATTAAGGGTCTTATTTTTGAATCCCTACATCTTCGTGAATGGATGGATCTCACACAAATCCCAGCTGAGAAGTCCCCTTCCGGACTGTGTGAAGTCGTGACGGTTTTCCTCTACAATTTTGATAGAAATTTGTGAAATCATGACATGATGAAGGTGTTAATATACATTTTTTATATTAATTTTGAACTTAAAGAATGATTTTGGTTGTTCCTCCTTGATCTTGATGGCATTTCACAACCACACGAGTGATTAAAGTTGTTCCTCCATGAGTCAGACGACACTTTGTTACTACGTGAACAGTTGACAGTGTTCCCCCATATGTTAAATGGAGTAATAGCCATTCTAAAAGTCCACAAATTATTTTTCATATTCTTGAAATTGTTTATAAACCCATTAATTATAAATCCAACCATCATTATAATATTTTAGGGATGTTCACCAGAAAATTTTCATTATGAAATTTCCCCAAATTCACGAACCTCTTGTGATTCGAGAACAAGAAAAAATTGGATCATCCGTTGTTCTTGGGAATCAAAAAAACCACTTTATTGTGTCCCTAAAATCCCCCACCATAGGTATATATACCAGTCATTAAGGGATAAACCCTTCTAAAATTAAGATGTTCCTAAGAGGGTATTGAGGCTTGAGGAAGAAATCAACTTTTATGTACCACTACTCTCACGAACCTTGAATTCATCCTGAGGTAGGGTTACCTGTTTCATGAAGACTCCTCCTTTATGAACCCTTGACATTTTTACAGAACCTGACCTTCATGAATAACATACCTGTGAGTCTCTATGATTCATGAAACCACTCTCTTGGGGATATATGTGATGCCTCCCTTCTACTGACACCTCTTTATGTAGGTCGAGTTCCCAGATCCCACACACCCATCCATGACCAGCCAACTGTAGCATGAGTACACATGTGACATGTGCTACCCATCACTAGGGACCAATGTACTTTGTGTGTCGAATAAGATTTCCACCTATCTCTTTCTTCTCAATATATGTATTCTAACACATATTTTTATCAACATAGGCATGCTTACATAAAAATTGTGAATCACCACTCCTCCTACAATTGTTACATGGTCATTACGAATCCATGCCCCACCAAAAGGCGCATGAGCTGTAGTCACATAAGACCTATGGGTATGGAATGAGTACACCAAATTACATGCTTCATGACATAAATCTACCTAGTTCCACATCCTAGTCATAGAATGTTAAATTGCAGGACAAGGCCATACTCACATGACGTAAGACTGTTTCCTTAACCTATTCCACAAGAATATGATGCTCCATGTGTGACTGGAATGAGATGAACTACTTTATGAAATCTTATGTATAACCCACATATAATGAGATCCACCTCACTTGTAATTATATTCTCGTCACAATGAATGAGATCATCTTTTTGGGTAGCAACCATGTGTAAGCCCCACTCACATTGTGTTTGTTCCAAGATGAACCCCATCATATTTCCACTAGTGGACCGAGGGGAACCCATGATTTTCAAATATAATAGTTCCTATTGATTTTCACATTGAGAAAGACAAATGTGGTCTTAGAGGGTATAAAGATAAGAAAATTTGCAAAATCTCGAACATCTATGAGCCTCCAATGTGATATAAGTCCCTATCAAATCAAACATATATGAGTCGTCTCTATAAAGGTAAGCCCCAAACTCCATTAAAATGGGAATCCTCCTTATATGTAATCCATTTATTGTTCCTAACTACATGGTCAAGGATTCCCAATGAATTGGGATATGTATGAAGCCTCCCTGAAGTTCAGACCCAATATCCACATACACATCCACCCATATGTAATGGTGGTCACATTTGAGGTAAGATCATCCACCACGCATGAGTTACTATGTCACCTCCAGGTCCATAGGGAAGCTTAATGCATAATCTTCACACCAAATCAAACCACGAGAAATCATCTTGAGAAAATAATATTCAATACATAGGAGCCACACTATCCCTTATCGAGACTCCCTTAATGATGCTAGCATCTTTACTGCATGACGTTAAATCGAACAGATCAATCAAATCACAAAACCATAAACTACCGTGTTGAACTACGTGGGTTTTGATCCCTATCCTCTAAATAGGGTATGTAGGATTCCTCCAAGAGGTTTAATCCTGACTAATAGAATACATAGTCGGTATATCATAGTGTTGTACCTCCCTGATCCACCCCAATGGGTGTTCCAAACAACCTTCATGGTGTGATATCTTCCCTTTATGGGCACACCCCACAGATGCTCCTCCATAAGGAATTTTGAACCATCTATTTGTAAACATTTCATGTACTCCTATAGTAGGATGTTCCTCCACGATCCATCAAAAGGGGGGTTACGATCATCATTCATGTTGTCAAATCTTCCCTTTAAGAGGAACCCCTAGATCCTCCTCCATGGGTTATTGTGATCCATCAAATGGTAAACATAGGTGCTCTATCCTAGGAATGTTCATTCTTAATCCACACAATGTGGTGTTATAATCAGCCTTCATGGTGTGATATCTTCCTTTTATAAGACACAACCCCATTAATCTACCTCCACAGGGTGTTCTGATCCATCCATTTGTATACATTTATGGTAATCCCACATAAGGTTGTACGAACTTGATCATGATCACATGGTGTCCCTATCAACCATCATGGTGTGGCATATTCCCTTTATGGGACACACCCCTAGATCCCCCTCTATAGTGTGTTCGGACCCATCCACCAGTAAACCATTCAGGTACTCCCCCTAGGGATTTACCTCCCCCATCAACCCCAAGGGGTTTTCCATTCAACCTTCATGTTGTGACATATTACTGTAATGACAAACACCCCCCAGATCCACCTCTATGGGGAATTATGTTTTATCCACTAGTAAACATTTCAAGTTCCCCATCCTAGGGATTTACATCCCTGATCATCCTCAAGGGGTGTTATAATCAAACTTCATGGTTAGAAATCTCCATTGTATGGGACAAAACACCAAGATTCCCCTCCATAGGGCATTATGATTAAATCCATTGGTAAATTTTATTATGTTCCTTCATAGGGACACACCATCAAAATATTCCACCGTATGGAATTTTGATCAACAGACTTCATCTTTATAAGATGATAAACATGTTCCCTGATCCATCTCGTACCAATGTCCTGATATATCTCCACAATATGTTAAACATGTGAGATGTCCCAAAATACGTATGAAGTGAAAAGAATGTGATGCCTGCGGGAAAAGCCATATATGATTTGCACCAATGAAGTCATCTACAACATAAAAATCATGAGATTCATGTAGTGATATCTTTAGAAGATATTCATAATTAGAATTAGATACCTCATTATCGACCTGGGAGGCCTTGGGTTCTAAGCCTAATATTTCTCAATGAGATTCCCTTCCATTTGGAAAAATATAATTGACCAATTTAACGATCATTTTGACATGAAAATGATTCCAATGTGACTACTCTCAGGATAGAAAGTTTTTTCCCTGTCAGGACCAAAATAAAATGTCTAGATAGAAGAATTGTAATTAACAATAATCCATAGGAGATGAAACTAGTAATGGGTTCCAAAAACATGAATTTACAATATGAGGGAGAACTGGATTAAGAAACATTTTCCAAGGAAGAATCCATGGAATAAGAAACCAACATCCCAACATCCCATTTCAAACTAGGATGAGACACCGCTGTTGAATGTGAAGAAATCTACCCACATATGGAATGGGGGAATGTGGGGTAACCACGTATATAGTTCATGCATAAACTATGTTATGGACATGTGGGTTTACCTTGGTGAAATCCATAGAAATAGTCTTCCGAAGTAAAATAATGCGACCAACATAGTTGATCAAACAATTCATCTATCCATGGTAAGGGATACTTGTTCTTTATCATAATTTTCGTGAGATCATAATAATTAATGTAGTGTCATAATGACTTATTCCTCATGTTTACATAGAGGTCAAACACAACCCATGGTGAAGCACTCAAGAATACAAAACACCTATTTAGATTAAGATACAACTACATATCAAGTTCTTCTTACTCAATGGTAGCCATTTATTTTTAATTCTTGGATATGGCAGTGATCCAGGTAAATGTTCAATTGAGAACTCAACATCTCAGTCTAGAGAGATACTGGGATATTATTCAAGGAATACATCAGTATAAACCCTCATAATTGGAACGTCATTGAGAATGATTCTCATCATTTTCCAAATTATTATTGAAATATATTATTTATCATAAATAAATAGTATACCTTATTGATATGATGATTCTAAATGATATTCACCATCAATCATACAAATTTACCAAATTGGAGGATGACATGGGAAGTGAAGATTGATCTCACCCTCCCAAAAGATGATTTTCAATTTTTTAAATGACTCCCAATACATTCCCAATATAAAATAAAACAACACTAATAGATATAATACAATATTTTTAGGTGATGTAGTCGACAAATCGATGGATGAGGATGAGATATATACAAGAATTGAAATAATTGGCCAATTTTATATTCATAAAAATTAATCAAACGCCTTATTTTTATGTGGTTTTTGAATAGTTATACTATACTTTATTATTAAGATAGAATGTATATAACTATAATCATATAAGATATTTTCTGTTCCTTAATAGATAATTAGATCACCTATCACTATTTGTTTCTAGTTTAATTAATTTACTATATACCAAATAAACATAAGGATGGGAAAATTTATATTAATAAAAATATAATAAAGAAATTATTATCTTGTATGGAATAATATATAATTTACTTATATATCATAACTTATGGGTCCTAAAATATCAATCTAGGATATCCATGGTAATATTCCTATTATGATTTATACCCTTAAAACCAATTCGTTTCCTTCCTCATAGTTATTAAATAGTTTGTGGCTTTTCCCAAGCATATCCCATAGGAGTGTCAAACCAGTTGAATAGTAATACCATATTCATCGTGCACCCGGATGATGAAGGTGATATAACTGAACATCTATATATGGGGTCATTAACCTACGATTCATCTAATCTAAATAAAATCCACTTTTACTCTCTAGACAGAGATTTATTTTTTAGGAAATAACACACTCTATACATTACCAAGATTTTATGATATTTACCAAAACAAAGGCTTATAGATAGGGATCTGACTAAATTTTTCTACACATAATACCAAAAAACAAGTAAAACATACTATTATATATTCTATAGTGAGAAAATCCAGTAATCATTTTACTACATTATATCTCAACTAATTATCAAATAAATACAATCTATGGATTGAAAGACAAAATATTTGGAATAGCATGTACATAAAACATTTACTTAAACTAAAATGAATAATCTTTTTCTTAATCCCTAGAGTTATAACATAAATCCCATCGATCTCCTAAAAATATATAGGATATCGTTATGATAATATAAAGAAAATGGGAGACCAAAAAATCCACATATATGAATAAACGTGATAACGAATCCTTTCTTGTGACTCACAAGGAATAGAATGATTTCATAAATAGAAATGACGTGTTAAAATAATATGATATCTTAACATAATAAAAAAAATTTCTCAGTATATGATGATATAATAAGGAATTTGTAGAAATATAAAACATGACATATGTATAAGTCAACTATTACTATCAAGAAAACATTGCAAAGTGGGCATAGTCCCATTAAGGATTATGTTCACTCCCTAATGAAAAAATTAATCTATCATGAGACAAAAACATTTCCAAATTAATTAGAGTGCTATATCAGAACACCCATAATAAATTTTAAATGATTATGTGTTCCAAAAAATGAATTCAATTAAAATTTTTAAAAATAAGAATTACCCATGAAAATAAATGTGTTGCACAAATATTCAATCACATCATTATTAAAGAAATTTCATAAACCCTAAAAAGAGAATAAGGATGTTTTTATTATTGATATAATTATTTTAGAGAATCATTATAGGTCTCAAAATATGTATTTAATTATGGAATAAATTATATAAAATAGCATTATAAAAAGGATTAATGGAGAGAAAAGTTTCACCTAACTGAGATTTATATATAAATAAGGATTTTGATAAATGAAGTCAGGGGATTTGTTACCCCATAATGTTATAGAATAAAAAGATAGGTAAATATATAAGAGATATATATACTAAATTTATAATTATTCTATAGAATTCATGAGTGATATAATGCTTGTTGGAGAATTATTTTTACCACCTAATGGAAATGTGTGGTTCAACAAGATCCCTTAGAATATGGGTGAATCGATCTATCAATTGATTTAATACCCAATATAATAAAATTTTATAAATTAATTACTAACTTTAGAGTCATTTCCATATGTATTTAATTTTTTATTATATCATAATTCTCCAGAATAAACATTCCAATGATATATAAATTGGTGTACTATTTTAGAGGAGCATTTGTGTCATGGTTCAATGGTCAGATAACTTGTGGATAATATTTTGTGATATTTTCAAATTATACAACCAAATAAAGATGTTAAATAATGTGGAATTCATGTAATTATTGAAATTTTAGTTTTCCAAATTATATATTTCCATTCTAATATTGTTATGATTATGTTAGTATAAAGGTTAACGTTAAGTGGTATGTTTGTTTGGGCAGTTTTCCCAACCATCATGAAATAATTTATCTTTATTTAATGTTATGTAAATATATTAATTATAGTAAATGAAAAAATATAATATACTTATTATTATCATATTTAACTATATTAAAATTTAATTGACCATCCTTGAAGGTGGTGATTTAAAATGAGAGACTTTTTTTGTAGTGTATTTGAACCAACCATATCATAAGCAAAATTTTCATTTTCGAAATAAATGAATAGGAGTTGAAAGGTTTATATTAGTTTAATATAGAGAAATTATATTATATTAATTACAATAAATTCATTATGTAATTTAAAACGAGGGAGGATATGAGAAGGTAGAAGAAGATAATATTTTAAAAGAGGTAAATTTAAGATATTACGTTTCAAATATCATTTCCATGAAATACTCCTTAAGAAACATCGAATAGACCTTTTGGTGACATAAGCTGAAGTAGAACATGGGATGATGAATGGGAAGATAATTTTATTGAAATTTGGAGATATATAACTCTTAGATGGTTTGCAAATAAGGGGATGAATTTATAAGGCGTTGAGAGGGGTGTTTTCTAATATTATTATTTGTTTTCTCAAGACTATCAATAGTATTGATTATTATGACTATACAATATAAAATTAGAAATTTGAGATATAAATAATTGGTTCATACATAATTCATGACTCTAATATTCATGTATTTATGCTATCATGATAAATAACATATTTTACTATATTTGAAAATTCACAAAAATTCCACAATTATATATATATATATATAATAATCATAATGTATTTTTTATGGGTATATTTAAAAAATGAAAGCTATTTTAAAAAAAATATAAATATGAGAAATTATGTTTTAAAAAAATACTAATTTATTCAAAAAAATTTAAAAACATAATAATATAAACCATTTTGGGGACCATTAAGAAATTATTTATGGTTTTATGAAATTATACTTTAATTATAATAATACAGAATATACTATTATAATCCCATTTTATGGAAGTAAAATTTATTTTAAATAATTTTATTATGAAAAACAATAAATTTTAGTTTTATGAAAATAAAAACAACTATTTTATCATATTTAGTAATTTATTTAGTTTTATAATGTTATAAATACATAATATATTCATTTTATTGAGTGCTTAGGAATTATTTGACACATAATAAGGATATAATACAATTAAAATTTTCACGATAATATTCCGCATGGACATGTTTCTATTATAATTGTTATGTTACTATTACAATGGCAAGATTACTATTTCAAATAAATATTTTCAGTGGACATAAGGGTTCCCAACTTTTAATAAATACTACCCACTTCTTTTATTCATCATTAAATTCTATTTTTTAATCATTTAATATATATTGTCATTTTGAAGAGAAATATTACTTACTAATATACTTATTTATATCACCTTCATTTTTAAACTGTTATGTTATTCTTGCGGATCAAGTATACTCAAAATTTAATATTTTAGTTACCATAATTTCTATTTTTCAACCAATATAATTTTTTGAATTGTTATCGAAATTTATAATATCCAAATATAATTTTAAAATTAATACAAAAAATTTTTGGGTTATCATCTTGTGGTTCTTTGTGAATTATATAATATTATAATGTTAAATATGACACAATTATATATTCATAAGGGAAATTCAAATGATAAATTATGGGTCATCATAGTGAATGTGATATAGGTATCTTTTTTCACATGTTTGAATTGTGAAAGTGATTTAGGTCGGTTTTCTGAAAATATTTAAATGAAAATGTTATATACGAATATTTTTTAATTATTATTTTTTGAACTTGATACATGTATCTTAGTTTACATGATTTTCAATGCTTATCTTTGTGCCATATGTTTTTATTATTCTATGTGTCAATGACATGCCATATTTCTATATAACATAGATTATTCCCTATGGATGAGTTGTTTGTCTAAAACTATTTTACCCCAATATATGATTATTAATAAGAGAATAAATGTCATTAAATAAGGACAACTAGTCAAGTATTATTTTTCCATGTTCTACTTAATTATGATTTTTTATTCTGACAATGGTTTCTCATAAATTTAGATTAGATTTTTTTAATAAATGTTTATTATTTATTTCCTTATAGAGCGTTTGAGATAAACCAATTATTTTATTTGTAACAAATATGTTATGAAAATGATGAAAACCTATGAGGAGTCTTTAGGAGATTCTAATCTAGTTTTGTTATGGAGAATTATTCTCATGTATCTAAAAAGGGAATATTTTTTAGCTAATCTTAAAAGACTGATTTCATTTTACTCTAGGTATTTTTTAAATAATTTGTGCGATATATTTTTTAATCTGTGTAAACATAGAAAAATAAATATAACTATATCTCATGTAATCTAACATGGCATTGAAGATTTTATTTAAGAATAATGTTTTTAGCATTCCATCAGGGAGTACATGTTTAGGGTTTCCTAGTTAGTACTAGAGCGTGATTTAGTTATTTTTAATGATTAATTTAGTTTTTTTTGTGGAATAAGATTTGATAAATTTGTAAAAAATCCGAGGTGTATAACTAAGATATTAAAATAAATACATATAGGATAACATATTAATTTTTTTTAAACTTATGAGTGTGCAATTTACCAAGAAATTACATCACACAATCATTCCAGACAGGATGATCCAATTCCAAAACTAATGAACCCAGGTTTAATAACACTAAAAATTGTCATTGGGTTCCTAGTTGATTTTAAAATCATTCATGATGAGTGCGGCTAAGAATAAAAACCTGGATAATAAATCATTGGGTATATTATTTGGTTTATCGAATAACATTTAGAAACCATTATGAATGATTTGAGAACGTATTTATTATAGGACAGATAACCAAATTAGAATACAAATATCAAAATCATATGTAAAAACTAATAAAGTAGTTATTGATTTATTTATATCATATTTAATCCAAATGTATCATATGTTGAAATAAATCTTTAATTACGGAAGACAAATTATGTTTTACTTCTCTTATTTTTATGAACATTTCCCCTAATTTTATTATATAGTAACACAATGCCAATGAGCATGTACCCATGTGGTAGAGGCACCAGCTTGGCATCCAAAAGACCTAGGATCAAATCCGGGCAGTGAGAAATTTCCAGGTACTATAGTAGTAGCTGAACTGTAGCAGCAGCAACACTGTATTGGTGGAGGAACTGTTGCAGGATACTATAGTTGTGGCTGGTACTATAGCAGGTACTGTAGCTGCATGGGTACTGTAGCATTACTCTTCACTGAGGGGTCCTTTGGGCAAAAAATGGACTTTCATGCCTTGTATTAGGGCCTCTTGGCCTTTGGTCTTTGGGATATGTAATGGGTCTCCCTCTACCCAGACTTTAAGAGGTATTTGCTTTAATAATAAATTGAGGCTTCGGCCCCAACCTTTAAAAAAAATTATATAGTTACACTACACTTTTTGTTTTAGTAGTTTCTTATAAATATTTTCAAGAAAACATGTTATCAAGGATTATTCCATAAAATGTCATATATAAAAAATAATAACATTTTTGTAAAAATTTACGAGATAATGGAAAATTGTGATGTTTTTTAGGTGGTAAATGGTGAGCCTCTAAGAACATAATATTTTGAGGTTTTTATAACTATAAAATTAGATTTTTGTTGTTGTTACTATCATTTAAATACAATTTTATATTTTAACATACAGTTAATAATTAAGTATTTGTATAAAATATTTATTTAACGGGGAGAGAAAAAAAACAACCCTCGATTTTACAATATATCATTCCATGAAATAAATCTAATATTTTGAGAACTAAGTTTAGAAGAAAATCCAAATAAAAAATTTATGGAAAATAATGTAAATATTTTTATGATAATTTATTAATAATTAAAAATATTTAAAGAAATATAAATGATTAAAATTAGTTAGAAATAGATACCAAATATGATTATGAAAAATTAATTCTTTAAGGGGAAATTATTTAGCAAATCTATTTTTTATTTATATTTTCTATTTTCTCCAAAAAGATAAATTAAAAAATGTAGATTTTTATTTTCTAAAATAATTTTTTTTGAATTCGTCATATAAATATTTTATTATTGATAATTTATGATATTTTTTTTAAAATAATTGATTTTTAGCTAAAAAGTGAGAAAATTAACATCCACCAAATTTATACCCCCATTTCGAATAATTATCATGATGTAACTCAAATAATATCTCTTCTAAACTCCCTTGAAACATAATAAAATCAATCTTATTTGAAAAAGATCAAGCTATGGATCATTAAGGTGTCACCTAAGGGGGAACATTGAATGGAAAATGTATTGTTCTCAATCGATCTCTCTTACTTCAATCTTGATTTTTCACCCTAGAAACATGTTTTTTATCATAATGCATGAAATTGTTAATATTATATATTTGTTTAAATTTTATTATACTAATTAAATATCCTTTATTAAAATTACTTCATAACCATTACAAAAAATGAAGACATCATCAACCTTACATTGGGACTATCGCCTCCATGAATGGCGTACATAATTTTCCATCACAACATATAAAGGATTTTCATAATAGACTATTTAACATATTAATAAGACCTTTATAACATATTTAATATTTTCAGATTATAATTACTTTTAAATTTCCACCTATCTATATAAAATGAAAGAATCTCTCATTCATACATGAAGCCTATGGCCTTCAAGAAAGTAACATATTTAATTTTTCACTCCTACATTTTATTATTTATCCAGGTCTCTTTGAACTAGATTCACCTCCATAAAATTTCATAAATAATATCATTTTATATATTTAAAAATTATTTTATTCTAATGAACTTAATTTCAGAACTATTCTAACCCATTGTTACTGGCTTGTTCGTATTTCGGCTGGTTTGGTATCCTATATAAAAAATGCTATAAATTTATATCATGGATAGCTATGGAAACATAAATACCAGTGTTATTGAAAATGAATAATTAAAAAATGACCTTTTGGATTTATAAAGGCAACTTTATATCAAACATGTTATTATGATAACACTATTTTTTCTATCAAAAATACAGATACGTGCTCGTCTTTAACATCATCACGACAATCCATAACCAAAATACATATAAAATAAAATTAAAACATTATTAATAAATTTATAAAATCAATAAAATTATATATAATAATTTAAAAATGATTAAAATTGAATCTATAAACAAGAATCAGCAATTCCATTAGAAAACTAGTACTAAAAAATTAATTGAAACTAATAAATACCCAATGATAAAAATTTAAAATAAAGAATTAATATCCTAAATATAAATAATATAAAATGAATTTTTAGAAAGTTTATAAGTATGAATAATTTTTTTAAAACGTTATTATGATAACATTTTTGTTATAAATGAGGTTAAAATGCCTTCATGTAATTCGAGAATTAAGGTAATGGCTTTTGCTTCTCAACAGTTATTTATTAAGAATTGATGCATATTAACAAATTGTTTCCTTTTTTTGGTGTATATATATTTTCCATGTATTTATTTTTTCAAAATGTTACTATAAATCTATTAGATTTTAAAAATCCATATCATTTTCTACATTTTATGAGTTTTCAATTTGAATGACAATAATTTTGAATAGTTTTTTGCTAACTAAAAATCCGTTTCATTAAATTGAAATCTCTAAAATTTAACTACCCACTACTATGGATGATTTCTTATGCCCTATGATATTATATTTTAGTTTCTATTATTTATTGGGAAATATTATATTTTTATCCAAATCATTCTCCTCATTGAATATCTTCTACATAAAATATATACATAAATATAAATATGTGTTATCTCATGTAACTGTGATCATACCCTTTTTCTGTTTTTAAATTTATTTTCACTAACTCCTTGTACAATGTGTGAATAAAAAAAAGAATTATATTATTCAAGATAAATTAATTTTTTGATTTTTTATTTTATCATCCACTAAAAATTTCCCTAAAAAATAATTATATATTTTTCAAGGTTCTAATATTGAATATTAATTTTTATAAGTAAATAAATTTTAATCACTTTTATTAAAATTAATTTTTAATGAAACATGTATCTTATAGTCTCACAACTATGGTATATAAATTTTATAATCTAGATTTTACTATTTCTCTCATCATTATGAAAATTTTTGATTGAAAAAATTTCATTCCATGTTTTATAATTTATTTTAATTGATTTTATATTTTTATTATATTGATGGAAAAATAAAATATTTCTATATTATATAAAAGTAAAAGTTTTATCTTTGAAAAAATTTCTTTATTTTTAAAGGAAATATTAATTTCTTGTTGTTTTATTAATAAATATAAAATGTTTCAATCTATTCACAATTAATGTTATTAAAATTATATGTATCATATTTTTTTTGATAAATAAATTTTTAGGTTTCATGTTTAATTCCTCTACATTGAAAGTATTTCATTTTAAAGAAAATATTTTTATATGCCTCCAAGCAAGTAATGTAAGCGGTATTTCCTATAATTTATAATTTATTTATCCACTAATCATAAAATGTTGTTTATATTATATTTCATATTAATTAATGATCCTCATGTATTATATGAGATTTTTTAGAACTCCCCATCTAACATATTTCTCTAGAAGGATTATAGTATTTTTTGAGTGTTTTTTTGTAGAAAACAACCCTTTTCAATTGGTTAATTAATTGTTTTTTAAATGAACATATTTTCATGTTATAATGCCACACATATTTAAATATTATTTTTATTATATTGTTTGGGGTATTATATAAAAATACAATGCATTGGTTAGGAATTTATATGAGATTATATGATTAAATATTTTGTGTATACGATATGGATAATATTTTTTATAAGTTGTTGTTTGAATTTTATACGGGTAGCATTGTTCACATGTTTTTGGAGTAAATGGTATATGCGTATCTTTATAATTAGTTTTTATTTGAACATGATGTAGCTTGATTGGTTCAAAAGTTCTTTATAGGAACATGATAAATTTATATTTGGTCAAAAGTTGTTGTGTGAATGTGATGTGTGTATCTTTTTCCATAAGATTGTTTTGTGAATTTTATTAAAGTAACATTTTTAAAAATTTATTTTTTGAAAGTATTGTGGGTTTCTTTGTTAACATGTATTTTAATTAATCTGATTTGGTATCTCGGATGAAAATGTCCTCTACATTTATGTTTGTGATGAAATTAATTTTTATTCTATATTTCAATGAAAAGGAATATTTTTTAATACATAATACTATATCTCTTCTTTCTATTTTTTTGAGATGTTCATATCTTATGGAAGTCACCATCAAGAAAAATATAGTGATAAAATTGGAGTAGAACTATCTTGGATTATATGTTCAGATCTAACAGCTGTTAGCGATCTCTTGTTTAGTAAAGAGTTGAGGGAGATTGTATCTTGAAGATTAGGATGGGGAAATGGCAGTAGAATCTGGTCTGGTTTGGTGATGAAGTAGAATGATTCTTATATAATATTTAAGGGTGTCGTAGTGGGGAAGATGGGTTGGAGGAGTGATAAATGTTTCTAGATTTCTCGAGATGGTAAAACTAGCACAAATCTACTACATGGAGGTTCATGGGTACTTTTAGATGGTTCAAGCTTGTGATTGCCATTTTTTGGGTGTTTCTGGTTTTTCTATGGGACTCCATGGTAGTTATTGAGACCATTGTATAGTGTTATGATTTGGGATATGGATTTTATGATGATGTGGTTTAGTATCTAGGTGGATCTGATTTCTATGGGCAGTTGGTGTGGGATCCAGGCCGTATCGATGACAGGATAGAGGAATATAGATGGAAATTCTAGGTAAGGGTGGTTTGTGTTGGTGTCGATAGAAACTATTGACTAGTGGTGACATCGGTGAAGGAATTATGTGAGGGGGAATGAAAAAATCATTTTTTGGTGAGGTTCAAGGATCCGTTGGTGGCCACGTGATGTGATGAGTTAACTTTGGGATGTGCATGATGACCTCGGGATACATGGTATCGATAAGATGGGATGTGAGTTTGTTTTTGGATGAATTTTCTTTAGCTGTTGATAGACCAATAATGAAAGAAACTAGATATGACTTCATGGATGGTATAACTAGCGATGATGTAAAATGGGTGGTCCAGAATGGACAGTTTTTGGGTTATTGAAATTTTTGAATTTGGATATTCGGTCATCAAAATGTGGTTCTTCTTATGGTAGTTACAATATGATTATTAGTGGTATGTGACACCATTGGAGAAATTATCTTGGGTATAGTAAGTTTTCTATTTTATGGGTCACTGAACGTGAGTAATTCCGATTGATGAATTGTAGAAAAACATCTCTGAAGAGGGGAATCAGGGAGGAGAACGATAATGAGAGAAATAATGATAACGGGAACAATCTCATCCTTTGGTGATCAGCATGTTCAGGATTATGTATTTGGGTGGTATTTTGTCGGTTAGCCACATCAATGATGTCTTGAGCATAGGGTATTCCTGGTCCGTAGTAGTGGACTATCATCTAGGTCATATAAAAATGATTTTTTTGCATATTGGCATCTATGTTGTTGTTTTTTAATAATTCATGAATGTGGGTCTACATCTTAGACAATATTTATACCTTTCCCTTAAATTTTTAACAATTAATTCATGGGATCCTTTATTTGGGTTACAAAATCCATGCCCAGACCTGTCTTCATATAATTATGATAAAACATTTGATGACATTTTGATCAGTTTTATCTATACAATGATTTTTTTAACTCCTTTCTTATTTTTATATTCCCAATGTTATATTGATAAGTATAACATTTGAGGATTTTATAAGGGATCCTTGGGTGGTTTTAATAAGGTGGAATGCTCAAAAGTATTATAAAAAAGAAAAAATCAATTGTACAGATCATATTTAAAGACATTGTTTCTTTAATAATTAAGATAATTTAATTATTTTTTGACATATAATGGACAAATATTTAATATAATATTAAATAAATAAATTCCTAGGCTAATTCAAATCACTTTATGATGACAGTAGTTAAAAGTGAAATTGTTTTTTACCCTAGTTATATGAGTGTGGGTTTCCAAAAAAATATATATTGGAATAATTTTTTTTTATTTTTTTCCATCATATCTTCTCTAAATAATAACACATTACTAATTCTATTGGATGGAAATATATGACCAGATGATTAGTATATATAATTTCCAAGAACCATTACATTAATAAAACACATAGGATGTTTAGTTTTAATATAAAACTTATAATAACATGTTTTTCAACCCATAATCATAAATCTTATTCCAACCCATAAAAATATCATGATTTCAAAAACAAATTAATAATTTTCATATTGAGATGAAAATGAAAAAATATAAATCAGTGAAAAATATAAATAAAAATATGATTTTTTTAAAAAAAATCAGTATAAATTTTTTTGAAAGAAACATTCAAAATCATTTAATGTAAGGTTTGAAGTTGAAATGGTTTACCTTGAGTCTCAAATCCCATATTATATCCACTAACCTCCAAAATTACAAAATTATATTTGTTATTAAATTTATTTTGAAACCCATTTCATGATCAATACTTTATTATTATTCGTTTTTTCATTTTTCTTCAATTTTAATTCATTTAAATAATTAGCATTATTCACCTTGATCGTTATTGGATTTTTTGTGTCCAATAAATCATTAATATTTTTAATGGTAAATTTACCTTGTACAAGAGTTCTATGGTCTTTAAAATTGTCAATGTTCTGACTCCCTGTCTTAACAAATGTTACAGAGTTCAAAAGTACATGAAATAGTTTCTTCTTATAAATCTTTTCAAATAAACATATTCTTATCAACTAAAAATATCCATGATTGTTTATATTTATCTCTAATATTATGATTGATATTAAATTATATCAAAATATAATTCAACAAATTAATTTATTTTTATTATTATATTATATCAATATATGAAATCTCAAATAAATAATTAAAATATAATTTTTTTATAACATGACCTTGTAATCCGTTAACATCTAACCACAACAGTTGGTGAAGATTTTCAAAATAGATTACCAAATGTAAAAACAATTAAATATTTATGTTTTATAAATAAAACATCATTAATAATAAAGTATTATTATTTATATAATTTTTATTTTTACATATTATTTCATAAAGAAAGATAGAATAATTGTTTATAAAAGACAATGTCTTAGCAAAACCCATATTTTGTCATAGTAATTGTTTATTAAAAACAAATTCTTGAAATAAATTGGATGATTTTTCACCATTGATGGATCCAAGATATTTTAATACAATGCTAAAAAAATCAATAAATCATCATATATAGAGTTTTAAATTAATTTTATGATAAATAATTTCAAATATGAATAGATAAGTAGGGTTGGAAGCCCTAACATTTTTTTAGCCACCACATTTGGATTGAGGCTGATTTTTTGGGAGAAATAAACTGTTGGTAGGATCGAGAATGTTAAAAGAGGAATATGAATATTATAATAGTTTTAATATATAATTTTGAATCAAAACGTATCTTTTGGTGAGGATTTTATATGGTAGAGTGAGCCCCCTTTTAAGGGCATAATATGATGAATGTTTCAAAAAAACAAGATCATTAATGATAAAAAAGTTTATCCAAAATTGAAATGTGGATCATGAAATAAAAAAGAGATGAATATAGAGACAATTTAATTTCACATATTTATGATACGTTTTTTTAATTTTTATTGAATTTTTGAATCATCGTTTCAACTAAATAATATTTCATGTTTTAATCAGTGTATTTTTTTAATTGGAAAATTATATATATCTAGATAAAAGGGAATTATAATAGAAATATTTCAATCACTACATACCTATAATTTTGATGGAAACAATTTCAATACCCCAAATCAACAGAAAAAATCAGTTAAAATATATGCAATAATATTTATTTTTAAAATTTAATCTACATTCAAAAGTGCTTTGTTGACGATGAGTAGGGTTTTTAAATAATTTTAATATTGTATAGTATGAAAAAAATTACAAACATATATATATAATTAATTTCCCCCTATAATCATGTTTAAAAACTCACACAAGCCTTTATTTATCTTTACACCATTATATAATATTTAATGTATGAATTTCATCTTTTTTACCTTGGGAAAACCCCAAATAAATATGTGAACATTTATATTTCTATTTAAATTTTTAAAAAATAATAATTAAAATAATTTTTATTTACAAAAAATTTAATTATATCAATATAGATATTATAAATTATTAAATATTGTCCAAAAAATATCTATTTTGAGTTTTCTTGTTCTTTTTAAGAACTACATCAATACTGATAGTGATTTTCATATATTTCATGGAATTATAAAGAGTTTTTAATAATTGAATATCATATGTAGGATATTTTGAGTATATTGTCATGTATGAGTTATTACGTATTTTTCAGAAAATTTTAATCAATGTATGATTCATGTTGATATCCTAAAATATGCACAATTCTTTAAAAAAGTTCTCATTTTTAAATATTCCCCCAAAAAATATTATTTTGTAAAAAATTCCCAAAAAATAATCTTATGTTATTTTGTAAAGATGAAACTAAAAATGATTCCATTTTTTACATATGATATTTTTAATATTTAGAAATTTAAGTATTAAAAAAAATATCGCAGATGAAAAAAAACATATTCAAAATAAAAAGTATATTTTTAAAGGAAAAATTATGTTTATACTCCACGTGTTAATAAATATATTTCAAATATTATTATATTTAATGTTAATTAAAATTAATATAATTTATAAGGATAATATATTAAAATTTTTTATTAGAAAAATACCTAGGTCATGAAATTTTAATGTTATGAAATGAGTGGTAATTGCTCTAGTAAAAAGTTAGAGAGAATTAATAAAAAAATTAATTACAAAAATTTTATTTAAAGTTTGAGTAAAATAAATAAAAATATTTATAAAATCCAAATTAGCATAAATATAGGCCACATATACTATTTTTGTGTGTTCTAGTATGTTGTACATTCTATCTAATGTTTCCACTCCTAAATTCTGGATTTCCATTAACCTTTTTTATCATAGGGATTAAGGTGTCCTGGGTTTCGAAAATTTTTGAAAATTTTATTATAACCATTTTTTGATTCAAAAAATTTATCCTTCGAAAATGATTCCAATTTCTTTTTGCGATCAAATGATATAATTAGTTTATTTATATTTGTGAAATATTAATTTATAAATGATATAATAACTTATAAAATAATAATATAAAAATATATATAATGTTTAATTTTGGGCATTTTTTAAAAAAATATATTTTTTATTGAATAGTGAAAGTTACATTTTTTTGTAAAACTGTCATATTATTATAAATAATTAATTGATTTAAATATATTAATATTCTACCAATTTTATTTAAAAGTATCATATTTATTCGTTAGTATATATTTCATCTGATTAATTAAATTCAAATCTAATTTTAACTATATTTTAGTAAAGGATAATATCTAGGCTTAAAAGCACATTTTTCTGAAAGATATTTTGAAGTGCATAATGTTTTTTAAATATTCACAAAATAAAATAAATTAAAATGATGATTTATTGGAATTAAATTTAAGTATTTTATATTTATAAATATGAATTTAAATTCCTTAAAATATAATTACACTTTATATAGTTAATAAAATATTATATATTACCTAAAAAATGTTTTTTGAAAAAAAACGACCTTTCTAAACGCTTTATTGGTATATTTTTTAAAATTTTATTTTGAAAATTATATATTTTGAATATTATATAATATAATCAATAGTTTTAGTCATCATAATTAATATTATGTAATATACACAACATAATTTTAGCCATATTAATAGTAAAAATTACTAAAAACTAGTTACCATATTGAAAAATTAAAATAGTAAAAGTGTGTATACTTTCAAGTAAATATAATAAATATAATCAATAGTGTCCCCAAATTGATATCCAAATTAGGTTAATCTATGTGAAAGTAACTGTCTTCACGATAGTGAAAATTTAAAATGGTAAAAGTGTGTATACTTTCATGTAAATATAATAAATATAATCATTAGTGTCCCAAAATTGATATCCAAATGAGGTTCATCTATGTGAAAGTAATTGTCTTCACCATGTTTTTTGATTTTTTTCCTTCCTTTTAAAAATTAAATTATTACCTAAAAAAACCCACTAAACTAACACCAATATATCCAATATACCGAGGTGTTTTTATTTTTAGATAAACATATTTATCAATATTCTCTTCTGTTATATTTTATAGGAAACCATCCTTTGTGTGTATGATAGACTACAATATCAGGAACCAACATAAATAATTTTCTATCCCCACATGTCATTGATGTTCCGAATTATGTATTTAGGGATTGTATGTTATATTAATGAAATATAAATTTTTATAAAACCTAAAATATTAAATCGATTTTCAAGACTCGTCCTTGGGACCCATGTCGTTACTACCCCAAGCCTGCCTTCTATATTACATGGGATGGCGAATAACACCAATGGTATAAATCCCTAAGCTGGGAAGGAATTGCCTTTATAATAAGTATACACACACAATCAGAGTACACAACTAGAAGCAAAACACTAAGCAATACTGTATACATAAGAAGTGTTTGAAAGTAAAAGGGGCTGAAAATACAAGCCCAAAAGTAAAGTACAGATTCAACTGAAAGAAAGTTCTACTGAAAGAAACTAAAGCTGCTATTGGGTTATCCTCCGGGGTTCCTACCTGAAGGGTAAGTAAAGATGGCCTCCTCAGCACTCCATGTCCGTCCGTCTTCTCCGTGCATCGTTACTTTGAGTGGTCCACCTCCAAGTACCGTCCAGTCCTGCTACTCTCTACCTCAGTCAGTGCTGGCCGTCATCTGCAACCAACACAACGAGGTGCGGGCATAGCCCGGGCATGGTTGAGTATAACGATACTCAATTGGGACCCCGAGACCCTCAAGTTCTCACAATATCCAACAAGGATAACAAAAAAGTAATGAAACATTGTATAACCATTACTTAGATATATTCCCATACATATACTTAAGTTATCTAGTAACCCATCTCAATCATGAGGTAAACACAAAATTCACTAACTCAGCTCAAACTGGGATTTCATTCCTGGGTTAGTAGCAAGTAACATCCACAGTCAAACTATCGGAATCTTGGATGGTGGTGTACTCCTCTTCTATAGAGTACAGTGGGACTTCTACGTCACATAGAGGCACTTTCCTCCTTCATGGAGTGCTATGGTAATCTTCCTATCGAGTATCGTGGGTCTGCTAATTCATACAGAGGAGCTTCCCACAATGGGTCTGCCACATCACACAGAGGCGCTCCCCATCGTAGCCTGCTGAGGTACTCCTCCTGTCGAGTAACATGGGATTGATGAATCACACAGAGGCGCTCCACACTTTGGGACTTCGACGTCACACAGAGTCACTTTCCACTGTGCTAGTCAAAACACTCTAAGTCGAAAGTCCAGTATTTGTCACGTCTCATCCAGCTACTAAGTCTCCATACTCTGCTCGCTCGTCTCTAGGAGGAGCGTCCCCATGAGCTACTGATCAGCACTCCAAATATCGTGAAGTCCCATGTAGAGGTATCACAATTTTCCGCCTCATCATAGGGGTCTCAATGCAACAGACATCCTGTCAATCGGACGCCCAGTAGGTGATTTATTATAATTTCCGATCAAGGGGTTCAGTTAGATTTTTAGGTTCAAACTAACCCGACCATACCCCAACTGTGTCGAAACCTCAAATGGGATATTGTTATAGATCCATCTGGCTCTAATATTTCGATTTCCGTAGACGGTTCATCGATCGTACACCCAAAGCCCATGATACAGGCGAAAAGGTGTATTCTGGATAATTGGGTCTGGACTGGGGTCCGACCCGGTCCGCAGATCCGACCCACCCCTGAAGGGAGTGGCCCGAACCGAGGGGCTTCCCGGCCCAAGAATGTTTCCCGACCCGAGGGGGCGGCCTGACCCGATGAAGGCATGAAGCCCCAGTTGTTCCGGTGGCCCGGTCAGCCTGGCGAGCTGGTGGCCCGATGGGGGGTCCAGCTCAGCCACAACCAGAAGGGAAGCCACTGCCCCCTTGGCTAAGGCTGAGGCGCACTCCCCTCCGGGTAGCCGGGTCGCCTGGCCGACCGGGCCGCCATCGGGTCGGGCCTCCCCCTCGGGTCGGGCCACTCCGTCGGGCCCGACCACCTTTGAAACAAGCCGACCCCCTTAGTTCGGGACACCATCTCGGGCTGCGCCACCCCTTGTCCTGGGCCACTCCCTTCAGGGCCGGTTCGGACCCGCAGATTGGGTCAGACCCCATTCTGGACCCGATTATCCCTAATACACCTTTTCACCTGTATCATGGGCTTCAGGTGTCTGATCGACGAACCTTCTACAAAAACAAAAATATTAGAGCAAGAAATATTTTTAGGAAAACCTCATTTGAGGTTTCGACATAGTTGGGGTACATTCGGGTTGGTTTGAAACTAAAAATCTATCTGAACCGCTGGAACAGAAATACTAATAACTCACAGACCGAGCGTCCGATTGACGCGTCGTCTATTGCATTGAGACCTCTATGATGAGGTGGACCATTGAGATACTTCTACTTGGGACTTCATGACATTTGGACTATCGATCAGTAGCTCATGGAGCAGATCCTCCCGGAGACGAGTGAGCGGAGTACATAGAATTAGTAGTTGGATGGGACCTGACGACTACTGACCTTTCGACACTGAGTTTTTCGACTAGCCCAGTGGTAAGAGCCTCTGTGTGACACAGCTGACCCAGAGTGGGGAGTTCATCTGTGTGACACAACAGACCCTTGGTACTCAATATGAGAAGTACCTCAGCAGGCTACGAGAGGGAGTGCCTCTGTGTGACACGATAGACCCACAGTGGGGAGCGACTCTGTGTGACGTAGAAGACCCATGGTACTCAATAAGAGAAGTACCATAGCAGTCCAGGAAGGTGGGACATGCCTCTGTGTGACGCAACATGAACATTGTACTCTATAGAGGAGGAGTACACCATCAGCTGAGATTCTGACTATTTGAATTTGGATGTTACTTGCTACTACCCCAAGAATGAAATACTAGTTTGAGCTGAGTCAGTGACTTTTGTGTTTAACTCAGGATTGAGATCGGTTACAAGATATCTTAGGTATATGTATGAGTATATTCCTAAGTAAGGGTTATCTGTTTTTTAGTTACTTTTTGGTTATCCTTGTTGGATATTGTGAGACCTTGAGGGTCTTGGGGTCCCTACTAAGTATCGTTATACTCACCACTGCACATGCTATGCCCGCACCTCGTTGTGTTGGTAGCAGACGATGGACAACGCTGAATGAGGTAGAGAGTAGGAGTATTGGATGGTACCCAGAGGTGGAACACTTGGTGTGACGGTGCACAGAGCGGATGGACGGACGTGGAGTGCTGAAAAGGACATCTATACTTACCCATCTGGTAGGAACCCCGGAGGACGACCCAGTAGCTTCTTTACTTGCTTTTAGTTTTTCTTTCTTTTTGTATCTGTACTTTACTATCAGGCTTGTATTTTTGGCCCCTTTTACTTTCCAGAACTTCTTCTTGTATACAATATTGCTTAGTGTTTTGCTTCCAATTGTGTATTCTGATTGTGTGTGTTTACTTTTTATAAAGGCAATTCCTTCCCCTCTTAGGGATTTACGCCTTCGGTTCTAGTCTCCAGCCCCTGGACTATGGAAGGTGGGCTTGTGGTAGTCATGGCACAGGTACCGAGGACGGGTTGTGAAAAATTTGTATCAGAGGTGGTACCCGGCCTTAAGTGTAGCGGACTACCTGGGTTGAGTTTTAGGGCCCACAATGAGGACGTTGTTCCCTAAATGGGGGGGGGGGGGTTATTGTAACAACCAAAATGATAAAGGGTTAAATGACTAAATGATGTGACTCATATCAACAAGGTGCATCTTCTTTTTCGGGATCCCACTTGATTAGAACTCCATAGTTAAGCCTGCTCAGCCTCGAGTAGTGAATGAGATGGGAGACCTTTTTGGAAGTTTCCCAGGGTGTGTGTGAGTGAGGACAAAACACACTGTAAAGGACAAGTGTTGGCCTGTGGGGGAATTCATTAGTAAGATGACCTATTCGCGCACGTGGGAGGGCCCCAGGGTGTGGACCACGTGTCTGCGGGGAAACTGGTGGTACATGGCGGGCCGGGACTCGAAAAACATGTTAAGGAAGGGTGATTGTGCGATCACTGGGGCCCAGTTGTTACATACATTCTTTCCTTAATGTTCATTTAAATATGAAAACAATATACATGTGTGAGAGAGTCTACCCCCTAATGAAGCAATGTAAGTCATTATTTATTTTCATATAAAATGGATGGTATATGTAACATCTATAGAATATATGTAATATAATCCTTCAAATTATTAAATTTAATTGATGGATTAAATTACACAAAATTCAATGTTTAACTTTTTTTTATGAAACACCACCCTTATCTTGTGTTGCATGCCACATTTTTTTCTCTGATAATGTTTTTTAAATGGAAGACCATGTTTTATGGAACAACAATATACTATTAACATTCAATATGATAATTATCACCATGATAGTGGAATAATAGTAATGAATATGAATAACTTAATTATTATTTTTTTAAATATGTATATATAATGATTTATTTAGTAATTAATTAGTTACAATTAAAAAACCAGTTGGATATAAGTGATATGTTTGTGAACGAACCATTTTATGCCCACAGAGTTATTTTTATCGTAATAAATTAAATTATTCATTATCATTGAATTATCATTCTGAAATTAGTATGTCATATATTCAGTAAAATATGTTTCAATTCGTGCAATAATTTTTAGAGTAATTAAATATGGAGAAATCTAATTTTAAGCATAAAAGATGTATTTTTTTATAAAATGTTGTTCTCCCTTCTTATAGTAGAAAATATTATTTTAAAAAAAAATCGAAGCAATAATAAATTTTATTTGAAAAAATAAAATCATATTTTGATATCTTAATATAAAAGTTACTTTGAGTTATTTTTTTGTACTTTTCTGAAAAATTGCATTTTTTAAAGAATAGTAAAGAAATGAATTTAATTGAAAAATTCCTTTCAATATGAATAATATATAGTGATAAATAATGTTTTAGGGTTTTTTGAAGTCAAAAAAGTTCATATATAAATACATTACTCATATTTAGGTCATTTTAATCATTTTTATATTGGATTTGGATATAAAAATATTGTAATATTTTGGATATTTTCACTTAAAAAAAGTTTTCTAGTTATGTTTGTTGGATTAGTTTTAATGTAATTTATGAAAATTATGTGGGTTAAGATTAAAAAAATCGTTTAATTTTTTTAATAAGAATAATTTATAATATCTATTACCTTGAAATTAGTTTTTGATAGAAATGATTAATGAAAATAATTAAAATTATTTACAGGGATTAAGCAATAAACAATTTTACTTATTAGTTAATCATTAATCATATGGGAAAAAGGAAATTGATACGTGTAAAAACCCAATTTTATTGCAATATTCATACCATAATCCATAATCTATCAATTTTTTTAATTACTGGTGGAACATGATGTAAGGGAGACATCCCAATAGTGTTTAACTTTTGGTATTTACAAGAATTACACTCCTCCTACACAATCAAAAGTAATGTACTATCCCAACATTATCACATATATTAAGCCTTTTTTTATAAAAAATATAAAAAAAACCTCATATAATCCCATATATCATTATAAATCCTATTTTTTTTCAAAAATATGGCAAACGAAGGCCTTTGGTTTAAACCAAAATGTGTTTCCCAGTGGAGAGATAATGTTCATCAATGAACATTTTTGTATTATTTGTTTCATAAAAATATTAATTTTTTATTGATAAATATTATATAATAACTTATAAATATGATTGAATCTATATTTTGTTATGTTAATTGTAAATCCTACTTCTTAAAATACTTCCATCAAATGGGTTACACAGTTATCATTCGTGTCTATGATGGACCACCGCCTCATGAACTGATGTCATTTGTTCTTCCATTACCACTTCTAAATGTTTGTAATAATTATGGACATTAACATTATATATTATATATAAGATATTAGTAATGTATTTATTATTATTATTTTTTTACATGTAAAAATTAATCATGTTTAAATTTTTTTAGACTATGATAATATCGTTCATGTGTATGAAAAACTACTGCCTCGTGATATGATGTGATTCATTCAAAGATTACATGGAATGTATTAAGGATGAAAGTAATATAAATATTATAAATTTAATAAAAAATAATTATAATTGAATTATAATATATGTATATATATATCATTTAACTTTCTTCCGTTCAAGAGGATAATAAAATGGAAACAACATTAACATTATGATATGACATAATCCTCCATGAACAATGTATTCCATTTCTTATTTCTATATTTTATAGAATATTATAAATAAATATTTCCTGAATATATATGAAATTAATATAATGGTTTAAATTTAGGAAATTATGAAACAATTACCAACATTAAAGGGTAAAAAATTACATGTCAAAACAAATTTGAAAAACAAAGAGAACATTACCAGAAACATAACTTTGACATGAATTTGTTAATAAATGGGTCTTATAATCAAATAATCAAATCGTATATCGTGTGAAATATATTATTATTTTTCAGTTAAATATTTATAAGATATGTAAATTTATTATATATGTGGTTTTAATGAGAATGATGAGAATCAAGAATTAAGGTAAGGGAATTACAAGTCTCACTTTTATTTTTGCGAGACTTATGCCATACTGAAAAATAGTTTCTTTTCGTGGTGTATATAGAGATCTATGATATGTTATATCATGAATTGTATATATTTAATGATATTAATAGTTTTAATTGATGTTATTCTATCACGTATCTCATGATTTAAATGTTACTCAAGTAATAAGGATTTTTATCATCTCACTTTTATTCATGGGAGATGCATCCTGTATTCACCACACAAGTTTATTGTATAGTGTATATAATGAATTAAATGAATTTTGAGTTGAATATAATTATATTTATTCTAATTTACATATCCAATTTATGATATATCTGTCATGGTTAATATGGTTTCAATGTTACCAAAGCATTAATATTTATTTATTAACAATTTACCTTCTTTAAGTCTTATGTCATTTATGCACCTATCTATTATTACGAGGTGTATATACACCCATTTTGATGATTTATATCATTAATATACTAATTCTCCTGGTATATTTAGTTTCATTTAATTTAAAAAATCTGCAGTTTTTGTAATTCAATGTATCAAAAGTAGTTAGAGTTTGATATTACAATCCAATGGATTGTCAGAATCAATTGTGATTAAGTTTCCAATGATGGAATATTTTGTACAATATGAAACTAATTCTCATGAATTTACTTCACTTATGCTAATTTATTTTGAAGAAAATATTTCCCTAATTTTTACCCTAGATATGTACTCAATATTTCAAAAGGGTGTTTTTTTTTAAAAATCACATTTTTAGTAAAAAATTTCACCAAAACCATGTTATCTATAATTGTCTTAAAAAGTGTTTTTCAAATTCAGATTGATATTTTAATCAATACATTTATGAAATTATTCTTAAATTATTCCTTTAAATGTTTTCAAATATATTTTTTTAAAGAAAATTATCTTTAAAAATGTTTATGTTTCAAAAAGTGTTTTTCAAAACTAAATGGATATTTTCCTCAAGAATGTATTTAAAGATGTGTTAATGGTATTTCAATTCATAAATTTAGAAAAACCTTTTTCTTAATTATACTCCAATGGGGGTATTTTTTATTTTTACAACCCTAATTATTTTTTAGATGGATTAATATTGTTTCTAGGTGATTGTTATGGAACTCATTTCTCTTCTATTGGTTAGTCTAGGTTCACTATGATTGTTAGGGAACACGTTACTATTATTTGGATTATTGATGTTTAAATGATATTGAAATGAAACCCATTTTGTTTAAAAATAGTAATCAAGTCATAAAAGGTATAATGGTCGTTCCAATGAGTTTATAAATATATTAAATCTTTCGTGTGTTATGATTATGTAATAGTACATGGAAATTTTATGGATAGTTACTTGATAATACAATAAAATGTACTTCCAAAATAAACCAAAGGTTGGTGGATCTGTGACAATCCAATGATGGGTGGGCCCATGAGATCCCTTTAATGAGTTAGGTATTGATGTTGACCATATGATAAATCTACTTTTAAAAGTGATTTATGGGTGAAGTGAACATCTTTATGTCATCATTCCATTATGAACTCTTATGCTCATTGATGGATTTAAATTCTTAATTATTATATTTAGACTTATTGATAAATTTAGAACAACCTGATTTTTTTCTTTTTCCATTGGTAATAAATAACAAGGTTGAAATATTTATACCTATAATGGTTTTTATATGGATAAATTTTATGACCTACAATGAAATAAGAGAAGGCTCGTTAAATAGGAGAAATATTTATTTGACGTCTTGTGAATTGTTTATTTAATTTTTTTTTCATAATTATCTAATACAATTAAACTAAAATTTCCTTAAGAATATACATGATCTATGTTTCATATTTTATGTTTTAAGGTTTTCATGGAAAAATTTGGTTAAAAAATATCAGTGTCATTGTTGGAAATGTATGTTTTACAATTTTTTCAAAGGATCAACGAGTGAGGGTATTGGTATATTAATTTTTTCATAAAATGTCTATTTAGATAAATTTGAATATTATGATGTTTTTAGTTGATATTTTCTTTACTGTTATGGATTCATTAATATCTCTATATGGTTAAGAATTGATATATTATTAATGTCTTAAACACAACTTTAGGTTTCAATGGATGGAGTTTTAAAGTGATTAATGGAATCATGAAGGAATCTTTTTTTGGGTTGACAAATTTTTAAACCTTATAGTATAAATGATGTTTCACTTAGGAAGGAACATTTTCTGATGTTTCAAAATTGGAAACCCTATATGATAGGGTATAAAACATTGTGATTAGAAATTTAGTGGGTTTTAAACCCATTGATGAAGGACGAAAAGGGTTTCACACCTACCACTAGGAGACATGATATACTAGTTAGTATTACCCTTTTTTATAAAAGTATAGATTAATGGATTGTATTTTAGGAATAATATTTATTTTATTATGGAATAATATATGATAAATCCATCTAATAAATTGGTTTCTAAAATAGTCAGGAAATGATTAAAGAATTTTAATTATATTTATTTGTCGAATAATTTAGTTTGAATATTTTGTAATCTGATTGTATTTTTATGATTAAGGAATCATATGAATTTTTAAACATTTTGGGTATCATATTACCATATTCTAAATATTTCGATTGAGGTTAATTTCCAAACAAATGTGGAATAGAATGACTATTCCTTTTATTATTTTGTAGTCTTCAAAGGATGAATTTAGTGCTTATAGAATTAAAAATATCATTCTAAATATTCAAATTCTAGAGAAAATTATGAGAATATATTAAAAGTTGATTAATGGATGAAATTCCACTCCCGATTTAAGTATATTTCTATATTCTCTTAGTGTAGATGGTATGATAATTCATCAATTATTGGAAAAGGACCTTGAGGTAAAATATTATCACTGTTCTATCATTAATGATGATGTGATGGTTTTTTATCATCATAAATTTATGGTTTTAGGGACATTATTTTTTCATTTTTCAATCAAATTCTTGTGATCTATGACTTGAATCACTGTCAATAATTATATACACTTTTCCATAATGACCATATATGTTATACTATGTGAAATACTTGTGAAGAATAAATTAATTTAAATGTTATATTTCCCACATTCCCCTTTAATGTTTTTTCATTAATTCATTTTTAATATTTAGGTTTAAATAATGGAACTAAAAAAATGTTAATCCATTGATAACAAATATGAATTCAAAAGGTGAAATTCAATTTATGGGTGTATGATGTAACATCCCGATATTATATGAAACGAATCTAAAATTAATTTAATATCTTTGGATACATGTGTTACATGAAATGGATAGTTTATATTACATTATAAGAATAATGAAAGATATCTCGTTTTTCACACAACATGCATTCCATTATTAATGTGTGTCACACGCAATACTGAGTTTCACAGAACCCCAATATACAATTAATAGTTGGTATGAAAATTGTCACCTTACCATTGGAATGTCATGATTGAATAGGAATAAATAAATTATGAAATAATATTTCAAATTTTTATATATAATTAATTTTATTGACCAATTTATTGTAAGTGAAAATAAAAATCCAACAAAATATAAAAGATGGTTCTTATGAAAAAACTATTTTACACACAAAAAAGAATTAAAAATAATGAATTAAATAGATAAAAAATATTGAATTATATTAATTAAATATTATATTTTATATTCAATAAAATATTTTTCAATTCATCCAAATTTTTTTACAGGTATAAAATAGGGACAAATCAAATTTTAAGACTAAAAAAGACGTATTTTTTTTCTAAAGGTTGTTTTCTACATTTTATTAGATTACCTGTTTTAAAAATAATTTTTAATATATTATTAATTATTATTTAAATAAATAAACATAAGTTTTGATAGTTTATTTTAAACATTTACTTTGGGTAAATGTATGGTATTTTTCTGAGAAGATTTAGTTTTTAATAAAATGTGAAGAATGTAGAATTTAATCAAAAATTGACATTTCATCTACAGGAAATATAATAAGAAATTATGATGTAAAATTTTTTTAAGGTAAAAATAGTTCCATTATAAATATATTAAATAAACTTGTATCATTGGAATCATTTTTATATTAAATTTGGATATAAAAACATAGTAAACTTTTGAATATTTTAACATAAAAAACACGCAGTCTTGTTCTGTTTGTGGGATTTGTTTTAAATTAAAATTTTCCACTTATTCAGATGGTATTTAAAAAAATGGATTCAATAATTTCAATCATAATAATCGATAACACATATTAATATATAAAAAAATTTGATGAAAAGTATTAGTGAAATCCATAAAATTAATTACAATGATTAAGGGAAAATGTTGTTTACTTAGAGGCTGAACATTAATTTTAGGTTTCCAGATGTCCTAAAAACTAGTAAAATCCCCATTGTGTGTCCTAATTTAGACAATACACCTTATTTTACATAAAATTAATCATTATTTAAGGATATTTATATAAGATAGACCAACCTATGGTGTTTACCTTTTGGTATTTAGAAAAATGCGACTCCTCCTCCACTATAAAAATGATGTCACTATTTCAACTTCTTCACACCACTAAATACATTTTTCACATAAAAAACATCCCAATTAACTTCTTAAAATAATTCCTCTCATCATATAACCCTCATATAGTCAATAAATAAAACCAATGGATTCTTTTGGTTCAAACTAAAAGGAGTTACTAAAGAAGATGAAAAGTTCATGATTGAATGTTTTGGTTTTATTTCGTCCATTAAACAATTAAATTATTTTTATATCAGTAAAATATAAAAACCACATATAATGAGTTTTTTATGTTATATGTTTGAACTAAAACATTAAAAACATCAATAAAATGGGATACAAAATCATTTTTCGTGTGTAAGCCGGACTACAGCCTCACCAACTGAAGTCATTCATTCATCTATTATCACATCTCAAGAATAGAGATAATGATGCTCATGATGTTTATATATGATATATAAGAAATAAAATATGTATTTATTGTTCTACAATTATTATATAACACATTATGTCCTGAATTCCATTTTTTTAACATGATAAAGTCGTTCATGTGTGTGGCAGACTCTCACCTTGCAAAGAGATGTGATTCGTTCAATCTTTACATGGAATGTATTAAGGATGGGTGTAATAAATATATGTGGTGTATAAGAAATAATAATTAAGCTATTATAATAACTTATATATCATTTTATTTTCTTTCTTTCAATTTGAAATGATAATGGATACAATGTTCATGCATTCACACATACTATAGCCTGCATGAATGGTGTATTTTATTTCAAATATCAATCTTATTAGATTATTTGAAATAACTATATCTACGATATAAATTATATTAGTTTCTTGTTTTAGATTCTGGAAATTATTATACAAAAATCCTAGAATGATGGAAAAAATAAAAAGTCAAATCATTTTTTAAAAATAATGTTGTCCTTAGTTGAAACGTAACATTAAAATAAAATTGTTAATTAACGGGTAAGATAAAGTCATAATAAAATAATATATTGTTATATATTTAATATGTTTATTTTATAGGTCAATAATAAAATTATTTTTATTATATATTAGGTTTTAATAAGAATGTCATGTTCCAATTCTTTGGGTAAGGGGATTTGTAATCTCACTTTTATTTTTATGGGACATATAAGATACTCAACACTTATTTATTATGTGTGGTGTATATAATACCCTATTAAATTCTATCAAATGAATTTAAATAATTTAATTACATTAAAAGTTCCATCTATTTTTTTCACATATATCTTGTTTCAAAATTTACTAAAGTAGTAAGGGTTTTTATCATCTCACATTTATTTATGTGAGATGCATAACTTAATATCCACTTATTTTTATTGTGTGGTGTATATAATACCTATGAATAGATTTTAATTTTATAATCCTTAAATTTATGGGCATATACATATCCTTTTTTGGATCTAACATCCATGTGGTTTATGGTTTATATGATTCAAAATTGGCAACATATTTGTTTTTTCACAATTAACCTTGTTTGAGACTTAGGCATGTTATCCACCAACTATATTTTATGAGGGGTATAGACATCCCCTTTTTTGGTTTTATAATGAAAATACTTATTTTAATTATATTTTATGTTTCATTTAATTTAATAATTTCATGGAGGTTATGATATAATGTTACTAAATTGGTAAGAGTTTGATATTACAATTTCATCGATTATCGATATTATTTGAGATTAAGCCTTCAATATTGAAATATTATGATATAACTATATATAATTCTAATTAATTCTGTAATACATTTATTATTTCAGGATAATAATGTTCCCTTCATTTAACAATCATTATGTACATTAAATTTCCAATCAATTGTTTGATGAAAAATCATCCTTTCGGTTGAATATTCTTCTAATTCCTTGTTTTATATAAATTAATTCATTTTTTGAGTTTTAATTTTTTAAAAATGGAAGTATATTTTCATCAAATATTTTTTAAAATTAATTTTAAAATGTTCCTTTATAATTTTATGAATTTATCTTTGTAGAAATGTATTTTTCACAATGCATAATGTTTCAATAGTTTTTTTCAAAATGAAAAAGGAAATTTTCAACCAGAATTATTTTAGTGATAATTTAATGGTATTTCCATCCATGATAACTCACAACCCTAGTTGTAACTTATCCTATATGAGGGATAATGTTTATTGAAACCATCCCCATTATTTTTTGTATGGGATATGATTTTTTTCAAAGGGATTTTTGTGGAACTTGTTTTTCTATTTGTTAATCAGGTTTCAAAGAGATTGTTATGGAACCCATTTCTTTTAATAGGTTAATCTTGATTAAAAGATATTGAAAATAAATTAATTTATATTTCATAGGTTAATCCAGTTATAAATAGGTAATGGTTTTTCAAATGAGTTTATTGTGAAATGGAATATTTTATATGTTATGGTTTTGTAATTGTACTTAGACATTTTTTAGGTGGTTACATTATGAAAAAATGATGGGAGGATGCATAATAATCTAATTATAGGTACTTCCATGATAAAAATATGATGGGTGGGTCCATGATATTCCTCTAATCGACATGATATGGAAGTTGACCGTATGGTTATTTCATTTGATTGGGTGATTTTAAGAATGAAGTAAAAATTATGTCCCATCTTTGGTACATGTTTTTTATGCTGAATTATTATTTATAATGTTTACAAAGATTTATATTAATATCACATGGCTCATTATTAGTGATTATGATTACATTTCCCTATTTCATGTTTTTTGTATTTTATGATCCATGTTTTAATGGGTACAAGTTCTTTTAAGAATTTCCAAATCACAATGGTTAGGTTATCATACCCTTATACACTCATATGATCTGTAATGAAATTCCTATACTAATGAATTTTTTTACAGTTTGTATGAATTTATTACCACCCTTTATTTTTATAATAATGAGTTTGAATGATTTGTTTCTAAAAATGATTTCACAAGGATGATGTTGCAGAGCAAATGTGAAATAAAATAACTTGGGTTAAATGGGAGAGTGATTTGTTTGATTACTAGTGAATTATTTATTTAGGTATTTTTACAAATTATATTAAACTTTTAAAATAAATGGTACTCATAAATTTTAGTGATCCATTTATTTTTATGGTTTCATTGAGAAATTTGGGTAAAAAATATCAACATCATACATGGATATTTAAAGAATATTATTTCAGCACAGGAGTCGTGACTGTAGGTCCTGTGATGTTATAGTATATGTAATTGTTCTTAATAAATAATAACTTATTTAGGATATAATCATTATTATATAGAGATAAAATCCACATACTATCCCTACATTATGATCATTGAAAAATGGAAATGTTACACGTGTGTACATATGACCTATAGTCTATATGACTGTAACATTACTTATTTTTTATAACCATATTTTCTGGTTAGTTTTAAAATAATAAACTATTTATAAAAAATATAATTAATTATTATTATTCCATTTATGATGTAAAAAATTCAGATTTGAAAACATTCATCATATTGATATTGTTTTGAAATTAGTAACTTATTGTCCTCATAACACTCAATATGGAGAAAATAAATTATGTTATTAAATATATAATTAAAATAAATTAATATATATTTTAAAAATAAGGGATTTACTTGAGAAATTTTTTTTATGAAATCAAATATTTAATATATTTTTCTTACACAAAAGATAAATTACATAATCGAAAAGGCGTGAATCATGGTAAGAGTTGTGTCTCCAAAAATCCTTTTTCGAGACTAGTGTTGTTATATACGCATGTTTTTTAGATGGGGAATATACTAATAATTTATATATTATATCATTAATATTTCATAAATCTGTATATTTTTAGTAACAATTCATTGGAATCATTCAGGGTAGTATTGATTCAAAAGTTTCCAAAGAGGATATAGATTTTGTTTCTATCACATTTTAATAGTGATTGTTTATGGTTGAATTTTCATTCTCAGAAAATATGTTTCCTTTGTATTATAAAATCATTTTATTTTATTATTATTTTTTTATTAATTAAATTTTCAAGGTAATATTATCATACCCCCCTCTTTTCTACATAAATTATTGGCAAAATGTTTTTATGAAAGGATGACTTCATTTCTATCTTTGTTCAAAAACCCATTTTCATCCATATCGATGTTTTATAAATATATTTTCAAGAATTTTGTTCAAATTATCTGAATTATTTAAGAATTATATTTTTACACATGATTTAATTTTAAAAAAACGGTGCGATGTAATCTTCTTATCATTTTATAAATGAGGTACTTATTAGCAATTTTTCATTAGAGGGAAAGGGATTTAATAATATTATACAACATGTACATTTTTACCTTCTTTTATTACCACAAAATTTTTTAAATATTACCTTATAATTTTATATGGTTATTTAGAAATAATATTTGGTCTATAATTTCTTGTAATATTTTAATTTTTAATGATGTAATTTCAAACTAAAAAGTGTATTTGTTTCAATAAAGATTCATTTTAATTATTCAATGAAATATGCATCAATGATTATAAAATTTGATGGTACGAATTTCTTATAAATTATGTTTATATGAATATCCCATATTTACATAGCTTTATCACAGTTACCATAATAGTATAATAAATCCATTTTTTCCATATCTCAAATTCATTTATTATTATATATCATTTAAACATGAAATAAGGCAAGATTATGCAATCCATTTTCATTGCATGGTTAATTTTTATGATTTTTTCATATCATTTAGATTCATTACATGGAACACATAATTCTAAAAATGTTATGATCGGTTCACCTAGATATGTATCCAATACATTTTGTAATTTTTTAGTCTCATAATATGTAACAATTGGGATTTTGGAGTAATGTTAATATATTAGGCACCATTTTCCATCATGTGATATAGTCTATGAAATTAGTATTGAAAAATTATATTATTATTTTAGATCCTGTTTCACATTTCCCATGATTCCATAATCTTATGATATTATGTTCTTTATATTATGATCTAAAATTTTTACTCTTGAGCCATATATTTTTTGATATCACGTTATAATTTAGACTCTAATTTTATGCTTCCTAATCATGTGTAATACCATACTGTGATTTTTTAGGTCCTCTATTTTTTAATGTAATCCCCATGTTATCCCATACAGTTTTAGAGCATGAAATGATTTAGAAGAAAATTATTTATAATAAAAAATATTTTACTTCACTCTCACATGATGAATTGTGAATCACGTATTCCACAATTACTAGGCCTCAAGATTATATTATTATAATTAATGGATTTAAATTTTAAAAAACCATGTCAAAATTTGTGTAGAAATCTTGGTTCACTATAGATTGTATATTGAAAAGGTTTTTTTAATTATTCCCAGATAATATGAGAAATCATTATCCAAAATCCTATGTATACAATTAATGATAATTATATGTATTGTGAAGGATTCTATAATTTTGGTGATGTATAGAGTGAGTGGGTTACAAGGAAATACATCCCTATCTGGATACATCAAGTTGATGTTCCTCCCAAAGATTTTCCCCAATTGTAAAATATCCAAAAGTGTGCATTGAGGATGAATAAATTTTCCCCAAGTGAACAAAAACAAGACTCGATACACACAGGTTTTGAAACTCCTGAAGAATATTTTTTTCAAAATTATCAAACTCTTTATGAATGCTTATGGAATATATGATCAAATTATTCTGTTTAAAAACATTATTGATAATTTTACAATAGATATTCCTTATTAAAACCTTGAGACTCTTAAGTGAGGATAAACTAATCATTTATAAGTTATTAGTACACTAAATATAGGGTATCCCTTATTATATATATTTTTTAATGTATTCTCATATTGTTTTTCTTATTTTAGTTAATAGTGGGAAATTGTAGAATGAATTTCAATAAACAATAATATAGGCAATGAAATGACTTTCCTTATAAATATGCCTTGAATAATAGGAACAACAGTTAGTTATGTTGTTATCATAAAAATTGAAATAATGAAAATTATGAATAACAATAGGTACACAATTGAATTTATAAACACACAAATGTAGATACGAAAAAAATCTCAAGGAATATTTAATACTAATTCTAATAAAAAAGTGATTCAATTTCTTACATGTAATTTATTTGAGAAGGGGAGCTATGGAAAATTACTTGAAGGGATAATAAATTGAATTATTAGTGGGAAGGAGGGGAAACAGAAGCTAATTCCTGATAAAAAAACAATGATTCAACTTAACAATAATCAAGTAAATATTTTTCAACCTACTCACCACTAACAAATAAATTTTATAGATGTTTGTAATATCGTGATTATCAAATTAAATACCCTAATATAAGGAATAATTATTAAGGTCATATGTTATGGTAGTCATTAATGTAGAATGATTGAAGGGTTCATGTTTTTTAATTTAATAATAATGTTGTTATATTGTATTTAATGGTATTTTGGTTATAAGAATCATCAATCTTATATGGATCTTTCTTCAGTCCATCTTCATTAATGATTAGTAAGATTAGTTTGAATGGTAATAATAATCTAAAAATTACATTTGATAGTAAAGTGATATTTTTTTGAAGAAACACATGAATGAGTAATTAATAAAAATTGAAATATAATTTTTATTGTGGCAATTAATGTCTATTAAGATTATTTGATCTTCTAGAAAAAATATCCATTATATAATAAATTTGTGGTATAAAATTAATTTTATAATTAATGATATTTTTAGATATGTTTCATTTTTTTTGAAATTTATAGGAAATATATCAATATATGTTTTGATAATTGGGAAACAACCAATGTTGGAAACCCATCGCATCCAGATAGGACACATGGCTTGAAAACATAACCGAAGGATGACATGGTTTCATATTCTACCACAAGGTTACATGATGGACATCTCTATATGGAATTTTTTTAGCATAAATTATTTTTGTGGGTAAATATGATATTGATTTTGGAATGTTATTATATAATCATGTTTTTTTATAATTGTTATGATTTTGTGTTGATTAGTGATATTTTAAGAAATATTTTTTTTGGTTGAGATGTATATAACATTTAATTTTTTGGAAATGGATTATTTGGAATGAATTCTATTATACTTTTCATGAAGTATATAGAAGGTTATGAAATAAACTATGAAGTTAAAACCATATTATTTGTTGTGATTATTGAGGTTAATTCAGATATATGGTTATTTATTTATATAATTATATATGTTAAACATTTGGTTTTATTATCAAATTTGGGAGATTGATATATTCATATTCATTTTGGGTATTATATTATTTAGTGATAATCATTTTGGTTCTAATAATGTTTGGAGGAATATCTTTTCACTCTTTTATAGATTTTATGTTCCATTTCAATTTAATTTAGTTTTTTCACATATTAGATGTGTGTGTTGGATATTAATTATGTAGAGTAATAAGTGAAGTGAAAATTGATCAATGCCAAACTGAATGATGATTTTGTGTTTATGAAAAAATATCACGTATGTATATTTTATGGTGTTCTCTATCATGATAATAAATAAATGCATCAACTCTAGGAAAAGGATCATGAAAATAAATGTTATCCTATTATCTTAATATATACTTAACCAATGGTCTTTTAATTCATCATAGAATTATGTATTGGGGTCATTAAATTTCACTTTATCATTTATTTTCATGTGATCAGTGATCCTTATCATTTTCCATTATAGTTTAAAATCTTCTTTAATTCCCATATTTTCACTTCCAACCAATTTCTTCTTGTATTAAACCTAATAATCTATTATTCTATACATAATTCTATTGTCTCATTCCTCTATTTAGAATTATGTTAATGAATTTTTTTTAAAATGATGTGTTTTCAAAAATCAATATTCAAATTCCAACTTAGAATGATATAGAATTTGGAGAGAATAATTAATTTTATGGTGTATGACTGTAACACCATGAAATTTAAAAAAACACTATGTTTAATAATGTCTAAAACATAAAACACTAAGATTAAATGAACAATGATGTATTATTAAAATATTAGTGTTAAGAAACGACCATTATAACCAACCCTAAAAAATTAATGAAATGAATATTTATAGCCATATAATGGAAAATATATCTCATGGTTTTTTGTAAAATAAATATATTGATTAAATAAAAATAACAACTACTCATGTTATTGTAATTTCATTTTATGCTTCAAAATTACAATACAATAAAAAAATTAATAAAAATTATTTTTTGAGGAAATATTAATATTTATTTTTGGAAATTTAATAAATTTAATTTTATAAAATGATAAATATTTGTGAAATAATCCTATAAATTTATTTAATAGTGTGATTTTTTTATTCATGGAAAATATTTTGTTTTCAATGAATAATTTATAATATTTTTTTTGTGGAGCATTCATTTATTTTTAATAAATTATGTTATTTAAAAGTTCCATTATTATTTTATTTTTAATAAAAACAAACATATGCTTTATTTACATAATGTTTATTCAAAATAAATTCATTAAAATAATCATTATAGTAGAATTTAGTGTATGATTATTTTTAGGCTTAAAAACACATTTGTTTGAAAACGGTTTTTTAGTAAATATTTTATATCAATTAAAAAAAATATATAATTACCCAAAAATAGGAATGATTAAAATGGAATATATAGATTATATATCTAAAAACAATAATTTAAATTTATTGATTTAATTTTTATTCATGGAGTTCATAAATGAATTTCTATTACTTATAAATGAATTTCACGAAAAACGACCTTTGATAAGTTTTATGGGTTTATTATTTCAAATGGATCTCTACTAGTTCTATATATTGAAAATGATATAGTTTTTAAAATATTTTTAATCCTAACAATTAATATGAAGTAATAGGTAAACAATAATTTTGTTTATTATTAAAAGTTAGAAACATTAAAAAACTAGTTATGATAGTGAAAAACAAAAACTGTTAAAGTGATTTACCATTCATGTAAATGAAATAACAAGTTAATAAATTATTTGTTTAATATTATATTTTTAGAACGGCCATATAAACCATAAAATAAATTATTTTCCAATTTTGGAGGAACTTCAATTGAGAGTGATTCCATATTATTGAATTTTTTTGGGTATTTACAAAAATTCCGCCCTCCTAAATTATAATAGAGATCCCACTCATCTCACAACATCACATATCTCAGGCCATATGGATAATCTCAATACTCCAAAAATAATTACCCAAAATATTTGTCCATATTATTTATCTTTTTTTCTTCCCCAAAGAGAAACCTTAGGGTCCTAAATAACGGATCAGATGAGGTTCCTCTTAGAGAAGGTAATGATATTCACCAATATCATTCTATTATATAATCATTTAACTCTAGAAATTACATCATAAAATATTAACTATAACTAAAATATAACAACAAAAATATAATCTAAATACATTTATTTTATTATGTTTATTTAAAAATATTTATCCTTCTCATCTTCTATAAAATTTTAAACAAACCCATCGTTCCCATGTAATCCTGAAAAATGACTCGTGAACCCTTGTAATTTTTCTTCCATCATCACGTATACAATATTAACGAAAAATTAATATATAATTATTTTAATGACATATTAATCACATATTATTCAATATTTAAAGTAAACATATATTATACCTTCTTACCTTATATTCCATTGAAAAATGACATCATCATTTGTGTGTATGGAAAACTACGTGCTCATGTAGAGATATTATTCATTTTTTATTAATGAACCACATGGATGATATATGTATGTGCATGTAAAAAAATTACCTTTATATTATAATTTTTATTTTTATAATGATAAAAAAATTACAATTTTAAACAATTATTGTTGAAGAATGGAAATGTTACACATGCATACGTACGACCTACCATCTATATGATTTTGATGTAGTTAATTTTTAGTAACCATATAACATTATTGTTTTTTCATGTATAATTACTATATAAAAAACATAATTATATGACATTATTTATTCTACATATTATTGAACAATGTCCCTTTTGATGATGTTAAATATACCAATGCTATTTTGATATAATGAATATAGTGTTCTCAAATCACCTATTGTAGACATATCTGATTATATAATTAAATAAATAATTAAAATAAATTAAGTAAATGATTTAATTATAAGATATATAACCTGAAATATATTCCTCATAAAAAACAACTGATATCAATTTATTCTTATGGATATTAAATACATAAAAAATCATAGACTCGAGATAAGAGTTTCTCCAGAAAATATCCTTCTCTGGGACACATCTTCTAATATTCTCTTAATTTCATTCAAGTAGTGTATATAATGTTACGTTGTAAATTTTTTCATAAATACATTAAACATAGTTATATTTTATATAATAAACAACTTACATAGCTCATCATATTTATGATTCAATAGTTAGTAATGTGGTATGAGGTTATGTTTGAATCTCATTAAAATATGAGCTATTTTTCAATTTCCATTATAATAAATTATCTTATAATTTTATAATATAAAAATTTAATTTTTATATAATCTGGTTAGTCATTATTTATTTAGGAAATATTACAATTATAATCTCTTGGGTAATTTTTTTTGAATAAATTTTTTTATGGATAATTGAAATCAATTCTCTCTTTGGTCAAACAATACTTTTTCTTCTATATGGGGTTTTGTAAAAATATTTTCAAAATTGATTATATCAAAAAAAAGATATATAAATGGAAACGTTAGGCGTATTTTATAGAAAATGGAAACTTTTACATATACTTGTACATGATTTTTAAATATAAACATCCATTTATACAATATAAAATATCAGGATGCGAAATGATTCATGAAGACAAAGATCATTTTAAAACAAGAGGAAAGAAGTATAAAATATTAATTTTATTCTCCATAATGTGATACTAAATCCATATGACCTCATTAAATTAAATTGGATAACATTTTTCAAATATAAATGGAATTTAGGAGTTATAAATATCACTAAGGGAATAAACATGATAGGGTAACATAACAACTTAGCTAAAGGTATAACATGAAATCATAAAATATAAGTATAATGAGTAATGAAATTTAAGATTGGAATAAAAAAAATGGTATAATAATATCATGGAAACATAGTAAATTTTGAATAAAAAAATTACATAAATATGAGATAAGTTTTACATCCTAGAAAGTATCATATGGTTTAAAATTTCTCATATAGTATTCAGTATCTTCTATAATCGGAAACAAGATGTGTCGTGAGATATGATATTAAAATATGTATTGGAGCACTATATGGATGATCCCTTATTATTATTTTCATGATAAATGTGTTCCATATAATGTATATGATACATATGGCATAAAAATAATAATTACCCATGGGAATAAAATGGGATCTGTTATCTGTACTCGCATTATATACAATTGAAATTCAATAATAAAGGATTTTGAAAAATAAACAGAAGGAAATTACAACCCCAAACAAGGAGAATAATATAGGTATATATGAGATACATATATTTTAGTAGTTTATAAGAATTATATACTATTAAAGAGAGATAAAATGTGTTAGAAGAAGATTGGCATAAACCCCAATAAAATAGTGGCTTATAAAGATCCATCACATAAACTAGAGCGTTCATGTGTTTTCATTATCACCCTAAATAATAAAATTATGTAAATTATCCAATTTCATATGAATATTTTTATATATCTATATTTATATTAGATTATTCATTATTATGATATATTTAATTAATTAATATTTAAGGTTCATGTTGGATATTTTGATGATATTCAGCTTATATTAACATAATGACATTTGAAAGATGAATATGTTCAAAAGATAATTATTTAATCACATATATAATAATAATAATGAGAAAATTGTAATTTTTATACAAAAAATTTTAATTTTAAAATAAATCATGGACTGTGGTTATAAAAACTTATCTACGTTACAATCGTATACATTACGTGTCATACAACACCATATGCAATCTTTCAAATTTTCAAAGACCATAAAAGAATATATATTAAGGTATACATGAAAAATTTATAATAATTATTATATAATTAATATCATATTATTTAATTTAATACTCTTACATTTACAATCATTATTATGAAGTAATAAAAATAGAATCACATCACTTTGTGAGGTCATGGTCCGTCAAACACCCGAACTACATTATCATTATTTTAATGGATGGTAATGTATGAATGAATATGATGTATTACTATTAAATAATAATTAAAAATTCCAAAATACAAAATATGAACATAAAATCCATTATAATTATCTTCCCTTATAATAATTAATGAAAACACTTCACATAGGTTTCTCAGGTGGTTGTCCACCATACATACGAATGATTTTTTCATTTTTCATATGATTGAAGTATAAGTGGATAAAATTTATGTACATAAAATAATAATAAAATAGAATATGGGATATAATAATGATTATTTATCATAATATTCCAGCAATATGTTATGGGGTTGGATAAAGAAATAAAAAAAGGATTCTTGGTTAAGAATGACACTTATTCTTCAGACCACTTCTTTAGGATTATATGTAAATAATTCATATATTGGATTTATTATAAAACCAATAGTTTAAAGACATGCGGAGGGAATTAAAGAAGGTATTTTTTCATTACTTTCTCAACAAATGGTTTTTAGGTATGGAATAGAGAGGACATGGGTTCCATTTTGAATGGGAGGAGAAGCGACATCCTTGTAACTTCCAAAAACAATTCAATAATTGGAAGTAATCATCAGGAAGAGTTCCCAAAATTTTAAAATAATTAATTTCATGAGATATAATGTTGATAAAACCATTGAAATTTAAAATAAACATGTTTTATGATTTTTAATCCATTTACCTATTTAGTGTAACCCCCCAGGGTAAACCAGTTCTAACATTAACTATGCTAAGCGGTTGTTGATGTTTTTACTACTAATTTTGAAAATAATATGTTGAAAATATTATATAATATTAGGTAAAATAATTAAAAGCATGAATTAAATTAAATAAATTTTATTTAATATATTTTTTAGAATTTTATTATAAATTAAACATGACCACTTGTAGAAAAAATGGGTTTTTCAGAAATTCATTTTGAACAATAAAATGATCTTATAATAGATATATGATAAGTAATATGAATTTAATTAATTTATATTAATATTTATAGATATATTAATAATATATATCATTTAATTAACTTTATATTTTTGGATGTTTTAATTTGTTAAAATGGAGATACATCATGTACATTAAAATAGTTTGTAAGTAAAATGGGGTTTAATTTATACAAATAAACTTCTATTAAATTTTTATATAATTATTATTTAAATGTAATTAATATGAGGACATATAAATAAATATAAATTCTGTTAACTTAATATAATATTAAAATAATCCTGGTAATTTTACATTATTTAAATTATAAAGAATAAATGATAGTTTTTCCCAAAATCTGTATTTTCACTATTCACTGATAAGTAAATATTTTCCAAAAAATACTAAAACCTCTACCTAAGATAATAAAAATAATATCATTAAAAAAATGATTTTAATTTTATTAAATTACACTTTTAAACATTCATAAATTTAATTTTAATATTAGATCATAAAAATAATGAAAAATCGTTTTTGTTGAAAACATAATTTCTGTTGAATAGATTTATTTATTAAAAATTGAATCATTATTTATTAATAATTTATATATTTATTAAAATAAATATATATATTATAATTTCGGTAATACTATTAATTTAGTCTAATTTAATGGCTAGGTTATAATACTCATATTTAAATAAATATTGTTTGTTTGGGGTCATTTTTTTGTTTTGCAAATTCCATCAAACATTGATTTCATATTTAAAAACTCAGGGTGTTAAATTATTCACCCCATAAATAATATAAAAATCAAAATTTTAATATAGATGAGGTTGGAAATATAAGAGGTTATGTCTGTTTCATTTCATCCTCTGCTTCCCTTGTTTTCTCTTCATATTTATGGTTCCTCCATAGCCATTTTGTCAGTTGATTGATCATGCTATGTAAATTTTTTTCTCTATGTTCCAAATATGGAATAAATTTATTAAAAATTTAATCAAAAAAGATGAATAATTTAAATTAAAATTAACCATATAGGTGATTCGTAATAACATGTTTTCAAGAAATACACATTTATATCATAAGATGATATCATATTAACTATATGTTAACTAAAAATAATTAAATAAAAAAAAGTTAACATTTTTAAATATAGAACTTATAATATACATCCTAATAATTACTTATTAGGGTGGTTTTTAATTATTTAATATGATGAAACATTAATCTCATGAAAATAGTTTTTAGAAAAAATGTAATTTAAAGCCTAAAAATAAGCTTATATTAAAATCATGTTTAAAAGGGAATTAAATATAAATAAATAGATAAAATATAACATAGTTACAATTATTATATTGGGACATTTAAATTACTTAATTTATTAGAAATAATTGACTATTTTACAAAAAAAACATTTTTAAATATTTACTAAATAATCAGTATATTCTGAAAATTTCAAAAAATTAACCATAAGATAATATCAATATTATGATTACAAAAAGATTTAAATTTTATAAAAACTAGTTAAAAATCTTAAACATATTAATTACAATGTTTTCCATACAGGAAATAAAAATACTTTTTGAAGAAAATGTATTTTGGAAGAAGAAATGTCATTATTAAAAATGATGTTCTCATTTCCAAAGAATATATAAATTTTGTAGATCATTAATATAAATATTCAAATTTATTTAATTATATTCATAACCTCTAATTTAATTATACATTATATGATGATCATATTTAAAAATCATGGTACATTTGGGTTCAATGTTGTATGTCACTTATGCTATTAAACGTTGGTTTCCATTTTAATAACCCAGAGAATTACATGTTTCAGTTTCTTAAAAATTTTATATATGAATATTATTATATATTTTTTATAAATGGTGGATTTTTTTATCTATTTTACAAAATAGTGGATGTAATTCTTTTTCAAATTATATGACATAAACAGAATTACCAAGAATCATGATGACTTTTTTTATTTAAGGTTCACTTATATGTTTTCATGATTATTTATAATGAAAAATTATTATAGAATATTTTGTTATTTTTAAATTATACATGGAATTATTTCAAACTGAAAGGGGTATTTATCCAAATAATTATTCCATTAAATCATTTTAAATACATCTTCATATATAATTTAGACATTTGATGTTGTGTATTTCTTCTAAATTATGTATATATGTCTCCCAAATATATTCCTAGATTATTATAACTTACAATGAAATAGTTAAAAAAACCTTATATTCACCTATAAAAATCTCTCATTATTAAATTTACTTTTATTATGACATGAGACGAGATTATGAAACCCATATTTAACATTGGTAAATATTTTGTTTGTCTTAATGATTGATTTAAATTTTCTAAAAAACATAATCATTAAATTGCTATGATGGATCCACCGAGATCGAACTCCATTGCATCGGGTAATGTTTTATTCACATGATACATCATGTATGGGATTATGAAGAAACCCTAATCCATTACAGGATTGTTTCCACCCTGTGACATTGTGTGGTTAGTTACCCTCCACTAATTTTTATGTTTTTTTAGATGTTTGTACAAAAATTCCAATGATTCTATGATATTATGATACCAAATTCTTTATACTACGATACCATGATATATATCTTGAGCCTCCTCATTTATGATACCATATAATAAGCTTAGATGATAAGTAAATCTTCCTTATCATTATTATTCCCCTATGAGGAAGTGTATCTCTCCCATTTTGTAAACATTTTCTATAGGCTATCCAATACAATTTAGTAAGTTGAATGTATTTAGAGCTCAATATAGAAAATAATTTTTTTTAATTTACTTTCTTTTGATGTATTATGAACCATGTATTCCAAATATTGTACTCCACACAATTAATGGGTTTTTATTAATATATTTTTATTAAAAAAATCATTGTATAATATGTGTAAAATGTTTGGGTCTCTGTAGATACACCATATGTGGGGGATATCTTATAGTTTATGCATCTCATTTCCATTTATCACAAAATATTATGAACATTACTTCATCTTTATGTATTATGGTATAGAAACATGAGTTCATTAATTTCTATTATCATGGTTTCAGGTATTCAATCATGTCTATATTGGTTTTATGATATATAAATTTCATTTAATGTGGTAAAAATTTATAATTGTATAATACGAAACCTTAAATTACATACAAAATACTTTTGTGGATATGAGTAAGAACCAAAAAAATTATATTGGTGATTAAACTAAATTTAATTAAATAGATTTATATTGAATTTATATATTTAGATTTGATGTTTTTTTCATCATTTGTAGAGTTGATTCAAGGATTCCAACCTGATTTAGTTTATTTTTTGGTGGTGTAGTTGGATTTTATGACTAATCAAATTTGGGATGATCCCATAGTGGATAATTCGTGGAAAAAGGTATAGACAAAAATTACTATTTTTTCCTTCCTATATATGAGGGTAAAATATTTGTTTAAAAGAAAAAGTGGCAGCATGAGGATATTAGTAAGACCTTTAGAAGGATTCACATAAGGATAAATCATTTAATTCAATTTATTATTTGATTAATTAGGGATGTAGCTTGATAGCGGTGGATTTTCCTTCATGGATATCATATAGAGTCTGATGTTTGTTGGTAGAATTTTTAGAGTTAGATCCATGTGAAGTTATTCTCTTTATTTGTTATCATGAAAAATATGATAGCAGTTTAACACCCTCTAATATAGAAGATTTACAATAATATATTTTGGGTTTTGATTCTTGAACCTTCTATATTATTCTAAAAATATTCTTTAAAGATCATTCTGCGATAAAATTTAAATTTAAAGAGGTTTTGTGTTATGAGATACTTTTTTGGTTAACCATATATATTCAAAAAATATATTTAGTTGTTACTTAAGGCTCATATGATTGATAAAAATGTCAATGTATATGTTTTTCTGGAGAAGGAAACCATAAAAATAACAATCATAGTGGATTGGTTTAGAGGAGTTATATTATTGTGTGAGAAGTCATGTTTTTTCAATACTGAATAGTCATTATGAAAAATATTTCCCAAATTTTTGTAGAGGTATTTTTTCATGGGATTATTATATGACATTTCCTATAGATTAATTTCATTAGTGGATTTAAAAATTTATATATTTAGATGTTGATTATCCATAAGTATTATCATCGAGATAGACATTAGTGTTCGATGTTTTCTAAATAATTGTTTCCCATAAGTTATTTTCTTTCATAGAAGGTTCCATGAGAGTTTGAATCCCAAAGTGGATATGGATCGGTTTGAGGGTAGTCCTAGGATATTTTTCTTTCCAGGAGACATATGGTTGAGAAAGGGTGATTAGGTGGAATATTTCATTTGGGTTAGATAGATTGATGAGAAAGACTTGTTCAATTATGTGATATAGAGTTTATAGTACATGTAATTCATTATATCATTTAAGGCACTATTTTGGTTTACATTACAATATTTTATCCATTATTTGATTAATAATATTTATATTAATTCAATGAATAATCCTTAGTATATGGATTGAGTCATAATGTTGAAAAACATCAAAACATTTTGGGTAATATATTTTAGTTATATGATGGAAAATATTTTGAATAGGTTTGTCAGGAATGTCAGATAATGATAGGAAAATATCAACCAGTTGGCGGAGTTCATCTTATATTACATAAAACTGTACAATATTATTTTTAGCAAGGATTGGTTTGATTAATTTGGCATATAATATTTTACTACCAACAGAGAATGTTTTTTATTACATTGAAATTTATTCGAGTGATTGATATTGGTATGTGGGATCATCAAATACATCTTATATTTTTAGTTAATAGCTTCATTGTTGTTAAATTGTATATCAGTATCAATAAAATTATATGAATATTTTTTAAAATAATTATCATTAATATTATGAATTTTTTTCATTAATTGGTCACATTGAACACCCATGGATGTGATATCTATTCTTGGAAAGATTTTAAATTAGTGCCTCTCTTGTATCAATATTTTTTTATCAGATATATCCATCTAAGACATTGGTGTTACAAATTTAGATTTATGAGATTCTATTTTTTTCTATATGTACATGTGTGTAATATTATTGATGTTGTCAAAGGTATTTTCCATGAACTCATTAATGAGAACCATTAAAAAACACTCCGTATTAATTCATAATGGTGAGACTATGGGACATTTACTAACACGTCTCTATTCTATCTTAATGTATTTGGAGTGTTTATTAAAATTTTATTTGTTATCTCTTCATAGAAAATTGAAATGATGGGAACCGATGATTTTGATGATTTCAGAACAGAAAAAAACAATGTGATGGGAAAAATTAAAACACTAATGGTGAGAAGATTTCAAAACTAGTTTTTTAATCATCTTATCCATAATTTCCCACATGGGGACGAATTGTTTTATAAAATCAATCATTATCGAGATTAAATAAAATTACTCAAGGAAACATGCTATGTTTGATTAAAGGGGTGTATTAAATAAAAAAATAATTAATGTGAACATATAATCTTGCCTCTTATAATTTATTAGAACTCACATCATAGTCTCATTCTACACACATCACCAAGTCATTTTAGTTTCATGATATATTAGCAGAGACAAGATATTTGAAATTGGGAATCAATTTATTTTTGTAAGAAATATGGATTGAGATTGACCACTAAATCCTCATAATTATTTATCTCACTATATTGTTGATCTAAGGGGATTGAGTGGTAGAAAATATCACTTTTATCCACTAATCAATATTATATTAATATTAAATGTGAAATGAAAAAGGGAAAAAGTTTAAAAATAGAAAATTAATAAAATAATACCCATATAAAGCCATTAAATATGTATTTCTATCTCCCATGTAATTTCATATCACATAACCAGTAATGGAGCAAACCCTATGGCCCATTAAATTTCAAAACATATGGTAATTGAGGTGTTTGGGGTAGTCCGTAGTGTTTTTTCGGACATGGAAGTCATTTAAAATGGTGTGAGATCTTTAATGGTGAGAAATTTACAGTGTTGAAACAATTCCAAAAGTGAGAAATTTACAATGTTGATACATTTCCAATGGTGATATATATCAAATAGTGAGAAATTTCTATTTTTTAGACATTTCCAATGGTGTGGCACAAAAAATGGTGAAAATTTTATATTATCGATAAATTTTCCATGGTGAGTCATTTCCAATAGTTAGACATTTGTAATGGAGAGACAATTGAACATTTTTCAAATTTTCCAAAATTTTCCAGTTATCAGAAAAAGTATCTAATTTCAATTTTGATGTATCTTATGATAAAAATGGGGATAAATTCCCTAATTGAGGGGTTTTAAGGAAACATTAAAAGAGAGTAATCATATCTAGAAATTTATTTAAATTCTAGAGACCTTGTAAAATGTTGAATCCATTTGGACTGATGGAATACACCTTGAAAGGCCTGTAAAAACCATATCTAATCCCACAATTTTTAGATATGTTCCTTCTAATGATGAGACCATTCATTCATTCCTTTCAGATTACTTTTTATTGATATGAGATGCACTAAATCAATCTTTCATGGGATTTGTAGAACAGGTTGTTGTTGTTAGTTCGTGTTTCCCCATGAAGAAGTTCCCTCTTTTATGTGTGCCTACTATTTTAGTGTAGTGAGTTTGGGAAAAATATTCATTCTTTCACATAGGATTTCCTTCACATCTACAGTACCCCATGTTTGTGGTATGTGACCCTTGTTTTTTATCTTTTGTGGTTTTTTATGTGGTGGATGATGTTTGGAAAATTCTGGAAAAAACTTTTAAAGTTTTGGAGGTTGTGCAGGGGTGCACAGTAGGCGAATGGTCTGGAAAAATCATGCGGCCAGCCCATGAAACCATGAACCCTTGATTGTGGGCTCCGCATTGGTAGCACATGGTTTGTCATACCATGTGGGAAAGCCATGTGAAGTCCCTGGGTGAGAGAGTGGCAACCACATGGTTGGCGCACGGTTGGCCAAACCATGTGGGGTAACCGTGCGACGAAAAAATGTTTGGGTTTTTTAAGTCCCTTGCTACTCAGGATTTCCCATTTTTCCCTCATTATTTCCACAACTCGAAGCTCACTCGGGATTTTTGGTTCTTAAGGGTTGGAGGGACTCTCCCTCACATTTTGGAGGCAAATCAAAGTGGTTTCAAGGTGGTTTCTCCAAGGTAAGTCCCTCCTCATGGTTTCATTGTGATTTCCTCTTGATCTACATCTCTCTCTCTCTATCTCTCAGTTTTCTAGATGTAATTCCTTTTTTTGTTGATCAAGGGTTTTGGATGTTGAGCGTGTGGATTTTCAAACTTGTGGATGTTAGGGAAGGATATATAGAGTGATTTCAGTGGTGCATTCACCGGATTTGAGGAGGTGTGGTAGCATGTAGGTCGATTTCATCGGAACCCTAAAAGTAGGTGGCTTCTCTCTCAACTCTACCATGGTAGAACTTGATGCTTGGTTATAATTAATATTTGTTTCATAAAATTAATTGTGTTTCGGATGTGTGAAATTGATTGGAAATCTCTTTGGTGGTGTTTTGGGGATTTTTGGGAAGAAAGGAGTTTTTTGGTAAAATGCTCTTATTGGGATTTTAAAATGGAGATTTTAAAATGGGTTGTTTTGTTTAATTAATTAAGATGCATTGCGAAATAGTTTTTCAATAAAGGGGTTGTTTTACAGGAATGGTAATTGACATGTATAAAGGGTGGAAGGGTGTTTTCAATGAATGTTTGATTTATTGATGTAGTTCTGCATGTAATTGAAATGGTTAATTGCATATTTTGGTGACCTTGGGGGTTATATGCTTGATAATTCCTTGTTTGAATGTTGTGTGGAAGTGGGTGGGAAGTACCACTATAATAAGGGGATGTTTAGTGGACAGAAGGGCCACTATCAATGGTAAGTGGACTGGAAGAGCCACTAAATTAGTGAAGGAAGAAACAGGTTGGATGGAAGAGACATCGTGATTATCATACCAGTATTGGGTTGTGGAACCTTGTGTGGTGCATTTCTTTGCTAGATGGAACTTTTTGTGCTAATTTGAAATTATTAAATGCCTTGTGGCATGTTTTTTTTGGCTTTCCCTTGGTTTTCATGCCATGGTAAGGGTATATTTGGTTTATAGTAACAGTTTCACTTGTGATTATTTTATATAAACTAATTTAAAAAATGGTCTAATAGTTTTATCCAAGTGGAATGTGTAGGGAAGTCATTTGGGGAAAACCTACTGAGTATTCGTACTCACCCACTACTTTATAACTTTGGTACTTTTGCAGATGTTGTATTCCGAGACACAGGTAAAGGTGAGGCATCTCATTATTTGTGGTTCGTGATGACGCTTGGGAGATGTGGTGGTTCTTGGATCTTGGAGCCTGGGGAGGAGTCGTGGAGTGTGTCTTGGTTTATTTTGGTTCTCATGTTTAGTCTTTCAGATAACACTCTTATATCATGTTGGTTTGTATTGGTTCTGGGTTGTATTTTGGAATAACATGGTTGTCTTTTGGGAATACATTCTTGAATGTTTTATTGACATGCATCATATACTAGGTGTTAGTGGATGGTTTGGTTGGTTTCTTTCGTAAGGGAAAATCATTCCCCAATTTTCTCTCAAATCCCTTGGCATCTATTTCAAGCCTTTGGCACCTTGGGAATGACACTTGAGGCCATGTAACATTCCCCTGCCCACTCAAGACAATGGGATGAGGTGGGATGTGATGGGTGGTATCAGCTTGTTCCGTCCTTTGGAGTTGATTCTCTGATTTGGAGTTGACATTCGTTGTCGTATATTCCTTAAGTAAGGATGGTAGCAAGGAATAGGATTGTTGGAACATAGAATGTAGAGCATAAAAGGATATTGTTAACCCTTTTATGTTGAACTTCATGTTACCAGGTATTTGGGTATGTAAGTGTCTTAGAGACACTTATATGCATTCACAATCTAATTATCGTGGGTGTAGCTAATGAGATGTTCATGGCATATATGGTAGAAATGACTTCCCACTAAGATGCATATTTTATTGGGCATAATGATTTATGGGATGTATTGATATATGGTTTTTCAGATGTGTGAAATTGTAATGTGAAAAAATTTGGTATTTTGAAAATGGGTTGCTTTTATCAAATGGTGAAACATGGAAATGTGGAAAGGTTGAAAGGCTCATTGTGATATTGTTGTGTAATAAAATTTTAAATGGGAATTCATGATGTCTACGGAAGTGAAGCTCATGGTTGTTTGTTTTCTTTTAAGATAAATGGCACCGGGTAGGCTACATAGAGACCAAACATAAGTGTCTGATGAAAACATGGTTACACATGAGCCCTAGGAGAATCAGAAGTTAGTCAAGAGCATAGTGCATGATTTACTTGTAGCGGGAAGTGTAAATAGAGCTGAAGAGCCAAAGCATGTTGATTGTGTGGCTCAGTTTCAAAAGTAGGATCCACCAATATTTTCGGGTGATTCAGACCTAGAAAGGGTAGAGGCATTGCAGTCCAAAATGAACAGAATTTTTGAATTCTTGGGGACGCCTATAGAGCTGAAAGTAAAGCTAGAAACTTATAATCTGAAGGATCTTTCACTTCAGTTGTGGGAGTTGGTAGTCAATTCGGGAATGGACTTGGGATTGATGTGGGAAGGCTTTGAGTAATTTTATAATAAAAAATTCTACCCGCATACGTTCAGAATCCAACGCAAAACTAATTTCATCTGTCTAAAGCAAGTGCATATGTCTGTGATGGAGTATGCATCTATGTTTATGAGCTTAGTGTAGTTTTCACCTGAGGTGGCGGGTAGCATGTCATTGAAGGTAAGGATATTTGAAACATGGTTAAGGTAAGAGATCCTTTAAAAAATTTCAGTGTTGTGTATTGGTGATTACACAGAGATGCTGAATCAATCATTGGTGGCTGAGCAGGATCTGTTGGGAGCTCCGGGTAGAGGAAGCATGGTGGTACCTATGGGGAATAATGGGAACTCTAACACTGGGTTTATGCGTAGGAGAGACACGTATTCCATGGGTGGGAGTATGGCACATAATCCGATGGCAGGAACGGTAAATCTTCCTTCTAAGCCCCAGAGTAAACCAGGATGTTTTCATTGTGGATCTACTAAAGACATGAAGTTAGACTGTATGAAACAACCTCAAGCATGTCACAATTTCAAGCAGATGGGGCATCTTTAGTGGTATTTTAGAAATGATCAGTGGTATGGTGTGCTTGACACTCCTCAGGAATCGCATACATCTTATGCTTCGATGGTACGGGGTAGCATCATAACCCTCCTCAGCAGAGAAAAGTCATTCATGGTGATTCTCGAAACACCACAACTCCTCAGCAGGGAAATAAAGAGCAGAGTGTGGCAACCAAGGAATTTTTTGGAGTCGAGCAGGTTGTGGTGGGTGATCAGGCGGGACCATCCATGGTGCGAGGCACCATTATTTTAAATTCTACCTTGATGGAAGTGTTGTTTGATACGAGTTCTTCACACTCTTTTATTGGTTCACGTGTGGTTGAGTTGATGGGTTTAAGGGTAGAAATGATGCCTTCAGTTTTGAAACTTCAAAATCCTTTGGGTCGAAGAGAGTGTCGATCCTTCTTGTGTAGAGCATGTTGTATCGTTGTGGGGGAGGTTGAGCTAATGTGGTAATTCTTAGTGCTTGAGATGTATGGGAATGATGTAATCCAGTGAATGGATTGGCTGGTGGTGTTTAAGGACCCCATCAACTGTAATGCTTGAATAATGGATTTTACAACACACGATGGACTTAGACATCTTTTTAGAGGAGAGATGCATGAGAGGTAGGGTGCAATAGATTTGTTGGCACCAGAAGTGGGCACGTTATCGTATCAGTTGGCGGTGTTGTCATTGGAATCAGTAGAGGGTGTTGTGCAGAGTGTTCTTCTAGTAGTGGTGGATCAGTTCATGGATGTTTTTTCCAAGGAATTATCTGGGTTACCTCTCATTATAGAAGTGGAGTTTACAATTTATCTCCTTCTAAGGACCAGTCCTATCTCACTTCTGTCATACCGAATGGCACCTAATGAGTTGTGGGAATTGAAATTCCATTTGGAAGAGTTAGAAAAAAAAGGTTTATCCAGCCTATAACATCTCCATGGGCAGCACTGGTGTTGTTTGTGAAAAAGGTGGATGGAACTTTTATGATCTATGTTGATTATCGTAGACGTAACCAAGCTAGGATAAAGAAAAAATATCCACATCCACGAATTGATGATTTGTTCAACCAGTTGAGGTGAGCCCAGTGGTTCTCCATGATCGACCTGAGGTTGGGATATCATCAATTACAGGTGAGGAAGGACGATATTCCAAATATAGATTTCAAGAAGTAGATATGGCCATTATTAATATGTTGTTATACCCTTTGGTCTAATGAATTCACCTGTGGTGTTGATGGCATTGATGATTCAGATATTTCAGAGATATCTAGATTCATTTTTGGTGGTTTTTGTAGATGATATTCTAGTGTATTCAATGATAATGATGGAACATGAGAAGAACTTGGTGATAGTGCTAGGGATCTTGAGTGATCATTGGACCAATGGCAGTTGATGTCATTTATAACTGACAAGTGGATGGAATGTGGGGACCAGGGTGATAGAATGGTCTTCATTCTAGTTTTTTTGATTCCTAACATGGTTTTCCAAGATAAAGTGGCACAAATATCTGATTCTGAGTGTGTGACCATGAGGTCGAAACTCAATGGTGGGGAGACCATTGAGGGTTGGAAACAAAATGAAGATTAAATTTAGTTTTTTTTGGAATTTGATGCTTGTACCAATTTCTTATCAGGAGGATCTTCTCAAGGCGTACCATCAATCTAGGTGGGATTCTCATCCTAGAGTTAAGAAAACGTATAAAGCATTGAAAGAGTAATTCTTGTGGGCTGGTATGAATATAAGAGTGGATGATTATGTTTTGAGATGCTTGACTTGCTAGCAGGTCAAGGAAGATCATTAGTGTCCAGCATGAATGCTGTAGTCTTTACTAATCCATGTTTGGAAGTGGGAGAAAATAGCGATGTATTTTGTCACAAGTCTCCCAAGAACGGTCAGAAAGCACGACTCCATTTGGGTGATTGTGGATCGGGTAATTATGTTAGCCTATTTCATTCCAATTCGTGAATCTCATACTGTAGAGCATCTGTCCAAAATCTATATTTGGGAGGTGGTAATGAGGCATGACATTCCAGTTTCGATCGTATCTGATAGAGATCAGAGGATTACATCTCATTTCTAGACATCCTTAGAGCAAACCATTGGAACTAAGACGACCATGATAATGAAATATCACCGTCATATGGATGGTCAAACAAAGCGGATGATAAAAAATTGGAGGATATGTTTCTTGCTTGTGTAATGGATTCTGTTGGCTCATGGTAGGAGCACTGGTCGTTGGTTGAGTTCTTATACAATAACAGTTATCACGCATCTATACATATGGCTCCGTTTGAAGCATTGTACGGGCGGCCGTATTATTTTCCACTATGCTGGATGGAAATGGGAGATTCCTCAATGGTTGTACCAGGCCTTGTCCAGGAGACTATGGAGAATATCACGTTAATCATGAAGAGAATGGAGATGGCTCCGAGTAATCAGAAATCATATGTAGATCATCGTCGACGGCCACTATCGTTCGAGGTGAGTGATCATGTTTTCTCCAGGATATCTCCTAGGTTGGGATATCGTTGGTTTGGGAGGTAGGGAATGTTATCTCCAAGGTACATTTAAAATTTTGATATTAATTTGTGGGGTGGTAATGTGGCTTATCATTTGGCTTTGCCACCACAGTTCAGTGCGGTGCCAAATGATTTTTTTATGTCATAGTCGAAAAAGTATGAGATGGATCCATGCCAAGTTATTCAATGTTATCATGTTGAGCTAGAGTTGGATGCTTTGTTGGTGCACGTGCCAGTGCGGGTTGTGGATAGGCAAGAGAAATTATTGCGGGGTAAAACCATAGGCCAGGTTTAGGTTTTGTGGAAGCATGGCCAGATCCAAGGTGAGACATGGTAGTGGGAGAAAGAGATGGTTGAGCAATGGACAGAGCTCTTTGGGAAAAGGTTGAGTTCATTACATTCATAGGACAAAAATTCCAATGGTGGGGAGAATGTAGTACCCCTTTTTTGAAGTTTGTGACCCTTGTTTGGGTTCGGTTGTACTTTTTGAAGTGGCTGTTAGATGTTTAGACAATTCTAGGAAACAATTTTATAGTTGTAGAGGTTTTGAAGGGGCACACAGATGACGCACAGTCTGAACAAACTATGCGGCCAACCCAGGAAACCGTGCACCCTTGACTGTGGGCTCCGCACAAGTGGCAGACAGTTTGAAAGACCCTGCAGGAAAGCTGTGTGAAGTCCCTCGGTGAGACTATGGCAACAACACGGTTGGCACATGGTATTCCAAACTGTGTGGGGTAACCAGGCGACCACTTAATGCTTGGGTTTTTATATCCCGGTCCACTCAGGATTTCCTAATTTTTGCCTCATTCTTCCTCCCACTCAAATCCCACTTGGAATTTTCAGTTCACAAGGGTTGAAGGGACTCTCCCACACATTTTGGATGAAAATCCAAGGGTATTCAAGGTGCTTTGAAGGTGTTTTCTCCCAGGTAAGTATCTCCTCTTAGATTCTTTGTGTTTTCCTCCAGAACTACATATCTCCCTCTCTCTCTCTCAGTTTTCTAGATCTACACCCATTGGGTTTACATCAAGGACTGTGGTAGCCCTGGGTGTTGATTATAAGACTTGTGGGTGTTAGGGAAGGAGATATAGAGAGATTTCAGTGGTGCATTCGCCAGATATGAGGAGGTGTGGTAGCTTTTTGGTCGGTTTCGTCGGAACCCTAAATGTTGGTGGCTTCTCGCTTGAATCCACTTTTATAGAACTTGACACTTAGTTACAATTTATTTTTCTTTCTTAAAATTAATTTTTTTTTTGATGTACGAAATTGATTAGCTATCACTTTGGTGGTGTTTTGGGGATTTTGGTGAAGAAATGGAATTTTGGCAAAAATGCACTAGTTGTGATTTTTAAGTGGATTGTTTTGTTGAATTAAGTAACATTACATGTGAAATAGTTTTTCAATAAATGGATTGTATTATTAAAATGGGAATTGGCATGTAAAAAGGGTGGAATGGAGTTTTCAATAAATGTTTGATTTATTGAAGTGGTTCGACATGTAATTGAAATGGTTAATTCCATATTTTGGTGACCTTGGTGGGTTATATGCAAGGTTATGGTTGTTTGAATGTTGTGTGGAAGTGGGCGAGAAGTGAAACTATTATAAGGGGATGGGTAGTGGATTGAAGGTCAACCATCCATGGAAAGTGAATGGGATGTTCCACTAAATTTGGGAAGAAATAAACCGGTTGGACAAAAGTTCCACCATGAATTTTGTACAAGTATTGGGATGTGGAACATTGAGTGGTGCATTGCTTTGCTAGATAGAAATTGTTGTTCTAATTTGAAATGATGAAATGTCTTGTGGCATGTATGCTTGTCTTTCCCTTGTTTTCATTGGCATGGTAAGGGTATGTTTGGCTTATATTAATGGTTTTACTTATGATTATTTTATATAAAAAACTTTATATAAAATTTCTAATAGTTTTATCCTAGTGGTGTGTGTAGAGATGTCATTCGGGGAAAACCTACTGAGTATTAGTACTCACCCCCGGCTTTAGAAATTTGGTTGTTTTGCTGATGTCATATTTCGAGACACAGGTAAATGTAAGGAATCCCATTGCTAGAGGTTCATGGTGATGCTTGGGAGATTTGGTGGTGCTTGGAGCATGGAGCTTGGGGTGGGGTCGTGGAGTGCGTCTTAGATTAATTTGGGTCTCTTGTTTACTCTTCCACATAGTACTATGATATCATGTTGGATTGTTTTGGTTTTGGGTTGTATTGTGGAACAACATGGTTGTCTTTTGGGAATACATGATTGAATATTTTATTAACATGAATCATATAGTGGCTATTAGTGGATGGTTTGGTTGGTTTTTTCTTAAGGGAATATCATTCCCCAGTTTTTTCATGAAGCCCTTGGCATTTATTGTCAGCCTTTGGCTCCTTGGGAACATTCATCAAATCCATGTAACATTCCCCCGCCCTCTCAAGCCAATGGGATGTGGTTGTATGTTACAACTTTGACTTATATTTCATATGAATTATTGGATTATTATTGTTATATTTCCTGAAAATATTTTCATCCGGATTAATAAAGATAAATGAATTGGTTTATATAAAATAGTAAGGGGTTGGGTAATTATTCTCATGTGTTTCAATATTTTTGTTTAATATTTTCATATTGAGGTTATGTATGTTTGTTATATCAATGAAGGTCATGGACATTGGTAGACAATGTTTTTTGGTATTTAAATATAATATGATTTACCTATTTGTGTGATTTTTATGGAAACACCATAATCAAATGGTTAATCACTTATATTCCATTAATTAAAATGATTCCCCCAGATCTCATGGATTATGTCATAATTAACTAAAATAAATATGTGAAATTTAATAAATACCCCATTTTATAAAATTGAAAATGTGTTATATTGTGGTATATGATGTGATGTGTGGAAAGGGTTTTGTTTGTGTGTGTTGGATAGATGTAATTTGGGGTGGATATATTATGAAGTGTGTGGGAGAAGTGGATGAAATGATATTGTGTAGTGGGGATATGATGGTTTTTGTGGTATCATGGTGTATCGGGGAAACGATTATGGTTGTGGTTTGGTCATGCATTAGCATTGTGATACTAGATGTGGCTATAAAATGATATTGATGTGGATGTTGGGTGATGGTGTTGTTCATGTACTGTGTGGTTGTTTCTATTAATATTACAAATTTATTAAAGAAAATAAATCTGTGATAATTATTTAAAATGGAAATGTTTAACATATAAATTGGTGACAGGATGTGTAGTTTAAACTGATAATTTTTATATGAAAACTAATGGGTTGGAAATAAGAAATAAGGTGTCTCCCTAAATGTGATGGGATTCTAAATCATATTGACTACAAAAATTGAAGGTGTTGTTAAAGATTAATTTTTTTCTAAATAGACACACTAATAATAGATTAAAAACTAAAATTTGAATCATGGAATGTGTTTTGTTTGTGTATTTTTATACATTTTGTGGTGATAGTTATCATGAATATTCAATGAGATTGTTAGTTCTTATTAAAACCCACTGTATTGGATTTTATTATTTAAATCTATACGTACATACACTATATGTTCTTTTTATTTTTCTATGCACCCTGCCCACATCGAGCAGTATGTGCTAACACCCACATAGTCTCATGGCGGAGTTTTTTCCTACAACTAGGATGGAGGATGGATAGATGAATACCCACACCTCCACGCTCCCTCTTTCAGGTGATGAGAAAAATATGGATGGGTTGTGATGGATAGAAGTTAAAAGTTCTACTATCACGATGTGTTCTGATGTGATGTTCCAAGTGAGTGTAGGTGGGATTTCATGTGATGTGTTGTCCCAGGTTTGTCTGGGAGGGGTGTTATTTGTTGTGATGGGATAGGTTTGTGTGTGGGAGGATGTGATGTGATGTGATGGACTAGGTGTGTCTCATAAGAATGTTTTGTGATGTAATGTTATTCGATACAGGTGGCACCACCAGGACATATGACGTTGGGGTGTGAGAGTGGAATCCACACGGGAAAGCGGTCCAGGGCACCCTATAATTGATGAGGTTCATATTATAATATTATAATTGGATGCATGATTTGGTGAGAAATATTTGGTGAGGCTGTAGTTCTAGTTTGTATACATGTATCGATGTTGTTTGATTCTGTTATTTTTTCTAATGGGTTCATTACTACTCTCTATTCACATGTGCCTAAGTGACTTTGGTTTTCATAATAGTTATACCTATATGATCACCATATTTATATAAAATATATTTTTATTGTTCTTGTAGGACCATGTGGAACATGCTGGACAGTTCGGGTTCGATCCTTTGGAGATGTTTCAATGACATTTCGTTAGCTTTTATTCTTTTGGGATTCCATTTGGGAGATTTTTATTTGTAATCAATCATTTATACATGAATCATGGGATGATTTTTAATTATTTAATATTATTTCATTGATTTTATTGTGGATGATTTATTATATCTCCCGGTACTTTTTTCTTATAGAGGGTAATTCCTCCCATATTGTGATATTTTTATACCCTCAGTGCTTGTCAGTATCTCGGGGCCTATATAAGGTGGGAATTAGGGTTCATTATCTCTCCCCCTCTTTGTGGTACACTTGGAGGGAGGGGGTCATGAATGAGTTGCATCAGATATGATGGTTTAGAGATATAATGGGGTTCGATATTAAGTAGAGAGATGATTGAATGGCCCAGTAGGGAAACAGTGTCATGTGATATTGGTGCATGACATAGGCCAAGGAAGACCAGCTCGGACATTGAATTCTTTGTCCTCGTTTGATCTAATGTAAGGACTTTGTGCCTACCAAACAACCAAGTGAGGCGAAATTGCTTTCAGGTTAGAGACCTATGAGTGGTACCTGAATCATGATGATTTTGATTCTTATTATAATTAAGTTATCTTGGTAAGATAAATTGAATCAAATAATTCATGATATTTTATCTTAGTTTCTATGATTTTTTCTACGATATTATTGGAAATAAATTATTTTTTTTGGAATTTTTCATATAAACAAAAAATGGCCAAATTGATGTTTAACTGAATTGAGCTATTTGGCTAAAAATATCTTGAGGAAAGAATGAATTCTTTCATTTCCCATTAGAGAAACTCTATTAAATAATTTAATTTTTAATCATTTTATATAAATTTATATCATTCCATCTTGTTTTCTGAATTTTTAGTTTTTTCAAGAAGCACGTGTGGTGTATTTAATTATGAATAAATGTTTATTTTTGGAATCAATTTTGATGCATGTTACAATGAGAATATTTCACAATAGTAAGACAAAAAATACCATTTGGAAAAGATTCTTAGACGTATGATGGTTCGTGTTTGAGTTACATTTAAATTTATTTCTTTATATTATAATTTATCATGGTTATGTGTTATTTACATGTTCAAAAAAATACTATTAGACATTTAAATTCATAAATTATTGAAAATATAAATCTAAATTTTTGATAATTCCATTGAATTTGGAATCTATTAAAAGAATAAATTTCTATTTATTTAGAATTATTTCATTTCTATAGCATTGATATTACCATTTGTTATAATCATATGGTAAGATTGAATTTCTTGTGAAATTTATTTCTAAATTTATGGGAAATGAAAATAAAATTTTTCTGGTAACCTGTAAATACATAAAATTGTTAAATGGTTAAAATTATTACTTTATGTAAAAAGGAACATTTTTAATACGGAAATAACCCCGCGTCACATGTTAATTCATGAATAGACTATTTTGTGAATCATGTTTAATATTGAGAACAATTATGTGGTAACTAGGGAAATTATAGTAAGTGATACTTGTGTGTGTGGAATGTTTAATGTTTTTTTTAAATGTGGATGAGAGTCATGTTATAATCATTAAAGTATACAAGGATGTTATTTTTGAGGAATGAAATTAATAATTAATGTTTATTACATGCAAGATAATGTGTGAGGCATAACAACACATAATAGGCATTTTTAATTATTTGGATTGAATGAATGTTTAATTAGGATGTCCATGGAAACATGTTTTGTATATAATGTTTTATTTTAATTGAACTCAAGAACCTAGTATGTAGAAAAAAAATTCATAAGAATTTTTAAGTATACTTCCTCAGAAATGATAATGACATACAATATATTTTTTAATAAAATTAAAAAACTATGTCTGAGAAAACATGTTTATAGATTCATCTCTATCGTGTATTCATGTTAGAGATATTTAAATGAAATACATGGATTTCCCCTTGAAATAACCTGAAAATACTGAATATTTTTTGTGGTTTCACTATTAACATTTCATTGATGTGTTGATATGAATTTTGAGAATAATGGTAGATAGAAACTATTCATTATCTCTGATTATCATGGGATATGGGATCCTAGATACAAATTCTTGATGACACTCACCTGGAATTAAGTGGCTAACCAAAAATATATGGTTAATGAAATTAAACCAACAAAAATCTTTTAATTTTTGAGAATACTTAAGTTAAATAATTATAGGAATTAATGTAAGACACTAAATAACTTTGAGAGTCAGAATGAATTACTGCTATGTGTATTTTTTAATCTTATATTTCTTAGTGTAATCATTAATTAAAAACACAATGTATTTATAGAGGGGGAAACCTAATCAATAATAATAAAACATTATACTTTTGCATGATTAAAACCATATGGGTGAGTCATTTCTGCCCAAAGTAAAAAATATTTGGAAATGGGAGAATGAATCACTTGATTTTTATGATTAGAGATTTGTTTTTATGATAATTTAGATAATTGGTTGGGGATGTGTGGATAATGATATGTATAATGAGGTTATGTGAAAAGGGGGGTTTTTTGGATGTTATTGTGGTGATGTGATGTGGTTTTGTGAAATGATTGGTGAAATTTTTCATAAGTTGTCATGTTTGACCAATGGTTATTCTATGTAGTGGTGGTGGTGATCGATGGATGAGACATGTGGTTTTTAGTGATATTATTTTTATTGTTTTGTTATTTTTTTATAGAATCTCAATCCTTTTATAAAAATGTAAATCCCATAATGTAGTAAATAAAATGAAATGGATATTTTGGAAGTCTTGGAATTAAAAAAATGTGTTTCCATCCCATGAATAAATAATTTTATAAATAAACTTTTGAGAATTTTTTAATACTATATTATTTGATTGTTTTTCATTGAATTTTTTTTTGATGACATATTTTATGTCCTTAAAAATTTAAATAGAGGGAAACTATTTCCTGCATCATGAATTGTTAAACTATGAGATGTTTTAAAACCATGCATGTCAGTTTCTGCAACCCAAAGGGGACAATATCAAGGTGTGGTGGATGGTTTCATTTGATATTTATTATTTATGTGGATCTTTCTATATTAATATGAGTTCCTACGTTTTATGGTAAATGTTATGGAAATAAGTTTTTGATGAATATGCACTAAGAGAATAACATTTCACTAGAACAAATGTGAAATTTTACAAATAGATAAAATAAATTGTTCCATAATTTTTTAATTTCAGCTACATGGATAATTTCATATTTGGGAATCTTAAAAAATTATTTGAAATAAAAATAATGGGTTTCTATGAAAATAAATATATTTAATGCATTTTCAAAAAATGATGGTTTAATATAAAATAAACCATTATTTTATTGGATTTTATAATACTACATGGAAATTAAAGGAATAATATTAAAAATAACAATGATTTGATGAAGTATGTTTTATTTTGACGAAACAATATATGCTTTAAATGAATGATTATTTTTAAAGGCATGTACTTCTTTAAAACTATGTCTTATGAATTATGTTGAAAAGAAAATTTTTCCCATTATGGGTTAATAGATTTTTATTGATGTGTTTGTTTTGAAAATCTATGTGGAATTTTTATGTTTGAGAGGTTTCTACCCTGGGAGGTGGTTTTTATTGTGTATGTGTACACTTCTTTTCCCGGATTTTTTTGTTACGAATTTTCCAGAAAAAACATGAGCAGTATCCCATGGGTTGGTTTTTTAGACAACTATTATATTTTAATTCAAGTTTTTTGATTCATAATGATAAATGATACCCCTAATTCATGTTCTATGGAGGCATGGTGTCTTGGAAGAGAGTTATTTGGAGTGATACTTGTAGATGTAGGACCCATACATGGAGTTGTTATGAGTTTTCCATTCACTATTTTATTTATGATGTGCTGTTTAGAACTTCGTGTTTGATGAGCTATATTAATGTATCTGTGATGTGATGGGAGTTGGGTGATCTGTGATATTGTTATGACATGAGAAAAATTTAATACCTTGTTTGTAATGACGATATATTTTACTATAATGTGATTAAACCCCTGTAGCTAGGCAGTGCCACCCAGATCGAATAATATCTTAATATTGAGGATGTAATTCCCTAATTCCTATGTTCATAAAAGTACGAGTTGTTTTGTTTTTGTAGGTGTTTGGTATAATAGGTTGGATTGATAGTAGTGTTTCAGTAATAGGAAGATCCTTGAGAGTTATCTTGACCGATGGTTTTCAGACCCTCTCCCTTCTTCCTTTTGTGTTGGTTTTCAACTCTCGAGGGTTAGAATATTTTTAGAGATATCTGATGCGATGAAGAATTTTTTTGTCCCTTTACACTATAAAATATAATAATGGAATGGTATATGGGAATTTTGGGGTGTTTTTAGGGACATAGATGTCTTCTCTAATGGTGTGACATTTCCAATGGTAAGACATTTTTAAGAGTGAGGCATTTCCAATGGTCATACATTTACAATGGTGATACATTTATAGTGGTGAGACATTTCCAATGGAGAGAAATTAAAATAGTGATATATTTCTAAGGTTGATACATTAAAAATGGTGAGATATTTCCAATGGTTAGACATTTAAAATAGTGATAAATTTCAATTTATTAACAATTTCCCAAAATTTTCACAATTCCAAAAAAAATGAATTTCAATTTTGACGTCTTTATGGATGAATATCGTGTTTAAAAACCTCAATTAAGCATTTTAAATCCATTTAAAAATAGATTAATCATAACCATAATTTCTAAATAGTGTGTAGACCTTTAAACATTTATACTCTGTAGATTGATGGGATCATCATTTCATGATCAGTTAAAAGTAAATTCAATACCCTAGTGTCAAATTAATTTTTTTAATGGTTGGGGTCGAAGCCTAATTTATTATTAAATAAAATAAAATAACACTTTAACTGGGTAGAGGGAGAAACATTATATAGCCCAAAGTCCCAGGGGGTATTTTTCCCATTACACGGCCCGTAGGCCCAATTTTATGGCCTCAAGACCATTCTGTGAATAGTACTGCTATAGTACCACATAGTACCCACCGCTGCTACAGTGCTTTGCCACCGCTACAGTGACCTGCCACTACTACAGTGCCCGCTAGTGCTATAGTTCCCACGACTGCTACAGTACACAACAGTACTGATACATTTAATTAATTATTCTTGTATTACTTTTTATTGAGATGGGAGGCCCCATATCATTTTCCAGTGATGTTATATAATAGTATATTGTAGTTAGTTCGAGTATCCCCCAGAATAAATTCCTACATAAATTTACACCCCCTATTTTGGTGTAACGGGTTTTAGAAAACAAATTTTTTCCACATAGGATTTCCTTATTTTCTTCTTATGTGTATCATGAAGGATGATCTTATTAATTTCATCTTTTTTTAAAATAGTTTCTTCTAGTTTCATATATTTTAATGAAATTGTTTAAACAAAATAGTAGGGGATAATATATTTCTTCACATGATTTTTTTTCTTTTTATCTAATATTGTGATATTGAGGTTATCTATGTTTGTTATATCGATGCATGTTATCAATTTTGGTAGCCATTATTTTTTTGGTTTTTAAATATTATATGATTCTCTTGTTTTTGTGATTTTCCAAAAACCATCATAAACAAATTGTTAACCACTTATATTTGGTTAATTAAATTGATGCACTAGGATGTTATGGATTCTACTACACACCCTTAAATTAATATGCGAAATTGAATAAATTGACTCATTTGTAATTTTAAAAATTAGGTATGTTGTGGTTTGTGATGTGACGTGTGGAATGGTTGTGTTTTATGTATGTGGGGCATATGTAATGTGAAGCAGATATATTTTTTGAGTGTGTGGGAAGTTTTTGTGATACAGTTGTGTAGTGGGTATGTGATGGTTCTTATGTTATAGTGGTGCGGAAGGGCTGTGTTGGTGGTTGTTGTATGGTTATGCAGTGGGGATGTGAAACTCAATGTGGTGGTAAAATGATATGGTTATGGAAGTCAGGTTGCAGTGTTGTGTTTGTTCTATGTGATTGTATCTATTATATTTTCAAAGTATTAATGAAATTAAATGCATGATGATGATTTGAAATGAGAATGTTTAATGAGTAAATTGACGATGGGATATGTTGTATAAATGGTAAAGTTTATATACAAACTAATGTGATATAAATTTGAAATATGGTGTCTTCTATAATGAAATAGAATCTTAATTAGGGTTCAATACATAAATTAACGTTTTTGTTATAGTTTAATATATTGGTAACCAAATGACTCTAAAAATGGCTTAAAGTAAAAAATGTGGATCTTGGCCTGTGTTTTGTGAGTCTACTTATGCATTTATAAGTGGAAGTTATTGTTTTGATTAAAATAGAAGATTTGTTTTTGTTGTGAACCATAGGTGGGCTATTGTGGTGTAACTCCATATGTTTTTAAATTGTATATTCTTATGATTTCTATTTTCATCCCAACGTAGTTTAGCACAATGTGATGAAAAACATATAATTACATGGATGATTTTTGTTCAGCATCACGAAGGGATGATGGAAGGCCAGCTACACTCTCTTCAATACCCCCTACCAATAGATGTGAACGACATGCATGGGATAAGATATTCCGAAGAGAAAAGTGGTTCTCTCATGATGTGATGTGACGTGATGTACGAAGTGTGTGTGTTTTAGATGTAATATGATGTGACGGCCCGAGAGTGTATGGGCGGGATGTGATGTTTTCAGATGGACCACATGTGTGTGGGTAGGATGTGATGTGATGTTATGGTCCATGTTTTTGTGGGAGAGATGTGATGTGATGTGATGTTATTCAGAATAGTTGGAAGCACTTTGACGTATGATGATGGTGTGTGAGTGTTGAATCCCACCTTGAAAGAAGTGCGGGGTACCCTATCATCAATGTTATTTATATTATATTATTATTCTTGTATGTGTTATTTTGGAGAAATAATTTCTGAGGTTGGGGTTGTGATTAGTATATCAGTATAGGTACTGTTTGGTTTCCCTATTTTTCTCTGGGGTGCATAAGTATTCTCATTTCACAAGTGGATGATAGACTTCGGTTCTCCAACTGAGTATATATCTATCCAAACCCTATATATTTAAAACTATATTTTGTTTTCATGGAGGCCCTTGTAGACCATGTTGGACATTTCTCATTCGGACCTTTGGAACTATTGTTGTTTCATAGCCTTAACTTTTATTGTTTTATTATTTCATTTTGGAGACACTTATCATAATCGTTCATTTTATAAATGTAGTGTGGAATGGTCTGGATTTATTTTATATTTTTTATTGGAGTTTTTTGGTAGATGTTTCATTTAATATACTTATCACGTTTTTATGGAGGTTAATGCCTCTCGTATTGTGAGATTTTATACCCTCAATGCTAGTCACTCTCTGATGGCCTAATATAGGTGGGACCCTAGAGTCATTATATATCTCCCCTCATTAGGGAACCTTTTGAGGGAGGGGTTCATAACTTCACTTCACAAACAAAAACATTAAAAAAACTAAACAAAAACTGTCAGATAATATGTATGTTCCAAACCCATATCACATTGATCTTTATTTTTAAAAATTTGGTTAGTATCTCTCACATCATCCTTATCATTCCCTTTGTTCAAAACACATGTAACATTATATTTATTCTATGTTGATGGATTGTAAGATGTTTTTTAAATTAATTCATCTTATAGTTGTACACCTAAACTAATTATCTTCTTTCCCATATTTATTTGATTCTTCTACAATGTATATTCTATGGATGGTTTAATTCCATATCTATTTCTAAAAATTGGGTAGGTGGTGTGAATGAAGAATTAAAATAGTCACAAAATATTTTCCATGTGCTCCATTTTTACTTGTGATGATTTCAAGGGCCATTAATTCTCTTGGTAATAACAATAATCTAGAGTTGTGAAAAACATATCACAACATTCATTGAATCATATGAATTTTTTCATGGAAATCCATGGAAGGGACTAGAGGGTTGAAAATATTGAGGAAAGGGAATGGGTTGAATTAATATTTGAGGTGTTTTAAGGTAATGTATCATGTTTTAAAACTTAGAAGAATGTTTAAGGATGTATAAACACTGAAATTAGAAGAATGATTGTATTGTATATGTTCAAGAATATATTTTATAGGTGAGAATAATTTTTTATAATCTAAGCATATAAATAGTTATTACAATGTCATTTTAGTATATAACATTCTCGGGCATAAGGTTCCACTATCTCATTGAATAGAAATTCAATAGACCACATGATGATGTTTATGTGAAGATGACAAGTGAGGGTTCACTATAAAAATATAGTAGCTATTTTTTAATACAATATTGGCCTTTAAAACATGGTGTTTGAGACATTAATCTCTTTATGGGATCTATTCAAGATTATGTTTTTGATAGAAATTCCTTTTGAGGGTACTTCATTACACTATATATATTGGTGGATGTAGTCTACATATCTTACATTCCAATACAAATAAAAATTTATTTCAAATATTTCTCATTAAATCCATTATATATAAAATTATTACAATATAATTTAAAACAGAATATAATATTTTTATTAATGTCATTATTCACACAATAAAGTAAAAATAAATTTATTAATGCAATTCTAACAAAAAAACATGAACAATACAAGAATTCACAAAACATATTTCTATTCAAACATAAAATCCCAAACATAATAACTCTATAATTACTAGAGTTATAAAAAATTTGACATTACATATATTACCATGATAGTTTAGTTTTCATGTTTTTGAGGATTAGGAAACCAATTACAATATAAAATCCACATATACACTCGTTGTATATTTTCTCAACAAAAAAAATTCAAAAAATATTACACATGTATCATCCAAGACAATCAAATAGGATTACATATTTTAAAATTCTGTTGTTATGATTCAGTCATTAACATTTTAAAATAATTTTAAAATATGTGGTGAAAATATAAATCATAATTAGCAGAATGAAAGTGGGAATAAATCTATTAGGTTATTGTAATATGTGAAAAATGATAAAAAATTTCTCCGTTAAATAATAACATTTATCTTGAATAAACACATTTTCACTTATGAAATTGAATCTACTAAGAATCCCATAAATTAATCCCATATAAAAAATAAAGTATCCATAATTTAATAACAGAAAACCATATTCATCACTCTTTGAAATAACCCATAAATTATTAATGGATTATCTTATTTAGTTACTTACGATACAACATCATTGGAGACAAAATTAATACCCAATTAATTGGAGAGCAATATACCAGGCTCACCCATCATTAATTATTGTCCATAAGAATAAGAAAATTAATATAAAAAATGGTATCTTGAATTATAATTTTTAATTGATCAAAATCATAAAAGCATACATTTTCTATCGATAATAAAAATTATTTTCAATTAACTTATAGAAATATGATGACATTAAAAATAGGTTAAATAATTATAAATTAAAAGGCAATTTAATGAAAAACATATTATATTTATATATAAAAATAATAATATTTGAAGACAACTCATATATAACCATATAGAGATAATTAATAAAGACACCAAAAAATGTTTACAAAAATGGTTAAAAATTACAACCCTAAACTTATTATGAAACATTTTTTTAAAATTTAATAATTTATAAAACATTGATAATAGATAATAAATTGTAAAACAAAAAGTAATTTTATTGGAATCATCTCAAATAATTCTAAAGTGGTTTTTGAGAATTCATGACCACGTTAAATGCATAAAAAATTATTATTAAACAATGAAAGGAATATTTGTTAATATGAACCCCTTACATCAAGTTTAGAAACACCTCATACATCCAATACACTACTAAATAATAAAATTATAATTATAATATACATGATTTAGAACCCTTTCAATGGAATATAAAAATTATTGTTAATTTTATTTCATTTATTATGTTGATTAGTGATTTATCATTTTGGTATTGTGGACATCATTTCTTCTGTGATCATTTGGGTTGTTACATCCCAAAATATTTTGGTGTAGTGGTTGAGGAAAAATATCATTAAATATGGGTTCCATTATCTTAAAATTTATGAAACTGTTGTGTCTATATATTACAAGTATCATGAGAGTTTAATAAGATATTAAAATGTATCAATTCAACAAATTTTCCTCAAAAGACAGTTTGTTATAGTCAAAATAGACAAATCATTAAATTTAATATTATTTTTATAAATGATAAATCATCATAATAGAATAAAAATAAATAAATAAATTGGAATTAATTTTTCATTTAATTATTATATCAATAATGAATATCCATGGAAGATAAAAATTTAATAAAACATCATTGTTTGCTTGGATAACATAAAACAATCATAATGTTTGATTATTTTCATAATAGTTAAAAAACTAGAAACCCCACAAAATATTTTTTCATTAAAAGAATATAATATAAAAATGATAAGGTTTTAGGTTTAATTAAAAATATCAATTATGTTATTTAAAATAATTAGAGTACAATTGAATTGATTTTTTTGACAATATTGTTTTTTAACATAGTAACGACTAATGAAAAAGAATTTAGTTAGATGTACCAGATGATATTTAAACTTTTATGGATCAAATAGATACTAAAAATATGATTACTGAAACATGTATAAAATAAAAAATGCGATTTAATATTTTATTAAGAAAACCAATCATAAATAATAAAGGAGAATATAGCTTTTAAACACTCACCTAAGTCATCAAACAACCTCCATCAGATTGGGTCCCAAGTCATTAGTGAAAGGAATATTTATGAGGAAAAAAATTATAAGAATGGAAATGTACATTTAGAGATTAATATGGTATGAATGAAGAGATAATATAAACCTTATATATGTTTAGGAAAGGTTAGAACGAGTCTCCATTTATAAGATAAATTGAATGAAATTCTCATAAATACTCAACCATTCAGGAAAAAGAATGTAAATAAAAATATCAACATGTTTTTTAAATAGGTAATAGACAATATTATAGGTATTTTAACATCCTTAATTGAATCAATATGTGGTTTCATGATTTTTTTTCAACTTATAGTTTCTTCACATTAACAACGTTTTGATGTTTTTTTCTTGGTTATTTTAATAATTTATTTTTAAAATATATTTATGACTATTGAATATATATATAAATACTTTTAAATAATTTTTTAAAAATTTTCTTGTAAATAAAAATATGGAAGCACTATAATCAATCCCATTGACATAATTTTAAATATTTTAAACAATATTTATAATGACTTTTATACAGCTTTTCCCAAACATTTCATTGACTTTGTGTATATATTTTGGATAATTATCATATATATTTATAATAAAAATAAAGTACAAATGTAAATATATTTATCTATTAATTCATATAATAATATAAATTGTTTCGTAATATTATTTTTTTCTAATTTACACAATGATATAATTATAATGATATGAATTTTTGATTTTCATTCGATATACTTGTTCTAGGTAGGAAATTTGATAATAATTATATTATTAAAATTAATATTTTTTTAGAAATATGTTAAATTAAATTACATGTAATCATATTTACTATTACTTTAGATCATATACTTATCACTTCTTAAATACTACCTCAATGGCACTAATTTTTACTTTTCCAATGCTAAGAAAGCAATACATATGACCAATAATTAGTTTTCATATTTATTATAGACAAAAAATTACATATATTTATATAAATGTTTATTATAATATATTATTATTAAAAAAAATTAAGATACATTTTATGTGATTAATATATTGTAATTTCTAATTTATGTTAATATTATGTCATACAAAATATCGAATTTTTAAAAACTATATTTTAAAATAATAACTAAAAATTATATTATTTAGGAAACTACCAAAAATTCATAATAATATAATATTAAGAGTCTAAAAAAATAAAATAAATTCCATTTTATGAAATTAAAATTATCAAAATATGATATTTTTATTTTATATAATATCATGTTTTACGGTAATGATTATTATTTAGAAAAAAATGATTTCTCTTTGAAATGAAAAATCGTACACTTATTAAATAAAATAATGAAATTAATTAAATTATTATTATAATAATAACAATATGTACAAATCATTATAATTTAAATAAATATTAATAATCCATAAAAAATAATTATCTGTAAAAATACATAGGATTTTACATTATTCCCCTTTAATAAATTACATGCCATTGATTGTTTTAAGAAAATAAAAAATTGTGGGGATACTCTTCTTCGAATCTTCCCCAGTTTTCCATCTATTTTAAATAAATTATATTTTTAATCATGAAAATATTAACTGGAAATGGTTTCTAATTTCACAACCCTTATTCTCTATGGTCATGAATCTAAACTAGTTTCTCAACATAATAAATATTCTTCTTGAGTTGTATTATTTCAAGGATCAATATATGAGATACATGGGGAACATATTTATTTAAAAGGGAAAAAATTTATGTACCTACGATTAACATGGAATAAAGGATTCTTTAGGATCCACCAAGTCAACATTATATAGGATTATATAGAGAAAAATAAATCATGTAATTAATTCCTCATTCTAACTAAAACACATAACACCATTCTAACGATATATATTTAAGAAAACATATCTCCTCCATGAAATGAAATAAATATCATTAGATTATATAATTAGTTATTTTTATTAAGATTATAAATCATAAATTTACATTAAATCAATTGGAACATTTCAATGATATCATTCATCAATTTTGAACACCAAATCATAATTTTTTAAAATTTATCCTAGCAAGCTTCAACTGGAGACTAAATTCCATTGAATTTTGAAAAATAATTCATCATTATATTTGAATTAAAATTATTATAATAATAAAATTTAATCATATAAATTTCTTTAGAATAACCTATATCATATTCCAGTGGTCTTTCCCGATGCATATCCCCAAAAGGATAAAATTTACACTGTAATTATACATCATTTTACGGATAAAAATCTATATTGAATCATTTATATGTGTTTAATTAAATCTTTTATCATTTCCATGATTTAGATATATTCCATGGTTCATGATTAGAGATAATATAAATAGGGTATTTATATACCTTTTGTGGCATTTTATATTTGTCATGAAGGCGATTCAAATACATATTATCATTAATATGGAAAAAATGACTTGACATGGAAAATATCCAACAATAACCCATATCAAGTTTTACATTGAGATGTATTGGGTGATTTCCTGAACAAATAAATAGTTATAGGATCCCATTTAAACAATAGAAAAAATTATCATTCTATTTAGTAGTTATTTATTAGTTTTAACATATATAAATATAAATTCTTAAAAATAAAAAGAATCATTTTTTTCATTATCAATTCGCAAAAAATATTATTTTTTATATCTACAATTGTTTTATATTTTATGTAGAATATAATATGGATATATTTGATTCGATTTAAAAATTAATTTTAAATGAGTGGCATCACTAAACATAACCGCTTTCCTAATATAATAAACCCATTTTCATCTAAAGAATTTTCATTTAATATTCCTTATATTTTTAATTTATTATATATTTTAATGTATATTCTTCTTTAAGCATTCTATATTGTTTACATCATGTATGCCTATATTTTTACATGATCCAAAGGATTGTTTGGTTTTTCCTGAAATATTTTTAAAAAATTCTCATTAATTTATTTACTAATTATTCATATTTCAATTTAACATTGTAAATAATGAATTTTTATTTCATCTCAAATCATCTACCACATTTTCTTATTTATATACCTGATAGAGAATTTTGAGATCCAAAAATTTCATCAATTACAACCACCACATTTGTCACATGTTCAATTATTTCTGTGTGAATATATTTTGAAGAAGTTCATGATCCAAAATAAGAAAATCACTCATATATATACATATATAAATATATATCAAATTTATCCCCATATATGTATCACATCCAAATTTATAAAGTAAAAAATTTATATTTTAATCTAATGGATGTGCACAGGATTATATTTTACATGATATTTCTATTATCCAGAAGCATATTCTCTTACCAAATCATGTTATTTAAAAAAAATAATAAGAACATTTGATGCATCATCACTAGATAAAACAAATTCCTCATAATAAGGATAATATTTAACCACTAACCTATAAATATATTTAATTATTGAAAAATTTAAACACATTCCCAATACAAAAAGAATTTTACACCATTTTGAGTTTACATTAATGGTGAGACAACTAACTGTGTAATGTCTTCATAAAACCATCAATAATAACCAACAAGTCTATGAAAACAATTTATATTTGTGATTTTGGTTAGTCTTAGAAACTACCCCATGTAATATTTAGTAGGTTCTATTATTATAAAATTATTAGTGACATTTTATCCTCCAAATTATTTTTTTTGTAAAAATAAATTCATTTAGTAAATTATATATATATATATTCAATTATCAAAATTTCTAAAGAACAATCATAATGAATTTATCATGAACTCATAATATAAAATAATATACCTTCATATAATCAATAGATTCCAAAAAATGACTAAATATTATTTTAATACTATATTCATCATATTCATAAATAATATATGTAAAATAATTTACCCAATAAGAATATCAAAAAATTCATAAGGGACATACCTGATTTTAAATACCACAAGAGGAATTTATTCCACATTAATATTCGTAGAATTATTTATTTACCATATCTGAGTCTTTGGAAAGTAATGAATTTGTAAGGTTGATTAAAAAAGTCACCTACTTGAGGAAAATGGTACTTGTTCTAAATAATAACATTATTATGTTCTCTATAATCAATCTAAAAATATATAACTATACATGTTCTTTAAAAGAAATTTATAATCACCCCATGGTTAATTTAAAAGATGTATAAAACCTTTATCAAGTTACTCTTTTAATTTTTTTTCAATTTTAATAATTCAAAAATTCCCATTCTATATTTGGGTCATTATATTAAAATACCTTGAAAATCAAAGTCAATAGTGTTTTTACATCCTTATTAAGAATACAAACATTTAAATCATTAGAAAATAAAAAAAATATTCATCAAGAATATGGATCTAGAAAATGTTGTAATTTGTTGAATTTTTTTAGAATAATAACCTTCAACTCTAACTTTTATCAATTTCCTATCATCTTGGAATGTTATCACTAGTTTGAACTCATTATTAAAGGAAAACTATTTTTTTAAATTCAATAGATCTCTTTTTAATTTTTTATATATATTATATCAAAAAACCCAATCATTATAAAAAAACATCGAAAAATGTTATTGTGATGAAAATAATATTTTAAGTAAAAAATATATGAAATATTATAATTTGATGATTCCTATAAATCCTTGTTTCTTTATTACATCTACAAAAAAAATTCGATAATGTATTTCTCTATATCACGAGATTTAGTTTTTATATTATCCAAAAAATTCATGATATAAAATAATTTTTTAACTAGAATCCAACTATTTATTAGAATAATTTGAATAAGAAATAACGCACTAGTCCCGAAATCATTTGATTGGAAAAACATTATTTTATTTGTAATAAATAAACTTTGACACAATTTTTGTTACGAATTTTTTAATCTCTCACTAAAATAATTATCTTTAGACTCATAATTTTCATCCAAACATATCTATTTTTAATTAAAATATTTCATTTCCAATTTACCACCTATACCTAATTTTTTTATCATAACCCATTAAATTTCAATCATATGATCTTAGTGTAACTTATCCAAACTGGTAGATGTTTCTAGATATTGTAAAAAAATTCCGAAAATGATTTTTATGACATTGAAGCCATATGGGGTATTACCACTATTTTTCATTATTGGGTTTATAAGAATATACCCATGTTTGATGATGAACATCCTTGACATTCCAAGATACATATTAGAACACAAACTATATCTGAACCTGTTAATCACATTAAACAATTTCCTCAAAAGTCTAAAAATAATGTTTAACTAAACCCCTGCACAAATGTGTTTTTAAAGGAGGGTAAAATCTATTAAACTGATGTTCATAGTTGATAATAAAATTCATTGCATACATTTCCAATATGGTGAAATTTTATTCAAAACTATAAAGTAAGACGACATTATTTTTCATCAATTCCATAAATTTCATATCATTTGTTTGTCAAATCACTCTATTTATTTTTTCAGCAATAGATTTTTAAATAAATTCCTCCCATGTTATCAATATCTTTGTTCTCATTAGTATAGAAAATTAACTTCTAATAGATATCTACTTATTCATCAAAATGATAAACTACAATTGTCACGTTTTAACTAAAAAACAAAAAATATATAATCCAATACATTTATCCATCATTCATCTATCAATTTTTATGATGTTCCTCCAAATTTTAGAGGATGATTTCACATTAAATGTACAACTATTAATATATTACTCTATGTATAATCTTTTAAATCTTCCTATTTGGTTTAATGTTTTTGAAATTCATCAACTAAATTGATAAAACTGTTAATAATTCCTCACCAACTTGATAAATCAACATTTTTGGATTTCTATTGTCTAATTATTTCATTAACACATCATTCATACTATTACCTCTATAATTATTTTTAATTTAGATATAGATTAGATTATGTAACATAAGAAACCCAAGATTAGTAAAAATATATGTTGTTAAATTAATAATATAAACTAATTTTCCACATAAAAACCACTTTACCATACCCAAATTCAATTTATCTAGTGTCTTTAACATAATAATTCCACTTAAATTTCAATAAACCCTGATTTAATACCATATTTAACATACCACACATACACACTCCATAGATAGAAGAGTTATACATAATTTTACATTACCTACAATCCAATTACTTTATGTATAATGTATTGCTGGATTAAAAACACAATTACATTAAAAAAATACACAACCAATTTGTATAAAAACCAAATACTCGCACTCCCATATCCAATGATGAAATCTAGAAATGTTCATTTATATCACTGATGCTGGTAATTGTGTTCCATTTTTCCATCGAAACCATACAAACTCAAAGTGAAAAATTGGATCACTTGCACTCTTGATGATCTTTTAGATCTAGATTGTAATAGAATTAGTACAAACTCCAATATAAACAATTCTCACATCATTAAATAACAATTTCTCCCATTTATCTTAGATTCCCTTATTTCACAATATGTTTTCAGCATCAACCTTCTCAAACCATTCATTGAAATATAAAATTCAACCTCATTCTCTATAACCCGGGGAAAATGAAACATAAGAAGGGTGGGATAAAATTATTTGTAAGGGTAACCATAATCATTAAAAATTTAATTCTATCTATGGGTATAAGAGTTCACAAGGGTATGATGAGATAGTCAAATTGAATAATAGAATCATAAAATAAAACATAGCCATTAATAAATACATAATCATACCTAAAAATAAGGAATAATTATTTATCAGTTTTAGTAGTCATAAGAATAAATAATCATGTGCCATGTGTTATTAATATTTATCAAATAGAGAATTATAAACCGACTAACAATACATATTGGTATCTTGTAACATTATATCATTGAGAAATTACAGAACCCATGAAAATTGGAAGATCTATAAGGAGAACATCAAATATAATTCACAAGGGAAAATTAGATTTACATAATTCATTATAATTCTATCTTTGAGGACCAATCATTTATGCTATAATGGGCTCACCCATTGTAATCTAGGTTCACCCATAATTCATAATATCCAATAACTACATAATAATTAAATTACATAGATAATTCCATTCACTATAACACATTGAAAAAACATTTATTATTTTCAGACGTTGATTGACAAATGGAATGGAAATGGGTCCCATAATAGTCTCCCCAAAACATTGTTAAGCAATGGAAAGTAAAAATATTTGATGATAATCTCATTGAAACATGATTTACTTAAGGAAAATAATATGTTTTCAAAATAATCTCCTTGAAAAAAAATATTATTCTATCCATATAATGATTGGTGATGTTATAAATAAAAAATATCCCTAGAAGAGGATAAGTAACAATAAATATTGTCAATATTAATGATTGGGAATTTCCATAAAAGATCAATATAGACATTTTGAGGGAAATACCCTTTTCATTTTGAAAATAAATTTTGAAAACATAAAACATCCTGGAAACCATTTTCCTTCCTTATTAGGTTGAGGAAAATAAGGTAGGATATTAAAGTCATTTAAAATAATTTTTAAAACATAAATCATTTTCAAATCATGTTCCCTAAAAATTATATTAAATGACCAGTTAAAAACATTTTTTAAAAACATTTTTGGGAAGAAGACAGATTTCTAACCGAAAGGAGAAATGACATCATATTGTCATAAAACATAATTCTCAAATATTTTAAATAACAAAGAGTGAATAAATGGTTCAATTATATTGATGTATCCTGAATATTCATAAGTGAGGATAATTCATGAGAATTATTATATTTTATATTAGGAGACTTAATCATACACAATCTCGAAAAATGATAAGACTGCAATAAAATATTCTTCCCACTTTAGTTACCATGAATCTCAATAGCCATGAAATAACATCATATTCAATATAAAAAATATATTCATATTAATGTTATAAACTATAATACAGGATGAATATACAACTCATAAATTATGGTTGCTGTATAACATAACTTACATCCTATAGAAAGAAAAAGAATACAAAAAACGATTAATAATTTGGTTACATTCAAACCATAAACCCCCTAAAATTGATAAAATAAATATACAGGAAAATATCCATTAATATGTGGATAGTGTTCAAAAAGTACATTCATGGGGATTATTTACACCACACAATAAAAAAAGTGGCATGTAAGGCATACGTCTCACAGAAATGAAAGTGAGATGATAAAACCCCTTAAAGTCTGAATGGTTCATCATGGTTTTTATTAATCAACATGAATTATAAACATGTATTAATTAGAAGCTTTCAGGAAAACCCTTTAATCCTAATTACTAGTTTTATTTCCCTTATTAACTAATTATATATAACAAGAAAATAAATTATGTTCAAGTCTAATGTGTTGACCATATATGGATTATATGTCAAATACTGACATTGATAGATCAACTACAGTCAATGAGGAATTTTTTTAAGAACCTATAGAATAATAATTCTCAAAATATTATTGAACATATAAATGAACTATAATTTTAATACAAATCAAGAAATATGGTTATGAAAAATGAGCTGACATTACAGTCAATTAGATAGTAGGCCATATGTATGCATGAGTAAATATTCTATTTTTTAGTGATCAAAATCGAAAGAAGTTAAGAAATATTTTTCCTTTCCATAACTTTAATTATATAATTTATATCATCATATATAATTATATACACTTATATATATCATTATTATGACCTAAAAGTAGTTATATTTCATTGAGGAGGCCCCAATCCACATGTCCACGAATGACATTATTGCTTTTTTAGTGTGAGAAAAGGTAATAATGAAAATAAAATATTATATTTATAGAAATATAATTATGTAATTATTATAATATTTATTTCTATAATATCATATATTCTCATTATAGTAACACTACATACCTATAGTGTAACACGTTAATAAAAAACACTTCACATTGCTTTGCGTGGCAGTTGTCTATCGTACACACAAGCGATGTTAACATATCCACTATGATACGAAATGTAAAAAAGAATTTACATGATGCAATTAATACATATTTATAATTATGTTATAAATAAAATGAATATAATGTATAAAAAGCATCTCTATAACTATTTATTTCCTTGAAAATGGTAATGGAAAAAACGAACAACATCAGTTCGTGAGGTTGTAGTATCATGTACACACAAATGAGGATTTTGTAACCCATTTGATTTAAGTATATCAGCATATGATTGAGGTATTTTACACTTATTTATAAATTTTTATATGTATGATATTTTTGGGTATGTTTAGGGAGAGATTCGAATGATTTTTGTGAAGGTTTGGGGAGTTTATAAGGGTGTATGGTTTGAGAATTTTAGTAAAAACCATACAGATTCTTCTGGAAACCATGCACAAAGAGGAAGTGGATAGTGGATTAAAAAATTGTTAAGATTCAGGGTTTGTATAATCATGTGGGCCAAAAATGTGGGGTACCCTTTTGGGCAGCAGTAGCAACATAGTTAGTCCGTAGTTTTTTGAGATGTGCGAGTAAACCATTTGTGGGTTATAAGTGGGTTTAAAAAATAATATGGAATAATTCTGAACCAAAACAACCCATTTGATCCCAATTTAGACCCTAAATATAATTTTCCTTTCCTAAAAGGCTATTTAACCTCTCCCACTATTTTTTGAAGCTTTTATAATGGCCTTGTTGATGCATTGATGGTCAATCTCCCTTGGTTAGTCTCCTTTCATGGTAGTTTCTCAGTTTTTCATAGATACACTCTTCTCTATCTCTCCCTATTTCTTAGATCTACTTCTACTATTGGTCAATCTATTTTTCTTCCATTAATGATTATATTTTGTCTTTTTGATGTTAGGGGAATGTATCAAAGGCATATTTGTGGAGCTTTAACCTATATTTGGGAGCATTTGTGACATTGGTCATTTTCGACAAACCTTAATGGCAGGTGGCTTCACCATCAAATCATATTTATACTACTAGAACTATTGATTTCAAATTAAAATTTTATGATATTTACTATGAAATTGATGGGAGGATCTGGGTTTAAACACTTTTGGTGATTATTTTTGAATTTTTGTGAAATTGTTATATTGTTGTGCAATATGATCTATTGTTGGTTATTGAAATGATTATTTTAAAATTAGTTTCTTGTTCTTCAATATGTAAATTTAATTTTTTATATTATTTAAATGATGATTTTATTTATTTTAATTATTTATTGCATTGATGTCTAGAAGTGTTTCTAGAATGGATGTTGGAAATGGGTTTGTCATTGTTTGGCTAAAATTTTCTTTGTCATGGAAGATGGATTATGAGTTTTTTCTAGTAAGAAGTGATATTTTTTTGATATGGTTAGAAAATATTTATTTTTAATTGTCTAGATTAAATGGTTAATAATGAGTTGAAATAGGGATGGTTTTTGCCGTTGAAGTATGACAATTAATTGGTTGGAATGTGGCCATGATATACCATAATAAAAAGGGGACGATTTATGGATGTGATGTTCCACATTAAATCATAACACCATGATTGTGTGTTTGGGTTTTGGGTATAGTTGAGGTGTACATTTTTCACCATATTAAAGGAATTGAGTTATGCCAATGGAAAATTGAGATATGGTTGATGACCTTCTGGGTTACCTTCTATGAAATGTGGTTTCATGGTTAAACTATTTTGGTAGGGATGTGTTTGTCTTGATAAAATTTGGTGAAATATTTATTGGTTTTATATAAATGGTTTATAAAATGGGATAACTTTTCCTATCCTAATGGAGTGAGTGGGATGTGATTTGGGGTAATCCAACTTAGTATTATTACTGAACCCTTCTTTGGAACCCTAGTGATTTTTTAGATATTGTATATTGGGATACAAGTAGAGGAAAACCATATCATTTAATTAGTGGTTCATCATGATTCTAATGGTGGATTGTGGTGTTAGATCTTGGATCATGGTGTAGATATTTATATATTTTTCATGGATCCATTGAGTTTTTTCATTTTAATATTCTTCTTGGTACTCTGATTGGTTTTCATGGTTTGGTTCTTGTCATTTTTTGTTGTACCATAGTATCATTTGAGTTATATTACACTATTAGAAGACATCATGTAGTAGATATTTGGTAATTTTGTTTTTGATTTGTAGTATTTCATTCACAGGTAAAATCGTCCCCCATACCGTCATGAATCCCTCGACAATTAACGCTAGCCTTTGGTGCTTTTGGTATGTCACTTAAGGCCAAGTAGCATTTCATCTTCACATTAATCCATTGTGGAGGTACGAGATGTACCAAGTGGTATCTGTTGGTTCGGTCCTTTGGCCTCGATTTTTAGTCATAGATTTGGCATTATTTATTGGTTTATTCATGGATTTTGGTTGGTAATACGAAGTAGGATTATAGAAACGTGAAATGTATAGCATAAAAAGACGTAGATAAACATTGATGATAAAATTGATGTTACTAGGGAGTTAGGTACATAAGTGTTTCATTTACACATATAGGCATTATAATCTAATTGTCATGGGTTTATCCAATGAGACCATCATGATATGAATTAGATTATTTAATTCCCACTAGGATTTCATATGTCATTTTGGGTAATGAATTATTTGTGATATAAATGTGTTTATTTTTATAAAATCTAAAAATTGTTTTCAAATGTGTAATTTTTAAATGATAATGGTAGTGGTATTTTGGAAATGTGTCGGTTTTCAAAATGTGGTCAATTTTTAAAAAACAATTGATCATGTGAAATGTTAAATTTAGGAAATCCTAGTTTTGATAGTTGATCATAAGAAGGGGAATGATGATACACATAGGAAATGGTGGGAACTCTAAAATGTGGAGAAATCCAAGGAGGCACACTTATTTCCATGGTGGGACTATTTCTTAGAATATGACATAATGACTAGTGAATCCTACTCAAAATGATTATAGAAATCTTCGATGTTTACAATGTGTCACTCTGGGAAACATAAATAAATAGTGTCTAACACCACCTAGATAATTATATAACTATAATTAGATTGGAAATAATTAGTGTTATTGTCTCAATTCTCTATGGTTGGGTGTTCCAGACACTTCTCAGGGGTCATTGGGGTCTTATGCTTCAATGGGATGAGGGTAATCACTTATCCCTCATCATTGGAATAGAGTTATCAAAGGTGATTTTAGGAATACCCTTACCCATTATCTTGGATAATTCTAATTGGGGAATATAGAAAATAGTGTTCTGAGTAAGAGGATATATGGAGCCAAATAGTTTATGGGATGAACAGTATGTACCAATTATTGTGAGTGGTATGAATCATTTGAAATTAACCCCTATATAAGAATTGTTTGAAATAAGTGTGTCTCATTATATTATTTCTTCTTATGCAATTTATTTGTTTGGATTAAATGTGGAAATAATACCTTCTGTTTTGAAATAACAATATTATCTAGGCTATTGAGTGTGTCCAGCCATTCTATGTTGGGAATATTGTATAACTGATGATAGGGGAGAGTTGATATGGGACTTCTCAGTTGTTGATATGGATTGTTTGATGATTTATAATACCCAAATCAACTGTTATATGCAAAACGTTTAGTTTCATGACTGGTGAAGATATCTAGCATCTCTTTAGAGGATAAAGGGAGTAAAAGGTTTTTGAAATAGGATTGTTGGCACCTAATGTTTAGATGTTCTCATGTCAATTGGATGTATTGTGATTGGAATCAGTGGAAGACATTGAAAAGTTCCATTTTTATGGTTTTTGGTCGGTTTTTGGATGTCATTCACAGTGATTTTTCTTGGTTTTCACATGTTAGATATGGTTAATTTGTGATTGATCTCCGTTCATGGACCAGTCATATTTCCCTTCTTTGACACGAGATGAAACCAACAAAATTGAGGGAATTGATTTTGTAGTTTGAAGAGATAGAAAAAAGGGTCTATCTATCCTAGCACATATTTATGTAAAGCACTTGTCTTGTTCATTAATGATTATGATATAAATCCTTGGTTATGTGTTGATTATCATATGATTAAAAATGTTATATTAAATAATAGATATCTAATCCCATGTATTGATGATCTATTTAATTAGTTGAGGGTGGACTAGTGGTTATCCAAAATTTACTTGTGATTAGTATGTCATCAGTTGATGGTGTGGAAGGGGGATATCCCAATAACAAATTTTAGAAGTAGAAATGTCCATTAGGAGAGTGTGGTTATTCCAGCTGGTCATAAAAATGCACCAATGGTCATTATAGAATTGATCAAACATATATTTTAGAGATATATTTATTCCTTCATGGTAGGGTTTATAGATTTTTTATAGGTTTATTCAAGGACAACAATGGAGCATGAGAAACACATAGAAATAATGCGAGGAATCGTGAGAGATAATTTTTTGTCTTCGACAGTATCAATGTGTTATTTTTGAATACAAGAGGTACATTTTCATGGCAATGTAATTTATGATAAAGGTATTTTTATCTTGGAATCCACCAAAGAATGTTTTTGAGATATAGAGTTTCCAATGTCAATCTGGTTATTACTGACGATTCATTCGTGAATTCTCCCAATTAGCATCACCTATAAAAGATTTTACATGGAATAATGTACCATTTAAATGGAATGAATAGTTATAGAAGTCATTTGGAGTTATTTGGGGTCACATTACAAAAGCACAAATCATTTTTTTCCAGAATCAGGGAAAATGTATGTGGTGTGTTGAGATGCATCAAGATCTGGTTTAGGGACAACTCTCAGGTATGGGAATCATTTTATTCATTATGGATCATGATAGTTAAAGGTTAATGAGAATAAATACCAAACTCATGATCTGGAGTTAGGGGTTGTGGTCCAGTATTTGAGAATATATAACCATTATATAATATGGTGAGATATTAATAGAGTTTACCGAACATAGTAATGTGAAGAATATTTTATCGTAGAAGTATTTGAATTTTAGACAGATGATATGGATTTAGTACCTCTAGATGTTTTACTTTGACTTTATGAATTCACTGAGAAAGGAAAATTTTATGGAATACTCATTTAGAAAAAATACATATGTTCATGTTGAAAAAAAATTAGATCAAAGGTAGTCGATGTCATTTATAGATAACATACATTTAGAATTTTAAGATAAATGTAATATAGTGGTTTTCCTTCCATTGTCATTGTTTCATGATTTTTTTGGATATGTTAATGATGCACAGGCTTCCAATCTATATTGTTTGTCTATGATGTCAAATCTCAATTGTATGAAGATAGCTGAGGGATAGAAACTGGATTATTGTTTTGTTTTGTGGTTTTGGGATCAGATGTTCAAACCAATGGCTATTCATGAACAACTAATCTGTGCATACAATTATTCAAGATGGGTTGTCTCCCATGGAATTCAGAAAATTTATAATAAATTTAATGAGAAATGTTGGTGGGTGAGTATGAAAATAGAAGAGGATGAGTTTGTATCAATATGTATGCATTTTCTGTAAGTCATGGTAGGGCATCAGATATTAGTTGGCATCCTATAGCCTATACCTATCCGTATTTGGAAATAGGGATAGATAGGTATTTATTTTATCATAGATCCCTCAAGAGAAGTTCGGAAACATTTTTCCATTTGGTTGATTGTGGTTGAGCTCACAAAATCATCCAATTTCATCCATATTCATGAAACACAATTTATGAAGTATCTATACCAAATCTATATCCATGAGGTGGTAAAGAGGAATGGTGTAGAATTTTTGTCTATATAATATATAGATTTTATTTTCACATCTTGTTTTTATAAATAAATTTAACAACTCCAAGGAATCAATTGACTATGAGTATAGCATATCATCCCCAGAATGAAGAGAAATATAAGAGGATGAGAAAAAATTCGAATATATGTTGTAGGATTGTGTGATGAATTTTGGTGTCCATTTGGATGAGAACATACCATTAGATATGTTCATGTATAATAACAATTATTAGGCCTCTATACATATGGATATATTTGAAACCTTTGTTGACCATCCGTTCCGTTCTCAATGTTGTTGGGTGGAAATAGGTGAGACATCTATTCTTGGGACGTGCCTTTTCTGTGAGACTAATATGAAGATAATGTTGATAAGGAAGAGAGTGGAGATAGATCAGAGTATTCAAAAATTGAACAAGGATCATTTTTTATGGATGGAGTTGTTCATGGTAGGTAATCTTGTGTTTTGGACAAAATATCATATGGTTGGACCTCATTGTTTTGGATAGGAAATCAAGTTATCTATGAGATATATTGGTCCTTATGAGATTGTTTATTGGATTGGAGAGGTGGAATAAAATTTCCATTTCTAACATGGTTCAGTGTGATGAATATTGCATTTCTATTTTCTCAATTGAATTAGTATCATATGCATCCTAATCATGTGATTTGATGGGATCATGTTGATCAAGATTTGGATACTTCAACAGTGCATGTGTCCATGCAGATTGTGGATACATAATAGAATGTGTTTTAGGGTTGTAGCATCAATCTATTGTGGGTTTCATGGAAACATGGTCATATTCATGAAGAGACATGGGAATGGGAGAATAAAATCCCCAACCAATGGCATTAGATATTTCGATAAAGTGAAGGTTTTCAACATTCTATGGATGGAAAGGGAAATGGGGTGATATTTTCATACCCTTGGTTGGAGGTGTGTAACCATTAATTTTTTTCTTTTTGACATGTATAATGAAGTTGAGTATGGTTTGGGATATTTTGGAGATCCTTCAGGAAGGTTTTGGGTATTTTTAAGGGTGAAAGGTTTGACCACGATTACTAAAAGACATGTAGCTTATTGAGGAAACTGTGCACAAGGAGGTAGTGGACCATGGTTTGGCTCACAGTTAAGGAGCAAGGTTTTCCAAATCATGCTACCACCCTAGGTATGTTCTGTGACTTGACATAGCATACTTTCACCTGGTAAGTGCACAATTGGTCTTAAAGTGTGGGCCGACCATGAAAGGTACCCTTTGGGGTAGTAGTTGACACATAGTAAGCGCATGATTTTCTTAACCATGTTGTTATACCTTTCAAGTGTTAAATATTGGGTTTTAAAAAAATGGTCCTCACGTGATTTTATCACTAAAATCCAAATTTAATCTCAATGTTGATCCTCACTAGGTATTTCCACTCACTGACGTTATGGAACTTCTCTTACTCATTTTTGAATATTTTAGATGGTTTTTATTTTTTATTTGAAGGTGAATATTCCTCAGTAAGTATACATTATTGGCAGTTTCATGGTTTTCTCAAAGATCTACACTTCTCTCTCTCTCTCATGATTTCATAGATCTTGTTCTGTTGTGGATAGATTTAGGTTTTTTGTTTCTAATAATGGTAATAAATTTCCCTCTTGATGTAATAGTAATGGATGTAATGCAGATCTGTGGTGATTTCGCGTAGATTTGGTCAATGTTTGTACCATTGGTCATTTTCAACAAAATAATAATGGTTTGTGGATTCAATATCGACTATAATTTTATAACTATAAGGATTGATTTAAACATAGTTTTTTTCTTGAAATTTATAGTGAAAATGATGTGAAAATCTATGTTGAATCCCCATTGATGACGATTTCCTAATTTTTGAGAAATTTTTATATTTTTTAGCAATATGATAAATTGATGGATTTTCAAAATGTAATTTAAAAATTTGTAGATTGGTTTTCTTTATGAAATTTTTTTTTGATACATTTTTTTTAAAAATTGTATATTATTGAAATTGGTTTTTTCATAGATGTTTAGAAATGGTTTGGCATGGATGGTGGAAATGGTTTTGGTGTTGTTTGGATAAAATGTAGTTCGACATTGATTTTTTATTTTGGATGATTCCAATAAAAAGTGATAATTTTATTGAAATAGTTAGAAATAGTTTATTTGGATTGGTTTTTATTAGATGTTCATAAATGAGAGTAAATAGTGAAGGTTTGTGGTTGTGGAGTAGCACAATCAATATTATTGAATGTGGCCATGATGTACCACAATAAAAAGGGGATGAGTTATGGATGTGAAGATTCACCATCAATGGTAACACCAGGATTGTGTGGTGGATTTTATTTGTGGTTTAGGTTTATTTATAGTTTTATATGAAATTAATTGTGTTATACCAATGAAGAATGGGGAAATGTTTAATGAATTTATTGGTTTCTTCCATTAAAATGTGTTTTCTTTGGTAGACTGTTTTGTTAGTGACGTGTTTGGATTGATGGAAATTTATGAACCCTTTATTAGTTTCATATAAATGGTTTATATAATGTTCTAATATGTTCTATACTTGTGTATGGAGTTTGGGAGTTTTTAGGGTAAATCCTAATAAGTATTTCACTCACCCATGCTTTGGAACCATGTTGCTTTTCAAAATGTTATACATTGGGATACCTGTAAGGGAAAAGAATAAAATGTATTTTGTGGTTAATCATGATTCGTGGGTCTTTATTGAGGTTTTTGATATTGGATGTTGATGTGGATATAAGGTGGTTTTTCTTGGAGTCTTTGAGTTTTTTCATTGTTGCCTTCCTCTTGGAATTATAATTAGATTTCATGGTTGTGTTTGGGTTGGTTGTCTTTCTAACTTAGTATCACATGAGTTGTAATGAATTGTTATAATGAATAATGTAGTTTTTATTTTTTAATTTAATGTTTGGATGGTTTTTTTATTTGAAAAGAAAAATCATCCACCAATCATTCATGATTCCCTAAGCATTTATTGTGAGTCTATGTTTTCATAGGGATATCTCGTAAGGCCAAATAGCACTTTTACCGCAAATCAAATTGATGAGGAGGGGTGGGGTGTTATAATTTTTGTGTGTGGTTTTAGTTTATAACATTATGAAAAATAAATTATTTATTAAGTGGATACCAATGTAATTATATAAGAATTATATATGAATAATTAAATGAGATGTAGGAAGATATAAAAACACTTTTAGAATAACATTACATCTTATTCACGTATCCTATTTCGGATTATACTAATAACATAATTGGATAACTTTATGGAAACATAAAGTATCTAAAATGAGTGGAGGTGAGTTGGTTAGTGATTTCGGTATATAGGGAATTATCAAAATAGCTTGGGAGGTTTAAATAAGTGATTTCTCTTTTATAGTTGAGGATGTGTGTCATTCATGTAAATACTCAAAATTATTCATTATTGGGATGTAAATATTTCCTCTAATACATCCAATATTCATAATTAATGGGTCTGATTTATTATACGCAAAATCAATACATCAATCAAACATTAGAATAGATTTTTCAAATATTTTCTTCATTAATTTCGTAGTTTGAATATTTTTTTTAATTTGGGGTTTTCATTAAGATGACTTGTTTTTTAACCAATGTAACTTATCCATTAATATTAAATTAATGTGAGACCCATTATATAATTTAAAACCACATATTATATGTAATTTATAATAGGTTTCTAGTGAAACCATTATTATTTTGAAAATTTGTTTTAACACAAGCACAATTAATGTGTAGAAACACAGTTTGATCATTAAATTTCTTAAGAGAGTTTTTATTAAATAAGGGGTCAATATGTTTATTATAAATTATTTAATAAACCATTAACAGACCATATTTGATAATTATTAACATTTAAAAATTCCTTTTCATAATATAGAATTTATAAAAAAAATTATATCATTTAATAAAAGTTAATTTATTTAAAAAAATTTAATGTCAATTTTGACCATCATCATTGAAATTGAAAATTATATTTGTAAATAAAAAAAATGGAATTCTAATATATTATGTTCAAAAAAATTTATCTTGGTATATTCCTCTAAAAAATTAATTGAACAAAAAACATTAATTCTGTTTACTTTAAATTTAATGCTTTTAATAACAATTATTTTATTCAATAATGAATTACATAATCAATGTGTTATGGTTTCTTAAGAATTTAATTTAATTATTAAATCTCTAAAAATTGAAGATAAAAAATTATAATAACCAAATAAAATATATATTTAAAAATAACAAGTATAAGTTTTCAAATATAGTTTTATACGAACCCCAAATATTTATATAATTTTAAAGGAATAAAAGTTAGTTTTTATCTTTTTCATAATTGAACCTGTTATACGTGTCAAAGTCCTAAAAAACTATCCCAAAAGAAAATAAATTTTTATCCAAAGTACATAGGGTTCTGAATTATTCCATCAATGGTTTTTTGAAAATGATTTGGGTAATTTTTATACCTTATATTCTAAGACTAACCACTAAGTGTGCTCATTTTCTCCTAATTGCTGTAAATATTTTTAATTTTTTCAATACTATTTTTTGTAAAACAAATAAGTTGACAGTATCAAATATTAAATATTATACTAATTACAAATATAGAATCCATATTTCAGAATTCAAATAATCAATGTGGGGTGAATTATTTTAATTTTTTCGAGAAGATGAGAAGAGGCAGGAGTGTTTTAATGTGAAAACATTCAAACGTTTAAAATGTATTTTTATAGAAATTCAATATGAAATTGATTCAAATGAAAGAATATTTTTAAAATATGTATAATTGAAAAAATATTTCATTAAAACAAATTTAAAATATACTTTTAAAATCAAAATTTTTAGATTAAAATTTAGTTTTCAATTGAAATTATGTATTTAACATTATTCATCAATATATGAATTTTATCATAATTTAAATACAAAATTCATAAAAATCTAATTTTAATTTATTATTTAATAATTGAAGATTATTTTTTGAAATAAAATTTATAATTTAGTATTTTTTTAAAAAATATTCCATAAAAACTTAGATAAACTACCTTTAGAAAAATAAATCATTCTGGGTGTAAGATTGGATTTATTTTTATATCATGTATATAAAACAATGTTGATGAATCGTGTTCATTAGATTTAATATTATATATATATGTTTAATTAATTTCATTAAAAAAATTATTTATTTAACATATTATGATAAAACTCTATTTGGTGAACTTTTTTTAATGAAAACATTTACTTTTTATTCATTTAATTTTTTTTAAAATTTTAAATTCTAATTAATAGCATTCAAAATAATTAATACTAGAAACATGTGTAAACCATATTTTCAAAATTTAGTTAATTTTTTTATTTCCTTCCATTTCAATGACTATGTGATTAATATCATGTTAAATTAAAATATTAATAGTACATTATTGTCTGGTAAGACTCAGTCTTAGGTGTCAAAAAATTTCTCAAAGAAACATTATGTTTTGTGAAATGAACGATAAGCATGTTATTATTTAAAATGAAATCTAAAATCAGGATTATGTGTAATGAATTCTTCGAAAATTTAATACTAAGTTGAAATAATAAATTTATTAAAATATTGGGATGTTATATCCTACAACTATTTAAATAAATGCCTTCCATAAAAATTAATATTTTTTATTAAAGGATCAAATTTATTCATAATTTCTTTTTTTTTGAAACCAATATCGTCAAAATGAAAGAAATAAAAATTTATTTAAAACCGAATGTGGGAATCATAAAATTATCTTGAATTAACACCTAACTAGGATTCCACATTGGGAGGTCATTGGTAGGAAATTAAAACATGGGCATGGATGGTAAAACTAGCTCCCTTGACTAATAGAGAGTGATAGAGAATGTTATTAAGAGGAATTAAATGAAAAAAATCCAATTAGGTATTTAAAAAGACATTAGAATCATAAGAAATGAGGTTAATAGGAGAACATTTTATTTCAAGATCATTTTACTAAAGATGAGGGATTATTTCAGAATAATTAATGAAAAAATAATGACATATTCTTACATGACATGTAAAATTTCAATATATATCAAATTTACTCCACAATCTCATCTTTTTCTCCAAATGATGAGTACTCAATATTAATTATTGACACCTGAAGAAATAAAATATAAATTTGAATACCGTATAACTATAAATGTTATTGAAATATATTCTTTCTATCATAAAAAAATAACCAAAACCAAAATGGTTATCATATGTTTATATAATTAATGAAATGTATAAACCATCAAATGATAAAATAATAATTGGAAATTATACTGTAATACTCAATAATGAATCTAAATCATTGCACAAACCTGTATGAAAAATAACCTCAATAGACTCCAAAATTTTAGTGTTTTTAACTTTAATGGTTATGAATATTCTATACGAATGAAAGAAAATAAATATTGCAATATTCTTTTGAAGTTATATTAATCACTTATTCACCAAGTAAATTTTCAATCATGTGGTTATCTATAAAATAATACACATGTTCTAATAATTACATCAACAACCAACAATATATAAACCTTATAGGTTTTCAATACCTTAAATCATATTTCAACCAAGACTATAAGAATACATAAGATTGAACATAATTTTTTACATCTGCTTCCATGGAAATAAATATACCCCAAAATGTCATTAATAACTTCTAAAATATTTCATATATAAAATCCTCAAATACAATATCTAGAATATTGTACATATTAACATCCATAATATTATAAACTGTTATGATATACATAACTCTTAACATAACCCTTCATGAAAACATCCTAATCTCTAATGTTATCCAAAATTACCATTGATACTAACTTCAAAACCCTTCACCCGCACTCCCAGAACCAATGTTGAAACCACAAATTATATTTCTTTTTCCCTCATTTTGACAGTTATGACTATTTTTTCCCATCCAATTCATACAAACTCAGAAGAAAAACATTGACCACTTACAGTCATGGAAATTTTAGGTTAATATTTTTCAAAAATTTGGGAAAACTCTTAAATAAAAAATTCAAATGATTTCAAATGAGTATTTCTCTAACTGAATCTAGGCTTTCTTTTTCACACTAATAAATTATAATATTCAAAATCATACCATTAATTTACATAATTCATTCAAACTAATTAATTTTGATGCGGGGAAAGGGAAACATAAGTAGGGTGATCTAAAATTCTTATTAAGGGTAAAAATAAACCTTTACAATTTAATGTCATTGATGAGAATATTAATGATAAGTTATGATGACATAATCAACGTGAATGAGATAATGATAAAATAACTCATAACCGGAAATACCTAGAACATATAATTTTAAAAAAAATGGAAATATTATTTAACAAATGAAATTATCATTTTATGGAATAACCATGAGCCATGTGATTCCAATATTAATCAAATAGAGCATAAAAACCCCATAGATAAAACATATTGGTATCTTAAAAAATAATCTCAGAGAATCCTTGTAGAACACTTATTGAAAAATTTCAATATTAGAAAAACAATTAGGATAACATCCAAAATAATTTTCTGGAGAACATAATCATTACCCAAGGGATTGGAGTTATATCTAGTCGCACCCATCATTTAATATATAATGGGAAAACCCGAATCTATTCTGGTTTACAAGTCATTTAAAATTTCCATGAAATAAAAAATGGATAGATATCATAGAGATATCATTTAACCGTTACTCAAATGAAAACTATTACTATTTTCAATATAAGATTAAACTTAGGAAGAGAAAAATGTTCCATAAAAAATTCATAAAAAACATGGTCAACCAATTGAAAATAAATAGATTCTTTTTTTTTGAAACATGATTAACTCATCGAACGAAATTGGTTTTATACCAATCACTTTGAAAAAATATTATTCCTTCCATAGAAAGAATGAGGATGATTTCAATACCAAATATCCCTAGTGGAGGATATTTAACAACAAGGGTTTATAATGTTGATGAATTTAAATCCCATAAAATACCATAAAAACATTATGATGAAAATGACCATTTCATTTTAAAAATTACTTTATAAAATATAAAACTTTTTGAAAAAATTTTTCTTTGTAAATATCCATTAAAATATATTAAAGAATATTTTAAAATTCAATAATACATTTATTAAAAAATAAATAATTTTTAAAATAATTTAACTCTTATGTGAGCTTAACATATAATTTAAAAACATTTTGAAGACATTTTAGAAAAAAATATTTTAAATGAACATAGATTTCTGCCTGAAGATAGAAATGAGGTTTGGAATTATTAAAAACAAATTACTACACATTTTTTTTATAATTTCAGGGAAACGTGGTATAATTTATTGGAATTATTATTAGTTTCTAGATTTGAAGACAAGTCACAAGATTTATAAGATTTCAGTATCGAAGACTTAATCATGCACAATCCTGATAAATTATTATATTATCACAAAGTAATATTGCCAATTTGATAGCATCGAATCACAATGACCAAGAAAATATAATTTATAATAAAATAAAAATAAGGATACTCATTATATAACATGTCAAAGTGTTTAAATATACAACTCATAATTGAATTTTAGTGCATATCATAACTTACATCCCAAAGAAGGAAAATGGAAACAAAAATCCATTATTTCTTTGGTAAAACTGAATCCATTTTCTCCATGAATGATAGAACGTAAAATGGACAAGGAAATAAAAATAAATTTTGGATAAAAATTATTATATACATTCATGGGAAGTATAAACTACAGAAAAAAAATATTGGTAAATAATGAAATCATCTCAAAAAAATATTAGTGAAATAAGAACAACCCTTACCTTCTATGTGATTCATCCTGCCTATTCATTATCATCAAGAATAATAAATATATTTTAATAATTAAGTTCCCTTATAAACCATTTTTAAGTTTATTATTAATTATATTTCAATTATTATCATTTTATTTATAACTACATAATATATTATGTTTATGTCTGACGTTTTGACCGTATTATGCTTATATGTCAAAGCTGACCTTAATATGTGAACTAAGGTCAACGAGGAAGTCATTTAAACATCTTGAGAATAATAATAATGACCAGATTATAATATTAATACATCAATTATACATTTATACCTTTCATGAAATATGGTAATGAAAAATTAACTAACGTAACAATCCGGGAGATGTTAGGCCAAACATACGCATGGGTAATGCTTCCATATTTCAATGAACATTTTTTAAGAAGATAAAAAATATAATACCCTCAAATAATTATAATAATATAATTAATTCCACTATATTTATATACATAAAGTTAAATATATCATTATCATGATGAAAAAGGGCCGACATCGCTTTGAGTATGTGGCAGTCCACACATACATAAACGACATTGTAATTTTTTAGTGTCTGCAATTGTGATAAAGAAAATGTTATAATATATTTACATAAATTTAGTTATTTATTGAAAATTATAATTAGTTCAGGTATATCATATATACTAATTACAACTATCATTATTACATTCCATTTAACATGTCCGCAAAAAATGCTTCACATTACTTTGCGAGGCATTAGCCCACCACATACATCTGGAACATTATCTAAACCCCTAAAGTATCAAATATAAATTTTTTTATATGATACAATGAATATGGAGAAATAATTATATTATAATAATTATAAATATCATATATAAATATAATTTCAATAATTATTCCCAATATCTAAATGTGGTAATAGAAAAACAAAAAACATATTTTCACAGTGCGGTAGTCTGCTATACACATGAACGATTAATTTGTAAGCCATTTTATGAGATTGTGTGAGGTTTTAGATCATAAAAATATCATAATATCATCTCCATATATTTTTAATACTTTTTTATTTTATAATTTTAAAATAAGAATATATGTAGGTGACGAGAGATATAATTTGAAAACACTTTTGGAAGAACATTACCTCTTCTTCTGGTATCCTCCATAGTACTGAACTAAAACCATCCAAGTATTTATGTATAAAAAAATATGGATTTTGGAATGAGGTGAGGGGAGTTGGGAAGTGATTTTAGAATATATGTATGAACCGAATGGCTTTAGAAGTGTGAATAAGTGAGGGGAGTGAGTTTCCATTTATAATTGAGGGGGAAGTTGCATTCTTGAAAATACTCCAAAGTATTCACTTTTGGGAGGTCAATATTACATAAAGTGGATCTAATATGGATTATTAATGTGATTGGGGGATGGAAAATGTTTATCTAAACCACCACTATGCATTTTATGACACTTTTTAAGCATTTTATCCCTTTATTCTATGTTTCCTTATTTTTATATTTGGTGTTTTTCATAATGGTAACCTGTTTTCTATCCAAGGTAATTTATCCAGCAATAGTATATAAAAATGATACTTATTAGATCTATTTTACCCACTGATTCTATGTATTAAACCCTTTATATAAAATAAAATAATTTTTTATTTGATAAAAATCAAATTATACACAAGCACAACTAATACCTAAACACGTCATTTTAAACATAATTATTCTAGTAACGTTTCTATTAATTAGGGGGTCCAAATTTTCAGTATAAAAGATCTATTGTTCCATTAATGGACCATAAATTATATTTATTAACATTTTATATTCATTTTGATGAATATTGAATGGTTTCTAATTTTAAATCATTTACAGAAATTCAATTTATTATAAATTAAAAATAACGTTATTTTTTGAATAATTCATTCAAATTGAAATTTAAAAATATCAATACAATGATTAAATTAAAATATATTAATTTAAAATATTTGTATCATTATATATTTATCAGAAAAATTATTAGAACCACCAAATTCATTATGTTTACTTGAATTTTATTTTTTATGTATCATCTATTTTATTAAATTATTAACTATATAATCCATGCATTGATGTTTCTTAAGAATTTAATATAATTATTTCATCTCCAAAAATTATAGTTAAAATATTAAGATAACAACATATAATTTATATTTTTAAATAACATGTATATATGACCCAATATAATTCTTTTTAGTATTCGTAAATCGTTATATAAAATTAAAATATGAAATGTTCATTTTTTTCTATTTTAATTTACATGAAATATTATATGGTTTAAATTTTAGAAATGTTTCCCACAAGAATATATATTTTTTGAAAACATTCTTGAGGGTCAAAATGTGTCCAGAAAATGGGTAATTCCCCATCCCCATATTCCTAGAGCTAATTCCTTTAATTATTTTGATAACATGAAAAGATTGAATCAAATCACATTGGATCAATTAGTTTAGATTTTCTTAAAACCAAATTACATACATGATACACATTTTACATTCGAGATAAAAAAATAAAGAAAGTACCTAAGAGAAGCTAATAAAAATAATCCTTGAAAACATATTAAAATAAATCTACTTTATAGTGTGTGATAGGGAAACAAAATAAGGGTGACCTTAAATGATCAGTACGGTTAAACATATATTAGAAGTAATAATGAATCCCAGAGCATAATGCACATAGAAAGGTAAATTATTGATCTAACATTATATTTATATAACTGGATAAGGAATTATCAATATGGGAAGGTATGTAACTCAATCACATGTAATTTTATCAATAAACTCAGAATGTATTAAACCCATAGATATTGTCAAAGAGAAAATATCTTGGATAAATAATAACTTAATATGAATGAATGAAATGCACAATTATTTTATGTTTTTTTCCTAGGTACATTATAACATTACTATCAATAATATTAAAAAGATAATTTATAACATCTCAAGTAAAAACCAATATGACTGGCTAAAAGATTCATCTCACGAGACTACCGTTAGACCAATGGGATATCTACAATGTTGGACCACCCATGTAATTCATATCATAATCATTTCCCATAATTCAAATAATCAATTTAATTTAGGAATAATTTCCTAATCAATTATCAGTATTTTTTAAAGACATGGATTTAAGAATATTTCCCAAATTAATCAAATAATAGTCAAATACACAGCGTATGTAAAAATGGTAAATATATTAATAAAAAATAATAAAAATTTCATAAGAGTATTTTTATATAAAATAATTTTTTTTCTTTTTAGAAATGGGAATATAGATTTTATTGTTTCATGAAAAAGTAAAAAAATAACAAATTAATGTGAGATTTCAAACAAATGTTTTTTTCATTGATAATTTACCTGTGAACCTACCTTTGATGAGACAATTCTATGTTAAAAATTGAATACCATGAAATATTAGTGAATAATTCTATTAAATGAAAAATGGGAATTATATACAACTCATTAATGTAAATTGATTCATAATTACAAATAAGCCTGAACGAAATGTAAATTGTGATGAAATCCCAAGGAAAAATGGTATTATATGAATCAAAATCTGAAAAAAAAAATTAATCAAATGAAAAATTTAAATACTACTAAGTTAAAATAAATATTTATTTAATATATCACAGTGGTCAGTATATACATCACAGAAAACAATTAAGTAGTTAATATGGAATAATCTCATAGATGTAAAAAGTAAGATGGAAATCCTTTACTATATGCTAAAATTAGGTTCAAGGACCATTAAATAGATGTATAATTGTGTTTATCAGGATATTAACTTATAAAAAAATCCATAATACTATTTATAATATCATATATTATCTTCTTATAATATTATATTACCAATTTGTTAATAATTATTCAATATTTGAATCATTATGTGTGTTAATTTTCATGTTTATCGAGTATGTTTTTGACATTTTATTTTTAATATTATTTTTTTGGTCAGGATTTAATCATATGACAGATATAAAACCTGATTCAAATATCAAATATATTAAGTAAATTTTTATTATAACAATCCATAAAACTTGAAGGTAAAAAATTAAATGCACTATTCATGGAGACAGTATGTCGTACGTACACATGGACGCTATTTCCATTTCCATATCATATTTTAAAGGTAAGTGATATATATATATATATATCATAATTATAGTATCATTTTTAATTTATATAAATGAAATATATTTTTTAAAATCATTGTTAATACATTAAATGTAATTTATGAATGAATTACATTCCATTGAGGAGGTAATTGTCCACATGTCCATAGAAAATCTAATCATAGTACCAATAAATTGAATGAAAGAATTAATTTTTAATATAATAAACAATGATTTATATCTGAATTATTAATATTATATATATCATATATAAAATAAAAATGTATTATTATTTCCAAAAATTAACGGTGGTATAAGAAGAATGAAAGACACCAGTTCTTGTAGTAGTGTTTATGTTTAGGTAGTTCTATTAAGAGAAAAAATGTCAGTATATTTTGTGTAATTTTTTATTTTATAATAATTATATAATTATAGTTTATGTTTTTTATAACAAAATAAAACAATAGAGCTTATTGAAGAATGATTCCTCTTCTTCAGGCAACACCTATTAGTTTAAAGAAAATGTCTTACTTGATTTAATTTCATATCCATTTAAGGATTATAGGATCATGGGATGAAATTTGGGAGATTATTTGGAATAGTTTTCAATGATATAAAGGGATTTAGCGGTGTTAATTTAGGGAGGGGTGAGTGCCTTTTTATAGGGAGGAGGAGTGACATTCTTATAAATATAAAAAGACAAGCAATATTGAGAGGTATACCATCAATAATTTTCCTCCCATAATGAAAAAAATTCGATATAATGGAGTAAATGTTCTAATTTTTTCTATTAAATATGTTTTGGGCATGTTTATACATCATTTTGGCGCTAAAGTTGAAGGTCCAGTCCCTTGTTTACCTAGAATTTCTATTAATCTTTGTAATAAATTTTAATTAACTTCCATAATATTTTGTGTATGAATCATAGTTAAAATTATTTTACATTATAATTAATTATTAATTTAAATATGGAGTAAATGTTTTCAAATTATAATCACATAAGTGGTAGTAATTTATTTAATTTTAATCCCATAGAAGGGCAGATGAATCTAGTTATTAAAGTAAATAATTTTAGTTTTTTGAAATGTTTTTATATCCAATTTCAATATGATATTGATTAAAATGACATATATTGGAATAATTTTTGTATAATTAAACTAATTATTAATTAATTTTAATTTAACATAGAATTTATCCTTATAAGATATCGAAAATGAAAATATATTTTCAGTTAGAATTATGTATTTATCAATATTAATAAAAAAATAAAAAGTACATAAAAATTTAAAAAAATAATCCTAAGATAAATTTAAAGATACTATCTTAATAATGAAGTTTATTTTCAAAAATAGAATTTATAAAAGCAGAAATACTTGGATTTTAAAAAAACACCTTTAAAAGGATGAAAATGGACTTTAACGAAATATTAGTTATCTTGAGTAAAATTGGGATTGATCTTATGTTATAAATATAAAATATAATGGATGGATATAAAAATATTTAATCTAATATATAAAATAGAATTTTTCTATATAAATTTTCTAAAATAATTTCAATTAAATTAAAAATGATATATATGACTAAATATCATTTTATTTGAACCCGGTGTTGCATGCATTAGAAGTAATCAAAAAAATAAAATTATTACAAAAGGGAAATATTATAAATTAATGGGGGCTTAGATTCATCCAACATAAAATAGATTGAATCCTTATATTTGAAAATTGAATTTGGAAATCAAGGGATTGGTATTTGAAAAAAAAAATTGTACAAAAACCCAAATATTAAATAGGTGTAACAGCATATCAAATTAATATTCTGGGAAATAAATTGCGAAGGCTTCCAAAAAACGATGCTTTATAATCGGAGAAAATTAGTGGAAAAATTGATATATAATATAAATATTACCATCATGTTCTGAAAGATAATGATATGGAACATGGTCTGGAGAAATATTTTTACCAAAACCCTATAAACCATAATTACGCAAAAGATATTTGTTATCGAAAAAAAATAATGTTAATAGGAAAATAATATTTTTTCAATATTTTTTTCCTAGATTTATCAAATTATTACTTCTGTAAGTTGGATGATTCATTAAATGATGCATCTGGATTTCACAAAGATAATCTTATCCTTTGTTCGTTCCATTAAATAGTTATAAATCCTATATTAGTACAAGTTTCATCATATGGTGAATTAATACATTAATTTATATGTATGTCTCTGTAGATCAACTGAAACCATTTCCTAGATGGTTGAAATTTAAAAAATATAATTATAAAATAATTTATATGTAATTTCAGTTAATTTCCAAAAAAGAACATATCATTAGTCTTCAATCAATATGGAATAAAACATTAATCATCAAATACCCAACATGTGAATACCTACATCTTGTATTTTCATGAGACATGGTAATAACATGAATTACCAAAAAAAACATTTTTCAAATCCTAAATGATTCCTTATTCCATAAATAGAACATATATTACAGATTATATTCTTAAAACCCAAAAACGTTCTCAATTAGAATAATGATCACATAAACCGTGTTATCATTAATGAATTCCAAGGTGCCCAGTAATATCTAATTTAATTATCCCTATAAATCATCTACTTACACAATAATAATTATCCAAATATTAGGAACACATTAAGGTTAATATTTCTCTCAATCATGTGTATTCTAAAAATTTCAACATTCTACAGAATCACTTTTATTGGTCATCTACATTGATCAACACAAATGTTTAAAAACATGATGAAAAATCACTACAGTAATCAATAAAAATTACATAATACTTTTAACAATGATATCATAAATATAATACTCTTATTTCAATATTATCGTATTAAAATAAAGAATAAAATTTATAATTCTACTTGAACTATATCTATAGTATAGCTTGGCCATCTCCTATTGGAATATTTTGTGGTAAATTTTACTAATTTATTGAGAATTCATTTTCATAGTACCACATATCCTTATAGTTGTATCACTTACATCATTGATTTGTTATTTACCTTTTCAATAGTGATCCTAGTGATAATTTTTTCTATTCTCAAAACAATACTCCCAAACCCTTCAATCATTTCTATAGGGATTCTTTACACAGTTATCACATGTAGGAAAATCCTTTTATCCCTTCTTCAATTATACATAGTTTAATATTCCATATACTTATTATCTTGCTTCCCTTTAAAGCTATACAACTTGGGGAACTATGTCTCTCTCTTGAAATCAGATAAAACAATTTCAATTTATGATGAAAAATGTTTGAGACACCAGAAACCATTGGGGAAATGAATTAATCCCTTGAAATAAGTTATCAATCATTAAATCCATGTTGTGTATGAAATTTGTATCATAAAAATATAACCATGTAAATATATATTCATACTGAAAAATGCTTTATTAATAATTTTTCTTTAAAATATTTTTATTTCTATTCATCTCAATTTATTGTGGATGAAGGAATTTTTTTTGAAAAAACTTTACATTACCAAATTTACAGTACATGATTTCTATTTCCCCCCTCCTCTATAGTATTCTAGACCAACTTCCACCACTGATCCACATCATCATTGTGACAATATACTACATGTTCTACGATTTCATTTTCACCTCATCCCAATTTGATGAGTATATTCACTAATGAAATAATCCATTTTCAAGTTCTTTTGTATTAGTAGTCCCACTAAATTAAGGGGGTCTCTATTGTATAATGTGATCCGATATTAGAGAATCTTTTTTTGGAACTGGTTTCTCAATTTTGGAATGTTTATATGTCATAATCTGATTATTAATCCTTAATATATTCATAACATTCTCAGTTATTACCCTAGATGTATCCATTTTCTTAGTAGGGAAACCACAACATTGTCCACGATTATCGATACAATTCTTCCATTCATGATCCATTTAAAAACATTGACATATAATATATAAGATCATAATATTATGTAACATTATGTATAATACAAAAACAAGGTAATAACATATTAATAATAAAAAAAAATCCACAATTATTATCTTAATAATAAACATTGATTGATTTAGTATATAATTACTTTCAAATAGATCAAAATGATTTGTAAATAAATTGTTAATTAAATAAAAAATATACCCTCAGAGGGTCAAACCAATTGCATAGTAAGGAGGATTTTAATGTTCTATGTTATGCTCGAGTCAGGATCAAGACTCCTTTTTATATTTGTTACCCATAGGATTATCTATGCAATAGCCATGTCCAAATGTTGTATCTAGATAGGGATGTATTTCTAGGAAGACCCACGTAATCTCCTCTATAAAAAAATTAAGATAATAATTTATATTTATCCTAAATTTGTATCTTTGGGTTATTTTGCATAATATATTTTTTCCTAAATCTAGTTTTCGATGATTCAACTAAACTTTCTATGATATGAACTATATTTCCATGAACTCAAAATCCTACAGCGAGTGCCATACTTTTCTATATTGGCATGATTAAAAGGAATATAATCCAAAAGGACTGATTTTTTTAAATGTTATGGAAAACTAGATTGCATACATAATAACCATTTTACACGAGGGATACGAAATGAGATACAACATATAAAAAAATCTAATAATCTATTTCCTCGAAATCTTATTCAAATATATCTACTTCATAATACGGGTAATTGTACCAAAATAATGGTGATCTCAGATTCTCAGTAAGGGTAAACAAGCAATGGATGTAATAATTTATCAATGATATTACATAATATGAAAGTGAATATAACTAATCACACATTCCATTTGTATAACTAGATAAAGCAATATGAATATGGCTTGGTATGTAACTGAAACACATGCCATTTAGTAAAAAACAATTGAATAAAATATGTCCATAGAAAATGTCAAAGAAAACATATCATGGATAAATAAAATATTAATCTTAATAAATGATATACTTAATTATTATATCACATATTACCATGGTACATGGTAACTTTACCATTAAGACCTTTAACAATATAGTTTATAACATATCATGTAAAAAAGAGATCTAATTCAAAAAATGATTCATCTTGTGAGACTAACAATGCTAAGAGGTGAGATATATAACTATAACACCAATAATGATACTCCTATATAACGAATTACTCATATATCTAATAATATATTTAATTCGTGAAGGATGTTCTTTATCAAATATCTATATTAAGTAAATGATATTGATTTACCAATATTTCCCAAATTAATCAAATTAATTTGAAGTACACACTTTATGTAAAAATTGTATAAAATTTAAGAAATAATTATACAAATCAAATTATAGTATTCATATCTAAATTTAATTTCATATTCAACATAAACTGGTTAAAAGGAAGTTATTTTATCAAAATAATTTTAATAATAACAAAACAAAATGAGAATGTAAAGAATACTTTTACCACTTGGTAATTTTCTATTAAAACATCCTTGGATGATATAATTAATATTGAAACATATAATAAACTGATAAATGAGTGAAATGAGATATCAAATGGAATATGTGATGTATATAAACCACTTTAAAGCGTAATTTTTATCAATAAAAAATATATCTCAATTGAATATAAATTGAGACATATTCCCAAAAAGTTGTGGTAACATCTAAATTAAAATCCCCAAAAGTAACAATAATAAATTGAAAATTTAATAAAACATAAAATAAAATAATTAATTATATAATATAACAATATATGAAAATTATATACAACACTAAATAAGTATGTGGTGAATATGACATTTATCTAAAAGATGTAAAAAGTGAGGTGAAAATTCAATACCATACAATCCCTTTTTGTTGAACGACTTTTAACTCATGTATAATGGTTATAAAAATTTTAATAAGTTATTAATTAACCACAATAATATTTATTATAGAATATATTATCTTCTTATAATATCTTATTACCTTTATTAAAAATATTTCAAAATTTTCATTGTTATGGGTGTTAATTTACATGTTTTTATTATGTATTTTACTTGGTATTTTTTTCATAATATGATGATAAATTTTTTTTCATCTCTATGATAAAAAAAATTATTTATTTATAATATATATTCATTATATACTTATTTTTAACAATCCATAAAATTTGGAGATAGGAAATGAAATGCACTGTTCCTTAAGATGGTAGGTCGTATGCACACATGAAAACTACAGCCAATTCTTTATCATATTTAAAAAGTTTCTGATGTATATATATATTTTTTTATTATAATTGAAGTATCATATTTATTCTATATATGTCAAATATTTTTATTAATACCCTCAATAAAACATTCCATGTAATGTTTGAATGAATCACTTTTCTTTGAGGAGGCGGTAGTTCACATGTCAAAAAACGATGTTATCATATTCCAAAAATATAGAAATAATGAAGAAACGTTTTACATAAAAATTATATAAGAATTAAGACATTATAAATAATATATATATCTTATATAAATTATAAATCAATCATTACTTCAAACCTTTAATGTTGGTAAAGGATGAATGAACGACATGGGTTCGCAAACTAGCAGTCCCCCGACCACACGAACAATGATTGCATATCCCATTTGATGGAAGTGTGTGAATGCGTAGGCCATAATATTAAAATAACAAAATATAGATAATTTTATTATTCTTATGTTATTATATAATCAATATAATTAATAATTGGAGTGGTGGAGAATGAGATAAAATGAAAGAGCTCATTGAAGAATGTTACCTCTTTTCTGGGTAACTTCATTTGTTTTATACCAAAATACTTTTTTCAGATTGCTTTAATCTCAACAAGTTTCATCTAAGATGAAGGTAGGGATGTTTTGAGAATATTTTGATCGGTTTTTGGATGAGGTTTTTTTTATTTTTGTGAATAATTGGCAGGGGTGAGTGCCATGTTATATTGGAGGATGAGTGGCATTCTTGTAAATATAAAAAGGTAAACACAATTGAGAGGTATCCCTATCATACGTTTCCTCCAATAATGAAAAAAAATTATATATGAAAGATTATATGGTCTAAATAATTCAATAAATTAGTTTTTTACATGTATCTAGTCCAATTTGGCCCTTAAGTTTAATGTTTAGTCTGTTGATAAGTTAGCTTTTTTTCTATTAATCATTATAATTAATTTTAATTACTTTCAATAATTTTTTAAAAAATAATTATGATATTATTAGACATTATAATTTACTATTATTAAAAATATCAATTATATTTTTCAAAATTAGAATCACATAACTGGAAGAAATTTAATTAAAATTTGTCCCATAGACAGGACGACATAACAGGTTTTTAAAGTACAAATTCTAAAAGTCTACAATGATTTGATATCTAATTAAAATATTAAATTTATTGCAATTAGCCTATTTATATTAAGTATTCTATAAAATGACACATTATTATTTAATAAAATTAAAAATATATAACTTATCATTATAAATTATTTAAATGAAAGAGAAGGTTTCAATTAAAATTCATAATTTTTCACTATTCATAAAAAATGAATCTTCTTAAAAAAATAACAAAAAATTCACCCTAAAATAATTTTAACATTAATAATTATATATTTATGTTTATATTGTAAAATAAAATATATAAAAGTGAAAAAATTTGGTTTTGGAATGAGTACGTCATTAAAAACCGACAAAAATGCCCATAGAAAAATATAGGATTTCATAAGAAAAGCTAGGTTTATTCTTTTCTGGTGACTATAAAATATATTTTATTGGTGTAAAAATATTTTATTGGATACTTAACATATATATTTACCATATATATAGTATATACCTATTTAAATTTAAATTATTGTAAATAAAGTGACTAAATAGTTATTTATTTTAACCCTAGGTTGCGTGCATTGCAAGATATCAATAGAATTAGAAATATTGTAAACGGAAAATATTTTAATGAAATGGGGTGTAAAATTATCCCCATCTTGAAAAACAAATTTCCCTTTCAATTGAAACATGATCTTTAAAATCAAGGTACTGATATTTTAAAATACCATTGTCGAGAAACAGAGTTCATATATATTTATAACAATACATATTTTTAGTAAGTAGGAAATTGAAATGAACCGGTAACCACAACACTGGTTCTCGAATATATAAATGTTAATTAAAATGATTTATACGGAAGTGGTCTATAACTATAATGTTATGATGGGATATGATAGATAATATGCTTTCTTGAATGATATTAACCATAAAGACATAAACTAGAGGTGTGAAAAAGGCTATTAATGTTAGTAAAAATGATGATAATTGGACAATTTTTTTGTTTTAAGTAAATTTTCCTTGGCTTTATTAATTATTACCCCTATAAGAAGGAAATATAATTAATTATTATGTTTCTATTTCATATGTACAATATTATCCTTTAGTTTTATGAACTGTTTCTACTTGTTTTATTAGAACACGCATAATCATCTAGAGAAGTAAGACACTAATATCTAATTCCTTTTACCTAGATCAACTATAACCATTTCATAAATTTTTATTTTCACCAAAAAATTATTATCAAACATATTAGAATTAAGGTCACTAAATTTAAAAAAATGGATATATGATTAGTCTTTAAATAATATAAAGTATCACCTTAATCATCAAATACAAAACATTTTGACACATTCATCATCTGTTCTCTTGAGTCATGGTAATAACATGAATTACCACATAGCCTTATTGAAAAATTATTTTATCACTATTACTTAAATATTACATAGATTACTACATACATCCCTTAAATCTAAAAATATTGTAAACACCAGTAATGAATGTCTAAACTAAATTTTCATTAATTAATTCCAAGGTGGTCAATAAATCCAATTCATTTTATCTATATCAATCTTATTTTTTTATAATAATCATTATCTAAACATAATGAATAAATTATAATTTATGTTTCCATCAATCATGTGTTTTCAAAAAAATTCAACATGCTATCGGATCAAATTTCTTAATTATTGGTTCCTATTAACACATTCTTATAAATCCTTGATGAAAAAGTACTATAATAAAATCATTATAAACCACAAAATAAATATAACCAAAGTATAATAAATAATATAATCATAAAAAATTATTAAATGATCCCAATGTAGGAGAAAATTAATCATTCTACATAAGTTGTATCAATCACATAAGCATAGCCATCTAACATACTCCTCTTATGTGGTAGAATCCCCTGATTCACAAGGATTTTGTTTTCATATAGACCCAAATCCATAAATTTGTAGTGCTAGAAACAATTCATTTTATTATTCCCAGTACATTCGTAGAACTAGTGAACTATTTTTTTCTCTGTCATGATAGCTTATAAAACTACTTCAGAATATAAAGAAAATTTTTGAGGGACAAACACCTTTCAGAAACAAGGATTAAGAAATTCTATGTACTAATAAATAATTCACTCCTTTTTATTTATGAAATCCATAGAATAACTTTCTTATAATGCCGCAGCCTTAAACATTACCCAATATTGAATTAAGTTAATAATTCACATTGAGTATCTTTTTAGGTTTAGAGTTTTAGATAATTATTCTCTAACTATTACATTAAATTTCAAAAATTAAAAAGTAGACACTATTATTATATCTATTTTTTCACATTAATAAAAATACACAAATGAAACCATATTTCTTTTCTTGATTTAAATCTTCATTAATTCTTATTTTCACATACCCTTCCTTTTACCCTATGAAATCATTTCAAAAACCTGGGATGAGAATAAAAATCTCAGTAAGGGTTATAAGGAAAGGAATGAAAACATTAGTCCATCAATATATACAAATAAATGAAATCAGACTTTTTAATATTTCACATACCACATAAAATCATATGTTTTGTCACTAACACATGGAACTCATAAATCATAAAGGTAACTTGTGTAAACCATGACAAACTTAAATTGTTGATTTCATAGTTAAATTGAGTTTTACACTTAGAATACCCATCATAGTATATTCCCTAAATATCATAGGATAAACATTAATGTTTACCTCCATCACATTACCCATTGAATTAGAGAGATATCTCAGGCTCACCCACCCAAGTTTTGCTAGGGAACCACCTCTATACGTAAATAATTCCAAAGAACTATAACATAATCATAACACCAGAGCAAGCATAAAAGAAAGATAATATTTCCACATTGCAATCACAATATAAAATTTCAATGTATTTACATAATCAATCCATTCCCAAAACCAATTTCAATACCAAAATTTGTAAAAGGGGTATATGTTATTTATTTTCCATTTAAAAACATTTCAACTTTTTAAGGAAGCCAAATATGAAATATTGCTCGCGGTTGAGGAAAGGTCGTTGCCACCACATAAGATAGAAAGAAACATTACCTTTGTCATTTAGTAAAACAATACGTAGAAATAATATTCCCATTGAATAAAATGAAAATTCAAAGGGGTTTATAAACTGTATAAAATAAAGTTGTGTATAAATCAAAATATTCTTCAATGAAAGAAGATTGTGACGAAGTCCCTTACCTCATGTCGGACATGAATTGTTTATTATTTAATCTCCGGAATAATAAACTAAAGTTAATTTAAACTTTCTTAAGAACCTTTTTAAATTTTATTATTCCTTAACAATCACTTATTACCACGTTATAAATAGTACATAATCATTTATGTTAATAATAGATGTTCTGTCAATATTTGGTACTTGAGTCAAAAATGAACTTCTTATAATTACAAGTTGTCCCAGTTGTATGAATTCCAATATCTGAGGAATGATATTACTATTTAAGATATTATATATATAGTATATATCTATTATATATTTTAATTTATAATTGTACATAACATTTGAAGATATGAAATGAAATGCACTGTTTTTGGAGATGATAAACCGTACGTACGCATTGACACTAATTTTATTTCTAATTCATATTTAATGGAATGAATAAATAATGACACAAAGGTATATTATAATTAAATTATAATATCATATATAATTTCAGTAATTTCATCCTTTATACATTCAAAATTTGGCACGAATAAGACATATAAATTTTAGGGTGTGGTAGTCTACACTTCATCAAATGAAATTATCATATTGAACAATTATGGAAACTATAAAGGTATGTTATAAAATAAAAATTCTGAAGCATAGTGCCAATAAATATATTATATAAATCACATATAGATACAATTAAATCTTAATGGCCACCATATGAGGCGGTAGGAGATAATTGAACAATCATCATTTTGTGAGGCAGTAGTTCGCCGACCATAGAAACATTTTGTTCATACCAATTAGATTGAGATGTTTGTAAGGGTAGTTATAATACTTATCGTAAAATAATACGAGAATATTTAGGATACTGGTTTTGTTATAAAATAATGGAATAAAGAGATTTTAGGGGGTTAGAGCAGGAAAATAAAAGAAAAGAACAAGAGTGAAGGCGTTACCATTGAATTGGGTAACTCAAATTGGTTAGAACCAAAAGTCTTTCTTGAACTACCTTATGTATAAGTTAAGGAGTCTAGGTGAATTAGAGGGACTTTGGGAGCTTATTTGGGTAGTGTTTTGATGATCTAAGGGGCTTGAGAGATGTGATTAATTGGTTAGAGATGATTTCTTTTTGTAAGGGGGTGGAGGGGCTCTCTGGGAATGATTGGAAATATTATTTTATTATAATCAGAATTTCGATTTTGAAATCTCCCTAAATCACTTAATTATATGATATGATGATTATTGTTATAAATACACTCAACTAATGGGTTTTAGATATGTTTAAGGAATAAAATTTACCATATCTTTTAGCTATAACCTTTAGTTAACTAATTTAACTTTAATCATGTACTCTTGTATATTCATATATATGGTATATATAATTATTATAAAAAGAAATGAGACAAAAACATGGGCCACTAATGAAATTATTAACATCATATATGTCATTTTTCCACATCCAAGATTCTTAGTATTTTTTTAATCATTTAATAAAATATTGATTGATTTAAAAATGCTTTTATGTCAATTTTAGTACTATTCATTCCATGAATTTTAAAAAAATCCACACACACATGAATCTTTCATAAAATCATCATTAATTGAATGAAAAAATTATAATTATCTCTAAAATTCGTGGATGACATCAATAGTTTCAAAATAAATTTATTTTAATATTTATAATCTCTTTTATTTAAATCATTCATTAACGAGGTAATCATTATATCATCATTGTGTCATAAATAAATTTACTTATTTTTTGTCTAAAAATTATTAATAAAATATCAAGATGTGGAAAATTATTTTATTTTCCTAATGATTAATTATAGTAAAAAATATCCCTTATATACCCAATTATAAAAATTGTTTTACTAAGAAAACTATGTTTATGTTACATTTTTCTTAATTATAAATTTATTTCTATAAAGTTTCATTTACCCATACAAGTGGCTCCATGGGGTCCCAAAATCGAGCAAAGGATGACCACGGTTGGACATGTATATACTAATAGGATTAAGACATGTGTTAGGGTAATTTAATATCATTATAATATTTTTTTTCACCCTTATTTACTAGATTTACCTTTTAACCATGGCAAATAAAATATTTTACTAAATTTACTATTGATAATGTCTATAAAATGGTACATATTTACACAATTTGGACCTCATAATTCCAAATATGGAATCCATTTTTCTAAATTCAAAATAAAAAATTTTCAAAAATTAATTTAATAATAAATTTCATTGTCAAAACAAAAAGTGTGTTTTTACGAAAAAATAACTATCAAAAGATTTACACTTTTTAATGTTCAATTTAAAAACGAAATTACTTACAATGAATAAAATTTATTAAATGGTGAATATATAATACAATATAAATTTAAAACCATTTAAAAAGATAATATAACCATATAAATAAATCAGATGAAAAAACAATTTTGACATAAAATACAGTATTTTCACTTGTCATTATAAAACGAACTTTTTTAGAAAAATAATTTTTTTCCCAAAGTAAACATTGATGTCCTTATTCTTAACAAGATGTTTATTTTTTAAAATTAGACATCCAAATTATCAAAAACTAAATTTAAAAAGGGTTCCCAATCAAAAGGGGGTAAAACTACTTTATAAAAATAATAGAGTATTCAGGATTAAAATTTGGATTCATTGCCATTTTATGCCTCTAGATTTTATTGGATATATGAAAAGACATTTAAAAAACATGTATAAACATATTTTATTTAGTTCTATTCATTCCTACCAATACAACGGCTAGGTGTTAACTACCATTTAAAATAATAATATTATAATATTATATTTCATTTTGTATGACTCAACATTATGTGAAACATAAGATTTTAGAGAAACCCATTATTTCATGTCAGGTACGCCATCAAACATAGCATCCCGTTTAAAGTAAAATCAGTATTTAATTCCAAAATGTTATTAAATATGAAAATATTATATTATTTATTTACATGGGATGTTACATCCTTCCCCCTTTTGGGAATTGCATCCCCACAATTCTATTAATTGATCAAATAAGTGGGGGGTATTTGTCCCTCATATCATTTTCAGATTCCCACATTGTATGTTAAACAATATATTTTTTCCAAAAAAAATTACCTGATTAATTATTTTATTCAGCTACACTTACTCTCCTTAGTTTGGAATATGGACTGGTTGTAACTTATAATAATGTTTCTCTTCCAACTGAACTACCTCTAGACTCAAAATATGAGATGGATCTTGCTTTGAATTTCTCATCATTGAAACTTGAAAAAACTTTGTACCTAGGACATGCATGGAGGTAAAGCCACTCTATAGGCAACAGATCTAACTTTCTCCAGGATTTTATAGGGTCTAATGAATGCCGGAAATCGGTATTCCCTTCTTACCAAAACGCATCACACATTTCCATTGAAAAACATTTAGAAATACATGATAACCTTCCTCATAAAAAAATATCCTTCCTCTAGTTTTCTACATAACTTTTCTGCCCACTTCATGTTGTTTTCATGTGCTTCAGAATTAGTTAAAATTTTCTTCCATCTCTTCTACCAGTTCATGCCCCATTATTTTCTTTTCACCCACTTCTTCCCAAAAAGTTGGAGTTCAACACTACTTTCCATTTAATGCCTTAAATGGTTCAATCTGTATACTGGAATCCAAACTTTTATTATAAGAAAATTCATCCAATGAAATATGCCGGTCCCAACATCCCTAATAATCCATTGACAAAGAATTTAAATGTCTTCCAATGTCTAAAATTTTCATTCTAACTACCCATATGATTGTGGATGAAAATCTATACTAAAATATAATTCAGTACCCAAAAACTTTTGAAGGACTTTCCAAATGATAGTAGTAAACTTGATATCAAAATTTGATACAAAAGAGGGGGGAACTCCATGAAACCAAACTATCACATTAACACACAACCGATAAGGTTGATATAGAGACACAGTATCTCAAATTGGAAGGAAATGGTCAGATTTTTTCAATCGATCAATTGTAACCCATATTGCTTTATTACATAGAGATGTATTTGGTTATCCCAAAATGAAGTCCATGGATATATTTTCATATTTAAAATCTATCACTGGAAAAGGATGAAGCATCCCTTTCAGTAATTATCACTCTCCTTTAACCCGTTGGCAAGTCAAAGACATCACAGTAAATTCAGAAATATCTCTTTTCATTCCTTCCCACCAGTTAAACTCCAGAAGATCTCTGTACAACTTAGTACTAATGGGGTGAACTAAAAATAGAGAACTATGGGTTTCACATAACAACTATTTCTTCATCTGTGAATCACAAGGAACACAGATTCTCTTCTGAATTCTCAAAACATAGTCTATATAACTGTTAAATTCAAGTAACTTATCATTCTAAACTAACTCTACCTTTTTCTACAACTTACTATCTTCCTTCTGTGCTTCCTTAATTCTATCTGATAAAGATGATTTCAATGAAACCTAAAACAAAATAGTGGAATTTCATGCTCCAACAGATTCTATTCCAAAGTTCAACAAATCTTTAATTGAAGGATCTTATTCCAAACATAACATGGTTAATGTATCAATACTTTTTTGACTCAAAGCATCAACCACTTTATTTTCCTTTCTTGGATGGTAATGACTAACCCAGTCATAGTCTTTGGTTAATTATAGTCGTCTCCTCTATCTCATGTTCAATTCTTTCGGATTGAATATATATATATATATATATATAAATTTTGTTGTCACTATATATTTCACATTTTACTCTATACAGATGATTCCTCCATAATTTTTAAGAAATAAAAAAAACAGTTGATTCTAAATCATGTGTAGGGTAATTTAACTCATGAGGTTTCAATTAACATACATCATAATAAATTACCCAAAAATTTTGTATTAGGACACAACCAAGTACTCTTGTGTGCAGGAAGTTTTAGGTAATGAAGATCAGAAGAAGAAAGGAATGGAAGATGAATGTTAACATGCTAAAACCCGAAGTCAAAAGAAGAAAGAAAAGAAAGTGAAAATGAAGATGAAGGAAGAGGCTCAAGAGGTCAGTTCTGATGAATATGTAGAATCGCTTCTTCAACAATCCAAAGAGATTCAAGAAGCTTATGGTGGAGGAAGTGGTAGAGGCAGGACAAGAGGTCGTATTAACACCCAAATTTGGAACGAGGTGAGAGAAAAAGAACGTGTCATAGGGGAAAAGCTGAGGAAAAAACTTGGCGTCCATGATAAAGAGAGATAAGTTTGTCTGTTTACATTCCCCTTTTTGTACTCTTTAAACTTTTTTTATCAATAATTATCCTGGGCTTTTCCCTTAAAAAAAGAGCTTTCACTAATATTCATTTCTATTCCCGAAAATAATCAACACAATCATTTTTCTAGATGAACTGAACACCTTTTTGAGTTAATTTAGTTAGTGGGTTAGTTAACCGTAAAAATTTTCTACAAAACACATTAAATAACCTTCCAATCCAAGTAAACTATAGTTCTCGATTATATTTATGGGTCTTAGACATTTGTCAAAAACTCTTGTTTTAGAATGATCAATTTTAATGCCAATTTTTTAAACAATGTGACCAAGGAATGAAATTTTTTTAACCAAAACTCACACTTTCTGAATTTCCCATAGAGTTTATTTTATTTGAAGGTTTTCAAGAAAACCCTTAAATGACTTTGATATTCCTCTTTACTTTTGGAATAAACTAAAGTATCATCAATAAACACAACCACAAAATTATCCAAGAACTAATAGAAAATTCTATTCATATAATCCATGAATACAGAAGGTGCATTGGTTAAATCAAAATCCATAACTATAAATTCATGATGGACATATCTAGTACGAAATGTGGTCTTGGGAATGTCTACTTCATTTACATTCAACTGATGGTACCCCGACCTCAATTCAATTTTAGAAAAATACTAAGCTCCCTAGAGCTGATCAAAAAAATTATCGATATGAGGCAAAGGATACTAGTTCATAATTTTGATGTTATTCAATGCTCTATAATCAATGAAAAGTCTCATTGAACCATAATTCTTTTTAACAAACAATACAGTATCACCCCATGGTTCTGCGCTATGACAAATGAATCATTTATCTAATAACTCCTTCAATTGCCTCTTTAACTCAAAAAGTTCAATTTGAGACATTTGATAATGGCGTTTTGAAATTGGATTTTCATCAGGAACTAAGTCAATAGTAAATTAAACATCCCGATTAGGTATCATACAAGAAAACTCATCAGAAAAAACAGCAAGATACTCATTTACCACTAGAACATCATTAATCTAGACCATTTCTTTGTTTTAAAAAATATGTGCAAGGTAACATTCATTTCCATCTATTACTGGTTACTCATCTTCCAGATATGTTTTCAAATGTAAGGGTTCATTCTTGTACACAAGCTAAAATTATTTCTGAAAAGAAACTAAATTATATATGCATTAAATCTTAGCATGGTAAATGGAAATCCAATCCACACATAAAATATCATCAATCTCTACTAGAGGAAAAACAATAAGGATTGTAGGTAGATTCTTTTCACAAACAAGGATATGAAGGTTCTTATAATTTCTTTTTCCCTAAACATTTACTCCTGGTGTTTTTACAATAAGTTCAAGATTCTTATCTTGAGATGGAATTAAAAATTTACTTGATGATTTTTCAGCAATTATCGAATGTGTATACCCTAAATCAATCAAAACATTGGCATGATCTGAATAAATGAACTATGTATCAGATAAAACATAATTTGATGGCCCATCCTATGATGAAGTAGTTTCAAAGGATTTCACCACTTATTTTTCTTGTAGTACAACTACTTTCCCTTGGTTATGGTCTTTGTTAGACACTCATTTGCATAATGACCCATTTCATTGAACATAAAACATTTTACAAACTGTAAATCTGATTGTGTCTTACCATTACCCTGATCTTTTTAAATGCAATTATGACACTTATGTCACATTTTACCACATCAGTTGCACTTTACATAATTCAAAAGACATTACCCATAATGATTTTTATCACAATTTTTAAAAAATGTAAATTTATGTTTCTTACCATCAGACTTTTTTGAAGAGTTATTACCTTTCGTCTGCACCACGACCTCTTATTCAGTTTTTTTTAAAGAACATATGATCATTGAAAAACCCCGTTTCTACCATCTCCGCGCAATGGATAAGATTTTAATAACTTTAAAACTCACGAAAACCTAAACACATTGATACTTTGGCTTTAATATTGAGTAAAAAATGGCTTATTTTACTATCAAGATCTCATATAAAATTTGGATCATACATTACCAGTTGATTTAATTTTTCTTCATAAGCAGCCACTATGTCATCCTCCTACACCAATTCCAGGAACTGTTTTCCATCCTAATATGAACCACCTTGGGAGAATATTTCTCATGAATCATTCCTTTGAATTCATCCCAATAAAGAGAATAAATCACCACAATATCCCTGATATTTTTTACCATTGACCATCACTAATCGACATAACCTTTAAATTCAAAAAACTCTAAGACTAACCATTTTATTTTCTGAAAACCCCATCATATCAAAAATCTTCTGCAGTGCTTTAATCCACCCTTTAGCTAGCATAGGGACTGATGATCCTCTGAATGATGGGGGATGTTGCCTCCTGAAATTCTCTACTACTGATATGTTCCTCTATGGATGATCTTGAAGATCTCGTGCACGGATACCACCACCATATATATCCTAAGTCAACTATTCCATCACAACAATTAATAGTTCAGTTCTAATTATGACCATCTAAGGTTTTTGATTTGAATGGATTTTTTCCTATTGATTTTTTCCCATTATAGTTTTCATATTTCCTATTTAGAAAACCATTTTGAACATAGAAATATATTAGGAAAAGCAACATGTTAATCTTTAAATGATATATAATTTCAATATTAACATAAATTAATTTATGGATATTAATTTAACAATATCCTAAATCATAATTTCATCTAACTGACATCTAGTAAAAACTATAAGGCCACATCCTTAAACATTACATAATCCATAATTAAGTTAAAAATTCACATTAAGGATGTTTTCTGGTTTATAGATTTGTCGAATTTTTCCATAACTATAACATTACATTTCAAAAATTAAAAAGTAGACACTTCTACTCTATCGAAAAAATTTCACAATAATAAAAATGATTAAATAAAATAAGAGTTCATTTCTTGATACAAATCTTCTTTAATTCATCCTTTCTGTTACCTTTCCTTATAGCCTATGAAAAACATTTCAAAAATGTTTTATTATCATAAAAATATCAGTAAGTGTTATAAAACAAGGAAAAAATAGTAGTACATCAATACATACAAATAAATGAAGTCACACATTTCAATCTGTAACATACCATACTAAATCATATGTATTATGAATAACACATGGAAAACATAAATAAAAAAGGTACCTTGTGGAAACCATATCATATTTTCATTGGAGTTTTCATAGTTACATAGGAAGTTACACATGGAATAACCATCATAATATATTCTCTAAATATAATAGGAGAAACATTAACATTTATCTTAGTCACATTACCCAATGCATTTGAGATATATCTTGGTCTCACCATCCCTAGTTTTATAATGGAAAAACCCATATACGTAAACAATTCCCAAGAACCATAACATAATCATAACACATGAGAAAGAATTAAGGAAAGATAACATTTCCACATCACTATAAAAATATAAAATTTCAATATATTGACATAATAAATCCATTACCAAAACCATTTTCCATACCAAATTAAGTAAAAAAGAATAAATGGTATTTATTTTCCTTTTAAAAAAATTTCATCTTGGAAAGGAAGCCAAATATGAAGTAATACTCACAACGGTGGAAAGGTCATTGTCATTGCGTATGTCAAATAGAAACAATCCTTTTGCCATTTAGTAAAATTATATGTAGAAAAATGATTCCCTTTGAATAAAATGAAAATTAAAAGGGGTTTATAAACTATATAAAATAATGTTGTGTATAAATCCAAATATTCCTCAATGAAAAAAGATTGATATGAAGCCCCTTTCCTCATATCCGACTTGACTCGTATGTTTGTTAATCTATAGAATAATAAACAATAGTTTATTTATACTTCATTAATAACCTTTCTCATTTTTATTTTTCCTTTTAAATCACTTATTACTATTTAATAAACATTACATAATCATTTATATTTAAAACAGTCGTTTCTTCAGTATTTGGCACTTGATTAAAAAATGAAGTCCTTAAAATTACAAGTTCCCCTATGGTCAAAATTCCCGACACTCCAGAATTATATTTATGATTTAGATATCATATATATCACACATATCTAGTATATATTTGTATTTATAATAGTACATAACATTTGCTGATAGGAAATTAAATGCACTATTCATGGAGACAGTAAGTCGTGTGTGCACATGAACACTAATTTTATTTATATTTCGTATTTAATGGAATGAAAAATTAATGTTAAATAGGTATATTATATTTGTATTATACTTCCATATATAATTTCAGTAACACCATCCTTTATACATTCCATGTTTGGAAAGAACAAGTCATATCACTTTGAGGGGGTGGTAGTCTACACTTCCTCAAATGAAATTTTCATATTTACCAAATATGGAAACTGTAAATGTATTCATTAAATGAAAAACACATAAGCATAGTGAAAATTTAAAATATAATATATATCATATATAAATACAGTTCCATCTTAATGGCCACCATAAGAGGCGGTAGGAGATAATTCAACAATCATTATTTCATGAGACAGTAGTACACCACCCACAAAAATAGTATGTTTGTATCCATTAGATGGATGTGTGTGTAACTTTAGTTCGAATAAATCTCATAAAAACATCCCAGTATATTGAGGATACAGGTTTTGTTATAAAATTATGTAATAAAGATATTTTAGAGGGTGAGATAAGGAAAATAAAAGAAAAGAACTTGAGAGAAGACGTTACCTTTAAATTGGGTAACTCTCTTTGGTTTGTACCAAAAGTCATTCTTGAAGTGCCTTATTCCTAATTTCAGGCTTGTAGGTGGAATATATGGATTTTTTATTCTTATTTGGGCAGAATTTGGACAATCCAAGTGGATAGAGATGTGTGAGTAATTAGTGTGAGTTGATGGCTTCTTAAGGGGGGGGGGGGGGGGTCTTTGGGAATGTTTGAAAATATTATTTTATTTTAAACTGAAATTCAATTTAATAACGTCCCAAACCCATTTAATTTGAATATAAGGTGAGTAGTGTTCGAAATACACTCATCCAATGGGTTTAAGACTTGTTTAGGGCATAATATTTACCTTATCTTTTAGCTTTAACCTTTCATTAACAAATTTAACTTTTTCTATGTCCTCCTTTATATTCATACTATATGGTTTATATATTTACTATAAAATTCCATAAGACTCATAAATGGAACATTAATGACATTAGTAACATCATATAGGTCATTTGGAAGAATATTATATTTTTAGGATTTTTTTATCATTTAATAAATTTTTATTTTTCTAAAAACACTTTTTTCGATTTTAATACCATTCATATCATGACTTTTAAAAAAATCCAAACCTACTTGATTCATTAAAAAAACTACATTAATTAAAATAAAACAAGTCATAATTATCTCTAAAATTAGTGTATGAAATAAATTCTGTTAAAATAAATTTATCTTAATATTTATAATCTCGTTTATTTAACACATTCATTAATGAGTTAATCATTACATCATCATTGTGTCCTAAATAATTTTTTTATGTCTAAAAATTATAAATAAAATATCATGATGTAGAAAACCATTTTTTCTTTCTAATGAAAATTTATAGTTGAATATAGCACTTATATAAATAATTATAGTTTTTTTAGTAAGTGATATATGTTTATGTTACATTTTCCTTAACAATAAATTAATATTTATAGAGTGTCATTTTCACTTACAAGTGGATTCATGGTGTCCCCAAACCATCCCAAGGATAAACATGATTTTACATGCATCAGAAAATAGTATTAAGACATGATTTAGACTAATTTTAAAATATTATAATACTTCATGATAACATTATTTTCATATTTACATTTTAACCATTGTAAATAAGATATATTTTGAAGTTACTATTCATATTGTCTAAAAATAACAGTTACCTAATTACAAAATTTTGACCTCCGAATTAAAAATATAAAATCCATTTTTCTAAATTAAAAAAATTTGAGGAAATTAATTTAAAATTAATTCCCATTGTCAAAACAAAAAGCGTTTTTTATAACATATAACAGTCAATAGATTGACACTTGTTTATGTTTCATTTCAATGTGAAATTACATAAAATGACAAAAAATGGATTAAATGTTAAAAATATGTTACAATTTCTCATTTAAACAATTTTAAAAGATAATATATCCACATAAATAAATTAAATTAAAGGACAGTTTTGACATAAAATGCGGAATTTTTCATTATTCATTAAAAAAGGAAATTTTTTTAGAAAAATACAAAAAAATTTCCCAATGTAAAAATTTAGGTCCTGATTCTAAATAAGAAGTTTATTTTTTCAAATGCAACAAATAAATGTGACTAAAAATATATTTAAATGGGGGTTCTCCATTAAAAGGTGGTAAAACTACAGTTTAAAAATATTTTTGTATTTAGGCTCAAAAACTGGATTCATTCTAATTTTAAGCCTCTACATTTTATTGGATAAATGTAATGAAATTTAAAAAGCATTTATAACAATATTTTAGTTGTTTCCCATCATTCCCAACATTACATCAGCCTGGTGTTATCTACCATTTAAAATTGTAATATTATATTATTATATTTTTTTCAGTATGACTCATCATTGTGTACAACATAAGACTACGGAGAAACCCACTTTTGTGTGGTGGGAATTCCATCGAACATAACATCCCATTTAAAGTAAAATTTATATTTAATTCAAAAATAATAATAAATATTAAAATATCACATTCTTTATTTTCCTCGGCTGTAACATTTCTAACCATATAAAGGAAGCTTTAAACTCTAAAACGCATTCTTCCTCCTTTTTATTTAAATTTTGGAACATTATATTCATTTGAGTTTGTTTATCCTGAGGGAAATAGTTATCATGATTTGTGTCCTAAGATGATTTCCAACCCATGAGTTATATCTCCTCTTCCTTCCAGGTATTATCGTTCAATGACTGGAATTGATTACCATTTACATTGAGACAATACACCACAAGTGTAACCTTTTAATTTTCACCACATCCCAATGCCATGAATGTATTCTCCAAAAAATTAATCAATTTCTCAAATGCCATTGGGTCAAAAATACAACTAAATAATGGGGAGACTCTATCACATAAAGAGATAACATGTTAGAGAATCTCATTATAGAATAAGTTTACCCATATGTGAAAATTTATATTTCATAACCTTATTACAATTCCCTAATATATCCAAAACTTTTTCAGTTACAGTACCTACTATATCAGATTCATATATAGGGAATATTCTACATTGTATGTGAGTATTGACTTCATTATTCTTTCTGAGAACCATTTCTAAAAAAGGGAATCTATTATATTATATCATAACATTATATTACATAATTTATTATCCCAAAACTATTGAAACACTCATCCTAAAATGTGAAAAAATTCAATTACTGATATGAAAATAATAATCATTCTTTTTTTGGGGATATCATTATTTTTAAATCCTTCATAATGGGTTGTAATGAAATTGTGAATTATCCTTACCATATCCATTGGGAGTTTCAAACCAATGGTATAGTAAATTCCATTGTTGTGCATCGGGTTATGCTCGAGTCTAGCCAGATGCAACTTTTCATAGTTATTACCACTAGGTACTTTTATTACTAACCCACATCCACTTGTAGTGTCCGAATAGGGATGTATTTATTGGAATACCCACATAATATCCACCTTAACGAAATAATGGGATTATCTTCTATAATTATCCTCAAAATATATCTTAGGGTTGTGTTACCTATTATTTATTTTCCAATAAGTATTTTTGAATGTTTCTACTAAACTTCCTCTAACACCATGTGTAATTCCCCATCACCATAATACCATTGTTAGTGTATTACATTATTATACTGGCATGATTACAAGGAATCAAATCCGAATGGACCAATTAGTTTTTTCAGTTCTGGAAAACTATAATTTATACATGACACTAATTTTACATTGTCTATATAAACTGAAATAAAATACATAACAAAATCCAATAAATGATTTTTTTGAAAACTATTTCAATGATATCATCTTCATAACTTGGGGAAAAGACCTTAGATGATCAATAAAGGCTAAATAAACATTTCATGTAATAATTATTCTATGAGAAAGGTCAACATGGAATGGTAATCAAATGAGGACACATTCCTTTTATTGAACTAGATATGTCCAAATCAATATGGAATGGTAAATAACTAAAACGTATTACATTTAAACAATTAACTGAGAATGAAAAAAATCCATAGATAGTTTCAGAGAAGAAATATCGAGGATCCATAATAATCGGATCTGAATGAATTAAATGATAAATTATTAAATTCAATATTTTCTAGGTATTTGGTACCTTTACTACCAAGGCCATTAAGAAGACAATTTATAACATATCAGGAAAAAATAAAACTGATTGGAAAAATGATACATCTCACGAGACTACCGATACATTGAAAGAATATATATAACTAGGGCCACCCATGTATTACATATCTAAAAAATTCTTCACATATAGAATAATCAATATAATTTGTCGACAATGTTCCTTATCATATATCCTGATTGAGTAAACGATAAATATTTACTGTTATTTCCTCACTTAATCAAATAACCATCATGTACAAGCCACATTTAAATATTTTATACTTTTTAGGAATTAATTATACTCATCACATAAGTGTATGAATATCTAAAATAAACATGGCATCACTCTTAAAAGGATCATAATGAAATTATTGTTTCAATATAATGTTAACAATCAGAAAATATTGTTTGATTGGAAAGATAACTTTTATTAGTAGGTAATTTTCAATTAAAAAAACCCAATGATGTGATAATTAAAATTGAAAATTAGAATACAATGAAATATGACATAATAATAATAATAATAATAAATAACATAGGGGAATTATATACACCACATTAATGTTAATTGGTTTATAATAACAAATAAGTCTCAAGGGATTGTCAGCATAGATGAAATCCATTACTTCTACGGTAACATATGAATCAAAAGACCCAATGGTAAAAATCATAAAATTAAACCTTTAAATACCATTCTAAAAAAATAATTATTTATATAATATATCTAAACACTAAGTAGATACACCACCCAAAAAGTAAGTGGTTAATATGACATTTATCTCACAGATGTAAAAAGTGAGAGAAAAATCTCCTACCATACGCTCCATTTTTTGGTTGAACACCATTTAAATTAATATATAATGGTTTTATTGAAGTTATTAACATATAAAATAAGATGAATAATATTTATAAAATCATATATCATCTTCTTGTATAATATTACTCCCTGTTTGTTAACAATCATTAATTTTTTTCATTGTTTCAGTTGTCAATTGTCATGTATTTTGAGAATGTTTTTGACTTAAATTTTTTGTTCTAGTATGTGGAACATGATTTATTCTTCTATAAAATGTAAAACATGATCTAAATATCATATATATTTTTAGTATAAAAACATTAATATCAATCCATAAAATTCGGATATAGGAAGTGAAATGTATTGTTAATAAAGATGGTAGTCATACATACACATGAACGCTACTTCAACTTCATTATCATATTTAAAAATTATGTGATATATATATATATGTATATTATAATTATATTATTATATTTATTTTATATACATCACATTTAAAAAATATTTTTTTTTAAATTCCATGTAATGCGCGATTGAATCACATCACATTGAGGATGGAGTAGTCCGCACATTCCAAAACGGTGTTATCATATTCCCATAAAATGGAAAGCTTGAAGGAATGTATTATCCGAAAATTAAAGATGAATAAATAAATTATAAATATTATATATTTATTATATAAATTACAAATCCATCATTATTTATAACTATGAATTTTTGTAATAAAAGAACAAATGAAATCTGTTCAAATATGATTATCCCACCATACACACGAACGATTATTTTGTATTACATTTGATGGATACATGTGATTTTTTATATCATTAAATTTATATAAATAAATATTAGTATATGTATAATACGTATGTTTTTATATATCAATATATAAAAATAATTTATATAGGGGAGAAAGAAATAAAGCAATAGAGCTCATGAAGAATGTAATCTCTTCTTCAAGTAAGTCCTTTTAGTTAATCCAAAAATTCATCCATTGTTTTATTTATTACCAAATTTAGGCTTCTAGGATGAGGGTATGTATTTTTTGGATATTATTTTGGATTGATTTTGAGGAGGTAATGGGATTTATATGTGTGAATAAATTGAAGGGTTGCGCGCCTTTTCATAGCCTAGGAGGAGTGGCATTCTTGTAATTACAATAATGCAAACACTATTGAGAGGATTCTGTTAGATAATATGCCTCAAATAATGAACCAAATCTGGTAAAAAAGGATATGGTCGGAAATTGTTGATAAAATTGGTTTTATAAATGTTTTTTGTTCATTTGGCAGCTAAGATTATGTGTGTATCCCATTGTTAAGGTAGTTTTATCTCATAATTTCCGTAATTAATTTTAATTTAATTCACAAATATTTTTAGTGAAATAATAATTTTAAATTATTTTAAAATCATAAATTATTATTATTCCAAATACGGAGTTAATTTGTCCTAATTAGTATCACATTAGAGGATAAAATTATTTTAAAATTAATCTCATTTACATGATGATGAGGTAATATTTTAAGGTTAGAATATTCAAAATATTGAAATGATTTTATATCATATATCAATGTGAATTTTTTTATAATGACCAAAATTTGAATAATATATTTATTAATTAAATTACTCTACTTGAATACAAATTAGAAATATTAGTTATCCTTATTAATTATTTAAATGAAAATAAGGTTGATAATTTAAATTTTGTATTATTCACTATTTATCAAAAAATGAAATTTCCCAAAAAAATACCAATACTTCAACCAATGATAATTTTAAAATAATATTTAAAAAATTATTATTATTAAAAAAAATTAAATCTAGAAAAATTGAAAAATTTGGCTATAAATATAGTACACTAATAAAAGGTGGAAAAATTATCATTAGAAAATATTGGTTTTTGTGCATCAAATTGGGTTTCTTCTAATATTATTACTAAATAATATATTTTATGAATGTAAAAATTATTATTTGATATATAAAATTTTTATTTACCATATATATTATATAAAAGTGCTAAAATGTAATTAATTGTGCAATATGTGACGAAATTGTTTTTTGATTAAAGAATGTGTAGCATGCATTTCAAGCTATCAATCCATAATCCATATTTTTTTATTTTAAAATAAAACTCTAAAAGTATAAGGGTGAACCTAAATAGAATTAGAACTAGAAAAAATAAACATCCCTTCCAACCATCATAGAAGAAAAAAATGAGCATCATCAAAAAATCATTCATATTCAAATTTCAAAAAATCCAACTTATCCTCATACCACGTTCTGTCTATGTCATTATTCCAATTTGATCAAAGTTCCACCTCACATCGTGTAACCATAAATTCACACCCACCATGAGCTATGAACTAATAAAACCATATCCACAACAACATTTCTAACTTGAACACCAAAAAGCCACCACCGATGTCTATCATCACTGACATAGAGCTGAAACAAGAAACAAAACTGCATCAACCAAGGAAATAATTGATGAAATAGAGAGTCCATTATCATCACCACAAACACATTTTAAACATAATAATTGTCATGAAATAGTCACTACACAATAATGGGTGGAAATCACAAAAACTAAATGGAGATATACAGGGGAAACACACCCTAATGCACATTACCGTATTCCCGAACCCGAAAACCCAATGCAAATTTGAACCTCCATCGATACCCACCGACTACAACGGTAAAAAACACAATAGAAGATAATCGACCCATGATCTCAACAATGAATCCACCTATATCCACCAAGAAGCAAAAATGAAAAAGAAATGCCTCTGGTCAATGAGCTTCATCAACAAATCCATAACTTATAATCACTCGGAGCTATAAAAGTTGAAACCACCAGAAGCCACCAGCTGCCTAAACACATATCCCAGTGCACCTGGAAAAGCACCACAAAAAACCCACATTATAAAAGGAAGTAGTGTACTGGAAACATAATATATTAATGATTATGATGGTGGTTGATCAATATCATCCATGAGAGTCCCCACAAGGTGACCAACCACAGAACAAAAACCAACACCCAAAACATGCACAACAAAAATGAAAACCTACATCTAAGAATAAACAAAAAATTGAACAATAGAAGAGGTGAAGAAACAAAAATGAAGCAAGAAAAAGGAATATATGTAGAAAACAATATAAGGAACAATGGAAAAAACCCAACCAGAATCCACAACCTAGGAATAAATGTGAAAATGGGGACTGAAACCGGAAAGTTAAGATGACGCAGACACAAACAAAATCCATGATCACAGAGCCACTATCCCAATACCATAGAGATTCCATTTCTCCTAATCCAACTAGGAGTTTAATGGTGTAACTATAGATATGATAATAGTAGTTGTGACCTAGGGTAAATGTATAATTCCTTATCCGAAGAGAATGTAAGAATCATGGATGATGGGAAATGAAGGTGAAGACGAACTATGAAGAAGAGCTAGGGGAATAACCTATGTAGGATCCATAGAAAACGCACATGAATGGAATATGGATGGGTGGATGAATCCATGAGAAGATAAGGTTTTTTTAGGAAACCATAAGTCCCTGAGAGGAGCGGCTGAGAGCGAGACATAGGGGAGATCAGGGGGAGTGAGAAGCAATTCTATTTGAATATCATGCTCTCAATAAATTTAAATTTATTCTAAAAGTAAAATTCTTGATTTTATTTGTTATTCACTCAATGGGTTTCATTAAAACTTTGAGTAATTTTTTCATATTATCTTCTATTTTATAAAAATAAGTAAACTTTTTTTACCATAATCACTCTAATTATTTTTAAATTCATAAACTATTTTGTTTGTTCAAAAGATTAGTTGAACAGATTAGAAAATATAAATTATGATTATTATATTTATATAATCCATTTTTACAAATTAAAATTATAAAATTGAAACAATTCAATTAATGATTAGTGTTTAGTCATGATGAGATAAAAGGGTTTTAAATTGAAAATTATAAAAGGTTTGAAATGTTTTTATATCCAAATTGAATATAAAAATGACTAAAAAGAAAAAAAAATTAATATATTTATTATTGATGTAATTTTAATTTAGTGAAAATTTTATGTGGAACACCCTTACTCGGTGCATTATTTTATTTAAATATTTTGGGTCTCTATTTGGAGCTTCAGTTTGAAACTATTTTAATAAAAATAGAAGATGGGTTTATATACAGGCGCAAGACCCTGTGTAGTGTCTGAACATAATAGGTGAATGTTTTATTTATAATAATAATAATAACTATAAACAATTTCAATTATTTTTCATTTCTATTATCATTTTCATTTTATTATTAGTATGAAATTTCATATTAATTGTTTGGTTTTTAATTTATTCATTTATTCCATTTTATTTGTTTTTTGTTTTTTTATATATTTTCAATATTTTTCATTTTTTCCTTCCCCATTTTATTATCATCCACCTCAGTCTCACCTCACCCCTCCCCCTGTTCACCTATGTTGAACCGTCGCCCCTCCCATTGGACGATCTCCCTCCGACGGCCTCCTTCGACCATGCCCTCACTGGCACCCCACTCTCTCTTCCCACTCTCTTATTTAACCCGCATCGCATAACACCAACAAAAGGGTTCCCCAAAGAGCTGTGAAACCCTCTCCCTCATCCCTTGTTTTCTCTAGAAAACCTACCAGAACTCATATGGTTTTGCGGTTGTACAATCAATGTGAAATTATTTTTCTCCCATCCTTCCTATTTTGTTTGTGTTTCATCTCCCTGTTTCCCATACTTGGTTCGACCAAACCCCCCAAGTTAGGGTTTGATCCATTTATGTTTTTTTCTTCTAGCCCTATGGGGTGAAATGCGTCTCTTGGGACACCTTCATGTGAGGTTTGACATTTACTACTATAGAAGAAACATATTCTCTTTATTTCGGTCCTCCATTGTCAATTCAAGGTAAGAGTTTATACCACTATTTTTTTCATTTACTGAATTATGGTCATTACGTGTTCTCTGGATTGTAGTAAATATGTTGTAGTTCATTGGTTGCTACTTCGTAATTTTGGCCCATCTCAGTTCGTCAGTCACCATTTGAGGTGAGGCTTATCTTGAAACCTTGTTGAATTTAGTATTATTCAAATAATTTTGTGATTATTAGAATATTTTTTATTGTTGTATTAAGTTGTGTTCATCATAGTGTGAGATCAGGTGGTTGGTACAAAATTCCTATAGTTATATACATGGGTAGGCATTTATTTATGCATATCATCCTTGGGCATGTTCCCTCATGTTGTAGGGAATATATGATTAGATAAAAGGATATATATATATATATATGTATATGTGTATATGTGAAGTATTCTTGCGATGTCGTTGTCAAAAGTTCCATATATTGAATTTTGGACTTTTATACTGTTGGTTGGTTTCACACAGGTTTTATTGCATTGTTTTGATGTATTTTGATTGTTTCAAATTTTTTTGTAGTTTTTTAGACAATTTCGAGTTGTTTCCAGTCACCAGCTCCAAGGGAGACTTTCTTACATGTGTATATATTAGTAGATATATACATGTAGGTTCCCCCATTACATGTATATTCATCCATGGCATTGAATATGATGTTTGGGTATACGTGTTCCAATGTTTATATATAAAAATGAATATGCAGGTTAGTGTAGACTGGTATATTTTTATAATTATACTTGTAAGGATCCCCATGCACATGTTCACGGACCATGAAAATGTATGCATAAGGGCTAGTTGTCCTTGCATGTATGCGACGACATATATGCAAAGTGGGGGAGAAACATGTTTTTGTTAGAAATCATCAAGAGCTGAAGTGGAAGCGTTGGTTCCACCTTGAGGTAGGTTTCATATGCCTAGACCTTTAATTAGAATTTCCATTACTACTTGGAATTATTTTAAATGTGTGTTTTATGCCTTTATATGTAATGCATATGCAATATATATATATATATATGTGTGTGTGTGTGTGTGTTTGTTTTTTTAATAAATTGGTTGGGTTTGTGAAAAGTGGTTTCTTAGACGTTTTAATTGTGAAATGGGTATTTCCAAGTACATGTGGTCTGTCAGATATTTTTCTATTAAAGTGTAATTACATGTCTGTTTTTTCAAATGAAATTCCAATGAGATTTCCAAAATTGGTTATGGTGTGAATTCGTGGTAAAAGGTTGTTTTATTTTCTTAAAACAATTTCTTAATTTCTAGTGCGATTTTATTCATTCTTTAATCATTTATTACCTTGCTTGTTAGTTAAGATTTCAAACTAGTATAGAAACTTAAAAATGTAAGGTGATTATGTTTCTAAATTGAGAAGTGTCCCTTTCATGAGATTAATCCCATTTGGAACATTAAGATTGATTATTTAAAAAAATAAAACCCCTCTTAAGGATTTCACACTTATAATAGAAAAATTATTCATGGGTTAAATATACAAATTTTTATATGTTCATAATGAAGAGGAAGGTGAAATGATACATATTTTTTAAAAAAAGGATTTGCAAAATGGGGAATGTCAGTGGTGAAAACTATAATGTGTTTAGATAAATAATGTGATGTGTATTCGTCTTTAATCTTTGATAAAAATCACCACCATTGAAATAGAGCACATTGGTAACCCTGGGTACCTAGGTTGGTAGACTAAGACTAGTACACTAGATAATACCTAAGTGTCACATCACCGTTTCATCTAACACGATGGATGTTACAACACTAAATAAATACTTGTGATGATTCGAGACCACTAGGTTATGGGTGTGTCCCCTACGAGTGGCTCATACAAGAGAACATTAACCATTGAGGATACTATGCCACTTTCTCACCGAGGTACGAGGTCTCTAGGGACCCACATTTGCTAGTTACCTGTAGGGATATCATATGGTTCCAATGTGAGGCATAATTATTATGATGTGATTTTATTTTATCCTACTCATGTTTGACGCCCCATTGTGAAAAACTATGTTTTAATCTTTATTGCTCAACTTTCTTTTTGAAAAAATAACGAATTCTAGTAATGTATTTTTAAAATATAGTGGAAGATAAATTCATTATATAAATAAGTAATCATGTTACTTGGTTTTGAAAATATTGAAAAAACTTATTTCAATATGTTTTATTTTCAAACTATCATTTTTTGGAATCATTTTAATGTTAAATGCATAGGGAATAGTTATTCAAGGGCTTTCCTACTGAGCATCTCGATGCTCATTCCTACATTACTTTTCAGTTTTTGGTTCTATTCTTGGATCTCTATTGGAGGGAGCATGGTTCTATGTTTGGTGGTGATCCATAGGGTCACATAGAGTTATGACTAGATTGATAAATTAATTTTTATAATTTTCTTTTCCACTATTAGTGTTTACCTGTTTAGTCCAATTTTTTTCAACTTAGCAGTCTTTTATTTTTTAGGGTTAAATCATTCCCATCTTTTTATTTGGATGATGAATAGTAGTTTCCTTCCTGTGTGGATCGGGAATGCCCTTTAGACCATGCTGCAGTTTGAAAGAATATATTTTTTTCTTTTAAAATAAAATATATAATAGTTTAAATGGTTATGTTTTAAACAAGTTCAGGCTTAAATGTTTGAATAACTACTTTTAATGAAAGAATATTTTTTTTTCTTAAAATTTGATTTATTTTTATAATATTTTTAAAAAAATTACATAAGATGAATTTTGAACATTGGATTGAAAATAATATATATATTTTATTATAAAACAATAATATTAGTTAATACAATTTTTTAATTAAAAATGTCTTTGGGTCCATAAAAAATGTTCTTTAAACACATTTTCTTCAAATTCAATTTAATTTTTTATAAATAATTGGTAACCAAATAATTCATACAATAAACAATTGTAAAACATATTTTCATAATTTATTTAATATTATTCATTCCCACAATTCCAATGGATATGTGATAACTATCATGATAAATGATAGTATTAATAGTATATTCTTGTCTGGTAAGATTCGGTCGAACATTTAATAGAAGTTATTGATTAAAATTAAGTTTATGTGGACTTTAAGATAAAATTGGGTTTTCATATAATGAAATATTAAAAATACATTGCATGTAATGAAATATATAAATTAATTTAAATTAATTTGAAACAATATATTTCAAAAAATCCTATAATGTTAAATATAGTGTATATTTATAAAAAATAACATGTTACTAAAAAGAAAACATCAATTATTTAGTAAAAACAAATAATTCAATTGATTTAAAATTATTATCGTTGAAGTTGATCCATTCATGCTGTAAAATTATTTTAAAACTTTGTATGAGAATATAAATAATAGTGATGTGTATAAAAGAGAATTTTGACCTATATGGTCATTTAAATACATGAGAACCCATCAAAACATTTCTGTTTTAAACAACAAATTTGGATCTCATAAAAAAAAATTAAAATAATCTCCTAATTGAATTATATTATATTTTCTCATAGTAATCAAAAATATTCGATGAATACATCTTGAGACATTATATTCATCACCCTATTAAATCACCCATTAAATGGAATCACCTCTTTTGTTACATCTAAAATATCATCTCTATTGACTAAATCATTACCCATTTTATTGGAGATATATATACTAGGATAACATATCATCATTTAAAATGATGAAAAAAAACGTAATTAAAAAATATAAAAATTTTAATTAGAACATAGAATTGATAAGATCATAAAGACAATCATTTAAACCCAAATGAAGAAGAATTTTCTATTAACCCATAAAAATATAATGATTTTAGAAACATTATATTTAATTTCAATTCAAGATTTATTTTAATGTGAAACATAAAGTAATCATAATTCTGAAAAATAATATGAGAAATTAAATATGTCTAAAATATTATAGAGAGTTATTTGAAAAAATGCATAATAATATTTTAAGGTAATGTTTTTGTATAAAAAATATGAAAACACAAAGCTTAACATAAATAGACATTTCCTCATTTTTTAGAATGTACAATCACATGAAAAATATCATATTAGTTGACCTCATTGGGAAAACTGTTCAAAAAAACATAGTCTTATGAATGAAGATAAATTTTTCCAATAAAAATATTCCCCTTTAGTAACCCTACGTAAATCCATTCTACAAAAATTGGGGATTAGAAAACAAAATAAAAGGGTAATATCATAATCATAGAATGAGTAATCAATGGAGAAGTGTAACCATACTCATGAATAAATGGGTATTAAAACATGAAAGTAACATTATAAGATCATACAAAACATATCAATGATCATAAACATGAATCATGACAAAAGGATTGGTAGTTCATAACACATGAATCATAAAGGCATCAAGTTTTTATGCAATGAAATAATCACTTAGAAATAAGACTTTGAATTTATGGAAAACACGTAAACATGTAATATCATTCCCTATAAGTCAAGGATCATTTCGAAAAACATATTAGAGAACATCATGGGGGAAGTAAATACATGGAGGGGTAAACCTCTTACCCTTGTCTTAGTCTTTTCCATATAAGGGATTGGGGTTCCCCTGTGCTTGTTCCAATTGTATAATTAATATCATATTCTCCCAAATTTATAGGATTGTTTTTGTTAAATAACCATTGAAGGAATCTATTTGATGAATATCATTTAAAACACACCCCATTTCTTCATCTAGTAATTATAATAAATTTTCTTTAATATTAAAATGTTATTATCATTCATACATAACATTATTGAGAATTTTTTTAATGAAAAATCATCTTCATTTTCTCTTTGGTCGAAAAAATGACTATTGTGGGACTTGATGATGAATCTAATTTAACACCAAATTCTCCAAAATGAATATTATTAACCAATGAGAAAGATTTTCTAGCTAAAATGACTGAGTATAATGAATAAACCATCCTTTAATACTTGTATATTTTTAGGGAAAATTCCTATATGTTTCTTGAGAAAATTATTGTAATTTTCCTAGAGGAGAGGAATAATTTTCAACCAAACATATACATGGATAATTACATTATGGATGACTCCTTAAAGAATCACTATTGTGGAACATTAGGATATTAAGAAAAAATTAAAAAATAATCATGATCAATTGGTAATACATGGATGTGAATTACCATTGGGTGGATCAGTCCTCCTTGTCAAGAAGAAGGATCAGTAATTTCATGTTTTCATCGATTATTGTGAGCTTAATATGATTAAAATAAAGAAAAATTATCCTTTTCTGTAGATTTATGACTTATTCAATTAATTGTGTTGGGCAGAGAAATTTTTTATGGTGGAATTCTGGTCAGGATATTATGCTGTTAGTGTGAAATATAAGGATATCCCAAGGACTATTTTTTGTATGATGTATAGAAACTATGAGTTATAGGTATTTTCATTTGGGCTCACTAATTCCCAAAAAAAAATTTCATAGAATTGATCAATAGAGTCTTTAATTATTTTCTCAAAAACACTATGGAAGTATTTATAAGTGATGTTCTAATAAACTCTAAAACCGAGGAGGATTATGTGGAGCATCAATACACTATGCTAAAACCATGTCAAAGGATATGTTTTATGAAAAGTAAAAAAATGAGATTTCTGGTTGAAGGATGTTTTATTTTTGGGGAATATCATCATATGATATGGGATATCTATGGATACATCAAAATTAAATTCAATTTAAGGATGTATGAGTCCAATATCTGCATTAGATATCTATTGTTTCCATGTCATTGATGGGTACTATTGTCGATTTGGGAGAAATTAATTACAATTTTCAAACCCTATAATGAGGAAAACTATCAATGAAGAAATTTTTTCAAATATTTATGAATAAAAATAGATAATATAGGATTTTAAACCATGTATTATAACAACATATATTATCACACATATGTGGAAATATTTTCATGGTATTGAATGATGCATTGAAGATGGGATTGGGTTGTGTGTTAATCAAAAATGACAATGTCTTATTCTATTCCTCTATGAACATGGATGTTCATGAACATGACTACACAACACATTATATGGAGTTAGATGTAGTGATATTCTCTATAAAAATATGTAGTCATTATCCATTTGGGGAAAAGTGTAAATTTAATATGTATAAAAAATCCCCAAGTATATATTGACATAGAAAGAGATAAATATTCTCCAACAATGATGGTTAAAAATAATCAATGTCTTTGAATGACCAATTAACAACCATCTAAGGAAAGATAATAAATTATAAGAAACAGTAATTAAAATGTATCCAAATATTTTATAATTGATAAGAATTGAAATAGATCTGATCCCCATAGACATGAAGAGGATGGATATTTAATTCACAATTAAAAGATCATAATTAATCATTTCACAAATGATTTTCCAACCCTCTCTTTTTGGAAAAGAAAAAATTTTGTCAAAGGGATGATGTGGGAAATTTGAAGAATGTGGATTCTATAAGAAAGAGTAAATCCTCAATGTTAATTATTAATGAAGGAGTTGTGATATTTGGGTAATGACAATGTGTACCATCAAAGAATTAGTTAAATAATGAACTATTGGATGATGCACATATTTAATCATTATCCATACACTAAGGAAGCACATAGATGTATCAAGATCTCCCATATCACTATTGGTGGGGAAATATAAATAAGTAAATCCATGAATATACATCAAAATTCATAGTATGAAAACACGTTAATGTTTAAAGGAACAAGTATAAGGGGATAAAAAAACCATTTCTCATACCAACAAGGTAGTGGGAAAACATCACCATGGAATTTGTCATGGAAAATTAATTGATATTTATAGGAAATAATTATAAATGGGTTGTGGTGGATCATCTGATAAATAATGGACATTTCATTACAAATTGAGAGGATTAAGGACTGGATCCACATGAACATATATACATCATTGAAGAGGTAAGGCAGTATGGAGTAACAATATCGATAGTATCTGATGGATATCTAATATTAACCTCCATGTTCTAGAAATATTTTCAACATTCTATAACAAACTGAGTTACATATAAAAATATATTATCTCTTACAAACTAATGGAAAATTTGAGTGGACTATTAAGAAATTGAAAGATATGTTTTGAGAATGTTCTATGGAGTTCAACATAGGATAAAACCAGAATCATCCTTTGGTAGGGTTCACTACCAACAACAGTTTCCTCCCGAGTATCTAAATGGATCCATATGAAGCCCTTTATGGGAATTGGTGAGAATAACATAAATATTGGTATGAATTTGGGGAATGAAAAATTCAAAATCACAAAATGGTTGTGTAAATGGGGAAAATTGTTAAGACTATTCAGAAGCACCTCAAGGCCACTTAGAGTTGATTGATGATCTATGATGACATTTTTCAACGAGACCTATAGATTGATTTTAGAGACATCGTATTCCTATTTATATCTTTATTGAATAATTTGATGAGATTTTTGAAGAAGGGAAATGTTATTCCAAGATACCTCAGCTCGTTTGAGATCATTGATCACAAAAGTGTGAGGACATACCAGCTTGCACAGTCACCTAACCTATCTCATGTTGATGATGTATTCCATGTATCCCTCCTGGGAAATTAAATTACTTACCAATAATATGTAATCAATCCATATGGGGTTCCATGGGATAATTATCTCCCATATAGGGAGTATCCAATGGAAATCATAGATTGTAAAGAAAATGTTCTACAAAATGAGGCAATAAATCTTTTCAATGTGGTGGTGAGAAACCACCAGTTTGAAGAAGTAACATCAAAACTATATGTGATTGGGAAGAATATTTACCCTTATCAATTATTGTGTGGGGAAAATGTTCATTTCAAGGGTTAATTTTTTTATGGGGGGAATATTGAAATGATCTGAATGGTTATATATAGAAATACCATTTTAATATAATAAAATTTCTTATTATGTTATATGATTATAGAAATTACTAACACATATTTTTTTTATATCCAATTGGATTTAAATGACCTTTAAAGATCATTACCATTGATAATATAGAATTTTAAGAGTGGTCACATGATTAGTATATATCTCAGTTAATAAAAAATACAATTGATTTCTAAAAAGATAGAGATGGACTCAACCAATAGGATATTACCCAAGAAAGCACATTTATATAATATTTTTTAATAGATAACATCAGATGGATATTTCTTGTCCAATACCATGCTGATATGAAATAACTTAATCTAGATAGATTTTGTTTAAGAGATAATTTCATGAGCATCAAGATCACAACCCAACCCATTTACAATGAACCACCCCACAAAAGTCACATCGTCACGCTCCTTACTTATTGGGATTAGTAGGTGTAAATTTTTATTTATTAAAACACTTTAAATAAGAGTATGAAAATTATTTTTTATAGAATAAGGGACATATTTTCTTTGTACTATTGTTACATTATAAATAATTTTTATTTTAATATAATAAATCATAAATTGTATTTTTTGAGTAATATTTTAATGTAAACAGGGAACTTATTTTATTGAATTAAAAGATTTTTTTAATAAATGTTATTTTAATAAAATACTATAATTCAATATTTTTTATAATATAAATTGTTCAATAATAATTATTAATTCAAATTTAATTTTTATAAGGGTTTAAAAACAATTATTGTAAAAAAAACATTTCTCAATAAATGTTGATCGCTATTTTTAAAATTAAAATTCTCATATTTATAAAATTATTTAGATAAAATTAAATTTCTTTTGGAATAATAATGTAGAAATTATCCCAAAGTTAATTTCTCATAATTTTTCAAGATAGTCAAATTTTCAAGTAAAAATTAAATAGCATATGAATATAGTTTAGGTATTATGAAATCAAAATAACCCAAAAGTGATTTATTAGTTTCTATAAATGGAATGTAAGTCCAAATATGTTTTTTAACTTTAAAATAATATGATTTTATGTTTTTTTATTAATGTTTTAAATAATTTATGAATTACCCATACCCATTAATTTATGTTAATGTTTTAAAACCATTTCATTAAGAGAGTGACTCAAATACCCATAATAAAGGTTATTATTTTATAGCATTCAGCCACGAGGCATAAAAAATAATGGGAACCACTTCAATTTTATAGAATCCTAGGAATGAATTTGGGGTGGATTTTGGTTTGGGTTATATAAATATGTAGACTGGAAAACCTTAATAATAATGAAATTACAATCTCTTCATATATAAAACCACCCAAGATGTGATTTCTATTAACTAAAACTCCTTAGGTCATGTCCATCATCTTCCATACCCAATATATAATCCTCCCTAGGTACTCCAAACCTCTCAAGAAGCTCCTCCAATGTATTTAGAGTCACACACTCATATAAGGAATCTTCCACTCTCCTATTTTTATCCAAAACCAATTTTAGGTTATGTATCTAAATTAAATTTCTTTTATCATGGGATATTTTCATACACACCCCCTTAGAATCCATTTAATTTTTAAATTACTACATAACCCTTCCACTATCATTTTCCCTCCCATGAACTCATATTTATACATGTTAACAAACCAAAATTGTGTAACAGATCCTCACATTATCTTCTTTATTCAACTTTTTTTGTTATCATAGGTCTTCTATTTCTAATTCCTAATATTGGGATATGAATTTTAATCCCCATATTAATTCCAATTTAAGGTCAAAAATATTATATACATCTTTCTCTCTCATTTAAAAATTTAATTAATTTTTAATTTACAATGTTATGCTGCTGAAATTTCACCATGATATTTCCATGACAAAAAAACTATAGAGTGAATACCATACCCATTTCCTATCATTGGTGTTAACCTTTATAAGCATATACTTCTTTTAATTGGGAAATACATGTATTTACTCCATACTCCTTGATCGTGAAATAAAATATGACGATGAATAATCTATGTTGTATGATTTGTGTGGCACATATAATCAGGAGAATGAAATAAAAGTGATGGGTGTTCTGGAAATTATATAGCGCATCAATGCACTGGGTAATGTTTACTCATCTGAGAATCCATGTTAGGATAATGGGTGTACCTCATTTTCTTGGGACTTTGTTCTTCGTGATTTCATGGAGGATATCCATGTCATATGTTTACGATTTAGTGTCTTATATTGTCAGAACATTTCCCATTTAATGATTATAATGCTATATGATGCCTTATTATTCATGTTCCATTGATGCTAAATTTTTATTCAAATTGTCTAATATGTATCACCTTATTCCATGTTTATTACCTTACTAGGATTTATGGATTGTACCTATCATATTATTTTCCAAGGTTATCCTGTATAATTTTTATAGACATATAATTTTATAAACATGTTAAGGATGTTTTCAATAATGTTGTTGTACCCAATGTTCAATATGTTATTCTATGTACATAATTCCTAATGATATTGTACATATCAATAATTGGGATTTATTATGTGTCTTTCTATGTATTCAATCACTAATTAATATTTAATAATGAACATGGTTATTATAATGTTTTATTGATCTTATTCATTTGGGAAACAAAAATTTAATTCATGAAATTATCCTTTATGAAATACATATGAAACCCATTCTCATACATCTAATTATTTCCTGACTAATATTGTTATATTATATTGTTGGGATAAATTATTATATAAATGATCTGATGTGATGGGTTGGTGAAAAATTACATATCCATCCAACACATTAGGTAATTTGATGTATCTCATGAGATGATTGGTACAATGTGTGGAAATGATGATAACATCGCTCACAATGAGGTTGTTATGATTAGACACATATACTATGCCGGAATATTAATCTATCTTTGTTCACAATTATTTTTGTTATTTGACCACTAAGACAAGATGTTTCCTTTTTTTACATTACCTTATTCTAGGATTTTATCACAAATTTCCCTCTAGATATTCAAGACAAGCCTATTTATATGATATAACGATTTTTCCAACCCATGATATATTGATTTCGTTTCATTTTTTATCCTCTTACAAGGTTTTTTAGATAACCAATTTCATTAATGTATATCCTCAGGTGATTAAATTTTCTATGGAGAATGTGAGGGACACTATTAAGATTGAAAAAAAGTAATTAAATAATTTGTATGTTTTATTATTTAACTATTATATATGAGAATAATTTTCCCTTGACCATAACCTCTGGATCCTAGATTTTTAATGATATTATGTTTTTTACATTAACAACATTTCACAGTTATGAATTAATATCAGGGACTCTATATTTTGTATAAGCGGATGATTTATATAATATGGGATTTCGTATTAGAAAACATTTGTGAATATGCTTTGGAAAAGAATAGTATATGCGGAAATATGTGAAGACTTGTTTTAAAAAAATGGATAAACATTGTTAGCCCCAAACATATTCCTTTAGAGTTAGTTGCACAAAATAAAAAAAAATTATGCATTATTTGATGACTTATGTTTTGAAAAAACAATTCAGTTTTATCAAATAGTGGAAAATATGAGAAACAAGGCAAACAACCCATGTGAAGGAAAATTGAATGAATTTCAAAATAAAATCTTCAATTACATGGGGGTGGAATCCAAAACATATTTGTAATTATTACACCATTGTCTTGGTCATAGAATAAAAAAATTAATGATGTGTAATTTCCCCCTTCATCTGAGAAGGAAAAACTAGCCAATGAGTCCTTTATGTGGCAATCAACACCGATGTTTATTGGAATATATTATCCACTTATCACATAACAATCATATAAATCAATAGAGAATATATTTTCTATGATCCTTTATTCAAAGCTGTAGAAGGTGACTCATAAGTTTTTTCATTTAGGTATAGAATCTAATCAATAGTGGGAAATGATAAATAACACCAATAAAAAGTATGAAATAAGAGAAATTGAGTGAGGATAATTTAAGAATATATTTGTTATTAAGTATTTCCCACAAAATAATCCAAGATATAGGGAGAAATTATCAATAAAGATGATGTTAAATGAAGGCAAATCTATCAAGGATGACATGGAGAACTTCACTAGGATTACAAGATATGCCTTGCTTTCATTAAATAGTGATAAATAAATATATATACACTTTATTGGTGTGAAACCACACCTTTAAATGGATCTAGAAATACTAGACATTAGAAGATACAAACAACTGGTTTGATGTGATATCAATGTGTAGATACAGTTTAGAGAATGGTCAAAGGGTAATGGATTTAAGAGTAGAAGAAATAAGTTTCATGATATTGGTTTAAAATATAAAGCCTCAAATATTATCCAACTACTCACATGTCAAAAATACGGGAATAAGAATCGTAGGAATTTTCATAAAGTGAAATGAAAATTTTTAATGTGTGCGATAGAAGGCTATCAAGCTCATTAATATAGTAGTGACATAAATATGTAGGAAAACATTATTTAGGAAGGGGGAAAGCCCTAAATGCACTACCCAAGGATCAATTATTCAATTGGTGGGAGTAAGGGCACTGTGAAAACAAATACACTAAACCTAGAGTCTTTGGGGGTAATCAGCCTCTCCAACCACTAAATCTAATGGAGAAACGGAAGGCTTATTCCATTACTATAGATGATGTTGATCATGAAAGTGAAGTCATATATGGTACACCTCACATTCTCTCATGAATTAAAAACCGAATTATTTTATTATTGTTCTAATAATTAATTTATATACTAATTTTTTTCTAGATCTATTGAATTAAATCCCTGATAAATTTATAGAGAAATATCTACATAACATATACTAGTGAAATGATTTCATAGAATGTTTTGCAATCTTCTCATGTTATCCTATATAGAAATATTCTTCTAAATAATCTTATGATGCCTACCTTGTTAGAATTTGATGCTATACTGAGTATTATTTAGATCTATTTACATAGAGGACACATGATCAATCAGGAATAGGAAATGTCATTCCATATTCTAAATGATCTAATGATACTCTAAAAAATCAATAAAGATCTTGAATATCCTATGAAAAATCCCTCAATGATGTGGGTGTTGATACCATATGAATAACCTTACTTTTAATAAATGGTTGAATCTAAATAAGGTATAAAACAAAAAAATCGCATTTTTATGGAATACAATGATGTATTTTCTGATGAGTTACCCATACATCCAAAAAATAATGAGGTATTTTTCTTAATAGATATTATACCTAAAGGCACTCGTCTATAAGAATTCCCCTACAAAAATCCCCCGATCGAACTAGAAGATTTAAATAAGTAGATAAAAGGGAATTTATTAAAGAGGTTTCAAATTCCATAGTTCACAACCTTGGGATGCAACATTTCTCTTTATCATGAAGAAAGATTGATCAATGTCATTGTGTCTCGATTATCGAGAGATCAACAAAATAACCATAATGAAAAAGTATTATCTACCAAGAATTGATGACTTATTTTATCAAATGTGGGGAGATAATTACATTTAAAATGTTGATCTACATTATAAACTTCATAATTAATGGTGAAGATGAAATATATTTAGAATATATCCTTACATATAATGTTTAGGAAAAATGAATTCAAAATGATTCCCTTCAGACAATAATTCCCCCATAATATTCATTGATTTTAAGAATAGAGTATTTAGAGAGTGCCTAGAATCATATGAAGTGGTCTTTATTGATGAAATTATCATTCAGTGTAAGATAACATAGAAACATAAAGAGAATATAATAATTGTCACTATGACATTAATGACAGATAAAATGTATGATATGTTTAGAATGTGTGACATTTTACTGTATAAATTCACATTTTTGGTGAACATGATCAAAAGTGAAGGAATTTATGGGGACCCTTAAAAACAAAGGCAATTTTGGAACCAGATAAACCCCCTAGTGTAATGGAAATCAATAGTTTTATTATCTTAGTATGGTACTAGTAACGTTTTATGAGAAATCACTGAAGATTTTCTAATGGGATCAAAAATTTCACATAAAAAGGGGTAAAGTATACCTTGATTAAATAATATGATGTATGATTTAAGGACTATGATTTATTTATTCACTAATATACAATGAATACAAATAAAGTAGATGATTGTAGATAAAACCCTGAAAAACAATCCATGATGAGGATCGAGAAAGACCCCGTGTTCAAGAATTTGTAATGGACTAATATAGAAATCATAAATGTAGTGAATACATCTTACCATTCCAAAATGATTCCCCAATCATCCATCATTGATAAGATAAAGGAGGAACAAAATGATGATGTGGAGATACAAAATACTGTGAGATTAGTAAATTAGGGGAATCTACCTAAATTACATATTTATCATGGTAGTGTGAATTGGTTTGAAATGAGGTTTTGTGTGCCTACATCCCTTGAGATAAAATAGGTGATACTTCATAAGGTTTAAATCTCACCGTTCCCTATCAATACATGATGTTGCAAGATGATTCACGTACATCAAGAAAACATTAATTAGGACACCATGATGAATGGTATTTATGAGTACATGTCAAGGTGTTTGGTATGTCACAAATTTTTGTAGATTGGAATAATCTGAAATTAATGAAGAAACAATTTTCTATTCACACATGAAAATGGGAGAATGTCACTATGGAATTTGTCTCATGTCTCTGAATAACATCCAAACGAAACAATGTGATATGGGTTGTAGTGGATGAACTCACGAGGACTTCCCACTTTATCACTATCAAAGAATATTTATTGCATGAATAACATTCTATGTTATATGAGAAGTAAGTAATTAGGCTTAATGGGGTTCCACATTTTATGGTATCTAATATTTATCCAAGGATCAACTAAAAATTATGGAGAATTCTTCAAATTGATTTGAGTAATGAATTGAATTTCAACCTAACCTATCACCCCAATATGATAATCAATTATAAATGAAAATTTATATTCTTGGGAACATTCTAATATCCTAATCAATGGATTTCAAAGGAGAAATAGATCACTATTTCCCATTAGATGGGTACTCATATTACAATAACTTCCTCATGAGTATTCAAATGGCTCATTAGGAATATCTATAAGGGAAGTGATATAGTAATCTAAAATGTTGTGATGAATTTGGGTAAAAAATATACTTCTAATATATCTTGTTCAAGATATTACAAATAATGATTATGATATATAATTATATATAAAAGATTCATAGCATCGGTGAAAGAGTTATGCTGACAACCATTAAAGGGACATGTAGTACGATTTTGTAGAAACTTTTGTCCTTAAAATGTCACTGTTGAAGATATTCATGAGGTTTACAATGAATGTGATGCTTAACCTAAGTTAAATTGGCCCCTTTGAGACCCTTTATCATATATGAGAAGTGTCCAATCAAAGTTAAGTTCCCCCAAATATTTCATAAGTTCTCGATGTGTTTCACATATCACACCTAAGGAATTAAATACATTATTCCTCACATGTAATAATTAATGAAGTTGTACAAATAGAGAATGAATAATCAGAAAATAATAAAATAGTGAATATCATTGACTATGGTGATAATGTTCTATGAAATAAGATTACTCACCCAGTAAAAGAGTTGCAGAGGAACAATAAGTTTAAAGAAGAGACTTGGGAACTAGAGGTTACAATGAAACAAATGTACCCTCAGGTATTATCTACTAATAATATGTGTTTTAATTTCAAGGATGAATTTTCTAAAGTTGGGAAGAATGTAATTACACTATATTTTAATAAATTGATTCACATAATAAATCTCTGTTGTATTTAATCATATGATATTATACAAATAAAAAGTATAGAAAAACAAAAAACAGTATTTTTTTCATTACTAACTAATTTTAAACTATAATGAAATGAAATCTACGGAAATTCCAGACATTATAACAGGGAAAATAAAAAAAAATCTGAATGAATATTATTTTGATTTCCCTAATCTACTAGAATCTTTTCCCCCACTATAACTACTATAAAAATGAAGAAAATTATTATTAAACTAAGTGAAATTACATAAATTTGATATATATAGACATGAGTGTAATTTATTTGAATATTATATAATATAATTAAGTGGTATTTATAGGAGGTAATGAAACCATTGGAATAATAATGTGACTTTTTGAATAATAACCTCACCCTTGGGAATTGTAATATGAGAGTTGAACTAGTAATTTTAATTAAAATAATAAATTTTAGTAGATATTATAATTACCATGATTAATTTATTTAAATATAAATTTTATAATTCCAATAAATAAATATCATGATATAGAAAGTAAAAGAAAATATAAGCACATTTTTAATAAACTATATTGTAATGTATTTTTTTAAAAAAATATTTTCATATAAAAAATTAAAATTACTTATTTTATAAATTTATTAGATATTATATTTACATTATTCACTACGTAATAATTACATAAAAATATTCTATAAATTTAATTTAACATGTGTAGTATATTATTTCATAAATGGTTCCTTAAAATACAATAATCTAAATTTCTAGACCAAAAAAGAACTCTCCAAAACCTAATTCCAAAAGTGATTCCTTAAAATAATGATTTTTCTTTCTTCCCAATTTCCTTTCAAATAAAAAATTTAATTTTATTTTTAAATAGGATTTAAATTCATAAAATTATTATATTATGTAAATATATGAATTATATGGTAAAATATTCAATATTAAAAGTTTTACTTTTGATATATTATTTTATTCAATATTTAATTCAAAAAATTCACCTCTACCAAAGTATAAATAACCCCTCTCCTTTCTCACAGAAAACCACTCTTCTCACCCACTGAAAATCCAAATATCTAACCAAATATTCTTCATTAATCTGATTGTAATACATATGTACATTTTGTACCAATCCAAATCCAATCACCAAGTGTTTATATTATCTTACAAGAGAAGTTACACCGAGGATTAAGTAAATTTTATTCCACTCCAGACTCTATTTTTTAATTTTTCTTCATCTTTCCATTATTTTTCCTACAACACATTCAAATCCAATCCTTAAAATAATTAATTAGGAATTAGATTAAAATTATATTAATGTTTTTAACCTATTGTAATTATCATACTAATATATATTTAAATTTCAATCTTTTCTTTCCCACTCTCTCGATAATGTCCCATCAGATGATGATTATCCGCCTAAGAAGACTTTGCCATGTCAACACATATGACCATCATTCATGGATGGATATTATAGAATATATATAATATATAAAAAATTTATTATATGAATTATATTATTTTTGAATTAATTATATGACTCTGTAAATTACAATTAAAAATATACAGAAATCAAAGCGAAATGTGAACTTATAAATAGAGACAGGACCTCAAACTTATTAAATATCATTATAAGAAAAATTGAAATATAATACATTGAATAAAATTTATAGATAGTTTTATTGATTAATATAATTCCATTTTGGATCAAATTTACTATATGTTTATTTTTACTACTTTGCAGGCACATATGTAATTAATTAAGGGTGGAATTAATGTAAGGGGATTCTCGAACCGAAAATCTTTTAGTGGGTTATTCTCTTTTCCACTGAATTAATGTTCATGTTATATCACTAATGATTCCATTAAATTTTCCATAACATATATACATGTTCCTACCATTTCATTATTTTTTCTTAGAATGTCCTCCTTTGTTGATTCTGACTTCAAAACATCGTATTTTACTCTTTTTGATGTTCCTCTTGTCCTCGCAATAGTAATGATGTTTTATGACCATGCACGATTGGAATTATTAATTTGGGAAAAAATAGTATTTTTGATTTTATCCTTTATGAAACCACTATGAAAACCATTCCCATCATTGGGATTTTTTATGAATATTACTGTTATACATTCTTTTTGGTGTGCATGATTATGTAAGTGTTATGATGTGACTAGTGGGCCCAAAATTATATTGATCTCCAAATATTTTTGTAATGTGATTCATCCCATGATATTTTGTGTATTATTAATAAACATGATGCAATATGTTTTCATGCCGATGAAGTAATGATTATCCACATACGTTATTCATGAACAAGATGCTATGAATAAGTTAAATAATTTATATGTTTTATTATATAAAGGTTGTGTATAATTACAATTTTCCCAATACAGTAATGTTTTTTATCATTGGTTTGTAATGGTATTATGTTTTTCGGATTTATAATGATATAATATATATGAATGAAAAAGTGGGCTCTCTATACCCATGGTGACCTGAGGCTCACTATGATTAGTTGGGTCCAAGAACATGCTTGTAATTACCTCATATGTTATGATAATAATACCTCATATCAATCCTGATGTCCTAATACTATATACCAACAGTACTAGATGATGGAAAACCTACAACTCTAATAAAGAATTGTAATCAACCTATATGAATATTCTATAAATCAGATACATGATTCATTACTATATATCTAGATAGTCATTCCTGGTCCTTATAGGTTGGAGAATAGTACATGGAATCCTAGAAGAATAAAGTAGGAATGATTTTTATAAATAATATTTTTAGATAAAAAATTAAATTTTTTATTCAAACACTCATCCTGGTTAATGTACTAGAGTCAAATTGGTAATATAAATCCCAAAAATACATCATTATAAGACAAAACTTCTATGAATGAAAAACTCAAAAAACCCATGAAAGAGGTGGAAGACATCTCTACTTGTAACCTCAATAACAATAGGTCCCACATATCATGTACATATTCTAAATCCTTGTTGTGCTTCCCCTTTTCTTAGACATTTCTAAATATAATCTAGCAACACTCGATGGAAAATGTTATGTGTGAGAAATCAATTCTAATAAGAAAACAAAAAAATCCATAATAAATTCAATAATAGTAAAACATTTTATCTTTTAATTTAAATAAAAAAAGTCAATGTATGACATTTACATAGTCTAATGAAAACACGATTTCAACTGAAAAAAATTGAAGATATATAAAAATTGGCTTAAATGATTATTTTAGGTAAATCTATTCATATAAATCAATTAGAATGAATTAAAAAGTTCTAAAATAAATTTTATGTATAATGAATTGAATGAAATGAACCACTGATCCATTCTAATAATAAATGAGTTATATTATTTTATTACAATATAATCCTTAGGCACCTCAATTATAATCAAGGCTTTAAACTTTTATGAAAACCCTACTAAACATCCCAATGGGGGACCCATTATAGGATATATGGAAAATATTGGTTTATTTAGTGTGGTAATTTTCCACCCATTTCTATGGTATCATATAGCATGCATGTATTTTTTTAATAACCCACTGACTAACTATCTAACATTTCCTTTAAAACAATATTGCAATCAATCATTTCAAATCAATTCATCATCTGAAGAATAATTTTCAGATTTTAGTATGAACATTACTTTTCAATTGAAAACTAAATCATATATCCTCATCAAATTCATTACCTTTAAAAACATCATTAATTTTAATCCAATTTTCTCAATAACCCAGATAAAATCATTTTATTATATATATAATCAATTAATGTATGCATTTTTCTGAAAATCCACCCAAAAATTTTAGTTAAATTAAATTGGTGGGTTTTCACAATTCTATTTTCTTTTCAAAATAATAATGAGATCTATTAAAATTATTTTCATAATAAATAATTAAAACTCATATCTTATTAATCATGCATTCTATGGTCTAAATATTGTGTAATTCCTCATGGAACCATGCACACTTAGTCACATGATCAAATCAACATAGCATACACCAAATTATCCCTAAATGAATAATGAAGGTGTATAACATAATGTAATCAAAAACATTAATCATGATCCAAAGGAGAAGAAACATGATAATTTATTAACATGATGAACTATCATAATCATGGATAATGATAATATAATATCAGAATAAACTGAACAAGAGGATATCCACTTATCGGAAATGGGTCACATCTTATACTGGACAAATAATTGATAAGAAAAGAGGTTTGGGGAGCCATGAATCATCTACAGGTCCCAAAAAAAGAAAGAAATTGACTAGGTATTAAAGTGGGTTGTTTGGAATCTTAAATAAGGGTCAATAGAATTTTTATTAAATTTTTTACGTGGTTAAAAACACTTGTGTATAGTTTTCTCTAAAGGGATACAAAGTCAGCAGCAACCATACACTATAATTATAAGTCACTACTAGTCTTCTGGAAGTTTTTCATATATCAGAACCATTTATTGTTTAACCTTTAACCAACTATTTAAACCCTCACCATCCATGGGTTCATGGTTTTTCGGTGGGCCACATGGTCCTTACAAACTATGTGGAAATCATTCTCCACCATCCTGACCCTCTTAAAAGGGATGATGTTTTAAAGGGGTAAGTCATGTTGTTTTACATAAAAATACACGGACCATGAACAACCCCATGGGATTCAATATAAATTCTTAAAAAACCCTAAATGATCTTAATAAAATCCCCCAAAAGTAGTATAAAAACAAAGGTGAAGAAGTACATAAACTAAGATAATGAGATATTACATGGTTGCGCCCATAATATCCCTCGAATTTGTTTGGGAATGTGATATAGATATCTCATGAGATGTTAATGATAATCACGGATATGATTGATTTTTTCTATGTGGATAAACAGATTCATTATTACAATTTATTATAGCAGGGATCGTATGGTTATAAATGGATAAAATTATGATTATTCATGTCCAAATTTCAATGTGTGAGAATTACTGGTTCCAGCTATTACCAAAAAAATATATACATAAATTATTCTGAATAAAAATGTTTACATTTTGATCAGTGAGTATGATCTATTAATCTTATTCTTAAAGTATTATACATAGAAATTACTTCCAATAGAAATTTTGTGGTATTATGATTTCCTATGATTTTTATTCCACATGCCTATTTTATGACTCGTGATGATGATTACATTTTTGACACCCTTATTAATCATTTTTTTGTTATGAATGGATTTTGGAATTTATGATCTTTGATCTTCTTGGAATGAATCATTTATATTGAGAACATCCACTTGATTATGTTATCATGTACTTATGATCATCTTGTATTCATTTATGAAAGATATCATCCATGATTAACTTTTTTCACCTTCTGAGATCACTGTTATTATGTTTCCCATTCCTCTAGGATATAAAGAATGTTGTTAAATCAATTATTTAAATATTTTATTCATGAGTGAATAATATTATGGGAAACATGTATTTATTCTTATTAAATAAGAAAATAAATGTATAATTGGAAAAGTTTGCAACAAAAAACACGGGTTTCGATACAAAAATGGTTTTTCTATATTCTCTAAATCACTAAACTAAAATGATATTGGCCATATAAGTTAATCAATGTTATATATGGATATTCCAATAAGGAATTTATAAAATTGTGACTTTTTTATATACTAAATATAAAAATAAAAATATTATGATTTTAGAACCAAATATAGGAGTGTGGGTTTGGTGATGTTATATTTTCTATAAGATTTAGGTTTAAATGACATAATTTATTTGGATAATTTTATGTGATGTTAACTTAACAGTTCTGCATCCCATCATAGGATTATATATTAACGGTTTATCAAAGGTTCAAATTTATAGACACTCCTGTTTTATTTTTAAGTAATGAGATTATAATTAAATTAATGAAATTTTAGAAGATATTTTTTGGGTTGAGATACATGTTACCCTTAAGAGTACCATATGATTTAATAAAAATGATTATTTAAGAATAATTACAATATAATATTTTAAGATATAAGATATATAAGTGGATCATTGGTTTTGAAAACAAAATATTATAGTTGAAAATATTATTTCATGAAATAAATTTTTATTGAAATTTATTATTATCATTCCTTATGAAATATTTTTGATTTACTTTTTACAATTTAAATATATTTTTTGTGCTTGTCTTGATCCTATTACCAATTATATTTTTGTGGTTTATGATTTAGGAAGTTCAGCAGGAATACACATTTTTTCGAATTTCAAATGAGATATAGGTGGAAATGTTTTAAAAGTAATAATAATATAAGATTTATTTTTTATGACTTGAATAAAATAATGAAAATATATCTTTAAATATTACCTATGAGTTTAAAAAGAGAAACTATCATGAATAAGGGTTTTTCTTGGTAAAATATTATTTCTGATGAATTGATGGGCTTCTTTCTCTCTTAAAAATTAATGATTTTTGGTCATTAACTATCATATTATTATATTAAAAATCAATCCATGTAAATATGTAGAAATTAATTTTTTACCCTTGGCCATATATTCACATATAGAAAATTACCTCTAACATAGATACATAGTTTTTATTCCTGTTAACATTTTTATTTACCTTTTCCCTCTTCTCAAAAAATGTTTTATCGACCCATTTTATGATTTTATTTTTCAACAAATTGATTTCAATAAATTTTCCCCTTGAATTACCAAGATCGATATATAATTATAAGGATACAATTTATTTAGGTGGGGTGGGGGACAATTTAAAATCCTAATATTATAAAATACTATTATTTTCAACAAAGTGTATGACATGTAACTCCAAACTAAAATGAAACATGAAATATTATTATTTTAAATATGACCTTTAAATTTTTTAAAATAAATTAGAGTGTATAAATATGAGTACAAATATTATCTAAAAATTAAAAATGGTTATAATAAAAAAAAAATTAATTGATTAATTAATTTGAAACAGACATTCAATATTTCACGAAGTCATTTTATGATTAAAAAATATTTCATTATGAAAAATGGTTTTTATTTCCTTCTATGATATATATTATAATTAATTTCAAATAAATTTTATAAACATAATTTTATAATAATTTTATGAATTTTTAAACCATCGTATCAAAAATTGCATTAGGTTAATTGTTTTCATTTTTCTGAATAGATTAATATTCCATTAAATAACGACAAAATAATGATGTCATAGAAAACTAAATTTTCTATTAAAGTACATAAAATATCCCATTTTTATTGGTATATTTTAAAATTTAATTATTTCCTTTAATATTAATATTAATTGAATAAATTTCATTGAAATTGACATTATTATTAAATTTAGTAAAAAATAATTATAAAATTTATAAAATTCATTTCAATAGAAGACCATTTTCATCGCCATTTTAGAGTTTATTATAAATTTATTTTATTTCCCATATAGTTGTGGAATTTTATAGACTAAAATGTATATATGGAATAATCATATCAAAGTTTGGAATATTGGTGACCTTTATTTTCGGTCATATTTAATATTATCCGTGGTAAAAAAAATTCCACCACAGTAATGGAAAAACAAGTAACAAAACAATGCATGAGGAAAAAAGTCTTCTATTTAATCCAAAAACGTTCATATACGTTGTTAGATTATTGCAATTATACCAAAACATTCACATATTTGGAAATATTCAATTTTGGTTCCATTTTTATTTGATAAAAAACCATTTTATTATTTTATGTAATAGAAAATTGAAAATTGTATCTTTATTGATTTTATTATCAATAATATTTAGTTAAAAAGATACAAAATTTATAGTTGGTTATAAAATTTTATTCTCATGTTTAATAAATTATTTCTAATATACGAAAATATCCTTTGATATTAATTATAATTTGCTGAGGTACATGATCTAGTGATACCATCCCAATTCCTTCGATGGATGGTTGTTGATAATTGAAAAGAAATCATGATGATATCTTTTTTCTTTTTTATATGTGATTTTCTTTGATAAAATGCCAAATTTTTTCATGACCACGTGGCCTAAATATGAATAGTTTATGATTACGTGGTGTTTACATCCATTATATCCCTCTATTTCTTTGGGTAATGTCATATAGAATTATAATGTGACGAAGATGTTAAGAGTTCACATGAATTCTTGTTTCTATAGTCACATTTTGATGTTTGAGTATGACTTATTCTAACTATAATTACAATTTTATTCACGGAAATAATTTTGAAAACATTTTTTCAATTTTTTTTGCGATCATGATTGGTTCTGACTATGCTGAAATGATTACAGATGGACATGATTGCGAATAACTATGATAACACTGTGATGTGTGAGTATGATTGATTATAACTATTATAAATAGATATTCTGGTAACATCCTCAAAAATAGCTATATTCAATAGATAATGATTTCATATTTTTATGAGTAAACACACCAATGTTTGATTCTTGATGATTCTTATTTCATTGAAACTATTATAAATTTGGATTTTTAATATATCCAAATTTTTCTATTTATGTTATGAGATTTTATATGGCTGTATATTTTAAAAGGAGAGCATTCGGTCGAATGCGTTATTATTCCCTTATGATCATCGTATATTCATTTATGATAGATATCACTCATTTCTACACTTAATGATAATTTGAGATCATCTTATTATGTTATTAAATTTCCAAAGGTTATGAAAAATGACATTAAATAAATTATTTAATGAAATTTTTTCATGTATGGTAAATTTTATAGGATATGTCAAAGATATATTATAAAAATTTAAACAACATATAATAGTTAAAGTGATAAATTCAAGGCATGATTCTTCATACTTAAATGATTTTTATTAATTCTATGAAACCCTAAAACTAAAATTTCTGGGATATGTTTCTGACTCAATTGTAGGTACATACATGGTAATTATTTATTATTAAATTATTTAACATTTATCAGTATTAAAGACATAAATATAAATATTAATTCATTGAAACCCATTTTTTATTCTTCTTTATATGAATTGATTTTTTATATTATGATTTAGGATACTCTTGATATGAATTTTTTTTGTCGGAAAAATTCACTAAATTGTGTTATCATATTCTTTAGATCATGATCCGTTCAATTTTGAAGGATAACAATAATTTTACCCATACATAGAATTTGAGATCATCCATATTCAATTGTCCATTTTAATTGTTTTTTAAAAATGTTGTTAAATTAATCATTTAATGAAAGGTTCCATATGTGTAGAATATTATGGGATGTGTTGATGAATTTCAATAATATTATATAATCTTGGTATAAATGTAGTATTGAGCACTTAATGATGTCATTTTTATTGTACAAAGGTTTTTTTCCTAATTCTCTAAGACTATAAACCTAAATTTCAGTGGATATGTATGTGACTCAATTGTAGTTAATAATATTTTAATTATGAAGGGATAAAATTAAATACAAATATTCTCTCAATAATATGAAATGCTATTATTTTTAATAAACATGATCAATGTGTAATGATTTAGTATGATTGTATCATGTTTTCCTCAAAATATTAATCATGCATATATTAGTGAATAGAAATGTTGATATTTTGGTATGTGAGTTTAATTTGATTTAGATATTCTCACATTAAAACATATAGAAAAGTTTCTAAAATGAAATTTTCACAATATTGTAATTTCATATGAATTGGATTCCATATTTATATTATATGAGTCAAGAGTTATTATTTATTCTTTTAAAACCATATTAATCATGCTCTCAGATATTACTATATTCTAATGTTTATGATATATGATTTTCATGGTATGAATATTTTTTATTGAGTACCTGAACATGAGTTTGTTATCATAACCCAATGATCATATCATTTTTACTTATTATTGATATCTTAAATATTTACCACTATTGATATTATTACCACACCCTTATTTTGATTTCTAGTTTCCATGGTTATGAAGAATGATGTGAAAAATTTATTCTAGGATGGTTTCGTGTGTGAATAATTTTATGAGTGATGTTTAAGACTTTATATATATAACAAATATAAGTATAATAGGGAAAATATTAATTTAACTACATAGGTTTTATTTTGTAAAGGGTTTTCCTTACCTAATAATTCAGTAATCCAAAAAAGAAATGGGTTTGTAAGTGATTCAATGGTTACTATGTATGATGTAATTTTAGATGGTAATAATTTGTTCTGGGTTATCAGTATTAATGCAAAAAATATAAGGAATATTTTTCTTTCACTAGATCTAAGTGTGTTTGTTTTGTGATATTACAGTACTATTTTGGTTATATTTAAATATTAGTTATGTTATTTAAAGCAGTATGAGGAGATTTAAAATGTAACTTTTTTTTAAAAAAAGACTCAAATTTGACGTTGTAATGTCTTATAGAAAAGGGTTTGGTTGTGGATAATTCATGATATCTCATCTTTTATTGATAAAAAATAATCCAATACATGGAAATAAATTCATTTTTGAAATCTAGGTTTTCTATTGTTGTTTTTTAAAATAATTAATTTTAAATAAATATGGGGAAAGATACTTAGATAGTCCAACCCATCTCCTTCAACAACCTCCTTCAGATTGAATCCAATGGCATTAGATGAGGGAATTGTTTAGCAGGGAATGACTTCGGAATGTTTAAATGGGCATTTAGAGAAGGGTTTTTCTAGAAGATAAATAGAAAAAAATATATATGTGTTTTTGTATGTTTAGAATGTTTCTCCTTTTATAGGAAAAATATTGGTTCAATTTTTAGAATAAACAATATTTTTAGGGTAATTAATTAATTTAAAAATTTATTGGGGTTCATAAATGTAATATAGATGGTATAATTGATGAATATATTTACTCACAGAAATTTGGATATATTTTTATGATTACATTTTTATTTTATTATTTTTTGTTTGATGTTAAAAACATTATAAAATCAATGTTAGATTTATTCACATATGTTGTAATTTAAAACATCAATATTACAATGGAATTTGGATTTCAACATTTTATTGTATTTATAAATATAATAATTATCCACAAATATTAGGAGTATCAAAAATTCATCTCAATAATATGGTCATATTTATTTTAATAACCATTTAATTTTTCTTTTTCTAATCATAACACAAGATTTAGAATGGAATTTCATAAACATTTTTTTTGTAATTATGCATTAATATTATAACAAAAATAAATTACTGATGTGAATATATAGTTTTATACATAAAAATCCTCATAAAAAAATAATTGTATGTTCCAAATTTATATCTTGAATTATTTTTTGGATAAGGTTTTGAATCCTTTATTCCTTCTTTACTTTTCTTATTATCCTCAACCTGAAGGAAACCATTTCAAAAAAAATATTGTTATGCAAATTTAAAATTCATATAAGAATATTAAAATAATTTTTTATTTATGATATTTAGATTTCATTTTAATGATTTCCATATTTCTTCATAATATATATTTAAAAGGAAGGATTTTTATTTTTCCAATACTAAGAATGAAATACATCCACATTGGTAATTATTTTTCATATCTACTTTGATATAAAAATCCAGGTATATAAATTTAAATATATTTTTATGACCCATAAATTTTTTTACCATTCATCAACTTCTCATTACCTCCTCAAAAAGGCTATGTGAGGAATACTGGTGTGGTGTAGGAATATTACAAACATGGGTGGGAATAGACTAATCACACACACACACACACATCTCAAAGCATATACAATTCTTAAATGAAGAAACAACTGAAAACAATGAATTCATACATCTAAATTTCACAACCAGCCTAGAGTATGATGTATGGGTATGTAAATAGGTAAAAATTCAACTAATCTAAAAGGTGATTGAAAACATGTCCACTCTAGACGTAAAACTGTGGTTGTAGTCGATATACTATAAGAACACACCACAATTTTTCAGTTCACACTGTGTATCGTCAAGTCATGGTCCATCTAGGGCTCCATCAAAAGGTTGTTCATTTTCACAAGACAAGAAATTTGAGGGAAAATAATATGAATGTGTGAGTACAGAAATACCCAATAATACACCCTGAAACCACATTACATACAAAAAAATAAGTACATTTCACTTTACAATGGTATGTTTCTATAACAAATATAACAAGAACTTCCAGATATACTCACTAAAGACATATTTTAAAGGAAATTCAAAAATATAATATTCCAACATTTTTTTCCAGAACAAAGATTCCAAAAATCACTTATCAAATATAACACACTATTTTGTTATATATAGATGATGAAATTTTTCTGATAGGTAGTGCTCATCGGGTCTCACCATTATAATGCACAAACTAGATGTCTACAGTGAAATGATGCACATATGAGGACCACAACCAAGGTTATATGGTATTCCAACAACTCAATATGGATTAACCCAATAATTATTTGATCTTGACTTGCATAGTTTTGATCATCAAAATACCATGAAATCCATATACGGATCAAATATAAATAGAGGATATCACTCTCTACTTCACAAAAAGATTCCAACAACTCAAGAAATGAATCCCTACAAAATGTATTATTATCATGTTATTGGGAGGTGATTCCATATGTAACTCTAGAAATTGAAATGGGGAAAACTGTAATTTGAATTTTCATTATATGGAGGACAAGGGCTCTATGATATTTTTAGAAACTATATGACAAGTATTTGGGTTACTGGTTATGTCCCATGACCCCAGGTCATGCCTGTGTAAAAGGTCCATGTCTCATGCCCATGTCTTTGTAATAATACAGAACATGTTAGTTTCTCATGAGTATTGCCCAAGTAATAGAACATGGCATAACCCATATACTTTGTTCAGGCCATGTCTATGTGGGAGTACACATTGTGGTTGTGCACATTTACTCCAACTCATGTATGTGTACCCTCCGAGGTACACTATGAGTTCACCGAAGGGGGCCACATTCCTGGTGATAGGGTCCCACATAATGTGATACTTATTTTCCTCACATAACCTTGAAAAATACTTAGAGGGTCCCTCATGATGTGTGGATCCATGTTAAATGTCATTTATTTCATGATTGTCCAGAATCTCTTATTTGGATTACTCACATATTTTTGAGTGCTCTAACAACCATTTTAGTCACGCCTCACATAGAATATATTGAATCATTCCCTGATCAAACTAGAAATAATCGAATACAAATTTAAAGCTATTCAAATTTTTTTGAAAATGGGATCATTCTCCATTCATTATTTTACACTAAAGAACACGGAATTGGAAATCCAAAATAGTCCAAACATCTTCCACTTCCATCATTACTACACCTTTTTCATGATGATCCTATAACTATGATAACCGTATATTTCTCCATAAGTGGTTACACAATGATCGATTCATCTATATATGTCAATAAAATGTTCCACATAAGAATGCCCACAATGAACAATGAAGCATGGGATAAATTCACAAGAACAATCAAGAAGAACGATGCATGATCTACATTCATTTAAACCTCGATTCATTATTACTCGAATAAAAAATGCAGTTATAAAAATGCAATAACCCTGAATTTCTCCCAAAAATAATCCTTGAAAATGAACCCTCCCAATGAGATGGAAAATCTATGATCCAATCCATTAAATGAATTATTTATGTTCTTCAAGAAATTGTGAATGAGGAAATAGTCCAAGAAGAAAAAATTTCCTCCCTCAATCTAGGTCTATCTCTGAAGAAAAATAATTATGTGTTGTGATCATCAGCAAGATCCTTTGATTATGTTTCATATCGATCACTGATCTGAGATAAAATGGAAGTTCATCATAGAGAGATCCTCCAAATTTCCTTCCAATAGTTCTAGTATTATGCGTCTAACCCACAAATTTAGTAATAATAGTCTAGATAATAACTCTTCAGTCACCACATCAAGATAAAAGAAATAAAATAATTTATTTAAATAAATTATTTATTGAAATTCCTACAAAAAATTTTCCTAAACAAACCAACATCCACAAAGGTAATGTTACGATAAGGGTGATACACGTGTTCTGAAAACAAATTTCCCCCAGGATTTATAATCCATTCCCTCATTTAAATGTTATTATACTTTCTCCACAAATATACACATTGGTGTTGTTTAATATATTTGATATATATTAATCATTTATTCTTGGATCATTGGGCCCCAGAATCACAAGTCATCATAGTTCCTTCTATAACAAATAATCCATACAATATCCTAAAATAATACATTGAAAATATGAGTCATTACATTCTCCCAACCTTGGGGATTTATTTCCCAAATATCCAAAAAATCGATACATAAAGATATGTGGGTACTGATCACAAATCTAAACCTCCCACTCCCATGTTCTCTCTATAAGATACTCATACTACCACCAAACATGCACTAAAAGAATTGATCTCCCCTGAAGGGTCCTCTCCTACCGATCCTCAATCTTTATGGGTACTCGACAATGGTTTCTCCATTATTGATATCTAGAACACTCCAATTGGAAATTTTGATGGGTCATCCACTTAACTCCTCATATATGGCATGTGGAAGATGTTGGGTACCAGGTCAAACTATAGATGTTGAGATAAGTAGCACACCTCTTTTCCACCTCTACATAGTATGGAAAAAATGGCCAATGAATCTAAAAGATATCAGTATAACTTGACCAAATCTCCATAATCCACATCGATATTATCCCCAAAGAATATATTATATCCTCTTTCATACTCGAAAGATATGTGTGGTTTTTCTACATAAGACTTTAGATGGATTTGGGAAGTCTTCATTTGATCCTTAATGATTTTCAACTTCTCAGTAGTTTCTCACACCATGTGTGATCCCCTGAGTGATGTCTCTCCTAGAAAAATCTAGAAATGTGCTTATTACCTACATGGCCACACATATAAATAATCGAGCAGTTCCATACTAATGGTGAAATTTTTACTGTTGAAATATTCAAACTCCACCATTGGTAGGTAATCATCACAACTATAGCCAATGTATAATAAGAATTCCCATAGTGTTTCTTACAATATGTCAATGTCTTGCTATGTTTTGCAAACAGTTTAGGGGTGAAATAGTATGATCATGTCTAACTCAGTCCCGAACGACTTATTAAATCCCCTCCAAATCTGGGAAGTGATGTGTGCATCATAGTCAGAGATGATTTTCGATGGAACTCCATGGACTCAGACTACCTCTTGAATTTAGAGGGATCCCAAAATCTCTAAATGTAATTTATCTCTAATAGATAAGAAGTGGGATGACTTGTTGAATCGGTCCATGATCACCCATATGGAATCACTACTATTGGACATATGTTGTATGACAATCATGAATTTCATGTATATCACATAACACTTCACTCATTCACCACAAGGGGTTGATTTAAACCCATTGAAACATGGTTCTCATTATTCACTTGATGAGATGTAAGGAATTTCTAGAATTCCATTAAAAATCATATCTTTATTGTTGGTAAGCAAAACTAATGTTCAACTTCATCGTATATAATTTCCACACTTGGATGTACCCTCAAATGGATATGTAAGAAAAACTATTAGAACCCCATACCCCATCATCATTGGTACCCTCAAGCATCCTGTTAAATAAATGACATTGTCCCCACATTTAGAAAATCCTTCATGAGCATGTATAGTGGATATATATGTATGTGGGGTGTCATAGTTAGCATACCCACATTGTGACTCCATGACAAAATGTAAAAGAATAGGGGTGACAACCATCGACTAGAGGTAAGTTACTCTATCTCCAACCACAAAGTATAACGGAAATGGGGAAACATTTTCTATATAATCATTCAATAACTATGAACAAGATCTTCTACAGAGCTAATCCACAACTATGTTCCCCTTCTTAGGAGTATAGGAAAATTTGATGTCAAATTTAAGTATGATGTCTTGACATTACCTTTATCTAATGTAAGGTCCTTGTAAGAGGATATATACTTGATGATCCTGTGATTAGAATAGGAGATAAACCTAACTCCCATCAGGCAGTGTATTCATATTATTATTATGATTAAGAAAACTTATTACTCTAGATTGTGGGTCACAAAGCTCTGCACATGTGGCCACAACTAACGTGAACCATATGAAATCGCATCACGCCTCTTAATCATAAAGAAATTAATCCATATTCTTGATGTGTGACAGAACATTACACATTAGAAAACCTTCTATCATAATATCAAGATGGGATTTCATGTTAAACAGTACCTCAACTTCTGAAAAGCCTCCTAGAACCTATTTTTCCACACCAATGGCATCCCCTTTCGGGTTAGTGATTTCATGTGTGATAATATCCTGAAGAATTGGGTATGAATATCTAGTAATTTCATGTCAACCTATGGAAGATTAGCACATCCATCACGCTCATGGGAGGATCCCAAGCTAATGTTGAGTTATCTTTGGTTGGGTCCACTACCACTCCATCCACTGGGATAATGTGTTCAGAATGTGGACTGCCTGAATCCATAAATTGAACTTATAGGGATTTTGGTGAAGCTAGTTCACTCAGAGTATGTAATAAAACATCCTCAAGTTCCTCACATGCTCTACCTTAGACGCTGAGTACATAAATATATCATCGGTGAAGACTACCATGAGCCAGTCTAAGAAAGGATTGAATATCCAGTTCATTAGTTCCATGAACACTGTTGGGAAATTGATAACACCAAAGGGAATCAACAAGAACTCATGTTGATGGTAGCAACAACTGAATGTTGTCTCTGGTAGATATTTATCTCTTACTCACGATTGGTGATAGTGTTACAAGAGGTTTACATTTAAGAACCATCTATCCCATCTAAATTGATCTAATAGTTTATAAAACCATGGTATTGGAAACCGTTTCATCACAAAAGCATGTTTGAAGTTCCGATAATCCAAAAAAAACCTCAAGCTTCCATGTAACATCTTGGGGAACAAATCTTGGGCTTCCCAGGGTGAGACACTAGGTCTGTCAATGTACTTCCTCCATAAGACCTCCATTTTCACCCTCTTTTAGTGAGGACTTACGGGTGTCATCCAATATGTTGGATTAGATATTGACGACATCATGTGGTGTAGAAAAACACATAAGTCTATCTATTACGGGGATTTCTTCCCAAAATAATCCTCAGGGAAGAGGTTCTAGTACTCCAAAACCAGTATCGAAAAATTGAAAATAAAAAAACCCATTAAACCAAGGGTCATTCTAGCCAACATGTGAGTAATAGGTTTCACCCTCCTGCGTGTGAGTCCATATGGAACTTCATGGGATTCCATTTAACAAAATAAGGTGAACATAGTTTCATAACTATAGACACAACACATAGTCCAACTAAAACATTCAATATGAGATATAAATTTTTATAACAATTCTATACCTATAATGACTTCATAAGGCATCATCGCTTCTAATACGATATTAAAACAAAAAAATCCATCTTTATTGAGTTAGGTCAAACTATCGGTGCAAGTGTGTGGTCACAAATTTGTCACTGATAAGAGTCTAAAAGTGTAAGTGTCATGCCAAGGGCTCAACTATAATGTCTATGTCTCGAACATGATATATGGAAATAATGGAATGACTAGAACCTATTTATATTAGTATTATTACTAAGGTAGAATAGGAATAGATCATACCATTAATTATTCTCAGATCCTTTGGCTCGTATGATTCAACGACCTTTAGCTACCTCTTCCCATGTCATGAATATCCTTCATCCTAGAATAGACCACAATGGGGTGGTGTTGTTAACAAGTCAAATCATCTACCACATCCAACTACTCTCCCATCTCCACTACTGCATCTACCTTATTGATTAAATTAGTACTATTTAAATTACCTCTAGCTCATCATCTGATCTCTTCTCCTTGTGTTAGTAATATAGAATGTAATAAAATCTTGTGCAAGATGTCCCTTACCATCACATGTGTATCACTGACTCTACCTAGACAGATTGGACCCATCCTGAGAACCTTGAACTGAATTCTATAAATCTTGGGACTACCTATTGAAATGTTTGACATGTACATGTCCATAGGAATGACGTCATCTCCTAGCTGTCGAGGTTCCATCTCTTTCTTTCCTGATACAGGCAACCATATGCTGGGTTTTCTCAAGAAGGAAAAACTAAAAAACAAATTATCCCATAAGAACCACATCATATGTAGGAATTTATTGACATATTTCACTGGATTAGATATGTATATAAAGACCGAGCATTGATCTATCAATCGCAGAATAAGTGGTCACAAAACATATTAATCAAGTATCGAGATAGGTCAGTAATCATTAATAAATACAAAGATACTATCATGTTTCCTGGATAAAACTATAGAAGATCCATGATACATACCACACTCAAAATAGATTAGGAGAACACCTATTTGAGAAGGTTCACAAACTCTAACCATGTTAGGGTTTCATCATCATAAGACATTCTCATCGGACCAATATATCATCCTGATGATCCATGGATAAGGCTTTCCACTAGGATCACCTACTAATCTACTAGGGTTTTGACCAGACAGAAAACATGGGTCACTGTCTAAAGCTAGTCACTAGCTGCATGTGGGTCAGGCTCACCTCAGAACCTAAGCAGTATTTTTCCCTAAGACATTTCAATTGTCATCTGCCTAAACACCTCATCCACTGGTACTACGGGAGTCATATGATTCTTTATAGGTGTTGGTATTGCTGGTGCACCTCATGGAGGTAAAATAATGACAATAGGAACAGGTATTAATGCCTCATCACTGAGAGCATCGTCCCTGTGATCCTGATACAGAACCCTAGTTATCAAACATCATGATGGAATCCTAAAATAACCATGATGTACCATATTAATGAGTGTATCTAAAGAACTAAACCAATGAGGGAATGAAAACCATAACCAATTCCTATATAATCAATCTATAATTATTTTCCAAAAAAAAGTGTTCTCATGAATCCAGTCAAAAAGTTTGTGATCATAGTCCTAGAGTATGGATACACCAGTTGCTATAAAAATCTATTATCCATGGCATAATAGGCAAACTCCCAACACTTAATGATATTTTCCCTAGCAACTCTCATAGTCAACAGTCCTATGGATGAAATAATTTCAATTAAACAACTATGTATTGAAATTCCCCAAAGAGGATTATGTTATGACTCTCCGTTCCTACGTCGAATATTACATAAACTAGAGACTAGTCCCATGTAGGAATATAACAAAAATGGGATCCCATAACTCAAGTACCTACACACACACACACACACATCTTTAAGACAATAAAAATTCTAAAATTTAAAAAACTCTTGTACAACACTTCATGCATACATCTAAATCCCACATCAAGAGTATGAAAATAAGTTGTTGAAAGTAAACAAGAAAAAATAAAATCCCAAAAAAAAGAGTTGAAATTATTTTCAACTTGGAATAAGAGTTGGGACTACTATAAAAATACCATAGTAACACAACTCGGTCTATCGAGTATCATAAATCATCATCTTTTACTGGTCCATCTATGACTCTATAAAAAGGATGATTTTCTTCACAAGAAACAACATGTGTTGTCAAATCCCATGTTGGTGTGAGTATAACAATACCCAGAAGGACACCCTGAAACCAAAAAACATAAAAAATAATTGTAGTTATTTCAATATTGGTATGTGTCTAGAACTCATATAACAACAATATCTATATATATACTCAATAAATACATATACATTAACGGTAATTCAAAACTGTAATATTCAATCATAGAATTATAGCTTGATGATTAAATAAAGTACTCATCTATGTGAACATAATTAATACTCTGATAATATAATGACATCCATTTGATAGGTACTACCATGTTGGTCAATCTATTTGAATGAACACACTAGATCTATAAAGAGATTTGGTACACAAAAAGTGATCACTCACAAGGCCATGGGATATGCCAACAACTAAATTGGGACTAACCAATTATGTATAGCATCGACCCCTGAGTTGTGTTAGTCACAATGTAACCAGGAACACATCCTAGGTCCTGAATATTAATAGATGATATCAGTCTAGGACTCATGGAATGATTCCAACATCTCTATCCAAGAAGTTATGTGGAATGGTTCATTATCCTATGTGTGGGAGGTGATTCCATAATAACATCACTGAAGTGTTATGGGAAATGCCCCTAATAAGTTTTTTGCATGATACAGAGGATAAGTTCTCTATGCCATGTTTTTAGAATAACATGTCGAGTAGTCGGGTTATATGTTGTGTCCCTTGACCTCAATTCCAGCTTATGTAAATAAAATGTTTCTCATGTTATGACCCGTCCCCCAGGGCCCATGTCGTGACTTCCCCAATCCCTCCTTCCATAGGCTAGGGGTTGGAGAATAGCACCAAAAATTCATATCCCAATATCGAGAGGGCATTGACTTAAACCAGTATAAACACCAAATCCAAGAACACAATGAGAAGAAACCACGAAGTAAACTGCTGTAGTAAAAAGGGTATTAAATGTAAAGGGGCTGGAATACAGGACAAAATGAAAAGTAAAAGTGTAGATGAAAAGAGAAAATAGCTCCAGGATCGCCCACTAAGGATCCTATATGATGTGTATGCACAGATCATCTCTACAACAGTCCACGTTAGCCTGTATCCTCAGCGTACTTCCTGGTTCTAGCTCCCTCAAACCTCAGTCCAGCTACTCATCATCTACACAAGACACAACATGTTATAGGCGAAGCCCGTGTAGGGGTGAGTATATCTATAAATAGTACGGACCCTGAGTCTGTCGAAGGTCTATTAGAAATCCACAAAGGAAACTCACAATGCATGATCTCAATCAAAAAGAACAAAGAAATAGACACAGATCGAACATATTCTCAACTCAAACCAGGTGTTTGCGATGTATTTGAGTTCAAATGATCAGTCACAAAGCTAGATCATCCTGTTCTGTCAAGAGGCAGTACTGCTAAAAATACAGAGTCTGAACCACACATGATCGATAGGTTCTAACCCCATCAATAACCCACATGGGATGTGACCTGCTCGGAGTTGATAGATACCAACCCCTGCAATGACCCACATAGGATCTGACCCACACAAGAATGGTATGCGCAAACCCCCACAAGATCACCATGAACTGACCCACATAGGATCTGACCCACACATGATGGGTATGTTGTTGCTTCATGATGGGCCGCTCTAATTTTGGTCCTCATTTGGTCATGAAGTACTGATCCAAAAAGAGTCTCTAGTTGTGGATCCACCTGGGATTGATCAGTTTAGATCCACACAGGATTGCTAGGTGCTAACCCATACATGATCGCTTGGTACAAACCTCCGTATAATCACTCTCCAACCTCCTCCTCACTACCTGCCACTAGATTCCCCCTCATAGCACGCTTGATTCTGGTTGAAATTCTCCTCAAACAATCAGTTGTATTTCAGCCAGCACTAAGTCCCATGAAGAAGTAACCCAATAATCTGTCACATTTGAAGGGTCCCAACAAAATAGAAAGCACTTCAACCGGATGAACGATTTTTAATTTTTGGGAATTTTACTATTGATGGCCTAGTTGGATTTAGAGTTGATTAAACATGGTTGTACACCAACAATATCTGAAACTCTCGTGGAGTATTTCAAAAGTATCACCATGTAATTAGGGACTTTATGCCACATACATCGCATTAATATGACGTACGGTATGTTAGATACATCCCCTTCTGGGAAACATGAGGGTGATCTCAACTCGGTCCTTCCGGGCTTGGTCGGGCCTACAAGAATATTAAAAAGGGGATTCTTACATAAACGGATCCCAACACCTCTGATGTTGTTTCAAACAGACCCCTAGTTTGTCAGTTACGAGTGTTTATTAATTAGGGGATGGGTTGGCTCTGGCCTCTGTCCCACTGGATCAGACTGGCCCCGCGCAACGGGTCCCGGGGTCTACCTGACCCTGCACAGGTCTGGCCCGTTAAGGGTCGAACCAGTTCACTGGGTCTGGCCCATCAGGGTCGGCCTGGTTCGGTTCAAGGGCTTGGTAAGCTGTTGGCCTGACCCACCAGTTGGGGCTCGACCCACCCGCATTGGCTCACTAGGTCGTGGGTCCGGCCTACTCGGCCGGACTGCACTGGTGCAGTCCGCCCCAAGGCAGACAATAATGTCCTCTTGTCCTCGCACATTTGGGGTCATTTTCCAGGCAGTGTGGAACTTCCCCAACACATTTAACATTCGGTCGTTTGGCTGATTGGGTTTCTCCAACATGGCATGGAGTGGTTGTGCTACGCCCTCCTGTCGCGGCCTACATGTCCCGACCGCTTGTTTCGGTAGTGCCTACAGGTGCCGACCATGTCCTATGAGGCCAGCTTTGTCCGGTCGCCTTTGGCCACCGCAGAGCGACGTCGCGCGCCACCTTCCACCACCTGCAGCCAGTAGCCATGGGTCTCCTCCGGCCATCGCTGCCGCTGGCCCCCGCAGATGTGGCGCGCCTGTAGTTTCTTACGTGGGTTTCCAGACATGCTTTGGTGTCCATTCATGGTGTTGTCTACGCCTATGGATCTCCCTCATTTCGGGGTTCATTGTGTGGCCCCCTATTCCGCGTTGCCATCAATTTGAGGAAATCGTCCCTAAGGAATGGGCCATGAACAAAGCAGCGCTGGGTCTTGGCCTTGTTTGTTTGGCCCTCTCCCTCCACATTAAGGTGATAGAATGTGAGGGAGGATATAATTCATTAATGAAAACATCAAAATAAACCACCAACTTAATGGACATGTTCGCTGATCATGATCAAGAAAACCCCCCTTCGTTATTGTCATCGGTTCATGATGTTGTGGTGCTCATCACCGCTATATGAATCTAGTTTCGTCCTCTAAGTGGTTTGAATTTTGGTAGTTTTCCATATCTTTATCCATTGGTGAAGTCGTGGAAACACTCCACCCAAAGTTCCATATAAATAAGAGATGAGGAGAGTGAGCAATGCATGTATATTTAATGTGGTTCATTTAATTAAGGAACTTTTCTAATTCCAATGGTGTGCTTACCATAATAAATGGTATTCAAGACATTTAATGTCTTGACGTTATGTTGGTCCAGCCACTTCTGCTCGTCCGTTGGAGGGAAGGAAATAAAAACATAAAATAACATTGTTAATTTCTATATTCTCTTAAATGTCTAAAAATAAAATTTTATCCCAACCTACTCTGGTTTAAGAGAAGCCTCCCTTAAGCGAATCTTGGTACCTCAGATTCAACGTTTCCCTAATATTTTTTTCTGAGAATAAGTTAAAAATATAGAAAATTCCACCAACACATTTTCCGAACATATCTTAAAAAAATTGAGGAATTAATTCTCGGCTCACTAGGACTCAGAATCACACACCATCAATTTTTACAGACTCGTTATAATTCCATATCATAAAATAAATTACATGGAAAATACGAGACTTTATATTCTCCCCTGCTTAGGGTGTTTCATCCTTGAAAGCTACAACATAGACTAATAATACAAATGGGGTACTGAGCACAAATCTAAGCCTCCAACTCCCAGGTGCTCTCCTGGAGGTCCCCATGCTTCCAGTGAATGTGACCTAGATGAATCAATCATCCATGAAGGACCCGCTTCTATTGATCCTCAATATCCACTGGATCATCCATAAAAGTTTCCTCATCCTCAAAGTCCAACTCACCCCAGCCGATAACGTCGATGGATTGTGAATGCATCACCTCAAATGTGACACTTGGAAAAAATTATGCAGACACTTCATCTACGGGGGAAGAGAAAGATGGTATTCCACCTCGCCCACTCTGTTGTGAATTTAGAAAGGTCTGACGAACCATGGAGGTATCTTTCCGCCCTAGACAAACCAATACAATCCTCTTCAAGTTGAGACCCATAAGAAAACATGGTATCCCTCCTCGAACACCAAGGGTCTCCGTCCCCTATCGACATAAGAATTATGTGTGATCTGTGCATTCTTCATCCACTCCTAGTAGATCTTCACCTTCTTATTTGTATCCTATACCAACTCTAGACCCAAAAGTGCTGACTACCCCTGGTCTATCTAGCATATAAGTGATCTACAAGGTCGAATGTAAAAGGCCTCAAATGGTCCCATACTGATGGTGGAGTGATAGATGTTGTTGTATGAGAACTGCACCAAGGGAATGTGATCATCCCAACAGCGGCCAATATTTAGGAAGCAAGTAAGAAGCATTTACCCCAGTGTATGAATGGTCTTCTCTTTCTGACCATCTTTATGTGGATGAAAGGTGGTGCTCAAACATAGTTGGGTCCCAAATCAATCCTTTAATACCTTCCAAAATTTGGATGTAAAACGTGCATCACATTCAGATATGATCATCGATGGAACCCCATGAAGCTGTATAATCTCATGTATGTAGAGGTGTTCCAAGCCCTCTACAGATCCCTAAACTCTGATGGGTTGGAAGTGGGTCAACTTGGTGAGTCAGTCAACGATAACCCAGATGGAATCATGTCCCCTGGACGTCCTTGGTAGCCCTGCCACAAAGTCATTGGAGATACCATCCCACTTCCAGTCAGGTACCTCTAGTGGCTTCACTAAGCATGATGGAACCTAATTCTCGTACTTCACTTGGTGACAAGTGGGGAATCATGAAACAAACTATATCACTGTCTTCTTCAACCCTACCCACCAATGCTGATGTTGGAGGTCCTGATACATCTTTACCACACCAGGATGTACTACCAGGGGGGACGTATGGAACTCCCTCAACACATCCTCCTTTCATGCCACTGGTACCATGGTGTGTCCTTTAAAGAATATGATGTGATCCCCACCTTCAAAAAATCAATTTGGTTCTAATCCTGTAGATATCTAAACATGTCATGCCTCATAGTCAATGTCCCCAAGTTGTTCCTCCTGAACTAGCGGACGTATTGGGGAGAGAAATTCATATAAAAAAGGTATTCTTCTCCATCCCTATCCACAAAGGATATCTGTAACGCGACTAGCTACTCTATCACCTCACTCTACAACTATAGACCAGACCACCTGTCGAGTGCATCTACTTCTACATTCCACTTCCCAAGAGTAAAAACTATCTCAAAGTCATAGTCTTGGAGGAGCTCTAGAAATCATCACTATCTCTGGTTCAAGTCCTTCTATTAGAAGATATACCTAAAACTATTTTGATCAGAGTAGAATGTAAAACATTCTCCCATCAAGTAGTGTCGTCGCATTTCAAGGAAAATAACACTGTTTCTAAATCCAGGTCATCGGTAGCATAGTTCAGATCATACTGTCTTAGCTATCGTGAACCCTAAGAGATCACTGCTTGCTCCTACATCGGGACACATCCATGTCCGATCCCAGATGCGTCACAGTAGACAAAATTCTCAATGCCCTATTCTGGTATCCTCAAGATCGGTCACTCATCAGCCTCTTCCTTAGCTCCTGAAAAAACTACTAGGATCTCTAAATCCACATTAAGGGTTGTCTCTTCTTCATCCACACTAACGAGGGTGCCAAAACTCTGGAAAAGACAGGTACACGTCTCTGGTAGTACCCAACCAATCCCATGAAACTCCGCACCTCAGTCACACTCCTGGGTGGCTCCCAAGAAAGCACGACCTCTATCTTCACCAGATCCACTACAAATCTAGCCTCTAAGATAACATGTCATAGAAAGTGGACCTCCCATATCCAGAACTGGAACTTCGAGATTTTACCCTAAAGAAGGTTCTCTCGGAGTGTATCCAATACTATATGCAGATGATAGGCATTCTCCTCCTCCGTCGCTGAGTACACCATAATGTCATATTAAAGATCGCCACAAATGGATCGTGGTATAGCTGGAAGATCCTTTTAATAAGTCCCATGAACACTTCATGGGAGTTCTTCACAGTAAAGGGAATAAACAAAAACTAATAGTGGCCGTAAAAATATCTAAACGCTGTCTTCTTTATATCCTCATTTCGTACGCTGAGATGATGATAGCCTAATCTGAGATCTATCTTCAATAACCAATGATCCCCCATCATCTGATAGAAAATATCATCAATCCTCGGAAGTGGAAACATGTTTATCATTGAGACCATGTTTAGGCACAGAAAATCCACATAGAGTCTCAAACTCCTATCTTCCTTCTTGGTGAACATAATCGGGGCTACCCATGGAGAAACTTAGGGCCTTATGAACCCTTTCCTCTACAAGTGCTCCAACCATACACGTAACTCCCAAAGCTCCACAGGATCCATCCATTACGAGGGTGTAGATATTACTATCATCCCGAGGTACATGTCTATATAGAAGTCCACCTATCTATAAGGAGGTAATACATGAACATCATCAGGAATGACGTCATCATACTGGTCCACTACTACATGATAGCTCAGACTCTCAACATCAACTAGTCTGAGGGTAAGGCTATCCAATAGATGAGTGATTGGATGCACCCTCCTCCAGATAAGTCTATCCTATACTGAAAAGGTTCCTTTCTCGCCGGTGAAGGAAAACCTGGTCTGATCCATGCGGGTACACTGCTCATTGTGCCTAATACAGTCAATTTGACCAAGGACTGTGGATAACCAATCCATACCCATGATAATGACGTAAGGCCTCGACACTACTAATAAAAGATCCCAGATGAAGTTCTCTCCTCCTAGAGTAAGGTCACACTGTTGGAACTGGTGTTTAATTTTCGAATGTTCCCCCATAAGAGTTTGTAATCGTAAGGATCGAGCCAACGGCTCCACCGGAATCTCCGACATCCAAATAAGAGATATGGAAATGAAAGAGTGACTGGAACCTGTGTCTATAACTACTATAGATAATGTGGAGTAGACACAGATCATATCTTGAATCATCTCTAGAGAGTTGTGGTTGTAGGCCCCAACTACCTCGAGTCGATCTCGTCCATGTCCACCTAATCCATGTGGTCGGGGTGGACCAACTGGCGGTGGTGGTAGTAGAGCCTCGAACCATCATCCACCACCTATTACATGACGTTCTCCTCTGCCACATCTGCAACCCTACAAACCTCCTCACTCGAATTTCTTCCTTTACCTTAGCGGTCCCTCAACTATCTTCTGATCATCAGTATGACGGGTTGGGCTGTTGTTTTCTAGGTGGACCTACCCGCAGCATGTGAAGAACTCCATACATCCCAGCTGACCTCCTCTGCCTTTCGAGCTCTGCAACGCCTACCCAATGTCATGGGGTCCTACACCAGAAGGTCTTGTACACTTGGACCTTGAAGGACCCCAAGACACCCTGAGAGGGGAGGGGTGAATCAGGGTGACAAATTTTTCTTTTAAAGTATAAGATCTTGTTCCCACCTTGGTAGGAACTTGTAAAACCTGAACGATTGATAAGATTAGAATGCAGAAATTCACATGCAGAGAGAAGACACAACACTTTTTTACATGGTTCACCACTAAGGGCTACGTCCAAGGAGCATACACTGACAGGTTGTTGGTTGTACCAAATTCCACTAATCTTCACTAGTTGTGGATTATAATGGTTTGGGAACAATCACTATTTCCCAGGAACACTGCCTTTACAAAGGTTCAGGGATAGCTCACCACTTACCTTGGTTCACTCCCGTTGACTCCCCCTGGCTCACTGCCCTTGGTGAAGTCCCACTCAGTTTATAGAGGTGAAGGTCTCTTCAATAGATTTTCATTGAAGTATTTGCCTCTACTTAGAAGAAGACACTGCTTTCATTGAAGTCCAGAATAGATGCACTAGAATGCACATAGCCATTGAACCGGATAACCAGAACGTGCCGACAAACTTCACTGACAATTGTGCGAAACACCAAACCTTTTCACTTAAAACCTTCGTATTGCGTGCAAACTTTATTTTTTGCACAGAAAAATATTTCGCGCAAAAACACCCTATTTTGAGCAACAGAATCTTTTATGTGCGGACCCAATTTTTACGCGCAAATCTTCATTTTTCGAGTATCCTGAAATTTTACGCGCACCCCCGAATATTTTCCGCAAGACCTTTTACACGTTCCTTTTTCGCGCGTCAGACCTCAGATCTTCTCTAAGACTTCAACCATGGGGAATGAAGGGGGTCACCTCATATTTATAGGCAACTGAGACCCTCATGCCCAAAATCCCCATCGGCGTAGAAAACCTCTCATCTGGCGCGTAATATTTCGCACATGTATCGTTTCCACGCACCACTCTAGATATTTCGCGCAACCAATGCCTTTGATATTTTTCGACAGTGTGATTCTGAAACACTATTTACGTGAAAAACTTCACTCCGCTATTTCGCGCACCACACTGTTTTTCATGCCCAACTCAAGTATTTTGCGCACAACTCTTATTTTCCACGCAGCCCATGGATTTTCCATTTTTCACCAATCTGATTTCGAAACACTATTTGCGCGAAAAACCTCGATCCATTATTTCGCGCATCCTGCTGTTTTCCGCGCCCAACTTATGTATTTCGCGCAAGCCTCTTATATTTCACACACCACTTCCTTGTTGTGAGAACCTCCTTTTGTAGACAATCCATGTCTTCATTTTCCGATTTTGAGGCCCACAAATTTGGCAAACACTGGGAAACAGCGCCACCTTTAATACTGTTGTTTGCTTGAACTGTATGATCACTTTGCTGGCACACATTCGGAACTTCCACTGAGGATTGACAACAAACACAAACTAAACTCCAATTACTACATAGAACATCCATGGTTCCAACAATCTCCCCATTTGGGTTTGTTGGAAATCACCAAATAAATTCAATATATCACCATCCACATGCATTCCAAAAATGCAAGGCTCAACTCAGCCAACACTCTAAGTCTACGTGAGCAATGCTCGGTGTGGAAAACAAGTGTGGAAGCTTGAATTGGGTTCCCATGTTTTGGAATGCTCAAAGACTCTCAAGAAAGTTTCTTACACAGAATTCTCATCATGTCACAGAAGCATTACATGTCCACATTCCTGAATTTATTCCTTTCCATTATCCCCCATTGAAAATAAACCCAAAGGCCGGTAAATTAATCAATGTTCAACTCAAACCATACTCCCCCAGGATAGTATCTCCCCCATAAACCCAGATCACAACCATAAACAGATAAAAATAGTTAAAACAAACAGGGAGAGGGGATTTCAGAATTTCTTTATGAGGTAGGAGGTGGTTGAACACGGAGGTTCAACTGATGCTTTTCAAAAACAACTACTGACAGTGGTTTTGTTAGGATACCAGCAACTTGATCATCAGTACCCATCTGATCCATTTTAATCACCCCTTGCTCAACTTTTTCATTGTAAAGTGAAACCTGAATTCAATATGTTTTGTACGAGAATGCTGAACCAGATTCTTCATGAGATCAATTGCACTCTTTGTATCATAGTAAATTACCATTGGTCGATTCACCTCATCACCAATGTCTGTTAGTTGTTGCTTCATCCATAGCAGTTGAGTGCATGCTTTTGTGGCAGATATATACTCATCTTCCGCAGTACTAAGAGAAGTACTTTCTTGTTTCTTGCTCAACCAGCCGACACAGTTATTTCCATTAAAGAATGCTCCACCACTGGTGGATTTTCTATCTACAAAATCACCAGCCCAGTCAGCATCTGAAAATAATGATAATTCACAGTCCCTTCCTGTAGAAAAGTATAATCCATAATTGTGAGTACCTTGAATATAACTCATGATTCTTTTTACTGCTTCCAAATGTTTCTCCTTTGGATTACTTTGAAAGCGGGCTGCAAGACATGTGGCAAAGACAATATTTATCCGTGTTACGGTCAGGTACAGTAGGCTCCCAATGATCCTCCTATACATGGTGGGATCTAAAGATTTCTCATTCTCATGCTTTCCAAGTTTGGTTCCAACTGCAATCGGAGATGAAATTGGTTTGAAGTATTTCATATTAAACTTCTTCAGCAGCTCTCTTGCATACTTTTCCTGAGAGATAAAAGTGTAGTATTTTCTTTGAGTCACCTGCAGTCCCAAGAAATATGTGAGCTCCCCAATCATTGACATTTCAAATTCTGATTTCAAATGATTGGAAAATTCATCCACTGATTTCTGCCTTCTGCCACCAAATATAATGTCATCAACGTAAATGAGAACCATGAACTGATATTTCAGAGAATTCTTCACATAGATATTGTGATCTACTCCTCCTCTTTTGAATTCCATATTCTTGAGATAAGAATCTAGTCTGGAGTACCATGCATGTGGTGCCTATTTCAACCCATAATGTTCTTTCATTATCTTGCAAACCATTGATTCATCAGCACTTATAAGAAAACCCACTGGTTGTTCAATGTATACTTATTCTTCGAGTACACCATTTAAAAATGCTGTCTTGATATCTATTTGATATAATTTATATCCTCTCTGGAGAGCCATGGAAAGGAACAACCTGATTGACTCCAGTTTAGCCACTGGATTAAAGGTTTCTTCAACATCAACACCTTCAATCTGAGAATACCCTTTACAAACCAGTCGAGCCTTGTTTCTGATAACACATCCATGCTCATGAAACTTGTTCTTGAATATCCATTTTGTTCCAATCACATTGTGACCTTTGGGTCTCCGGAAAAGATCCCATGTCTGATTATTTTCAATCTAATATAACTCTTCATTCATGTCTTTCACCCAGGATTCATCCTTTGCAGCTTCTTCAAATGAGGATGTCTCCACAATTGACAGAAATGCAGAAGGTGTGTTATTACTCATCCTTCTTGCCTGTGTGGGTGCATTCATGTCTCGAATTATGTTAGATAGATCAATCTCTGCTCTTCGATTTCTCCTGTGAGGTTCAGTCGCATTCTCACCATCCAAGATTTCCCCTTCAGGGTCTTCGTCTGAGTCAACATCATGATGTGACCCCTGAGTGTTTTGTACACCTTCCTCTATTTCTATATTTGTATTTATTCAATGTTCATATTCATTCTCATCTTCTATCTCATCAACATAGGTACTATTTGAAACATTTGGGGTTTTTCCTTCAATGATTTTAACATCGTTGCTTTCCACAATCCTCCCCAAGAATTTATGGAAACACTTGTAAGCTTTTCTATTCAGTGGATACCCAAGAAAAATTACATCATCAGCATTGTCACCAAACATTCCTTGGTTTCCTTTATTATTCCAAATGAAACATTTGCTTCCAAAAACACGAAAGTATTTCAAATAAGGCTTCCTTCCATGCCACAATTCGTATGGTGCCTTCGTTTCTCCCATATAGAGCCCTGGTCGATTCTGAATGTGCACTGCAGCTTCAACATCCTCCTTCTAGTAATGGCGAGAGATACCACTCTCAATGAACATAGTCCTGGCCATATTGTTGACCTGTCAATTCTGACGCTCAATAACTCCATTTTGTTGTGGAGTTCTCACAGCAGCTACCTCATGCTGTATTCCATGTTTTTCTAGGTAATTTTCAAACTCTATGGACATGTATTCCCCTCCATTGTCAGATCGCAGGACTTTTATTGACTATCCAGTATCATTCTCGACAATCCGATGATAAGTTTTCATGCAATCAAGTACTTGTTGCTTCCTGTGAATCACCATTACACAAGCCATTATGCTATAATCATCAATGAAGAGGACGATGTACCTTTCTCCATAGGTTCCAGCAACATTTATTGGGCCACATACGTCAGTATGAATGAGATCAAGAATATTTGATGCCCTTTTCTTCATTGGCCTATATGAATTACAGACCAGCTTCCCACGAATACAAGCATCACAAGAATTTTCCTGTTCACGTTTTAGAATGGGAATATCCATGACTATCTTCAGCTTAGATATATTTTCCATGTCTTGTTGGTTAATGTGCCCCAGCCTCTGATGCCACAAATTGTTTTCTTCTTCAACAGAAAAATAGCAAGAGTTCACTTTGCTGTCAACCTGATATAAGTTTCCAACTGTTCTACAGCCTTTCATAAGAGAATTACCTGTTTTCCCTTTTATAGTAAATACTTTTTGATTGAAGGTTACTATGATCCCTGAGTCATAGATTTTACTTACACTAAAGAGATTGTGGCGTAGACCATCCACATAAAGAACTTTAGTCTTCTTCAGCTCCCCATTGGATAGAGGAGTATTCCCACTACCTTTAATCTTAAAAGCACCATCATTACCAAACCGTACTGTTCCATCAACCTTCTGTTCAATGTTATTCAAAAGGTCAGCATTTCCAGTCATATGGGAAGAACATCCACTATCAAGGATCCAGGTGCTACTGCTCTTTGTATCTTTTAGGGCTACTTCTGCAAGTTTGGATTTCTCAATCCTATTCTTCACATTCTATGATATATTGGATTGAGCATAGGATACTGGTGGACTTTTAATACTTTCTTCCACATAATCTGATTCTTCATACCCATAATATTCTTTCAGAGGTGAAAAACTGTTTGTGAGAACAACATCATCAGGAGGATGAAAACTGGCCCGTCTTTGAGTGTTGTATGAATTTCTCCTGTCATACTGCCGCCTGCAATACATAGAATTATGGCCAAAGTTAGAACAATTAAAACAGTAACCATAGAATTTATTCCTTCTATAAGATGGAGGATATGAAACTGGTCTCTGTTGTTGACTTCCCAGATCTTCCCCATTCAAGTAGCTCCTTGCCTCTTCACAGTATGACAAGGTATGGCCCAGATAACTACAGAACTGGCACTTCATGAGAGGAAATGTCTTTTCACTTGAATTTATCCTCATGCCTTGTTCCTTGGGAGAATAGTTTAACTGCCTATAATTTATGAAAGTTTGAGGATAATTTTCAGTTCTACTTTTAGTTTGGGTTGAGGGTTTCTTTTTCATCATTTCATGTAATGTTTCAGCATGTCCAACTTTCATCTTGTTGTTATTTTGGATCTCTTTACTTCCAGCAGTTGATGTCTCAGATTCACAGCCAATTCCACTCTTTCTCATGTAAGTGGTTCTTTGATCACATATGATTTTTCCAACCCCATCTGAACCACACTTGGCTCTTGCCAGTAATTCTACATCTGATAATCTTCCGAAATGAATTTTCTTCTTTCCATCATTTTTCGTTGATTGAAATTCAATTTTACTTCTAAGAGTAACAACTTCTTCTTCAAGCCCATCAAAATTCATGGACTTCTCTTCTAGTCTGGATGAAAGGTCACTAATGACCTTTGCTTGTTCTTCAATTTTACTCTTTAGTTCCACTACATCATCTGTGCTTTCAAGGATTGAAGACTGAACTCTCACTAGTTCCTCTAGTCGTTCAATCTCTACTTCAAGCTCATCAACATATTCTGATGATTCATCAACCATTTCCTTCCACTTATTACACCTCTTACATTTATTTTGGAGCTTGGAAAAATAATCCTTAAATTGATTCTTTGAATCACCATTAGAAATAATCTGATTGTCTCTATCTTTATTGATCAAGGGTTCTGACTTTTCAATGGTAGCCATCATGGAAGCATGATTTCCTACTTTGAATTCTGGTTCTTCTTCTTCACACAACTCAGTATCATCATCTTTTTCTTCACAGACAAAACACTCCCTTTGTATTTTCTTTCCAGATTTGATGTCTCCCTTTTTGAAAAACCTTCTCTGAGGCTTGTCGATTTCTTTTGCTTCGCTTTCATCATCATCAAACTTTCTTTGGCACTGAGAGGCAATGTTCTCGACTCTTCCACAACGAAAACAATCCAGAGGTAGCTTGCCTTTAAAATTACCATTTCCCTTATTCAGCTTCTTGGGGATGAGAGAAAGAATTTCCTTTTCCTCATCATATTGACCACCACTATCTTCTGAAATTTTCAGTTTGTCCATGGCTTTGAATACCATTTCCTTTCTTACATGAGTTGTGGAATCTTTGGGTTTCACTCTCATCTCATATGCCACTAGACTACTTAATAGATCATCCAAAGACAGTTTGGATATATCTCTTTCTTCAAGGGCTGACACCATTGCATTGTACATAGGAGGAAGTCTTCTCAGTATCTTCTTAACGATATCAATGTCTTTGATTTCTTCTCCATGACCTTTAATTGCTACTACAACTTCAGCAATTCGATTGAGGAATGAATATGCATTCTCATTAGGATGCATATTTAAATCGTCAAACCTGTTGTGTAAGACTTGAAGCTTCGCCTCCTTCACTTTGCTGTCTCCTTCAAAGATGTTTTCAAGTTTATCCCACATAGACTTTGCTGATGTTCAACTCATCACCTTTAGATAGATCTGATCTGAATGAGCTGCAGTGGGAGCATTCTGCGCTTTAGCATCAGCATCAAGAATTTTTCTATTGGAATCTGTCTTAGCCCGCCATGTTGGATCAGTAACATGTATACCTTGGACAGTGGAAAATAGGCCTTCCATTCCAAGGGATCTTAGATGAGATCTCATTCTATTCTTAAAAATCTGGAAATTACATCCATCGAAGAGAGAGAGTCCCCTGACATTGACTGCATTCTCCATGACGACAGAGGACAGATTTAATTCCAGCAACCTCCCTTTGATACCACTTGTAGGACCCCGGGACACCCTGAGAGGGGAGGGGTGAATCAGGGTGACAAATTTTTCTTTTAAAGTATATGATCTTCTTCCCAGGTTGGTAGGAACTTGTAAAACCTATACGATTGATAAGATTAGAATACATACATTCCCATTCAAAGAGAAGAGACAACAATTTTTTACTTGGTTCACCACTAAGGGCCACGTCCAAGGAGCATACACCGACATGTTGTTGGTCGTACCAAATTACACTAATCTTCACTAGTTTTGGATTACAATGGTTTGGGAACAATCACTATGTCCCATGAACACTGCCTTTACAAAGGTTTAGGGATAGCTCACTGCTTCCCTTGGGTCACTCCAGTTGACTCCCCTTAACTCACTGCCCTTGGTGAAGTCCCACTCAGTTTATAGACGTGAAGGTCTATTCAATAGATTTGCATTTAAGTCTTTGCCTCTTCTTAGCATGAGACTCTTGTTGCATCGATGTCCGAAATAGATGCACTAGAATGCACAGAACCACTGAACCGGATAACCAGAACGTGCCGACAATCATCACTGACAATTGCGCGCAACACCAAACCTTTGTGCGTAAAATCTTCCTATTGCGCGCAAACTTTATTTTTTGCACGAAAAAATATTTCGCGTAAAAACCAACTTTTTCGCGCAACAGAATCTTTGATGTGTGAACCCAATTTTTACGCGCAAATCTTCATTTTTCATGCATCCCAAAATTTTTTGCGCACCTCCGAATATTTCGTGCAAGCCCCTTTATGCGATCCTTTTTCAAGGGTCAGACCTCAGATCTTATCTATGTCTTTAACTATGTGGAAAAAAGGGGGTCACCACATATTTATAGGCAATTGAGACCCCCACACGCAAAATCCCCATCGGTGCGGAAAACCTCTCATCTGGCGCGTAATATTTCTCACAGGTATCGTTTTCCGCTCACCTCTCCAGATATTTCGCGCAACCCATGCCTTTGCCATTTTTCGATGGTGTGATTCTGAAACACTATTTGCGTGAAAAACTTCGCTACGCTATTTCGCGCACCACGCTATTTTTAGAACCCAGCTCAAGTATTTCGCACACAACCCTTATTTTCCGCGCAGCCCATACCTTTGCCATTTTTCACCAATCTAATTTCGAAACACTATTTGCACGAAAAACCTAGATCCACTATTTTGCACATCCTGCTATTTTCCGAGCCCAAATTAAGTATTTCACAAAAGCCTCTTATATTTCGCGCACCACTTTTTTTTTGTGCAAACCTCCTTTTGTAGACAATCCATGTCTTCATTTTCCGATTTTGAGGCCCAAAAATTTGGCAAACACTAGGAAATAGTGCCACCTTCAATACTATTGTCTGCTTGAACTATATGATCACTTTGCTGCCACACATTCAGAACTTCCACTGAGGATTGAAAACAAACACAAACCAAACCCCAATTCCTGCATAGAATAACCATGGTTCCAACAGACCTTTGTGTTATCTTCCTACTACCAGTCACAGAGGACTCTACTAATTGGTGCCCGGTGGTGGGTATCACTGTCTGTATCTACTCAGTAAGGAAACTCTCCACCAAGAGTGCTCTGTCCAGCACTCCAGCATGTGTTGGGATGCTGAGAGATACCATCAAAGCTCTGATCTCCTATCAAAGTCCTTGCTCGAATGTCTGGGCCCTGAAGAAAGGGTCCAGAACCATGTTGGTAGAGTAGCACGAGAGGTCGGTGATCCTCACCGAGTACTGGGCCACGGTCTAGATGCCCTTCTACAAGTGTAGGAGCTCCTAAATATACACAGAGCATAGAGTAGATGGAACTAACTCTTCCTTAAAGTGGATTTCAAAATATGGCCTGGTGGTGGTCACCACATCATGCGTCTTGAGTGTCCGGCACCACCATCTCCTTTTAGCTCCCTAGAAAAGTCTAGTAGCTATAATTACCATCTGGTAGGCTAGTGTCCCAACCATGTGAAAAAGGGTGGAAAAAACCTCCATCCTATTCTTAGCTTCCTTTGGATCCGTGTCGCCTAAAAATATCCAAGGCCACTACTACTGAAACATGTGCAACACACTCATTCAGCATGCACCGTCTGCTGGTGGGGCTGGTGGCAACAGTTTCCCAATGCATAGAGGTTCTGCTGGTACACCACCTGGAGTTGCTAACACCGGTAGAGGTCCCAACATTGAGGACGCGTTTCATGGTGGGCCGTTATCCTATACTCTCTTGGGAATCCTAGTCGGTTGTCTCCATGGAGGCATCCTGAATTATAATCAAGATGAACAATGATTAAAAGATTATACCTAGTGAGATGACTCAAAAGATATCAATGTATAACATTTCCGAAACACACAAAATTAATGTTTTCATGCACCGAGTTAGAAATCAGAATTCAGGGTTTAGGTTTATGAATACATCATCCCACACACTAACACAGGACTCTCTGAACTGAAAGCCACACTAAAAACACATAACACTATTACTCCATTGGAAGGATAAGAATCTTAGTTAATCGGAAGAACCGACTCCGCTAATAGCACATTTTCACAACCTGTCCCCTATGGCATGTGTTGTGACTACCCCAAGTCCTCCTTCCATAGGCCTAGGGATGGAGACAAGCACAAATAGGAGTTTCCCTATATCAAAATGGAATTATCTTTAAACCTCTACAAAAAAGAATCCATGAACACAACAAAAGGTAATGTTCATTTAAACTGCTATAGAAAGAAGGGTTTTAACAATAAGGGGGCTGGAATACAGGACCAACTGAAAAGTACATGTATAACTGAAAAGATAAAATTGCTCCCGAATCACCCACTGAAGATCCTACCTGAATGGTATGTACATATCATCTATAAAACAATCCACGTCAACCCGTATCCTCTGCGTACCACCTCGTCCAGGCTCCTTCAATCCTCTGCCCAACTACTTGTTCTCTACATAAGACACAACCAGATACGGGAGAAACCCATGCGAGGGTGAGTATAAAAATACTCTGCAGGGACCCAGAGACCCTTGAAGGTCTCACAAAAATCCACAATGGAAATCCACAAATCCCGATACCTATCTCAAAGCACATAGGAGTAGACACTGCTCAAATAGAATCTCAACTCAATCTAGGTATTAGTAAAGTGTAGAAGTATATATGATCAGTAACGAAGCTAGATCATCATGTTCTGTCAATAGGCACTGCTGCTGATCATACGGAGTCTTACCCACACAAGATTGATAGGCACTAACCCCCCAAATGACCCACATAGGATCCCACCCACTCGGAGTTTACATGTACTAACCCTCTAATGACCGCCAAAAGGTCTGACCCACACATGATTAGTATGCACTGACCCACATTAGATCGCTGATCACTTACCCACATGGGATCTGATCTACACAAGATCGGTATATCCCCGATCCAGGATGGGCCACTATAAGGCTGGTCCTCATCCAGTCGTGAGGTTCTGATCCACATAGGGTAACTAGATTAAGATCCACACATGCTCACTTGGTGATAATCCACACAGGATCGTTAGGTACTAACCCACGTAGGATCACTCGGTACTAACCTTTTTATGATCTGTCTCCGAACTCTGCCTCACTGCCAGCTAGTAGATTCCCACTCATAACACACATGATTCTGGGAGATCCACTCCTAAAGCCATCAGTTATATTTCAACTAGCACGATGTTCGAAGAAGAAGTAACAAGATGATCTATCATGAGATATGGGTCCCAACGCAAAAGAAGGTGTGTCAACCAGACGCTCGCTCTATAAGTTTTTGGTATTTTAGAGTTGAGGGCTCAGTTGGATTCGGAGTAGATCCAACCCATCCCTACTATAACATTCACCAAAACTCATGGGGTGTTTTTGAAAAGGACCTCCTTGTAACAATGGTATTTATTCCATATACGGCACATCAATCAAACACCAGGTCTCTTAGTTATATCACCTTCCATGATGGGGGGCGGGAGTGATCGCACCTCTGTCCGGCCCGACTTGGTCGGGGCTGCCTGAATATGCCAAAAGGGACGCTTCCCTAAAGGGATCCCAATTCTAGTGAAAGGGTGTCAAACAGACATAATGTTTTTCGATTACATGTGTTTATTTATTTAGGTATGGGTTGGGTTTGGGCCTGGTCAGACTCGGTCAGAACGGCCCGACGCAACGGCTCCCAGGGTTTACCTAACATCACCCGGGTCCATCCTGTTAAGGGTTGGCCTGGTTCCTAGGGTCTATACCATCGGGGTCGACCCAGTTAAGTTATTGGGATAGGGTTATGGTTGGCCCGACCCGTTGAGTGGGGATCGGCCCACCAGCACTAGCCCACGAGGTCGTAGATCTGGCCCGACCCACTCGTGGGTTTGGCCCGACCCACTGGCGTTTCTGGCCCAACCCACTAGTTTGTTCAACTTGCTGGGCCGGAGTACACTGTCTTGGCAAGCCAGAAAAATGCTCATTGTGTCCATCTGTCCCCAAGCTTGCGGGCCCGTTCGCCAGCCGGTGGGGCGCTGCCCGAACGCATTTAACGGTAAGCTGTTTGGACGACTGGGTATTTCCAATGTGTTGCGGTGTGGGTCGGGCTGCACCATCCTATCGTAGCCTACTGGATGCACCTATGGGGAACACCATTGTCCCACACAGTCGGCTCTTCCTGGACCCATTCGACCGTCGTAGTGTGCCATCCTGCACTGCCTACCACCGCCTGCAGCGGGCTACCATGGGTCTCCTACGGCGACCACCTTCCGCTGCTGACTTGGAGCACCTGTGGTTTTTTCTGCAAGTCGTTGGATGTGATACAGAGTATATTCATGGTGTCGTCGGCACCTAAGACTGTCACTCGCTTCCGTAGTCATAGAGTGTCCTACCATTTTACATTGCCATCAATCTGATGAAACCATCCCCAATGAACTGAGCATGTGCAAAGAGGCAGAGGGTATGGGCCTTGTTTTCTTGTCTTTTGTCGTCCACGATAAGGTGATAGCAAGCGTTATAGGATTTAATTCATCAAAGAAAACTTGAAAATAAACCCCATACCTAGAAGTGATGTTTATTGACGGTGACCAACGGGACCCCCCTTCGTCATTGTCGTTGGTTCGTGATTTAGTGGTGCTTGTCACCGCTCGCAGAAACCCGTTTCATCCTCCATGTGCTTGGCATCATGGGAATTTTCCAGAGCATCATCACCTGGTGAAGCTGTTCCAACACTGAACTCAGAGCTCCATATAAATTGGAGAGGGGGAGAGTGAGTAACACACATGAAATTATTGAGGTTAATTTAATTAAGGAAACTACTAATTCCTATGGTGCGGTTACATGAAGAAAGTTGAGTAATGCCCTTTAATGGATTGACGTGTCATTGGTCCCGCCACAACTTCTCTTCCATTGGATTAAAGGAAAAATAAAACTAAAATAACTTTGTTATTTTATTTTTATCTTATATTTTCTAAAAACTACCTTTTTCTTTCAACCTTCTGTGGTCAATGTGAAGCCACTTTTATGTGAATCCTTGTGCCACAGATTCATCGTTTCCCTCATATTTTTAATCTGAGCACCAGTTCAAAAGATACAAAATTCTGATGATGTGTTACTTGAATGTACCGTAATAAATGATCAGAAATTCATTCCGGGCACACTGGGCCTTAGAGTCATGTAACATAAATTTTTAAAGACTCATAATAATTCAATATAATAAAAAAATTTAAACAGAAAATCTTGGTCTTTACACTCATTCCCATGTCAATGTGAAAGTATGTAGCATGTCGACTACCTCCATACCCTACCTTTGTACACATACATGGTTTATCCTAGGTACTTTTTTCTGGCCATGTATGTGTCGGAGTACACAACATTCCCATTCCCGTGGACTCCAACCCGTGTCTATATAACATACAAGGCACACACCGAGTTCACTAAAGGGTACCAAATTCTATGATATAGGGTCACACATCATTTCTTAGTTATCTCCCTCCTTTAACACTATCCAATTCTAGGAGGGTCCCACACATCTTGTCGCTCAGTATTGCATACCGTTTAGTGTGGGATTTTCTTGAATCTGTGATATTGACTCAACGAATCTTAAATATCGATCCAGCCACCATTCCAGCCATGCCTCACCTGGAATGTAATGAATTCAGTCACAAAAAACTAAAGCATCATCGATTAACGACTTACGACTCTACAATTTGGTTGGAAAGTTGTATCCTTCAATGGTCATTGTTTTGCCCCAAAGAACATGAAATTAGGTATTGAAAACAATTTGATTAAATAATGCTTCCGTCCTAACACCACCACAATTTTTTGTCGATCCATGATATACGATATCATATCAATTCACTAAGAAACATGTGCGAAATGAAAAATTTATTAGAATATGTCAAAACATATTCCAAATGAAGTATTCATTTGATGAATGAGGAATGAAGGGGGAAATCAATTAATAAAAGATAAATAGACATCATTTAATGTTCATATCAACCTCAATTTTTTCCATTTGAAGAATAACTTAAGAGATAACAATTTATTCCCAAATAATTTCTACCAAATAAACTCATCATGCAAGAGGACTAATTCATGAATAAAGAAATTTTTCATATCATATATGCTAATCATATTAATTAAGAATAGGTAAATAATATAATAAAAAATGTCCTTACTCAATTTGGATCAACTAATTTTGATGCATGATCGTGTGTCTTGATTGTTGGATAGAACCTTTGATTTTGATACATCTCGATTGATGATTAATTATCCGGTATAATTTCATCTCAAAGAGATCCTCCATAGGTATCTAAAAATTACTCCAGTGTTATAAAGATGTCCCTATAATTTCATCACCGAAGGATATTAACGTAACTCCAATTTTAATGTCAAAAAAATATATAAAATTTTTTATTTAAATTTTTTAATCATTTCATGGTCTTCGGTTATGTTTCCAAAAATGACTCATGAAAACCAAGGTTACAATGAACCTAAGGTAAATACAATGTTATAAACTCATTAGTTCCCTAGTATTTATAATCCAATTCCTCATTTAGATATTATTCAATTTTCTAAGAAACATTCACCCAAGTTCAAAATAATATATTTAATATATTTCATACATTTATTCTAGAACACCAAGCCTCAGAATCACATGTCTTCCCAGTACATAGTCTCAGAAAAAATATACAATATCCAAAAATAGTAGATGGGAAATCAGAGTCATTAGATATTTTTGTGTGATATTTTGAATTATTTTGAATTTTAATTTTTTTCAAATATATTAATAATTTTTCCTTATTTTAATCCCGATGATGGAATAAGTGACAATGTATTTGTAAATTTTTTATTTCTAAAAATTCATTAGAATAATATACATGATTGTAAAATCCAAAAAATCAATGCATTGAAATTTTATTGATATTTAAAATAATGAGTCACACTATATCTAATATTAATTAAAAGGTTTACTAATTTAATTACAAAATAATATCATGTATTACATGGATAATAATTTATTTTGAATGAAAAATATTTATTTTCCAAATCAATAATCATTATATACTACCATAACAAAAAAATATTTATTTTATTATGATTTAAATATATTTTAATGTCAATGTATAAAATTAAAAAAATTATCATTAAAATATAAAATTTATTTATTAGTAAAACTACTATGGGTTTCATATTATCACTTCACCATACATTATACATTTCATGTAATCTTTGATAACTTTAAAAAATATATAACCTAATTTTTTTATTCTCAAATTATTAACGCGTATTTAATTAAATTCTATATATTAAATATTTACTATATTCTCAATTTTTAAAATAAACAACATTATAAAATACCTTTTATTCATGATTTTCACTCTCTTTATAAATATTCAAATTATTGGTACACTTTATGAAATTCTTAAACACCTCCACCCCTGGTTCATATAAATTCAAAAATACACATGATTGTCTACTATGTTTTGATAACTATGAGTTTATTTATTTTCCCTAGAAATATTTATATGGAAAATTTTTTCAATGAGTGTATATAACTCGGAACTAATCTATCTAAATAAAAATACACAATGAGGTTATTTTTGATAGTCGATGCATTAATGCATTGGTTGGGAAAATGATTCTCAACACACTCTTCCACTAATTAATTTATCAAACTGACAAAAAAATGTTCCATGTTGTCATAGGTTAATTTATATATAATTTACGTATTCTAATATTAGAAAATATCACAAAATGTATGATGATTCATAATTGTATGGCTCCCAATGCTATTTTATTTTTATAGCAACTGAGTATTGTAAAGTTAAGTGCATTTTCCCCACTATTTATTTTATATTGTTATCGACATAAATTTCAACCACATATAATTTAATTTCAATATTCTTAAAGAGAGAATAAAATTATTCGGATGGTTTTATATCCTATTGAACTGAAGAACATTATTAACTTAGTTTGGAAAGGATTAAGTAACAATTTATTTGATGAGAAATATGAATTTAAAAGGAAAAAACTAAAAAGATTAATATCAATACTAATAATTCATGAACCATCAAAAAATGATTTCAAAGATGAAAATTTTAATTGAAACTAGAAAATTTTAATGTTTTGTAGCAATTATTTCTTTAGGTAGTTGACAACATGAGTATGAAAGTTGAAAACAAATTATTCTCTCTTATATGTTTATTAATATAATGTGTAATCAATGACCAAACATGGAAACATATAAAAAGAAAAAAATAAACCAAAATTGAATTATAAATTAATACGAATTGTAAACTAATTATAGAATTTTAAAAATAATTATCTTCAAATATCTCACCCAAATGGGGTAGTATTTTTTTCTCATTGGTTGGATTAATTTTATTTTATCCCAAATTATTATTGGGATTTATTGTCCTTTTATGGAACCCTTATAATATTTTACTTGACTTTCTAAAAAAAATTTATTTTTCTTTTTTGGAATGAAATTTATAATTTGGTGTTTAAAGGATGATATAGGGAACTTCCTATTGTACAAGTACAATTTAAAGTGAGATGAACCACAAAAGTTTTATACGATTTGTTCCTACTGGTAAATTCAGCGGTATATTTGGAATTTGAAATTTGATTATATTTTTAATATCATTATAATTCCACTCATTGGATCCCATGAATCTTGAATTTCACACTTAGTTCCAGTCATTATACCTTTACACTTCCCAAATCATTATATCATTACACTCTTCCATCACATTCACCCATTCTTTTGAATATATGTTGTTATATATGCGAAATTAGAATGTTATCTACGGTAAATATAACCATAATTAATTACATTAAATGTAATGAAGTATCCCCACTTATTTAAAACCATTTATATTCAAATACATTAATGGCCTTTGCAGTTTAAAATTTAACTCTAGCAAATGGTGGGTTACATATATTCCCCTAAAAAGTAATATCCTTTTTGTCTTCCTCCCCCTAATCTATAATAGTGTGTATTTTTTATGAATCACATTTGTTTTTGATGAAAATTCACATTAAATACCTCTATGGATATTATTACTAATAGTTTTCTTGATAAATATGTATTCTTTTAGTTATTTTTTATATTATTCTAGTTCCTTGAAAACTGTCATCCTTTTCTTTGGTAAGGTCTATTGTATCCTTAGACTTCATGGTTTAAATCATTTATCTTCAATATAAATAATAAAATGTACAATTCAATAATATTATTTGGAGTGTGTAAGCCATGTTAAAATCTCATTTATTGTACTAACTATTTGGTGTCAAATATTTTCTTATGAATTTAATGTGGGGTTGTTTTCTGAAGGTAAAAAACTAAATAGATCAATGATTATATATTGAATGAAAAATTTGTTATATATTATATTTATATTAAATATAAGTATTTATATTTATGTTATCACTAATCATTGGAAGATAATTTGTTAAATTAACATCAACTTATAAAGATTAATTTCATTATAGACCAAAAATGATTGACTTTAATCCATGATTTAATCAGGATATTTTTCTTCTCAATTTGAATTTTGTGAATGAAGATTACTCGAGGACCCATTTTATAATTTACCTTCTAAAATTCCATGTAAAATATTTGTTTGATGGTATACATCACTAAATCAGGAAAAATCCACATAACATAGTCAATTTTTAGGAAATTAATATTAAATGACCATATCTGTCTATTAATTAGTAGCAAAAATTATTTATCAAACCCAAGGGGATTTTTATTGAAATTATCATTATTAATAATCTGAATCGGATTATTAACTTACTAATGTGATGGATAAAATAAATTTGAAAAGAAAAATTTAATGCACTATAGTCTCACACACACAACCGATGAAAGGGAGAAAAAATGAAGAAATGAAAAGGGGATTGGGGAATGAATTTCCAATAAAATATATACATTTATTTTAAAATTATTCTTTATAAAATTTATTATAATAATTTTATATAATTAATAATAAATTAATAAATAATATGTGATATAACAATTATTCATTGACTAAAAACTAATAAGATTAATAAGGAGATTAAAATAAAGTGTTGAGAAGGGGTATCTCAAGTTGAAATTTGAGATTTGATGGTCCTCTATGGAAATTACTAAGTCATTTTTGAGGTAATTCATAATCCTTGAGTTTTGATATGACCAATATCTGAAAGCAGAATAAGGGCATGCATTTATAGCCCAATATAGTTTGATGTTTTCTCTCCTATAATATTATCCAATTTGGCTTCTCTAGATATCTTTCTAGAGGAAATTATGTAAATATATTATCTTCTAAAAGGTTTAATATATTAATGTTAAAATTTATACCTAAATATTTCAAGGAAACTGGACTTAAGGATGAAATATTTTATCTTTTTTGGATAACCATTTGATCATATCCTATATAATCATGTTTGTGTTATATAAAATATTGTGAATGGATTTATGGATATAGGCATTTAAAAATACCTTCCATCCATAAAACAATAATTTATTCCTATAAATTTATAAATAAACTTTTATAAATTTTAAAATATTTTTAATGTATTTTAAATGATATAATAAATAAAGTATGTATACATCAAAATCCATGAAGAATTGCAGGATTTGTTTTTCGGATTTTACTAGAATATAAAAAGGTCAATTTGGGCCATGGATTTTTTAGTAAATATGTAAACGAATTTATTAATTACATTGGTAAATTTTCATTGAGTTTGGGATATAAGAATTATTTCATAAAAAAAATTCCTCTAGATTAATTTTTAGTCACATTTTGTGGGATTTATTATGGTCCATATACCCCATAAAATGGACACTCCATCAACGTCTCTAGCTGAGTAAATTTTAAGGAATATAAATAAAATATAAATATAGGATACTCAATATGGATAAGTTAATTAATGGTTATGATAAATATATATAACTAAATAGTAATGGGAAGAATATTAATAATTCTCCTTATATATTTTTATGATCAAAAAAGACAGTTGATCACTAATTATTCATTTTGATTTTAATATATATTAAAAAAATAATTTAAAAAATATAACTTTAAATTATAATATCAAATCTCCCTCACTAAGGAAATTCCATGTCCTCTGGGAAAAAAATCATTCAAAAAAAATATATTTTTTACCCACCAACAAATATTATCATTTGTATTTCCCTTATTAGGGTTTTCATCATAGTTTACACATCCGACACTATTTTAAATATAATGTTTTACCATAATCATGTGTATAAAAAATTAATTTTTTCATAATAAGAATTATGATAGGAAAATATGGTATAGAAATCTCATTCCTCTAATAATGATATTTTAGGAGCATTTCATGTAATTGTTCAAAAAGAATTCAGGCAGTTAGCTAATTTCATAGAGGAATTTCAAGGTAACACACAAAAATAATAATCAAAGGTGGATTAATGGTATTAATTATTCTTAATTACAAATAAATCAGAGATTCTAACATGAATACATAAGCCACTATGATAATTCAATGGAACAAGTGCCCAATAATCGTAATGAATCCCTAAATCCACTTGGGAGGGTCACCTTCCTAACCTATATAACTTGGATCATGACTATTTAAATATATAGTATCTATTTCAATAACCAAATATTGGGAGGATGACTTAAGAAACAAATGTATCATTAGGAACTAATTCCATATCCAAGGATTACTTCTATGGAATATCATGTTTCTCAAAACATCTTGGTGTGTACTAAATCCCTCCTGAATCATCTCACATAATATATCTCAACTTGATCTTCCTTTTACCTATATAGTATCACCCTTTGATGTCGTCCTCTATAGTGTAAATTTTTTTATCACCACTTCCAAAAAAATCTCACAAAATTGATTCGAGTTCTATGGTTACACAGACATTAATCTATTCCCATATATGCAGACACCCCTAATGTGTTACTTTATCACTGAGGCATCCAATGTGGTCACCAAGGTCACATAAAAGAAATAAAACATATAGGGGTTTCATAAAATAAATATTACTTTATAGTTAATCCCCCATCAAAAAATGAGAATCAACCACCTCAATATATTTTAAACAAAACTATGCATCTAAAGTGTCATTGAAATGACATATTTTCTTCAGAAATAATTGACGGCTCAATTACCTTATCACCTTCTAGTTCATCTCAGATTAGTAACCTAGCCAAAATATCCATAATAAAACTTGGTAATCCTTACATAGGTACAATAATATCAAACAGGGTTCATGAATCACCCTGATTACATTTCAAATAGTCTAAAAACAATATGGAATTTGAATTATCCTCTAGAGTCCCACAAGGTCCAATCAATCCTAACCAATTATTTAATTTTACTTCGAGGATGTTCAAAAACATATACTAAGGGAATTGAAATTTATATAGTCTATTAGGTTCACTCTTATTTGGTTATATGTGTCATGATAAATGTATTTATAATCATGAGCATGGTGTTTAGCGATCAAGGAATCATGTTATCAAAAAAATCATCATCATGTCCCTTGAGACCTTTTCCTTTTTTAAGAATTTCATTTAATTGAAATTATTCATTTAAAAAAATTTCAATCTACCATTTTGGGTAGAAAACAAAAATCATATTCACCAAATATATGAATAAAAATTATCATTGAGGAATGATCCGAAAATGACATATGTTATTTATAAATTTATTTACCTTTACAAATCACAACTCTATCATATATATCCTGGCCTTACAAAGATCAACAATCCAATGTCCATTTTCATGGGGATATATCTCCAACAAAGACAACATAATTCATTAACTATAATATAATTATAATAAATTAAAAAATATAAATTAATTATGTTAGTAATGAGATTTATCATAGAATCTAAATAACACATTAAGAGATGATTTCTACATGATAGCAAAACTTGCTACACCCAGAAGGCCTGTGGAGAACTAATAACAACATCTTGGGTGAATGTTTTAAATTTATGAACCAAAATATTATCCAATTAAATATAATTTTCTATAAAACTCTTTAAGTATCCATATGATGACATACATCCTTCAAAATGACACGAGGTGATATGAAAATACCATCTTTTTCATGCTTTATAAATGTTGTATGAAATCCCCAGCATAATTTGATGTATCCACTATGCTATTTGGGAAAAATATATGAAATAATTGATCATGAGATTATTATTTATATATTATGAAATAAAATCCTAGAATGGAGGGTAATTGAATGAGAGAATCACCTTAAAAGTCATGAAATTATGTTAATGTCATTCAAAATTTAGAAGAATCAATTGATGTGAAGAAGAAGAACCCTACTACTTCAACCACATATGGAAGTGAGAGAGGTAGTGGTTTGGGATTAATATTATATTGGGTATTATAAGAAAATATATGCATTACCTAATAAATTACCAAGATTTATGGTTTATAAAAATGTGCACTAACAATGTAAAAATCTACTAAATTCAAATTGATAGTTCTTCATGGTTTCTTTGGATTCATGCGTCAAATATGAGATAATTCCCAATAAATTTAGAGGAAGTATGATTTATCATAAATCCACATTGATACACATAAAAAATTGACTAACCATGTAGGATAACAATATTTCATAAATATAGATCTGAAATGGTCCCCAGAAAATTGGTTTTCTTTGTTTTCCCTAAAATGATCACACCAAAATGTGCCCAAGGGTATAATCCTCCAAAAAGATCAGAATTATTAACGAATCATCATAGATTATTTTGGGATCCTCCGGAACCACTTTAGGATAAATATATATGTAGAATCATCAACCTAAGAGACACTATCTCATTTAATTTCTACATAAATATCCATTCAAAAAATGAATAATGCTCCTGAATTCATAAAATTTATATTCTAGTAGATAAGAATAACTAATAAATTAATATGATTTAACAACCATTCCACCATTGTACTTATAATCCTCAATAATTCATAGTTTTATTGAACCATTATTATCGAATTTTCTTAAAAGTCAATTCACACTTAATTTTCCATATTCTATCATCAAATAGTAAATGAGTTCCATTAGTGAAACTCTATATAAGGGTTTCAACATTATTTCAATATTGGGCCACTACTCATTACCATAACAATGACTTTGAGAGGGTTCATACATGTTCTTATATTCCTAATATAGTACGATGTCAGAAAATGGTCCATCCCCAAACTTACGGATCTCTCCACTATAATAAATAAATCAAATTATATGATTCTAAATCCAAATGCACCCCACATTCAGATTCAATTACCAAAAAAATTTCCAATTAACCAATTTGTCTTATTTCTATCTCACCACATCCAATCTTATCTAAAATCTCAAATCAGTCTTCCTTTAGAATACATTATAAAAAAATTCTCAGCTAGACCCTTCCATATACTATCTGAATCTGATAAACATGATTCCTTATCAACTCAAGGGAATACTTAGATCACCCAAAACCCAATTTAATATCTATACATGAATCATAATGTAATATCCCAATTAGATCATCAAATAATTAAATCATCCACCTTGTACTATAACATAATTCCAATACAGATGACAATTTAATCATGTCAAATTCCTCACTAGCCCTTTTCCAACACACATACTCCATCTTATATAACATCTAAATCTAAAATTTCATATTCTCCAAAAAATCTATAAAAAATTTAATTTCAATGACTTATTAATATCCAAATACATCCTTAACCATCCATGAACCAGAATCCTCACAACCATGACCTATATAACATAATTTTCATTCCACGATGGGCCATTTTATATCAAATACACCTTGTAATAACATGAAAAAATCATTTTGATCATACCCGAGTTCTAATATAACACATTAATAACCTCATATCCCCAACACATGGAAACACCAAAATTGACACCTTTTTGAAATTTCATATGATTTGAGATTTAAACCCACCAATGACCAATGAGGTGATCCACATCATACAGATTCACATATACCTCTCATCGAGTTTATCTTCAAAATATTCTATCACTATGACACCCTCCCAAAACAAGTCAACTAACAAACATGGTTTAACCATACCAAAACACTCCATGAGGACATCGATGAACCTAACACAACATAGGGGATCCGCCAGTAATATCAAATCACATATAATATATTTTACAAGAGTCTCATTAATTTAATCTTCCAATGACCTACACACAAAAACTGACTCATTCAAAAAATTGGAATTTTATGTAATAGGTGTGGACCACCCTGGTATCATCCTAACACACCTTGAATACGATTTAGAACATCCTGGTCACACAACCTGAGTCTATATCCATTTATTTGTAACCCAATAGAACAAAAATCACACTCCTAAAAATGGAACAAGTTATATAACACAATGATCTAGTATAAAAAATAGAACCCTTGATACTACTTTTAAATTAAAGGAATTTAACCTATACCAATCTATACTACAAGATCACCAAATAAAAAATGTCATAACAAACTCCCTACTATGTACCAATTATCTCACCTCCATATTTTAATCATAGTAATAATCTATTGAGACATTCACTCAACTGATCCTACCCTCAATAAAATAGACATTATATCATGTTCTCTAACACTCAATGGACTTTTTATCATGAATGATTAATGAATTTCAATTCCTATACAATATTCACAATATCACCTCATATTCCATATTCTTATAACCAAAATAATAAACCCTTTCTTCCATTTCTATGGTATTATCAAACCCAAATAACCAATATTCCCTATTACCATCAAATATCCCCTCCCATTCTAAAGAAAATAAGAACATCCACTAAAAACAAATTCAAGTATCACATATGTAACATCTCCTAGTTTATATCCCTCTCTTTCATCTCAAATATCACCTCGATACTCATATTACAAAATATCCGCTCTTCAGTCTCACACATATTAGGAATCACATGACATGTAATCATCATATTAGGTAACCAATTAACAATGGGAATTTATATAATATATTACAACCTCATAAACTACAATCCTATACACCATCATATACTTATATAATCAAATAGAAATCAGTTTCAACCAAACAATAATCATATGGTTTATCTAATTATAATTACACCAAGAATAAATATAGTAAAACCTAATATAGGTTTTTGTTGAAAATTTAAATAAAATAAAAATATTTTATTTTGGGAGAAAAAATAAAAACATATAGAAAACGAACTATCACTATGATATCCAATTCCTATAATAATATACCTAGGAAACTATAAATCCCGTATAATGATATACTATATAGAAGTTATGGAGTATTTCTGCATGGTTTCACATGATGTATCATCAATGAAATTATAAAATGGTCTGATAGAGTAGAAATACACTAGAAATATATATGGAAGAATTCCATATAAGTTTTCACTCTCACATTACAAAAATATTCCCCATCATCCGTGATAAAAATACGAAAAATACCTGGGAATATAATAAGATTCATACTTGACCGTCATGATTCAGGTACACAGATTCTTTCAAATGGAACAAGATAGAAAAACCATAAACCATAAATCTCAAAACTCAAGAGCATGATATATACAGAAATTTTACTATTATAAAATAATAAATAGAGAATAATTATAAAATACTCATTGAAATCTGGACCACTCTTCTTGAATGGTGTCTGTTACACACTAGTACATGGTCCATCACAGGATCCTAAACATTTCTATATCACATAATTATCTTTAACCCTCAAATTATAAGAAAATAATGCTATTAAAAATAGGATATTAGTCTCATAAAATATTTGATACCAATGTGTAATATCCACCATATGTCTACAACCGTTGTGTAGTTCCCAAAATACATAATCTAGTAATTATCCTCCTGAATTACTCTATGTAATCAATGTTTGATGAAATGTAGTTGACATATAAGGTAATAAAATGATATGGATACACCCTCATATTATAGAGTAAATAATTTTTGGATAATAAATAACCAAATGACACCAATAATAAATTATTGGGTATCTAGAAGTAAAAAAATTGAAACAGTCATTAATAAAATAATGTAGATGAAAACTTTTTTATAGGATAATGGTATTGGTAGTATGTAATTATAATGATTTACATCCGAGATGATCAGATATAAAATACCTAAATGAATAAAAACAACTAACTCTCTACTACCATCCACCATCCTCACCTATCCCAATATAAAATTTTGTATGAGTTATCCTGCTCAATCAGGCTGCCCTAGGCCCCAAAAAACATGAACATGTTAATAGTGATTGTTTGCTTGGTCGTTCAGATCCATGGAAGCCAATAATATGTATGCGAACGAATCATTAGGGTACCTCAAATGAGGTTACACATATATTTAGAATATGATGGGTTTAAAAATGTGATATTCTCATAATATAATTAAATTAACCTGAAGATGAAAAATTAAATAACCTATATCAATCTTTGAGTTATACGATGGAACCAAGGATTGAACCTATCCTTCTTCATCCATTTTTAAGGTATCTCTAAGAACATCACATAAATGCTCCCATAAGAATATGTCATATAAATGATTCATAGTAGCATAATTGAGGAACTCCAATTATGTCAAGTTAAACTGATTATTCAGATTAGAATATCCTTTGAAATAAAAATCAATATCAACCACCTCCGCGAATAGTTTCGTCCCCTAAAATTATTACAATGAATATGTTAAAAAGAATATGAGTCAGGCCTAAAGGCTTCCAAGTAGGCATGCATCCCCAAACCTGATTCTATAGAGATTGTAAAATGATTATCTCGATAGAGGGATCCAAATACATATCCTAGGTGAGTAGAAGGGTCATATAATAGTAATATTATACATAAAGGGTAAATCCAAGGATGATATAGGAGAGATTCCTTATATATCTAGTTATCAAAGTGGGTATTACATCTCACCCAAATAATATCTTTTAAATCATCCTAATGGGGAAGACATTTTTCCAAAACCAACACAACTATCCTAGGACATTCACTCTAGTATACTATATTTCATTATCAATCCAATGACATGTCTAAATAACCATATTCTTTTATTAGGTTACAAAAAATTCATATCAACATGTGTCTTCACACACCCTCTAGCTGGTCTATATATCATAAAGGAACCCAAGTGGAACTCGTATGTCACATCATATCTAAGAAAAACTACAGGGGATAATCAACCTCAATGTTACCTCTCGGTTTATCACTCACCACTCATTGGGAGTTACATCCTTCAAAATAGTCATTAACATTGCAAGCCCTCACTGGCCACCTTGGACACAACCTACATGCATCAGTCTCAAGAGATGTCATAATTCCTTTCTTACATTCCATTTTATGTCATATCTATCATCTCACCTAATGCATCTATATTATATCTAGGGCTTACTAACACAAATACAATCATCTCATCTTGTAAATACTTCCCTAAGTACATCTCATTTACCATAAAGGATTTAATGCCACTCAAGCATCCCTTAGAGGCATACTAGGTTAAATCACCCCAACCCACCATTTTTCTACTCAAAGGTGACCGATGATCCCATAAAAAGTATTTATATAATTATATACTAAATTTTTCCCTCTACAATATGAATCTATTTTTCACAATGAATACAATTATAAAAAAGGACTCAACCATCGTTCGTCGATGTGTCATGTTATTGTACCAGGGCTTATTGTGGCCATTATCTCTAATCACATTTCGGACCCATTAAATTATTTAATTTTTTTATTAATATAAATTATTAATCCCAAATAGAGGTGAGTAAGATAAGTAACATGAAATATATTAAAAATTTTCCATTTCCATTGGAGCATGGTCAAGGGACCACCAAATTTATTTACATGGTCAATTAACTTGTTAAATAACAACCCTACTATATCTACAGAGATCCATACATGGTCTAATAGATAATTAACATTATAAAAGTGATCAATATCATATTAAAAAACCAAATATTTAATTAAAATAAAATTATAATTATTTAAAAAATTACAATTAACATAATATTTTAAAAAAATTCATAATAACAAAAAAATGAAATGAGTTGCCCTGTTACTTTGAGTCACTGAAAAATAGTACATATAACTCCAGAGAGTTACTCTTTGACACCTTCAGTGGAAAAATACTAAATATAAGTCATTATATAGTATGATAATTTAATTAATGTTTTTAAAATTCATGAATATATATATATATATGTTGACATGTCTCTATCAAATGGACTAGCGGTTAAGTGGAGTAACTCTTTAGAGACATGTACTAGCCATTCCACAAAAAATCCCATTAATAATAGTATTATTGCAACAAAATATGTTGGAATAATCACTTAAATACCTAACATGTATAAATGAAATTGATGGGAATCATGGAGAAATCAATAAAGGATGGAAAATGAAGTGGGCCTCACCACAAACATTAGAAAATCCCCTATGAAGACCCTAAAAATGAGGGATATTCAATAGAGATAGAGGGGATAAAACTTCCATATTTCATCATGTGTGAAAGGTATAATGTATGAGATATGGGGATTAATATTACACTAGAGGAAATATGTATATTCAGACTGTTAAACTAAAGAAACATATTTTGGTTACATGATTTTTAAAAACATGCACCAAATCTATGGATGAACCTTTATCAAGTGATTTACCTCACACATTTTGGATGCACATATTTCCAAATAGAGAAATAATATTGAAAAATAAAAGTAAAATCTAATTGAATATTTTTTAAGGTTTCTGTGAAACTATATTATATCCTTGTTTTAATCTACCGATCTACTCCAAGAAAGATAATGTTCTTTAAAATCCCAATGGATACATGTTAGAAATTTTGTAACCATTCACTTTATCTATTTAATATAATAATTTAATATACATAAATCCCATTTCAAGGATATATTATGGTGTCCCCTATGACATGAACACACATATTTTCACTATGAAATAATCCCCTCAAAGAATGTAAAATTTTCATTATTATCCTACGATTCAATTGACAACACGACAAACCTCTAATGGCTAAAGACTTATCAAAATATATTTCCCCAAGACACTCCTAATCTCAAAATTAAAATTTTAACTTCCCCTTAAAAATATCTAATACAGAATTCAAAAAATTAAAATTTATGAAGAAAATTATGACACACTGAGGAATAGGTTTTAAAAATACACTCACCCTATAATATCACTAAGAATTATTTAATATATTAATAGGTTTAATGGTGAATTTTGATTGCACATGAAATTTCCATAATCATGGGTAAATGAGTGGTAAACACAATTACAATGATAAATAATTAAAATATATATGATATAGTATATGAATTGGAATAGAAACAAATTTCTAACAGGGATCACATAGGAAATAAAGGACACATGATAGATACAAATGGATTTGGATGAAATATAAAAATATTTGTAGATCTAAACTCATCTCTCAATTACTCATGAAACCATGATAAAAGTAAATTTTCCTGATTGGTATATAATTTTTTTATTTTTTTCATTTAATTTTATTAGAAAACAGTACATTAAAATTCATAAAAAAATTTGATGGAATTTATTTAATTCTCAATCTTCATCAAATGATTACCTATACTGTACATATTTATGGATTCTATCTATTACACATATGATGAAATATTGAGAGTCAATCTATGTATATATAAACTTATATTTATTTTCCATAACACCTTCATAATAATAAATGGTAATGAAAGTAAAATTAAGATTTTGGGTGGAGATTGGTCTTATGATCATAATATGAGTATAAAATATATGTTCTCATAGTATTGGTGTGGCATTCCAAATGAGGATTAATATATGTGTAATTGGGGCTTATTTGGCTCATCGTATTCTCATGTGGTTAAAACATTTAATCTATCTTATTAATGTACACTATATTATGAAATTTATCTATATTATTAATACACTCATAACTAAATATCATGTATGGGAAACACAAAATATTATATAATGGTGATAGGTGAACTTTCTATTTAAGCATTATTTGTTCCTCATTGGTATGATAAATCCATTTTAAAATCAATAAGGGAACATTAAAAACATATGTTTTTTGAAAATAAACATTTTAATTAAACTTTATATAAAATTTAACTAATATTGAGATGAAAAAAATACTTATTACATATCCAAATAAGCTAGAAAAATAAAAAATGTAATAGAGTGTAATAATATTTTTTTTGAATAATTGATAAATATGAAAATATAATGTTGATTGAGTATGAGGTAAAACTATAATTAAATAAGATAGAATGTGAGAAATATATAATAAAAATAATTAGATACAATAAGTGAATAAGGTAGAGATAGAATGATGGAGATGGAGTAGATATTTAATGTGAATGTGAAATTCATTGTCTGGATTAAGTGGGTATTCCACTTCTTCTAGTTTTGGGCTGAACAAGATAAAATCAAGTTAAGGGAATGTAATGGTGGATCTCAATTAAATTATCCTTTAATTGTAGATATAAATATAATTTATATTTTTTTATAAAAATACATTATGTATAAACTTCATCCCCATACACCTTACAAAAATATCTAACATCAATAATAAAAAAGGACCTTTGGATAAAAAAAATTACGAGACATTAGTGAGGTTTTGAGATTGTGTTGAAGAGAATTACAATATTAAATTAATGAAATTAATTCTAATTTATATGATTTTAAAGAGACGTAATTGTTTTTTATTAAAATTATTTTAATTATTATAGGAATCTTGTGGTGTTTCTATAATAAATAAAATTTATTCAATATCAATTTAGAAAATTTTATAATCAGAATTGCATGTTTTAATTTCATAATGGTTTCCATGTTCTAATGGTTAATTACATGATTTACCAAGAACTTTCCCAAATGGAGAAATAAACATGGGGTCCCTATTAACATTTTTATATGCCAAATTTGTGTTATTATGTTTTAATGAAAAAAATTTCTTGTGAGTTCAACAATTTGACCATGAAATCTTTTAAAATATCATGTTGAAAGATAAAGAATTCTAATTTTTGTTCAAATAAAATATATCTATGTTTCATGTACAAACCCACATTTTTATAATAGTGATTCCTCAATATGATTTCAATAATGGGTTTTTAGGTAACTCAAAAAGCAACTTGATGTTCAAAATTTCATAAGATGTGAGTCTTTAAGAGATCACTCCTGGGATGATCATCATGATTCATTATTAGGATATCCTATAAAAAATAATATAGTGAAGTATAAGAATAGAATATATGAATCTATTATAATTAGAAGTGGGACCCCCAAAATAAAAAATCCAAACAACTAATTTTTCACAAAAAAATAAGTTTTTATGTAATTTTATCCAATTTAGAATATTTTTTAAATTTTTGGATTTTGAAACATAATTGAATGAACTCCAATGAGTCCTTAAATTGTGAAGGATAGAGAGATCCAAGGTCAAAAAGCTATTGTGTGGCCATTTTTGTTCCAAACATTTCACATCTAGGAAATGAGGGACAAAATTCCAAATTGATGAATTTTATATTCATTAGTACATACCTTAATTATATTTTCATCCCCAATTTTAATAATCTTATTATCTTCCCAAAAATTGAATTTTTATTATCATTTTATAATTTACATTAGATCTTTATGATCATTTTAAAAAATAGTGTCAAATTAATTTGTACCTCGAGAATGAAATGTATATTTTTGTTGGATAGATTATTTTTTTAGTGGGATTTTTGTGTTCAATAGTCATGTTATTAGAATAATTACTAGTTCTACTCATGATATTCGTATCATCGTATTATTTTATATATCTACCTATTATATAAATTTAAAACTATTGAATAATTTTAATCCATATTATTATACTATTATTGGAAGTATGTTTTAAACAGTTAAATTAAAGTAGATTATTCTGTTTTCATGATGATTTTTCACTTAAAAGGCATGGACCTATATTTTCATGTGAAAAAACAATTATTTATATTTCATTTTAAATGATGGCGTAAGGAGATTGAATTTCATTAATAATTTTTAGGAATAATTGATGACAAAATAATTCCATTATATTATAAGACTAATGTCAAAAAATATGCCTATGTCTGATACATCAAACATCAATACGAAGGGAATGGAAAAATTAGATGATTGGTTGATGAGGCCAGATGAGAGTAGATTTATGAGATAAATTATTTATTTATTTCTTGCCTCATTGAATCTATATAATGTTATATTTGAACATAATTCAGTGATGGGGGGGGGTATAATATTGATAAAATTACATATGTATCACTGATATAATCCACCATGGCCATGAATGTATCAAATTTTGTGATGTAAGGAAATTCAAGATGTTATTATATTTCCTCAATCCTGGAAAGACAATGTTGAATATTCTTATAATATGTTATGGTTCCTTAAATAATCATCCTGTTAACCATGAATTGATATTTTTCATTGATAAATATAAGGTTTAATGAAAAAAAAATCATGGAGTAGGGGACCTAATGAAGGGATGATACAAATGAATAAAAAATAATAAATAGATCCATGAAAAACTCTACACAACTGATAATGAGTTCATAAAATATACTCATAATTAATATATAATTTTTTAATTGGAATATAAAACACTAAACATATCTCTTTTATATTTTTATGATATAAAGGGGTATATTTATGTGTTTTATTAGTATTTAAGTGAGACAAGAATTTAGAAATTTTGAATTTTGCATCCTGAAAATTGTAATGTGATTTTTTAATCATTACACAATTTTGTGCCGAAATGGAAGTGAGTTGTAGTCTTTCCATGTTTCAAAATTAAATTTTCTAAAATCAATTCCTTAAAACCACAATTTTATTTAGTAATGTTGGGACAATTTCAAAATGTTGATTAGTGAGAGAAGTGAGGGCAGAATTTTAGGCACAACATCAATTGGATTAACCATATATATATCATAAATATGATTGATAATAATATTTTTGAGAATATTTATAATATATTCCCTTGTAATTTCAAGTGTTAGATTATTTAGTATTTTTTTGAGGAAAAATAATGTCTCTGTATTATAAATTTTAAGTCTATAATCCATTAAAAGTGTTGGATTGATTCTTGGTATCTCCACTAGGGTCCATTCTAAAGGGTTGATTATTTTTTTGTCATGATGTTCAATAGGTGGGGTCATTTTAAAATAATTAATATGGTTAGTGGAGAAATTATTTCTTTATATGAGTGCAATTACACTTACAATTCCCTTCAGATTGGGAAATGGTTATATTGAAATTTGAGAAGTATTATTTTTCATTAATTAACTAAGTTGTGAAGAATGTTACTGGATTTTATTTTCCTTGTATGTTATGTTATATAATCATAAGGAATTAATTTCTTCAACAACCCATTCTCATTGTTCATTACTAAATGGGGGTTTTCCAATTTATGGATTATATTTTTTATTATTCTATGAGAAATGATAATGCTATTTGAAATATTTTAATGATATGAAACTATTTTAGAAACCATGAAGATGAGAAGGAATATAATTTCTCTATTTATATTGGTGACTAAATTAATATAGTTTTTAGAATATACAAATTGAATTTAAATATTGGAATTTAATACTAATGTGAATGAGAAATTACGGGTCTTTAGATATAATATTATTATACCTCAATACTGGATGGCATTTCTAGGACGGAACACAAATTGGTGAAAATGGGTCATATTGGGGATTGATTGAAAATATAATAAGCATAACCTCGGGTTTAGGGTTTTTGTTCAAATCATAAAATAATACATTAATATACATTTTCCTTGAAGAATTAGATGGATTTTATTGATATTATAAAAAATTAATTGTTTGATGAGATGGTATCATACAAATACCATAATTATTTATTGCTCCTGGTAGTAGAGATAATTTGGAGGAGGTGTGGGGTTTTCTCTATCCACCTCCAAGGTTTTGACAAGACAAATGACATCTATAATCCACTAACACTTACTGTTTGCCTCAATGGATTAACAATTTTGATTCTGTTTCACTTAAGTAGGTTTTCTAGTAAGGAATATACAAGAATTTTTATCCAAGATTCTTATGGGATCCCATGAAGTCAAATGTGTTTTATCTTCAAGGATACCAAATCATGTAGCATCAATGTAGGTTCTCTCCCTCAGAAATAATAAATTATAGAAGTATTGGTTAAGAGATTGTATACCAACGAGAGATTTTTATCCTTTTAAAATACATATTATGTTCTATATAATGTGTCAAATATTAATCCCAATATTTAAAAACCAAAAATATTATGGATAAATTATTAATAATCCAATAAAATATAGTAATATTAAGAAAATTAATTTCCATTACAATTTATAGTTAAATAATTAGAATGAATTAATACTGAAAATAGTTATAAAAATACTATTTTCATTATAATTTAGCCATTTCAAAAAACAAAATTTAGAAATTTTAAATAATAATATTTCATTAAAAAATAATTTTCGAACATATATCATTTTATTGTACATATTGTGAATATTAATATTTTTAAGATTGTTTTTTAGTTAAAAATACCAGTTTTGAAGACAATTTTATTTTTAGGATTTTATCATTATGTAATAACATACTAGTTTAAAAAAACAATTCATTTAAAAATATGAATTTATCTATTAAAATTATTCCTTTTATTATATTATTTGATCTGGCAAATACCGTGCCCAATATTATTAGAACTGAATAGAAATGTTTGTTAGAAAAACTATTTTCAATATTCTATTTGAATGAATTATTTTTATGGTGATATTTCATATTAAATTGCATTTAAATAATTCATTCAATTTATAATAAATCAATTTATTTCATTCCTATATGTAATAATGATAATTTTATCTTATATATAAATCTAAATATGGAAAATATCAATTTTCAAAAAAATTATTTATATGTTATTCTCTGTGTCTATCTAAAAATTATCCATTCACGCATTTATATATTTTTCTTGAAAAATTTAATATTAAATTTTAAATTATATGGATAAAATTTAGTAATATGGAATATTTTATTTTAATTTTAAAAATAAAATATTTGTGTTTTAAAAATGGATACCACTATAAACAGTAAAAATATTAAAATGTTCAATGTAGTGGAAATCAAAAAAAATAGAAAATGTTTTATAATAAGTTTCCAAGTAGATATTGGACTTTATCATATCATACACACACATTTTTAGACATTGACTTTTGAATTGTATCATGGAATTGTTGAAAATTATGAGTATTTCACAAAGATCCCTTCCCTCCTCTAAAAAATGGATATCACATCTACCAATTAAAATATTCAAAATAACCGTTCAATTCACCCTTTTTAAAATCCCATTTTAACATCTCTATAGTCTTACACTATATACATAACCTCTAGTCCCTCACAGTTAGCGCATGATCTTCAATTTCAAGGGAACATGCAAATAAAAATCAAGTATAAATTTTTTTATTATCTCCTTCCATAGTTTCCCATATTAATATTATTCTATATTAATTTTTAACCATAATATAATGATTACATCACGGTAATTATTATAATTAGATGATATAATAATGAGATAACCCTTCGGTATTATTTTCAATGATTTTCAAAATCGTAGGAATACAAAACCATGTGTCTGAACAGACTATCTATTATATGATATTATATTCATTTTTCCAATTCTAACACTCTGATATTTTATGTAAGATATATTTATCAAATAAACTCAATTTCCTCCATTTCATTACTTATATGCAACCAAGATTATAAAGAAACCATGATACACTAGTAAAAAAATATCTATAATTATTGAAGTTATCATCTAGAAATGAGAATAGAAGCTATGAACATGGATGATGAAATTATGAATCCTTTATTATTACATATTAATATAAATAATTCAATTGATATGTAATTATTATAAATCGGAATAAGAATCATTTGAATGAATATGAAATATATTTTTGAAAAACTATTTTTATGTGCACAATGTATTTTTGTGTTATTAAATTGAATGTATCATTATTAATGAAATATTTTTATAAACCATAAATATATTATATTAAATTATTTTTTTAACATTAATTTAGTATTTTTATAAGAATATGATAATATTACACCAAATTCCATGTTTGAAAATATATTTTACTGACATTTTATCTTCCACGCATTTTAGTTGAATATTTTTTAAATAAATATCTTAGGCATATATATATAGAATTTTAAAAAATAGACTCCAAATATGGATTTTGGAGCTTAAAATAGGGTAAAAATTGAAATTTTAATTTTTACCCCTATAAGTATTAAACATGGTAAAATTTATCACCACAGTAAAGGTTCAATTTTGTTAATTTAGGATATTTCTAAGTTATAGGGAATTAATGTTTTCAGATTAATTATTATTGGATGAAATTAATTCTACATGTCACGACCCGTCCTCGGGGCCCGTGTCGTGACTACCTCAAGCCCGCCTTCCATAGGCCAGGGGCTGGCGACTAGCACCAAGGTGTAAATCCCGGTAAAAAGGGAAGGCATTGCCTTTGTAAAGTAAAAAAACACCACAGAGTAAGCAAGCGGAAAGGTAAACACTAAGTAAAAATAGAGTACAACTGTAAGTGCGGAAAGTAAAAAGGGGCCGGAAATACAAGCCCAACTGTAAAGTACAACTCGAAAGGGAAAACATCAACTGTAAAGTAAAGCCGCTACGCCGATCTTTCCACTGGAAATCCCACCTAGAGGGTGGGTACAGATAGCTCCACTGCTCCTCGGGTCCCGCCATCCGCTCCGAGTACGTCCCGTCCAGTGGTCCACCTCCAGGTACCATTCTGCTCTGCAAGCCTCAACCATGATCAACGTTGTCTGTCGTCTGCAACCAACACAATGTATTGCGGGCATAGCCCGTGCAGGGGTGAGTATAAGATACTCAGTAGGGACCCCGAGACCCCCGAAGGTCTCCCAAAATCCAAAAAGCATAAACCACAAAGGAAATATACAAACACGAAGTAACAACCAACACTGCTTAGGTATATGCCCATACATATACCTAAGTCATCATTTCAATATGCTCCAACCTCCGAGCCCAAGTACAACTCAGTCCACACAGGAAAGTATACGTATTCCACACAGGAAAGAAAAACGTAATCCACACAGGATAGCACAACACAATCCACACAGGAAGGTAAACAAGATTCAGATCACACAGGTATACATCTTCAAAGATGATAGAGATGATCACTGATCCATCTATGTCATCGGACCCACAAAGGATCGATAGGTACTAACCCCCGCAAAGACCCACACAGGATCTGTAGGCGCTGTTTCACACAGGACCGCTGAGCGCTAACCCACACAGGATCAGACCGACACATGATCGGTAGCACTGATCCACACAGGATCACTGATTGCTGTAGTCGTCGTCGTCAAATCCAATGAGGATCTCTGCACAGTTGTCATCGCAGTCACAGTAGCAGTCGCAGCCAGCTCTAGGGTTCCCGCACACAACAAGCTCGTTCAGGAGGGTCCGCTCCACGAACCGAGAAGCTGATAAATCAACTGTCACAAAGTCAAGATTTGATGCATCCAAAAGTTCCGTATCGTCAACAGGAACTCAACGCAACAGACTGCGCGTCAATCGGACGCCCGATCTGAGAGTTATTGGCTTTTTTTCCCAGGGGCCCGGTTGGTTTTTAAGGCAAAACCAACCCGACCGTACTCCACCTGCGTCCAAACCTCAGGAGGAGTATGCCAAAAGATCCGTCTCACTAAGAGGAACTCAACAAAGTCGACGACATGTCAATCGAACATCCGTAGCTCAAGATATGAGCGTTTCCGCTCCGAGGGCCCGATTGGTTTCGTGTACGAACCAACCCCGCTGAACTCAAAGTAATCCGAATCCATATTTGTGATATACCAAAACAACTGTCTCGATCCAAGGATCGCATTGCCACTGATGGCGCATCGTTTGGAGGTCCATAGCCCGAGTTATGGGCATTTGAACCCAAACAGTTCGGTAACGGGGGTTTCGGGTCCGGGCCGACCCGGCCCGAGACCCCCCGGTTGGCCCGAACCGGGTCGACCCGCCCCGGACAGGGTCGGCCCGGCCCGGAACGGCCCGGCCCGGCGCGGCGCGGCCTGGCCTGGCGGACTAGCCAGGCGCCGGTCCGGCTGGACGCTGCGCGCTGGGCACGCTTCCAGCTCGGCCTTCGGCCGAGCTGTTGGAAAAACGGGGGGCGCCTCCCCCCCTTGTGAAACTGACGCCCCCCTCATTTATGGGGGGCCGTTGACAGATGGCCAGGGGAATTTATTTCCCCCGGTTTTCCTCAATTCTGGCCGGCCCGACCTGGCCGGCCGGTTCCTTCTCAACAGGACTAGCAATGGCCGGTCCGCTTCCGGCTTCCGACACCGGCGGCCCGGCTGGCTGCCGGTCACCTTGTTCTGCCGCGGCCTGGAACCAGCCATGACCTTTGTCATCCAGTGTGGTGGTACGGCACCGAGCCCCTCCGCCGCGGCCCCATTCTGGCCGCGGTGTCCTTGGTTTCTTTCGACGCGGCGCGACGGCGTCGCGTCCTTGAATTTCTTTCCACGGCGCGGCGCGACGGCGCCGCGCAAAACTTGCCGAGAGATTCTCGCGTGGTGAGATGGCACCATGCTATCCCATTTCATTCACAAAGAAACAATCATGAACATAGGAGGGGGTTAGGTCGTGTTTATGCGGTCCGACCCCCTCTCGTTAAACGTTAACATTTTAGTCTATTAACCACAAAGTTCGACATGCTAGAATCAAGAATGGAAATAATTTAATAGATTAAAAAATAATCCCCTACCTCGGTTTCAAGAGTGGAGCACATCAACAAGCCACGGAAGACAAGCGTCGCGGAGGTCGGGCATCGTGGTTATCGAACATCGATTCCGTTGATGTCGAGGTGCATCCGAAGAGGTAGCATTGCTGGAGAAGCTTCGTAAGCTGACGGAGAAAACCCGAGGAGGAAGCGGCGTCTCCTTTAGTTGACATGGGAAGAAGATCGAAAGAAGCGGCGTCGTCGATCTTCGGAAACACACCGGCTGCGAAGAAGAGAAGAGATGACACGTCTTTCTCTTCTTATGGTGACGACGTTCTTCGTCGGAGCCTAAGAGTTCTTCACATTCTTCGTCAAGGTTGATGAAGATGAAGAATGATTCCCAAATCCTCTAAAGGTGGCAAGAGAAAACTAACCAAAATAAAATATGTCTAAGCCTTATTTTATTTACACAACTTCACCCCTTTGAATTTCGAAAGTTTGAAATTAAATAACTCATCTCAATTAATAACTCAAGTTGTCAAAATTAAAAAGAAGAGGAGTTATTGGGGAGTTTAAGGGAAGTTGAAGAGTTAGGGATCGTGTGGGCCCCACCACACTTAATCCTTTCAAGGGAGGTTATGTGGATGTGGGTCCCACCTCTAACTCCCTTTGGGAGGAAATAACCAACAAAGTTAAAAATAAATTTTGTTCCCCAATTTATTTAACTTCTTCTAATTTCCCCCAAAACTAACATTCATCCCGAATAAAACGCAACCAAGGAAAAAGTCTCCTTGAGAGAATATCGGCGCTGCGAGTTTATCGGTGTCCTCAGAATTCGATTCTGGGCACCGGTTCAAAAGTTATAAAAACCCGCTCATTCGTTCACTGAACGTACCCGAGCCAAACTTCGGAAATTGATTTCGGGCACACCGGGCCTCAGAATCAGGTGCCGTCAGAAACCGCGCTCTTGTAAAATTCCAAAGAAAATTAAGAAAAAATTTCCCCTGAATTTTACAGGTCTTTAAATTACTCCCACCTCAGGGCTTTACGTCCCCGTAAAGATACATCAAAACTAGGGAAACAAATGAGGGTACAGAGCACGCATATGAGCCTCCCGCTCCCAAGTGCTCTCCTGGAGATTCACATGCTGACATATGATGCGTACTAGAGGAATCGACCGTCCACGTAGGACCTGCTCCTATCGATCCTCGATCTCCACCAGGACCTCCTTAATAGTCGCCCTATCGTCAATGTCAAGCTCCCCATGGTCAATAATGTCCGTCGGGTCGTGCACGTATCTCCTCAGCTGAGATACATGGAAGACGTCGTGCACCCGGTGCAATTGAGGTGGTAGAGCAAGGCGATAAGCCACCTCGCCAATCCTGCTGAGGACCAGGAAAGTTCCGATGAAGCATGGAGATAACTTGTCGCCTCAGCCAAAATCTCTGTATACCACGTCGATGTGAGACCCGCAAGAAGACGTGGTCTCCATCCTCGAACTCTAGTGGCCTCCACCTCCTGTTAGTGATGATTTCTTCTAGCTCTGAGCTGTCCTCATCCGCTCCTGGATGACCTGGACCTTCTCTGTCGTGGCCTGGACCATCTCTGGCCCCACAAGTGCTGACTCCCCAGGGTATGTCCAGCACAAAGGAGATCTACAAGTTCGGTTGTACAACGCCTCATACGGTGCCATCCCGATGGTGGAGTGGTAGCTATTGTTGTACGAAAACTCCACCAAGGGTAGGTGGTCCTTCCAGATACGACCAAAGTCGAGGACACATGCGCGAAGCATGTCCTCGAGAGTCTGAATGGGCATCTCCGCCTAACCATCCGTCTGAGGGTGAAAGGCTGTGCTCAGACGTAGCTACGTCCCGAACGCCTCCTGCAATCCCTTCCAAATCCGGGAAGTAAAGAATGAATCTCGATCGGAGATAATAGATGATGGCACACCATGAAGCTGTACAATCTTTTGAACGTAGAGATGCCCCAAGCTCTCCACTGAGCCCTGCTCTCTGATGGGTAAGAAGTGAGCCGACTTGGTGAGTCGGTCGACAATCACCCAGATAGAGTCGTGACCTCTTGAAGTACGTGGAAGCCCAGTCACGAAGTCCATTGATATCCCATCCCACATCCACTCCGGGACCACCAAGGGCTATACCATGCCTGCTGGTACCTGGAGATCAGCCTTCACCTGCTGGCAGGTGAGGCATCGAGAAACGAACTCTGCCACAACCTTCTTCATGCCCGTCCACCAGTGTTGTCATCTGAGATCCTGGTATATCTTCGCCACTCCAGGATGTACCGCCAAAGGAGAAGTGTGAAACTCTCTCAGCACCTCCTCTCGCAAAGCGACTGGTACCATGGTACGTCCTCTGAAAAGGATGTCGTGCTCTGCTCCAAAGGAGAAACCATCAGGTGCCTGTCCTGAGGATATCTGTGCATGCCGTGTCCCACAGTCAGCATCCCCACGCTGTGCCTCTCTGACTCGCTGCAGTAGTGGAGGAGTGACTGTGAGAGACTGAAGGAAGGTTGCTCCATCTTTATCCACAAAGGATATCTGCAAAGAGGCTAGCTGCTCCATCACCTCCTCAAGCAGCTGAATGCCCGTTCTCCTACTGAGGGCATCGGCTACTACATTCCCCTTCCTAGGAGTATAGACTCTCTCAAAGTCATAGTCCTGGAGGAACTCGAGCCATCGCCACTGTCTCAGGTTCAGGTCCTTATGCGAGAAGATATACCTGAGACTCTGATGATCAGAAAATACTATAAAGCGCTCGCCCATCAGGTAGTGTCGCCATGTCTTCAGAGCAAAAACCACTGCTGCTAACACCAGGTCATGGGTAGTGTATTTCTGCTCATACGGCCACAACTGACGTGATCCATAGGCGATCACTGCCCGCTCCTGCATCAGGACACATCCGAGTCCGTTCCCTGATGCATCGCAGTAGACTACGTACCCTACTCCCTCCTCAGGCAACCTCAAGATAGGTGCACTGGTCAATCTCTGTCTCAGCTCCTGGAATATCTGCTAACATCTATCTGACCAGATGAAGGGTTTCCCCTTCTTTGTCAAAGCTGAGAGTGGTGCCGTAACTCTGGAGAAGTCTGGAACAAATCTCCATTAGTATCCAGCTAGTCCCAAGAAACTCCGCACCTTCGTCATGCTCTTGGGTGGCTCCCAAGCTAACACATCCTCGATCTTCACAGGATCCACTACAACTCCCACCTCAGAGATGACGTGTACCAAGAAGTGGACCTCACGTTTCCAGAACTGGCAATTCGAGAGCTTACCATAAATATGGTGCTCTCGGAGTGTGTCTAGTACAACCCGTAAGTGGTAGGCGTGCTCCTCCTCAGTCGTCGAGTAGATCAAAATGTCGTCGATGAATACCATGACAAATCGATCGAGGTATGGCTGAAAGATCCTGTTCATGAGGGCCATGAACACTACCGAAGCATTGGTTACACCGAAAGGCATAACCAAGAACTCATAGTGGCCATATCGACATCTGAAGGCCGTCTTCTGCACGTCCTCGTCTCTAACTCTGAGCTGGTGATAGCCTGACCTGAGGTCTATCTTTGAGAACCACCATTCTCCCTTGAGCTGATCAAAGAGGTCATCATTCCTCGGCAGCGGATACTTGTTCCTCACTGTCACCTGGTTCAGGCGACGATAGTCAACACAAAGTCGCAAGCTCCCGTCCGCCTTCTTGGCAAACAAAATCGGGGAATCCCAGGGTGAAACACTGGGTCAGATGAACCCCTTTCCCTGCAAGTCCTCCAACTGTACCCATAGCTCTCAAAGCTCGGCGGAGGCCATCCGATATGATGGAGTTGATATCGGGGTTGTCCCGGGGTACATGTCAATATAAAAGTCAACCTCTCTGCGAGGAGGTACCCCTGGAACATCATCGGGGAAAACATCCGCAAACTGATCCACCACTGCAGGAAAACCAGGACTCCGCACGTCAACTGCTCCTAGGATGAGGCTAGCCAACTGATGAGTGATGGGCTGTCCTCTCCTCTGCAGAAGTCCATCCTGTGTTGCAAAAGCTCCCTTCTCGCTGGTGAAGGCGAACCTGCTCCCGTCGGTGCGTACACATCACACCTTGTGCCTAAAACCGTCAATCTGTGCATGTACCGTAGATAACCAATCCATGCCCAAGATGACATCGCAAGGCCTCGACGCTGCAACAAGAAGATCCCATCCGAAGCTCTCGCCTCCTATAGTAATCTCACACTGTCGGAACCAGTGCGTAATCGTCGAGTCTGCTCCTGTAGGAGTCTCTAGCCGTAAGGATCGAGCCAACAGCTCTGTCGGAATCTCCGAGCTCCGAACAAGGGAAGCAGATATGAAAGAGTGACTCGCTCCTGTGTCTACAAGTACTGCAGCAAGGTTGGAATAGACACATATAGTACCTCGAATAATCTCGGGCGTGCCGTGGTCGTAGGCCTCTACTGCATGGAGCTATGCCTGTCTCTGTCCGCCAGCTCCCTGTGGTCGGGGTGGACCTCCTGGTGGTGGTGGTGGTAGAGCCTGAAAGCGTCGCCCACCACCTGCTGCTCGGCCAGCTCCTCTGCCTCGTCCGCCTCCTCCCTAAGGACCACCACGGTTGACCCTCTGCCTCTGCCTCGGTGGTCCCTCAACCATCTGCTTCTCCTCGGCACGGCGGGTCAGGCAGTCACGAGCCATGTGGCCTTGAACGCCGCACGAGTAGCACTGCATGCCTCTCGAAAGAATGGCTCCGCGCTGTGTGCCCCGGACTACTGAGCTAGTGTCCTGAGGTTGTCTGCCTGAGGGTCTGGTCTCCCTGGACCCAAGAGTCATCCGTCGACTGCCAGCTGTAGAAGACTCTGCCATGTTCCGCCCTGCGGTGGGTCTCGACGCTGGTGTAGACTCAGCAAGAAAGCTCTCGATCAAAATGGCTCACCCCAGTACTCCGGTATGAGTCAGTATGCTGAGGGAGATCAGCGATTCCATGATATCGTGTCTCAGTCCCTGCCCAATGGTCTGGGCCCGGAAGAATGGGTCCCGTACCATGTCGGTTGAGTAGCGCGAGAGATCTGTAAATCTCGCCGAGTACTGAGGGACCATCATGTTTCCCTGCCGCAGCTGATGAAGCTCCTGAATGCGCACCGCACGAAGGGTGGCTGGGACAAACTTCGAGAGGAAGAGGCTCTCAAAGTTCGTCCAAATTAGAGATGCCTCATAGTGCACCTAGAGCATCAAGCTCCACCATCGGCACGTTGCTGTGTGCAGTAGGCTCACAGCGAGGATCACCATGAGGTCTGCTGGTGTCCTCACTAACCGAAAAACTCATACCACTACCTCCAGCCATTCCTCAGCTGACTGGGGGTCCGTCTCCCCGCGGAACCTAGGTGGTCACTGGTGCTGGAACTCATGCAGTGCACTGAGGCGACGTGCATCGTCAGCTGCTGGTGCTGGGAGCATCGGTGGTTCGGTGGGTAGTGCTACCACCGGTGCCACTACTGACAAAGGACCCTGCACCGAGGCCTCGTCGCTCGGTGGGCTGTCATCACGCTCGACTCTCGGAACCCTAGCTAGCTGCCGTCGTGGGGCCATCCTGAAAAGGAAACAGGTGCGCGATGGTCAGAACAGTATATCTGGTGAGCTGATACAAAGTAATCACAAAGAAAACATGAAACACACACGCAATCAATGTTTTTGTGCATTATGTCGGGAATCAGAAGTCAGGGTCCTGGTGTATGGATACGTCGGCCGCCGCACCAATACTGTACTCCCTGGACTGATAACCACACTCAATATGCTAAAAATTATTTATTCACATAGAAAATATCAGAGTTCGTGGTAGAACCGAACTCATCTGATACCAATTTGTCACGACCCGTCCTCGGGGCCCGTGCCATGACTACCCCAAGCCCGTCATCCATAGGCCAGTGGATGGCGACTAGAACCAAGGCGTAAATCACGGTAAAAAGGTAAGTCATTGCCTTTGTAAAGTAAAAAAACACCACAGAGTAAGCAAGCAGAAAGGTAAACACTATGTAAAAACAGAGTACAACTATAAGTGCGGAAAGTAAAAAGGGGCCGGAAATACAAGCCCAACTATAAAGTACAACTCGAAAGGGAAAACACCAACTGTAAAGTAAAGCCGCTATGCCGAGTTGTCCATTGGAAATCCCACCTGGAGGGTGGGTACAGATAGCTCCACTGCTCCTCGGGTCCCGCCGTCCGCTCCGAGTACATCCCGCCCAGTAGTCCCCCTCCAGGTACCGTTCTACTCTGCAAGCCTAAACCACGATCAACGTTGTCCGTCGTCTGCAAGCAACACAACGTAGTGCGGGCATAGCCCATGCAGGGGTGAGTATAAGCTACTCAGTAGGGACCCCGAGACCCCCGAAGGTCTCCCAAAATCCACAAAGGATAAACCACAAAGGAAAGATACAAACACGAAGTAACAACCGACACTGCTTAGGTATATTCCCATACATATACCTAAGTCATCATTTCAATACGCTCCAACCTCCGAGCCCAAGTACAACTCTGTCCACACAAGAAAGTATACATATTCCACACAGGAAAGCAAAACGTAATCCACACAGGATAGAAAAACACAATCCACACAGGAAGGTAAACAGGATTCAGCTCACACAGGTATATATCTTTGAAGACGATAGAGATGATCACTAATCCATCTAAGTCGTCGGACCCAGAAAGGATCGATAGGTACGAACCCCCGCAAAGACCCACACAGGATCTGTAGGTGCTGGTTCACATAGGAAAACTGAGCGCTGACCCGCACAGGATCGGACCCACATAGGATCGGTAGCACTGATCCACACAGGATCGCTGAGTGCTGTAGTCGTCGTCGTCGAATCCACTGAGGATCTCTACACAGTCGTCGTCGCAGTCACAGTAGCAGTCGCAGCCAGCTCTAGGGTTCTCGCACACAGCAAGCTCGTTCAGGAGGGTCCGCTCCACGAGCCGAGAAGCTGATACATCAACTGTCACAAAGTCTAGAGTTGATGTATCCAAAAGTTCCGTATCGTCAACAGGAACTCAACGCAACAGACGGCGCGTCAATCGGACTCCCAGTCTGAGAGTTATTGGCTTTTTCGTCCCAGGGGCCCGGTTGGTTTTTAAGGCAAAACCAACCCGACCGTACCCCACCTGCGTCCAAACCTCGGGCAGAGTATGCCAAAAGATCTGTCTCACTAAGATGAATTCAACAAAGTCGACGGCACGTCAATCAGACGTCTGTAGCTCAAGATATGAGTGTTTCTGCTCTGAGGGCCTGGTTGGTTTCGTGTACGAACCAACCCGGCCGAACTCAAAGTAATCCGAAACCTTGACCGTGGTATACCGAAACTACTGTCTCGATGCAAGGATCGCATCGCCGCTGATGGCGCGTCGTTTGGAGTTACATAGCCCGAGTTGTGGGCATTTGAACCCAAACAGTTCGGTAACGGGGGTTTCGGGCCCGGGCCGACCCGGCCCGAGACCCCCCAGTTTGCCCGAACCGGGTCGACCCACCCCGGACAGGGTCGGCCCGGCCCGGACCAGCTTGGCGCACCGGCTGGACGCAGCGCGCTGGGCGCGCTGCCAGCTCGGCCATCGGCCGAGCTGTTTGAAAAACGGGGGGCGCCTGCCCCCCCCCCCCCCCCTTGTGAAACCGCGACCCCCCCTCATTTATGGGGGACCGTTGACTGCTGATCGAGGGAATTTATTTCCCCTGTTTTTCCTCCATTCCGGCCGGCCCGACCTGGCCGGCCGGTTCCTTCTCAATAGGACCGGCAAAGGCCTGTCCTCTTCCGGCTTCCGACACCGGCGGCCCGGCTGGCCGTCGGTCACCTTGTTCCGCCGCAGCCCGAAACCAGCCGCGACCTTTGTCGTCCGGCGCGGTGCAACGACACCATGCCCCTCCACCGCGGCCCCGTTCCGGCCGCAGCAACCTCGGTTTCCTTCGACGCGGCGCGACAGCGTCGCGTCCGTGAATTTCTTTCCAAGGCGCGGCGCGACGGCTCCGTGAAAAACTTGTCGAGCGATTCTCGCGTGGTGCGACGACACCACGCCATCCCATTTCATTCACAAAGAAACAATCATGAACATAGGATGGGGTTAGGTCGTGTTTGTGCGGTCCGTCCCCCTCTCGTTAAACGTTAACATCTTAGTCGATTAACCTCAGAGTTCGACATTCTAGAATCAATAATGGAAATAATTTAATAGATTAACAAATAATCCCCTACCTCGGTTTCAAGATAGGAGCACGTCAACAAGCCGCGGAAGACAAGCGTCGCGGAGGTCGGGCGTCGCGGGTATCGAACGTCGATTCCGTTGACGTCGAGGTGCGTCTGAAGAGGTAGCGTTGCTGGAGAAGCTTCGTAAGCTGACGGAGAAAACCCAAGGAGGAAGCGGCATCTCCTTTCGTTGACACGGGAAGAAGATCGAAAGAAGCGGCGTCGTCGATCTTTGGAAACACACCAGCTGCGATGAAGAGAAGAGACAACACGACTTCCTCTTCTTATGGTGACGGCATTCTTCGTCGGAGCCTAAGAGTTCTTCGCGTTCTCCGTCAAGGTTGAAGAAGATGAAGAATTCTTCCCAAATCCTCTCAAGGTGGCAAGAGAAAACTAACCAAAATAAAATAAGTCTAAGCCTTATTTTATTTACACAACTTCACCTCTTTGAATTTTGAAAGTTTGAAATTAAATATCTCATCTCAATTAATAACTCAAGTTGTCAAAATTAAAAAGAAGAGGAGTTATTGGTGAGTTTAAGGGAAGTTGAAGAGTTAGGGCTTGTGTGGGCCACACCACACTTAATCCTCTCAATGGAGGTTATGTGGATGTGGGTCCCACCTCTAACTCCCTTTGGGAGGAAATAACCAACAAAGTTAAAAATAAATTGTGTTCCACAATTTATTTAACTTCTTCTAATTTCCCCCAAAACTAACTTTCATCCCGAATAAATCTCAACCTCGGAAAAGGTTTCCTTAAGCAAATATCAGCGCTGCGAGTTCATCGGTGTCCTCAGAATTCGATTCCGGGCAACGGTTCAAAAGTTAGAAAAACCAGCTCGTTCATTCCCTGAATGTACCCGAGCCAAATTTCGGAAATTGATTCCGGGCACACCGGGCCTCGGAATCAGATGTCTTCAAAAACCACGCTTTTGTAAAATTCCAACAAAAATTAAGAAAAAATTTCCCTAAATTTTTACGGGACTTTACACTACAATTATCATAATCGGTTCGAAATTGAGTTCTTTAATTGAGACATGGAATTGGAAATGAATTATATATGATTTAAATTTAATAATGTCAAAAAATATCACTACCTTAGTTTTAATTATCCTTTATTTTTCCACAGAAGGAAAAAAATTGTTATGAATGAGTCGTAAAATTAATTCTGTGAATAATGAAATTTTAATTCATATAGGAATTTATTTCTTGTTTTTAGTTATTATTTAATTACCATAAATTTTTACCCAATTACTAAATAATATGTATTCAATTAACAGAAAAAAATAAATGATATTAATAAAATTAAAATTGATATATATTTTTAAGTCACACTATTCAATAGATTTTGTATTTCAATGTTACATATTTTTTTTAATGAAACTAATTGGGTTCCAATTTTTTATGTATATTATTTCAAATTAAATTATTATTGTCAAAATTGACAACTATAATATTATTTGAAATTATTTTTTATTAAAATAAATAAATATACATAAAATTGTGAAATAATAAATTCTTGATATTATATGTTATTAAATTTCATAAAATGACTATTTAGGGGCCAATTTTAACTATATAAATAAAATTATAACTCCTTGTTATTTAATTTTTTTTCTGTATTTAAAATTAATATTTTATAAGCAATACTCATTTAAAAAGATATGATTTAAAATTTCACCAAAACAGATATAAATACAATTTTGTGATGGGATTTCAATACAATAATATGATATATTTGAATTCCTAGACACTTGGTGGATGTTTATTGATATTTAATTTACTTTACATTAGAATGTTAAGAAATTAAAAAAAATTCCCTTATGTCCTCTATAAAATAGATCCTGCACTCTCACTTATTTACAATACATTGGCCCTTTCAGCTCGACCATCTCCTATAATAATCCATTATCAACATCCCTAGATAAATTATAGAGGTTTTTATTATTCCAAAAAGACACACTCTATGGTCATTTAGAGGTTATCTAAAGAAATTATTTCAAAGAAGAGGAGGTCAGAGTGATTTCGAAATAAGGGGATGTCGTGTTATGGATTTTATGATAAAATATAATTCTATATTATGATTTTTATTTATGAAGTTTATAATGATGAAATATTATAATATATTCATTAATATTAAAGTCAGTATTCTTACTCTATTGTGATTTATTTTGAATAAATTATTTCCTTTCATTTTTATATCATAATGTACTCAAGAAAGAGATAATATATCTTTAATGAAATCTAATTTATATCTCTACTCGGTATAAAACACATTCTCTTTATTGTCCATATTTCCTAAAACTATTTCTATGAATTAATTATCAATTATCCAGGGATGTTTTAATGTAATTTTTACTAATGATTTACTTTTTTATATGGATTTAAATTAATCTTCTTATTTCATTTTGAAAGAGGAATTTTTTTTTATTTTTTTTTTAAATAATGAATGTAATGTTTTCTCTTAGCATATATGATGTGGAATAGATTTCCCAAAATCATGAATACATAATTATTTATCGATTTTATTATATGTTTCCCCTGTTTTGATCAAATAAAATAGTTTCATTAAATTTTTTAATTTTTTATATTAATTATTCCTTTTTATGGTTGAAATGGTATTTACTTCTAGAAGGTTTTAAATATAAATTTTTAGTATTGTTATTCACCAATGACTATAACCATTGAGTTTACATATGATTTACATTGGATATAATCCATATAAACCATACCCATTATTTTTGTAGTTGTTTTATGAATATGATTATAAGAGGTTTACAAAATCAATTAATTATCCATGGGTTATTCTAGGATGAATTGATAAATTTTTTATGAAACTCATTTCATTTCAAGAGTGTATGATGTTATGAAGTGTTTTTGAAGCCAATTTCTTTGAATTGGTTATGATATTATGAATACATTATACTATTTTGGAATAAAAATGTATTATTTTCATTGTGTGATCGGTGGGACCTATAACTCACTTTTTTTAATGTGTAAATATAGAAAACACATGAGGTAAAAATTAATGGAATCAGGACACAACCTAGTTCATTAGGGTATATATTCAACTATATTATTCTTAGAGTGAATATTTACTACTATGATTGTTTGAGGAGTGTACCAAATAAACTATGATAGACTTGGAAATTATCATTGACTATTGAGTAAATGTTTTTCTATTAATATTTTTGTGATTCAATTCCATATATTATTCAAATGATATTATCTCATGAAACATGTTCCTTTATTTAATTATGATTCATGTCTTATGAAAATACCTGATTCATGCCATGACTGATGTTTATTATTTCTGATATATAATGTATGATTTCAAATTTCATGGATATGTTTTCTAACCCTCATGTTCATATTATGGTTATGTGGTCATTTATAACTCCATTGATTATCGATACTATGCATCTGGGATAAAAATTTAGTATTCTTAAATTCCCTATGTTATGAATAATGTACTATGTATGTTATTTCTATAAGGGGTTCTAGATATGAAGAACATAATAGTAGATTAGGTTGAATATTTTTGAACTTGTTTCTCATTAGTCCATGTTTCAAAAGGAACTATACATATAGAATTTTGAAATGTCTCATTATGTTATCTAGTGAATATTTATATACTAAAATGTGATATACATGTTTCAAAATTCTATGTTTCTAGATATGGTATCATAGTGTAGTTTAGCTATCCATTGGATATTAGGATGAGATTACATTAGTTAAAACCATTGACATAAGTTTAAATATAGGGTAAAATCCTATTGTTTTGACAGTGATTATGAATTACCTATGTAAAACATGTATTGATAGAGAAGAAGGTGAAACGATTTAGTCAACCTGTAAATTAATTATCATGGTGATGTTCTTTTCCACTATCAATGATGTAGTTAAAATTATGATTTTTTATTTAATTGGATGTTGGAACCTGATATACTGACATTAATTAATAATATGACGGACATTATTATGATTCCCCCCTCTAGAAAAAAATGTAATCGTACTGGAAAAAAAATTGTATCCATTATCATAGAACATTTTCAATATATGATTCACACCCAGCATACAAATGATAAAAAGTATGAAAATGTAATTTTTAGTCTTTTATGTGGATACACCCACCATATTTTATTGGATCCACTAATAGACTAATTTATGAGAATTGGATTGGTAACATGAAATGACATAATCACTTCTCCAATGTTTAGAACATGAGTATGTTATTCTTGTTGTTTTCCATAAATAATGAAATTTAGATAAATAGAGAAATATTATCAAGAATATGAATAAACATAAATAAATCTAGTATTTGGAGTTCAATAACTTTAAGATATTATTTTTCAGTAGGTACCTTCACCAAATTATTTACATGAAAATATATAATCAATTCCTTAAGATTAATGTGAAGGATGATAAATAAATTAATACCTATAATAAATATATTTCGATACTTATTTGGAATGGTTTTGTAATTATCATCCAACCTTAATAAAAGGTTGAAGCATTCTTCATTGCATTAAAACTATGTCATTGAAAATAGTAATTCATATAGGACATCAATAGAAATGAATAAAATTTCAATGTTCCAAAAATATGGAGATAAATATTGGAGATATCTATAAATCTCATAGATTTCAAAAGAAAAACGATGATAAAATTCAAAGGGAATTATAAAAATCATAGATATAATAAGGTTTTCTTTTATTTATGATTAATATGAGAATGGAAACCTGGTAGAAATTGACTTAAGGTGATCATAAAATGAATTAAGTGTGAAAGGGAAGGTCATCAAGAGACAAAATGTCAACATGATGAGAATAAGCTAGCTAATTATGTAAATTGGTGGAAAAATCTACAGAATTCACCCCCACACTAAAGTATTTCAATGTAATGGAATTTTGTAATTATTCTAAAAATTTATCGAACTTGACAGTTAATAATGACGATCAATGCGAACAACCTCTTAATCCAATAGTGAATAGGATATACCATATGATCACTATTGGTTATGTAGATAGCGATAACTACGTGGTTAAAGGTACACATACCATCCACTTTAGAACGTATTGTATCTTATTTGATTATATAACAACTCAATATTTCATATCTATTGAATTTAAAAATGGTATCAAAATACAACTTAAATTATTAGTTTTTGAATTAAAATTTAAACCCCCAAGAGTATAGTGATCACATCGTAAGTATATGATTATAATTTAACTTTTTTTATGGGAATGCGATACCTATAAATCTTATTATTCATACAGTAGTTTAATTCAATGTTATTTGGGGTGTGGATTGGATTTCATTACATAATGACCACATAATGTTCCAAAAATTGTATGTTACATTTTATATTTCATACAAATTTTAGGACCTTTTTTCTATGTAATGAGAAACATGAACATCCAATGGATATTTCAACCACTGCATGGGTCGTCATTACAATTCAAAAGTGAATCATATCTCATTTTTTAAGGAATCCAAATATCAATTATATTGATATTTCTTAATAGTTGTTGGAATTTTTTTAGAAGGTAGTCATGGTATTCTATAAATGTGTTATGTTCAGTTTTAGATAGGACTCATTCTTGGATCTACCCATATTTGAATGACTCTATATAGAATGGACCTGGGTTAGTAATAGAAATTGATGAAGAAACACTAATAGAATCTTGAAAAGGGATTCATTCATCCATGTGCATCATCGTGGGTTCACCAATTCAATTTTTAGGAATAAAGGTGTTTTAATGTGAGTCTACAATGATTATTATTAAAATAACTAGTTCACTATCATGAAAAATTATCATATAACCCCTTTTGATGAATTTTTTAATTAAATGTGATGAACATAATAATTTTAATTGATTTATAATCATTTATGATATAATCAATTAAGGTTTATAAATATATATTCGCAAGACTGTATTTACTACAATATTTGGACACTTTTAATTTATTGTGATTCCATATGGTCTTTCAAAATCTCCTCCAATACTCATGGATTTATGTAATAGAGTCTTTAGAGATTACATTTAAATATTTTTGGTATTGTTTAGTTTTAAAACAATTAATTTTTTTGAGAAAATACAGATATCATTAATGACAAAGGTTTGAAGACGCACATATGAAAATCCATGAAGGGAAATTTTCCAGCCAGATATGGTTTGCAGCAGAGGGGCCTGAAGCTGCCACCTGATGGGCCGCATTGTTTCCTTCCATTTTGGTAAAGGAGAAGGTGTGGAATGAAAAGCATTGGCAGAGTGAGAGAATTCTCTTGATGATGAGGCCAAATGACTGGAGTCTTCCATCTTTGTGGTTAATGGCATCGATTATAGTGAGGTAGTCAGACTCAATGTAGATACCAACCCATCAACATTCTAATGCCAGCATCATACCTGTCAGGATGGCCTTAGCCTCACCAACTGCAGGTTCCCAAAAGACATGATTTGATTCTTATTTTTCAAAAATGATTTTCTCCAGAAAATTACGGGCCAGGAGACCGAGGGAGACAAGACCATCCTTGGGGAGATATGTTTCCACGTTGGTCTTAATAATCCCTTCCATTGGGTGGTTCCAATGGGAGGTACAAGAGTGGGGAGCATCTGGAATATGATGTCCATTATGGTGCTTCCATCCCTCAATCCATGAAGTGGCCCGTTCAATCCAGAAATCAAGAGGTCTATGTACTTGATGGAAAACATCATCGTTACACTGGACCCAGATGATCAAGGCCAGGGTGCAAAGTGAACCAACATTAGCTGATGAGAGAGAGGAGCACCAGCACATCAGGAGAGCAGGGAGGTCAGAGGCCATGTCCAGTGATGCATCTGGAGCTGGGCTCTATTAATTCCAAATTTCCTTAGCTCCTGGGCAGTGAATGATGGTGTGCAAAGTGGTTTCTGGTATATTTTGGCATATAGGGCAGCAAACGTAACTGTACATATATCGGTAAATGAGAAGGCTCGTGGAGGGGAGGTTTCCCCTGCACACCTTCCGCCAAAAGTGGCGTATTTTTGGGGGAACGTTGAGCTTCCAAAGCGATCTCCAAGGTCTCTCATTCCGGCCAACTAGGTAGTTTCCAAGAGAAAGTATGTATCCGGATTTCACAGTGTACTCGCCCGACCTGTCATTGCTCCATAAGAGATGGTCAGGGCCTGAGTCTGGGACCCATGGGATGTTATGTATAATTCTTTGGTATCTTTCATTAAACCATTAATAGATCTTATCCAAACACCACCCCGTCCCTTGGTCTGAAAGGAGGCATCTGACTATGGCGTCTTCAAAACCTGGTTGGATGTGGCATGTTTCCCGCATACCTTCCGAATCGATCAGCCAAGGATCGGTCCAGATGTTGGCATATGATCCATCACTAATCCTCCAGCCCAGTCATTTTTCCAGAAGCATACGGGCCACCCAAATGCTTCTCCACAGGAAGCTAGGTCAAGGGACAACCGAGGAAGCATGAAAATCCGTGTGGGGGAAGTACTTAGCTCGTAGTACCCGCGCACAGAGGGATGATGGACGGTTAATAAAGCACCATCCTTGCTTGTCCTGCTGTGCGTCGTTGAAGAGAAGAAGATTCCGGAAACCCATTCCTGTAACACCCCGAGATTTTATGAAAAATATTCTTTTTAATTATTGTCTTGTGTTGTACGGTACACCAAAAGGAGCTTGCACAACACGCATCCCTGACTTGCCTTTCATTACATGCAATCGTGACCTTCCTCGATAGCGTGTGTAGTACGCAATACCGAGTTTCACTAAACGAGATATTATTATAATATTATTATGAACTAGCCATTATAAATAGTAATACCCACTTTTTGAAATTTTATAAATTTTATCTTTCAAAATGGAATTCATTTTTGGATTCAGAATATCGAAATTAGCTTAGGGTGAAATTTTGGTACTTTTTGGATAGCTTTCATATTCTGATGAATAGTGAAAATAACGAAATTTTAATTAAAAAGATCTTTTTTAATCGAAATAATTAATAGTGATAAATTGTTAATTTGAGTGGTATTAAATTATATTTAGAATACATTTTTACCATTTAATACAATGTTGGTCATTGGATGTAATTTCACATTTAAACCATACATAAACAAGTGTGAATCTTTTGATAATTATTATCTCTTAAAAACACGGTATTTATTTTGACGACGAGAATTAATTTTTAAATTAATTAATGCAACTGATATGTTTTGAATTTGGTAAAATAGAAATCATTTTTGAATTCATAATATCAAATATATCTTAGGCCTAATTTTTGGTATTTTTCTGGAAACTTTGATTTTTTTTATGAATAGTGAAACAACTAAGTGGTAGTTAAAAAACTGAATTTTTCATAAAACATAATTTTACCACTTCTGTGAGTGGAATTTCAAAATTCTGAGAGACACGGTTAATATCAAGGACTAGAATTTGGTTCAATGAGATGAAAATAATTTTTGTTGAATAGTAACTTTTTAGTTTTTTTACCACGGTTAAAAGTAAATAGGGTAATTAAGGCTAAAAATGATTTTATTATTACCCTAATACATGTACTAATTCTATTGGATAAGGGTAATTCGTCAAAAAACAACCCTAGGAATAAAATATGACAATTTAGGCCCAATTGGATTAGATTAGGACATTTAATATTAATTTATTTAAAGAAGGGTGAAAATAGTTAAAATCAATTTTTAATAAGTAAATAATATTTAATATAGGGTTATACATAAGATAAATTATACGATAAATATTCATTAGAAAGATAAAAGGATTTTCTATATTATGGTATTTTATTTATAATATTTAGAGATTAAATAATATAATTTATTTATGACACAATGATGATGCAGTAATTATCTTATTAATAAAATATTGACATAATTTATGTTATAAATACCCAAATAAATGTAATCTGAGACTTTTTATGAATTAAAAAAAATTTCAAGGTTAATTTGACATTTTATTATTGATTTAGTTAAATTTTTTCGAACTAATAATTCTATTATGATTTTCAAAAAAATCTATTACCAAATAGTGTCAAAATTGACATCAAATAGTTTTTAAAACGAATATTATATTATTAATTGTTATTTTATTCCTAAAAATCTAAGGATTGACCAAATGACTTATATAAGGTTATATATATTAATAATAAACAACTAGGGGTTCTTTTGGTTTGTTATTGTATGTTTATTAACCTTATAGTGTAAGAAAACAAGAAGACACCGTAAAAGAAAAATTATTTATCTTAAAGTTAAATCTAAATGATAAGGTTAAAATAGAAACCTAAACTTGTATAAATTCTATTGGATGATAATATTTCGACCCATTCCCACAATATATTAGAAATAACTCAATTTTGAGCTATTAAAAACCGAATTTGACTTTATAATAATATAATATTTTTTGTTTTTCCTAAGGTGCCACTCTCCTCCCTTATAAAAGGGATCCTCCTCGCTCTCTTCCTGACACCACTTTGAGCTTTCAGGCGGGGCCAAACCCCAGAAAATTATCTTCTCCAATTCCATAGAAATATATTAGAGGTTCTGTTATTCTTCAAAGACTAAATTTAGTTCCCTAAGAGGAGGTCTCAAAGAGGCGCTTCAAAGAAGAGGTAATGTCCATTACCGATTCTTTCAACTTTATTTCTTATTCCACTTCTTCTTCTTAGGTTGCTTCATTATGAAGTAATAACATCAGTATCACTCATATAATGATATGTTATTATAAGTATTAAACAACCCTATTTCACCATCTATCCATCCTACGGAAAACAAAATAACCGCGCGTGCGTACGTACAGAATACCGTCTCCATGCCGTAGTGTAATCTATTTTCCACCACCACCTTACTTGGATGGGTATAATGGTGAATGTAATTAATATATATGATTAATGTAAAGTTATATTTATTGTTTAAATATTATAAATACACTTTAATACCATTCCACGATCATGGGAATGATATCATCGCTCGTGCGTACGTACGGACTACCGTCTCCACGAACGCGATGAGATTCATTTTCCATGAATAACCATTCAAGAATGACTATACAGTATATATAATGATTAATAATGAAATATATGATATAATAATGCTACTGTATTTATGTATATATATATTTATGTCATCTTTTTAATTTCATTCAATTCAATAAGGAAACGAAAACAGTGTTCCTGCGTACGTACGACCTACTGTCTCCATGAACGGTGTATTTCATTTATTTTTATAAATCTATAATATATAAGTATATGATGAATATGTATTATATATAAATCTTGTTTTACATTATGGAATTATTTAAATCAGGATATAAGTAATAATATCAATAACAACAAGTCCAAACACGCACGATAAATAAAACTATTTATCCCAAAACGCTGCTTTAACATGGAACATAGAAAACAAAGGGTAATATAAATTTATAAGTGAACCATATATGATATCATAACAATGAATATTATTCTATAATAATTCAATGAAATTATTTAAATCATTATACAGGATGTTCGGAAATGTACAAAGCATATCAGACCTAAGGTAAGAGATAATTGTGAAAATCTCATTTTTATACGAGATTGCCTATTCATAAGTATTTACTGGGGTTATTGCTATCATTCATGTCCATGTTTTATAAAATTGTATTCATGTATGTTTAAAGTCCTTTTTACCCATTTGAATTTTACCCCATGGTATGGAAGGAATCTTTCTTTTATTTACCCTACAAGGTACTTTTTGACTTTTCCGAAAAAAGTATGAGAAGAATGTTTTTTTTACATATACGGCATGAAAGGAATTTTTACTGTTTTATAAAGAATTATTTTCATGAAGCTTCCTCCAAAATATTTCATACCTATTTAAAACAAAATCTATTTATTTTAAAAATGCATGACATTTTGTGAAAAGAAAATGATTTTAAAGAAGGATATTTTCCTCAAGAATTAATTTCATGTGTTTTATCAAAACCATATTTCATCTAAGAAGACATTATTTCATATGTGTATGTTTCAAGAATAATGTCTCTATAATTTACATGGTTTAACTTTTCTTATTATGAAATGATATCCATTTCTTTCATATGGATTATGTGATTATGGGAAGATGTTTATGAAAACCATTATATTTATTGGGTTATTATGAATGATGTATGTTTATTTTGTGGAACAAGTTAGAATGATTTCATTATGAGATGGGACGGAAATATATCTCCCTCAAATGAATTGGGTAAATATTTATATCTCATGATATAAACATGGCTGGAACTGTAGGTTAATCTGATTCAGTGTTACAGGACTGAACCGATGAGTGAACTCAATTCAAAAAGGGACTTTGTCCACTAAGATGGTCTTGGAAGCAATGCCTTGGCTACTATGGAAATCATGACATGTGCTGAATGGTTACCACAATTTCATGTTTTATTTCCATTATATTTTATCATGATCAATGTTCCATTATGATATATGCCTTACGTACTTCCACGATTTATGTCTTTTCTCAAGGTTTTAATGTTTAGGTTTCATGTTCAAGTTTTTGCTTTCAAATGTTTATGGATTGATTTATGTTCTCTATGTTTGAAATTAATGAGCATTTGATCTCACCCTTTTTATGTTTTATTTTCCCCAGGAAATAAAGAATGGTTTTAGGAAAGGAAACAAAAAGGGGAAGAATGTTATGGGAGATGTTGAAGATCATTCAACATGATTCGAAGATTATATTCCGAGTTTCCGAAGAAACTAAACTATTACGGTCCTTGTGTGTCTGTTTTTGTTATGTACTTAGTATTCCGCAAAATTAACGTATTCTCTATGTACGTCAAGCTCCGTGTCTCTACATTTGGTATCAGAGGAAAGGTTTAGTCAACCTTTTGAAACTAGGATGCGAGAACTTTAGTTAGATCCCTAGAGATATTTCTAAGGTATGTCTAGGGATGTCTCTAAGGTAATGTATAAGTATTGGTTATAGTCCTAGAATTACGGTAACGATCTTATAATTAAACCTAAGATGTTAGATATTGAAGGCACTCCCCCTTTATTAGGTTGTTTTCCCTAGCATGATTTTTGCCTCTCACACTATTCTTTTTGGGTTTTAGATGATGGATGGAACCTGAAGGAACCGTGTTGATCAATGCAATGGACAATTCAATGATTGTCCTCATGAACCAATAAATGTTATGGGAGATGGAGTGAAAAATATTATTTCTATACATACACAAGCTATGAATCATTCTGGACTTCCAAATGAGTATAGAATGGAAGAATATTCTATTGAGTCCTTCATGAGGCAACGTCCACCTTCTTTCAGTGGGTCTTCTGATCCACTTGTTGCTGAACAATGGATCAGTACCACTGAAAAGATATTTTCAGTTCTTCAATGTTCTGAACATGATAAATTCATCTTAGCAGTATATCATTTGGAAGGTGAAGCTGATCAATGGTGGAATCTTATCAAGAATACGAGGCCAAGACATGAAATTGAGTCCATGGAATGGGATGAGTTCAAGAACATATTTTTCAATAAGTACTTCCCGTGTATTCTTCGAACAAAGACGGAGAAAGAGTTTCTTGACATAAAGCAAAAGGATGATGATTTTTTTGGTGTATACGAAGCGAATTTTATAAGGCTTGCAAGGTATGCATCTGGCTTTATCATCTAACCTGAAAGTAAAGTTGATCGATTCTTCCGTGGCTTAAAACCAAGTCTTCGAAGTTCATTAGCTATAAGAGACTTCAGTAGCTATGAATAAATTGTGCGTTGTTATATCAAGGTAGAAATGGAAGTTGGTGTTACTTATCAATCACATAGTTTTTACAAGAAACGAATGATGGAGTTCAAGGAGAAATCTTAGAATAATGGTGAAAAGAAGATGAATGTTTCCTTATGCTCAAAGTGTGGAAAGAAGCATGGTGGATATTGTCTTAAAGGGACTAGAAAATGTTTTAAGTGTGGAAAAGAAGGTCATCGAGGAGATGAGTGTCGAAGTAATGGAAAAAGGGTTTCTAATGATGTGAATAATGAAAAGACTGCAGAGAATGAACCACAAACACTTCAATGATTCAAGTGCAAGGAAATGGGGGCATTACGCTAAAATGCCCTCATCCAAGGGTTAGTGATGATCGACATGAGAAACCACTTATGGAAAATGAAAAAGGGAAGTCACATGCGATCACCATTGGCGATGTTGAATATGACAATGATGTGGTGTAATGATTAAGTTTTTATGTAATGGGATTCCAAAATATAGTTGTATATAGTATCGTGGAATATTGGAATATTTATGTATTAGTATATTGTGGATTTCAGAAATTTTATGGTACCGGTAACCATGGAACGTGATTGAGATATTTTTGGAAAAAAGATGATATGCGCATAATGAAGGGATAAGGAGAAAATGAAATGTGTGACAGTATTCATGAGCTCACGACTGATATAAGGAAATAGTTATATCAGGGTTTGAGGTTTTGGTATGTGAGAAGAGTAAACTTTTGACAACACTCATGTTTTCACTAAGATTCAATGGGTATTCATTTTTCAAGAGAATACATGATTAAATCCTTCGAATGTTTAGAATGTGACCAACAAGACATATCTCATGATATATGGGGATCAAAGATGGTATTCACATGCTTGTTATATGAACTCTTTGGTAATCGTTTTCACTATAATATGACATTGGACAACAGTATTTTGGATAAGCCTAAAGATTAGAAAGGATTATGTTGGATATCAGTTAGTATTGTTTATGGATATAACTTTTATCGATATTATTGATGGGATGTTATAGTAATGTAGTTTTAGAAAAAGGACAACCTACAGGATGAGCGACATCCCATCGCGTCGGACAAGGCTGTGGGAATCGAACCCACAACCGAATTGCGACTAGCCTTTATCGCCTACCACTGCCCTACAGGAAGTCCATTTTTAGTAGAAACTAGTTTTATTATATTAATCAGTATGATATATGAAGTATAAGTCCATTTTAGGAACCATATATGATTAATCTCACTATAGATTGACTTATGTATATTTAATTACTTTTGCTAACCTTTTGTTTGAGGCAGATGGAATGACCCGTCATTCTATCACATGATCTGCTAACACTTCACGAATAACAAATTCAACATGATTTCTTTAATAGATGAAGTGGAAATTGTTCAAGGCACGAATAACAATGAGATTGTACCAAAATAAAGTAAGTATTTATTCTAATTCAAATTCTTCAACTTTAGGGAAATGATCTTGAAAACCAAAAATGTTGTCCTAATGCCCTTATATCTGACGAATCAGATGGTACCCTAGATCATCACAAATTTATGGCTTTATGATTGTTGGCTTTTTCCTAGCCATGTTCTCTACCACTCTTCATCAGAACATGATTGTTAGATTTTTCTTCCATATCCATATTTTCATCTATGTTCCCCTACGTGAAAACCTAGTGATTAGTTAATTTGGGTAACCGTTACGTTTCATACATTAATTTTTTAATGCCACGTTTTGGTATTCCTTTTTAAAATGTGGGTTTCTATTAAAGAAACTTTCGATTAGTAAACCAATTATAACCCTGACGAATTTTGAGGGCGAAATTCATTTTAAGGTGGGTAGAATGTAACACCTTGAGATTTTATGAAAAATATTCTTTTTAATTAATGTCTTGTGTTGTACTCTATACCAAAAGGAGCTTGCACAACATGCATCCCTGAATTTCCTTGCATTACACGCAATCATGACCTTCCTCGATAGCGTGTGTAGTACGCAATACCGAGTTTTACTAAATGAGATATTATTATAATATTATTTTGAACTATCCGTTATGAATAGTAATACCCACTTTTTGAAATTTTATAAATTTTATCTTTCAAAATGGACATCATTTTTCGATTCGGAATATCGAAATTATCTTAGGGTGAAATTTTGGTACTTTTCAGATAACTTTCATATTCTGATGAATAGTGAAAGTAACTAAATTTTAATTAAAAACAACTTTTTTAATCGAAATAATTAATAGTGATAAATTATTAATTTTAGTGGTTTTAAATTATATTTAGAATATATTTTTACCATTTAATACAATTTTGGTCATTGGATGTAATTTCACATTTAAACAGGACATAAACATGTGTCAATATTTTGATAGTTATTATCTCTTAAAAACACGGTATTTGTTTTGATGACGAGAATTAATTTTTAAAATAATTAATTTAACTGATATGTTTTGAATTTGGTAAAATAGACATCATTTTTGAATTCATAATATCAAATATATCTTAGGTCTAATTTTTGTTATTTTTCTGGAAATATTCATTTTTTTGATGAATAGTGAAACCACTAAGTGGTAGTTAAAAAACTAAATTTTTCATAAAACATAATTTTACCACTTTTGTGAGTGGAATTTCGAAAATCCGAGAGACACGGTTAATATCAAGGACTAAAATATATTTCAATGTGATGAAAATAATTTTTGTAGAATAGTAACTTTTTACTTTTTTTACCATGGTTAAAAGTAAATAGGGTAATTAAGGGTAAAAATGATATTATTATTACCCTAAAACATGTACTAATTCTATTGGACCAGTGTAATTCGGCAAAAAAAACCCTAGGAATAAAATATGACCATTTAGGCCCACATGGATTAGATTAGGACATGTAATATTAATTTATTTAAAGAAGGGTTAAAATAGTTAAAATCAATGTTTAATAAGTAAATCATTTTTAATATAGGGTTATACATAAGATAAATTAGACTATAAATTTTCATTAGAAAGATAAAATGATTTCCTAAATGATGGTATTTTATTTATAATTTTTAGAGATTAAGTAATTTAATTTATTTATGACACAAAGATGATGCAATAATTATCTTATTAATGAAATATTGACATCATTGATGTTATAAATACCCAAATAAATGTAATTTGAGACTTTTTATGAATTAAAAAAATTTCTATGTTAATAGGACATGTTAGTATTGATTTATTTAACTTTGTTCAAACTAATAATTCTGTTATGATGTTCAAAAAAATCAATTACCAAATAGATTCAAAATTGACATCAAATAGTTTTTTTAAAAAATATTATATTATTAATTGTTATTTTATTCTTAAAAATCAAAGGTTTGGCCAAATGACTTAGATAAGGTTATATATATTAATAATAAACAACTTGGGGTTCGTCTGTCTTGTTATTGTATGTTTATTAACCTTATAGTGTAAGAAAACAAGAAGACACGGTAAAAGAAAAATTATTTAACTTAAAGTTAAATCTAAATGATAAGGTTAAAATAGAAAACTAAACCTGTCTAAATTCTATTAGATGATAGGAAATCGACCCATCCCCACCTTAGATTCGAAATAACTCAATTTGGAGATATTAGAAACTGAATATGACTTTATAATAAAATAATATTTTTAGTTTTTCCTAAGGTTCCCCTCTCCTCCCTTATAAAAGGGCACCTCCTCCCTCTATTCCTCACACCACATTGAGCCTTCGAGCTCAGCCAAACCCTACCAAATTCTCTTCTCCACTTCCATAAAAACATCTTAGTGGTTCTGTTCTTCTTAAAAATTTTAGTTCCCTAAGAGGAGGTCTCAAAGAGGCGCTTCAAAGAAGAGGTAATGTCCGTTACTGATTCTTTCAACTTTATTTCTTCTTCCACTTCTATTTATTAGGTTGTTTCATTATGAAGTAATAACATCAGTATCACTCATATACTGATATGTAATTATATGTATTAAACAACCCTATTTCGCTATCTATCCATCCTATAGAAAACGAAATCATCGCGCGTCCGTACATACAGAATACCGTCTCCACGCCGTGGCGTAATCTATTTTCCACCACCACCTTACTTGGATGGGTATAATGGTGAAAGTAATGAATATATATGATTAATGTAAAGTGATATTGATTCTGTAAATACGATACATACACATTAATACAATTCCATGATCCTGGGAATGATATCATCGCTCGTGCGTTCGTACAGACTACCGTCTCCACGAACGCGATAAGATTCATTTTCCATGAATAACCATTCAAGAATGATTTTAAAGTATATATAATGAATAATAATGAAAGATATGACATAACAATTCTACTATATTTATGTATATATATATTTATTTCATCTATTTAATTTCATTCAATTCAATAAGGAAACGAAAACAGTGTTCCTGCGTACATACGGCCTACCATCTCCATGAACGATGTATTTCCTTTCTTTTTATAGATCTATAATATATATGAATATGATGAATATGTATTATATATAAATCATTTTTTAAATTCTGGAATTATGTAAATCAGGATATAAGTAATGATATCAATAACAACAAGTCCAAACACGTACGATAAATAAAACGATTTAACCCAAAACGCTGCTTTAACATGGATCATACAAAAGAACGGGTAATATAATGTCATAAGTGAACCATATAAGATATAATAACAATGAATATGATTCTGTAATAAGTCAATGACATTATTTAAATCATTATACAGGAGTTTCGGAAATGTACGAAGCATACCAGACCAATGGTAAGGGATAATTATAACAATCTCGTCTTTATCCGAGATTTCTTATTCATAAGTATTTACTGGGGTTATTTCTATCATCCATGTTCATGTTTTATAAAATTGTATTTATGTATGTTTAATTTCCTTTTTACCCCTTTGACTTTTACCCCATTGTATGGAAGGAATCTTTCTTTTATTTACCCTACAAGGTACTTTTTGACTTTTCCGACAAAAGTACGAGAAGAATGTTTTCTTAACATATACGGCATGAATGGAATTTTTACAGTGTTATAAAGCCTTATTTTCATGAATCTTACTCCAAAATATTTCATAACTATTTCCAAAAAAATATCATTCTTTTAAAAATGCATGACATTTTCTAAAAAAACATGATTTTAAAGAAGAAAGGATATTTTCATCAAGAATTAATTTCAAGTGTTTTATCAAAACCTGTTTTCATCTAAGAAGACATAATTTCATATGTGTATGTTTCAAGTATAATGTCTCTATAATTTACATGGTTTCACTTTTCTTATTATGAAATGATATCCATTTCTTTCATATGGATTATGTGATGATGGGATGATGTTTATGAAACCCATTTTATTTATTGGGTTATTATGAATGATGTATGTTTATTTTGTGGCACAAGTAAGAATGATTTCATTATGAGATGGGTGGGACCTATATCTCCTTGCAATGAATTGGGTAATGATTTATATCTCATGAGATAAACATGGCTGGAATGGTAAGTTAATCCGGTTCAGTGTTACAGGACTGAAATGAGGAGTGAACTCGATTCCGAAAGGGACTTTTTCCACTAAGATAGTCTTGGCAGCAATGCCTTGGCTACTATGGAAATCATGACATGTGCTGAATGGTTTCCACAATTACATGTTTTATTCCCATTATATTTTATCATGATTTATGTTCTATTATGATATATGCCTTACGTACTTCCATGATTTATGTCTTTTCTCAAGGTTTTAATGTTTAGATTTCATGTTCGTGTTTTTTATTTCAAATGTTTATGGATTGATTTATGTTCTCTATGTTTGCCTTATTGAGCATTTGAGCTCACCCTTTTTATGTTTTATTTTCCCCAGGAAATAAAGAAAGGTTTTAGGTAAGGAAACAAAAATGGGAAGAATGTTATGGGAGATTTTGAAGATCTTTCAACATGATTAGAAGATTATATTCCGAGTTTTCAAAGACACTAAACTATTACGTTCCTTGTGTGTCTATTTTTGTTATGAACTATGTATTCCGAAAAAATTAATGTATTGTCCATGTACGTCAAGCTTCAGGTCTCTACAATTCCTCCCTCCGATTTGGGAATGCGTAGTTTCTCCCTGGCCATCGAGTGGGGTCTATTCTTTCCATCATTTTTCCCCCACCAGATGATGGCAGTACGTGTGTGGATCTTGTTGACGATGGCCATCGGGAGCTTAAACAGGGACATAAATAATGGAATAGAATTAATATAACATATTAATTGAAATGAATACCTTTAGAAATTATAAGCATTATTAAAAATTAAAAATCATGAATTCCAGATTTGTAAATTTTTATTTTTAGGATAAAAAATATATTCTGAGGGAATATTAGTAGATCCATAAAAGAATGAAGTTGTTAAATATTGTCCAATGCCAACTAATGTTCCTATGTTCTGTAGATTTATTAGTTAGGATCGACATTATCTGCTCTGGGTAGAGACATTCACATGACATTATAATTCAATATTTATGTTTACAAGGATGGGAGGTTAGATCCAATTATATGTGAATTTGATGGATGATTCAATGAATTAAAGGTATGGTTATTCAGTAAACCTGTTCTTACATAACTCTATAGTGAGGAATAATTTGTAATCAATAGAGATACATCAAATAATGGATTGGGATGTGATCTCACACATAAAATTATGCAGATAGAATATTGGTCACACTAATTTAAGGATAAATGGAAAACTAGACACCAAATAATTAATTAGAGATAATAATAGTTGGTTTTTAATTAATGATAAGGTGGAATTTTCATTATAGAAAATGGAGTGATATATATTCTGATTATAATTGTTTAATGTATATTTTCATTCAATGGAGAAGAATAGATGATATAGAATATGGTTGGAGATGATTAAAGATAATGACTCACTAATACTTTAACACCCTAGGAAGAGAATAAGGTTGATGATGATATATGTAAAATTGATAATTCCTATTCAAACAGGATATGGATATGAAAATATAAAAAATGTCTACAATTTCAACGTATTGATCTGGAAATTATAAAGGATGGGGGGAAATATATTCTTTCAAAAATCAATGTTCAAATATTTATCTATGGGATGATTAATGAGATATAATGTGACGATCTAGAACTACAGATGAAGGTGGGGTTTTTTTCATATTATAAAAATGATTTCCATGGAATAATAATGTTTTGGAATTGTGAATGTGTTTCATCTATAAATGATTTGAAAGATATGTTGGATGTGGATAATGGTTCATGACTTTTTATTCATCATTGAAATAAAATGACGAGTTCAGATTTAAAATGGTATTTCAAGTGGGTGAACATAATGAGATATTTTGTGGAGTATGTTTCTCAATGCTTGGAGTATCATCAATTCAAGGGTAAATGGTAAATTTATAATGCAATGTTACATCCATTACCCATACCATAATGAAAATGAAAAAAAAATTCCATGAATTTTCTCATTGGAATCCCCAAAACATTAAAAGTGAATAATACTATATGGATTTTATTCTATAACCTAAAAATATATCACAATTCATTTACATTAAATAACATTTCATTATAGATTGTCTTGAATAAATTTTTATAAAGCATAATTTAAGGTTTCATTTATTACAATATCCTATCGAATCTGATTTGGATCCAAGGTTTACATAAATTTTTTCAAGAAGTCTTATACATGATATGGAATAATATGGAGTTTGAATACGGTGTATCATCCCCAGAAAAATGGTTATATAGAGAGAATTATTCAAACCCCATTGGATAAGCTTAGATTTTATTCTTTGGATATTAAAGTATCTTGGGATCAACACCATTATGTATTTGAGTTTTCTTATAACAATAGCATTCACATGTGATTTTAGATGGCTATTTATGAATCCCTTTATAGAAATATGTTTAGAACATTGCATGTTATGATACATTAGAAAAATGATATTTGGGAATATTCTATATGTGGAAATTGTAGAAAAAAATATATACTCATCAACACATTAAGACATCTTAGATTTGAAATTTTTGTTTGCTAAAAATCATTGGTGAAACATATAATATTATGTTCGTGAAAATGATATATTATGAATTTCTCTAAGGAATAAGGTTATGATATTTTTAGTGAAGGGGAATTTTTTCAATATTTGAAGTGGAACTTTAATTATTACTTGTCGATTAGGGATGTTAACATATCACATTCCACTTGCAAAGAACATCACTTTAGTTCACGATTTCATTTATATATCCATCGTGAGGAAAAACAGACAACATCCATAACATGCATGAAACCCATTGGTTGTACCACTCTAAGATGATATTTTTTATGTGGAACAACCAATATAACTATTTCATCATAAATATAATGTGTTATGAATATGACTACTCACATGATGAATGTTTACTAGAGAAATAAAAAATTTGATGAGACATTAGGGAACCTAAGGATGTATTGTAACAATTATATAACTAATTTTTTCAGATATTAATTTATTTGGGTGGATAAATACATTTTAAATTTTTTATAATATATCATCCCATGATTTTAAGAAATATTTTTTTTAAAACAATTTTCCTCTCCTTGATAGCTTATATAACACACAACACTGAATATGAACAAACAACGCTATACAATTTGAATATATAATTATAATATTATTTTTCATAGGGACATCTATCACATTGAGTTCAGAATGAAGGCCACTAATAGAACTAACAAAATTATGAAAAATTTAATGTTACATATTTTTAAAATTAATTCCCCGGTTTTCAATTTATTATAAATAAAACATAAAATCATTTGAAAAAAATCATTTTTCTAAAAAAATATTTTTGAGCAGGTAATGTATTTCAATTTAGTTAATTAAATTAACTAGTTTCAGTGAATTATTTTAATGAAATGTCTAACTTATATAATCAATGAAATTATTTAACATTAATTTAATATTTTTATATGCATGGGATAAAAAAATTATTATGCATAAAAATTAATTTTTCTAAAAGGGGGTATAATCAAATATTATGTGGATATATTTAAAATTAATTTTTCACCAATAAAATATTCGAATTTCAAAAAAATTATCAAATACTTAGAATCATTAGTTTTATATTTGCAAAATAGCCCCTTTTATTTAAGATAAATATTAATAATAACTTTGGTAACGTTTATCACCTCACTAAAGGTATGTTAGGTTAATTTATGTTAAAAATGTGATAATGACAGATGTGTTTTATTATAATAATTCTTGAATGTATTTAGTAAGTTCCTAATCACCATTGGAAAATAATTGTGTTGATTCATGGATACTTGACCATGAAAATGAATTCTATATTATTAAAATAAATGAATGATTCAAAATTCCACTCTCTTATTTTTAATTATGCATTATACGGTCACAGAGGTGAAAAAACATTTTATGAATGAATATAAAAATTAAATTTTTATTATTAAATTTTATTCATAATAGAAATTTGTTTCTAGTTTTTATGTAAATTATAATTTCCTTAATTTTAACACAATACTAAACCAATATATAATCAATTAATGGAAAATTGAAATTAATAATATTAGAAATTTAAAAAATGATATATTTTGAGTGTCTAATATTGTTCCACAATTTTTATTAATGAAGATAACAGATTAGTTTTGTAATACAATATTATATTAATAGTTAAATTTTTTTATATTATGCTAAAATAAAAGAGTAGTGTGAAAATTGACAATAATGATATTTTATCAAATTAATATTTTTTAAAAATTATTTAGAAATTATAAAAATTATGATATAATACAATGTAGATTTGATATATTATGGAATTCCAGAAATTGTCCACTTCTGAGAAAAGATTCAGCATATGATTAAAATTTATACCCATTTTCATTGATATAGTTTTTACTACTGTAAATATTCAATTCGTTAACCAACGTTAATTAAAAAAATATTGTTTAATATAAAACCAAAAATTTTATATATTTCTAATTTTTTATGGGATCACAACCCTGTCCTATATAATATCTAAAATCATAGGAAAATTTAGGCACATTAATAATCAATGAATTTTTCTATTTAAAAGTTTTAGAAATTCCTAAAGAAGTCCTCACCTCAATTATAAAATGAAACCTCCTCCCTCACATATTTATACAACTTTTATCCCTTTTTCTCAACCATAACCTTCTAAAAAAAGTTCTAGAAAATTATAGAAACGTTATTGATGTGTTCTTGAAACAAAAGACCAAATATTTATTAAATTTGATGATACCTAAATATTTTTATTAAATAAGATGTGATTTGAGTACGTTTAATTCAAGGTTAAATCGAGGTAATGGTTTTATGTTACAATTTCATTATCTATCAAGATTTTATATGACTTTTTTATATTGAATAAATAATATGATATATCTCCCATGAATGAGAATCATTTTTCCGTCTAATTACTTTATTTTAATACATTTTTTCTTTTTATTTACCTCTCAAGAAAGACACAATATGGAAAAAAGGATTTTATATTAAAACTTATAATACATATCTCTTTGGTCAAAACTCTTATCTATTATATTTCATTGTTTTTGAAAAATATGTAGATTTTTTTTTTTTATAAACGGAATTTTAAATGTTAATTTAAACTATATTTTACTTTCATTTCAAATTGGATTAAATGGAATCGTCATTTCATTTTTTAGATGATGTAAATTTTTATTTATATACAATAGAGTGAAAGGAATGTTTTCTTTTGAAATATATAGTATGAGTAGAAATTCCCACCATAATGTTAGGTAAATAATTTTTAGAATACTTTATAAATTTCCATTGATACTTTTAGTGAAAAGTTTTTCATAATTTTTTATTGTTTATTTAATTTTTAAAATGAATTTTAAAGTGAAATAATTATATTTATCAAGAAGGTTTTAAAGTTATTTTAATTGTACTTATATACATCATTGATAACAACCCCTGATTTTAAATAAGTTATATAAGGGATATTATACATGGATTTTATCCTTATTAATTAATTAGGTGGAAAATGATAATGATTATAAGAGATTTATGAAACCCATTTAATTTCAAGGGGTTATTCCATGATTAATTGATTATATGTTTGTGAGACACATTCCTTTTCCAAATGTTATGAAATTATAAAATGTTTAAAAAGCCCATTTATAACCCTGGGTGATGGTATGATGAATGTTTTATGACAATATGAACAAATGTATGATTTTCATTATGTGAATAGTGAGAACTATATATATATATATCAAATTAATTATGTAATGATTGACATGTCATCAGATAAAGAGTATTTGGATAGGGAGTAAACATAATTCATCGAGGAAAACAATCCACTATAATAGTGTTGTGAGTGAACCTTGACAAGTACAATATCATGGGGGAGTGAACCCAATAAACTATAATATTATAGGAAATGTTCAGAGAATTTTAATGAAATTATATTATATTCTTACATGTATACAGAATTTCAATGTGTTATACCAATGTTATGCCCCCATGGCTCTTGTTATTTTAATCCTTTATGATTCGTGTCATACGAACATCCACGATTTATTCGATGACTCATGATGATGATCTATAATATAAAGGGTATGATTTTAAATTGTTATTTCCATGTTATTATACACTTATGTTCAGGTTATGCAGATTTTACGACCGATATCTCCCTTGTTTACCCAAATCGATAATCTAAGCACCAATCCTTATGTTCACATTCCCAACAATAAAATGAAATATAGTATGTATGATATGTGAAATAATGGCTATGGATATAATGAATATAGTCAGAGACAATTTATTAGTTTTATAAAATAGTAGTTTATGTTCACATGTTTTCAAAGGCACAAGAATGATATATTTCAAGCATTGATCATTATGTTAGGTATTGTATATTTATCAACTAAAATGTAAAATATATAAATTAAAATATTCATATCTATAATTATTGGTTTTAATTATTTATCCAAATCTAATAAAATATGGTTCGCCATCATAAAAAATTAAAATAATATCCTTGTACTTATTTTAGAATATTATTTTCTCAAAAGAAACATCTCTTCTACCATACTCAGAAACTGAGTTAATGTGAGCTCATATTTGAGCTGGATTAAGGATCTATATGAATGATGGTTTAAAATATGGAAATTTATTACTATTGGAGTATGAAAACTACTATTATTATAATATATTATGAAAATATATTTTTGGAATGTGGTTCTAGAAATAATAAATTAATTATTTATATTATTTTTTATGTATCATTTTTATTCCATGAAATTACTAAAATAATCCATTATAAATTCTGTTTCCACATAATATAATGTAAATAGATAGATAATGTATTGATAAAAATTTAAATCAATATAAATTATATATTATAGACACATGAATTATACATCTATAATGAACATGGTATTGAAATATACGCAATGATATAAAAATTATTTACCCTTGAAAAAATAGTTAAAATCATAAACATAAGATAACCATAATTAACTATAATTATTTAATTTATTAATAAAAAAATTAATAACTATTATAAAATTATAATATTAATGATTAACATTGATTAATATTTTTTTAATGTTGTTATAGTCTGTTTTAGGATGTCAATGTGTCATATACTATGTCACTAAACATAGAAATGGTTATTCATTAATTAATATCATTTCCTTGAGTTATAATGGTTATTTTGGTAACCCATTAATTTATGTTGAATTATTTTATTCAAAAATTATATAAAAAATTATTTAAACAGTCATTTCCAAAAAAATAGTTTATTTTCACGGATTTCTCTCCAATGATTCAACAATTAAATGTTTTTGATATTCATAAAAGATTCCATGTAATACTCCAAGCATTGAGAAGTGTTCATCTAATGATCCATGATTTCATATTAGTTTCTTAAATAAAAACGGTTTGTCACATTTTTAAAATTATTTTTTCTATTTCATGATATTAATTGTTCTATATAAAATTCAATTTCTCAAGGGGGGGTTGATTAAATAATTAGTAAATTTGTAATGATTTTTCTCAACAACTACTCTTTATTTAGACATGTTTTATTTTTATGAACAAGTTGATTACTTATATTGTTTATTTGAAGACCAAGAATTTAGTTTTATGTATTCAATGATTTAATTCATTGAATTTATAGAACAATATTATTTATATGTTTCCAATTAAATTGATTCAAAAACTAAAAATTTTTTAAGGTATTTTAGAGGCTCATTTAACAACTATTGGTTATAATAAAAACTTTATATCTATTACCATTATCTAAAAATTTACTAAAATAAATTATTATTTAAAAAATATATTCTCCTTTTTTCTTGGGAAATAATTTAACATACTATTGAAATTTTCCATAATAATATTAATGTTTCATTAGAAATAAGTTTTATGAATAATTCCAACTAATTTGAATGATGTTTTCATTCATATCCTTTATTTTTACATTACATCCATTTTCAAAATTCAGTTGATAAAATTAAATTTATTTTTAATATTATATAATCTATTTTCCTTACATAATTCAAATTAAAAAAATAATTTCAACATTAATAAGATGCTGAAAGATTACATAAATTTATTTTCTAGATGTTGAAAATGTTTCTTAATACTTTAAATATAATAATTTTATAATCCACTGAAAATTTTATTTTTATTAAAATAGTGAACCTCACTTAAAATATATTAATATTACATCACCATTGATGAATAGTCAATAAAAAACACAAATAGATTCCCAAAGAACGTATTATTCTAGTTCCTTTGAAAACCTGGTACCTTATACACATGTACATATGTCAGCTACATTAAATCCCAATAGGATCTTTATAACTTCATCACTTTATTGAAAAATCATATATAAGATATATCATAATATCACAGGGAATGAAACATAAAAAGGGGTGATCTCATATACTCTGTAAGGTTAAAAAGTGAGATATGTAAGCATAAACTTGATAATATGGGTATGAGAACATGATGATTTAATTATAATTTTTTAACATTCACATCAACGATCTTGAAATTAAATCCGGGAATAAATATCTATAGCTATTAAGATACGAGTCATAAAAAAATCTTGAACATGATCCTTAAAAGCACAAAATAGAGTAAGATAGTTAATTGTGGAATATATATAAACATGTAATATAATTCCTTATATGTCAAGACTCATTGATAGAACTTATCTGGGAACTTCGTGGGGAATACACCTATTTGGAAGGACACTCCACTATCCCTGGTCATAGTCTGTTCCTTATAAGGGAACTGGTTTTTCCATATTCACATAGTGGAATGGGTTTCCCCATCATCCCATAGTGGATCAGGTTTCCCCAACTTCCGTCATCATTGTGACCACAACTACTGGGTGGGACACACCACCATCCACAGTCACAATCCATTCCTTATAAGGGATCTGGTTTCCCAATCATCCAAAAATGGATCAATCCCTTCAACTTGATTCCCATCACTATCTCATGTGATATAGTTCATTATGCAATGCATTGGAGGGAGATATTAGTCTCGCATATATAATAATAATGTTATTCATACATTTTACACAATATAACAAATCATTTATCATATCATGACCCATAAAAAGTGATGGGATTCATAAAAATCCTATCATAACCCATGAAAGGAAATAAGTGTCATAAACATGTAATCTTATCCTAAACATTGAAGAAATATTGTATTCATAATCATTTAATCAAATAATAACCCATGAAAATAAGGAAGAATCATAAGAATAAAACCAATTGAAGAGAAATGAGTTTCCTAAAAATATAACTATGAAATAGAACTGGGATTCATAAACAAATAACCCATTATTGAGAAACCAGTTTCATAAACACCATGCCATCCAACCATAAACCATTCCAAGAAATAATATTAATTGAAACCTCGGATTATTTCCCTTTAAAGTAATGAATCTCACCAATTTATATCAACATATATGGAATGCAATTTTGAAATGTCCATTAAGAAAAATTTCATGGGGAAAATAACCTCTATTCAAAAAATAGATTTCAAAATAAAATGATAGTTGAAATCCATTTTCCTTGAAAATGTAAAATGGATTCTAGAAAGCATTTTCCTTGAAAACATATAAAATAAGAATGAAAACATTTTTAAGACCATTTCATTGAAAAAGATGCATGAGAAATTTTAAGAGAACATTTTCCTTGAAAAAACATTAAAAAAATTATAAATTAGGGTTTGAAACTATTTTGAAAACCATTTTCATTGAATAAAACAAAGAAAGATAGAAATATTTTTGGATTATTCTTTCGTTGAAAACCAATAAAAGTATCTTGAAAAAATTTTGGAAACCATTTTCCATGTAAACAAAAAAAAGAATATTGATTATATTTTGATAACCATTTCATTGAAACTAAATTGAAAACTGATATTGAAATCGTGAAAACATTTCGTAATCATTTTTCAAGAATAATGAATTTTTTAAAACCTTTCTATAAAACATGGGTTTTCAAGAACATATATTTTTGAATAAAGAGAGAGGTTAAGTAATAATTTCATAAAAACATTATTAAGTATATTTTTCACCAAAGAGTATAAAAATTATACTAATTCATGAAGATATGATAAATAAAAAGGGTATAAGAAAAGTTAAGATATTTCATAATATATGGATCAAAATATTTCATCCATGAAATCAAAATAATAATAAATATCAATAAAAGATGAGACCATTTCAATAAACTCTTACCACTTGATAACATTCAATATACTCCAGCTGAAATTAAATGATGCCTAAAATATCTAGGAAATATGGATTTTGATTTTATGACTTCAAAAATGTCTGCATATACAAATTTTACAAGAATATATGTGCGGAATATTTCATGTGTCTCAAAGAATGATAATTGAGAAAATATTACATTACCAATTGGGTAACATTAGAAACAAAAACGCCAGGAAATAAATATCATAAAATGAATATGAAAAAAACCATAATGGTAATTATGAGTATCATTGAATAAATAAACAAGATATAAACACCCCACATATAAATAATTGGTTGTGAACATGGCTTGTGTCTCACTGTATATAAAATTCAGACTAGAAAACCCATACTATATGGTTAACTTTTGAATCATGATCCCTATGAAATACTAAATTTAATTATAGATTTTATTATCCTTAAATAAGGGAAATTAATTATATAATTGGTAATAGAAAATATATACACCAAAAAATATAATCGAGTGGTGAATATGACATGTATATTCCAAAAATAAAAAGTGAGTTGAAATTCCCATACCTAGTGGCACAGTTCTCTTTGTACTCATACAAAACTAATGTATAATAAACATAAATTTATTATAAATATTTTAGATAAACATATTCTTCTTTGTAAAAACATATAAGGTTTCATTATTACTTTATATTGTTACCATATAAACGATTGCATGTTAAAGTTTCTGTTCTGTTAATATCCACTTTCTTTATCCACATGTGTCTTTATCTGTTTTATTTTTTTCCCTCATACATATATCATGATTTACATAATTTAAAACATGATATAAAAATCATCTATTTTATTTATATATGTATTTATAATAAAATATAGAATATATAAATATGAAATGGTTAAAACTGTTCATGGTGACATTAGTTCATACACACACAAGAACGATGTTTACATTTTTTTTCATATTTCAAGAAACAAATTAAATTAACTGGACTTTTATATAAATAATAAAATTATATTAACATTATTATGACATATATAACATATAATTTCACTATCCCAATACCTAATATATTATATGTAGATTGTGAACCAATCGCATCACTTTTAGGAGGCTATAGTCCACACTTCCCCAAATGAATTTACCGTATTTACACAAAATTGAAGGCATAGAGGTATGAAATATATAATAATTATAGTAGAATAAATACATAATATATATCACATATATCATATTAAAATATACTTTACCTCATAATTCCCTACCATGAGTTTTTTTAAAATAAAAACTAGAAACATTATTTCATGAGACGGTAGTCCTCCGTACATAAGAACAATAAGTTCAATACCAATCAGATGAAAGTGTGCGTATGTATAGTTAAAAACATCAACACATAATAATCTAAGTATATTGGGAAAACTATTGATATTATATAAGCATAAAATAATAATAATTGATGTATTAGAAAATGGAAATTATGGAATGCATCTTAAGGAATGATGTTACCTCTTCTTTGGGAACTGCTTTGGGATTGAACAAAAGTTATTTCATGGTAGGATTTCTATGAAAAGGAATGATTGTATGAGAAATTGTGGAATTTTTTCATTTCAATTGAGATGATATTGGTCAAAAAATAAGTTTTTTTAGATCATTGAATATGGGGGAGAGGTGGTGGCCATGTATAGCGGAGGGAGGGGATAATGTAGGAATTTCTGAAAATAATTTAAGTGTGTCAACATTTTTTTAATAAATAAATAATAAAAAATAAAAAACACAATAATGGAAGGTTTATGGGTGAAATATGGAATAAAAATGTGTTTTGGGAAAGACCCTAGGACATTTGGTCCCTTATGTTTAAGGTTAAGACACTTTTGATGTTTAATTTTACCTTAACCACTGAAAATAATTTTAATCACATTCCCTATTATTTTTGGAAAAAAAATATTTAGATATTATTCAATGTTATATATTATACTAATTAAAACCACTTATATATTTTTAAAAAAAATCATAGTATTTTAAATATTTAGTTTGATTCTTACCCCATAGATGTGGCGAGAAAGAGAGGTTTTAAATTGAGATTACTCAAATGTCCATTATGAATTTATTTGTAAATTCAAAATAACAAATATTATAATGAACAAAGTTGGATTAATATATTTATAATTGATCTATTTTAAATTTAAAACCGACATAAAACATAATATTACTACACAAATAAATTATTTTAAAAAGTAATCTTTAATTTAAATATTCATTTTTTCACTATTCATCTTAAAATGATGTTTCATAAAAAATATAAAAAATTCACTATAAGGTAATTATTAAATTATGAAATATAAATATATTTTTATTTTATAAAATTAAATTTATAAAATAGTTAAAAAATAATTTTATTATTTTAAACAGAAGGACGTAAAAATAATTTCATTTAAGATAAATGTATTTCCAAATATTAAAATATATTACAAAAAATTGTATTTATTATTATAAATATGTTTTATTAATATAAAATAATTATAAATAATAATCAAAAATTTGTTATTAATACTCATTATTATGTCTAAAAATTATGTAATATCTATCTCATTTAAATAAATATAATAATAAAATGGGGTTTCGTAGAAACATGGTGGTGTATATAACACTTTCCAAGTTGTTGTTACAAGTAACACAATATTATATTAGTGGAGCATATAAATAAGGTTTTTTGTATCATGAAATATAGAATATCAATGATAATTAATTTATTCGAAAAAAATTTCACAGAAACCTATGATAAAACATTATACCCAACTTAAAATGAATTTCACCAATGAAATTCATCATTCAGATATAAAAAATTGAGGGTAATTGTCCGTTATCATATCCTCAATATCCCATATAGAATCTTCTATGTGATAGATTTTCTAAGAAAACATTTACAAGGTGAGTGGAATTATTTCATAGACCTTTCTGCCTATGATCCATAATTTACAGTAGTTATTCCTCTTGTTAAATATCCTCCTATAGTGGTATGATCTCTAAGATCAGTACATGTGATGTTTCAGCTATATAATTACCTAGGAGAGATACATTGAACAAATCATGGACCTGAGAGAGATTTATAAGATGCTCCATGAGATAGGCTACTATTATGATCGGATCAAGAATATCAAAAGGGACGATATACCTAGGGCATTGATTCCCATTCATCTGGATCCTCATAACCATATTCTATTGATAAATTCTTAAAAACACATTTTCACTAACTTTAAATTCTATTCAATTCTTAATGTTATCGAAATTAATTTTCTTTTCACATTGAGCTTCCTAGATATGCTGCTGAAAGGCTCTAACATTATCTTATAATGCTTCAGCTATCTCATGTCCCAATAGATTTATTTCTCAGTATTCATTCCAACATTTTGGATCTCTATATTTTTTCAAATGTAATGATTCATAAGGCGGCATCTGAATACATTATTGAAATCTTTTGTTATCTGAAAACTAAACTAGATTAAGGGTTTTATTCCCATCAACATTGAAGTATGATGAATAATATCAAAACATATCCTCTAGTTTTCTGAATTTTCTTTCTGACAGTAAATCCCTATATAGATGAAATATATTGCTAAAACTCCATTGTGTATCATGTTCTAGATGATATCATTTCCAAAACATTGAGGAAAACCATAGATCCCAATCAAATACAATATAATGTGATACAAAGTGTAACTTTACCAATTAATTAATTTGTATCCTATATTGATGATCTAGAGAGATGTCTTCATTGATATTAATTAATTGTGTTGACTTATTAAGGAGATCAACTAACACTCATACTGTACTATACTCTTTAGATTTTTTTGGGAGTCCAATGGCAAAAATCACAAGTGTTGTTCTCCCACTTCCCATTTTGTATGGTAATGGATGAAAAATTCTCTTATATATTGGTCTTTATTCCTTAACCATATTGTATAAAAAAAACAAAATACAAACTCATTGATATCACTCTTCCTTCAATCCCAAAAGATAATTCGTTCAAGTCTCAATACATATTCATTCTTCTAGGATTAATATTGAATGAATAACTATGATATATTTCAAATATATCCTTATTTAAATCGAGTATCAAAGGAACACATACATGGTTCATGAACCAATTTCATTTCATCCAAGTCATGTTTAATATTAGGATCATCTCTAACATTTTTTTTCTTCTCCACATCTTTCTTCTACACCTCTATGATCTTCACTTGGATAATGGAAAGGTCATTCAATTGAGCAATATATGAATTTCCACCTACCATAAAGATTTCATTATCTATCCTTATAAAAAATAGAAACATTTTATATATTCAATAATTATAATGGAGAAGCTATAATGATCCTTTAAACCCAATACATCTCCCACATTGTTGACATTACTAGGGTTGTAATTTATTGAGCAGTCATAATTCTTAAATAGCTTGAACCATATTCTGTAGAAAATGTTCTAGTCCATCTACGTGAATATATATTAAGACTTTTATTGTTGGTATGTATATCACACTATTCTCAATAATTATTATGAATCCATATCATTAATGAAATAATTACCGCTGCAAACTCCAAATAATGATTTGGGTAATTTTGATCAAGAATCATCAACTATTAGGATATATAAGAAATAACTATGATATTCTTCATAAAAAAATCCCAACCCCTTCCTGGATTAATCGTTATAGATAACAAAACCATATACACAATTGGATAGTGTAAGCACAAGTGCACTGACAAGACTTTTCTTTTGTTCCTTAAAAATTTCCTAACATTCATCTCACTAGAGGAACATGGCTCATTTCCAAGTTAATAAGGTTTGAGGATTAGAAAATCTTGAGAAATTATCAAAAAAACATTGATAATATCCAGCTAAACCTAGAAAACTATAAACCTTAGTCACCATAGTTGGTTTAGGGAAACAATTTATACCCTATTTGTTTGATTTATCTAATAATAAACCATCTCTTGTGATTATGTGACACAAAAATGTATCCTTTTTTAGCCAACATTAACAATTTTAAAATTTTCATAACAATTTTCCTCGATCATGTTATTTAGTACAATTCAAAATTGTTCTTTATTGACATCCTTTATCTTTTAATAGATATGAATTTCATAAATAAATAACTCCGCTAACTGATTGACATAATCTCCAAAGACTGTATTCATCAAATATATGTAGTTAATATGGTAATTAGGAAGAACAAAAGGCAACACTGTATATTCGTAGTGTCCATACCTTGTAAGAAATTCTATATTCTGTATATCATATTTCCTGACCATCAATTGATTATATCCAGAATGATGTTCAATTTTTGGAAATGTATTGAGCTCCATGGAGTTGATCAAACAAGTCCTCTATACAAGGAAGATGACACTTTTTCTTGATCGTGGTCTTGCTAAACTCATGATAATAAATGCAGAGTCACATTATTCCATATTTTATTTTCATAAAGAGGATACGTGCACCCAAGGTGACACACATGGTTGAATTAGTCCATTATCAAAGATTTCATAGAGTCTCTTCTCCAATTCCTACAACTCAATTAGGTCCAATCTATATAGAGTCTTTGAAATTGGTGGGGAACCATGTATGAGTTCAATCAAGAACTAAAATTCACATTTTTGTAGAATCCTAGGATATTATTCCATGACCACAACAAAAAATTCATGAACAATAGGCATATTATTTATGTTGAGTTTCTACACAATCCATTGAGACAAACACAACTTATGAATGGGAATTAAGAACCATACAATGTGTGTAATCTCCAAAGGATGTTCATACATATTTTCTCATTGATAGATGATCATAAGTTGGTCTGAAATATCAAATTTTACTTTCCTTTCTCAAAAATTGATGTGGGATTTATGAAATGAAATCCAATCCATTAATAAGATAACATCCAATTTAAAAAAAATTAAAATTGATAATATTTTTATAAAGAAAATTCCCACTTATGTTAGACCAAGACGAATCATAAACAATGGATATAATCATCTTACCAAAAAGGGGGTTTCACTACTAAATATACATATATTCATTTCGGTGGAATATAAAAACCCATTGAATATTCATTAGATATGAAATAATGGTTTGACCTAGAATAAAATAAGACATTTTTAGTTATATATTGAATGGTAAGTTTATCTTTCACTACATCGTTATCACACCACATGTCTGAAAAAATGATCACAAGATATTTCTCCTTTTCCCTTAGTTTATGAGGTTATTAACCCTTATCATCACCACCACCCATTAGGTTTGAGAGCTATTCAAAATGATTCCCATCAACCGTACACTTAATGAAATGAAGTGTCAGAGGTTTCTTATTTTTATCTTTTCCTATATTTGCATCATTATCCATGTTCTTCCCATCATTTTACCCATCAATTTCATGATGCACATACCTTCCACACATAAAAAAATTATTTGGCCCCATAATAATATTCCCACCATTCTACCATCCACACATAGAGCATAAATGAGGGAACATATTCACCTCAGTATGGGTTTTAGACTTTCCATTCAATTACAACATTATTTTCTTATTAAAAAACTGAGATTGATATGTAATTCCATTTTATATGCTGAATTTTATAGAACAATGACCAATAAATTTATAGCTACTAAAGATTTTTTTTGAAAACTCCCTTTTGATACATAGATTTAAGACATAGAATAATCTAATATCTTTAATTCCAGGTTGGATGAGAGTTATAGATGAATACCTTTAATGTTTTGTGAAATTAGCCATATTGGTACCAAAAGATTCATCAAACCATTTCTTAAATTCAAGGAAATAATTTTACCAATTTATATGAAAACAAGAGAATCGTACATATTGAATAATAATTCCTTGAACACATCATAATCCATGGATTGAATTTCATTTATATTATTTAAATTATTGATTATAGTCCACCACCTGTCTACTTCACCTTTTAATCTATAAATAAAATGAATGAATTTATCCTGATAAAAACACGAGAAAATAGAGAATATATTTTCCACGGTACTAATCCAGTGGTCAAAATCAAGCAGATCAAAATACAAAATAAATTAAATTGGATGTTTCCTCATTATTTAATCTATAGGAAAGTGTCCCCTCAATTTATCGTTTGGTTCCTCAGCATGATTTATTTCTTTAGAAAGTTTTCTAAGCATAACAATGAGTTTTTTTATTCAATCCCCCTAAGATTTTATATTCTCAAGAGAAAAAACACTTCATTGTCAACCATAATCACTATTAACAAAGTTCTATTAGGTTCAAGCCATAATCAAAAACAAAAAATAATTGAGTATGAAATGGTTACTATAGTGACGAACCACATAATAATGAAAAACCACTTATAGGTCATCTAAAATTTTTCACCTTACATAATTTATAAAACCATGGTTATATCCTAGGTCATTCAAAGCCATCTTATTTTTAATTCATTCATGATGGTTCATGGAGAGTATGAAAATTCCCAAAGCATATCCCCTAGGAGTGTCTATCCAAGTGCATAGTTATGATATTTTTCTTGTACTATGTGACACTTGAGTCTAAACCAATTCACCTTATTGGATTTTTTCCATCTATGTACATCTATGATAAAACCAAGTCCACTTGTTGTATCCATACATGGATTAATTGCAAGGGAACCACTCTCTCCATCCTTTACCAAAAATATAGTGCATTTTCTTATATTATTCATCATTATTTGATTTATCAATGGAATTTTCCTTAGGGATATCATGAAGGTATTCTATCATAGTTTCTATAGGATAAATAAACATTTCCCCTAATACCAACTATAGAAACCCTCACTTTTCAAACATTAACATTACATCACTTTTGAAGAATAATTAATAAATTACAAAACATGCTCCCAATGAAGATATTACCAATGTTCCATTGTAAAGATAGTAACATATAAACATTTAAATATGTTATCTACATTTTACAATGCTCGGTTATTCATGAATAAAACCCCTCTTAAACACATCATACATAATATATTCTACTTATCACAGGGAAGGAATCATAAAAAAGTGGTCACCTCAAATTCTAAGTATGGGTATACAAGGGAGTAATGTAATAATAAACATGGGAATAAGGATTTTACAACACAATCATGTATGTATAATATCATACCCTCCATGTTAAAGATCATAAACAAGAATCATTGCATAAATATTTCTAGTTCATAAGAAATGAATAATAAAACAATCAAGAACATGATCAATGAAAGAATAAAATAATAGAAATATATATGGAATTGTGGTAAGCACATAGACATGTAATATAATTCCCTATATGTTATTATATTTATATATAACATAAGAGTGAACTTCATTGGGACTACACTTTATGGAGGGACACATCATTGTCCCCAATCATAATACATTCCTTGAAAGTGATCGGGTTTCCCCACTATCCAATAATGAATAGGGTTTCCCCATATTCCAAAAGTGGATTATGTTCCGCTATATTACATCATCGTGGTGACTACACCTATTGGGAGGGGCACACATTCAACCCAACTCACAATCCTTTCCTTGTAAAGGATTAGGATTCCCCATCTTCCAATAGTGGATCATGCATCTGGAAATTATTTCCATCATTATCTCTGTAGATATAAATATATATCCAATTCATTGGTTAGATATATAGGTCCCACCCATATCATAATAAAATCATTTACAACAGTTCCACATGATAATAAAACATTCATCACATAATGACACATAAAAGATATTCATTTCCAAAACATCCTATAATAACCAATGAAATGAAATAGGTGTCATAAACATGTAACGATATCATAACCTATGAAAAATAAAAATTTAGTAATCTTTAATATAATGAATAACCCATGAAAATAAGTGGGTTTCAAATCATTTAACCCATGAAATATAAATTGATTTAAAAAACATACTGCCCATTAAAAAGAAATGGGTTTTATAAACATATAACCCGTAAAAGAGAAATGAGTTTCTTAAATATATTGACATCAAAATATTTTCCATTCAATGAATGAATATGAATGTAACAATTGTATATTTTCTATATAATGGTATATGAAATACCAATATATTCCATCTGAGATAGTAAATAGTTTAGAAATATCATATTTAAATCAGTTATTGAGGAAAATATATTTTCCACTAAAAAATCATTTAAAATATAAAGCAATATAGAAACCATTTTCACTGAAAACATAAAATCAATGATTAAAAACATTTGGAAAAAAATTCATTGAAAAAATATATAATAATCTTTGTAAAATTTTGTAAACAATTTTCATGAAAATGTAGCTTGAAATCATTTTTTTAAATCTATTTTCTGTGAATATACTTCAAAAATTTATGAAGGAAGATTTAAAAAAAACTGAAAACCTTTTTCATTAAAAAAATATAAATAAATAACTAAAACATTTTGAAAAATATTTTCCATGAATAATTATAATGTAATCTTCCAAAAATTTCAAAACCATTTTCTTTGATAACATATAAAAATTTAAAAAAAATTATGAAAACCAATTTCATTGAAATTATTTAAAAGAAGTTTCAAATTTTTTGAAAAATAATTATTTTAAAATTATTTTAAATAGAATAATGAAATATTTTAAATATAATTACACTCTTTTTTTTAAATATTTAAAATTATTTAAAATTATTTTTTAAAACATGGTCTTGGAATAAAATAGATTTCTGGACGAAGAGAGAGGTAAAACCAGACATTCATAAAAACATGTTCATAATTATCTTATTTACCAAAGTGTGTAAAAATGGTACCTATTAAATAATACATCATGAATAACTAGACTATATGAAAATTCATGCGAGTTCTTGGGAGTTCGATCCCAAGATTTCGTCAATTGAAGAACTATCATAAATAATGTTGATAAACGTTGGGATCATTTCAGTAAACTATTACCACTTTGTAATAGTGAATTATACTCCCCTTGAAATTACATGATGCTTAAAATAACATGAAAATAAGGTGGTTAATTGTATAAATTGTAAAATGTATGTTTATAAACCTTGTATAATATTATTGGTTCATAACATTGCTTATGTCTCAAAGATGGAAAATTGAGACAAAATTACTTTATCAATTTGGTGTCTTTTAAAACCTAAACCCCAAGAAATAAAGATCATAAAAAGATATGAAAATACCCAAAAATTTGGTTATAATAATTATAAAAAACTTTAATGGGAAATAAACACACAAAATATATAAAATAAGTGGTGAACAAGGATTTTTTATCAAAGAAAATATAAGTTACCCACAAAACCATTTCTGTATGGGAATCATTTGAATCATGATCCCCACAAAATAATAAATTCAATTTAATTTTTTATTATAAATAAATAAATGTAATTATTGATATAACATGTCATATGGATGTATATAATCCACAAAAAACAAGGGGTCAATATTGAATGTGTCTCAGGGAAATAAAAAGTGGGATGAAATTACCATAACTTATGTACTGAATCTCTTCATACTCATACAAACTATCTGAATAATAAAAATAATTTTATTATAAATATTTTACATGTCTATAATAATATATACAATATAATATAATGTTTTATTATGAATTTACATTACACTCTTATTAATGATTCCAAGTTAATGTTTTTCTTCAGGTAAAATGCACTTTTTTGTGTGTCATAGTTTTATAAATTTTAATTCCACGTAATTATATAATTATTTCCAAAAATTGATAAAGGATAATTAAATGCTTGTGAATTTATATTTGTATAATAAATTTCTTTCCCATGGAATATTACATGGGTTATAGTACACATGCTAAATAAAAGATTAATATGGAGAAATTCCATAAATTAATTAGAAACCATGAAATTTGTTTTTGTGTGTGATTGTTATTATTTATTTTATATTTGGGCTTGAGATGTTGTGTGATGATGGTGGTGATTTTCTAGGCTATATCATTTGGGTGGTTGTGATGTGTTGTATGGTAAGAAGGGATGTGTTGTGGGAAATTGTGGTGTGGTTGTAATGCATAAAGGTTGTGGTGTTCATTAGTTGTTGTGAATAAAGGGTGTCTTTTATGATAGAAATTGTGTCGAGTGGTGATGTCTTGTGGATATATATTTTATTTTTTCATCAATGTTTTTTGATATATGGTTGAGATGCAAGATGTGTGGCTAATATAGTGAGAGGGTTTGGTTTGTGTGGTGTGATGATGATGGTCAATGTGAGGTGTTGTGTCGATGGATTATATGATTTGGTCCCATTACGGAGAGGCATGGTTGTGTTAGCTTTACAATTAGACATGGAATAAATATAAAATTTTAATTGAATATTAATGGGTAGGAATTAATATGTGGTAAATGTAGTAAATCAAATAAATAAATAACTAGGATATGGAAATATGAGTGAAGTGCATTAATAAATTACTGATAATCAAAGTTGTTTTTTTAATGTATGTAAAAATTCAATATTGAAAAATATGGGTGGATGGGTATGTTGTTGTTTTGGTGTGTTTTATATCATTGTGGATGTGGTAGTGATCGTTGATTTTTGTGATGCTGGTGGTTATAATGTATGTTCTAGTGTAGTTCTTATGAAACCATTGTTTGGGATTCATGTGTTATATATATATGAAGTATGTTTATTCAATGTTCATGTCTTCCCAACCCGGGAGACATAAACATACCAATGATCAGAGTTTATGAGTTTTCTCATTAGTATCTAAGATAGTGGTGATAAAGATGTACAGATACCCCCTCGCCCTCTCATCCATCAGATGTTTTGGACTATGTTTCTTTATGGAAGATATAGAAATTGTGTCTTTGAGAGATGTGATAAACTAGTTATCATCAAGTGAGATCTGTTTTGATGGAACATGTGGATTTGGTTGTGGAATGATTTGATGTTACCTGATTCTAAATAATGATTTTGGACATTGTTACTGTTTTTTAGGTAGTGCTATGTTTTAAAACACGCCATTGATGAATGGTATGAGATATTATGAAATGTGATAAGATATGATGTAATGTAATGATACGTGATGTTATGTGAGGTTTTTAGAAGTGGTGGGGTCATATGATGTTCTAATATAGTGTGTGATATATGAAAATCACTTGGGAATTGGTTTCAAGAATATTTACTAGATATGATATATATAAAATATTATTAATTGGGATGAATTATTTTGTGGGTGAGCCTTATTGAGACTTAGATGTGTTAGTTGACATGTATCAGTGCTTATTGTTTCATATTTTTATTAAGTGGTGCATTAAAATACTCCATTAACTTGTAAACATGAGAACTTGGTTATGTATCTTCATAGAATACTTTTTATGCTCACCCTATGTATATATTCTATTTCTAGGGTTCTAGGAGGAATTTAGGGACAAATGTAGGAATTTAATGCTTGGGTCGGAGCTATTATTGTGTAACTTCTAGAGTCGTTTGTTTTTTTATTTTGGAGGATTTTACCATATTAGTTTTACATTATTATTGAATTGTGGGATGGATTTCTATTTATTTCATATTAGGTACTGTTTTTTGGAGGATGATTATTCTATCTCCTAATCGTGTTACATTTATATAGGGAAATGACTAACATACTATGATATTTTTCATTCCATTGGTTCTAGTGGCCAACTCAGGGCCTAATGGGGGTGGGGGTCAGGGGGTCATGATGTCTCTTACGTCATTGCGACATATTTTGAGGGAGGGGGTCATGAATGAGTGGTATCAAAAGTTTGGGTTAGAGTTATAAAAAAGTTTAGAATTAGGCACTCCAACGTTTTCGTGGGTTGGTAGGGAAATTATTCTAGTTGATCATGGTACCTAAAATAGGCCATAGATACCATCAAAGATGCAATATTTTTGGGTCTCCTTGTTCTAGTGCACATATTATGGGCTTATTTAATAACCATGTGGGGTGGTTCTATTTATAGGATTGAGGCCTAAGAATGGTAAATGGTTAATTATTGATTATTTTCATTTCATAATTGCATTACTATGGGAAAATTAAATTTATTAAATAAATAATATCGACAGAATTTCTTTCCCCAAGGCGTAGAATATTATCCATTATTTTTTGGAATGTCTAGTGTTTTTTATCCATGAGTGGTTCAGGAAATTATGGCTCAGTGGACTAATATTGTTAATTTTCCATTATTTTACCTGATTATGGATTATGTGGACTGGTATATGCATTTTCATTCCATATAGAGGTAGATTTAATGAAAGTGTGAGGGGATAATTTCAGATGTAGAGACAATTTGTTAGTTAGAAGATCTTGAGATCACCTTCAAAATGATATGAGCATAAGTCGAGTTCTATATGTTGTTGGTGGTTATTTAGTTGTGGGTATTCATGTGTTAGTAGTGGGTGTTATTTCATGTGGACTAAATTGTTGAAGCATTTTTGTGGTTAGAAATTGCAAGACTGTTTTTAGAGTTCATTTCATCAATAATTAATGTTGAAAAGTATCAGGGATAAATATCGCTTTAGTTGGAGAGACTATGTGTAAGTGATCTTGTGATCCCATTGAAGTTAATTTTTCATTATTCTCAAAAATTTTATCCATAGTGGAGTCTATTATGTGGTGTTTAGTGGTCTTTTTTTTACATAGTGATTTGGTGTGTGGTAACATTGTTTATGGTCATGACATGTATTTTGGTGGAGAAAAAGGATAATGATATCATGTAGATTCATTACCTAGGATTTTATTATCGAGAGGGTGGAAATGCAGGTTCCTCAAGGATTAGGACTTCTGTTACTTGTCCTCTTGTGATCAGTCAGTCTGGGTTCTTAACACTAATAATTGACCACATGTGTCATATTCATTTCCTTCTTAGAAATGTATCCCTTGAGTAATTACTAGAGGTTTTATAATTTTAATCATAAGTATGTGTATGAAATGGTAATAATTAGCCTATTTTTTTACAGCTCAGGGAGCTATGTATCCAGATGGAGTTTAGTAACCATCTCAAAAGGAATACATTTTCATCAAATGTTATTTTAGAAGAAGTGGCCACCTATATTATTTTAGAATCCATATGTGTAACGAATTGGAATATGGAATCCTCATGAAGGTCCATGTCTATGGGGAATAAGGGAATAAAGTGTCAATAGAGGTTGGTAGTAGAGAGGCAGATGAGCTGGGCATTATTAGATGCACACTTTAGTGGTAGTAGTGTTGGAAATGTTAGTAGTTGTTCATGGTATAATTAATTTATCATTTACCATTGATTTGGATTTCATTGTATCATGAACCTCACACTCCATTGTTTCTCCAACTTAAATCTATTCTTTAGGGCCAGATGTGGTTACGTTTCATGTTTTATTTTGGTAATCAATGCAGATTCAAGAAAAGTCTTCATTATTTGATGTTTGTATGGGATTTAGACTGGGGATGGGGTTTCACCAGTAAAAGGAGTACTTATTATTTACTTAGAATAGCTAAAACATGTTATAATTCAAAATAATTGGTTATATTACATGTATGTAGTCATTAAATATTTCTAGAAGAGAGTTTTTTCATAGATGTGGAGGGATAATAAGGAGTATTCAATATTTAGTGAGGTTATTGGATGGGTGTTAGGGGTGTAGAACCATATTTTATGATGTTAGTTGTGGTGTTAGATGATGCATGGGTAGATGATGTTCCCATGTTGTAAGAGGAGTTCCTTTTTTATTTCATTGAGGAGGTTATGACACTAAACATCGATGAAACATGGATTTTATGAAAGAGTTACATTTAGGTATATATCAAATTTCAATGTATTAATGTCATATAGTGCCTATAGAGATGAAATTTTTGAGGTTTATGGTATTCAACCTAATTCATAGGGGTTTCATGTGATTCAATGAGGATGTGTAGGGTACACATGTACTCATCATAAAAATAGACAATAATAGTTTTTGGTTGTGTGTCTTCTATTAGGTTTTGAATTAGTTAACAATCAAGAACTGTTACCGACTTCTATAAATAGACAATATTTTCAACTAGTTGAAATGGGATAGTTCTTTTATAGTGAATAATTACGGTTTCAATATCAATAGTTCATTTTGAAGGATGACTATATTTTGAAGTATTCCTTCAGATATAGATGTAGGAACGTGAATTTCATGTTAATTTCATTCAGTCTTATTAACAATGTAGCTATGTTCATTGGGCTCATGAAAATTGTGTTCAATAGTTTTTTTGTATCAGATCATCATCGTATTAATTGAGTAAATATTAATATACTCATTGTCTTAGGAGGAGAATTATGGGTATCAGAAATCTTTTTTGTTGGTCCCTCAACATCATCAGAACAAGGATAATTTATGCAAGTGTGAGTTCGGGATGTATGTGGTGCACATCCTTGGGAATGAGGTGTCATAAAATGGTGTGGTAGTGGATATATAAATGGCAGAGTCTACAATCCACTATGAAAAGTACAACCGCCATTAATCATTAACCCATATGATATTGGATTTTAGTAGACAAATCAATGTTAATATATGTTTTTTATCATGAATATAATTTTTATAAATGATATATTTTTTCTGTTTTTAGTGGAGGGAGTGTTATTTTTGGTTATATATGAACTGTTCGGTCTAGACTGGGGATACCAATAGATATATAAGAGAGAAGTTATATCTTATTAGTCCATATTGTTATGTCCCCATTAAAATAAGTACAAAAAAATTATTGGGAGTTAGAGTTATTTTTGTTTACATAGGTGTTATGGAATAATTACCCCATTATTTGGATGACTTATAGTTTTCACAGACCACGTGAGCTTGAAATATGTGTTCTTTATACAATATTTGAAGATTTAGAATTGGAGGTGGATTGATATTCTTTAGTATTAAAATATTTATCTCTATATGACATAAATATATGAGAATGTGTATTCCAACATATATATTTGGATGTCCCAAGGGTATGTGGTTCATGAGTTTTCTGATGATTGGTGAGGGATTGAGGACCTTTCATAGACGAATCTTGATATTGGAAAGAGAAGTGGGTATTGTTTTTGATATAATATGACTATGGAGTCATCTTTGATGCAATATGTGGAGGAGACTCTGGGGAGAGATTAATATAATTAGGTGATGCAAGATCAGGTCATCTTTGGTGACCTTATGTGATTGTTTGAGGATGTTCAGGCTCATATATTATTTTTTGGGAGGTTATTAATTCCACATGTGATGTGTGAGGGATTTATCTGTTGGTATCATAGATCACCCTTAGTAGTAAATACGATTGGAAAAATGTTGTATAGATTCTTGCGGTAAAAACTTTGGTATATAGGGATGAAATTCTTAGCGGAAGAGATTATATAGAGGTAACTGGAAATTCATATTGATAAAATCAGAGAAACCATTTCTATAATTATTATTGCAGTCCTGGAATAATGCTGAGTAGAAGTTGGATTATATATCAATGTAATTTTTCTTAGGGTTACATTGAGCTCAGGTGGGTTGTGATGTAGTTTGGTTGATATTGGATGGATTAATGAATTTGGATCACATTATAGTACGTATCGATTCATTCATAATGAATTTCATGATGTGGATGTATATAGATGAAGTGGTTTGTCATCATAGGGTATCAAAGTCTATCATCTCGAACATGGATCCTCATTTTACATCATGATTCTTTTAGGGATTTTCAACATGCCTTAGGCTCCTTTTTTTTCCTTAGAACTTCTATCCACCCTTATAAATATTGGAAGACATATCAGTGTATAAAGATATAAGATGATATGTTGTGAATATGAATCATGAACATCGGTAGATCACGGATAAGGCATATGCCTATGGTTGAGTTTGGATAAAACAAAAAATATATTCCATCCATTGGAATGGTTATATTTGAGGCGTTGAATGGATGAAAATGTTTTTCTTTGTTTTAATGAATAGATTTTATGGAATGAGATTTTCATGGTCAAAATTTTACATAGGGAACAACCAAGATTATATAGTTAGTAAGTGATAGGATGAGGGAAGTGTAGGACCATAAATAAGTTTGTGCTAATTATAGGTGGAGGGCCATATATTTTCTGGGTTGAGGCCATGTTTTATTGACAGTATCCATTAGACGTGGGTAACAACTCTATAGCAGGGGGTGTAACATTTCCCCCTTGTCTTTTGGTGGACAATTAGTTGTTGGGATAGATAGTGAGCTAATGTGTTGGATGGAATTTCCACCATGGTTACATTGGATCAACACCAACTTTCATGCATCATATGATTGTTAATATTTTCACAATGACTCTCTTTTCACTGACTGGGGAGTGTTGGGTTCAAACATCCTGAACCAGGTTCCAATCACAAGTTTTGCAATCCTAACCACCACAGGACCTTAAAAGAACCTCCCCGTACTCCAGAGGCATTAATATAGAAATGATGGTCTGATATGTCGATCATGGGGAGACTGTACCCTCTTTTATCAGAGTAATACACTCTCAAAAATAAATAAAAAATAGTTGAAGAATATAGATCCATTAATTAAACCAACATCACAAGACAATCAAAGTTGGAAATTCAATTTTCTACAAAAGAAGAAAACATGAAATGGTAAGATACATGGATAATGTCTAAAATTAATCCAAAATGAAATTCACTAATGTTTCTCGAAGTGGGTCCCAAATCACATTTAGTTCCTTATCCAAACTCCATCCCAACATAGCCATCTGACATAGGGACTTTGTCCTAAAAATTTCTAGAAAAAAAAGCATCTACTTGGGTACTAATCATGCGGCCCATGTATGCTATGATTATATCTCAATTGGCCCCCATGAACAATGTATAAAAAAATATCGAATAAAATAATACATTATGTAGTTTTATAAAGAAAATAATTACAATTCTTATCTATTTAGTTATCACAATATTAATTAATTTATTTTGACCACATAAATCCTAGGTTCTTGTAGAAACTAGTGCTTCAATCCATACATCGGCTCATTTCGAATCCCGATGTATTACCATGTGATTTTATATCTCCAAAATAATTCTATTGTTAAAATTAATTAGTTCATCCTTGAATGACCATTTTACCATTCAGAAATTACATAATAGAATGAAAAAGTTCTAAATATTTAATCCAAAAATAACTAACTGTGTTACCATTCAAAAATTACACAATATAATGACCATGTTTCCATTATTTAATTCACAACTAAATGATCATGTTACCTTTCATACATGATTACCCTTGTAACCATTAATAAATAACACATTAGAATTATCATTCCATCATTCTTTAATTCAAGACTAAACGAACACATTACCATTAATCAGATAATTAATTCAATATTTTATAATCTAAATAAATTTAATAAAAAATTCAAAAATTAGTTTATCATAAACATATCCTCAATAAATTCCATAATTAATTAATTATATCTATCCCACAAATTAATTAATAAGTTAATAAATTAGTATTCACAACAAAAAATCCATAATTAAATTAATTTACTAAATTCTCATATCTTGATATCATATAATTAATTCATAAAATTAATTATCTTCAAGAAAAAATATCTATATCTTATAATTAACCATAAAATTAATAATCTCCAAATATTTAATTCATAAAATCCCCAATTCCAATCTCCAAAATTTACCAATTCTCCAAATTTATTAACTAAATCAATAAAATATTTGTAAAATATATAATAGAACAACTATAATTAAATAATCATATTTTAAATCTAGATTATTGGATTTTAATTATAGTCCACCAACCTCAATTCTTTAATGAACCATCACCTGACATAAATCCTAAAAAATGGAGCGACACAAGGACATATAACTAAATCCCTATCCCAAAACTCGATATCAAGAATACATAAATATATATAAATTATAAATCAAGATCCAAAATCCTAGATCCGGATTCACGAAAAGTAGATTTGGATCTAATAAAACAGAATATTACACCCCACCAAAAGAATAAGGGAACGATACATGATGAACAAGAATTTATTAGGATAATATCCACATAACGAGTGAGGATAAGGTCATTTATTCAGTCATTGAATCGTGATGAACAAAGGTTGTGAGGGATTGTAATCCCTATGGATGGATAAGAAATTGATTTAAATAAAATGGGTCTGAGTTTTGGTCAAAATGGGCGAGTTTCATGGGACTGGGGGAATGAAATACAAATTTTTGGGCCATAGTATAATTCCTGCAAGGTTTCCTATGTAGGGGGCACATAGTTTTCCCGGGAAATTCTCCTTAACTGTGTGCCTATTAATATTGGGGTGCACAGTTTCTCCTTTTTGATTGTGTGGTTGGACAAACCATGGGCTTGTCACGTTAATCCCAACTATATAGGGCTGCATGCTTTTCAATTTAGGGGTGCACAATTTTTTCTAACAGTTTAGAAACTATGAAAATCCATATTTCCGCAAAATTTTTCTCCATTTTCAGAAAACATTTCCCTAAGGTAAAACCATAAAAAATTACACATTATGTGGAAATGTGGTACCTAAAAAGGTGCCTGATGAAAATCCAAAAAAAGTTTGTATCTTACAATCTCCCCGTTATAGATTCTTCTCATTGCACTACACTCTGAAGGATCTATTTGATTACAAGTGAATAATAGTTGGACATTTATCCATAATATCTTCTTCCCATTGCCATATTTTCTCCTCCACATTGTCACGTTTTGAAAATAAATGATCTATCGGCACAATATTTACAAAAAACACGTTCACATTGTGATCCAATACATGTATCATACGCTCTTCAAAATATGCATCTATATCTAGCCCCATAATGTCCACATAAATCACATGTGAATGGTCATGGTGATACTTCCTTAGAAGGGATACATACACAACATCGTGCATAGAAAAATATTTCTATTGAAGATCCAATCAATATGACACTTGACTGATTCTCTCCAAAACCCAAAATGGTCCATAGAATAGGGGAACTAAATTTCCCCATCTTTGTATACTCCAATGAACCAATCTTGGGGACACTTGAAGGAATACACCATAACTCTCTCTTAACTACATGGTTCATCTCAATCGATGGAAATATTACTTCTATCAACTCTGAGACATATTCATATGCTTCTGAATCAGCCAAACCTTCTCTGACATGTCATGTAAATTACTCAATTTGAACAATTCTAACTCACCTGCCACCATTCAGCATAGCGGTGATCATCATGTCCTACCATAAAGATACTCATATTGTTACATCTATAATTTTTTCAGGTAATTGTTATTATAGGGAATTTACCCCAATTATAGGTTCTTCTACAAGGACCCACCGAAGACAATAAAAAACACTCACAACATATCCTCATGCACATGTATAGTATACTATGTCTACCCATCTATCTATGGGTGGAAGGACATACTCAATAAAACATGTATACCAAGAAACTTCTAAAATAACTTCTATAATTTGAATGTTAAATGTTAGTCCTAGTTTTAAACTGTTGTATGTGGAACCCTGTGCATATAGAAAACATCTCATACAAACAAATCTCGAAACTGCTCCACTACAAATGTATCCTGTATAGAAATAAAATATGCTACCATTAGCAGTCCATCAAGAACAAACCAATAGATTACATGGCTTCTTTAAGTTACCCTCCCAAAAAACCATTTTCATGTCATCCCTCATCAATTCTTGAATGGGGTATGGTTTGAAAAATCCTCCAAGTCGTTGATGCTCTGCCTCAACATGCTGTCAATAATAATAATGTTTTCTGAACCATGATCTCTTATTTTTCATACCCAGCCATGTGAACTGTCATTATAGGTCATAGAAAATTTTGGTCACACATGGATTCACTTCCCACATTGGAGCATGAAACTCACACATCATCTCCATCAAAATAATTGTATGGACAACAACTCGATTACTATCATATATGATCTCATCCTTATGTATGCACCAATCTGAATTTTTCAATCCACCTTTAAGGATTTACCACATGGTCAAACCCTCTAGATCCTCATACCAACTATCCGTTATCAATCTCAAGAGTTTACACTCCACTAAAACAAATACAAGTCTCAAATTTTCTTGACCCTCTTGAACAAAAACGATAATATTAGCAAGTAAATTCATCATCTTTCACTCAACACTAATCTCCTAAACCACCTAATTTTGAGTTTATCTACTCAATTAATCAATAAAACTAATACTGTTTTTAGGTGTATATGCCAAATCAATGTCAAATTACTTCATATACTCAACCCATATCTAATTCATAAGATTCAAATATCTCTAGGAAAAGTTGTATCTAAATCTCTTCTGATCAACATAAATAGAAATATTTTATCCCAAAATATAGGTTCACAAACAGTTTAATGAATAACCCACTATAGCCAACTCAAGGTATTATATAGAGTAGTTTTGTCCATGAGTCCTTAACTACCGATACCCAAACACAACAACTTGGTCCCCTTTCATTGACATAACTCGATGTCAAATTCCAGAAGAGTAATAATAATACTTGTACTCATTACCTAGCTCATGTAAGATCAAGATTAGTTCTGATGTGAAGTGATTATTTCTCACCAAGAATTAATTATCACATAGATCAAACCATTCAAACAATACCACATTCCTGTTCAAGACTGAAAGTTGTTAATCCATTTGGAAAATTTCATGGATGAACCTTCTATAATATCTAAATATCCCTAGGAAGAATTGGATATCAAACCCTATCTTGGGATTATCCTATGAATCAAATTACTACAAATTTTTTATGTCTATAGACACACTTCCTCTGCGATGATGTGACCTTAGAATTTTACCAGATGAATTTGAAATTGACATTTTGATAGCACAGAATATACACTATGCTCCAGATGCATACTCTGAATGATTTTAAGATGTTCAGAGTAATGACCTTCATTCATAGAGTACATAAGTTTGTCATCAAAAAATAACACAATAAAATAATCTAGGTACGAATGTGGGATTCTATTTATCATGTCCTTAAACACTACTTGTGAATTGGTCAACCCATATTGATTTATGATGAACTCTAATGGTTCATACCAGCTTCTAAATGTAGTAATTGGTATATCAAGAAGTCTGAACCCTCAATTGATGATACCTCAATCTAAATTCAGTCATTAAGAATACAAAATCTCATCATAACTAGTCAAAAAAATCATAAATATTTTGAATAGGATACTAGTTATTCTTATTCATCAGGTTCAACATCCTATAATCAACACATAATCGCAAACACCTGTCATTCTTCATTTGAAAAAATATAGCTGAAACCCACAAATATGTTCTCAGATATATAAATCCATTAACCTCCAACTCCTCTAGTAGAGTCTTAAGGTCTTGCTGCCTTGTCGGTGAATTTATACATACTGGAATAGATTCTAGATCTTTCCCCAACATGAGCTTAATGGTGAATTTCACATTTCTCTAAGGTGACATCCATAATTTGACTTTATGTAAGACACCTCGATACTGGTCCACTACAGGTGGGTTGACATCATTCTCTACACATCCATCATCTAGTAATAGACTAGACTCCTGGGTTGTGAGCTCCTCTAGTTGCTGAGTAATAGGCCATCCAAGGCCTTCCTAGATATCCCATTGTCTATGTGGAATATTGTGTTCACCCTTAGGAGATGTAATGGTTACCCTCCTCCAATAATAATAAATTTGAGTTTGGCTTTTGACTTTCTTTTCCATTCCCAGAGTTAGTTCGAATATAATATTTTTTAGATGTATTGGTCCCATATAAAACTAGACATTATGAATTCTAGATAACCCCTTTCATAAACTGAATATTTTATATCGCATTCCCAATGATGTCTCTATAGTCATAACCCCACTCACAATCTCCACTTCATGGATCAATCTATTTTCATATATTTAATAAATAAAGAAATAAGTGGCACTTGTATAAAATAAGGAACTAGCTATAGTAGATTCTACAAGAATAATACCTCCCCCATTGATGGTCCAGCCACACTATCAAAAATTGTAGGCTACTCCACAAGAAACTCTTCGGCCCTTATCCCCTTTTATGATTTCTAGATCCCATATGCTACAATACGCTCTGGGTATGGGTTCTCTTTCTCAAAAGATCCACAACCACTACCTCAACATTCTTATGCATGATAACTCCACATTCCACATTTATATTATTCATAGGATCCCCTTCACACACTTTGATCCTACCTAGCTATACCATTATAGGATGGTTGTCTCATGGTCCTATATAAACTCTATATATGTCATTATTTTCAGGAAGAACTGAACTCTACTGGTGGTTAGGGGAAATATATCCAAATTTGTCCTAAAACAACACTGTGGTGACAGATCGCACGAGTAATGTCATGTGAAATTGATCCCTCAATCTATTTTTTATCTTTCCCACTACGCTAGATGTTGTTTTTGAAGTGAAGCATCCTAGTCTCAAAAGCCATAAATATTATACGTCGAGAGGTAACTAAATGTATTTAATAGGAATTGTTCTTTAGGATCCCCTCATCAATGAGAACCTCATCCACCACCTAAAAAAACTCTCTGACCATTATAGTTAACCAAGTACTTATATATAAATGTAAATCCCATCTCGGAAATTCCTCGATGATGATGTCTCGTCCCTGAACAATACTGGTGAAAAGTGTCACAAATATATAAAGCATCCATCATAGTCCATTATTAAGACACACCCATGATTCATCCTCATGAACTATGCTACTCTATCCTACCTTAAAAACTATCAATAAAAGTCCTATAGAAACATCTCTACAAATTCCTTCCATAACAATACTGTCTATCTATCAAGATTGTGCCTAGACGTCCCCCTAATGTTTTTCATGTCCACTTGTAATGTATGATGCCATCATGACCCTATTCTAGGTTTTAGTCTCCATGTGGTCAAGTATATTATCACATGAATCAACCTAAAACAAATCTCTCTTAGTTCCACCATCTCGAGTAAAATTCCTAGTGTGTTACTACTAGAACTCCCTCTTCATATCAAATATACTCTTCTCAACCATCCCTTGGGCTCTCCCCATGAATTTCCAGAAGTGATCAATATTCATTCAGAAATTACCTCTACATCCATGCCCATCTTGATCAGTTCCTTGACTTCAACCACATGATAATAATTCAATTCCATATCCTCCAATCATCATATCAAAAAACATTATATTGGAGGAATTATATATATAAGGGAAAACACTCACCTTAGGATATACTTTATAAAAAAATTCATTTATGTAAGAGAGAAATACCAAAATCCAAGAAAAGAATATTCATAATGCCATTCCACATGGTCAAAATAGAGGCTCTAACACTATTCTTAACCATCAAACTCCAAGGTCCTAGTTAACAATGGTTAAAACATCTTCATCATTCATTATTTTATAATATTTCTAAATTTCTAGCGAAGAACCATTTACAGTTAAAATTTCTTAATAGAGGAAAATTTTACATGTTCAATAACATACCCACAAAAAGTTTTCTATGTCTTCCTAAAATGATGAATGTCACAACAACCATAAGTGACTATAATGATTCATGTAAAATAAGAACTCATTAAATATAGGGCCATGTCTGATTTTTAAAAAAAATCTCGACATTAATAATCACTACACACATAAAGTGCATCACAAAAGGTGAGAAAATATTCAATTGTAAAAACATATATCAATAAAAGAAATCTCACACTCAGTAATTGGTGTTTTCCCTTTACCTGATTTTGAAATACACATGCATGAGAGGATATCCCATCAACGTCTCTTCCTAGTCACCTATCTACCTTTACCCAATAGAAAGGAAAAATAAAAAAAAATGAAACCACATTTAATAAAACTTTCTAACATCTCAACCAAGATTCCACACACTCATGCCCCGAGTCGAACCACTACATAACTTCAGGCATGCCTCCCTGCTTTCCAGAGCCTATCGATTATTACTGAGTGTCTATTAAGTTGATCATGTGAAGACATTACCCAATTTCATTAGAGTGATTCACTTGTTGAAATAAATATATAATAGTGGAACAATATAAAACCATTAACTATACCAATATCTCATGATAATCATAGTTTGAAATACAACATTCCACTAAAGTAGAAAAAATCCCATAATAATATACATGTCAACTGTATAAAATGATACCTAAAAGAAGTAAACTAATTACTCTCCAAGAAATTCTCAAACGATGCCAGGTTCCCTCATCCAAGATCCAACCAAACTAATAAATCTTACTTAGGAAATCTTCCATTAACTAGCCTAGGAAACAGAAAGTATATTATGTAACTGATAAAGACGTCTGAGTAGGGTGTGATTACAACTCAATAGGCCATCACCAATGGTGTCTAAAATAAATATCTAGTCAAATAATGGTGTATGGAATTTAAAAAAAATAATTACAATTAATAATTATACAGTTATCACATTATCGATTAATAATTATTTAACCACATAACACCTAGGTTACCTTAGACACCTATTCCACAATCCCTATATCAGGTGATTCTAGAGCCTGATGTATTCAAAAATGATATTATATCTCTTATATAATTCCTTTTTAACAATATTTTGTTCATAATTCAATTCCTATATTACCATTCACACATTACAGATTAGATTGACCACATTCCCATTCTTTAAATCACATCTAAATGACCATGTTACCATTCAAACATAACACAGCATAATGACCATGTTACCATTCATTAATTCACAAAAAATGACCATGTTATCATTCATAACTGAATCTGCATGTTTCCATTTCCACATGAAACATTTGAATTAACATGCATCAATTAATTAATTCACCACTAAATGACTGTGTCAGCATTCATGAAATAAATAATTCAACAATTAATTATACTCATCAATTTCAGTACTTATTGAACAATTTTTTTATCAAAATTGTGACATCCCAGGTAAATAAATAATATGACCTTTTAATATTTATTAATATTTGGGAATTAAATATAAATTTTACTTTAAATGGGTTGCTATGTACGATAGTGCACCTAATACGCAACAACAGATTTCTTTGAAATCTTACGTTGTACAGTAATAATATAATATTATTATTTTAAATGGTAGTTAACTCCTAGATGTTGTATTGGAAGGAATGAAAAAAACTAACTACAATATGATTATACATGTTTGTTAAATGTAAATACATTTATCTAATAAAATTTAGAGGCTTAAAATGTAATTGAATCTAATTATAAGCATAATTTACATTAAAAGGTCAATTTAACGCCCTTTAATGGAGAAACCTTTTTAAATATAATTTTGGTCACTTTAATACATTCTATATGACCAAATAGAATCCTTCTTTAGAATGGGGACATCAAAATTTACTTCGTGTAAATTTTTGGAATTCTTCCGATAAAGTTCATTTTTTAATGAATAGTGGGAAATATTGTATTTTAATTCAAAAGGGCCTTTTAATCTAATTTATTTATATGGTTAAATTATCTTTTTTATTTGTTTTAAATTGAAATTAAAATATATTTTTACAATTTAATCCAATTTTGGTCATTGGAATTAATTTTACATTGAAATTGGACATAAAAAAGTATCAATCTTTTGATAGTTATTGTTTCTAAAAAACACGCTATTTATTATGATAATGGGAATTAATTGCCAAATTATTTAATGCAACTTCTATGTTTTAAATTTGAAAAAAAATAGACATAATTTTTGAAATCGGAATATCAAATATAGCTTAGGCTGAATTTTTTGTATTTTTCTGAAAAACATCAATTTTTGATGAATAGTGAAACCACATAGTGGTAGTTAAAAAAACTAACATTTTCATTTAAATGAAATTTTACCACTTATGTGAATTTAATTTTGAAAATCCAACATACATGGTTGTTATCAAGAAGTGAAATTTGGTTCAACAAGATGAAAATAATATTTGGTAAACATTAACTTTTGACATTTATTTACCGCGGTTAAAGGTCAATAAGGTAATTCAAGGTAATAAGAATATTATAATAATTTAAAATTACCTTAACACTTGTACAAACCATATTTTTTGAGTCCTTAACGACCATGGACATATTTGGGTCGATTTTTCGACCCCATTGAGCCACCTGGTAGTGAAAATGAGAATATATATTAATTAATTTAATCTGAAGACAAAATTGACATTAACAAAAATATTTTAGTAATTAATTTTTATATGATTTTATATAAGTCATATTTTCGACTATAAATATTATTTGGAAACATAAACATATTTCCTAAATCACGGTATATTTTTTATAATTTTTAGACATCAAATAAATTAAATTATTTATGACACAATAATGATGCAGTATTTACCTCATTAATAAATGATTTAAATAAATAATATTATAATGATTAACATATTATCCAAAACCAGTCCAATTAATATTGGATTATTTTATTTCGAATATTAATCATCTTATCTTTTACATTAATGTGTTTTGGACCTCATGAAATAGAATATAAGTTTATAATAAAATAATGTTTTCACACTTTCCTATAGAGCCCCTCCTCTCCCTTATAAAAGAGACCACTTATATGCAATTCCTAAAACCTCTAAAGCATTTTTTCTCTTCAAAAATCTTCCCAAATAAGCTCCCTAAATCCCTCTCCTCCTCCTATAAGCCTTACCTTAGGTAGAATGAACATCAAGAAGTCCTTTGGTTCAAACCAAAGGGAGTTACCCAAAATAAAGGTAATGGTTTCTCTTAAATTTTTTTCTTCTATTTTACTTCTCCAACCCATCAATTCTATTTGTTTCCTTTAATTTGTGACAAAACCAGTATCCTCAATATACTAGGATGTTGTTACGAGAAATATTCGAACAACACTTACACATAACTCCATCTAATTGATGAAGAACATAATGTTTCTATGGATGAAAAACTAACGCCACACGAAACGATGATTGTTCAATTACATCTTACCGCCTCTCATGGTGGCCTTGATGATGGAAATTTATTTATATATGATATATATAGTTTTTATGTTTTCCTCATGCTTGTGTATTTTCCAATTATATATTTCCTTTATGGTTTCCATAGTGGGTAAATACGATAATCTAATTTAAGGAAGTGTGGACTACCGCCCCCTCAAAGTGATGTGACTCAGTAATGCCTTATGTGGGAGGTATAAAGGATAAATTTAGTGATATTATATATTATATTATACTTGAATTATAATATACCTATGTATCATTATGTTTTAATTCCATTTAAAAAAGAAATAGAAATGAAAATAGCGTTCATGCGTACGTACGGATTACCGTCTCCATGAATGGTGCATTTCATTTCTTACCTCTATATGTTATGTACTATTATAAGTACATGTATATACTGTATATATATGATATATATGATATCTAAATAATAAATATCATTCTGGAGATAATAATATATTGACCACATGAAAAACATGTTATTATAAGAAGCCAAATTTTGACTCAATTACCAAATATCGACAAAACGAACATTATTAACATAAATGATTACATAATGTTTATAACATGGTAATAAGTGATATAAAAGGAATAATATAATTTAAAAAGTTTCTTAATCAAGTAGAAATTATCTTTAGTTTATTATTCAGGAGATTAAAGAATGAACGGGTCAAGTCGGACAATGAGGTAAGGGATTTTCTTATCTCACATTTAATTCCGTGAGATTTCCATTGTTCGCCACTTATTTATTGCAATTGGTGTATTGTGTACTGCCTTATGATATATACTATCATGATCCTAATTATATTCATGGTATTATGTGAATAATTTGGTGGTTATTAACTTTTGGTCTTATAAATCAGTTTATTACAACGTAGTAAAGGGTTTCATCTCACCTTTTATTCCCGTGAGATTCATGCAATATTTACCACTATTTCCTTTTCTGTTGTAACACCCCAGGTAAATAAAGAATATGAAAATTTTATATTTATCCCTATTTGTGAATAAAATATTAATATAACTTTAAAGGGGATGCTATGCTCGATGGCGTACCCAATACGCAACAACGAGTTTTTTGGGAATCATACGTTGCACTCTAATAATAAAATAATATAATTTTAAATTATAGTTAACGCCTTGCCGTTGTATTGGAGGGAATGAACAGAAAAATCAACAAAATGATTATATATGTTTTTCGAATATTTTTACTTTTTACAATAAATGATAGAGGATTAAAAATGAAAATGAATCCAATTTTAAGCGTAAACATTCTAATATTCTTTAAAAGGTCGATTAACCACCTTTGGATGACGAACCTATTTTAAATCCACTTTTTGACAATTTTATGTGTTATATTTGACAAAATAAAATTCATCTTTAGAATCGGGACATCAAAATTTACTTTGTGTAATTATTGGTATTTTTCCAATAAAGTACATTTTTTAATGAATAGTGAAAAATGTTGTATTTTAATTCAAAACCTCTTTTTAATCTAATTTATTTATATGATACTATTATCTTATGAATTGGTTTTAAAGTGAAATAATAATATATTTTTACCTTTTAGTCCAATAGTGGTCGTTGGAATTAATTTCATCTTGAAATTGGACTTAAACTAGTGTCAATCTTTTGATAATTATTGTTTCATAAAAACACGATATTTTCTCTGACAGCGGGAATTAATTATTAAATTAATTAATGTAACTTATATGTTTTGAATTTTTTAAAATAGGCATAATTTTTGAATTTGGAATATCAAATATTTCTTAGGGTGAATATTTGGTATTTTTCTGGAAAACTTCAGTTTTTGATAAATAGTGAAACCACTAAGTGGTACTTAAAAAACTGATTTTTCGTTTAAATGAAAATTTACCACCTCTGTGTTTTGAATTTAAAAAATCCAACATACATGGTTGTCATTAGTAAGTAAAATGTGGTTCCATGGGATTAAAATAATTTTTTGGTGAATAGTAACTTTTATGTTCATAATCGCGATTAGAGGTAATTAATGCAGTTTAAGGTAAAAATAATGTTTTAATAATATGAAATGACCTATACAGATTTCCTACACTTATTTTATGTGTCATGGAAGACCAAGAAAATCCATGGGTCAACTTGGGGACCCCATGAAGCCACTTTGGCTGGAAAATGACATTAATTACTTTTTATTTAAAGTTAAAATAAAAATGTCACAAGCATGAGTTGTTTTACTAAAACAATTTTTACATGGGGTTATACAAGTCATATGTTTGAATATAAATATTAATTAGAAATCTAAAAATATTTCCTACATCATGATATTATTTTTATAATTTTCATACACTAAATAAATTAAATTATTTATGACACCATGATGATGCAGCGATTACCTCATTATTTAACGATTTAAATAAAATGAAAAGATAATGTAAAATCTAAAAACTACACTTGTCACAAACCTATTGGATTGGTGGATTTAGAAACCTTATCACCTTATCCTCGAAATATATTCTTTTGGGACATTTAATATCTGAAAAGCATTATATAATAAAGTAATATTTTATAACATTCCAAGAGTGCCCCTCCTCTCCTCTTATAAAAGGCCCCTACATCTACCTCCTTACCCACACATCTCAAGCCTTTGGTTCGGCCAAGATCTACTATTTTTGTCTCTAAAAATCCCTCTCTTACTCATAGAAGCCTCACTTTGGGAAGTAGTCTTTACAAGGAAGCCTTTGATCTCAAATCAAAGAGAGTTACCCGATTTTAAGGTAATGTCTTCACATGTGTTCTTTGGTTTTATTTTACTTCTCCAACCCCCTAAACTCTTTATATTAATTTCTTTTGTAACAAATCAAGAATCTTCAATATAATATGATGTTTTTATAAGAATCATTCTAACTACACATACACACACCTACATCTAATGGTTAAAGATCATACTGTTTCTATGGATGGAGAATTTCTGCCTCACGAAATGATGATTGTTCAATATTTTTCAATCACCTTCAAAGGTGGCCATTAATATGTCAATATATTTATATATGATATATAATATGTTTATGTTTTCCTTAATCTTCTGTATTTTTTATTTATGGCGTACCTTTATGTCTTCCATTATTGGTTTACGAGATATCTTTATTTTAGGATGTGCGGACTACCGCCATATGTGGGACGTATAAAGGATGGATTTAAATTTATTATATATGATGTTATACTGGAATTATAATATACCTTTATATAATTATTATTTATTTCCATTAAATTATGATATAGAAATGAATGTAGCGTTCATGCGTACGTACGGCTTACCGTCTCCATGAACGGTGCATTTCATTTCTTATCCCCAAATGTAATGTACTATTATAAGTACATATATATAAGGGATATTTATGATGTATGTTAAATATAAATGATTAATATAATTCTGGAATTATAATATAATTATCTCATTTAGTTTTAATTCCATTAATATGACATAGAAATGAAAGTAGCGTTCTTGCGTACGTACGACTTACCGTCTACATAAACGGTGCATTTCATTTCTTACCTCTAAATGATAATGTAATATTATACATACATGTATATGCTGGATATATATGATATATATGATATCAAAATCATGAATATCATTCTGGATATAATGAACCTTTGACCACACGAACAACATGTAATTGTAAGAAGTCCACTTTCGACTTAAGAACCAAATATAGACAAAAACGTCTGATATGAAATCATTTTATTAACAAATTATTATAACCTTATAATATGTGATATTTACTGAATAATAATCTATAAAATAGGTCCTTAAGAAATTATAAATTGACCATATTTTATTATTTAGGAGATTAAAGAATGATCGAGTCATGTCGGACACGAGGTAAGGGATCCAACCACTCTCGTTCTTTTTAAGTACTCTCTTTTATGTCATTTCTTATAAGCTCATCATTATTATGTTTGGGGATGTTACTTTTTATTCATAATACTGTAATTATTTTGTTCATATTATGATAGACCCTATTTGATCTCAGAAATCCATTTTTGGACGTTATAAGTGGCACCGTTAGGCTGTCCAGTTTTCGTAAGGGGTTTTTCATCTCACTTTTATTCCCGTGAAATTTATTCTACGTTTGACACTATTTCATTTCAGTGGTGTATTTAATTCCCATTATTATACACTTTTTGTAGAATAATTTCATTTATGGGTATTTACATCTTCATTGTATGACCCTTCTTCCATGGGGTGTACGTTTCGAATGTTACCCAACTCGGTAAGGGGACCTTTCACCCTCCTCTTTTTAAAAAGACTTCTTTTGTTATGTCTTTTAATTCACATACTATTATGTTGGGATATGTTTTTATATATCCTTATTTATGTAAATTTTATTTCCAAGTGATGAGATACCATTTTCTCTCTCATCAAATCATTTTTTGAATTTTAATGTGACGTTGTTAGGCTGTCGGATTTCTGTAAGGGAACTTCTTAACCCACTTTCAATTCTTTGTGTTTAACCTATACTTCTTGATTTTGTTATGCCAAGATTATGTGTGGAATATATATTTTTTAATTTCCACAAACAATTGTGTGGATATACTATTTCTACCAAAAATCATCTCATTGATAAATTCTTAAGAACTTGTATGGGAAATCATAACTCAATCTCATTTCATTGAGTTAAATATCTATGTCATTGGTTTTTTTTCATTATTATGTGTGAATGACGTCTGATTGTTTCACACTTAATATCAACTTATATAGGGTGTATTTATATTTCTCACACATAATTACATGATAGATTTATCCTTAATTTAAGGATACCATCTTTATAATGGATTTCATCTCAATTTACCTTTCCATTGAGACTTCATTGTTGTTATGCACCAATTCACTCTTATATGGTGTGTATACTGTCCTTTGACATATTATATCATGAATCCCTTTATTATCATGATATTATAATGTTTGGATTAAGTGTTATTCTGCAATTATTTGTATTCAAGCGTCACTCATTTTGTTAAAAAAAATCTTTAACAAAAATATCGTTTTAAATGTTTTAAAGATTCATTATTCTAAATCATTATCTTTATTGTCCAGGTTTTCAAAATGGTTTTCAGTATTTATTTATATGGAAATTAATGTTTTAAAATTATAATTCCATTAAAAGCTTCAAATTGGTATGGGACACTTCGATTCAAAAATCGCTATTAAATGGTTTTTGAAAATGGATTGATTAATTCAATATATTGGAATTACTTATTGTGATTGCAAATGAAATGTTGTTATTGAAATGTTTATATTTTCAATATTTTATGTGTAATGATGGTACTTGGACATTTTAAGGATGGTTACGTGATAAACCATATGACGGGTGGTGCCGTGAATACCAGGATGGGTGGTTACGTTATAACCTCCATTGCACTGGGTATAAAAGTCGTCTGTATGGTTATTCCATTAAGTATGTGTGGAAGTCAACCGTATGGTTATTCCATTTATTTATGTTTATGTCCCAAGTTACCTTTTTATGTTATGTGTTCTTTATATGGGTTTTATGGTAATATTTTGGTTACAAAAGCGTAATTAATGATCTTTTATTCATTGAAGAGTTTTTTACTACTTCATAAAGGTTAAAATTATTACTTTGATAAAGTATACATGGTTTACCTATTGTTTTGAAAAACTAACTATTTTCATTCTTTGTGTATCCCTTACTGAGCTTTTTATGCTCACCCCAAGTTTTTTTGAAATGTTTTTAATATGACTTAAAGTGGAAAAGGGTCAAGGATGAGATCAAGGGATAGTCATGCTATCTAAAACATGGAACTAAACATGTTTCTTTTTAAGAGTTTTTATTTTATGGAAACTTAGTAGAAGTGTATACTTTGTAATCTTGGAGTTGTAATAGTTATGTCCTAATTATCTAAAACTATAAACTTGAAATGATTCTAAATGTGGATTATTCATTTAATTCAATAATAAGTAATGTTTAAGGTCGGGGCCTTATAGTTGGTATCAGAGGTCAGTTTAGATAACATTAGAGGGTAGGGTATTCTCTAAGAATAAGTGACATTACCATAATGGTTAGGATTTCAGAAAGAGTCCTAGTTTTGGATAAAGTGAATGAGTAAGTATATCTGAGTGTTTATCTTCTTCATTAGTACATTATGTTTTTGTTGATATACTCTCACTGACATTTTGGTTTTAGTAAATCGATCGATCTAGCAGGCACCAAAGTGACAATGGGTTTGAAGGGAACTGTGGTGGTTCTCTGATTAAGAGACTGGATGAAATGGGGGATTCAATGAGTAATCTCGTTGTTGTTCTAAACCAACTATCAAGGATTCATGATCAACCACTTGTACCTTGGTATGTTCTTTAATGCATCATGTATGAGATGACCAATCGATGTGGAAGTTCAGGTAAAAATTATAAAGGTAACCATTAGGGTTTATATGATCCCTACTTTTGAGGTAATTAGGGGTTATTATATGTTATGATGGAAAGTGAAAATCATGAGATAAAATTGAGGTTAAATTATGTTATTATTATTTTTTTAAGATTTTATCTCGTTGTTGGGGAATGTTTTAAGAATTTTATAGTTTTGTAAAAAGGACAACACACAGACCGTGTGACAACCCGTCGTGTCAGACAAAGCTACGGGAATCGAACCCACAACCAAAGTGCAACTGGTATTTATCACTTACCACTGGACTATGTGAATTACCTGGTTAGTTTGACTAATTCTTTTTAGTTATAAGATTCTAGGAATCAAGAGTAAGTTTATTTTGGGTTATCTATGGAAATTATTAACCTATCATCGAGGATATGTGATTAGGTTAATTACTTTTTAATATGAGAATTTAAGAGAAACTCATGTTATTTGGAGATAAAAGTTAATTTGTACCATGGAAGACTATGTGATTAAATCCTTCAAATATTTCGGTTTCAATCTTAGTCTGGTTTAATTTGAAAAATTTTATGGACAATTGTTTATCAATTGGTCTTCGTTGAACTTTGGGGTTTTTTTGGACAAATTTTTGAGATTAAGAATAGATTTTCTTTTTATAAAGGATTATACTTTTGTGGATTATCTGATCTCATACTAACAATTTTGGTTTTGGATTTTGTCAAAAGACGTGCGAAATATATAGTTCTCTTTTGTAGATTTGGTGATTCTCAAGAAGTTGATTATAGTACTCTTAATGCGAACCAGTCTTCCTAAAAAATCATCTTTTGGAGAAAATATGAGTTTGATTAAGGAATCTAATAAAAGATGAAAGTCAACATGATAAGTAATAATGTTTATTTATGAATAAATTCCTCAATAAAAAGTAACTTAAAACAAAAATTTTGTCTATTATGTTTTCCTAATGGGGAATCGAATACTGTTTAACCCATCACAAGTTTGTGATTTTCTTGTGGTTAACTTTCTCATAAACATGTATTTTATCACTCTCCATCAGAACATGTGCCTATGTTTTCTCATCCATGTCCATGTTTTCCTATATGTATTCCTACAATGGGTTAACACGGGTGACCTCTGTACTTCTCTTTCTTTATTTTAAAGTGATTGTTTTACCGACTCTTGTTCCAATGTGGGACTTTCAAGGATGTTTCTGATCCCAATTTTAAAATTGTGAGGACGCAATTATTAAAAGGGGGGAAGGATGTAACACCCCAGGTAAATAAAGAATATGAAATTTTTATATTTATCCCTATTTGTGAATAAAATATTAATATAACTTTAAAGGGGACGCTATGCTCGATGGCGTACCCAATACGCAACAACGAGTTTCTTGGGAATCTTATGTTGCACTCTAATAATAAAATAATATTATTTTAAATTGTAGTTAATGCCAAGCCATTGTAATGGCGGGAATGAACAAAACTAACTACAAATTGATTATATATGTTTTTGAAATATTTTTACTTTTTACAATAAATGTTAGAGGATTAAAAATGCGAATGAATCCAATTTTCAGCGTAAACATTCTAATATTTTTTTAAATGGTCGATTAACCTCTTTTTGATGATGATCCTCTTTTAAATAAACTTTTTGACAATTTTATGTGTTATATTTGACAAAATTAAATTCTTCTTTAGAATCGGGACATCAAAATTTACGTTGTGTAAATTTTTGGTATTTTTCCAACAAAGTACATTTTTTAATGAATAGTGAAAAATGTTGTATTTTAATTCAAAACCTCATTTTAATATAATTTATTTATATGATTAGATTATCTTTTGAAATGGTTTTAAAGTTAAATTAGAATATATTTTTACCATTTAATCCAATAGTGGTCGTTGTGATTAATTTAATCTGGAAACTGGACCTAATCTAGTGTCAATCTTTTGATACTTATAGTTTCTTAAAAACACGCTATTTGCTATGACAGCGGGAATTAATTATTAAATTAATTAATGTAACTTATATGTTTTGAATTTTGTAAATTTGACATCATTTTCGAATTCTGAATATCAAATATTTCTTAGGGTGAATTTTTGGTATTTTTCTGGAAAAATTCAGTTTTTGATGAATAGTGAAACCACTAAGTGGTACTTAAAAAACTGATTTTTCGTTTAAATGAAAATTTACCACCTCTTTGTTTTGAATTTCAAAAGTCTGACATACATGGTGGTCATTAGGAAGTAAAATGTGATTCAATGGGATTAAAATAATTTTTTGGTGAATAGTAACTTTTATGTTATTAATTGCGATTAGAGTTAATTAATGTAGTTTAAGGTAAAAATAATGTTCTAATAATATGAAATGACGTAGACACATGTCCTACCTTTATTGTATATGTCATGGCCGACCAAGAAAATCCATGGGTCAACTTAGGGACCCCATGAAGCCACTTTGGTTGGAAAATGACATTAATAACTTTTTATTTAAAGTTAAAATAAAAATGTCACAAACCTGAGTTGTTTTAATAAAACAATTTTTACATGGGGTTATACAAGTCAAATTTTTTACTATAAATATTCATTATACATATAAAAAGATTTCATACATCATGATATTTTTTTTATAAATTTTCGACACTATATAAATTAAATTATTTATGACTCCATGATGTTGCAGTGATTACCTCATTATTTAACGATTTAAATAAAATGAAAATATAAGGTAAAATCTAAGACCTACACTTGTCACAAACCTACTGGATGGGAGGATTTCGAAACCTTATCACCTTAACCTAGAAATATATCATTTTGTGACCTTTAATATCCGAAGAGAATTATATAATAAAGTAATATTTTATAACTTTCCAAGAGTGCCCCTCCTCTCCTCTTATAAAAGGCCCCTACCTCTACCTCCTTACCCAAACCTCTCAAGCCTTAGGTTCGGCCATGATCTGATCTTTTTGTCTCTAAAAATACCAGTCTTACTCATAGAAGCCTCACTTTGGGCAGAAGTCTTCCCAAGGAAGCCTTTGAGCTCAAATCAAAGAGAGTTACCCGATTTGATGGTAATCTCTTCACTTGTGTTCTTCTGTTTTATTTTTCTTCTCCAACCCCCTAAACACTTTTTATTCATTTCTTTTGTAAAAACTCCAGTATCTTAAATATACTAGGATGTTTTTATATGAAGGAATCGAGATACACTTACACACACCTACATCTAATGGTTAAAGAACATACTGTTTCTGTGGATTGCGAATTTCTTCCTCACGAAACGATGGTTGATCATTGTTTTTCAAACACCTTAAAAGGTGGCCATTAATATGTCAATATATATATATATGATATATAATATTTTTATTTTTTCCTTAAGATTCTGTATTTTTCATTTATGGCATACCTTTATGGCTTCCATTATGGGTATACGCGATATCTTCATTTTAGGAAGTGCAGACTACCACCCCCTCAAAGTGATTTGATTCGTTAGTTTCATATGTAGGACTTATAAAGGATGGATTTTAAGTTATTATATATGATGTTATACTGGAATTATAATATAACATTATATCATTATTATTTATTTCCATTAATGTATGATATAGAAATGAAAGTAGCGTTCATGCGTACGTACGGATTACCGTCTCCATGAACGGTGCATTTCATTTCTTATCCCCAAATGTAATGTACTATCATAAGTACATATATATAATGGATATATATGATTTATGTTACATCTAAATGATTAATATAATTCTGGAATTAAAATATACATATCTCATTTAGTTTTAATTCCATTAATATGACATCGAAATGAAAGTAGCGTTCATGGGTACGTACGGCTTACCGTCTCCATGAATGGTGCATTTCATTTCTTACCTCAAAATGATTATGTAATATTATAAATACATTTATATGATTGATATATATGATATATATGATATAAAAATCTTGAATATAATTTTGGATATAATGAAACTTTGACCACACGAACAACATGTAATTGTAAGAAGTCCACTTTCGACTTAAGAACCAAATATCGACAAAAACGTCTGATATGAACACACCTTATTAACCAATTATTATAACATTATAATATGTGATATTAACTGAATAATAATATTTAAAGTAGGTCCTTAAGAAAATATAAATTGACCAAATATTATTATTCAGGATATTAAATAACGATCGAGTCATGTCAGACACGAGGTAAGGGATCAAACCTATCTCGTTCGTTTTAAGTACTCTCTTTTATGTCATTTCTTATAAGCTCATCATTATTATGGTTGGGGATGTTATTTTATATTCATAATACTGTAATTATTTTGTTCATATTCTTAGAGACCCTATTTGATCTCATAAATCCATTTTTGGAAGTTTTAAGTGGCACTGTTAGGCTGCCGAGTTTTCGTAAGGGATTTTTCATCTCAATTTTATTCCCGTGATATTTATGCTACGTTTGACACTATGTCCGTTGAGTGGTGTTTGTAATGCCCATTATTATACACTTTGTGTAGTATAATTTAATTTATGGGTATTTACATCTTCATTTTATGACTCTTCTTCCATGAGGTGTACGTTTCGAAAGTTACCCAACTCGGTAAGGGGACCTTTCACCCTCCTCTTCTTAAAAAGACTTCTTTTGTTATGTATTTTAATTAACATACTATTATGATGGGATATGTTCTTATATATCCTTATTTATGTAAATTTTATGTCCAAGTGATGAGATACCATTTTCTCTCTCATCAACTCATTTTCTGAATTTTAAAGTGACGCTGTTAGGCTGTCAGATTTTTTGTAAGGGAACCTCTTAACCCACTTTCAATTATTTGGGTTAAACCTATACTTCTTGATTTTATTATGCCAATATTATGTTTGGAATATATATTTTGTAATTTCCACAAAACGTTGTGTGGATATACTATTTATACACATAATCATCTCGTTGATAAATTCTTATGAACTTGTATGGGAAATCATAACTCAATCTCATTTCATTGAGTTAAATATCTATATCATTGGTTTTCTTTTTCCAAGATTATGTGTGAATGACCTCTTATTGTTTCACACATAATATCAACTTATATTGTGTGTATTTATATTTCTCACACATAATTATTTGATAGATTTATCCTTAATTTAAGATACCATCTTTATAATGGATTTCAACTAAATTTACATTTCCATGGAGATTTCATTATTGCTATGCACCAATTCACTCTTATATGGTTTGTATACTTTCCTTTGACATATTATATCATTAATCCATTTATTCTCATGATATTATAAAGTTCGGATTAAATGTTATTCCACATTTATATTTATTCAAGAGTCTCTCATTTTGTTAACGAAATCTTTAACAAAAAAATCGTTTCAAATGATTTAAAGATTCATTATTCTAAATCTTTGTCTTTAATGTCAATGTTTTCAAAATCATTATCAGTATTTATTTATATGTACATTAGTGTTTTAAAATTATAATTCCATTAAAATATTCAATGTGGTATGGGACACTTTGATTCAAAAATCTATTTTAAATGGTTTTTGAAAATGGATTGGTTAATTCAATATCTTGGAATTAATTATTGTGATTTAAAATGAAATTTTGTTGTTGAAATGATTATATTTTCAATATTTTATGTGTAATGATGGTTCTTGGTCATTTTACGGGTGGTTACGTGATAAACCATATGACGGGTGGTGCCGTGAAAACCAGGATGGGTGGTTACGGTAGAACCTCCAATGCATTGGGTATGGAAGTCGGCGGTATGTAAATTCCATTAAGTATTTGTGGAAGTCGACCGTATGGTTATTCCATTTAAGTATGTTTATGTCCCAAGATACCTTTTTATGATATTTGTTATTTATATGGGTTTTATGGTAATCTTTTGGTTTCAAAAGGGTAAGTAATGATCTTTTATTCATTGAAGAGTTTTTTACTACGTCATAAAGGTGAAAATTATTACTATGATAAAGTATTCATGGTTTACTTGTTCTTTTGAAAAAATAACAGTTTTCATTCTTTGTGTATCCCTTACTAAGCTTTTTATACTCACCCCAAGTTTTTTTGAAATGTTTTTCACATGACTTAATGTGGAATAGGGTCAAGGATGGGATCAAGGGAAAGTCAGGCTATCTAAAACATGGAACTAAACATGTTTCTTTTTAAGAGTTTTTATTTTATGGAAACTTAGTATAAGTATATACTTTGTAATCATGGATATGTAATAGTTATGTCCTAATTCTCTAAAACTCAAAACCAGAAAATATCCTCATTGTGAATTATTCATTTAATTCAATAATAAGTAATTTTTAAGGCCAGGGCCTTATATGTGTGGTGTATGTATTGCCCATGATTGTACTCTTTATGTAATATAATTTCATTTATAAATATTTAAATCTTCATTGTATGATCATTCTTCATGTGGCATATGTTTCCAACGTTACTATATCAGTAAGGAAACCTTTCACCCTCTGCTATTTAAAATACTTCTATTTGTTATGTCTTTTAATTTACATCTTATTATGTTAGGATATGTTCTTTTATAACCCCATTGATGTAAACTGTATTTCCAAGTAATGAGATACCCTTTTTATCTCATCAAATCATTTTCTGAATTTTAAAGTGACGCCGTTAGGTTGTCTAATTTTTACAAGGGAACCTCTTAACCTAATTTCAATTCATTGAGTTCGACTTGTACATCATGAACATGTCATCCTATGAATTTTTTTGAATGAAATCTAATTGTTTTACAATTAATAAACAATTATATTGGGTGTATTTATATTTTTCACACATAATTATGTGATTGATTTATCCGTAATTTAAGGATACCATCTTTATTAGGGATTTCATATCAATTTACATTTCCATTGAAACATCGTTGTTGTTATGCACCAATTCACTCTTACATGGTGTATATACTATACATTGACATATTATATCATGAATCCCTTTATTCTCATGATATTATAAAGTTCTGATTAAATGTTATTCCTCAATTATTTGTATTCAAGATTCTCTCATTTTGTTAAAAACACTTTGACAAAATATCATTTTTAAATGTTTTAAAGATTTATTATTATAAATAATTATCATTAAAGTCCATGTTTTAAAAATGGTTTTGAGTATTTATTTATATGGACATTAATGTTTTAAAATTATAATTGCATTAAAATCCTCAAAGTGGTAAGGGACACTTTGATTCAAAAATCTATTTTTAAATGGATTGATTATTTCAATATCTTGAAATTACTTCTTGTGATTGAAAATGAAATTTTATTAGTGAAATGTTTATATTTTCAATATTTTATGTGTTATGATTGTACTTGGACATTTGACGGGTGGTTACGTGATAAACCAAATGACGGGTAGTACCATTAAAACCAGGACGGGTGGGTATGTTATAACCTCTAATGCATCGGGAATGGAAGCCGGCCGTATGGTATTCCTTTTAGTGATATGTGTGGAAGTCAACAATATGGTTATTCCATTTATGTATATTTATGCCGCAAGTTTCCTATATATGTTATGTGTTATTTATATGTTTTTTTGGTAATCTTTTGGTTATAAAAGGGTAAGTAATGATATTTTATTCATCAAAGAGTATTTACTACTTCATAAAGGTGAAAAGTGTTAATTATGTTAATGTATTCATGGTTTACTTGATGTTTTGAAAAACTAACATTTTTCCTTCATTTTGTATCCCTTAATGATCTTTATATGTGCATCCCATGTTTTTGAAATGTTTTTCACAGGACAAAAAATGGAATGGGGTCAAGGATGAGATCAAGGAAAAGTCTTGCTGTCATAAACATGGAACTAGGCATGACTCTTTTTTTTCAAGAGTTCAAGTTTTGTAAAAAAATCGATACTTGGTAGAAGTGTCTACTTTGTAATCTTTTTATATATAATAGTTATGTCATAATTATCTAAAACTCTAAACCTTAAAATATCCTCAATGTGAATTATTCATTTAATTCAATATTATGTAACATTTAAGGCCGGGTCCTTACAGTTAGTATCAAAGGTCGGTTTAGATAACATTAGAAGATAGGGTATTCATTAAGCATAAGTGACATTAACATAATGGTTAGGATTTCAGAAAGAGTCATAGTTTTTTAGAAAACTTTAATGAGTTTAAGGTAACATGAATAAGTATATCTTCGTATTTACCCTCCTTATAAGATATTATATGATGATTTTACTGATATAATCACACTTACCTTTTTGGTTTTAGTCAATGGATTGATCAATGAGGCACCAAAGTAACAATGGATGTAAAGAAAACTATGACAATTTTCTGAATGAAAAATTGAATGAAATGGGAGCTACAATGAGAACTCTTGTCGTTATTCTCAACCAACTATCTGGAGTCATGATTGACAACCTTATCCTTGTGGATTTTTATAAGGCACCGTATATGAGAGAAACAAATCCATACATAATTTCAGGTAATAATCATAAAGGTAAGTATGTTCCAAAACCTTTGTGTCAAGTATGTGGAAAGAAACACCTAGGAAAATGTTTCAAAGGGACGAGAAGATGCTATATAAGTGGAAATGAAGGTCATAAAGCAAGAACCTTCCATGGAAAAAGGAAGCATCCAGTTGACTCTAGGAAAGGGAAAGAAGTTCTTTCTGAGGGATCAATTGAATGTTTTAAATGTGTTGTGCATGGTCATTATAAAAAAACATGTCATATGAAGATGTTTCGGGAATGGGATCACCTGGATCGTAAAATTTTTTATTTATCAATACCTAATTCCATTCCGATTGAGGATGAAGAAACTGATAATGGCCAATGAAAGGTATGTATTATTTCTTAACATATTTTTTCCTATTATTGAAATCATTGGATATGATTCATGATATTTTTTGTAGGAATGAAGTATTTCAGAATAAGTTGGAAAGGAATGGTTAATGGATCATTAATAATGTTGAATAAGTAAGAAGTCAACATATAAGGGACTCAAGAGTTGTGGTATAATTTAGGATAGTGAAATGATTTAAAGTATTAATACTCTTCTGATGATGGGATTACATTAGAATACTTTTTATAGTATGTGTAACCCTGATGTTTGATATATTAAAATTTTTATTCAGGGAATAATTATCTTCTCTTTTGTGGATATAGTTATAAATAAGCATTTGGTTTTATATGATCCTTGAATTTGAGGCGATAACCGATTACTACATTTTGGGATGCAAAATGAATGTTATTAGATAACCTTTGTGGTTGAAATATTTTATGGTTATTTTTGAATAATTTATCTTTTTTGGAAATATTATAAAATTATGTAGTTTTTGAAAAGGGACAACACGCAAAACGTGTGACAACCCGTCGTGTCAGATGAAGCTGTGGGAATCGAACCCACAACCAAAGTGTGACTGCTATTTATCGCCTTCCACTGGACTATGTGATGTCCCTGGATAGTATGACTAATTCTTTTTAGTTAAATTATCTTATGAACGAGGAATAAGTATATTTTGGATTATCTATGGAAATGATTAACCTATCATGGAGGATATGTGATTAGGTTAATTACTTTTCAGTATGAGACTTTAAGAGTAACTAATGTTATTTGGAGATAAATTTTATGATTTACCTTAGAAGTCTATGTGATTAAATCCTTCAAATATTTGGGTTTCAATCATAATTTGGATTACTTTGAAGAATTTTATGGATAACTGTTTATTTAATCGTATTTCATGAACCTTGGGTTCTTTTTGTTGAGTTTTGGAGATTAAGAGTAGTATTTATTTTTATAAAGGATTATCCTTTTGGTGATTATCTACTCTTGTACTAAAATTTTTGGTTTTAGTTGATGTATAAATACAAGGGAAATAGATAGTTATCATTTTGTGGATTAGGTGATTCTCTAGAAGATGATTCTTGTGCTTTTGGTGTGACCAAGTCTTTTTGAATGCTCTTCGTTTAGGGAAATGATTAGTTTTGGTAGAAACATATTAAAATATGAAACTCAACTTGATGGTAAGTATATTTCCTTATGTTTTCATTCTATATAGTAGATGAATTCCTCAAGATTATGAAAAGGAACTTAAAACAAAAACGCTGTTGGTTTATGTTTCCTACTGGGTAATCAATGACAATTTACACACATCATAAGTTTGTGATTTTCTTGTGGTTAACATTCCTCTAATCATGTTTCATATCACTCTCCATCAGAACTTGACCCTTTGTTTTCTCCTCTGTATCCATGCTTTCATGGAATCTTAGTTTGGGTAAACTCAGGTGACCATTTTAGTTCTCTTCCTTTCTTTTAATGTGATAGTTTTACTGACTCTTTTTTCTGATATTTGAAATTCAATAAAGTTTTTGAGCCCCAATTTTAAAATTGCGAGGACACCATTTCCAAAAGGGGGGAAGGATGTAACATCCCAGGTAAATAAAGAATGAGATGTTTTCATATTTATCAATATTTATGAATTAAATATTAATTTTACTTTAAATGGGATTCTATGTTCGATAGAATACCCAATACACAACAACAGATTTCATTGAAATGTTACGTTGCACACTAATAATGTAATATTATTATTTTAAATGGTATTTAACTCATAGCTGTAGTATTGACAAGAATGAACAAAACTAAATAAAATATGATTATACATGTTTGTTAAATGTAATTACATTTATCTAATAAATGTTAGAGGCTTAAAATGTAAATGAATCTAGTCATAATCATAATTAACATTAAATTAATCTAATTATTAACTTTTGGTCATACGAATCCGTTGATTACAACATAGAAAAGGGTTTCATCTCACTATTTATTCCCCTGAGATTCAAGAAATATTTGTCACTATTTCCTTTTGTGTGGTGTATGTACTGACCATGATTATATTTTTTATGTAATATACTTTCATTTATGAGAATTTAATTATTCATTGTATGATCCCTATTCATGTGTCATATGTTTCTTATGTTACCAAATCAGTAAAGGAACCTTTCCCCCTCCTTTATTTAGAAGACTTATTTTTATTATGACTTTTAATTTACATCTTATTATGTTGGGATATGTTCTTTTATATCCCCATTGATGTAAACATTATGTCCAAGTGATGAGATACCCGTATTGTCTCATCAACTCATTTTCTAAATTTTTATGTGATGCCGTTAGGCTATCGAATTTTTACAAGGGAACCTCTTATCCTAATTTGAATTCTTTGGGTTCAACTTTTACTTCATGAACATGTCATCCTATAAATATGTGTGAATGACATATAATTTTTTTACACATAATATTAAATTATATTGGGTGTATTTATATTTGTCACACATAATTAGGTGATTTTTTTATCCTTAATTTAAGGATACCATCTTTATAAGGGATTTCATCTCAATTTACATTTCCATTGAGACTTCATTGTTGTTATGCACCAATTCACTCTTATATGGTGTATATACTATACTTTGAAATATTATATCATGAATCCCTTTATTATCATTATATTATAATGTTCTGATTAAATTTTATTCAACAATTGTTTGTATTCAAGAGTCTCTCATTTTGATAAAAACTCTTTCAAAAAAATATCATTTTCAAATGTTTTAAATATTTATTATTCTAAATAGTTATATTTAATTTCCATGTTTTAAAAATGGTTTTGAGTATTTATTTATATGGACATTAATGTTTTAAAATTATTATTCCATTAAAATCTTCAAAGTGGTATGGGACACTATAATTCAAAAATCACTTTTTAAATGGATTTTGAAAATGGATTGATTAATTCAATATCTTGAAGTTACTTCTTATGATTGGTAATGAAATGTTATTAGTGAAATTTTAATATTTGCAATATTTTATGTGTTATGATGGTACATGGACATTTCACGGGTGGTTTCGTGACAAACCAAATGACAGGTGGTGCCGTATATACCAGGACGAGTGGTAATGTTATAACCTCCAATGCATTGGGTATGGAATTCGGCCATATGGCTATTTAATTTAGTGATATGTATGGAAGTCAGCCATATGGTTATTCCATTTATGAATGTTTATGTCTCACGTTACCTCTATATGGTATGTGTCCTTTATATGTTTTTTTGTTAATCTTTTGGTTATAAAAGGGTAAGAAATGATCATTTATTCAGCGAAGAGTATTTACTACTTCATAAAGGTGAAAAGTATTAATTATGTTAAAGTATTCATGGTTTACTTGATTTTTTAAAAAACTAACAGTTTTCCTTCTTTGTGTATCCCTTACTGAGCTTTATATGCTGATCCCAAGTTTTTGAATTTTTTTCACCGGAAAAAATGTGGATTAGGGTCAAGGATGGGATGTAGGAAAATTCTTGTTGTCTAAAACATGGAACTAGACATGACCCTTTTTTTTGAAGAGTTCATGTTTTGTAAAAAAATGGATACTTGGTAGAAGTGTCTACTTTGTAATCTTTTGATATGTCATTGTTATGTCCTAATTCTCGAAAACCCTAAACCCGAAAAGATCCTCAATGTGAATTATTCATTAATTCAATATTATGTAAGGTTTATGTCCAGGTATTTACAACAATCATCACCTTAATTAATTCCCCAATTAATTATGAACATCAATACAATTTATTAATTCATAAATTAATAAATTGATATTCACGACACAAAATCCCATAACAAATTCCATAATTAACTATCTAAATTATCTTACATCTAAATCACATAATAATTTCATCAGCTAATTATCTCCTATATACAATCCATATATCTAATAATAAATCCTATAATTAAATATCTCCAAATCTAAAATTCACAAAATCCCTAATTCACATCTGCTCAACTAACTGATTCTCAAAAATAATTGATTGAATCCCGAACATGATTTCTAAAAATAAAATAGCATTCCTAAAAATAAATACTTTTAATTTAAATAATGAATATTTTATTTGAATTATAGACCACCTTCCTAAAGTAGTTGACAAACAATATCCCAAAAGAAATCTCAAAATTGAGTGGCACAAACATGTAAATATAGATCTGAATCTCAAAACCAAAAATGACGATTAATGAAAACATGATCTATTATTTATAAATATATATAAAGAGTTTGGGATATATATTCAACAAATCCAGATCAATATAAAAAATTTAATATTACTTCCCACCAAAAGAAAGGGAGAAGGAATGTGGATGAATGAGAAAGCAAAAAGATTAGAAAAACATACAGGGAGAGGATAAGATCTTCAATCTGAGCCTTGAATCATGAAATCTGAAGGCCAGAATGTCATGGAATCCATTCTAAGGTCTCAGAATTCATCAAAAACTATAAGGGTATATTTTGGGGTCAAATGGGTGAGTTTTAGTTATTTTGTTAAATTAAAAATACTACAGGCCACATAAAAAATAACAGATAGTTCCCTAGGTAGAGCCACATGGATTCCCTAACTGTACCCCATAACCATGAACCTATTTCTTTTGGGGTGCATGGTATCCAATGTTAGAGAACATGGTATGATAATCTATGTGCAACCCATGAGAACCCCCTCCACCCATGGTTGTATGGTTTTATGGGTTGGGGAACATGGTTTTCTCTTACAGTGTTCTAACCATGCACAACCCCATTTTATTCAAATGATCCCAAAAGACACATTCCAAATCCTAAGGTAAACCCAAATGGATAGTACACAATATGAATCATAATAGTACCTGTAAATGTTCCCAATAGAAGTACATAAATGGTTAGGATATTATATGGGTATTGAGGATAAAGAGAGCATTGGGGGGGGGGGGTATTAATAGATATTTATAATCACTGAGATAAGATGATTCTTGGATGAAACATTCATGTGGTTTAGGTGTTTTGGAGGCATGGAGGCCTGGAGGAGAGTTCATGGGAGTGAGAGACATAAATGGATTCCTAAAAGATAGATTGATTTTTTTTCTTTTATTGTCCTATTGGAATTATTTAAGGATATGATGATGGATATTTTTGTTTAATTAGATGTTTTTTTAATTATTTTGTGATAAAAAATCCAAAATATGAGGATGGAAATACCTGATTCATAATCAAATGGGATATATATAGACATGATTCAAACATTGCAAGAAAGTTCATGCCACCTAATGTAGGTAATATAATTACATTAATGATGGAATACCCGAATTTATATGTTTGTGGTAGTTCAATTAATTGATATTTTTAGGGTTTGGTTTAGGATGTATTTAGGATGATATGATGATGTGGATGGATATGTGGAATGTGGTGGTTTGTGGATGAAACCTAATTTGTCGTGTTGTTCCTAGTGAGTGGATGTGGAGTCTCTATACATTGATTTGGATGCATGTGATGCTTCAATTGTGTTTTAGATGGTGCATTTAGATGGTGGTGGTCATTACCTCCTATATCCAAAGATAATATAGTTTTGAGAGAGACATAATGAACCCCAAAGTCCCCCAACTATAGTAGGCCCTGAGTTAGAGATTATCATACAGGGTATAAAATTTTAATGAAATGGGGGGACTTTCTGTAACATCCCATGTATGTATTGAATAATAGATATTTATTTATCTATGTCTATTAATGAATTAGATAGTGTTTTAGAGGCTAAAAATGATAATAAATCCAATCTTAAGCATGGAATACACTAATATTTTTAAAAGATTGTTTTACTACCTTTTGATGGCAAACCATTTTTAAATAAAACTTTTGACAATTTTATGATATATATTTGTAGAAATAAACTTATTAATTATGATTGGGACATTGAAATTTACTTTGGTTAAATTTTTGGTATTTTTCCAATAAAGTTCATTTTTTATGAATAATGAACAATGTTGTATTTTAATTCAAAACCTTTTTTTAATCTAATTTATTTATATGATTAGATTATCTTTTTAATTGGTTTTAAAGTTCAATTAGAATATATTTTTACCATTTAATCTAATAGTGGTCGTTGGAATTAATTTCAATTTGAAATTGGGCTTTAACTAGTGTCAATCTTTTGATACTTATTGTTTCATAAAAACACGCTATTTGCTCTGGCAGCGGGAATTAATTATTAAATTAATTAACGTAACTTATATGTTTTGAATTTTGGAAAATAGAAATCATTTTTGAATTCAGAATATCATATATAGTTTAGGTTGAATTTTTGTTATTTTTCTGAAAAACATCAATTTTTGATGAATAGTGAAACCACTAAGTGGTACTTAAAAACTTATTTTTCGTTTAAATGAAATTTTACCACCTATGTGTATTGAATTTCAAAAATCAAACATACATGGTTTTCATTAAGATGTAAAATGTGGTTCAATGGGATTAAACTAATTTTTTGGTGAATAGTAACTTTAATGTTTATTAATTGCGATTAGAGGTAATTAGTGTAATTTAAGGTATGAATAATGTTTTAATAATATGAAATGGCCTAGAAACATGTCCTACCCTTATTTTATGTTTCATGGAAGACCAAGAGAATCCATGGGTCAACTTGGTGACCCCATGGAGCCACCTTGAATGGAAAATGACATTACTATCTTTTTATTTAATGTTAAAGTAAAAATGTCACAAACATGAGTTATTTTACTAAAACAATTTTTACATGGGGTTATACAAGTAATATTTTTGCCTATAAATATTAATTGGAAAGATAATAAGATTTTATACATAATATAATTTTTTTATAATTTTTAGACATTAAATAAATTATATTATTTATGACACTATAATGATGCAGTGATTACCTCATTATTTAACGATTTAAATAAAATGATAATAAAATGTAAAATATAAGACCTAAACTTGTCAAAAACCTATTGGATGGGTGGATTTAGAACCCTTATCACCTTAGCCTCGAAATATATAATTTTGGGAACTTTTTTATCTGAAAATAATTTTATAGAAAAGTATCTTTTCTTAACTTTCCAAGAGTGCCCCTCATCTCCTCTTAAAAAAGGCCCCCACCTCTACCACCTTACCCACACATCAAAAGCCTTTGGCTCAGCCAAACCCTTCCCATTTTGTCTCTCCACATACCTCTATAACTCTTAGAAGCCTCACTTTGGGCAGAAGTCTTCCCAAGGAAGCCATTGAGCTCAAATAAAAAAAGAGTTACCCGATTTAAAGGTAGTGGCATCTCTTGTGTTCTTATGTTTTATTTCGCTTCTCCAACCCCCTAAACTATTTTTATTCATTTCTTTTGTAACAAAACCAGTATATTCCATACACTAGGATGTTTGTATAAGAAGTATTTGAGCTAAACTTACACACACCTACTTCTAATGGTTAAAGAACATACTATTCCTATGGATGGAGAATTTCTAACTCACGAAACGATGATTGTTCAAAATTCTTTTAACACATTCAAAGGTGGCCATTAAGATGACACTATATTTATATATGATATATAATATGTTTTTTTTACTTATGTTTTTTTATTTTTCATTTATGGTATACCTTTATGGTTTCCAATATGGGTAAAGGCGATATCTACATTTTAGGAAGTGCGGACTACCGCCCCCTCAAAGTGATTTGATTCATTAATTCCATATGCGGGACGTATAAAGGATGTAATTAATGATTTTATATATGATATTATACTTCAATTATAATATACCTTTATATCATTATGATTCCATTTCATAAAATAAGGAATAGAAATGAAAGTAGTGTTCATTTGTACGTACGGCTTACCGTCTCCATGAACGGTGCATTTCATTTCTTACCTCTAAACGTTATTTACTATTATAAATGCATGTATATTATGGATATATATGATATATATGATATTTAAATCATGATTATAACTATGGATACAATGGATACATGAACAACGTTTAATTATAAAGAGTTTATTTTTTTTGACTCAAGTACCAATGATCGTTAAAACGACCGTTATTAACTTAAATAATTACATAGTATTCATGACATGGTAATAAGTGATATAAATGGAATAATGAACTTGAAAAAGGTTCTTAAGAAAGTATAAATTAACTCATGTTTATTATTCAGGAGGTTAAAGAACGATCGAGTCAAGTCGGACCCGAGGTATGGGACTTTGTCTCAATCTCCTTTCATTGAGGCATATTTTGTTTTATACACAACATTATTTTATACGGTGTATAAACCCCTTTTACATTTATGTTTATTCAAAAGTAATCTTTTTATATGAATCCTTTACTAAACAACAAAATGGAATGTTTTTTTGTCGTACGTATGCGGTGACAACGACTTCTCCGCCGTTGTGACCATTATTTGAGTTTCGGTGTCCTCTACAAGCCATACATTTTTTTTAAAGAATAATAAATACGATGATTTACTCTACTTTTATTTTGGTATTGAAAATGGTTTTCATAATGTTTTTATTATATCAATGTGTTATTCATATCTTGTGATTGAAATGTGGAAATAATATGTTTCCTTTATGCATGTTTTATGATCTAATTCTCTAAAACTCTAAACCTGAAAATATCCTCAATGTGTAATGTTGTAATAAATCAAGATTAACTAATGTATAAGGCTGGGGCCATATAGTTGGTATCAGAGGTCGGTTTAGATAAAATTTGGATTTAGAATTATATTCAATGATTATCCAAAAATATTTTTTTTATGGTCAAATTCAAATGATATAGCATTTGAGGATTACCATGTTGCTTCATCTAAGAGATGTTTGTTCAGAACGGTTTTCCATAGAGGAAATAGGGAAGCAGTGCTAGGAAGGCATACAGAGGGAAATAACCTTCCGAATCAGCATCCTGAGATGGTCGGAATTGGAACTGAACAGTTTGTTGCAGTAATGGCGCAGTTGACTCAAGCGATAAATGGTGGTGGTACCCATGCATGAGATCAGTCAGATCAACCGTAGAGAAACATGTTAGTGGTGGAAAATTTCATGAGGCAACATCCCCCATCATTCAGATGATCATCTGACCATGTGCTAGCTGAAGGGTGGATAAACGAACTGGATAAAATTTTCGATTTCACGGGGTTTTCAGACGTTCAAAAGGTTAGTCTTGTTATTTACCGTTTGGAGGGTGAGGCAAATCAGTTGTGCTCGATAGTTAAAAATATCAGGGACACTGATGAGATTGATTCTCTCGATTGGGATGAATTCAAAGGTATGTTTCTTGAGATGTATTTTCCTAAGGCTGTTCGACTTATGATGGAAAAGCAATTCTTGGAATTGAAGCAAGAGGAAGACTCAATGGCTGCCTATGAAGAAAGGATCACTCGATTTGAAAGGTATTCTCCAAATTTTATCCGAGACCTTGATAGTAAAATCAATCGTTTTTAATCAGGATTAAATCCAAAATATCAAAGGGCATTGGCTTCTCGTGAGTTTAAAATTTATGAAAAGCTTGTTGGATGTGCTGAGAAGGTGGAAATGGAGTTTTCCAATGATGTAGTGTTCTATAACAACCAGCAGATGAAGAGACCGAGGTGGCAGGAGAAAGGAAAGAATTATTCAAAAAGGTCTGACAGTAAGAAAACTATGTTTCCAGTTTGTGATAAATGTGGTAAAAGGCATGCTGGGGAATGTCTTTTAAATTCTGTAAAGTGCTACCAATGTGGTAAGATGGGACATAAGGCACGTGATTTCACTGAAAAAGATCAAGGTGATGGTAAGTCCAAATTTGATTTACAGTTAGTGAAATGTTTTATGTGCAACGAGATGGATCACTATGCAAACGAGTGTCCAACAAAGAGCTTCAGTGATGGGAAGCAGTTAGACTACAAGAATAAAGGGGTGGTGAAATCCTTTGAAACTACTTCAGCAGATTTCAGGCCATCAAATGAAGTTGAATCAGCTCCAGGGAGCTCAGTATACTTCAAATATTGACCTAATATTGGGGTACCATCAGCTGAAGTTAAAGGATGCCGATGTTCCAAAGACTATGTTTTGTACAAGATATAGCGATTATGAATTTGTAGTAATGACTTTTGGGCTAACCAATTCACATACTATATTCATGGACATAATGAATAGAATTTTACATGATTTCTTGGATAAGTTTGTGGTTGTTTTCATTGATGATATTTTAGAGTTTTCTAAAAGTAAAGAGGAACATAAAAGACATTTAAGGGTTATTTTTCAAACCTTAAAATAAAAGAAATTGTATGGTAAATACATAAAGTGTGAGTTTTGGTTGCAATAAATTTCTTTCCTTGGTCACATTGTTTCTAAAGAAGGGATAACCGTTGATCTTGCAAAAACATAGGTTGTTGAAGAATGGACAAGACCCACAAATTTAACAGAGATTCGTAGTTTCCTTGGTTTGGAAGGCCATTAACGAAGGTTTTTTAGAAATTTTTCAAGGTTATCTAGTCCAATGACTAAGCTAACTCGGAAGGGTGTGAAGATTATCTGGACAAAAAAATGTGACGATTGTTTTCAGGAATTGAAAAGAAGATTGGTGAATTCTCCAGTTTTGGCTCTACCTTCCTGGAGTGGGGAGTTTGTTATGTACATTGATGCTTCATTGAAAGGACTTGGTTGCGTCCTAATGCAGAATGATCAGTTAATTTCTTATGCTTCACGTGAGTTGAAAACTCATGAGGTAAATTATCCTACACATGATTTGGAATTAGCTGCTGTTGTTTTCGCTTTAAAAATTTGGAGGCATCATTTGTATGGAGTAAAGTGTGAAATATATACCGATCAAAAAAGTTTAAAGTATATATTCACTCAGAAAGAATTAAACATGAGACAGATGAGATGGATATAATTAATCACGGATTATGATTGTACAATTCATTACCATCCGGGAAGGCAAATAAAGTGGCTGATGCTTTGAGTCGAAAAAATAATGCTTCATTAACAGTGTTGTATTTGGAACATGATCCTTTGGTTAAGGATTTGATGAACTTTGGCATAGATGTTTTTGGTGAAGGATGTCCTTCTATTTTGTATTAGGTATTAGTGAAATCTTCTCTATCAGACGGAATCCATCAATCATAGAAGCAAGGCAGTGAGTTTCAGAAAAAGGTAGAGCTGGTTCAGAAGGGTAAGTTTCCTGAAATCAACATTGATAATGAATGTGTTTTGAGACTTGGGAAGATATTGTGTGTGCCTTGTGATTCACAGTTGAATAGAGAGTTGTTATGTGAAGCTCATAGTTCTCTGTTTTCAATTTATCCTTGTAGTACTAAGATTTACAGAGATCTGCAGGAGTATTACTGGTGGGATGGAATGAAAAGTGATATTGCTGATTTTACTGTGTAGTGTTTGACTTGTCAACAAGTTAAAGCAGAGAGGCAGTTACTAAAAGGGATGCTTAAGCCATTACCAGTACCAGAATGGAAATGGGAAAATATATCTATGGACTTCGTTGTAGGATTGCCGAAGACAGCTCGAGGTAATAATGCAATCTGGGTTATTGTTGATCGGTTGACTAAATCTGCTCATTTCATTTCTATATGGGATAAATTTTCCCAAGATTAACTTTCCCGTTTGTATCTTAATGAGATAGTTAGGTTACATGGAGTTCATCTCTCCATTGTATCTGATCGTGATCCTAGGTTCACTTCTATCTTTTGGAAAGTCCTTCAGAAGTCATTGGGTACTAAATTAAATTTTAGTACAGCTTTTCATCCTCAATCACATGGGAAATCAGAACGAAATATTCAGACTTTAGCAGATATGCTACGTGCTTGTTCGATGGATTTTCAGGGAAGTTGGGACCAACAACTTTCATTGGTTGAGTTTTCATATAATAACAGTTTTCATTCCAGTATACATATGGCACCATTTGAGGCGTTATATGGGAAGTTGTGTCGAACTCCAGCTTTTTGGGATGAAGTGGGTGAAAGGAAGCTGATGGGACCAGAATTGGTAGAAGAGTTGGTAGAAAAATTTCAGCTGATACAGAATCACATGAGAATAGCTCAAAGCAAGCAGAAGAGTTATGCAGATAACTAGAGGATGTATCTATCTTTTGAGGTAGGTGATCATGTTTTTATCAAAGTCTCACCATGGAAATGTGTGATGCGATTTGGTAAGAAAGGAAAGCTGAGTCCAAGTTTCATTGGACCATATTAAATTATGGATAAAGTTGATCAGTGGCTTACCGAGTGGCTTTACCTCCGACTTTATCTTAGGTACATAATTTTTTTTATGTTTCGATGTTCATAAAGTATATGCCAGATCCATCTCATGTTTTGAGTCCAGAGGTAGTTCAGCTAGAAGAGAACCTATCTTATGAGGAACAACCGGTACAGATTATTCACCATAGGGAGCAAGTGTTACGGAATAAGGTGATTCATCAGGTAAAGGATTTATGAAAAAACCACATGATTGAAGAGGCAACATGGGAATCTGAAAATAAAATAAGGGCTAAATACCCCCACATATTCGATAAGTAAATAAATTGCTGGGATGCAATTTCCTAAAGGGGGAAGGATGTAACATCCCAAGTAAGTAATGAATAGTAGATATTTTTTTATCTATGTCTATTAATGAATTATATAGTGTTATAGAGGCTTAAAATGAGAATAAATCCAATCTTAAGCATGGAATACATTAATATTTTTAAAAGATTGTTTTTCTGCCTTTTGATGGAAAATCATTTTTAAATCAAAGTTATGAAAAAAATTTAAGCTCTATTTGTCGAAATAAACTTATTATATATGATTGGGAAATTTAAAATTACATTGGGTAAATTTTTGGTATTTTTCCGATAAAGTTCATTTTTTAATGAATAGTGAAAATGTTGTATTTTAATTCAAAACCACTTTTTAATATAATTTATTTATATTATTAGATTATCATTTGAATTGGTTTTAATGTTCAATTATAATATATTTTTACCATTTAATCCATTAATGGTTGTTGGAATTAATTTCACTTTGAAAATGGACTTAAACTCATTTCAATCTTTTGATACTTATTGTTTCATAAAAACACGATATTTGCTCTGACAGCGGAAATTAATTATTAAATTAATTAATGTAACTTATATTTTTTGAATTTTTTAAAATAGACATCATTTTTGAATTGGTAATATCAAATATATCTTAGGGTGTAGTTTTGGTATTTTTTTGAAAAACATCAATTTTTGATGAATAGTGAAACCACTAAGTGGTAATTAAAAACTGATTTTTCATTAATATGGAATTTTACCACCTCTGTGTTCTGAATTTCAAAAATCCGACATACATGGTTGTCAATAATAATTAAAGTGTTGTTCAATGGGATTAAAATAATTTTTTGGTGAATAGTAAATTTTATGTTTATTAATCACGATTAGAGGTAATTAGTGTAATTTAAGGTAATAATAATGTTTTAATAATATGAAATGACCTAGAAACATATCGTACCCATATTGGATGTGTCATGGCCGTCCAAGAAAATCCATGGGTCAACTTGGGGACCCCATGGAGCCACATTGGAAGGAAAATGACATTAATATCTTTTTATTTAATGTTAAATTAAAAATGGCACAAACATGAGTTATTTTACTAAAATAATTTTTACATGGGGTTATACAAGTCAGATGTTTGACAATAAATAGTAATTGGAAATATAATAAGATTTACTACATCATAGTATTTTTTTTATAATTTTTATACATTAAAAAAATTAAATTATTTTTGACACCATGATGATGCAGCGATTACCTCATTATTTAACGATTTAAATAAAATGAAAATAAAATGTAAAATATAATACCTACACTTGTCAAAAACCTATTGGATGGGTTCATTTCGAACCCTTATCACCTTATCATCGAAATTTATAATTTGGGGACCTTTTTTATCCAAAAAACATTTTATAGCAAAGTATCTTTTCTTAACTTTCCCAGAGTGCCCCTCCTCTCCGCTTATAAAAGGCCCCCACCTCTACCACCTTACCCACACTTCCAAAGCCTTTGGATCAGACAACCCCATCCCATTTTGTCTCTCCACATCCCTCTCTAACTCTTAGAAGCCTCACTTTGGGCATAAGGATTCCCAAGGAAGCCATTGAGCTCAAATCAAAAAGAGTTACCCGATTTAAAGGTAGTGTCTTCTCTTGTGTTCTTATGTATTATTTTGCTTCTCCAACCCCCTAAACTCAGTTTATTCATTTATTTTGTAACAACACCAGTATCTTCCATATAGTAGGATGTTGTTATAGGAATTATTCGAGCTACACATACACACACCTACATCTAATGGTTAAAGAACATACTGTTTCTGTGGATGACGGATTTCTGCCTCACGAAACGATGATTGTTCAATATTTTTTTAACACATTCAATGGTGTCCATTAAGTTGAAACTATATTTATATATGATATATAATATTTTTTTTTCTTAAGCTTCTGTATTTTTCATTTATGTCATACCTTTATGGTTCCCATTATGGGTAAACGCGATATCTTCATTTTAGGAAGTGCGGACTACCGCCCCCTCAAAGTGATTTGATTCGTTAATGCCATATGTGGGACGTATAAAGGATGTAAATAATGATTTTATATATGATACTATACTGGAATTATAATATACCTTTATATCATTATGATTCCATTCCATAAAATATGAAATAGAAATGAAAGTAGCGTTCATGCATACGTACGGCTTACCGTCTCCCTGAACGGTGCATTTCATTTCTTACCTCTAAACGTTATCTAATATTATAAATGCATTTATAGACTGGATATATATGATATATATGATATATAAATCATGATTATAACTCTGGATATAATGGTTACATGAACAAAGAGTAATTATAAAGATTTTATTTTTGGGGCTCAAGTACCAATGATCATTAAAACGACCGTTATTAACTTAAATAAATACATAGTGATCATGACATGGTAATAAGTGATATAAAAGGAATAATGAACTTGAAAGAGGTTCTTAAGAATTTAGAAATTAACTCAAGTTTATTATTCAGGTGGTTAAAGAACGATCGAGTCAAGTCGGACCCGAGGTATGGGACTTCGTCTCAATCTCCTTTCATTGAGACATATTTTGTTTTATACACAAATTTATTTTATACGGTGTATAAACCCCTATGACTTTTACATTTATTCAAAAATAATATTTTTATAAGAAGCCTTTACTAAACAAAAAAAGGGAATGTTTTTTTGTCGTACGTATGCGGCGACAACAACTTTTCCGCCATTGTGACCATTATTTGAGTTTCGGCGTCCTCTACAAGCCGTACCTTTTTTTAAAAGAAAAATAAATACCATGTTTTACTTTTGTTTTATTTTGGTATTGAAAATGGTTTTGATAATGTTTTTATTATATCAATGTTTTATTGATATCTTGTGATTGATATGTGAAAATGTTATGTTTCCTTTATGCATGATTTATTATCTAATTCTCTAAAACTCTAAACCTGAAAATATCCTCAATGTGTAATCTTGTAATAACTAAAGATTAAGTAACGTTCAAGGCTAGGGCCTTATACTTTTACTCAATAATAATATAGGATCATGATTTAATATGAATCATCCAAAATATACAACCTGAAATTATTATATGAAACCAAAACCAGTCCACAATTAATGCATAAATAAAACAGATATAGAAAAAATTATATAAATGTAATGTACACCAATGTAAAGATAATGTAGTGAAAGAACAATTATCCAATGTTATGATCTAGTAATGTTCATCATGGTCCAGTTAGTTCTCAGGTAAATGTGAATATTAATTTATCTACATAGGGTAAGAATACAAGTATACTTATTTGGAAAACCAAGGAATCCCATGCACATGTGAAAGAAACATAAAATGAACACATGAAAAAATAGTACAAAATTGCATGTCGATAGATCAACTATGCATCCAATCTTCACTATGTAATTCTCACAACAGAACACATGCCACGTATAATATAAAAAGAAGAATCATATTGATAAATGGTACCCCACATCGCTTTCCCAATTATTATCCACTCTAAACCAAAGTTTCATATGTCATATTTCTCCCATATATTTCAAATAGTATATACCACCTCCCCATAGAATGGTAACAAAACATCATGCTTGAAAACACATGGGACACCACCCCACAATATAGTTACCTCACGCATGTCCAAAAAACAACAGGTCAAACAAATTTCAACCATAATAAAGTAGAAGGGTACTATGAGCATAAAAGACATTCACATCATCCCCTCATCCTACCATGAATGTCCCCCACTATAAGCCAAACCATAGCGTGGTCATATCATATTCCACCTTAATTCAGTATGGAAACCATGACACAACACAATAATATCAAAACTCACCCAAAAACATTGTGTCCATCCTATAATGAACTAAGAAAACACCATCCATAACATTAAATATATATGTACTCCCCTATAAGATAGATCATGGAAGATAATGTAGCCATCCATATATCCCCATCAATAGGATGTTGTAAAATAAACCACCATATGAGTATACGGGTGTTGGAATATATATATCTACATAGGTGGGGTTCATATAGAAATCACAATGAATAAGAAAATGTATACAAATATCAAAAAAATTCCATACGATGGATTCACAACCAAACAGTAACCGACTAAAAGAATCCCCACTTTCATTAACCCCTTCATATATAACATCACACAACAAGGAAGAATCCCTATATCACAATTTAAAAAAATACTAATGTTCATCGTATTCATTTCATTTTAAATAATCTAAGAAACTATGCCTCACTTCTCTTTATTTATTTATTCATTAAATATTTCTATAAAATTACCAAACTACCCCCATCAATAAAATCATTATTAAATAATTATTCTATTACTACTAGAGCTTCCAGGATAATGGAAACACAAATTGCTTATAGTTCATCATCTCAACAACACCATCACCTCGCCACACCAATATCACATCAAAACATCCATCACCACGCCACCACAAAAGTCTGAATTAACAAATTCCACATATCCACCCCAAATGCAAAACAAAACAACAACTACCTCACAACTGCAAAAGAATGGCCAGCCAACACCACCTCAAAACCCTAAAATAACGCCCCCACAACCTCCACCTCATCACCTAAAAAGCATATCCTAGTAAAAACCACCTCAAAACCAAAAAAATGGCTATATCTTTCTCATCATCCCCACAATTCCTCTTCAGCACACATAACCACCCCACAAGAATGGATACACATAACAAACATTAATGATAATTTTACATATTATACAAGGGAATTTTACATAATTATGATTTATTTTAGGGAAATTATCACATTAGTAGTATTCATGTTGAAACCATTTAATCATTGAAATATAAGTGGTTATCTAATTTATATTTTTTGGTGATATCCCAAAAATCATATCAGACAAAAAAATCACAATATCTATCATTGTGAAGAAACAAATCCCACAATGACCGTAAATTTAATTTTGGAATTAAACTCGCACACTCAAACATACCACAATAAAATCAATGGGGTAATACATGTGAAACACTCCACTTCCCACCCTTTAAATTATCCAATTATTTATACAATATAATTTTAGAACAACGTCCTATCATATATATTAATGAGGAACCCCTATTGAATTATATTTAATAACGATAAATGGGGAATTCCCTTCTCCAAATAATCTTTTCCAAGTCGTTTTGCACCACAGAGAAAATAATAAACTCTTCAAAACGACATCATGAATGCCCCATGAATAAACCTATAACAAAAAAAAGTATCATTATAACATATCACAAATCATACCCAAAAACAATACAACACCACAATAGTAGATATCTGGGAGAATGGAAAGAGGAAACCACAATTGAAGAAGGAAGTCATTACAACTGTTCACCAACATTAATTAGCAAGATCCAATAATCAAAGTTGGGAGAATAGGGTGGAATCTCCGTACCAAACTAATTAGGTTTCACCTAAATCAAGAGACATGGATTGTGTTTCTATAATTGAATGAATGGTCCAATATTTTTTTAAATCACGGGTCCTTCTATTTTCACATAAATTTCTTTATATATGACGCGACATCCAAGATAAATAAAAATATTTAATTTTTCCCTAGAAATCACATCATGTTATATTATTTTAATTAATGTTTTTAATTGAACATTCAGAGAATGAAATTTTTTTAGGATTACCCATATCCATTTTATATGAAATGAAATTGTTGAATACAAAAATGGTTTCCCACATTTTCATATAATGTAAAGAATACATGATATTTATTTACCGTAGTAACTCTGCTAAACCTCTAACCACTATAGAACCTCCTCAATAATCTTCTAAAACAAATATAATACCCAATAATGAAAATTTAAAGGACTTGGGGGAACAAAAATTTACATTATAATCCTAACAAATGATTCACATCTATTAGAATCCCAAAACAAGACCTAAGGGAAAACGGGTCTGAACAACCACCTAGTGAGATACTTCCAATGGATCTCATCATAACTTAAATTCTAAAACTCTCCATACACTCCAAAAAATGGTCACAAAACTTATTTCTCAACCATATAACCACACAACAACAAAACCACAACCATTTTAACAATATAACTCCAAAATCAGAAACCGGAACAACCAACTAGCCACACTATCCATAACATAAGAGTCATGGAATTCCATCATCCATGTCAGGATACTATTTCCTTTGGACATCACTGAATCACACCAATTTAAATATAATTCATCTTGATTAGGAATCAAGAACTCCCCCATCAATATATAAAACCATTATCCCACATCTTTAATCATTAGAAATATCATATGTCACAAAAAAGGATCAAAAAATAACATCACATGAAAAATGAAAAGTGAGAACACAATACAGAATTAATTACTCATCATGAATCTACATCCCTCACACTTATGTACTCTCTAATAGCCTCCATACCTCCATTTCACACATTAAAAGGGAATTACTCACCTATAATGACTCTTATCATATAGATCCTAGATCATTACTAGCCTATCAATGAACATTTCTCATCCTTGATATCCAACCCCCTCTAGTCAATGAAAATTGATTAATCATGATGATACTAATTAATTTGTGCGATGTGTTAGATTAAATGGATCATCTCTTTCTTTAATGGAAACTCGTACTGATTTTCCCCCTCACTAACTCTCACCAACACCTCAAAGGGCCCAAAATAATAGGGATAAATCATACTGCCCCTTCCAAACCATTTTTACCCATGTTAGGAGGAAAACATCATGAATACATGGTGCCCAACTTCAAAATCCAATGGCCACCTCTTCACATTGGAATATGGACTATGTCCATATTTAACTTCTTTATTCCTATCTTTAAAAAGATAGTCCTTTTATTTTGTTCTTTGAACCACATCGGGACCATAAACTGCTATTTTCAGAAACTCCAACCAACCCAACAGATAATCAAGAAGTTTCTTATACAAATCATTAAACAGATCCAATAAAATAGATGATTTATAGATTCTGTTACACATAAACTCAACCAATGGGTGATATTTTATCCAAAGACGACCAAAATTTATAATTCAAAACATAGAACATGAACACTAAAATTTGGATGGTCTGCTCAATCTTCACATCCATTCGAGTGTGGAATGAAGGGATGAATCATAATGGGTGCCAAAAGCCTAATGTAATCTCTTCCAAACTCATGAGTTAAAAATAAAATTCCTTATCCATGAAAATGAACTTAATAACTCTATGAAACCACACAACCTAATCCATACACCTCTTAGAAAAATCATCCACTACAACCAACTCCTTGATCAAAAATAAGTGTTCTAATTTGGTCTCTCGATCCATGATCTACCAGATAGCATCGAAACCACCCTCATCTCTATGAAACAATATAAAAAATCCATCCACATTTCTTTGCGTTTCACCTTAGGAATATCCAACGGCTACAAAAATAACTAGTGACATGATGCTCAATATTTACCTATAGGAAAAATAGACACTTATGTAGAATGTCATGAAATTACCATTTCATCTAGTTCTACCCAAACGACATCCTCAAACCATAGAACATCATGAAAATCCAAGGTTCACATCCCATAGGGATATATGAAACTCAATAAGGACTCCCTCATGTGTCAATTCTAGAATAGACAACCAATAATGAAAAAACCATGATCTAACAATATATTGACTATCCCTATAGAGAATCAACATTGCTAACAAGATCACAAATCACTTCATCCTATGAGTCTCCAAATTAAGACTACTACACAACTCACATTGGATATGCCTAAAACATCATCTAAAACAAGAATCCTCTATCATCGTTCACAATTTTAATTGATGTTCAAGGATTCCAAATCCTCAATTTTTTATGGAATCCCATTAATATTTTAAAAATCCTTCCCCAGATTCCTAGTCATATAATCAGCTACAACATTCCCTATTCTTGTGGTGTATAAGATATAAAAATAATAATCACAAATAAACCACATCCACATCAAATTCTAAAAATTCAGACCGTCCAGTGAAAATATATAACTCAAACTATTGTAATTTGTGATGGACACGATGCACACCACAATGAGGAAATACAAAAACAACTTGAACAAAATACCATTCATTACTATATCCAAACCATGGGTGGAATAGTTATACTAATGGGGAAATAACATCCATCACTAATAATTGATCACATCCAACTAGACCATCAAAATTATTCTGAACCCCAGATGGTATAAATAAAAAAACATTGTATATCATATCCTTCTTAGGAAACTAATGTGATGGAGCACTGACCACATACCCCATTAGGTAACCAAACATTGGAAGGAATTGATCATTCTTGAAAAATCATGGAAATTCAAGGATTTTTTAATAAGAATGAAACTCAATATAAATTGGGTAAAACCCTCTAATATTATCTGAGAATAATATCGAAGCTATTATCCATTTCCAAATTATTGAGTTCTACGCAATAATCAACCATGTAGACCATTGTTGGGCATACTTCCATAGAGAATGATATTAATTTGGAAACAACATAATACCTCTCACATGCACTTATTCTAAAATAAAATCCATTTTTCCCAATATCTCTTTTCAATGAGGTTGCACACTTTTGGAATCTACCTATTTAATCAATGTCTCTTTCTTTTCATTCTGGAAATTTAGCTTGCCTATATAACACCATGAACAAGGATTTATTTAGGATATATCATTTTTATTAATGTTATAGAGATATAAACATATTTTAATGAACAAAATGGAGAAATCTATTGTCACATTATTCATGAAATAAATTTTACTCTTGATGTAACCAATGTATCCTACCTCACAACAAACATACTACATTATGGTTTTCATAAATACATCATAGTACATCACATAAAATATTATTAATTATAAACATAAAGTATAAATATCAATACACATGTTTTCAAATAAGAATACCTAATGAAATTTTAATGTGAAATTCCTTCTGGCGGGTCTAAGTCTCATAATATCTTAGCTTAGATATTATTATTGGTTTATACAATGAGAATGTGCCTAAAAGTTGTATGAGAATCCATGCTTGATATCTCATATCATTTATGTCCCATAAATGATATCATATAGATATAGAACAAATATTTTGTAAGAGTGTCATTGAACTTCTTGGATATCATCATATGAGGGAACTATTGTGACATATTAGTACGAGAACTATTCTTAATGAATTATTGCATACAATGTTATAGAAGAGAAAAATCATTCTGTGTTATGTAGTTTGTTAAAAACTCAAAATTATGAAAATAAGTCATCGTAGGGTATGAAGAAGTTGGATATAGGGTAGAAAATCCCACCAGTATTTGGGTTTATGTGATGTGATGTAATGCGATGTTTGTGGAAGGGATGTCAGTACATAACATTTAACGTTGTGATGTGAGAGAGAAAAATCCACTGTGAAGTTGTGGATAGTTTCATTTCTTTCTTAATATCATGATTGAATATTATTATATTGGATGTCTGATTTGGTGAGTGGTCCTTGGTTAGGATATGATTCGATTGATTACCTATTAAGGTGCTTGTTGGTTCTGTTGTTTTTTCATTGGAGCGTTGGAATGATCCTTTCACATGTGCATTTAGACATAGGTTGTGTCCCTAATAAGAATAGAACTTATGCTCACCATATGTATATGAACTATTTTTTAGGATTCTAGGTGGACTTTTTGTATTATTTTGGGCATTAAAATATTTGGCTGGAGCTACAATGGGTTCTTTACCAAATAATGGCCTTTTAGAATATTGGAGACTTCTATTGTATCAGAATTATTTAATACATGCATTGTGGGATATATTTGGTTGTATGTTATATTTTCTATTATAGTTCTTTAGTGGTTTATTTTCATATATCCTGATCCTGTTTCATTTCTAATCATTATCATCACGCATATTTTGAGACTTCTATACTATAAGTTCTAGTAGACAACGCACCGCCAACATGAGGGAATGAATTTGGGGGTGGGAGTGGGGTCGGGGTTATCACCTCTCTTACAAAATCTCATCATCTAGGGAGGGGGGGTTTTATTACATATTTTTACGTACAGATACCATGAATGGATTAGCTTTCATGACATAATTATTTTATCACCTTTTATATGTTACTATGATATGATTTATTTTTATAAAATAATGTTTTGATAATATATTATTTATTATGTTCACGTTATGTGATATTTTTAAGAGTATTAATAAACCCATTCATTTTACATTGATTCCTTAAGATATGATTATGATTTATTTTTTGAAATTGGAACACTTTCATATATATTGATGTTATATGCAGTTCTATAGTAGCATCTAATTATTGGATATGGATTCATACCACATGAAAAATGAATATTTTTTCTGATCATTTTAGTTCACATCATGAAGAATGTGAATTTATTATGTTCAAATCATATTGTGATGGAATTTTTATTTTTCCACAACATAAATCATAGGTAATATTTTTCGTTAATATATGAATCATGTAATTTTTTTATTCAATAAAGGAAGCATAAAAATCTTTTTATTCATAACATAATCGTTGGAAAATTTTTTGGTTCAAATTTATAAAATTTATATATGCTTATATTTATTCCATAATTCATTATCATTAGATATTATATATTTCTATATTAAACATATTATTCTTTTAGTCAATTTTTTTTCTTAATCTTCAAATCATGTTTTCCATTTTATATGTTTTATCCATTTTTGAATACCTTCCATAATTCAAGGATTTAGGGAAGTCCCGTATATTTAATGTCTTTTTAATATGAATTATCTCCACTTCCCAAGTTTTCTCATTTTCTTATGATCTATTCCTTGATTAAACTTTTATAAATATTCCTTTTTATAACGTTTGAGAAAACATATTATTTATGTTTTAATTTCCATAGGTTGTTATGAAAAGTTTAATTTTATTATCAATATATAAGGGGGTATAGATGATTTTGATTGTAGATAAATAATTTTATATTATGATGATTATCTGGCTAAACTATAAAATAGTAAGCAATTTATTCATTCGGATGTTCATCAATCAATTACCTTAATAATGATATTAGAGTATTATTTAATCAATTTATAGATTGGGTCACATCCATTGGAATGAAAGTAGGGATTAGTTATTTTGAAGATTACATTGGTTATTTTTTGATATTAGTCATGCTATGTTTTGTGATAGGGTTATAGAACCATAGAAGAAAGACTAAATATTTGTTTATGTATATTATGATACTCTAAGAAATGAAAATGTTTTTAATTGACGGTTTTACATAGTTATATAAACATATATACATAAAAAAACATGATATTGATGTGGCACATTATTGATGAGGTTCAGTCACCTTGAAATTTACTGGTTGAGTATTGGCTCAATAATTAGACATATGCGCAATGTATAGGCCTAAAAAAACATATTTGGTTGGAATGTCATGGTGTATATACATTGGTTGATTATATACACTTAAAAAATCAATATATATTATTTAATTCATAGTTACCATGATGAATTTTTTGGAGATAGATAATAGTAGAATTAAAATAATTATCTCCCCTATTCATAAACTCTAATTTATTTGGGTATTAGGATGACATTTTTAGTGTTGAAATTTAGTTATAATAAGACTATGTAAATGAATCTAGGAATTGATTTTCCCTAGTAACTCCAAAGAATTATATTTTTGATTAATAATATCCTAGTTTTATGAGGGATACTAGAGTTTGAAATCTCAGTAAAATAGATATCATGAAACTATTAAAAATCCTTTATCTTCTTTCGTTACAATATTATAATTAAAACTGTGAGGGTGAAATTAATTTAAAGGGGTAGATTGTAATGACATGATGTATTGGATCTTTAAATTTAATATCAAATTCCATAAATAGTGTCCTATACTACACCAAATGTAAAAAAATGACATCATCATAAGAATAAATTATTAAAAAATATATAATAAAAACTAGTTTGATATACCATATATATATATTACCTATGTTGGATTAATAAATAATATTAATTAATATTCAAATGGTTATAAACAAAATAAACTATCTTTAGTATGTTCCATATTTCAAGAAATAAATTAGTTTTCAGAAAATGTTTATTTCATAAAATAAATTCATTTTTGATCTCCTCTTAAGAATATATATTCATATAAATATATTAATGTTTTCTAAAAATATTTATTTTTATTTGAGATTAATGTTTTTTTAAAAATTATATATTTTATTATTTGATTACTATGAAAGAATATACTAGATGTTAACATACCCATTTACCCAAATAATTAATTTTTGGACTAAATTTTTTCTTTTCAAAATACTCTTTCATCTTATAAAAAAGAAATAAAATATTATTATTGGTAAATAATAATTTTATATTTTGAAAACATTTTTCAGTATTCTATTTTAAAGAATTATTTTCATGGGGAGATTATGTCATATATTTCTATTACTACCTGTTACCATTCCATAAATATATAATAGATCAATATATTTCTTTAAAATATTTAATCATTACAATTTTATATATTATAAATTTTTTGTGATGAAAAGCATTATTTTTTTAATAATATGTTCAATTTGATAAATGTGTAGGTTTTAATAATATCATTTCAATCATTTATGAACATGAGATGATAATGTTATGTGAAAATTTAATATTATTATGTTTAAACTATCGATTATGGTCTATTTTAATTTTACTTATCGAAATTAATTACTAAGAAAAAAAATTTGTTAACACACTTAAAAGTAATAAATGGTAAATATAGTTTTATATAGGGGGCGGCCAGAACATGTATAAAATGGTATAATATAGGTCATTGTGATTATTTTCAACTTTATATTGTCCCAAAGTCTACTGTTTTCTTCTTTTTATCAACAAACCCTTGAATAGTGGAATAAAATTTTAAAAAATTGATTAGAGTTTCCAAAAGTTCCCTATTACCCTTAAATAAAAGGATATCACACCCACCATTTCAATAATACCCTTAACCTTGTAATTAATAATTTAATATATATCATTTTACTACACATATAGAACCATCCAACAAAAAAGTCCAATGTAAACTCTTTTTTATACTAGATGCCTAACTTTTTTTTGGAAATATCAATGGAAAATCAAATAATACAATGTAACAAATAACATCTTCATATGTTTCCTACCAAATCATACTCTAAAAAATATGATGACACTATAAGAATATAATTATTTTAGCATCTTTATTATTCTAATATAATTTATATATTACTGATAAAAATATTTTTATTCATTTCTATCCACTTTGAAAAACAATGGAATGTTAAATATGAAGGTGTGTAGAATACCTCCTTCATAAAATATTAGATACTTTTTTTTTTTTTTCTAGTTTTAAATAATTCTTGAAATATAAAAAATTAAAATAAAATTATTAATACTCTTTCATAAGGTAATTATATCACATTAATTACCTCTATAATCATACATAAAATGAATTTTAATGAATGTACTTGTTTGGTTTGGTTTAACCACATACAAGAAAGATGCTTTAAAATATGATTATAGAAGACTATTGGAAATTGAAAACAAGTTTTAGTATAATATAACAAAAAAATAATTATTTTTATATGGTTGTAGAAATATTATTATTTTTATTTAACTTAAATGTAATCTATAATTTTCATTCAAAAAAATAACTAAAATAAGCCGATATCAATTTTGTATTCACATAAATTTACCAGAAAACATTTATAATGAAATAAGAACATTTTAAATGAAATTATTTTTTTTATTAAATACCACAAATATTATACATCAAAAATTATCTTGTTATCATATTATGGTAAATGATATGAAAATTATTAAACACTATCAATATAATAAAAGTAGTTAACACCCAATGGCCAAAATACATTACGAATTTTTAGTATAATTTTTTTTAAAAATATGTAAATTATTATAAAAGTGTAATATTTATGTGTAATTTTATATAATATGTTATTATGTTATTTATGATTTTTTGTTTATTTTTTAGTCAATTATGGAGGAAAACTATATAAGATTTTTTAATAACTCACATTCCATTATTTGAGTAATACTGGTTATTCTTGAACCCCATTCATCTATGTTGAATAGATTTATATAATAATTATATAAAATTGTGTATCCCCTTTAAATTTAATATATTTATAATTGATTCCCATGAATTCAGTTCCAATGGTCCATTATATCAATGACTCAGATACTCGTAATGGGATTTATCTCAGACTACTATTTTTTTTGTACTTATGTTACACTGCAGGTTTTAAAATTAATGGTGTAAATACTGAAAATATGAAATGTATTTATCATGATTATTTTCTTTTCATCGTATTAAATGTTTACATTACATGGGATTTTTATCCAAAAATTACAAAATCTATGTTGATTATCATCACAACTACTCTTCCTTGAGACGATATTTCATTTTGTAAACCATGTTTGTATTTCAATAGTTTATATAAAAAACATGAATCTATATTGAAATAATCTATATTTTAAATCATTTCATTTTCAAAAAATAGAATAAAATTTATGCATCCATATTCATTGATTAAAAATTTCGTAATGGTATAAGTGGGTTTTGTGGATGAATTCTCATTCATTGGAAATTATAAAATTTCTTTGTCGATTATCATTTATGATTGATCTATTCAAATAAGTAATTATTTTTTATTTCATTTTCATAATTTCTTATTAAATATGTTTCACACCATATTCATCTTCCAGTAATATTTTTAAGCTCTTCTAAAGTTAATTTTACTTTGCAATAATTCCCATTTCTTTCTGTTGTGTTTTCCTCTATATCCTTGATTTAATTCCCACCAATGATCCCCATTCATTAGTGGAAAATGAATTTTTAATCTATAATGATCTTTTTCTCACCATTAATCAAATTCAAAAAGGAATTTCATAGTCCTTTTTATGATGTGGGTTTTTATAAAGGTTATATTATAACAATCAAAAATATTTTTCCATCTTTTGAATATAAAAAAAATTATCTTCTACTTCACATATTATTTCTATAACTTATGTATTTTTTTTTCATATCTCCATTTTTATTATTTTTTAATATAATTTTGTCATATTATTTTGAATTACCTTTTTGATAATTGTTTTGTATTTTTTTCAAGTGTATATTATTACTGTTTCTTTTAAAATTAATGGTTTTCAATTTACTATTATAACATCCCAAAACACTGCTCTTAGATCTAATTATAAAATCATGATTTTTTTATTTCTTACTTTGATACCAATTATAGTGACTTTATTTTAACTATCCAATGCATACTACTGAAATAGAAATATTGGATCACAATCAAATATAATTAAAACTTGGTTTTACAGTCAATGTGAATTATCACTAAAAATTACATATAAAATACCCAAAATTTCATTAGCTTATATTCCAAACGGTACTTAGGTTTTCATAGGGAATATTATATCCTAAAAAAATCCCAATGAGACCCTTATTGGAATAATTAATTTAACATATTTTAGGATAACAAAGGGAAATGTGAACAAATGAAGGAGGATCTCAAATTCCCAGTAGGGTTAAAAATATAAATTAGAAAATGATTTTTATATGTGGTAATAAGATGAAAATAAGGGTATGATGACATATTCCATGTGCATGATAATAACCTATGAAATTATACCTATAAATACTTATATCATCAATTATGAAGAAAGGAATATGGACTTATAATGATAATGTTTAGTTAAACTCAATAACTAGGAGCCATGTGATTTCAATCTTGATCAATTGAATCCTTAAAAACCATAGTAAGAATAACAAAAAAGTAGGTTTAATTGGGACATCATTCCAATGTCACTCTTATTATCACTATTGAATGTGGAATACTTATATGGTTAAAATCCATACCCAATGAATTAGAGGGTTATTATGGGCCCATATATCTGAGGTTTATAATAGAACTACACACCCATTGTTAATAACATAACCAGCCATACGTGGGTTATAATGGAACAAAATGACATTGTTTTTTAATAAAACCACCCAAAATTGTAAACAATTCACAGTAAACATAAGATAAATAAATTACTAGTAGATTAGATTTGAGGATAAAACTTATAAAAACAACCCATATTGGTTTCCTAACATGAATAATCCTTAGAAATGAAAAAGCTTCCACGTAAATCACTTTTGAACAATCATAATCTATATAAGGAAATAAAAAATATGGAATAAAATAAAATATATCCCCAAATTTGAATATGTAACATCACAGGTTGTTCCTTTTGATGAATGTAAATATCATTAAATGATCATTTGATTTGTTCTTAAGGAAGATAATATTTTCAATTTGAAAATAACTTTTAAAAAATAAATATTCCAAATAAATATTTGAAAAATAATTTCCATTAGAAAAAACTAAGGAAATATATAATGGAGACATCAAGGAAAATAATGGTAATGATGGAGGTAAAATCCTTCCGTGTTGTTAGTGTTAAAATAATGTTAATTTTCAAGAAAAATTATTTGATTTAAATGTTTACATTTTCAAATAGATTAATACATTTACCTTTTTAATCCATTCAAATTAAGATAAAAAATAAGGTAAAAATAATTTAAGGTTTGGTTTATAAAATAAAACTTTAGGAATAAATTTTTTAAAACATTTAAATAGAAAAATAAGGATTCCCTAAATAAAAAATGAACATAATCAGTTCTTCTTACAAACAACATTATGTCCATTTCATCAATAAATAATAGATAAAATGTTGATTAAACAATTTAACCCCATATACAATATGGAATTATATGTGGATAAGGAAAATAATTTGTTATGATTTCCTCAAAAAGAAACTATGATCTTATCAAATACAAAAATTAATGGATAGTGTATCATAATTTCTTCCCCACCTTGTAACTATTCAATCCCACTCTGCATAAAATGATAAATTAAAATGAAAATTTTAATAGAATAAATATAAGTTGTTCGTGATATAGTATATCAATGGATTATTATATTATCCCCCTAAAATATTAAAGGTTTTTGAAAATACATGTACCCCAAAGAATATGATTTGAAATGAGAAACCCATAGAAAGATCATAACATTGAAGTTGAAATTTACCAATGAATCGATTATTTGAATAAAATTTAATTACCCATAGAATATTTTTCATACAAAATAATATAAAACACATTATTTTCACATATAATCTTATAATATTTTGGGCAAATAAGTAAAAACATAACCAAATGAAAATAAATTGAGTTATAGAAATTTTTACTAGTTGGTAACTTGAATTTCAATCCCCTTAGATAAAATAATTTAAATTTAAACTCAAAATATAATTTATTATAAAGGAATCATGATATAACATTAAAAAGTGGTGATTTTATACACCTTATAAATTAATCTAGGTTCATAACATAACAAATTTCCTATGTGAAGAAAATTTTAGATGAACTCACTTACTTATTTGGTAATACTTAGGTCAAATATTCATGAAAGGGAGAACCACATCTGGAATTGTAAATCTTGATAATATTCATGAATAGAGACATAAAATAAATTCATCGGTATAATATAAACTAATAAATATTAATTAGTTGATAGAATGTAATATGATTAACAATAGTAAAAGAGTGACGATAAACTCATACCTCGAGTCCAATGTAACCATGTGTGTCCACAAACTTATGTATAATAATATTATATAAATTATTAAATTTCATAAAAACCTAAATTTTTATGTAAAAATAATATACTTAAATAAATTTTTTAATAAATTTTAGTGATAAATTTAAATACACAAGTATTTATGTTCACATCTTGTATTATGAGGAACATTTGGTTCATTATTTCAAAATGGATTTAGTGTTTTGAGATAGGTCGATGAGGTCATTGAATCGAAATATAATGATTAATAATCATGATTTAGTTATCATTTTTAGTAAAAAATTACAATTTTAAATCCAATGATGATATATGGATTTAAAAAATGAATTACATTTCCATCAGAGAGACGGTGGGCCATAAATATGAATGAGTAATAGTTAGATTTTATATAGACCAATATGAAATTGTGATATATAATTCTTTAACATTTCATAAATATTTTAATATCATAAATAACACATTATTTCTTCCAATATTCTTAGGTATATCTTCATTGTGAATGGATTATGAAAAAAATAATCACATCGCTTTATACAGTTGATAGTCCCCACGTAGGCAAGAACAACGTCATCATTTTTCTGTAAGTAGAATAAAAATCATGTATAATTTTTTTAGAATTATAATTATTTCCTATATTTAATAATTATGTAATATTTAATTAACATATATTCATTATATTTATCTATGTTACATTAAATCTAATGTGTTAGTGAGAATTAGTCACATCACATTGTGATGCAGTAGTCCATTGTACACATGTGAAATGTTATTTTTTCTCACACATATTATAATGTAAGATGTTTTTTTCTATATTAAAATTAATGAAGATTATTATAGTTAGAAATACTATATATATATTTTTTCCATCCAAAAATATTTAAATCAATGTTAGGATGTGAATAAAATTGAATTACCTCGGTTCAGAAGTTGGTAGTCTGCACTATATAATAATGATGACCTCATATACCATTTGATGGAAGGGAACACGGATTTGGGTCATGAAATTAAAATAATAACATATTATTATATGAGAAATAATATTTTTATTAAATAAATAATATTTAATAAAATTCAAAATTCATATAAGAAGAAATAATATAAAAATACTCAATTATGCATGGCACCATCTCTTCGAACAACCTCATTTGGTTAGAACCAAAATCCTTCAAAGGAAGATTTTATAAGAAAATAATGTATTTTAGTATATAGCTAAGAAATTAAAGAAGTTATTTTTTTAGGAAATGACTGATACATATGTGTTTCAATGGGTTTAGAAAAAAGGCAAGGGGAAGGATTTTTATATGTGAGGAGGGTGCCATAATTGTAATTTTGGAAAATAAAAAGGAGTACACACATTTTTCACATGAGAAATAGTAATAAATCAACCATAATTTATTATTAGATATTATTGTGTCAAAATATGTCCAGATAAAATATTATAGAAATGTTTTTTGGTTATTTTAAACCTTATCTTTTTTGTTTAACCCCCATTAAAGTTGTTTTTACCTCAACCGCATTAAAAGATATTTATATTTTTCAATATTCATTATGAATGAAAGTTATGTTGCACATATAAGTTTATATAAATTATTAGAATCCAAAATATTGAATCCATTTTATGAAATTAAATTCATATAAGTGGAAGAATTCAATTTAAAATAAAAATTGCAAATGTGATGAAAATGTTGGCATTAAATATGTGTTTTTTTCATGGAAAAGAATATTTCATGTTGACTGTATGAATAGTAATAATCAATATTTAAATTTAGTTAATATTTAGAAATATATATTCTAAAATTTTACTATAAAAAATTCCAAATTAGAGGGTAGTTTTAATTAATTAAAATTGAAAAATATTATGCATTGGAAAATAGTTTTCAGGAAAAACTAATTTTTATACCAAAAAAACATATCATAAAAACCAATGATAATTTGATTAAAAAGTTATTAATTAAATTAAATATTACTAAATAAATATTATTTTACATGAAATAATATTTAAAACATAATTATATTTTTAAATTTACCAGTTTTTTTAAAATAAATAAAATAATTACAAAAAAATATGAACTTCTCACTGTACTTAAAAAAATATATATTTAAAAAAAATAAACACAACGATAATTTTGATATTATTAAGGAAAAAATTAATTTAATATTTTAATATAAATTATCCAAAAATTCATAAATTCATTATAATATATGTGTGAAAAGCATGATGAAACCACCCTTCTGAAAAAAATACATTTTTTCTTCTGAAAACATTTATTTTTTCATTCAAATGATTATTATTTAAATTTATAATAAATATGAAACCATTTTTTATAATTATATAAATACTATAAAATTATTAATATAGTCATTCTTAATAGTTTCCACTAACATAAAATCTATGTTTTATATGTATAATTTATTATAGTTCATTTATAATTAGTGATGCATGTACAATAAGATATTGAATAGATAAAAATAGATATATTTCAATGTCAATTATGATTGGTTTTGATTTTTCAAAACAAAATGAAACATATAATCCTTTTTTAATATATTTGGTGTAACATCTACACCCCACTTCTATAAATTGCATCATCAAAATTTGAACATGATCATGATAATTAGTGGTTAGAAAAAGAAATAAAATTTCATTGAAAACTAGAATTATAAAAAGGGTTATCAAAATATAATCTTCATAATAGATAAAGGTGTGCATGATGTTAATAAGGAATAAAGAATGAATATTTTTCTATGTACTGTATTTTTTTTGAAGTTATGATATGGATGTTGTAAAATTGTGTAAAACCTAGAAAATAATTGAGTGTAACATCGAAAATTGACAATAATAAAGTCAATCATCCTTAGAAATTAAAAAATATATAAAATCATAATCTAATAATGAAATATAAAGGTTGTTAATTTAATTAGTAATGATGATAATAGGAACAAAATTGGTTCCCCATCGTTTTTCACTATTTTCGGTATTCCATTACCATATAGATTTAGATCATTTTAAAATATACTGAACTAATGTGTAGAATTTCTTCCATTTATCATATATCACCATAAGCACAACATTTTCCCAAAATGATGAGAACTTATGAGAAATTTCTTCAGTCATGAAGAACTAAAATCCAATTTTAATGGATGAAATAACTATAAATGGGATAAAGATACTATTAAATCATTATTTATTGATTAACTTAATCCAAATGGTTTGTACATGGTATGATAATTACTGAAACGAATGAACCATTATAAGATGTAATATCATATTACTCTACAGTACACAATAGTAATACACAATTTAAAACTAAACCATTCAATATAAAAATGATATTATATCCAAAATAACCCCAGTAACCTCAATATTAATGTTTTTAGCATCCTTGTTTATAAAATTCATTTTATATTACAAGAGAAAAAATATAGAGATCTTATCATCAAATAACAACAATCAATTGGTCCCCAAATCACCTTTTAGTTCAATAATTACCTATATGATCAAACTTTTTTCCCATAATTTCATAAATATCCACGATCATATAATCCATAATGGCTAAAAATATCTTTGAAATTATGTCATTATTATGTAATGGAATACATCACCATAAACATAAGCTTTATTTATATTCATCCTGACTACGATTCACCCAAAGTATAATTAATTAGTTTAAGATATCATCACAAAAAACCATAAAAGTGGATTCTATATTATTTGAGCTTATGTTGAACAATAATATTACTAACCAATAATGGATACCAAAAATATTATTTTAACTATATATGAAAAGAAATCCAAATTTCCAATTTTATATAAGCCTTGTTCTCATACCAGCTATAAGAGACTGATACCCATAATCTGTTTTCTAGTTTTAATATTAGAAACATTTATATTTATCAATTTTATACCAATGAAGGTTAAAAAATGTTCTCTATATAATGATTACAAAATCAAAGGGAAATATTGGCTCACTTAGATACCCAATCACCTTTTAGATAAATATTTTAATATAAACATGAAAAATCCAACATTTAAAATTCATTTTAATTTCAGAGAGTATATTACCCACATTATCCAACATCTCAAATTCAATAATAGTTCATCAACATAATCACAAAAAACACCTATAGGAAAAATTAATTCACAGTCTTTCTTTTTGTCCCTGAGAAATAAAAACATAAAAAGGGTGAGGTGAAAGGAATAATTATAAGTCCAAACAAATTATAATGAAAACCTGTAAGAAACCTTTTGAAATATTTACAATATTACTCTTATAATTGATATTACAAATGTAATAATAGTACGATCGACTACCATACCCAATTCATTAGTGGGATATCATCTACCCACAAATACATGGTTTATCAGGTAAGTAACTATCCTTGGGTAATAACCTTAAAAATCATTTTTGTATTATAATTTAAACACCCATAATCATAAAAAATTAACATTGAACCATAATATAAATAATATAAATATATCATCTATTTAATTATGAAAATATTACAAGCATCCATTATTGTTTTAATAACATGAATAACACATGGAAAAGAAATGTGTTATATGGAAATATCATTAGAGAAATTATAATCCATATTGAGGAAAAAAGAGGATAGTTTAACATAAAAAATATATATAATTGGTCATAATTAACCTCAAGGGTTGTTGAAGTTGATGAATATAAATACAATTAATAGATTATTAAAATCATTATTGACTAAATTGACATTTTCACTTTGAAAAAAACATATATAATCCATACAAAATATTAGGAATATAATTTTTCATAGAAATAAAATTATAATCATATAATGTAAACTTAAATGGAAAATATGGAAATAATGGTGGTAAAATCCATTCATGTAATAAACATTAAAAGAAACATTCATTTAAAAAAATAAAATGGAGTCCAAAGTGACCAATCTAGAAAACACTAATACTTTTCATTTTTTATAGTTTTAAATAAATTTAAAATATAATGAAATATATATATATGAATTATTTTATGCTTTTAAAATTACCTATTTGATTTCATTTTACAAAACATGAATGTGGTATAGAAATAATACCTATCTAATAGAAGGAACAAGATCAGTATTACATTGAAAACATTTCATGATATTTAAAAAATAAATAAATAAATTGAAATTATTCATTTGAACAATATTATTGACCATTGGAGTTCAAAATATATGTTTTTCATGAAAATTCGATCAAACCATTTCCCCCAAAGAAAACTAGAACATAGATAATACTGAAAAAATAAAATTTTAATGTAATTCCTTATCGACATTGGTAACTTTTATATCATCAACCTCATGAAATAATGAAATAAAATAATACATTAAATATCACAAACATTATAATTTTTATGTAATAAAATTTCAATTGGTTATTAGAAAATCCTAACGAATGAAGGTAGCTGTACATCATAACAAATGTCCTAAAGAAGATAATTTGAGATGTTAAACCCTTAAAATAATCATATGATTGAAGAAAAAATTAATCTATGAATATATTTTCTATATATAATGTAAATAGACATAATAAATTAATATTAAAATATAATATAATTAAAAGTCATTATACACATAATATAAAAATATTAAATACAATGAATAATAAACAAAATACAATGGAATGAAATTTAATTATGAAATTTCTTACCTCTTTGAAACATTCAACTAAAAAAACCATAAATAAAATAATTCAAATTATAACATAAAATACCATTAAATATTCAGGATGCATGATATTACATGATAATGGAACATTATGTTCACCATTTAAAATTAATTAGGTTCATATCGATACAATATTACTCAATTAATGGAAATAGAGACAAGGTACCTTACTTCATTGGTAATTCCAATATAAAAAACATAGGAAAGGGAGAACCTCATATTTAATTTATGTATAAATAATTTAAATGAAAAAAATCCCAAAATAAATTAATGGTATTTATTTACAAAATAATATAAAAATAGGTTGTGAATATGGAATATGTCTCATATATGTAATAGTGAGCCAATAATCCATTATCTGGAATCCAAACATTCCAAATGTTGCCTTTGAACTATATATAATAAGATTATATAAATTATTTAATTCCTTAAGATAAATTTATATATATAATTACTAATTCTAAAATCATTTATTTCATTTATATTTATATAAAATTTAATTTCCTAATACATTATGTTGATGTTATGTGTTTTGATGATGTTCAGTACATTGTTTCAAAAAATACATCAGTTAATTAATCAATATCACAGAGGAAATTGACCAAACATATAAATAATAATAATAATTAAATATTTATAATAATTATTCATAAATTATTCATTTAAAAAAATTCACTTTTCTTGGAAAAATTAACTATGATACAATCTTGTAGAAGGAAAGTCATATGTTTGAAAGAGTGACATTTTCATTTCTCAATGATCATTATAGAATGGTGGTAAGTAATATCATGTGATTACCAAATGATAACAACATCATTCTTAACATATTATTATAATAAATTTAATTATAACTATATATCATTGTTTTTATGTTGTTGTAAAAAATGAATCTCGTCACTTTATTGAGGATGTAGCCCATATTTAAGCATGAATGCCATCACTATTTTTCTACGAGTGGAATGGTATGAATGAAAATAATATTTTATTATTTAATAATTCTAAATATTTAATTAATGTCATTATAATACCATATTTATATCACATACCTTAATTAATTGTATCCTCACAATCTTCCTTGTAATGTTTTTTGAAAACAAGAAAAATCATTTCAGTAGGTTGTAATATGAGTTATATATGACCAATATTATCATATTGTCATAGAATGGAAAGTGCGAATTTAATTGTGATATTAAAATTACATAAGTATATTTATTTTTTAAATATTATAACTATACTTTTAATCTATAAATAATAAAATTCACAGGAGATGATGATATAAAACAAATTAAATCAGTTCGTGAGTCGGTTGTCCACTGTTTACAAGAATGCTAGTTTCGTCTCCCAATTTATGGAAGTTGAGATTGATTTGGGATATTACAAAAAAATAAATAAATTTATGTATATAATATATAATTTTTCATTATATCATTATATTTTAAGAATATTTTATTTTGGAGGAAGGTGAAATAAAATAAAAAAGCATGGTTTGGTATGATACCTCTTATTCGGAAGACCACCCGAGGATAGAACTAGAATCATTCAGAGGATGGATCTATTATAAAAAAATTATACTAAGATATTTTTTTATGTTTATATATGTTATTTGGATAGTTATTGGCTTACCTAAATTAGTTTTATAGAGTGATTATGTGAGAATAATGGGTTTCCTATTGTATGTGTTGTGAGGGGCATACATTTATATTTTAGAAGAGAACATTTTCCTATGTTTTTTTTCAAGATAATAGGATGTAAAATTTAACATTACTGAGACTTTAAAATGAAATTTTTTAAATATAGGGACAAAATATAATTTATAATTGTTTTTAGATCATATTGAACCTTACAATAGTATAGTAACTCATGGTAAATCTGTTTGTACATTAAGCAAGGTAAATGATTTTCTCAGTTTTGACTATTTATTATGACCAAAAAATAAGATGAAATTATTATAGAGTACAAATTATTCTCAGTAAAAATATTTAATCCATTTTACGAAATTATATTTAAATAAGTGGAATAATTTAATTCATAACAAAATCCACAAACGCAATAGAAATGTTGTTTTTTAAAATGTCAATTTTTCATGAAAAAGATGATTTCATATCAATAATTTGTATAGTATTAATAATTATATTATATTTAATACATATATATATTTAATTTTAATTTTTAAAAAACATTCTTCATTAGGGATTTTCAATTAAATTAATATATAAAAATAGTATACCCCTTAATACAGTTTTAGGAAAATATGGTTCTAAAACAAAAAAATATACAATAATTAAATATAAATATGGGTAAATGTGATTTTTTAAATTAAATGAAGGTAAATATATATTATTTTTATTAGAATCATATTAAGAATATAATTGGACTCTTAAATTACATAGTTTATTGAAAAACATGACTTTTCTATAAAAATATGTATTCATCACTATTTACTAAAATATATATATATTTATTAAATAATAAAAAAACCACCCTAAAATAATTTTTATACGATAATTTTTAAAATAAATTCCAAATTTATTATAGTTTTTTTAAAAATGATAAAATATAATTTTAATATATGTGTGAAGAGAATGAAGAAGCTTTCATTTCATAAAATTCTGTTTTTTATAATTTTATTTTATTTCAAATGATGATTATTATATATTCTAATAAATATATATCCCTTGAATAAATTTTATACATATTTTAAAAATCCATTTCTAAAATTTAGTTAGTTTTAATAATTATAGTTAATTTAATGGATATTTTTAAAAAGAAACATATATTACTGTTCATTTTTATTTGAGAATGCACGCACCTATCTCTATCAAAGTTACTAATGAGAAATATATTTCGTGATTAGTTCAATATCATAATTTCATGACGAATGTGATATAAAAATTCCCTTAACTTTTATTCCAAAAAAACATTGGTGTTACAAAATTCACCTATATTTTATGAAATCATATTGCCTTTTGATGGCTACATTATTAAGGATTCTTTTAAAAGTAAAATTTTTCTAAGTATTTTCCTTGATAAATTTAATTTTTTTTTTCATTTAGAATTATTAATTTAGAAATATGGTTTTCATATGTTTTTTCATTCCTAGAAACAAGACATTATTTTTTAGGGTAATTTTTAAATCTATCATTAAAATGGTTATGTGAAAACATTTGTAATTTCACATAAATTTTTCTTAAAAAGATAGTGTTTAATGATGTTATTTCTTATAACCTATTATAAGTTTTTATGATATAATTAAATTTTTAAAATGAGTATTTTCATATTATTTTAATTTTTAAATTAATTCAATGTTATATTTTTTAAAGGGTTAATAAAAACATTCTATTTCTTAATGTCCATTGAGATATGATTATAATTGATTTTTTAAATGGAACAAATTTTTGATGAGGATGATTGGTGGGGTCCAATATGATTCAAATATTAATTGTTTTTGGATTTAAATATCATGAGAAATATATTATAATCATTATAATAATATTTTCACAAAAAATTGTGTGTGAAATTTTTAATGTTCATAACATAAATCATGGACATTTGTTTTGTTTTCAACCAGAATATTGGGACATTTTTTATTCACCTAAGGATGTGTGAGGATTTCTTTTTAAAAATGTATTATTATTTTATTCACCACATGAGGTGCATAGTATTTTTTGACAATAATGTAATTTCCTTGTGGTTATATTTTTTGAATAAGTGATTATTATGTGACATGCCATATTTCTTTGAGTATGATTATGATCTTTGATTACTGTTCAGTGTCTCAAGATTATAATAACTTTTTCATATTTTATATAATTTACCCTTTTTAGATTACATATAATTATATTAATATTTATGATCAATTCATATTATCCCTTGTTACTTATAATAATAAATTACACCACCACCCAAGTTTTCTCATTTTTAAAGATTTTTGAATTGATGAATTGATCTTATTATATTCATTAATGAGAATTTAATGTCACACCATTATTATTTATTCCTTTAAACACATTATTAAGATAAGAATATTTTATAGGTATTGTAGTATCTTGACCTTTCTTATTGATCTCTTGAGAATATTTTCATGTACTCTTTTTTCCTTTCTTTGAATATATATTTTTTATGGTTTACCTTGGTGATGTCTTGGGTGAAATCTAGGGAATTTGGGAAAGAATAGTGGCAGTTCCCAGTTAGTGATTTGTTTTCTCAAACCACGTGCTCAACCCAATATACTATCTAAACACCGTTAGAAGGTATTCACATATATTTAATATGGTTTCTCAAAATATGTGGCCTATTAATATAAATTGTGCTACACCTTTTTGTGAGGCTGATGTTTAGAGTGAACAGTTAGGGATAACCATGTACTCTTTATATGAAGTTATGCTCATAGAATTTTAAACCCCAAAAAATGTTATTAAGAGTTCTTGATCTGAAATGTTAACAAGATTCCATGGAATATTGATATGTTATATCCCAAGGGGGTATTTGAGACTTCGGTATGGGCCAATGTAGGTATTGAGGGTTTAGGTGTCATTGGGAACCCAAGTGTCTATATAATTATTTTAATAATAATAAAATGTGATAATTACATAAGTGATGCTTTGTAATTTATTATTTATTCCATTTCATACATTTTCAATTAATTGTTATTGTTTTATATCCCATTGGTGTTGTCCTATTGAGTTTTACTCAAACCCCACTCTGGTTTCCTAATAGGTACCCGATAAGTCAACATATTTTCCATACATGGTATGTGCAGGGGCCCAATGTGAAATTGAAAGATAGAGAATGGATGAAGGAAACATATATGGTTTTGAGACCCAATTGAAAGTTTTAAGTGTCTTTATTTATTTTTGGTTTTTTTGTTTAACATTTGAAATGTATTTGGAATTGAAACAACATTTTTTAGATATGAACATTTCTTTCATATTTTTTCATCATTTTGTACTAGTTTTTCAGGTTAAATAATTATTCTTATCACTATTATATCAATTGTATAATTTTTTTTATCAACATCAACTCTTTTTAAACATTAAAAATGATGATATAGTCTCACCATGATCTATATGACACCCTTGCTACTTATCAACAGCCTCTAGTGTATGGGGGTTTATGCTTGAGCTCATGTGATTAACTGGCCCAAGGAACTGATTATTGTAACTCTAGTCAGGACATCACAATGATGTATTAGAGAATAATTTCATTTTATTTTATATTGTCTTAATATTTGGAAAATTTATAAATGAGAATTGGATGATTTTGGAATTTGTCAAGAGATCATGAATGAGAGTAGATAACCCATGTTAGAGGGAAAAATTAAATTACCCAGGGTGGGTTTGTTTTTACTCATGTGTGTTGTTATAATTGATGGTATTTCACCTTCAGTAATGCACTTGTTGGGTGGTCTGATTATTTAATTTAAAGTTATGAAGATTGAATTATGGATTCGAATTTCATGACATTTCATCGTCCATGCATCATTATGTGCACTCAACATTATTTTGTGACATGCATCAATTTTTTCTAGGCACATAATAGATGATTTTTGGGTAAGATGTGGAATTTGAAATGTTTAACATTTTTTGTCAAAATGAAATGAAAAAATGTGAATAATAATAATTTAAAATTTTAAAATAATAAATTTTGTGAAAGATTTGTGTCCAATGGGGAACCTAAATTATGATAATATGTTTACCCTTTTTAACGATGAACTAGATTTAGGGTCATTAAGGGTAGTGACAATACCTCTGTTTTGACCATATGGCACGGTTTGGGGGAATGACTTGTTATGGACCATGTGAACCCCTCTTGTAAAATGTATTAATGTTTTTTTATATATACTATGATGTTTATTTTTGATTTTAGAGGTATGCATCCATGAGGTTTATTTTTCATTGGATGACAAGAGGTTATGGCTTGGAATGATCCACTATAAGTGGATCTTAATGTAGAGATAGTGTTGTGTGAGGGATCAAGAGTGATGTTCCTGGAGAAATTTTCTTTCTTATTGCAGTTTATAGAGGGAGTACCATAGAATATTTTGAAGAGTATGTCTAACATGACCTGTGAGTATCAGCTATAAGACCTTCCAACGTTCACAAGAGGGGTAGAACCAAGGTTATTGAGTATTGGATTGGGTCCATCTAGACTATACATTACAATTTGGATACTCATAATGAGTAGATTTTCATGTTGGTTGTTTACATCTTGTGGGTTTTAGTGAAGCACGGGTGCGACGTTGAATCTTGGAGTGGATAGGCTGATGGTATAGAATGTATGTCATATTTGGATATGTTCCAAGAGTACATTATTCCAGACTCATTGAGATAGGGGAAAGCATATGAGATCAACAAGTTTACACATGTGATTATTTCTATGATGGACTATATATGTTACTTTACTAACTTGTAGTGTTTTTCTCTAATGGAGTAATGGTATGCGACCGCCATGGAAATTCATTTGCAGGACGTGATTAAATGTGACATTATGTCGCAAGATAATATTTTTTTTCTTATAAAAGATTTCCGAAGTGGTGTATCAGGGAATCATATATGAGGGGAACCTAAATAAATCTTATCATGGAGGACAAGTAGTATGTTTTGGATGAGTGGGGGGTACACCATCGTTGGAAAAGAAGCATCATTATGATAATGTTGACTAGATCATTGGAAATAAGAGTGGGAATGGTGAATGATGAGTTACTCTTGATCTTATTTGAGTTCCTTTCCGCTAGTGAGTAGGTTGGTCCAACATTCGAGGAATTGTCTACGATTAATGGTAGAAAACCAAGAAAATATTATAATGGGTAATCTATAGATGTTCAATAGGAAACCATGAATGATTAGAAGTGATACAATAGCAATGAAGTATATAGGTACAATAAGGGGGTATTTTGAACCATAATAGTATGGTTTTTATTGTTCTGCGGGCTATGGTTTCTAGGGTCATGAATGGGGTACTTTTGGGAAATAGAACCAATATCAGTAGGGTTGTGCAACTTAGGGGTCTCTGACAACATCATCAAAAATATGGGTATGAAATTTTCATTCATTTCAACCTACACTGGTGGATAGAATGAATGGAACATCGACGGTTTGAGGTACTAATCATATAGATTATACTTATGGTAGTTCCTTATCAGAAAATAGATCCAATCATTATATTATATCTCCACATATTTTTTGAGTTTTGATCCTTTTTGTGGTGTTTTTAAGTGGTTTTATGATGACATATACACCTTTTGGTGTACCGTCCATAGACAACTGTTTTTGCAAATGATGATATCTTGAAGTTGGGGAGTATTGTATCAGTTTAGATATTTATATCCTTTACATGACTATCTTCGATCCTATAATGGGTATGGAATGGTTAGTATATTACCACGACCAAATTGATTTGTCCCAAATGATAATACTTTTATATCTCCTGAGGGTAACAATTATGTTCACATTGGAGAGTGAGACATCAATGTGGGTCGTGCGTGGACAGTTCATCAGCAAGTTGGGGAGCTCACTACCAAAGTTTCTAGAATGTTTCTAAAAGAATGTTCTATTATGTAGGATTTATTCCCTCCCAAAATAAACCAGTTTCAAGATGTGTTTCCTTAATACATATCTGGGCTACAACATGTGATGTGTATGGAATGTACAATTGATCTTAAGATAAGGGATGATTCAATTTCCATTCCTCCTTATTGAATGGAACCTATAGAGAATCAAGAGATAAAGTCTCTACCGGAAGAGATATTGGAAAACAGGGTTATCTAACTGAGTATGTTTCCATGGGGTAAAATATAGTTGTTTTATAAAAAATATGTGGTGACTCTAAGCTTATTTGTTGATTATAGGATGTTGATCAGAATGATTGTGATGAACTAATATCCTCATCCACAAATCAATGAACTTTTTGACCATTTTAGGGGAGATTTTTTTTATCAGAGATCGAATTTAGATCAAGGTATCAATAGTTGAGTGTTCAACCACCTGAAATATCTAAGACTACTTATATAAGTAGTAATGGACTATTGATTTCATCGTGATTATGTTCGGGATAAAAAATGCTCCATCAAAGTTAATGGACAAGAAGAACCTAATATTACAGATGTACCTAGAGCAGTTTGTGGTATTGCTTTTGGATGAAACCTTGGTGTACTCCAAGAAAATTGATGATCATGATCAACATCTTAGAATCATCCAATGTACACTAACAGATAATTTTCTATATTCTATGCAACCTAAGTGCCATTTTTTCAATGATCGAGTACACTAATTTAGTCGCATCAACTAAGAGGAATGTCTTTCAATGGACCTAGAGATAGTTCAAGCACTATTTTCATGAGAGAATCCTAATTTCGTTCAACATTCATAGCTTTATTAGGTTACCATGATTTAATGGTATGTTTATCAAATACATATACCTTTTGAAAGCACCACTTTCTACCTAGATTGATAAGGGTATAATATTTTAATGGCCTAGATCATGTGATAATTATCTCTAGGAGTTGAGTAGTCATTTTAAAAAACAAAAATACTAGACCTACCTGATCCATTTGTGGAGTATATGGTTTTCTGGGAAACTTTTGGGATTATTCTTTAAGTATTTTTGATGAAGGGGGATTGAGATCTGGTGTAGGGGTATTTTCTATTGAGGCCAGACGAATGGATCTTCCCTACAAACGACATCCAATTAGATATAGTATTTATGATTTGAATTGATTATGTCCTTATATTTTGGATTTCTTTTACTATGTATACTGACCAATAAAATATAATTATATAATTTCATAAAAATATTTGAATCTCCAAAAGTGGAGGTGGGATTATTATATGAAGTCATATGATTTGGATCAAGCATATACCCTCATGAAGGAGACTTTTGTGGCTAAATCATTATGTAAGAAAACTCAAACTCAAGAAGATCATGAATCTAGTATTCTATACAAGATGGAAACATTAATTTTAGAGATGTGTGTTCTTTTTCAGGTTATATAGTATAAGATAAATCTCAAATCTATTTTAGTGGATTATAAATTTTTAATTTGGATTAGAGATAGACAGTGTGAGGATCTAGAATGGTTATACTTGATGGAAATTCATTATAGTTGGGATTTACCTTATTATTGGACAATATATGAGGATACGATCATTTGTTTTAGGATTATGGTCTTTGTGCTTATGAGTATTTTAGATGATTTGATGTGGGAATTTCATTCCATAAAGTGGGTGGTGCATCCAGGTGTGACCAAAATGTAAAATGACCTAGGATGTCATTTTTGGTTTATAGGGATTAAAAATGGGATATTAGGGTTTGGGAAAAAAATTTAAAACTATCAATAGGTGAAGTATAAGAATCAATGATGTGGTGGTTTTCTACATCTATTTCCCATACCAAAATGGATGTTTCATGACATTAATGTGGCCTTTTTGGTTGATCATCTATGGATTCTTTCGAATAATGAATCTATTTGGTTGATTGTGGACTTGTTTAATAAGGTATCATATTTCTTGCCTCTACGGGAGAATTTATTAGTGGATCAGTTTGGAGATTTATATTTCCAATACATAGTCTATCTGGATGTAGTTATACAAATTAATTATTCGAAAATAGGCCCACATTTTACATCATGATTCCGGAAGGGGTGGTAGAAGGTTCTTCGTACATAGGATTTTCTGAGTATGGAATTCCACCCACAAATAAATGGGTAGTCATAATGTACATTACATGTTCTTGTGGATATTCCTAGAGCGTTCATCCTAGACATTTTAAGTCTTGGTATAATCATATTGAACTCATGGAGTTAAAATATAAAAATAATTATCATGAGACTATATTGATGGAACCATAAGAACCACTTTATATAAGGCAAATAGTATCCCCTCCATGTTGGATGGAGGTAGGTGAAAAAATAAATAGGGACTAAGTCTCTATAAGAGACATCAGATCTGGTTCAACTAATTCTGAAATGTATGGCTATAGTTCTGAGTAGAAACAATTCTTATGATGACATACATTAATGACCCCTATAGTTCCTAGATAGTGGTAATTTTTTCCTTTGCATGTCACAAAAATTAGGGCAATGTAGGATTTGGATATAGGGAAAGGTAATTTCCATTCATCTTTTAACAATTGAGGTAGTGAAGAGGATGAATTTAATGGAATATTTACTGGATCTTACACAATGTTACATTTATATAAATTATGTTTTTCATGTGTGACAGCTTCCTTGGTATCACCCAAAAACTTCCCATGTGATTGACGTGGATGATGTTGAAAATCTTACAAATATGTCCTTTGTGGAGCATCTGATATGTGTCATGGATTGTAGCGAGAATGTGATGATGGGAAAGAACCTGCTGATGGGTCTTGTATAGTAGAAACACGATCGTGTTTAGGATGGAACATGGGAGAGAGAATGGAATAAGAGGGCTCAGTGTCTAGATCATTTTACATAAAAATATTAGATATTCATGGGAGTACAGATTGAGGATGGGATATTATAAGGTGGGGAGATTGTAAGATATTGATCTTATCGGAATATATCTCTATCTTGTTATCATGTACCCTTTATTCCTTTCTTCGAGTATATGATGTTTTATTCTGACCTCCGGGAGTTTTTTGGTTAAAATTAGAGAATTTAGGAAGGAGGAGAGGCTTCGCATAGTTAGAAAATGGTTTGACTAGTCTGTTCATCCATCGTAGCAAAACTATGTGAACCCATGAAGAGGGGGTTCACATGGTGGGGGCTTGGATTTTCAATACATGATCCCTCTTCATAGTACCCCTACAACATCATAGGGTGAGGCACATAGGTACAATGAAAAGTTAGGATAACATGTGCACCCCATATAGTATACTAATCTTTTAGAAAATTAAAATAATGAAAATTACATTAAAAATTATTTAACCCCCAAGAATCACCCTCACTTGACCCAATTAGACTATAAATGTTTCCCCTTGTTTGTAGAGTGTTCCAAATTGATTACATGGATTAGTTTCTTCCATTATTAATGAATCTATGTCACGAATTAAGATCTTTACCCCTCTTAGTAAGATATTCTCATCCCTTCTTGTTTCCCTTCCCTCATATCTCTCCTTTTTGGTGAAAATGGAGTGTGGTTCGGTTGTGGGAGGTGGATCAAGAACTAGGTTGGATGGATCATGATTATTTTGATCATGGATGTGAGTATCATATATTGATGTTTTCCATCATCTTGTTATTGATCATTTAACCTCATTTGGGGATTTCCATTGGCGGGAATTCATTATAAATTTTGAGGTAGGTGTTCTAGATTCAATTACCATAGTCATGACTTCCAATTACATATATGTGTTTGGATATTTAAATTATCATGTTTAAAAATAGAATTATGAATTGAACAAATTCATTGATTAATTAATTTATTGAATTGGGCAATTGGATTAATTAATGGGAGAATTAATATATGGGATGTCGAGATTATATAATTGGGTAGATTAGTTGGTTATTTAATTAATGTATAATTGGGAATGAACAATTGGATTAATTAATTGATGAATCATTTAATTGGAATTGTGATTAATGAATTAATGGGTAATTGGGATGGTATATTTTATCAATTAATGTGATTATGAATTAATTTAAAATGGTAATATTGATATTGTTGACATGGACATTAATGTGGTAATGGGTCATATGTATTATATACTGGAAAATGGTTAAATAGTGAACTGGTCATATTATTCCATGTGATTAATGATGTGAACCATGATTCTCTTTGATAATGGAATGGGAATATTAATTGACATGAAACATGATAACAGGGTTAATGTTGATTAACCATAGTTGATGTGATACATGCTTGATATATGATATATGTATGTGGGGTTGGGAATAAGGATTTAAATAACCATATGTGAATAATGATTTTAGTATTGCAATAGAGTTTCCAAATTTCCCTATGTGATATACATGTTTAGGATAGGTACTAGGCATCAAATAACCATATTTAACAAACAATTGTTGGACATGGACTGAGGATCCAAATACCCACATGTGTCATTGAGGTGTGGTATAGGGACCTAGGATCCAAATACCCATGGTGTTTGAGACATGACGTTCTATACCCATGATTTGGTATTGGAATATGGTTCCATTAGTCTATGATATTATTGAAATGAAATTATAAATGATAACCATTGTGTTGTGATATGTTTTACACCTTGGGGAGAGTTCAAAATCTAAAACATGTTGAAGAAGTTATTGAGTGTTCGGGTTTCCATGAGAACCCATGGATGCATGTGGTAAATTGAAGAATAAATATATGTGATAACTAATTAATTTAATAATTTTATTTTACTCTTTTTACCACTTCATACACTATTATTGAATTGATATTAATTTAGATTTCATTCATGGATCCCTAATTTTTTTTAATCACACCATACTCAGGATGGCTAATCTGTTCCAGAGTATATTTTCATTTTTTTGGATAGGATAATGGAAATTGACCTACATTAGATGGATAAGTCAAAACAGAGAATGGATTAGGGATCCATACCTTATTTTAGGACGCTGATGGGAGTTTTTAGTGCCTTTATTTTTTTGGGGTTTTCATATTGATAACTAACATGTTTTTGGAATCAAATATATACTATTTAGTTATGGATTTGGTTTTCCTTATTGGATCCCCATGTGATTCTAGTTGTTCTAGTATTTTTTTATTATTTTTATAGTTATTTCAGTTCAATATTTTTTTTATTTATTTCCAATTGAAGTCTATTTTTATATATTGGGTATTTTCACACTATTACCAATATTAGACCCTCTCTTAGAGATGGATGCCTCGAGTGCATGAGCGGATGTAGTTGAGGTCATGTGGTTGGATGTCATGGGATTACGATTCATGGAACCTCTATTAGGATGTTTTAGGATGTCTAGAAGGGCATTAAGAGGATTTTTATTATAGGGAAAATAATAAAGACTATGATTTTTATATGGTGAATATTAGTGAATCAAAACCCTTCAGTTGTGGGGTTTTAAGACATTTTATGACATATATTGTTTGTTTCAGGAGATTATTATACTATCCAAGCATTGTTTTTCTTTGATTAAATTATATGGTGAAAAAAAATTAGGAATCTATTTGGTAGTTCCGTTAATCTCCCCAAATATTTTTTAGGAGATCTTATAGTCTTTTACTCTCGAATCTTGTTCTATTAATGCATTCATTACAAAAGAGCTTTGATACCAACTAATGGCTCCCAAAAATTAAAAATCCATTGTTGTAATATCCATAGTATACACCAATTCACATATAGACACAATAAATGTTACATTAATTGATTTAGGATATTTTCAATATAAATTAACTAACCAAAAACATATCATTCTCACATAAAGAAAATTACTTACACTATAATACTAATTTCTTATTCCAAAATAATTATTCCACATAATAAATAATATTATCAATAAAATTTAGATTTAAAAACATTTAATTTTTATAATATTAATTTTTATGTAATGAATTGTATATATAATAAGGTTGAGGTGATGCACTGTGTTAGGGGCTGTGAATAACTGATGACTTCTGAAAAAAACAGGGAGGGTATTTTAAGGTTGGAATAAATATTATTAAAACAATTCCATATCATTGATAACATGGTAATATATTCATGGATAACACATATATACAAATAATCAAATGGAAAATAATAATTGATTTTATATTTATGGAATGCATAACCCAAGCCGTTATAATCATTCAAATATGACATCATACAGTGAAATCATTCATTAACTGGTAATGAATATTCGTAGTAAATAAAATATTTTTCCCTATTAAACCAATGAATAGTTAGAGGGGATGTTTAATTATAAGACGTAATAATTATTTATTAATTCAAATTCATTCATCATATTAAATAAATGAAGTACATAATCAACATGGAATTGTAATAATTTAAAATAAATCTAGAAAAAAACAATTACAATGATTTTATATTCATGCATGGTGAATCAATGTAATAGAATCCGAATTAATCAATCAAGTAATATTTTTGACACACACAATTTCAGGTATGTAATCCTTTCATTTTTTATTATGTATTTAATGTTTTTGTGTGATGTTTGGGAGGGTTCTGAAGACATTTTTTATGTTTATGGTGATTTTATAATGGTGAAGGTTTGGTGAAGGCTTTTTTAAAATCATGAATCTCCAATATTAAAAAAAATTCATATTTAGAAATTGGATATGGGTAATGCACATGGTTAGACACACGGTTTGGCTAAACTATGTGTCCACCTTGGAGAAACTAGGTAAACGAGAACATGGACCATTTTTATGGCTAGAGAATGGTTTCCATAATCATAAGGTCAAACCATTAAAGGTCCCCCATGAGGAATATCCTGACACATGGTTTGTGAACATTTTTTCCTAATCGTGCAACTGACCATGTATGGTTTCACAAGATCCTAAAAAAGTAGATCAACTTCGGGATTATGTTTTAGCCCTTTTTTATATCCACATCATCCCTATCTCAAATTTTCTACATCAAAATGGATTTGGAATCCTTCCCCATAAAATTTTATTGGATTAGGAGGTATTTCATGGTGTATTAAACATTGATTCCGAATGTAAGTTCTACTTTATGGTAGTTTTTGGATGTTTTTCACTGATATACAGCTCCATCACCCTCAGTTTCTTATACATATTTTGACACATAATTATTTAATGGGTTTTATGCTAATCTCGTATAAATTTGGATTTTTAAAGAAAGTGGAAGAGATTTAATGTGTGATTTTGGAGATTCAACCTGTTTTTACTAATGTTTTATTTCTATTATTCATTTTTTCCCTTATTCTCGAGGGAGGAGGATTCTCTCTCAACTAAACATCTAAGAACGTAAATTATATTATATAAATTGATTAAAATGAATAAATTTTATTATAGAATTCTTTTGGAAACCATGTTGTAGATCTCATTTAGTGCGATTTTGTGTGTTTTATAAATTTCAAGTCAAATTGTTGAATTGTGAAATATGGTTGTGCAATGTGAATTTATTTCAGGATTTTAAAATGTTAATTTTAAAGTATGAATTTTTTGGATTTTTTAATATTGGTTAATTTGATATGTTTTATATAAAATTATGGGTTTCTTATAGTATATTGAAATGGTTTTTTGAATGGTTTTGCTAAAAAAAACAGTTTTATTAAAATGGTTTGAATTTGTTTGTTTGAAATGGATTTGGATTGTATGGGTTATGTCAGTTCATTAATTTTAAATGATTATAAATAAGGTCATGTACTATTATGGAATAAAGGGATGTGTACATGGATAAGGGTCATGTTTCATTGGGGAACCAAAAATATTTTCCACTCTTTGATGCTCTCATGGATGGATGATCAAATGCTCATGATTATAAAAATTTATGAGAAGAAATAATGTCTTTGTGGTGATTCATTAAATTTGTATGTTGGAATGGATTTTGAAATGTTTTTCTGTTGTTTATTTGTTTATTTTTCTTGAAATATATTTTTGTATAGAAATTTTTTTAATATTTAACCACATGGATAAGATATAAATTATTTTCCATTGATTATATTTTTTTTATATAAATGTTATACATGTTCTATCCTAGTCGCATGAGTTGGGATGTCATTTGGGGAAAGCATACTGAGTTTCAATACTTACCCCAACATTTCCACATTGGTGCTTTTGTAAGTATCATATATTGATACACATGTAAATGTAATTTATAATAATTATTTAGTGGTGTATCTTGATACATGTGTTGTTTTTTTGTGTTGGATGACAGAGCACATTTGTAGTTTTGGAGAAATGTCCTTGGAGTCTATGGATTAAGTTGGGTTTTTCTTCCATTGTCTGGTTTTATTTTATTTATCATCCATTTTGGTACATTGCATTGTCTAGTTTTTATGTCAATGGTATTACATTGAGTTGTTTTATATTATTATCAGGAATCATGTAGTGTAATTTTGGTATGGAATGTTTTGTTGGGTTGTTTTATTTTAAAAGGGAAAATCACTGTCCCTCATATAATAAATACCTTAGAATTTTTTTCATGCCTTTAACCACTTGGGGATTTTGGTTACGGCCATATAATGTCCTTCCTCCTTCTCAATCCTATGAGGTGCAGGAGGATGTTAAAAATGGTATCTTCAAGTTTGGTACGTGATTAAGAAGTAGTAATTAGTTCTCTCAATCATAGAGTTGAGATTCATTCTGTTTTATTCCTTGATTTGGGATTATATTATGTAGTATGACTGTTGGTACATTAAATATAGAGCATAAAAATATATATCTAATATTTTTATAATGAACATCATGTTACCAAGGATTTGGGTAGGTATGTATCATGGAGACACATATTGGAGTGTCATCTCGTTATCATGGGTTTATCTATTGGGACGAGCATGAAATGCATTTTATAAAGGAATTACCAATAAGGGTATTTATTTAAATTAGAGTAATTATTTATGATATGGTGAAAAAGTGTTGATTTCTGATATTTATTAATGTTTCTTTCTAATGTATTTTTATGAAAATGGTATGAAATGGTTTTTGTGAAATGGCATGATTTAAAAAATCATGGGGAAATTTTTCAAAAATGGTTTAATGTGAATAAGATTGAATTTTAGAAAACATTTTTGTCATGTTAAGATGTTATAGAATATGAAATTTTTAAGAATTATGTTTTTAGTGACTAATACATATGGTGTTTGTCATGTTTATTGAAAATGCATTCGGGATGGCGTTAGAGAAACCAACTAGAGGAAGCTGTTGAGAACATGGTTCCACCTAAGCTAGAAGTGAACAAACATTTCTTTTAGAATATTATCCAATATTTTCATGATTTGGATAGATGAAAATGATAGGATGAACCATGGACATTAGATCATTCCATCAAATTCCAGATGAATAATCCGCCCATATTTCAGGGTTATTAAGAACTATATAAGGATGTTGTTTGACTGAATATGATGAATTGAATATTATATTTATCTGGAACACCGGTAGAGATTAACGTTATGTTAAAGATTTATATATTAGAGGATATTGATGTCCAAATGTATGATTTAGTGTTTCAAGATAAATTGGAAAAATTCATACCATTGGAGGATTTTGAAGAATTTTTAATCACAAATTTTATTTTCATACATTCATTAACACAATAATGATAACTTTTTTAACATGAATATGGAGAGCCTCACAATGAAAGAGTATGTGGAAACATTAATGAATTTAGTGCACTTTTCAAATGATATGGGGAACATTCAACTCTATTTTCACAATTCTTTGACCTTATGTATTTGGGATAATTCTCTTGTGTCAAAAACATCATATTTTTTCCCAGGATGAGGGAAATAAGAATAAATCTCGTTAGTGGAATAGACCTACCTATAGGGATTCTTTGAATGTCATGACTCCTCAATTGGGGAAATCTCAACTTGTATATTAAGAAAAATTTCAATAAGCTTTCAATTATGGGGAGATGATTAGGATAATATTGATAATGAATCCAGAAAATTGGAATTGATAGGTATGATTGCTTTAAATTCAACCATTATGAATGATTTCATTGAGACGTTTTAATTTAATTCAATAACTTCATCCCATGATTTCTGTTTAATTAGTTTAAATGTTTTGATTATTCCCTCTATTTTGACACATCTATCTATTCTTGGTCATAAAGAATGTTGATATATTAAGTGTAGAGAGTGTTCTATAGTAGATGATGGATCCAAGAAGATATGGGAGTACTCTTTAATAGAGATGGTTGTATATGATATAATACATGTTATGGTTTGGTAGAAAACATTCAGGGCTCACATCATCTATTAATCATGAAGGGTTAGTTTTATGACAAATGTTTTCATTGAGCATCTCTTTAGAGGAAACCAGAATGTAAAGGTAGGTGCGAGGGTGTTCTTGGAACCAAAATATGGAATAATCTCATACACATTAGGAAAATTAACATTGGAATCTCTATAAGAGATCGATAATAATATTTTTCCCATTAGTTTTTGATTAGTTTCCACACTAGTTTTTTGAAACAAATTCAAGGTTTATGCCTTTAAGGGATGTTGAGTTTACTATTGAACTTTTCCTGATGATCATTCCTATTTACCTCCTTATTATTAGATGAAACTAGTATACATAATATAGCTAAATGTTATGTTAGAAGAAGTGGAATGTAATGGGATATTATGGCCTAGTACATCTCCATGGGAAACACTGGTCTTTTTTGTCCCAAAGGAGGATGTAAATCTTCATTTATATGTGGATTATTGTAATAATTACATTGTTTTGTTAATTAATAAGTATCAACATCTACAAATTATTGATATGTGGTTACAATTTAATGGGGATTAGTGTTTATCTAAAACTGAATTGTGAACATGATTATCCACATCCATGTTTTGAAGTTGGTTATTGCAAGGATAGATTTTTGGAGTAGATATCTCCATTATGAATATGTTTACATGTATTTCAATGTTAAAAATACACTGGATGTATTTATGGAATTGATGAATCATATATTTCAACTGTATCTAGATTAATTTTTGGTGCTATTTTTTATGAAATATTGGTGTATTCATTGACTAGGAAAGTGAATGGGCAACATGTGGAGATATTGTTGGGAATCTTGTGGGATCGTCATCTATATTCCAAAATATAAAAATGTGATTTTTTGATACAAGATGTTTGCATTTATAGCCATGTAATCTATGAATTTTGTGTTTATGAGGATCTAGAAAGGGAAGAGGTTGTTACCTTTTGAAAACATCCCAATAATGTTTTTGAGATACAGGATTTCCTTGGTGTAGGTGGGTATTACAGATTCTTTTTTCATGATTTATCATAACTAGCTTTACCTATGACCAATTTGAAAAATAAAAATGTTCAATTAAAATTGAATTATGAAATTTAGATTTCCTTCCATGATATCAATGTTTTCCTGACATTACAAACAATCCTGATATTTCCAAATCAAGACAGAGTTATTTGGGGTATTATAGTGCTTTGAGATCATGGTTGGGATGTGTCCTCATTCAAGGAGATCCTGTTGTTTCCTATGGTTCATGGTAGTTATAGTTTCATGAGAAGAACTTCACATAAAAAAATTTTATATAGAATTCGTAGATCATGCTTTGATGACATTGAATCATTACATATTTGGTGAAAAATTTAATATATTTATGGATTATAAGATCTTGAAACATATTTTCTCAAAATGGGATTTGACTTTGAGAAAAAAAGATGGATAAATCATATCTTAATGTTTTAAATTGGTTTGATGTCTACACCGAGAAACAGAAATATGGTGGGAGATCTATTACACAGAATGTCATATGCTCAATTGGAAAAAGTTACTTTAGATGAGTTCCTACTGATGTTTGTCCTAGCCGACATGCACATGGATTTTCAAAATCAAGGAGAGGTTGCAGTTTTCTTCTTAGTTTCTTTTGTTCCGGATTTGGTTGAGATAGCTAAAGTGGAATAGTTGTCCAATCCAGATTTCCTAATTATGCAGCTAAATCATAGAGGTGGGGAGACCATTGAGGTATGTAAACTGGATTGTAGTGTAGTGTTGTGGTTTAGGAATTGAATCGTTATACTTATAAATTTTTAGGATCCACATCTTAATTCTTAACACCGTTCGAGCTAAGATATTAATCAAAGAATATAAAATATGTGTATAGAGTTGAAAGAATATATTTGGGAGGTAGGTATGAAAGGAAGGTGGCTATGTTCATTTTGAGCTTCTTAGACTGTCATAAGAATTAAGTAGAGCATTAGCGGCCAGCTGCTATGTTTCTATCATTACCTTTTCTTTTTTGGAAATTGGAGAAGATAAGTGTTAATTTTTTAATAAGTGTCCCTAGAATAGATTGGAAACATGATTCCATATGGGTTAAAGTTGATCACCTATCCATATTAGACCATTTCATCCCTATTCATAAATTTCATATCGTGGAGGATTATTCAAACATCTATATCTATGAAGTGATAAAGAGGAATGGGGTACCGGTTACTATAGTGTCAAACAGATATATGAGGTTTAGATCTAATATCTCAAAATACTTACAAAAATACCGTGGTACTCAGTTGAATGTGAGAAAAATGCATTATCCCTAGATGGATGGAAAATCAAAAATGATTATACAAACATTGGAGGGAAATATGCGATACGGTGTAATGGATTTTAGTTCCTCATAGTAAGATCACATACTGTTAGTGGAGATAATGTATAACATCATTTTTATAGACTCGATACAAATTGATCGTTTTGAGGAATTGTATGCGTGTCCTTATCATTATGCAATTTATTTAGTGGAAATATGTGATACTTAACTAGATGGGAAAATCCTTCTCAGAGAGTCAAAAGGGAAGATTCTAATGATTAAGAAACCAATATAGATGGAACAAATTCATCATAACTCATATACATATCATCATTAATGGCCATTTTCTTTCAAGGTGACTGATCATGTATTGTTAATGATCTCTACATGGATTAGGAATAATTTTTTTGGACGGATAGAATGTTATATCAGTGGTATATTGGAAATTTATAATACTAGAACTAGTTAGATAGGTTCCATATCCATGGTATTTCCCACAGTGGTTCTGTGTTGCACTTAGTTTATTTCAGTTTTCTCTATTGAAAAAGTATTATCTTGATCATGGGAAAGTTATTCAATTTGATCATGTTGTCCTAGAGTTTTATGCTTCGTTGTTGAACATGGAAGTGCATATTTTGGAAAGAGAATCAAAAATATTTTGGGGAAAAACATTGTTCTAGTGCTGGTTTTTGGAAAGCAAGGTCAGAGTCAGGAAGAAACATGGGAACAATATGTGAAATGGTCAAGATATGGATTGAAATATTTTGGGAAAATAGTATTTTACACATTCTGGGGATAGAAAGACCAGTGGATCTAGAAATATAGGACCACCAGTGTTAGTTTAGTTTCCCACTTATTTATTCTATTTAAGTATGTAATATGTATGGATGATGCGGGGGAGGTTATGGAATAAATTTGGGATGTTTTTTGAGAATTTATAATGTTTTATAGTTGGAGCGTATATTTGAGAACTGTGCATATCCTATAGGAATGTTTTGAACAATTATTTAGTGTCTTGAGTGAAGGCACAAAATTATGTGCTCTGCTTTTCCAGACCTTGCGGCCCCCCAAGAGAAACTTTTAAAATTTGGATAGTAAGAGTTTTATTTTTGGTTTCTGGTCTTTTTAACCATGTGGGAGTACTATGTAAGGACCTCCGTGTAGCAGATCATGAGACAACATTAGTACATGATTTTACATAACCATGAGACTTACCATTCTTGGTTTAAAAACATGATCATTAAAAAGTGGATATGGGTTGGGATTAAATTTTAACAACTCATTTTTATCCAATTCGATCATAACTTGAAATTTATCCCTCCCAAATTCTATGGAACCTTTCCCCAATAATTTTTTATGCGATCTGAAGGGATTTTTTTGGTGCGTTGAAGATCATTTCCAATGTCAAGTCCTTATTTATGTTACTTTATGGTGGGTTTTCATAGATTAGATTCTCTATCTCACTCTATTTATTAGATCTAGAATGTTTCGGAGAGATCTCTGATTTTATATTCCAATCATGTTTATAATTTTCTTTTTAAATGATAGGTAAAGATAACTATGGCAATTATTGGATATTCAAACTATTTTCATTAGAAATTTCATTATGTTATTCATGTTCAACATAATTCTCATGGTAGGTGGCTGTAGTTTTGACTCCTCTTCTTAGAACATGGATTCATATTTTCAAATAGGATGAGTTTATTAATTTTTATTGAGAATGTTTTTTTAAATTAATGGTATAATCTATCTTATGTGATGGCTTGTGTTTTTTATGAAATTTTGGATAAATTATGTAATTTTCAAAATTTGTTGTGAAATTTATATGATTTTGTCATCTTAAAATATGGAGTTTCTAGTTCTCTAGTATATGTTTTAATTCATTTTTAAAAGGATTTTTTTATTGAAATACATTGAATAGAGTCGTTCAAATGGTTTTCACTAAAATAACAGTTTTATTTAAATGATTAGAATTAGTTTGATCAAAATGGTTTGGGCATACATGGGTATTTTGACTTCATACTTTCTCTATGACCATAAATAATGGGGATGTAGTGTCATGACCTTGTCAAGTGGAGACTATCCCACGGCTCCGTAATCCCTCCTGCAATATGCCAGGGGATGGTGACTAGAACACTGTAGGCATATCTCTAACATGGGGGGAATATCCTTATTACCTGTATGGACAGACACATCTCCAATCCCAAAAATGCCAAAATGTAAAAATACTAATTGAGAAATGTATGCAACCCCCTATAACACCCAACCATAGTAATGTAGTGAAGTGATGGAAAATAAACATGGCCCCAACACATGATCCCCAATAAAGAATGTATGTAAACTTGTTTATTAAACGCATCCACTGAAAACCATATATGAAGGAAATGTAATGGGGCTACTTTCTGAAGCCATAGGAACACCATGATCTGTCTGAATCACAAGACTTTGTCTGATCCTAGACCACCCCAGACACCTTTGAAAGGTTTCTTATCTACACAAGATAGAACACATGTGGGAAAATACAGTGAATGGGTGAATATAACAATACTCACTAGGAAACCCCAATAACACAAAGCAATACACATGGTAATGTAAAATTATCTCTACATAAGTATATGTCTACAATATATAACAATAATATCCATTTATAAGCAAACATTACAACGCAACCTAGGGTAAGTCACGACCACTAAATACCACTACTATGGATACAAATCAAATATTCCACAAAGCACTCATCTGAGAGAACACACTCTATAGTCCGATAACATTGATGATGACCACCAAAGAAATAATAATCATTGGAAAACATCATGGGGGAGAAACACAGAATTATAAAAATAGATACTATTAATCAGATGTGGATCATAGTGAGGGCCATTGGGTGATACCGACCAATCAATCTTCATTTACCCACTATTTATAGGATCGTTGATCGATAATTTAGGTTATGTTAATAGTGAATACACTACCTAGGTCCCGAAGAAGGAATATCAGATCCACTACCATCCCCACAGGGGATTCCAAAAACTCTATCCTGAATATCCAGATGAAGTGATAAAATTGTTATGAATTGGAAGGAACACTGAAAAACCTTATGGGAAATGATACAGGGAAAGAACCCTAACAAATCTCTTCTAATATACTTTGTAGAAGGGAATCAATTTACATAAAAGGAAATAGTGTACAGTGAGTTGTTTTCATAGCCACTGTACCCCATGAACCCAGGTAATTCACTTGTAAAAGGCCTATTTCAATGGTAATATATCCAATTTAAAACCCATCACTATTCTCATAAGGGTTGTCTTAGTGAAAGGATCCCAACACCAATGTTGGGACAGGAAACATATTATCTTATTAAATGTGATGGCCATTTTTGTGAAATGACTTGACTCGTTCCAGTCAACCCGACACGACATGGATCGGCCTTTCCCGTTGTGCCCACTACCCATTGGGACACCTGGACCATCCATTTGGGACACCTAGTGTAACCTGATTCACATATTCCAGATCTACTATCATGCTATGCACTGGCCAGCTTACTCCTCATTCCTAGCATGCCACATGGCCTAGCGTGTCTCCCGCTTGGCTCTCGTGGCCTACTTCACCTTGTGGCCTCCGTACATCTCGTGGTCCCCACATGGTCTTCCACCTCTGCTGGCTCACTGCGGCCTCTGCTACACGTGGTCCCCATGTAGTTCTTCTACCATGTCCACGCGGATCCAATGGCTCTACACACTACAATGCAACATCCAGTTAGGAATCTTCACCAGAACACACTACATATAGCTTTCTTCATCTCTAGAATCCACTCCACACTACCACATGCCACCTCTAGATGTCACACCATCATCGCTTTTCTTTTCCTGAGAGCTACCCGTACCCATTCTAGTTATCCTTTATGTAGATTTTTCAGCCACATATGATGCCAATATTTCGAAATTGATGATGATCTTGGTTTCTCGGGTCCCTATATTCCTAGATTGAGCCTTAAATATCATTTCTCATCGAATTTTTTGGGGTTTGATCATGCTCTGATACACCCGAAGATGTCAAGATATGGATACGAGGACACAAAATAAAGGAACATGAATAACGGAGGGAGAAAAGCACACGAATTCCCATGGAACAATCCTCAGGATTTTCTCATTTTGTCCTCGATTCATTCTCTTTATAAGGATGAATAAAGAGAAAAAAATTCCATCTATGTTAATCATACCAATGACACAAGTATCTATTCATTTTTGTTGAAATGATATTCATTAATCCAAGATTATAAAGAGGATGGAAAATCAAAAAATAATCATCCTACATTGATTTTGGATTGATCGTTGTTGAAGAACAGTTCTGTTTATATAATTTATGAGTTCATTAACTCTGTTGGAAGACAATCCATGATCTAATCAATTCAACATCACCATTTTCCAAGATTCATTCTTGCCACACCTCATGGAAATTAAAGGATTATGTAGATAACCCTAAATTTCATGGAAATTATTATTTTAAGAAAAACATTTATACATGAAATAAAAATATATATATGAAAAAAAATTGTACCATTAAGTTAATGAACTAATTTTCATAGCTATCGTATATTGGCTGATATTAGGCATCACATTGGGTAAATTTTATAGTCTGAACATAATGGTGCCCTCAATATTTTGATCCAGGCACCCATTTATAGGTAAATCATTTTTTTTTGGAAAACTCCTCTCTCATGATATTTAATGTTTACTATTTTTCAATCAATTATTTAGGCCACAATTGGGTTTATAATTTCATGCCATGTCAGCGTATGGTCTTAAAATAATTTGATAAAATATTTAAAATAATACAAGGAAAAATTTGGGTCATTAAATTCTCCCCACCTTAGGGATTTATGTTCCCCGAACTGCCAAACCTTGTCTACTCCAAATGATTTGGGTATTGTGCATGAATATGTGACTCCTGCTCCCATGTGCTCATCGGGATATTCTTGGGCAGCCACCAGACACACACCAGGGGTTTCACTCACCCCTGAAGGATCCTCGATCTGCACTGGGTACTGATCAAATGTTTCTCCATCCCTGATGTCCAGCTCCCCACATTTGATGATGTGTGATCGGTCTTAAATGTTCCTCCTCAGCTATAACATGTAAAAGACAATATGTATCAAGTGAAACTAATGGAGTAGAGTTCATTGGTATGCCACCTCTCTAAATCTATTTAGTATCCAAAAATGGATGATCTACCATAGAGATAACTTGCCTCCATGACCAAATCTCTTCCACCCATGATGAGGTGAGACCCTAAGAAACACATGGTCTCCCTCCTCAAACTCAAAGTGTATCTCTCTTCTATCTTCGAATGAATTCTTTCATATCTGCATAGTTTTCATCTCCTCCATGAGGATTTTCAACTTCATAGTAGTATCACGCACTTACTCCAGCCCACGAGTGCTGACTCTCCTTGGTCGGTCCTGAAAAATGGTGACTTTTAGGTTCTCGAGTACATGGCCTCAAATAGTTCCATACCAATGATGGAGGGGTATCTATTATTGTAAAAAAACACCTCTAGTGGTAGGTGATCCTCCTAACTATGACTAATTTAGAATACATAGGCCCACAGAATGTCCCCTTGAATTGGATTGGTCCTCTCCATCTGAAAATATCTCAAGGGATAAAATGTCGTGCCCAGGCATAACTGTGTCCCAAATGCCTCCTATAATCCCTTTCATAACAGGGAAGTGAAACTTGCATCCTGGTATGAAAGAATCATGAATGCTATTAGAACCAATAGGGGTATATATACACTGAGAGTGGGGGGGGGGGTGAATCAGGGTATAGATATTATTTTCAAAATTATTGTCTTCCCACTAGATCATGTCCTCTTTGTTACAATTGTCACATTGTTTTCACTTGCGTGTTTATTATGATCACTTATGTTCTTCTTTATCTGATGATGATTCTTTGAATGAAGTGTAGGGAAGCAACTAGGAAGACATGGATATTTTAACTTGGTTTACTTTCACTAGGCTACGTTTAAGGAGCATAAAATGCTAAAGTGTAACTGTACCAAATCCTCAAAAGCTAACTGCCAATTTTTTTTGTCTAGATCACCTCTATGCCTAGGAACACTATCGTTCCAATGTTTAGGGTTATCTCACATCTTCCCTAGGGTCAATCCCTATTTCTCTCTATCTCTGGGTCACTACCTATAGAAAGAATAACCTTCTTCCTATTCTAATGCACACTGCACATGGTCGGGATCCACTCATAGTTTATAGACCTGGAGGTCTCTTCATTATAATTAATGAATACATACTCCACTATATGTAGATGCTCTATTGATGTCCAAATTTCACCAACTAATGAATACCCCTTTTCACTAAACACTAGGAAACACACTTTGTTAACAACTTCGCAAATCACCCTACATCACGAGGCCCCCAATTTCTTGAAGGTCAAACAACTCTTCACGAAGCTCCCTCTGTTTCGCAAATCTCAAGATTTCATAAAGTATAGGTCATCACAGATCTCAAGTCGTCGCTGAGAGACTTCCTTCACGAAGCTCGATTAGCTACTACGATGCTCTTCCTTCACAAAGAACATTGTCTTCGTGAACCACCTTCGAGAGCTAAGAGAAAAAGATTTTCTCCGAAAAAAATCACTACTTATCTCGAGGGGGTCAAGGCCTACTTATAGGCCATTACACCGATTCTAGAACCTTAGACACGAATTCAGTTCCAGGTCATCACAAATCGATAACCTCTAATATTTCTGCCAAAATTATCTCAATATCACGAAGCAATATAGAAATTTTTCGATCGCGGAGCTCGTTGTAATAGTGCAGCATCCCATAAATTCCTTCATGCATTCACTGTGAAGCTCCACTCGCAATTACCTTCTTCTCCGCAATTATCTTCTACTCTTATATTTTCTATGTTTTTCGTAATTGCGAATAATCATCGTCAACATTATTCTGGTCTTCACAAAATCCAATCCATGAATCCTATCTTTGTGAAACTCATGCCTTTTCCATATTTTGATGAGATCATTAAGGAAATTGTGACACCTTATATCTGTTATTTTATACCGCCTCCAAATTGTCCATTCCTTTTTCATGATTCATTATCAACATGGATTGTCAACAACATCTATTGAACTTGACAGTTCACCGTGGAAACCTTCTTTTTCAACAAACACAATCAAACAAAAAATGCTCTACTGTTACCTTGAGGGGGTTTTTCCCAACAAATGCCACTCTATAAAGCTAAACTATATTCTATAAGTAGCGGTTCCCCAAGCATTCTACTGAACTATTCTCATGAATAGATATGACGTCGACATGGGGAGTTGGTAATTGATAATCTATATGGTATCATATCCCCTAGAAATATGTGGTAAAACCACTATGATATAAATAGATATCTCTTCACACTTCCACTTTATCACATCAAGGGTAGAGATAAACCTATTGAAACCTGGTGCTCAACCTTCACCTACTGGAACATAAGGAATCACAAAATGAACTCTGCCACAACCTTCATCATCACATACTACCAAAACTATTGTCGGAGGTCCTAGTACATATTTTCCACACAAAGATGTATTTTCAAATGGGATGTGTGATAATCCCTTAGAAGCTCCTCCATAAATGTCATTGTTACAACTTTGAGTCCTTTGAACAAAATGACGTTCTCCACATATTTTAAATATCCATAAAGAGGATTCTATATGTATAAATAAGAATGTATAGTCATGAAGACTGTATCCCCAACCTATTCTTACATAACTCACTGTAAGAGTGTAGGGGTAACAACCATTGACATGAGATGATCTCCCCCATCTCCATCCATAACGGATAACTTCAACAAGGCCAACTGCTCTGACACCTCATCCAGAAACTTTGAACTCAATCTCTTGTTGATATCATCTTTCACCAAGTTACTATTCCAAGGAGTATATAAAATATCAATTTCATAATTCTGGTACAACTCTAGCCACAAAATCTGTTGCATTCTGAGAGATGATATACTAGAGATACATGTGATAATAGTAGACAATAAAACGCTCTCCAATTTGGTAGTGCCTCCACATCTTCAACATGGAGACTATCGAACCCAAATCCAGATCTTGGTCTAGGTATTTCTGCCCATGTAGTCTCAAATAGAATGAACCATAGGAAATAACCACTTTCCTCTACATAACGAATAAACCATTACACATTTCGGAAGCATCTCATAACACTATGTACTCGAAACACTCCTCCAGTAATCTCAAGAATGAGGTGCTCATCAAATACTCCGTCAACTACTATAAATATTATTAACACTTCTCCTTCCACACGAAAGGTTGTACCTTTCGGGTTAATGATATCATAGGTGTAGATATCTTGGGGAGATCAGTTATGAATCTATAGTAATATCCTCCCAGACAAAGGTAGTTCATCACCTCTATCACTCTCCCCAGGGCTCCCATGATATCACTACCACGAACTTCACTGGGCCCAATTCCACATGATCTTTCGATATAACATCTTCCAAAATGTGGACCACCTAAATCCAGAACTAGAATTTTAGAAGTTTCCCATTAACCTATTGCTCTTGGAGTATGTATATAACCATCCTTAAGTGTCTCACATGATCCTCCTTGAATGCAAAAACAAAAGGACATCATCAATGAAGACTACAATGAACCGGTGTAAGTGAGGTTTGATGATCTGGTTCGTGAGTCCCACAAACACTACGGGGGAATTTGTTACACCAAAGGGAAATACCAATAACTCATAATGGCCATAGTGTCATTTGAAAGCCTTATTCGGTGTATCGTCGTCTCGTACTCGCTGCTCGTGATAGCTTGATCAAAGGTCAACCTTCGAGAACCATCTTTCCCCTCTTGAATGGTCTAAGAATTCATCAGTCCTTAGCATAGGATTTTATTTCTTCAAAGTCAGATGGCCGGGAACCGATAATCCACAAACAAACTCAAGATCTCGTAATCATTTTTGGAAAAACAACAGTAGGGCCACCCATGGTGAACCACTAGGTCTTATAATTCCCTTCCAATGTATAACCTCCTACTTTAACCACATATCATGATGAAAAATTGGATCCTTCTAATATTATGGGGTTGACTTTGATGTCATCATGCGGTGTAAGTCGAGGCAGAAGACAATCTCATGGTAGGGAGGTAATCCTGGGACATCTAATGCAATGATGTCCTCGTACTCTGAAACTAATAATGGGAACAAGATAATCATAAATTCTACTACACTAAGGGTCAGTCTAGCCAAAATATGTGTAATCAAATGTATCATCCAACGCATGAGTCCATCATATGCTTCTTGGGATTCTTTTTCAAAAATAATAGAAAACCTCATTCAATTAATGTGGACACATCACACCCTTCGCCTAAAACAACTAATAAATTAATGGACCGATGATAACAAATTCATACCAAGAATGACATCGTAGGTCCCCAATGTAGACTAGAAGAGGTTCCAATAAAAATTATTGACTCAAATGGTAAGGTCAAACAATGGGCATAGATATCTTATCATCAAGTCTCCACCTATAAGTGTCTGTGAGAATAAGTTTTAATGTAATGGTTCTACCTAAAAATCAAGGTATCATACAAGATATGTGGCAAGAAAGGAATGACATGAACCTATGTCAATTAGTACTGCAGCTGAAGTAAAAAAGACCCATCTCGTTACAAAAAAGAACTCTATAGCCCCTTAGTCAAGTGACATAGTCTCATGCAGCTATCCCAACCGCTATCCTCCATATCCTAGATCTTGGTGTGGACCACCTGGTGGTGGTTGTGTTAACAATTTGAAAGGTCACCCACCTCCCACTTCCCTCTTAGCTCCTTCTCCACATCAACCACCATACAGATCATCTCACTCCTGCCTTTGAATTTTCCTCGGTGGCCCATCCACTAACTCCCTATCAACAGCATGGATAGTTGGAAAATATTCATGGATATATCCCTTATTATAAAATGTGTAGTGCTACCTCACTATTGTATTACTAGATCCACCCTATGAAATCTAAACATTAGATCATTTGTCCTGATTCCTCATATTAAATCTATTTTCTACATTCTGATCCCTAAGGATGACATTGATTCCCTACTTCCATGGTCTATGCACTTCCTTACCCCCTAAAAAATGTCACCATCTATCTATGCTTACCAAGAAGAAGTCAACCACTAAGGCCTGCTTAGACACCCCAACATACGTAGGAACTCTCAGAGGGTTAATTTTGGCTGAGATGTATCTGCACAAATCTCTCCCAAAGGTCTGATCTAGGAAGTACATATCATCAAACATATCGATTGAGTAACTAGAAAGGTTAATGAACCTCAATGAATACACAATTACTATCATACTACCATGTTGGAGCTAAAGAAACTAATGTATATACATATTAATCAATATAACTGGGGAGAAATCCTTTATATAGTGGCACTCATACTCTATCAGTGAGAGTGTCGCCTATTCATTAGTTTGGGAACCCAAACTCCACCACCACCCTATTGATTCATATAGAAGTTTCTCTTCTAGGACCACCATCTAATCAGTGGGTTTCTAGGCTGGACAAAAAACTCAAGTCACTACCTCAATCCATTCTTCTACCGCATGAGGGTAAATCTCCCCTTGAACTTGATGGGTCTATGTCCCTGAAACTCATGAAGTACCCTTATCCCACATGCCTCACCTATTAGTACTTTAGGTACCATAGGTAGATCTAAAGTGGATGTAAAGATGGTGCACTATCAAATGGTGACATCTAGGAAACTTGACTCCGCAATAAAGCCTCTTCATTGAGGGGGTCATCCTCATGATCAAGCTCATTAATCCTAGCTTGTATGCATTCTAAAGGCATCCTGTAAAGAAATAAGATATACCATGGTCAATGATTATATCAGGATAGCTGACACAAGAAGAACATAGAAATCACAATCCATTCCTATATAATGCATGTACCATTAATTTCCCTCTAAGTTGTATTCTTGTGTACTGAGTTGAAATGTAGGTTATCAAAGTGCTAGTGTATGGTTACATCAGCCTCCACATTATCACTAGAGTCCCTTAAATTATAGTATAACTCAAAACACATAAGAATATTTCCCTAAACCAATATCATAGACTCTTGGTCCTATGGTAGAACATAGAACCTCTGATACCACTCTATCATGACCACCCATGTGGGGCCCATTATGTGACCCCCTAATCTCACCTCCAATAGACCAACGGTTGGTGACTAGAACCCAATGGAGATATCAGAAACATGGGAGTCATTTCCTCAGTACCTATAATCACACACACATATACATGAATAAAAATTCCACTATGTAAAAACACTAAGTTTACAATGCATGAAAACCACAATAAACCACAACCAGAGTACGATAATGAACATGCTAGAATGAAAAGAGGGGGAAAATACGTGCCCACCCAATAGAAAGTGTATATATGAGTTCTTGGAACTCAATCACAGAAATCCCAACTAGAAGGTATGGTACTGGGGCTACTGTCTGAATCCACAGGAACACCACACTCCATCTGATCTCATATAGCATTTTCTAGTCCTCGTCGACCTTGAATCTATCAATAGATCACTCATTTTCACAAGACATGATAGGTGAGGGAAAGGCCCATGAAGGTGTATGTATAAAAATACTCAGTAGGACACCGCAAAACCAAAATGCATTATACAAAGGAAAGTGAAATCATCTCTAAACAATTATATGTATACAAAATATAACAAGAATATCTAGATATACCCAATCCATTCCAAATAGACTAGGAATGTCACAACTAGGGCATACCACTACTAGGGATTCAACTCAAAGATCCCACAAAGCAGTCAACTATGAGTAAAAACCTTTTGAGTGTAGTAGCACTAATTTCGTCTTTCCAAGATGTACAATTTGTCAGAAACTAGCTTGAGACAAACACTCTGAAAGACACGAAGAGATATGATACATCAGATTAATATCATAACAAGGGACATTATGTGATACCAAAAACTGTATTTGAATTAAACCTCTAATTAGAGGATAAAGACATAATAAAGTTTGTCACATCAATACCAAAGACTATCCCTAGAGAATGAATAAGGATTAAAGGATACCCAATGGGCCTCTTGAAATATTTCGACAACTCTATATTAGATATCCTTCTAAAGTGATCATAATATTGTGAGTAGGAAATGATACAGAAAAACAGTCAGGGAAATAATAAATTTAATTAACCATAATGAATTTCATCCATGATACATTGGATGTGGTAATAAATTAATGTAGAAAAGAGAGGCTGCATGTGGGTCGTAGTCACACATGTTGTACCCTTTGACACTAGGTACTTCCCGTGTAAACAACCAATGTCAGTGAAAATATATCAAAGATAAAACCCATCATTTCTCTCATAAGGATTGTATCTTGAAAAGGGTAACAACACCACTAATGGTGCACCCAATGGATGTGGTGTTTAAATGTTATGGTAGATTTAGTAAAATGATCTGACCTGGCTCGTTGTGCCCGCTAACAGTAGGGTACATGGCATGACCCGATTCCCCTGGTCTGACCCAACTGGCCTAATCTACAATGGCCCATCCATACTTTTGGATCAGCCTAACGAGCTTCCCACTCATCCTAGTTTCCCTCCCGTTCAGCCATCCCACCATGCTGCACCCCGCAGCCTCTCCGCATCACACAGTACGCACACAGTCTACAACATCTACTGGCATGATCAATCCTTCACGTCCCATGGACCCCATGCAGTCCTATTGGTTTTTCCGCAATGATTTGTCATCTTCATATGCCACACCGCTGAATCTGGTCACCAACACCTGTAACTGGCGCTCTGCACTGCCACACACCACCTCCAGTCACTATTGCCTCCACCCATTTTAACCTCCATAGAGCACTCTATAATTCCACATGTCGCCTATGTCTGCCGCATCACCACTGCATCACCACATAATATTGATTTATTGGAACAATGTTGGTGGTCCATTCCATGGACTTTCGGTCCACCTCTGGTTCCAGGATTTCAAAATGGTTAAATATTTTGGTTTTTTGGGGCTCGATATTCACAGACCCGACATCTGATATTGATTCTACTTGAATCTATGGGTTCGATCATGCAAAGAGTTTCCCAGAAACATCAAGACATTCCAATGGTTTGACAAAGACAATGAACACTAAGAACATATGGAGAAAATTACAAGAAAACCTATATAATGTACCTCATCCTTTTTTCATGTCTATCTCAATTAATTCTTATTATAAGGAAGAATAAATATAAACAATTACATATAATTTAATCCTACTGCTGACCTGCATGTTAATTCCTATTCCTTGAGTTGATATGAATTTTAACATGGTTATGGATGGATTGGAAAATCATATAACAAATTTCCAACAAAGAGCTTTGATTGATCATTGATGAAGAACGATTATGTTGTCATCATTGATGATATCCTCCAACTCTTTTAGTGTTATGACCCCTCATCCACTCGACTTTTCATCACTATTTTCCGAGAGGGTTCCTCTACACATCTGAGAGGAATTATACGGTTATGTTGATAACACTGAATTTACAAAAAAAAATTATTATTTTAATGAGAACGTCTCCATGTCGAATAAGAATATTTTCTCCCATTATGTCCAAATTTTACTTTTCAAAAACAACCCATGATGGATGATGTTAGGCCTCACATAGGGTAAACATAGTACCCTGAATGCAATAGTACCCTTAAATTTTAGATCTGGGAACCTTTTTGAGGTTATTACACTTTTTGATGAAATATGCTCATATGTGATTTTTAATGTTTATTTCTTTCATACATTTATTTTGGGCACAATAGGCCTTAGAATCGCATGTCATCATAGGTCATGGTCTTGAAATAATTTTATATAACATTTAAAATAATACATGGAAAAATCATGGACATTACTATACCATTAGGGAACATATATTCATCACCTTGTATAAGGGGCATGTGTCAATGGGGCATAATGAGATTGGCCAATTTGTGGAGATTTAGTGGATGGAAATTAACCACATGGGAGTATGAAACTATCATAGATTTATTCATGTATGTGTGTATGTGGTGAATCCTGTAATGGTATTTTCATAAAATATTGTGAAATGGTATTAATGTACTTCTTCTACTTTTAATTAGAATTTTTTTTTGGAATAAAACTATATGGATTTCATATAAAATGTTATCAATTAATTATATTAGTTTTTTCTATAAATATACAAACATGTTCTATCATTGTGGAATGAGATGGGATGCCATTTGGGGAAGGCCTATTGAGTTTCATTTCCCACCACTGCATTTTTTTATATTGGTACTTTTAAAAATATCATTTATCAGGACACATGAAATGGTAAAGTCTCACACTTATTTAGTTGTGAATTGTGATACATGGGTTTTTTTTAGTGTTGGATCATGGATCATGTTTGTAGTTATGGAGCTATTTCCATAGATTCTTTGGGTTTTGCTGGTTTTGGTATTCTATTGTGTACTTATTGGTTATTTATCATCCATTATGGTACATTATTTTCTATTTTTTATGTCAATGATATTAAATTGAGTTTTTGACATTATAATCAAGAATCTTTTATTTGTAATTTAGTTATGGCATGTTTGGTGGGTTTTTTTTAATTTTAAAATGTAATATCATCCCCAATCTATTAATAATTAACTCAGAATTTTTTACCGTCCTTTAGCATCTTGAGGATGTCTATTAAATCCAAATAACGTCCATTCACCTTTTCAAGACAATGTGTTGTGGTATGATTTTAAACATATCATGCCCATGAAACGTACAGTTATTCTATATGAATGTAAAAATATTGAATAATCCATTAGTGAAATTAACATGGTAAATATGTGTTGTTTAAATGGATATATAATAATGTAAATCACTTGATAAAAAACCATGAATTCAGAATATGATGTATAGGGTATTTTCATAATATAGATAAACGATATTTTTTTCAGGAAATTATTTTAAATCTAGTAAATTAAAGTCTATCTCTTAAAAATCACTTTTTAAAGTAAAATAAATTGTATTCATAGAGGAATAACATTTTTAGAAAAGATATGTTTAATTACAATGCATTAATGGTTAATAAAATGGTAATACTTGATTATTTCACTTATCAATATATAATTTTTACCTTTCCATACAAATGTAAGAACATAAAAAAAGATTGAAATAATAATTTTGATCAAGATGTAAAATATTATTAAAATAATTAGTATTTGAAAGTTGAAAATGGTATTTTATATGAAGAGATCATGAACTAAATGATTTGATAAAACGAGTTCTATGATTTTTAATGAATCAATTAAATATTATCAACAACATCCCTTGATAAGGTCAAACGAGATGTGTAGATTGCCTCATTAATTTAGAACTCATTAATGTAATGTGGTTGAAAATGAAAAAAGTTGAATGAAATTCTACTTTTTATTCCTTTAAAATAGTAAACATGATTTTCATTATGAAAAATTAAAATTAAAATTGGTAATTTTTTTCATTTTATAGGAATATATAAATTTAAATGACCATGATTGAAAAAGTATATGATAGTGAAAAAATGTGGTCGAGAGGTGAATGTTAAAAAAATCATTCATTTGAATCTTTTGTAAATAATTTTAAATACAAACCTTATAAAAAAATATAAGAAGTATCCTATTAAAATATTTTTGAAAGGGAATATTATATATGAAATGATCAAAAACAATTTTTAAATAATATATAAAATCATTTTGGAATTATTATTTAGGATATGTGTATGATAAGGAAAGAGTATTATAAGGAAAATAAAATTTCTATATCAAATGATTCAAATAAAAATAACATTAGGATTTTTTAAAATTTAAAATCAAACCTAGTAGAATAGTGAAACTAAAATTTAATAATATCTTCCATGAAAATAGAGAAAATTTTGGTATATAATGTAATTGATTTTATATATAAATCGAACAATATAAAATCCATGCATACAACAATACATGCCTCAATTAAATAAAATAATATACATGGAACCTTATAGATGGAGAAATATATAATTTAATGATTAGGGAAATTGAAAAATTAAATGAATGTTAAATTATATAGAATGAGAAATTATTGTGGACATAAATATTCCACAAGTTAGTACGAAAACCATGTCAAGGAAAAATTAATGAATATCTTATAATTTTTAACAATGAAATAAAATTAGGATAATGAATCCATTACCATTATTTTCCATATTCCCAAAAATCGATTAAATTCATGTATAAAATACAAATATTCATTAATTTTTTTTATTTCACAAAATTATTCAAGTTCAAAACAATTTATATGAAACTTTTGGGTTCATTTTTTACATTCATTACTTATTTTCCATTAATATTGATGATTGGTTATTAAAAGCTCAACCTTTAGTTCTCTATATTATTGTATTAGTTCTGGTAATAACATTACATAAAAGGATTTGTAATATCCATAGATATAAGTTTTTTTAATTTATATCATTCTAGGGGATGAATATAAAATTTATTAATTTACTATAAAAAATAAATTGAAATTATGAAAATGACATTGTATTCTCATTTTGATAGGTTATAAATAATTAACATAATTTATTTTTAATATCTTAATAATTATTGAAAATTTATATTTCTAGAATCATAAAAATTTCATAAATATCATATTTCATTACTAAATCTATTTCTACAGACATACTCTTATTGGAAGTGGTTTAATTTTAAATACAATGTTTATGGAGGTGGTAGTATATATGTACCACGAGTGATGTTCTAACTTTCTAAAAGATGAGATTAAATTTGGAAATTGTTACTCCATAAAAATAAATAATTTTTATATACTTAAGCTAAAAATTTTATTATTTTTATGGGTTGTAGATATTTGTGGGAACTATATGATGAATATAAATTTAAAATAAGTGTAATTATAGGTAATTAACATTATAACATAAGAATAATCCTTTATTAAGTGAAGTATGTTTTAAATGGTTGAATTTTTATTAGAAAAGAGCCTATGGGTTTTGGATATGAGGGTTTGATTGGTTTTTTCATATCTATTGTTTAGAGAAAATGGATTGTGATGGTAAAAGAAGTTGGTTATTGATGGGATCTGCTTATAAGGGAATTAAGAGTAACTTTTGTAATATAAATTTCATAATTGAAAATTACATGTCATATTCAAGTTAATTGGAAAAAAATTGACATTTTTAGAGTATAAGATGAGTATTAGTCAAGATACACATTTTAATCCAGTTATTAATGTGGTTTTGTAGGACCACTCATAAATTTGAATCATTTACCTTTTCAATCCTTTATTGAGGGGACTAACATTTACCTTTGAAAAATTCTTTTTATGAAAAACATAAAAATTTACTTAAAACATAATTTTTAAATTACATTTCAAAACTCATCTACATTTCCTTTATATTAAATATAACAATATTTAAATATTTTATTTTAATATAACAATATATAATTCGATGAAAGAGAAAATTATACTATTCAATAAAATAATTTTCTTAAACCCTAACATTCATCATAAGAAAATATTGGTACGAGAAATAAAAAATAATATTTTATCATCAGAAAATAGTTTGAGAATATAAAATTTTAATTATTTACTCAAAATATGTAAAATAATGGGGTGATTTTTTTATTAATGACAATAAATGTTTAAACATGAAGTCGACTTAAATTTTTTTCATAAATATATCAAATTAACTATATATTAATATATTATTTTTGTAGTGACAGATTTTTTTATAATAATTGTTTAAAATATTTCTATTTTATTTATTATTAATCAATAAATACTATAAAAATAATTTTTTTCAAAATTTAAATTTTAAATATCAAAAGCTTTTACTTTTATTTTTTTCAATTAAATACCTATTTCTTGTGAAATAATTGAAAAAAATTATTCCATTTTTTTATTTATGTTTACCATTCACTATGAAATATATAATTGATCAATTTAATTTTGTGTTCCCTAAGATAAAATATTCACTTTTTATTTAATGGAAAATAGATACTAAATTCATGGGGTGTTACATTATTCCCCCTTAAATAATTTTTGACATCATTTTATTAATTCCAATTCATAATAAAAATGATTTTTTCCAACCCATCCCATGAACCCTGTGTCATGACTAACAATTTCCCACCTCCCATAGGATATGGGATAGCGATGGGTGCAGAGTAAGCATTTCCAAAAAATAGAAGGGATTTCCTATAAATCTGCACACACACCCATACCAAAAAAAAATATTTTGATTTAAAACACAAATAATTATATATGAAATCTAGTAAGGCAACCACTGAGAGTATCAATACAAATTGAAATATAAACAGGCAAGAATACAATCCCAACTAAATTTGAAAAATAAAATCTTCTGGGTCTCATCTGTAGAAAACCCTACCTGAAGAGTATGTATAGTAAGCTGTCTGAATGTCGCTGAAGCATACCACATCTATTAGGTCACCCTAAATCCCCATCTTTATCTGGCACACCACGGACTCCATCAATGTTTTTGATCATCTATACAGGACAAGACACATGTTGATGAAGCCTAATCAAGGTTTAATAAAACAAAATACTCTATATGGACCCCTAAACATATTGTTAAACCACAAAGAAATACACAATGAAGAATACCAAAGAGGAACATGATGTGTTTCCTATATGAAGTACAGTTAAGAGAATCACTAGATTCAGGTCACACCATGATAAATATACTATGAATGACCATGTATATGAAAATCCAAGGAGACACACTCCACATATTTATAGGATACACACCCTGTATAGCCGTAGGAGACACACTCCCTATAACTATATGAGACACACTCCATATTACAATATGAAACACTCTTTGTATACCTATATAAGACACGCTCCATAAAACCGTACGAAATACACTCTATAAATGTGTAGGAGACACACTCAGTATATGCATTGGAGAACCAATCCATAAATTCATAGGAGGAACACTCCATATATGAATAAGATGAACCCTTTATATATATGTAGAAGACAAACTATGTATATGCGTTAGAGACACACTACATGTAAGTGTGAGGGACACACTCCGTATCTTCACACAACCAGCAACAAGATATCTCTCTTAGCATGCTTATTCAAGGATAAACTACTCATTGAGCCGATGAGTTCATATGCCAACCATGATAAAAAATCTTTTAGTGTTTCTCAAAAGGAAAACCATGTCAGTAGGGTCCCAAATCCTCCAACATCTCATAAAATGGACATGCGGTTTGAGTGTTGTGGGTATTTAAGTAAAATGTGCAAGGTGGGGTCGTGGTGCCACATGACTCGACGCACCAGGTCGACCTAGCCCACCGGTTCCAGCCCACCATTGTTGGTCCTGGACCACTGCTAGCCCGAATGTGGTGGCCACCACATCCACTCCATCTCCCCATAGCCTGTTGGCCATGTCTCCCTAGGTTAAAGCGATTGGACCACGTTTCAGACTTTTGGTCCAGACTACAAGCTCGCACCGGCTTCTTAGTCATAGGTCCTCCGTCCGATGTGGCTTGGGGATCCACATTCTCTCACAATCACAACATGATGCCACCTGTTGTAGCTGCCGCCCGTGGCTGATGCCGCCACTGGATCCCTCATCTGATGTAGCTCCAACAATCCAGGTCCCACTACAACCGATGTGACCTTCATGGTCATGAATCCGACATGCATGGTCATGTCTTCCACATGGTGCCAAAGATTTCCAATACCTGCCATCGAGTTAGCATTCTCATCTCATCGTCCTATGCCAGGAAAGGTCGGAGCTTCCACCTATGACCTCCACCTCTTGTTTCTGCCACCACACATCATTGTGGTCCTAGATCCCACTTTAGGTCATTTCCCCCATGAATAATCCGTTGAGATTTTGGGATAGTGTGGATTCCTGACATATGAACATACAAATGGGTACAAGTCTAGGATTTGTTCGTGTTGGCCTTGACCCTTCCTTGTTATAATTGGAAATTGGTAAAACATCAAAAATTCTATACATAAATGAATTATAATCATTGTTAATCCTTAATTCAAACCCCATAACATGAATCCCAACCCTACATTATGCACTATACGTGAATCAGTCTGTTCATTTATTGATTCACATTCATCACAGGGAAATGAAATAAAGAATGAATTTAGAAACCAAATAAAATGACACACCCTACATTCAAAAACAATCAGTTGGAGGAGAGAATTCTTTTTTGATTGTGATCCATCCACGAAAATCCATGATCTGTAACTTCTTGATATTTATTTGAAGATCTGATATGTAAACAATCATCAATTGTGAATGAGAATCATAGTGAACCAGAGAAATTCTTCAGTATTATGTTTTATATCACTGTTTGTTTCCCCTGATTAATGGAGGAAACACGTTAATGTGTTTCTAAGTTATAAATGAATTTCATTGTTTACATGACACTACATTGTATCATCTTTGATTTGTCTCACCGTAGTGCTTCTGAGTAACTATTTAATGTTTAAGAAATTATATAAAACAACTTTTTATGTATATTTTATATTTATCCTAAATCACCCATAGATTATCTTTTCTATTCATCCTAAGTTGGCCGATGATAGGCCCTTCCTATGGTAAATCCGCTAATATAAGCGCAATAGTGCCCTGGGATTTTTTTCTAGGAAACCATTTTGATGTTACTAAAACAACCCACGCACACTATTTATTTCATAAATTTAAAATATTGTTCAAATATTTATTTCGTCCACCCTGGGCCTCAGAATCATGTGTTTTCTCAACTTCTGGTCCCCAAATAATCTCATATAATTTTCCAAAAATTTACATGGAAATATCAGGACATTAAATTCTCCCCAAATTATGTATTTATGTCCCCGAACACTAAAACAACTGGTTAACTAACAAAAGGGGATATTGAGAACAAATCTGATCCTCCCACACCCATGTTCTCTCCTGAAGATACCCTTGTCGCCACAAAACATGAACTAGAGAAATAGATCACACACTAAGGTTCATCTCATATCGATTTCTGATCTTCACATATAACTCTTCTAAATTTTCCCGATCATCAATGTCAGATAGCACTAGTCAATGACTTGTGATGGGTAATGTACATATATCTTCACCAGGGATACATGGAATACATCATGCACATGCTCTATCTATGTTGGAATAGCCCTGTGGTATGCCACCTCTTCCAATCAAAGTAGATTAAAAAAATGACTGAGGAAACATGGAGGTAATTTACCACCACGACCAAATCATTGAATCCCACAATGAGGAGATACCCGTAGGAACACATTGTCTCCCTTATTGAACTACACTGGTTTCCGTCACCTATCACCATAGGAATTCTGATTGATCTGTGTAGTCTTCATCCACTACTGGATGACCTATATCTTTTGTATGGTAGCCCACATCTTCTCTAATCCCTTGAGCATTGAATCATCGGGGTTAATCCAGCAAAGTGGAGACATATAAGGTCACCCAGACATGGCCTCAAATGGTGTGACACCAATGGTGGAGTGGTGTCTATTGTTGTACACAAACAACACCAGTGGTATGTGATCCTCCCAACAACCTCCAAAATCAATGATGTAATCCTGTAGCATGTCCTCATGGACCTGAATGGTTCACTCAGACTGACCATATATCTGGGATTGGAATTCATTGCTCAAGCGCAATTGATTCCCAAACACCTCTGATAATACCTTCCACAAATGGGATGTGAAATGGTCATCATGATCCGAGACACTCATCGATGAGATCCCATGGAGTTGAACTATCTTTAATATGTAGAGGTGTCCCATGATATCTACTGAACCCTTTTCTTGAATAGAAAGGAAGTGTGATGACTTGGGGAGACTCTCAACCGTCACCCAGATGGTATTGTATCCTCTGGATGTACGTGTTATACCCATCACTATTTCTACCTGTATTCCATCCTACTTATAATCTGGAACTTGATGGTGTTTGTTCAAAGCCACTGGAACCTCGTGCACATCCTTCACTATATGGAAGATGAGTCATCTAGAGAAGAACCCTTCCACTACCTTCTTCATAATCAGCCAGCAAAACTAATATCATAATTCATGGAACATCATTTCCACACCTAGATGTACCACCAAATTGGATGTATGTAACTCCCTCAACACATCATCCTATAATGTCATCTTTATAACTATGCATCCTTTGAAAATGATGACGTGCTCACCCACCTTTCGAATATCCATTTGTTGTGAGACCTATGGAAATATTAGCACATGTAGTCTTACAACTGATATCTCTAAGATGAGCCTCATGCAGGCACTGTAATATTGGATGTGTTACCACCATTAATCATAGAAAAGATGATTCATCTCCATTGATGAAAGATACCTAATGTGATGCCAACTTTTATGAGGCCTCATTTAGTAGGTGTGAACTTCATCTCCTTCTAAAGGAATCTTCCACCATGTTCGCATTCCCATGAGTATAAATATATTGATGTCATAGTCCAAGAGGAACAATATCCAAAACTGCTATCACCAGTTTAAATCCTTTTGAGAAAGGATATACATGGGACCATTTTGGTCTGATTAGATGATAAACTTCTCACCCATAGGTAGTGTCACCATATCTTCATTGCCAAGACTACTACTACCAACTCTAGATTGTGGGTTGTGTAATTATACTCCTGTGATATCAAAATCCATGAAATGTAATTAATAACCACTTTCATCAACATTTGTACATAACCATGTCTGGTCCCTGATGTGTCGCATAATACCACATACTCGACGGACACCTCAATAAATATTATGATCGGTGTGCTCGTAAAACTCCATCTCAGCTGTTGAAAGCTCTCCCAGCACTAATATTTCCAAACTAATGGTTTCCCCTTTAAGGTCAAGGATGTCAGATATACTACTACTATAGAAAATTGTGGCAAAAACCTCCAATAGTACCCAACAAAACCAAGGAATCTTCACAGCTCAGTAATGTTCATGGGTAGCTCCCATGTAAGAACCACCTCTATCATCGATGGATCTAAGATAACTCTAGCGTCCAAAATGATGTGTCCCAGAAAATGGAACTCTCATATTTAGAACTGATACATAGAGATATTCCCATAAAGCTGGTGGACTTGTAGTAAGTCCAAGACCACCCTAATGTGTATTGCGTGCTCCTCCTCGGATGTTTAGTACACCAGGATGTCATTAATAAAAACCACTACAAACAGGTCTAGGTAATACTGTAATATCATGTTCATGAGTCCCATTAAAACGGTTTTTGCATTAGTCAAGACAAATGGAACCGCTATATACTTTTAGTGGTCTCACGGACAACTAGAAGCCGTCATCTAGACGTACTCATCCCACACATGAAGCCAACGATAACATAATTTGAGGTCTATAATTTCGAATCATCTCACTCTGTTAAGCTAATCGAAGAAGTCATCAATCCGTGGTAGTTGATACTTGTTCTTCATGGTCACTTGATTTAGGAATCGAAAGTCGACACAGATTCTCAAGCTCCTATATTCCTTCTTGGAAAATAATACGGGGACTACACATGGTGAAACACATGGCCTCACATTTCCTTTCATCTACAAATCCTTCATATGTACCCTCAATTCATGAAGCCTTGTGGGAGACCATCAATATGTCAGTGTAGATATCCATGTCATCCTATGGTATAGGTCAATATAGAAGTCTACCTACTTGCAAAAAGGTGTTCCAAGAACATATTCCAGAAATATTTCTTCTTACTCGACCACTACTACAAGAAATAGAGGACTCATCTCATCCCAATCAACGAGGGCCATGCCAGCCAAATAATGTGTGATCATCTTCACCCTCCTACGTGAATTTCTATCTAGAACTTCTTGTGTGTCCATTTCATTGAAAATATAAATCTTGGTCCCATCTCCGTAGACACATTACACTATGTTCTTAAAATATTCTATCTGAAAACGAAGTGTGGATAACCATTCTGTACCTAGAATGATGTCTTAATTCCTCGATGTTTCTACAATGAGATCCCAACCAAAACAATTCCCCCTAAGACTAAATTCACACTATTTTAACTACTGTATGATCATCTAATCTCATTCCATTTAATTATCTAATCACTAGATTGAGTCAATGGTTCTTCTAGAATCTTTGTGTCTCAAATAAGGATCTTCGATAGAAAAGAGTGATTGGCACCTGTGACTATCAGAACTGAAGCTATGGTGGAAAAGACATAGATTTTACCTCTTATCATCTCATGAGACTTGGGATTTATGCCTCCATCACCTGGTAATGGCATCTCCTATGTCAACTAGTTCGTTGAAAACACGGTGGATCAGTTATGGTCTTGTTGGTAGTGCCTTGAACCTTCAGCCGCCTCTTGATGCACGTATTGCTCCTCTACCACATCTTCCTCATGGAAGACCACCATTTTCCTACCTCTAAGAGTTCCTCTATGTTCTATTGAGTATCATTTGGTCAGTCATTAGGATCGTTATAAAATCTCTAGCCATATGTCCTCGACACCCACACGAGTAACATAACATCTCATTTGGTTGATCTACCTAGAAGCCTTGCACTGCAGATCCCATGTCCTTGGATCATCCCCTGGACTGTCTAGTCCTCTTGGGCCCTTGTCTCATCTATTGGATACCTACTGCCAAATCCCTGGCTTCTGGCTGCTCGGTGTACCTCCCACCATCAGTTCATGTCCCACAAGAAATATCTCTACCAGAAGAGCTCAGTCCAACACTACAGCATGCGTAGGGATGATAAGGGATATCATTGACGCCCTTGTCCCTTTGAGAATCCCTACTTGAAGGTATGATCGTTGAATAATGGGTCTCAAATCATGTCTCTAGAGTTTCGAAAAAGATCCATGAATCTCCCAGAGTACTCTGCCACTGTCTAGATTCCCTCCTGCATATGCAGGATGTAACATCCCAGATAAATAAGGAATATGGAACTTTTCATATTTATTAATATTTTTGATTTAAATATTAATTTTACATTAAAGGGGATGCTATGTTCGATAGCGTACCTGATACACAACAACATGTTTCTTTGAAATCTTACGTTGCACACTAACAATATAATATTATTATATTAAATGGTCTTTAACTCAAAGCCATTTTATTGGTGGGAAGGAACAAAACTAAATACAATATGATTATACATTTTTGTTAAATCTAATTAAATTTATCCTATAAATGTTAGAGGCTCAAAAAGTGAATGAATCTAATTTTATGCATAATTTACATTAAAAGGTCGATTTACCTCCTTTGAATGTAGAACCCTCTATAAATATAGTTTTGGTCACTTTAATACATTCTATATGAAAAAATAAAATCCTTATTTAGAATGGGGACATCAAATCTTTCTGTAATATTTTTGGAAGTTTTCCGAAAAAGTTCATTTTTTATGAATTGTTTAAATATTGTATTTTAATTTAAAACTTTGTTTTAATATAATTTATTTATATGGTTAGATTATATTTTCAATTGTTTTTAAAGTTTAATTAGAATATATTTTTACCATTTAATCCTATTTTGGTCATTGGAATTAATTTCACTTTGAAATTGGACATAAACAAGTGTTAATTTTTTGAGAGTTATTGTTTCTTAAAAACACACTATTTGTTTTAACAAGATGAATTAATTTTTAAATTAACTAATGACACTTTTAATTTTTGAATTTTGTAAAATAGACTTCATTTTGTAATTTGTAATATCAAATATAGCTTAGGCTGAATTTTAGGTATTTTTCTAAAAAACGTCAATTTTTGATGAATAGTAAAACCGCATAGTAGTAGTTAAAAAAACTGAATTTTTCATTTAAATGAAATTTTACCACATATGTGAATTGAATTTCGAAAATATGACATACCTGGTTGTTATAAAGAAGAAAAATGTGGTCCATTAAGATGAAAATAATTTTTGGTGAATATTAACTTTTAAATTTTATTTACCGCGGTTAATGGTAAATAGGGTAATTCAAGGTAAAAAGAATATTATAATAATTCAATATTACATTAACACTTGTCCTAACCTTATTGGTTGAGTCATGGACCACCATGTTCATCATTGAGTCGATTTTGGGACCCCATTAATCCACTTAAGAGTGATAATGACACTTTAGATTAATTATTTTAATGAAAGGAAAAAATAACATAAACAAAAATCATTTAGTAAATTAATTTTTATATGGTGTTATATAAGAAATAGTTTTGTCTATAAATATTAATTGGAAATATAAAAATATTTCCTACATTATAGTATTTTTTTATAATTTTTATACATCGAATAAATTAAATTATTCACGAAACAATACTGATGTAGTGATTACCTCATTAATAAATCATTTAAATAAATAAGATTAATAACATCAACATAGCATCCAAAACATGTACAATTATTATTGGATAATTTTATTTTGACCATGATTCATATTATATTTTAATCTAATTATTTTTTGACCTTTTGAAACCGAATATAAATTTATAATAAAATAATATTTTCACACATTCCTAAAGAGCCCCTCCTCTTCCTTATAAAAGGAGACCACTTATAACTAATTCCTCAAACCTCTCAAGCCTTTTGTCTCGTCCAAAATCTCCCAAATTAAGCTCCCTACACCCCTCTCTTACACCTAGAAACCTTACCTTAGGCAGAAATAACATCAAGAAGTCCTTTGGTTTAAACCGAAGGGAGTTACCCAAATTAATGGTAACAGTTTCTCTTAATTTATTTTCATTTATTTTACTTCTCCAACACCAAAACTATTTTTATTCCTTTAATTTGTAAAAAACCAGTATCCAAAATATTATAGGATTTTTTAATGAGAATTATTAGATCTACACTTACACACACCTCCATCTAATAGGTGAAGAACATAATGTTTCTGTGGATGGAAAACTAACGTCTCACGAAACGATGATTGTCCAATTACCTCTTACCACCTCTCAAGGTGTCCATTATGATAGCACATTATTTATATATGAAAAATATTATGTTTATTATTTACTTATGTTTCTTTACTTCCCATTTATATCACTCCTTTATGGTTTCCACATTGAGTAAATATGATAATATCATTAGAGGAAGTGCGGAATACCGCCCCCTCAAAATGATGTGACTCGTTAATGCCTTATGGGGGATGTATAAAGGATAGATTTATTGATATAATATATAATTTTATACTTTAATTATAATATACCTATGTATAATCATCTTTTAATTCCATTAAAATAAGAAATAGAAATGAAAGTAGCGTTCATGCCTACGTACGGCTTACCGTCTCCATGAACGGTGCATTTAATTTCATACCTCCAAATGTAATGTACTATTATAAATACATGTATATACTGGATATATAAGATATATATGATATATAAATAATGAATATCATTCTGGAAAGTGTGGACTATTGACCACATGGACAAATTGTAAATATAATGTGTAAATATTTTACTCAAGTACCAAATATCGACAAAATGGACGTTATTGACTTAAATGATTACATAATGTTTATAACATGGTCATAATTGATATAAAAGGAATAATAAACATGAAAAAGTTCTTAAGAAAGTATAAATTAACTTTAGTTTATTATTCAAGAGATTAATGAATGATCTAGTCAAGTCGGACACAAGGTAAGGGATTTTCTTATCTCGCTTTTAATTCTGTGAGATTTCCATTGTTCGCCAGTTATTCATCACATGTTGTGTATTTTGTACATCCATTTGATATATATTATCATGATTATTATTATACTCATGATTTACTATGATTAATTTCGTTGTTGTTAACTTTTGGTCATATGACTCAGTTGATTACAACGTGGTAAAGGGTTTCATCTCACTTTTTATTCCCGTGAGATTCATGCTATATTTTCCACTATTTCCATTTGTATGGTGTATGTACTGCCCATTATTAGACTCATTGTGTAATATAATTTCATTCATGAGTATTTAAATCTTCATTTTATGATCCTTCTTCATGTGGTGTATGTTTTGTATGTTACCAAATCGGTAAAGGAACCTTTCACCCTCCTCTTTTTAAAAAACAACTTTTTGTTATGTATTTTAATTTGCATCTTATTATGTTCGGATATGTTCTTCTATATCCTTATTGAAGAAAAATTTATTTCCAAGTGATGAGATACCCTATTTTTCTCATCAATGAATTTACTGAATTTTAATGTGATGTCGTTAGGCTGTAAAAATTTTTACAAGGGAACTTCTTAACCCAATTTCGATTCTTTTGGTTCAACGTGTACTTCTTGAACATGTAATCATATGAATATGTTTGAATGACCTCGGATTATTTTACAGTTAATATCCAATTATATTGGGTGTATTTATATTTCTCACACATAATTATGTGATTGATTTATCCTTAATTCAATGATACCATCTTCATAATAGATTTCACCCCAATTTACATTTCCACTGAGACTTCATTGTTTTTTTGCACCAATTCACTCTTATATGGTGTTTATACTATCCATTTAAATATTATATCATGAATCCATTTATTCTCATGATATTATAGTGTTCTGATTAATCGTTATTCTTTAATTATTTGAAATTCATGCATCTCCCTTTTTGTTAAAAACTCATTAACTAAAATATTGTTTTAAATGATTCAAAGATTTATTCTTCTAAATATTTCACATTCATGTCCATGTTTTCAAAATGGGTTTTAGGATTTTTTTATATGGACATTAATGTTTTCAAATGATAATTAATTTAATGTCTTCAAAGTGGTATGGGACAGTTTGATTAAAAAATCTCTTGTTAAATGGTTTTGAAAATTATTTGATAAAACATTGTCCTGATTTGATATATTAGAATGTGGAAATGTTATCTATCCTTTATACATGTGTTATATTTTATGATTATGTTATGGTTATTGGGCATTGTTTACATATACGGTTGGTTTCGTGATAAACCTACGGCGGGTGACCCCGAGATAGCTCTCCAATGCATTAGGTAATGTGAGAGAGGTGAACATGATGTTTCTCCAAAGAGATTTAGGGAAAAAACCATGATGGATACTCCAAGTGTAACTCTCTATGTATTTGTGATAGCTACATTTTATGTTTGATATGGATTCCATAAGTAACATTTAGGATTTATGATTTGTTTGTGTTATTTATAAATCTAATGATTTTGTAAGGTAAGTTATGATTGAAAAGTATGGTTTCATTGATTTGTATTTATTGATGGGATAATGTTTGCCTTTATTATTTTATAACCCTTACGGATCTTTTTATGCTCATCCCATGTTTTTCAAATGTTTTATTCGCGACTTAATGATGAATAGGTTAAAGGATGGGATCATGGAATAGTCATGCTTACTAAAATACAGAACAAGAAATGTTTCTTTTTAGGAGTTTTTATTTTATGAAAAAAGGGATACAGATTAGTAGTGTCTACGTGTAATATTCAAGTTGTTATTTAATAGTTATGGCCTAATTCTATAAAACTCTAAACCTGAAATGATCCTCAATTTTAATTATTCATTTAATTCAATATTATGTAATGTTAAAAGGTCAGGTCCTTGTAGTTGGTATCAGAGGTCGGTTTATACAACTTTACGGATAAGTAATTTTCGTTAGACATATGCTTAGTAACTATCTACTATTTCAGTTAAATCATTATTTTGTAACTTTTTCAGATCAAAGAAAGCCAGTTACAAAAGGATGGAGGAGGATATCTAATGACATTACTATCTCTACCTGATGACATGCTTGCAATAATTATTGGAAAGTCATGTTCGGATGATTGTGAAAATTTTTCTAGCACACAACTCACTAGAAAGCAGTTGTTTGAGATATCAAACACCTCCACTATACCTCGTTATCATCATGAATCATGGGATGTATTTAGAAAAATCACATTTTCACAGTATTCTCGTATTTTCAAGAAATGTAAATATTATCAAGGAATTTTCAAATATTTTACATTATCATATGATTTTGAAGCATATTATGATTTTAAAAAGGCGTTGACGAAAGAGACCCTTGTGCAACCTATTTATATTTGATTTTAATATATAGTATCTCAGGACATACTTATGGTATTTAAAAAGGACCGTTAATTGAAAGGTTCAACTCAAATTCTGTTCAACTGTTTTATAGAAATCATTTTTATCAGATGTTTTGAAATTATATGGAATACATGATTATCTTCCAAAACTATTTTTCTATGAACACCCATATGACCCATGTTGTACAAGGTCTATTTGGATGGAGGAAGCAAATGATTTTGACGGATATCTAAATCATTATTGAAATGCATGGACATTCAACCAACGTGAACAAGATGACGATGAAACCAAATGGACACCATGATCAAGGTATGATGTTCTTAAATTTGGGGATAGTATTATTTTATTATATGGTGGTGAAATAAGACTTCAATAATTATGATGTTGAGGTCATAATGAATTTGGAAGAAAATGAGATGTATAAGGAAACCATTGAGGGAAAACATGTTAGGGTTATTTTTGAGTTTAATAAAAAGGACAACACGTAGGATGGGTGACAAACCGTCGCATCTGGAAAGGCTGCATGAATCGAACCACCAGCAGAAGGCCGACAAGGGAGAATCACCTACCACTATCCTACATGAAGTACCTGGTTAGTATGACTTCTTATTTTAGTAAAATGTTTTTATAGAAAAAGAATAAGTTGATTTTTGTAACTTTTATATGATCAAATGGATATAATTAGTATTGAAAAATGATTTAGAGTTTAAGTGATAAAAGGTTGTTGTGGAAGATGTTCTATCTTTTGAAGAAACACTATATGACTAAGGAAGATAGAATACTAGTGGATTTCAACTGTGGAATAATGGTTGAAATTTAATTTTGGAAGAATCTATTTTTTTTATTATAGACACATGATGATTTGATTTATTTATGAAAATGATTAACCTATCACGAAAAATATTTGATTAGGTTAATTACTTTTCAATATGAGACTTTATGAGTAACTGGTGTTACTTGGAGATAAATGTTAAGATATATCTTGGAAGTCCATGTAATTAAATCCTTATGTGTTTTGGGTTACAATCAATGTTTGGATTACTTTTGATGAATTTTAGGGATAATTGTTTATTGAATGGACTCTATTGAACTTTGGGTTTTGTTAAGACAAATTTTGGAGATTAAGAGTAGTTTCTCTTTATGTAAAAGTTTATCCTTTTGGGAATTATCTGATTTTGTACTAAATGTTTTTATTTTAGTTAATATCTAATAATAGTATAATTATATAGTTCATCTTTTTTGGATTATTTGATTCTCTCAAAGTTGATTATAGCACTTTTAATGTAAACAAGTCATCCTGAATACTCTTCGTATTGAGGAAATATGAGTTTGTGTTAGAAATATAGTGAAGGATAAAAGTCTACATGAAAAGTAATTTTGTTTCCTTATGTTTTTAGTTAAGCTCAAAAATAAATTCCTCAATGAAAAGTAACTTAAAAAAACCTTGTATGTTAACTTTTCCTACTGGGAAATCATAAACTATTTAACCCATCACATGTTTGTGATTTTATGGTGTTTAACTTTCTCCTAAACATGTTTCTATCAATATCCATCTGAACTTGTTGGTTTTTTTCTCCTCCATATCCATGTTTTCATGTAATCCTAGTATCTGTTGTCTCGGGTAAACATTGTACTTATCTACATTTATTTTAAAGTGATAGTTTTATTTACTCTTTTTCCGATGTGGGGCTTTTAATGAAGTTTCCAAGACCAGTTTTAAAATTGAGAGGACGGAATACCCAAAATGGGGGAAGGATGTAACATCCCAGATAAATAAGGAATAAGGAAATTTTCATATTTTTTAATATTTGTGAATTAAATATTAATTTTATATCAAATGAGATTCTATGTTTGATAGCGTACCTGATACACAACATCTTTCTTTGAAATCTTACGTTGCACACTAACAATATAATATTATTATTTTAAATAGTCATTAACTCCTAGTCGTTGTATTGGAGGGAATGAAAATAACTAAATACAATATGATTATACATGTTTTTTAAATCTAATTACATTTATCAAATAAATGTTAAAGGCTTAAAATGTGAATGAATCTAATTTTAAGAATAATTTACATTAAAAGGTCGATTTACCACCTTTTAATGGAGAAACCTATTTAAATAGAGTTTTTGTCACATTAATACATTATATATGACTAAATAAAATCCATCTTTATAATGGGGACATCAAAATTTATTTTGTGTAAATTTTTTGGAATTTTTTCGAAAATGTTCATTTTTTATGAATAGTGTAAATATTGTATTTTAATTCAAAACAATGTTCTAATCTAATTTATTGATATGGTTATTCAATCTTTTCAAATTTTTTAAAGTGTAATTAGAATATATTTTTACCATTAATCCAATGTTTTTCATTGGAATTAATTTCACTTTGAAATTGGACATACACAAGTGTCTATCTTTTGATAGTTATTGTTTCTTAAAAACACGCTATTTGTTTTAACAATGAGTATTAATTTTAAAATTAATTAATTACACTTCTATTTTTTGAATTTATTAAAATATAAATAATTTTTGAATTTGTAATATCAAATATATCTTAGGCTGAATTTTTGGTATTTTTCTGAAAAACATCATTTTTGATGAATAGTGAAACCACATAGTGGGAGTTAAGAAAACATAATTTCTCATTTAAATTAAAATTTACTACTTCTATCATTTGAATTTCAAAAATACAACATACATGGTTTTTATCAAGGAGTGAAATTTGGTTCATTAAGATGAACATAATTTTTTGGTGAATAGTATCTTTTGACATTTATTTACGGCAATTAAAGGTAAATAGGGTAATTCAAGGTAAAAAGAATATTATAATAATTCAATATTACCTTAACACTAATCCTATCCTTATTTTTTGAGTTATTTCCCACCATGGGTATCAATGGGTCGATTTTGGGACCCCATGAAGCCACTTAAGAGTGATAATGACACCTTAGATTAATTAATTTAATGTAAAGGAAAAATGACATAAACCAAAATCTTTTAGTAAATTAATTCTTATATGGTGTTATATAAGGAATTGTTTTTTATATAAATATTAATTGGAAATATGAAAAATATTTCGTACATGATAGTATTTTTTTTATAATTTTTACACATCGAATAAATTAATTTATTTAGGAAACAATAATGATGGAGTGATTACCGCATTAATAAATCATTTAAATAAATAAGATTATAAATATTAAAATAGAATCCAAAACATGTACAATTATTATGGATGATTTTATTTCGACCATGAGTCAACTTAACTTCTATTCTAATTACTTTTGGACCTTTTGAGGCCGAATATATGTTTATAATAAAATAATATTTTCACACTTTCCTAAATAGCCCCACCTTTTCCTTATAAAAGAATACCACTTATAACCAATTCCTCACACCTCTCAATCCATTTGGTTCATCAAAACTCTTCCCAATTAATCTCTCTACATCCATCTCCTCCACCTAGAAGCCTTACCTTAGGCAGAAGGCACTTCAATAAGTCCTTTGGTTCAAACCAAATAGAGTTCCCAAATTAAAGGCAACAATTTCTTTTAATTTGTTTTCTTTTATTTTACCTCTCCAACCCCTAAACTCTTTTTATTACTTTCTTTTGAAACAACACCAGCATCCTCAATAAAAAATGATGTTTTTATGATATGGATTCGAACTACACTTACACACACCTCCATCTAATGGGTGAAGAACTTAATGTTATTGTGGAAGGCAAACTAACACCTCCCGAAATGATGATTGTTAAATTACCTCTTACGGCCTCTCATGGTGACCATTATGATAGAACATTATTTATATATGATATATACTATGTTTATTATTTCCTTATTCTTCTTTTCTTCCCATTTATATCACTCCTTTATGGTTTCCATAATGGGTAAATACGAAAATCCCATTTGAGGAAGTGCGGACTACCGCCCCCTCGGAGTGATGTGACTCATTAATGCCTCATGTGGGATGTATAAAGGATAGATTTATTGATATTATATATGATATAATACTCTAATTATAATATACCAATGTATCATTATCTTTTAATTCCATTAAAATAATAAATAGAAATTAAAGTAGCGTTCATTTGTAAGTACGACTTACCGTCTCCACGAACAGTGAATTTCATTTCCTACCTCCAAATGTTATGTAATACTATAAATAAATGTATATTGTAAAGTCCTGTAAATTTCAAGGAAATTTTTTAATTAAATTATTTGGGATTTTACGAGTACTTAGTTTCTAACAGCACCTGATTCTGAGGCCCAGTGTGCCCGGAATAATTTTCAGAAGTTTAGATCAGGTACGTTCAGTGAACGAATGAGCGGGTTTTTCTATCTTTTGAACTGGTGCTCGGAATTGAAATTTGAGGGTAGTGATGAAACCACAACATCAGTACTTTCATAAGAGGACCTTTACCAAAGATGCCTTTTCACGAGAGGAGTTTTTAAAAATTATGGTTAATAAGGAATTGAATAAAAATTGTGGATCAATTTTTATTCTTTATCAAAGTGGTTATATCCAACATGGGGTAGTTGGGGTGGGACCAAAATCCCCTAACTACCCATGTGAGGATATTGGTTATGTGGGGCCCACATGAGCCCTACCCCTTCACATTCCTTAAAACTCCCCTAACCACCCACTTAAAATGTGTAACTCATCTTAACTTATTAAACATCCTCTTTAAGTGGGTGACCCTTCCTCTCCCTACTCTCTCAATTTAATGTTTTCCAACACACATTTAATTAATTAATTGAACCTCAAAAATTAATTGAATTAAGTGTTTGATTTTCAGAATTTGAAATGCATTGCATGAGTAAATAAAATAAGGAAATTCCTTATTTTATTTTGGTTGGAAATTGTGGTGTTAAGAGAAAGGGAAGGGAGCTCTTGAGTTTTGGGATGATCGGTTCATCTTCTTGTTGAAGAAATACTTCTTCAACGAAGAACGCCAACTCTCCAACGAAGAACTTCAACTTAGTGTCTTGGTTTCTCCATCCACTTAATCCTCCGCGAAAAGGGAGGAGACATCGACGACGACGGAAACGACGCCATCATCCGTGGCGCTTGACAACCGCGAACTTCCATTGAGGTAGGGATTAAGTTTGATTTTAATGAATTAAAATTGGACTTTGTTTGTCTTTGTGTATCTCATTTACTTTGGATGAATGTTATCGATGTAATGGGAGGAGATCAGACCTCAAAAACATGGCCGATTTCTCCTCCCCTTTTCCTTGTTGACCATCATTGATCATTGTGGTGAAGGTGGTGCGGGGTCGTTGCTCTGAGCGGGAATGAAGAGGACCGTAGCCGGAGTGGGACGCGGTGGTGGTGGGCGGCGCCGTCGCGCCATGCCGGTGAGGCTGAAGGGATCACGGCCGGAGCATGCCATGGCGGTGGGGCGCGGCGCTGGCGCGCCGCTCTGGAGAAGCCAATGGTGGATGCTATTGGGGTGGGCCATGGAGGAGGGGCACGACGTTGGCATGCCACGCCGGTCGAGCGAGATCTGCGGCCTTAGCCGCGGTGGTCCAGGCAGGGGCGGCCAGACAACCGACTGCCAGCGTCTCCAGGAGGAGGGACCCTCAATGGTCCCGTGGCGGCTCAATCCGCTGGCCATAAGGACCGGCTATTTTCCACAAAATTCGGGGGTAGTAACCCCCTACCAACGAATACTTCGGACCCCATGGGTCCACCATTTCAGAAACAAGGGGGCGGCGCCACCCTTTGCGCCCCACTCGGCCAACGCCGAGTTGCAGCCAGCTTATGAGTCGGGCTGCAGGCCGTGCGGGATGGGCCGGCTGCGGCCCGCCGGGCCGGGCCGCGCCAGCTGGGCCGTGCCACGCTAAATCGAGCCGGACTCGGACCCGGGTACGGCCGCCAGGTTCGGGCCGACCCATGGGGTATTGGGCTTGGTCAGACGGGGCCCAGACCCCCTATCTTCGGACCAGGTTCATTCAAACAAATATATCGTTGGCTACAGACCTCCGATCGACGCACTGTCAGTTGCGTAGGAATCCTTTGATCGAGGGGGTCATTTTGGTATATTACACTCGAGGTTTTGGCAGAGTTTGTGTATTTCCAGGTTGGTTCAAACCCAAAACCAACCGGGCCCTTGGAGCGGAAACACTTATAACTTAACGACCGGACGTCCGAAGGAAGTATCATCAATTACAATGAACTCCTCTTAGTGAGATGGTTCTTTTGGCTTACTTCACTCAAGTTTTGGACGCATTTGGAATACAGTCAGGTTGGTTTATCTTAAAAACCAACAGGGTCGCTAGAATTGAAAAGCCAATAACTCTCACATTGGGCATCCGATTGACGCGCCGTCTGTCGCGTTGAGTTCCTTTTTACGAGACAGAACATTGTGTTACAACAAATCTGGACTTAGTGATATTTTATATATCGAACGACTTGGCTCATGGAGCGGACCCTCCCGGAATCTAGTGTGCTATGTGCGGGAACCCTAGAGCTGGCTACGACTACGACGATGATGGCGACTATACTTGGATCCTACGTTGGTTCGACATCGACGACTTCTGTACTTGGATCCTACGTGGGTTCGATAGAGGAGATGATTCTGGGGATACATATAATCATCTCCACCCCTCTTCATGAGAAGTATACCTGTGTGGGATGAGTCCGGATTTTCAATCATTATCATCGATATGATTGACTTGTTTTCCTGTGTGGACTGGGTTGTGATTTCATGTGTGGACTAGGTTGTACATGGGATCAGGATTTGGAGCCGAAGAGGAATTGATGACTTAGGTATATGTATGGGAATATACCTAAGTAGGTTTGATTGATACTTCATGTTTGTATCTTTCCATTGTGGATTATCCTTCGTGGAATCTAGGATCCTTCGGGGGTCTCGGGGTCCCTACTGAGTATCGTATAACCACCCCTGCACAGGTTATTCCCACAATAAGTTGTGTTGGTTGCAGATGATGGACATCACTGATCATGGTTAAGGCTTGTGGAGCGGAATAGTATCCTGAGGTGGACTGTTAGGGGGGATGTCTATAGAGTCGACAGACGGATTCGAGGAGTTGAGTAGACAATCTTTACCCACCCTTCAGGTGGGATTCCCGGTGGACGTCATGGTGGATGTTACTTTACTTTTCAACTATTGTACTTCACTTTATCAGTTGTACTGTACTTTTAGTTGGGTTTGTATACTGGCCCATTTACTTTACCGCACTTACTTTTGTACTCAATTTACATAGATTTTACTTCATCTTGCGTACTCTGTTGTGTTTTTTTTCTTATATAAAGGCAATGCCTTCCCTTTAATTGATATTTACGACTTTGGTGCTAGTCGCCAGCTCTTGGCCTATGGAAGGCGGGCTTGGGGTTGTCATGACACGAGCCCCGAGGACGGGTCATGACAAATTGGTATCAGAGGAGTCGGTTCTAAAGTAGAACTGAGCACTCTGATAGTTTCTTCTATGTGAAGTAATAATGTTTAGAGTATTGAGTGTGGTTATTAGTCAATGGATCTAGTGTTGGTGCGGCAGCTGATGTATCCGTACACCAGGACCCTGAATTTTGATTTTCGACTAAGTGTATGAAAACATAGATTGTGTGTGTGTTTTAAATGTTTTATTTGTGATTACTTTGTGTCAGCTCACCAGGTATACTGTATTAACAGTGGCACACCTATTTTTTTCAGGACGGCCCCAGAATGGAATCCAGCTAGGGTTCCGAGCATTGTGCGAGATGGAAGCACATTGAGCGACGATGCCTTGGTGCATGGGGCCCATTACAGTGGAGGAACTGACAGTACCTCTACCCGCTGAGCCACCGATGCCACCAGCCCCAGTAGTTGAGAGTGCACGTTGCCTGAGTGCACTACACGGGTTTTAGCGTCAGAGGCCGCCCAGTTTTAATGGAGAGACTGACCCTCATGCAGCCGAGGATTGGCTGGAGGCTATCATCCAAGTTTTCAGATTATTAGGGACACCAGATGACATCATGGTGATCCTTGCGGTGAGTCTCATGCATGCAGCTGCAGGTAGATGGTGGAGCCTGATGATCCAGGTGCACAACGAGGCATCACTACATTGGACAATCTTCGAGAGCCTCTTTCACTCGGAGTTTTTTCCAACCACCCTCAGTGTGGTGCACATCCATGAGTTACTATAGATGAGGCAGGGCAGTATGACAGTAGCCCAGTACATGGCAAGATTTATCAACCTCTCACGGTACTCCATGGACATGGTACGGGACCCATTCTTCCAGGCCCGGACCTTCAAGCAGGGACTGAGGCATGAGATCAGAGCTTTGATGACCTCCCTCAGCATTCCGACACAGGTAGGAGTACTGGAGTGAGCCGTTCTTGTGGAGAGAATTCTTGCTAAGACTACACCAGCAGTGAGACCTACAGTAGGGCGTCACGTGGTGGAGTCTTCTGCAGTAAGCAGTAGGAAGATGTTGCAGAGGTCCAAGAGGACCAGACCATCAGGTGGGGGACCTCAGGATACTAGTTCGGATGTGTGGGGAACCTGCAGCAGAGCCTATCATATGAGAGGAAGATAGTGATATAAATGTTGCAGGCATGGCCACATGGCTCATGACCGCCCAACCCGCAATGCAGAGGAGCAGTATACTGTTGAGGGACCACCTAGGCAGAGGCACAGGTTCGAACTTGGCGATACACATGGAGTAGGCAGACGAGGTAGTGGAGCTGGCCGAGTAGCAGGTGGTGGACGACGCTTCGAGGCTCTACCACCACCACCAACAGGAGGTCCACCCCGACCACAGGGAGCTGGCGGACAGAGGCAGGCTCAGCTTCAGGCAGTGGAGGCCTACAACAGCAGCGCACCTGAGATGATTCGAGGTACTATCTGTGTCTACTCCACCCTTGCTGCAGTTCTTATAGACACAGGAGTGAGTCATTATTTCATTTTTTCTTCCCTTTTTTGGATCTCGTATGTTCCGATAGAGATGTTGGCTCTATCCTTATGGATAGAGACTCCTATGGGAGCAAACTCAATGATTACGCACTAGTTCTAGTAGTGTGAGCTTACTCTAGGAGGTGACAGCTTTGGATGGGATCTTCATGTAGCAGCGTTGAGGCCTTATGATGTCATCTTGGGAATGGATTGTTTATCTATAGTCCATACTCAGATCGACTGTATTATGCGCAAAGTGTGGTGTGTCCGCACAGATGGGAGAAGGTTAACCTTCACCGGTGAGAAGGGAGCCTTTGCAATGAATGATGGACTTACACAGAGGAGAGGGCAGCCGATCACACATCAGTTGTATAGTCTCATCCTCGGAGCACTTGACGTGTGGAGTCCTATTTTTGTTGTTGTGGTGGATCTGTATGGAGGCGTTTTTCCTGAAGACGTTCTAGGACTACCTCCTCGTAGAGAGGTAGAATTTTATATTGACATATACCATGGGACAACCATGATATCTTCTCCAGCATACTGGATGGTACCCTCTAAGCTTCGAGAGCTACGGGTATAGCTGGAGGACTTGTAGAGAATGGGATTCATCTGACCTCGTGTTTCACCCTTGGCTTCCCCGATTTTGTTCACAAAGAAGTCAAACGGAAGCCTGCAACTGTGTGTCAAATACCGTCTCCTGAATTAGGTGACTGTGAAAAACAAAGTATCCACATCTGAATATTGACGACTTCTTCGATCAGATCAAGGGAGCATGATGGTTCTCGAAGATAAACCTCAGGTCAGGAAATCATTAGCTCAGAGTTCGAGATGAGGATGTGCAGAAGACGGATTTCAGGTGTCGGTATGGCCACTATGAGTTATTGGTTATTCCCTTCGGCGTAACCAATGCTCCAGTAGTGTTCATGAGTCTCATGAACAGGTTCTTCCAACCTTAACTCGATCTATTTGTCGTAGTCTTCATCAATGACATACTGATTTACTCAACTACTGAGGAGGAGCACGCCTACCACTTGCGGGTTGTACTGGATACACTCTGAGAGCACCAGTTTTATAGTAAGCTCTCGAAGTGTCAGTTCTAAATTCGAGAGGTCCACTTCTTGGGGCACGTTATCTCTGAGGAGGGAGTTGTGGTAGATCCTGCGATGATCAAGGCAGTGCTAGCTTGGGAACCACCCATGAGTGTGACGGAGGTGCGAAGTTTCCTAGGTCAGGCTGGGTACTATCGGAGATTTGTGCCGGACTTCTCCAGAGTTGCAGCACCACATGCATCCTTGATAAAGAAGGGGAAACCCTTCGTGTGGTCAGATAGATGTCAGCAGTGCTTCCAGGATCTGAGATAGAGATTGACCAGTGCACCCATCTTGGGGCTACGAGAGGAGGGTGTAGGGTACATAGTTTACTACGATACATTAGGGACCATACTCGGGTGTGTCCTGATTCAAGAGCGGGCTGTGATCTCCTATGGATCACAATAGTTGAGGAAGCACAAGCAGAACTATGCTACCCATGACCTGGAGTTAGCAGCAGTGGTCTTCGCCCTAAAGATGTTGTGGAACTATCTGATGGTCGAGTGCTTTAGAGACTACTCTGACCACCAAAGTCTCAGGTACATCTTCTTGCATAAGAACCTGAACCTCAGAAAACGGTGATGGCTCGAGTTCCTCCAGGACTATGACTTTATGATAGTATATTCTCTTGGGAAGGCGAACATAGTAGCTGATTCTCTCAGCAGGAGGTTGGGAATTCGGCTTCTTGGAGAGGCAATAGAGTAGTTATCCGCTTTGCAGATATCCTTCGTGGATAGAGATGGCGCAGCAATTCTATAGTCGCTCATAGTTAATCCTCCGCTACATCAGCGGGTCAGAGAGGAACAACATGGGGAAGATGACTGTGAGACGTGACGTGCACAGATATCCACAGGACAAGCACCTGATGGATTTTCTATACAAAGAGAGCATGTCATCCTTTTTAGAGGACATATCATGGTACCAGTTGCATTAGAGGAGGATGTGTTGAGGGAGTTTCACACTTCCCCATTGGCGGTACATCCTGGTGTAGAGAAGATGTTCCAGGATCTTAGACTACATCACTGGTGGTCGGGTATGAAGAAGGTTGTGGAAGAATTCATTTCATGATGCCTCACCTGCCAGTAGGTGAAGGCGGAGAACCAGGTACCAGCATGCTTGGTACAGCCCTTAGAGGTCCTGGAGTGGAAGTGGGATGGGATATCTATGGATTTCGTGATAGGGCTTCCACATACATTCATAGGACATGACTCCATCTAGGTGATTGTAAATGGACTCACCAATTCAGACCACTTCTTACTTATCAGAGAGCAGGGCTTAGTGGAGATCTTGGGATGCCTCTACATTCAAGAGATTGTATGACTTCATGGTGTACCATCGTCTATTGTTCTCATTAAGGGTTTCTCACGCCTTACAGTACCCACAATGGGCTTGAAAAAGATGTATTTTAAATTTGAATAGTCTGAATCTTATGAATCATCCCTTTAAGAGTTGAACGGTATACAAACATAAGTGCCAATAGTGAAGCTTCTAGATCCATGTTAGAGCTATATTGTACGTTGTCATGCATCAGGTAACAATATTGAGGATTTTATGATCTTGGATGAGTGAGTCATTGTGTATCATTCTCTCCAATTGATGTATCATGAGTAGAATTACCTAACACGTGATCTTGATATCTCTATTGTATTTTATTCACTTTGCTATGGGAACAATTTGTTTTTGTGAGAGTTTTTTTTTGGGTATTCATAGACTAATATAACCTCAAGTACATATTCACATAGTGAGTTATGATTATCAGGTAGCGTAGGTGGGTCTAGTTTATGAAATCATTTGATTTTTAACATGCCTACATGCCATGAAATAGAGACTCAGTAGAGAATGCTCTGAGTCAGAGGACTCCGACAAAAGAGATTTTGGAATCTAGTGATAAATGGAAGTTCATAGACATATTATATTAGATAAATATTGATGTTTAGGGGGACCATGATCAGAAAATTCTCTTAGCCTTATTAGTGACAACTACTCTTATGGAATGTGTAAAGTGAAAATAAATTTATGACTCTGATAGCCTATTTTTATAGGAATGCATTTATGAATATGATTTATCATTAGGTTGGACAATGGATCAGGATGAGACAATATTTTTTAATGGGAGTTAATGGGTCTCAGAATTTATCAGAGAGGATATTATGTTGGAATTCGACACCTCAGTATGGGTAGTCCACCAGGGTGTCACAAAAAGTTTAATAGAGTTACTATAGCAGTATTGGTGGACTAGTATGAAACATGAGGTTTCCATTTTTATAAACTGATGTTCAACCTATCAGTAGGTGAAGGTAGAACATCCACATTAGATATGGATTCTACATACATTTTATATTCCTATGGGGAAATGGTAATATTTTTCAATGGTATTTGTAACTGGTCAACCGAGATAACCTCATTACAATGACACAACATGCATTATCATGGATCATTTGATGATGTTAGAACACTTCTTACCTAAGTGAGAGACATTCTAAATAGTTGATATAGGATGTTTATTTGTTATGGTGGTAATACATCACCATAGAGCTTTTCAGTCTTTCCATTCTGAGAGAGATTATTGTTTCATGACCCTCATTGCATGGGTTACAGTATGCTATGGGTACATAGTTACTTATAAGAACACTCTATCACCTACAAACCGATTCACTAATAGAGAGAAGTATTTAGGTCATAGTGGACATCCTTCATTTTCATGTCCTTGAAATTAGATGTTATAACGAGAAGAACATTACTCTAGTCAATTTTTATTTCAAATCATCTTTCAGGATACCATTAATATGGATTATTTTGATGCTATGTATGGTACTGTCATGACCCGTTCTCAGGGCCTGTGCCGTGACTACCCCAATCCCACCTTCCATAGGCTAGGGGATGGCGACTAGCACCAAGACGTAAATCCTGGTAAAAAGGGAAGGCATTGCCTTTGTAAAGTAAACAAACACCATAGAGCAAGCAAGAAGTAGAAGTAAACACTAAGTAAATACTGGGAACAACAGTAAGTGTGAAAAAGTAAGTGGGCCAGAATACAAACCCAAACTGAAAGTAAAGTACTACTGGAAAGGGAAAACAACAACTGAATAGTAAAGCCACTGTGTCGAGCCATCCACTGGAAGTCCCACCTAATGGGTGAGAATAGATAGCCTCCACAGCTCCTCGGTCCAGCCGTCCGCTCCGAGTACGTCCCACCCAGTGGTCCCCCTCCAGGTGCCATCCTACTCCGAAAGCCTCAACTACGATCAGCGTTTTCCATCGTCTGCAACCAACACAACGTAGTGCAGGCATATCCCGTGCAGGGGTGAGTATAAGCTACTCAGTAGGGACCCCAAGACCCCCGAAGATATCCCAGAATCCAAAAAAGAAAAACTACAAAGGAAAGATACAATCACGAAGTAACATTCGACACTGCTTAGGTATATACCCATACATATACCTATGTCATCAATTCCAGTACGCTCCACTTCCGAGCCCATGTACAACCCAGTCCACAGAGGAAAGAAAAACGTAAATCCACACAGGATAGCACAACACAATTCACATAGGAATGCAAAACAGATTCATCTCACACATGATTTTCATTATCGAAACCGTAACTACTGACGTGCCCTATCTCTGGAGTGTACAGTGGTCCTATCACGACTCTGAGGTACTGCTCACTAACCTAAGACTGCTGAGGTACTCCTCCTGTCAAGTACTATAGGCCTGATGCTACAACCTAGCGCTTCCCACCGTGGGTCTTCCAATACAACCAAGTGCTCCCCCTCATAGCCTCCAGAGGTACTAATTCTATTGAGTACCGCAGGTCTTCTGCTACAACCAAGCTTTCCTCCGCAGTGGGTCTACCGCTACAACCATGCGCTACCCCTCATAGCCTCCAGAAGTACTCATTCTGTTGAGTACCGCGGGTCTGCCGCTACAACCAAGCGCTCCTCCGCCATGGGTCTTCTGCTACAACCAAGCACTCCCTCTCATAGCCTCCAGAGGTACTCCTTATGTTGAGTACCGCGGGTCAGGCGCTACAACCAAGCACTCCTCCTCTGTGGGTCTGCCTCTACAACCAAGCACTCCCTACTGGGCTATCCGAAACACACCGAGTCAATCGCTCAAAAAGTCATCAGGTCTCATCTGGCGACACGGTCTCCTTACTCCGCATGCTGATCTCCAGGAGGGTCCGCTCCACGAGCTACTAGTTGAAACTACAAGTATCACCAAGTCCCACGAAGAAGTATCTCAAAGGACCGCCTCGTCATAGGGGTCTCAACGCATTAGATGGCACGTCAATCGGATGCCTGGTCTGTGAGTTATTAGCCTTTTCGTCTCAGGGGACCAGTTGGTTTCGTGTACAAACCAACCCAACCATATCTCAACTGTACTCTGAACACACATAGGTATAATCATAGGGACCGTTTCTCAACGTGTTCACCAACGCCGCTGACGGTTTCTCAAACATACGTCCAGTCTAATAGTTATCAGCTTTTCTGTTGCAGGGAGCCAGTTGGATTTTGGGTCCAATCCAACCCATCCATACTCCAACTGCATCCAAAACTAAGGCGAAGTGTTCCAAAACTTCCGTCTCATCAATAGGAAAACAACAAGAAAGACGGCGCATCAATCGGACGCCTGGTCTGTGAGTTATTGGATTTTTCGATCCAAGGTCCCGGTTGGGTTCTTGATCGAACCAACCCGACCGCACTACGACGGCGTCCAATCCTCGAGTGGAGTAAGAAAAAGGATCCATCTCACTAAGAGGAATCCATCAAAGTCGACGACACGTCAATCAGACGTCTGGAGCTCATGATATGAGCGTTTCAGCTCCGAGGGCCCAGTTGGTTTCGTGTACGAACCCACTCAGCCGAACCCAAAGTTCTCCGAAACCTTGAGTGTAATATACCAAAACGGCTGTCTCGATCCAAAGATCTCATAGCAACTGGCGGTGTGTCGATCGGAGTCTTGTAGCTCATGTTATGGGAAACTGACCGAATAAGGTTCGGTATTAGGGGGTTCGGGCCCGATCGGACCCGGCCCGATACCCCCAGGGTCGGCCCGAACCGGGTTGACCTGTCCCGGGTCTGGGTCCGGCTCGGCGGTCCGGTCTGGTGGACCGGCCAGGGCAGCCGCCCGGCGTGCGGCGCACTAGCGCGCTGTCCAGGGACTCGGCCAAACGGCCAAGCCGTTACGGGGCGGGGGGCACTACCCCCGCGTGATGGAAACTGCGGCCCCTTAGTGGGGCCGCTCATCTGGCCGGTCGGGGGTTTATAACCCTTGGCTATTCCTGGTCCGGGCGGCTGGCTCCGGCCGGCCGGCTTCTATCACTGTGGGATCACCCAGCCGGTCCCCCCTGCTCCGATGCCGGCGGCCCGAACCGGCCTCTGGTTCCCATTCTCCACCGCAACCCGGAACCAGCCGTAGCCTTCGTCCGTCCGGCGCGGCGTGACGGCGCCACGCCCCTCCGTCGCGGCCCCGCTCCGGCCGTGGTGCCTCTGAGGTCCTCCAGCGCGACACGACGGTGCCACATCTTTTTTTCATCTTCTACGGCACGGCCCGACGGCACCGTGAATTTATTGTTTCCAACGGCGCGGTGCGACGGCGCCACGCTTCTCCGCTCTTCCTTTTACAAAATCCGTGCGGTGCTTTGGCACTGCGTCGCGTTGCTCGTCACATCAATATCAACAACCAAAATGAGGGGTGGAGTGTCGTCCGTGTTCGTGCGGTCTGACCTCCTCCTGTTAATGCGATAACAGGCGGTTCAATTGAAAGGGGGATAATGACGGAAGTAATCACAAGAAAATAAACCCCTACCTCAACACTGTCGTCGAACGAGCGTTCGTCGTGGAATTAACCACCGCGGAAGAAGAGGTTCACCGCAGAATAAGAGGATCGTCGTGGAAGAAGCGTCGCAGAAGGAGGATCATCGCGTCGCCGTACACGGCGTCGCGTCGTTGATCTCTGAGGGGTCGACGTTCTTAATCGCCCTTCTTCGGAGGCCGGCGTTCTTCGTTGGCGATGATGCGTTCTTCGCGTTCTTCAGCGAAGGAGGATGAAGGTCTTCATGCCTTAGAGTTTTCTCCAAATCCTCTCAACAAGCAACCCTCCACCATAATAAAATTAGTCCAACCCTTATTTTATTATCAGCCTAAGCTTTTGAAATTCAAAATATAAGAAATGATAAATTAATTCGAAGAATTAATTTTTACAATTTAACTGCCCAATTTAATGGGGCGTTTCATAACCAGAAAAACCCGCGGTTGACTTTCATTAAAGAGGGGGTTTTCAGGTGCGTTACATAGAGGGAAAGAAACGGTGGGGCTCATGCGGGCCCCACCTCACAAATATCCTACCAAGTGGGTAGGATATTGTGGGTTCCACCTTATCCGCTTAACTTAGCTTAAGTGGATTTAATTGGAATAAAATAAAGTGTCCCACCACCTTTATTTTATTTCTTAACTTAACCCCAAAAAATTAAAAACCACATCCGAGAAAACGCAACTCCGGAAAAGCAGTTTCTAAGAAAATACCGGCGCTGGGATTCCATTGGTGCCCTCAGAAATTGATTCCGAGCACCGGTTCAAATTTTAGAAAAACCCGCTCATTCGTTCACTGAACGTACCCAAGCTAAACTTCGGAAATTGATTCCAGGCACACCGGGCATCGGCATCAGGTTCTGTCGGAAACTGTGTTCTTTTAAAATTCCAAAGAAAATTAAGAAAAAAAATTTCCATGAATGTTATGGGTCTTTACATCACTCCTACCTCAGGGATTTAGATCCCCATAAAGATACATAATCAACTAGGGAAACAAATGTGGGTACTGAGCACGCATCTAAGACTCCTGCTCCAAAGTGCTCTCCTGGAGGTTCCTGTGATGCCATCTGATGCGCACTAGAGGAATCAGTCATCCACATAGGACTCGCGTCTGTCAATCCTTGATCTCCACCGGGACCTCTGTAAATGTCCCTGTATCATCAATGTCCATCTCCCTATGATCAATGATATGCGTCGGGTCATGCACGTATCTCCTCAGCTGGGATACGTGGAAGATGTCATGCACCCGGGGCAACTGAGGTGGTAAGCCACGCGATAAGCCACCTCGCCAACCCTGCTGACGACCAAGAAAGGTCTGTTGAAACTCGGATATAACTTGTCGCCTTGGCCACATCTCCATAACTCACGTCGAGGTGAGACCCGTAGGGAAACATGGTCACCAACCTAGAACTTTAGTGGTCTCCGACCCCCATCAGCACAAGAATTTTTCCGGCTCTGAGCTGTCCTCATCCGTTCTTGGATGACTTGGACCTTTCTAGTCCAACAAGAGCTGCTGAAATTTGTTCTTTGCTGATAAGAGAAATCCGGTCTCATCCCATGGATGAACCACGTTCTTCACCTAATACAGTCAATCCCGACATGGATGATACTAATCCATACCAAGGATGACGTCGTAAGGCCTCGACGCTACTACCAAGAGATCCAACAGTTACTATTTCCACCAAGGGTTGAGTCACACTTTCGGCAAGAGTGTGTGGTCACTGGGTCTCCTCAAGTAGGTATCTCAAGTGAGGGTCAAGTCAATGGTTTTTAAACCATAACCTCTTAGTAAAAAACAAAATAGAGGATAGGAAGGTAAACGCCACAAGAAAGGTGTCTTTTTATTACTCCAGCTCAATGTACAAAGACAAAAATCAATAACAAACAAACATTAACAGAGCTAGAAGCAACATGAACAAAAGTCTCCAGGTCTAGAGCTAGTCCAGTTCCTGTCCATATGCTCCCGGAGCTCCATGATCATAGGACTCATCTACCTACAGCTGAGCTCTCCTACATCCACCTATTCCCTTCAGTCAGGGTGGACCTCCTGGTGGTGGTGGTGGAAACACCTTGAAGCGTCGTCCACCTCCAGCTGCAGGGCCAGCTCCCCTGCCACGGTCTGCTGCTCCATGCGGTCCGCCTCGATTGAACCTCTGCCTCTGTCTGGGAGGTCCTTCGTTCATCTGCTGGTCATCTATATGGCGGGTCGGACAGTCACGAGCCATGTGACCAACCCCACCGCAGGAGTAACACTGCCCGCGCATGGTAAGTCGTTCTCCACCCCAAGTGCCTCGCACAAATGATCTTGTGTCATGTGGTAGACCACCTATAGGTCTAGTCCTCTTGGCTATCGGCGTCATCAGTCTACTGCCTGCTGCATAAGACTCTGCCGCATGCCGGCTAGTGGTGGGTCCTGCTGCTGGAGACTGCTCAGTGAGGAAACTATCCACTAAGAGGGCACTCTCCAACACCCCTGCCTGTGTCGGAATGCTGTGAGAAACAACTGAAGCTATGATCTCTCTCCTGAGCCCCTGCTCGAAGGTTAGGGCTCTGAAGAATGGGTCCCGTACGATGTCTGTCAAACAGCGCGGGAGATTGGTAAACCTCGTCGTGTACTGGGCTACTGTCATGCTGCCCTGCCGCAGCTGTAGCAGCTCCTGGACGCGCACCGCTCGGATGGTGGCTGGGATGAACTCTTAGAGAAAAAGGATCTCAAAGTCTGTCCAAAGGAGATATGCCTCGTCGTTGACCTAGACCATCAAGCTCCATCATCTGCATGCTGCCGCGGGCAGGAGGCTCGCTGTAAGGACCACCATAAAGTCAGTCGGTGTCCCTACCAAACGGAAAACTCATACAACAGCCTCCAGCCAATACTCGACTGCCTGAGGGTCCGTCTCCCCACGGAAGCTGGGCGGTCGCTGATGCTGAAACTCGTGCAGTGCACTAAGGCGACGTGCATAGTCAGCGGCTGGGGCTGGTAGCATCGGTGGCTCAGCAGGTAGAGGTACCGACGGTGCCTCAGCTGTCAAAGGGCCTTGTACCGAGGCCTCGTCACTCGGTGGGCTGTCGTCACGCACAACTCTCAGAACCATAGCTGGCTGTCGTCGTGGGGCCATCCTGAAAAGGAAACAGGTGCTCCATGGTCAGAACAATATACCTGGTGATCTGACAGAATGTAATCAAAAAGAAAATGTAAAACACACATGAAATCAATGTTTTCATGCATTAAGTCGGCAATCAGAAGTCAGGGTCCTGGTGTACGGATACGTCGTCCACTACACCAACACTGTACTCCTTAGACTGATAACCACACTCAATACTAATAACACAATTGCCTCACATAGAAAAAGAATAGAGTCCTGAGTTTTGCGGTAGAGCCAAATTCCTTTGATACCAATTTATCACGACCCGTCCTCGGGGCCCGTGCCGTGACTACCCCAAGCCCGCCTTCCATAGACCAGGGGCTGGTGACTATCACCAAGGCGTAATTCCCAGTAAAAAGGGAAGGCATTGCCTTTGTAAAGTAAACAAACACCACAGAGCAAACAAGTAGTAGAAATAATCTCTATGTAAAAACTGGGTACAACAGTAAGTGCGGAAAAGTAAGTTGGCCAGAATACAAATCAAAACTGAAACTAAAGTACAACTGGAAAGGGAAAATAGACACTGAAAAGTAAAGCTGTTGCGTCGAGCCATCCACTGGAAGTCCCACCTGAAGGGTGAGAACAGATAGCCTCCACAGCTCCTCGGTCAAGCCGTCCGCTCCGAGTATGTCTCGTCCAGTGGTCCACCTCCAGGTACCGTCCTGCTCCACTAGCCTCAACCACGATCAGCGTTTTCCATCGTCTACAACCAACACAACATAGTGCGGGAATAGCCCATGCAGGGGTGAGTATAAGCTACTCAGTAGGGACCCCGAGACCCCCTATGGTCTCCCAGAATCCACAAAGGAAAAACTACAAAGGAATGATACAATCACGAAGTAACATTAGTCACTACTTGGGTATATGCCCATACATATACCTAAGTCATCAATTCCAGTACGCTAAACTTCCGAGCCCATGTAAAAACTAGTCCACACAGGAAAGAAAAACATAAATCCACATAGGATAGAACAACACAATCCACATAAGAAAGCAAAACATGATTCAGCTCACACATGATTTTCATTATAGAAACCGTAACTGCAGAAGATCCCTGTCTCTGGAGTGTATAGTGGTAATGTCCTGACTCCGAGATACTGCTCACTAACCTAAGACTGTTGAGGTACTCATCCTGTCGAGTACTGTGGGCTTGCTTCTACAACCAAGCGCTTCCCACCATGGGTCTGCCGCTACAACCAAGCGCTCCCCCTCATAGCCTCAATAGGTAATCCTTCTGTTGAGTATTGCGGGTCTGACACTACAACCAAGCACTCCTCCACCGTGGGTCTGCCGCTACAACCAAGCGCTCCCCCTCATAGCCTCTAGAGGTACTCATTCTGTTGAGTACTGTGGGTCTGCCGTTACGACCAAGTGATCCTCCGTCGTGGGTCTGCTGCTACAACCAAGCGCTCCCCCTCGTAGCCTCCAGAGGTACTCCTTATGTTGAGTACCCCGGGTCTGCTGCTACAACCAAGCACTCCTTCACTGTGGGTCTGCCGCCAAAACCAAGAGATCCCCACTAGGCTATCTGAAACACATCGAGTCAATCGGTTAAGCAGTCGTCAGGTCTCAGCCGGCTACATGGTCTCCGTACACCGCACACTCATCTCTCTGAGGGTCCGCTCCACGAGCTACTGGTCTATACTAAAAGTAACACCAAGTCCCATGAAGAAGTATCTCAAAGTACCGCCTCGTCATAGGGGTCTCAACGCAGTAGATGGTACGTCAATCGGACGCCCGGTCTGTGAGTGATTATCCTTTTTGTCCCAGGGGCCTGGTTGGTTTCTTGTACGAACCAACCAGACCGTATCTCAACTGTACCCCGAACTCACATAAGTATAATCATAGAGACCGTTTCTCAACGTGTTCACCAATGCCGCTGACGGTTCATCAAACAGACGTCCAGTTTGAAAGTTATCGGCTTTTCCGTTCCAGGGGGCCGGTTGGATTTTTGGTACAATCTAACTCGGCCGTACTCTAACTGCATCCAAAACATAGGAGAAGTATTCCAAAAACTTTTTTCTCATCAATAGGAACACAAAGAGACAGACGGTGTGTCAATCAGACGCGCGGTCTGTGAGTTATTGGCTTTTTCGTTCTTGGGGCCCGGTTGGTTCCGTGATCGAACCAAACCGACCGCACTCCGGCGGCATCCAAGCCTCGAGAAGAGTAAGCCAAATGATCCGTCTCACTAAGAGAAATCCATAAAAGTCGACGGCACGTCAATCGGACATCTGGAGCTCATGATATGAGCGTTTCCGCTCTGAGGGCCCGGTTGGTTTCGTGTACGATACAATTCGGCTGAACCCAAAGTTCTCTGAAACCCTGAGTGTAATATACCGAAACGACCGTCTCGATCCAAGGAACGCATCGCAACTAACAGTGCGTCGATCAGAGGCACGTAGCTCATGTTATGGGAAAAATACCGAATAAGGTTCGGTATTAGGGGGTTCGGGCCCGGTCCGACCCGGCCTGATACCCCTAAGGTCAGCCCGAACCGGGTCGACCCATCCTGGGTCCGGGTACGGCCCGATTGGGCGCGGCCCGACCCTGCTGGCGCGGCCCGGCATGGCGGTCCGGTCTGGTGGACCGGCCAGGGAAGCCGCCCGGCGCGCGGCGCGCTCTTGTGCTGGCCAGGGACTCGGCCAAACAGCGGAGTCGTTACAGGGCGGGGGGCGCTACCCCAGCGTGATAGAAACCGCGGCCTCTTAATGGGGCCGCTCATCTGGCCGGCCGGGGATTTGTAACCCCCGGCATTTCCTGGTCCGGCCGGCCCGCTCCGGCCGGCCGGCTTCTACCGCCGCGGGACCGGCCAGCAGGTCCCCCCTGCTCCGACGCCGTCGGCCTGAACCGGTCGTCGGTTCCCCTGCTCCGCCGCGGCCCGGAACCGGCTGCGACCTTCGTCCGTCCGGTGTGGCGCGACGGCGCCGCGCCCCTCCGCCGCGGCCCCGCTCTGGCCGCGGTGCCTCTGAGGTCCTCCGGCGCGGCGCGACGGTGCCATGGATTTATTCTTTCCAACGGCGCGGTGCGACGGCGCCACGCTTCTCCGCTCTTCATTTTACAAAATCCGCACGGTGCTTTGGCACCACGTCGCCTTGCTCGCCGCTTCAATATGAACAACCAAAAAGAGGGGAGGAGTGTTGGCCGTGTTCGTGTGGTCCGACCTCCTCCCGTTAATGTGATAACATGCGGTTAAATTGAATGTCGGATAACGATGGAAGTAATCACAAGAAAATAAACCTCTACCTCAACGCTGTCGTCGAACGAGCATTTGTCGCGAAATTAACCGCCGTGGAAGAAGAGGGTCACCGCGGAAGAAGAGGATCGTCGCGGAAGAAGCGTCGCGGAAGGATGATCGTCGCGTTGCGGTACATGGAGTCGCGTCGTCGATCTCTGAGGGTTCAACATACTTCTTCGCCCTTTGTCAGAGGCTGGTGTTCTTCGTCGGCGACAATGCGTTCTTCGCGTTCTTCGCGTTCTTCAGCGAAGGAAGATGAAGATTTTCAAGCCTCAGAGTTTTCTTCAAATCCCCTCAACAAAAACCCCTCCACCATAATAAAATAAGTCCAAACCTTATTTTATTATCAAACTAAGATTTTGAAATTAAAAAGATAAGAAACGAACAATTAATTCGAAGTATTAATTGTAATAATTTAACTTCCCAATTTAATGGGGCGTTTCTTTACCAGAAAAATGCACAATTGACTTTCATTAAAGAGGGGGTTTTCAGGTGCGTTACTTAGAGGGAATGAAATGGTGGGGCTCGGGCGGTCCCCACATCACAAATATCCTACCAAGTGTGTAGGATATTGTGGGTTCCACCTTATTCGCTTAACTTAGCTTACGTGGCTTTAAGTGAAATAAAATAAAGTGTCGCGCCACCTTTATTTTATTTCTTAACTTTACCCCAAAAAATTAAAAACCACACCCGAGAAAACGAAACTCCGAAAAAGGCGTTTCTAAGAAAATATCGGCGCTGCAATTCCATTGGTTCCCTCAGAATTTGATTCCGAGCACCGGTTCAAAAGTTAGAAAAACCCGCTCATTCGTTCACTGAACATACCCGAGATAAACTTCGGAAATTGATTTCGGGCACACCGGGCCTCGGAATCAGGTGCCTTCAGAAACTACGTTCTTGTAAAATTCCAAAGAAAATTAAGAAAAAACAAATTCCTTGAATTTTACAGGTCTTTACAGGTAGGCCTTATCTCTCAACTCGATGCTGCATAGAGGTAGGGGGTGTTTTTTTCTTATGCCTCACATCATTCAAGAGATTATAGACCAGGTCTAAATGATTTTATGTGCATGATGAAATACCAGTCAAAATAGTACTCTTATTCCAACATACATCATTGACCTCTTGAGTTCAAATTCAGTTTTTGAGTTTTCATCTGAGTCTTGCCCTGGACGGGTAACATACAATTCCCAAAGCACAATAAGCTCCCACATAGTTTTTTGGACACTTCGAGGATGTGATGTGAATCGGACCGGTGGCTTACTAAATTTCACTTCTTTAGAGATAAAGGTCAATGAATGATGTCTTTCATGTATCTCTATTTTGATGACATATTAAGACCAGACCATTTTCATATATCTGGACGAGGTCGAATTAGATATGGATTCTCCCTTCAAAGAGTAACCAGTATGTATAGTGGTTCGAAGCATAAATACATTCTGAGAAATGTCTAATCCTCTAGTATGGGAGCTATGGTAACACAGAAATGTACACGGCATGACCTTGGAGTGGGAAACTGATATACATTCTCAGTGACTGGAACACCTTTCCGACCATACCACATTACCCTCATTAGGCCAACTTGAGGATGGGTTGCATTAAGGATTGGAGGTTGTAATGAACCAAAATTTAATCAGTGTAATAAATAATTATTTCAAAAGTAAAATACTAAATTTAATTAGGGTTGATGTATAATATGACCTAGGTATGGTCTTAAGAGTGTTCATGGCTTGTTCAGAGCCCACATTTCCTGAAAAGTGGGTTACTGTATGGGCCACACAGTTAGTGGAAACTGTGCATCCCAGGATGCATGGTTTGTGTAAACCACATGGGTGTAGACATGGAAATCCATAAAAAGAATGATTTCTTTATCTATGAAGGCGGAGGATCATAACCATGTGTCCAATTATAGATCATGGAAATTGTCTTAGCCCATGGTTTGGAAATTATGGGCATAAACGAGGGAGCCCAGAATTTTTGGGTGTAAGGAAATTTTACCCTATTACATTCTTTATCCCAATTTCTATTTTCCCTTACCTCTAGTTGTCGATTCCTCCTTTCTCCTCATGTAGTATATCAAAATACAAATTATTTTTATGTTCTATACATCTCACCTCTGGTATCCATATTCAATTACATCAAATAAGTTTTGAGGCTCAACATAAGACTAATATCACCCAACCATCCTTTTATGGTTTATCTCCCGATCATTATTATTGTTGAGATGTAAGATAACATGCACTATTTCTTGGTAATTGGTCTTTTTCTTGAATATCATCCATGAAACATAGAATTTGGGGTCGGAATCAAGAGAGGGATCATCTATGGCCATAATGTTGGTGGTCATGTTGTATTCCAATAAATTGTCATTTCTTTTGTTATTATTATGTTTTTTGGATGTCAGATTTTCCCAAGCAATATTTTTATGAGGATTCCTCATACCAAAATGTTCTTGGAACCTTGATAAACATGAAGGTATCCTTTTTTAATAGGTAATAGATTTTAGACCTTATTTTTTTACCCCATGGTTGTCTCAATGGTGTTTCTATAATGGACTATTGATATAAAATTCCATGGAATAGTAATTGGTTTTGGATTGTCCATTTTATGAAATTGGATCATCAAACATGTGTATTTAATGGGAAACTAAAAATCTCTTTAGGCATTTTCCCTTCTATATATTATTTTTACCATCTGGGAAGATGTCTTGTTACTCTGACACTACCCCTTGATTCTTGATCCCTTAAATTGATATTTCATGCCATGATAGACCCCACAATATAGATCACATGGAATTAATAATGTAATATGGTCACATTATTTTTAATGTAGTGGATGAGATTGTTATGAATGGAATGGACATTCCATTTATCGTTTTTTATAAAAGGAACCTTATGTAATGAATTTCTGTGTTTAAATGGACTTAGTTAAGAATTGGTGAAGCCATTCCTTTTTTCATGCATGTGAAAATCATTAATGTTAAATTGAATTCCATGAATGAACTTGGACATGGTTAATAGAAAAAGTGGTTGGTTTTCATCAGGTGTCAGGTTATATACATGATCATTCCAGGGTTTAATTGAATGTCTTTGAAGACATGAAATAATAGGTAATTCCTTATGATCATTTGATTAAATAAGAGATTTTCTAATATATTTTCAAATTAATAATGTTTTTGATTGTAGGTAATGCTCCATTATATCTATTCATATCATACGCATTTATAGAGGCTTGGTATAATGGTAAGGGACTTAGAGGGAAATAGAGTCTCACAGTCTGTTACATCAGTGTTGGGAATGGTGACCCTCACTAGTGATATGATAGGGGAGACAAGATTTGATCACTAGGTTCCATCTTAGTGTGTTTCCATGGTATGCTCAAAGACACTACTGAAAAAATGGTCTATAGCTATGGACATATAGCCACAGTTTTCCAAAACAGTGTATATCAGTATTTATATGAAGGATGTATCAATGGTTTATCTTGGATATATCCCCAAATTAACATCATGGAAATAGACCCTATAGCCACAACTTAAACCATGGATATTTACCTATAGCCACTATGGAAAACCATGGGATCTACTGCCACTGTTTCCAAAACTGTGTCAATAAGCCCTATTTCAACGGTTTAAAACATGAAAATAGCATCTTAAAATCATGGATATAAGATTTTTATGGTTATTTTCATGTTTTTCCTAAACATTGGATATAGTTTTTTTATATTTTCCATTGCCATAGTTCACAAAAACAGTGGTTATAGGTCTCCCATACCATGCATGGGAAAAATATAAACACACAAAAAATTGAGAGAACGTGTATATCCATGATTTATATAATAAAGACATGGTTCTTAATAATATAATATATATATACACACACACACACAATGGTGTTCATGGTGTAGTGTTAAGGTGATAGGTTCAGACAACATAGGTAAGGAGATCGAATCTGACTGGGTGCTAATTATTTTAAATCAATATCCATGGTTTACAAGGGCTATAGCCATAGTTTTCCACTACAAAAATTGACCCTCTAACCATATTTTAAACAATGGTTATATATATATAGCCATGGTGTAGATGTGTGTGATATATTTACATAGTTTCAAAAACCATGTAAATAGACCCTTTAGCCTCTGTTTAATCTATGGCTATAGATTCTTAAAACCCAGGATATAACTTTTAACTATATCCATGCCAATTGGTGACACGTCTAGTAAAACCACATATATATCTTATAGAAACAATTTTTATCCATGTCTACAACCAAAATTTCTACTTGTGAGACATCTTGAGTGATTCACAAGACGTCCTCCACTCTATAGTGTTACTAGGTAGGTACCCTTGATTAGTGATTTTCATCCTGATTGACTGGTGATGGACATCAGTGAGTTACATCCCTGTACGACATGAAATATATATATATATATATATATATATAATTATAAAAATTATATATATATACATGATATATATATATATATACCTGACTAGACTTTCAAACAGTGAGCTGATGTAGGTAGTCTCTCCCGGTGTCCTCTAGGAACCAAAAAAAGTAGTTATTTTTTGTTCTTCATTTCTTAACATTCCTATAAATAAGTATACATTATTTACTTATGATCACATTCTTGGATAAAAAATAGACAATGTTGGTGGTGGCCTACTGATATTTTTACCTCACACCCAACACATGCCAACTTTGGAAGTCAATAATACTACCTACCAAGAGGTACAGATAAAAGAAATCTCCCCTTTAAGGATAATATATATTTACATAGATTTTTACTAGGATCATAGGAGACAACATTCTCTTGGGATGCTTGGCGAAGAATTTTTTTTCACTTCAAAAAGATTTTTATAATGTCTTCCTGCTTGTTCCACCATTTCTTATTTTTTTTGTATTATAATTCCATGCATCCAAATACGTGTCAGACAATGCCTTCGATGGTTTTTTTTATATTTCATTAGCTTTTAAATTACCTTATCTTATGCTTCATATTTTGTTTCAGTTATGTTTTTATGTTCCCCTACTTGATTTTTTTAGGTGTATCTTTTTTCATAATATAACATGATTTTATAGTTTCTCCACTATAATACCCATATTCCATAAAATATAGTTTGTAGCCTATTGCATATGTGGACAAAAACATGAGTCCATTTAATCCACTGGATTTAGGTTCGGTATTAGTGGATCTTATTCTAGGTAATTTCATTATTGATATGCCTATTCCTTAATCCATATTCCATTTTTAAAAATGGGTATTATAATGAAATTTATCCGATTAACTGGGGAAAATTTATAAAACCTAATACGTTACTGAATATAGATATTCAATGAAAATGTTTATTGATTAATAAATTAAATATATTATTTGATATATGAGGAATTATTTATACTTAGAGTGATGTGTGGGACCTAGTATTTAATAACCCCTCGATGAATGAGTCGGTTTCATGAGAAAAATCAATTAGAAAATTTAAATGGGATCCTATATTTTTTTAATCTATCATGAGAAAGTTCGTCATAGTTGGTGTATAATAATTCTTAAAATCATGGTTTTTAATAATTAGGAATTACATTCATTTCTAATATAGTTATTATTAAGATCCAAGAGATTTTCATAATTATTTTATATCTATAATCATTTCATTCATAGATTATTGAGTAAATTAAATGTGCGTTTAGTTATTTTCCTCGAAATATTGATTCTTTCTTATCTTTTAATGTATTTATTTATTTTTAAATGGCACATGTGTTCACTTATTTAACATTATATATTAATTATAAATTTCTATTTTTCCTGATTGATTTTTATATATTTACTTTCTATGGAGAAGTTTAGGTCACCCATATTTTTTTCATTTCCCCAAGATATGATGATGATATCATTGAATGATCTTTCATGGATTCAATTTATTTTATTTTGTTATATATTTTGTTTTATTTTCAATTCCCAATGAAAAATGTGTATCATTTTTTTGTTAGGATCTACAAAAAAATATAATTAACTAGTCATTCATGATTTGTTTCTATGTATACATTCCAATGTAATAATGTAACAAACTGGATCTAGGCTACTAGTTTTGGGGTTATTAAACATGGTATTATTGGATGTTTAGTAAATAAATGGGAACTAGTTTTTGGAGTACATAGATTAAGGGAAATAATTATATGATAGAATTTTATGAAATATATATATGAAAATACCAAATTTTTTGTGAGGAATATATTTTGGTTTTTTCCTAGAAATAATTCCCTATTTGGATAATACATGTAATCACAGTTCTACAATAGAGGTATATTGTGTCAATTACTCAAAAAAGGGTGTATTGAGCTTGACCCAATCACCATACGGTGAATGAATATAGGAATTAGTTCACCCATAGTTTGGATCTCATAAGGTATATGCATTGGTTAATTAACATTTTATTTATAAACCACTATAAATGATTTTAAAATAATGATATCCCTAATGTTATCATGTTTATGATTATGATATTAACACTAAATAAATTTTATTTTATTCTATGTGGTAGACCATATTTTGGATTATACATTATTTTTTACATTTCAAATTTTTTTGAGCTAGTACTTTACATGAAATTGTGTTTGAATGAATTATGGAAGGAAGAAAGGTATAAATACTCATAAAAAAGGTACATAATTTCCCACTGAGGAAGTTAATACTGAAGGTGTTGGAACTGAGAAAAATGTGGGAATATTTTGGAAGATTAATTAGGTTAGTAAAAATAATGCTATGAGTATCAGGAAACATAATCGATATTGGGATTCTCCAATATTGTATAACATTATGTGAAACCATACCCCATTAAATGTAAGGAATAATAATCTAGTACGTAATTAGCAAATGTATCAAGCCTCTAAAGATGATATGTATGGAATTATGATGAATTTAAAAATGAAATCGATAAAACATCACTGTGTTCTTCAAAAGTAAATGATGATCAATGGTTATAATTTATCTAGATTACTAATGTGGAAGAGGAAATGTAACTAATTGAATTGAATTCATTTATTGAGGCATTATTTGACAAAAATTTCCCTTGTAAGAATGAATTTAAAATTAATAGAAATAATTTTAGAAAATTGTGAACGAAATTAAAAAGTGTAATGGGGTATGAGGATATATTTAAATAGTTATATAGGTATTATACAAATTATATATGCAAAATATATTTCCAGATTGACCATTTCATTGAAGAGGATAATCAAACTCTCCTATGGGTCTTGTTCTCTCAAAATTTGTCATCATATGTTGAAATAGATTTATCTTCCATCAAAATACAGAAAAAATTATATTGTACCATTATATTCAACAGTAATCAAGAGATGAATAGATCGTCTAAAAACCAATAGATTTGGAATGTGTAAAAAAAATAAAATGACGATATAGGAAATTTCATCATCTAAAAATTTTGGAATGAAACATAATTGGAAGATAATGAATGATATAAAAGTGGGTCAAAATCCTGGAGATAAGGGGAATATGTCTTATTAAATCTAACAAAAAAAATAAAATAATTGAGTTACTTTTTTTAATCTATAAATAAATATGGTATCACATTCAATAATGATCCATGAGTCAATGTAATCCCCAAAAGAAGATACCAAATGGATAAGGCCATTGTTATTTGATCACTAGTACTATGGTGGGTGAACAAAATGATATGTTTGAAGCTAAATAAATCTTATCCTAAAATATTTCAACTCTATTATTTTATTTAGGATTATCTCACAATGGTATATCAAACATCTTTTAAAACACAATTAGAATGTTCTATTTGAATTTATGATGGTATTTTTCTAATAAAACACATAGTGGAAGTCTCAATACAACAAGGATATGTTTGGAAATACACATATTGTAACCAAAATGTGATTTAGCTTATGACTTATTGTCATTATTTTGGGTAAAATTAAAATAATCCTTGGTATGGATTGGAATTCAAAATATAATATAATGATTTATTGTAAGAAAAAAGAAATTAGTATTTGTGAGGTAGATATATAATCCATTTATGTTAGAGTAGAGACATCACCATCTATGTTATATCCATTTCCAATGCTATTAAATCTTCTAAATGTGATTATAGTTGAATAAGAGAAATCATAATCTAGGTAATGATACTATATTCTTCAAATTGAAGATGTACCAATTATATAGGAATACACTGTAGATTTTTTTAATAAACTGCAAGACATCTCCCATATCATGATGTTGAAATTTTCATTTATGTATTCCCTAAAACATAACATATATCAAAGACTACTTATATAATTATCACTATATAATTATTAGAGTGGATGAAAAAATAATCAAATTTCTGAAATAAGATATTTATTCACTCTAGTTCTTCACCATTGGGAGGCCATATTATCTTTCCTAAAAATAAGGATGGATCCTTGTGTCTATTCATTTAATATTGGGAGATCAATTGTATTACAATAAATAAAATATCGTTTCATATACATATTGATGACTTATTCGATCACATTCATGAAGCCCAATGTTTTTCATATGATTGACCTTTATTCTATAGATCATCAATTATGAGTAAATAAGGAAAAAATATTAATATAGATTTCCAGGAAAGGTATCTATATTATGATTTTACATTATTTCCATTCAGATTGACTAATGCATCCACATTTTTTATTGATTAAATGAACTGAGTATTCTAGGAATAATAAGAAGATTTTTTATGTTTTTCATTGATGATAATTTTGTATATTATAAAATCTATGAGGACTAATAGAATATCTTATAGATATTTTATGATACTATTAAATGGAAAAAGATATATGTTGAATTTAGTATGTTGATTTTTGGATTCAAAAAATGTATTCTCAATGCACTTATATCTCTATTGATGGAATCATAATTGACTATGTAAAAAAGGTAGTGAGAGAATGGATTATACCAACTAAGAGAAGTAAGGTATTCATTTGTGTTGATTTGGTAGTCACTCTGATCAATTAGTTCATAATTTTTCCAAAAATTATTACCTCGTTAACCCTGATGACATGAAAAGTGATTCTGTTTTTTTGGAAAATAAGAAGTGAAGAGTATTTTGATAATCCAAAGATGGGTTTCGACCAAGATCCTTCATTATCTATACCCACTATAAATGATGGTTTTTTGATATATGGTTATGAATTAAATAATGGACATGGTTTTTTACTAATGAAAAATGAAAATGTTACAAAATACGAGTTAAGGGAATATAATACATATGAAAAGAAAAACCCAACACATGAACATGTGTTATTAGCTATAATTTTGTACTAAAAGAAAGTGAGAAATATCCTCTATAGTATATGGGATATATAAAAGGATCATAAAATCCTATAATAAACCTTTTAAAAAATGATATCAATATGAAGATGTGTAAATGGAATGAGCTACTAAAGGATTATGATTTCACAATACACTACCTCCCAGGGAAGGCCAATATGGTAGTTGATGCAGTGAGTTGTAATGATCATGGAGTTCTAAAACATGTGATTTTTTTGAGTTCCCATAAGTTCATGGATATATTTAAGTTGGATATGAGAGTTATAAAAGAATTTTTGAGATTAACCATTTTTCAAATGATTGTGAAAACGTCATTATTAAAATAGAAAAGATGTCCTCATGATGATGATGTTAACTTTTAAAAAAGACTAATGTTATAAATGATGTAAAATTGGAATAATTAATATAAAAATATGGTGTTATGAAATTTTTTAAGAGATTATATTTTCCATCTATTAATATTATAAAAAAGAGAACATTTTACAGAACATTTTTGGTGGTTTTACAGGAAAAATTATATTTCTAATTTTCTTTCAAGAAGGTTCATTTGAAAAAAAAGATAAATATGTTAGAACAAATATTTTATTATTCTTGAATACTCCACCTATTCCTATATATAAATGTGATGAAATTTTTTGGTAATTTGTAATAACACTACTAAAGACTCATAGAAATAATGATTCAATATGGGTTATCATTGAAAAGCATACCAAATATACCAATTTACTTACAATTGGTGATGATTTAACTCTTGGGTTCCGTGAATGGATTTATATTATTTTATTCTTAGGATTCAGGGTGCACCTATTTCAACAATGTCAAATCATGGTCCCCAAATTTAATAAAAATTCAAGAAAAGTCATCATAAGTATCTATATACTGAGATTCTTTTAGTAATTTCCTATCATCCCCAAACTGATCAACAATATGAGTGGACTATTCAAAAAATGGAAGTATAGTTAAGCTCATGATCACTTGAATTTCAATGTATGGGGGATCGATATTTACCTTTGAAATAGTTTTTCAACAACAATAATTTCCATTAAATTATAAAAATGTTTTTGTATATTGAATTATATGGAGTGAGAAATAATAATACAATTTTTGGGATAATGTGGGTGAAACGGAAATCATAAGACAAGAACACAGTGATGAGACAACAAAATAGGTAATGTCTATTCATGATCACATTAATGTAGCTCAAATTATGAAAAAGAGATATACCAATTTTCAAAGGAGGGAGTTGGAATTCTATGTGGGAGATCATGTTTTCTTAAATGTATCCCCATGGAATTCTGTAAAATGATTTTGTAAGAATGGGTAACTATGCCCTTGGTATAGATGACATATTAAAATTCACGAAATAATTATTGTTTTTTCTTATAATTTTAAATTAAACCAAGTCTCTCATAAGTACATTATGTGTTACATATATCATTGTTAAGTAAGTACAATCTATTCCCAATTTCTATGAAAACATCTATTGAAATAAAATTGGATCTCAATCTACAATAATATAATGAACCGATCTAGATTATTGATACAAATAAACATGTATCGATTAATTGGATGAGTCATATTGTAAACATATTTTCGAGAAATCCCAAAATTGATGAATCAAAATCGTAACAATAGGATATCATGAATAAGAATTACCCTAATCTATTTAGATGGTAATATCCATGAAATATTGAGTCATAAATGTTTTTATGGCTAATAAATGGGATAGACCCAGAAATTACAAAACATCTTTTAGAATAAATTTAATTAAATCAATAGAAAACAAATCACGCATCATGGGGTATAAACAAAACACAATTATCTATTATTTAAACATGTAATTTATTACATTGTTGTTCAATAAGTGGTTATTAATAAAAATAATGTGGAAAATTAAGAGGCTAAACATGTTCATTTCATATCTACTGATTATAAATATAATTATGATTCATTTGATTGAAAATTATTTTTTTATTAAAAAATATTTTTTTATAATAAAATAATTTCTTCGATTCATGAAAAATTATACTATTTTTTTATCAATTTTAGTAAATGGATTCTATAAAATGGAATTAATTTTTGATGTTATAAAATCAAACTCATCTTAGGGTGATGTTTTTGAATTTTTCTAAAATTTTTCTTTTCACTAAATAGTGAAGACTATGGAATTATAATTGAAACCATATATTTCATTCAAAATGTTTATAATGATATGGAAAATTTATATTTTTTTTTAAAACTATAATTACTTTAAATATATATCTATTAATACAATATAGGTCTTCATAATCATTTTCGTATTTAATTCTAATATGAAAACAGATTAATCATTTGAATATTTTCTTTTTAAAACCTGATTTTTCTTCTCACATGTGTCATTATATTCAAATTAATATTTTCTATTATTTTTAAATAAAATTTTGAAAATTGCATTAAATGTTTTTAATTATAATATTATAATTAATATAATAATTACAAAACATTTTTCTTTCTGATTTTTTTGAAATTAGTATAAATTATTTTCTATAGTAATTGAAAAACTGGATTTACAGGGGATAAACTATGATGATAAGTGTAAAAATAAAAACAAACACGTATAAGAAATAATTTATGAAGAAATTTTGAAACTATAATGACTAATTTTCCATTATAATCCATTTTTACCCTTTTCCATGTAAACATTTTGGTAAACCTTTTCCTATTCAAAAATTACAAGTGTTCCACTCAACTCTATTATATATGGCCACCCAACCTCCACTATTTATCACACATTATAACCATTTAATATAATCCCAGGAGAACAAAAATATATTCCAAACATCAATAACATCATCCTTGAGTCTTTACTATAGGAATAAAGTCATCCTTAGAGGGATTCTGGTTCTATCCATTTTATGTTACCCAAAGAAGATGAAATGTTCATCAACCAACATCATTATGCTATTTCTTTCACCACATAATTCAATTAATATTAAACCATGATGATATAGTAAATTCAGAATAATCTATAAACTGACATTTTGATTTGTCAATTAAATTAACAACTTCCATATCTACTTACAACATATGGGTTATTCATTCATCATTCTTGTGTATGTTGGACTACGACCTCATAAACAAATGTTATTCAATTTTACAATACCTACTCTCATGGTTGGATTAGATTTTGGATCTAATGTATGTATAGGATATAAATAAAATAAATATACATATGTATTAAATATGTCATATATAATGTTTTACATTTCATTCCACAAGGGGTATGATAACGTCACTCTTGTGTATAGTGGACAACCTCTTCACGAAGTGATATTATATGTTTTTCACTAAAACACTACATGGAAGGTAATAAGGATATATATAGTTATTATATTATATATTAATGAAACTATTAGGATATTCATAAAATATTCAACATTTTTAAAAAAATTACTTATTTTTCTTTTTTACAATTTGACTCTCTAAAAGATAATAACAACATTCATGTATGGGTGGAGTACCTCCTTCATGAAGCAATGTGACTAAATTTTCTTCACCATAAAACATGAATTATATGTATAAATATATATATAAATAAATATAAATATATTATTAAAATTATGTAATGATAAAATATTACATACCTCATTTTCGTAATGATCATTGAAAAATGAAAATGTTAATCAAGTGTATGGTCAACCTACCATCTCCTTGAGCGTAATGTAATTAATTTCCTAAAACCAAATTTCATGAATAGTAATAAAATTATAAATGTTGTAGAAATATTTTAATTATATATGTATTATTATTATAGATATTAAATAACTATGTAATATTCTCAAGAACCAGATATTACATTAAAATGAACGAATGATAAAACAAGGAAATTAATAGCTGATATATTGAAAATAATGAACAATAATTAACGAATTGTAGATATGCTTTTTAAAACACATATATATGGTATTATAAATATTATTAGTATTCTAGTATAAGTAAATAATATTTATAAGACCACTATAAATGAAATTAATGATCATTTAACAAAATGAAAGTGTCAGGAATGGGTTTCATCTCAAGTTCCCATCATTGAGACCTATCACAATGTTATAGTCCTAATTATAATTATATGGTACATATAGTACCATATTAACCTAATATATCTTTATTCATTTATAGAGCATTGTTTTTTATTTAATTTTTATTATTTCATCCATTTGGATTCCAACATTAAAAATTACAATGTGTAAATGTTGTTGAACAATTTCACATTATTTTGGGATAGCTATCCTTAACATGAAACAATAACTCTATTGTGATCATATTTGTAGATATTAAAGTTAACATAAGTATACATATTATTTTTAAAGATTTGATTATTTTGAAAGATATAAATAATTCTTCCATTATGGGGTTTACATTAATGGATATTTTTTTAATAAGTGAAATATTGATAAATCTGTATCATTTTATTAATACATATAATTGATGATAAATTTAAATGATTCAATAATTAAATTTATTATTCGATATGTGAGGAATGATTTTGACCTAATGATAAGGATGGGGATTCATATTATATATCCCTCGGATTCATATATAGGTCTCATGAGAGAAATCAATTGGCCATATTAAATAGGATTTTATCTTTATTTTAAACATTCTAATGAATGGTCTTAAAAGTAAATGTATCATAATGAATGAGATCATGATGTCCAACAATTAGTAATTATATTTATTTTTTAATTATGTTATTATTAGTTTCCATGATATTTTCACAATGAGATTATTTATGGATTCATCTCATTATTGGATTACTAAATAAATTACATGTGTGTTCAATTCAATAAATTTAACTGTTGATTATGATTTATCTATTAATAAAATAATGTTCTTTATATGGAATGATTGTTTAGTTATATACCATATTATATTGATTATTATTTATTGATTCATGATAGCTTCCAATATACATAACACTTACATGGAATTTAATACCTCTCCTATTTTATTTCCTTTCCATTTGATATGATGAAGAAATGTGTGAATTAGTTTTCAAGGATGCAGTTCATTTGATTTGGTTTTATATTTTTATTTAATTTCTACTCTCAATGTAGAATTGGCTTCATTTTTATATATATATTTCTCCAATACAATTAAACTAATTAGTCCATTGGTATTTGATTCTTTGTGTCAAATCATTATATTAATTCAAGTCACCATCTACAAGATACTAGGGTCGGGGTCATTACATATGGTATACAGATAAGGTACATAAATAATATATATGGAATATATATTGTGGATATGGGTATGAGTTATTGGCTATGGATTTGTGGAATCTATTACGTGATATGTTGGTGTGGTATTTATTATGAAAAAGTTATACACTGTTAGGAAATATATATTGAGATCAGATGATGGTAGATGAAAATATACCATTGGGATAGAATGCAGAAAAATATGTGTGGAAGTATTTTTGGTGTAATTTAATTTTCTGCATTTCAAAATATTAATAATTTTTATAGATTTTCTATTGGTTCATTAGTGAGGTGTATTTAGTAATTTACATGTGATAGGAAAAAAGATTAAATTTCTTATATGTTTTAAAAGGATTTATTATGATTTATCTAAGTTGAAACTAGAAATTATTGGTAATAACCTACTAATTATTCAAATACCCATAATATTGATTTTATATGCTATATTAATAGATTTACAGGATAGAGATATAGATCAAGATATTCAACAGTATGTCATTTCCTACTGATCATTTAGAACTCCAGTCATTTCAATATGATTTCATTTCATATGATATTTTTCATTCTAAAACATTATTATATAATTATATGGGATGATTTTAAAATTTTATTATGATTACATGTCTCTTAATTTATCAACTATGATATTATTGGGGAATTTATTTAATTATTTATAGGATTATAGTAGGTAATTCTTCCCATATCTAATGTGATACAAAATCTATTATATTCACATACCCATGAATCAACAGTTTTATGATTTCAACAGCAATATTATAATTCTTTCAGTCCAGTAGGTGTTTAAGTGGGAAATGTATTTGAGACAATACTGATATATTATAATAATTATCACCATTTAGTATGGACCTATATTAGAAATACATATATCCCCCTTTTCCATGTGGTTATTCCATTCTATCACTAAATACATATAGGTTTTTTATAGGATCACTGTTGTGTTAAGACCATATCTTATTCTATAATAACATCTATGTATATTAATAGAAATTCAAATAAATAGAAATTCCAAAGAATTTTCATAGACAATATGTAAATCAAATATGTATGGATTGTTATTAATATTTTAAAAAATAACTTTTATGAATATTCTAATTACATCATTGGTGAGCATGAATCCCATGACCTTTATCAGTTTCATAGAGTCCATCATTAATAAAAAGTATAATCATCAATAATTTAGGGAACATATTTTGAAAATTAATTATAGTTTTGAAAATAAAATTTAAAATCTAATAAATTTATGACATTAAATTCTTTTCTATTTTAGCTATTATTCGGTCATGTGTTTTGATGTATTAGGCTAATTTCATTATATCCATATTCAAAAAATTGTTGTATAAACATTGATGTGTTTCTTCATTATTTTTTATTTCAATTTAAATTATGAACAACGTCAATATAATTTATTTCATAATTTTCTTTAATGGAATATCATGCATGGTTACCAAAATCCTTTTTATCCACTACCATTATATTTGTCTCAATACATAGACACATTTTTATTTATTCAGTTTCTATTAGATAGGTCATGAACCTATTGTTCACTATACTAACTTTTATCTCTATCTATAGTTAGATTAAATCATTTAATATACATTAAATAATGACCAGGCTATGTTAATAAAAACTGAGAAGAATAAATAAAAAATAGAGATTTATAGCTCTATTATAGTATGAATAAATATCTATTTAATAATAATACTGGACAAATATTTATCTTAAAATCATATCTTTGTGAATTATATATTATATTAAATATATCACACAAAATTCACGTCTCACATATTTGCATGTGTACATAATTTTTTATTATTGAACCATAAGCTACACTTTACCCCACACAAACTACATGACACTTCACAACTGTGGAAATTTTAGTTTCAATACCCATGATTGAATCTTCAGTAGTTCTTCCATCTCTTCTCCTCATGTCCTCCAACCTTTAATCAATCCTTGGATTGTACTAATATCTATGAATATATTATAGTCAACACTACCACCAAAATAGAATTAACATATTATAAAAAACATCATATAAAAAGCTATATTCATCTTCAAACTACCATTAAAAATATACCCAATACTAATATAGATTGTTAAAAAATTAATAAAATAGGATAAAAATTATTTATAAAAAATAAATATTTATGTAATTATCGTTAAAAGTAATTATTTAAATTTTACATATTGAATTGGAATAAATATTACAAATATTCTTTTTTATGTGTGCATTAATGAGGATTATTGTAACATCCTAAACTTGCCTACCACTAAATTGGTAGTTGGGATAATGGGTCACATTACAACAAATGCATCTCCCTAAACTCTAGAGGCTACTGACTAGATGCGAATTATGAGAATGTGGTTCCATGGGGAGAATATAACATCATAGATCAGACTAAGAAAAGAGATTAACAATATATAATATTTAGCAGAATCATAACTAGAACAAAAAATATTAGAAACCATAATAAATAATTAACAATGAAATAGAAGAGAATAAGTAACGATTTAATAAAAGTGGGTAGCATTAGATTTTACAATAGATGAATGTATGATATGGTAATGAAACATGATGGATATTAGTAAAAAATAAAATTTGGATTACAATCATTTTCAATAATATAGAAAAGATAGACAATCCCTACAGGTGATCTCCATGAGCATCCTGAGCTCCCGCTTAGTCCTTTGGCCCTAACTCCCTGGTACTAGTAATACAAAAAATAGATAAGATCCTATAGTGATAAGGTATACTTGGGAATAATGGTTACTCGTGAAGGGTGTGAGAATTATCTCACAATAGTCTAGAACCCACGTTGTCTAGACCAATCCATACAATGAAAATAAAATTAATAATTGTTTCATATAAAAATAAATATCTAGTGATAGAAATTAATATCAAAAATTTGTCTCGGGTTCCTAAATGGACAACTGTCCCCTGCCTCCTTCTTCATCCTAAGCTGAAAATATGAATTGTATAGTTGAGTAAGGATAAATATATAAATAAGTTCCATTTGTGACATGGAAGACCAAAGAAGGCTGATACCCTATCATTTTCATTAACATGGGAGTTAACTATCATTTCATCACATATGTAAGATAGTAATATAAGGGAAATTTCTCAAGTGAAATCATAATATATAATAATATAGAAGAATGCATCTGATGAATTTCCATTAAAAACCATCAATTTCATATTTTGAGTCTAAGCCCTTCCGAAAGGTATTACTATGGTACATCCATTCAATTTTATCACATTATATGAGAATGTCTTGGAAAATACTTTCAAAAGTCCTTGCATCACTCGTGGTATGGTAACTATGAGTCTGTCCTTGGTATCGCATTTAAGGGATTTATTTTCAACCAAGGCATGGCCTAGCCATTTTTCCAATAGTTCTATCTTCGTTTATCCATTAGGGAACTTGAATCACCCCATAATATAATGGAAAACAAGGGTGATCCCTTTCTTGGCGAGCCTAAAACTTCTCTTCCCCTTGCCTCATAGTGTAACCACATGAGAACAATAGTCCATCCATGAGTACTTAAAATGGAACACATTTTCTAACCCATATCATATTAAGTGAACCATAATAACTGACACACATTGTAAGAAAAACATCAATACATGTATCATAAGGAAATCATAGACATGATCATGCAATCAAACAAGCTCCATGAGACACAATCAATTCAAGCTATAAAATAAATGAACTAAAGGAATAAAGATGGAATAATTAATTTATCACAAAACTACCCCAAGTCTCTACGCAACACCACAAGTTAATAAGAAATAATCTTCAGATAAGTTCAAGACAGGTTCTATTATACAACGCTATACAAAAATTACTAGGCATATTAAAGGCCTAGTGTATAGTTAAATTTCCATTTTAAATCATGTTATATGATTTTGAAATTAGTCAATTGTACCACACACTCCCCCAAAGGAGAAAACTGAATAAATTAGAAAAAATGGCCATTTAGGTTGGGAAAACTGAATGGAGGGGATAAAATGCAAGGAAAACCTGAACGAGTTTCTCCATAAGTGAAATCCACAAAACACACAACATAACTAACCAAACAATTTAATACAAGTAAAAAAATTCATTACAGATAAACCATTTATTCTATTAATTCCATTTTTTCTGACTCAACATTCTAATGGTTACCCTCAGTAATGTTTCCTGAACATGGAAATTGATTTTTAGTTACTAGTTACCAAGGGTCCATGTTTGTTATGATTTTGTGATGCTGCCAACATTCCTATTTCATTCTATCCCTTCCATTCCCCCCTATCATGGGGTAAAAAACCTAAACATACCATTCATCAATTATATATCATGAATAAAGAAAATTGTAAGGAAACAAGGTAGGGAATATAATAGTCCATCACTTTATTTTTTTCTTGAAGGAAACACACATCTTTTGGAGGAGTTTTATTACAATAATATCACATTTTTATTAGGAAAAACATATATCACTTTTATGAATTTCACTATCATTATCAATTAATATTTTAAACTAAAAAAAATACAAAAATAAAAAACTTAAAATGGTGCAATAAATAATTAATTAATTAATTACTAAAATTATTGTGGCAAGGAAGGTGACCCTACCTCATAAGAAGAACCAAGATGACGCTTTCTAACTCATAAATTCCCCCACTCACATGAAAGCACTTCATTTATATATCCGTAAGCTAAGGAAATTGTCCCTCACACTATGAGGGAACTCACACATGGTAGATATATATATATATATATATACATTCATACCTGGGTATATGTGTGTGTTCCCAAAAATACATTAACAAACTACTAAAACATTTATTAGTGACTAAAAAACGTCATGTCAATGAAAACACAGTTAATATAATATAACATAAACTCAAAATTAAATTAGAAAAGACAAAAAATACTCAAACTAATTACTAGGGTCTCATAAGATTACAATACACACATTATAAACTGAGATACATCGAATAAAAAATGTAAAAAATCACCATAAGATGTTGGAAGTGAGACAAATCGAGTTGAACAGCTTCACATTCGGTGGTGGGTTTCACAACTTGAACAAAAATATCTCAGGGGAACATTCACACAACATATCGAAGGATGAGATTTTAAAATTGGTCAAACCCAAATTCTAGGGTTTTGACCAAAACTGAGCTGGGAAACGGGGAGTCCCTAAAATTTCTCATAATCATAAGAGGAGGGAAGAGAGAGACTTACCATAAATAATAAGACCAAAAAGTCAATAAAAAAGTGGGAATTAGTAGGGTGTTTGAGTGAGTTTTAGGTGAGATTATTCTCTACATAGAGTTGACCAGGGGTCTCATGCATCATCTGGAGGTTGTGTCCAAGGAGGTGGCATACATGGTGGACATGACCATGAAGGTGCACGTTGTAAGGGCTTCGACCATGGTGGGGTTCATTTCATGGAAGAAAGAAGTTGTGTCACGTGCCTAGGGATACAGGGAAGGGCTCTTGTGATGGGTGAGGGATGGAGAGAACCCTTGTGGTTCTAAAAAACAAACTAAATAATAATAATAATAATAATAATAATAAAAACAACAATAATAATAATATGGTTATTTTTATAAAAACATTTATTTATTATTATTATTTTCCATTTACTCATAATTTAATTTATTTAGACATTAATTTTAGTTTATTTATTTTATCTTATTTAATAAAAACACACATCATAGTTTTAACTCTTAGAAATAAAAGGTTCTATTGCTCAATTTTAAAAACGTCCTACCCAACTAATGGGAAAGATTTTATCTTCCTTCACTTTTTTGTTCAGTTCAAAACACTGGGAATTACAACCTTACCACCAATGAACTTCTTATCACTGAGAAGCCTTCGAGATCATTGAAAACATCATCCAACCTACAAGGGTCATGATGTTTCACAAAATCTTATATGTTTCATCTTTAAACACCTCTCGCACCTTCATACATTGATTATTAATGAATCACATGATCCTTTAAGATCTGAGAAAACACACATATTCCTAATGAAACACTTAGATTAAAAATACCAAATTCTATTTAGTTGGAGACATGATCATGTCATCATCTCGTTAAACACAAGGACAAAGATACTTCCCAGATAGGTTGTTACAGTATATAGGGGAATAATTACAGGTTGTGACACCATCCACTGTCTTAATTTCCTACAAGACATTTATAATTTTTTTTACGATGCTTCACCCATGGATTCTGAAATTGTAAAAATGCTAATTCGCAATCAACCTCAAAGCCCAGGTTGAGCCATCTTTTCTTAAAAAACTAGGTCTAACTGAAATTGTACTCATGCCTCATGAAAGAATTCCAGAAATGTTCCTTCACTGACCACTCAGTCCAAAATGTGTGATTAAAAGTGGATCCACTCCGGACGACCATTCTATAGGATTATCGGCTTAGACGGGTGACGTTTTACAAAATTAACTATGATGAATTCTCCTAGGGTATCTCACATTGGCCATGAACACATATACTAAAATACATAACTAATTTCTAGTGATGTTCCTTCATTTAAGCATAATTGAGAAAGAAAAAAATTCTTCAATAACGTTATTTTTTCATGATGGGAGAATAAAAAACTAACTTAATGTATTCCATAGTCCATGTTTTCGATTGAAATGTAGAAAAAAATCCAACCCAACCACATTAGAGCATTGAATATGCCCATAACAGTATCATCCTGACAGTCAAGTTAGAAGTAACATATGGTGTATTAATTATTTCCCAGGTAATTAATACAAGAGATACAAGTGACGCTCAAGACTAACAAATCATTTATTATAACCACATGTTAAGTAAGAAACTAGATAGAGATTAGACAAATTTTTTAGAATTTATCATTGTTTTAGATAGAATCACTCTTAGTGAACATAGAAGATATCAAGATATGGGACATGCTCATCACTATGCAGTAAACACAAAGAGAATCTTAAAATATCTAGTCGAACAAACCCTAGTGGTGGAATGAAAAACAATGGTGTAACGACAACTCGTCATCTTCCTGAAGAAACTCGGCTTCACCTTTTGATGGAACATCATTAACCATTCATCGAGACCTAACTACCCAAGGAATCCCATGATCATTAAATCATAACCACATTATTCCTCCCACATCCAACATCATTACTCAATGGTGGAATACACTTATAACCACAGAAATTTCATGTGGTTGAGAAGGCACCAACACACTTTAATGTTCACAAGACTCATGGCATTTAAACCTGCCCGATCATTCTATAATGGTCCTCATTAGTTGTGTTCCTTTTTCTAAGAAGGACTCATATTTAATAGAACTGACAAAAAAATCCCACCTCCGGAGTTTCCTATTCATAAAAAAGAATAGGTAGATTAGAAACTCAAAATCATACATGTTTAGATCCACCATAAACACAAATTATTGTACAATTGGCATGAAATCCAAAACCAAACCGACCGGTGTGAATGAACACCCAAAAATATGGAAGTCATCCTAATCCTTGGGAAGAACATGATTTCCTTAGACACAATTAACTCTACTATAGTGTTAAGAAGAGACATATTAAAAAGAATAAGTATTATCAATTACAATGAACTCATCCAGTTTGAAACAACATTGTACACTCCACGAGAACCACATATGTAAACCCATAATATTCATATGTGATACAAAAGAGAGATGGAATTTAACTCAGATGGAGACACACAGAGTCACCCATCATTGCAGAGAATGGAGGGTCAGATGACCTATGATGATGCTGAATAATCCTAAGGAATGTTCTTCCAGCTAAAAATGAGAATTACTTAATGATATAGCTCGAAACAAAATTCACGGATATCATGACCACCCGTCTGAAAAGGGGAATAATTTAGAAAGTAAATGTCCCTCTAGTTAAAAAGGAACCAAATGTAATAAAAATCATGGAATTGGTAAGGATTATTTGTTATAATGGTTATACCTTCTACAATTTACCCCCTTGTGATGAACAAGTGTTGACCCTAACACCATTCACACTAAAATAAGTCACTCAGCTCAAAATCTAATCATCAAATGCATCTCAAAAAGAAAGTGTTCCAATGAAAAAAATATCAATATATTATTCTGAGGAAACTCAGAGAGGCATTATCTCCCATTTCACAAGGTTCTTAAGTAGAGGAAACCGCTACAGGTTCCATTTCCATGCCCTTTACATTTACAACCTTTTTATAATAAATCATGCACGTGTTCAACAATCTAGTCATATGTGTGGTCATCTACCAATCAATAAAGCACCCATACAATTTAACTGTGGAATTTGTCTCACATTTAATTTTAAGAAATATATTTTTGAAAAATAAACCAATTAAAAATCAAACAAGATAGCATGTCAATACAAGAAGTTAAGTGAGAGAAACATGTTGAAATATCAAAAGCATGGTATTTTAATCACAGAGATATGCTTATAGGAATAGAACAATGATACAAGGAAAACGTGCTAGTAAACAGGAAGCTTGTCTACATTCTATAATGCTAAATATATCAATGAAACTTTTTATCTAACTAAAATGATAAATAAATAAATGATATGGAATGTCATTCAAATCACTCTAACATATTACCATGTAACCTAAAATGAAACTACATGGAATGGAACTAAGCAAGGGATGTTAATTTTTATGAGCCTAATATGATGAATCCTTTGTTTTATCCTCACCGAACCAATTAAAGGGTAAATTTCTATCATTTCAGTGAATTTTAAGAAGTTGAAAAAACACAAATCAGTTGAGGTGAAATCAAATCATGTGTAATATCAAAAAACCTGAACATTAATTCCATGCCCGGGCCAGTTGGTAACTTCCTATATGTGGGATGATCAGTCCAAGGAACAACAATTGACCAAGCACCCACACATTCAAAGTATCCTGTCTACCATCCCAAAACTGTAATACATAGTAAAATGCCCTACTTTTATAGAACATTGAAATGTCCCAACATTGAATACCACTAAACTGGTAGCTAGATTAGTTGGTCAAATGACCTCAAGCACATCACCCTGGTGGCCACAGGCTTCTAACTAGTAACATGGGCCTAGAGTGTGTCTTTTGGGAGACTATTCCCTCAGATATCATAGTATCCATAATGATTTACAATATATAATATATTTTGGATGCTTATGAGGATCATTTAGCATCAATAATAGTAATTTATAATTGACAAAGGGGAAAAAGGAAATAATTAACAATTTAATAAACGTGGCCAACACCAGTTTATAAAAAATATAAATGCATGACATAGAAATGATACATGAACGAAAAAAGTAAAAAAATGGAACATTATTACAATATACTATAACGATAATGAATCTAAAGCCTAGCCTCACAAGTGATCTCCATGAGAATCTCGAGCTCCATCTCGGTTTGTTTCCCCAACCTCATAGGTACAAGCAATACAGAAAACCACATAGATCCAAAAAATATAAGGTCTACCAAGGTGCCAAGGGTACCTGAGTAGGGTGTGAGATATAAATCTCAGTAGGCCTGCACACATGGTTTCTAGCCCAATTCAGAAAATGACATATCAATTTAGAAGTGTGCAATATAAAATTAATTTTGATAGATAGAAATTAATATTAAAAACGTGGTTCGGTATCCTAACGGTACCAAAATCCCATACCACCAGCTTTAGCCTAATTTGGAAATCAGAATGTTACAGTTTAGTAATAAAGAATTTATAAAGAGTGGAAAATAGAAACACGACCAACCAAGGAAGGATGATCACCATGATTTTTTGTTAACTTGTGGCCTAAATCTCATTTCATCACATCAATAAGAGAATAAATTGATGGAAACATCTCTCGAGAAATCTCTACACAAAGAAATAAATGAGGTTGTATTTCAAGAATTTACATTAAAAACAATCAATTTCTAATGTCGAGTCCAGGCCCATCCTAAAGGTATCTCTAAACTGTATCCCCTCAATTATATCCAATTCCATGAGCCCATCCAAGGAAAACCTTTCAAAATTACAAGTATAACTCGTGGTACAATAACTATGAGTCCATCTCAGGTATCACATTTAAGGGAAGAAGTATCAAACAAGGATTGGAATAGTCATTTTCTCAATGGATTTGTACTTAGTTACCCCTTACGTAATGGTTATCCCCCAATATTATAATATAGAACCTAGGGAGCCCTTTCCTAGTGATCCTAAAACATAACTTCCCAAAAACGTCGTGGAAAAACCACCAAAGCCAGGGATTCCATCCATGAGTCCTTAATATATTACCTATGTTATCACCTATCCCTTATTATGCGAACCATAGTACCAAACACTCATTATAAGGAAAACAAAAATATATATCACATGGAAAAAATATACCAAAATAATGATATCAGACAAGAAAAGTTAGCCACAAGATATTCAATCTATCATGTTAAACAATACAAGGCATCAACATGGAATAATGCATTTAGAACAAAAGTATCCCAAGTATCTACGAATGATCACAATGTAAGAAGTAATCAAGAAAAGGAAGGTTAAAGTAGGAGACTTTTCTATACGGATAAATAATAAGAACTTTCTCTATAAAAGTCATAGTCTATTGTTTTTTACCATATTGAAATAATGTTTTATGTTTAGGATATTAGTCCAGTGAACCACACAATCACCCAAAGGTGAAACTGAAATCCTGGAATTTGGAAAAATTCCATTAATGTTGGGTGCACCAAATGGTGTAGCCAAGATAAAAGTCTAAAAACCCAAAAACGTTTCTCCATATTTGAAGGCCACAATAGACATTATAGAACTAACTAGATAATTTAATTCAATTCAATAAATTCTTTATGTATAAAAACATTATTCAGGGAATTACATTAGTATGATCCATCCTACTAAAGGTTACCCTCACTCAGGTTTCCAAAATATGAAAAAATGGTTTTCTGTTAGATTTTCCAAAGTGCTCATGTTCGTTATCCATAAGGGATACTACCAACGTGCCTTATTTATTCTAAAAATCCCATTTACCTCAGCCAATGGATCATGAACTAAGAAATATCATTAATAAATTAGTTATCACAAATAAAGAAAATATTTAGGCATTAAGGCTTGAAACATAAACTTATATCTATATATTTTAAGCTATAAGGTAGTAAAACATTATTGGAGTTATTTTACTAAAAAATAAAGTCATATTAATCAAAAAAACATATACCACTTCTATTTATTTCAATAAATTTATCAAGGAAGTGTTTAAATTAAAAACCAAACTACATAAATTAATAACTATGAATGGTGCATTAAGTAATATATTAACGTGTTACTGAAATTTAAGTGGTAAGGAAAGGGACCCTACCTCAAAAGAAAAACCTAGATCACACATTATTACTCCAGTAGTCACCCAAGTGAACACCCAAATCTAATAAATAAATATATATATACATATATTCATACTTTTTTATATACAGGTTCTCCCTAAATGATGTTCAAAACTCACTATAATTATTATTAGCAACTAAAAACACCAAGGCAAGGCTAACACACTTAAGGTAAAATACCATGAACTCAAAATTAAATATGAAAAGTATAGAAAAACTCGAATTAATTAGTAGGGACTCATAAATTACAAAATCCTTGTTATATGCTATGTGGTGTATAAGAATGATGTTTAAACTCAACTTAAACAATTGTCACAAAACTAAATCCAGCTGAAGCACTTCACCTACATCATTGGTTGTTGCAACATGCAAAAATAAATATCAGGAGACCACTCACACACCTTATCGATGAAACAAACATGAAAATCCATCAAACCCAAATTCTAGAGTCTTGGAAAAAATGATAACAAAGATTGGTAGTCTGAAAAATTGCTATAAATCATATGAAGAGGTAGCAGAGAGACATAACATGAAGAATTGGAAAAAGAAAAACCAAAAATGGGGAAATTGGAATGGATTTAGAGGGGATCTCACATGCTATATGGAGTCGACTAGGGTTTCAACAATCATTGTTGGGATTTCATGGCCCAAGAGGAAAACTATAGTGGAGTCACGACCAAGGAGGTGCGTGATGAAGGGGTGTTCAGTCATAAAGGTGTAAAATGTAGGGATGAAGAGAGTTCGATCATGCATCTAGGGTTATAGGGATAGATTCTCACGATGGGAGAGGGATGGAGAGAGCCTTTTGGGTTTAAAAAAATAAACCAATCATAAAAAATGATGATAATAATAATAATATTATTATTATTAAAATAAAAACATTTATTTGTTATTATTAATCACCATTCACTCTTCATTTAATTGATTTCCAAATTAATTTTATTTTTAATATAATTATTTAATCTTCCTTATGAATAACACACATCTCACTTTCAACAGTCAGAAATAATTTTTGACAATCACTTTTACAAATTTCATACCCAGCTAATGGAAAAAAATTAATTTCATTCTCTTTTTCACTCATTTCAAAGCATGTGATAGTACAAAATAATACATATCATGTTTGGGTGGTTGGAACAAATAAAAAGAAATATATGAAAACAACTAAATAAAGATCATTTTTAGGATATTTTTTGAAAAAAAATATTTATATTACAATTTTCATAAAATTTTGTTTCAAGAGTATATATTTATTGAACTTTTTTGACCATTTTTGAAAATATTTAAATCCCTTATAGTATATATGAATCCACTAATAGGGAGTTATAACACGTGTGGGAAGTCATCCCTCACGATTCGTAGTGTAGAAATATAAAACTATGTATAACATTATTGAAGTATATTTTTTGACTAGAAGGATTAAAATATAAATTATTATGTATGTTATATGGATTGTTTGATATTATTTGATGTGTAATGGAAAAATAATATTCCTTTTTTACTATTTTAATCATAATATTATATAATTTTAATTTTTCGTTCATACCTATCATGGGGTGAATTTTATAAAAGGGAAACTAATATATAAAGCAGACTATGTAATGTGTTAACCATCGAGAAAATAAATAAATAAAATATATTGACAATTGAAACACCCCTAATATAATTGATTCTTACATTTATGATTCTAATTAATATAAATCAGATCTCAAATGTTTTAATATTGTAGGGTGTTTATTTTTGGAATTATGCTTTTTAACAAAAGAATTTATAATAAACTATAAAAAAGGACTATGTATCACTATTTGATTGTAAAATTTATCATATATAAAAAAATTAAATGGATATTCTTAAAAAAGATCCATTTATTATCAAATTTATAATATATATTACTGTGAATATTTGTTAAGGAAAAAATATATTTTCATAAATTTATTATAAGAATTGAAAATTAAACCATATAAAATTTTGGATTATTTTATCAACAACAATACAAATGTTACATGAAAGATAAGACTGACTAGATATAGTATTCATGATGTAATTATGGTGTATTTAATTTAATAAATGTTTAATGAGTTAAAAAACCACCTGAATTTTTATTTTAGAAAATATATTTGATTTTCAATTATGGATGGTTCAGAGAAAAATATTATATATTAAAATAGAATATTGATTAATAATTATAGAAAAATAGATAATACCACATTATATATGGATTATAAGGAAATGTATGTGATAGAAATAAGGGCAGACTAAATAAATGAAAGTAAATAATATTTTTGTTTTCTATCTAATAAACATAGTAATTATAGAGGAATATTTAATTTTTAACTACACAATGATTTCATGAAATTTTATAACATTTTTCACTAATATTAATAATCAACAAGTGGGGATATATTATGTATGATTCACTAAAAATAAAATGGTGCACAACTAAGAGAGTCCAAATTTTGAATTTTTTGAAATATTTTTATGTTTATACATGTGAATATTACAATTCAAATAAAATAAGATGAATGTTTCTTTGTTAAATCAAAATATTGTGATTTAAAATCACAATAATTTTAAATGTTAGTGGAAATGGTTTAAGAATAAATAGATTCTCGTATTATTAAATATGTTGAATTTATAAAAATTTTGTGAAAACCCTCCCATTTCATACACAAATATCAGATAAATTTTGCGAAATACAGAAAACATTATACAAACAGTCACCCAATGACTGAAGTAGTTTAGTTCCACTGGAAGTATATAAACATAAACACTAGTATATAAGATAGGAACAATATCTCCCACTTTGTTTTTCATAAATAGATGCCTTCCAAGAAACATCATACATAGTATATATCTAAACAACTCATAGAAAGAAACATGACCATGTGAAATATCTGATGCTCAGTAAGGGTAAAAAAGGGAGACATGTACGGATAAACATGAGGATTGGGGGATAATAAGTTGATAATTTAATTATAAGACCATACCTTGAATATAAAAGATCATATATAAGATTCATGGAATATGTATCTGTAATTCATCAAACAAGAATAATAAGGAAATATAAAACCCAAGCGATGAAAACATAACATAAGTGTAAGACATGAAATTTTGGAAACAAACATAATCATATAATATGATTAATATAGTAGTGAAGGAATCAATTCCAAAAACATCTTTTCTTTTTGGGTTCACTCCCCATAACATCTTGGTAGTAATGGTTCACTCCCATGGCCATCATAGAAGTATGAGTTTACCCATCACTCTATATTCTTATTCACGGGTCACTCCAATGACCATCTTAGAACTCATGGTTCACTCCAAAAACATATTAGTCTATATCATGAGATATAAATCATTACCCAATGAATTTGAGTAAGATATAGATCCCACCCATCTGATATTGATATCATCCATTCCTGTTCCATGAAATCATATACATTTAAATTATAACCAATGAAATGAAATGGGTATCATAAAAATTCAATCATTTCATAACCTATAATAAATTATATAGGTTTTAAAGTAATTTCATCACATGAATATCTCTTGAAATGAATCATCATTCAAAATCATATAACCTATCCAAGAGAATCGTGTTTCATTAACATCATTCCATCAAAACATAATCTATTTAAAGAATGATTTCCCAAGGAAACACTAAATCATTTCCATTGAGAGGAATGGTTATCACTGAAAAATGAATTCTTATATGGGAAAAAATTTGACTGCATTTTTAAAAAACATTCAAGGGGAATATAAAATTTTATCATTGGAAAATTATTTTTAATACACAAATACTATGGCAAAATATTTTCCTCAGAATAAACATGAAAATTTATAAAGGAATATTTAAAAACATTTTGAAAACATTTTCATATGAATCTTCTTGAAATGTGATAAGTATATCGTGAAAATATTTTCAGAACAATTTCATTGAAAATACATAGAGAATACAAAATGAAATATTGAGAAATTACCCAAAAACATTTCTTTTTCTTTTTTTGAAACCTATGAGGAATTCATGAAATTTTTTTGAAAATAATTTCTGAAAAATACGTTGAAAAATTATATATAAATCATGAAAAAGCTTTCAAAACCTTTTCACTGAAAAAACAATGAAAACTAATGATGAAATCATGAATTTTTTTTCAAAACTATTACTTTGAAAATACATTAAAATCATATTATAAAATATTGAAATTTTTTTCAAACCCATTTTTTTGTTGAATACTATTAAAAATGTGCTTGAAAAAATTTAGAAAACAATTTTCATGAAAACATATTTGAAACAACTAATTTCTAGAATATTTGGAATATAATTCATTCAAATAAATGTCATTATTAACTTTTCATTGTAGCTTAAATAGAATGACGATCATGAAAATGGGGTTCTTTGTAACGACCCAAAGTATTTCAAAGGAAAATTCCCTTCTTATATCTATGTCATAAAAAAACACAAAATAATGAACTACTAAATGATAAGTGACCTTTAAACATAATTTTGTCACCCCTATGTTTGGAATTTTAAAAATCCGATATACACGGTTGTGTTCAAGATAGTTTTTGGAGTCTAATGAAACAAAAATATTTTTTGGTGAATAGTAACCTACCCTTATGAATAGTAACCAACCCTTATGAATATTAATATGACCCTTATGAATAGTAAATATGAGTAACATTACCAATGAATAATAAAATAAAATTTAGACATCATAGAAAGTGATAATTTGACCTTAGTAAATGTTTTTGGTATTTTATAAGTCATAAATAATTAATTATAATTAATTAATTAATTTAAAAGAATATTTAGTTTCCTGAAATATATTCATAAATTATTTAATCAATGTCTAATATTTTTTAGATAATTTTATATGACCCTATGTAATTTTTGAAAGAACTGCAAAATCAGTTTTAATTTTAAAAATTTATTTTTTTAAGTAAATTATGATTTTAATTAAAAATTAAATTAATAATATTTAGAAAATTATTTTTGAAAAATGGAAATCATTTTTGGATTCTATACGTCGAAAAATGGTAGGGGTAAATTTTTGGGTTTATTCAGAAATACTTCAATTTTCGGGTGAATAGTAAAAATATACAGTTTTTCGCATAATCGGTATATACTAAATTGCATCATTAATGATGTAATGATGACATAAACATTCTAGAACCTTATTTTCGGCCAAAACATATTAAATTTCATTAATTTTTCCTTTAAATACAATAAATCCAATTCTCAAACCTAAAAAGAACATTCCAAAGCCAAAAGTCAAAAGGTGATTTCTTAAAGTGTCTTTTTCTCTTTCTTTCACTTTCCTTTTAATAAATTAATGAATTCGAATTATATAGAATATTTAAAGCCTAGAACGAATTATATTATATTGATATATGATTTAGGATGTCAAAAAACTACTATTACAAGACTAACTTATGATATATTATTTTATCTAATATTTTATACCAAAAACACATCCCTCCTCATGTATAAATAAGCCCTCCCCCTCCTCTTGCCAAACCACACCTCTCAAGCTTCAGGAATTGTCTAAGCTCTACCCAATCATCTTCTGTAGTCTCTCCCCCACGTCCAAGAGCTCCTAGTCTCATAAAAAGACTAAGATTAGGCCTTTAAGGAGGTTCTCAATAGGAGGATCCAAAAGGTGATTTCTCTCCCTCTTCTCCTTTAATTTCCTTTCATGTTCAAGTTCCTTTCTTGATCTCTCCCTACCTATCTTCATCCAAATTGTTTTGTAACTCCAGTATTATAAATATAATGTAATCTTATTATTCTAATGTTATATTATATCACCCCACAACCTTTCCTCTTCCATTTATTTTATTAAAGAGAACGTTGTTCATGTGGTGATAATTTATCACCTTCAAAAACAACATGCTCTCTTCTTCCATTTATTCCTTCAATCTGGTCATGAATCCATTTTTATGGTTGAACCAGAATGTTTCATATATAATATGTTCTATTTTATGTTCTGGAAATAACCTATGTCCATACTACTAAGTGAAATATTAAAATGAGTTGGTTGTGATCCAAAAACCGCTCAAATTAGCCCAAATAATCTTCATTTAATTCTTATCTAATGATTCATCCACATGGATCTAATATAACTCATTATAAAATCATTCAAGCTTCTGTAATATCATTAATAACATGTAATATCAGTTCTGGATATTTACCCATGATCTACCCAAACATCAAATTAAGAATACAAGTGGACCGCTCAAGAAAACCATGAAAACGAACATCCCCGAACAATGTTTTTAAACTCTATAAGTCATCCAAAAGAACATAATATGAAATAATAAAACCATAATGAACCCTATTAATGTATAAAAGGTTCTGGAATTTCTAATTAAGGAATATAATGTCATTATACAGAACATTGAAGAGAAGGAGGCATTCGAGTACAAGGTAAGGGGAAATCTCGAACCCAATTTTCTTCCTTCGGGTTCTCCCTCTTCCACTCCATTTTTGATGTGGTTACTCCTAAAAGATCATTTGTTCATCATTTACATTACTTTTCTGGGATATACATGTTTGTCACTGGTTTTTATGTCCATACAAATGTTTTCCAAAAGAACTCTTCTTTCAAGATATCACCTTTTACCTCTCATTCAAGGATGATGGATTTTATATCAAGTATGTTGTTCCCTCTTTCTTTTGGGAACCCAAAGCTTTTGAATGTGTTATTATGAGATGAAACCCATCCCTTTCCATGGGTAATTTACGTAAATTTTTGATATGTGTTATATGTGGCAAGAATGATAATGATAATTTTATGATGTGACGGGTGCGCCCGGAATTATATAGTGCAATATGAATGTTTAAATGTGACGGGTGCGCCCGGAATTATATAGCGCTCCAATGCTTTGGGTAAAGTGACGAATCTCATGAGTAAATGTGAAATGATGCGTGAACATGATGCAATCATTGTTCACAAGTATGTGTGGTAGTTAACCACTAAGACATGATGTTTCATTTTTATGCTTTTCCACATTTCAAGTTTATTTTTTATGATCCTCTCATGTTCAGGATCTTCATCATGATTATGCTCACCCCATGCTATATTTTTCTTATCTATACTCTTAATGGGATTTTAGATCACCCCTTTTGATGTATATCCTCAGGTGGCTACATGTACTAAGGAGAGGACAAGTTCTACTAAGAAGCTATAGAAGAAGACATTAAATGAATTTTTTATGCTTGATGTTGTACTTGTTATGTGTAGTCCTAGTTTGCCCAAGAAACTAAACCTCTGGATCCTCCATGTGTAATAATATTATGTTTTTTATCTTTGAAATGATGTAATAGTAATGTATGAAAAGGCCGGGTCGCTATAGTTGGTATCAAAGGAAAGGTTTAGTTAATTTGGGAATTAGGATTAGTAAACCCTAGAGAAAACCTCTAGCATAAGAATAAGTACAAATATGTACACAAGAATATTTACCTAGGGATCCCATATGTCATGTTTTTGGTTTAGTTGTCTAAATGAATAATTTATTCATGACTGGTTTAGTTATGTTTTGTTCTATCCTTTTCTATTTTAGAAAATGGTGGGAACCAGGAGAGATAATGAAGGAGAAGTACCCTCACCTGTTTGTGTAAAGTGAAATTTCGGGGGAAAAATTTCTTAAGGGGGGAAGAATGTAACGACCCAATGTATTTCAAAGGAACATTCCCTTCTTATATCTATGTCATAAAAACACAAAATAATGAACTACTAATTGATAAGTGACCTTTAAACATGATTTTGTCACCCCTATGTTTGGAATTTTAAAAATCCGACATACACGGTTGTGTTCAAGATAGTTTTTGGAGTCTAATGAAACAAAAATAATTTTTGGTGAATATTAAACTACCCTTATGAATAGTAACCTACCCTTATGAATAGTAATATGACCCTTATGAATAGTAAATATGAGTAACATTACCTATGAATAATAAAATAAAATTTACACATCATAGAATGTGATAATTTGACCTTAGTAAACGTTTTTGGTATTTTATAAGTCATAAATAATTAATTATAATTAATTAATTAATTTAAATGAATATTTATTTTCCTGAAATATATTCATAAATTATTGAATCAATGTCTAATAGTTTTTAGATAATTTTATAAGACCCTATGTAATTTTTAAAAGAACTGCAAAATCAGTTTTAATTTTAAAAACTGTTTTTTTAAGTAAATTATGATTTTAATTAAAAATTAAATTAATAATATTTAGAAAATTATTTTTGAAAAATGGAAATCATTTTTCGATTCTACACGTCGAAAAATGGTATGGGTAAATTTTTGGGTTTATTCTGAAATACTTCAATTTTCGGGTGAATAGTAAAAAAATACAGTTTTTCGCATAATCAGTATATACTAAATTGCAGCATTAATGATGTAATGATGACATAAACATTCTAGAACTTTAGTTTCAGCCAAAACATATTAAATTTCATAAATGTTTCCTTTAAATACAATAAATCTAATTCTCAAACCTAAAAAGAACTTTCCAAAGCCTAAAGTCAAAAGGTGATTTCTTAAAGTGTCTTTTTCTCTTTCTTTCACTTTCCTTTTAATAAATTAATGAATTCGAATTATAAAGAAGATTTAAATCCTAAAACGAATTATATTATATTTATATATGATTTAGGATGTCAAAATACTAATATTACAAGTATAACTTATGATATATTATTTTATCTAATATTTTATACCAAAAACACCTCCCTCCTCATGTATAAATAAGCCCTCCCCCTCCTCTTGCCAAACCACACCTCTCAAGCTTCAAGAATTGTCTAAGCTCTGCCCAATAATCTTCTCTAGCCTCTCCCCCACGTCCAAGAGCTCCTAGTCTCATAAAATGACCAAGATTAGGCCTTTAAGGAGGTTCTCAAGAGGAGGATCCAAAAGGTGATTTCTCTCCCTCTTCTCCTTTAATTTCCTTTCAAGTTCAAGTTCCTTTCTTGACCTCTCCCTACCTATCTTCATCCAAATTTTTTTGTAACTCCAGTATTATACATATAATTTAATCTTATTATTCTAATGTTATATTATATCACCCCACACCCATTCCCTCTTCCTTTTATTTTATTAAAGAGAACGTTGTTCATGTGGTGATAATTTATCACCTTCAAAAACAACATGATCTCTTCTTCCATGTATACCTTCAATATGGTCATGAAACCATTTTTATGGTTGAACCAGAATGTTTTATATGTATTATGTTCTATTTTAAGTTCTATAAATAACCTATGGCCATACTACTAAGTGAAAAGTTAAAATGAGTTGGTTGTGATCCAAAAACCGCTCAAATTAGCCCAAATAAAATCATTCAAGCTTCTGTAATATCATTAATAAAATGTAATATCAGTTCTGGATATTTACCCATGATCTACCCAGACATCAAATTAAGAATACAAGTGGACCGCTCAAGAAAACCATGAAAACGAATATCCCCAAACAATGTTTTTAAACTCGATAAGTCATCCAAAGAAACATAATATGAAATAATAAAACCAGAATGAACCCTATTAATGTATAAAATGTTCTAGAATTTCTAATTAATCAATATAATGTCATTATACAGGAAATTAAAGAGAATGAGGCATTCGAGTACAAGGTAAGGGGAAATCTCGAACCCGATTTTCTTCCTTCGGGTTCTCCCTCTTCCACTCCATTTTTGATGTGGTTACTCCTCAAAGATCATTTATTCATCATTTACTTTACCTTTCTGGGATATACATGTTTGTCACTGGTTTTTATGTCCATAAAATTTTTTTACAAAAGAACTCTTCTTCCAAGATATCACCTTTTACCTCTCATCCAAGGTTGATGGTTTTTATATCAAGTATGTTGTTCGCTCTTTCTTTTGGGAACCCAAAGCTTTTGAATGTGTTATTATGAGATGAAACCCATTCCTTTCCATGGGTTATTTACGTACAAGTTTGATATGTGTTCTATGTGGCAAGCATGATAATGATAATATTATGATGTGACGGGTGCACCCGGAATTATATAGCGCAATATGAATGTTTAAATGTGACGGGTGCGACCGGAATTATATAGCGCTCCAATGCATTGGGTAAAGTGATGAATCTAATGAGTAAATGTTAAATGATGTGTGAACATGATGCTAGCTTTGTTCACAAGTATGTGTGGTAGTTAACCACTAAGACATGATGTTTCATTTTTATGCTTTGCCACATTTAAAGTTTATTGTTTATGCTCCTCTCATGTTCAAGATCTTCTTCATGATTATGCTCACCCCATGCTATATTGTTCTTATCTATCCCCTTACTGGTCTTTTAGCTCACCCCTTTTTATTTATATCCTCAAGTGGCTACATGTACTAAGGATAGGACAAGTGCTACTAAGAATCTATAGAAGAAGAGATTAAATGAATTTTTTATGCTTGATGTTGTACTTGTTATGTGTAGTCCTAGTTTTCCCAAGACACTAAACCTCTGGATCCTCCATGTGTAATACTATTATGTTGTTTATCTTTGAAATGATGTAATAGTAATATAAGAAAAGGCCGGGTCTCTATATTATTTATAACTAATGATTATTCTTTTTACACTGTAAAAAGTTTAGAAAAGATCATTGGATAGAATATTAATGTAGATTATATTTTGAAATATATTTTTAAAGGTAAAAATCTGGTAAAAATGTCATTTAAATATTATAATAAAATAATATAATTTTTTTGGAATCCTTTTAGAAAACATTTTTTTAAGGAAAATAGAATTCTTACAGAAGATAGAGGGGAATTATGACTTTCTTAAAAAGGAATTCTAGTCATCCTATGTATCAAAAGTTGAAAAAATGGTACTAATACATGATGAAATCATGGAAAATAGAGTTGAATAGGGTTCATACATGTTATTGAGATATGGATCATAATATTTCAAAAAAGGAAGCATAATTATAATTAATCATGAAAAGTTATGAGATAGTTTCAATAAACTCTTATAACATAGTAACATTGAACCATACTCACTATGTATGAAGAAAATATTTAAATGAAACATAAAATATGAATAATTGAAAAATATTCATGAAATAACATGTCAAATGGCTGTATATATAACTCAAAAATGAATTTTGGTGCATAGAAAACAGGAGTACCATAAAGGAAAATTGAGACAAAACTATCTCCGCAATTATAAATCTTTTGAAACATAAATCCCATTATATAAAATTCATTTAATGTAGCATCCCTCAATATCCTCATTGATTTTAGAATGTGGTAGGATTATATATGGTCTTAATTGAAATCCCCATAGTGCCAAAAACATGAAAAAAATATGATGTGATTCAATACAAATAGGGTACAAGTTTCATGTTAAGAATAAAACTAATAACCAATGAAATTAAAAATAAAAAAAAACTACAAGATGCATTCTAACCATGAAAGAGAAATCCATATTTCATTTATCAAAATCAATCTAGAAACCAAGTTCCATTGTCGAACACAATGATAAAAAAGTAAAAAGTGGATGAAAAACTAATTAAAATTCAACATAACCATAAGACTCCAAGATAGACATGCCCCATGATCCAATTTTACAAACTATCCCATATATCACGACATAGTCCTAAATACATGTGATAATTTAATTTTTCCCATGCCTTGATAGACTTCATATTCAAAATCAACAATGTTACAAAGAAGGGGTAAGTACTAAAACATATTATGGTTTGCCTAATGAATTTCATAATTTGGAAAATAGTTTAAAAGATTTAACAAAATTTATATAAAACCTTTAATTGAAGAAAATTTCCATAATAGTTTATAGAAAAATACAAAAAAGTTCTAAAACAATTCATAACCCAATATAAACAACTACTATCTCAACAAATTTTCTATCAAAATCAATTTTGGAGAAAACAATCTGTCAATAACATAAAACCATTTTATATTCTTCTTTTTTCATTAACATTAAAGTTCATATATCCACACTACCAACCATTCATGTATCGTTATGTTATTTTTATACAAATGAGTTGTCTCTCATTGATCAACCATGACTTTAGAAGGTAATTATTTCTCATGTGCCATTAGACAATTTTCACTGACCACAAGGTATACGTTCAATCAAGCCTCATAAATGCAATACGAACAGACACACACATGATGTATGCTAAAAAAATTTCTATAATAATATTAAAAACCCTTTTCAATAAAAAATTATTTTTATGAAAACCATTTATCATAACAAGAAATTTTAAAATTCCAGCAATGAAATATTTTAAAATTACAGTTTTAATGTCATAAAACTAAATCACTATGCACAAAAATTCACCAAAATCCCACAATTTCACAAAAAACCATAAATCATCACTAAAGATGACTTCTTTATTTCTATTCACCATGTATTCAAAAAAAAAATCAATAAAATAAATCAATTTTAAACTAAAACATTCAATTATAGAAAGAGGAATCATGATTGAATCCACCTACCTAGAGTGTTTTTGTGAAAATGTTAAAAAAATACAAAAAATGTCAAAAAAAAGGTTAAATCTCCACAAACCCATCATTGATATCTTCAACAATCATGAAAACATAAATACAAAACATATTGCTCATTGACATCCTTATATCCACCCCTAATTGATGTATATCTATGAAAACTAGAGGAATTTCGATGTAGATATATGTAAACAAATCAAGAACACTGAAGAAAGAATCCTAAACACAATAATCGGGATTCAATGCACCAATGGGTGTATTCATATTTCTTCCAATTAACATGGGAGATAAACTACAACCTTTTAGAGACGAAACTCCCTAGTTAGGGAATCATAGGAAGAATAATGAGTGGATTTATATGTATAACAAATGAGATCCACTTTTTAAGGGTCCATGTTGACCCATGCTCATGGTTTAGTTGCATGGTTAGAAAAACCATGTGATAATAGTGCTCCTACTTATATATTAAGAAATACCTCACATGGATGGTGTGCATGGAATCTAAATTGTGTTCCAACTATTCTTAATCTCCTTATCTATCATTTTCACCATACTGCATTGTTTCTCCTAGGATGATGCATTGTTTTTCAAAACCTTGTCTTGACCATGTACCTTACCTTGTTCCCCTGGCTAACTATTCATTGTTATTAGCAAGTATTTCATGGTGTCCCTTACCAGCGCGCCACATGTGCACCTATAGAAAAGTCCAAAAATTCACTAAAGGTTATCTTAATGCTCCAAAGTTCTACCTATATTCATTATAGAATGTGAAATAATAAGGAAAGGATCACATACCCGAAATAGAGGGTGCATCATTCTCACCACCTTTGATCTTTTCATACATGGAATTTAGAAAAAAACTTTTGACCCGAAATATTTCCAACCAATTTTCTTTAATTTACTTCTCACTTTCCCATGTATCTTACTAAATTTGACCATGTTTTCACAAAACCCATAGTATTCTAATGCTTTTCCTAGAAATACACTGTCTTACCTATCAAAAATCCTGAATGAGATATGTACAAACAATTCATCCCTCTCTAGGTTAACTTGATCCCATCTTATCACATTTTAATGATCATTGTGAACTTTTTAAACATAGATATGTGGAACACAATATGCACCGCACTAAACCACAGTGGAAAGGCCAACAGATGTTCCACCTCACCAATAAATTAAAGAATTTCAAAAGGGACTATATATAAAAGAGATAACATGTAATTATTCAAAAAATGATGATGTCTAATCCTTGTAGAGATCCTCAAGAACATATAGACACTCATTTCAAATGATAATGTCCATCAAAAATGATCTTCATAAAATTTTTCAATAATATAAACCATCTACAATCACTTCATAGTCAACAGAATCCTATCAGTTGTTTCTTGGGTAAGACATGGCCCAACTAGTGAAGCGTCACCTGTTTCCACCCAAAAAATTGTGGATAAGGACATACAAACCCCTAAAATGAATCAAATAGAGCCCCATTTATCGAGGATTTATAGATTTTGTTATATGATAACTCTACTAAGGTTGTGTTCTCTTCCCATGATCCACCATGCAGATGCTCCCTACAATTGTATTGTCCATTTGTTCGAGAAAAATACACTACACTCATAGTCAATTGAGGCCCCAGGGATTTATGTATGGATTTAAAAAAATGATATGTGATCCTCGAATCTATTTTGGATATGATTGAAACTATTATGACATGTCACACTAACACTTATCATATATCTATTCTTGGAAAGAACCTCCCTTATATGAGTTTCATGAACAGTGGTGAAATGAGACGACTAGGTAATCTGGTCCACTATCACTCATATGGCATCATTTTCATGAACTGTTCTTGGGAGACCTATTTCATAATTATATAACTAAATTGATCCATAAGAAACAACATGGCCTCCATGGATCAGATAAAACCCCAACACAGATCCCAAATCATTATAGTACATGACAAACCCTTGTCGTGATTCTGGTAGTATCATGACATGTTATGATGTAAGAAGAAATTTTTTCTGTTTAAATTATTTATGTAATTCCACAATCCCATAGAATGTAACATCATTCATTTTCAAGAAATTAATTGGAGATTCTAAGCATTCAAATTCACAAAAAATGCCTCATTAATGAAAATCTATACTAAGAAATCATTATATGTCATAGAAATTACTTGGTGGTTTCCATGTGAAATAACATTTTATTATTTCTGGATAAAATAACACATTTTTCACCAATCACATTGCTAAGAACTAATACCTCTATTATCCAAATATAACGCTTTGATAGTTTTTCATACAAATAATGATCTCACAAGATTCCCACCACTGTTGCTATGTTTTTCCCATGCTCAATCATAGTCCTGGGATACATCCATATGTCATCCACAAAAACTGTATCAAAAGAATACATATATCATTATAATATATGATTCAGCATTTCCATAAGTACTATTGGATCATTAATAAGAACAAAATTAATTAACACATATTCATAATGATAATATGTACATTTGAAACCAGTTTTTGGAATGTCCCCCTTCCAAACACGAAATTAGTGATTTCCTGATGCAATTTCAATTTTTAGAACCAGTTATTTCCCCTAAATTGATCGAACAAATCAAAAATGTGTGGAATTAGATATCAATTCCTTATCTTAACTTGGTATAGAATATGATAATAAACAAACAACCATATAGTTTCAATAGCTTTGTTCATGAACTGGACTGTTGCTGCCTTTAGAGACGTGGTCGTCCGAATTAAAACCTTTAATTCTATTTCTTCCAACTGTACCTTTAGTTCCCTTAATTATATATGTTCTAATAAATAAGATTGACATGAGATAGGAACAGTCCCTAGAAAGTGATTAATCACAAACATTACTTCCTTTGTCGGTGGTAACCCTGTGAAGTTATTAGGAATGATATCTTGAAATTGATCCACAACTACTGTAAAAATATTATCCTCCATATCATACTTCGATGAAAAATTCAATGTCCCTGATTAGTAAGAGATCAATCCCATATCAGGTAGAAACAATCCTATTAGACCTATATTTATAACCCTTTATTATCTAATGAGATTCTTAAAATCATATTCCTTCATGAACCCAATTTTTCTTCAATAAACATCAATTAGATCCTTGAACATTTTTAACCAATACATACCGAGGATTTAATCTAATGAATCCACATCCAATATAGATAAATCACATTTCAGATCAAATCCATCAATAATTATAAATCATTCTCTACATAGGAAGGCACAAAATTCCCCTTTCCCTGTAAGAGGTTAAAGTTTTATCATAGAAGGATTCATCTCATGTTACAAACATAGAAAATAAAATAACATGATATGCATGGAGGGAATGAGATGCATCAATATCAAAAAACACCTGCATAAGGGTATAATTAAAAATTATCGCACCTCTCACTATTGATGGTCCATCCTAATCATCCACAATCACCTGCTCAACTCCTTATTATAGCTTAATAAAACCACTATGATATTTATTTTCATAATAATATTTCCCTTAATAAGAGGTACTAGTATTCATAGAATCACCATGGAATGATTTACACTACTACTGATATTGAATCTTCTAACCTAGCCCGGTCAATTCATATGACGCATGTGACACTAGAGATGTGTATCGAGCACCTGAACTCAATGACTGAAGAGAATATTTCTTATGATTTCTGATATATTTTAAATTATGGATTGATATTTTTGGTTTTGTACAAACTCTCTCCATGTGGTCGAATGAATCACATTGGAAACATCCCCCTTTTTTAATGGATCTCAGGGGAAGATTCTCTGATCCAGCTCTCTGATTCAGATTCCTGCTCCCACCAAAGAATTAGTTTTCCCTCTTCAGGTTTCGCCTGTAATGCCCTGACCCAAGTTATCTAGAGTCAGTGCATTAATACATGACAGTGACATGATACAAGAAAATCATATCCCAAAAGAGAAACCAGTTTAGAAGTCTTGGAAATAGATTACATACATCAACTTCACATTAAAATTTATGACATAAAATATACCATAGATAGTTCTTTGAGATTTCCATTATTCCCATTTATCTTAACAGTGCATATTTATTATACACTTCATAGAAATCCAAAGAAAATAAAACATAACAGGAGGTGAACTCAAATTCACTGGAAGTGTAGGAATATAACGGAAACTTTTGTAAATAAGCATAAACATGTAAGGAAATGTGTAAGACTAAAACAAAATACATTCAAACATAAAATTCAACATAATATGGAAAAGTTAAAATCAAATAATTCCATTTACATATTCACATGGATATTCTATTAGTCGAATAATCACTTGCAATATCGATAGTCACTTTCATAATGATGGAATGCATATTGCCTAACTTCATAACCACATAGTCAAGGCCTTGTGCCAAGACTACAAATATGATGTTTTCAATGCCTTGTTCCAAGACACTAGTTTGTCTCATGAGACCTACCGAGGCATCTAGATGAAATTGGGGCTCCACCTACCACTTTCTAAGTCCAATGAATTTCTCATTTGAAAAGGTTTAAACATAAGATAAACATTCGAATTAATATTATCATAAGAAATGTCAATACTTTATCTATAAACCATGAATGGTATAACAGTAACACTTCCACTGTCAAATTTATCACAAAAACTTCAATACAATATGGCAGATTTTTATCATAATAAATCAACTTCAAACATGTTCAAAATCCACAAATGAATGTTGAAATAGATGAAATAAAAACATTTTGAGAGAAATATCTCTTTCTAATATGAAATAATTTAAGAGTCATATAGATATATAAGAAAACATTTATTTTGAAAATATTACAACATGAATTTATGGGAAGCATCGATGATTTTATAAGAGTGGAAATAGCTTCACCTACTGTATAAGTTAAAAACGGCATTCTTACCTTAATTTTGTCGAAATGGTCATAAAGTACCTAGTTTTGAAAACAACGAAAAGATTGCATTAAAAAAATATATGGTCAAATGAGGGTATACATTAATTTAAATTTTATTGAAATACATTTGTATGAAAACATGAATGTGGATGATAAAGAGGTCCCAGTACATACTTAAGTAAAAACAACCTCAGATATTAAATATATTGTGAAATTAACCATATCCATGCAATTTCCTCTAGTTGAGGGTATATTTAACCTCATTTATAATGATAATAGTATGTTATTAAATTATACTAGAACAATATTAATATTTTTTATAACATATATGATTCATTTATGACTTAATACTACACATTTAATAATGATTTCCCTGTTAAATTAAAATTCTGGTTAATAATTAGTTTCTTTATCATACGTGTTTCAAATTGTTATTCATGATCATATCATTTATAAAATTATTTAACTACTACCATAATATAAAAAATTATATATATATCACATATATTTTGAATTTAATGATTTAAAATAGATAGATTTATGAAATGGAAAACACCATTTATGAAGACGGTAGGCCGTACGTATGCATAAATGTAGTTTCCATTTTCATATTGTATTGAATGGATGTATGTGAATATGATATATGTAAGTAAATACATATATATATATATCTATTAAGTATAATTATTATTTCATATATTACATAATTATTAATAATATATATTTTTAAAATCATGGTTGAATGATGAATGTGGAAATGAATCTAATCGCGTCGCGGGTATGGTAATCCGTATATACGCATGAGTGAAAGCATCAATATATTGATGGTGAAATATAATGTAATTGAATTGTAAATTATATATACCAAAAAATTAACATTTATTATTTATTATTTACATTAGATATACTCATTATTATACCCATCTAAAAAATGAAGTGTATGAATAACAATCTACACCACGATGTGGTGTCGGTAAGCTGTACACACACACGTATGGTGACTCTATCATTTATTGGATAGATAGAATAATGAATATGGTTGTAAAATTTTTATAATAACATCTTTGTATATATAATAAACTATGGGTATTAATTTATAATGTAAAAAACAATGAATGATGATGTGGAATAAGAAAAGAACCTGAAAGAGGTGGTGAAATATTTACCTCTTCTTCAGGTTCTTCCTTTTGATTTGACCAATAGGTATTTTTAGGCTGGAATTATGACCAAAGGAAGGCCTCTTGGATTAAGGGAGGAAATATGGGAGGATGTTTGGGGGGTATTGGATGAGACAAAAGGCTTTGGAGGTATGAAATTAAGGGAAGGGTAAGTGTCCTTTTATAAGAGAGGTGAGAGCCGCTTTAGGAAAATATTGAAATATTATTATTTAGTTAAATCATTTTTTGTTTCTAAAGTCTCAAAAATAAATTATTTATAGGAAAATGTTGGTATGGGTCTATAACATCCCATTAAATAAGTTTTAGAAAGGTTTAGTTCATTATATTGCATTCATCTTTTAGATTTAACTCTTAGTTAAATAGTATGACATTTACCATGTCTCTTTGTATTTTCATATTATATGGTCAATAAATATAAAATAACAAACCAAGATAACCATAAGGGGTTAATTATTAATATATATAACCTTTTTTACGCCCTTTGAGATAACCTTATATTTTTAGGTATATTATATCAATTAATAATATATCATTTTTTTAAAAACTAATTTATGTAAATTTTAGAGTATTAGGTATTTCGTTTTTTTGAAAGTCATAAAAACCATATCACTTCGAAACAAATTATCTAACTATCCCTAACATGTCATATTAACATTGAAAACTAGGTTAATCCATCATAAGTCTCAATATAAATGTATTTGGATATTTATAATATTAATTATCTTAATATTTCATTAAAAAGGTAATTAACACACCATCATTGTTTCATCAATAAATTTAATTATTTAATGTCTAAAAATAATAAAAAAATACCATGATAAATTAATTATTTTTATCTTTCTAATGAATATTTATAGTTGAGGAGATCAATTATATAACCCCAACAAAATGTTTTTTACTATAAGATACATGCTTTTGTTATTATTGTCTTCAATTTAGATTAATTAATGTAAAATGAAATTATCACTCCCATGTGTCTCTATAGGGTCTCAATATCTACCAATGGATTCCCATGGTCTCATATCTATCAGAAAATATGGATAGGATACATGTCAGGGTAATTTAATATTATTATAATATTATTTTTTACCGTTATTTACCATATTTTCCCTTTAACCATGGTAAATAAAATATTTACCGAAGTAATTATTCATAATGTATAAAAATAAAAGTTATCTTATTAAAAAATTTGGACCTACTGATTCAAAATATAGAATATATTTTTATAAATTCGAAACAGATAATTTGTAGAAAATAATTTAATATTAATTCTCGTTTTCATAACAAAAAGTTTGTTTTTAAAAAGTTATTACTATCAAAAGATCGACAGTTGTTTATTTTAATTTTAAATGTGATATTACACAAAATTACCTAAATTATATTAAATAATAAATATATAATCTAATGATACTTTAAAACCACTCAAATTTATAATTTAACACTATAAATTATTTCGATTAAAAAAGATGTTTTTAATTAAAATTTAGTACTATTCATCAAAAATGGAAGGTTTTCAGAAAGGTACCAAAAATTCACCCTAAGATAATTTTGATATTATGAATTCAAATATGAAGTTCATTTTGAAAAAAAAAATTACAAAATTAAAAAAATTGTGTATTACTATTCATAACGGCTATTTTGATTGGTCGCGGTGTGATAGAATCTTGAAGTTGCGTACAATGCAAGATATTGAATTATTCAAAGGGAAATGTATCGTGGAAGCTTGGGGAGTTACATTATACCCTCATTCAAAAAATTGTGTCCAAACAATTTGATGTTCTTCGAAAATAAAAGGTTAAAATTGAAAAATTCCTTTGTGGAAAACCCAAATCAGAAATTGGGTTAATAAAATTCTGTCTTAATAAATGGGAAATGGAAATGAAGAATTCACCTCCAAATTATGATCTCGATTAGGAGATCATTGGTGGAAATTAGAGAAACATAATTGGAGGTAAAACATAAATATTTATTTGGAATGATTGAGGTCATCAATCATAGAAATTTGAAAAATTGAGGGCCTCAAATCCATCAATCTATGATGATTTAAAATTTCGTTTGTTCTACAAAACATAATGTATAAGGATAACACATTTTTGGTTTTAAGATCCATTACCTTAAGATTAATAATTAATATATTCATTGAAGAAGTGGAAAAAAATTATACTTGACTAGTAGAGTTTTATCCTTCAACATATTCCTACAATAAAGACATCTTTCACTAAAAAAGATAAAAGAATGAAATAATGTTCTATTTATTGTAATCGTATAGGGTCACAAAAATAATTAATGTAAATTTATTTTTCAGAATGTTAAAAAAACTATATTATACAAACCTGGACATTATGTATTCCAGTGATAGGAGATCCTCTCTTGTCGCCCTTCGATTTCCGGTTCAAGTCTTGCAGCCTTGCCGGAGACGACGGGTTGTCGCCCGACCTCAGGGTTGTCCAAAAATAATCTTAGGAAATGATTTTACCATAATAATAGTATCCAACGTCAAACTTAAACCATTCCAAACTTTTGAATTATCCCAAATACTTCTATCAAAACACATGGTCCAAAATTTATAAGGATTTTAAATAAAATTAATATCTATTTTTCCACGTAATAACATTCCAATACCATCATCATGTATTAATTTAAAACATGGTAAAACCCTGAATTTCCATAAAACCTTATTGATTACATTAATTCTATCTTATTCCTTATAGAATACTATATATATTCCGTATATCAAAATTTTTTAATATACCAATAAAGATGGAATAAAAACCCATTAATCAGTTCCAAGGTAGTCTAGAGTATCCCATATAATTTTTCAAAATCAACCATCTCTTATTCCAAAATCACTACCTCAGTATCAGGACCATATTATGGTTTATCTTTCCTTCAACCGTGTATTTTACAAAAATTTCAAACCTGTAACTATGTCACTTTACTTCGTACCATACAATCTCAAATACTTAATTAAATAGTACTACATCACAATCCACATTTATTTCCATAATTCAAATAAATAGTACATCTTTGATACAACACTAAAATTAAATAATTATTTAATAAAAACATAATAACACTAGCCATTACTTTTAATTTTTGTTTTTATCATAACTTGATTATTATCCAATAACATCATTTGGGGTATACTCTGATGATTTGGACATTGATTCCCACAGTGTCCCAACTCCATAAAGATTAAGCATTGTAAATTGGAAGCCTTTTTATGACCCTTGAAATCATGTACCTGGTGTTCTTTTTCTCCACACATATAACAAACCCTCATTGCATTCAAAAAATTACCAAGGTGATTCTTTCCATATTTATCACATATGGGAAAACCCTTCTTTCCCCTCTTTCGTTTATCTATATGTCTCTCTTCTATCTTTTTCTTCTCTTGCTTCCCTTCAAATCCATTGGACTCGAATAATTCTTTAATTATCTTATTAACATAAGATACTATTTCTTTATATGATGAGGAAACATGGGAGACTATTTCCCTTTTAAATGTTGGCTTTATACCATGAAATATATGATCCTTCTTAATCCTTCAATCATGTGTAGTGATGGAATTCACATTCCATCTAAAAGGTTCCATTTCAAAACAATGGCATACACTAGATTTATTTATAAATCACAATTCATAATTTCAAACATGTAAAATACGTAACGTAAATTGAAAAGATTATTTAAAAAATCTATAATCATAAAATGTTTTCCTCGAGAATGTATTTACTCTTAAATCCTTTTTAATGGATTGTAATGAAAATATGAATTATCCTAAGATTATACCCCAAGAGTTTCGTAACCAAGAGTACAAAAAGCCCCATTGTTGTGCACCAGGATACCTCAGGTGAAGCCCGAAACTACTTGTCGTAGTTTTCAATCCTAGGTACATCTGTGACAGATCTGTCTCTACATGCTCAAATCCAGACATGGATGTATTGTTTAGAAAATACACAAAATATCTACATTACCAAATTTCGCAGATGTTATTATATACTAATGCTCAATGTATATCTTAGGGTAATGTTATTTAATTAGAGTTTTTCTAAATCTATTTCCATGGTTGTTAATAAATTTTTGTGATACCAACTGTAATGCCCCTACCCCATTTACCCAGAGTCGGTACATTATTACTCAACATTGTCATGATACATGGAAATCATGTCCTGAAAGACAGATCAGTTTAGTAGTCCTTGAAATAGATTACATACATCAACATCACATTAAAATTTTATACATAAAATACAGCATAGATAGTTCTTTGAGAATTCCATTATTTCCTTTTAGCATAACCCTGAATATCTATCCTAATACACATCTTCAAATTACTGGGAAAATAAAACATTAGAAAGGGATGAGGTCAAATTCTCAGTAAGGGTAAAAATATAGCGGAAACCATCGTAAATAATCATAAACATTTAAGGAAATGTATAAGACTGAAACAAAATCATTTTAAACTGAAAAATCAGTATAATATGGAAAATATAAAATCATATTAGTCAATTTATATATTCATATGGATATTCTACTAGTCAAACAATCAAATGCAATATCAATATCCACTTTTATAATGATGGAATGCATAATTCCAGACTACATAACTACACAGTCAAGGCCTTGTTCCAAGACTAAAAATAATATTTTTTCAAGGCCTTTTTCCAAGACACTAGTTTGTCTCATGAGACCTACCGATGCATCGAGCTGCTATAACAGGCTCCACCCTTCAGTTACTTAGTCCAAAGCATTCCTCATATGAAAAGGTTTAAACATACCACAAATATTCCTATTACAACTAGAATATGAGTCAAATATATCACAAAACCTCCAATAAAATATGGAAGATTTATATAATAATAAATACACTTCAAATAAGTTCAAATTCCATCAAAGGATGTTGACATAGATGAAATCAGAACATTTTGAGAGAAATATCTCTTTCTTTTTTGAAATCATTTTAAGGACATATAATTTTAAAATAAAACATTTATTTTGAAAATATTCTTATAAGCTTGTATGGAAAGCTTCAACAATTTTATAACAGTGGAAAATAGCCACACCTGCTGTACAAGTTATTAAAAAGACATTATTACCTTAATTTTATCAAAAAGGTCATAAAGTACCTTTTTTGGAAAATGACGGAAATCTTCACTTCCAAATATATAAGGTCAAATATGGGTATAAATGAATTTATCCCACTGTTTAGTAAATAGTAAAAAAATTTAAATAATTTTTTTATGAAAACACGAATGTGGATGATAATGAGGTCCCAGTATATAGTTACGTAAAAACAACCTCAGATAACAAGATATTGCGAAATTAATCCTTACATTGGACATTCCATTGGTCGAGGGTACTTTTAACCTTATTTATATTGACCATAGTATGTTATCAAATTATACCAGAACAATATTAATATGTTTATATAATACTTAATTCATTTTTGATTTTATTCAACCCATTTAATAATGATTTCCATGTTAAAATAACATTTTGGGTAATAATCTATTTCTTTATCATATGTGTTTTACCTTGTTATTCATGATCGTATCATTTAGATCAATATTTAAATACTTCCAGAATATAAAACATTAATTATATATCAAATATATTTAGAATATAAATATTTATAATAGATAGATTTATGAAATAGAAATAACCATTTATTGATATTGTAGGCTGTATGTATGCATAAACACTATTTCGGTTTTCATATCGTACGAAATGGATGTAAGTGAATAAGATATATGTATGTATATACATACTTATATATATATATATACATATTAATTAAGAAGATTTATTATGTCAGATATTACATACATATCAATAATATATATTTTTATAATCATTGTTGAATGGTGAATGTGGAAATGTATCTCATTGCATCATGGAGAAAGTATTCTGTATGTACACTCGAGCGAATATATCATTATATTGATGGGGAAATTGAATGTAATTGTATGGTATATAATATATAAAGAATAATTAACATGTAATATTTATTTTTTACAACCGTTATACTCGTTATTATACACATCTAAACAATGAAGTGTTTGAATACAAAACTACACCACGACGTGGACATGGTCATCCGTACGTACACACGTATGGTGACTTTGTCATTTATAGTATGAATAGATTAATAATTATGGGGGTACCATTTTTATAATATCATTATAGTATATAGAAGATACTAGAGTTGTTATTTTATAATGGAAAGAACAATGATAGAGGAAGTGGAAGAAGGAAAGAACTTGAGAGTGGTGGTGAAATATTTACCTCTTCTTCGAGTTCTTCCTTTTGATCTTATCAAAAGGGATTCTTAGGATGGATTTAGGACAAACAGAAGGCCACTAGGAGGAATGAATAATATATGGGAGAATATTTAGGTAGGTTTGGGCGAAGAGAAAAGGCTTTGGAGGTGTGAAATTAAGAGAATGGGAAGTGCCCTTTTATAAGAGAGGTGAGAGTCACTTTAAGAAAAGCTTGAATTATTATTTAAAAAAAAATAATTTTCAGTTTCTAATGGCTCAATATTAATTATTTAGGCGATAAGGTAGGGATGGGTCGAGAATATCTCAACCAATTGGTTTTATAATTGTTTAGGTATCTATTTTACCCTTATCTTTTAGATTTAACTCTTAGTTTAATAGTTTGACATTTACCATGTCTTTTTGTATTTTTATATTATATGGTTAATAAACATACTATAATAATCCAAGAGAACCCCATGTGGTTCATTGTTAATATATATAACCTTATCTATGTCCTTTGGACAATCCTTATATTTTTTAGAATATAATAGCTGTTAATAATATAGCATTTTTTAAAAAACTTATATATGTCAGTTTTGACACTTTTTTGTATTTTGTTTTTGTGAATGTAATTAAAACCTTATCACTTCGAAAAAAAATTATCTAATAAACTCTAACATGTCATATTATCCTATAAAATTAGTGTAATTAATCAGAAGTCCCAATTTACATTTTTTTTTATTTTTATAAAATTAATTATTTTAAAATTTCATTGATATGGAAATTACTGCATCATCATTGTGTCATCAATAAATTTAATTATTAAATGTTTAATTTTTTTTAAAAAAAATCCACGATGTTGGAAATATGTATCTTTATAATAAATACATATAGTCAAAGATATCAATTATATAACCCCATATAAAAATTCCATACTAAAAGATTCATGCTTATTTTCTTTTTGTCTTTAATTTAGATTAAATAATGTAAAATGTCATTATCACTCCCATGTGGCTTCATGGGGTCTCAAAATCAACCCAAGGATGACCATGGTCAGACATGTATCAAATAATAGGAATATTATGCATGTTAGGTTAATTTAATATCATTATAATAATATTGTTTACCCTTATTTACCAGATTTACCCTTTAACCATGGTAAATAAAATATTTACCAAAGTAATTATTCATAATGTCTAAAAATAAAAGTTACCTATTTACACAATTTGGACATCATGATTCAAAATTTAGAATATATATTTTCAAATTTGAAACACATAAGTGGACAAAATTAATTTAAAATTAATTCCCATTGTTAAAACAAAAAAATGATTTTAAAAAATAATAACTATCAATAGATTGGCATTTTTTTGTTCAGTTTAAATGTGAAATTACACACAATGACTTAAATTATACTAAATGATAAAATTATAAATTAATTTTACTTTAGAACCATGCAAATGTATAATTTAACACTATAAATTATTTCAATTAAAAAAGTTGTTTTTAATAAAAATTTATTACTATACATCAAAAATTGAATGTTTTCAGAAAACTACCAAAAATTTACACTAAGCTAATTTGGATATTCCAAATTCAAAAATGATGTCAATTTTGAATAATAAAATTTATTCAATTTTAAAAGTGGGTATTACTATTAATAATGGCTAGTTTTATTGGCCATAGTGAGTTAGAATCTCGAAGTTACAAACAATGCAAGCTATTTCATTATTCAAAGGTAAATGTATCGTGGATGTTTTGGGTGTTACATCCCCCAACATTATAGAACCCTTTCATTACCATGGGTATCAACATAATTCCCTCTGCCATAGCTCATTAATTAACCTGTTAATCCACCATCACTCTATTGAAAACCATTGGATAGTAATTGATATATAGAAGGACAATCTTCGAGTGAATATCTTTCCTTAACCCAAATTCAATGATTCATTCCTTCATGGCCCCACTAGAAGTAACCTCATATAAAAATTACACTAAATTCATGATTTTATACCCATTCTCTATGAAAATGATATTTTCCTACATCGTGCTGAATAATTCCATCATTCTCTAGATATTGAACATGTAAGGATTGAATTATTTGATAAATAATTCTTCAAAATCCTCTATACTAATGCATTGATCCACATTATCATGCCCCACATGTTCCCAAAATTGGTGTTATAGATCCTAGATAAAATACATTAAACATTCTAGTTTATAATCAACATAGACGATGGCTGGATTATATTTTTATAACTTGATGGAATTGTCCACCTAGCATGGATCATCCCTTCTGTTCCATATCTCTATAGCATGAAACTCATAGATGATAATATTAACCAGTTGTTGGTTCACCTACTGCTAAGGTGCAACCACGTTATTTGATTCCCCTTCTTGTTTGTTTCAACGACATGTACTAGATTTTATTTTCTAGAAAAAATAAATTCCACAATTCACAAACACTAAAAACTGAAGGCATATCATTTCAAATTATACCACATAAAAAATAACAATATTTCTTTCCAAGATCAACTCTTTCCACATTCAACTTTTTTGAAAACATCAACATTCTTTTGAAAATCAAATTATTTTCAAAATATCACAATTATGAACTTTTTCTAAATCATTCATTTGAAAACCCCTTTAAATTTTTTCCAAAAGCTATAATATTAAAAAAAATCCTTAATCGTTAATCAAAATGTGAGATGCACTCAAAATAGTATGTCAATCCTCTATTGCATGTAATGCTCGTCTCATTAGCTAAACCCATTAAAATTATGTTTCAAAAACCATTAGTGTCTCCAAAATACTTATGTACCAATCCCAATTGTAATAGATGTTCAATAATAAATGGGTATCAATGTCATTTTATTCTCTATATTTAATGTCTAGACCATATGAATCCTATATAGGAACCCAATTTAGGGAATATACATCAATTTATTCAACTCCAAAACTAATAAAACTAATGACTACTTATCCCATAAATATAAGGACAAGATGAAACCATTTATATAAACCATGATTTTATAATGAACATAACTGATAACATTAGTAACATCCCTCCTTATCCGCATTGGATTGATAATTTGGGAGGATTTTACATGGCTTTAAGTAATATCCCTAAGGCACCAAGGAGTAAAAATAAATTTTTATGGGATTCCATAAATTTGGGGGACTATTTTCCTATTATTAATAATCCTACTAACTAAAAAAACCAACTAAATGATTAATAATGCATGTTAAACTTGAAATACAACTAAACATTTCATTTATCAACGTCAAACTAGCAACCAAGTACAATAGTGGAAGACTACAATAGTAGAGTAAATATTATAAGAACAACTAATAAAACTATAAGAGGCCATCAAGACTCCAAGATCTACATGATCCATGATCCAACTTCACCAACAAAAAAACTCACGTATCATGAGGTATATCTAAAGTTGTGGGATATATTACCTTTTCCCATGTCCCGACAGATGACATCTGTAAAGCCACCAATGTGACAAAACATGAGTGTGTATTAAACATAGTAGATTTCCCCCCAATGACTTTCCAAATCATGCCACATGGATAGAATAGTTGACAACATTTATAAAAAATAGTTTATAGAAAACAATTTCCAAAATAGTTTATAAATAAAAATAAAAATTTTAAAAAATATTTTCAATCAAATATAAAAAGTTTATATGTCAACCAATTTTAATGAAAAATATAATTTGGATAAGCCAACCTAATTTTCCCTTAAAACCATTTCACCGGTTTCATTTCGCATAACCATAATATTTCACATATCCACGCAACTAACCATGCATGTATCATTATGAAAATTCCATACACATGAGTATAATCTCTTCAATTTACCATTTAATCTCAATTTAATTATTTCCATTTTCTATCACTCATTTCACACATAGATGAATTCCATATTTCAACCAAGCATCATAAATTCATTATGAACAAATCGAACCAGTATGCAAAAAATTTCAATATTGATATTGAATGACCAATTAAATAAAACAATCTTTTTATTTAATCCCCTATTTTGAACAGTCCATTTCATATTTAGTAATAACTAATTTTAAAATATCCATTTTAAAATAATGAAAATAAATCACTTTGCACAACAAATCAAAAATATTCCCCAATTTCCCCTAAACACTGAAATCATCATTAATGATTACTTATATAATGATTTGAACAATGATTTCCAAAACAAATTCAATAAATTAGATATATTTATAGATAATATAAGCAATTATAGAATAAAGTGTTGAAAGTGAGGCTACCTACCATCAGTGTTTTGGTGAAAATGATTAAATGCATGAAGAAATATCACAAAATGGGAAAAATATCTACAAACACACAATATATATCTTTACCTATCATAAAAAACCACAAATATAAACTTATATGGAATCCACCACCATATAACTACCCAAATTAGGTTTATATTTTAGAAAACTGTAGGAAAGTGAAATTAGATCTAAAAAATGCATCAAGAATGATAGAGAATGGAGAATTACCATAAGAATCTTTCTTTATAGCATAATGGGATGGATCAAATTCTCTTAAAATTCAGTTGGGAGCGGTTTTTGAACCCCTATGGGACAAAAATCTAGTGGTAGGGATAAACTGGAGGAAATCAATTGGGTTAATGGTTATAAGGAGCGAGCTCCACATTTTAAGTATCGACCTTTGACCCTGCACATGGTTTTGTCAGAAGGTTAGGAAAATTGTGCACTAGCAATTATCATGCTTAATTATTAAGTAATAAATTTCATGGTTGGTGGTTAAGGAATCCAACTATGTTCTAAACATCCCAAATCTCTATGTCCAACATTTAGCGCATTCCACCCAATTTCTCCTAGGACATTGCACGATTTATCCAATTTGTGTGCTCCCAATCACCTCCCATTCTTCCCCTGACTCACTATAAACAATTATCTACTAGTATTGAACATATTATAGAAACCATGTACAATCCATTCACGAGAAAAAATTCCCCATAATCACTCCATAAGTTCTCAAACTCAACAAACTTCTACACTTGTACTTTACATAAACAGAAAAAATAAATAAAGGGTCACAGACTAGAAACCATGTGTGTTAAATATAAAATATAAGTAAATTCCAATAAATTTTCTAAAAAGTCGATATAATATACTCATTGGATGTATAAACCCCACAAAAATTTAATGAGCGATGAATAATGCCTGAATCTCATGAAAACAAGACATGAGATGATATTCCTTTATCTTGTGTCATGACTCTCTTCATACATAAAAAATATTCATGCATAATAGATGATGGTTTTTATACTTCTTTTACCGAATCATAGTCTTATATCTAAAAAAATATATGATTTTATTGTTACATTATATTACCTCACTTTTTAAAAATTCTATGTTTTGGTTTCACTTCTGGTAGAAATCACTTTGTTCATCACCTGTGTCTTAATTTTTCATATCATTGGTCCTTATACTTAGACCATTACTTCCCGAATGTAAACTATGCTATAAATATCAATTGTATTTACTATATTCATATTATAATAATCCATTAAATATAGAATTGGGAAATGAAATACATCGTTCATTGGACGATAGTTCGTAAGTAGGAAAGAATATTGTTTCAATTTGTATTATAACACTAAAATAATGAAATAAAATACAATATATATATATGTGTGTATATAATATCATTATATCATCATTATAATGTTATACATATCACATAATTTCGTTAATCCGATCCTTATTAAATTCAATATAGTTTGTGAATGATTCACAATGCTTTGAGGGGTGGTAGTCCACACATTATGAAATGAATTATCATTTTTCCACCAAAAAGAATGAAAATATATGTGTTGTAAAAGGACCAAAAAATACTAATGGCATAAAAAGTATATATAATAGCATATATATAAAAAAGATTCAATTAAAATATCCACTATGAGTGTCTGTTAATGAAAAATTAATAGTCATCATTTCATGAGGTGGTAGTTAACTATACAAATAAAAAATATATTTTTAAAACCTTAGATATATGTGTGTATATGTTTTAGTCAAACCATTAGCATAAAAAACCTATTATATTTATTATACTTTTTTTTAAATCCTGGAATAAGAATCATTGAGGTGAGGGTGTAGAATGGAAATAACATAAAATAACATGAGGAAGAACAATACCTCTTATTCTTGAAACTCCTTTTGGTTTTCATCAATGTGCTTCCCTGGATAAATTTCATCCAATAGTGATAATTATAGGTTTAAGAGAAGTAATTTTAAAATCTATTTGAGATGTTTTTGGTCGATCAAATGTGGCTCAAAAGGTGTGAGGATGTGGGAGGAGAGGAGGACTTTATAGTGGAGGAAGAGTGGCACTTTAATAAATATTGGGAAAAGGAATCCCACCCATGTTTTCCCATGTCAGGTGGATAAAATGATGTAAAAAATAGTGAAAAGGGAGGATAGGTTACATATATGGACAAAAAATTTCTCGTGGACATGATTTTAGGTCATATGGTCTATTAAGAATAATGTAGTGTCCTTTATTACGAAAAATTTTACCTTAAAAATTGTAATTCTTTTTTATTAACATCACTAATTATTATGTTGAAAAAATAAGATGACCTTATAAGACAGTATAAATTATTTTTCCTTCAAAATATGGAATCCTTTTTTTCCAAATTCCAATCAGTTATGTGGAACAAATTAATTAAAATTTAATGTTGCTGATGGGACAATAAAACATGATTTTAAATTAAAAAAATCGAAATGTTTTCTTGTTTTTTCATATCCAATTTCTAATTTAAATGTATTCTAATGAACCCCATTAGGTTGATTTATAAATATAAAAACTATTTAAACCTCTCAAAAAATTTATATTTTAATTTATCCTTATATATAATGTCGATTTAAAATACATTTTGGATTAAAATTCATAATTTTCCACTATTTATTAAAAAGTGAAGGTTCACAAAAAAATAAAAAAATTACCCATAACTAATTTTTATGTTATTTTGTAAAATAATAATTGTATTTTGACATATTATATCTATAAAGGATCCAAATTATCAATTTAAATTTTTTTTTTCATTAAAAGGTGGAAGAACTAGTTTTATTAAAATATAGGTTCTTATGTTCAATATTTGGAATGTTAGTATCATATATATATATATATAATCGATTGGATTAATATAAAAAAAAGTTTATTAAATAACATATAAATTTAATTAATATAATTCACTTGTATTAATTAATTTAAATTATAAAGAAAAATATTTTTTTCACATGAAAATAATCAATTATGAAGTCATTCTATTTATATTCATTTAAGTTATATATTCATTTTTAATTAATTGGTAACCAATGAAATCAAAAATAAGATAGTTAAAGCAATAAAATTAAATTCAATAACAATGTTATATCTCATTAAATAATAATATTTTAATAATTAATTATTGTTCACTAACACACAGTCGTGTGTTTTACGTAAGAAATCTAGGAAAAACATCATTACATGTAACATATTCTAACCATAGTGTTCCTTTGTAAAGATACCTAAAATCTAGGTTTCATTTAGTGAATGGTAACCTTGGTGTTCCATAGAACACAATCTAGAAATTTTTCATCAAAATAAAATAAAATATTTTCCATGTTGTATGAAATGAAAAATATCAAAAAGATTAAATTAATAAAAAAAACCATTCAAAAAATATCAGTGTGTTACATTCTTCCCATTTAAAATATATTTCCACCTCGAAATAATTAGGTATTATAAATGGATTAATCCTTGAAATGTAATTACATAGAAACCCACATCATAATGATGATCAATTAAACTCCCTTAAAAATATAACATTAGAGACATAATGGTTTCACAAATTATTGCTTAACATGGTTTCCACATCAGAGAACATATGAAATAAGTGAAAACATTTACATTAATGAACATCAGAAGTACTCATAGGGAGTGACTGAGGTCATTAATAAAAAATAACGGAAATGGTCATTTAAAATTTGGTGGCTACAAGTTAATAATTATATGATGATTTAAAAGGCAATCAGTCCAACTAAATTATGGTATTAGGGAAAAATTAAATTTTTAGATCTTTTTAGTAAATATTAATTATTTTCATGAAATGATACACTAGCATGGTTTTAGGAAAACCTCACCTTTTTTTGTCCCCTAATCTAATTCACTACCTTCTATAAAAATGATGGTTAATTTTTACATCCAAATTTTTTAACAGATCATGCAATCTATGATATCAAAACCCATTTTACATTAGTTATCATCAACACAATGTTGTCAGATCATGTAGTCCAATATACATAAACTGTCATGTGGTGAGATGAAACTTTAATCTTACAAACTTCACATGATTTTTTGTAGAATCATTCCATAAATTGTTATCTTTTTAACCATTCTGTTTAATGAAAAATCAAATCATTAATAATAATTACATGAAATCATCTAACATTGATCCCAATATATCACGAGTATTACCTTGGTTATGATATTACAAACATGTGAATACTCTCATCATATACTCTATTATAAAGTCCTTAACAACCTAAAATACCAAAAATCCTTTTCAAAATTACACATGAATCCTTATTCCAATGATTATTATATATATTCATTAAATTCAAGATGTTGTAAACATTATCTTTTATGACATAGATCACTTCGTAAAAAATCAGTTAATGGGTAATCCATACTATCCAATTTACTTATTCATATCTAACATATCATTATCCAAATACCAATATATCAACATAAGACATTAATGAAGGGTTACCTTCTCCTAATAAAAATATCATCATTTCATCAAATCACCATTCAATATAACATTTTTTTCTTTAATAAAATCAAAAAGAGAATGTAGTTTGTATTTCATTATTTAGGTAACATAATATATAAATTACAAAACATAAATACATTATTCATCCATCATTATTCTTAAACAATTACTCTTGTTTCATCAACATATTCCATAATACATCTTTTATAGAATATGAAATATGAATCCTGAATTAAGGTTCATCAACCTCAATCTAATTATGATTATTGTGTTCATTGAAAAAAAAATTAAAATATCATCTCATATCATTACCTTTTCATTTTGGTCTCCTTATCGTTAGATTTATAGCCAAAACTCAAACCACCATCTTGATTATATTCAAGGAAATTCCTCTTGTGAAATCAATTATCATAATTTCTATAATTTCCAAATCATAAACATTAAATTTAAATCAGTTTCCTTCTAGTTCTATCTTCTAAATAAAACAAGGAAGCACATGGTGAGAAACAAATATCATAGATAGTTACAAAATAATCATGAAAAATTACTTATTAGATTTCTTATTTTTGACAGAATAAATTTTATTGATGGAGCATTAGGTTTATACTAGGTTATTCATAGTCATAATTCATTTACATCCTTTGTGATGGTCCATAATATATTTTTTGAATTTATAAAGCATATCCCTTTGGATTATCAAACTAGGTGTGCTGTAAGGTATATTGTAATGTACCAGATTACCCAAATTCATGCATGATAAATCATGTTAGTGTTGTTTTCACCTAGGTACATATATTCTAAGGTAAAATACACTATTAGTATACAATCAAGGATATATTTATAGGAAACTACATACCCTATACTCTACCAAAATTTTAGGACATTTTCATAAATATTAACTCATCATTATAATCATGCATAGTAAAATCCATACACATTTCCTTAAAAATATACAGATGAATCTTACTAGAGTTTTCTCAACCAAGTTTCTAAAGGTGAACAAATTATTCACTCTAATGCAAACTATAATGACCACATCTTTTTATAAATAAACATAATATTACCTTTTCAGAATATATAGGACATTATATAAGAATACTCTCGAAGACTGTATTAGTATTGTTCCTTCAGAAACATGGATAATATAAAATGGTATATAAAAGATATAATTTATCTCTAATTAGGATTCCCATGACTAACACCGTTCGTAGAAACAACGTACATAATTCCAAACTTCATAACATGTGGTAGGAAACAAAAAAGGGATTAGACGATATTATTTGTAAGGTTAAATGAGCGAGGAATATAAGAATAAACAATATAATATGGTTATGATTACATGAAAAAAAAATTATAATATCATACCATGCATATCAATGATTATATAGAAGAATCTGGGAATACGTCTTGCAAGTTCATATGACTAGAATAATAAAAAAGTAAAGAACATTGTCCACTAAATCATAACATAATAATAGAACATGAAATTATGTCTTACACATAAGAGTATTATAAGATTTCCTAAGTAGTTAATCCATATCTAACCATTCCATCTTAGTGTTATGGGTTCATTTCCCATAACATCATGGTTGAAATGGTTCACACCCATTTCCATATTAGTAGTATGTGTTTAGTCTTCATACCATCTAGTTAGTCATGTATCACTCCAATTTCCATCATAGTAGTCAAGGTTTACTCCCCATACCATCAATGAAAATCTCATGAGATATTAATATTTATACAGTGAATTAGAGAGAGATATATGCCTCACCCATCTCATTTGGAAATCAATCTTACATGTGCCACAAAATAATAAATAATCATAGCATAACCCATGAAATTAAAAGGGTTTAATAAACATGTAATCTTATGAAACATTTGGTAAATGATATAAGTTTCATAATCAATTCATCATATGAATATCCCATGAAAGGAAGCAGGATAAAAATAATATAACATGTGAAAGAGAAATAGGTTTCACAAAAATCATTCAATCAAAACATAATCCATTTAGAGAAATAATGTGAATTGAATCATTAAATAATTTCCCCAAAATTTATGAGTAACAACAATGAAAGTCACATTAAAAGGGAAAAAAATTTAAAAGATATTTTTTAAAAAATTCATAAAGAAAATATATTTTCCTTTATTAAAAAATTATTTTTAAAACATAAATCGTTCTGAAAAAAATTTCAAGGGAAGAAACATGAAAATATATAATGAAATCATTGAAATCATTTTTAAAAAATTTTCCTTTAAAAACCTCTTTCATACTTATAATTAAATCTTGAAAACCTATTGAAACCAATTTCTGTGAAAATAATTTGATAACAAAAATATAAATCATTAATTTTTTTAAAACCATTTCTTTTGAAGAACATTGAAAACATATAAATAAGTCATGAAAATGTTTTGAAACCCATTTTTTTAAAATTATTAGAAAAATAAAAAATAAATCATGAATCCTTTTTTAAAACAAATTATTAAATAAAATATAGAAAACATATAAAGAATCCTTGAAAAGGTTTTGAAAAACATATCACATGAAACCACTTTGAAACCATATAAATAGTTCTTGAAAAAGTATTGAAAATCATTTTACCTTGAAAATTTCTAAAAATGTTCTTGGACTAATTTTGGGATCAATTTTCATGAAAATTAATTATTAAAAATGAACTTAAAAAATATAATGAATTTCTTTTATTTTAAATAATATTTTTTTAATCATGAAATTGAAGCTTCAATTTTGTGATTTTTTGACAGCAGATAAATCTGTAAATTCCAAACATTCCTTTTGCACCATAATTGTTTTTGAAAAATGCCTCCACCAGAAAATGGGAAGAAGGTTTTTTTTATAAAAAAATTACAAGTTAAAAAAATGTAGAAAATACTATTTCATGATCATAGTAATATATTAAAATTAATTTTGGAACCTTTTAGGAATCATGGTTTTGATGTATCACAAATTCCTGACCAAAGAGAGAGGTAAATTTAGACGTTCATTAAAATACATTATTGAATGTATTATGTTAAGATGAGTGAAAATAATGAAATAAAACATCATCATATCATGTAAAAAATATTAGTTTATAATGAATTAGTTTTACAAATAGTTTCTTCATAATATTTCAACAATTAAAGCATAATCATAAACAAACTCAAATATTGATGAGATTGTTTCAATAAACTCTTCTTACATGGTAACATTGAACCATACATACCATGTAAGAAGAATAAATTTCTTGAAGCATAAATTATAATTAAAAATATGATATTCAAGATATAACATGTTAAATGGAATTATATACAAAATGTTAAATAATTTAGGAGGATAAAGAACCTTGTGTCTCAAATAAATAAAATTGAGAAAAAACAATCACACTGATATGGAAACTTTGGAATCATAAACCACCTGAAATGAAGATCATAGAATGGATATTTAAATAAAAATAAATTTAATAATAATAATTATTATAATAGAATATATTTTTTGTTCGTATACACATAACACAAATGAGATGAGCGATTAATTAGGCATTAATCTCACGAAAATTATAAGTGAGATGATATTCCCTTACCTTCTGTAGTGACTCTTCTCATAATAAAAAAATATTACTATATAATAAATTTATATTAATTAAAGATATTCTAAATAATCACATTAATATATCTAATACCATATAAATTTTTATTATTATATTATAATATCATCTTGTTGCAATTCAATTTTATAGTTTCTCTTATGGTAAAATCAACTTTGTTCTTGGCAGGTTTCTAAATTTGTTATATCATTGGTCTTTGTACATATATCTTGATTTCGTTAATGTAAAGCATGATAAAAATATCCATTATATTCATTATATGTGTATGATAATAATCCATTGAATATAGTAGTATGAAATGTAATATACCGTTCATGGAGACGGTACACCTTACATATGCAAGAATGTTGTTTCAATTTTAATTATTGTATTGAAAGAAAGAAAAAAGAAATAAACATATGTTTTTTTATAATATGAAAAAAATTTAATTATCATGTTATATATATCATATATATTCAATAAACCCATCCTTAATTCATTCTATGTTGTGTGTGAAAAAATCCCATTACTTTGAGGGGTATGTAGTCCAAACTTCCTCAAACGAAATTATTGTATTTTTTCCCAATGGAACTTAAAATGATGTGTCTTGTAAAATGATTAAATAATATTAAATAAATAATTATTATAACATATAAAATATATAAATATATTGTCCATCATATTTTCCCCCATGAGAGGTGGTGTAGAAAAAATGAACAACCATTAATTCATGAGATGGTAGTTCACCGTGCACAAAAATAGTGTGTTCGTTACCCATTATATGCGAGAGTTGTAATGCTGGTTTATCTTTTATCATTGAAAAATACTAGAATATTACTGATATTTGTTCTTTTTAAAAATCTTATAATAATAATAGATGATGGTAGGGGGATGGAGAATCAAAATATCATAGAAAAACTTGAGGAATAATGTTATATCTTATTCGAGTAACTCCTTTTGGTTTTCAAGAAATGGATTCCCCGTATTATATTATTACCAAGAGGTGGGATATAATATTTAGGGATTAAATTTTATGATCAGAATTGGATTATCTAGGTTTATCCATGGTTTTTATATAGGTGTGAGGAAGTGGGAGGAGAGGAGGCCTTTTATAGTGGAAGAGTAGTGTCCCTCTTGTAAATTTTGTGAAAAGGAATTCCACCCATGTTTCCACATGTATAGTGGATCAAATAATGGAAAATTTTATAAAAGGGAGGATATGGTCAAAATATGTCCAGCCTATGTCCCTTGGACATGTGTATTGGTCTTTTGGTCCCTTAATATTATGCTTTGTCCTTTACTAATCTTGAATTTACCTTAATCATTGTAATTAATTATAATTAAATAAACTAATATTTTTTTTGTAACAAACTATGTGGAAATTATTTTAAGTTTTAAATTTTATTATTCCCAACATGAAATAAATTTTTCAAAAACCTAATCAAATATTTTGTAGAAATTAATTCAAATTTAATCTCACTGATGGGAATACACTATGTCTTTTTTAATAAAAACATCCAAATGATAGAAAAGTTTTTATATCTAATTTAAATGTTAAATTTATTCTGATGATCAAATTTTTTTTGTCTATAAAAATATGATATAATTAAAATTTTAAACCATATATAAATTTTAATTTATCCATATAAATAAATTTGATGAAAATTTTATGTTGAACTAAAATTAATTATTATCCAATATTCAATAAAATAGTGAATCTTGCCAACAAAATTCAATAAATTAAACTAATCTAATTTTTATGTTCTAAAACTATTGTGATGTTTATTTTAATATATTTCATTTATAGTTTTCCAAAATTTAGAATTAAAATATGTTCTTTATTAAAAGGTTGTACAAATACTTTTATAAAAAATTGGTTTTTATGTGGAATATTGGGTATATTTCCATCCTTTTCATAAAAAAAATTGGATTATTACTAAAAATATTTTTTTGAATAGATAAAATATAAAATTAATTAATATCTTTCACTAGTCTAAATTTACTTAAATTATTGAGAGGAATCAATTTTTTTCACATGAATATAGACTTTTATAAAATCATTCATTTTATAATCATTTTGATTGAATATTATTATAAAATTAATAAGTAACAAATGAATTCAAAAATAAAGTATTTAATAATATAAACCTAAATTTAGCATCTATTTTCATATCTGATGAAATTATAATATTTTAAAAATGAATTATTGTTTAGTAAAACTTAGTCTTATGTGTTATAGAGGCCCACGAGGAATGATAGTCTTTCATGTAACACAAGAAAAAAATAGTTTTCCATGTAGAGAAAGATGACATTAATGTTTCATGTAGTGCTTGATTAACATGGTGTTGTTTAAGACACAATTTAGACTTATTATTTAATAAAAAATTATTTTCAGCATTATAAGAAATTTTTAATATCGAAAATATAAAATTAATTAAAAAAACACAAAATTCCAAGTTGTAACAAACTTATATTGGGGATTTGTTGATTGATCTCAAAGATAACCATGATGATAGTTTAGTAAAGAGATAAAGGGATTTGTGAAAACAAATTATATGAAATTTAATAGTTACTTTATGAAGATCAAGGAAGAATCACATGGTTTTGAGGAAATCTTATAAAGAACTAAGGTCATAAAAATGAGGTGCTGTAGATGATTTTTTAGGAAATTTAATTACGTATTAATGTAATATTTAAAAATTCTATATATATGTTGAGAGGATTAATTAATAATTTAAAATCATTTAATTTCATTTACCTATTTTTTCTTCACCCCAAACAAAAATATATTTATTTAATTGATTTATATAATGTAATAAGTTATGAGATTTTGGAATCATTCAAACAACTTTTTTTCCAAGGAAAATAAGTTGGAATAAAAATATAGTTGGGTTTAATATTGTAAAAATAAATGATGCAAGAATTTGTAATTAGTGGAAGTTGTTATTATATTTAAATATTATATATTAAATATTTATAAAGTTCAATTTATTCTTTTATGAGTTGCATAATATGAATTTCTAGAGTTGCTGAATCTATGATAAACTTTATGTTATGTGAATAAAAAATAGAAAAAAATTATTTATATTATTATTAATAACTTGTTGATTATCATGGAATAATATGAAAAACATTATGAGTATAATTTTAATTATTAAAAATAATTAAAAAAATAAAATATATTATATGATGATTTAAGAAATTGAAGTATGTATTTAATTATTAAAATTTTATATTTTATATTTTTTGGATAAATAAAATTATTATATAGAAATATTGAAATATAAATCAACAAAGATAATTCTATTTATTATTTAAAAAATAAATGAAAATACTTTATCTTTTACCCTAACTTGTTTCTTATAATGGAAAAAGAGTATCTTATACAAAACAATTGTGTAACAAGATAGATTATTATTATTAATTTTAAAAAAAATCATTGAATGAGAAAATAAAATTATTGGAATAAAATGACATTATAATTAAACATATTTAATAACAATTATTTGATATTGGATCCATTGTTATTGGTGTTCCTATTATATGATATGTATCATGATTTTGACAAACTAATTCAAAGATATATATGACACATCTTTTTAATTAAAAAATAATGGATTATTAAACATTAATGGTAGTAGAACATATAATCATGGTAGAAAAAAATCTAATTGTATTAAATTGTTATCATATGAATTTTACAGCCTAATATATATTTTTTCTATTATATTTAAGACAATAAAAATGAATTTCTATTTTCGAATTAGGTGTATTCAATCAATTTATTATATATACACTATAATAAAGGGATAAAATAAATATTTATATTTTTGTCTAGTTGGTAGAAAGATAGATTCTTGTTTGTTAATTTCGTATGAATAGAATTAGTAATGAATCATTAGATTGATTTATATACATCCGAAATTTATATAGATGGTGTGATAGTAAGTATTTTTCCATATAATTTAACAACCTAACAAGATAAAAATACCTAAATTTATTGAATTTGATAATGGAAAATTATAATGATCTTTTTAAAAAAATATTAATAAATAGGAAAAGATTAATTAACTTATTCAATATGTAATTTATTAACATACAAAATAAAATTTTCTAATAAGAAAAAATATCTCTAATCCATTATTATTCATTTTGATAGATGGCATAATTATTTTTTATTACACATTTGAGTGAGGTTTTATAGTTGTTGAGGTGATATATAATTCTTGCTTGAAATTAACGTTTATGGAAGATGGTTGTGGAATATTTGAAAATGAAATGAAATAAAATTAATATTTTATTTAACGATGAATTATAATTGGATACACACTGAGTGTATGTAAATTAGAATTAATTAATTACTAGAATTTATTTAGTTAATCTATGAATCTCATTATGTGAAGGGTTCACTAGTGCAGAAAACATTTTTTACGTCGGTTATTTTTCATTATTTACGTCGGTTTTTAGGCGACGTTAATTCGGACGACGTTATAAATAACGTTTTTATGTCGGTTATTTAAAACCTGACGTAACATCCCTAACATCACGGTGTTTATCACGTCGGTTCATTAATAACCGACGTGAAAAATGATGGGGGATGGGGATTTATAACGGCGGTTATTATATAACCGCTGTGATAAACCGCGGGTGGGGGGGTTTAGCACGTCGGTTATATAATAACCGACGTGATAAATATGCGGGGGGGGGGGGGGGGGTTATCATGTCGGTTTTTTCGAGAACCGACGTGATAAAACGCATGGGATATCGTTTATCACGTCAGTTATGACATAACCGACGTGATTAACCCTTCCCCGGGCCTATTATCACTTCGGTTTCTTAAATAACCGACGTGATCAAAAGGCCTGGGAAACGTTTTAGAATGTCGGTTATCCAATAACCGACGTGGTAAATCGATTCCCAGGCCTTTTAGCACGTCGGTTATATTAAGAACCGACGTGATAAAAGGCTCGGGAACGGTTTATCACGTCGGTTCTCGAAAAATCCGACGTGATAAACCCCTACCGATTTATTTACCACGTCGGTTATAAAATAACCGACGTGAAAGAGATATATATTTTTTTAAAATAATTTCACTGCTCTCACCAAAAAGCAACCAGAAACCAAACAACAAAAATAACCATGCCAGCCCTCCCCCAAGCCCCAACTGAACCCCACCCTCATCTATACCCACCTAACAACCTGGCCAGCCCTCCCCCACCACATTGGAGCCCCACCACAACCCGTGGACACCCCCCCACCCCTTGGACAGCCCCCCACCCTCATTTACACCCCCACGACCCCTAGTACAGCCTCAAACACTGATTGGACAACCCTCCCATATCCCTTGGATACCCCCCACCCCTTGGACACCCCCCACCCCTTGGACAGCCCCCACCCTCATTTACACCCCCAAGACCCCTAGTACAACCTCAAACACCCATTGGACACCCCCCACACCTTGACAGCCCTCCCAGACCCCTTGGACACCCCCCCGACCCCTGGACACCCACCCGATCCCTTGGACCGCCCCAAACACCCCTTGGACACCCCTCCCATATCCCTTGGACACCCCCACCCTTTGGACACCCCCCACCCCTTGGACAGCCCCCCCACCCTCATTTACACCCAACCGGCCCCTTGGACAGAACTCCCAGACACCTTGGACACCACTCCCATATCCCTTGGACACCCCCACCCCTTGGACACCCCCCACCCCTTCGACAGCCCCCACCCTCATTTACACCACCCGAACACTAGGATAGCCCCAAACACCCCTTGGACACCCCTCCCATATCCCTTGGACACCCCCCCACCCCTTGGACACCCCCCACCCCTTGGACAGCCCCCCACCCCCCGGACACCCCCCGACCCCTTGGAACCCCCCCCCCCCCCCCGACCCCTTGGAAACCCCCCCCCCCCATCCACTTGGACAGCCCCATACACCCCTTGGACACCCCTCCTATATCCCTTGGACACCCCCACCACTTGGACACCCCCACCCCTTGGACAGCCCCCCCACCCTCATTTACACCCAACCGACCCCTTGGACAGCCCCAGACACACCTTGGACACCCCTCCCATATCCCTTGGACACCCCCACCCCTTGGACACCCCCACCCTCATTTACACCCCCCGACTCCTAGGACAACCCCAAAAACACCTTGGACACCCCTCACATATCCCTTGGACACCCCCCAAACACCCACCCACCCCCTTGGAACCTCTCCCCCCATACCAAAATCCAGACCAGAAAAACCATCAATAATAGACCAAAACAAGAAGTAGAGAAAAATTAAACATTCACTTATATAACATTCAAAACTTACGCTGTCAACTTCAAAAAAAACTAAATCCAACCTAAACGACTACGAAATACACAATTACATTGACAATATTCAAAATTACATTTTACATTACAAACAACTAAAAGTCAATCAAACCTGTAAAATAATTTGACCACTCCACTTGTAAGTGTTTGATATCTTCAGCAGAAAAGGGTTGAGGGTCATCAAAAAGCTACAAAGGAAAAGGATAGTAGTCAACATGTATAATGAATAAATCAAATTGAAATATTATGAGAAAGAGGAAATATTACCAGGTCAAAACTCAGAACTGTCCCAGTTGTTATTATTTCATACATAAATCTTAACATGTAATATCCGCATTCGATGATGCCTTGTTGCTAATGACATTTCTGTTTGAATGAGTGTAAATTCAATATATTATTTTTATGTAATAAATCAAAATGTACAAATTATAAATGGATATTTACCTTCGCATGTACATATTTGATCTTGAAATTCCTTTTCTTTGCGCTTTTTCGAAAGTGGACCCATGCCCTGTTAGAAAATAATACGAATGGGGTAAATTTAAAATTCATTATAATATATAAAACTATTGTGAAATTGAAACTTACGTTTCCAATATATTCTTAAAACTTTCTCAAACATCATCATGGAGAGAGCATATCCAATAAAGTGCTTTCTCCCTAGGGAAAAAAACCCCTAACATCCAATGATCCCTCATAAAAGGAAATTTAACGTTAGTGGTTTTTTATGTTAAAAGATAATTAACTCTAAGAGAGGGATGTGTTTCATACCTCTCACAAAAAGGCATCATCCAACACTGTGTGATTACATTCCTTTCAAATCTATCAGCAATATAAATCATTCTTTGTTCCTCATCCAATGCACATGCTTCAGGGGAAATCAATTGTTGGTCCACGAATCCATATACATCTGTCAGCTCATTCCTCTCACAAATTTTATACAGATACCTAATACAAAGCAGACATAAGTATACATTTTTAATAAATATAACGCAAGGAAAAGGTGTTAAGACTTACATGATAAAAATTTTCACCACGTTGATGCCCAACTTATCTCCTGTGACAAACTCCATGATATCAGTTTTCATAATCCCCACACTTAGTTCACGTCCACAGACATGAGCTTCCATTTTAAAGTCATAATGATCCGCCAACAAATTTGAATATCTTGACAATTTGTCAAGACTGCTAGTATCTGCATCTGATGTCCTAGCTATCTGTCTTTGTTGTTGTCTATACAGTATTTCTTTACCTTTGAAGTATTCCTGTAAAAATAAATTGAAAAATATATTAGTTTTCAAATGATAAATCATTAATAAAAATATAAAATAAAAGATATAACATCCATACCTCTATGGTAATGAGTCGATGAAGTATGGATGGCCAAAGTAAAAAATGGCCGATACTATGTCCAACTGTCGTCACCTCATCTGTAGGTAATGGTATCCGAGCTGATCTATCAATAATATCCTGTACAGTGACCCTCGGATTCTCTACCTCTAACTGTTGATGATGAACTGTATCTCCTATACAATATACCATCCCATATGCAACTATATGATGTTGAGGATCATCAACATACAACTCACAATAAGTAGGTAGCTGCGGCGGAGGAGGAGGATCAAAAATGGGGTCCGCAGGCTGAGGTGGGGGAGTGGGAGCTACTGGGAGAGGTGGAGTGGGAGCTGCACCCTGAAATTTTCTTTGCAAGTCTGCAAACATAAACTGCACCGATGCTCTAATCTTGTCCTCCATTGTCTCATTAATATTATGGACTTCAGCCTCCAAGGATTCTATTTTTTTTATAAACTCCCTCAACGTTAGAAGTTGAGGAACGTGGAAACACTCTTCTTACCGATACACCTGCCGGATATCCTCTTACACGGCCAGGATGTTCGGGCTTTCCCAATGCCACAGATAAAATATCTTCCCTCCGAGATGGTGTAAATGTCCCCTGTGAACTCTTCTCCTCAAGAGAGTCCTGTGATAATTAATTGAACATTTCTATAATGATTGGAAAAATATGACGAAAATAGTAAACTTAAATAAATAAAATAGATATCTTACAATCCTCTCAACTACCAGTCTCGATTCTTCCGAAAGATATTGTCCTTTTTTGCCCTTCCGATCTCTTTTCCATTTCTCATGTCTAGATGGAGGGGATGGAGGGGCCACCTCTCCAGAGCTTTAAGACTCAGCTCTTAGTTGTTGAAATTTTTCTGCCATCCTTTGTTCTTCCAATAATGCATACCCTCCCCGAGATAAACTATGAGGGTATACATTTTTAGATTGGATCTCTTGATGAGCTTTCCTTGTTTGCTGTAAATAAAGAATAATTAATCATTATCAAAACAATAATAAGATCATTTATATAAGAAAGCTTATAAAAGTTTACATTGCCCTTACCAAAAATGATTCTTTTCTTCTACTTTCAAAAAATTGTCTCCATGTGTCTTCATCTATAAAAGGATATATACGACATGGATTCTCACGACTCCTATGACCATAAATGAAATCAGATGAGAGGGTTGATTTGAAATCCCTCCATCTCCTAGCAGCCAACGATAAGCATTTCTTCCTGAATCCTCTAGTGTCAGGAATATCAAATGTCATCTGATAAAAAAGAGGTTAAAAATATTATATATACTAGAAACATTTAACGAACAGTCAAACAATAGCAAAAGATCTTACCAAAATGGTCTCCCACAGCTGAGAAATTATCGCATTATCCACACTTCTCCAATCATCATAGAGAATGCTTAATTTTCTCTTATCCTGAGTTGCTACAAAACCCTTAAAATCTTTAGCATTTGGACCTCTAGGAAGATCATCATCATCAAACTCCACGACTATCCTCTCCTCCTTCGTACGGGCAAGTGATAATTTTGGTAAACGTGTGCACCCACGCTTACCAACCTTTGAACTCTTTTTCGTAATAGAAGCATGTGAATGTTCCTCCCCATATGTATGACCAATATGCTCATCTCCAGAATCATGTGGCTGATCAACTGATTGATCTGTCATTTCCCTTCAAATCAAAAAAACAAACATTAGTTAACAAATATACAAATTCAAATATTGTAATACTACTTAATCAGAAAATAGAAAAGTGTACTAAATTACTTAATAGTAAACATTGGTAATATGGTAAGCATGTTAAACAATGATAAACATGGTAAACACAGTCTGTTGTACCCCTCTCTCTTGGATTTTAATGATCACAATCACTCTTATTATGTTCTAACTTGTTTTCAAGTGTTTTTGTTGATAGGCAAAAGGTTGCCAAGGAGTTGGCCCAAGAAAGCTGAAAAGTGGACTCACTGAGTCCACCGGTCAGCCGGTGTGAGCTCACCGGCCAGCCGGAGGACCCAGGCAGTAGACTTGCCCACTGCCTGGTGTCACCGGCCAGCCGCTGGCTCACCACCGTCCAGCCGGTGGACCAGACAGAGCATTGCTGTCTGGACCACCGGCCGGCCGGTGCGCCCATGACTTCTCCTCTTTACGGTTTTTATTGTTTTATCATTTTGGTTTGATACATGTTTTAACAAGTAAAAAATTTACAATATCTAACATTATATGAAAAAAATAAATGTAAACAAGAAATAAACATATGTTACCTGTAATTTTAGGAATGTACAGTTGGATTGTTTTCCCAAATTCCTTCATCGTGATCGTTCCTTATGGCACAAACCATGTCTTCAACATACTCATCATTATGTTCTGTTAATCTTTCCATGGAAGTAGGGATCTCACATAAATCAGCATCTTCATCAAATTCATCCTCACCAACATATTGATTTTTCCCTTGTAAAACAACAACCCACTGCATATCTGATTGATCTACTACATAGAAAATTTGTTTGGCATGTGTTGCCATTATAAAAGAATCAACTGTGTCTTCCAATCTATTCAGATTAACAAGTGTCATTCCAAATTCATCGTGTCTGACACTGTTGTTACCGATAAACCATTTACAGTTAAAAACAGGAACTTTAATTTTAAAGTAATCAGCCTCCCATATGTCTTCAATCACTCCATAATATGCACTTGATGCCTAAATTGGGTTTCTGTCCTTAGCACTCGAAAAATGCATTGCTTCTGCAAACACCAATACACCACTATTCTGAACTGCACTTCTGTTGTCCTGAGCTTTCGTATGAAATTAATATCCATTAATGTCATAAGCGGACCATGTTATCACATTTAATGATGGACCACCCACTATCCATTTTAATGTCTCTGATACATCTAATCTACCAAGCAAGGTCTTTTTAAACCATGGAAAAAAAGTTTTGTTGTGCTCATTCAAAATCCACATTTCTTTCTTCTTTGGATGACATTGTTTCAACTCATTAATATGCAATGTGATATACGGTTGAACATCAACTATGTTATTCAAGATGTATGATTCTAACTTCTTTATCTGTTCAGCTGACAGTGATTTGACTTTCAAGCCACGAATCCCCTTTCCCTCATTATTAACCCGTTCATGGAGAGATGGAGGCAAACCTATGTGTTGCGCCGTAGCCATGTAGCTCGTACAAAACTCTGATACCTCCTCAGAAATATACTTTTCAATAATGGAGGCTTCAGGTCGATATGGATTTTTAACATATCCCTTTAATATTTTCATATACCTTTCAAAAGGATACATCCAACGAAGATATTCAGGTCCAAAAAGCTTTATTTCTCGAACCAGATGAATCATTAAATGCACCATCATATCAAAAAAAGTTGGAGGAAAATACATTTCCAAATGACAAAGTATAAAAATTGCATCCTTTTCCAAAATGTTCAAAGCATTCACATCAATCGCCTTGTTACAAATTGAATTGAAAAAATAACACAACCTCATTATAGTCTTTCTGACATGGATGGGAAATATTCCACGCAGTGCAACTGGTAGAATTTGTTTCATCATGACGTGACAATCGTGTGATTTCATACCTATCAACTTCAAGTCTTTCAATGAGACACAATTTTTTACATTTGAAGAATAACCTTGAGGCACTTTGATATCATGAAGACACTGACAGAAGCTACTTTTCTCCCTCTTCGATAATGTATGACAAGCCGGGGGAAGAAATGTTCATCTTCCTTTAGGAGTGGGATCTAACTCCAAACGTATTCCCATTGATAGTATGTCTAACCTTGCATTCAACCCATCTTTTGTCTTTCCTTTAATATCTAGCAATGTTCCGATCAAAGAATCACAAATATTCTTCTCAACGTGCATGACATCAATATTATGTTTGACTTCATGATACCTCCAATATGGTAGCTCAAAAAATATTGACCTTTTCTTCCAAATATGTCTATCATTACCAGATTTCTGTGTCTTCCCCAATGTCACATCAAGGTTTTTCACCCTCTCAAAATAAAAATATGGGGATAAAGGTTTTGGAGCAGTATCAAATTCTTGTGAGCCATTCAATGCCTTTTTTAGTCTTCTATAAGGGTGATCCATAGGCAAAAACTTTCGATGACCCATGTACACTGTTTTCCTCCCATGATGCAATTGACAATATGACGTTTTTTGTTCGCAAATTGGACATTATTTATGCCCTTTAACACTGTATCCAGACAAATTTCCATATGCTGGGAAGTCATTTATAGTGAATAGAAGCACTGCATGCAGTTGAAAATATTCCATTTTATAAGAATCATACACCCTAATACCATCATCCCATAACAGTTTCAAATCATCAATCAGTGGTGACAACTATACATTAATATCATTGCCGGGTTGCTTTGGAACAGAGATCATGATACTCAACATGACATATTTGCGCTTCATACAAACCTCAGGAGAGAGGTTGTAAATTACCAATAAAACAGGCCATGAACTATGTGTGCTACTGAGGGTTCGGTATGGATTCATTCCATCTGTGCACAAGCCTAGTCTCAGATTTCTAATTTCATTTCCAAATGTAGGGTATTGGGCATCAATTTTCTTCCATTCTGGACAATCATCTGGATGACGTATTTTTCCATCACATACCCGCTCATCAGCATGCCATCTTAACCTTTTTGCATCATGTAAATTAGCAAATAAACGTTTGAAACGAGGAATTATAGAAAGATACCAAAATACCTTTGAAGGGAGCTTTGTAATCTCTACATCAGCTTGTGATTTTTCTTTCACCTTATACTGTGATGTCCCACATTTAGGACACTCTTTCAGAAATTCATATTCCTTCCTATATATAATGCAGTCATTCGGACAGGCATGTATTTTCCTGTATCCCAATCCCATCGGGCATAATATTTTTTTGGCCTTATAATGTGAATCTGGAAGATCGTTATCTTTTGGAAGAATGTCTTTCATCAATTGTAGCAGCTCTGTAAAACTTCTGTCACTCCATACATGTTTCGCCTTCAGGTTAATCAATCTTAACACCGCCGACAAAACCGTAAAATCTGTACAACCAGGATATAATGGTTTTTCGGCATCACCATATAGACGTGCAACTGTCAGTTCTATCTCAATTTGTTCTGCTACAATATCGCGAATCATTTCTTCAATTCCATCGGAGTTACCATCTTGCGATTCATTATCAACAGGGAAATTCTGTCCAGTTTCGCCATGCCAAATCCAAGGGTTGTAACTCGGATTGAAACCATGACAAATCAGATGATCTTTTATCTCTCTACTTTTCAACTTCTTCATATTCAGACATTTCAGGCATGGACAGAAAAAAATGTCACTACTTGGAAAATTTCGTTTAGAAAATTCCAAAAAGGCATCAACACCTTCCTCATATTCATTGCTCATTCGATGTGCCGTAATCCAACTTCGACTCATTATTACCTATAACAAATAGAAAAAATATATATATTTTTTACATAAGACAAATATATGTTTATATGAAAAAAATCATAATTTGAATGTAAACAATTTTGAAATATAAAACAAATCGATGTGTATTTAAAAAAATATACTTGAATATTATTTTTTAAACAAAATATAGTAAGATATAACACCCCCCTGGACACCCCCCGACCCCTCTGGACAGCCCCCCGCCCCTCCTGGACACCACCCCCACCTCCTACCCCCTTGGACACCCCCTGGACATCCCCCAACCCTCTGGACAGCCCCCCACCCACCCGGACAACCCCAAATACCCTCTGGAGAGGCCGCCACCCACTTGGACAGCCCCCCACACCCATCCACCCCCTTGGACACCCCCCTAGACACCCCACCGTCCCCTCTGGGCAGGCCGCCACCCCCTTGGACAGCCCCCCACACCCACCCATCCCCTTGGACACCACCCTGGACACCCCCCGACCCCTCTGGACAGCCCCCGACCCCTCTAGAAAGCACCCCCACCCCTCTTGGACACAACCCCCCACCCCGACCTTCTTGGACACCCCCCTGGACACCCCCCAACCCTCTGGACAACCCCCACCCCTCCTAAACATCACCCCCACCCCCTACCCCCTTGGACACCCCCCTGGACACCCCCCAACACCCACCCACACCCTTGGACAGCCCCCACACCCCCACCCCATTGTAAACCCCCCTGGACACCCCCCGACCCCTCTGGACAGCCCCCCCCCCTCCTAGACACTACCCCCACCCCCTACCCCCTTGGACACCCCCCTGGACATCCCCCAACCCTCTGGACAGCCCCCCACCCACCCGGACAACCCCAAATACCCTCTGGAGAGGCCGCCACCCACTTGGACAGCCCCCCACACCCATCCAACCCCTTGGACACCCCCCTGGACACCCCACCGACCCCTCTGAATAGGCCGCCACCCCCTTGGACAGCCCCCCACACCCACCCATCCCCTTGGACACCACCCTGGACACCCCCCGACCCCTATGGACAGCCCCCGACCCCTCTAGAAAGCACCCCCACCCCTCCTGGACACAACCACCCACCCCCGACCTACTTGGACACCCCCCTGGACACCCCCAACCCTCTGGACTGCCCCCCCCACCCCTCCTAAACACCACCCCCACCCCCTACCCCCTTGGACACCCCCAACACCCACCCACACCCTTGGACAACCCCCCACACCCACCCACCCCCTTGTAAACCCCCCTGGACACCGCCCGACCCCTCTGGACAGCCCCCCACCCCTCCTGGACACCGCCCCCACACCCTACCCCCTTAGACACCCCCCTGGACACCCCCCAACCCTCTTGATAGCCCTCCCACCCCCCTTGAATCACTGAAAATTTACCATAACAAGAAGTTGGGCCATTCCAAGAATGTTTTTAGGTGTGGTGGAAGAACTGAGTTTCAATAGATAGAGAAGGAACTCGACATTAGGTTGTCTATTCCAGGTGTGGATTTGAAGGAGTTAATGTTTGTTCAGTGACCCAAGAGATTGAATCAGAAATTCAGATGTTGTGCCATTTTCTCATGATGAGGATGAATAATTGGTGGGGTTTGACTTTTAAATGGAGATCTTAGCAGACCATTATATTTTCTATAGATCAGTAAAGGATGTTAGCATCGAATATAAGGCTTAAGGGATTCTTTCAGATCCAAATATGTATGTTGATGGATGCAATGGATCTAGTAGAGGTTCTAGAAAGAATGGTGGTTTTATTTGTTTAGGATAAGTAGTGAAGAAAAAACTAGTTAATTTTTTACTTGCTGAAAAGAGGGTATCTAAAATTTTTAACATGCCGAGGGGAAATCTGGAGAGTCCTCCTTGTGAAACTTTGTTTGCAGGGGGTGAAAATGGTGATGTGATCCCAAATCCATGCACCTATGCCATGGTTGTGTGTGAATAAAGTAGTAACAACTGTAAAAGGACAACCCATCCAAATGGACATGCCCCAACCCTCTTGGGGATTTATAGAAAATAATGAAAAATTAGTGAAATCATAAAATTAGTCAATATTTCAAGTCGAACTAATAGATCTAGGGATGATAAATAAGATTATGGTGCCAAAACGAGTTAAAAGGGTTCGTAATCGAAGAATCATAGCTAGTTTCAACAAAAAAATCACAACACATATATATATACTATCCACGAAAAAAAATGAACGAGTGGGAGGATTACCTGTGTGCTGCGAGTTTAGATGATTGATCCGAGGAGATTAAATATGAGAAACGATGATCGCAAAACGAATCTAAACCAACGAAATGGACGAGCCGATTCGGGTTTACCCGCGAGAGAGACGAGTCGCGACTGTCAAAGGTAAACTCGCGAATGACAATCCACGGGTCTGGGTAAATTTTTAAATGAGTTATCACGTCGGTTATTCAATAACCGACGTTATAATTTTTTTCAATACATTTATAACGTTGGTTATTCAATAACCGACGTAAAAACCTTCCTCCGATTCTTTTTTTACGTCGGTTATTTTATAACCGACGTTATAAAGGGCTCAAAATCCGCGTTTTTTTACGTCGGTTATTCCATAACCGACGTCAAAAACATCTGCAGATTCTTTTTTTACGTAGGTTATTTTATAACCGACGTAAAAAGGCCTTCAAAAACCGCGTTTTTTACGTCGGTTATTGAATAACCGACGTAACAAACACCCCCCTCTTCTGTTTTTTACGGCGGTTAATGTATAACCGATGTAATAAACGAAGCCGCGTGATTAATAACGTCGGTTATAAAAACAACCGACGTTAAAGGTGTACCGAACACAGGTTTTTACGTCGGTTATTAAATAACCGACGTAAAAAACCTCGTTTTACATATTATGACGTCGGTTTTATATAACCGACGTAAAAAATGGTGATGTAAAAAACGTTTTCTGCACTAGTGGTTATCTTATCTTAAAAATTAAATGTTACATATATTTATTATGATAAATAGAAACATAATAAAAAGACATGATTTACATGTTTCACCTATATTGTTGGTGATTATTCCCTTGATTCGATGGTTATCATGAGAGATAAGTATTCTTCCAATACATCAATTTCAAAATACAAGAACTTTTTGAAATGTATCACACCAAACCCAAAACATTAGTATAAAAAATATTTAAATAATTACATTCAATAAAAAAATAATTTCACATGTACACAAAATATTAATATTATGATGAATAAAATGATCATTTTTCAAAAAAATTCTCCATCAATTAAATTATCTTTTTAGGAATGTCTATAATGAGGAAGAGTCATCATGACCAATAGAGATATTGAGAAAAACATTACTCCCCAAAATATTCACATATATAACTATTCATATTGTAGTGTTTATCATCAAATAGAAATAAAAAATCCTCAAAATTCCACATTCAACATTTTACATTTAAATATTTAATTGAGAATTTTTAATCATATGAAATATTCACAGATTTTAGTTGATTTTTATTTAAATTAATTTTTTTAGAAAAATATAATTATTTTATGTTATTCCAATATTTAATCTATTATAAATATATATTTTTTAATAAATATCTACAAGATAAATTCAATATTCTCTATAAAATGATATCCATTTTTTTACCATGTATATGGAAATCCGGACTCCATTAAAATTACTTATAAATTAATCTAAATACAGAATAATAATAGTATTATAATATTAATATTATCACATTTCAATTTCTTATAGAAATCATCATTGTTTATAATTCTGTTATGATCCTCCCTTAAAATATATTATTATGAAATTGAATTAATATTTTTGGAAGAAACAATGCAATAACATTTAATTATTTTGAAAAATAAAGGGCAAGGTTGAAAAAAAATCACTATTTGGAAACCCATACTAAAATGTATCATAAATACTCCATTAAAAAATGTATAAATAGATAATTATGAAACATTACCATAAGTACTCACTGTTAAATTATCATTTTACATTAATCATATATGATTGAAAAAAAATCATAATAAATTCGGTTTGATCATTTTGATGACATTGTCTTTACTCAATTTATAGTCACATTCTATGTTTCATGTGGCCCCTAAGAGCTAATAAAAAGATCAATATTTTCTTAATTCATGGTCACATAAACTCTATTATATATTATCATGCCTTTTTGAAACATGAATCAAATATTTTTGTCAAAAAATCTATCATCACAAGATATTATCAACAATAAAAGGCCATTATAGTTCCGTAATTATTCAACCAATATCATTAAATTAAAATTCCATTCATATTTCATCATTAAGATAATTTTAAAATTGAGTTCAGTTTATCATAATGATAAAAATATAGAGATAAGGAATATCTTCTTTAAATGTGTTAATGAGTAAAAAGAATAATTTTAAATGTCACTTAAATAATTTAATCTATAAGACATTATATACTTGTATAATAGATTTCCATTTACGAATAATCACTAAAAAATAATATTTTATAAATGATAATGAAAATAAATAAAATAAATCATGTTCTAATAATTCATTATGTGTTTATGCCTTCATAAATTATTTTTATCATAATTTCTTTAATATTTCAATAAATATTATTATTATTAAAAAATATGCAAAAATATAGTTCAATAAATGAAATAAGGATTCCTATATCAATAGTTATCATTTTCAAAATATTAATTTAAAATTAAAGTATTTTTATTAAGTATTTTTATTTTATAAAATAATTACCTTCCATAATATTTACTGAATATGAAATACATGGAAATAAATTTCTTGACTAAGTAATGTTTTTGAGGAATCCAGATAATATATTAACTAATAATATATTATTAACGTAATTTTTTGATGGTCCAAAAAATTGGAAATTTTTCTATTTTTCTAATCCCAGAAAATGTTTCTTTGAAATCCCACTACATATAACAAAAATTCCATTATATATTACTTTATATTTTACAACATTACTCCCCCTGAGTATATTTTTTACTAGGACATTTATTTCCTCTTCTGACATTAAAAATATAATTAAAAGTTTGTCATAGATTAGGTGTTACAAAAATACATATGTCATTCTATTATTATAGATTAATGACATTTATCATATTTTATAGTAATTTGATTTGATATTTAGATTGTGAAATTTTATTGATCTAATAATCCCACTCAAATTCTAGAACATGCATAAGATTTACAATTTTATTTTTAACATTATACATGTTCATGAGAAAAATTATTTTCATTTATATTGTTTTATTGAATTAATACAACACCTCATACTAAACTAAGGTATAAAAATGATTTTTTTCCAAAAAAAATTCTACTATAATTTTATTCCTAAAATCCATATATTTTATAATTTGTGGGCCCATTATGCATTGTATCTGTTTTAATAATGGAGTTTCGAGATTGATCCTAGATTGAACATATTTATTTCTAATTGTTAACTATTATATTTCCATCTACATGAATTTTTTTTGAGATATATATAAGTGATTAATAAAATTAGTGATGTTTTTTTTCAAAATTTGGGGAATATTTTTATTAGTTATGGTAGTTTTATTAAATGTTGTAAAATACGCATATGTAAGGGTTTCCATTCTAAATAATAACCATATAAAATGTTACAAAAATATATTGTTACCCAAAAATATTATTAAAAACCCTTGTTCGTCTCTAAAATATTAATAATTGTGAAAGATAATATACACATTTTTTCTAGGAAATGGTAAAGGGGTGATACATAATGGGAAACTCTCCGATTCATAAACATAACTCTCATGGTGTAAAAGAATCATTTTCATCCCCCTATTTATATATGAATTTGTTTTTATTAAGGTCATATTTTTGGTTCACTCCCTCAAAAGTAAATTGGATGTGTTTTGATAGTAAACATGTATACCTAAGGGAAACTTTATGATAATTCTAAAAGTTAACCTATACACAAAGGGTAATAAATAAGAGTAGTTATTGAAAAGTAAGCATCATTATATAGTAGAGTATTGAATATAAGAGTAATTTAATGTGGAATATATTAGTCATTAATGTGCGATTGTTTGAATTTTTTAATGTGTTTAGTCATTTTCAATGATACATAATGTTCTTTTTTGTGATACATGATAGTAAATCATTACTTAAGGGTCTCTAACTGAGTCAATTTTTTATTGATGATGCATAAGAGTATATAGGTTAGACACATAAGAGTTATGGTATCTATCAAAAATTTATTATGAATTTTTTTCTATATTTATATAGAATATTAATATCCAAAATCAATTATAATGTGTTATTTATATATTTTACAATCATAGTACTAAAAATAAACCTTGAATATCACAATATCATTCCTCTATTCATCCTTGTGTAAAATTTCATCATTTTTATTCAATATTTTATATTTTTGTTTTGAATGATATTTTGATGTAAATATATTTTTACACCTAAAATATTCACTAGTTTAATCACATTTATATCCACTATTTACATTCTATAAGTTATGTTTCCATTGATGTTAATTCCAACTGGGTGTTTTCTAATTATGCCAATATGAGGGGGACTATGTGTATCCTTACTAAAGATGACTATAATAGGGTAAATGAAATATGTTTTGTATGGATTCATTGGTGTATGTAACCACCATGAATTATTTATAGATTTATGGAATTTGATGATATGGGTGGATATGTATGAATGATAATTTAGGGTATCCGTGTTTTATTGGTCCTGTAGATGTTGATGGTTGTGTACACCACATTAGAGAAGGATTTGTATAAAATATCACCTAATAAGTTTTTTTATTTGATCTCTATTTGTTAGTTATTAAATTAATAATCATTAAATATGTTTAATTACTATAAAGGTATTATAATTTATTAATGTGTTTAATTAATATAGTTTAGAAATCATATTTGTGAGTTATAACACATCATAATTTTTTTCCATAGGTTATGTTGGTAATGATCTCAAAAATTAAGTATCATAAAATGGGATAGTTGTTCCTTATATATCTATTTATGTATTATTCAATTGTTATGTTTAAGTAATATTTGAGTTTGAAACATGTGTGAGATAGACCATAAATTAAAAAATTAAAAGACTCTACGAGATTCCCTATAGTATAATAGAATTCTCTTAGGACACACTGGTCCTTTGGACAATAGTTTGATACCCAACCTATTGATGGCCAACAGAAGGAACATAAACATGTTCAATGTGATACATAGAATTAGAGTCTCAAAAATTAAATAAATAAATATTGTGGACCTAGGTTATATGTTCCCATAGGTCATATTATAATGGTGAGAATGATGGAATAGGGAATTGTTTCACTAATGGTAATACATATAGAGCATTTGTTTTTTCAAATACTTTAATATATATTAAGAGATGTTATGCCTTTGAGGGGTGGGGTTGACCCTAAATGATATATGTTTATGAAGATCCATTGTGGGGTTTCCTAATATTTTTTAAATTTCGGGAACAAAATAGGGGAACCATATTTATTCTGAATCATGAAGAAATTAATGCTTTCGATCTAGCATGGTTACTTCCTACTATGAATTCGATGATGATTCTAGGTTTTTTTATTGATGTTATACCTCAGGAAATGTGTCTTAGGATCATGAGAGTGGGAAAAATCAATCAATATTATATATTATTATTTTGGAATGGGTTTCATTCCGATATATGATTGAATTAGTGCTATATAGTGTGCATTATTCCCCAAGATAAGATATAATGGGTATTTGTTAATATTTTTTATTCTCCTTGATAATTTACAACAATTATATAGTTTTTTAATAATTTCATAAAGGATATATGATATATGAGGTTCTCGGGAGAGAGTACGATATAGAGTATATGATATATGAGGTTCAAAGGATATAGTATGTCCCTTGGTGTAATATATATGGGGTTTTGTGTTTAGAGTATACCCCCTTATTTTTCCATATTTGTGGCTTTATGGAGAGATTATCCATTAATGGTTAGGATATAAGAAATCATTCAATGGTGGGGAACAATTATCCTTGATGTTGATATGATGATATTATTCTAAGAAGGGGTTTTTCCCTATTAGGATGATGCAAATAGACTATTATACATGGGTCACTATTCCCCCAATATATATATATATATATATATGTGTGTGTGTTAATGGAACATTACATGGGGTAACACATCCTCATGATGATTATATATCATATATATAGAAATCTAAAATTGTACTTAACATGTAAATTCAAATCTATAGTTGAAACAAGAATCAAAATAATGACATTATATTATTTTTTTTGAAAAACATTCCTTAATTGATTATTTCAAACATATAAAATCATACAAGCATTATAAATGATGGATATATTAATGAATGAATTAGTGGTGGATTACCTTTTTATACTCACAAAAATATTATGTAGAATTATCATTTTTATATGAATGTTGTCCTCATGATCTATGTTTTAGTTATGGATGAGGAAAGGTATTTGTTGGTTGAGCTGGATAGTCTTGGATGAGTCTGGATATGGGACCCAGTTTGGATCATAAGATCATGTTGTGGTTTTCAATTTATGTTAATTTTTTTAAGTATTGAATAAACACCCAATAGATCACGTGGATATCACCCTTAATAAGGTTATATTTTAGGTAATTAATTTATTATACCATGGAAATGTTAATTGTTTCTATATTCTTGATACTATTGTATGCTTATTTTTGGAGGTTGTTATGATGAATTGAAGTAATTTTTTTTTATGATTTAAATTTATATGAGTGTTTATCCTACCAAAAATATAACCTTAATCCCACACAATTCTATGGTATCCTCTAGAATATATAGATGTATGAATAAGGTCAGATGAAATTAAAGTCCAAATATTATTGAGAGGACCATGTTAGGGAATAACAAAGTTGTATGAAAACGTTAGTTTATTTTCATTAATGTTTGTTATTTGGATGAAAAGAGATAAAATTTCTCATATAATTCTTTTAAAATAATTAATTGTGTGTAATTGTAATTATTTGTGCCTTTTCATTTTGTTACATTACCAATTTTTGTTATAGGAGGTGTTCAGATGATATGTGGAGGATTTTGGGTTCAATGATATTGCAACAGAGAACTATCACAACCTAAAAGTAATTTTCATGTATGTTAAGATATTTAAATGATTTGAATGTTTGATTCACAATGTGTAATTTATTAGGTTTATAAAAATAATAAAAAAATGGTACAATGTGTTTTCAGGAGGAAACCGAATCCTGGGGATCATAGGATGTGAAAGGGGATTACACATCATGTAATCCCTCAATATATTGTAGATTTATAATTTCTTTTCAAATGAATTATTATTCATTCATCCATGTTTTCTTCTTACACTTATTTTGGATGAACCCAAGTAGACCTGAGGTGCCCTTCAAGCCCTCGTAATCTCTATTTCATCCATTGATCTTCGTGCGTGTTCGTTGGAGATGTGTGGTTGATATATGGAAATTTCCCCTCTAATACATATCATTTTCCTTTTGTTCTTTTCTATGTGATTTTCTGTGTTGGTGCTTCATTTTTTGTGGGGTGTTTTGGTTTGTGTTTTGATAATCCATGGCGTTGTATTGGTTGATCCAGGGGTTTTATAGTGAAGTTTTTGTTGAAAGGAATTTTTCTTTCCCCTGTAGTGCACATTACGTCAGAAAGATTCTTTGAGGTAGGATTTCCCTCATTTTACATTATTATGTATCATGAAGGATTTTTTTTTCTATTTTTCATATAGATCATGGTTTTTCTTACATTATTTAATTCAAATAATTTTTTAAATTCAAATTGTAAGGAGAAGATTTTTATTTATTCATAAGATTTTATTGCTTTGATATTATTATGATATTTTGAATATTTTGGGCTTGATGCCCCATGAAAAATTGAGGTCGTTTCGGGATTTTTATGCCATATAAAGGTAATGTGATTATTTTTATTTTCCGGGTATTACCCTAAAATTAAATTCAATAATTACATATATTGACTAAAGAAATAGTATCTTGAGGATTTTGATTTGTGTGATAATGCCCAAAAATAAAGGGGAATGTGAAAAAATAAACTATTTTTAATCTATAATAATAATCATGATGTGTGGTGATGTGTGTCAATAGTGGTTTGTGGGGTGATTTATAGTTGTTTTGTCACGTATATAGGGTGGAGATGTGGTGTTAGGTTTGTAAATTCTTGTGGGGCATCAAGGTGGTTGTTTTTGGTCCATTATTTTAAAGAACTGTGGTTGGGGTTTCATTGTGCATGAAACCTGAGTTGATATGGAATAAATAAATAAGATTTTAAGGATGTTTGAAACAAATTGGGTTGGTTTGGATGAAAATGGTTATTTGATAATTTAATGGTGGGTTGTGAGGATTTATTTGGTTGCTACTATTTAATAAAATGAATGGGAGTTAAGAATGGGGGAAATGTGAAGCATCAATAGTGAATCCGGTCTCCTGACCTTCTTAAAATACTGTCGTAGATATTAATAAGTTCATTTCTATGTTATAGTATGTGGTGATAATGTTTTGTGTTGGTGTTTTTAGAGATCCAATAGGCTGGGATTCAAGTTTTGATACAATATATATAATTTTTCTTTCATTGTTATTTATATATTCCCCCACCCTCATTGAGAACTATTGGATGAACAACAACATATTCATGCGGGGGTTGGAATTCCCAAAATACCTGATCGGAGGATGTATGGATTCCCAGTCTCTCTTCCATACTCCCTCATTATGTATTGGTAGGTATTACATAGGCTGTGATGGACAATTGTTAGTTAGTGCAATAGATAATGTGTTTTAGTATCCCAGGTAACTTTGGGATGAGTTGGGATGTGGTGTCCAAGGTGTCCTCAGGATGTGAAGTGTTTTGTTGTCCAATGTTTATTTTGAATGAGTTTTGATGTCATATCCCATGTGTCTCAGTGAAGGATGTGATGTGTTGTGAGGTCATGGATTGTGCAGCAGGGATGTGTTGTGAGGACTAGGTGTCTGTGGGAGGGATATGTTGTGAGGGCCATGTGTGTGTCGATATGCTCTGATGTGGTATATTCAGAAGAGGTGGGAGTATCAGGATGTTGATAGTTGGTGTTTAAGAGCGTCTAATCACTGGGAATGTGGTTTGGGTACTCTATTATTGATTTGATCATGTTATACTATATTACTCTCCTTTTATTATTTTGTGAGAATCCTGTGGCGATGTTAGATTTAGATAGTATAATGGTTTAGATTCAGTTTGGTTATGAAATCTTCTTAGAGGGGCATTAGTATGCTTCATTCACATGTGAAAAAGAGACATTGTTATTCATACTAAGTATACTTATATTCTCACACTATGTATATGTAATAACCCAAGATTTTATAAGATATATTATTTTTAATTTCATTTATATCTTTTGTTGTACGATACACCATGATTATCTTGAGCTCTACGCAACACCGTATTAGCATGCAGTATACGCAACACTAATCTTGGATCGTGTTACACACAATTTCAAGTTCATTTGATAGAAGTTATTCTACGCAACATTGAGTGTATATATATATTTAATGAATAAATGAAATATGGTTGGATTCTGTTATACACAACAACAAAAGAGTCTTTCCCTATACAGAACCCAGACTTGGCATGCCCTATATGCAATCGCGACCTTCCTCAATAGCGTGTGTTGTACGCAATTTTGGGTTTCACTAAATAATGATATATGGTTATAATATTATCATAAACAAGCCATTATGAATTGTATTAACTAAATATTAAATTTTATAACATTATTATTCATCTTATACATTTTCTATAATATGCTATGAGAACAAAATAATTTTTTCCGGTAAAATAAGTATTTTTTTTAAAAATGCAGTTTTTACGCCTTTTGATGGCGCACACATTTCAAATTTAATTTTTTGACAAATTTAAAAGTTAAATTTTACAAAATAAACTTCTTCATTTGAATCAGGATATAAAAATTTACATTGGATAAAGTTTAGATATTTTTCTGATAACTTTCATATTTTAATGAATAGTAAAAACACGCTACATTTTAATTAAAAACAACTTTTTTCATCGTAATAATTTATATGGTTAAATTAAAATATTGAATGGTTTTAAAGTATAAATAGAATATATTTGTACCATTAAATATTATGTATGTTATTAGCATTGATTTTACATTGAATTCATAGGTAAAATTATTTCAATCTTTTGCAATGTTTTAACTTTTAAAACCCATTTTCTTAACAACGGGATTAATTTTAAATTAATTTCTGCAACTTTTGTGTATTTAATTTAGAAAAATGGATTCCATATTTGAAATTAGTGGGTCCAAATTATGTTAATAGGATACTTTTTATTTTTGGGCATTATGAATAGTTACTACGGTAAATTTTATTTACCATATTAAAAGGTAAATCAGGTAATTAAGGGTAAATATAATATTATAAAATTATTCTAACACTTGTCTTAAAATTATTGGATGCTTATATTTCGTCATAAGGAATATTTGGGTCGAAATGGAATCCATTGGAACCCACTTGGAGGTGATTAAGACCTTTAGTTTATTTTATTTAATGGAAAGTGAAATATGTCTCACTCAACTTTAATAATTAAATTATTTTAAATATAAGTTTATACAGATTATAAATTCGGTTATAAATAATCATTTGAACAAAAAAATGTTTTTCTTTATCATGGTAATTTATTTATAAATTTTAAGAGATATTTAATTACCTTAATAGCTTATACATTAATGATGCAGAAATTATTTATTTAGTGAAAAATAAGTAATATAGTTATTATTGAAATAATAATACCCATTAAAAGGGTCACAAACCAAACTAAAACTAATTGGTAGTGTATATATATACCATAATAATCCAAGGACCTAATATATGACCGTTGCGAGTCTTATAAAAGTGATTAGGACACTTATATTATTTTATTATAAATGATGTCAAAGTTGTCAGCTTCATAATTTAATAAATATGACATTTTAAAAGTAGGGTTTTTTTTAATATATTTCTGACTAAAAGTATTATTATGAAATCTATAAGATTTTTCTTCATCCTTGTATTTTATTTTAAATTTTTATGCAACAAATAAGTATATATAATAATTATACAAAAAATTTGTATAAATTATTTTATCAAGAGAAGTATCAAATAAATGGTTTTACAAATAGTAATATAAATATTATATGACTTATTTAATGTGCTCCACTAATTTTCTAGAGGAATATGACATGTTAGGAACCTATTAAATATTTTAGGTTGAATATATCCTCTCTGTGGATTTTATTTAAATTCAAATAAATAAATAGTGTTAAAATGTACACTATTGTTATTTTATAAAAACATCAAATTATTAAATTGTTTCAAAATCACAAAAATATTTAAAAATTATAAATTGAAATTTATATATTATAAAATGTCATAAAGTATCCAATTATAGAAAATTAACAACCCAGAAAAGATTATTTATAACCATTTAAAATTTTGAATTTTATTACCACAAATAAAATTAAATAGATTAAATAAGGATAAATCAAAATGATAAGGTTTAAAATAAGATCAAAACATTCGTAAATTTCACTGGTTGATGTTATTGAAACCCTATCTCATATAATATTCGAATTTATTCATTTTTTTAGGTTTTTATGTCGGGTTTTAATTTATATTAAACTAATATTTTTGAGGATTCCATAGGTGCCCCTCTCCTCCCTTATAAAAGGGCACCTCCACCCTCTCCTCCTCACACAATTTTGAGCCTTTAATCTCGGCCAAACCTGGCCCATTTCACTTCCCCACTTTTATAGAAACCTTATAGAGGTACTGCTCTTCTCAAAAGACCATCTCTAGTGCCCTAAGAAGAATTTCAAAGGAGTCACTTTGAGAAAGAGGTAATACCTTCTACAGATTCATTCAAGTTTCTTTTTTCTTCTACATCATCTTCTTTAGTGGTTTCATTATGAAGTATTAACATAAGTATCTCTCATATACTGATATGTTTTTATAAATATGAAATAAACCCATTTCACCTTCTATCAATCCTACAAAAAATGAAATCACCACGCATGCGTACGTACAGAATACCGTCTCCACGTCTTGGTGTAATCTATTTTCCACCACCACCGTGATTGGATGGGTATAATGGTGTAAATAATAACTATATATGATTATTATAACATGATAATTATTCTGAAATATCATATAATCCACTCCAATTCAATTCAATAATTATGGGAATGATATCATCGCTCGTGCGTATGTACGGACTACCGTCTCCACGACGCGATGGGATTCATTCTCCATGTTAACCATTCAGGAATGATTATAAAGTATATATAATGAATAATAATGAAATATATGGAATTATAAAGCTACTGGATTTATGTATATATATGTCATATACTTACTTCCATTCAAGTCAATAAGGAAAGGAAAACATCGTCCATGCGTACGTACAGCCTACCGTCTCCATGAACGGTGTGTTTCATTTCATTTATCTATCTATTATATATATATATATATAATATATATGATATATAAATCATTTTTTACATTCTGGAAGTAAGTAAATCATGATATAATTAATAATAATATCAAGAACAACCCGTCCAAACACCTACGATAAATTAAATGATTTAACCCAAAACGCTACCTTAACTTGGAATTGACAAATGAATAGGTAATATAAATACCTTAGTGAACCATATATGATATAAAAACAATTAATATGATTTTATAATAAGTCAATGGAATTATTTAAATCATTATACAGGATGTTTGGATACATACGTACCATATCAGACATAAGGTAAGGGATAATATTTCTAATCTTGTTCTTATCCGAGATTATTTATTCGTAAGTATTTATTGGGGTTATTGTTATCATCCATGTCCACGTTTTCTAGAAGAGTTTTTATGTATGTTTAAAGTCCTTTTTAAACATTTTTTTACTTTTACCACATGTTATAAAAGAAATATTTCTTTTGTTTACCATACGAGGTACTTTTTGACTTTTCCGGCAAAAGTACGAGGAGAATGTTTTTTTAACTCATACGGTATGAATGTATTTTTACAGTTTCGTAATGCCTTATTTTCATGATTCTTACTCTACATGATTTAAGTACTATTTACAAGAAAATACTATTCTTTTAAAATTTCATGGAATTTTGTGAAAAGAAAATGATTTTGAAGAATAAAGGATATTTTTTCTCAAGAATTCATTTCAAGTGTTTTATCAAAACCATTTTACATAAAAGATGACATTATTTCATATATGCATGTTTAAAGTATAATATCTCTATGATTAACGTGGTTTCACTTTTGTTATGATGAAATGATATCCATTTTTTATTTGGATTATGTTATGATGGGATGATATTTATGAAACACATTTTATACATTGGGTAGTGATGAATGATTTATGTTCATGTTGTGGCACAAGTAAGAGTGATTTCATTATGAGATGGGTGGGACCTATATCTCCCTCTAATACATTAAGTATAGATTTATATCTCATGACATACACATAGCTGAAATGACAAGTAAATCTGGTTCAGTAATATATGGCTGGAACGACAAGAAAAACCGGTTAAGTAAGGGACTTGCCCCCTAAGATGGTCTTGGAAGCAATGCCTTGGCTACTATGGAAATAATATCATTTGCTTAATGGCTGCCACAATAACTTGTTTTATTCCCATTCTATTTTATCATGATTAATGTTTCTTCATGACTAATTCCTTACGTACTGCCATGTTTTATGTCATTGCTTAAGATTTTGATGTTTAGATTTTATGCTCATGTTTTTACATTCAAATGTCTAAGGATTGTTTTATGTTCTCTATGCTTACCCTTACTGAGCATTTGAGCTCACCCTTTATATTTTTTCATTTCCCCATTATTTAAAGAAAGGTTTTTGGTAAGAAAAAAAGGGGGAAGATCATTAATGGATAAGTTCAAGATCATTCAACATGATTAGAAATTTATATTCCATGTTTCCAAAGACAGTAAACTATTACGGTCCTTGTGTGTTTGTTTTTTTATGTATTACGTATTCCACAAAAGTAATGTAATTTCCATGTACGTCAATCTTTGGGTCTCTACAGTTGGTGTCAGAGCAAAGTATTAGTTAACCTTTGGAAACTTGGATGCATGAACTTTAGTGAGATCCCTAGAGATATTTCTATGGAATGTATAGGGACATCCCTAAGGTTAAGTATAAGTATAGGTTATATTCCTACGATTACGGTAACGATCATAGAATTAAACCTAGGATGTTAGATATTGAAAGTACTCCCCCTTTATTATGTTGTTTTCCCTAGAAGGATTTTTGCATCTCACACTATTATTTTGGGTTTTAGATGATGGATGGAACCCAATGGAACCGTGTTGATCAATGTAATGGACGATGGTATGATTGTCCTCCTGAACAAACCAATGTTATGGGAGATGGAGTAAAAAATCTTATTGTTATACTTACACAGGCTATGAATCATTTTGGACTTCCAAATGAGTAGGGAAGGGAACAATATTCTATTGAGTCCTTCATGAGGCAACGTCCACCTTCTTTCAGTGGGTCTTCTGATCCACTTGTTTCTCAACAATGGATCAGTACCATTGAAAAGATATTTTCCTTACTTCTCTGTTTAGAATATGAAAAAGTCATTCTGGTTGTTTATCGCTTAGAAGGTGAAGCAGAGCAGCGGTGGACTCTAATTAAGAACACAAGGCCCCAAGGTGAAATTGAATCCATGGAATGGGATGAGTTCAATAACTTATTTTTCAATAATTACTTCCCTCGTATTCTTCGAACAAATATGGAAAAGGAGTTCCTTCAGCTTAAGAAAAAGGATAATGAATTTGTTGGTATATACGAGGAGAATTTTACAAGTCTTCCATGGTATGCATATGGCTTTATCATTTAACCTGAATGTAAAGTTGATCGATTCTTCAGTGGCTTAAAACCAAGTCCTCGAAGGGCATTAGCTATAAGAGACTTCAGTAGCTATGAAGAAATTGTTCTTTGTGCTATCAGGGAAGAACTGGATGTTGGTGTTACATATGCATCTCAATGTTTTGACAAGAAACGAAAGATGGAGTTCAAGGATAAATCCAAGAATAATGGTGAAAAGAAGATGAATGTTTCTTTATGCTCAAAGTGTGGAAATAAGCATGGTGGAGATTGTCTTAAAGGGGCAAGAAAATGTTTTTAAGTGTGGAAATGAAGGTCATCGAGCAACTGATTGTCAATGTAATGGAAATAGGGTTGCTAATGATGTGAATAAAGAAAAGGCTGCAGTGAAAGCACCACAAACACTTCATTGCTTCAACTGCAAGGGAATGGGGTATTATCCTAATCAATGCCCTGATCCTAGGGTTAATGATGATCAACCTGACCAACCACTTAAGGAAAAGGATAAAGGTAAGTCACATGTGATCACTATTTTTGATGTTAAGTATGGAAATGATGTTGTGTAATGATTAAGCATTTATATAATGGGATTTCAAAATAGTATCATGGAATCACATTTATGGCATCGTGGAATTTTGTAATATCTATGTATTGGTTTTCTATAATAATATGGTACATGTAACCATGAAAAGTGATTGAATTATTTTTGGAAAGAAGATGATATGCGCATAATGAAGGGATAATGAGGAAATGAAATGAGCTCATTACTGATATAAGGACAATGTGATATCATGGTTTGACTATATATAAATTTTTGGATTTTGGCATGTTGAAAGTGTAAACTTTTGACAGCACTCATGTTTTCACTAAGGTTCTATGTTAATTCATGTTTCAAAAGAATACATGATTAAGGTATTCACATGTTTGGAATGTGACCAAAAAGATATATATTATGACATATGGGGTATAAATTATTATATTCACGTGATTATTATGTGACCTTTCAAGTAATCGTTTTCATTATACTATGAGATTGGACATATGTATTTTAGATAAGCCTAAATATTAGAATAGATTAATTTAGACATCACATAATATTCATTAAGGCTAGAACTTTTTGTTATGTTATAATAATATAGTTTTAGAAAAAGGACAACCCATAGGACGGGCGACAACCCATCGTGTCGGACAAGGTTGCGAGAATCGAACCGACAACCGAAGTGCGACAGGCCTTTATCACCTACCACTGGCCTACATGAAGTCCTTGGTTAGTAAAAACTAGTATTATTATATTCATAGGTATGATAGATGATGTATAAGTCCATTTTTGGGACAATATATGATTAATATTACCATAGATGGACTTATATATATATATATATTGCTAACCTTATGTTTTAGACAGATGGAATGACCTATCATTCTATCACATGATCTTCTAACACTTCACGGAAGACAAATTCAACTTCATTTCTTTAAGAGATGAAGTGGAAATTGTTTATGGAACAAACAACGGTGAGATTGTATAGAAATAAAGTAGGTATTTATTCTAATTAAAATTATTCAACTTTAGGGAAATGATCTTGAAAACCAATAATGTTGTCCTAGTGTTCTTATATCTGATGAATCAGATGGTACCTTATATCATAAAAAATTTATGGCATTGTGATTATTGGCTTTTTCATAGCCATGTTATCTACCACTCTCCATCAGAACATGATGGTTAGATTTTTCTTCCATATCCATATTTTAACCTATGTTATCCTATATAGAAACCCACTGATGTGTTACCATGGGTAATCGTAACGTTTCATACTATAGTTTTTAAAATTACCTTTTAATATTCCTTTTTATGATGTGGGTTTCTATGAATAGTAAACGATTTATAACCCCGATGAATTTCAATGGATAAATTCATTTTAAGGGGGGTAGAATGTAACAACCCAAGATTTTATAAGATATATTATTTTTAATTTCATTCATTTCTTCTGTTGTATGATACAACAATATTATCTTTCGCTATACGCAATACCATATTAGCTTGCAGTATACACAACACTAATCTTGGATCGTGTTACACACAATTTCAAGTTCATTTGATAGAAGTTATTCTACGCAACCTTGAGTGTGTATATATATATATTCAATGTATAAATGAAATATGGATGGATTTTGTTATTCGCAACAACAAAGGAGTCTTGCACTACACGCAACCCTGACTTGGCTTGCGTTACACACAATCACGACCTTCCTCGATAGCGTGTGTTGTACGCAATACCGAGTTTCACTAAAAAACGCGATATGGTTATAATATTTTTATAAACTAGCCGTTATAAATAGTATTAACTAAAATGTTTAATTTTATAACATTATTATTCATCATACATAATTTCTAGAACATGGTATGAGAACAAAATAATTTACTTGGGTAAAATAAGTATTTTTTAAAAAATGCAGTTTTACCTCCTTTTGATGAAGCACCCATTTTAAATATAACTTTTCACATGTTTATAAGTAAAATTTTACAAAATAAATGTCTTCTTTTGAATCAGGATATAAAAATTTACATTGGATAATTTTTTGATATTTTTCTGATAACTTTCTTATTTTAATGAATAGTAAAAACATGCTATATTTTAATTAAAAACAACTTCTTTCATCGTAATAATTTATATGGTTATATTATAATATTGAATGGTTTTAAAGTATAAATAGAATATATTTTTACCATTTAATATAATATATGTCATTATCATTGATTTTACAATGAATTCATAGGTAAAATCATTTCAATCTTTTGCAAGGTTTTAACTTTTAAAACAAGTTTTCCTAACAACGAGATTAATTTTAAAATTAATTTCTGAAACTTTTGTGTATTGAATTTAGAAAAATGTATTCCATATTTGGAATCATTGGGTCCAAATTATGTTAATATGCTACTTTTTATTTTGGGGCATTACTAATAGTAACTACGGTAAGTTTTATTTACCGTAGTAAAAGGTAAATCAGGTAATTAATGGTAAAGTGAAATATGTCTCACTCAACTTTAATAATTAATGTATTTTTAATATAAGCCTATACAAATTATAAATTCGGTTATAAATACACATTTAAAAGATAAAATATTTTTATTTATCATGGTAATTTATTTATAATTTTTAAGATATATTTATTTACCTTAATAGCTTATACATTAATGATGCAGAAATTATTTATTTAGTGAAAAAATAAGTAATATTGTTTTTATTGAAATAATAATACCCATTAAAAGGTTCACAAACCTGAAAAAAACTTATTGGTAGTGTATATATACACCATAATCATCCAATTACCGAATATATGACCGTTTGGAGTCTTATAAAAGTGATTATGACACTTATATTAGTTTATTTTAAATGATGTCAAAGTTGTCAGCTTTATAATTTAACAAATATAAAATTTTAAAAGTTGGGTGTTTTAGAATATAAATCAAACGAAAAGTATTATTATGAAATCTACAAGATTGATATTTATCCTAGTATTTTACTTCTAATTTTTATTCAATAATTCCGTATATTTAATAACTATACAAAAATGTTGTAGAAATTATTTTATTAAGAGAAGCATCTAAAAAATGGTTTTACAAATAGTAAAATAAATATTATATGACCCATTTAATGTGATCCACTAATTTTTAAGATGAATATAAAATGTTTGGAACCTATTAAATATTTTAGTTCGAATATATCGTCTGTTTGGATTTTATTTGAATTCAAATAAATGAATAGTGCCAAAACTGGCGCTATTGTTATTTTATAAAAATAACATATTATTAAATTGTTTCAAAATCACAAAAATATTTAAAAATTATAAATTGAAATTTATATAGTCTACAATGTCATAAAGTATCCAATTATGGAAAATTAACAACACATAAGTAATTATTTATAACCATTTAAAATTTAGAATTTTATTACCACAAATAAAAATAAATAGATTAAATAAGGATAAATCAAAATGATAAGGTTTATAATAAGATCAAAACAGGTCTAAATTTTATTGGTTTAAGAGATTACAACCCTATCTCATATAATATTCTAATGGAGTCATTTTTTGAGGTTTTTATTTGGGGTTTGAATTTATATTAAACTAATATTTTTTAGGATTCCAAAGGTGCCCCTCTCCTCCCTTATAAATGGTAACCTCCTCCCTCTCATCCTCACACCATTTTGACCCTTTTAGCTCGGCCAAACCCTACCGATTTCACTTCCCCACTTCCATATAAACCTTATAGAGGTACTGGAATTATCAAAAGACCAACTCTAGTGCCCTAAGAGGAAGTTCGAAGGAGGCACTTCGAGGAAGATGTAATACCTTCATCTGATTCTTTCAAGTTTCTTTCTTCTTCTACATCCTATTATTTTGTGGTTTCATTAAGAAGTAATAACATAATTATCCCTCATATAATGATATTTTAATATAAATTTGAAACAAACCCATTTCACCTTCTATCAATCCTATGGAAAATGAAATCACCACGCGTGTGTACGTACGGAATACCGTCTCCATGCCATGGTGTAATCTATTTTCCACCACCACCATGCTTGGATGGGTATAATGGTGTAAAGAATAACTATATATGATTATTATAACATGATACTGATTCTGAAATATTATATCATCCACTCCAATTCAATTAAATAAAAATGGGAATGATATCATCGCCCGTGCGTACGTACGAACTACCGTCTCCACGACGTGGTGAGATTCATTCTCCATGTTAACCATTCAAGAATGATTATAACGTAAATATAATTAATAATAATGAAATATATGACATTATACAGCTACTGAACTTATTTATATATATTTCATTTACTTACTTCCATTCAAGTCAATAAGGAAAGGCAAACAGCGTCCATGCGTACGTACGACCTACCGTCTCCATGAACGGTGTGTTTCATTTCATTTATCTATATATTATATATATATATACTGAATATATATGATATATAAATCATGTTTTAAATTTTGGAGGTATGTAAATCATGATATAATTAATAATAATATGAGGACCAACCAGTCCAAACATGTATGATAAATGAAACGATTTTACCCAAAATACTGCCTTAACATGGAATTTGACAAATGAACCGGTAATATAAATACCTAACTGAACAATATATGATATAATACCAATTAATATGATTATGTAATAAGTCAATGATATTATTTAAATCATTATATAGGAGTTTTGGATACATACGAAGCATATAGGACATAAGGTAAGGGATAATTATTCCAATCTCTTTCTTATCCGAGATTATTTATTTGTATGTAATTACTAGGGTTATTGTTATCATCCATGTCCATGTTTTATAAAAGTGTTTTTATGTATTTTTAAAGTCCTTTTACAAATTTTTTACTTTTAAGACATGTTATGAATGGAATATTTATTTTGTCTACATTACGAGGAACTTTTTGACTTTTCTGACAAAAGTACGAGGAGAATGTTTTTTTAACTCATACAACATGAACAGATTTTTACAGTTTCATAACGCCCTACTTTCATGAATATTGCTCTACAATATTTCATTACTATTTACAACAAATTCATTTTCTTTTAAAATTTCATGGAATTTGGTGAAAAGAAAATGAATTTGAAGAATAAAGGATATTTTTCTCAAGAATTCATTTCAAGTGTTTTATCAAAACCATTTTCCACATAAGATGACATTATTTCATATGTGTATGTTTAAAGTATAATGTCTCTATGATTTACATGGTTTCACTTTTCGTATGATGAAATGATATCCATTTTTTGGTATGGATTATGTTATGATGGGATGATGTTTATGAAACCCATTTTATACTTTAGGTAATGATGAATTATTTTTGATCATGTTGTGGCACAAGTAATAATGATTTCATTATGAGATGGGTGGGACCTATATCTCCCTTTAATGCATTGGGTAAAGATTTATATATCATGAGATAGACATGGCTGGAATGGCATGTAAATATGATTCAGTAATACACGGTTGTAATGGCATGTAAACCTGGTTAAGTAAGGGACTTTTTCCTCTATGATGGTCTTGGAAGCAATTCCTTGGCTATTGTGGAAATCATATCATGTGATTAATGGTTTCCACAATTACATGTTTTATTCCCATGTTATTTTATCATGATTAATGTTTCTTCATGATCCATGCCTTACGTACTGCCATGTTTTATGTCATTGCTCAAGATTTTGATGTTTAGATTTTATGCTCATGTTTTTACATTCAAATGTCTAAGTATTGTTTTATGTTTTCTATGATTACCTTTACTGAGCATTTGAGCTCACCCTTTATATTTTTTCTTTTCCTGAGGATTTATGGAAAGGTTTTAGGTAATAAAACAAAAGGGGAAGATCAATAATGGAGATGTTGAAGATCTTTCAACATGATTCGATGTTTATATTCCATGTTTCCAAAGACACTAAACTATTCCGGTCCTTGAGTGTTTGTTTTTGTTATGTATTGAGTATTCCGCAAAAGTAATGTAAAGTCCATGTACATAGAGATTTGGGTCGTTATAGTATATAAATATTTTTTTAGTATCTAAGAGGATTTTACAGACCTTACTTTGTGTAACTAACTTGGAACATTAGATAGCTGTGGTGTCACTACTTTAGTTTCCTTTTCGATATATACTTTGGAGAATTTTACATTTATAAGTTCAATTTATATATAATGGTGCGATGGTTTTTTTATTATATTTTATACTATGTCTTGGAGTATTTTGTGGACTATTCTTCTAATCTTCTAATTCTATATTATTATATAGGGTAATACCTCCCAAATTTGAAGTGTTTTATACCCTCAGTGCAGGTCTCCAACTCAAGGCCTACTAGATGCATTACTTGAGGGTCAATATCTCTATCCCATAATTGTGATATAGTTGGAGGGAGGGTTCAGGCTATATTGATATCAATGGTTAGGGTTAAGATATAAGATGCATTTTGGAGTGAGGCATTGTGAGGATTTCAAAGGGTGGTATGGAAATAGTTCCAGTTGACATCGGTACGTGTCATAGGCTAGGGAGACCAGTTTTGACAAGGTATTTTAGGGTCCACATGATCTAGTGCATAGAATTTGATATTATTTAATGCCCAAATATGATGGAACTTTTTCCATGTTTGAGACCTAATAATATTACATGAATCAAAATTTCATGTGTTTTATTTAAATTAGGTTGTTTTGGGAATGATGAAATAGATAACAGAATGAATTAAATTAGTTAAAATAAATCATCAACAAAATTACATACTACTCGGGATTAGGAAGTCCTTGTTTTCCTTCTAGTTATGGATCATCTTCATCATCAGGGTGTGGGTCAGACAATTGAGATTCACCAGGCTGACCCAATTTTTCATCATAGAGTTGCTCTTATTGAAATGAATGGTTAGTGGTAGAGGTTGTTGTGTACTTTCCATCCGTAATCCATTGAAAAAAGAGAGAATAATTTTAGATTTATATACAGAGAGTTGTATGGAGCATCTTGAAATCACTTTCAGTTTAGTCCAGGACCCGATGAAGTAATAGGCCCCTTTGTCATTTAGGCAAGTGTGGGGAGTTTCACATCAGTTCTGGATGATGTATTTGGGAGAGTGGATGGAGCAAGATATATTGTTGGAAATATTTCAGAACGGGTTCTAGGAAGTGTTCTTTATGTCGACCATGAATGGAGTAAATAGGTAGAGGATCTAGGTACGTTCTATTTCATTTTGTGGGGGAAGGAGTTCCATAGGGGCAAAGATGGTTTGGGGTACGATTAATTTTTTTATTAATATTTTTTCCAGGTTTGATTTTTGAGATTCTCACTACATTGTTTCACCCACTCTATTGCATGCTTCGTGACAAGATATAGAGGGTAATCCCATGAACCTGGTGTATAGAACCCATGTTGGAGTCAATATCAACTATTTTGTCGTCTTCCAAGGGTGAATTTTCTTTTATTAGAACACATTAGTCATGTGGGGATATTTCCTTGCTATAGATTCAGCCATATGATGTAATACCCTTTATTGACAAATTATATTCTATAGGTTCTGTTATTAGAAGATTCCAAAGGAGAATTGTGTTTTCATATGTGGATGTACAACATGTGATTTTTGTTGGAAAGCCGGTTTTTCAGGAAGGAAGTCTTCCTATAGACCCCCTTCGTTCCTTTTTGGATATGTTTTTGATAGAATCAATTGATTTTTGGATAGTGAAGGTTACCATAGTTGGTGAGTAATTCCTATATGTTTTCTGCAAGAACGTTGGGAGGCTTCGTACTCAACTTGATGTTGATTTTGGGGTAGACATTTATTCAAGTGATACTCTGATTTCAATGGATCCTTATCAGATGGCACCTTCTGAGTTGTAGGATTTGAGGATTCAAATAGATGACCTAATAAATATGGTATATATAAAACCTAGTAAGTTGATGTTGGGGTATCCATTGTTGTTCTCAAAGAAAGAGGATGTTGGTCTAAGGTTGTGTATAGAAATTCAGATGATGAATCAAGTGATGATCAAGAACCATTACCCCATTTCGTAGATAGATGGTCTTTTTTACTGTCTAGAGGGGTGAGTCTGTTTTATAAGATTAGTCTTCAATATGCATATTACCAGTTGAAGGGTGATGTAGGGTGATATCTATAAGACTACCATTTGATGCAGTTATGGGAACTTCAAATTTATAAGCATGCCATTTGGTGTTATTAATTCACCATCCATGTTAATAGGGATTGTGTACAACATTCTCCATTAGTCCCTGAATCAGTATATCATCGTCTTCATCGATGATATCTTAATATTCTCAATATTAATGTAGGATCATACCGAGAATCTCAGAATAATCATTCATGTTCTTTGACACCACCATCTATATAGAAAGTTTCCCAAGTGTACGTTATGGAGAACATGGGTTTATTTCCTCTAGAATGTGATGTCTCAGTAGGGGGTGGTGGTAGACCTATTAATGGTAAAAGTAGCGTTTTTTGGGATTCACCCAAGAATGTGGAAGAGGGTTGTAGTTTTCTTGGACTTCAAGATATTATAAATGGATTGTACTAGAATTTTAAAATGTTATATACCATCTTAATAAATAACTATGATGCTACAAGATTTTGTGTGTTGTGATTAGTGGAGGAAAATATTAAATTTCTAGAAGACGATGATGGTTTGAGATCTAGTGCTCTGATTTCCTGATGAAGGGGTGATGTATAGTTTGTTTTGTGACACTTCCTATCTGGGATTGCAATGCATGATGATATTGAAGTAGGAAATAACCTCTTATGTTTCTAATAAGTTACATCCCAATGATTGTAACACAGACACCAAAAATCCAAACGAAAAAGTGTTTTTTTCAATAAAGTGGTGGTGACATTAACTTTTTTGGGAGAAAATTGTGGTTTTACAGATCACAATAGTTTGAGGTATATATTTTTGTGGCATGATATAAAATTCAGAAAACAATGGAGGATGGATTTTCATTATTTTTAGGACATTGATGTCTTATAAACCATAAGAAACATAAAATTTATGGCCAGCTATTTGACAAGAAATTCATGGGAGAGTGTTGTTCTGGAGTCTTAGGATTCTCATAGAAAAATGGAGGAGTTTACAGCCTTTCACATAGATTCATGAGTTGATGGTTTTATTGGATTTTTGTTTCAAAATAGGGTGAAATATTCTATGATGTAGTAGGTGGAGATGTATTACTAGGAAGACATATTGGACTTGGATTTTCATGATAATGTTTTCCATGGTGATGCTCTAGAGGGGTGGCCGGAGGATGATCCAAACATGATTTTTTCAGTGAAGGGTAATTTTTCTATCTGTGATGTTTAATGGTGTCCTTATTGAGTTGCAAAACTCAACAGTGGTACTATAACTAAGAGTTTATATGATTTACAATGGCTTAAGGATGCAATTTTTTAGCCTGAAATAAAACAGATTCCAGTCGAGTTTGTGGAATATTGTAAGGTTTCCCATTAGGTAGAGGCAAAGAATCATGTTCCTTGGGGTTTGTTTCAACCATAGAATGCACCCAAGTGGAAATGGGATGAAATATAAAGGTATTTATTCATAGGGTTACCCATAAATCATGGAGCTTGTGATGTAATAAGGGAGACAATGTATCAATTGATGAAACCCGCCCAATTTTTAATGATTAATTAGTCAGGCATATTTTATGCCTCGACGACGATGTTTGTGGATGAGGTGGTGCAGTTCTATAGAGATTGAGGTTGGATAACACATGTTCTTCAATTTTTCCCCTTGATGTGGGAAGTGGATGTTTTGTAGAGCGATTAAGATTTTTCCCAGGATTTTTGGGTTCTTTGAGTTTTTGCGAGGAGTTAGTGGGATGGTATATTGATTGATTATTCCACTATGATTTGAGAGGATTAATGAAATCATCCATATATCTTAGCTTTGATGATATCTTCATGATGGAACCCACATCCTTGACTAGGGAGAGGTGGATATCAAGGAAAATTATAATGTTTTTGGAGTGTCCAGTAGATATCTTAGATCATCATGAGAAGCCTATCCCTAGATAGAACATTTCATTAGTTCATTTATTTTGGAGGCATTGTGGAATGGAGAAGAGTACATGTGGGAGAGAGGTGAATGTTCATCCCAAGTATGAAGAGTTGTTTTGAATTTTTCTTTTATTTTTTTCATTGTGATGTGATGATTGGATATATTTATTTTATGTGATGGTTTGTTTTTCATAGTTTTTGATGTGTGTGTTGTGATGTATTTTAAATAATAGACATATGAAAAATGGCGTACTTTATTCATAATCAATAATAATTAACTATGATCTTATTTAAACCATGCATGTGGTTCAACGCCACCCTAAGAGGATTGTATCTTGACATGCTTGGCGGAATTCCCTAATTCATGTTTTTGGGACAAAGTAGTTTGTTTGTTTTGTGGATGTGGAGTTATTTTGTTATAGTATTAATTATTTTGAGTTGTGTAGGGGTTGAGATTATTTTCTAGTGGTTGTGTGTCAATTTGTTTTTAGAGATTTTTTTTGAATTTTTTTGTGGTAGTTTGAGTTGGCCTCTATGGGTGGTGGTATCATTTGAGGAATGATGAGATCCTTAAGAGCTGTCTCATGGGGAGGTTATTCAGAACCATTTTCCATTCAAGGGTATGTTTTGGATTCTTTACAGGGAGAACCATTTTATAGATATCTTATGTAATGGTATCATCCTTCTCAGTCTGTTACATTGCATGTTTTGGTTACTGGAGGTGTTCAGAGGACGTCTAGATGAGTTTTGGTGCTGAGAGATGGGGTATAGAGTTTTCATGCCATGTAAAAGGATTAAACAATTTGAAAGTTAGTCTCATGCTATAAAATGAATTGGGGTGAGTAAAATATCATTAAAAAAGAGGTGAAACATCTTTCAACATAAACCAAACCCCTACGATTACACGATTTGAAATGTGATTACCAGTTATGTAATACCTTGCTAAAGAGTAAATTGAAAATTTATTTTCATTAAAACTATAATAAATTTATATGTGGTTCCACATTCCTATTAATTTGGGAAAACCCTAAGCACCCTTAGTTGGTCTTCAAGATATTTCCTCCCCATTTTATCTATGGATCCCAATGGTAGTTTGTTGAAAATCTGTGGGGGATCTGTGGTGAGTTATCAACTCATTCTTATCATTTTACATTTTTTCTTCTCCTAGGTATCTGTAGTGGTGGTGTTTCTTGGTTTGGTGAATTTTTGGGTTGTGTTTTGGTAATACATGGTGCGGTATAGGTTCATCTATGGTTCTCAAGGTGCAGTTGTGGATGGCATGCATTCTTCTTTAAAAGACGGTGCACAACTATTCGGAAATCCTTATGGAGGCTGGATTTCCCTTGTTACTCGTTATTGTGTATCATACATGAGGGGATTTCTCTTGATTCATTAAGGATCATTATTGTTCAATTAGAAATGAAGATAAATAATTTGATAAATTGAAATTTTTTGGTGTAAATGGGGTTTGATTTTCATTTTTTTATGGCTTTGATATTAATTTGATATTTTGGATTGTATGGGCTTGATTCCCCAATGAAAATTGAATTCGATGGGGGATTATTAAATGCTGGATATATGTACTGTGTATTTTTTGATTGTTTTGGTATAAAAAAATGGGTGATTTTTAATTAATTATATTTGGCTAATGAATTTTTTCTAAAGGATTTTGGTTTGTGTGATAACTCCCCTAAAATAATGTGGAATGAGATAAAAGTATATTTTGTAAATCTATAAGAATGATCGTGATGTTTTGAGATTGTGATTGTGATGATGTTCAAGAAGATTTGTGGTTTGTTTAGTTGTTCTTTTGTGGTGGTGAGGTGGAATTTTGTTTGGACATGCTTATGGGGTGGTGAGGTGGTGGTCTGTGGACGGTGCATTTTTGGGGAAGTGAGTTTATTGTTACTTTTTTCTAGATTCATGGTAAGTGGGGTATTAAATAAAATAATGTTTAATGATGTTTGAAATTATTTGGTTGGTTTGTTATAATTGGATTAAAATAGTTAATGTATACTAAATATTGTACTGTGTGGTTACATGTGGTTGATACTATATAATTAATTGAATGGGTGTTAATCATAGAGTAAATGTGAACCCATATTAGTTTATTCGGGATCTTAACATTCTAAAATTACTATTGAATACATTAATGAATTCATTTATAGTTGGATGAAAAAGGTGAAAGTTTTGTGAGTTGGTTTTTTTGATATCCCATATGTTTTTCATGAGTGTTTGATTCTATATATACATATATACATTTATTTTCCACGTGATTTCTATAGGTACCCCACCCACATTGACCACTATGTCCTGAACGTCTGCATAGAGACGCAGGGTGGGGGGTGTCATTCCATAGAATTGCAATATGAGGATGGCCTGATGAACACCGACTCTTCCCTACTCCCTTTTCCAAGAGAGGTAGGTATTTCATAGGCTCTAATGAATAGTTGACTATTAGTGAATGAGATGATGAGATGTGGTATCCCAGGTGACATTGGATGAGTTGTGATGTTGTGTCCTAGGTGTCTTTGGTATGTTTTGTGATTTAATGTCCTGATTTTCTTTGGTATAAGATATGATGTAGTATCCCAGGAATATTTGGGATGATATGAGACGTGTTGTGAGGTTTAGGTGTGTATGGGCTGGATGTGTTGTGAGGCCTAGTTCTATGTTTTCCATATGTGGTGTGAGGTCTAGATGTGTGCAGGCAAGATTAATTGTGAGGTGTAGGTGTGTGTAGATTGGATTTTAAGTGTTATATTCGAATGAGGAGGGAGCGCCATGATGTTTCCCATTATGTTGTCAGAGTGGATATAGTATGGTTATGTGGTGTAGGGTACCCTATCATCGATGTGATTATGTTATAATATATTACTCGACTTTTGATATTTTGTGTGCTTGCCTTGGTGAGGTTGGGTTTGGTATGTATACCTATTTAGGGGTTTTTTGGTTCTGTTGTTTTCTCGAAGGGAAATTAGTATTCTTCTTTCAAATGTTCATGCAAGACTTTGGATATACAACGCAGTAAAAATGAATGATCACCCAATACATAAAATTTTTTTCTCACTTTTCCAAGAAAATTTCACAGACCGAATAGGGCATTACTAGTTTAGAACTTCATTTAACTGTAGTGTTTCTCCCTATGTTTACTTTTGGGTATTTAATTTGGAGAGTTTTACACATATTGATTCAATTTATTCATTCATATGGGATGGTTTTTGTCTTCTAATTTATAAATGTCCTAGAGTTGTGTGTGGATGATTCATTTAATCTCATTATCCTATATTATAATAGATGGTAATGCCTCCCGTACATAAGATTTTTTACACCCTTTAGTAACCAACTCGGGGCCTACTGGAGGTGGGACTCAGGGGTGATTAACTTTCTCTCCTCATTATGGTATCCTTGGATGGAGGGGTTTGTGATTCAAATTTTATCCTATATGATATCATTTTCATGTTAGTAGGGAGTTACATTTCATTTTTATGAATGAAATATTGTAGTAGATTTGTTCAATAAGGGTTTTATATATTTATTTATTTCTATTTTCTTTATGGAATATTGTATAATGTGTCATGAGTTAATGAAACATATATGGTAGATGGTGAAAAATTCTATGTCCATACATGTATGTTATTGCGACACTAGTTATGGAAATATAAAAATTATAAAAATAAGGGAATTAAGATTTTTCAAATAGACTGTGAAATATTAATTATTTGGTTTTTATAAAAATTAATTATGTGTGGTACACTACATCAAAAAAACATTTGGGTATGATTCAAATAATATAGAACATTATTGGGAGTTTCCTTTTATATACATAAGGATCTAGGATGGATCCTCAATGTGGTATAATGATACATGAATACTCAGTGACAGTAAGTATCCTATGGCGTGTAGTAATCAAGAGTATGATATGATTGATGTATATATATATAAATATATGTTGGTGAAAACCTTAGTGCTTATGTACATACATTTTAGATACATAGGGATATTTGGGCTGGGAATTGGATGATTCTTCATGAGTTGTTTCTTTTGTGGGCTATGAATTATAGGATATTTGAGAGATATAAGTGATGTTGATATGTGTCTCAGGATATTGGCGAGTTGAGTAATATGGTTATGAAATAAGGGGATTTATTTCTATTTTTAGGGAAATTTTTTGATATATGAGTGTCGTCTAAGAGATGGGTTATGTAACTATATGATATTTCACATTGCATATCCATTAAAAATTGTAGTGATTGATAGATTGATTCAAACAAAAAATGTAACTAAATTATGCCTCGTAATATTATATTACCATTGAAATTAAGCCTTTTAATTGTGAAATAGAATCCCATGTGAAAAATTTATTAAAATTATTTATAAATAAATGTTAATTTTAATAATAATAATATTCAATTATTAATTAAAAATATAAACTTATGCTTAAAATGCATTTTTTTCAAAAATAACAATATTATGAAATTTGTTATTTAAAATATTATATATATTTGAAATTTTTAGTAACAATAATATATATTTTTATATAACTAATAAATTTACTCTAATTTTTTAATAAATTTATAGAAAACTAGATTAATAGTTGTGAATACTTTTCAAATATTATTTTCTATCAAAAAAAATTATTTTAATTTTAGTATTTTATAAAAAAATATACATTATAAAAATATATAATTTTAATTTGTTGAAATGAAAAACATTTTTTTATATTCTTTGCAACACTACATTTAGATATATTTTGGTCTTCTGGGAAATAATTTATTTTTAATTGAAGAGTAAAAAATATAGATCTTAATGAAAAATATTATTATTTTTTATTTAATTAACATATAAAAGTGAATAAGAAGTTAGTAAAAAAGTAAATTCATTAAATAAATAGGTAATTGAATAAATTATTTATTTTGAAATATCATTTTGTTCATAGAAAACTTTTGATCTAAAATTTAAAACATTTGTAAAATTTCATTATAATTAAAAACCTAGTTTAACTATTTTATTTTTAAATAAATAATTCAATTTAAATATAATTTTTTGGCAAGATTTTCAAGAAACATAATTATTTTTCATTTCAAATATTAAAAATTCATAGCTATAAATTTAAAAACATTAATGAATTGATTATAAAAATAAAATTTACGTTTAAAAGCACGCATTTTCTAAAATTTGGTTTTATAGTTTATGTGAAAAAATATTAAAATAAAAAATTTTGTCATTTAAAAGGTATATATGATTTAATTATTTTGTAATTTTAGATTAACATCATTATATTATGTAGTAAGATAATTTTCATTTTTGGGAATAAATATATGTTACCGAGTTAAATATTAGATATAACAACAATTGTTTTCTAAAATAATTATACTTTTATAAATATTTTTTATTACTAAAAAAAATTAATTTTATTAAATTAAGATACTAATAGGATGTTTCAAAATATTTAAAAATTTTCAAATTAATAAATTTTCTTTTAATCAATTTTATTTATGATTATGAAGAGTTAATGAAAAAGTGTTATTTTTCTACAAAAATATTTTTTCTAAAACATTACATATCTTAAATTTATATTTAAATTTATCATATATATTAATTGAATTAGATTTAACAGATTCTAATTTAGGATTAATTATATCAAAATTTTTTATAAAGGGTAATGTTTTATTTTTATTAGAAAATTAATAAACATTTTTATAAATTAATGAATATTAATTTGTTTTTAATATGTAATATAACACAGATCAAATTTTAATTTATTAATTTGAAAAATAAAATTCAAAGAAAACCATTGAAAATAATTGTATTCATAATTAAATTTATCATAAAAAATTTATTCACCTTACTCACCTAACTCTCATGAAATTCTATCTGTACCCATTGCTTAGAATTATTTTCCAACGATTTTCTCCTCCTTTTCCACTATAAATGGTTTTAAATTCATCCACCATACAGAAACACCTGTGTTTATAAATTCACTTAAAACCCATCCCAATATTATATTTCTAGAGCCCATGTACATGTTTAAAATCTTATTTCCAAAAGAAATTACACCAATAAGTTTATTCTTAAAGGACACTTCAAGAGATGATCCAAATTCTAAAAGTTTATATTACTTAAGCTTTGACATCTTATATTTAAATTATTATATACCCACCAAAAAAATTATTAAATAAATTGTAGTGGAATTAATATAAACTATTACGCATAAATGTTATTTTATTTATGGTATAACTATTATCTATTCCCCTCATACTCAACCAGGATAGTAAAAATTTATCCCAAACACATGTGCAGACTACCGCCACTGTGAATAAAATGTTTCATTTTTTATCACATCATTTCTAGGATGTCATTGATATTATATTATTTAATAGAAATATATTTAGTACATGAAATTTATTTTTACATTACAAATTTTCAATTTAATAAGTAATATTATTAATAAAAAATCACTATAAATCTGACCACCTAAAAAAATAATGTAAAAAGTATTGTTCATTTTTTAATAAGTGACAAATTCAATTTAATTTATTTTCATCCATAATCTCTATCCAATTATTATTAAAAAATTTATTAAAATATAAATAATCCAGATTTATTTTTTTTTCTAAACATACTGTTATAATTTAATCTCTCAAATAGCCATACTTTGACACCTATTGTAACATATTTTTATTTAGTCACTTTAACAGCATACAAGAAAATTTTTATGAATTTCTATAAAATAAGGAATTAAAAAATATATTTTTTATTTATCATAATATAATGTCTCAATCATGGTACTAGGTTTGTAATAAAAAAATAACTCAACAAATAACATACCACCATTCATTTGTTAAAAATCACCAGAACATCCGTATTTCAAATTGTGTTTACAAGAAAAATGATAAAAACTCATTGAATGAAATGGTTATGTTATAAAAAATCATGAATCATAAAATAAATTAAATAATATGATATATTAATTATGATCATTGGTTAAAGAGTTCATACTAACCCCATGTTGTGGTATCCATTTCATTATTAACAAGCCTACTCAGACTCGATAGTGAAGATAAATAGTAGATAACTAATGTAATTTTCGAGAATTGTTATAAATAATGTGAATAAATGGTTATATATAAGAATACAGTTATGAAATTTGATATCAATATATTTATTTTTGTTACCCAGGAGCTTAATGTGCGTTCGACTACACTAGAAAATGAGATTATGGGTTCTAATTTTTTATTTTTACCCCTTTAGACATATTTTATATTATACACCATGTATTATATAGAATGATGTATCTATTAACTAATTAATTTAGTTTAAAATTTTAATTTATTTCATAGGTTTTAGAGATACAGATCTTTTTCTATCATTACATGTAAATAATTTCAAAAGATAATAAAGGATTAATAATTTTTATAACTCCACACTCTCTGTTGTGTAATAATACTTAATAATAAATATATAATTCACTATATTAGTTTACTAAGCCAAAAGAGTGTTCCTAATACTACATTATATTCCAATATTTTAGAATATTAACATCAAATTCATATATTATTCCTTGATAAAATTTATTGATAAAAAATATTACTTTTTCTGTAATAATTGATCTCAATCTTAAGGATGGTTTTACCAAATTTTTTAATATTTTCCATTCCCTCAAATGTAATCATTGTTTACAAGCATAAATGTTTTCCCTTAAGTGTACTTTTTTATATGTTTTATCCTCTCATAATGGGGATTTTTTATAAAATTATAACACTGTTTTCATAAGGAGGTATTACAAATATTAATATGGGTTTCCATCCATTAAAAATAAAATATTTTATCTTACATTTCTCGTTTAATTTTGAAAACATCTACTTATTCTTAATAGATATATTATTAAATATATTTTTAAATTTCAATGTTTTTTAATGTTTTGAAACAACAATTTAATAACTGTATGGCTTTTTTCAAGGCTCTATTATTAAAACGTTATATTATAAGTAATTTTTTTTAAAATAATTTTTTAAAATATTATATCTCTTTAAAATAATAATTACTGATATTTATTTACATATATTTATTTTAAAAAGTCCATCATTAAAATTATCCATAAATGTCCTTCAAGGAAATTATTTTTCAAAATAACCTATAATTTCTCCATTTATAAAAACATTAAATGGATTTTCAAAAAACAAATTTATGGTTTTGATTTAATATTATTCCTTATATAAAAACCTATATTTCTATTAAAATTATTTTTCATGAACCAAAAATTATAACTACTTAGAAAAAAATCATTTATAAGAATAATTTTACATGTATATCGAGCACCTAAACTCCAATACCTAAGAGAATATATCTTATGATTACCCATATTTTTGAAATTATGGATTGATATTGGTGTTTTTGTACACACTCTCTCCATGTGGTCGAATGAATCACAGTGGAAAGATCCCTCTTTTGTAATGGGTCTCAGGGAAAGATTCCCTGATCCAGCTCTCTGATTCAGATTCCTGCTCCAACCCAACAATTAGGTGTCCCTCTTCAGGTTTCCCCTGTAACGCCCCGACCCTAGTTACCTAGAGTCAGTGCATTATTACATGACACTGACATGATACAAAGAAATCATATCCTTAAAGACAAACAAGTTTAGCAGGCTTGGAAATAGATTACAAACACCAACTTCACATTAAAATTTCAGGCATACAATATAGCATAGATAGTTCATTGATATTTCCATTATTCCCATTTATCTTAAGAGGGAATATCAGTTATAATGCACTTAATAGAAATCCAGGTAGAATAAAACATAATAAGGGATAGACTCAAATTCACAGTAAGGGTATCAATATAACGAAAACTTCTGTAAATAAGCATAAACTTGTAAGAAAATGTGTAAGACTAAAACAAAAGAAATTCAAACATAAAATTTAATATAATATGGAAAAGTTAAAATTAAATAATTCCATTTACATGTGAATCAAATAGTCACTTGCAATATTGATAGCCTCTTTCATAATGATGTAATTTATAATGTTAGATTTCATAACCACATAGTCAAGGCCTTGTGACAAGACTACAAATATTATTTTTTCAAGGATTTGTTCCAAGACACTAGTTCGTCTCATGAGACCTACTGATGCATCTAGATGAAATTGGGGCTCCACCTGCCACATACTAAGTCCAATGAATTTCTCATGTGAAAAGTTTTAAACATAACATAAACTTTAGAATTAAAACTAGTATACGAAATGTCAATACATTATCCATATACCATGAATGGTATAACAATAACACATCCACTGTCAAATTTATAACAAAAACATAAATAAAATATTGAATATTTTAATCATAATAAATCAACTTTAAACAAGTTCAAAATCCACAGAATGATGTTGACATAGATGAAATCAAAACTTTTTGAGAAAAATATCTCTTTATATTTTGAAATAATTTAAAAGTCATATAGATATAAAAGAGAAAATTTATTTTTAAAACATTCCAAAAAGCATGTATGGAAAGCATCGATAATATTATATGAGTGGAAATAGCATCACCAGCTGTATATCTAAAAAAGGCATTGTATCCTTAATTTTGTCGAAAAGGTCATAAAGTACATAGTTTGGAAAACAACAAAAAGATTCCTTTCAAAACATATAAGGTCAAATAAGGGTATAAATCAATTTAACCAATTGTCTTGAATATAGTTAAATTTTATTGAAATGCATTTTTAAGAAAACATGAATGTTGATGATAAAGAGGTCCCAGTACATAGTTACGTAAAAACAACCTTAGATATTAAATAGATTGTGAAATTAACCCTTACCATGAAATTTCCTCTGGTTGAGGGTACGTTTAACCACATTTATAATGATCATAGTATGTTATTAAATTATAATAGAACCATATTCATATTTTTATATCATACATGATTCATTTATGACTTTATACTATATATTTAATAATGATTTCCCTGTTAAATTATAATGATTGTTAATAATTGCTTTGTTTATCGTACGTGTTTTAAATTGTTATTCTTGATCATATCATTTATAAAAAGATTTAAATACTACCATAATATAAAAAATTATTTATATATCACATATATTTAGAATATAAATGTTTACAATAGATAGATTTATGAAATGGAAAACACCATTCATGGAGACAGTATGTCGTACACATGCAAAAATGTAGTTTCTGTTTTCATATCATATTGAATGGATGTATGTGAATATGATATATGTAAGTAAATACATATATATATATTATGTAGAATTATTATTTCATATATTACATAATTATTAATAATATATATTTTTAGAATCATGGTTGAATGATGATTGTGGAAGTGAATCTAATCGCGTCGCGGATATGGTAATCCGTACGTACGCATGAGTGACAACATAATTATATTGATTGTAAAATAGTATGTAATTGGATGGTATATTATATATAACTAATAATTAACATTTTGTATTTATTATTTACATCAGATATACTTATTAATATACCCATCTAAAAACTGAAGTGTATGGATAACAAACTACACCACGATGTGGAGACGGTAAGCTGTACATACGCACGTATGGTGACTCTATCATTTATAGGATAGATAGAATAATGAATATGGTTGTAAAATTTTAATAATAACATCATTGTGTATATATTATACTAGATTTGTTATTTTATAATGTAAAAAATAAAGAAAGATGAAGTGGAAGATGAAAATAACATGAAAGAGGTGGTGAAATATTTACCTCTTCTTCGGGTTCTTCCTTTTGATTTGATTAATAGGGATTTTTAGGCTGGAATTATTACCAATGGAAGGCCTCCAGGAGGAAGGGAGGAAATATGGGAGGATATTTGGGGAGGTATTGGCTGAGACAAAAGGCTTTGGAGGTGTGAAATTAAGGGAAGGGGACATGTCCTTTCATAAGAGAGGTGAGAGTCGCTTTAGGAAAAGATTGAAATATTATTTTATAATTAAATCATTTTAGGTTTCTAAAGGCTCCAAAATTAATTATTTAGAGGCAAAGGAGGGTATGGGTCTAAAACCTCCCATAAAATAGGTTTTATAAATGTTTATTTCATCATATTGCATTCATATTTTAGATTTAACTCTTATTTAAATAGTATGACATTTACCATGTCTCTTTGTATTTCCATATTATATGGTTAATAAATTATCAATAACAAGCCAAGATAACCCCAAGTGGTTCATTATTAATATATATAATCTTTTTTTAGTCCATTGAGCTAAAATTATATTTTTATGAATATTATATAAATTAATAATATATCATTTGTTTTAAAAACTAATTTATGTAAATTTTACATTATTTGGTATTTCGTTTTTGTAAAAGTCATAAAAACCTTATCACTTCCAAAAAAACTATCTAACCAACCCTATCATGTCATATTAACATATAAAATTATTTTAATCCATCATAAGTCTCAATATACATTTATTTGGATATTTATAATATGAATTATTTTAATATTTCACTAAAAAGGTAATTAACGCATCATCATTGTGTTATCAATAAATTTAATTATTTAATGTCGAAAAATTACTAAAATAAATACCATGATGAATTAAATATTTTTATCTTTCTAATGAATATTTATAGTTGAGGAGATCAATTATATAACCCCATATAAATTTTTTTTACTATAAGATACATGCTTTTGTTAATTTTGTCTTTACTTTTGATTAATTAATGTAAAATGTCATTATGACTCCCATGTGGCTCTATAGGGTCCCAAAATCTACCAATGGATTCCCATGGTCTCACATTTATCAGATAATAGGGATAGGATATATGTCAGTGTAATTTAATATTATTATAATATTATATTTTACCCTAATTTACTAGATTTACCCTTTAACCATGGTAAATAAAATAATTACCGAAGTAATTATTCATAATGTATAAAAATAAAAGTTATATTGTTAAACAATTTGGACCTTCTAATTAAAAATATATAATCCATTTTTATAAATTCAAAATAGAGAAGTTGCAGAAATTAATTTAATATTTATTCTCGTTGTCATAACAAAAGCGTGTTTTTATAAAATTATAACTATCAAAAGATTGAAAATTGTTTATATTAAATTTAGATGTGAAATTACATAAAATTACCTAAATCATATTAAATAATAAATATATAATCTAATGATACTTTAAAACCCCTCAAATTTATAATTTATCACTATAAATTATTTCGATTAAAAAAGTTGTTTTTAATAAAAATTTAGAACTATTCATCGAAAATTGAAGGTTTTCAGAATGGTACAAAAAATTCACCCTTTGATAATTTCGATATTATGAAATAAAAAATTAATTTCATTTTGAAAAATAAAATGTTTCAATTTTCAAAAATTGTGTATTACTATTCCTAATGACTCGTTTGATTGGTCGCGGTGTGACATAATCTCGATGTTGCGTACAATGCAAGCTACTGCATTATTCAAAGGGAAATGTATCATGGAAGCTTGGGGTGTTACATTATACCCTCCTTCAAAAAATTGTGTCCTTACAATTTTATTTTCTTCGTAAATAAAAGGTTAAAATTGAAAAATTATTTTGTGGAAAACCCAAATTAGAAATTGGGTTAATAAAATTTAGTCTTAATAAAAGGGAAATGGAAATGAAAAAGTAACCTCAAAATTATGATCTCGATTAGGAGATCTTTGGTGGAAATTATAGAAACTTAACTGGAGGAAGAAATTAAATATTTATAGGGATTTATTGAGGTCATTAATCACATACATTTGAAAAATTGAGGGCCTCAAATCCATCAATCTATGATGATTTAAAATGTCATTGGTTCTACCCAACATTGAATAAGTGGGAAAAAAAATAATTGACAAGTAGAGTTTCAACCTTCAACATATTCCTACCACAAAGAAATTTTTCACTAAAAAAGATAGTTGAATGCAAAAATTTTCTATTTATTCTAATCGTATAGGGTCACAAATATAATTAATTTAAATTAACTTGTTAGAATATTTAAAAAAAACTACATTATAAAAAACTGTACATCACGTATGCCAGTGATTGGTGATCCTCTCTTGTCGCCCTTCGGTTGCAGGTTCATGTCTCGCTGCCTTGCCGGACGCGACGGGTTGTCGTCCGACCTCCGGGTTGTCCAAAAATAATCCTAGGAATTGATTTTACCATAATAATAGTATCCACCGTCAATCATATACCATTCCAACCTTTTGAATTATCAAAAATACTTCTATCAAGACTCACGGTCCAAAATTGATAAGGATTTTAAATAAAATTAAGATCTATTTTTCCACGCAATAACATTCCAATACCTTCATCATAAATTCATTTAAAACATGGTAACACCCTGAATATCCATAAAACCTTATTGATTACATTCATTCTCTATTATTCCTTATAAGATACTATATATATTCATTATATAAATATTTTTGAATATTCCAACAAAGATGTAATAAAAACCATTAATTAGTTTCAAGGTAGTCAAGAGTATCCCATATAATTTATACTAATCAACCATCTCTTATTCCAAAATCACTACCTCATTATTAGGACTGTATTATGGTTTATCTGTCCTTCAACCATGTATTTCACAAAATATTAAACTTGTAACTATGTCACTTTACTTCGTAGCATACAATCTCAAATCCGTAAAGAAATAGTAATGAAATACAATCCATATTTATTTCCATAATTCAAATAAACAGTACATCCTTGATACAACACTAAAATGAAAGAATAATTTAATAAAAACATAATAACATTAGACATTACTCTTAATTTGTGTTTGTATCATAACATGATTATTATCCAATAACATCATTTGGGGTATACTCTGATGATTTGGACATTGATTCACGTAGTGTCCCAACTCCATGCAGATTAAGCATTATACATTGGAAACATTTTTTTGACCCTTGAAATCATGTACTTGGTCTATTTTTTTTCCACACATATAACAAACCCTCATTGCATTCAAAAATTTAACAAGGTGATTCTTTCCACAGTTATCACAAATGGGAAAATTCTTCTTTCCCCTCTTTCGTTTATCCATATGTATCTCTTCTATCTTTTTCTTCTCTAGCTTCCTTTCAAATCCATAGGACTCAAAAAATTCTTTACATATCTTATTAACACAAGATACTATTTCTTTATAGGATGAGAAAACATGAGAGACTATTTCCCTTTTAAATGTTGTATTTATACCACGATATATATGATCCTTCTTAATCATTCAATCATGTGTAGTGCTGGAATTCACATTCCATCTACAAGGTTCCATTTCGAAAGAATGGCATAGACTAGATTAATTTATAAATAGAAATTCATAATTTCAAACATGTAAAATATGTAACATAAATTGAAAAGATTATTTACAAAATCTATAATCATAAAATGTTTCCCTCGAGAATGTATTTACTCCTATGTCATTTTAATGGATTTTAATGAAAATGTGAATTATCCTAATAATATCCCCCAAGAGTTTCGTAACCAAGAGTACAACAAACCCCACTGTTGTGCACCAGGATACCTCGGGTGAAGGCCGAAACTACTAGTCATAGTTTTCAATCCTTGGTACATCTGTGGCAGATCCGCCTCAAATGCTCAAATCCAGATATGGATGTATTTCTTGGAAAATACAAAAAATATCTACATTACCAAATTTCTCATATGTTATTCTATACTAATCCTCAAAGTATATCTCAGGGTAATGTTCTTTAATCAGAGTTTGTCTAAACTTATTTCCAAGGTTGATAATAATTTTTTGTGATACCAACTGTAATTCCCCAACCCCAGTTACCTAGAGTCAGTAATTTATTATATAACATTGGCATGATACATGGAAATCATGTCTTGAAAGTCAGATCAGTTTAGCAGTGCTGGAAATAGATTACATACATCAACTTCACATTACAATTTTAGACATAAAATATAGCATACATAGTTCTTTGATAATTCCATTATTTCTTTTTATCTTAACCCTTCTTCTCTATCATAATACACATATTCAAAATACTGGGAAAATAAAACATTAGAAAGGGATTTTTTAAAATTCTCAGTAAGGGTAACAATATAGCGGAAACCATTGTAAATAAGCATAAACATTTAAGACAATGTATAAGACTAAAAAAGAATCCTTTTAATCTTAAACATCAGTATAATATGGAAAAGATAAAATCAAATAAGGCCATTTATATATTCACCTGGATATTATACTAGTCGAATAATCACATGTAATATTTATAGCCACTTTCATAATGATGGAATGCATAATTCCAGACTTCATAACCACATAGTCAAGGCGTTGTGCCAAGACTAAAAATAAGATTTTGTCAAGGCCTTGTGCCAAGACAATAGTTTGTCTCATGCGACCTACCGTTGCATCAAGCTGCTATAGTGGTCTCCACTCGTCTCTTACTTAGTCCAATGCGTTTCTCATATGAAAAGGTTTAAAAATAACACAAACATTCATATTAAAACAAGCATAAGAAATGTTAATAATTTATCCATAAACCATGAATGGTATAAAAATAACACATGCATAGTCAAATATATCAAAAAACCTTCAACAAAAAAATGGAAGATTTATATTATAATAAATACACTTCAAACAAGTTCAAAATCCATCAAAGGATGTTGACATAGATGAAATCAAAACATTTTGAGAGAAATATCTCTTTCTATTTTGAAATCATTTTAAAGTAATATAATTATAAAATAAAAAATTTATTTTTAAATTATTATTATAAGCTTGTATGGGAAGCTTCAACAATGTTCTAATAGTGGAAAATAGCCGCACCTGATGTATAAGTTAATTAAAAGTCATTCTTACCTTAATTTTATCGAAAAGGTCATAAAGTACCTTGTTTGGAAAATGACAAAAATATTCCTTTCAAAATATATAAGGTCAAATATGGGTATAAATGAATTTAAACCACTGTCTAGTAAATAGTAAAAATGTTTTTAAATAAAATTTTATGAAAACACGAATGTGGATGATAATGAGGTCCTCGTATATAGTTACGTAAAAACAACTTCGAATAACAAAGATATTGTGAAATTAACCCTTAACTTGCACTTTCCTTTGGTGGAGGGTACATTTAACCTCTTTTATATTGACCATAGTATGTTATAAAATTATACCAAAACAATATTAATATTTTTTATATAATACATGATTCTTTATTGGCTTTATTCAACCTATTTAATAATGATTTCCATGTTAAATTAACATTTTGGGTAATAATCTCTTTCTCTATCATATGTGTTTTAACTGGTTATTCTTAATGTTCTCATTTAGATCAATATTAAAATACATAAAGAATATAAAAAATTAATTATATATCAAATATATTTAGAATATAAATATTTATAATATATAGGTTTATGAAATAGAAATCATTGTTTATTGATACTATAGGTTGTATGTACGCATAAACACTATTTTTGTTTTCATATCGTATTGAATGGAAGTAAGTGAATAAGATATACGTAAGTACAGACATACATATATATATATATATACATATTTATTAAGTATATTTAATATGTCATATATTACATACATATCAATAATATATCTTTTTATAATCATCGTTGAATGGTGAATCTGGAAATGTATCTCATTGTGTCGTGGAGAAAGTATTCCATACGTACGCTCGAGCGACGATATCATTATATTGATGTGGAAATTGTATGTAATTTAATGGTATATAATATATAAAGAATCATTAACATGTAATATTTATAATTTACAACTGTTATACTCCTTATTATACCCATCTAAACAATTTAGTGTTTGAATACAAAACAACACCATGACGTGGAGATGGTCAGCCGAATGTACACATGTATGGAGACTTTGTCATTTATAGTATGGATAGAGTAATGAATATGGTGGTACCATTTTTATAATAACATCACACTATATAGAAGATACTAGAGTTATTATTTTATAATGGAAAGAACAATGATAGAGGATGTGGAAGAAGAAAAGAACTTGAAAGTGGCGGTGAAATATTTACCTCTTCTCCGGGTTCTTCCTTTTGATCTTATCAAAAGGGCTTCTTTCACCAGATTTGTGACCAACAGAAGGCCTCCAAAAATAATGGAGGAAATTTTGGATAATATTTGGGTAGGGTTCGGCTGAGCCAAAAGGCTTTGGAGGTATGAAATTAAGATAATGGGAAGTGCCCTTTTATAAGAGAGGAGAGAGTCATTTTAATAAAAGCATGAATTATTATTTAATAATAAAATCATTTTCGGTTTTAATGGCTAAAAAATTAATTATTTATAGGATAAGGTGGGGATGGGTCTAAAATATTTCAACCAACAGGTTTTATAATTGTTTAGGTATTCATATTACCCTTATCTTTTAGACTTAACTCTTAGTTTAACTGTTTGACATTTAGCATGCCTTTTTGTGTTTTTATATTATATGGTTAATAGATATACTATAATAATCAAAGAGAACCCCATGGGGTTCATTATTAATATATATAACCTTATCTAAGTCCTTTGGACAATCCTTATAATTTTAAGAATATAATATCTTTTAATAATACAACATTTGTTTTAAAAACTTATATATGACAATTTTGACACTATTTTGTATTTTGTTTTTGTGAATGTCATAAAAACCTTATCACTTCGAAAAAAATTATCTAATAAAATCTAACATGTCATATTATCCTATATAATTAGTGGAATTAATCATATGTCCTAATTTACATTTATTTAAATATTTATATTATCAATTATTTCAAAATTTCATTGATATGGAAATTACTGCATCATCATTGTGTCATCAATAAATTTAATTATTAATGTCAAAATATTATAGAAAAAAATCCATCATGTTGGAAATATTTTTATCTTTATAATAAATACATATAGTTAATGATATCAATTATATAACCCCATATAAAAATGTTATACTAAAAGATACATTCTTTTGTTATTCATGCCTTTAATTTAGATTAATTAATGTCAAATGTCATTATCACTCCCATGTGGCTTCATGGGGTCCTGAAATCAACCCAAGGATGACCATGGTTGGAAATGTATCAGATAATAGGAATATGATGCATGTTAGGTTAATTTAATATCATAATAATAATATTTTTTACACTTATTTATCGGATTTACCCTTTAACCATGGTAAATAAAATATATACTGATGTAATTATTCATAATGTCTAAAATTAAATGTTACCTATTTACACAATTTGGACCACATGATTACAAATTTGGAATCTATTTTTCCAAATTCAAAACACAGAAGTGGATGAAATTAATTTAATATTAATTCCCAATGTTAAAACAAAAAATGTGTTTTTAAGAAATAATAACTATCAGTAGATTGTCATTTGTTTATGTTTAGTATAAATGTGGAATTACACACAATGAACTAAATTATACTAAATGATAAAATAATAAATTAATGTTACTTTAGAACCATGAAAATGTATAATTTAACACTATGAATTGTTTCAATTAAAAAAGTTGTTTTTAATTAAAATTTAGTACTATACATCAAAAATTGACGGTTTTCAGAAAAATACAAACAATTCACACTAAGAAAATTTGGATATTCCAAATGCAAAAATGATGTCCATTTTGAAGAATAAAATTTATAAAATTTTAAAAGTGGGTATTACTATTCATAATGGCTAGTTTGATTGGTCATAATGAGTTAGAATCTCGAAGTTACATACAATGCAAGCTATTTCATTATTCAAAGGTAAATGTAACATGGATTTTTTGGTTGTTACATCTCCCTTCATTATAGACCCCTTTGGTTACCATAGGTTTCGACATAATGCCTCCTCCCATAGCTCCTTATTTATCCTGTTAATCCACCATCACTCTATTGACAACCATTGGATAATCATTGATATATAGAAGCATAATCTTCGAGTGAATATCTTTCCTTAACCCAAATTCCATGATTCATTCCTTCAAGGACCCAGTAGAAGTAAACTCATATAAAAAGTAAATTGAATTCATAATTTTATCCCCATTTTCTATGAAAGTTATATTTACCTACTTCTTGCGGAATAATTCCATCATTCTCTAGATATTGAACATGTAAGGATTGAATTTTTTGATAAATAATTCTTCAAAATCCTCTGTACTAATGCATATTGATCCACATTATCATGCCCCACTTGTTCCTAGAATTTGTGTTATAGATCCTAGATCATATCCACTAAACATTCTAGTTCATAATCAACATAGACGATGGCTTGATTGTATTTCTATAACTTGATGGAATTATCCACCTGTCATGGATCATCCCTTCTATTCCCTATCTCCAGAGCATGAAACTCATAGATGATAATATTAACCAGTTGTTGGTTCACCTACCGCTAAGGTGAAACCATGTTCTATGATTCCTCTTCTTGTTTGTTTCAACGACATGTACTAGGATATATTTTCTAGAAAAAATAAATTTCCCAATTCACACACACTAAAAACTGAAGGTATAGCATTTCAAATTACACCACATAAAAAGAACAATATTTCTTTCCAAGATAAAATATTTCCACATAAAACAATTTTGAAAACAATAAATTTCTTTTAAAAATCCAATTATTTTCAAAATATCAAAATTATGCACTTTTTAAGAAACATTTATTTGAAAACCACTTTACATTTTTTCCAAAAGCTACAATATTGAATAAAATCCTAAATCGTTAATCAAAATTTGAGATGCAATCAAAATAGTATGTCATTCTTCTATTTCATGTCATGTTCGTCTCATTAGCTAAACCCATTAAAATTATGTTTCAAAAACCTTTAGTGTCTCCAAAATACTTATGTACCAAACCCAATTGTAATAGACGTTCAAAAAAAGGGTATCAATGTCATTTTATTCTATATATTTAATGTCCAGACCATCTAAATCTTATATAGGAACCCAAATCAGGGAATTTTCATGAATTTATTCAACTCCAAAACCAATAAAACGAATGACTACTTATCCCATAAAGATAAGAACAAGATGAAACCATTTATCTAAACCATGATATTATAATGAACATAACTGATAACATTAGTAACATCCCTCCTTATCCTCATTGGATTGATAATTTGGGAGGATTTTCCATGGACTTAATTAACATCCCCAATGCACCAATGAGTAAAAATAAATTTTGATGGGATTCCATAAATTTGGAGGATTATTTTCCTATTATTAATAACCCTAATAACAAAAAAACCAAAAAATGATTAGTAATTCATGTTAAACCTGAAATACAAACAAACATTTCATTTATCAACGTCAAACTAGAAACCATGTACAATAGTGGAAGACTAAAAAAGTAGATTAAATAGTAGAAGAAAAACTAATAAAACTATAAGAGGCCAACAAGACTCCATGCTATACGTGATCCACAATCCAACATCACCAAAAATAACCCATGTATCATGAGGTATATTTAATGTTGTGGGATATATTACCTTTTCCCATGTCTCAATAGATGACATTTTTAAAGCCACCAATGTGACAAAACATGAGTGTTTACTAAAACATGGTTGCTTTCCCCCCAATGAAATTAGAAATCATGCCATATGTATAGAATAGTTGACAACATTTATAAAAAATAGTTTATAGAAAAAAAATTCAAAAATGGTTTATAAATAAAAATAAAAAATTTCAAAAATATTATTAATCAAATATATAATGTTTTTATATCAACAAATTTTACAGAAAAATCTATTTTGGATAAGACAACCTAATTTTCCATTAAAACCATTTTACAGGTTTCATTTCGAATAACTATAATATTTCACATATCCACGCCACTAACCATGCATGTATCATTATGAAAATTCCATTCACATGAGTATACTCTCTTCAATTTACCATTTAATCACAAGGTAATTATTTCCATGTGCCATTACTCCATTCACACTTAGATGAAGTTCATATTTCAACCAAGCCTCATAAATTCATTATGAACATACCCAACCAGTATGCCAAAAATGTCAATATCGATATTCAAATACCATTTCAATAAAACAAACTTTTTATTGAATCCCCTCTTTTGAATAGTCAATTTCATATTTCAACTATTAACTAATTTTAAAATATACATTTTAAAATAAAGAAATTAAATCTATTTGCACAACAAATCACAAATATTACCCAATTTCCCCTAAACACTTAAATCATCATTAATAATTATTTATATAATGAATTTTACAATGATTTCCAAAAAAAATTCAATAAATTAATTATATTTATAGATAATATAATCAATTCTAGAATAAATAGATGAAATTGAGGCCACCTACCATGAGTGTTTTGGTGAAAATGATTAAAGGCATGAAAAAACATCACAAAATGGGAAAAATATCCATAAACGCACAATAGATATCTTTAACTATCATAAATAACCCCAAATATAAACTAATATAGAATACACCTCCATATAACTAACCACATAAGCTTTAGATTTTTGAAAACTATAGGAATGAAAAATTAGATCTAACAAAATGCGTCAAGAATGATAGAGAACGAAGACTTACCATAAGAATCAGTCTTCATAGAACAATGGGATGGATCAAAATCCCATAAAATTTAGTTGGGAGAGTTTTTTGAACCCCTATGGGACAAAAATATAGTCGTAGGGATAAACAGGAGGGAATCACTTGGGTTAATGGGTATAAGAGTGAGATCTACATTTTAAGTATCGACCTTTGACCCTGCACATGGTTTTGTCAGAATGTAAGGAAAATCATACACTATCAATTATCATTCTTTTTTCTTGAGGAATAAATTTCACGGCTGGTGGGTGTGGCTTCCAAATTGAGTTCTAACCATCCCAAAGCTCTATGTCCAACATTTGGGGCATTCTTCCCAATTTCTCATATGTTGTTGCATGATTTATCCAATTTATGTGCTTCCCAATCACCTCCCATTCTTCCCCTGACTCACTATGCACAATTATCTACTAGTATTGAACATATTCTAGAAACCATGAACAATCCATTCACGAGAATAAATTCCCCATCATCACTCCATAAGTTCTCAAACTCAACATACTTCTACACTTATACTTTACATAAACAGAAAACATAAGGAAAGGGTCACACACTAGAAACCATGTGTGTTACATATAAAATATAATTAAATTCCCATAAATTTTCTAAAAATCCCATATAATATACACATTGGATGTATAAACCCCACAAAAATTTAATGAGCGATGAATAATGGAAGAATATCCTGAAAATAAGAGGTGAGATGATATTCCTTTTTCTTGTGTCATGACTCTCTTCACACTGAAAAAATATTCATGCATAATAGATGAAGGGTTTTATACTTCTTTTACCAAATCATAGTCTTATATATAACAAAATATATGATTTTATTGTTACATTATATAACCTCACTTTTTAAAAATTCTATGTTTTGGTTTCACTTTAGGTAGAATTCACTTTGTTCATCACATGTGTCTTAATTTTTCATATCATTGGTCCTTATAATAAAACCATTACTTCTAGAATGTAAACTATGCTATAAATATCAATTATATTTAATATATTCATAGTATAATAATCCATTAAATATAGATGTAGGAAATGGAATACAACTTTCACGGGATGGTAGGTTGTAAGTAGGAATGAATATTGTTTAAATTGGTATTATCACACCAAAATAATGAAATTCAATAAAATATATATATATATATGTGTATATAATATCATTTTATCATCATTATAATGTTATATATATCACATAATTTCATTAATCTGATTCTTAATACATTCAATATAGTTTGTGAATGATTCGCAATGCTTTGAGGTGTGGTAGTCCACACATTATGAAATTGAATTATCATTTTTCAACCAAATAGAATGAAACTATATGTGTTGTAAAAGGACCAAAAAATCCTAATGACATAATAAATATATTATATAGAATATATAAAAAATGTTTCAATTGAAATATCCACTATGAGTGTCTGTGAAGGAAAATTGAATACTCATCATTTTGTGAGGAGGCAGTTCACTGTACAAATAAACAATATATTTTTCAAATATTAGATATATGTTTGTATATGTTTTGGTCAAATCATTAGAATTAAAATAACCTATTATATTTATTAAAATTTTGATGTTTTAAAATACTGGAATAAGAATCATTGAGGTGGTGGTGTAGAATGTAAATAACATAAAATAGCATGAGGAAGAACGTTACCTCTTATTCTTGTAACTCCTTTTTCTTTTCATTAAAGTGCTTCCCTGGATAAATTTCTTCCAATAATGATAATTACAGGTTTTAGAGAAGTATTTTTAAAATCTATTTGAGATGTTGTTGGTCGATCAAATGTGGCTCGAAAGGTGTGAGGATGTTGGAGGAGAGGAGGCCTTTATAGTGGAGGAGGAGTGGCACATTAATAAATTTTGGGAAAAATAATCCCACCCATGTCATTCCCATGTCATGTGGATAAAATGATGTAAAAAATAGTGAAAAGGGAGGATAGGTTATGTATATGGGCAGAAAATTTCTCTTGGACATGATTTTAGGTCATATTGTCTATTAAGAATAATGTTTTGTCCTTTATTAATAAATATTTTACCTTAAAAATTGTAATTCTTTTTTATTAACATTACTAATAATTATGGTGATAAAATAAGAATACCTTATAAGACAGTATAAATTATTTTTCGTTCTAAATAGGGAATATTTTTATCCAAATTCAAAGCACTTATGTGGAACACATTAGTTTAAATTTAATGTTGCTTATGGGACAATTAAACATGATTTTTAAATAAAAAAATCCAAATGTTTTCTTGTTTTTTCATATACAATTTCTAATTTAAATTTATTCTAATGAACCCCATTGGGTTGATTTATAAATATAAAAACTATTTAATCCTTCCAAAAAATTAATATTTTAATTTATCCTTATATATAAAGTAGATTAAAAATACATTTTGGATTAAAATTCAGTATTTCCACTATTCATTAAAAAGTGAAACATCAAAGAAAAATAAACAAAATTACCCATAACTAATTTTTATGTTATTTTATCAAATAAGAAGTTTATTTTGACATATTGGATCTATAAAGGATCCAAATTTTAGATTTAAAATGTGTTTCTCATTAAAAGGTGGAAGAACTAGTTTTATAAAAATATAGGTTCTTATGTTCAACATATGGTATGTTAATATCATATATATATATATATAATCGATTGGATTAATATAAAAAAATATTAATAAATAACATATAAATTTAATTAATATAATTAAGATGTATTAATTAATTTAAATTATTAACATAAATATTTTATTAACATGAAAATATTCGAATATGAAGTCATTCTATTTATAATAATTTAAGTTATATATGCATTTTTAATTAATTGGTATCCGATGAAATAAAAAATAAGATAGTTAACACTATAAAATTAAATTCAATAACAATGCTATATCTCATTAAATAATAATATTTTAAAAATAAATTATTGTTCACTAACACGCATTCGTGTGTTTTACGGAAGATATCTAGGAAAAAAAGCTTTACATGTAACATATTCTAACCATAGCGTTCTTTGTAAAGATACCTAAAATCTAGGTTTCATTTAGTGAATGATTACCTTGGTGTTCCATAGATCAAAATCTAGAAATTAATAATCAAAATAAAATAAAATATTTTCCGTGTTGTATGAAATGAAAAATATCAAAAATATTAAATTAATAAAAAACCCATTCACAAAATCTCAGGGTGTTACATTATTCCCCTTTAAAATTTATTTCCACCTCAAAATTATTAGCTGTTATCAATGGATTTTGTAACATCCCTGGTAAATAAAGAATAAGAGATTTTTATATTTATTAATATTTGTTAATTAAATATTAATTTTAGCTTAAAAGGGTTTTTATATTCGATAGCATACCTGATACGCAACAACGAGTTTCTTTGGAATCTTACGTTGCACACTAATAATATAATATTATTATTTTAAACGGTATTTAACTCCTAGCTGTTGTATTGGCGGGAATGAAAAAAAGAAACGACAATATGATTATACATGTTTGTTAAATATATTTACATTTATCAAATAAAAGTTACAGGCTTAAAAAGTGAATGAATCTAATTTTAAGCATAATTTTCATTAGAATGCCGATTTATCGCCTTTTAATGGTGAACCCTCTTTAAATATACTTCTGGTTAGTTTAATACATTCTAATTGAACAAATAAAATCTTTTTTTAGAATCGGGACATCAAATTTTACATTGGGTGAATTTTTGGTATTTTTTTGATAAAGTTCATTTTTTAATGAATAGTGAAAAATATTGTATTTCAATTCAAAAGTTCGATTTAATATAATTAATTTATATGGGTAGATTATCCTTTTAATTGGTTTTATTGCGGAATTAAAATATATTTTTACTATTCAATCCAATTTAGGTCATTTGATTTAATTTCACTTTGAAATTAGACATAAACAAGTATCAATCTTTTGATAGTTATTGTTTCTTAAAAACACGCTATTTGTTTTAACAACGGAAATTAATTTTTAAATTAATTAATGCCGCTTCTATGATTGAAATTTGGAAAAAATAGACATCATTTTTGAATTTGGAATATCAAATATATCTTAGCCTTAATTTTTGGTATTTTTCTGAAAAACTTCAATTTTTGATGAATAGTGACACCACTTAGTGGTAGTTAAAAAAACTGACTTTTTCATTTAAATGGAATTTTACCACTTCTGTGAATTGAATTTCAAAAATCCAACATACATTTTTGTTATCATGATGTAAAATGTGGTTCAATAAGATGAAAATAATTGTTGGTGAATAGTAACTTTTGACTTTTATTTACCACGGTTAAAGGTAAATAGGGTAATTCAAGGTTAAAAGAATATTATAATCATTCAAAATTACCTTAACACTTGTCCAAATATTATTGGTTGAGTCATTTACGACCATTAGCATCTTTGGGTCGATTTTGGGACCCCTTTATTCCACTTGGGTGTGATAATGACAATTTAGTATAATTAACTTAAAGAAAAGACAAAAATGACAAAAGAAAATATATTTTAGAAAATTAATTTTTGTAATGGGTTATATAAATTATATTTTCGACTATAAATATTAATTGTAAAGCTAAAAATATTTCCTAAATCATGGTATTTTTTTATAATTTTTATACATCAAATAAATTAAATTATTTATGACACAATACTAATGCAGTATTTATCTCATTAATAGATGATTTAATTAAATAAGATCATAATGATTATAATATGATCCAAAACATGTCCTTTTCTGATTGGATGATTTTATTTCAGTTATGTGTCATCTTATATTCGATCATAATGATTTTTGGACCATCAGAAACCGAATATCATTATATTATAAAATAATATTTTCACTCTTTCCTAAAGAGACCCTCCCCTCCCTTATAAAAAGAGACCACTTCTATGCAATTCGTCACACCTCTCAAGAAATTTGGCTCGTCCAAAATCTGCCCAATTAAGATCCCTATATCCCTATAATCCTCCTAGAAGCCTTACTTTAAGCAGAAGGCACTTAAGAAGTCCTTTTGGTTTAAACCAAAGGAAGTTGCCTAAATTAAATGTAATAGTTTTTCTTAAATTGTTTTCTTTTATTTTGCTTCTCCAACCCCTATACTATTTTTATTTATTTTCTTTTGTAACAAAACCCGTATCCTCAATATACTAGGATGTTTTTATTATAAGGATTCGAACTACACTTACACACCTCCATCTAATGGATGAAGAACATAATGTTTCTCTGGATGGCAAACTAACACCTCACGAAACGATGATTGTTCAATTACATCTTACCGCCTATCATGGTGGCCATTATGATGGAACTATATTTATATATGATATATATTATGTTTATGATTTCATTATGCTTATGTACTTCCCAATTATATCAAACCTTTATTGTAGCGTTCATGCGTACGTACGGCTTACCGTCTCCATGAACGGTACATTTCATTTTGTGCCTCCAAATGTTATGTACTATTATAAATACATGTACATGATGGATATATATGATATATATGATACCCAGATCATGAATTTCATTCTGGATATAATGAACCATTAACCACGTGAACGAGATGTAATTATAAGAAGTCCATTTTTGACTCAAGAACCAAATATCGACAAAATGAATGTTATTAACTTAAATGATTACATAATGATTAGAACATGGTAATAAGTGATATAAAAGGAATAATAAACTTAAAAAGGTTCTTATTCAAGTAGAAATTATCTTTAATTTATTATTCAGGAGATTAGAGAAGAAACGGGTCAAGTCGGACACGAGGTAAGGGACTTCGTCTCAATCTCCTTTCATTGAGGCATATTTCCTTTTGTACACAACATTCTTTTATACGGTGTATAAACCCATTTGACTTTTACTTTTATACAAAAGGAATCTTTTTCTGCGAAGCGTTTTACAAAACGACAAATAGGAATGTTTCTTTTAACGTACGTGGTGACAACGACCTTTTTCACCGCCGTGAGTATTATTTGGTCTTTGGCTTCCACAATAAGCCGTAATGCTTTTTTTGAAATAAATACCATCTACTATTTTATATATTTTGGTATTGAAAAGGGTTTTTTATAATGGATTTGTTATATCAATATATTTAAGTGATATATTGTGATCAAAGTGTTGAAATGTTTTCTATCCATTATATTTGTTTTATGTATTATGATTGTATAATGGTACTTGGACATTTGACGGGTGGTTACATGATAATCCATATGACGGGTGGTGCCGTGAATACCAGGACGAGTGGTTACGTTATAACCTCCAATGCATTGGGTATGGAAGTCGGCTGTATGGCTATTCCATTAAGTGATGTGTGTGGAAGTCGACCGTATGGTTATTCCATTTAAGTATGTTTATGTACCAAGTTAGCTTTATATGTTATCTGTTATTTATATGGGTTTTATGGTAATATTTTGGTTACAAAATGGTAAGTATTGATATTTTATTCAGTGAAGATTTTTTACTACATCATAATGGTTAATAGTGTTACTTTGTTAAAGTATACATGGTTTACTTATTGTGTTGAAAAACATACCGTTTTTATTCTTTGTGTTTCCCTTACTGAGCTTTTTAAGCTCACCCTAAGGTTTTTTGAAATGTTTTTCATAGGACATATTGTGGAATAGTGTCAAAGATGGGATGAAGGGAAAGTCATGCTATATAAATAATAGAATTAGACATGTTTCTTTTTAAGAGTTTTTATTTTATGGAAACTTAGTAGAAGTGTCTACTTTTTATTCTTTTGAGATGTAATAGTTACGATCTAACTATCTAAAACTCTAAACCTGAAAAGAACCTCAATGGGTATCATTCATTTAATTAAATGTTACATAATGTTTAAGGCTGGGGCCTTATATATTTACCCTTGAAATGTAATTTCATAGAAACCCACATCATAATGATGATCAATTAAACTCTCTTTAAAATAGAACATTGGATATATAATGGTTTCACAATGTCTCTCTTAACATGGTTTACAGTTTGAAGAACAAATGCGATACGTGAAAACATGTACATTAATGAACATCAGAAGTATTCATAGGGAGTGACTGAGGTCATTAATCAAAAACAAGGGAATGGTCATTTAAAAGTAGGTGGCTGAAAATTAATAAATATATGATGATTTAAAATGAAATCAGTCCAACTAAATTATGGTATTAGGGAAAAATTATATTTTTAGATCTTTTTAGTAAATATTAATAATTTTCATGAACGTATATAGGGGCATGATTTTAGGAAATACTCAGCCTTTGTTCTCCCCTAATCCAATTCACTACCTTCTATAAAAATGATGGTAAATTTTTACATCCAGAATTTTTATCAGATCTTTCAATCTATGATATCAAAACCCATTTTACATTAGTTATCGTCAACACAACGTTGTTAGATCAGGTAGTCCAATATACATAAAGTGTCATGTGCTGAGATAACACTTTAATCTTACAGACTTCATGTGATGTTTTGTAGAATCATTCCATTAATTTTTATCATTTTAACCATTATATTTTATGAAAAATAAAATCATTAATATGAATAACATGAAATCATATTAACATTGATCCCAATATATCACGAGGATTATCATGGTTATCATATGACAAACATGTGAATACTCTCATCATATACTCTATTGTAAAGTTCTTAAAAACCAAAAATACCATATATCCTTTTTGAAATTACCCATGCATCCTTATTCCAATGATTACTTCATATATTCATTAAATCCAAGATGTTGTAAACAATATCTTTTATGACATAGATCACTTCGTAAAAATTCAGTTAATGGGTAATCCAAACTATCTAATTTAATTATTCATATCAAACATATCATTAACCAAACACCAATATACCAACATAAGACATTAGTGAAGGGTTACCTTCCCCTAATAAAAATATCACCATTTCATCAAATCACCATTCAATATAACATTTTTTTCATTAATAAAAACATATAGAGAATGTAGTTAGTATTTCATGATTTAGGTAACATAATCTAAGAATTCCAAAACAGAAATACATCATTCAACCATCATTATTCTTAAACCATTACCCAAGCTTCATCAACATATTCCATAATATATCTTTTATAGAATATGAAATATGAATCCTGAATTAAGGTTCATCAACCTCAATCTTATCATGATTATTATGTTTAATGAAAAAAACATTGAAATAATATCTCATAGCATTAACTTTTCTTTTTGGTCTCATTATCATTAGATTTACAGCCAATACTCAAACCACCTTATGGATTCTATTCAAGGAAATTCCTCTTGGGAAATAAATTTTCAAAATTCCCAAAATTTCCAAATCATAAAAATTAAATGTAAATCATTTTCCTTCTAGTTCTGTCTATTGAATAAAACCAAGAAGCACATGGTGAGAAACAAATATAATAGATGGTTACAACATAATCATGAAAAATTACTTATTGGATTTCTTATTCTTGATAGAATAAATTTTATTTATGGAGAATTAGGTTTTTACTAGGTTATTCATAGTCATAATCCATTTACATCCTTCGTGATGGTTCAGGAGGATTTTTTGAATTTCAAAAGCATATCCCTTTAGATTATCAAACTAGGTGTGCTGTAAGGTATATTGTAATGTACTAGATTACCCAATGACATGCATGATAAATCATGTTAGTGTTTTTTCCCCTTGGTACATATGTTCTAGAGTCAAATACACTAGTAGTATATAATAAAGGATATATTTATAAGAAACTGCATACCCTATACTATACCAAAATTGTAGGAAATTTTCATAAATATTAACTCATCATTATAATTACGCATATTAAAATCCAAATACGTATCCTTGAAAATATACCGATGGATTTTATTAGAGTTTTATCAAACTAGTTTCTAAAGGTTAACAAATTCTTCACTCTAATGCAAACTATAAAGACCACATATTTTTATAAATAAACATAATATTACCTTTTCGGAATATATATGACATTATATAAGAATACTCCCGAAGACTATATTAGTATACTTCCTTTAGAAACATGGATAATATACAATAGTATATTAAAGAGATAACTTATATCCAATTAGGATTCCCATGAATAACACTCTTCATAGAAACAACTTACATAACTCATAACTTCATAACATGTGTTAGGAAATAAAAAAAGGGATGAGACATGATGATTTTTAAGGGTAAATGAGCAAGGCATATAAGCATAAACATTATAATATGGTTATGATGACATGAAAAAAATTATAATATCATACCATGAATATCAATGATAATATACCAGAATCCGGGAATACATCTTGTCAGTTCATATGACTTGATTCATAAAAAGTAATGAGAATTATCCACTAATGCATAAAATAATAATAGAACATGAAATTATGGCTTACTCATAAGAGTACAATAGGATTTCCTATGTAGTTAACTCATATCTTACCATTCCATCTTAATTTTATGGGTTCACTTCCCATAACATCATGGATGAAATAGTTCACACCCATTTCCATCTTAGTAGTATGAGTTTAGTCTTTATACCATCTAGGTAGTCATGTTTCACTCCCATTTCCATCTTAGTATTCAAGGTTTACTCCCCATACCATAAAATAAAATCTAATGAGATATTAATATTTATACCGTGCATTAGAGATAGATATATGTATCACCCATCTCATTAGGAAATCAATCATACATGTGCCACAAAATCATAAATAATCACAAGAGAACCCATGAAATGAAAAGGGTTTCATAACATGTAATATTATGAAACATGTGGTAAATGATATAAGTTTCATAATCAATTCATCATAAGAATATCCCATGAAAAGAAGCAGGATAAAAATTATATAACTTGTGAAAGAGAAATCGGATTCTTAAAAATAATTCAATCAAAACATAATCCATTTAGAGAAATAAGGTGAATTGAATCATTTAATAATTTCCCCATAATTAATGAGTAACAACAATGAAAGTCATATTAAATGGTAAAAAAGTTTAAAGATATTTTTTAAAAAATATTCTTAAAGAAAATATATATTCTTTTAATATAAAATTATTTTTAAAACATAAATCCTTTAGACAAAATTTTCATGAGAATAAACATAAAAATATATAATGAAATCATTGAAATCATTTTGAAAGCATTTTCCTTTAAAAGACACTTTCATACTTATAATGAAATCTTGAAAACCTATTGAAATCAATTTCTGTGAAAATAATTTGATAACCAAAATATTAATCATTAATTTTTTTTAAAACCATTTCTTTTGATGAACATTGAAAACATATAAATAAGTCATGAAAATGTTTTGAAACCCATTTAAAAAAAAAATAGAAAAATAAAAAATAAATCATGAAATCCTTTTTAAAATAATTTATTAAATAAAAGATGGAAAACATATAGAGAAACCTTGAAAAGGTTTTGAAATTAATATCACATGAAAAAACTTTTAAACCATTAAAGTAATTCTTGAAAAAGTATTGAAAACTGTTTTCCGTTAAAAATTTCTAAAAATGTTCTTGAAATAATTTTGAGATCATTTTTCGTGAAAATTATTTATAAATAATTGAAATTAAAAAATCTAATGAAAATTTTTTATTTTAAATAATATTTTTTTATCATGAAATGGAAGATTAAATTTTTCGATGTTCTCGACAGTTGCTAAATCCGTAAATTCCAAATTTTCCTTTTACACCATAATTTGTTTTACAAAATGCCTCCACCAGAAAATGAGAAGAAGGTTTTTTTTAAAAAAAAATTACATGTTAAAAAATTGTAGAAAATCCTATTTAATGATCATAGAAAAATAGTAAAATATATTTTGTAACCTTTTACGAATCATGGTTTTGAAGTATCACAAATTCCAGACCAAAGAGAGAGGTAAAGTTTGACATTCATTAAAATACATTATTGAATTTATTATGTTAAAACGAGTGAAAATAATAAAATAAAACCTTATGATATCATGTAAAAATATATTTTTATATAATTAATTGGTTTTAAAAATAGTTGGTTAATAATATTTCAACAATTAAAGCATAATCATAAACAAACTCAAATAGTGATGAGATTGTTTCAATAAGCTCTTCTTACACGGTAACATTGAACCATACATACCATGTATGAAAAAAAAATTTCCCGAAGCATAAATTATAATTAAAAATATTAGATTCAAGATATAACATGTTAAATTTAATTATATAAAAAATGTAAAATAATTAAGGAGGATAAAGATTCTTGTGTCTCAAATAAGGAAAATTGAGAAAAAAAATCTCCCTGATATGGAAACTTTGGAATCATAAACCACCTGAAATAAAGATCATAGAATGGATATTTAAATAAACATAAATTTAATAACAACAATAATAATAATAGAATAAATTTTTGGTCAGTATACACATAACAAAAATGAAATGAGCGATTAATTAGGCATTAATCTCCCGAAAATTAAAAGTGAGATGATATTATTTTACCTTATGTAGCAACTCTTCTCATAATCAAAAAAGTTTCCTATATAATAAATTTAGATTAATTATAGATATTCTAAATAATCACATTAATATATCTACTACCATATATGTTTTTATTATGACATTATAATACCATCTTTTTGACAATTCAATGTTATAGTTTCTATTCTGGTAAAATCTACTTTGTTCTTAGCATGTTTCTAAATTTGTAATATCATTGGTCCTTATACATATATCATGATTTTGTTAATGTAATGCGTGAAAAAAATATCCATTATATTCATTATATTTGTATGATAACTATCCATTGAATATAGAAGTATGAAATATAATATACCGTTCATGGAGACGGTACACCTTACATATGAAATAATGTTGTTTCAATTTTTATTATTGTATTGAATGAAAGAAAAAAATAAATAAACATATATTTGTTTATAATATAAAAAATTTTAATTATCTCGTTATATATATCATATATATTCACTAAACCCATCCTTAATTCATTTTATGTAGTGTGGGAAAAAATCCCATTACTTTGAGGGGGATGTAGTCCAAACATCCTCAAATGAAATTATTGTATTTATGCCAAATGGAACTTATAATGATGTGTGTTGTAAAAGGATTAAATAATAATAAATAAATAAATAATATAACATATAACATATATAAATAGATTGTCCATAATTTTTTCCACCATGATAAGTGGTATAGAAAAAATGAACAACCATTAATTCATGAGGTGGTAGTTCACCGTGCACAAAAAATAGTGTGTTTTATACCCATTATATGTGAGCATTGTAAGTGTTGGTATAACTCTTATCCTAGAAAAATACTTGAATATTACTGATATTAGTTCTTTTATAAATTCATATAATAAGAATAGATGATGGGAGGGGGCTGGAGAATCGAAATACGATAAGAAAAATTGAAGAATAATGTTATATCTTATTCGAGTAACTCATTTTGGTTTTCAAGAAATGGATTCCCTGTATTATATTATTACCAAGAGGTGGAATATAATATTTAGGGAGTAAATTTTATGATCTAATTTGGATTATCTAGGTTGATCCATGGTTTTTAGATTGGTGTAAGGAAGTGGGAGGAGAGGAGTCCTTTTATAGTGGAGGTGTAGCGGACATCTTGTAAATTCGGTGAAAAGGAATTCCACCCATGTTTCCCCATGTTAAGTGGATCCAATAATGGAAAATTTTATAAAAGCAAGGATATGGTCAAAATATGTCCATCCAGTGTCCCATGCACACATTTATAGGTCTTTTGGTCCCATAATATTATGCTTTTTCCTTTATTAATATTGAATTTAACTTAATCATTGTAATTAATTAATATTAAATAAACTAATAATTTTCTGTAATAAACTATGTGGGAATTATTTTAAATTTTAAATTTTATTATTCCCAACATGAAATAAAATATTCCAAAACCCAATCAAATATGTCGTAGAAGTTAATCCAAATTTAATCTCACTGATGGGACAACACTATGACTTTTTAATAAAAACATCCAAATGATAGATAGGTTTTTATATCTAATTTAAATGTTAAATTTATTCTAATGATCCAAATTTTTTGTGTTTATAAAAATATGATGTAATTAAACTTTTAGACCATATAAAAATTTTAATTTAATAAATTTGATGAAAATTTTATTTTGAACTAAAATTAAGTATTATCCAATATTCAATAAAAAAGGGAAACTTCCCAACAAAATTCAAAAAATTAAACTAATCAAATTTTTATGTTCTAAAACTATTGAGATGTTTATTTTAACATATTTCATTTATATTTTTCCAAAATTTATAATTAAAACATGTTCTCCATTAAAAGGTGGTACAACTCCTTTTATAAAAAATAGGTTTTTATGTGGAATATTGGGTATGTTACCATCATTTTCATGTAAAAAAATTTGGATTATTACTAAAAATAATTTTTTGATTATATAAAATATAAAAAAATTTAATATCATTCACAAACCGAAATTTACATAACTTATTGAGAGGAATCATTTTTTTCACATGAATATAGTCTTTTATAAAATCATTCATTTTGAAATCTTTTTGATTCAATATTATTATAAAACTAATAAGTAACAAATGAATTCAAAAATAAATTATTAAATAATATAAACCTAGATTTAGCATCTTTTTCATATCTTAGGAAATTATAAAATTTTAATAATTAATTATTGTTTAGTAATACTTGGTCTTGTGTGTTATAGAGGCCATCGAGGAATGACAGTCTTTCATGTAACACAAGAAAACAATAGTTTTCCTTGTTGAGAATGATAAAACAAATGTTTCATGTAATGCATGATTAACATGGTGTTGTTTAAAACACAATTTAGACTTATTATCTAATAAAAAATTATTTTCAGTATTATAAGAAATTTATAATATATAAAATATAAAATTAATTAAATAAATTTCAAGGTGTTACAACTTTATATTGAGGATTAATTGATTGATCTCAAAGATAAACATGATGATAGTTTAGTAAAGAGATAAACAGATTTATGAAAAGAAATTATATGAAATTTAATAGTTACTCTATGAAGATCAAGGTAGAATCACATGGTTTTAAGGAAATCCTATAAAGAACTAAGGTCATAAAAATGAGGTGTTGTAGCGGATATTTTATGAAATTTAATTATTTATTAATGTAATATTTAAAAATTCTAAATATATGTTGACCAGATTAATTAATAATTTAAAGTCATTTAATTTCATTTACCTATTTTTTCTTCAACCCGAACAAAAATAAATTTATTTAATTGATTTATATAATGTAATAAGTTATGAGATTTGGGAAACATTCAAAAACCTTTTTTCCATGGAAAATAAGATGGAATAAAAATATAGTTGTGTTTAATCTTGTGAAAATGAATGATGAAAGAATTTGTAATGAGTGGAAGTTGTTATTATATTTAAATATTATATATTAAATATTTCTAAAGTTCAATTTCTTCTTTTATGAGTTTCATAATATTAATTTCTAGAGTTGCTAAATCTATGATAAACATTATGTGATGAGAATAAAAAATAAAAAGTGAAATTCTTTATATTATTAGTAATAACGTTTTGATTATCATGGAATAAATTGAAAAACATTATGAGAATAATTTTATTAATTACAAATAATTAGATTATAAAATATATTATATGATGATTTAAAAAATTGAAGTATGTAATTAATTAATAAAATTTTACATTATATATTTTTTGGATAAATAAAAACATTATATATAAATATTGAAATATAAATCAACAAAGATAATTCTATTTATTATTAAAATAATAAATTCAAATACTTTATCTTTTACCCTAACTTGTTTCTTGTAATGGAAGAAGAGTATCTTATATGAAACAATTGTGTAACGAGATAGATTATTATTATTAATTTAAAAAAATCATTGAATGAAAAGATAAAATTATTGGAATAAAATGACATTATAATTAATCATATTTAATAAAAATTATTTTATATTGGATCCTATATTATTGGTGTTCCTGTTATATGATATGTATCACGATTTTGACAAACTAATTCAAAGATATATATGACACATCTTTGTAATTAAAAAATAATTGATTATTAAACATTAATGGTAGTGGAACATATAATCATGGTAGAAAAAAATTTAATTGTATTAAATTGTTATCATATGATTTTTACAGCCTAAAATATATTTTTTGTGTTGGATTTAAGACAATAAAAATTAATTGGCATTTTCGAATAAGGTGTATTTAATAAATTTAATATATATAATCTATTAGAAAGGGTTAAAATAGATATTTATATTTTTATCTAGTTGGAAGAATGATTTATTCTTGTTTGTTAATTTTGTATGAATAGAATTAGTAATGAATCATTGGATTTTTATATACATCCAAAATTTATATAGATGGTGTGATAATAAGTATTTTTCTATATAATTTAACAGCCTAACAAGGTAAAAATACCTTAATTTATTGAATTTGATAATGGAAAATTATAATGAGTTTTTTTAAAATATTAATAAATATGAAAATATTAATGAACTTCTTCAAAATGTGGTTTATTAACTACCAAAATAAAATTTTCAAATAAGAGAAAATGTCTCTAATCCATTTTTATTCATTTTGATAGATGGGATAATTGTTTTCTTATTACACATTTGAGTGAGTTATTATAGTTGTTGAGGTGATATAAAATTATTTCTTGAATTTAATGTTTATGGAAGATGGTTGTGGAATATTTGAAAATGAAATGAAATAAAATTCATATTTTATTTAACGAGGAATTATAATTGGATACACACTAAGTGTATGTAAATTAAAATTAATTGATTACTAGAATTCATTTAGTTAATATATGATTCTAATTATGAGAATTTTTATCTTATATTAAAAATTCATTGTTATATATTTTTATTATGATAAATAGAAACACACTAAGAAGACATAATTTACATGTCTCACCTATACTGTTGGTGATTATGCCCTTGATTCAATGGTTATCATGAGAGACGAGTATTCTTCCCTAACATCAATTTAAAAATACAAGAACCTTTTGAAATGTATCACACCAATCCAAAAAAATTAGTATAAAAAATATTTAAACAATTACACTCAATAAATAAAATAATTTCACATGTACACAAAATATTACTATTATAATGAATAAAACGATCCATTTTCCTAAAAAAATCTTCATTAATTAAATTATCTTTTTTGGAATATCTATAATAAGGAAGATTCATCATGAAAAATAGAGATATTGAGAAAACAATACTCCCCAAAATATTCACATATATAACTATTCATGTTGTAGCGTTTATCATCAAATAGAAATATAAAATCCTCAAAATTCCACATTAAACAGTTTACATTTAAATCTTTAATTGATAATTTTTAATCATATGAAATATTCACGGATTTTATTTGATTTTTATTTAAATTAATTTTTTTTAGAAAAATACCATTATTTTATGTTATTTCAATATTTAATCTATTATAATATATATTTTTTTAATAAATATCAACCAGATAAATTCAATATTCTCTCTAAAATGATATCTATTTTTTACCTTGTATATGGACATCCTCACTCCATTAAAATTACTTATAAATTAATTTAAATACAGTATAATAATAGTATTGTAATATTAATATTATCACATTTCAATTTCATATAGAAATAATCATTGTTTATATTTTTATTATGAGCCTCCCTTAAAATATATTATTATGAAATTGAAAGAATATTTTAGGAAGAAACAATGCAATAACATATGTATATTTTGAAAAATAAAAGGCTAGTTTGGCAAAAATCACTATGTGGAAACCCATACTAAAATTTATGATAACAAATCCATTAAAAAAGTAGAAATAGATAATTATGAAACATTACTAGAAGTACTCACCGTTAAATTATCAATTTACATTAATCATATAAGATTGAAAAAAATCATAATAAATTCGGTTTCATCATTTTCAGAACATTGACCTTACTCAATTTAGAGTAACATTCTATGTTTCATGTGGCCCTTAAGTGTTAATAAAAAGATCCATATTTTCTTAATTCATAGTCACATGAACTCTATTATATATTCTCATGCATTTTTAAAACCTGAATCAGTTATTTTTGTCAATAAATTTATCATCACATGAAATTATCAACAATGAAGGGCCATTATAGTTCCTTAATTATTCAACCAATATCATTCAATGAAAATTCCATTCGTATTTCAACATTAAAATAATTTTAAAATTGAGTTCAATTTGTCATAATGATAAAAAGTTAGAGATACGGAATATCTTCGTTCAATGTGTTAATGAGTAAAAAATAATATTATATATCACTTAAATAATTTAATCTTCAAGACATTATATACATGTAAAATAGTTTTCAAATTATGAATCATCACTAAAACAATAATATTTTATAAATGATAATGAAAATAAATAAAATAAATCATGTTCTAAAAATTCATTGTGTGTTTATGCCTTCAAAAATTCTTTTTATCATAATTCAATTAATATTTCAATACATATTATTATTATTAAAAAATACTCAAAAATATAGTACAATAATTGAAATAAGGATTCCTATATCAATAGTGATCATTTTCAAAATATTAATTTAAAATTAAAGTATTTTTATTAAGTATTTGTTTTTTGATAAAATAATTACCTTCCATAATATTTACTGAATATAAAATACATGGAAATAAATCTCTTTACTGAGTAATTTTTTTGGGGAATTCAGATAATATTGTAGCTAATAATATATTATTAATGTAATTTTTTTGTTGGCCAAAAAAATTGGAAATTTTTTTATTTTTATTATCCCAGAAAATGTTTCTTTGAAATTCCACTACTTATAAAAAAAATTATATTATATATTAATTTATATTTTTCAACATTACTCCCCCTGAGTATATTTTTTACTAGGACATTTATTTCCTCATCTAACATTAAAAATATAATTAATAGTTTATCATAAGTTAGGAGTTACCAAAAAACATATGTTATTCTATTATTATAGATTATTAACATTTATCATATTTTATAAATTTTATTTGATATTTAGATTTCGAAAATTTATTGATATAATAATCCCACTCAAGTACTATACCATGAATAAGATTTACAACTGTATTTTTTACTTTATACATGTTCAAAAAAAAAATTATTTTCATTTATATTATTTTATGGAATTAATACAACACCCCAATCTAGACTGAGGTATAAAAATAATTTTTTTTCCAAAAACAATTTCTACAATAATTTTATTACTAAAATCCATATATTTTATAATTTGTAGGTCCATTATGCATTATATCAGGTTTAATAATGGAGATTCGAGATTGATCCTAGATTGACCTTATTTATTGCTAATTATTAACTATTATATTTCCATCTACATGAATTATTTTTGGGATATATAAAAGTGATTAATAAAATTAGTGATGTTTTTTTGAAAGTATTGTGAATATTTGTTTTAGTTATGGTAGTTTTATAAAAATTTGTACAATAACCATAGGTAAGGGTTTCCATTCTAAATAATAACCATATAAAATGTTACACAAATATATGGTTACCCCAAAATATTATTAAAATCCCTTGTGCGTCTATAAAATACTAATAATTGTGAATGATCATATACACATATTGGCTAGGAAATGGTAAAGGGGTGATACATAATAGGAAAAACTCCAATTCATAAACATAATTCTCATGGTGTAAAAGAATAATTTTCATCTCCCTATTTATATATGAATTAGTTTTTTTTAAGGTCATATTTTTGGGTCACTACCTCAAAAGTAAAGTCGATGTGTTTTGATAGTAAACATGTATATATAAGGGTATCATTAAGATATTTCTAAAAGTTAACCTATAAACAAAGGGTAATAAATAAGAGTAGTTAATGTAAAATAAGCATCATTATATAGTAGAGTATAGAATATACGAGTAATTTAATGTGGAATATATTAGTCACTAATGTGTGATGGTTTGAATTTTGTAATGAGTTTAGTCATTTTCAATGATCTATAGTTTTATTTTTTGTGATAAATTATAGTAACTCAATACTTAAGTGTTTCTAACTGAGTCAATTTTTGATTTATCATACATAAGAGTATATAGGTTAGATACATAAGAGTTGTGGTATCTATCAAAAATTGATTATTAATGTTTTTTTATATTTATATAGAATATTAATAACCTAAAATAATTATAATGTGTTATTTATAGATTTCACAACCATATTACTAAAAATAAACCATGAATATTGAAATATCATTCCTCTATTCATCCTTGTGTGAAATTTCATCATTTTTATTCTATATTTTTTCTAATTTTTTGAATGATATTTTGATGTTATTATATTTTTACACATAAAATATTCACTAGTTTAATAACACTTATATCCACTATTTACATTATATAAGTTATGTTTCCATTGATTTTAATTCCAACTGGGTGTTGTCTAATGATGCCAATATGAGGGGGACTATGTCTGTCCTTACTAAAGATGACCATAATAGGATAAATGAAATATGTTTTGTAGGGGTTCGTTGGGGTATGTGACCACCATGAATTATTTATAGATTTATGGAATTTGATGAAATGGGTGGATATGTATAAATGATAATTTAGGGTATCTGTGTTTTATTGGTCCTAGTGGATATTTATGGTTGTGTACAACACATTAGAGAAGGATTTGTACAAAAAGATCACCTAATGAGTATTTATTATTTTATATCTATGTGTTGGTTATTAAATTAATAATCATTAAATATGATAAATTACTATAAAGGTTTTATAATTGATTAATTTTTTTAATTAATATAGTTAGACATCATATTTGTGAGTCATAACAAGTCATAATTTTTTTCCACAGGTGATGTTGGTAATGATCTCAAAAATTATGTATCATAAAATGGGATAGTTGTTCCTTATATATCTCCTTAAGTATTATTCTAATGATATGTTTTTGTAATATTTGGGTTGGAAACATGTGTGAGATAGACCATAAATTTAAAAATTAAATGACTCTCTGAGATTCCCTATAGTATAATAGAAGTCTCTTAGGACAGACTGGCCCTTTGAACAATAGTTTGATACCCCGCCTATTGATGGCCAACGGAATGAACATAAAAATGTTCAATGTGATACATAGAATTAAAGTCTCAAAAATTCAATAAAAAAATATTGTGGACCTAGGTTATATGTTCCCATAGATCATATTACATAGGTGATAATGATGGAATATGGAATTGTTTCAGTAAAGGTAAAACATATAGAGTATTTGTTTTGTCATATACATTAATATATAGTAAGAGATGTTATGCCTTTGAGGGATGGGGTTGACCCTAAATCTTATATGTTTAGGAAGATCCTTTTTGGGGTTTCCTAATATTTTTTAAATTTAGGGAACAAAATAGGGGAACCATAATTATTCTGAATCATGATGAAATTAATGCTTTTGTTCTAGAATGGTTACATCCTTCTATGAATTCAATGATAATTCTAGGTTTTTTTATTGATATTATACCTCAGAAAATGTGTCTTTGGATCATGAGAGTGGCAAAACTCTATCAATATTATATATTATTATTTTATAATGGGTTTCATTCCGATATTTGGTTGAATTAGTGTTATATAGTGTGCATTATTCCACAAGATAAGATATAATGGGTATTTGTTAATATTTTTATTCTCATTGATATTTAACAACGGTTATATAGGTATTTAATAATTTCATAAAGGATATTGGATATATGAGGTTCTCGTGAGAGAGTACAACATAGAGTGTATGATATATGAGGTTCAAAGGATAAAGTATGTCCCTTGGTGTAATATATATGGGGTTTTGTGTTGAGAGTATGCCCCCCTCATTTTACTATATTTGTGTCTTTATGGAGTGATTATCCATTAATGGTAAGGATATAAGAAATCATTCAAAGGTGGGGAACAATTATCCTTGATATTGATATGATGATATTATTCTACGAAGGGGTTTTTACCTATTAGGATGATGTAACTAGACTATTCTACATGGGTCACTATTCCCCCAATATATATATATATATGTGTGTGTGTGTGTGTGTGTGTGTTTGTGTGTGTGTGTGTGTGTTAATGGAACATTCCACGGGGTAATATATCCCTATGATGATTATATATCATATATATAGAAATATAAAATTGTACTTAAAATGTAAATTCAAATCTATAGTTGAAATTAGAATCAAAATATCGACATTAAATTGTTTTGTTGGAAAACCATTCCTTAATTAATTATTTCAAACATATATAATCGTACAATCATTATAAATGATGGATATATTATCGAATGAATTAGTGGTGGATTACCTTTTTATACTCACAACAATCTTATATATAATTATCATGTTCATATGAATGTTTTCCTCATGATGTATGTTATAGGTATGTATGAGGAAAGTTATTTGTTGTTTGAGCCGGATAGTGTTGGATGAGTCTGGATATGGGACCCAATTTGGCTCATAAGAGCATGTTGTGGTTTTCAATTTATGTTAATTTTTTTAAGTATTGAATAAACACCCAATAGATAACATGGATATCACCCTTAATCATGGTACATTTTAGGTAATTTATTTATTATACCATGGAAATGTGAATTGTTTCTATATTCTTGATACTATTGTATGCTTATTTTTTGAGGTTGTTATGATGAATTGATGCAATTTTTTTGATTTAAATTTATATGAGTGTTTAGACTACCCATAATATAACCTTATTCCCTCACAATTTTATGGTATCCTCTAGAATATATGGCGGTATAAATAAGTCCACATGACATTAAAGTCCAAATATTATTGAGAGGACCCTGTTAGGGAATAACAAAGTTGTATGAAAACGTTATTTTATTTTCATTAATGTTTGGTATTTTTTTGAAAAGAGATAAAATTTATCATATAATTCTATGAAAACTATTAATTTTGTGTAAGTGTGATTATTTGTTCCTTCTCATTCTATTACATTACTAGTTTTTGTTATTGGAGGTGTTCAGAGGATATGTGGAGGAGTTTGGGTTCAAAGAGATGAAAACAGAGAACTATCACAACATAAATGTAACTTTCATGTCTGTTATGATATTTAAATGATATCAATGTTGGATTCATAGTTTATAATTGATTAGGTTTATAAAAATAATAAAAAAGGGTAAAATGTGTTATCGGGAGGAAACCGAATCCTGGGGATCATAGGATGTGAAAGGGGATTACACATCATGTAATCCATCAATATATTTTTGATTTATAATTACTTTTCAACTGAATTCTTATTCATTCGTCCATTTTTTCTTCTTAACCATATTTTGGGTGAACCAAAGGAGACCTGAGGTGTCCTTCAAGCCCTCATAATATCAATTTCATCCATTGATCTTCATGCGTGTTCATTGGAGATGTGTGGTTGATATATGGAAAGTTCCCCATTAATACTTATCATTTTCCTTTTGTTCTTTTCTATTTGATCTGATGTGTTGGTGCATCATTTTTTTGTGGGGAGTTTTTGTTTGTGTTTAGATAATCCATGGCATTTTATTGGTTGATCCATGGGTTTTATAGTGAAGTTGTGGTTGAAAGTAATTCATATTTCCCATGTAGTGAACATCAAGTCAGAAAGATTCTTTGAAGTAGGATTTCCCTCATTTTAATTTATTATGTATCATGAGGGAGGTTTTTCTTCTATTTTTCATACAGATCATGGTTTTTCATTCATTATTTAATTCAAATAATGGGCTAAAATAAAATTGGAAGGAGAATATGGGGATTTAATCGTATGATTTTATGGATTTCATATTATTATGATATTTTGAATATTTTGGGCTTGATGCCCCATGAAAGATTGTGGTCATTTGGGGATTTTTATGCTATATAAAGGTAATGTGATTATTTTTATTGTCCGGGTATTACCCTAAAATTAAATTCAATAATTACATATATTGACTAATAAAATAGTATCCTGAGGATTTTGGTTTGTGTGATAATGCCCCAAAATAATGGTGAATGTGAAAAAATCAACAATTTTTTATCTATAAGAATGATCATGATGTGTGGTGATGTGTGTCAATAGTGGATTTTTGGGTGATTTATAGTTTTTTTGTCATGAATACAGGGTGGAGAGGTGGTGGTAGGTTTGTAAATTCTTGTGGGGAATCAAGGTGGTTGTTTTTGGTCCATTATTTTAAAGTGTTGTGGTTGTGGTTTCATTGTGCATGAAACCTGAGTTGATATGGAATAAATAAATAAAATTTTAAGGATGGTTGAAAAAAATTGGGTTTGTATGGATGAGAATGGTTAATTGATAATTAAATGGAGGGTTGTGGGGATAGATTTTGTTGTTACTATGTAATAAAATGAATGGGAGTTAAAAATAGAGGAAATGTGAAGCCTCATTAGTGAATCAGGTCTCTTGACCTTCTTAAAATACTGTCGTAGATATTAATAAGTTCATTTAGATGTTATAGAAATATGGTGATAATGTTTTGAGTTGGGTTTTCATAGATCCAATAAGCTGGGATTCAATGTTTGATACAATATATATAATTTTTAATTCATTGTTATTTCTATATTCCCCCACCCTCATTGAGAACTATGGGATGAACACCTACATATTCATGTGGGGGTTTGAATTCCCAATCTACCTGATGTGAGGATGTATATATGTACAGTCTATCTTCCATACTCCCTCATTACGTATTGGTAGGTATCACATAGGCTGTGATGGCCAATTGTCAGTTAGTGCTACAGATAATGTGTTGTTGTATCCCAAGTATGTTTGGGATGAGTTGGGATGTGGTGTCCCAGGTGTCCTCAAGACGTGAAGTGTTTTTCTGTCCAATTTTTATTTGGAATGAGTTGTGATGTCATATCCCAGGTGTCTCGGTGAGGGATGTGATGTGTTTTGAGGTTATGGATTGTGCAGCTAGGATGTGTTGTGAGGACTAGGTGTCTATGGGAGGGATATTTCGTGAGTCCCATATGTGTGTTGACATGCTCTGATGTGGTATATTCAGAAGAGGGGGGAGTATCAGGATATTGATAGTTGGTGTTTAAGAGCATTTAATCACTGGGAATGTGGTTTGGGGTACTCTATTATTGATTTTATCATGTTATACTATATTACTCTTCTTTTATTATTTTGTGAGCATCCCTTAACGATGTTAGATTTAGTTAGTATGACGGTTTAGATTCAGTTTGGTTATGAAATCTTCTTATAGGGGCATTAGTATGCTTCATTAACATGTGCAAAAGAGACATTTTTATTCATACTAAGTATACTTATATTCTCACACTATGTATATAAATCTATTTTTTTAGTTTCTAACAGGATTTTACAAACCTTACTTAGTGTAACTAACTTGGAACATCAGATAGCTGTTATGTCACTACTTTAGTTTCCTTTTCAATATTTACATTGGAGAATTTTACTTTTATCAGTTCAATTTATACATAATGGTGAGATGGTTTATTATTATATTTTATACTATGTATTGGAGTAGTTTGTGGACTATTCCTATAATCATATAATCCTATATTATTATTGAGGGTAATACCTCCAAAATTGGAAGTGTTTTATACCCTCAGTGCAAGTCTGCAACCCAAGGCCTACTGGATGCAGCACTTGGGGGTCAATATCTATATCCCATCATTGTGATATACTTGGAGGGAGGGTTCAGGGTATAGTGATATCAAAGGTTATGGTTAATATATAGGTTTCATTTTGGAGTGAGGCATTGTGAGGATTTCATAGGGTGGTATGGAAATAGTTCTAGTTGACATTGGTACGTGTCATAGGCTAGGGAGACTAGTTTGGAAAAGGTATTTTAGGGTCCACATGATCTAGTGCACATAATTTGATATTATTTAATGCCCAACTAAGATGGAAAATTTTCCATGTTCGAGACCTAATAATGGTACATGAATCACAATTTCATGTGTTTTATTTAACATTGGTTTTTTTGGGAATGATGAAATAGATAACAGAATGAATTAAATTAGTTAAAATAAATCATAAACAAAATTACATACTACTCGGGATTAGTAAGTCCTTGTTTTCCTTCTAGTTATGGATCATCTTCATCATCAGTGTGTCGCTCAGGCAGTTGAGATTCACCAGGCTGACCCAATTTTTCATCATAGAGTTTCTCTTGTTGAAATGAATGGTTAATGGTAGAGGATGTTGTGTAATTTCCATCAGTAATCCATCGGTAAATATAAGAGAATAATTTCAAATGTATATATAGACAGGTGTATGGTGCATCTTGAAATCACTTTCGGTTTAGTCGAGGACCCGATGAAGTAATAGGCCCCTTTGGCAGTTAGTCAAGTGTGGGGAGTTTCACATCAGTTGTGGACGATGTATTTGGGAGAGTGGAAGGATCAAGATATTTTTTGGGAAATATTTCAGAACGAGTTCTAGGAAGTGTTCCTTATGTCAACCATGAATGTAGTAAATAGGTAGAGGAGATATGTATGGTCTATTCCATTTTTTGGGGGTAGGAGTTCCATAGGGGTAGAGATGGTTAAGGGTACGATAATTTTTTTTTATTCTTTTTTCCATGTTTGATTTTTGGGCCTCTCACTACTTTGTTTCACCCACTCTATTGCATGCTTCGTGACTATATATATAGAGTAATCCCATGAACAAGTAGTATAGAACCCATGTTGGAGTCAATATCAACTATTTTGATGTCTTCCAAGGGTGAAAATATTTTATTGGACCACATCAGTCATGTGGGGATCTTTCCTTGCTATAGATTCAGCCATATGATTTCATCCCCATTATTGAAAAATTGTATTCCATAGATTCTATTATTAGAAGCTTCCAACATAGAGTTGTGTTTTCAGATGTGGATTTACAACATGTGATTTTTTTTGGAAAGCAGGTTTGTCAGGTATGAAGTCTGCCTGTAGACCCTGTTCATTCCTTTTTGGATATGTTTTTGATAGAATCAATTGATTTTGGGATAGTGAAGGTTACCATGGTTATTGAGTAATTCCTATATGTTTTCCCATGAATGTTGGGAGGCTTCCCACTCTACTTGATATTGATTTTGGGATAGACCATTATCCATGTGATACTCTGATTTCAATGCATCATTATCAGATGACACCTTCTAAGATGTAGGAGTTGAGGATTCAAATAGATGACCTAATAAATACGGAATATATCCAACCTAGTAAGTCGATGTTGGGTTATCCATTGTTGTTCGCAAAGAAAGGGGATGTTGGTCTATGGTTGAGTGTAGAAAACCAGATGATGAATCAAGTGACGATCATGAACCATTACCCCATTTCATAGATAGATGGTCTTTTTGACTGTCTAGAGGGGTGAGTTTGTTTTCTAAGACAAGTCTTCAATATACATATTACCAGTTGAAGGGTGATGTAGGGTGATATCCATAAGACTTCCATTTGATGCAGTTATGGGAACTTCAAAGTTATTATTATGCCATTTGGTGTTATGAATTCACCATCCATGTTAATAGGGATTATGTACAACATGTTCCATTTGTCCCTGAATCAGTATATCATCATCTTCATCGATGATATCTTAATATTCTCAATGTTAATGTAGGATCATACTGAGAATCTTAGAACAATCATTCATGTTTATTGACACCACCATCCCTATAGAAATTTTCCCACGTGTACGTTATGGAGAATATGTGGTTATTTCCTCTAGAATGTGATGTCTAGGTAGAGGGTGGTGGTAGAGATATTGATGGTAAAAGTAGGTTTTTTGGGATTCACCCAAGTATGTGGAATTGGTTTGTAGTTTTCATTGTCTTAAAAGCTATTATCAGAGGATTGTACCTGAATTTTACAAAGTAATATCCCCTTTTAAAAAATAACTATGATTCTACAAGATTTTGTTTGTTGTGATTAGAGGAGAAAAATATTCAATTTGTAGAAGACGATGCTGGTTTAAGCTCAAGTGCTCCGATTTCCTGAAGGAGTGATGTATAGTTTGTTTTGTGACACATCCTATCTGGGATTGCAATGAATGATGATGTTGAAGAAGGAAATAACCTCTTATGTTTCTAATAATTTACATCCCCATGATTGTAAACATGCCACAAAAAATCCAAAAGAATAAGTGTTGTTTTCACTGAAGTGGTGTGACATTACCTTTTTTGGGAGCACATTGTGGTTTTACGGGTCATAATAGTTTGAGTTATATATTTTTCCAGCATGATATAAAATTCAGGAAATAAAGTAGGATGATTTTTCATTAGTTTTATGACATTGATATCTTATACGCCATAAGAAACAGAAAATTTATGGCAAAAAATTTGACAAGAAATCCATGGGAGTGTGTTGTTCGGGAGTCTGAGGATTCTGATAGATAAATGGAGGAGTTTATAACCTTGCACATAGATGCATGAGATGATGGTTTTAATGGATTTTGTTTCAAAAGAGGGTGAAATATTCTATGATGTAGTAGGTGGAGATGTCTTACTAGGAAGACATATTGGAAATGGCTTTTCATGATAATGTTTTCTATGGTGATGCTCTAGAGGGGTAACCAGAAGATGATCAGAACCCATTTTTTTCGATGAGGGCTAATTTTTCTATCTATGATGTTTAATGAAGTCCTTATTGAGTTACATAACTCAACATTGGTACTACACCCAAGAGTTTCTATGATTTACCATGGCTTAAGGATGCAATTTTGGTATCCTGAAATAAAACACATTCCGGTGGAGTTTGTGGAATATTGCAAGGTTTTCCCTTAGGTAAAGGCAAAGAATCATGTTCCTCGGGGTTTGTTTCATCCTTCGAATGTACCCAAGTTGAAATGGGATGACATATAAAGATATTTATTCATAGGGTTACCCATAAATCATGGAGTTTGTGATGTAATCAGTGCGATAGTGTATCAGTTGATGAAACCCACCCAATTTTTAATGATCAAGGAGTTAGGCATAGTTGATGCCTCAACGACGATGTATGTGGATGACGTGGTGCAGTTCCATAGAGCTTGAGGTTGGATACCACATGTTCTACAATTTTTCCCCTTGATGTTAGAAGTGGATGTTTTGTAGAGGGATTAAGATTTTTCCCAGGATTGTTGGGTTCTTTGAGTTTTTGCGTGGAGTTAGTGGGTGGTATAGTGATTGATTAATCCACTATGATTTGAGAGGATTAATGAAATCTTTAATATCTCTCAGCTTTGATGATATATTCATGATGGACCCCACATACTTGTCTAGGGAGAGGTGGATATAAAAGATAGATATAATTTTTTGGAGTGTCCAGTAGATATCTTAGATCATCACGAGAAGCCTCTCCATAGGCCGAACATTTCATTAGTTCGTTTATTTTGGAGGCATTGTGGAATGGAGGAGAGTACATGGGGGAGAGAGGTAAATTTTAATCCCATGTACAAATAGTTGTTTTGAATTTTTCTTTTATTTTTTTTCATTGTGATGTGATGATTGGATATATTTAGTTTATGTTATGGTTTATTTTTCTTAGTTTGTGATGTGTTTGTTGTGAAGTATGTCAAATAATTGACATATGAAAAATGGTCTACTTTATTCTTAATAAATAATAATTAACTATGATTTATTTAAACCATGCATGTGTTTCAGTGCCACCCTAAGAGGATTGTAACTTGACATGCTTGGAGGAATTACCTAATTCATGTTTTCAGGACAAATTAGTTTGTTTGTTTTGTGGATGTGGAGTTATTTTGTTATAGGAGTAATTTTTTTTTGAGTTGTGTGGGGGTTGAGATGCTTTTCCAATGGTTGTATGTCAATGTGTTTTTAGAGATTTTTTTTGATTTTTTTGTCATAGTTTTAGTTGGCCTCTATGGGTGGTGGTATCATTGGAGGAATGATGAGATCTTTAAGAGCTATCTCATGGGGTGGTTATTCGGAACCATTTTCCATTCAAGGGTTTGTTTTGGATTCTTGACGGGGAGAACCATTTTATAGGTATCTTATGTAATGGTATCATCCTTCTCAGTCTGTTACATTGCATGTCTTGGTTATTGGAGGTGCTTAGAGGACATCTAGATGATTTTTGGTGGTGAGAGATGGGGTATAGAGTTTTCATGCCATGTAAAAGGATTAAAGAAGATTAAAGTTAGTCTCATGATGTAAAATGAATTGGGGTAAGTAAAATATCATTAATAAAGAGGTGAAACATCTTTCCACATAATCCAAACCCCTAAGATGACAAGATTTGAAATGTGATTACCAGTCTTGTAATACCTTGATAAAAAGTAAATTGAAAATTTCTCTTCATTCAAACTATAATAAATTTATATGTGGATTCATATTCCTATTAATTTGGGAAAACCCTAAGCACCCTTATTTGGCATTCAAGACATTTAATTCCTCTTTTATCTATGGATCCCAGTGGTAGTTCGTTGGAAATCTGTGGGGGATATGTGGTGAGTTCTCTACTCGTTATTATCATTTTACATTTTTTCTTCTCCTGGGTATCTGCAGTGGTGGTTTTTCTTGGTTTGGGGAATATTTGGATTGTGTTTTCGTTATACATGGTGCGGTATAGGTTCATTTATGGTTCTCAAGGTATAATTGTGGATCGTATGCATTCTTCTTCGCCAGACGGTGCACAACTATTCGGAAAGCCTTGTTGAGGCTGGATTTCCCTTGTTACTCTCTATTGTGTATCATACAGGAGGGGATTTATCTTGATTCTGTATGGATCATTATTTTTTCATTAGAAATGAAGATAAATAATTTGATAAATTGATATTTTAAGGTGTAAGTGGGGTTTGATTTTCAAATTTTTTTGACTTTGATATTAAATTGATATTTTGTATTGTATGGGCTTCATTCCACAGTGAAAATTGAATTCATTGGGGGATTATTATATGATGGATATACGTACTGTATCATTTGTGATTGTTTTGGTACTAAAAAATTGAAGATTTTTAATTAATTATATTTGGCTAATGAAATTGTTTCTAAAGGATTTTGGTTTGTGTGATAACTCCCCTAAAATAAAGTGGAATGAGATAAAAGTATATTTTGTAAATCTATAAGAATGATCATGATTTTTTGAGATTGTGATTTTGATGGTGTTCAAGAAGATTTTTGGTTTGTTTTGCTTTCTTTTGTGGCGGCGAGGTGGCGGTTTGTTTGGACATGCTTGTGGGGCGGTGAGGTGGTGGTTTTTGGACCATGCTTTTTTGGGGAAGCAAGTTTATTGTTACTTTTTTTATAGATTCATGGGAATTGGGGGATTATGTAAAATAATGTTTAATGATGTTTGAAATGCTTTGGTTGGTTTGGTATAATTGGATTAAAATAGTTAATGTATAATAAATATTGTATTGTGTGGTTACATGTGGTTGATACTATGTAATAAATTGAATGGTTGTTAATCGTAGAGTAAATGTGAACCAATATTACTTTATTAGGGATCTTAACATTGTAAAATTACTATTGAATACATTAATGAATTCATTTAGAGTTGGATGAAAAAGGAGAAGTTTTTGTGAGTTGGTTTTTTTGATATCCCATATGTTTTTCATGAGTGTTTGATTCTATATATACATATATACATTTATTTTCCACGTGATTTCTATAGGTACCCCACCCACATTGACAACTATGGCCTGAACGTCTGCATAGAGACGCAGGGGGCAGTCATTACAGATAATCGCGATATGAGGATGGCCGGATGAACACTGGATCTTCCCTACTCCCTTTTCCAAGAGAGGTAGGTATTTTTTAGGCTCTAATAGCTAGTTGACTATTAGTGAATGAGATTATGAGATCTGGTATCCCAGGTGACATTGGATGAGTTGTGATGTTGTGTCCTAGGTGTCAATAGTATGATTTGTGTTGTCATGTCCTGATTTTCTTTTGTATAAGTTATGATTTAGTATCCCAGGCATATTTGGGATGATATGAGATGTGTTGTGAGGTTTAGGTGTGTGTGGGCTGGATGTGTTTTGAGTCCTACGTCTTTATTGTCCACATGTGTTGTGAGTTCCATATGTGTGCAGGCAAGATACATTGTGGGGTTTAGGTGTGTGTAGATGGGATTTTAAGTGTTCTATTCGAAAGAGGTGAGAGCGCCATGATGTTTTCCATTATGTTGTCAGAGTAGATATAGTATGGTTAAGTGGTGTAGGGTACCCTATCATGGATGTGATTATGTTATAATATATTACTTGACTTTTGATATTTGGAGTGCTTGACTTGGTGAGGTTGGGTTTGGTATGTATAACTATTTAGGTATTGTTTGGTTTTGCTTTTTTCTCGAAGGGAAATTAGTATTCTTCTTTCAAATTCTCATGTAAGACATTGGATTTCCAACGCATTAAAAATGTATGATCACCCAATGTATATAAAATTTTTCTCAGTTTTCCAAGATAATTTCATAGACTGAATAGGGCATTACTAGTTTAGAACATCGTTTAACTGTAGTGTTTCTCCCTAAGTTTACTTTTCGGTATTTAATTTGGATAATTTTACACGTATTTATTCAATTTATTCATTCATCTGTTATGGTTTTTTACATCCCATTTATAAATTTCCTAGAGTTTTGTGTGGATGATTCATTTAATCTCATAATCTTATATTATAATAGATGGTAATGCCTCCCGTACATGAGATTTTTTACACACTTTAGCCACCAACTCGGGGCCTACTGGAGGTGGGACTCAGGGCTATTAAATTTCTCTCCTCATTATGGTATCACTGGACGAAGGGGTTTTTTATTCTCATTTTATCATGTATGATATTATTTTCATGTCAGTAGGGAGTTACATTTCATTATTATGAATGAAATATTTTAGTAGATTTGTTCAATAATGGTTTATAGATTTATTTATTTCTATTTTCTTTATGTAATATTGTATAATGTGTCATGAGTTAATGAAACATATAAGGTATATGGTGAAAAATTACATGTCCATACATGTATGTGATTGCGACAGTAGTTATAGAAATATAAAAATTATAAAAATATAGGGATTAATATTTTTCACAAAGACGATGAAATATTAATTATTTGGTTTTTATAAAAACTAATTATGTGCAGTACACTACATGAAAAAAATATTTGGGTATGATTCAAATAATATAGAACATTATTGGGTGATTCCTTTTATATACATAAGGATGTGGCATGGATCCTCAATGTGATATAATGATACACGAATACTCAGTGATGGTAAGTCTCCTATGGTGGGTAGTAATCAAGAGTATGATATGATTGATGTATATATATATAAATAAATGTGGGTGACAACCTTAGGGCTTTTGTACATACATTTTAGATACATAGGGATATTTGGGAGGGGAATTTGATGATTCTTCATGAGTTGTTACTTTTTTGGGCTATGAATTATGGGATATTTGAGAGATATAAGTGATGTTGAGATGTGTCTTAAGATATTGGTGAGTTGAGTAATATGGTTATGAAATAAGGTGTTTTATTTCTATATTTAGGGAAATGTTTTGATATATCAGTGTTGGCTGAGAGATGGGTTATGTAACTATATGATATTTCACATTTCATTTTCATAAAAAAATGTGGTGATTGATAGATTGATCCAAACGAAAAATGTAACTAAATTATGCCCCATAATATTACATTACCATTGAAATTAATCCTTTTAATTGGAAAATAGAAACCTAGGTGCAAAATTAATTAAAATTATTTCTAAACAAATATTAAATTTAATAATAATAATATTCAATTATTAATTAAAAAGATAAACTTTTTCTTAAAATGCATTTTATTCAAAAATAAAAATATTATGAAATATTTTTTTTAAAAATATTACATATATTTGAAATTGTTAGAAACAATAATATATATTTTTATATAAATAATAAATTGACTCTAATTTTTTAATAAAATTATAGAAAACTAGATTAATAATTGTGAATACTTTTCAAAATTATTTTCTATCAAAAAACAATTTTTTTTTTAATTTTAGTATATTATAAAAAAAATACATTCTAAAAATATATAATATTAATTTGTTGAAATGAAAAACATTTCATGATATTTATTACAACACTACCTTAAGATATATTTTGGTCTTCTGTGAAATATTTTATTTTTAATTGAAGAGTAAAAATTATAGATCTTAATGAAAAATATTATTTTTTTTATTTAATTAACATATAAAAGTGAATTACAAGTTAGTAAAAAAGTAAATTCATTAAATATATAGTTAATTGAATAAATTATTTATTTTGAAATATCATTTTTTCCAATAAAACCTCTGCTCTAAAATTTAGAACATTTTTAATGTTTCATTATAATTATAAACCTACTTTAACTATTTTATTTCTAAATAAATAATCCAATTTAAAGATAATTTTTTGGCTGGATTTGAAAGAAACATAATTATTTTTCGATTCAAAAAAAATTCATAAACATATATTTAAAAACATTAATAAATTGATGATAAAAAATAAAATTTATGTTTAAAAGCACACATTTTCTAAAATTTGGTTTTATAGTTTATGAGAAAAAATATTAAAATAAAAAAATCTGTTATTTCAAAGGTATATATGATTTAATTATTTTGTAATTTTAGATTAACATAATTATATTATTTATTAAGATAAGTTTCATATTTGGGAATAAATATATGTTACCGAGTTAAATATTAGATAGAGCAACATTTTTTTCAAAATAATGATACATTTATAAATATTTTTTATTAATAAATCAAATTTAATTTTATTATATTAAGACACTTATATTATGCTTCAAAATATTTAAAAATTTTCATAATAAAAAACTTTCTTTTAATCAATTTTATTTAGGATTATGAAGAGTTAATGAAAAAAGTGTTATTTTTCTACCAAATTTTTTTTTACAAAACATTACATATCTTAAATTTATATTTAAATTTATCATATATATTAATTGACATAGATTTAATAGATTTTAATTTAGGATTAATTATATAAAAAAAATTATAAAGGGTAATGTTTTATTTTTTTTAGAAAATTAATAAACATTTTTATAACTTAATGTATATTAATATGTTTTTAATATGTAATATAACACAGATCGAATTTTAATTTATTAATTTGAAAAATATAACTCTTAGAAAACCATTGAAAATAATTGAAGTCATAATTAAATTTATCATAAAAATTTATTCACCCAACTCACCTAACTCTCATGAAATTCTATCTGTACCCATTGCTTAGAATTATTTTCCAACAATTTGTACCTCCTTTTCCACTATAAATGGTTTTAAATCCTTCCACCATACAGAAACTCCTTTGTTTATAAATTCACATAAAACCCATCCCAATATTATTTTTCTAGAGCCCATAGACATTTTTAAAAACATATTACAAAAAGAATTCACACGAATTAGTTCATTTTCAAAGGATACTTCAAGAGATGATCCAAATTCTAAATGTTTATATTACTTAACCTTTGACATCATATATTTAAAATACCATCTACCCTCTAAAAAACATATTAAATAAATTATATTGGAATTAATATAAACAATTACCCTTAAATGTTATTTTATTTATTGTATAACTGTTATCTATTCCCCTCATACTCAACCAGGATAGCAAAAATGTATCCCAAACACGTGTGCAGACTACCGCCACTGTGAATAAAATGTTTTAATTTTTATCACATAATTTCTAGAATGATCATTTATATTATATTATTTAATAGAAATTATATTTATTATATGAAATTTATATTTGAATTATAAATTTTCAATTTAATAAGTAATATTTTTAATAGGAAATCACTATAAATCTGACCACCTAAAACAATAATGTAAAAAGTAATGTTCATTTTTTAATAAGTAACAAATTGAATTTCATTAATTTTCATCTCTAATCTCTATAGAATTATGATTAAATAATTTATAAAATAAAAATAATCCACAATATTTTTTTCTAAAGATACTATTATAATTTAATCACTCTAATAGCCGTACTTTGACAGATATTGTAAATAATTTTATTTAGTCACTTTAACAGCCTACAAGAAAATGGTTATAAATTTCTATAAATTAAGGTATTAAAAAATAAATTTTTTATTTATCATAATATAATGGCTCAATCATGGTACTAGGTTGGAAATAAAAAAATAACTCAAAAAATAACATACCACCATTCATTTGTTAAAAATCACAAGAACGTTCGTATTTCAAATTGTGTTTACAAGAACAACGATAAAAACTCATTGAATGAAATGGTTATGTTATAAAAAATCATGAATCTTCAAATAAATAAAATAATATGATATAGTAATTATGATCATTGTTTTAAGAGTTCATAATAACCCCATGTTGTGGTAACTAGTTCATTATTATCATGGCTACTCAGACCCGATAGTGAAGATAAATAGTAGATAACTAATGTAATTTTGGGGAATTGTTATAAATAATGTGTATAAATGGTTATAGATAAGAATTCAGTTATGAAATTTGATATTAATATATTTATTTTTGTTACCTAGGAGCTTAATGTGCAATCGATTACAAAAGAAAATGAGATTATGGGTTCTAATTTTTAATTTTTACCCATTTAGACATATTTTATATTATACACCATGTTTTATATAGAATTATTTATCTAATAACTAAATAATTTCTTTTAAATGTTAATTTATTTCATAGGGTTTAGAGATAAAGATCATTTTATATCATAACATGTACATAATTTGAAAAGATACTAAAGGATTAAGAATATTTATAACTCCACACTCTCTGGTGTGTAATAATACTTCTTAATAAATATATTATTCAATATATTAGTTTACTAAGCCAAAAGAGTGTAACTAATACTACATTATATTCCAATATTGTAGAATATTATCATTAAATTCATATATTATTCCTAGATAAAATTTATTGATAAAAAATATTACTTTTTCTGGAATAATTGATCTCTATCATAATGACGGTTTCAGCAAATTTTTTAATATTTTCCATTCCCTCAAATTTAATCTTTGTTTAGAAGCCTAAATTCTTTTCCCTTATGTGTACATTTTTATTAGTTTTATCCTCTCATTAAAGGGGTTTTTTATACAATTCTAACACTTCTTTCATAAAGAGGTATTACAAATATTAATATGAGTTTCCATCCATTAAAAATAAAATATTTTATCTTACATTCCTCGTTTAATTTTGAAAACATCTAGTTATTCTTCATAGATATATTATTAAATAATTTTATAAATTTCAATTTTTTTAATGTTTTTAAACAAAAATTTAATAACTGTAAGGATTTTTTCAAGGCTCTATTATTAAAACGTCATATTATAAGTAATTTTTTTAAAATAATATTTTAAAATATTATATCTCTTTATATGAATAATTACCGATATTTATTTCCAAATATTTATTTTAAAAATTACTTCATTTAAATTTTCCTTAAATGTCCTTCTAGGAAATTATTTTTCAAAATAAACCATAATTTCTCCATTTATAACAATATTAAATGGATTTTAGAAAAAAAAACTATTGTTTTGATTTAATATTATTACATATATCAAAAACATATATTTCAATTAAAATTAATTTTCATGAACCAAAAATTATAACTACTGAGAAAACAGTCATATATAAGAATAATTTTACATGTGTATCGAGCACCTGATCTAAAAGACCTAATAGAATATTTTTTATGATTTCCAATATTTTTGAAATTATGGATTGATATCGGTGGTTTTGTACACACTCTCTCTATGTGGTCGAATGAATCACATTGGAAACATCCCTCTTTTGTAATGGGTCTCACGGGAAGATTCCCTGATCCAGCTCTATGATTCAAATTCCTGCTCCCACCCAAGAATTAGGTGTCCCACTTCAGGTTTACCATGTAACGCCTCGACCCTAGTTACCTAGAGTCAGTGCATTATTACATGACATTGACATGATACAAGGGAATCATATCCTAAAAGACAAATCAGTTTTGCAGTCTTGGAAATAGATTACACACATCAACTTCACATTAATATTTCTGGTATAAAATATAGCATAGATAGTTCTTTGAGATTTCCATTATTCCCATTTATCTTAACAGGGCATATCAATTATAATACACTTCATAGAAATCCAGGGAAAATAAAACATAAGAAGGGGTGAAATCAATTTCAAAGTAAGGGAAACAATATAACAGAAACATTCGTAAATAAGCATAAACATATATGGAAATGTGTAAGACTAAAACAAAAGACATTCAAAAATAAACATCAATATAGTATGTTATTAAATTATACAATAACCATATTCATATTTTTTATATCATACATGATTCATTTTTGACTTAATACTACACATTTAATAATGATTTCCCTATTAAATTAAAATTTTGGTTAATAATCGCTTTCTTTATCGTACGTGTTTTAAATTGTTATTCATGATCGTATCATATATAACATGATTAAAATAATACCATAATATAAAACATTATTTATATATAAAATATATTTAGAATAAAAATATTTACAATAGATAGATTTATGAAATGGAAAACACCGTTTATGGAGACGTTAGGTCGTACGTATGTATAAATTTAGTTTCCATTTTTATATCGTATTGAATGGATGTATGTGAATATGATATATGTAAGTAAATACATAAATATATATATATATATATATATATATATATATTAAGTAGAATTATTATTTCATATATTACAAAATTATTAATAATATATATTTTTAGAATCATGGTTGAATGATTAATGTGGAAATGAATCTAATCGCGTCGCGGATATGGTAATCTGTACGTACGCATGAGTGACAAAATCATTATATTGATGGTGAAATAATCTATAATTGGATGGTATATTATATATAATGAATAATTAACATGTTTTATTTATTATTTACATAATATATACTAATTATTATACCCATCTAAAAAATGAAGTGTATGAATAACAAACTACACCACGATGTGGAGACGATAAGCTATACATACGCACATATGGTGACTCTATCATTTATAGGATAGATATAATAATGAATATGGTTATACCATTTTCATAATAACATCTATATATATAGAAGAAACTATAGTTATTATTTTATAATGTAAAAAACAATGAATTATGAAGTGGAAGAAGAAAAGAACATGAAAGAGGTGGTGAAATATTTACCTCTTCTTTGGGTTCATCCTTTTGATATGATCAATAAGAATTTTTAGGCTGGAATTATGACCAAAGTAAGGCCTCTAGGTTGAAGGGTGGAAAGATGGGAGGATATTTGGGGAGGTATTGGCAGAGAATAAAGGCTTTGGAGGTGTGAAATTAAGGGAAGGGGAAGTGTCATTTTATAAGAGAGGTGAGAGTCGCTTTAGGAAAAGATTGAAATTTTATTTTATAATTAAATAATTTTCGGTTTCTAATGGCTCCAAAATTAATTATTTAGAGTTAATGGTGGGTATGAGTCTAAAAAATCCCATAAATAGGTTTTAGAAAGGTTTATTTCATCATATTTCATACATCTTTTTTATTTAACTCTTAGTTAAATAGTATGAAATTTATCATGTCTCTTTTTATTTTCATATTATATGGTTAATAAATATATAATAACAAGCCAAGATAACCCCAAGTTGTTCATTATTAATATATATAACCTTTTTTATGTCCTTTGATCTATCCTTATATTTTTTGGATTATTATATCAATTAATAAAATATCACTTGTTTTAAAAACTAATTAATGTAAATTTTACTGTATTTGGTGTTTCGTTTTTGTGAGAGTCATAACAACCTTATCACTTCAAAAACTATTTATCTAACCAACACTAACATGTCATATTAACCTATAAAATTATTGTAATCCATCATAAGTCAAAATATACATTTATTTGAATATTTATAATATGAATTATTTTAATATTTCATTAAAAGGGTAATTAAAGCATCATCATCGTGTCATCAATAAATTTTATTATTTATTGTATAAAAATTATTAAAAAAATAAAATGATGAATTAAATATTTTTACCTTTCTAATGAATATTTATTGTTGAGGAGAACAATTATATAACCCCATATAAAATTGTTTTACTATAAGATACATGCTTTTGTTATTTTTTTCCTTACTTTAGATTAATTAATGTAAAATGTCATTATCACTATCATGTGGCTCTATAGGGTCCCAACATCTACCAATGGACTCCCATGGTCTCACATGTACCAGATAATAAGGATAGGATACATGTCGGTGTAATTAAATATTATTATAATATTATTTTTTACCCTTATTTACCGGATTTACCCTTTAACCACGGTAAATAAAATATTTTCCGAAGTAATTATTCATAATGTATAAATATAAAAGTTATATTGATAAACAATTTGGACCTCCTGATTCAAAATATATAATCCATTTTTATAAATTCAAAAAAGATTATTTTCATAAATTAATTTAAAATTAATTCCAGTTGTCATAACAAAAAGTGTTTTTTTCCAAAATTATAACTATCAAAAGATCGACAATTGTTTATATTCAGTTTAAATGTGAAATTACAAAAAATTACCTATATTATATTAAGTAATAAATATATAATCTAATGATGCTTTAAAACCACTCAAATTTATAATTTAACACTATAAATTATTTCGATTTAAAATTTTGTTGTTAATTAAAATTTAGTATTATTCATCAAAAATTGAAGATTTTGAGAAATGTACCAAAAATTCACCCTAATATAATTTCGATATTATGAATTCAAAAATTAAGTTCATTTTGAAAAATAAAATTTATAAAATTTCAAAAAATGTGTATTACTATTCATAATGGCTAGTTTGATTAGTCACGGTGTGATAGAATCTCGAAGTTGCATACAATGAAAGCTATTGAATTATTCAAAGGGAAATGTATCAGGGATGCTTGGGGTGTTACATTATACCCTCCGTAAAAAAATTGTGTCCTCAAAATTTGATTTTCTTCTAAAATGAATGGTTAAAATTGAAAAATTAATTTGTGGAAAACCCAATTCAGAAATTGGGTTAATAAAATTTAGTCTTAATAAAAGGGAAATGGAAATGAAAAAATCACCGCCAAATTATGATCTAGATTTGGAGATAATTGGTGGAAAGTGGAGAAACAAAATTGGAGAAAAAACATAAATATTTATAGGGAGTGATTGAGGTCATCAATCATAGAAATTTGTAAAATAGAGGGCCTCAAATCCATCAATATATGATGATTTAAAATGTTAGTGCTTCTACAAAACATAAAGTATTAGGATAACACATTTTTGGTTTTAAGATCCCTTCCCTAAAGTTTAATAATTAATTTATTCATTGAATAAGTGGAAAAAAATATAATTGACAAGTAGAGTTTCATCCTTCAACATATTCCTACCACAAAGACATATTTCACTAGAAAAGATAATAGAATGAAAAAATGTTCTATTTATTCTAATCGTATAGGGTCACAAAAATAATTAATTTAAATTCTTTTGTCAAATTATTTAAAAAAAATACATTATACAAAACTAGACATCACATATTCCAATGATAGGTGATCCTCTCTTGTCACCCTTCGGTTACAGGTTCAAGTCTCGCAGCCTTGCCAGACATGACGGGTTGTCGCCCAACTCCAGGTTGTCCCAAAATAATCGTTGGAAATGATTTTTCCATAATAATAGTATCCAACATCAAACTTAAACCATTCCAACATTTTGAATTATCCAAAATAATTCTATCTAAACTCATGGTCCAAAATATATAAGGATTTTAAATAATATTAAGATCTCTTTTTCCTCACAATAACATTCAAATACCTTCATCAAGTATTCATTTTAAACATGGTGACACCCTAAATTTCCATAAAACCTTATTGATTATATTATTTCTCTCTTATTACTTATAGAATACTATATATATTACTTATATAAAAAACATTTGAATATTCCAAAAAGGATGGAATAAAAAACCATTAATCAGTTCCAAGGTAGTCAAGAGTATCCCATATAATTTACCCAAATCAACCATAGATTATTCCAAAATCACTACCTCAGTATCAGGACCATATTATGGTTTAGCTTTCCTTCAACCATGTATTTTAAAAAATGTTAAACCTATAAGTATTTCACATTACTTCGTACCATACAATCTCAAATCCTTAATAAAATAGTACTGCAGTACAATCCATATTTATTTCCCTAATTCAAATATTCATAACATATTTGATAAAACAATAAAATGAAATAATTATTTAATAAAAACCTAAAAACACTGGACAGTAATATTATTATTTTTTTGTATCATAACTTGATTATTACCCAATAACAAAATTTGGGGTATACTCTGATGATTTGGACATTGATTTGCGTAGTGTCCCAACTCTCTGCAGATTAAGAATTGTACATTGGAAACCTTTTTCTAACCCTTGAAATCATATACTTGGTGTCCTTTTTCTCCACAAATATAATGAACCTTCATTGCATTAAAAAATTTACCAAGGTGATTCTTTCGACAGTTATCACATATGGAAAAATCCTTCTTTCACCTCTTTCATTTATCCATATGTCTCTCTTCCACCTTTTTCTAATCTTTCCTCCCTTAAAATCCATAGGACTCGAATAATTATTTACGTATCTTATTAACACAAGATACTATTTTTTATATGATGAGAAAACATGGGAGACTATTTCCCTTTTAAATGTTGTCTTTATACCGTGAAATATATGATCCTTCTCAATATTTCAATCATGTATAGTGTTGGAATTCACATTCCATCTATAAGGCCCCATTTCAAAATAATGGAATACACAAGATTAATTTATAAATCGCAATTCATAATTTCAAACATGTAAAATACGTAACACAAATTGAAAAGATTAATTAAAAAATCTATAATCATAAAATGTTTCCTCGAGAAAGTATTTACTCCTAAATCCTTTTTAATGGATTGTAATGAAAATGTGAATTATCCTAAGAATATCCCCCAAGAGTGTCGTAACCAAGAGTCCAACAAGCCCCAGTGTTTTGCACCAAGATACCTTGGGTGAAGCCCAAAACTACTTGTTGTATTTTTCAATCCTAGGTACATCTGTGACAGATCCACCTCTACATGCTAAAATCCAGACATGAATGTATTTCTTGGAAAATACACAAAATATCTACATTACCAAATTTCTCGGATGCTATTCTATACTGATCCTCAATGTATATCTTTGGTTAATGTTCATTAATCAGAGTTTGTCTAAATCTATTTCCATGTTTGTTAATAAATTTTTGTGATACCAATTGTAATGCCCCAACCCAAGCTACCCAGAGTTCGTACTTTATTACATAACATTGGCATGATATATGGAAATCATGTCCAGAAATACATATCGGTTTAGCCGTCCTGGAAATAGATTACATACATCAACTTCACATTACAATTTTAGAAATAAAATACAACATAGATAGTTCTTTGAGAATGCCATTATTTCCTTTTATCTTAACCCTGTATATTTATCATAGAAAACATCTTCAAAATACTGGGAAAATAAAACATTATAAAGGGATGAGGTCAAATTCTCAGTAAGGGTAACAATATAGCCGAAACCTTTGTAAATAAGCATAAACATTTATGGAAATGTATAAGACTAAAACAAAATCCTTTTAAACTTAAACATCAATATAATATGGAACAGATATAATCAAATAAGTCCATTTATATATTAACATGGTTATTCTACTAGTCCAATAATCACATTAAATATCAATAGCCACTTTCATAATGATGGAATGCATAATACCGGACTTCATAACCACATAGTCAAGGCCTTGTGCCAAGACTAAAAATAAGATTTTGTCAAGGCCTTGTGCCAAGACACTAGTTTGTCTCATGAGACCTACTGATGCATCAAGCTGCTATAGCGAGCTCCACCCGTCACTTGCTTAGTCCAATTCTTTCCTCATATGGAAAGGATTAAACATATCACAAACATTCGTATTAAAACAAGCATACGAAATGTAAATAATTTATCCGTAAACCATGAATGGTATAACAATAACACATGCACAGTAAAATATATCACAAAACCTTCAATACAATATGGAATATTTATATCCTAATAAATACCCTTCAGAAAAGTTCAAAATCTATCAAAGGATGTTGACATAGATGAAATCAAAACATTTGGAGAGAAAGGTATCTTTCTATTTTGAAATGTTTTTAAGTCATATAATTATAAAATAAAACATTTATTTTGAAATTATTCTTATAAGCTTTTATGGGATGCTTTAACAATGTTCTAACAGTGGAAAATAGCCACACCTTCTGTATAAGTTCATAAAAATACATTCTTACCTTAATTTTATCGAAAAGGTCATAAAGTACCTTGTTTGGAAAATGACGAAAACCTTCCTTTCAAAATATTTAAGGTCAAATATGGGTATAAATGAATTTAACCCACTATCTAGAAAATAGAAAAAATGTTTTTAAATAAATTTATCTGAAAACACGAATGTGGATGATAATGAGGTCCCGGTATATAGTTACGTAAAACAGCCTCGGATAATAAAGATATTTTTAAATTAACCATTACCTTGAACATTCCTTTGGTCGAGGGTACATTTAATCACTTTTCTATTGACAATAGTATGTTATCAATTGATACCAGAACAATATTTATATTTTTATATAATACATGATCCATTTTTGACTTTATTCAACCCATTTAATAATGATTTCAATGTCAAATTAACATTTTGGGTAATAATCTCTTTCTGTATAATATGTGTTTTAAATTGTTATTCTTGATCATATCATTTAGAACAATATTTAAATACATCCAGAATATAAAAAATTAATTATATATCAAATATATTTAGAATATAAATATTTATAGTAGATATATTTATGAAATAGAAATAACTGTTTATTGATACTGTAGGCTGTATGTACGCATAAACACTATTTCAGTTTTCATATCGTATTGAATGGAAGTAAGTGAATAAGATATATGTAAGTACAGACATAATTATATATATATACATATTTATTATTTATGTCTATTATTTCATATATTACATACATATCAATAATATATATTTTTATAATCATCGTTGAGTGGTGAATGTGGAAATGTATCTCATTTCGTTGTGGAGAAAGTATTCCATACGTATGCTCGAGCGATGATATGATTATATTGATGGGGAAATTGTATGTAATTTGATGTTATATAATATATGAATAATAATTAACATGTAATATTTATTTTTTACAACCGTTATACTCGTTATTATACCCATCTAAACAATGAAGTGTTTGAATACAAAACTACACCACTACGTGGAGATGGCCAGCCGTACGTACACATGTATGGTGAGTTTGTCATTTATAGTATAGATAGAGTAACGTATATGGTGGTAACATTTTTAAAATAACATCACAGTATATAATAGATACTGAAGATATTATTTTATAATGTAAAGAACAATGATAGAGGATGTGGAAGAAGAAAAGAACTTGAAAGTGGTGGTGAAATATTTACCTCTTCTTCGGGTTCTTCCTTTTGATCATATAAAAAGGGCTTCTTAGGCTACAATTATGACCACCTGAAGGCCTCTAGGAAGAATGGAGGAAATTTTTTAGAATAATTGGGTAGGAGTTGGCTAAGCCAAAAGGCTTTGGAGGTGTGAAGTTAAGAGAATGGGAAGTGCCCTTTTATAAGAGAGGTGAGAGTCACTTTAAGAAAAGCTTGAATTATTATTTAATAATAAAATCATCTTCTGTTTCTAATGGATCAAAAATGAATTATTTTGGGAATAAGGTGGGGATGGGTCGAACATTTCTCAACCAATAGGTTTTATAATTGTTTAGGTATTCATTTTACCCTTATCTTTAAGATTTAACTCTTAGTTTAATAGTTTGACATTTACCATGTCTTTTTGTATTTTTATATTATATGGTTAATAAACATACTATAATAAGACATGAGAACCCCATGTGGTTCATTATAAATATATATAACCTTATATAAGTCCTTTAGCCAATCCGTTTATTTTTATGAATATAATACTTGTTAATAATATAGCATTTGTTTTAAAAACTTATATAAGTCAATTTTGACACTATTTTGTATTTTGTTTTCGTGAATGTCAGAAAAACCTTATCACTTCGAAAAAAATTTATCTAATAAACTCTAACATGTAATATTATCCTATAATATTAGTCTAATTAATCAGAAGTCCCAATTTACATTTATTTGTATATTTATAATACAAATTATTTTAAAAATTCATTGATATAGAAATTACTGCATCATCATTGTGTCATCAATATATTTAATTATTAAATGTATAAAAACTATAATAAAAATCCATGATGTTGGAAAGATTTTTATCTTTATAATAAATACATACAGTCAAAGATATCAATTATATAACCCCATATAAAAATGCTATAATAAATGATAAATGCTTTTGTTATTTTTGTCTTTAATTTAGATTAATTAATGTAAAATGTCATTATCATTCCCATGTGGCTTCATGAGGTCCTGAAATCATCCCAAGGATGACCATGGTCGGACATGTGTCAAATAATAGGAATATGATTCATGTTAGGGTAATTTAATATCATTATAATAATATTTTTTACCCTTATTTATCGGATTTACCCTTTAACCATGGTAAATAAAATATTTACCGAAATAATTATTCATAATGTCTAAAAATAAAAGTTACCTATTTACACAATTTGGTCCTCATGATTCCAAATTTAGAATATATTTTTCCAAATTCAAAACACAGAAGTGGCCGAAATTAAATTAAAATTAATTCTCATCGTTAAAACAAAAAACATGTTTTTAAGAAATAACAACTGTCAATAGATAGGCATTTTTTTATCTTTAGTTTAAATGTGAAATTACATACAATGACCTAAATTATACTAAATGATAAAATTATTAATTAATGTTACTTTAGAACCATGAAAATGTATAATTTAACACTATAAATTATTTCAATTTAAAAAGTTGTTTTTAATTAAAATTGAGTACTATACATCAAAAATTGAATGTTTTACAAAAACTACAAAAAATCCACACTAAGCTAAATTGGATATTCAAAATTCAAAAATGATGTCCATTTTGAAGAAAAAAATTTATAAAATTTTAAAAGTGGGTATTACTATTCATAATGGCTAGTTTGATTGGTCTTAGTGAGTTAGAATCTGGAAGTTACATACAATGAAAGCTATTTCATTATTCGAATGTAAATGTACCGTGGATGTTTGGGGTGTTACATCCCCCATCATTATAGACCCCTTTAGTTACCATGGGTGTTAACATAATGCCTCCTCCCATAGCTCCTTATTTTTCCTGTTAATCCACCATCACTCTATTGACAACCATTGGATAGTAATTGATATATAGAAGGGCAATCTTCGATTGAATATCTATCCTTAACCAAAATTCAATGATTCATTCCTTCAAGTACCCACTAGAAGAAATATCATATAAAAAGTACACTGAATTCTAAATTTTATCCCCATTCTCTATGACAGTGATATTTTCCTACATCTTGCTGAGTAATTCCATCATTCTCTAGATATTGAACATGTAAGTATTGAATTGTTTGATAAATAATTCTTCAAAACCCTCTGTACTAATGCATTGATCCACATTATCTTACCCCACTTGTTCCCACAATTTGGATTATAGATCCTAGATCATATCCACTAAACATTCTAGTTCATAATCAACATAGAAGATGGCTTGATTATATTTCTATAACTTGATAGAATTATCCACCTAGAATGGATCATCCATTCTGTTCCCTATCTCCAAAGCATGAAACTAAAAGATGATAAAATTAACCAGTTGTTGGTTCACCTACCGCTAAGGTGCAACCACGTTCATTGATTCCTCTTCTTTTTTGTTTCAATGACATGTACTAGGTTCTATTTTCTATAAAAGATAAATTCCACAATTCACAGCCACAAAAAACTAAAGGCATATCATTTCAAATTATACCACATAAAAAATCACAATATTTAATTCCAAGATCAACTCTTTCCACATTCAACTATTTTGAAAATAGTTACATTCTTTTGAAAATCAAATTATTTTCAAAATATCACAATTATGCACTTTTTCAAAAACATTCATTTGAAAACCCCTTTACATTTTTCCCAAAAGCTACAATATTGAAAAAATCATAAATCCTTAATAAAAATGTGAGATTCACTCAAAATAGTATGTCATTCCTCTATTGCATGTCATGCTCGTCTCATTAGCTAAACCCATTAAAATTATGTTTCTAAAACATTTAGTGTCTCCAAAATACTTATGTACCAAACCCAATTGTAATAGTTGTTCAACAAAAAAATGGTATCAATGTAATTTAATTCTCTATATTTAATGTCTAGTCCATCTGAATCCTATATAGGAACCCAAATATGGGAATATACTTGAATTTTTTCAAATCCAAAACCAATAAAACAAATGAATACTTATCCCATAATGATAAGAACAAGATGAAACTATTTATCTAAACCATGATTTTATAATGAACATAACTAATAACATTAGTAACATCCCTCCTTATCCTCAATGGATTGATAATTTGGGAGGATTTTACATGGCATTAATTAACATCCCCAAGGAAACAATGAGTAAATATAAATTTTGATGGGATTCCATAAATTTGGGGGATTATTTTCCTATTATTAATAAACCTACAAACCAAAAAAACCAAAAAAATGATTAATAATACATGTTAAACCTAAAATAAAACCAAACATTTCATTTATCAACGTCAAACTAGAAACCAAGTACAATTGTGGTAGACTACAATAGTAGAGTAAATAGTAGAAGAAAAAATTATAAAACTATAAGAGGCCAACAAGACTCCATGCTCTACAAGATCCACGATCCAACTTCAGTAAAAAACCCACGTATCATGAGGTATATCTAAAGTTGTGGGATATATTACCTTTTCACATGTCTTGATAGATGACACATGTAAAGCCCACAATGTGACAAAACATGATTGTGTACTAAAACATAGTAGTTTACCCCCCAACGACATTTAAAATCATGCCACATGGATAGAATAGTTGACCACATTTATAAAAAATGGTTTATAGAAAAAAATTCCCAAAATTGTTCATAAATAATAATAAACACTTTCAAAAATATTTTTAATAAAATATAAAATGTTTTTATATCAACCAATTTTAAAGAAAAATCTATTTTTGATAAGCCAACCTAATTTTCCCTTAAAACCATTTCAAAGGATTCATTTCACCTAAACATAACATTTCACATATCCACGCCACTTAATATGCATGTATCATTATGAAAATTTCATACACATGAGTATACTCTCTTTAATTTACCATTTAATCACAAGGTATGTATTTCCATGTTACATTACTCCTTTCACACATAGAAGAAGCTCATATTTCAACCAATCCTTATAAATTCATTATGAACATACAAAACCAGTATGCAAAAAATGTTAATAGAAATACTCAAAGACCATTTCAACAAAACAAACATTTTATTGAATCTCCTCTTTTGAACAGTCCATTTTATATTTCGAGTAATAACTAATTTTAAAATATCCATTTTAAAATATTGAAAATAAATCACTTTACACAACAAATCACAAATATCCCCCAATTTCCCCTAAACACTTAAATCATCATTAATGATTATTTATATTATGCTTTCACCATGATTTCCAAAACAATTTCAATAAATTAAATATATTTATAGATAATATAATCAATTATAGAATAAAGAGATGAAAGTGAGGCCACCTACCTTGAGCGTTTTGGTGAAAATGATTAATGGCAAGAAAAAACATCACAAAATGGGACAAATATCCACAAACGAAAAATAGATATGTTTACCTATCATAAAAAACCCCAAAATTAAACTTATAAGGAATAAACCACCATATAACTACCCACATTAGGTTTAGATTTTTGAAAACTATAGAAATGTCAAATTAGATCTAACTAAATGCATCGAGAATGATAGAGAATGAATACTTGCCATAAGAATCAATCTTCATAGCATAATGGGATGGATGAAAATCTCTTAAAATTCAGTTGGGAGAGGTTTTTGAACCTTTATAGGACAAAAATCTAGTGGTAGGGAAAAACAGGAGGAAATCAATTGGGTTAGTGGTTATAAGGAGTGAGATCTACATTTTGAGTATCAACCTTTAACCCTGCACATGGTTTTGTTAGAAGGTTAGGAAAATTGTGCAATATCAATTATCATTCTTCTTTCTTAAGAAATAAATTTCATGGTTGGTCGGTATGGCTTCCAAACTGTGTTATAACCATCCCAAAGCTCTATGTACAACATTTGGGGAATTCTACCAAATTTCTCCTAGGTTGTTGCACGATTTATCCAATTTGTGTGCTTCCCAATCACCTCTCATTCATCCCCTGACTCACTATGAAAAATTATCTAATAGTATTTAACATATTATAGAATCCATGAACAATCCATTCACTAGAAAAAGATCCCCATAATCACCCCATATGTTATCAAACTCAACAAACTTCTACACTTATACTTTACATAAACAAAAAACATAAAGAAAGGGTCACACAGTAGAAACCATGTGTGTTACACATAACATATAAGTAAATTCCCATAAATTTTATAAAAATACCATATAAAATACTAATTGTATGTATAAACCCCACAAAAATTTAATTAGCGATGAATAATTCCTAAATCTAAAGAAAATAAGACGTGAGATGATATTCCTTTATCTTGTGTCATGACTCTCTTCAAACTCAAAAAATATTCATGCATAATAGAAGAATGTTTTTATACTTATTTTACTGAATCATAGTCTTATATCTAACATAATATAAGATTTTATTGGTACATTATATTACCTCACTTTTTAATAATTCTATGTTTTTGTTTCACTTCGGGTAGAATTCACTTTGTTCATCACCTGTGTCTTAATTTGTCATATCATTTGTCCTTATACTTATAACATTACTTCCAAAATGTAAACTGTGCTATAAATATCAATTATATTTACTATATTCAGAGTATAATAATCCATTAAATATAGAAGAATGAAATGGAATACACCTTTCATGGGACAGTAGGTCGTAAATAGGAATGAATATTGTTTCCATTCGTATTATCACACTAAAATAATGAAATACAATAATATATATATATATATAATATCATTATATCATCATTATAATGTTATATATATCACATAATGTCATTAATCTGATCCTTATTACATTCAATATAGTTTGTGAATGATTCACAATGCTTTGAGGGGTGGTAGTCCACACATTATGAAATTGAATTATCATTTTTCCACCAAATAGAATGAAACTATATGTGTTGTAAAAGGACCAAAAAATCATAATGACATAATAAATATATTATATTGCATATATAAAAAAATGTTTCAATTGAAATATCCACTATGAGGGTCTGTAAAGGAAAAATGAATAGCCATCATTTCGTGAGGTGGTAGTTCACTATACAAATAAACAATATATTTTTCAAACATTAGATATTTGTGTATATATGTTTTGGTCAAATTATTATAATAAAAAACCTATTATATTTATTATACTTTTGTTGTTTTAAAATCCTGGAATAAGAATCATTGAGGTGGTGGTGTAGAATGGAAATAACATAAAATAACATGAGGAAGAACATTACCTCTTATTCTTGTAACTCCTTTTGGTTTTCATCAAAGTGCTTCCCTGGATAAATCTGTTCCAATAGTGATAATTATAGGTTTTAGAGAAGTATTTTTAAAATCTATTTGAGATGTTGTTGGTCGATCAAATGTGGCTCGAAAGGTGTGAGGATGTGGGAGGAGAGGATGACTTTATAGTGGAGAAGTGGCACTTTAATAAATTTTGGGAAAATGAATCCCACCGATGTTTTTACCATGTCAAGAGGATAAAATGATGTAAAAAATAGTGAAAACAGGGGATAGGTTACATATATGGACAGAAAATTTCTCTTGGACATGATTTTAGGTAAAACGGTATATTAAGAATAAGGTTGTGTCCTTTATTAAGAAAAATTTTACCTTTAAAATGTAATTGTTTTTATTAACATCACTAATAATTATGGACAAAAAATAAGATGGCCTTATAAGACTGTATAAATTATTTTTCATTTCAAATATGGAATCCTTTTTTCCAAATTCCAATAACTTATGTGGAACACATTTATTTAAATTTAATGTTGCTGATGGGACAATAAAACATGATTTTTAATTAAAAAAATCCAAATGTTCTCTTGTTTTTTCATATCTGATTTCTAATTTAAATTTATTCTAATGAACCCCATTGGGTTGATTTATAAATATAAATACTATTTAAACCTTCCAAAAAATTTATATTTTAATTTATCCTTATATATAAAGAAGGTTAAAAATACATTTTGGATTAAAATTCAGTATTTTCCACTATTCATTAAAAAGTGAAACATCACAGAACAAATTATCCATAACTATGTTTTATGTTATTTTATAAAATAAGAAGTGTATTTTGACATATTAGATCTATAAAGGATCCAAATTTTAGATTTAAAATGTATTTTTCATTAAATGTTGGAAGAACTAGTTTTATAAAAATATAAGTTCTTATTTCAATATTTGGTATGTTAATATCATATATATATATATAATCGATTGGATTAATATCCAAAAAAAGTTTAATAAATAACATATAAATTTAATTAATATAATTCACTTGTATTAATAAATTTAAATAATTAAGATAAATATTTTTTTCAAATGAAAATATTCAATTATGAAGTCATTCTATTTATATTCATTTAAGTTATATATTCATTTTTAATTAATTGGTAACCAATGAAATGAAAATTAATATAGTTAACAATATAAAATTGAATTCAATAAAAATGTTATATCTCATTAAATAATAATGTTTTAATAATAAATTATTGTTCACTAACACACAGTCATGTGTTTTACTCAAGACATCTAGGAAAAATAGCTTTACATGTAACATATTCTAACCATAGTGTTCCTTGTAAAGATACCTAAAATATTGGTTTCATTTAGTGAATGATAACCTTGTTGTTCCATAGAACACAATCTAGAAATTAATAATCAAAATATAATAAAATATTTTCCGTGTTGTATGAAATTAAAAATATCAAAAAGATTAAATTAATAAAAAAACCATTCACAAAATCTCAGGGTGTTATATTCCTCCCATTTAAAATCTATTTCCACCTCAAAATTATTAGTTTTTATCAATGGATTTATCCTTGAAATGTAATTTCATAGAAACCAACATCATAATGACGATCAATTAAACTCCCTTAAAAATTGAACATTAGAGACATAACGGTTTCACAATGTATCGCTTAACATGGTTTCCACATCAGAGAAGAAATGTGATAAGTGAAAACATGTACATTAATGAACATTAGAAGTATTCATAAGGAGTGACTGAGGTCATTAATCAAAAACAAGGGAAATGGTCATCTAATAGTTGGTGGCTGCAAATTAATAAATATATGCTGATTTAAAAGGCAATCAGTCCAACTAAAATATGGTATTATGGAAAAATAATATTTTTAGATCTTTTTAGTAAATATTAATAATTTTCATGAATTTATAGAATATCACGATTTTAGGAAAACTTCACCATTTGTTGTCCCCTAATCCAATTCACTACCTTCAATAAAAATTATGGTTTATTTTTACATCAATAAATTTTAATAGATCAACCAATCTATGATATCAAAACCCATTTTACATTAGTTATCATCAAAACAATGTTGTTTGATCAGGTAGTCCAATATATATAAACAGTAATGTGGTGAGATAACACATTAATCTTACAGACTTCACGTTATGTTTTGTAGAATCATTCCATAAATAGTTATCATTTTAACCATTCTCTTTTATGAAATGTCGAATCATTAATAATAATGACATGAAATCGTATTAACATTGATCCCAATATATCACGAGGATTATCATGGTTGTCATATTACAAACATGTGAATACTCTCATCATGTACGCTTTTGTAAAGTTATTAACAACTTAAAATACATTAAATCCTTTTCGAAATTACACATGTATCTTTATTCCAATGAATACTACATATATTCATTAAATCGATGATGTTGTAAACATTATATTTTATGACATAGATCACTTCGTAAAAAAAGTTAATGGGTAGTCCATACTATTCAATTTACTTATTCATATCGAACATATCATTATCCAAATACTAATATATCAACATAAGAAATTAATGAAGGGTGACCATCCCCTAATAAAAATATCACTATTTCATCAAATCACCATTCAATATAACATTTTTTTCATTAATAAAAACATATAGATAATGTAGTTATTTTTTCATGATTTATGTAACATAATCTAAGAATTCTAAAACATAAATAAATCATTCATCCATCATCATTCTTAAACCATTACTCCAGCTTCATCAACATATAACATAATACATCTTTTATATAATATGAAATATGAATCCTGAATTAAGGTTCATCAACCTCAATATAATCATGATTATTATATTTAATGAAAAAAACATTGAAATAACATCTCAAACCATTAACTTTTCATTTTGGTCTCCTTATCTTTAGATTTACATCCAATACTTAAACCACCTTCTTGATTCTATTCAAGGAAATTCCTCTTGGGAATCAATTATCAAAATTCCCAAAATTTCCAAATCATAAACATTAAATATAAGTCATTTTCCTTCTAGTTCTGTATATTGAATAAAACCCAGAATCACATGGTGAGAAACAAATATCATAGATGGTTACAACATAATCATGAAAAATTACTTCTTATATTTCTACTTCTTGACAAAATAAATTTTATTGATGGAGGATTAGGTTAATAATAGGTTATTCATAGTCATAATACATTTACATACTTCATGATGGTTCATGAGAGTTTTGTGAATTTCCAAAGCATATCCCTTTGGATTATCAAACTAGGTGTGTTGTAAGGTATATTTAAATGGACCAAATTACCCAAAGTCATGCATGATAAATCATGTTAGTGTTGTTTCCCCAAGGTACATATGTTCTAGAGTCAAATACACTAGTAGTGTACAATCAAGGATATATTTATAGGAAACTACATACCCTATACACTACCAAAATTTTAGGAAATTTACTTAAATATTAACTCATCATTATAATTATGCATATTAAAATCCAGATACATATCATTAAAAATATACTGATGTATCTTAATACAGTTTTCTCAACATAGTTTCTAAAGGTTAACAAATTCTACACTCTAATGCAATCTATAACGACCCCATGTTGCTATTAATAAAAATAATATTACCTTTTGGAATATATAGGACATTATATAAGAATACTCCTGAAGACTGTATTAGTATAGTTCCTTTAGAAACATGGATAATATACAGTGGTATATAAAAGAGATAATTTATTTTCAATTAGGATTCCCATGACTAACACCCTTCTTAGAAACAACGTACATAACTCTTAACTTCATAACATGTGGTAGGAAACAAAAAAGGGATGAGATGAGCTGATTTGTAAGGGTAAATGAGCAAATCATATAAGCATAAACATTAGAATATGGTTATGATAACATGAAAAAAAATTATAATATCATACCATGCATATCAATGATTGTATACCATAATATGGGAAACATCTTGTCAGTTCATATGAATTGAATCTTAAAAAAGTAAAGAACATTATCCACTAATTTAAAACATAATAATAGAACATGAAATTATGGCTTACACATAAGAGTATAGTAGGATTTCCTAATTAGTTAAGTCATTTCTTACCATTCCATCTTAGTGTTATGGGTTCAATGCCCATTACATCATGGTTGAAGTGGTTCACACCGATTTCCATATTTGTAGTATGAGTTTAGTCTTCATAATATCTAGGTAGTCATGTTTCACTCTAATGTCCATCTTAGTAGTCAAGGTTTACTCCCCATACCATCAAAGAAAATATCATGAGATATTAATGTTTATATAGTGAATTAGAGATAGATATATGTCTCACCAATATCATTAGGAAATCAATCATACATGTGCCACAAAATCATAAAGAATCACAACATAACCCATGAAATAAAAACGGTTTCATAAACATGTAATCTTATGAAACATGTGGTAAATGATATAAGTTTCATAATCAATTCATCATAAGAATATCCCATAAAGAGAAGCAGGATAAAAATAATATCACTTGTGAAAGAGAAATAGGTTTCATAAAAATCATTCAATCTGAACATAATCCATTTAGAGAAATAATTTGAATTGAATCATTGAATAATTTCCCAAAAATTAATGAGTAACAACAATGAAAGTCATATTAAAAGGGAAACAATTTTAAATGATATTTTTTAAAATATTCTTAAATAAAATATATTTTATTTTATTATAAAAGTATTTTTAAAACATAAATCCTTTTGAAAAAAAATTCATGAGAATAAACCTAAAAATATATAAAGAAATCATTGAAATCATTTTGAAAACATTTTCCTTTAAAATCCTCTTTTATACTTATAATGAAATCTTGAAAACCTTTTGAAACCAATTTCTATGAAAATAATTTGATAACCAAAATATAAATCATTATTTTTTTTAAAACCATTTCTTTTGAAAAACATTGAAAACATATAAAGAATTCATGAAAATGTTTTGAAACCCATTTTTTTAAAATAATTAGAAAAATTAAAAAAAATCACGAAATCCTTTTTAAAACAATTTATTAAATAAGAGATATAAAAGTTATAAAGAAACCATGAAAAGGTTTTGAAACCCATATCACATAAAAACACTTTGAAACCATATAAATAATTCTTGAAAAAGTATTGAAAACCATTTTCCCTTGAAAATTTATAAAAATGTGCTTGGAATAATTTCGAGATCAATTTTCGTGAAAATTAATTCTAAAAAAATGAACATAAAAAATATAATAATTTTTTTTATTTTAAATAATATTTTTTAATCATGAAATGGAAGCTTCAATTTTATGATCTTCTCGACAGCTGCTAAATCTGTAAATTCCAAACTTTCCTTTTTCACCATAATGTTTTTTTGCAAAATGCCTCGACTAGAAAATGAGAAGATGGTTTTTAAAAAAATTACATGTTAAAAAATTGTAGGAAATATTATTTAATGATAATAGTTGAATAGTAAAATTTATTTTGGAACCTTTTAGGAATCATGGTTTTGAAGTATCAAAAATTCCCGACCTAAGAGATAGGTAAAGTTAAACATTAATTAAAATACATTATTGAATGTAATATGTAAAAAAGAGTGAAAATAACGAAATAAAACATCATGATATCATGTAAAAAAATATTGGTATATAATTAATTAGTTTTACAAATAGTTGGTTCATAATATTTCAAAATTTATAGCATAATCATAAACAAACTCTAATAGTGATGATATTGTTTCAATAAACTCTTCATACATTGTAAAATTGAACTATACATACCATGTAAGAAAAATAAATTTCATGAACCATAAATTATAATTAAAAATATTAGATTCAATATATAACATGTTAAATGGAATTGTATAAAAAATATAAAAAAATTTAGATGATAAAGAATCTTGTGTCTCAAATAAGGAAAATTGAGAAAAAACAATCTCACTGATATGGAAACTTTGGAATCATAAACCACCTTAAATGTAGATCATAGAATGGATATTTAAATAAACATAAAATAAATAATTATTATTATAATTATAGAACATATTTGTGGTCAGTATACACATAACACAAATTAAATGACCGATTAATTAGGCATTAATCTCACTAAAATTAAAAGTGAGATGATATTCCCTTACCTTTTGTAGTGACTCTTCTCATAATCAAAAAAGTTTCCTATATAATATATTTTGATTAATTATAGATATTCTAAATAATCACATTAAAATTTCTCATACCATATAAATTTTTATTATTATATTATAATACCATCTTGTTGAAAATTAAATGTTATAATTTCTCTTTTGGTAATATCTACTTTGTTTTTGGCATGTTTCTAAATTTATTATATCATTGGTCCATATACATATATCTTGATTTCGTTAATTTTCAGCATGATAAAAATATCCATTATATTCATTATATGTGTATGATAACAATCCATTGAATATAGAAGTATGAAATCTAATATATCATTCATGGAGACGATACACATTACATATACAAGAATGTTATTTCAATTTTTATTATTGTATTGAATGATAGAGAAATAGAAATAAACATATATTTGTTTATAATATCAAAAAATTGTAATTATCTTGTTATATATATCATATATATTTACTAAACCCATACTTAATTCTTTCTATGTAGTGTGTGAAAAAATACCATTACTTTGAGGGGGATGTAGTCCAAACTTCCTCAAACGAAGTTATTGTATTTATGCCAAATGGAACATATAATGATGTGTGTTGTAAAATTAATAAATAATTTTAATAAATAATGAATATAAAAAATAACATATATAAATATATTTTCCATCATATTTTCCACCACGAGAGGTGTTATAGACAAAATGAACCACCATTAATTCATGAGGTGGTAGTTCACCATGCACAAAAAAAGTGTGTTTGTTACCCATTATATGTGAGCGTTGTAAGTGTTGGTATAACTCTTATCATAGAAAAAATTGAGGAATAATGTTATATCTTATTTCAGTAACTATTTTTGGTTTTCAAGAAATGGATTCCCTATATTACATTATTAACAAGAGGTGGAATATAATATTTAGGGAGTAAAATTTATGATCTACTTTGGATTATCTAGGTTGATCCATGGTTTTTAGATCAGTGTGAGGAAGTGGGAGGAGAGGAGGCCTTTTATAGTGGAGGGGTAGTGGCCCTATGGTAAATTCTATGAAAAGGAATTCCACCCATGTTTCCCCATGTTAAGTGGATCCAATAATGGAAAATTTTATAAAAGGGAGGATATGGTCAAAATATGTCCAGCCCATGTCCCTTGGACACCTGTATAGGTCTTTTTGTCCCTTAATATTATGCTTTGTCCTTTATTAATCTTGAATTTACCTTAATCATTGTAATTAATTATAATTAAATAAACTAATATTTTTTTTGTAACAAACTATATGGAAGTTATTTTATGTTTTAATTTTTATTATTCCCAACATGAAATTAATTTTTCCAAAACCCAATCAAATTTTTTTTAGAAATTAGTTCAAATTTAATGTCACTGATGGGACGACACTACGACATTAAAAATAAAAACATCCAAATTATAGATTGGTTTTTATATAAAATTTAAATGTTAAATTTATTTCGATGACCCAAATTTTTTATGTCTATAAAAATATGATATAATTAAACTTTTAAACCATATATAAATTTTAATTTATCCATATAAATAAATTTTATGAAAATTTTATTTTGAACTAAAATTTAGTATTATCCAATATTCAATAAAAAAGTGAAGCTTCCCAAAAAAATTAAAAAAATTACACTAATCTAATTTTTATGTTCTAAATCTATTGTGGTTTTTATTTTATCATATTTCATTTATATTTTTCCAAAATTTATAATTAAAATATGTTCTCCATTAAAAGGCGGTACAACTCCTTTTATAAAAATTAGGTTTTTATGTGGAATATTGGGTACGTTACCATCAATTACATGTAAATTTTTTTGGATTATTAGTAAAAATATTTTTTTGAATATATAAAATATAAATTTAATTAATATATTTCACTAGTCGAAATGTACTTAACTTATTAAGAGGAATCAATTTTTTGACATGAATATAGCCTTTTATAAAATCATTAATTTTATAATCATTTTGATTCATTATTATTATAAAATAAATAAGTAAAAAATGAATTCAAAAATAAATTATTTAATACTATAAACCTAAATTTAGTGTACTTTTCATAACTTTTGAAATTATAATATTTTAATAATGAATTATTGTTCAGTAACACTTGGTCTTGTGTGTTATAGATGCCGTCAAGGTATGATAGTGTTTCATGTAACATAAGAAAACAATACTTTTCCATGTAGAGAAAGATGAAATTAATGTTTCATGTAGTGCTTGATTAACATGGTGTTGTTTGAAACACAATTTAGAATTATTATTTATCAAAAAAGTATTTTCAGTATTACAAGAAATTTATAATATCGAAAATAAAAAATTAATTAAAAAAAAATTCCAAGGTGTTACAACTTTATATTGGGGATTTATTGATTGATCTCAAAGATAACCATGATGATAATTTTGTAAAGAGATAAAGGGATTTATGAAAACAAATTATATGAAATGTAATAGTTACTCTATTAAGATCAAGGAATAATCACATGGTTTTGAGGAAATCCTATAAAGAACTAAGGTCATAAAAATGAGGTGTTATAGCTGATTTTTAATGAAATTTAATTATGTATTAATGTTATATTTAAAAATTCTAAATATATGTTGAAAAGATTAATTATTAATTTAAAAAAATTTAATATCATTTACCTATTTTTTCTTCACCACAATCAAAAATATATTTATTTAATTGATTTATAAAATGTAATAAGTTATGAGATTTGGGAAACATTCAAAAACCTTTTTCCCCAAGGAAAATAAGAAGGAATAAATATATTGTTGGGTTTAATATTGTGAAAACGAATGATGCAAGAATTTGTAATGAGTGGAAGTTGTCATTATATTTAAATATTATATATTAAATATTTCTAATTTTCAATTTCTTATTTTATGAGTTACTTAATATTAATTTCTACAGTTGTTGAATCTATGATAAACGTTAGGTTATGAGAATAAAAAATAGAAAGAGAAATTCGTTATATTATTAGTAATAACTTATTGATTATCCTGGAATAATATGAAATTTTTTTTAGTATAATTGTAATTATTAAAAATAATTAAAATATAAAATATATTATATGATGATTTAAAAAATTGAAGTATGTATTTAATTATTAAAATTTTACATTTTATATTTTTTGGATAAATAAAAATATTATATAGAAATATTGAAATATAAATCAACAAATATAACTCTATTTATTATTTAAATAAAAAATGCCAATACTTTATCTTTTACCCAAACTTGTTTCTTGTAATGGAAGAAGTGTATCTTATATAAAACAACTGTGTAACGAGATAGATTATTATTATTAATTTTAAAAAAAAAATCATTGAATGAAACGATAAAATTATTGGAATAAAATGGCATTATAATTAAACATATTTAATAAAAATTATTTGATATTGGATCCATTATTAGTGGTGTTATTATTATATGATTTGTATCACAATTTTGACAAACTAATTCAATGATCTATATGACACATCTTTTCAATTAAAAAAATGGATTATTAAACATTAATCGTAATGGAACATATAATCATGGTAGAAAAAAAATTAATTGTATTAAATTATTTTCATAGGATTTTTACAGCCTAATATATATTTTTTGGATCTATGAAAATAAAAATGAATATGTATTTTCGAATAAGGTGTATTCAATCAGTTTAATATATATAAGCTATTAGAAATGGATAAAATACATATTTATATTTTTATCTCGTTGGTAGGAAGATTGATTCTTGGTTGTAATTTTGTATGAATAGAATTAGTAATGAATCCTTGTATTGATTTATATACATCTGAAATTTATATAGATGGTGTGATAATAAGTATTTTTCCATATAATTTAACAACATATCAAGCTAAAAATACATAAATTTATTGAATTTGATAATGGAAAATTATAATTATTTTTTTACAAAAATTATAATAAATATGAAAATATTAATTAACTTCTTCAAAATTAGGTTTATTAACTTACAAAATAAAATTTTCTAATAAGAGCAAATATCTCTAATCGATTATTATTCTTTTCGATAGATGGGATAATTATTTTCTTATTACACATTTGAGTGAGGTATTATAGTTGTTGAGGTGATATATAATTCTTTCTTGAAATTAATGTTTATGGAAGATGGTTGTGGAATATTTGAAAATGAAATGAAATAAAATTCATTTTTTATTTAATGATGAATTATAATTGGATACACACTTAGTATATGTAAATTACAATTAATTGATTACCAGAATTTATTTAGTTATTCTATGATTCTAATTATGCGAATTTTTATCTTATCTTAAAAATTCCATGTTACATATATTTATTATGATAAAAAGAAACACAATAAAAAGACTTGATTTTCATGTTTCCCATATACTATTGGTGATTATTCCCTTGATTCGATGGTTATCATGAGAGACAAGTATTCTTCCCTAACATAAATTTCAAAATACAAGAACTTTTTGAAATGTATCACACTAAACCAAAAACAATAGTATAAAAAATATTTAAACAATTACACTAAATAAATAAAATAATTTCATATGTACACAAAATATTAATATAATTATAAATAAAATGATCCATTTTTCCAAAAAAATCTCCATCAATTAAATTATGTTTTTAGGAATGTCTATAATGAGGAAGAGTAATCATGACCAATAGAGATATTGAGAAAAACATTACTCCCCAAATTTTTCACATATATAACTATTTATGTTGTACCGTTTATCATCAAATATAAATATAAATTCCTTAAACTTCCACATTCAACATTTAACATTTAAATCATTAATTGAGAAATTTTAATCAAATGAAATTTTCACAGATTTTAGTTGATTTTTATTTAAATTAATGTTTTTTAGATAAATACCATTATTTTATGTTATTTCAATATTTAATCAATTATAAATATATATTTTTTAATAAATATCTACCAGATAAATTCAATATTCTCTCTAAAATGATATACATTTTTTTACCATCTATATGGACAGCCTGACTAAATTAAAATTACTTATAAATTAATCTAAATACAGAACAATAATATTATTGTAATATTAAAATTATCACAATTTAATTTCTTATAGAAATAATCATTGTTTATATTTTTATTATGAGCCTCCCATAAAATATATTATTATGAAATTGAAAGAATATTTTGGGAAGAAACCGTGAAATAACATTTATATATTTATAAAAATAAAAGGCAATGTTGAAAAAAATCACTATGTGGAAACCCGTACTAAAATTTATGATAACTAATACACTAAAAAAGTATAAATAGATAATTTTGAAACATTACCATAAGTACTCACCATTAAATTATCATTTTACATTAATCATATATGATTGAAAAAAAATCATAATAAATTCAGTTTGATCATTTTGAAAACATTGACTATACTCAATTTAGAGTCACATTCTATTTTTCATGTGGCCCCTAAGAGTTAAAAAAAGATCCATATTTTCTTAATTCATCGTCACATGAACTCTATTATATATTCTCCTGCCTTTTAAAAACGTGAATCAATTATTTTTGTCAAAACATTTATCATCCCATGATATTATCAACAATCAAAGGCCATTATAGTTCCTTAATTATTCAACCAATATCCTTCAATTAAAATTCCATTCATATTTCAACATTAATATAATTTTAAAATTGAGTTTAGTTTATCATAATGATAAAAATATAGAGATAAGGAATATCTTCTTTCAATGTGTTAATGAGAAAAAAATTAATTTTAAATGTCACTCCAAATATTTAATCTACAAAAAATTATATACATGTTAAATAGTTTTCCATTTACGAATCATCACTAAAACAATAATATTTTAGAAATGATAATGAAAATAAATAAAATAAATCATGTTCTAATAATTCATTGTGTGTTTTTGCCTTCATAAATTATTTTTATCATACTTTATTTAATATTTAAATACATATTATTATTATTAAAAAATACTCAAAAATATAGTTCATTAATTGAAATAAGGATTCCTATATCAATAGTGATCATTTTCAAAATATTAATTTAAAATTAAAGTATATTTATTAAATATTTTTATTTTATAAAATAATGACCGTCCATAATATTTACTGAATAAGAAATACATGGAAATAAATCTCTTGACTGAGAAATGTTTTTGAGGAATTCATATAATATAGTAACTAATAATATATTATTAATTTAATTTTTTTGATGGTCAAAAAAATTGGAAATTTTTCTACTTTTTGTTATCTCAGAAAATGTTTCATTTAAATCCCACTACTTACAATAAAAATTCCATTATATATTACTTTATATTTTACAACATTACTCCCCCTGTGTATATTTTTTACTAGTACATTTATTTCCTCATTCGACATTAAAAATATAATTTAAATTTTATAATAACTTAGGAGTTACAAAAACATATATGTCATTATATTATTATAGATTAATGGCATTTATCATATTTTATAGTAATTTGATTTGATATTTATATTGTGAAATTTTATTGATATAATAATCCCACTCAAGTTCTAGAACATGCATAAGATTTACAATTGTATTTTCAACATTATACTTGTTCAAGAAAAATATTATTTTCATTTATATTGTTTTAGGGACTTAAAACAACACCTCATTCTAGAATGAGGTATAAAAACAATTCTTTCCGAAAAACAATTTCTACTATAATTTTATTCCTAAAATCCATATATTTTATAATGTGTGGGTCCATTATGCATTGTATCAGGTTAAATAATGGAGTTTTGATATTGATCCTAGATTGACCGTATTTATTGCTAATTGTTAACTGTTATATTTCCATTTACATGATTTTTTTTTTGAGATATATATAACTGATTAATAAAATTAGTGATGTTTTTTTTAATTTTGTGAATATTTGTATTAGTTACGGTAGTTTTATAAAAAGTTTTAAAATACCCATATGTAAGGGCTTCCATTCTAAATAATAACCATATAAAATGTAACACAAATATATGGTTACCCCAAAATATTATTAAAACCCCTTGTGCGAATGTAAAATATTAATAATTGTGAAAGATCATATACACATATTGGCTAGGAAATGGTAATGGGGTGATACATAATGGGAAACTATCTGATTCATAAACATAACTCTCATGGTGTAAAAGAATCATTTTCATCCTTCTATTTATATATGAATCAGTTTTTATTAAGGTCATATTTTTGGGTAACTCCCTCAAAATTAAAGTGGATGAGCTTTGATAGTAAACAAGTATACATAAGGGAAACTTTAAGATATTTCTGAAAGTTAACTTATACGCAAAGGGTAATAAATAAGAGTAGTTAATGTAAAATAAGAATCATTATATAGTAGAGTATGGAATATGAGAGTAATTTAATGTGGAATATATTAGTCATTAATAAGTTATGGTTTGAATTTTGTTATGCGTTTAGTCATTTTCAATGATCCATAATGTTCTTTTTTGTGATACATGATAGTAACTCAATACATAATGGTCTCTAACTTAGTCAATTTTTGATTGATCATACATAAGAGTATATAGGTTAGATATATAAGAGTTATGATATCTATCAAAAATTTATTATGAATTTTTTTCTATATTTATATCGAATATTAATAACAAAAAACAATTATAATGTGTTATTTATAGATTTTATAACCATAGTACTAAAAATATTCCTTGAATATCGCAATATTATTCCTCTATTTAGCATTGTGTGAAATTTCATCTTTTTTATTCTATATTTTTTCTATATTTTTTGAATGATATTTTGATGTAAATATATTTTTACGCTTAAAATATTCACTAGTTTAATCACATTTCAATCCACTATTTACATTATATAAGTTATGTTTCCATTAATTTTTAATTCCAACTGGCTATTGTCTAATTATGCCAATATGAGGGGGACCATGTGTGTCCTTGCTAAATATAACCATAATAGGAGAAATGAAATATGTTTTGTATGGATTCGTTGGGGTATGTAACAACCATGAATTATTTATAGATTTATGGAATTTCCTGAAATGGGTGGATATATATAAATGATAATTTAGGGTATCCGTGTTTTATTGGTCATACATGATATTGATGGTTGTGTACACCACATTAGAGAAGGATTTGTATACAAAGATCACCTAATGAGTTTTTATTATTTAATCTATGTGTGTTAGTTATTAAATTAATAATCATTAAATATGTTATATTACTTTAAAGGTATTATAATTGATTAATGTGTTTAACTAATATATTTTAGGCATCATATTTGTGAGTTATACCAAGTCATAATTATTTTTACACAGGTGATGTTGGTAATGATCTCAAACATTAAGTATCATAAAATGGGATAGTTGTTCCTAATATATCTCCTTATGTATTATTAAATTGTTATGTTTATGTAATATATTGGGTTGGAAAGATGTTTGAAATAGACCTTAAATTAAAAAATTAAATGACTCTATGAGATTCCCTATAGTATAATAGAATTATCTTAGGACACACTGGTCCTTTAAACAATAGTTTGATACCCCACCTATTGATGGTCAACAGAATGAACATAAACATGTTCAATGTGATACCTAGATTTAGCGTCTCAAAAATTCTATAAATAAATATTTTGGACATAGGTTATATGTTCCCATAGATCATATTACATAGGTGAGAATGATGGAATAGGGAATTGTTTCACTAAAGGAAAAACATATAGAGATTTTGTTCTTTCATATACTTTAATATATATTAAGAGATGTTATGCCTTTGAGGGGTGGGGTTGACCCTAAAGCATATATGTGTAGGAAGATCCATTGTGGGGTTTCCTGATATTTTTTAAATTTAGGGAACATAATAGGGGAACCATAATTCTTCTGAATCATGATGAAATTAATTCTTTCGGTCTAGCATGGTTACTTACTACTATGAATTAAATGATGATTCTAGGTTGTTTTATTGATATTATACCTTATGAAATTTGTCATAGGATCATGAGAGTGGAAAAAATCAATCAATATTATATATTATTATTTTGTAATGGGTTTCATTCCGATATATGATGGAATTAGTGTTATATAGTGTGCATTATTCCCCAATATAAGATATAATGGGTATTTGTTAATATTTTTATTCTCCTTGACATTTAAAAAGGATTATATAGGTTTTTAATAATTTCATAAAGGAAGTATGATATATGTGGTTCTTGCGAGAGAGTATGACATAAAGTGCATGATATGTGAGGTTCAAAGGATAAAGTATATCCCTTGTTGTAACATATATAGGGTTTTGTGTTGAGAGTATGCCCCCTCATTTTTCTATATTTGTGGCTTTATGGAGAGATTATCCATTAATGGTTAGGATATAAGAAATCATTCAGTGGTGGGGAACAATTATCCTTGATGTTGATATGATGATATTATTCTAAGAAGGGGTTTTCCCTATTAGGCTGATATAACTAGACTATTCTACATGGGTCACTATTCCCCCAATATATATATGTGTGTGTGTGTGTTAATGGAACATTCCATGGGGTAACATATCCTCATGATGAATATATATCATATATATAGAAATCTAAAATTGTACTTAACATGTCAATTCAAATCTATAGTTGAAATTAGAATCAGAATATCGACATTAAATTATTTTGTTGGAAAACCTTCCTTAATTGATTATTTCGAACATATAAAATTGTACAATCATTATAAATTATGGATATATTATTGAATGAATTAGTGGTGGAGTACCATTTTATAATCACAACAATCTTATGTAGAATTATCATGTTTATATGAATGTTGTACTCATGATCTATGTTATAGGTATGGATGAGGAAAGGTATTTGTTGGTTGAGCCAGATAGTCTTGGATGAGTCTGGATATGGGACCCAGTTTGGATCATAAGAGCATGTTGTGGTTTTCAATTTATGTTAATTTTTTATGTATTGAATAAACACCAAATAGATCACTTGGATATCACCCTTAATCATGTTACATTTTAGGTAATTTATTTATTATACCAAGGAAATGTTAATTATTTCTATATTCTCGATACTGTTGTATGCTTATTTTTTGAGGTTTTTATGATGAATTGATGTAAATGTTTTTATTATTTACATTTATTTGAGTGCTTAGCCTACCCATAATATAACATTATTCCCTCACTACAGTATGGTATCCTCTAGAATATATGGCGGTATAAATAAGGTCACATGACATAAAAGTCCAAATATTATTGAGAAGACCATGTTATGGAATAAGAAAGCTGTATGAAAATGTTATTTTATTTTCATTACTGTTTGGTATTTCGACGAAAATAGATAAAATTTGTCATATAATTATTTGAAAACTATTAATTGTGTGTAATTGTAATTATTTGTGCCTTCTCATTCTGTTACATTACCAGTTTTTGTTATTGGAGGTGTTCAGAGGATATGTGGAGGATTTTGGGTTCAAAGAGACGGGAACAGAGAACTATCACAATGTAAAATCAATTTTCATGTCTGTTAAGATATTTAAATGATTTAAATGTTGGATTCACAATGTTTAATTGATTAGTTTTATAAAAATAAAAAAATGGTACAATGTGTTTTCGGGAGGAATCAGAATCCTAGGGATAATAGGATGTGAAAGGGGATTACACGTCATTTAATCCCTCAATATATTGTAGATTTATAATTTCTTTTCAACTGAATTCTTATACATTCATCCATGTTTTCTTCTTACTCATATTCTGGGTGAACCCAAGGAGACGTGAGGTGTCATTCAAGCCCTCATAATCTCTATTTCATCCATTGATATTCGTGCGTGTTCGTTGGAGATGTGTGGTTGATATATGGAAAGTTCCCCTCTAATAATTATCATTTTCCTTTTGTTCTTTTATATGTGATATGTTGTGTTGGTGATTCATTTTTTGTGGGGTGTTTTGGTTTCTGTTTTGATAATCCATTGCATTTTATTGGTTGATCCATGGGTTTTATAGTGAATTTGTGGTTGAAATGAATTCATCTTTCCCCTGCAGTGCACATCAAGTCAGATAGACTCTTTGAGGTAGGATTTCCCTCATTTCACTTAATTATGTATCATGAGGGAGGTTTTTTCTCTGGTTTTCATACAGATAATGGGTTTTCATTCTTTATATAAATCAAATAATTGGATAAATTCAAATTGGAAGTAGAATATAGGGATTTATTCGTATGATTTTATAGCTTTGATATTATTATGATATTTTGAATATTTTGGGCTTGATGCCCCATGAAAAATTGTGGTCATTTGGGTATTTTTATGCTATATAAAGGTAATGTGATTATTTTTATTGTCCGAGTATTACCATAAAATTAAATTCAATAATTACATATATCGACTAATGAAATAATATCATGAGAATGTTGGTTTGTGTGATAATGCACAAAATAAAGTGGAATGTGAAAAAATAAAGTATTTTTAATCTATAAGAACGATCATGATGTGTGGTGATGTGTGTAAATAGTGGTTTGTGGGGTGATTTTTAGTTTTTTTTGTCATGAATATAGGGTGGAGAGGTGGTGGTAGGTTTGTAAATTAGTGTGGGGCATCGAGGTGGTTGTTTTTTGGTCCACTATATTAATGAGTTGTGGTTGTGGTTTCATTGTGAATGAAACCAGAGTTTATATGGAATAAATAATAAAATTTTAAGGATGTTTGAAAAAAATTGGGTTGGTTTCGATGAAAATGGTTAATTGATAATTAAATGGTGGGTTGTGAGGTTAGATTTGGTTGTGACTATGTAATAAAATGAATGAGAGTTAAAAATGGAGGAAATGTGAAGCCTCATTAGTGAATCAGGTCTCTTGACCATCTTAAAATACTGTTGCAGATATTAATAAGTTCATTTAGATGTTATAAAATATGGTGATAATGTTGTGAGCTTGTTTTTTTATAGATCAAATAGGCTGGGATTCAATGTTAGATACAATATAAATAATTTTTCTTTCATTGTTATTTATATAATCCCACACCCTCATTGAGAACTATGGGACGAACTCCTACATATTCATGCGGGGGTTGGTAATCCCAAACTACCTGATGTGAGGTTGTTTGGAAGTCCAATCTCTCTTCCATACTCCCTCATTACGTATTGGTAGGTATTACATAGGTTGTGATGGCCAATTGTCAGTTAGTGCAATAGATAATGTGTTGTAGTATCCCAGGTATCTTTGGGATGAGTTGGGATGTGGTGTCCAAGGTGTCCTCCGGATGTGAAGTGTTTTTTTGTACAATGTTTCTTTGGAATGAGTTCGGATGTCATATCCCAGGTGTCTCAGTGAGGGATGTGATGTGTAGTGAGGTCATGGATTGTGCAGTTGGGATGTGTTTTGAGGACTAGGTGTCTTTGGGAGGGATATGTTGTGAGGCCCATTTGTGTGTCGACATGATCTGATGTGATATATTCAGAAGAGGTGGGAGTATTAGGATGTTTATAGTTGGTGTTTAAGAGAGTCTAATCACTGGGAATGTGGTTTGGGGTACTCTATTATTGATTTGATCATGTTATACTATACCACTCTTCTTTTATTATTTTGTGAGCATCCCTTGGTGATATTATATTTATTTATTATAATGGTTCAGATTCAGTTTGGTTATGAAATCTTCTTAGAGGAGCATTAGTATGATTCTTTCACATGTGAAAAAGAGACATTGTTATTCATACTAAGTATACTTATATTCTCACACAATGTATATAAATCAATTTTTTTAGTTTCTAAAAGGATTTTACAGACCTTACATTATGTAACTAACTTGGAACATTAGATAGTTGTTGTGTCACTACTTTAGTTTCCTTTTCAATATTTACTTTGGAGAATTTTACTTTTATCAGTTTAATTTATACATAATGGTGAGATGGTTTTTTTATTATAATTTTTACTATATCTTGGAGTAGTTTGTGGACTATTATTCTAATCTCCTAATCCTATATTATTATAGAGGGTAATAACTCCAAAATTGGAAGTGTTTTATACCCTCAGTGCTAGTCTCTAACCCAAGGCCTAGTGGATGCATCAATAGGGGTCAATATCTCTATCCCATCATTGTGATATACTTGGAGGGAGGGTTCAGGGTATAGTGATATCAAAGGGTTTTGTTAAGATATAGGATTCATTTTGGAGTGAGGCATTGTGAGGATTTCATAAGGTGGTATGGAAATAGTTCCAGTTGACATTGGTATGTGTCATAGGCTAGGGAGACCAGTTTGGACAAGGTATTTTAGGGTCCACATGATCTAGTGCATAGAATTTGTTATTATTTGTTTCCCAAATAAGATGGAAATTTTTCCAAGTTTGAGACCTAACAATGGTACATGAATCAAAATATCTTGTGATTTATTTAAATTAGGTTGTTTTGGGAATGATGAAATAGATCAAAGAATAAATTAAATCAGTTAAAAAATCATAAACAAAACTACATACTACTCAGGATTAGGAAGTCCTTGTTTTCCTTCTAGTTATGGATCATCTTCATCATTAGTGTGTGGATCAGGCAGTTGAGATTCACCAGGCTGACCCAATTTTTCATCATAGAGTTGATCTTATTGAAATTAATGGTTAGTGGTAGAGGATGTTGTGTACTTTCAATCAGTAATCCATTGGGAAATATAAGAGAAGAATTTCAAATGTATATATAGAGAGGTGTATGGAGCATCTTGATATCACATTCAGTTTAGTCCAAGACCCGATGAAGTAATAGGCCCCTTTAATAGTTAGTCACGTGTGGGGAATTGCACATCAGTTGTGGATGCTGTATTTGGGAGAGTGGAAGGAGAAAGATATTTTTTGGGAAATATTTCAGAACGAGTTATAGGAAGTGTTCCTTATGTCGACCATGAATGTAGTAAATAGGTAGAGGAGCTATGTATGGTCTATTTCATTTTGTGGGGGTAGGAGTTCCATAGGGGCAGAGATGGTTAGGGGTACGATTCATTTTTTAATTAATCTTTTTTTCATGTTTGATTTTTGAGATTCTCATTACTTTGTTTCACCCACTCTATTGCATGCTTTGTGACTAGATATAGAAGGTAATCGCATGAACCTGGTGTATAGAACCCAAGTTGGAGTCAATATCATCTATTTTGACGTCTTCCAAGGGTGAAAATTTTTTATTGGACCACATCAATCATGTGTGGATCTTTCCTTGCTATAGATTCAGCCATATGATGTCATCCCCTTTATTGAAAAATTGTATTCTATAGGTTATGTTATTAGAAGCTTCCAAAGGAGAGTTGTGTTTTCAGATGTAGATGTACAACATGTGATTTTTGTTGGAAAGCAGGTTTGTCAGGTAGGAAGTCAACCTATAGACCCACTTCATTCCGTTTTCGATATGTATTTGATAGAATCAATTGATTTTGGGATAGTGAAGGTTCCCACGGTAGTTGAGTAATTCCTATATGTTTTCTCCATGAATTTTGGGAGGAATCCCACTCTAATTGATGTTGATTTTGGGATAGAACTTTTTCCCAGTGATACTCTGATTTCAATGGATCCTTATCAGATGACATCTTCTGAGTTGTAGGAGTTGAGGATTCCAATAGAAGACCTAATAAATAAAGTATACATCCAACCTAGTATGTCAATGCTGGGTTATCCATTTTTGTTCGCAAAGAAAGAGGATGTTGTTCTATTGTTGTGTGTAGAAAACCAGATGATGAATGAAGTGACAATCAAGAACCATTACCCCATTTCATAGATCAATGGTCTTTCTGACTCTCTTGAGGGGTGAGTTTGTTTTCTAAGATCAGTCTTCAATATGCATATTACCAGTTGAAGGGTGATGTTGGGTGATTTCCATAAGACTAACATTTGGTGCAGTTATGTGAACTTCAAATTTATAATCATGCCATTTGGTGTTATGAAATAACCATCCATGTTATTAGGGATTATGTACTAAATGTTCCAATAATCCATGAATCAGTATATCATTGTCTTCATCGATGATATCATAATATTCTCAAAGTTAATGTAGGATCATACCAAGAATCTTAGAACAATCATTCATGTTCTTTGACACCACCATATCTATAGAAATTTTCCAAGTGAACGTTATGGAGAACATGGGGTTATTTCCTCAAGATTGTGATGTCTCGGTAGGGTGTGGTGGTAGACCTATTGAAGGAAAAAGTAGGGTTTTTTGGGCTTCACCCATGAATGTGGAAGGGGTTTTTAGTTTTCTTAGTCTTAAAAGCTATTATCAGAGGATTGTACCTAAATTTTACAAGGTAATATACCCTTTTAAAAAATAACTATGATGATAAAATATTATGTGTGTCGTGATTAGTGGAGGAAAATATTCAATTTCTAGAAGACGATGCTGGTTTGAGCTCTAGTGTTGCGATTTCCGGACGAAGGGGTGATGTATAGTTTGTTTTGTGACACATCCTATTTGGGATTGCAATGCATGACGATGTTGAAGAAAGAAATAACCTCTTATGTTTGTAATAAGTTACATCCCCATGATTGTAACCATGACACCAAAAATACAAAAGAATAAGTGTTTTTTTCACTGAAGTGGTGGTGACATTACATTTTTGGGAGCACATTGTGGCTTTACGGATCACAATAGTTTGAGGTATATATTTTTCTAGCATGATATAAAATTCAAGAAACAATATAGGACGACTTTTCATTAGTTTTATGACATTGATATCTTATACACCATTATAAACATAAAATTTATGGCCAAAATTTTGACAAGAAATCCATGGGAGTGTGTTGTTCGGGAGTCTGTGGATTCTCAGAGAGAAATGGAGGAGTTTACAACCTTGCACATAGAGGCATGAGATGATGGTTTTAAAGGATTTTTGTTTCAAAATTGGGTTAAATATTCTATGATGTAGTAGGTGGAGATTTCTTACTAGGAAGACATATTGGAAATAGTTTTTCATGATAATGTTTTCTGTGGTGATGCTCTAGAGGGGTGGCCGGAGGATGATCTGAACCCGATTTATTCGAGGAAGGCTAATTTTTCTATATGTGATGTTTAATGGAGTCCTTATTGAGTTGCATAAATCAACATTAGTAATACACCCATGAGTTTCTATGATTTACCATGGTTAAAGATGCAATTTTGGAATCCTAAAATAAAACACATTCCAGTGGAGTTTGTGGAATGTTGCAAGGTTTTCCCTTTGGTAAAGGCAAAGAATCATGTTCTTTTGGGTTTTTTTCAACCTTAAAATGTACCCAAGTTGAAATGGAATGACATATAAAGGGATTTATACATAGGGTTACCCATAAATCATGGATTTTGTGATGTAATCAGGGTGATAGTGTATTAGTAGATGAAACCCACCCAATTTTTAAGGATCATGGATTCATGCATAGTTGATTCATCGGTGACGATGTATGTGGATGAAGTGGTGTGGTTCCATAGAGTGTGAGGGTGGATAACACATGTTCATCAATTTTTTCCCTTTATTTGGGATGTGGATGTTTTGTAGATGGATTATGATTTTTCCCAAGATTATTAGGTTCTTTGAGTTTTTACGGGGAGTTGGTGGGGTGGTATATTGTTTGATTATTCCACTATGATTTGAGAGGATTAATGAAATCTTCAATATCTCTCAGATTTGATGATATCTTCATGATGGACCCAACATCCTTGACTAGGTAGATGTGTATATCAAGGATAAATATAATTTCTTGGAGTTTCCAGTAGATATCTTAGATCATGATGAGAAGCTTGTTCCTAGATAGAACATTTCAGTAGTTCATTTATTTTGGATGCATTGTGGAATGGAGGAGAGTACATGGGAGAGAGATGTGAATTTTCATCCCAATTACAAAGATTTGTTTTGAATTTTCCTTTTTTTCACTGTGATGTGATGATTGGATATATTTATTATATGTGATGGTTTGTTTTTCTTAGTTTGTGATGTGTGTGTTGTGAAGTATGTTAAATAACATACATATGAAAAATGATGTACTTTATTATTAATCAATAATAATTAATTATGATCTGATTTAAACCATGCATGGGGTTCAGCGCCACCCTAAGAGGATTGTATCTTGACATGCTTGGCTGAATTCCCTTATTCATGTTTTCGAGAAAATGTAGTTTGTTGGTTTTGGGGTTTTGGTGTTATTTTGTTATAGTACTAATTTTTTTGAGTTTTATGGGGGTTGAGATATCATTCCAGTGGTTGTGTGTCAATGGGTTTTTAGAGATTTTTTTTGTGATTTTTTTGGTAGTTTGAGTTGGCCTCTTTGGGTGGTGGTATCATTTGAGGAATGATGATATCCTTAAGGGCTATCTCATGGGGGGTTATTTAGAACCACTTTCCATTCAAGGGTTAGTTTTGGATTCTTGACAGGGAGAACCATTTTATATGTAACTTATGTAATGGTATCATCCTTCTCAGTCTGTTACATTGCATGTTTTGTTTATTGGAGGTGTTTAGAGGACGTAAATAAGATTTTTGGTGCTGAGAGATGGGGTATAGAGTTTTCTAGCCATGTAAATGGATTAAACAAGTTGAAAGTTAGTTTCATGCTGTAAAATGAATTGGGGTGAGTAAAATATCATTAATAAAGAGGTGAAATATCTTTCGATAGAAACCAAACCCCTAAGAATACACGACTTGAAATGTGATTACCAGTCATGTAATACCTTGATAAAGAGTAAATTGGAAAATTATATTCATTCAAACTATAATACATTTATATATGTTTCCATATTCCTATTAATTTTTTGAAAACCCTAAGCACCCTTAGTTGGTCTTCAAGACATTTCCTTCCTATTTTATCTATGGATCCCAATGGTAGTTCGTTGGAAATCTGTGGGGGATCTGTGGTGAGTTCTCCACTCATTCTTATCATTTTACATTTTTTCTTCTCCAGGGTATCTACAGAGGTGGTGTTTCTTGGTTTGGTGAATATTTGGGTTGTGGTTTGGTAATACATGGTGCGATATAGGTTCATCTATGGTTCTCAAGGTGCAGTTGTGGATCGCATGCATTCTTCTTCACCAGAAGGTGCACAACTATTCAGAAAGCCTTGTTGAGGCTGGATTTCCCTTGTTACTCTTTATTGTGTATCATACAGGAAGGGATTTCTTTTGATTCTATAAGGATCATTTTTTTCCCATTATAAATGAAGATAAATAATTTGATAAATTGAAATGTTTATGTGTAAATGGGGTTTTATTTTCATGTTTTTATGGATTTGATATTAATTTGATATTTTGGATTGTATTGGATTGATTCCCCAATGAAAATTGAATTCGTTGGGGGATTCTTATATGCTAGATATATGTATTGTGTCTTCTGTGACTGTTTTGGTATTAAAAAATGTATGATTTTTAATTAATTATATTTGGCTAATGAAATTGTTTCTAAAGATTTTTTTTTTGTGATAACTCCCCTAAAATAAAGTGGAATGAGATAAAAGTATATTTTGTAAATCTATAAGAATGATCATGATGTATTGAGATTGTGATTGTGATGGTGTTCAAGAAGATTTGTGGTTTGTTTGGTTGTTCTTCTTTGGCAGCGAGGTGGCAGTTCGTTTAGACATGCTTGTGGGGCGGTGAGGTGGTGGTTTGTGGACCATGATTTTTTGGGGATGTGAGGTTATTGTTACATTTTTATAGATTCATGGGAGGTGGGGGATTAAATAAAATAATTTTTAATGATGTTTGAAATTTTTTGGTTGGTTTGGTATAATTGGATTAAAATAGTTAATGTATACTAAATAATGTGTTGTGTGGTTACATGTGGTTGATAATATGTAATAAATTGAATGGGTGTTAATTGTAGAGTAAATGTGAACCCATATTAGTTTATTAGAGATCTTAACATTCTAAAATTACTATTTAATACATTAATGAATTCATTTAGAGTTGGATAAAAAAGGTGAAGATTTTGGGAGTTGGTTTTTTGATATCTCATATGTTTTTCATCAGTGTTTCATTCAATATATACATATATACTTTTATTTTACATGTGATTTCTATAGGTACCCCACCCACATTGACCACTATGGCTCGAACATCTGTATAGAGATGTGGGGGGGGGGGGTCATTCCATAGAATCTCGATATGATAATGGTCAGATGAACACCTGATCTTCCCTATTCCCTTTTCCAAGAGTGGTAGGTATTTAATAGGCTCTAATGGCTAGTTGGATATTAGTGAATGAGATGATGAGATGTGGTATCCCAGGTGACATTGGATGAGTTGTGATGTTGTGTCCTAGGTGTCTTTGGTATGATTTTTGATGTCATGTCCTGATTTTCTTTGGTATAAGTTATGATGTAGTATCCCAGGAATATTTGGGATGATATGAGACGTGTTGTGAGGTTCAGATATGTGTGGGCCAGATGTGTTGTGAGGCATAGGTCTATGTTGTCCATATGTGTTGTGAGGTCCAGATGTGTGCTGGCAAGACACATTGTGAGGTTCAGGTGTGTGTAGATGGGATTTTAAGTGTTATATTCGAAAGAGGTGGGAGCGCCATGATATGTTCCATTATGTTTTCAGAGTGGATATAGTATGGTTATGTGGTGTAGGGTACCCTATCATTGATGTGATTTTGTTATAATATATTACTTGACTTTTGATATTTGGTGTGCTAGCCTTGGTGAGGTTGGCTTTGGTATGTATACCTATTTAGGTGTTGTTTGGTTCTACAGTTTTCTCGAAGGGAAATTAGTATTATTCTTTCAAATGTTCATGCAAGACTTTGGATTTCCAACACAGTAAAAATGTATGATCATGCAATGTATATAAAAATTTTCTCAGTTTTCCAAGATAATTTCACAAACAGAATAGGGAATTACTTGTTTAGAACTTCGATTAACTGTAGTATTTCTCCCTAAGTTTACATTTGGGTATTTAATTTGTAGAATTTTACACGTATTGATTTAATTTATTCATTCATGTGGGATAGTTTTTATCTTCTCATTTATAAATTTCCTAGAGTTGTGCGTGGATGATTCATTTATTCTCGTAATCCTATATTATAACAGATGGTAATGCCTCCCGTACATGAGATTTTTTACACCCTTTAGTCACCAACTCGGGGCCTACTGGAGGTGGGACTCATGGGTGATTAACAATCTCTCATCATTATGGTATCATTGGATAGAGGGTTTTGTTATTTTATTTTATCCTGTATGATATTATTTTCATGTTAGTAGGGAGTTACATTTCATTATTATGAATGAAATACTTTAGTATATTTTTTCAATAATAGTTTTCTAGATTTATTTATTTCTATTTTCATTATGGAATATTTTATAATGTGTCATGAGTTAATGAAACATATAAGGTATATGGTGAAATATTATATGTCCATACATGTATGTGATTGCGACACTAGTTATGGAAATATAAAAATTATAAAAATAATGGAATTAATATTTTTCAAATAGACTGAGAGATATTAATTATTTGGTTTTTATAAAAATTAATTATGTGTGGTACACTACATCAAAAAAAACATTTGGGTATGATTCAAATAATGTAGAACATTATTGGGCAATTCATTTTATATACATAAGGTTGTGGCCGGGATCCTCAATGTGGTATAATGATACATGAATACATAGTGAATGTAAGTATCCTATGGTGGGTAGTAATCAAGAGTATGATATGATTGATGTATATATATATATAAATATATGTGGGTGAAAACCTTATAGCTTATGTACATACATTTTAGATACATAGGGATATTCGGGCAGGGAATTGGATGATTCTTCATGAGTTTTTTCTTTTGTGGGCTATGAATTATGGGATATTTGAGAGATATAGGTGATGTTGAGATGTGTTTTATGATATTGGCGAGTTGAGTAATATGGTTATGAAGTAAGGTGTTTTATTTCTATTTTTAGGGAAATTTTTTGATATATGAGTGTCGGCTGGGAGATGGGTTATGTAACTATATGATATTTCACGTTGCATTTTCATTAAAAATGTGGGGGATTGATAGATTGATTTAAACGAAAAATGTAACTAAATTATGCCTCATAATATTATATTACCATTGAAATTAAGCCTTTTAATTGGAAAATATAAACCCTGGTGAAAAATTTATTAAAATTATTTCTAAATAAATATTAATTTTAATAATAATAATATTCAATTATTAATTCAAAAGATAAACTTATGCTTAAAATGCATTTTCTTCAAAAATAACAATATTATGAATTCTTTTTAAAATAATATATATATTTGAAATTCTTATTAACAATAATATATATTTTTATATAAATAAAAAATTTACTCTAATTTTTTAATAAATTTATAGAAAACTAGATTAATAATTGTGAATACTTTTCAAAATTATTTTCTATTAAAAAAAATTATTTTAATTTAAGTATTTTATAAAAAAACTCAATATAAAAATATATAATATTAATTTGTTGAAATGAAAAATATTTTTTGATATTTATTACAGCACTACCTTAAAATATATTTTTGTCTTCTGTGAAATAATTTTTTTATAATTGAAGAGTAAAAAATATAGATCTTAATGAAAACTATTATTATTTTTTATTTAATTAACATATAAAAGTGAATAAGAATTTAGTAAAAAAGGAAAAATCATTAAATACATAGTTAATTGATTAAATTATTTATTTTGAAATATCATTTTTTTCTTATAAAACATTTGATCTAAAATTTAGAACATTTGTGAAATTTAATTATAATTAAAAACCTACTTTAACAATTTTATTTTTAAATAAATAATTCAATTTAAATATAATTTTTTGGCTAGATTTGTAAGAAACATAATTATTTTTTATTTCAAAAATAAACAATTCATTTCAATAAATTTAAAAACATTAATAAATTGATGATAAAAATAAAATTTATGTTTAAAAGCACACATTTTCTAAAATTTGGTTTTATAGTTTATGTGAAAAAATCATAAAATCAAAAATTCTGTCATTTAAAAGGTATATATGATTTAATTATTTTTCTATTTTAGATTAACATCATTATATTATTTAGTAAGATAATTTTCATTTTTGAGAATAAATATATGTTACTGAGTTAAATATTAGATAGAGCAAATTTTTTTTTGAAAATAATGATACTTTTATAAATATTTTTTATTAAGAAAAATAATTAATTTTATTAAATTAAGACACTAATATGATGTTTCAAAACATTTACAAAATTTCTTAATAATAAATTTTCTTTTAATCAATGTTATTTAGGATTATGAAGAGTTAATGAAAAAAGTGTTATTTTTATACCAAAATATTTTTTACAAAACATTACATATCATAAATTTATATTTAAATTTATTATATATATTATTTGAATTTGATTTAATAGATTCAAATTTAGGATTAATTATATCAAATCTTTTTATAAAGGGTAGTGTTTTATTTTTATTAGAAAAATAATAAAAAATTTTATAACTTAATGAATATTAATATGTTTTTAATATGTAATATAACACAGATCGAATTTTATCTTATTAATTTTAAACATCTAACTCCTAGAAAACCATTTAAAATAATTGAATTCATAATTAAACTTATCATAAAAAATTTATTCACCTAACTCACCTAACTCTCATGAAATTCTATATGTACCCATTACTTAGCATTATTTTCCAATGATTTTTTCCTCCTTTTCCACTATAAATGGTTTTAAATTCTTCGACCATATAGAAACACCTTTTTTTATAAATTCACATAAATCCCATCCCAATATTATTTTCCTAGATCCCATGGACAAGTTTAAAATCTTATTTCGAAATGAATTCACACCAATTAGTTCATTTTCAAAGGATACTTCAAGAGATGATCCAAATTCTAATTGTTAATATTACATAACCTTTGACATCTTATATTTAAAATATCATCTACCATCCAAAAAACAAATTAAATAAATTTTAGTGGAATTAATATAAACTATTAAGCTTAAATGTTATTTTATTTATGGTATAACTCTTATCTATTCCCATCATACTCAACTAGGATAGTAAAAATGTATCCCAAACATGTGTGCAGACTACCGCCACTATTAAATAAAATATTTCATTTTTTATCACATCATTTCCACGATGATCATTGATATTATATTACTTAATAGGAATTATATTTATTATATGAAATTTATTTTTGAATTATAAATTTTCAATTTAATAAGTAATATTATTAATAAAAAATCACTATAAATCTGACCACCTAAAACAATAATGTAAAAAGTATTCTTTATTTTTTAATAAGTGAAAAATTCAATTTCATTTATTTTCATCCAGAATCTCTATCCAATTATGAATGAAAATTTTATTAAAATATAAATAATCCATAATAATTTTTTTTCTAAATATACTATTATAATTTAATCTCTCTAATAGACATACTTTGACACATATTGTAACATATTTTTATTTAGTCACTTAACAGCTTACAAGAAAATTGTTATAAATTTCTATAAATTAAGTAATAAAAAATATATTTTTTATTTTTCATAATATAATGATTCAATCATGGAACTAGGTTGGTAATAAAAAAATAACTCAACAAATAACATAACACCAATCATTTGTTAAAAATCACTAGAACATTCGTATTTCAAATTGTGTTTATATGAACAATGATAAAAACTCATTGAATGAAATGGTTATGTTATAAAAAATAATGAATCATGAAATAAATAAAATAATATGATATAATAATTATGATCATTAGTTTAAGAGTTCATACTAACCCCATGTTTTGGTAACTATTTCATTATTATCAAGCCTACTCAGACTCGATAGTGAAGATAAATAGTAGATAAAAAATGTAATTTTGGGGAATTGTTATAAATAAAGTGTATAAATGGTTATAGAAAAGAATACAGTTATTAAATTTGATATTAATATATTTATTTTTTTTACCCAGGATCTTAATGTGCATTCGACTACACTAAAAAATGAGATTATGGGCTCTAATTTTTAATTTTTACCCCTTTAGACATATTTTATATTATACCACATTTTTTATATAGAATGATTTATCTAATAACTAATTAATTTTGTTTAAAATGTTAATTTATTTCATAGGTTTTAGAGATACATAGCTTTTTCTATCATTACATGTACATAATTTCAAAAGATACTAAAGGATTAAGATTTTTTATAACTCCACACTCTATGTTGTGTAATAATAATTTTTAATAAATTTATTATTCACTATAATAGTTTACTAATCCAAAAGAGTGTACCTAATACTAAATTATATTCCAATATTTTCGAATATTATATTTAAATTCATATATAATTCCTTGATAAAATTTATTGATAAAAAATATTACTTTTTCTAGAATAATTGATCTCAATCTTAATGATGGTTTCACCAAAATTTTTAATATTTTACATTACCTCAAATGTAATCTTTGTTTAGAAGCCAAATTTTGTTCCCTTAAGTGTGCTTTTTTATTAGTTTTATCCTCTAATTAAAGGGATTTTTTATAAAATTCTAACATTGTTTTCATAAAGAGGTATTACAAATATTAATATGGATTTCCATCCATTATGAAAAATTTATCTTACATTCCACCTTTTATTTTAAAAACATCTACTTATTCTTCATAGATATGTTATTAAATATTTTTTGAAATTTCAATTTTTTCTAATGTTTTGAAATAACAATTTAATAACTATATGGCTTTTTCAAGGCTCTATTATTAAAACGTCATATTATAAGTAATTTTTTTAAAAATAATTTTTTAAAATATTATATCTCTTTATAAGAATAATTAACGATATTTATTTCCAAATATTTATTTTAAAAATTACTTTATTTAAATTTTCCATAAATGTCCTTCTTGGAATTTTTTTTTCAAAATAACCCATAATTTGTCCATTTATAACAACATTAAATGGATTTTGAAATAACAAATTTATGGTTTTGATTTAATATTATTCCTTATATCAAAAACCAATATTTCTATTAAAATTATTTTTTATGAACCAAAAATTATAACTACTTAGAAAACAATCAATTATAAGAATATTTTACATGTCTTAATTGCCAACGTTTATTAGGTCAGTTTTAGTGATTCCACATTGAAATTTTATGTAACACATTTTACATTCAATGCATTCCATATGACATTTTAATTATTTTTTAGTGGAAATATATGTATGGATGGTTTATTGGAAGTTAATATATATCCCTATAATGATTTTTTTAAATAATATGTGCTAAGAATTATACAATAGATTATTCATCACATGCTAATGGATTAAAGACCAGGAATTTCCTCGTAATTTTTTTAAAAAACATGAGAATTTTATGATTCCCCAAAAATTAATGGAACGTGTGTCTGAGGTCCGGAGTGCCCAGAAAATATGTCTGAACTTTGGTTCAGGTACGCTTAGAAAATGTGCGAGCGGGTTTTTCTATCTTATGAACCGTTTCTCAAAATTGAAATCCAAGGGCACCGTTGAACTCACATCGCCAATATTATCTTAAAGTGACATTCACCTTGATGGAAGTTGGTCGAGGGTGGAAGTTAGTTTTTCGGTTTTCATGAATGAATAAAATAAAGATAAAGTTGAGAAGTAGGGACCACCAAACCTTAACTTCCCATGAGAGGTTATGGTGGCGGGGACCACCCGAGCCTTACCTCCCATGAGAGGTTATGGGGGGGACCACCCAAGGCCTAAACCACTCAACTCCCTCATTAAATGTGGGGGATCCTCTTCAACTCTGACAATATTAATTGTTAAAACCCTCCTCCATAATAATTAATCCAACACACCACTTTCACTATTCCAACCTATGACATTAATTTAACCTCATTTGAATTTTATGCCAACAAACATAATAGATCCCATAATCTATTTTTTGGGGGAAATTATTTTCTTTTGGTGGAATTGGAAGAAATCACCCCAACGAAGAATGCGTTCTTCCATGAAGAATTCTCTTGCTGACAAAGAATGCCTTCGACTATGAAGAACAAACGAACGAGCCTGGGATCAAAAGCGTGTGGCGGGTGTGAAGAATACTAATATCTTCGACTTCCTCTGATGTGTGACGTGTTCCTCTATGAAAAATCAACGTCTGTACTTCCTTTTATCCCCAATGTCAATTAAAAACCCGAGGTAGGGGTTTATTTTCATGTGAATATTTTCCTATTTTTCTTTCTATGGTTTCTTTTGCGGTTTGGGAATAAAACATTGCGGGAGGTTGTAAAGCTTTCCATTCTTCATTCATGATCTTTTTGAGCCATATTCTACCACCATAACATGTAGGGTACTGGCCATACCAACCTGGAATGACTATTCCGAAAATCATATGGTGTTCTTCGCGATAGAGGAGGACGGAAACCATCCATGGTTGGGGCATGAGAATGGAGGTTAGCACCACTGTCAGCCACGAAAAAGGCGACGGTGCCACCCCTGGCCTATGGAAGGTGGGATTTGGGGCAGTCACCACACGGGCCCTAGGGGATAGGTCGTGACAATTTGGTATCATAAGAGATAGTTCTACCGCAGAACATTGGACTCTGATCATTATTTTAATGGAAATAGTGTTATGTGTAGTGAGTGTGGTTATCAGTTTATGAAATCTAGTGTCAGTGCTATGACTGACGTATCCATACACTAGGACCCTGACTTCTGATTTCCATCCTAGTTCATGAAAACACCGATTGCATGTGTGTTTTCAAGAGTTTTCATTGTAATCTTTTTATGTTAGCTCACCAGGTATAAATTATTAACAGTGTCCCACCTGTTACTTTTCAGGATGATTCTACACAAACAGATAGCTAGGGTTCCGATATATATACTCACTGATAGTCCACAGATCGATGATGCCTCAATGCAAGAACCTCTTCCTTTAGAGGCACCAACAGAGGCACCAGTTGTACCTTTCCTCATTGGGCCATTGATGTCAACAGCCCCAGCATCAGACGGTGAACGCTGCTTGATCGCATTGCACGAGTTCTCATGCCAGAGGCCTCCCAGGTTCAGGGGATGGACAGACCCACAGGCGGCTGAGGATTGTCTAGAGGCTATTGTTAGAGTCTTTTGACTCGTAGGGAAATCAACTAATTTCATTGTGATCCTAGTATCTATCCTTCTATGAGAAGCAGCCGAAAGATGGTGGAGTTTGATGGTCTTAGTCCACTATGACGTGACACTTCAATGAGCAGACTTCGAGAGCCTATTTCAGGCAGAGTTTCTACTAGAGACACTTCATGTAGTGCGCATATAGGAGATCCTTTATCTACAGTATGGTACCATGATAGTAGCTCAGTATTCAGCGAGGTTCACAGACTTCTTACATTACTCCACCGATATGGTGCATGACCCTTTCTTCAGGGGTCTAACCTTTGTGCAGGGGATATGGTAAGAGATACATGCTTTGATGATCTCACTCAGCATCACGACGTAGGTGGGGTGTTAGAGAGAGCCCTCTTGGTGGAGAGATTCCTTGCTGAGCAGACACCAGTAGCGTGACCCCCTACCTGTCATCACGTAGCAGAGTCTTCTGCTGCTGGAAACAAATAGATGTTGCAGAGGTCCTAGAGGACCAGTTCTATAGGTGGACGACCACATGACATAGTATTGGTTGTGCGGGGCACCCGAGGAAGAACCAGTCAAGAAAGGATCAAGCAGTGTTACTCATGTGGCCGGGTGGGTCACATGGCTGGTTACTGCCCGACCCACCGTACGAATGATCAGAAAATAGTTGAAGAACTGCCCAGGCAGAGATAGAGATTCAATAGAGGAGGTCCACAGGGAGCAGGCTAATGTGGCAGAGGAGATGGTCGTGCAGCTGGCGGTGGACGACGATTCAAAATGTTACTGCCACCACCAACATGAGGTTCACCCTGACCACATGGAGTAGGTGGACTGAGGAGAGCTCAGCTCTAGGCAGCTAAGGATTAAATTCATGGCACTCTAGAGATGACACAAGATACAATCTTTGTCTGCTCCACCATAGTTTTTGTACTTATAGACACAGGTTCAAGTCATTCATTTATTTCCACTTTCCTCGTTCGGAGCTCGGAAATTCCAACGTAGTCGTTGGATAAATCCTTGTGGCTTGAGACTCCTATGGGAGCAGATTTGATGATTACACAATGGTCCCAGTAGTTTGAGTTTACTTTAGGAGGCGAGAGATTCAGCTGGGATCTCCTAGTAGCAGCATCGAGGCCTTACGACTTCATCTTGCATATGGAATGATTATCTACAGTCCATGATCTGATAGACTATATTAGGCACAAGATGTGGTGTGTCCGCACTGATGGGACCAGGTTTACATTTACTTGCGAGAAGGGATCCTTAACAGCATAGAATGGACTTATCCGGAGGATATTACAGCCAATCACTCATCAGTTGACTAGCCTTATCCTCAGATCCATTGATATGGAGAGTCCGAGCTATTTGTAGTGGTGGACCAGTATGCAGATATTTTCCCTGGTGTTGTTTCGGGTCTACCTCCTCACAGAGAGGTAGTCTTTTACATTGACTTGTTCCCTAGGACGGAACCGATATCTACACCTACATATCATATGGCTCCCGCAGAGCTTCGTGAGCATCAGGTACAGTAGGAGGACTTACAGGGGAAGGGGTTCATCTGGACCAGTGTTTCACCTTGGGCAGCCCCGATTTTGTTCACCATGAAGGCGGATGGGAGATTCAGGCTTTGTGTTTACTATCGGCGCCAGAACTGGGTGACCGTGAAGAACTAGTATCCACTCCTAAGGATTGACAACCTCATTGATTACTTTAAGGGAGCACGGTGGTGCTAAAAGATAGTCCTCGAATTCGGCTATCTCCAGCTCAGAGTATGAGATGAGGATGTGAAGAAGATGGACTTCAGGTGTCGGTATGGCCATTACGATTAATTGGTTATGCCATTCTGCAAAAAAAAACGCTCTAGTATTGTTCATGGGACTCAGGAACATGATATTCCAGCCATACCATGATTTATTTGTAGTGGTCTTCATAGACGACATTATTATATACTTGACTACTAAGGAGGAGCATGCCTATCATTTGAAGATAATACATGACACACTCCAGAAGAACCATCTTTATGGTAAGCTCTCGAAGTTCCTGTTCTGGATCCAAGAGGTTGACTTTCTGGGACATGTCATATCGGAGGCTGGAGTTGCAAAAAATACAAAAAAGATTAAGGCAGTAATTTCTTGGGATCCACCCAGGAGTGTGATGGAGGTACGAAGTTTCCTAGGATTGGATGGATACTACCAGATATTTGTGCCATATTTCTCTAGAGTTGTAACACCACTATTAGTCTTGATGAAGAATTTTCAGCCCTTCGTGTGGTCAGAGAGATGCTAATAGAGTTTTCAAGAGCTGAGTTAGAGGCTGAATAGTTCCCCCATCATGAGGCTTTGGAGGAGGGTGCAGGGTACGTAGTTTACTATGACTCATCTAGGAACATGCTCGGATATGTTCTAACACAGGAGAAAGATGTGATTGCATATGTTTCTCAATAGTCGAGACAACATGAGAAGAACTATGCTACCCATGACCTGGAGTTAAAAGCATTTTTATTCTCCTTTAAGATGTGGAAACACAATCTGATGGATGACCGTTTTATAGTGTATTCTGATCACAAGAGTGGTAGGTATAACTTCTCCTATAATTAATTGAACCTGAGACATCGATGATGGCTTGAGTTCCTCCAGGACTATTACTTCGAGACAGTCTATACAATTGGAATGGGGAACGTTGTAGCAGATGCACTTAGCATGAGTTTTGGTTTATAACTCCTAGGTGAGGCAAAGGAGCAGCTTGCCGCTTTACAAATATACATTATGGATAAAGATGGAGCATGTTTTTTATTATCTCAAATAGTCAGTCCCCCACTTCTTCAGTGAGTCCGGGATGTGCAATGGGGGGACGCTGATTATAAGACACAACGTGCTTAGATATCCAAAGGATAGGCACCTGATGGATTTTCTTAATGCAGGGAGAACATCATCCTTTTCAGAGGATATACCATGGTACCAGTGTCACATCAGGAGGATTTGTTGAGGGAGTTCCACACATCCCCTATAGCAGTACATCTAGGAGTGGAAAAGATGTACCAGGATCTTTGACGACAGCACTGGTGGCCATGAATGAAGAAAGTAGTAGCTGAGTTTGTCTCTCAGTGCCTCAATTTTTTGCAAGTGAAGGTGGAGCATCTGGTACCAGTAAGCTTGGTTCTGCCTTTAGATATCCTAGAGTGGAAGTGGGGTGGGATATCTGTGGACTTCATGATAGGACTTCCACGTACATCCATGGGACAAGACTTTATATTGGTTAATGTTGAGTGACTCACCATATTGGACCACCTCCTACTGATCAGAGTGCAGGTTCAATAGTGAGCATTGGATGCCTCGATGTGTAGTATATTTTGTGGCTACATTGATTACCCTTGACGATTGTCTCCGGTCGTGATGCACGTTTTACATCCTGGCTATGGAAGGGGTTGTAGGAGGCTTTCAAGACATAGCTTCGTTTGAGCACTGCCTTCTATCATCCTATGCATGGAGAGACTGAGCAGACCATTCATACCATCGAGAACATGCTACATTCATGCATCCTCAACTTTGGTCACAATTGGGAGGATCACTTTACTTTGGTGGAGTTTTCATACAACTACAGTTATCAATCCACCATTGGGTTGGAACTTTTAGAGGTATTGTATAGGCGGCCTTGAAGATCACCTTTGTGCTAGAATAACCTACGGGAGTCAGCACTAGTGGGACCAGAGATTGTACGGGCTACCACAGAGAAGGTGGAGATCATCTAGGAGTGGATGAAGACTACACAGAGAAGGAAGAAGTCATATGATGACAGAAGATAGGGACCTTTGGAGTTTGAGGATGGTGACCACATCTTTTTATGGGTCTCACCTCGATGAGGTTTGTAGAGATTTGGCTGAGGTGGCACGTTATCTCCAAGTTTCATTGGACCATTTCAGGTCCTCATCGGAGTTGGTGAGGTGGATTACCTCTTAGCTCTTCCCCCTCAGTTTCACTGGGTGTACAATTTCTTCCACGTATCCTAGCTGAAGAGATACATGGAAGACGCTTCTCACATCATCGATCATGGGGATCTTGACGTCGACGATGGGGAGACTTTTACGGATGTTCCAATAGAGATTGAGGATCGATAGTAGTAGTTCCTTTGTGGATGGTCGATACATCTGGTGTGTGTTCTCAGGCCATACAGGAACTTCTAGGAGAGCACATGGGGGTAGGAGGATCAGATGTGTGCTCAGTACCCCCACTTGTTTACCTAGTTTAATTTGTGGCTTATGGGGATGTAGAGCCTAGAGGTGGGGAGAAGGTAAAGACACAAAATTTCTATGTAGTTTTTTTTAAAAAAATTGGATATTTCACAAGTCCGCTAAAATATATGGAATGTGATTGTGTGGCCCGGAGTTCCCAGAATGAATTTATGAACTTATTTTCTGGTTCATTTAGTAAATGTGCGAGCAGGTTTTTCTAACTTTTGAACCAGTGCTTGTAATTGAAATCTGAGGGCATCGTTGAACTCGCAGCGCCGATATTTGAATAAAGAGACCATCACCTAGAGGGAAATTGGTCGATGGTGGAAGTTAGTTTTTGGCTATTCGTGAATGAATAAAATAAAAATAAAGTTCTATAGCTTATATTTTTTTATTATTTGTTAAAACCTCCTTGTATAAGTTGAAAAGTGGGGACCACCAAACTTTAACCTCCAATGAAAGGTTATGGTGGGGGGTACCACCTGAGCCTAGCCTCCCATGAGAGGTTATGGTGGTGGAGACAACCAGAGTTATAAACCTTTCAACTCCCTCATCAAATGTGGGATATCCTCTTCAACTCCTCCAATATTAATTGTTCCAACCCTCCTCCAAAATAATTAATCCAACGCACCACTTTAATTGTTCCAACATATGACATTAATTTAACCCAATTTGAATTTTTTTCCAACAAACATAATAGATCTCATAATCTATTATTTTTTGGGCTATCATTTCATTTTGATGGAATTGGGAGAATGCTCACCAATGAAGAACATGTTCCTCCATGAAGAACACTCTCTGCAATGAAGAACTCTGTTGACTATGAAGAACCAACGAATGATCCTAGGATCAGAAGCATCTGGCGGGCGCGATGAACGTCGATATCTTCAACTTCCTCCAACGTCGGATGTCTTCATCTACAAAGAATCGACATCTGTACTTCCTTATAGCGCCATCAACAACGAGAAACCTGAGGTAGGGTTTTATTTGCATGTGAATATTTATCCCTTTTTCGTTACTTGGATTCTTTTTCAGTTTTGGAATGAAACATTGTGGGAGGTTGTAAAGATTTATGTTCTTCTATCATGTTCTTGTTGAGCCATATGCTACCACCCTAAAGAAGAGGGTATGGGACAAACCTACATTTCTCTACCCTTCCACAAATCTAGTGGTGTTCTTCGTGATGGAGGAGGACAGAAACCATCCTTGTTTGGGGCATGAGAACGGCGGCCAACACCGCCGCCTGCCGCGATGAAGGCCACGATGCAACGACGTCGCCCCATGGCCTCCGCGATGACCACAGCCCCGCTGCCGTTTGCGGCTCCCCGCCGACATGTGACTTACTGCCACCCCACGGTCGGACGACCACCCTACTACTGGACAACCTTCCCATGAGGCTAAACCATCCCCATGCAGACAGACCACACCCATGCGGACGGACCACTGCTATACCCCGCGTCCAAACTATCGTCGCCAGCCGAGCTGCCCATCGGCATCACACCCTCGCGGTACCCTTCGTGACCTCGTGGCCACCCACGGCCCTATGCGGCCCATCGCAGCCTGTCGACAGGACCCAACAGGCCGTGTCGCTCTGCAGGCCGGCCAGACCCAGCGTGTCGGCCCATGCCTGGTTGGGCTGGGTCGGTCCGACCGGGTCAGATCGGACTGTGGCCCACTACGACCCATTTACCTTCTTTTGGCCATAAAATTGGCACCAGACATCCATTTGATAATCCAAAAGTGATGTTTAGTTCCTAGGAGTGAGACAGTCCCTTTGAGTTATATCCTACTAAGATTTGGATTGATATGGGGTACGGTCAGGATTGATCAATCACTAGTCCAACCGGGCCACTAGGACTGAAATGCTAATAACTCAAAGACTGGGAATCTGATTGATGCGCCGTCTCTTGCATTGAGACCCCTATAACATTGTAGGCTGTTGAGAAACTTCTTCGTTGGACTTCATGGTAGTTAGATTATCGAATAGTAGTTGTGGAGCAGATCCTCCTAGAGACGAGCGACCAAAGTGCAGGAACCCAGTGGCCAGCTGAGACTTGATTACTGATGACTGTTTCGACTCGGAGTGACATGACATGCCCAGTGGGGAAAGCCTTGGTGATGGTGAAGATCCAAAGTTGGGAGAAACTTGGTGGTACATCATACCCATAGTACTCGACAGGAGGTGTACCTCAGCAGGTCATGAGGGGGAGTGCCTTGGTGATGCGGTAGACCCATGGTGGGGAGAGCCTTGGTGACACATCAGAACTATGGTACTCGACAGGAAGTGTATCTCAGTAGTCCAAGGTCCGTGGGAAGAGCCTCTATGTGACGCTGTAGGCCCACTATACTCGATTGAGTATGAGTTCTCCAGCATCAGAGGTGTTCGACATTGTTACTAGGAATGTAACTTCATACTACCCCTAGATTAAATCCTGGTGTGAGCCGAGTCAGTACCTATGTGTTTCCTTATGATTGAGATAGATTACTTCATAAATTTGGTATATGTATGGGCATATATAAATGTAGGGTTATATATTGATTTAATTAATTGTGGTTTATCCTTGGTGTATTTATTAAGACCTAAAGGGTCTCAGTGTCCCTACTACATATTGTTATACTCACCCCTACACGGGCTATGCCCGCACCTTGTTGTGTTGGATGTAGATGAAGGACAGCACTGACTGATGATGAGGGTACCCGGACTGGAGGTAGCTCAGAGGTGGACCTAGAAGAGGCCTATCATAGAGATGACCGATCGAGGGTTGTACCTAACCCTCAGGTAGGATCCTTGGTGGGTGATCACAAGAGCTGTTCCAGTTACATGTACTTTCAATTGTCTTGAACATTCCAGTTTTCCTTGTACTAACCGATTGGGCTTGTATTTTTCCCCCTTTTAACTTACTATACTCACTCTGTTTCTTTTAATTTTAATTGAGTTTTTATATTTCTATTTGCTTGGTTTTATGTGTTACAGGATATAAAGGCAATGCATTCCCAGTTTTAGGGAATATGCCTTCGGTGCTAATCACCATCCCCTGGCCTCTGGAAGGCGGGATTGGGGTAGTCATGACCAGGGCCCCGAGGGACGAGTTGTGATAATTAATTTAGTTAATTTTATTCATAACTACCAATTTAAAAGGTGAGAGATAATTTTTTTTGAAAAACTAATATTATATGTATTTGGTAAAACTTAGTCTTGTGTGTAGCGCACACTATCTAATAATGTTATCATTATGTGTAAAAAACTAACTTAGAGTCTCATGAATTTATAACTACATAATATATTGATTTTTTTAGAATTATTAAATATCTTTTAGCATCTTGAAATATTATATTCGCTCTGATGCTTGGTCTTGTGTGTTAAAAAAGAAATTTAATAAAATGTTTTTTTAATCATAGTGTGCTAAATTCTAACAAACATAAAGAAATTGAGTCCTTGCAATTTAAACTGGATCTCAGTAATATATTGAATGAAAATTTTAAATAATATTATTGAAAAAATAATATAATAAATTATTTAAAAATATATTCTCTTCATAAGATATAATGTGATGTATAGAAGTTATATGATATAATCACATAACATGGTTTCTATATAAGAGAACATATTTGGGAAATGATTACATAGACAAGGAAGTGAAAAATAACACCAAAATAATGAGGGGGGTGATATAGAACACGTTCATGAGGTAGTAGGATATGATAAAAAAATAAACTATAGTTTTGAGAATTGTCATTTATATCTTCAAACATGAGGATAATTGGAAAAAAAATCATAACCATTTTTCCTAAATCTGATTAATTAATTCACACTCTATGAATATAAATACATAAACTTGCCTGATAAAATTCTATTTCATAATCAAAATTCTATTCCTTGGTTGACCATGGAACAATTTTAACATCATCTCTTAGCATAGGATGAATAGTATGGTTAAATAATACATTAATATAGAAAAAATTATCCAAATGAATTCTTAGTCATTTTGAAATATGGTTAACCACATGTCACTTCAAAAATTTCAACTTATGAAAAAATAGAAGATCACTAAATTTGAAAAATTAACTAATCATTATTCAGAAGTACCCAATGTAGATAAAAAATAATCACATTTGAATTATATTCAATCCTTCATTGTGTATTATATTTAAACATAAAAGTAACATGAATTTCCATAAAACCCTATTTAAAACATGCATGCTTACTGGTTACTTATGTAAAACATAGATTATTGGAAAAACTCTTTAAATCAAAAAAATGTTGTTTTCTGTATCAATAATAGAATAATTCTTTTTAGAGATCTATTAATTATTTATTAGGTAGTTATTTCTATAATATTTACATTATCTATATCAGTCATATCTTTATAAATCCATATTTATATCAAAATAAAAACGCATTATGGGTTATCTTTCCTTCAACGATATGTTTTCCTATAATGTTAACTTCGTACTAAATAATTTTTCTTAGTACCCTTCAACATAATCCCATAAATCATTAAGGAAATAGTATTGTAGTACGGTCTATACATATTTAATAACTTTAATGATGAGAAAATCAACAATCAATCACTTTAATATAATATATCATAAATAAAAATATAGAAAGTCAATAATCATTCAACCTTTGTTGTCCCAATAGAATAAACATTAAATTGATATAATAGAATCATCTATGGAATATTTCATTAGTTCTTGGGTAATTAATTTTCATAGTTCCCCATGTTTATATGGTTGAAACACTTGATATTACATTTTAATATCATCTATTTGCATTCTTTTTTCTACTGACACTTTTCTCTAAACATACAACTAACTCTCAATCCCTTAAGTAACTTCTTATGGTGATTATTTCCACAGTTATAACATGAAGGAAAATAACTCACCCCCTTATTCAATTTATCAATTAGTTTTTTTCTCTTCTACTTCTTCATATTTTTCCATTACATTTCATAGGACTTAAAAAATTCCTTCTCTATCATTGTAGCACATAAAACTATTTTATCGTATGAAGATGATGTCAGAGACTCTATCACCCTTCTAAAACTCTCTAATATAACTTAAATTAATTGTTTAATAATGAATTAATGTTGTTTATGAAATACTTTAAATGAGTTGATAAATATATAATGTTATCTTCATACTCCTAAACACAAACTAAAATATTTTTATTTAAAATAAGTAACTTTTTTCATCTTAGACTCTTTCTCATGTGGGAAATATTTTTCAATTAATGTATCCTTAAATGATTTACATTTCATGAGTTCTATTTTTCATCCACCTCTATTAGTATTGATCAATGGCCAACAGTTATTAGCATAACTATTGAGAAAATACCATACAATTGAATCATTTTTTTATAACCACATCCCAATACCACAAATATCTTCTCAAAATACTTAGTTTATTTCCCATCTACCATTCAATAATTAGTCCCACTAAATTATGGAGACCTCTATCTCATAAATAGTTCATACAGAAGGTAATATAATAGAGTAATAAATTTCTCTATCAATACCAGGTAATTTGTGAGAACCTGATTAACATTCAATAATATATCCCCAAATTTATCAGTTACAATACCATCTATATTTTCTTCCACTATATGGAATCCTATACATTATCCATATGAATTGATACCCTTATGCAATCCATATTCCATTTATAAACAATGAAATAAAAGATATTAGATCATATCATTATTTAACAAGATTGTAAATCAAAATAATACTGAACTACTTATCATAAATTGAATAATTTAGGAATATACAATATCATAATAAAAAACATGGTTTCATTGGGATATTATTCTATATATATCATCAAATTTTATTTTAGGTTTATTTTCACTAAAACATGATTTCCAAAATCCACTTTTCTAGGTTTCTAGTAAACATTATAAGATACAAATTCTAATGACCTCGACCCTAGAAACTTGAATTGAGAGTCTCACTTTGTTACATTACCATATATACAAGAATAAAATACCAAAAAACCAAAAATATTAAATTTTTTAGTAAATTAGATTTCATACATTATAACCATATGACATTGGGAAAAGAAAATAAATCATAAAAAGGTAATTATTCAACATCCTTGAAACTAATTCCAAGAATTCATCTTCATATCATGTGGAAATGAAACAAAATAAGGGTGATATAAAATGATCATTAAGGGTTAAGTCAAACAAAAGATATCATAAATTAATTATGATATTCAATAACACAATGAAATTAATTAAACCCAAATTCTACATAAATATACGGACATGGCATAATCATTCTGGAAAGATAAATAACTAAAACAAATTCTATTTTATCAATAAAATGATAATAAAATGAATCCATTGATAATTTCATAGAAAAAATATAATGGAAATTAATAATAAATAAATTATCATTGAATTTAATGATTTAATATTGTACATTGTTTTTCACAAGAATAAGGAAGCTTTACCATCTTGATATTTTACAATACAGTTTATAACATACCTTTTATAAACGCAAAAGAATTGGATAATTGATTTGTCTCATGAGACTACTGATGCATAATGGTTTTTACATTAAATACTCTTCAACTCGTGTCATACAACTCCTAATCACTCACCATATATTAAATTAGTATATTTATCTCATTAATTTTGTTCCTTATCAAATTTCAATATTGTGTAAAAGATAATAATTTATCCATATTTCCCCAATTATATAAATAAATTAAATGAAAAAACATAAGAAAAAATGAAATATGTTTTAGGAAATAATAATTAATATTAAATAAGAATATTGATATTTATGAGAAATGTAATGTATAATAAAATTATTATAATAAAGTGGTTTTTAAGAGAATGTTAATAATCATTAATGAAAGTGAGATTGTATTATATATTTAACCCATTGTTTATTTTCATTTCAAACCCACTTGGATTATATAATTCAAATATATCAATAAAAACCACCAATTCTATATTATTCAAGATATTACATGTCAATGTAGAAGTATATGTACCAAATAAATTTGAATTGGATAATAATAAAAAATAACTATCAAAAAAATTTAAAATTAGAAAAGATCCCTCACCATACACTTCCTTTGGATTGGATGATATTTAACCAACTATATAATGGTTTTAAACATATTATTAACTTACAAAATAACCAAGTTAATATTTATGATATAATATATGATTAGTATTACATTTTTTAATAGCATTTAATTATTTTCATTGTTTATGGTACTAATTTCCTTATTTTTAGCATGTTTTTAATTTTTATTTAAATATAACACTTATTTTGTTCATAATTTTTAAATATATATTATTCAAATAATGATTTAAATATTTTATATAATCATTATATATGTAATTTGATTAATACATTAAATTATGTTATTGGAAATTAAATGCACCATTCATGGAGATAGTAAAATGAAAGTGTGCATGCACAGTTCCTCCATTTTCATATCATATGAAATATTGAAAAGTAAATGATATATATTTATATTATAATTACAGTATCATTTATTTCACGACCCGTCCATGAGTGGCATTTGTCGTGACTACCCCAAGTCTACATCCAATAGGCTATGGGCTGGTTACTAGTACAGATTAAAAATATCCAAAATTTGGAGGTACTATACTAAAATACATGTATGTATTCCTATATATCCATGCCACAAATTCTGATATGTAAAAACACTAATAAAAATATGAATGTAACCCACTATATCACACAACTAGAGTACAACAGTGAATGTACTAGAAGTTAAACAGGGCCAAACCAATCCCACCACAATGGGTATGTAACAAATAGTCCATCTAATAAGAAAATAGGTTCTAGGACTTCTATCAAGACTACAAGAACAAACCTATATTATCTGGCATCACTAATCATGAATTGGTTCTGGTCCACCTTTGACATCACCGTAGAGTTGATCTTCATCACAAGACACTATATGTGCTGGAAAAAATAGTGAAGTGGGGAGTGTGAAAAGTACTCAGTAGGACACCCCGAAACCACAGAGAAAATACAAAAAAGGAGATTCAACAAATGAAAATAGAGTTACATCAACATAGGTATATGTCAACAATACATGTAGCAATAATATCCATATATACTCAATAGAGACACCATGCATCAGGATATCATAAAAAACTTCTAGCAACATGATTTTTCTCAATGTGTGCTCATTCCAAGAGAAATCACTACTCGATCCATGATATAATTTGACATGATCATGACGAGGTATATTTCATTTGGGCCATACACAAATTGGAACCTATTGTTCAATGAATATTATGATACCCTGAGAGTGGATCCTTCCCAATCACACATGGGAATTCCTCTAACCCAATCTGGAACAATTCACAACTGTGGGGATCCTTCCCAAATACACATTGTAATATAACTAACCCTACGGATGTGGCCACCATGATGGTGGACTAGTTCCCTACTCTCGGAGGTTACATCAATTCCAAAAAATATATTATGGTTTTTATATGGTCCTTCACAATTCCCATAGAGGAATGTCATAACTCTATCTAAAACACATCCTCTAGGGGGATTATGATCCATTAACTTGGGAGTAATTTTGTATGGAATCCTTGGGGAGTGGAATAAGGGAACACTCTTATCCAAATATTTTCCAAACTAAAAACTCACCATTTAATGTCAAAAGAACACTCCAATGTTAGAGTCCTAATTCCAAATACGGATCATCAAAATGATGTACAATTTAGATGTTAGAGTAGTGTAATGTTTTAAAGGTATGGGTCACTAGGAAAATGGATCATCTTCAGTGGTCAACACCTACAGTCGATATGACCCACAATCTATTGTGTGGTTGCCTCAAAGCTGATCACATGATGGATGTTTGAGATTCCATGAATGTAGACTGCCACGGACGATTGTACCAAGTTGTCCCATGGGACAACCTGCATCTGAACCTAATCTGGCACATTCACTGGGTCTAACCCAACCATCTAGCTTCGAAATGACACATTGGATCTGACCTGAACTGCTAGGATGGACCTAATCTCCATTCCATGCCTTACCCGCTCCCTCCGCCCAGTCCGGAAGTACGCAGGTCTCCATGCTAGTCCTAATCAACGTTGTTGTTTTCTGCATCCCATGCGGCTAATGCAGTCATCATATTTTTTACCCCCACTTCCTTTCACATATGTGTCCCATATCCACCTACTACATTCTATGGCCCACTTCTCCACATCCCTCATTCCATCACTATCTGCGGGTCCTACACCACCTCCAATTTCCACCTCTAATCTCCCCTACCACACCTCACCAAACTGCCACACTAGAGCTATGTCGTTGATCTCTTGTATAGACCACCAAGCCACCATAGATGCTTCAAATTAAAAATTGTTGCAGATCTATGCTCTTCAGATCCTAATCTATACAGATTCATCCTATGTTGTCGGTTTCCCACCAATCAGGAGAACTGATCAAATTTCGAGCCACTTGGGAAGTCCAACTTTTTCCACAAGGAACCAATGGAGAAGAACAAAAATAAAGGGGGAGAAAAACTCATAAAAAATATACTACGGAATGATCCTCAACCATTGTTCAGGTCGGCTTCAATTTGGTTCTCTTCGAAAGAATAATGGATGAGGAAGTCAAGGAAACACCCAAACTATACTCCGTAATTATAAACCATCATGCAATGATCGAACCCAATATCAATTAGTTCATGGTTTGAAATGTTCTCATCATTGAAATAAATAATGACAAAACCAGAAAGTAGCAATAGGACTACCTCAATTTAGATCTTTTGCTAATGAAGGATGGTCATTATGTCTCCATCATCGAGGTTCCTTCGAATCAGTTTCTCATTGAACATATATCCATGATCCTTATATATTATTTAAAGAGAGTTACTTATAGAAATACCAAAGTAATTCCATGGTTATGGTGATAACCCTGAATAATTTTCTAATGATTAATAAAATAATATGTTTCTGCGTAATAAAATAATTTTTATAAAATTAAAGTTTCGTCCCCCTTGAATGTTTTTATCGATGACCCACACTAAAAAAATTTATTCTGCACCTATGGTAATGCCACTAATCTAAACAAAAGAGTTCCATCATATTTAATCTCAACAAAACCAATTAATATTTATTCCACTTTTCTACATGAACATCATGCATGTTCTATTAAAAGATTAATATCTTTCAAACAATTGTTCCTCAAAAACCGGGTCTCAAAATAAAATGTCTTCATTCCTCATAATCTCGAAATCAATCCATAAAATTTATAAGAATAATACATTGGAATATATGATACATTACATTGTCCTCAAATTTGAGATTGAAATACCCAAAATACCAACGAAGGGCTACTCAAACAATTGAGGGAACTGAGAATAAATCTAAGGCTCTCACTCCTATGTCAAACCTGAGAAATTTATATTATTCCATAAGACTCACACCAATAGAATTGATGGCCCAAGATGGATCCTATACTATCAAGCCTCAATATTCATTGGGTACTCATCAAAAGTCACCCCATCCTTGATTTCTAGATCCCCATAGTTGATGATGTGTGATGGTTCTTGCACAAAACCCCTAAACTATGATAGAAGGAACACATCATGTTCTTGGTCTAACAATGGTTGTATATCCAATCGGAACACCACCTCACCAACTGTATGCAGTACCTCAAAGTAGATTATGATCCTTGTATATATCTTACCACCCTAGCCAAATTTCCATAATCCCCATCAAGGTGAAATCCAAAGGAACACATGGTCTCATGACTCGAACACCAAATAAATTTATAGGATGATAGAATAAGAAGTTTTATTACATTGTGTAGTCTTCATCCACACTAGGATGATCTAAAACGTTTCAGTAGTAGCACGAATGAACATTGGGGCCATGATTGCTGACTCTCCAAAGTCAGTCCAGCAATGTGTTGACATGTAGAGTCACCCATACAATGCCACACATAGCGTCGTACTAATGGTGTAGTTATAAATATTATTGTTTGAAAACCACAAATGTGGTAGTTGATCCTCCCAACGATGGAAAAATCATACATTCATACCAAAAACATGTCCTCCAGAACCATAATGGTTAACTTAATCTGATTATCCATCTATAGGTGAACCGTTGTGATCAATCATAGCTGTGTATGAAATGCCACATATAATCCCTTAAAAGTTGGTATGTCAAGAGATCATCACCATCTAAAACTATCATCTTTGGAAATCCAAGGATTCAAACTGTATCCTGCACATAGAAGAATCCCAAACTCAATAATAAACTATACTTTTGGATATCGAGGATGTCGGGTGACATGGTGAGTCGGTCAACGATCACCCAAATGGGATCATGTCCCATAGACATACATGGTAATATCATCACAAATTCCTTCAATATCCCATCCCACATCCACTCTGGCACCTTAGGGTCTTGAGATATTTTTAGTGAAACCTAGTGCTTAGTATTCACTTACAGACAAGTGAGGCATCGAGATACAATCTTTGCAACCCTCTTCTTCATCCATGGCTACAAAAACTAACATAAAATGTCCTGATATATCTTCACCACATGTGGATGTACATCCAAAGGGGATTTATGGAACTCCATTAAATACTCCTCCTATAAATAAAAATGTTAAAATAAGTGACCTTTGAAAATAACAAAATGATCCCCTATTTCTGAATATCCATCAGGATATTTTTATGTGGACATCAGAGCACATATGGTCTCACAGTCAGTGTCCTAAAGCTGCGCCTCCCTAAATCGCTATATGAGTAGAGGGCTAAAAACCATCTACATTTGGTAAGGTTCTCAATCTTCACACACAATGTATAACTTCAATGGGGCCATTATATCTGATGCCTCATTCAGTAACTACAAACTTGATCATCTAGTGAGAGCATCTTCCACCATGTTCCCCTTCCTAGGGGTGTAGATAATATCAATGTCATAGTCCTATTGGAACTCTATCGATCGACCCGGCCTTTATTTCATATCCCTATGAGAGAACATATAAATGAGATTCATGTGTTTAGAGTAGATGATAAACCATTCTCCAATAAGGTAGTGTAACAATATCTTCAATGTAATAACTACCTCAACTAGCTCATGATCATGTGTTGTGTAGTTATGATCATACAACCACAATAGGAGTGAACTATAGGAAATAACTTCATTTCCCCACATTAAGACACGCCCATGCCTTGTCGGCGATGCATCACAAAACACCACATACTCTACACCATCCTTCATTATATTTTGGATGGGGGTGATTATCAACCTCTACCTCAGCTCCTGAAAGCACGTCTGGAACTTCTCTATCCACATGAAAGGCATCACATTTCATGTAAAAGCTATCAAGGGTTCTACTACTATATAGATGTCAGGTAAAAATCTTCAATAGTATCATTCCAATCCAAGGAAACTCCATACCTTGGTAACTCTCTGTGGTAGCTCCTACGCAAGAACTTTTTCAGTCTTTATTGGATCCACTGCAACTCCAACCTCTAAGATGAAATGTCCCAGAAAATGGACCTGTCAATTCCCTAATGGACACATAAGGATCATCCCTCAGATTTTGTGCAATCGAGGTGTATCCCATACTATTCTTATGTGTCTCATGTTCTCCTCCTAAGACATCTAGTACACTGGGATTTCATTTATGAATAACTACATGAACCGATATATTTATGAATGAAAGATTGGGTTTTTTAGTCATATGAAAACTGTTTTGTATTTGGTCATGCCAAATGGAATCAACAAGTTCTCATAGTTTCTATAATGAAATCTAAAGGATGTCTTCGGTATATCCTCATCATGTACATTCAACTAGTGATATCCTAATATGAGGTCAATATTCTAGAACCATCGTTCCCATTTCTATAGATCAAAGAGGTCATTGAACCTCGATATTGGACACTTTTTCTTCCCATTGATTTGTTTCATCTGATAGAAATCCACAAAAAAACACATTCTCCCATATTCCTTCTAGGAAAACTAAATTGGGGATGTCTAGGGTAAAACATTGGTTATCAAGAAGCCCTTCCTCAGTAATTCCCCTGACAACAATGTTTGTTGGTGAAGATTTGTGGGATACATTTGATATTTATGTGTAGATATTATGGTTTTCACAAAGTGTAGATCAATGAATAAGTCAATATCCCTATGGAGAGGTGAACTGGGAACATCTTTAAAAAATGAATTCAAATACATTACCACTACTGTAGGAAATTAAGGACTCATATCATCCACTAACCCAAGGGTGAAACTATATAACTAATGAGTTATATAATGATCTCTCATTTTTTGTCAGACCATCCTACATTTAAAGAGTGTCACTTTCACCAAAAAAGGAAAACCTAGTTCCACCACTATGGACACACCACACTATTTTCCTAAAACTATCCAAGCCTGGTCTAGGGACAACCAATACATACCATGAATGATGTTGTAACGCCTTGATGATAGTACCATGAGATCCAAAATAAAACTCTCACATCTAAGAGTCAAGGCACACTATTAGAACATGTTTGTGATCATCTAATCTCGTCCCATATGTGTCTATAAGCGTAACGGTCGACTCAAAAGTTCAAATAGAATCATCGAGTCCCAAACAAGGTTCATGGAATCAAAATATTAACTTTATCCTATGTCTATCCAAACAATAGATATGTTGGATTAGACACAGATCGTACCACCTCTACCTACCATTAAATCCCTTATACCATGTCTACTTCCCTTCAAAACACCCTACTCCTGTCACTGCCTCTCCTACAGCAGTCCCTCCACTATCCCTCGGTCAGTTGTACGAAAGATATGGAAATCTCATGCTAAATGTCCCTAACTGCCGCATGTGTGACACTATCTATCCAGGGGATGGTTTGAGCCACCATGGGAGTCCTATACCACAAAACCTATGTCTCAGGTTCGTCTTCAAATGTCTCTAACCCACATGGGTTCCAGCGACTATTGTCGTCTTCCTGATGCCAACATCTCAACAACCAGGTTCTCACTGCTAGATCCCACTACTAGTGTCTTCTAATTTGAAACCTCACCACATGAATGTATGGATTCAGTACCCCATCATAGGTAGGAATACTGAGTGATACCATTTATTTCCTAATGTCCTTGCTTCATCCAATCTCAAAGGTACGAGCCCAAAAGAATGGGTCACACACCATGATCATGGAGTGACATGAAAGATTAGTAAATCTCACTGAATACTCCGACACTGTCATACTGCCCTGCTAGAGATTTAGATTCTAATGTATTGATACCAATCACAATGTGGATAGATATAACTACCTTATGAATAGATTCTCTATGTATTTTTATGATAGAGTTGTCTTATCCTGAAACTATGTCCCCAAGAACCTCCATTTCCCCACTGATTCCTCATAAAGACTCAAAGAATGGATAAATAACTTGTATGTATGCATCCTCACAAAAAAGAAAACACAACTGACTTCCACTAACCAATCCTTGGCTAACTAGGGGTATATGTCACCCCGAAACCTGGTAGGTTGCTTCCTTTGAAACTCATGAAATGTTCTCAGCCTGCGTGTATCCTCACCTACTAGTATTGGTAGTAGCAGCACCTTGACAGGTGGTGGAATAGTTGGTAAACCACTCGAGGATGATATCTCTAGTACATGCCCCTATATTTATGTATCATCACTATATTTATCATCATGGTGATTGTGTAAGGGAATCCTTTCCATATATCTTTATAGAGGCATCCTAAAAAACAAGATGTAATATGGTCAATAGAGTATATCAGGAGAGATGACTCACGAAGGTCCTAGAAAAAACAACCATTACTATATGATTCATGTACCATTTTGTCCCTACAACTAGTGTCTTCATGTATTATGTTGAAAAAAGAAAATCAGAGTCTTTTTGTATGGATTAATTGGCCGCTCCACCAACACTAGTGTCCCTCTCTTGAATTTTGTACTCAAAGAACAAAAAACTATTTACCCAGACCAACCTCACATATTGTCGTTCCTTATGTAGACCCAACCAACATTCATACATCTCTATCATGAACCCTAAAATAGGGGCCCATTTCGTAACTACCCCATGTCCAGCTCCAATATCACAGAGGCTAGTGACTAGAACTGAGTTTATATATCCCACAAATGGAAAGAATTATCCAAATGTACCTATGTGCAAGCGCACATATCTATAACACAAATGATGAAATGTAAAAACCCTAAGTAAATAAAGCATAAAAACCACTATGTCCCCAACTGGAGTATAATAGTGAAAGCAATTCAATGTAAACAGTTCCAAAACTAGGGCACCATAAAGAGACTATAACCACATGTCCAACCTGTAAGAATAAAGGTACTCATACTGTTGTCTGGACCGTAGGATCACACCTTGTTGGTCAGGCATCGTTATGCACAAACATGTCCTAGTCCACCTAGGACTACGTCACAGGGTTGATCATATTTATAAGACAATACAAGTATGCACAGAACTCGTTTATGGGTGAGTATAACAATACCCAGTCGGATTCCCCAAACCCACAATGAAAATACCAAAATGGAGATACCAAAATGGAAAATATTTTCATCTACACAGAGGTATATTTCAACAACACATGTAGCAAGAATATCCAAATATAATCAAGAGATATAACACACCAATAATGCGGTCCTATCCAATTTCCAGCCTGAGGATTCCTCTTGAAGCATGTACATTTTTGGAGAGCACACTCTTTAATCCATGATATCATCAGACATGCTTCAGAGGAGGTCTATCTCTTTTGGGCCCTACCTAGTTTAAAATGTATTAGAAAAGGAATATTATGATACTCAGAGAGGTGATCATGGCCATTCATACATTATAATATCACAAACATAATCTGGATTTGATTGTAATATAGTGAATCCTAACCAAAAACACTGGGGAATACCACTAACCTATGGATGCGACCCACTAGATAGAGGTCCAACACCCTTCTCTCAGAGGTTATATCGATTCAAAAAAAACACCACTAGGGGTGAAATATGTTACTACTGTAGTCCAGCAAGGGAATACCTAAACTCTATTTAGGAATCGACCTCCATAGGGGACTAGAATCTAGTAATTTGGATGTAATTTTTTAGATAACCCTCATAGAAATGATCAAGGGAAAATTATAAAACAACACATGTTTAAAAACTCACCAAATTATCTAAAAAGTACAATATCAAAATAAGGGACTTAATGCTGCAGATGTATTGTCAAACGAATGTACTATTTGAATGATATATTAGTTTGATGTTTTAGATGAACGGTGGAAAATGGGCCAATGGACTAGTGGACCAACCATGGAAATCGAACACCACGGTCAATCCACCCCACGATCAATTTAATATCCACCCTGAGTTGACTAGAGGTCTGAACTAATGTTAGACTCTGATCTGGTATGATCCACTAGTTCTGACCAAACCTATTGGGTCATTCCCAACCCACTATATCTAAACCTGTATGCGGGGTCCCGATCAGCCTGTTGGGTCTTTCTCGTTCGCTCGGTGTGGGCCACTTGGCCCATCCTGGTCCACGTAGCCATGAATTTTTCATCTTTATGTATCCCCCAGTCATGACACACCATAATTACATATCATGCAGCCACCATCCACTTTTTGTGGCCCACTCTGCCTTATCCTATGTCAAGTCGCCACCTGTGGCTCCGCTGTCACCATCGATCGCTGCCACCTCGCCTCGCCAGACTACTATTCCAGACCCATTCTAGTGTTCCCTTCCACAGACCATCGATCCACCTATAATGCCCAAAATATGAAGACGATGAATATTTTTTCTCATATGGTCCCTATCTACATCGACTATTCCTTTGTTGTCAGTTTCCCACTAATTTATGTGTATGGTCATGTTAAGAGCCACCCGACATGTTGAACCATGTCCACATGGGTCCAATGACGGAAAACACAAATAAAAGATTAGAGAAAATAAAAATGAACACTATGTGGAATGAACCTATTCCTTTATTCATGTTGGTCTCAATCCCTATATATTTAAAGGTCAAATGAAGTGGAAATCAAGAAAACCCTAAAACTAAACCCCACAATTATAAACCATCCAAATTTTTTGAATCCATGGATCAATCCATTCACTGGTTGACCCACATTCAATGTGGAAATAAAGAATGGGGAAACAAGAAAGAAAAAAACTTCTTAAATATTTTTGGATGAGTCACTAATGAAGGATGATCATTGTGTTAGTGGCGGTGGAGCGGTTTCTATGAATCAGTTGCACATTGATCATCGATCCATGATACATCATCATTTTTTAGAGTTTTCCTTATACACATCATAAATTAATTCTAGATTTATGGTGATAACTTAGAATTTGAAACTATGGATTAATAAAAAGGAACTTTGCTTCATAAAAATATTATTTTTTTAAAATTATTTTATTTACAATTTCATCCCCCGTGACTTTTTCTACAGACAACCCATGACAAGAAATTTTATGTCGCACCTTCGGTAAAGCCACTTCTCTGAACTCAATGGTGACCTTAGATTTCATATATGTGAACATTTTTAATATTTATTCCACTTTTTCCTAAATTGTTCGCACACAATCTATTAAATCATTAATATTTTTTAGAAAAAAAATTCCATGAAAATCGGGCCATGGAATCACACGTCATCTCGTCACCTAGTCTTGAAATGGATCCTTATAAATTCTAAAAAACAAATACACCGTACACAAGAAAGGAATCATCGTATTCCTACAAAATGGGATTCTAGAAAATATTTATTCAGTATAATAATTTCAAACACATAACAAAATCATAAAAATCGAATATATAACATATAAATAGTATTTATATCATTATTAACTAGCCTGATAGGTTGTAATAGAAAACAGAATAACATCGGTTCGTGAGGTGGTAGTCCACCATAAATACGAATGAAGATTTTATAAACCATTTTATTAATGTTTCAGAAGAATTAGGTCATACCATTTACATAAAAACAAATCATTATGTTAATTATAATAAGTATTATACTTATGAAATATATTAAATTCATTATTTTTGGGGATTAAAAAAATAAAATAATAACTCTTTTAGAAAAACACTGCATCTTCGTTAGGAATCCTCCTTATGTTTGCAATATTGTTTTACAAATTTCAAATTATTCCCAAAATAAGAATACTATGATAATGGTATGTATTTTGGGGATATATTTGCGATTGTCTAGGAATGACCAATTCGGGTTTATTGGTGTAATTAAGTGGTATAATGGTAGGCCTTTTATAAGTTCGGTAAGTGAAAAACTTATAATTTCATGATTGTGTGAATTACACCCACATTTTCACCATGAAATGTGGAAAAAATAATGATAAAACTATATCCTAGATGTTATATTGTAGATATATTAACAATTAATTGTTTAGTAAATGTTTTCGGTCATTAGGCCCCTAATTATTTATGTTTACTCCCTTGATAAATGTTTTATTCTTTAAATCCGTATAATTAATATTAGATTCACTCACTACTAAATGGTGTAAAAAATAAATTTGATATAATTATAAATTATAAAATATGGAGATTAAAATTTATCAGTATTTTCATTCGAAAATCCACATCAATGAAGTGACCGGAAATAATTTAAATCTAATCATATAGATTAGTTAAGAAGGTGTGTTTTTGAAGTAAAAATGTTCAAAAGTTTACTCTGTTTTTATCAAAATTAATAAAATGATTCTAATGACATAAATTGGACTAAAATAATTATATTTGATATATTGTGACTTTAGAAACAATTAAACATATTATTTAACCTTAAAAACAAATTCTATGAAATTTTTTTGTTTGAATTATTATATAGTATTTTTCACTATTAATAAAAAAACTCAACGTCTTTGAAAAATACAAAAAATGCACCCTAAGGTAATTATGACAATAAAATTTTACAAATGAAATTTATTTTTTCTAATATGATTTATATTAAAGTAAAAAAAATTTAAATAATTCCCTCCTTTAATAGGTGAAAAAACATCCTTTAGAGAAATAAAATTTTTATGTGTGAATTTTTTTTCTATTATCATATATATATATAATATATTTTATTATTTCCAAAACATTTTATGAGATATATATATATATTATATAAATTTATTTAATATCCCAAATTTACTTTAATTAATATTATTTTTATGGTAAAATTCCTTCGGCATATAAGATTCAATCTTTATAATAACATTTCCTTTATATTAAACTAGTTATTGAATTGATTTATATTTAATTGGATACAATTTAATTTAAAAAAATATTTCCCTAATTTAGTTAATAAAATTCATAATCACTCATTTAACATCTATGTGATAATCTTCATTTAATATAATTATATTAATTTTAATTGGTTAAATATATCCTTGCTTGTAATGCATTATATTGAAGAAATTCATTGTTTCTTTTAATGAAAGATGACTCAATGTTGCATGAATTGATAGAAATATCATATATTGAATTTTTTCAATATTAAATACATTTTATGTTATTGGGGTGACATATTCACTTCTATACATGGTGTTTTGTGTCATATATGATATTGAACAAAATATTATTCTTTTAGGATTTCACTGTTAAATTAAAATTAATGGGAAATTTTATTAATAAGGTCTTACATTATTTCCCACTTCACTCATAAATCCATTTTCTCGAAAAAAAATTCTAAAAATGGTTTAAAAAATATTGAAAAAAATTTATTTTAAAAAAATCCATATATTTTTATTTTTTCAAAAAAATTGAAAGGAATCTTCATATCATTTACCCAGTAATGCACATAATTTTATTAATGATAATATTGAATGAATCAATATTATAATTCTTATATAATGAAACTAAATTTCCAACACAATGAATTATATTTCATTTGAACGTTATTTATAAAACTTCAAATGTTATTTTCAAAGAAAAATAATTGAATAATATTTTCCATTTTGAAAATCATTTATAAGTAGAAAGAGTTCATTTATCAAAAAAAATGTTTTAAATTATTGATAAATATCATTATATATATAATATTACATCCATTGAGATTACATATCCCTTATTTGGAATTTGATCGAATGATACAATACTTATTATTTTATTGAATGGTTTATGTTTTTTATTGCCTCGTGCCTATGAAACCCATTTCATTAATAAGAGATACAAAACGATAAAATTCATATGAACCCCTCTACTTTTTCCACAGGTGATTCTATGATTAAATGATGAAATTATTATAACACCCATCAATTATTGACATCTTTTTATATGAATAATTTCTATTAAAAACATTTAATTTCATCAAATATAGAGGACTCGAATAATCAGTGAACCCACTTTATTAAGAAAAATTTACCACTCTGACGGACTTGTGGGTGATCGTCTGCTATTATCATGGTTTGGGGAGTGAACTGATTCCAATATTATATCCTAGTACATGATCCATTACAATAGTGACTATGATTTTCTATGATTATGTGTATTTTAATGTCTGATTTCTTAAGATAATGTTATGCTCACATGGATCAAGATCTTTTATTCCCTTCTGATTCATGTGTTATGAATTACAAATATTTATTACATGACTCAATATTTTTATCATTGATATGAAAGATATGGTATTCAAATTCAAAACTTATGTTCTCATACACTTATGTTCATTTTAGTCTTTCATATATCACATTTTTACCTTTATTGAAAATATATTATCACCATAAATTATTTTTCCCTTCCCAACGTTATGAAGTAATGTAATATGTATGATATATCTATGATGGGTTCTATTTATGGTGATCATATTGGGTTATGATGTAGTTTATTTCTGGATGAGTGGTTTGTGTTTCCAAGTTTCCAATGTCGCTAAACTATTACACTCCTCAGTCACGTGTTTTTTTAATTTTATGAATATTAATAAAAAAATTTGTAAAGTCTATGTATGATAATTTGGACCCCATATGTATCCCTCAACATTAGTTTAGAATATATAATCAAAAAAAGTAATGGGAAGGTAACATAATCCTTACCCCATTGGTATCTTTTGAATTGTTTCCCTGATATAAGATAAAAAATCAAATGGTATTAAAAATAATATAAATATAATTTGATTAATGATATGTTATATAATGAGTTTTTTATCTATAAAATGAATGATATATGTTTTGAATATGAAATATGTCTCCAAGAAACAAATGTGAGATGAGAAAATCAGACCTCAAATATCAGCATGATTTGTTACTGGTCAATACTCATGTATAACAAATATATAACTATATTAGATCCATATTCATATATAAACATCATCTATGATTTTCTTATAACAACTTATCACTCATTTATTTTATATTTATTATAAATATCATTACCCTAGGTGAAAACTACTTCACTTTTAATGAACATTTGTGTCCGTAAATCTAATATTTATACTTTAATTAGGGTTACATGAACTTCAGAATTGATATTAATAAACTATTATGAAAATTGTTAATTATACACAATTTTTTAAAAATTCATATAGTTTTTTATATAAAAATGAATTTCATCATTTCATGTTGACAGTTGTCTGTATATACACAATGGTGATGATTTCAATTTTAGATGGATGTAAGAAAATAAAAGAAAATAATAATTAACTATTATATAATTATAATTATATGATATATATATATATCATATATATATATAATATATATATACATTATATATATATATAATAAATCATTATAATTATAATTATGACATGATGATGAAAAATAAATTGCATCACCTGGTGGAGTAAGTAGTCCACATGTACGCAAGATTAATACTACAATTTCCCATTTGACGGAAAAGAGATTATATGTTTTCTAAAATAGTTATAATATAAATTCATTATATATATTATACTGATTTCATTATATAGTAATTGATAACATAGATTTAGTAGTGATAAATATAGTAATAAAAAATATTTTGCACGGTTCAGAGTTATAACTCATTGTTTGGAAATATATTTTAGCGTAAAATATATTCCATGAAATTATGATACTGTTGAAAGAAAATAAGAAATATTATGTGGGTATAGATACTAAAAAGGTACAATTGAAGGCATTTGTCGAAATATGAGCTTAAAATATCTTGAATAATAATGAAGAAGAGGATCCTTTTTATACGTTATCTAAAATACACACATGGAATTACATAAATGATATACATATATATATATCCAATTATGTTATATGGAACCAAGGAACCACATATTTTAAGATAGAACAATTATTTTTCACAATTAAACTCAACCAATCAAATTTAGACTTGTTTAGGTTAAATTTAAAACATTATCTAATATTTAAACAACTTTTAACACATATTAATGAAACCTTGGTAACATATCTTTTTACTATGGAAACATAAACATATGAAAAAATTAAAATGGGAATTGAAAAAAAAAATTAAACTGTCGATCGAAAATTTCAAAACATTTAATCTGATACAACTTCATTATATTAATTATATGACATTGAATAAAAAAGAATAGAATGAATGTAAAATAATGTTTAGGAAAATATTTTTTTAAGAGTTAACATATGTTTAAATAAAAATAATGAAAAAATCCCTAAATTAATATTTTTTACCCTTTTGGATTATATATAAACTGAATTAAATATTCTTACCATTCAACTAATTACAGACTTGAAAATTGTTTTTAATTTAAAAATATTATTAATTATCCACAGAAAATATAATATTTTGTTCTCAAAATCAACATAATATTTTCAAAAACATTATTAAATACATTAAAATTATATTTACTCCACTAAAACTCATAAATTTGGATAATTGTGACTTATGTTGATATTTTAAATCATTACCCCATAGTTTCAACCCATTTTTATATGTATTTCAATGGTGACAAGCCTTTATCATGTATACTGTTAACAATATAAAAAATTATTTTAACATATTAAATTATATTTATTAGAATGAATTGAAACATGGCACCCATTTTAGATGAATTATTATTTATATGTTTTTAACATTTAATTTCATATTATGGCATAAAATGAAATTAGATTTTGTTTTTATTCAAATATAGTAATCATCCCCAAAATGATCTTACACCAAAATTCTGCATAATACCAATAAAAATGTAATTAATTGTATTATTTGTAACTATGATTTTTTATATTAATACATGATCATATTCAAATCATAATGATACAGTTTTTTTAATGTAAATTGATATTTTATATAAATCACTATTTTTCAATATTTATTAAAAAACATCCTTTTTATGAAGAATCTATAAAATTTAACCAACTTTATACAAGATATTATAATTTAAACGATTTTACTCATATTATCAAAAAATATTTTCATTAAATGGTGTAATTTGTTTATAATATTCACTCACATAATTCCATAAATATTATTTTTTTCAATCCACATGGTTTTGTTTGAGGATTCTTGGTAGGGGTTTCTCCCCAGCTCTTCATTAACTAGTATGATAGCGGTGGAGTTATACTTGTCCACTAATGACTAATGTTGAATTATTAACTACTTGTTTCACACAACGTCATCAACATTAGTTACCTCCCCATGCTATGGTAAATAAATATATATTTTGTTCTTATTCTACCATTTGGAAGTGTTGTATTGTGGTCTAGTGGTAGTGTTTCTATTTATGAAGATTAGGGGAATGTTATAGAATATACAAATTGATTTATGGTGAAAAGGGGTCGTCCATATGGATATATATGTTTGAAAATATTTTTTTCTCTTGGTTGGATGTTGGTCTATGGTTTTTGTTTTTTCATACTATAAATTTTTGTTTGAATCCCACTATATTTTTGGGATTGTTTTTCTAGGGGGCCACATGTGTGCCGATGGGATTTGGATCGTATTTAATCACATTTGGATGGAATTAAATATTATTTCTACTACTATTGTCTATGTATCCTAAAGAGTGTTATGGGGGTGCTGATGCCCATTATACGTACATCTATCATACCTCTTACTAGATGGATGGGAAACATGATTCTATTATGAATAGGCATCTTGGTATTCATTTATACTACTTTAGGAAGAATTAATGTGAGTTCCTCAGATAAATTTTTTATTTTTGGATCCTCAAATGATAGATAGGTGTGCCAAAATCCCATCATCTAAACCTCCCTCTTTTTTTAAATGTGTGTGGGATGGGTGATCTACCTTGTTCAGCTACCATCATGGCACAACTTCTTGGAATAGGGGAAAACACATATTAATTATATTATTTCACTAACACAATATCTTTCAGGGGTGGTGATGAAGCCTTTTCAATTTATTATCTTGAATTTTACATCTGATTGGGCACATGTGACCATTTTTCAAACCATTGGGTATATATTTCTTATGGAATTTTTACCATTGTGTTCATAATGGGTTTTTTATTTTACAATTCATAAAACATAGTTCCTTTTTTATTTAAAAAAGATAATTTTCCCATAACCCTATTTTAGAGGAACTATTTTTTACAAAAAAAAATATATCTTTTAAAGCGTAAAATAACAGCACTAGAAATTGCGTTCTTATTTTCCAAATATTAGTTAATAGATTTTTATTAGGTATGAACATTATATATACATGTTCATTATGTTATTTATTTCATTAATACCCTCTATTTTAATGACTATGTTTTAAATATCAAATTTATAAAAAGTATTTTTATTAAATATTTCAATAAAATTAATTTTATTTGTTATGTGTTAATAAATAATTCAACCACAGAAATTTTTAAATTATTTTTTGTGGGTTTCATGTTATCCCCCATTAAGTATATTACATCTCCAAAAAACTTATTTTTTATATGTTCAATATTCCAATATACATTTTTTGAATATCAATATCCTTAAAGTGGATAACAATAATTATTTTAATTGGGGAATGTTAGAAGATAATGGATACCCAAAATAACACATAATTTGGTTTCCATATTATGTGAATATTCAATGAAAGATAAAATAAAGATATAGAGGATAAAATTAACATCCAAGGGATAATAGTGAGTGAGATAAAACAAGAACATAATGATGATAGTGACAACAATACAATGAATTAGTGATGTGGAAAAGACCATAAATTCAATAGAACTTAAATTAAATTAATAACTAAATTATTACAAGAAAATTCAATAATTTTTTATGTATTATTTTACTATATAGAGAGTGAAAGTGATAAAATAAATTTACATTATTTCATTCTATTTCATAAAAAAAGAATCAACCTTCTGTTGTAAATTAATATATTTCTACTTCCTCTATTACACTAAGAAATGAATATTCATGATTAATTATTTTTATTCACAAAAAAAATAAAAATTACTTTTATAAGGATATTAGATCCTTAAAATAAAAACAAATCCTTCCCCTTATCACTATAATTTTACTAAAACTAATATATCATCACAATTTATCCAATATGAATAAATCGTGACATACCAATATCCAAAATATCTATAATAACTCCTAATGTAAAACATAAATCATTCCATCAATAAAAAAGTATTTAAATATTCAAAATATGCATGAAAAAAATTATATCCCAGTTATTAGAGTTATTTTGTCACATTTTGTTCATGATTAATATAGAAATTAACTCCAAATAATATCATTATCTTATATGGTCAATAAAAAAATTGTGTACCTTAATAATATAGATCCAAAATTATGTCAATTGTTTTAATTAACATCATGGATCAACACAAATACAAAATGAAAATATAAATTCATACCAAAAAATAACAATAGTAATATTAATAAATTAAAATAATAAATTATCAAAAAGATATTCTATAAATAAAAAAGAGAAATTATCTTCATAAAAAATTACTTTTTATTTAATCACTAGAAAGTTTCATGGTAAATAGAACTATAAAATTTACATTAACAGTGTCAATACACTCTTTTTCAAAAATAAAACAAATCATCTCAAAACTAATAACAAAATATGTTTATCTATCCATCAAGGATATTTTTTAAAAATATATAATCAAACCACTAAATAAATTCTCTAGTTTATTATGAATAGTCAACATATTATTTAAATATATTTTTCAATATAATTTCAGAATAATCTGTAGTTAATTTATTATTCTAATAGAAAGAATATCATCGACAATAAAATTATACTAGAAATTTATAGTATCTAAAAAAATAAAAACATCAATAATTCCACTTCAATTATTATAATAGTATAATTTCATCAATATTCATGGAGTTATTCATTCGATTAGGGAATTTGAATCGAATGATTCAAATGTTTCCCACACATTATACATTGAATTAAAAATTGTACCAAAAGATGATAATCAATTACAACTATTTAATTCTATATTATTACATAGAAATTACTTTCTATACATATATATTTTTCTCACATAAAACACATTGTTGATTATTTAAGAATCTTTCATAGGTCATACATCCTACATAAAATACATTTTGGAATATTAATCATATTCAATTAATTTTATTCATAAATTTAACTACAATGAAATTACATTTATTTACTACATTTTTTTGATAATAAAATCACACATTTTGAGGATTTTAAGAATGTAATGATATAAATGATTATAAATATTCTCTATATTTCACATTCCATATCCCATTTTTTTATTAAAATCATTCCATGTCCCCTTAAGTTCAATGTTAACATGAATTATTCTTTTTCAATGCTTTGAAAAAAAACCAAAACTCTTACTCTTAGAAATAATGTTCCTAGTGAGAAATCAAACTATAATGGGAAATATTAAATATATATTGATATCAAGAAACATTATTTTCAATATATAAAATATTAGGTATTACTAGGTCATAAATTACATTTATCTTTTCATATATTTCCATGTTTTTTTATTATGAGAATGTGAATTAACCAAAACATATACCATGAGAGAATATAACCAGGTTCATAGTACGAGCATATTCACAATACATAAAAATTATTTGTGGGATATACTTCCACAAATATTTTAGAAGTTATAACCCATAAATTAATCAATTAAAAAACAATTCCCACTTATAGTATCAAAATAATAATATATTTATAGGAAACAACGGAGCTTGTTAGTCATAAAAAATTTTGTTTTTATTCTATAAATATGATTATCCCCATGGTTTTCAATAATTTTATCACGTAAAAATATAAAATATAACTAATCCTTTCATTGATACCAATTTCAGAGCCCCATGAATCACATACATAGATATTAAATTAATTTAATAAATATTCAATATTTCTTCCAAATATACATCACTGATAATCATTAATAATTTTTTTTATTTTGAGACTAGTTAAATAAATGTCTTATTTATGTAGAATCATTATCAATTTTGAAATATCTCTAAATATATGATAAATTTATACAATCAACATACAGATTATACTTATTTATAACATAATGAGAATTTAAACATAATAATAGGTGACATCAAATTATATATAAGTGGAAACATGGTTTATTTCAATCATTGTTCATATATTAGCATATCAAGACTATAAGTAACTCAAATCAATTGATTATAAAAATATATTCATACCAATAAATTCAATTTTCATAATCATGATTCATTACATAATATATTTTTATGTCAAAATATTATAGAATCATTAAAATTTAATCATTGGATATGAATTCAATTCATAATATTATACATATTTTTTATTTTTTTGGAAATATCAAATATATATAAACCATATGATATGTTAATGTTGACTAATAATAAAATAACATCACAATATATCTAGAATCAACAGATGTCTTCCATGTCATAGTAGACTTTGAATGAACACATATTTTCCATATATATTTGGACCAAGAATCACCACATTTTTCGAGTAGTTTATAGACTAAATTATCTCATTCATCTCCATCAACTATGAAGATGAAACCCTTTACCTAATGAAATTAATGGATATATAATTTCAGGACCACCCATGGTATAATATGAACCATAATTTTTAGTTCCTAAAAATTATGAAAACATTAATCATATGGTCATATTATAAATCCTAGAAATATAATGTATTTTATATATATTCCTCCATTTCATTATAAAATAATAAGTGTAATGGAATAAAATTCAGAATATATTAATAATAACTTAATTTAACCAAGGGAATAAAATTTGATTCATAGAATTAACATTTAAAAAATATCATCATAAGTCATACATATGAAGAATGTAGATGGTATCATTGGATTATATCCCCAATGAAACCTAAAAATAATTAAAGGATATTGAAATTGATGAAAAATAACATTAAAATATTCTTTCAAAATTTCATTGTAAACCAGAAAAAAATATATCATTATATTTTGATCAAATTTTAAATAAACATTCATAGAATATTGAAGAGTTATTTTATTTTAAAATAATAATGGATTCATATAAGGTGTATTTGAATAAAAATAATTGTTATTATAGTGAGAAAATCCATCCTTTTCATGTGTGTTGAAAAAATACATTACTTTCCAATTTTTGTGCTAAATGAAAAATAAGATATGTTCAGTAAAAAATTTAATTAATAATATTCATTTTAAAAAAAATGTAAATAAATTAAATCATAGTGAAAAATCATATTTAAAATAATTAAACATACTAGTTATAATATTTTTATTTCTTTGAAATTTGTGTTCATGGAAGAAAGGTTTTTTTAACCAAAATGAAAATAAGTACATCTTTAAAAAAAATTCCTGATCATTATGTGTAACAATGACAGGAAAATGGACAATTCACATGAAAATTACATGAATAAGAATATGATAAAAATTTCTATTGATTAAGGAAATTATCCATATAATTTTCCTCACCATAAATTCATCATAAACAATCTCAAAACACGATGATGTTATTAAATAATTGTAAAAAAAATTTATCATTCGAATATAAAATGTATAATATAAATAACTCCAAATGAATCAATAAGTAAAATTTATATGAATATATTTATTATCTATCTTATCGTATGGTTAATATATACAGTTTTTTGAAAAAAAGTTATGAACATGGAATATGTCTCACAAAAACAATAGTCAGACGTGATTTTCTTACTTCAAGTATAGTCATTCATTTTTATTTTGAAAACCATGAATATAATAAATATATATTTATTATTAAAATATTTCAGTTTCATAGTCATATATATATATATGATTTAATAGTAATATACTATCACCCTTTTATTAGTAATTCAATTTTGAAATCACTATTCTGAGTGTTAACTACTTCGTATTTAATATTTATGTTGATTCTGATGTCATAATAATTATTTATGATCATGGAAAATTTATATATAAAAAGATAATAAATTAATTATTATATTTTTTTATCATTATATAAATATATATTATAGTTCCTTGAAAATGGTTATCAAAAATGAAAGACATCACTTTTTATAGATGATATTCCATATTCAATTATGATTGATGCATCCATAATTTTATGGATGATAAAAATAAAATAAAATAATAATTACCCATTATATATCTTCAATAGTCTCTAAAATATCAAATATATTGATTAAATTTACCATCAAAACAATCAATGTGAACTCGTGATGATAAAACATACACATCATCTCATCTAAATGGTAGTTCACATGCACATACAAGCAATACATTAATAACTTATTTAATGAAACTGTTTTGGATAGTGGTTGTTAAATCATTATATTAAAATATAATTAATTGAAATATTTTTAGTTAAATATTTTATATTTGAAACAATATATTTAATAGGCGTATAAATAGAAATAAAAATTAATGTTCAGGGTTATGTGTTATACTACTTCATTATGAATAATCTATTCAATTATAACTTTATACTTTTTCGGATGTTCATTAGGAAATAATAAATTGTATCGGAAGTGGTGAAGGAATATATAAATGTATAAGTGCATTGAATTATTATTCTAGAATGATAAAAAAAATTAATAATGAAATATATATGAAGATCCCTTTTATAGGTGAGAGAATGGACACATAATAAATTACTTAACAGATTAATCTATATATATATGTATATATATATAATAATGTCATGAAACACCATGAAACACAAAATTCAAAGATAATTTACCTAGTAAAAAATAAACTAATAAAATAAAAATTTTACAATTATTGATAACATTTCAATCCTTATCTAGTATTTGGAAATCATTAAACCCATTTTATCCTAAATCATGATTACTAAAATTTTACGTAATGAAATTATATTGTATGACCATAAATAAAAGGGGCCATATATGGTTTTTTTGGAAAATGTGATTAACATTTTTTAATCTATAATGTGAGATTATATTACAATTAATTTTACACATTTGTTTTAATTTAATATCACAAGTCACATGAAAACGGTCTTTTAGAAATATACAGTCTTTATCTACATGAAAATATACATTAAAACCAATAAAATGGACAATTTCAAAGAATATATATCATTTCAAATAAACCATGAAAGGTTTTAATACCTTTTTGTCAAGAAAAATACCAATTGAATATTCCAACTATTACATTCATTGAATATCAGAAAAAATAATTTTCAATTTTTAAAACATATAACTTGTCATCAACAAAATCAGGAAACAGTTCCTAAAGTCAAAATAATGTGATAAAATATATTATTTAATGAAATTAAAATATATTTTTCAAGTAAATATTTGAAAACCGGGTAAAGTATGTTTTTTGATAAATTTTTTTTCTTATCCTATAGTTCTAACCCAAATTTTCCTATTTCACTAAGGTGACACATCATTATCAAGAACTATATTCATAATTTCTATATAATATGTTTAAAAATTTCAAACATTTTCAAAATCTTGAATAATTTTATGGAATCTATTTTATATTGTTACATTTTTATAAGTTGAAGAATATAGTTTTAATAAAATGTGTAAAATGGAAGGAATAATTTTAATTTTTAATGTGTTTTTAATTAAAAAATTGAACTTATACTGAAATCAATTATGTAGTTGGTTCTGATGTAATTAATTAGATTCCATATAAATATTGGATTATTTTTTTATTTTAATAAAAATATTGAAACATTAATCATATTTTCAAGGAAATCATTTTATAGGATTAAAAAAATAATTATTTTCATTATTCATCAAATATTCAATCTATTTAGAATAAAAATAAGAATAATATATTTTTATTTTGATAATTTCGAAATTCATTACCCTTTTCAAATATTAATTTTTAATGTTGGGGAATTGAAATAAAATATTTTCACCTAAAACAAATATAAAACCATTTTTAAGGAAAACATATTTTTTGAAACATAAAATGAATTTACTGAAAATTGAGTTCTTATTTATCCTGAATTATGAAATACATTATTATTTTTTAGGAACAATATACATATATTTCATTATGTTTCTACACGTAATAATACCCCCAATTAAATGTTTATTTTAGTGTGGTCATATATATATATATATTTATATTATATCAAAATTCAGTGTTGCTTGTTATGATGGATATCGAACACAATTTTCATTTCAATTAAATTTTTAATGTGTTACAATATATATGATTTCTAACTAGAATAAAATATTTTTCAGTTCTTATGTTCTACACCCTTTAGTGAGAAATGAAGGGAAATTGAACATGTTGGTGGATATTTCTTTATGAGTTAGAAATGTAAGGGAGTTACACCAAATAGGAAGAACTTGATGGATATAGTATCACAAATATAAATATGATTGTTCATATACAATAAGCTTAAGTGGAATATTTATAGATGTGGTCCAATCATATATAGGATGATAAGAGATTTATGATTTCATTAACAAATTGGGATCATGAAAGAACATAAATGTGGTAGGTTCAAATGATTTCATAAAAAAGAAACAGTCACATGATATTATAATGTAGTGGAATCATGGATCTGAAAAATGAGATGAGGTCCTCTAAGAGAGTAATTAATGTGTATTCATAGGATCATAATAATGGGTTTTAATCATTTAATCATGTGATATATAGGTCATAGTGTGATCATTATATCAATACATTCATAAATGTTTATGTAATTGAAAAATATCCATACATATTTGTTATTTGAATCAATAAAATTTACTCACGAATTTCCTAATTAGAATTTTTTCATGTTGCATAACTCCCCATTATACACCTTTCACTGACACTATATCTTTATGTATCCCCTATTTCTCATTCATTTCATTCCCCCCGTAGATTTTGGATAGATGGATTCTATTGTAATTTTCATCCTATATCATTTATGCTTTATATGGAATGCAGGACACATACACAGGCTCGATGAAATCAAGGATTCTTACATAATTCATTATCATCTCAAGATATTTGAATTCATAATTCTACATGTTTTTATGGTTTTTATTTTGTATAAAATGATAAATCCTGATAGAATAATGGTATACATCATGGAAAACCTCTTTAGGGTCGGTTAAATGATACCATAATAGTTATGTGATTGTGTATCCTTAGACTCATCACATGATAAAGAGAGACTATATGAGTGTTTCATAATTGATATACTTTCTCAAATATAGTCATGTGATAATGTCGAGAGTAAGTGACTATATATATCTGGGGAATCTCATGATCTATAGCACTCATCATTTTTTAATATTATGGAAAAATTCCTATGATGTCAATCATAACAAAAAATTTGATGTGTCTCGTGATCTCATATAAATGATTATGTTAGAAGATGTTGTTCATGATATACGATCATGTAACCAAATAACATTACTACCATTGATCCAAGGGATATGAGAATTAAAATTTTCCTTATAAGATTATTTTTACCTAAATGGTAAGTTGAACATTATGAATTTTTATCACCTCTTCATTTCAACATTAATCTAGTGAGAATTATAAATAGTAATACCATGATATTTAACATATTAAATATTCTAAATGAGATTAAATAAATAATATTTTTTCAAAAAAATTGCATTTAGTCATTCACAAATATATCTCTGATGTTTTTCACATTCGCATAATTTTATTTCTGATAATAATAAATTTTATAAACAATATGGTCTATGATATTTGATATCCACTTTAAAAAGAATTATGTTCCCACCTAAAAGAATATCATAAATGAGATGGTATATAGAAATAATGATATTTTTATTTTATTTAGACTATGGTTCCCTATCATGAATAAATAATTTATTTATAAATTTTTTATTATTGGATTTTTAGTTCTACAGGTTACCAAATATTTATAAATAAAAAGTCTAATACAAACTATATTTCATCCAAAAGTTAATCCAATGAAATATTCAAACATCACAAATGTAGTGGCCATAGTAACATGCACATAACTCCTATACCTAAATTCTCCACAATTATAATAGAACCCAAACATAAAATTATATTAATTATCTACTTTGTTATTTGGTAAATAGTAACTGGTGTAACACATTGAAAAATTATATTATTCAACCAAAATAAAACTATTTATATTTTCTATAACCTTAGAAACAGTATATTCATAAATTTATTATAGTGATTTTTATGATGAAATAGTTAATAATAATTGTTTTTACTCTAGGTAAATAATTTATCTAGTCAAGTAAGTAACATAAATTATTTTATTTATCTGACATTATATAATAAGAAATATTATTGATATATCTAAATTTTAAATATATATTTTAATTCAGGTTACACAATAGTCACACCATGTAATATAACTAAAAACTATTTTTAATATTATCCATGCAATATAATCCATGAAATTTACCAATATCTGTTCATTAATAAATACACATATATTCATTGACTATGTATATAAATTATCATAACATGTATTAAGATATTATTTTTCAGTATATTAATTATTATTATTATTATAATTAATACTTAAATTAATGATGACATATAATAGTTATAAAGAACTATTTTAATAATGATCTATACATGAAATATAATAGTGCTCTAAATAACCCAATTACATAAAAAGGATTAATATTTCTTTATCACAAAATAAAAAAATAGTCATATTAGAAAAATTTATATCCCATATATAAGAATATTTATTGACTCCGAAATTTTTGAAATTTAATTCATATTCAATTTCAATTCTATTCGAATCCAAAATACCATAGGGTTGAATAATATAGACATGCATTAATATATATCAACTAACGATTATGGATTTTTACAATCATATAGTAAATCAAATATTAAGGTAATTGTATAATTTATTAAAAATTTGATTGTAACTTATCATATATTTTGATTAAAAGTATTATAAACATTAAAAAAATTAATTATTTTAGAAACATTTCTCCACACATAGGGATATATAGATAGATATTATATCATTTTTGTTATTTTTATTTTTGAAAATCCAAAATCTCTATATAGTTATTAAAACAATCTGAGGATCAATTATGTTTCATCTATGGTTTCTATGTATATAATTTTTTAATATTTGTTGGTCACTAAAAAATTATGAAAATTTGATCTCCCTATAAACACTTGGTGGAATGTAAATATATCTACTATAAACTAAGTGTTAATATGATTTTCTTTCAAAATGTCTATATATGTAATTATTCAATGAATCCTATATTTCATTCATATTTTATATGATACATGAGTTGTGTTAGTCTCTATAACCTCGCATCAACCAATATAAAATTTTATATCAATAAATATACAGTTTTATTACTTTTTAACATTACCCAACATGATTTTTTCATAAATTATTTCCATTATATATATATATTTTTAATTTTATTATTATATCTAGCCATAAATATTTTCTGTGTTGGGGGAGAAAATATTTAATAACCCTTTTTTATTTAGGATATATAAAAATATGAATTTTCTATATCTATAACAATTCTTCTAAAAACTCATTACATAATATTCTGAAACATAAATTATTTTTAATAAAGAGTTGGGTATTATTCAGAGACTATAAATAATGGAGTGCCTTTACAATCAACATTAATGAAATAAAATTTATCTTGAATGATTTTAACTCAAGAGGATGACCAAAAAATCATTTTGTAATGTAAAATTAACACATAAAAATTAAATCAATTCCAAATAATTTATGATTCATTCATTCAAGACACCAGTTACATTGATGTGTGCAGAAATGAGTGATTTTAGAGATTATTTTAAATTTTCATATATTATCAATTAATTCATGACATAACTATTACCATAATAAAATACCAAAAATATTTTAATATAGTATTAATATTATTTAAACACATTCAATTATAAAATGTTAAATAATTCAAAAGGCTTGGAATTATTATTTTGAGTAACAACATTTCAATAAAAATTAAAATAGTAAAAAATTGATGAAGATAAGTTGAACCGTTTATTAATATAACAAAAAAATCAATATATTTTAATCCATATAACTCTACAAATTATTACCATTTAATAATATTATATATTTTTTATTTTTTTAATATATTATACTTCCATGTCTCAAAATTAAAATTCCAAATCGAAGTGGTGTTTTATTAATTGACATCAACCATCTTATTATAAGTAATACTATAGGAATTATCCTTAATAGAATATATTACCAAATTATCATATTCCCAATAAGTTATAATATATCAAATTAATCTCTATATCCTCATTATTAACAATGAAAATCATTTTTAAATATATAAGAATCATAAATAATATTTTTTCTATATAAAACACATGAAAATTATTTTTTCACTAAAAAACTAACAAAATTTATAAGTATAGATTATATATTCCCACATATAATAAATGAACCCTTACTTAATTTCTAACAAATTGACCTATTGCATAAATTAATATTTATCTTCCATTACATGGGATAAATTGATCATCCATAATGTGGGATTCAAATCTAGAGTCTTATACTTATTAATTATAATTATAGAGATAAATTTCAATAAAATAAATTTAATTTGGATTATGACGCATCATTTTATAAAAAGAGAAAATTATTGGGTTGTAATAAATATTATTGAGGTTTTATAACCATTCTAGAATTAATAATAATGACATTATATCTACATATAATTTAATTAAAATTTAAAATAAATATTATTTATCTTTTTTTCTAATTTTTTAACTAATTGATAGATTGGTTCATTTAATGAATTCAGAACAAAAAAATTGATAAACCATTTCATCATACTTTTTAGTGTTTTATGATCTATACTAACATATAATATAAATCCATGTAATTTTTGGACATAAAACATATCAATTTTGGTTTTCAATAATGAAAATTATATTTTATATTTAAATCTGGTATAATAATGTAGATAATAACATTATATGAATTTTCTAGTAAATTATCAATACACTATTTCCCTTATTTTGGTTTTAAACATACATATGTAGTATATTAATTACTCTCATTAACATATTATACTCCTGGTTACACAGACTGCATAACCAATGTACATTAAAAATTTTAATATGAAGTGAAATTTTTCTAATAAATTTAATCAATTGAAAGACGAATCATCATTAATTTCATGTTTCAGCCCATAGTCAGTTGGTAGAAATTTAATAAAAATTATAAAGTTAATTAACTAAGTCTGAAGAATGATAATTATATCATAAAAATCACATTAACCAAGAATAAAACATCATTTCATAGGATCAAATGACTCATGCCATGGATTTCGATATATCATAGGGGAGTGTGATTTCTACAGAATTAAAAACCAGAAAAAATGGAAACAATAATTTTATTATTTAAATTTATATAATGTATTAATAATATAAATCTCAAATTAATGACAAAAGAATACACAATAATGATATAATTATCAATATTATAAGTGTCGGAAACAAACTAAACCCTCATGTAATAAACCTATGAGGAAATAGACATGTACGCAAAACATCAATAAATAGTAGGAACTAAAAGACATAAATCGTAGTATACCTATTAGTATGTATAAAATAAAAAAGGAGTTTCCTTTTAAACAAATGTGTACAATTAGTGAGAGATCATAATAAAGTCAATATACAATTACCATGGTTTTAACATATGATAAATATTCTTCAATGTGAATTATATAAAAATATACACATTTACATTATTATACGATGAATTGTTTTTTCAAACAATTATTAATATACTGTTGAATGAAAAATAGACATACTAAAAATCACTGCACAAACAGCTCATAAAAAATTAAATCCCTATTCTAGGAAAGACAAGAAATGTTTTACATTATTTAGGTCAATCATTGATATTAAGATGAACTATTAAGGGAAGAAATGCTGACCATCCAAATTAACCTTTCCGAATCTAAGTATGGTTAGATGCCCATCCTAGAACAAATAAAATGATGTATACTACTATCATGGTATAATCCCATCCGAAAAAATATTGAAAGGGGAATACCTTGTCACGGTAGTAAAAAATCATCCCAACAATCATACTAATAATGAATATTTAACTATATAACATATATATATTTATAACAACAAAATAGTCCTTATAAATTCCTATAAATATCTGAAGCTTGAATCTAATTTTGGAAACATTTATTTCATAAAAATACCCAAATATATATATCATAAACTAAATAGAAATGTATTAGTTGAAAATACCACAAATTAAATAACATCATCTACAAAACAAAAAATCGCATGCTAAAAAATCTGATATTTTCTATCATGCTTCAACGTATGTTTCAAAGCATGTGGTTAAAAAAGAACCCATGTGAGAACCATGAGTATCTTATTAAGATTTCATCCATGATAACTATCTTTCATCCAATCATATTAATATTTATATGATGTAATATTCATGATATTTATCTTTAGAAAAATCATATTACATTCATTTTATGATTGATGGGTAACTAATGTTTCACTATTACCTGTCCAAACATTACATTAATAGCAACATTATTAGTATAAAGTTTTAATAGTTTTCATTGTATGTGATTGACAACGAATATTGTTTGTAAAACCGTTATATTTTCAATGAATCTTAATCAATTATTTTAAAGTAGTATAAGGGATGCATTTAAATAACCCTTTTAAAAATACAATTCATTTTAATCCAATTGTCAATATTTAAATCAATTTTAATGAGAAAAATTAATTTGAGTTTTAAATATAGAGTTTGGGTTTATTTTTGGCTCTGAACAATGGATAATATATATAAATTTTATAGGATTTTATTTTTTTCTAAAATCATGGCATGGTAACGAGATTCTAATGAAAATTAATACTTCTTTCAAATCCATAATAGAAATAAATAACTGAATATTTTAAAAATAGGAATTTCTAGTCGTTTTTAGTATTTAATTTAAAAGCCAATCATCATATATTTCAATATGAATTCAACCAAACTATCACATCACTAAATTTGGTAGTCATTAACAAATATAAGATTAAATCATTGAATAAAATCTTCTTATGTAAAAGTATAAAAAATTAAATTTAATAATAATACAATTTAACATATGGGGAGGTGTTTCGTCTATACTAGTTTCCAAAAGAATCATGCACCCCTAATAACTCCATAAATTGAGGTTAATACCATTATCATTAGAACTCTACTGGGGGTTGATATGCCACCTTTATGTTTATGTTGAAATTTCAAATGTACATTTATAGTTTTCTAAAAAAACATAGCATAATGAAATTTTACACATCTTTTGTTACCCAATTTGATTTCGTAGAATTCCATTAGATTTTTATAAAGGTAAAATAACAATAGATTTCCTACATAATTAACATAGTATATTATATTATTCCACATATTTTTAGAATCAATGATACCTTTAATTATTCATTATCATTTATTTTAATATATTGTCCAATAATTTGTCTATAATAAATATTATGATTCCCAAAAATACATTATAAAAGATATTAATTTAAATAATCGTGCATATATTCCAGATATATATATATATATATATTAAAATGTATACTCAAATATATATGTTCCATAAAATTCAGAAATCGTACATCAGAACAAGTTAATTTATCAGAATTCATTTAATATCATTCAAATTTAAGGAATCAAGTATTTATAATTTGACACAATTATTAAATAAATTCATTTATATAAAAATAATTTTAATGTATAGAAAAATTATTCCACTTAATATAAATAAATTTATTGGGTTAATTATAATAAAAAAATGTTTTATTATTCACAAAAATATATGTAGTCACTCCCGAAGAAAGATCAATGGTTATTCGAATGGGTTTAAACCACTAATGATGTAATTGTGGATGAATTTTCCCTCATTATTTAATAACGATATGATATTATATTTTAAGAATCATATTAAACCATTACGTAGTAATTTCAAATCCATCACTAATTTAACTAAAATTAAAATATTAAATATGAAACTAAAAACATGATGAAACCCATGACAAATATTATATTATTTACTAAAACGATTAAACAAAAGGTAATATAATATATAACATAATATTGAATCAGTAAATAATTTTAACAAATAATAAAAACCAGAATAAATCTAAAAAACATAATAATTGATTAAAACAATGAATAGGAAATGATAACATATAGATAGGTTATCAATACCACACAAAATCTTCTAAATTGGTATTTAAATATATTTCTATATTAATTTTCTGAAAATACTGTTTTAAAAATTCATTCAATAAAAAGGTTGACATTGAAAAGAAATGGAATGATAGGTGAAATTGGAAGTAAGGTTATATGTATTTGTAATCTTGAAAAAATCACATAAATCCAAGCTTTATCATGATAATAGATGATGAAATGCTAACATGAGGAGTCGAAGAGCCTCAAATGGCCTTTCATATTAGGAAAAGTTGGGTAGAGGGTTTTAAAGATGAGTTTTTAATGGCGAATAAGAAAAAATTACAGGTATTTCATTTATTAAATTTATATAATATATATCAAGGGGTCCAATCTTATTTATGTTTCCATATAATGACTACAGATCCACTGATTGTCTACTCCACATCCAATGGACATCCATTCGAGTTCATGTGGGTTTAAACCCACAAAATCCATTTTATATATTCAACTAAAACTCACTAATTTTGTTCCATATTATTATTACACTAAATTTATATCCTATATACTATTTTAAACATTTAATTCCTTCTAAAAACAATTCATCTATTAACAATCACAGAAAATATAATTTCTCCACGATTTGTTGAATAAAATTATTCAAAAATGTAACGAACAATGTGATTTTCATTACAAAAGTCATCTAGAATACATAATATAATGTTAGTGTTATTATTTCCTGAATTTATATGATTAGTTTTGAATAGTTTTAAATATATTATCAGTTGTGTGATTATTGATATTCAGATGATAAATACTCTTTGTTAAACTACATCTGTAGTTCTTAGGTCTCAATGATTCTACATGATAGTTGTATTCTAAAACTATTTGGGATTTTTTACCAATACCTATCATTATGTAACATCATATCACACTAATTTTTAGTAATTACTCCCATCATGGTAAGATTTAAATGATCTAATATTGGAATAACATACTTTATATCATGAAATTTGGGATATAAGAAGGGGATATCATAGAATTGTATCAATAAGGACCCAACATTAAACATTATATAACAGTGGGGTTTATTTATGTACATACATTCTTACAGATTTACTATAATTTTTTGTTTAGTGTTTTATAATTTTAGGACATATATATAAATAACATTCCATTATCTACAAGAGTATTCAACTAAAACAGTATAATTTTCTTTCAAAAATATAAAACATGATTTCTTATTATTAATAAAAATCTTTACAACATTCGTATTTTCTTCATAATTTATATTAGCCTAACATATAACCTATAAAGACTTTATAAAACTTGGGATGAAAATAAAATGATCATTATGGAATATAAAAAAATAGAGATAAAATGTTAATCCATGAATATATATAAACATATGAAATCTATCTCAAAGGTATACTTCAAACCCATAAAGTATCATATAATTACATTATGAAACAATATTTTCGTAAAAGATAAAAAAACCTAAATAAACCATATAGGATACATATAAAATTAGTGACCTAAAATTGTAACCTTCATAGCTGCTATTGGATTTGTAACCCTCATGTCCACCTTACAATTTTACCCTCACAGCTACCTTACGGTGTAACCATCATAACTACAGTATGGTTAATCATAGAGGCAACCTCCATATTAAATATGCCCAATGTTTCCAAGGGAGATATATGTCCCACCAGTCATAATAAATAATTCTCCAAAACCAAATAAATTCTTATAAAACATGCATAACTGCATAAAAAAATCAATTAGAATTTGGTAAAAAAAAGAAATTTAGTATACTATTTTAGAAGAAAGTTTCTTTATAAATAGAATATAATATAAGTGAAAATTAATAAAAGGGAATAAATTTGTGTATACACTGTAAATACACATAAAAACAAAATATAAACAAATTTATTAAAACAACTATTATCAGAACACATAATTAATGATTTAGATTTTTAACGCAAAGAATAAAAATTTGGATAAGAATCCTCGTACCTTAGGTACATCTAATTTAAATTGTCATTTAAAATCATATTTAATTGTTGAAAGATATTTTTTAATCTTTTTCATAAACATATTCATGTATATAACAACTTATATGATCATTTTACAACACCATTCCAACCATTTATTAATAACATTTTTCCTTTTTTCATGTGCATTATTTATATGATATCCATGATCAGTTCGTAAAGGATTGTATTGAATAATTGAAGAGAAAATCCCAAATATTAAGCGATACCCTAATAACTATTCTTCCTTATATTATGATGAATCATTAGGTAAAACATAATTTATATTTGATTAGATCATTTAGGAGGTTTGTTGGTCATCAAGAACTAGTTTCTCTTCATAATTAAATATTATTGATATATGTTAATTATTGGAAAATGAGGTTATGTAGTACACATTAAAATCCGTTTCAAAAAGTAAAATTGTTTTAAAACAATATTTTATGTAATAAAATAAATTTTGAAAACACATCGTCCATTATGTCTGTAAATCAACACATCACAGATAATGTTTTTATTTCTAGAATAAAAGGTATAAGAGAAGAAGTATGATGGTGAATTTTTACATAAAAATATTAAAATTCTAGCATATATAATATAATGTATCTTTTAGTGACTCTTGGATAGGGTAAGTGAAGAGAGTATAAGAAAATAAAATGAATTTAAATGAAAATGAAAGATAATTTTTAACTCTTGATATATTCTCTTTGAGAACCACCTTATGGCCTTTTGTTTTGGAATATTTGTGAGAACAGAAGGTCTTGGATGTGGGTAAGAGACTTGGGATGAGTATTGAGAATAATTTAGGGAATTTTCACATCTTGAGTGGTTTGTGAGGAAGAGGGGTTGATGGGTGTTATTTATAGTGGAGGAGAGGGGGGGGGGGTTTCCCATTATTTTAATTTTTTTTTTATTTTTCTCAAGAAATGAATTAGTGATGTTTCTTCCGACAAAATAAACTTATATGTGCATTTATTTCCAAATAATGGTTAGTTGCATCATCTATGGCTCATGCATGATGTAAACATTTATTTATTTATCTTATTTCATAAATTATTGAATTTCACTATTCACAATAAATTTGTGTATTTCTTAAAAATACCAAAAAAAATTACCTTAAACTTATTGAGGTTTATAATTAAATAATGATCTCCATTTTATCAAAATATATTTCTAAATATTTGAAATTTCATTTTAAAATAAAATAAAAATTTATTAAAACCCCAATTTTAAAACAATAACTGACATTATAACACTTTAAAATTTTAGTTAAGTTATATTAAAATTATATGATAACCATAAGATAGTAAAAAATAATAATTTCTAATTCCATTTTATGAAAATAAATTTTCATTAAAATTATAAAATCAATCGTAAAATTGTTATTAAATATTTATGACATATTAAAATACCAACACTTGTACTTTGAAAATATTGTCACTAATAATATTCCATAATTTTATTTACAGCATCATGGGTGTGGTTACTATTCATTATGGTCATATAAGTATCCATAAGGGTAATATTACCTTTCATAAGTGTTAGTTATTATTCAACAAAAAAACAAGTTGGTCCTATAAATCTCAAAATAACTTTCTGATCACAACAATGAATGTCTAATTATCAAAATTCAAATCAAATAAGTGGTAAATTTTATTTACCAACTATTATAAAACAATATGTAAAGACTCGGAATTTCCATGTAATTTTTATTAATTAAATGGGAATTTTAAGAGTCCGCAAATTCTTATGGTTCTTGATTCCAAGGCTCGGAGTGCCGGAAATAAATTTCTGAAGTTTTGTTCGGGTACGTTCAGTAAACGTACGAGCGGTTTTTTGTAAAATTTGAACCTGTTCTCAAAATTGATATATGAGGGCACCGTTGAACACGCATTGCAGGTATTATTTTAAGAAAGATTTTACCTTGACAGTAGTGGGTCAAGAGTGAAAGATAGATTTTGGGTTTTTAGTGAATGAATAAAATAAAAATAAAGATATGATGCATTATTCTTATTTTTCGGTTAAGAACCTCCATGTTGAAGATGGAGGTCGAGACCACCAAAACATAACCTCCCATTAGGCGTTATGGTGGTGGGGCCCACCTGAGGTCTATACATCCTCTACTTGTTTATTGATGTGGGGAACACCCGAGACTAAACCTCCTAATAATGGTGGGAGAGTAAAACCTCTCAAATCCCCTCATTAATGAGAGAGAGTCTCTCCACCCCCTACTTTAATGTGCCAAATCCTCCTCTTTAATTTATTGGTCCAACCTCGGGAATTGATTAATTGGATCCAACATAATTAATTCACCATTTTAAAATTATTATGACAAATATATATTTTATAATCTATTTCCTCAGTTCCAATTATTTTTGTTGGAAAAAGGTTGGTAAAGGAGGATTAGAGCTTTGAGAGAAAAGTGCTCACCAATGAAGAAAAAAGAACTCTCCGAACGATGAATGACTTCAACTATGAATGAAGATCTCCTTCGACCTTCATCCACACACTCCTACCAACGTGGGGCGTCGTCGACTGACCTCCACTCCTTATCGTCTTCAACGAACCGACACATGAGCTCAGGACTGGAAGTGTGCAGCGAACGCGACGAATGACGACAACACCGTCTTCTTCCCCGCGACTACATCAATGAACAATGAGAAAAGTTAGGGTTCAAACTTTGTATTTTTTTTTCATTCTTCATTTTCCATCGAGGATTATTATTCGATGTCGCATGTTATCACTCTAATGTGGCGAGTGCCGGTAGAACGAACACTGCCCAACCCCTCCACAATACTTTGTGGAATTTGAAGCTAAACGTGGCATGACTCTGGGATGAGTGATTTACATCAACAATGGTTGTTGATAGAAGGCGACGTCCAGAGCAGTGTGCATCTACTTTCAGAATAAGAATCGGGCCACCGGAACTCATCCATTGAACCGCGGAAGGTTCACCGGCGAGAAGAACCGATGAATGTCCCCGGTGGAATGAATGGAAGGGTGGGAGGCTGCGTGTACGGAAGTGGTGCAACCACGCCGCCAAAAGAGTAGGACGCGGCCAACAGTCCACGGCAGTGCAGCACCAGTCGGCCGTAATAAGAATTGGTAGACCGAGCTGCTGGGTTCTCGAGGAATGCGCAGCGCAGCCCGCACCACACGACGAAGGTGCATGCCGCGACCTGGGCAGCGGGGTCGTGGGATGGGCAGCCGGATCTATTGGTAACTGGAGGAGGCTTGGAACAACTGCACCGTGCTAGTGGTGGCTGGCTACTCAGCAAGCTGGGAGTAGTGAGTCCTGCCTCGTGGGTCTTGCATGACATGGACCCGCGCCACATGGTTTCGGAACTGAACCCCCCCGAATGGATAAGTTGTTCGGGTTTCCAGGTGGCTCGGCCTCCCCCATGGACATGGCTAGGGTGAAACCCATAGATCCACCAGATGCGGGACTCACGCGGGCCGAACCCAGCACAGGGCGGGCTGCACCTGTGGACCGGGTCGGACCCCAGTCCATACCCGGGTTGGGCCGGACCGGACACAAACTTGTTTGACATGTTTCCTCTCTTTTGCCCATAACATGATCTACGAGCGTCTGATTGACGAACCATATATGGAGACAGAAACCTTGATGGGAGGCTATTATTTTGGTATACCTCACTCGAGGTTTGGTGACAGGTGAGGTATGGCCGCGTTGGATCGAACTTAAATCGAACCGGGCCCTCAAAACTGAAATGCCAATAACTCTCAGACCGGGAGTCCGATTGACGCACAGTCTGTCACATTGGGTTTACACTGGAAAGAATGTTCTTTTGGATACATAAAATTGGTACTTTGTGGATGTTTATGTATAAACACTTTTCTTGAGGAGTGGACCCTCTCAGAATCAAACATACATTGTGCGTAACCCTATGGTTGGCTGCTTTCTAACTACTGTTCCTGGATCCTACATGGGTTGGAAAACACTAACTACTATTCCTAGATCCTACGTAGTTTTGAAATCTCTAACTACTATTCTTGTATCCTATGTGGGTTTGAAAACTCTGACTATTAATACTGGATCATGTGTGGGTTCAACAACACTAACTACTGTTCCTGGATCCTATGTGGGTTCGACAGCTCGGACTACTGTTCTTGGATCCTGTGTTGGTTTGATAGCTCTGACTACTATTCCCGGATCCTATGTGGGTTCGATAGCTTTGATGACTGTTCCTGGATCCTACGTCGGTTCGATAGAATATATGATTTAGTGGCTACAACTAATCATATCTATCTCTCAACATATGTTGTTTACCTGTGTGATCTGAGTCAGTAACGTTTGTATACATGTGATACATTGATAGTCTCGAGGCCCCTAATGAGTATCGTTATATTCACCCCTGCATGAGTTCTTCCCGCACCTCGTTCTGTTGGATGCAGACGAAAAATAGCACTAATTGAGGCTGAGAGTACCACGGCTGGACAGTACTCGGAGGTGGCCTTATGACGAGTCAGTACGCAGAGGAGACTAACGAACATGGAGTGCCGTGGAGGATATATGTACCTACACTTTAGGTAGGAATCCTGGAGGATGACCCGACAACAGTTTTACCTTTCTCCGGTTCCTTGTACTTTACACTTGGTCTTCTATTTCCAGACCCTTTTACTTTTCAACAATCTTTTGTTATACAGTTTACATAGTGTTTTGTATCCAACTTTGTACTATTTTATCTCTGTTACGGGTTATAAAGGAAATTCCTTCTCGATGTTAAGGAATTACATCTTTATTGAATGTCACCAGCCCCTTAATTATGGAAGGCAGGTTTGGGGTAGTCACGACACATGCCCCAGGGGACGGTTCATGACAAATTTGTATCAGAGGAGTCGGTTCTACCACAGAACGTAAGACTCTGATCTATTTTTTGAAGAAATAGTGTTAAGTGTAGTGAGTGTAGTTTTATGTTTAGGGAGTCCAGTGTGGTGCGGCGACCAAAATATCCATACACCAGGACCCTGACTTCTAATTTCTGACTCAGTGCACGAAAACACTGATTGCATGTTTGTTTTCAGGAGTCTTCTTTGTGAATTCATTAAGTCATTTCACCAAGTGTAACTTTTTTACCAGGGCACACCTATTTCATTTTTGGATTCATCCACCCAAGCATCCAGCTAGGTTTCCAATATTCGTATGCACAGATAGCCCACCGAGCAATGAGGCCACGATGCAGGGCCCTTTTCCAGTGGTACCACTACCTGTTCGGCCACCGATGCCACCAGACCCATTAGCAGAGAGTGCACTTCTCATGAGCGTGTTTCACGAGTTCCATAACCAGAGGCTGCCTAGGATTAGGGGCGAGACGGACCCGCAAGCTACTGAGGATTGGCTGGAGGATGTGGTGAGAGTATTCAGTCTGGTAGCGACACCATCCAACCTTATGGTGATCCTTGCCGCGAGTCTCCTTCAGAGAGTAGCAGGCAGATGGTGGAGCCTGATGCTCTAGGTGCAAGACGAGGTGTCACTACTCTAGGGAGACTTCGAGAGCCTGTTTCAGGAATATTTTGTCCCATCCACCCTACGTGCAGTGTAGATACAAGAGCTACTTCATCTTCAATAGGGTAGGAATATGGTGGCACATTACTCAGTGAGGTTCACCGACCTCTCGCGCTACTCCACATATATGGTGTGGGACCAATTCTTCGGTGCCTGAACCTTCGAGTAGGGGCTCAGGTGAGATATGAGGGCTTAGATGATCTCCCCTAGCATTCCGAAATAGGAGAGGGTGTTGGAGCGATCCCTCTTAGTGGAGAGTTTCCTAGATAGGAAATCACCATCAGCAAGACCCACCATTGGGCATCATGTAGAGGAGTCTTCTGCATCTGGTAGCAGACAGATGCCGCAAAGATCCAAGAAGACAAGACCATCAAGTGGATGACCTCAGGACATGGGTTATGTTGTGTGACGAACATGAGACAGAGCCTGTCATATGAGGAACATGCAGTGTTTCCCATGCGGCGGGTAGGCTCACATGGCTCATGACTATCTGACCCTCCATTCAGATGAACATAATACTGTTAAGGGACCTCCTAGGTAGAGGTAGTGGTTCGATCGAGGTGATCCACCGAGAGCAAGAAGATGTGGTAGAGGAGTTTTTCGTGAAGATGGCAGTGGATGACGTTATGAGGTGTTTCCACCACCACCACCAGGAGGTCCACCCTGACCGCAGGGAGTAGGTTGATAGGGGAGATCTCAGCTCTAGAGAGCTGAGGCATATGATCATGGTGCTCCGGAGATGATTCGAGGTACATTATGTGTCTACTCCACCATAGCTACAGTTCTTATAGACATATGTTCCAATCAATCATTCATTTCAACTGCCCTTGTTCGGAGCTCAGAGATTTCGAAGGATCCATTGGATTGATCTTTTAGGCTAGAGACTCTTACGGGAGCAGATTAGACAATTAAAAACTGGTGCTGGCCATGTGAGATTACTCTAGGAGGCAAGAGCTTCGGCTAGGATCACATAGTAGCGGCGTCAAGGCCTAACAATGTCATATTGGGTATAGACTGGTTATCTACATCCCATGCTCAGATCGACTTTGTTGGGATCAAATTGTGGTGTGTCTATACAGATGGGACTAGTTTCACCTTCACCGGTGAAAAGGGAGCCTTTACAGTGCAGGATAGACTTACTCGGAGGAGAGAACCGCCGATCACTCATCAGTAGGCATGCCTTACCCTCAGAGTATTTGATGGGGATGGTCTACAATCCCTGTATTGGAAGACATGTATGCGGATGTTTTCCATGATGATGTCCTAGGTATACGTCCTCATAGAGAGGTGTACTTTTACATTGACTTGTACCCTGTTATGTCACCGATATCTACACAATCGTATCGGATGGATCCCGCGAAGCTTCACGAGCTGCGAGTACAACTAAAGGACTTGTAGGGGAATGGATTCATCTGGCCCAATGTTTCTCCTAGGGTAGCCTCGATTTGGTTCGCCATGAAGGAGAATGGGAGCTTGAGGCTTTCTGTCGACTACCATCCCTTGAACCAGGTTACCGTGAAGAACAAGTATCCACTCCAGAGGATTGATGACCTCTTTGATCACCTGATGGGAGAATGGTGGTTCTCGATGTAAGACCTCAGATCAGGCTATCACCATCTCAGATTTTTAGAATAAGATGTGTAGAAAATGACCTTCAGATGTCGGTATGACCACTATGAGTTTCTGGTTATTCCATTAAATGTAACCAACGCTCAAAAAGTGTTGATCGGACACTTGAACCTGATTTTATCGCCATACCTTGATCGCTTGGTCATTGTATTCACCGAAGACATTCTAATTTACTCCACTACTGAGGTGGATCATGTCTTCCACTTGTATGTAGTACTGGACACACTCTGAGAGCACCAGCTTTATGGTAAGCTCTCAAAGTTCCAGTTTTGGATCCACAAGGTTCACTTTTTAGGACATGTCATCTCGGAGGCTAGAATTGCAATAGATCCAGAAATGATTGAGGTTTTACATGCTTGGGAGACACCCATGATTGTGAAGAAGGTAAGGAGTTTCCTGGGATTGGCTGGTTATTACCAGAGGTTTGTGCGAGATTTCTCCAGAGTTGTAACACCACTATCAGCCTTGACAATGATGGGGAAACCATTTCTGTGGTTGGAGAGATGACAGTAGAGATTTTAGGAGCTGAGGAAGAGGTTGACCAGTGCCCCATATTTAATCTTCTAGAGGTTGGAATAGGGTATATAGTCTACTGCAACGCATCAGGGACCGGACTCGGATGTGTCCTGATTCAGGAGCGAGCAGTGATAGCATATGGTTCTTAGCAGTTGAGACAGCATCAGTAAAACTACACTACCCATGAAATAGAGTTACCGGCAGTGGTTTTCACCTTGAAGATGTGGCGACACTATTTGATGGGTGAGCATGTTAACGTGTACTCTGATTACAAGAGTCTCAAGTATATCTTCTCTTTGAAGGACATGAACCTGACATAGTGGTGTTGGATTGAGTTTCTCCAAGACTATGATTTCAAGATAGTATATACTCTTGGGAAGGGTAATATTGTCACAGATGCACTCAGCAAGAGAACATTGTATATAGCTGTTAGGCAAGGTGACAGAGTAGCTGGCTGCTTTATATATATCCTTTGTGGATAGAGATGCAGCAACCTTCCTCCGGTCTCTTATAGTCACTCCCCCACTTTTTTAGCGAGTCCGGGAGGCCCAACATGGGGACGCTAACTATGAGACACGAAGTCCTTAGATATACACAGGGAAACCACCTAATGGATTTTTTGAAGGTGGGGAGTAGGTCATCCTCTTCAGAGGATGTACCATGGTGCCAGGGGCACTTTTGGAGGATGTGTTGAGGGAGTTCCACACATATCCTCTAGCGGTACATCCAGGAGTGGCGAAGATGTACCAAGATCTTCGCCGACAACAATGGTGGATGGGAATGAAGAAGGCAATTGATGATTTTTCCTCTTAGTTCCTCACTTTTCAGGAAGTGAAGACAGAGCACCGGGTACCCGCAGGCTTGGTTCACCCTTTAGAGGTCCCATAGTGGAAGTGGGATGGGATATCCATGGACTTCGTGACAGGAACTCCACATACATACTGGGGTCACAACTCGATTTGGGTGATCATTGACTGACTAACCATGTCAGCCAACTTACTACCGATTGGATAGAAAGGTTCGGTAGAGATCTTGGGATGCCCCTATGTGAAGGTGATTATGCGGCTACATTGACTCCCTTATTCTAGTGTCTCCGATCATGATGAAAAGTTTAATTCCGGGCTATGGAAGGGGTTGCCGGAGGCTTTCGGGATGTAGCTTCACCTTAGCACCGCCTTCCATCCTCAGATAGATGGCCAAACTAAGGGGACCATTCATACCCTTGAGGACATGCTTCATGATTATTTCCTCGAATTTGGTCGCAGCTGGGAGGATCACTTACGTTGGTGGAGTTTTCATACAACAACAGTTATCAATCCACCATAGGGATGATACCTTTTGAGGTGTCGTACGGGTGACCTTGCAGATCACCTTTGTGTTGGACTAACCCCAGAGAGTCTACACTTGTTGGACCAGAGATGGTACGAGCTACCATGGAGAAGGTGAAGATCATCCAGGAGTGGATAAAGACTGTACAGAGCATGCATAAGTCATATGCTGATAGGAGACGGAGACCTCTGGAGTTCGAGGATGGCGACCACATATTTCTACAAGTCTCCCCTCGATGAGGATTACAGATATTTGTCTGAGTTAGCAAGTTATATCTGAGATTCATTGGACCTTTTTATGTCCTCAGCAGAGTTGGCGAGGTGTCATACCGCTTATCTCTTTCACCTTAGTTGCACCGGGTGCACGACGTCTTCCATGTGTCCCAGTTGAGTAGATACGTGCATGACCCTTCTCACATCATCGACCATGGAGAGATGGACATCGATGATGTGGATACTTTTACAGAGGTTCTAATGGATATTGAGGATTGACAGGAGCGGGTCCATTGTGGACGGTCGACACCTTTGATGTGCATTTCTTGGCAGCACGAGATCCTCCATAAGAGCACCTGGGAGAGAGAGTCTCAGATGCATGCTCAGTACCCCCACTTGTTCCCTTTGTTGTGAGTTATGGCTTACGGGGTCGTAGATCCCTAAGGTGGGGAGAATTTAATGACCTGGAATTTCCAAATAATTTTTTTTAATTAAATGGGAATTTTAAGAGTCCGTGCATTTCTTGGGGGAATGATTTTGAGGCCCGGATTTCACGGAATAAATTTATGACAATTTATTCAGGTACGTTCAGTAAACATACGAGTTTGTTTTTATAAATTTTGAACCGATGCTCGGAATTGAAATCTGAGGGCACCGTTGAACTGGCAGTGCCTGTATTTGCTTATGAAGACTTTCACCTCGACAGTAGTGGGTTGAGAGTGAAAGATAGTTTTTGGGTATTAACTAAATGAATAAAATAAAAATAATTATGTGAAGCATTATTTTTATTTGTTGGTTAAGAACCTCCATGTGGATGTTGGAGGTGGGGGACACCACACCTTAACCTCCCATGAGAGGCTATGGTGGTGTGGCCCACCCGAGGTATAAACCTCCTCTTCTTGTTTATTGATGTGGGGACAACCCAGGACTAAATCCCCTAATAATGGTGGGAGAGGAAAGCCTCTCAACTCCCCTCATTAATGAGGGAGAGTCTCTCCACCCCCTCCTTTGCTGATCCAAATCCTCCTCTTTAATTTATTGTTCCAACCTTGTGAATTAATTAAGTGGAGCCAACTTAATTAATTCACCCTTTATTTATTTTTATTCGAATGATACATTTTAGAATCTATTACCTTGGCTTCCTATTATTTTTGTGGGAAAAATTTTGGCAAAGGAGGATTAGGTCTTTTTAGAGATATGCTCTCACCAATGAAGAATGAAGAATTCTCCCAAAGAATAATGCCTTTGACTATGAAGGATGATCTCCTTCGACCTTCATCCATGGACTCCTACCGACATGGGACGTCATCAACCGACCTCCCCTCCTCTTCATCGTCAATGAACTGACATATGAGCTTAGGATTGGAAGTGTGCAGCAAACACGACGAATGGGGACTACATCCTCTTCTTCCTCGCAACTCCATCAACAGACTATGAGAAAAGGTAGGGGTTCGAACATTGTTTGGTTTCTTGTTCTTCGTTTCCCGTCGAGGATTATTATTCAAATCTACAAGCTATCACTCAAACACAGAGGACGATGGATGAATGAAAAAGGCATCACCCCTCTACCTTACATTGTGGAATTTTACTCTAAAAAAGGCATGAGTCAAGGATGAGATATTTTCATCAAAAATGGTTAGATATTGAAGGGGACGTCCCGAGGAATGTGCGGCTACTTCCGGAATGAGAATCGGGCCACCGGAACTCGTCCGGTGACCCGCAGATGTTTTTCCGACGAGAAGAACTCGCGAATGTCTCCAATGGAATGAAGGGAAGGGCGTCTAGCACTCCAGCCGTCTGTGTGGATGGTGGCGGCGCAACCTCGCCCCCGAAAGAGTAGGTTGCGGCTGATATGTCGAGGCGGCCGGCGTATGGACGGCCCTGAGAAGAAGCGACAGCTCGAGAAACCGAGTTACTTAGTAAGGCATTGGGCAGCGAGCAACGCGTGGTGGAGGTGAAGGTCGTGGACCTGGCCTCGGTGTCACGAGATGGGCAGCCGACTCTATCGGTCACCGGAGGGGGCACAACACAACCATGTTGCGCGGGAGGGGGTTGGCCTTTCGGCCATCCGGGAGCAGCAGGACCCACCGTGCGGGTCCCGCGTGACATTGATCTGCCCCATGTGGGTTTGACCCCCCAGAATGGCTAAGCATTTCAAGATTCCAGGGGGCGTGACCTACCCCCGGACGCGGCTAGGGCAGACCACACCGGGCCGCCAACCGCGGGCCTTACACGGGCCGAACCCAGAGCGGGCTAGACCCAGTGCGGGCCGAGCCACCCCCACGGGATAGGTGGGACCCGCGGACCAGGTCGGACCCCCTTCCGGACCTGGGTCAGGCCAGGTCAGGCCGGGTCGGTCCAACAGGACCGGACCGGACCCCGACCCCTTTGACCAATTTAAACTCTTTTTCCCGTAACATGAGCTACGGGCATCCGATTGGTGAACCATCTATGGTGACGTAAAACATAGAGGGAGATAGTACTATTGGTATACTACACTCGAGGTTTGGACCCTACTGTGTTATAGATGGGTTGGATCGAATGTAAATCCAACCGTTCCCACAGAACAAAAATGCCAATAAATCTTAGATCGAGTGTCCAATTGACGCACCACCGTCTTTCAGATTTGGGTTTCTTTGGAATAGATGGATCTTTTGGATACATCAACATGGTACATCCTAGAAGTTGATGTATAGACACTTTTCATGAGGAGGGGACCCTCCCATAATCAAACTTACATTCTGTGTAACATTGTGGATGGCTTCTTTCTGAATTATGTTCCTGGATCCTATGTGGGTTTGACAGCTCTGACTACTGTTCCTAGATCCTATGTGGGTTCAACACCACTGACTACTATTCCTAGATCCTGTGAAGGGTCGACAGCTCTGAATACTGTTCCTGGATCATGTGTGGGTTCGACACCTCTGACTACTATTCCTAGATCCTTTGTGGGTTCGACAACTCTGACTACTGTTCCTGGATCCTGTGTGGGTTTGAAAACTCTTACTATTATTCCTAGATCTTGTGTGGGTTCGATAGCTTTGACGTCTGTTCTTCGATCCTACGTGGTTCGATAGAATTGATGATTTAGTAGCTACATCTAATCATCTCGAACACTCTACATAAGTTGTAAACTTGTGTGAGCTGAGTTAGTAACTTTTGTGTTTTTCTCATGATTGAGATGGATTACATGATAAGATAGGTATATGTATAGACATATATATAAGTGAGGTTATCTTTTGATTTTTTAAATTGTTGTTTTTCCTTTTTGGAGTTTTTGAGACATTGAGGGTCTTAGGGTTCCAACTGGGTATCATTATACTCAGCACTACATGGGCAATGCCTGCACCACGTTGTGTTGGATGGAGATGATGAACAACACTGACTGAGTCTGAGAGTATCGGGACTGGACGGTTCCCATAGGTGGCCTTGCTACGAGTCGCTACATGGATGAGACTGACAGACGTGGAGTGTTGTAAAGGATATATATACCTACTGTTCAGGTAGGAATCTCGGAGGATGACCCAATAATTGTTTTACCTTTCTCGATTTCCTTATACATTACTGTTGTGCTTGTATTTCCGGCACCTTTTAATTTTTATCACTCTTTTTGTTATACAATTTCCTAAATATTTTTCAACATAACATTTGGTAATTCCCATTTTTCTTATTAAACCATGTGATTCCTCAACAAAACGTTGAAACAATGGATTACATAATTCCACAATACTTTGTTTTAATGATCAAGAATCTAAACATTTTTCTCTTCCTAATATAGGTTATCTTCCAGCTGAACTGCATCTAGGATCCAATCATGGGATTAACCTAGATCATATTTTGTATACATAGAAACATGAAAATCATTGTCTAAATATAATATACTCAGATTCAAATGAAATCTGTAGGTGGTTGGCCCGACATTATCGAGGATTTCAAAAGTTCTAATGAAGCATATACTTAGCTTTCCATTCTTACAAAATCACATAATAGTTTTCCATGGTGAGATTCTAATAAAAACATCATCACCTACCTCGAAAAAATTTCATTCATCCTATTATCTACATAAATTATATTCCTACACTAAATTTCCCTCATGTGTCGTTGGATCATATTCCCTTTCTTAGCCACTTCATCTTCATATTCTGGTCCTATCAACTTCATTTACCTTACTTAATCACAACATTTTAGAGTCTGAAAATACTTCTTATAAAATGCCTCAAATGTTTTTATAATGCCCCTAACCTAAAAGCCCAGAGCTATTCCATTATTTTGATACATTGGAATTATTACATGAATCATGTCTTGAAGGGCCGATTGGTTTATCAATCCTGGAAAATTAATTACATACATAAACATTACATTACAATTTATAATATAAAACAATGAATATATAATACTTTTAGAACGCCATTATTCCCCTTATATAACCCTATATATCAATTATAAAACACAGCATGGAATAATGTTTAAATAAAAAATACGAAAGGGGTGAGCTTAGATGCTCATTAAGGATAAAAAATATATATCAGAAAGTATCCCAATTAATAATAAACATTTAATGAAGGGATAAAAATTTAATCAGAAGACTTTTAAAACATTATCTTTAGCATAATATGGAAATAATAAGTAAAATAAATAAATTTAAACATTCCCATAAGAATTATAATAGTCTAATAATCACATTTAAATTCAATAACTAATATCATAATGAGGGAATGCACAATACGGGACATCTTAAACATACCGTCAGGGCTTCAACAAAGACACCCTAACTAATTGGGTAAGTCATTAGCCAATACAGAAAAAAGATAACTATCTCATGAGACTACTGATACATAAAGGGGCTATCGTGGGCCCCTCCCAGCACATACAAATTCCAATGCATTCCTCTTATGAAAGGGGTAAAACATAACCAAAATAAACATTCATATTAATTCTAGGATATGAATGTCAATAATTAAAATATAAGACATGAATGGCATAAAAATTGAACTTACATAATAAAATATATCATAACCATTCAATACAATATAGAAGATTTTATTATAATAAATCAACCACAATCATGAATAATCTCCAATAAAGGATGTTGACATAGTGGAAAACAATTAGTATTTTTGAGATAAATATCCTTTTTTCAAGAAATATTTTAAATGCCTCACACTTTGAAATGGAAGTAACATACAAGAGATTATGGAATCAAATTTTCCCATACATCATTGAAACTTTTAAAGGAATTATAATTTTAATAAAATCATGTCCATATAAATAAATCGTTAAATTATTTTTGAAAACAAGGACATTAAACAAATAGATTTAGAAAAATTAATCGTTAAAATATTTAAAATGATGATTTTATTAAAGAGTCCATTCCATAAAACCATAGAAGATTCCTTTTGGAAATATTTCATAAAACATGCACATGGATGATAAAAATGTCCTAGTAAATACTTACACATAAACATTCATAGATAATAATAATTTAGAGGAATTAACACTTACCTTAGGTCTAATATTCTTTGTAGGAGTATACAAATCCTGTATAATGTTATTAAACATATTATTAACTTATATTAGAATCATAATAATATTTTTGTTATCATATTAGATTCTTTTAGGACATTATATTACATGATTATTAAAAATTCGAAGTTAATGCCATATTTACTATAATAATATTTTTGTTTATCGTATATGTTTTGACTTGTTATTCTGGATCATATTATGTAGATCATAATTTTCATACTTACAGAATGAATTATATGTATTATATATCATATATATTCATAATATAAATATATATGATAAATATATATAAAAAATGGAATAATCTCTTTATAGAGACATGGGGCCATATGTATGCATGAATGTTGTTTCCATCTTCTTATTGTATGGATGCAAGTGAAAGAAATATATGTATATATATATATTATTAAATTATCCTTATTATTTAATATATTTGATAAGTACTCATAATATTTTTTTTATATAATCAATCTTGAATGGGTAATGTGGATAAAGAATATCATCACGTTGTCAAGACGGTTTGTCGTACGTACGCACAAGCGACGATGTCATTCATTTAATGGTTAAATGATATGAAAATATGTGGTGAATTAATTATAAATAATCATAATCATGTCATATTAATTATTTATTTATATTATACTCATTATTATACCCATCCAAAAAATGTAATGTGGAATAACAAATTACACCACAGTGTTGACATGGTAAGTCGTACGTACGCACACTTGGTGATATTATTATTCATAGGATGGATAAAATGATCAATACATTAGTCCCATGATTATAATAACATATCAATATATATATTATACTATATTTTATACCATTTTCTTGAAACAACATATAAATAGGATGTATAAGAAGAATACAACTTTGGATGATGGGATAAAACGATTACCTCTTCTTCGGGTATCTCCTTTTCAATTGCACAAAAGGACTCTTTATGTTGGTTTTCATCTAGATGGATGGACTATAGAATGTTTTGAGTGATGTTGGGAGGATATTTGTTTAGGGTTTGGTAGATCCAAATGGATTTGGGGTGTGAATTAAAGAGAAGTAGAAGTTCACTTTTATTAGAGAGGTGAGGGTAACTTTTGGAAAATCTTGAATCATTAATTTGTTATAAATTTATTTTCTGTTTCTAATAGATTAAAATTGATTTATTTCAAGGATAAGATGATTATGGGTATAAATCATCTCAAACAATATTTTTTAGACAATTTTAGGTCATGAATTTAACCTTATCATTTGGGTCTAACCCATAGATAAAAACATTAACTCTTACAATGTCTTCTTGTATTTTCATAATGTATGGTTACTATAGTTACTATAAAATTAAAATATAACCAGATGTTGATCATTAATGAAATTTTTAGCATTATATATGTAATTTGGAAAAATAGTATGTTTTTAGGACAAATATTTCATTTAATAAAATATTATTTGTTTTAAAAACTCATTTATGTCATTTTTACACAATTAATTAATAGATTTTTCTAAAGTCATAACAACTTGAATACTTGGAATAAAAGGCATTAACCAGAATATAATATGTCATAATCATCCATATAATTTGTGGTTGGAATTAAAACATTAAAATTAAATTTATTTTAATATTTATAATATCATTTATTCGAATCCTTCATTAATAAGGAAAACACTGCATCATTATGGTGTCAAAAAGTATTTTAATTATTTAATGTATTAAAATTAAAAATAAAATACCATGATGCTGGAAATATTATTATCTTTCCAATTAATTTTTATAGTTGAAGGTTTCACTTATATAACTCAAATTAAATATGTTTTATAAAAAAGGCATGTTTATGTTATATTTCCCTTTACTTTAAATTAATTATTGTAACATGTCATTTTCAAATCCAAGTTGATCCATCGGGTCCTAAAATCAACCTATGTATTCTCATGGTCATCCAAATATCATTCAATAGGATTAGGACACGAGTTAGTGTAGTTTTATATTGTTATCATATTTTTTACCCTTTTTAACCTAATTTACTCTTTAACCCTGGTAAATAAAAGTAATTATTGAAGTTACTATTCATAATGTCCAAAAAATAAAATTTCCCTATATAAAAAATTTGTACCTTTTAAATCATATTATATAATAAAATTTTCCAAATTCAGAAAACATAATTGGCATAAATTAATTTAATATTAATTCCCACTATCATAACCAGAAAGCGGGTTTTTAATAAGTAAAAACTATCAAAATATTTAAATGTGTTTATGTCCAATTTAAATGTAAAAATTCAAATAATGACCTAAATTATATTAAATGATAAAAATATAATCTATTTATACTTTAAAACCTATAAAATTAACAATTTAACAAAATAACTTAATTCTATTAAAAAAGTTGTCTTCATTTAAAATTAAGTATTTTCACTATTCATCGAAATATGCAAATTATCCGAAAAGTAAAAAAAATATTGAAAATAAATTTTTATGACCTGATTCTAAAAAATAATATAATTTAGTCCAATTAAATATATAAACGGGTCATATATTGTATTTAAAAATGGTTCTCCATTAAAAGGCAGGAAAATAGATTTTTTAAAATACTTCTTTTATCTGAAAAAATTAAATTTGTCCTTATATTATTTATAAGAAACACATAATATGAATGTAAAACTTATATGGGATATGAATAAAATTTAATTTGTGGTTAATACTATTCATAACATCTTTTTAAACTGTTAGTGTGATATGTCATGGTGTGCTCGAACTTGGTGTTGCGTACATCGCACACTATTGAATTATGTAAAATGAAAGAGTACCATGGAATCTTGGGGTGTTAAATTATACCATACATCAATAAATTGTGTCCTAGCTATTTATAATTAGGTTTTAAAAAAAGGGTTTTGATATTTCAAATTATCTTAGTGGAAACCCGACATCGAGAAATTGATTAATTAGACCTATTCATTAAAATAAATAATGGTAAGTATAAAGTTTATCAGAAATAACAAATATTGTGGTTCCATGTAGGAAAAAACATACATAAAAGAAAAATATAACCATCAAGGTATGATGTTGAATGATAGAGAATATTATTAAGATAATGTTAACAATCAAAAAGTTATAAATCTATATTGATCCATGGGGCCATTTGAATCATCAAAAAATAATGTACTAGGAAAACATGTATAGTTTGAAATATCCTTTCCCTGTTTTGAATAACATGAGATGAAATACATAAATTATTTCAATAAAATGCTAGCATTGGACAAGCCTTGAACAATTTCCACTTCATCTCTTATTCAAGGAAATGAAGTTGATTTTTTTATTTCTAAAGTGTTGGAAGATTATGTGATCTATAAATAGAATGATACTTCATTCCATATATCCCAAAAAAAGGAATCATGGGTTATACCATATGCATAAGTTCACATATAGTGAGATAATACATTAATATAACAAACTTCAAATAGAGTGTAACTTATACTATCAATAAATAGGTAACCTTACAATCCTTCAAAAAACTGTATATATACATCTTTTAAAAGAGTTGAACCTAATCAGTTTAGCATTTATCTCCTATATCTCATTGGGTAGTATTTGGTTGTCACATTCCAAACATGTTAACACCATCAACATGTATTCTCTTGAGTCACTGTAACAAACTGAATTATCATATATCCTCATATAAAACAAGCATGTTTCCTTGTTCCAAAACATAGTGTATTATTACTTAAGTCCAAAAAGGTTGTACGCTTCATCCATGAGAGCATAACCCTCTTGTCGACAAATCCAAAATTAGTTCTCAATAAACTAGAATCAGCCAATTAACCTTTTGAAATATAACATATATTTATTCAAACATTATTATCTTAATATAAGGAACATATTAAGGGTTATATTTACCTTAATAATATTTTTTCCAAATATAATCTTACCCAAAAATCAATTTTCTACTCTATTGTAACTATTCAACATATTCATGAAAATCCTTACTGAAAAACATAAACTAAATAAGCCTTATATAATTCTCGCATTCTAAATTCTTGTATCCAAATAAATAAATAATTCAATACTTCAAATTTATGGGTTGGAATGTAATATGTCCTTCCTCGGTTTACTGGTAGATTTTTATTTCTGTGCATTAAGTCGGGTAATCCCATGATTTCCAGATATGAGACATTGAACTCGAACCAAATTAGTCACTCTATTACCCTTTTTCCCACAGACATAACATCTTCCTCTCCATTTGATGGTTTCCTCAAGGTTCAGCTTCTATTCCTCTTGACAAGTTGGAATCCAAATATACTTTCCTCTATGCTTCTTAAAATTATATCATTTATAAAAATTTAACATCCTCTTACGCAATATTTTAGTAATGTCATCAAAGATATCATTGTTAATCATATATCATGATTATTGATTCAACATAATCACAATATCATTATCTCTAGTCATTGTCCAATTTTGTTGCTCAAAGTCACTAGAATTTCCATAAAACTCAATGTTAATCCAATCCCTTGTGGTTTCCCCTATTAACTAAGATCAGAAATCATAGGTTGAGAAACACATTTCATTGATGAAAAACACATAATAAAGTGAGGTTACATTAAATCTATAACATCTTATGTTTAATCCTATGTTATCCATGATTTTTACAAAATTCTAGGGGTTCTTCAAATATTATCCTCAAAGTCTATCTTAGGGTTATGATCCCCAATTTATGTTCTCCAAATCAATTTTCATAGTTGTTTCTAAACTTTCACTGATACCCACTATAATGAACTGACACCAGAAGCTCTGAGCCAGTTTGTTATTTTAATACATTGGCATGATTACAAGAATCAAGACCCAAATGACTAATCAGTTTAGCATTCATGACAAATAGATTACATACATGAACATTACATTACTATTTTTGCGTAAAACATAGCATATATAATCCTTTGATAATTCTATTATTCCCCTTACGTTATCATATATATAAATTATAAAACACTTCTTGTCATCCGAGCAAAAAAAACACAATAAATGGGTGTGTTCAGAGGCATAGTAAGGATAAAAAATATAGTGGAAGCTATCATAAATAACCATAAACATTTAAGGAAAGGTTCAATATTAAAACATAAGACTTTTGAAACATTATATTTAGTATAGTATGGCTTGAATAAATCATATAATTTTATTTATAGACTAATATGGATATTATACTAGTCTAATAATCAAATGTAAAATTAATAACCAATCTCATAACGAGGGAATGCATAATATGGGACATCTTAAACATACTATCAAAGATTCATCCAAGACACAATACGTAATTGGGCCAGACATTAGTCATAACCCAAACATAACAGTATCATTAGAGTACCAGTTCATCGAGGGACTATCATGGGTCCCACATGACACTTACAATGTCCAATGCACTCCTCTAATGAAATGCGTAAAACATAACCAACTTAATCATTCATATTAAAACTAGAATATGAACATTAATACATAAACTATAAACCTTGAATTGTATAAAAATAACACATCCACAGTAAAACATATCATAAACAATTAAATGCAATATGGGAGATGGAATTATCATAAATCAACCTTAACAAATAATAATATCCAATAATGTATGTTGACATAGTTGAAAATAATCAATAAAACTCTATGTGCGAAATATCCCATTTTTCATGATATCAGTTAAAAGTAGAACAATTTATGAAGAAATTAATTTAAAATATATTCTTTAAAAAACGTTTTACATAACTCTTTGAAACATTTAAATTGAATTAACATTTTAAAACAATCATTTCTATATAAATATATCATTAAAATCTTTTTGAAATCATGGACATTAATTAAAAATATTTTTAAAAATAAATCTTTAAATCATTTCGAATGATTATATAGTTAAAGAGACCCTTCCATAAAAACTTATAATATTCCATTTGAAAACATTTTTCTGAAACATGGACATGGATGATAAATATGTCACAGTAAATACTTACAGACAAACAATCTCAGATAATAATGATATTAAGGAATTAACCCTTATCATTTGTATAATATTCTCTAAACGTGTCCAAAAAAACATTTTATTGTTTTAAAAATATTATTACCTTACAAAAGTAACATAAAATAATTTTTATATCATATATGATTCATTTATTAATTTATATTACCTTTTTATTAACAATTCCAAGTCAATGCAACATTTCAGGTAATAATCGTTTTGTTTATCGTATATGTTTTGACTTGTTATTCATGATCATATTACATAGATTGTGTTTTAATTACATACAGAATTTCTAATTTGATTTTTATATGATATATATTAATAATATAAATATATATTATTAATAGATATATGAAATGGAATACATCGTTTATAGAGACGGTAGGTCATACATATGCATGAATAATTTTTCCATTTTCTTGTCTTATGGACGTAAGTGAATGAAATGTATGTACACACATATATATTATTCCATTAGGATTATTATGTCATATATTTCATAATTATTCATAATATATATATATATATATAATAATCATTCATTAATGTTTAATGTGGAGAGTGAATCTCATCACATCGTGGAGACGATAGGTCTTACATATGTACGGGTGAGGATATCATTTGTTTAATTTTCAAATGATATGGAAAGGGATGTTATATTAATTATAAATAATAATAATCATTTCATATTCATTATTTATATCTATTATACCCATCATTATACCAATCCAAATAAAGTAATATGGAATAACAAATTACACCATGATGTGGAGATGATAAGTCGTACACAAGCACGCATGATGATATTATTATTCGTACGGTGGATAAAATTATTAATAGAGTTTTCCTATTATTATAATAACATCTCAGTACAATTATTATATATTATTTATTACTTTGGTATTGAAACAACATATAAATAGGAATTAGAAGAAGAAAACAATTTTGAATGAAGGGATAAAATGATTACCTCTTCTTCGGGCGCCTCCTTTGGATTTGTACGAAATGACTGCATAAGATTGGATTCTACAAAAAGGGTGTCCTATAGGATGAATTGGGTGATGTTGGAAGGTTATTTGGGATGGGTTTTTCCGATACCAAGGGATTTGGATGTGTTAATTAATGAAAAAGAGATGTTTTCTTTTATAAAAGGAGTGAGGGGCACCATAGGAAAAGCAGGAAATATTATTTTATTATAAATTTATATTCGTTTTATAATAGCTTAAAAGAAATTTATTTCAAGGATAACATGATTATCGGTCTAAATACTCTCAAAAATTGGGTTTAGAAAAGTTTAGGTCATGAATTTAACCTTATCTTTGGGATTTAACCCTTAGTTAAAAATATTATCTCTTACCATGGCTTCTAGTATTTTCATAATGCATGGTTGCTATAGTTAGTATAAAATTAATAGAGAACCAAAGGTGTATCATAATTTACATTTTTAACTTAAAATAATTAATTTGGCCAATTTATTGATTTTCAGTACTATTATACAATTTAATAAAATAGTATTGGTTATAAGAATTCATTTTTTGTCAATTTTGACACTATTTAGTAATTGTTTTTTGATAAAGACATAAAAACATGATTACATTGAAAAGGGCATTGAATCAAATATAATATTTGATAATAATCCTTAAAATTCATGTATCACAAAAAAATGTTCAAATTTCATTTATTTTAATATTTATAATATCAATTATTTGATTCCTTCGTTAATAAGGAAAACATTGCACTAATATTGTGTCATAAATAAATTTGATTATTTAATGTATAAAAATTACAAATAAAATTCCATGACAAAGGAAATAATTTTATATTTCCAATTAATATTATTAGTTTATGAGATCATTATATTACTGAAATTAATTTTTTTTAGTAATAAGATATATATTTATTCTTTATTTCCCTTTACTTTAAATTAATTATTATAACATTCCATTTTCACATCCATGTTTGACAATGGGGTCCTAAAACTGACCTACATATTATAATTATTGGATATATATCATCCAATAGGATTAAAACTTTTTTCAGGGTATTTTTATATTATTATGATATTATTTTTAACCTTATTCACATAATTTACCCATTAACCATGGTAAATAAAAATAATTACTGAAGTAACTATTTATAATCTCCGAGATTAAAATGTACCGATTTACAGAATTTGGACCTTCTATTTCGAAATTTCGAATCCATTTATCCAAGTTCAATACACATACTTGGTATAAAATAATTTAAAATTAATTCTAATTTTTATAACAAGAAATTGGGTTTTTAAGAAGTAAAAATAATCAAAATATTCACAATTTTTGTATATCCAATTTTAATGTAAAAATAATTATAATGACCTACATTATATTAAATGATAAAAATATAAACTATATATTCTTTAAAACCACTCAAATGTATAAGTTAACAATAAAAATTATTTCGAATAAATATGCAGTTTTCAATTAAAACTTATTATTATTCACTATTCATCAAAATATGAAAGTTATCAAAAAAGTACCCAATATTTATCCAAACAAAATTTTTATATCCCCCTTCTAAATACGAATATATATTCACCAAATTTAATATATAATAATGTAAAATATTGGATTTAAAATGGGTTTTCCATTAAAAGGTTGAAGGACTACATATTTTAAAAATGCTTATATTATCCGAATAGTTGAATTTATCCTTATATTATGTATAAGAAATGGATAAGATGAATTTGAAAATTATATGTGATATATATAAAACATTAAATCGGGTTAATATTATTCATAACATTTTTTAAATGGAATATTTGATAGATCATGGTGTACTCGAACTCGGTATTGTGTACATTGCATGCTATTAAATTATTTAAATATGAAGAGTACCATTGAATATTGGGGTATTACAAGTTCTGTATTTATTCATTAATAAAAAATATTACTATAATAAAAATCGACTAAATAGATATGTTGATATGAAATTACATAGTAGTCCATTGAACATGCTCGAAGCATATCCTCCCATGTCTAAATTGTTCTCTCAGTCTGTCCATTGGAATGAGAACCAAAGGTTGTTATGATATATAAATCTATTTCCAGTGACCTAAGAAGTCAGTTCAAAAATTTAAAAGTTAACCAAGGATCATGGTTAGATACAATTGAAAGAGGAAATCCATGTAACTGGACAAATTTATTTGAGGTGTAGTTGAGAAAGCTGATCTACGTAAACACAGTCTGTAATTTGACGTAAATGGAGAGATTTATTCATTCGATCAATAATATCCAATATCACATTATTTTCTTGAGAAGTATTTGTTAGTCCCACTAACAATTCCATGGATATATTTTTCTCATTTCCATTCTTTCACAAGAAAATACTTAAGCATCCTCATCGATAACTGATGCTCCAATTGATCATGTTGACTTGTCAAAAATATTATAGTAAAATCAGTAATATCAAATTTTATTTCATCCCACCAGTAATAATCATGATGTTATTTTTATGTCATATTTATACCAAGATGAACATAAAATGAAGAAATGTGAGCTTTACACGACCTTTCTTTCTTCTGCTGAGAATCACAAGGCACACATAATCTCTTCCAACATCTTAAAACACAATCTTTACAAAATTGATGTCCCTGAAACTTTCCCTTTTAAAAAATTATACCATTTTCTATAACCCATGGCCTCCCTTTTTTTCTTTCATAATTTTTTTGATAGAGAGTATTGCACTAACACCTGCAATAAAATAATAGAATTTCCTAGAAAAATTACATCCATGAAAAAATTTATCAAATCAATAATAAAAAGTTTCATTTTTGAAATGTAACATAGTTAATGATGCATGTTGTTTCTGAAATAACGAATATTATACTCTATTTTATTTTCCTAGATGGTAAATGATCATGACATGGAAATCCTTTATTCATTCAATCTATAATCTCTTCCATTAGTTTAATTATTTAATTGTGAATATATACATCATAACTCTGTGTTCAGTATTTATTTCACATTTGGATTCATTAAAATGATGAATACATATTTTTAAATAAAAAACCATAACTAATAATTCCAAATTATCTGTGGAATAATTTAACTCATGAGGTTTAATTTTTTTAGGACTATAATAAATCACATGATTATTTTGCACTAGAACACAAACATGTCCCTTCAATTAAGGATTATTTTTTATGACAAACTCAATATTTCTGGAAGGTAGGGAAAAAACTAGAGGATAACCCAATCTCTTCTTTATTTTATGAAAACAAACTTCACATTGTTCATTCCAGATATATTTAACCCCTTTTCATGTTATCTATTTAAGCCTACTAAATAACCCTTCAATGATTTTAACAAACTGTCAGGAATAGCCTACTAATCAATGAATCCTACAAATCTCTAAAAACTATTTAGGCCTTGTACATTCACCAACAACTATTGTTTTCGTGTGATCAAATGTTATTCCATCCTTAATTATAATTTTCCAAAGAAAAATAATTTTTTTATAACCAAACATCACATGTTCCTATAATTTCATATAAATTATTTTCATTGAGAGTTTTAATGTAACACCTTGAGATTTTATGAGAGGTATTATTTTTTAATTTATTTAATGTATTGTGTTGTATGATACACCAAGATTATCTGGTTCTATACGCAACACCGTATTAATATGTAGTATACGCAACACTATTCTTGGATTGTGTTATACACAATCTCATGTTCATTTGATAGAAGTTATTCTACACAACATTGAGTGTGTATATATATATATATTCAATGTATAAATGAAATATGGGTGGATTATATTATACGTAACAACAAAGGAGTCTTTCACTACACGCAACCCTGACTTGGGTTGCATTACACGCAATCGCAACATTCCTCGATAGCGTGTGTTGTACGCAATACCGGGTTTCATCAAACAACGATATATGGTTATAATATTATCACGAACTTTCCATTATGAATAGTATTAACAAAATTTTGAATTTTATAACATTATTATTCATCTTACACATTTTCTAGAACATGTTTTGAGAACAAAATAAATTTTTCGGGTAAAATAAGTATTTTTCAAAAAAAAAAATACAGTTTTGCCGCCTTTTGATGGTGCACCCACATTAAATCTAGTTTTTTACATGTTTATAAGTTCAATTTTACAAAATAAAATTCTTATTTGGAATTAGGATATAATATTTTACCTTGGATAAATTTTTCATATTATTCTGATAACTTTCATATTTTAATGAATAGTAAAAACACGCTATATTTTAATCAAAAACAACTTTTTTCATCGTAATAGTTTATGTGGTTAAATTGTAATAATTAATGGTTTTAATGTATAAATAGAATATATTATTACAATTTAATATAATGTATGTCATTATCATTGATTTTACAGTGAATTCGTAGGTTAAATCAATTCAATCTTTAGCAATGTTTTAAAAAAACCCGATTTCTTTAGACAACGGGATTAATTTTAATTTAATTTCTGAAACTTCTATGTATTGAATTTGGAAAATTGGATTCCATATTTGGATTACGTGGGTCCAAATTATATTAATAGACTATTTTTTATTTTTGGGCATTATGAATATTAACTATAGTAAATTTTATTTACCATCATTAAAGGTAAATCGGGTAATTAAGGGTAAATATAATATTATAAAATTACCCTAACACTTGTCTTAAAACAATTAGATGATTATATTCCGTCCTAAGTCATATTTGGGTCAAAATTTAATCCATTATAACCCACTTGGATGGGATTAAGACCTTTAGTTTATTTTATTTAAAGGAAAGTGAAATATGTCTCACTCAAACGTTAATAATTAATGAATTTTTAATATAAGGTTATACAGAATATAAATTTGGTTATAAATACTCATTTGAAAGATAAATTTTTTTTTATCATGGTAATTTAGTTTTAATTTTTAAGAGTTATTTAATTACCTTATTAGCTTTTACATTATTGATGCAGAAATTATTTATTTAGTAAAAAAGTCAATAATATTGTTTTTATTGAAATAGTAATACATATTAAAGGGACCACAAACCTGATAAAAACATATTTTTAATGTATATCTACACAATAAACATCCAATGACCGAATATGTGGCCGTTTGGAGTCTTATAAAAGTTATTATGACACATATATTATTTTATTTTATATGATGTCAAAGTTGTCACCTTCATAATTAAATAAATACAACATTTTAAAATTTGGGTGTTTTAGAAGATAAATTCGACTAAATGTCTTCTTGTGAAATATATAAGATATTTCTTCATTCTAGTATTTTATTTTTAATTTTTATGCAACAAATACGTATATTTAATCATTATAGAAAAAATGTTGTCGTAATTATTTTATTAACAGAAATATCAAATAAATGGTTTTAGAAATAGTAAATAAATATTATATGAAATATTTAATGTTCTACACTAATTTTCTAGATTAATATGACATGTTAGGAACCTATTAAATATTTTGTTTCGAATATATCCTCTGTGTGGATTTTATTTAAATTACAATACATGAATAGTGTCAAAATTGAAACTATTGTTATTCTATAAAAATAACATATTATTAAATTGTTTAAAAATCACAAAAAATATTAAAAAATTATAAATTGAAATTTATATAGTTTAAAATGTCATAATATATCTTATTATGGATAATTCATAGCACATAAGTAATTATTTATAACAATTTAAAATTTAGAATCTTATTACCACAAATAAAATTTAATAGATTAAATAACGATAAATCAAGTTAATAATGATTAAAATAAATTCCATACATGTCTAAATTTTATTGGTTGATGATATTAAAACACTATCTAATCTAATATTATAATTGAGTCATTTTTGGTGGTTTTTATGTGGGTTTTGAATTTATGTTAAACTAATATTTTTGAGGATTCCAAAGGTGCCCCTCTCCTCCCATATAAAAGGGCACCTCCTCCCTCTCCTCCTCACACCATTTTGAGAATTGAAGCTTGGCCAACCCCTGGCCATTTCCCTTCTCAATTTCCCTAGAAATATTATAGAGGTCCTGGTCTTCTTTAAAGAGAAATTTTAGTGCCCTAAGAGGAGGTTTCAAAGAGGCATGTCGAAGAAGGGTACTATCTATTTCCGATTCATTCAAATTTATTTCTTCTTCTACTTCCTCTTCTTTAGTTGTTTCATTATGAAGTAATAACATCAGTTTCACTAATATAACGATATTTTATTATAAATATGAAACAACCATATTCCACCTTCTATCCATCCTACGGAAAATGAAATCACCGCGCGTGCGTACATACAGAATACCGTCTCTACGCCGTGGTGTAATTTGTTTTCCACCAACACCTTATTAGGATGGGTATACTGGTGTAAAAAAATAACTATATATGATTATTTTAAGTTTATATTTATTCTAAAATATTATATATACACTTCAATACAATTCCATGATCATGTGAATGATATCATCGCTCGTGCGTACGTACAGACTACCGTCTCCAAGACGCGATGAGATTCATTCTCAATTTAACCATTCATGAATGATTTTAAAGTATATATAATGAATAATAATGAAATATATGACATAATAATGATACTGGATTTATGTGTATATATATATATATATGTAATTCATCTACTTAATTCAATTAAATTCAATAAGGAAATGAAAACATCGTTCATGCGTATGTATGGCATACCGTCTCCATGAACGGTGTATTTCATTACATTTATCGATCTATCATATATATATGTATATGATGAATATATATTATATATAAATCATTTTTTACATTCTGGAATTATGTAAATCAGTATATAAGTAATAATATGAAGAACAACAAGTCGAAACACGTATGATAAATGAAACGATTATACCCAAAATGCTGCTTTAACATGGAATTTACAAAGAACCGGTATTATAAAATCATAAGTGAACCATATATTATATCATAACAATGAATATGAATCATTAATAAGTCAATGAAATTATTTAAATCATTATACAGGAGTTTCAGATACATACGAATCATATCAGATGTAAGCTAAGGGATAATTATTTCAATCACATTCTTATCCGAGATTGTTTATTCATAAGTATTTACTGCGGATATATTTATCATCCATTTCCCTGTTTTATAAAAATGGCTTCATGTATGTTTAATGTAATTTTTAACCATTTTTTACTTTTACTACATTGTATGTATGGAATATTTATTTTGTTTACATTACAGGGTACATTTTTACTTTTCTGACAAAAGTACAAGGATAATGTTTTTTTTAAACATATAACGCATGAACGGATTTTTACGGTTTGATAACACCTTATTTTCAAGAAGCATAATCTACAATATTTCATGAATATTTTCAATAAAATCCTTTTATTTTAAAATTTCATGGCATTTTTTGAAAAGAAAATGATTTTGAAGAAGAAAGGATATTTTCCTCAAGAATTATTTTCAAGTGTTTTGTCAAAACCATTTTCCTTATAAGATGAAATTATTTCATATGTGTATGTTTCAAGTATAATGTAACTAATATTTACATGGGTTGATTTTTCTTAGGAAGAACTTATATGCATTTTTTTATATGGATTATGTTATGATGCGATACTGTTTATGAAACCCATTTTATTTGATGGGTTATTATGAATGATGTATGTTTATTTTGTGGCACACGTAAGAATGATTTCAATATGAGATGGGTGGGACCTATATCTCCCTCCAATGCATTGGGTAAAAATTTATATCTCATGAGATAGACATGGCTGGAATGGTAAGTTAATCTGGTTTAGTGATACATGAATGGAATGAGGAGTGAACTTGATTTAGAAAGGGACTTTGTCCACTAAGATGGTCTTGACAGAAATGCCTTGGCTACAATGGAAATCATAACAAGTGCTGAATGGTTTCCACAATTACATGTTTTATTCACATGCTATTTTATCATGATTGATGTTCCATTATGATCTATGCCTTACGTACGACCATGTTTTATGTCATTGCTCAAGACTTAGATGTTTAAATATTATGTTCTAGTTTTGAAGTTCAAATGTATATGGTTTGTGTTATTTTCTCCATGCATACCCTTAAGGAGAATTTGAGCTCACCCTTTTTATATTTTCTTTTCCCCAGGATTTTAAGAAAGGTTTTAGGTAAGAAAACCAAAAGAGGAAGATCTTTATGGGAGATGTTGACGATATTTCACCACGATTAGAAGATTACGTTTCGAGTTTCCAAAGACACTAAACTATTATGGTCCTTGTGTGTCTGTTTTAGTTATGTTTTAAGTATTCCGAAAAAGTAATGTAATGTCCTTGTACGTCATGGTTCGGGCCTCTATAGTTGGTATGAGAGGAAAGGTTTATTTAACCTTTGGAAACTAGGATGTGAAAACTTTAGTGAGATCCCTAGAAATATTTTTATGTTATGTCTAGGGATGTACCTATGGTTAAGTATAAGTATAGGTTATAGTCCTAGAATTACGGTAATGATATTAGAATTAAAACGAAGATGTTAGATGTCTAAGGTACTCCCCCTTGATTATGTTATTTTCCATGTATGATTTTTTCCTCTCACAGAAATCTTTTTTTGTTTTAGTCAATGGAGGGAACCAGAAGGAATTCGGTTAACAATAAAACCAATGGAAAAATTGGTGACTATGAGAATTGAAATTGTGTAATGCAAAGAGAGAATGATACTGTAATTATGCTGAATCAGTCATCGCGATATATGATTAACAAGGTGAAATTTAGTGATATTCCTAATTCATCAAATAAGAGGAAGATAGAATTTTATGCATGTTCACATGTTAAGGAGGATAAATAATGGAAGATTGAGATTTATAAAAAAGGGAGTAAGAACCTTGAGGAATACCTCAAATGGAGGGAAAGATGTTATCTGTGTGGATAAAAGTGTCATAGAGTGACATACTGTTATGGAGTTCAATGTCTTATTTGTGGGGAACATGGGCATTACCCAACTCAATGCCCTAACCTCAGAGGTTACTTCTAAATAAAGGAAGGACATATTCCATTACAATCATTGAAGAGGAAGGATTGAAGTGTTTATGTATTGGTATTCAAGAATAATGTTGTTGAGGTACTTTTATGGTGTATTGGAATATTTTTTTATTAGTCAATTGCGGTTTTCAATAATTTTATAGTACCTGTAAATATGAATAGTGATTCAAATATTTTGGAAACAAGATGATAGGGGCATAATGAAGGCATAAGGAGAAAATGAAATTTTTCATGGTATTCATGAGCTCATGATTGATATAAGGACAAAGTGATACCATGGTTTGAGTATATCAAAATTTTGGAATTTTGGTATGTGGAAAGATTTAAATTTTGACAACAATCATGATTTCACTAAGGTTCAATGGGTATTCAGTTTTCAAGAGAATACATGATTAAGGTATTCACATGTTTGTAATGCGATAAAAAAGATATATCTTTTGATATATGAGGGATAAATGATGGTATTCATGTGCTTGTTATATGACCTTTTTAGTAATCATTGTCTTTATACTATAGGATTAAACAGAAGTATTTTCGAAAAGCCTAAAGGTTGGAATGGATTAATTTGGACATCAGATAGTATTGATTAAGGATAGAGCTTTTTGATATTATGATAGTATACTTTTAGAAAAAAAGGACAACCTGCAGGACGGGAGACAACCCGTCGCGTTAGACAAGGTTGCGTGAATCGAACCCACAACCGAAGTGCGACAGGCCTTCATCGCCTACCATTGGCCTATAGGAAGTCCCTGGTTTGTAGAAATTAGTTTTATTTTATTATGTTGTATGATAGATGAATTATAAGTCAATTTTTTGAACCATATACAATTATCCTCAATATAGATGGACTTATGTATATTTAATATCTTATACTCACCTTTTATTGTGATGGAGATAGATAGAATGACTTATCATTATATCATGTGATATTATAATACTTCAATAATTTCATATTCAACTTCATATCTTTAAATAAAAAATGAAGTGGAAATTGTTCATGGAATGACCAATTATGATTTTACACTAAAATCAAGTAAGTATTTATCCTTATACCCAAAATCATAAACATTAGGGAAATGATCGTGAAAAACCAAAATGTTGTCCTAGTACTCTCATATCTGATTAATCTGATGGTACCATAGATCCTCACAAATTTATGGTTTTGTGACTGTTGGCTTTATCATATACATGTCCTCAACTACTCTCCATCAGAACTTGATGGTTAGATTTCTCTTCCATATCCATATTTTCACCTATGTTATAATATGTGGAAACTCAGTTATTAGTTAATTTGGGTAAATATTACATTTCAAAATTTAGTTTTTAAAGAAATGTTTTGGTATTCCTTTTTATGATGTGGGTTTCTGTTAAAGAGACTTTCAAGTAGAAAACCATTTATAACCTCGATGAATTTTGAAGAAGAATTTCATTTTAAGGGGGGTATAATGTAACACGCCGAGATTTTATGAGAAGTATTATTTTTAATTTATTTAATGTCTTTTATTTTATTCTACACTAATATAATCTTGTGCTATACGTAACACCGTATTAGCTTGCAGTATACGCAACACTATTTTTGAATCGTGTTATACACAATTTCAAGTTCATTTGATATAAGTTATTCTGCACAACATTTAGTGTATATATATATATATTCATTGTATAAATGAAATAGTGTTGGATTCTATTATACGCTGCAACAAAGGAGTCTTTCACTACACGTAGCCCTGACTTAGCTTGCATTACACGCAATCACGACCTTCCTCGATAGCGTGTGTTGTACGCAATATCGGGTTTCACTAAACAACGATATATGGTTATAATATTATCACGAAATAGTCGTTATGAATAGTATTAACTAAATTTTTAATTTTATAACATTATTATTCATCTTAAACATTTTCTATAAAATGGTATGTGAACAAAATAATTTTTTCGGGTAAAATAAGTATTTTTTAAAAAATGCAGTTTTGCCACCTTTTGATGGGGCACCCACATAAACTCTAGTTTTGACATATTTATAAGTTCAATTTTACAAAATAAAATTTTTCTTTGGATTTAGAATATAAAATTTTACCTTGGATAAATTTTTCATATTATTCTGATAACTTTTATATTTTAATGAATAGTAAAAACACGCTATATTTTAGTTAAAAACAACTTTTTTTCATCGTAATAATTTATGTGGTTAAATTATAATATTGAATGGTTTTAAAGTATAAATATAATATATTTTTAACATTAAATATAATTTATGTCATTAGAATTGGTTTTACATTGAATTCGTAGGTTAAATCAATTCGATCTTTTGCAATGTTTTAAACAAAAAACTCGTTTTATTTTGACAACGGGATTAATATTAATTTAATTTCTACAAAATCTGTGTATTGAATTTGGAAAAATTGTTTCCATATTTGGAATCAGTGGGTCCAAATTATATTAATAGACTACTTTTTATTTTTGGGCATCATGAATAGTAACTACGGTAAATTTTATTTACCATCGTTAAAGGTAAATCAGTTAATTAAGGGTAAATATAATATTATAAAGTTACCATAACACTTGAATTAATACAATTAGATGATTATATTGCATCCTAAGTCATATTTGGGTCTAAATGGAATCCATTATAACCCACTTGGATGTGATTAAGACCTTTAGTTTATTTTATTTAAAGAAAAGTGAAATATGTCTCACTCAAAATTTAATAATTAAAATATTTTTAATATAAGGTTATAGAGAATATAAATTCGGTTATAAATACTTATCTGAAAGCTAAAATGGTTTTATTTATCATTGTAATATATTTTTAATTTTTAAGAGTTATTTAATTACCTTATTAGCTTTTACAATAATGATGTAGAAATTATTTATTTAGTAAAAAAAATCAATAATATTGTTTTTTTAAATAGTAATACATTTTAAAGGGCCCCCAAACCTGATAAAAACTTATTGGTAATGTATATTCACACCATTATAATCCAATGACTGATTATATGACCGTTTGGAGTCTTATAAAAGTGATTATGACACTTATATCATTTTATTTTATATAATGTCAAAGTTGTCACCTTCAAAATTTAATAAATACAACGTTTTCAAATTTGGGTGTTTTAGAAGATAAATCCGACTAAATGTATTCTTATTAAATATATATGATATATAGTCATCCTTGTATTTTATGTTTAATTTTTACGAAACAAATATGTATATTTAATAATTATACAAAAATGTTGTAGTAATTATTTTATTAAGAGAAATATCAAATAAAAGGTTTTACAAATAGAAAAATAAATATTATCTGAAATATTTAATGTGATACAATATTTTTTTAGACTACTATGACATGTTAGGAAGCTATTAAATATTTTATTTCGAATATATCTTCTGTTTGGATTTTATTTAAATTCAAATAAATGAATCGTGTCAAAATTGACACTATTATTATTCTATAAAAATAACATATTATTAAATTGTTTAAAAATCAAAAAAATTATTTAAAAATTATAAATTGACATTTATATATTATAAAATATCATCAATTATCTAATTATGAATAATTAACAGCCCAAAAGTAATTATTTATAACCATTTAATATTTAGAATCTTATTACCAAAAATAAAATTTAATAGATTAAATAAGGATAAATCAAGTTGATAATGTTTAAAATAAATTCCCTACAGGTCTAAATTTTATAGGTTGATTATATTACAACCCTATATAATATAATATTCGAATTTTTTCATTTTTGGTGGTTTTTATGTGGGTTTTGAATTTATATTAAACTAATAATTTTTAGGATTCCAAAGGTGCCCCTCTCCTCCCTTATAAAAGGGAACATCCTCCCTCTCCTCCTCACACCATTTTGAGCCTTCAAGCTCGGAAAAACCCTACCCATTTCCCTTATCAACTTCCCTATAGATATTCTAGAGTTCCTGGTCTTCTTCAAAGTCCAATTTTAGTGCCCTAAGAGGAAGTTTCAAAGAGGCGTGTCAAAGAAGAGGTAATATCCGTTACCAATTCTTTCAAATTTATTTCTTCTTCTACTTCATCTTCATTAATTGTATCATTATGAAGGAATAACATCAGTATCACTCATATACTGATATGTTATTATAAATATGAAACAACTCTATTCCACCTTCTATCCATCCTATGGAAAATCGAAAACACCACGTGTGCGTATGTACGGAATACCATCTCCACGTCGTGGTGTAATCTGTTTTCCACCACCACCTTACATGGATGGGTATAATGGTGTAAATAAATAACTATATATGATTATTGTAAAGTTATATTGATTCTGAAATATTATACATAAACTTCAATATAATTCCACGGTCATGGGAATGATATAATCGCTCGTGCGTACGTACGGACTACCATCTCCACGACGCGATGAGATTCATTCCCCATGTTAATCATTAATGAATGATTATAAAGTATATATCATGAATAATAATTAAATATATTAAATAATAATGATACTGGATTTATTTATAGATATATGTATGTCATCTACTAAATTTCATTCAATTCAATAAGGAAATGAAAAGAGCGTTTATGCATACGTACGGCCTACCGTCTCCATGAACGGTGTATTTCATTCCATTTATCGATCAATCATATATATATATGTATATTATGAATATATATTATATATAAATCATGTTTTACATTCTGTAATTATGTAAATCAGTATATAAGTAATAATATCAAGAACAAGAAGTCAAAACACGTACGATAAAAGAAACAATTTTACCCAAAATGTTGATTTAACATTGAATTTACAAAAGAACGGGTAATATAATGTCATAAGTGAACCATATATGATATCATAACAATGAATATGATTCTATAATAATTCAATGACATTATTTAAATCATTATACAGGAGGTTCGGATACATACAAAGCATATCTGGCGTAAGGTAAGGGATAATTATTCCTATCACATTCTTTTCTGATATTGTTTATTCGTAAGTATTTACTAGGGTTATATTTATCATCCATGTCCCTATTTTATAAAAATGGTTTCATGTATGTTTAATTTCCTTTTTACCCATATTTTACTTTTACTACATTCTATGTATGTAATCTTTGTTTTTTTACGTTACATGGTACTTTTTTCACCTTTCTGACAAAAGTAAGAGGATAATGCTTTTTTAAACTTATACGGCATGAACAGATTTTTATGGTCTCATAACACATTATTTTAAAGAAGATTACTATACAATATTTCATGAATATTTTCAAAAAAATCCTTTTCTTTTAAAATTTCATTGAGTTTTGTGAAATGAAAATGATTTTGAAGAAGAAAGGATATTTTCCTCAAGAATTCTTTTCAAGGGTTTTATCAAAACCATTTTCCATCTAAGATGAAATTATTTAATATGTGTATGTTTCAAGTATAATGCCTCTATTATTTACATGTTTTGATTTTTATTATGATGAAACGATATCCATTTCTTTTATATGGATTATGTTATAATGGGATGATGTTTATGAAACCCATTTTATTTTTTGGGTTATTATGAATGATGTATGTTTATTTTGTGGCACATGTAAGAATGATTTCAATATGAGATGGGTGGGACCTATATCTCCCTCCAATACATTGGGTAAAGATTTATATCTCATGAGATAGAAATGGATGGAATGGTAAGTTAATCCGGTTCAGTGATACAGGACTGGAACCAGGAGTGAACTCGATTTAGAAGGGGACTTTTTCCACTAATATGGTCTTGGCAGCAATGCCTTGGCTACTATGGAAATCATAAAAAGTGCTGAATGGTTTCCACAATTACATGTTTTATTCACATGCTATATTATCATTATTGATGTTCCATTATGATCTATGCCTTACTTACATCAATGTTTTATGTCATTTCTCACGATTTAGATGTTTAAATATTATGTTCACGTTTTGAAGTTCAAATGTATATGGTTTGTTTTATTTTCTCAATGCTTACCCTTATTGAGCATTTGGGCTCATACTTTTTATTTTTTCTTTCCCCCAGGATTTAATGAAAGGTCTTTGGTAAGAAAACCATAAGGGGAAGATCTTTATTGGAGATGTTGAAGATCTTTCACCATGATTAGAAGATTACGTTCGAGTTTCCAATGACAGTAAACTATTACGGTCCTTATGTGCTTGTTTTTGTTATGTATTAAGTATTCCGCAAAAGTAATGTAATTTCCTTGTTAGTCAAGCTTTGGGCCTCTTCATTTAATGACAATTCTTAAATGTTTTTCATGATCCTTATAACTTTTTAAAAAGAAAAATATATCATAAATTAAATAAAACCTATCAAAATATTTATGGAATATTCTATTAATATGATCCATTAACATAGCTTGGGAACTTTTCAAACCGAAGGCCATAACAAAAAACTCATAATTTAAATACATAGGAAAAAAGTATTTTTTGGGATATAATCCACCTTCACCTTCAGATGATGGGAGTCAGATCACAAGTCTATCATGTAAAAATACATTTCTCCTAGGAGCTGTTCAAACAAGTCATTTATTTGAGGCAAATGATACTTATTCGTAATAGTAATGTTATTCAAATCACTATAATCCATGAAAATTCTCATGTATCCATCTATATTTTTAATCAAAAAAACTGGAGAACCCCTTGGTGAAGTGGTTGGATGAATGAAACCTTTAACAAGTAAATTAGGAAATTGATATTTCAATTCATTAAACTCCATTGGAGCCAATATATAAGGTGGTTTTGAAATTGGTTTAACATGAAGATTGAAGACAATTGTATATTTATCTTCCTAATCAGTTTTGGAACTGGTTAACTCATCTGTCAAATCATAATGGTATTCATTTACCATTGGAAGATCATTAATATGAACAGTTCCCTTATTTTAAATAACATGAAAAAGATGACTTTCATTTCCATCATTAAATAGTTTATCAGCTTCCATATATCTAATCAATTTTATAAGATCATTCTTATAAACAAACTGAAAATCATTCATTAAAATAAATTCGCTATCTCTACAATCAATCTTAACATGATAAAAAGAAAAGAAATTTATTCCCAGAATGACGTCAAACTCTACTAAAAGAAATAACTAGGATTTCAGGTAATGTATTTCCTTAAAAAAATATCGGACGATTCTTACAATTCCTTTTTTTTGTAATATTTCTCACGGGTGTTTTAACCATAAGTTCCAATCTATTTTCATTAGGTGAAATTTTAATTTACATGAAATTTTATTAAAAAAAGGAATTTGTGGACCCCGTATCAAACAAGACTTTAGGAAAATCTGAGTAAACAAACAAGGTACCGGCTACCGTTTAGCTGGATGGCCCAACAACAATTGATGTAGTCTCAGTGGCTACCAATTCACATTTCTTCTAATAGTATGGATTCCTTCCATCTCTCATATCATTGTTTGGAAAGGTATTTGAAAAGTTACCCATTTCACAATATTAAAAACACATTATAGTTTCCTTATTATGATTAATAATAAGATCCTTTTCATTATAATATCTCTCCATATGTCCATACTTACCCCATAAAAATCGCTTTCTAGTTTTAGTAATTCATTCCCTAATGTTATATTTACAACACTTTTCACAAACTTGAAACTAAACGTTCTTACATTCAGATTTCATTAATTTATTCACACAAATATCTTACTATATAGTCTTATTATTATACTTTTCTCAAAGTACACTTGATCATCAGAAAACTCCATTTCTACACACTCAACACAATGGTCCTGTTTATCATAACAATGGAATTCACATGAGGCCAAATCCCTTTAAAATATTTTCTTCAATATTGATTAAAAACATTCGATTTTTCCATCAGGATCTGGAATAATATTTGGAGCATACCTTGCAAATCAGGTGAAGTTTTCTTTATATAGGGCAAATGAATACTCTTATTTTTGTTTCAATTCAAGAATGTTTTTCTATCCTATATTGAACCATCGTAGTAAAATATTTTTCATGGAAAAGATTATTTAACTCAACCCATTCCACAGAATCAATCTCCCAACTATCACTAATATTCATGACCACTGACTAGTAATGGTAATCTTCACCTTGAAATTGATAAATGGAAAGACTATCCTTTCATGTATCTAAACTCCCAATGACATTGAATATCTTTTGATGGGTTTTAATCCACCATTCAGCTACCATTGGGTCATAGGTTCCACCAAAATTAGGATGGTGTTTCCTCATTAAATGATCCTTTATTGCCATGTTCCATTGTTGAATCTTGGTTTTTTCTCATTAATGGATTACACCACCATTTATAGACAATTTCAATTGAGATATTTATGTGACAAACTAGTCTTTCCCAATTCCCACCATTCTAGGTTAGATATTTCAAATGATATCAGCCTATCGGTTCCTTCCAACTTCAGCATCCACATTTCTTCTATAGAAAAAATTTCTGAATTGAAATATCATAGATTAAGGAACATGGTGATATTTTAATTATATATCATAAAAATAATTTAATAATAATTTGTTTTATTTTATTAATATCATCATAATTCCTAATTTTATTTAAAATGTCCTCTGATACCAACTATAAGGACCAGGTGCTAAATATTACATAATCCTGAGTTTTAGTCTGGATATTACATTCTAACACATTGAAGATCATTCTAGGTTTTGAAATTTATAATACTAGTACATAATACATACATGACATCCCTTAATCATAATAGAGAATTCTACAAAAATACTATTCATTTTTTTCAAAAATATAAAACATGGTTTCTTTATCATGATGAAAATCATCACAATATTCATCTTTTCATAACTATTCTCTTAACCATCTTATAGTATGAGAGAAACATTATGAAACATGGAATGATAATAAAATGATCAGTTAGAGATATGAAAATAAGGGAGATATAGGTACCACCCTTATGGAGTAACCATCGCAGTTACACTTGGAGTAACCACATGTTCGACCACAAACATAAACATTCTCAATCCATTAAAGGGAGATATAGGTACCACCCTTGATAATAAACAATTACAAAGAGAAAAAATATATCATAAAATATGAATAATTACATAAATTCATTCCTTTTGATTTTGGTAAAAATAGAAATTTAATATAGGATCTTAAATGAAAAATCACCTAAAATTATCATATAGTTAAAGTGAGAAAAAATAAAATAGAATAAATATGTGTATACACTATAAATAAAGATATTAAAACATAAAATAAACAAAATTAATGACATAAATAATCATAATACCACAAAATTAATGAAGAAGAAGCTTAACCAAAAGAATGTAAATTGGGGTTAGAATTACCTTAACTAGGGTTAGTCATACTTAAAATGTGTTTAAACCCACTATATAATTGTAAAATATTTTTATTAATATTTTACAGACACATATTGATATTTATAACAATTTATATGATCATTTTATGACATTATTCCACCCATTAATTAATAAAATTTTGTTTTTTCAATAGTTGGGGGTCCTTTCATTACATTATTTCCATTATCGGTTCATCAAGAATTTTCTTGTTGAATGGAAGAGAAACTTAATAATAATAAATTATATCATATAAAATTTTGATTCTATATATGATAATGAATCATTAGATAAAACATCTGTGATATTTATTTAGATCATTATTCAGGTTGTTTGATAATCATAGACTTGTTTCTTTATCTAATTCAATAAAATGAATATATATTAATTCTAGAACATAATAGATGTTCTACCATAAACTTTACAATCTATTTTGACAATTAATATCATTTTACATCCATATTTGAAGGAATTAAATGAAATTGTAAACACATCATCCATGATGTGGGAAAATATACACATCACGGATGGTGATTTTATTTTTAGAATAATGACGAGAGGATTGGTAAGAATTTAAACAATTATCAATGCATGAGAGGTGCGAGTAGAAGAGGGAGTGAGAGGAGTTTTTTATAATGGGGGAGAGGAGGGTTTTCCTTTTATTTTAATCATTATTCTATTATCTATATCACGAAAATAAATAGCGATGGTTCTTGCGACCATAAATAGTAATATATGAATGTGAGTTCAACCAATGGATATTTACATCATCCAGGGAACACATATGATAAAAAATCATTTATTTAGCATATTTAGTAAATTATCAAATTTCACAATTCATAAACAAATTAGTATTTTAGAAAAATACCAAAAATTCATCCGAACCATTTTTCTAACACATAGATTTCGAAAATAAACTACATTTTATCAAAATAAAATTAAACATGAGAAATTAAATTTTAATACATAATCTTAATTTATTCAAAAAATAATAACATTAAATAAATAATTGATTTCATAACAGCATATTAAATTAATTTTGGTCTCATAAAATTATATCATAACCATAAGAAAACAAACCAATAATAATTAATGATTACATTTTATGAAAATACCCATTGATTTAAATTAATAAATCCATCATAAAAATGTAATTAGAAATTTATGACATAAAAAAAATACCACAAATTATACTAAAATAATATTGTTACATATAAGATGCCTATATATTATTTATACATTCATGGATGAAGTTACTATTCATTTGGATGATTTACTATTCATAAGGGTCATATTATTATTTATACAGGTAACATTATTATTCATAAGGGTATACTACTATTCACCAAAAAATTACGTTGGTCCTATCGAACTCTAAATAACATACTAATCACAACTATATATATCTACCTCTTTAAATTCAAATAACATAAGTGCTAAATTTCAGTATAATGGATAGGTTATAATTATATCCTTAAAAGAGAGCTTTTTCTCATTGATTTCGTGTTGTATGCATTTCATTATATTTATTTTTTAAATCCTTGGGGTGTTATATTATTAAAACTATAGGGATAGTCTTATGAAATTAAAAACATATATATTCTTATAGAAAATACTTTCATGTTGAAAAAACGAACTTCTAGTTTAGGTTTCAGAAAAAATGAAATTATATTCAGAAAATGAATAATTGAGAAATATGATTAATGACATTGAAAAATTATATTTTGAAAGATGGTATGGTAATATTTTATAAATACTAATGTTAAGAATAAATTTAAAAATATATTTTCAATGAATATAATGTGGGTTATGAAAAAACAAGAATCTATTATCTTTAATAGGTGGAAAAAAGAAAACCTGATTTTTTTTCTAGTGTTAAATGTATAAAAACTGTAGGCCCCACTAATCCTACTAAAACATATATATGTATGTGATGTTATATAGTTAACATACTAGAAGATGATCATTAATCAATATTATTTTCTAGAACCAAACCCGTTTTTTGTGTGGTGAATTGAAAACAATGAGGCAATAATGCAAACACTTCATTTTATTCTCCTTATAATATCATCAATGAATAGGTAAATGAGTTTTTTGGTAGATAATCTAGAAGATGAATAAATCCAATGACTCATCAAAATAATTAATCTTAATATTTTACGTGGTACTATTGAGATTTTTGGGTCCTCATTTGTGGAGGTTTGGGTTATAATGAAAGGTTTTTCTGTAATTTTAATATATGTATATTTCATAGTGGTGCATTACTTTGAGAGGAAAATAAATCATACAATATGCTAATTCTAAAGGTAATATATCCTAATTCATTTTATCAATTATGACCCCCAGTTTGCGAATATTCACTTATATAATCCAATATGATATTAATTATGCTAGGAAAATGATCAAACGAACCAACATTATATCAATTGAATTTTAGGGTTTATTAGCTTAAATGGACAATGAAGTAACTATCAAAATTTCTAAATATATTCATGTATTTATTTTAAGAGTATTTTTGTTAATTAATTCTCTAGGGATTCTACTCACTATGGTACTTGATTAATATGAGGAGTAAAAGTTATAAATCAATTAATCCACCTATTATATGAGGAAAATATATCCCCTTTCTCCAAGCCTTTTTTATAAGTATTAGATTATATTTAGAAATCCAGAACATGATGTCGGAGAGTCTCGTTGGAACCTTAATAAGGTGCAATAGGATCCCTAAAATTACTAGACATTTTTTCACTATTGATATAATATAAATTTATAATTATTAATGGATATCCAATAACATATTCAATTAAAGTATGAAGACATACGAAATATGGAATTTTTAAATGAAGATTTCTATCAAAAACAAAATATATATGAATAATATATATTTTTATAGAAGATACCATAAGTATAAAAATTAAATTTTGATATCTAATAAGTGTAACCCAAAAATTATCCTAGTGAATCCCATTATTTTTTAGGGATAAAGATTCATAATTTTAATGAAATTTTCAATAGAGTAACATAGAACATTATTAATTGGAAAATATTGTTCCTTTTTTATATGGTATAGCTACATAAATTAATTATTTAGTGACTTTTATACATATTTATACACACATGGTTATCACTGTTCATGATATAATGTTTATAAACCATGATAAAATCCTAAAAACCTTATTCTCGGACTATCACACATACGATTATTGTCACTAGAATACTTGGAGTTGCTTATACAGATCATTTGATAGTGATAGAATCATACTAAGGTTCTATATCAATCAATATCTTCTTTAAAAACTAATATTTTTTAATATAAATATTATAAACAAATAATTATTATTTTAAATATATTTTATAAGCACATAAATATTATAGTCACTTATATTTAGAAATCATGTTCTTGATTGCTGGTCTATTTAGAAGTAATCTGAGACTTTATAATTTCAAGAGTTTTATTGATTTTAATCTTTTATCTATATATATATATATCATTAATCCCATATATATAAAAATAATTATATTAATCAACATATACATATCCTCTCTTAAGACAATTTGTCACGATTTAGTCATGTTGATATAAACTCACTTTATAACTGTTACATTATATTTAGATAATATGTAATTATTTATAACCATTTAGACAGAAAACTCATAATATATTAATTGTACATGAATCTGTTTTATGTAATGGTTAATAATTATATTTAAAAAAATTACTATATAGAACACATGGTTTGATATTTATTAAAAAAACTCATTTATAATAGAATAAATAATTTCATAACTATTAAAATGAGTAATATAGATATATTCATTATAATATTATTATGTTATTTATAAATCAAAAAGGAAATAGATTAAAATAATATATTTTATTATAATTTTTTAAATATTAATTTTTGAATTTCGGAATTTAAATTATACAATATTAATATCATTTATTTAATTAGAATATCAAAATAATCTCAGTATGGAATTTGGGTATTTTTTCCAAAATATCGATTTCACAAGGAATAGCGAGACATTCTAATTTTTTTGAAAAATTCTTATTATTTAAATCATTTATGAAAACTAAATGTATAATTATGTTTTGAATATTTTTTAAACCAATCTATGTAATTTTTTTTGTTATTTCATCACCTGAATTACTTTTGAATCGTATGTATTATTCTTTTTCAGTATAACATTGTTTGTTAGTTTTAAAACAAGATTTTTATAAAAACATTTTTCAAATTAATAATGTTTATCCACATTATTTAATATACATAATAAAAAAAGTTGAATGATTTAAATGAAATTGATAGATTATATATCATGGAATATTTTTTCTCATTAAAAAAGATTATTAATAGTCCTAAAGTTCATATAAATCATATTTTTTTTATGGAAATGCACATCATGAAATCACGCTATTCACCCCATTTAAGGGCTATGTTTTAAATTTAGTTTTTTCACATCATTTAATTAAATTTTATTAAATTAATTAAAAATTGTGTTTCATTATAATTTTTTTTATCAAATTAGTTCAATATAGTATTTTAACAAAATTAATAGTGATTGTAGTAAATATTAATTAAAGAGGTTAAGTAATAAATGGATTAACCGTGGTGTAAAACAAAAAATACATTGGTTAAAATGACCTATAAACTTGTCTAAAATATAATTTATCACCATATTTGGAAGTAAGAAGGTATATATATCCATAATAATCTATATTTCACCCTTAGGACAATATAATATCATGGTTACATTTTTTTTTGAATATTACTAGTGTTGCACTATACTCACTAATAAAAGGACACCCATATCCTCTATTATTCTCACATACAATGCTCTTTGTATAGAAAAATATATTCCCAAAACAATTACCCATTTATCACTTCTCATTGTATATTCCTTACACCAGAATCGAATTTTTTATTTTAAAATGAAACTCTTAAAATGTTGGTGTGAACCAAAAACAACATAAAATAAAAATATTCCATATACTATGATATTAATAAGTTAATGTAATAACATAACACCTTATCTCTTCTATTTGATGGGTTATGAAATCATCATTTGTGTTTCTGGTGACCTACCAACACATGAAAAAATGTTATTCATTTATGCATTATCTCATATCATGGTTGGGTTTGATGATGGATATAAAGTATATATTTTACATTAAAATAATAATTATACATATAACTTAATTATATCATATATAAGTTTTTTCTTTTCCTTTCCATAGTTGATACGATAATCTCACTCGTTCACACGACTGATTAACGCCTCATGAAGAGATTGATATGTTTTTAGCTAAATAATCTTATTTAAGGTAATAATGTTATTGATTATAAATATATGAGAGATAAATGAAATTATTATGATATTAATGACATTTTTATGATTCTTAAAAAAAATATATGATATTCTTCCTTACCTTTTATCTCACATAAATGATAGTGTAGTTTGTGTACATATGGATTATTTCCTTGAGGAAGTGATGTGATTATCTATTCTTAATGAAACCACATGGAAGAAAAACATAAGAATATTTAAATAGTAATATATTATATTTTATATTATAATAATTTAAAAAAAATTACTTACATCATTCTCATATTAATTTGTGGAAAATGGATTCCTTAATTATTAATATGCATGACCTACCGTCTCCATGATCGTAACGTACTTAATTTCCAAAAAACAGCATTCATGATTGGTATAAAATAATAATTTGTATATATAAATATATATTAATACTATTTTAGTATTTTTATTGATTAGATTTTATATAATTACCCCATTGACCATAATTATCCTACTAAATTCATTTTTTACATATAAGACAAATATTGTTAAAACATCGTATGTAAACATAACAGAGTCCATAAGAATATATGATATTATAATAGATGAAATAAAATTAATAATTAACAAGAAAATGATTCTTAATAAATTATGTAATTAAACTAATTTTATTATTTGGTATTATAGTTAACATGATTGATGAGTTAGACTCAATTAAGGGACTTTATCTAAATTTCATTTCACATAGCCATATGTTCGTATTTTGAACCTATGTTATTTTATTTGGTCTATAAATAGAGAAAAAGAATGTTCATGATAATTATTGAATTTTTTATCATAATATTTCATCAGTAGATGGATAATTTGAAATAATGCTGATAAGTGATGTGATTGTATCAATAAAGACTTATCAATTTGGTAACATTGAATCACAATCCCCATGAAAGTATAAAATTAAATTACTATTAATATATAATTAAAATAATGGGATTCATGATACATAAAATAAAATTTTATGTAAACACACCTCTTAATAAAATATTGGTTCATATCATAACATGATTCTCAGAGATAAAAAATTGAGAAATGATTCCCTTCTTGATTTGGTAACTTCTGAACCATAAAATGATGAAAAATATATCAAAAAATGGATATGTAAAAACCATTAAATTTAATTTTGAAGTATCATATATTATGTCCATTGGATTTATATAGTCGACACAATATAAACCAATTGTGTATAATGCATGTGTCCAGTAAAAATATAACTGAGAAAAAAAAATCCCATGAAAATATAATATCATCGAAGAGATTTAATTAAGTGAATATATTATATATATTAAATCTAAATAAAATTGAATTATGATTAAATAATAAATAGGAAAATAAAAAATTCATTTTAAACATAATCATGGAATGAAATAATCAATGAAAATTAGTTTAATCAATCGAATGGAAATACAGTTAAGAATTCCCTTACCCCATGTATCATCTATCTTTGATCATGTGGAAACCTATTGTATAATTATTATGGTTTTATTATAGATTTATTATCTAATAAAATAATTATAATAAATTTTATTATTTATTTATAATATATTATCACCCTTTAATTAATAGTTTGTTATTAAAATCATTTTTATGGATCATTATTGCATCATTTTACATGCATGTTTCAGTTTGGTAGTCTCAGTCCTTAAATATTAATCATGCAATAATAGTTTCAAGAATATTAATGATGTTTTAAAAATTATATATAAAAATGATATAAATATTAATAATTATTCATTAATACAATTGACAGAAAAAATAATTACACGTTTCGTGGAGATGTTGTGTCGTACATACGCATGAACGTTGCATTCATTTCTCATCTAATAGAATTAAAGAATAATAATAAATAATATAACTATAAAGAGTAATTTATATGTAATAAATATCATATACATAAATAATAATCAACCTTATTACCATCCATGAGAAATATATGTTAAAACATATCATAACATATCATGGAGATGGTAGTCCATATGTATGAATGAGCAATGTTGTCATTTTTGAAAAGACTAGATGATTATATGATATCCATAATATTATAATTAATGATTTATAATTAATTTAAAAATATCTTATATAATCAATAATTTCATCATAATACCCAATACTATATGACAATGATAAAATATGAATTATGTCGCTACGTTGAGATAGTAAGCCCTATGTATACCCGAGTGATAATTTAACATTCATTTATTAGGATGAGGTTGAATAATGGGTTTTTCATAATCATAATAAAAATAAAAAATATCAAGTATACTGACTTTTTTATTTTTTGATAAACATCTCTATATTATAGTAGTTAAGTATCATTAGAAAATGAATGTGTTCGGTTGGAATGAATGAACCTTCCTCTAAATGTCCACTTTGGATCTCCTATAAAATGACCTAGGGTTGGTATTTTGACAAGCACAACAGCTCTATAAGGTCTCTATGAAATTTTAAGATGATACTTTTTTGGGAAATGTTATAGATAGAAATCTCAATTTTATGAAATAAATTGAAGAACCAGGTTACCATTTATAATTGTGGGGTGTAGGATATTTAAATTTTGACAAAATAATAAATTATAATAAATTAAATTTTTATCCAAATTCAAAAAATTGAAATTTATTGTTAGTAATGTTATTATAATATTTCAATATCATAATAATTATATTTTAAACTTGTTTTAATAATATTTTTAACATTTTTTTGACAACCCATTAGTTAAATTATTTTACATTTAGCTACGATATCAAATTTGTTAATAATAAAATTTTGTAGTTATTACTTATATGTATTAAATTGTTTACAAAAGGAAAATATATGAAAATTTAAACCATTAAAAATAACTTCTTATTTTTAAATTTTTTTTTATTAGGAAAATATTTAACAAAATATTATTTTCATAAAATATAATTAATGACGATTATTTTAACAATTCATTACATTGTTTATCAGTCAAATCAATTTAGAAAGAAAACTTCAAACATAATAATTTAATACACCTAAAATATGTCATTATTACTCATAAAAATATTTAATAAACTTAATTAATACAAATACTATTTTTTCATATTTTTAATATAACTTTTATTTTTTGTCTTTTATATTAATAATAATTTCTTCATCATTGTGTAATTATTTAATGTAATTAATTAATTTTTAAAAATTATAAATAAATTAAATTAATGTATATAAATATTATCTACTTTCAAATAATATTTATATTCTATAATGTTTTATAGTTTTCACTATTTTAAAAATATTATAATTATTAAAATAATAAAGTGTAATGTCTTCCTTTTCATTAAATTAAAGCACACAATGGTTATAATCTTATTCAAGTGGACCCAAATTTCACAAATAAATCTATCTCGTAAAAATAATTTTACTATTTTAAAAATGGACAATAAATTTTTTTCATAAACCTTATTTTTCGCATGTGGACACAAATGATATTTTGAAGACAAAGAAAGTTACATTTTTTAACTTTCATTGATTTAAAAAATGTGTATGTCAATTTCAAGGACTTGTGTCCATTAAAAACATAATTAAGATCCATAGGTGTTATAAATTGAAATAAATTAATAAAAAAAATTATTCAAGTGTGAGGTTGATTTTATAGTCCTTATGAATTTTTTTCCAATCTAAACTCCCAATTAACACTTTACTTTGATAATAAATTTTACCAAAGTTTCTATTCATATCAACCCATGAAACTGAATTATTCATAAAATTTAGAACCGTTGATTTTAAATATGGAATCTATATTTCAACATTAAAAATACAAATGTAATATAATTTTATAAATTTTGAAAAATGCAACAAAAATATGTTTTTTCTAATAGAAATTCAATTTTTAAAATTTAATCATTTTATAGAAATTTCAAGTAAAATTAAATTTTAAAAAAATATAATTGTATTATATTAATAAAATATGAAGTAAATCATTGTTTTTAAAATAATTCACAACATAATTTTACTCATAAGTTAATTAAATCAATATATATTTTTCAATAAAAATCGGTATTTGAATTATTCATTTATAATTGAAGTTGTTCTGAAAATTGATTTAATTTTGATATAGTCAAATTTTGATATTCTGAAAACAAAAATGAAGTTAATTTTATCAAATAAATTTAATAAAATATCCATATATTAATTATATAATTTCTCTAAGAAAATAAATGACAATTAATTTGAAAGAAAATATGTTTTTTGAATAGAATGAATTTACTACAAATATAGTACACATTAAAAATAAATAACTGATTCATAAATGTGATTATGAAAATTATATATATTTCATAATTCCATTAATACAATTCATTCATTCCAATTTAATAGCTAGGTTATAATAGTCACATTTAGATCATATTATTGCACATTTTCCTTAAACTCAGTGTTGTGTATATTGTATATTATGGTGGCAAAATTATCCATTTAAAATATTGGGATATTATATTCGTTACCCCTTTAATTTATTTTCACCTTGAAATATGAACTTGTCTGTAGTAACTATGAATTTAATTTAAAAAACTGAAATTCCACATCAAAAAAGGGTCAATAAAACTTCATCTTAAAAAGAAGAAAAGTAATATGCCAATACGTGCCTAAAACAGGGGTTATGATTATGAGAACATTAGTGTGTTGTGAAAATATGGATATATAATTGAATTATAATTACCAAAAAAACTGAATAATGATATACAATAAAGAAATGATAATGTCAACCATGATAAAACTGTAAATTTGTGAAATGATAAAAGGTCATTGACTACCCGGTAAAAAAATTTAATGGGTAATATTTTTTGTTCCAAAAGACTTTTCGAATAATTTAGTAAATTTTATTACTTCCTAGAGTAATAAAATAAGAAAATATTCTTTCCTGAAAAAAATAATGTCATCCATTAATCTATTTCCACAATAATTACATATTTTCCACCAATGATGATTATTCAAGGTGAATTATTTATTCTTAAAACATTATAATCATCTTCTGAGGTAAAAAAAATATCCAAAACAATAATTATATATTCTCTATATCTTTTTGAATTAATAAAAATGATAATTTTATTAAAATATTAAACCCCAAAATCAATATTACCCAAAGTCTAATATATATTATGTGATAAATAACTATCCTTAAAATTTCTCAAAATTATTCATGACTAATTTTGAAACCCATAAATTCAAATTGGTTTGATGCCATCATATTCCAAGATAAAGTTGAAATTTTATCTCCAAATAACATCAATCATTAATTATTTCATATACTAAAAATTAGTTTCCCTAATAATATTTTTGATATACTAATAACTTCAATAAATAACCAGAATCTCCATAAATCCATAACAACATTATATAGGATTTATAATAAAACCCTTATTCCTCAATTAAAATCCCATGGTATTTTGTTAACCATAATTATATAGTGTTCCTAGAATTTTGAGCTTCTTCTGAAATAAAATAATTAACTTGGGACTAGATCAATAACACATCCCATATTTATCTATAGACAATTCGTATTCCCAAAATGAATGTAACCGTTACCTATTATATCACATAAAATTTAACACGAGTTACTAATTGGTACTTCACATAGGCCAGTGGTAAGCAATTCAACTTTATCACCCTTTGATTGTGTGTTGACTCCCTAGAGCATTTACCCAAAAGATGTGTTTTCACCTATCTCTGAGGATTTATTTTTTCCAAAACTATATTAATATAAACAATATAAAATTTCAACAAAATAAAAAAACATCCCAAAAATTGACCATGAAATATTCAAAATAAAATAAATATTTTAACTTCATGGGTTATCTCATAACATTCATCATTTATATAATAATGTAATATCCCATAATTACCTACACAATAAATATATCCAAAAATATAAATAGTCAACTTAAAATTTCATCACCTAAAACCTCAAAATGTGTCTATTGAAATGAACATATGGTCTTATTTACACATTATTGAATATATAAATTTGATGATAACATCTATTTAATATTTCCTCATCTCCAATGTTTTTTAAACCCTTATCAAATACCGAATGTAACATCATATAACCCGTATTTCAGGATATGCTATCAATGACATGAACATTAAAAATGTGATCCAATTTTTTCTAATAAAAACATACAACATTAAATGAAAATATTTGATCACATATATACCCATGGAACTCTTATTTATATATATTTAGAGAATAAGGGAAAAAAATTAACAATTTTTTTAATAAATATAATTTTCATGAAGATCAACCTTATTTGCTAATATACATGAATTTTTATATCTAAAAAAGTCTCATCAGCATCATCTATAAGAAATTTATCTAGAACAAATTCATTTAACGTATTTCCACAAAACATGGGAAAAAGAAATATATGATATTAGTGAGCTCAGATGCTCATTATGGGTAAACATAAGAGATATCAAACCATGGTCATATAAAATCATATGTTGTGTATATGAATATATGATCAGATAAATTTCAAAAATTATTACCTATATAATAAAGATGAAATATTCATTCTGGAATAAAGAATTCTGGTTCATAAAACTTGATTCAATATGTAATTAATGAAATGGGAAATGAAAGCACAACAAAAGACATGGAATTATTAAATACACGTAATCATATAAAATCATTTCCATATTAGTAAATAATCATTAGAATGACCATCATGGAGGAAAATAACATTACTAAAATAGGATCATTTCTTATTTCATATATGTATTACTCAACCATGCTTACATACCATCCATATTTGTATTACTGAACTAAGTTCCCTCTTCATTCCAACACTATCTATCTCATTAGATCTAAATCTCTACCCAATGAATTGTACATATATATATGTCCCACCCATCTCAAAATTAAAGCCATACATTTTATTACTTCAATAACATAAATCATTCATCATATTCAAACCCATGAAAATAAATTCTTTTCAAAAAAATTTCATTAAAACAGAACTCATTAAAGTGAAATGTAATTTATAAAATTAATCACAACATAAACAAAAAACATTCATAGAAATAATAAGAACTGTATCCTGGGATCATATCCCTTGAAAACCTAAAATATAATAATGGTTGTAATCATATATAAAAAAAATTAATAATCACTTGGAAAAATTCTTAAAGCGAATAACCATTCGTTGGTAGTAAAATTTTAAACCAAAAAAAATCAAAAACATTTTTATTAATATCAATTTGAAAACATTCAAATGATGAATTAAACTTCTATTAAACATTTTCTAAAATATAAAATATTTGTAAAAAAACATTTTCTACTAAAATTGGATTAAAATATCATCTAATAAATTCTAGAAAAACAGAAATTTGTTTTTCAAAGAACACAAATTTCCAAATGAAGATATAAATAATGTCTCATTTATTTAAAAAATTATTAACAATATAAAGTACCAATGAGTATGGAAATATTAAAATTATATGAATATATCATGAATATAATGATCATAATAAAATTCTCGATAATTCAGGAGTAGTGGATCAAAATATTTCCTTAACGTATTTCTAATTAGAAATAATCCGGAAAAATGTTGAGATTCTATAAATAAAATCTAACCACTTTGGTAACATAGAATCATAATCCCCATGTAAAAATATAAACACATGAAGCATAAAATATCATTTAAATAAGGCGATTCATGATTTAAATTTTCAAAGGGGTTGTATATAAACCTCATAAAAGAATATAAATTTATACCATATTATGTTTCTCAGAGAAGGAAAATTAAATAAAATCTCCCTTACCGATTTGGAAGATATTGAATCATAAAACCAAATAAAAATAGATATTCAATTAGATATGTATATATTATTAAATATATGAATATGAACTTCATTTTAAATTCATCGTTATTAGATGCACCAAAGAAAAGAAAATTTTAGTGCACAAGTCCTGTGTCCAATAAAAATAATAGTCAGACTATAATAATCCCTTACAAATATTATATCATATATATAATCAATAATTAAAGCAGTACATTGCTAAAAATTTCTCTTAATCCAGATAACAAATGTGTAAATATAATTTAATATAATCATAATTCATTTAAAATTTAATCATATATTCACATAATCAATTCAATAGTAGTTTATCCCAATAAATAAACATTTAGATACGAATACCCTTACCCTAAACCACAACTATCATTGTTCATATTGAAAATCCTATATAATAAATCATAATTTATTATACATGTATTTCATAACCATTTATTTATCCTTGAATTTAAGATTTATTTAAAACTACTTATCACCCAATTATTAAAAATAGGTTATCAAAATCACAGTTCTGGGTGATTGATACTTTATTTTCCAAGCATGTTTCGTTTTGTTAGTCATGGTCCTCATACATTGATCATGGTCCCATAGTTTCAAAAATTATTATTAGGGTATAAAACTAATATATATATATAAATATTAATTATATATTTATTTATATTTATTCATAAATTTTTGGGATATGAAAATACATTACAGCATTCATATAGACGACATGTCATACCTTCATAGGAACACTATTTTATTTTTTATATAATGGAATGATGGAACCATAAATAATAATAAACCTTTATATAATTACTATTATGATATATATTTCATATATGTTGGAAATAATTATCCTCATTACAATCAATTTAAAATATATGTGAAAAATAATCACATCACATCACGGATATGGTAGTTCAGACATATGCACGAATGACATTATTGTTTGTCAAAAGGTTGGATGATAATAAAGTAGGTAAAAAAAATTCGTTACACATGTATAAATATGTTATAAATATAATATATAATTAAAAATTCCATTATAATACCCATCCATATAATATGTATTTGTAAAATTAATTATATCACTAAGTGGAATGTTTAGTCATACATACGCATGAGCGATACATCAACATTTTGTTTGATAGTAAGGAGTGTTTATAATGGTTTTTCATATTCATAATAACATTTCAGAACATTTAGGATGATGTGGCTTTTAATTTATTTTATACATCATAGTTTCAGATTAGTTAAGTAAGAGTAGAAAAAATAAATGATGGGATAGAATCGTGACCAATTTTTCGAAACGACTCATTTTGATCTCCTCTATAGGCCACTAGGAATGCTATTTTGAGAATACCAGACCCTATAGAATGTGTATAGGGAATTTATAAGAGATATTTTAGGGGTATGGTCAATCTAGAAGGCTCAATGTGATGAAATGTAGTGAGGTTGGAGTTAACCTTTTATAATTGAGGTGAGGGGACTTTTTAATATTTTTCAACAGATTTAATTAAAAAAATATATTTTACATAAAAATAAAACAAAATGGAAATTTATTTGAATATTATATAATATAAGATTTTAATATATTCAATAAATAAATTTTAAACATGATTGTGTATTATTTTATGTAATGGCTCGGACCCTCCTTGTCCATTACTTTGCAAAATTTCTGGTGTTTGGGGTATCCTGGGGTCCATCAGTGACTCACTAGAGAGATTTTCCAAAAACTCGGTCCCACCAAACAGTTCCACCATAAAAAGACACATTATGGTGAAACCAGTCATAGGGGCACTGTAACAGTGGCACTGGTCATGGTGGCATCATGATAGTGTTATTTTCATGGTTGCACTGTCATGGTCTCACACTGAAGTTGTAGCTCCGATTATGGTATCTCACCAAACGGTGTCCCACCCTTTGTCCATTTTTTCCCAATTTCCCATTTTTTTCTAGTTCCTCCTTGGTAACATATCTATTGAGTAAAAGTTTTTTATTACCATTTTCAAGGCCATTTAAATCTAGTAAAAGTTGTTTTAAACCCCCCAATAGTCAGGAGATCCTTCAGTTACCAAACTATGAGGCCTTTTCCTTAGTGTCACTCCCTTCATCTTAAATTCGATCATAACCCACATTACGTGGTTTTTCTTAGTATATATGAAAAATTTTAACTCACAGTTGCGTTCTCTTCCATCTATGAGGATAATTATTAAATAACAATAAATCTCGACATGTAAAACTGCCCAACTACTTGGTCAATCCACGATCTGACATCAATTACATTGAAATCATCTTCCTAATTTTACGATCATTCTAAGTCGTGATATTTTCTTCATAATTCATTTAAATTATCTAAATAAGCCCTATAGTCTTACTTTGGAGATGAATCGTGTGCCTATGCTAGAGCATTCCTGCTCAGCCTTGTAGCCATTAAGTTCTCATTTCCTGTATGTTGAGCATCCTCAATTATTTATGTGAGGATAAAACATCGATCATTGTTCTCCAATGTAGGTTTTCCATCATCTCTTTTTATTGTGTATCATGTGGGGAGGGTATGATAATGCTTCCCCCATTATATAGATAAAACCAAACGTTAACGATGATAATGAACAGACTATAAGGAATGAAGGGCTGTGTTTGATGAAGATTTTGTTGTATTTACTTTTATTTTCATTTCTATGTTGTGTATGGTATGGGCATATGACTAGTGAATATATTGGTTATTGGTGGTCCTTTCATGCACACTAATAAACCACAATTTTTCGGGATAAACATGTTATTGAATTCCAATAACATGGAAACTGGTCAATCATGTAAAGAAGGTAAATAAAATGGATCCCAAAGAATACGAATCTGTGTGTGTTCACCCAGGTTAACCAAACAGAAAAAAGGAACTTGATAAATGGTGTGGTTAAATCAGAAAAGTCCCATGATTTGTTCTGTTAATACGCATGGTTTTTCTACTAGATTCTTGTGGCATGGTGTGGATGGGGATGTGAACTCCTCTTGTTTGGTTGATGGATGTGGATTTGAGGTTGTGTGGGGCAATATTTTTAGGTTTGGTTTGGTTCTAAAACTTTGAGGGATATCACAGAAACCACTTGTTGTTGTGACATTACAAGAGAACCAGGTTTGAATGCTAAAATTGTTTCATGGTAGTATTCCTTCAGTTGTTGTATTGGATTGTGGACAGGCCAGTTAGATTCCTATTAGTGAAGGAATTTTGAAATATAATCACTTAAACATGATAATGGGAATGGGTACACTGGAGCATTGTTTTCCAAAAATTGGTTGTTCCCTGGTTGTGTTTTTGTTGTGTTTGTGCATGTAGGGATAACAACAAGGGTGTTTTTTTGGGTTGGATTTATGGGTTGGAAACCATAGGTTGGCATGAGTGTTTTTTTAATTGTATGTATAAATTTAGTTCTTGTGTCTCTTATTCTCACCCCACCAATGTTGATCACTCTGTTCCAAACACACCACCCATTCCATGGGGGAGTGTTAATTAAACATTCTTATGAGTGGTTGGTTATTAGCTATTTTCTGCTCGCTACCTCTCTTATATACAAAGACTCATCATTAAATTTGTGACATTATATGTTAAATTATGGCCCAATAATATTCAGGAAAGTGGTGTTGTGGTGGTTATCCCAGGTGTTTCAGGGATGGTTTGTTTCCCAAGGGTCTTTGGGATGAGGCCCAGGTGTCTTCAGGAATGAAAATGATTGTTCTGGCGCATGTTTCCTCAGGCATGGCAGTTGTTGTGGTGGCCTAGGTGTTTTTGGGCGTGGTTATGTGTGGTTGTGGTAGCACAAGTGTGTGTGGGTAGGATGCATGGTGATGGCCCATAAGGTTGGTGTTTGGGCGGTTGTGGGACTGTACTGAGACTTGTGGGAGTGGTCTCACATGTAGGATGTTCTAAAAACAAGTGGGAATGCACTATGGGGTTCCCAAATATCAATGTTCTATTAATATTACGTTACCTGACTTGTGTTATTTTGGGAGTGTGACTTGGTGATGCTGGGTGGTTTTTTCCCTTGCAGGGTTCTTTGGTTATCTCTATTTCTCTCGGGGCATTAAAATGCCCCCACACATGTGCATCATAATTTTTGGTTTTCCCAACTGAGTATAGCTGTATACTCACCATACATGTTTAAAACCACTTTTAGGTTTTAAAGAGGACCATGAAAACAGTGCCGGTCTTTACAAGCTCAGTCTTCTGGAGTGGTTTCTGCATTCTTTCTTTTTATACATTTCATCAGAGTTTTATTGTTCCTTGTATCAATTTATTTTTTAGACATCCATGTGGGATTAGATTGTTGGGATTCACATTTATTATCGGAATTGGGAGTTTTTATGGATTTATTATCTTACCTCCCAATCTTTATCTAAAAAAACGATAATACCTTCCATAATACGTGAGATTCTATACCCTTGGGGAAAGTCGCCACATAATGGACTATTGATGGTGGGGCTCGGGTGGGGGGGGGCATTATCTCTTCTTCAAATTGATGAAGGAATGGTTTTCTAGTTTTTATCCCCTCCCCCATCTTTTTGAAGGTGGGTCGTGACATTTTAAACCATAAAATGTTCATTAACCCTTAGTTAACTTATCTTAATTTTTCTACAGTAACAACGTTGATTTCAATAAAATGGTTTTGTTTTTATATATATTTATTAAACAATACATAAATTAACAATTTTTTATATTTTTGACATTATATTAACCATCTTGTTTTTTTATGGCATATATTATTTTTAAATAATTTATTCAAATATTTTTTTTTAGAAATATCATTATTGTTAATTTGGACATTGTTCATTACATTCATTTTTATTAAATATAATACTACAATATAACTTAGAAAAAAATCATTTAATACACCCCTAATATGATATAGTGACATATAAAGTTCATTTTTCTCCTTAAAAATTTAAAATTATAAATATTTTATTATTTTTGAATAATTAATTTTATTTTTCCATTAGATGAATAATTAATCCATCATAATTATGTAATTACTTATGATAATTTTTTAATTTTAAAAAATTATAAATAAATAACCATTATGTAGATAGGTATTATATATTCACAAATAATAATTATACTCGAGAACATCTTTTTTATACCCATATTAAAAATATTATACTTATTATAATAATCTTTTGACATGTTTGACTTTCCATTAAATTAAATACTATAATGATCATAATCCTAATCAAGTGGACCCCTAATTTATAAATAAATTTATTTCAAGGTTATATTTTATTATTTTAAAAACATACACTTATATTAATTCATAAACCACTTTTTTCTGGATGTGGAGAAATATGATATTTTTTAGACAAATAATGTGATATTTTTTTACTTTTATTAATTTTAGTAATATTTAAGTAATTTTTATATACATATTTCCATTAAAGAACTAAATATTTAACAATAAGTGTTGTGTATAAAATTAATTTCATCCAATAAAATTTATTCATGTATTATGGACATTTTTAATTATTTTTTATTTTATTTTTAACATAAATTGTCAAATTTACAATATATTATGATAAAAAAACTATACTATAAGTATTATTCATACTAACCACAAACAATGGTGAATTATTCAATAAATTTGGGCCCACTAATTTCAAAAATATAATCTAATATTTATTATTCAAAAAATGATGTTTTAGAAATGACTAAAAATGGAAAAACACAAAAAAATGTTATTTAAAAAATTCCATTTTCAAATTTATGTTGTTTTTATACTAATTCCAAGTATAAATTATATTTCAAAAAACTAGATTTGATAATTTTCAATTGACTAAAAATAACATAATTTTAAAACTAATAAAAGACTATAGTTTATCCTTAAATATATTAAAATAAAATATACTTTAAAAAATCGATATTTCCCACAATCTATTTAAAATTATAATTATTCACATCATTATAAATATTTATGAAATGATAAATTTAGATATGATGATTTTATAAATTCATATCATTTTATCAGATAAATTTTCTAAAATAACCATAAATTTATTATATTATTTTTAACCAAAAATTAATAAAACCCATTTTTTGAAGAAACTATGTTTTTTATGAAGAAAATGAATTTTCTTAAAATATAGTACTTATTTTAAAATAATTAATTATTAAATTATAAATTAGTACAAAAATTTTATATATATCATAATTCCAATAATTCTATTCATTCTAGAAAATTTAACAACTAGGTTATAAGGATCACATTTAAATAAATATATTTTGATCTTACTTTAAGCTTAGAGTTTTGTATCTTGATCCCTATGAAACATAGTATTTCCATTTAAAATATTGTGATATTACATTCTCCACATATTAATTAATTGAGTCCTCTCAATTACAACTTGTTCGTAGTAACAAAGGGTTTAATTTTCAATTTTTATTTCCAACATCGAAGAAGGGTCAATACAATGTCCACTTAAAAAGTGGAAAATGAAAATTCAATGGTCATAAAAAATAGTCTTATGATTAAGAAGTCATTAGTCGAAAATGAAAATAGGGACATCGAAGAGAATTATTACATTCATGTTCTAATGATTAGTGATAGAGTACATAGTCACTAGAATGTTTACAATCAAACAATAATTCTATGATGGATTAAATGGAAACAAATTCCTTGATAAGAAAAAATAAATGGATAATAGTTTTGATATAAATTAATTTTCCTTGACAAAATGATTTATTTTAATTCTTATAGTACCGAAATAAGTAGATATACATATATAAAAATAATAATTTCATCCTTTAATCCATTTCTAACACAATCAGCTTTTCCTCTAATGATGAGTATTCATGATTAAATTTTCATGACTAAAGATTCATAATTAAATTAAATAGACCACAAAATACAAAATGTAATAACAATATATTCACCATATCATTAGGTATTAATAAAAACAAAAAAATTATTAAAATATTATATAATTCTCAATAAAATTATAATCCATTATATCAGTAAAATAAAAGTTCATCATATATCCATCAATAAATAACTACACTCAAAATTCCTCAAAATTATTCATGAATAAGATTAAAACTCTTAAACAATTGAAGGGTTTGGTCACATAATCTTTCAGGATGAATGGTGAAATTTATCTCCAAATAACATCAATTAGTAATGATGTCCCATAGAAAAAATTAGTTCAAATATTAATTATTATGATATAGTAATGTTTTCCATTAATTACATGAATAAACATTAAATTATAATAAAATCATAGATTATTTTTAATTCAACCCTTATTCTTAAAATAATTTCCCATAATACTCTGTTTAACATTATCATATAGGGTTTTCAAAATTAGGAAATTCTTCTGAAATAACCTAAATCACTAAAAACCAAATCGATTTCTAATCCCATGTATATATATATATATATATATATATATAAATTTCCAAAACTGAACATAACCATTAGACATTCTATCACAAAAAATAATAAAACAAATCAATAACCAGGACATCATGTATTCTAGTTGTGTGATATGCAGCACTGACACCCTTATTTTTTTGGGATCAAACCTCTTGTCCATGCTAGACGTGATTGGTAATCACCCATCAAGCGAGTAGTCCTTTTTCTATAAAAATATTAATATAAACAATATAAAATTACAATAAAAATATTAAGTAATAATATTATTTTTTTCAAATTAAATTAATTATTTACCTAAAATGTTATCTTATACCTTTTAGATTTCATCTCAAAACATAATAACCCATAATTACCTCAACAATAAATTTATCCAAGAATATGATTAATCGACTCAAAAGTGGTTTATAATTATCTAATCACGGGGTCTTATATATCCTTGTGGGTATCTGTACCTCTTAATATAACATCTCATTAAAACATCCTAATTTCCAATTTTATATAAGACATGATTTGATACCAAATTAAACATTATATAATCCACACATCTGCATCTACTAATATAAACAGAATATTTTGACATGTAAAACCAATTACATAAAAATTTTACGACATTAGAATAAAATGATGGATCACTTACATTCTGAAGAACATATTAGATTTAGAGTTTTTTATATTTAATTAAATCTCATAAAAACTCATTATTATAATGAAATTTTCCCAACCTGTCCATGGAGGACCATGATGTGACTACCCCAAGGCCGCCTTCCATGGGTAAGGGGTTGGCGACCAGCACTAGAAAGGCATTTCCTTAGAATGGGAAGGTATTTCCTTTGAACCTGCAAATACACAAACCAAGAACATGACAAGATGCAAAACTCATAGTAAAACTATAATTGTAAAAGTGTGCACTGAAATTAAAGGGGCCATAATACAAGCCCAATAGAAATGATACCACTACAACAGAAAACCTCTCTTATGATCGTCCACCAAGGATCCTGCCTGAACGGTAGGTATCGCTGGTCTCCACATCTCTCCATGTCAACGTGTCACCTCTTTGTACAACCAGGTCCTGCATCCCTTAGGTCTTATCCAAGATTCTCGTCGTATGTACAAGACACAAAGGGTTTCAGGTGATGCCTTCGCAAAGGTGAGTATAACAATACCTAGTAGGGACCCCGTGACCCCGAAGGTCTCTCAAAATTCCACAAAGGAAAACCACAAAGAATGATCTCAATCTCAACAAACAAATAAAAAGACTCAACTCAAACAATTTATACCACTAAGAGCTCAGGAATAAAGATTATTAGCCTTAAACTATATAATTTTATTCTATTTGTATGTTTCCCAAACTGAACCATGAAAGCGTTGTTCCATTGACGATCCACAGAGGTTCATATGTCATTGATCCATGACGGGAATCCTTAAGGATGGTCATTTTCGGGATGCACACTATTGATCCATACATGGTCTCTATGATGTTGATCCATATAAGGTCTCTATTATGATGATCCACACTGGGTCTCTATGATGTTGATCCACCAAGGGTCGTTATTCAATTGACAACCAGCCACAAGATTCCCCGCACACAGCGCACTTGAGTTCTGTAGTATCTCATCCTCAAGATATTTGTCATGCCTCATATTCCAATCTGTTGTAAAAAAAGAGTATCCCAAAGGACTAACATGTCGTAAGGGTCCCAACGCCATAGACGACGCGTCAATCGGACGTCCGGTCTATGATTTATAGCATGTTTAGTGATAAGGGCCTAGTTTGATTCAGTTTTGATCATGCTCGGACGTACACCAACATTCCCCAAGGAATAGTTGGAGTACCTCATAAGGACCGTCTCGTTCTAAAGATTATAGCGCCCCAGACAGTTTTTCAAATAGACGTCAGGTTTTTGAGATACATCCTTTTAATCCTATCTATGCCAAAAGAGTTCTGGGTTTGGTCCGACCCGGTCAGACCGTCCCGACCTGCCCCATCATGAGCCGACCTGGTTTAGTTTGGGTCAACCCGACCCAGTCCGGGTTGGGCCCGGACCTGCATGAGTGGGCTGGCCTGGGGTGGGCTCAGCCCACTGGGTCACATGTCGGCCCGTCACGCCTTAGCTAGGTGCATCACAACTTTTTTTCTTCTGTGTCCCATGTGGGGGTATCTCCCCCTCCGTGAATAGATAAACCATTCGGGATTTCTCAACCAGCGGTGCCATGTGCTGCCACCCCCTGTCTGTGGGACCTGCGGGGTGCGGGTCCACTTCGCCGCAACTTTGATGTCGTGACCTCCTTCCACGGTGCGTGATGGGGCACCGCCCTACTAACACCATGGTCTATCAACACTGTTCCTCTCGTGTATCGGTCGCGGCCACTCCGAGTGCCGCCTCTATTAAACCGCTGGTGAAAGCCAAGCACCGCCACGTCGATTCCACACTGGTGGGGCTTCCATAGGCCACTAGCTCACCATTGGTTGTCAGTTTTCCACATCTGAATACACATATTGCTATCCCAGGATGCTACCGTCATTTTTTGGCTCCCAATTTCCAGATTCTATCGAGCAAGAAATCTGGCCCCAAATAATGCGTCATAATTTGATGCGGCGATGTGTCCAGGCCTTGTTTTTTTATCCCATGACCACTGTGTAAGAATCATATCAAATGATAGTAATTAAAACATCACATAAAAATAAGGATAAACTCCAATCAATCATTTTCTGCAACAACCACCTACAGTTCCATATGAATTGCGGATCAACTCATTTTGGTTGATCCACGTTCATTATTCATTTCATGAATGAGGAAAAGAAACAAATTCACAGTATTTAAACAACACCCCTACCTCATATTCAAAGGATACTTCACAGTTGTGGAAGAAGAATCCACGTATGATGAAGTCGTTAGCATTCTTTGATCCCATATCAATTACTCCAACATTGTCATCCAAGCCTCTGTTCTCCCTTGGTGGTAGACATCGTGACCCTTCGTCAAAGATTCCTCCCTTCTGTGTCAAAATCCAAATCCAAAGCATCATTTAAATAGACGGGATGAGATATTAATGCATCTTAAGAATTAATGAGGTTCAATAATGAGTTTTAATTAATGAACCATTCAACTCTCAATAGTGTGATTATAAAATAGAATATGACATCCATTAAATGTATTGACAACCCAGCGGTCCCTCCACCATCGCTCAACCATTGGTAGAAAAATAAAATAGCATTTTTATTGTTATGTTATTATTCTTCAAAAAGTTTTAAAACTAACCTTTTCACCTAACATACTGCATTAAAAGTTACGCCTCCCTTAAGAGAATACAAGCATAACAGATTCGACAGTGCCCTCAGATTTTTAATCAGAGCATTGGTTCATATGATAAAAACAATGCCTACACTTTTACTAAACGTACCTTAAAAAATTCAAAATTTGGTTTCGGGCACACCGAAACTCGAAATCAACCACCATCAATTTTCACGGGCTCTTAATAATCAAAATTATTTTTAAAAAAATTATGGAATTTCCAAGTCTTTACATTATCCCTCCTAAGGGATTTCCATCCCCAAAATCTACAAACAAAACTAGGTAAACAAATGGAGGTACTGAGCAATTATCTGAGCCTACTACTCTGACATGCTCTCTTAGAAATTCCCATACTTCCAACGAACTCGCACAAGTGGAATCAGTCACCCCAGAAGTACCCTCTCCTGTCTATACTCTATCTCCATTAGGATCTCCACAAATGTCACCCATTCATCGATGTTCAGATGTCCCTAGTTGATAAAGTGTGATGGGCGGTGAATTTATCTCCTCAACTGCAACACATGAAAACCATCATGAACTCAATGCATATCTGGGGGGAGATCTAGATGATACACCACATCCACTACTATATAAAGAATCTAGAAAGTTATAATGAACCTCAGAGATATCTTTATACCTCGGAAAAACCTCTATAATCCTCATATGGGTGCAACCCATGGGAAGACATGGTCTCCCTCCTCAAACTCCATGGGTCTTTGCCTCCTGTAAGAATAATACTTCTACTGGGTCTATGCAATCTTCAACCTATCTTAGATGATCTGCACCATCTTCATGGTATCCTGTACAATCTTTAGACCTAAAAGTGTTGACTCCCCTCAGTCTATCTAACAAAGAGTTGATCTACACGGTTTCCACATATAGGGTATCAAAAAGATACATTCCGATGGTGGAGTGAAAACTGTTGGTGTATGTGAAATCCACCAGTGGTAGGGGGTCCTCCCAACTGCGGTAAAAATCAAGGACACAAGCACAAAGAATGTCCACGAGCATCTTTATGGTCTTCTCCGTCTGACAATCTATCTGAGTATGGAATGTGGTGTTCAAACATAGCTAAGTCTCGAACGCATCCTATACTCCCTTACACATGTGGGATGTAATGTGAGCATCACAATATGTGACAATCATTGATGGAAATATGTGAAGCTATACAATCTCTCATACATAGAGTTGTACCAATCTCTATACTGATCCCGGCTCTCGAATGGGTAGGAAGTGATCCAGCATGGTGTGTCGTTAAATGATCACCTAGATATAATCATGTCCCCACAACGTACGTGGTATCCATGTAATGAAGTTTGTGGATATACCATCACAATTCCAATCTGGTACCTCTAGTGGTTGAGATAAGCCTAGTGGTACCTGATGCTTGGCCTTCACTTACTGACAATTGGGCATAGGTCCCCATCATCGTAGCTTCGAAGCAGCAACCTCCTTCCAAGGCGCGCGACAGTGCGCTGCCCTGCTTCCACCGAGGCCGGTTGACACCGGCTGCCCCATCAACCGTCGCAGCACCTCAGAGTGTCTTCTCACATTTTCAGTCACCGGAATGGCTTCTGTGGGCCACCGGGTGAGCTCTGGTGGTCTGTTTTCCCTTCAGAAATCACCTTTATGCCCCCTGGGATTTTTCCTTCACTGTATGGCTCTCAGATTCATGATTCTGTCGAGGTGAAAATCCTACCCCAAAGAATGATTCATATTACCAAGTGGATGATGTTCTGGGCCTTGTTCGTTTGGCCCACGCCCTTCACGTTAGCATCATATCCATTGGTAGTAATTAAAATATCACTTAAAAATAATGATAAATTCTATTAAATCTTTTCCCACAAAAACCACCAACAGATCCATACGAATCGCATGTCAACTCATTTTTTATCTTCATTCATCTTTATTTTCTAGAATAATAAAATGAAACAAATTCACATGAATTTAAACAAATACCATACCATAGATTCAGAGGAGAAGTTGCGGTTGTTGAAGAAGAATCCACAGATCATGAAGTTGTTAGCGTTTGTTGATCCCAGATTGATTCCTCCAACAATTTCATTTATTCCTCTATTCATCATGGGTGGAAGACACTGCGTTTCTTTGTTAGAGGTTCCTCCAATCCTTACCAAAATACCATGTCCGAGCTTCATCTAAATAGAGGGTTAGGGGGATTAATGCAACGTAAGAATTAATGAAGTTTATTAATGAGTTTTCATTAATGAACCTCTTTACTCTCACTGGTGTGGTTACAAAACAAAATATTCAATCCATTAAATAACTTGAAAACCCAGTGGTCCTGCTACCACCACTAATCCATTTTTAGAAAAATAAAATAACATTTTTATGTTATTTTGTTATTCTTCAAAAAGCTGTAAAACTGTCATTTTTACCTAACCTACTATGGTCAAAGTTAAGACTTTCTTAATTGAATACCAATGTTACAGAGTCAACAGTGCCCTCAGATTTTTAATCCATGCACTGGTTTAGAAGATAGAAAATGTCGCCCGCACAATTACTGAACGTACATTAAAAAAAATAAAACCTTTGATTCGGGGACATCGGGAATTGGAATAAATCAATGTCAATTTTCTCAGAAACGTAATAATCCCAAATAGTTTAAAAAATATATATGGAATTTTTGGTTCATTACACAAATAGTTTTATAATGTTAAATATCATCTCCAACTATAGTAGACAATTATTATTTCATAATAGGTCATCAACATAATCCATGTGAAATCCATATAGTAAAAATTAATTTAACATTTTTTCTCATAATGTATTAATAATATACTCTCGAAAAAGTTGATATCATATGATTAGTAATGAAAACATAGGATATATGAATCCATGATCATATGAAATAATATTATGTGTATAATGGTATATGGTCGTGAAAATAAAATTTGGATATTATACCATATATATCAAAGATCAAAATATTAAATCTTGGAATATAACATTGATTTTCATAAACCAAGAATCATAAATTAATAAATTAACCTAATAAATGATTGTATAACATAAGACATGGAATTATGGAATACAAAAAAGCATAAAGAAAATCATTTCCATACTATTCAATGCAATTTTCTAAGTACATCCTAGAAAACAAATCCTTTACTTAAGTGGATTGATTTACCATTCGATAAATGTGTTAGTAAACATTTTTTACATTATGTTCATTACCTATATTACTAATCTGAGTAAAGTAATCATTTTAGTCATTTAAATTTCATGAGATATAAATCATTACCCAATGTATAGGAGGGAGGGAGAGGTTCCTCCAATAAAATAATTAAAACTATACATATATGTTCCACAAGAAAAAAAATAATTCATCATATCTGGAACAATGAAAAGATATGGGTTTCATTTAAATTTCATTATATAACAACTCATGAAAAAGAAACATAATATATAATCATCATCACATCATAAAAACAAAACATTAAGAGAATGAATAAGAATGGTATCCTTCCATCATATCCCAATAAAACATTAGAAAATCTAAATAATTTCAACTTATTTCTAGGTGAATTTTTAATGATCAGTTGAATAAATTTATAAGGAAAATAAAATTTCCATATAAATTTATTTTTAAATTATCTATCATTTCGAAAGTATTTTATATAAAAAGTACTACGAAATCATAAAAATGAATATTTAAAATAACATTAAAATATTTTAAAAATATCATAAATCATTTTCAAATGACTTTTTACCAGAGAATGAGATTAAAGAATAAGAAAAACTTTCAAACCATTCTATATAGAATTTTTTTATAGAACACATATTGTCATCCAAAGATAGAAATATATTCAGATTTTATGAGATAGAATTTTAATAAATATCATATTACCAAATATTAGAGAAATGGTAATATTACATGAATATTTAATAAATAAACATAGTATAAGAAATTTCTTGATTATTCTTGAGATGTGGATCATAATATTTCATCAATGTATTAATATTCATAAACAATCCAGATATTGGATGAGATTGTACAATAATCTATTATCAATTCGGTAACATTAAATAATAATTCCCACAAAACAATAACATTACATGAAGATTGAAATATCATTTAATTTTTTGGATTCATGATTTAAAAAGTCAATGGGGTTGTATATAAAAATTGTAATAATATCGGTGCATTCCATAACATGATTCTCAAATAAAGAATTTTGAGAAACAATCTCTGTACCTATTTGGTAACATTTGAATGGTAAACCCATGGAATGAAATATAATAAAATTGCTATGTAAATACCAATAAATTTAAGTATGGGAGTCATATATTATGTTTATGGGTAGTATATACCCCACACAAATGAAATGAGTAATGTATAATGCCTAAGACCCATAAAAATAAAAGTGAAACAAAAAATATATGTTACAATTATTATGTCATCGATGTGAGCAATAATAAAATTAAAATATTGTTTATAAACACTATATATAAAAATAAATCAAGCCAATATACAATATAATATAATATAAATCCATTTCACACACAATAACATAATTAATTAATTAATGAACTAGTATTTTTACCCAATGAATGTAAATTGAGTAAAGAATTCTCTTACCCCAAGTCTCGACTTTATTTGTTCATGTTTACATTTAATGTATAACAAATATGGATTTTTTATAAATATATTCTCTACCATTTATTTATCATACCTTTTATGATTCATTTATAATATCTTAATACCCATTTATTACTAATTTTTTTATTTAAATCATTATTCATGTTTATTATTTCTTCATTTTCCCAGCATGTTTTAGTTTGGTATTCCCAATCCTCATACTTTTTTATGGTCCCACACATTATAGTATGCTAATCTTGTTTTATAAACCAAAAAATTTCATTACAAACATGTTTATAGTAATTAATAAAAATTTGAAATATTAAAATGAATTACACCATTCATAGAGATAGTGTGTCATATGTATGCCTGAAAATTGTCTCAATATTTCATCTAATGGAATAATTGAAAGATAAATAATAATACATCTTTACAGAATAATTATTATGATTTATATATCATATATTTTCATAAAAAATGTCCTTATAACCATCCACATTATATGTAAGTGAATATGAATAACATCGCATCATGGGGATGGTAGTCCATACAAACGCACGAACAACATTAATGTTTCCCAAAAGATTGTATGATGATTGGGTATAAATGTTATTACCCTTAAAGACATATAATTATATAATAAATACCCTATATAATTACAAATTCCATCACAATAGCCTACCATATAAGATGGTGATGAAAAATGAGATGCATCGTTATGGGGAGATGGTAAGTTGTACGTATGCAAGACCAATAATTTAACTTTTTGGTGTTAGATAAAGAGGATATATAATGGTTATTTAATAATCATAATATCATTTCATCATATTGAGGATAACATAGTTTTTATTTTCTTATAAAAATCATAGATTTAGAGTGGTTATGGAATTTTATAAAAAGAATGTGTCTGGTATGAATGATTACATATTTGCATCATCTACCATAGATCACCTCTAATGGGTCTTATGGTTGGGATTTTGTGATGATAAAAACCTCTTGAATGTGTCTAAATATTTTTAGATGATAGAGTTTTATGTGATGGTCTATATAGAAGTATCAGTGTGAAGATATGAAGTAATGCAGGAGGATCCCCTTTATAATTGATGAGAGGGGATTTCTATAAAATTTTTGAAAGAAAAAATAATAATAAATTTATTTTCTATAAAAATAAAAACCAGTGGAATGGGATTTGAAACTCAGATTGATATGATTATAATATCACCAAACAATATATTTTAGACATGTTTTTAAATTATATTAAACATTATATAATTTTTATAAACCCTTAGTTAAATTATTTTATATTAAAATATGATAAAAAAGATAATAATAAATTGTTTTAATTTATTTACAATTGAATTTTATAAAAAAATAAATAAAAATCAATTTTCATAAAATATCATTACTCTCAAATTTTACACTAATTAATAAATTTACTATTTAAAAATTCAATATAGAAATATAAATTCATATAAAATAATTTAAGACACCCCTAATATGTCATTTTCACCAATTAATTTTGTGGAGAACCACAATTACTTCAAAATATATTTTTTTAATATTTTTAATATAATTTGTTTGTTTTTTTCATTTGTTGAATAATTAATGTGTCTTATATTGTGTAATTATTTAAGGTAATTAATTAATTAAAAAGTTTATAAATAAATTATCATTGTTAAGATATGGTTTATTTATTTCTAAATAATATTTTTATTCGAGGATATCATTTTTTAGCCTCATATTAAATATATTATGTTTAATAAAATAATAGTGTAAATTTTTGACTTTTGATAAAATTAAATTCTACAATGATAATAATCTTCCTCAAGTGGCTCCAAAATTCATAACTAAATATATATAATCGATCTCATTATATTATATTAAAAATTCTCACTTATTTTCATTCATTACCATCTTTTTTCCCATGTGGAAAGATATGATATTTTTAAGACAAAGAAAGTTACATTTATGGAATTTTATTTATTTTGATAATATATTTGTCAATTTCAGTGAAATATGTTGATTAAGAAACTCAATGTCTATCCTTCAGTTTTTAGGGTCGATTTAATTTCAAACAATAAAATTTATTCAACTGTTCGGGTAATTTTATTTTTCTTATCAATTTATTTCTATCATAAATTTCCTAATTTACCCTTTACCGTGATAATTTTTTACCATAGTTACTATTCATATTGGCAAAAAATAAAAGTGACCAATTTACTAAATTTTCACCCATTTATTTCAAATATGAAATCCAATTTTAAAAAGTTAAAACACCGATGTTTTAAAATTTAATAAAACTTGAAAAACATAGTGACAATCAGTTTTCTTTTGAAAATGGGCATTATAAAATTTAATATTTTTTAAATAAAAATTTTGTTTATAGATTACATTTAAAAATCCATATTTTATTTACTCTAAATAAAATTGAAACAAAATTATTTTAAAACTAATTTCAATCATAATTGCACCCTTAATAGCGTTTAAATAATATTCAAATTTCTACAAAAATCGATTTTTTTAAATATTCATTATAAAGTCAAACTACATATAGACTTATCAAAATATCACTATAATAAAATTTTAAAACGTTTATATAAAAAATTAATTTCATTTTGTTAAATACATATTATCCATTCTAATAAAATTATTTTTATTATTTGTAAATAAAAGTGAAATTAAAATAAATCTTGAATAAATTGTGTTTTCTATAAATGAATTGACATTAATAAAAATATATACATATTTAAAAATATATAATTAAAAATATATGTGAGTGTGTCAATTATATATATACATAATTACATTAATGAAATTCATTCCTTCAAATGTAATGGATAGATTATAATAGTCAAATTTAAATAATAATATTTTGTTGTTCATTTTTGCTCAGTGTACTGTCTATTGTAGACTATAAAAAATTGCCTTTCCATTTAAAATCGTGGTACATTAAAATCATCATGTCCCATTGTTTGAGTTACCAACTAATATCAACTTCAACTCTAGTATTCAAATTTCTCCATAGAATTCACTATATGGGATTTGATGTTGAACTCTTACTTTCTGGGATGATGTTGGTTAATAAATAATACTTGGACCAGACCATGTAGAAGATATGAAAGAGAAGGTAGATTCCATACAAAAATACATATGATATGATTAGAGTTATAAAAATATCTATGTTTACCACTGTTGAAGGGAGATTGAGATTTTTTATAGAGAAAAAATTTCCCTTTAAATATCATTATTAAAGACAGTCATGTGTTTTTGAATGTAATTGAATATTACTTAAAGGCACATTGGCCAATTTTAGAACCCTGATCACAAAGGTGTAGTGGCCTGTGGGTGTTCACTAACAAAAATAATGGTATCACAATCAAGGAATTATATGCAATCCTATATGAATTAAGCACGTTCCTAAACCCTCATAAGTCTGGAATTCGGAGGGGACATAACTCGAGAAGGACCTCTCATATGAAGAATAGACAGTGAAGATATCTGACTATAGAGGAATTGTTCAACAAAACAAGAAAAATCCTCTTGGTAATTCTTTATGGGGGAACCATAACTGTGAAGCGGTAATATGGAAACCATAAAATATATTGAAACTGAATTACCCTAACATATTCTATAATAGTAATACGATTTTAAATTTTGGGGACGAAATTTTTTAGCGGAAATGAATGTAATGACGCAGTGTTTATTAGTAATATGTGTTTCCGGGAAAAAATTTTCTTGTATTATATTATATTGTATTATAAAGATATAAAATATATTGAAACTAACAATGACATTGTTTTATTTCTAATACTTTAATATTAATCATTTATGAAACAAATTAAAATTTGAAACATTAGAATTGGAAAATATAGAAAATAAAAAATATAAAATGGGAAATTGGGATCACTCCAATCTACTAAGAAAATCACCCAAATTGAAAAAACTTTTGAGAAAATGAAAAATATTAGTAATCCATTAACCATTATTGAAAGTGGAAATGTGTAACCTTGAGATCTATTCAGTTTAAAATTTTGTGAATGAATGAAGTGGTGAATATGGTAAGTAATTTGATCATTAAAATACTAAATTTAAACAAATATCATAAAATTTTAATAAATATAATATTTATCATTTTTAATATTTCTATGTAATTTTTTAAAATTTCATGAAATAAATATCAATATTTAACAATCATATAATATATAACATAATATTTAATAAATCAAATTTTAATTATTTTGTAAAAATAATTTTTTTATTACAAATTCAAAATACATATTATAGAAATATTTTTTTATAAAATGAAAATAGTTTTTCAAAATCATAATGTCAAAATTTTCAAATGGTGATTTTATTAATTTAATGAAATACATCAGTTTTATTATGAATAGAATTTTTTTTTACAAAACATGTTTTACTCAGAATATATCATTCATGATTTAACAATAATATAATAGATCTTAGAACTATTGGAAAATACATGATATATTTTATTATATATATGATTCATTAAAATATGCTAAAATTTATTTCAAATACAAAAAATAACTTTCCATAACCAAAATTCAAAAGCGATTCCTAATAACAAAACTACTTCTGTATTTCCACTTTCCTTCTTAATAAACTAATTAAATCAAATTATAAAGGGGAATTAAAGTTGTAGACAAATTATATTGTATTATTAGATAATTTTTATAGTTAAAAACTCACTATAACATGTTTTAATATTGATATAATATTTTTTTAGTATTTCATTCTATGAATAACCTTGTTCTTAAATATAAATAACCCCACTAGTACCCCTTGGAAAACTACCCCTCCCACCAATTAAAATTACAATTCACTACCCAAATATTCATTATTAATACACTTATAATACATAGGGATGTTTTGGAGTAATCCAAATCCCTGATTCTAAGTAGTTAGAGTGTAATTAATGAAAAGCTACATCGATGAAAGAATATATATTTTTCAATGCATTAATCATTTTCTTTTTCTCTACTATATTTTTACAAATAAATTCAATATAAAATATTCAAATATTTAATTATACATAATTTAATAATAATATAAATTATGTTAACCTTATTATAAAATTTATTTATTAATGTTTTTATTTTTTATACGAATGTTTCTTTATATTTGGACAGTGTTCCTGATAAAAGTCAATTAACATGAAATAAAGATGTTTCCAATTCATTTTATATCACTAAGTCTATGAGATGTTAAAATAATTTAATTACAATATGTAAATAAATAAATATATTTATTTTAATTTCATATAAATTATTTAAAAATTTCCTTAATCAAAATAGAGAAATTGAAGAAAAATAAAAATGTTAAAAAACAATATATCAGAACACATTAATTTCATAAAGGAAAATTTACAAAAGATGAAAAAAATTAAAATTTTGAAATAGTTGAATAATTTAATATAATTCACTTTTGTATCAATGATTTAACAAATATATGCTTATTCTGTAGGGGGATTAATAGTGACGAAATAGAGAAATATTGATGGGAAGGGGATGCTCGAAACCAAACTCCCTTTCTTTTGGTGATACGTTATTCATTCCATGTTTCAGTGTGGATATTCCTTCATATTTTCATATAAATAACATCATTGTTCATAACCATTTTTTAGGATATACATAACAGAATCTTTTTTCTATGAAAAATATAAGGATTTCCCAAAAGAACTCTTCCTTTAAAAATGTATCCTATATATTCTTGAGAGTTTTTCTTCTTCAATGAAGATATATTATTCATAAAAAATAAATTTTCCTCTATAATTTGAGAACCAAAATTTTTACTCATGAATTAATTATTTAGTTATGTCATTTGAAGAACATTCCTTCACTTGGTTTATTTTCTTAAAACAATTTTGATCTGTTCTATGAGGCTTGCATGAGTATGTAAATGTAATGATGTTATAGGTGGGCGAAAAATTATATATAACTCCAATACATTTGGTAATGTATTTTATATTAAGAGAAAATTATAAATATTCATTAAATTGACTATTCTTTAGTAAAAATGATGATATTATGACTATGCACTTATGATATGCATGGACACAATTCTTTCATTGTTGTCAAATAAGTGTGTTATTTTACTACTGAATCATGATGTTTAATTTTTATGAATTTCAAAATTCGACTCTATTATCAATTATTTCCCTCATGATATTGATGATAATACTATTAATATGTTATGATTACTAGGAGGAGTTTTCTAAATCATGTTATATTTATTAATGTTCCTTATTCACCTTCATCATGGGCCTTTAGCTCACCCCTTTCATTAATGTATATCCTCAGGTGATTAGATGTTAAAAGTACAACACATGGTTCAACAATAATATCTATATTGATAAATTCTATAATTTTAATTTTTTTTTTGAAAATTTTGTAAAATAATAATTTTCCCCATACACTAAACTATGGGATCCTAGATTTGAAATGATAATATGATGTTTATCATTAAAATGATGTAATATTAATGAAATATATTCAGTATCTCTATAGACGATGTATTAAAAATGATATTTATCTGGACAGTGTTGGTATAGGAAATGGTTGAGAATGTGGTTTTGATTCATCAATATATTCGGATGACCAATAGTAAGAATAAAAGTTATAAAGTTATCTGAAGGAATGATCCTTCTTTGGATGTAGGAGATAATGACTTTTTTTTCCAATTATATCCATTGAAATGTGTAATGAGTTTTCTTAAGATAATAAAAATGTTTATGAATCTCACTTAAATGTATGAAATTTTTGATAACTTTGTATCAGTTTCATACTGAATTTCTTTGCAACATAATTTATATCAGGTACAAAACACATTTTAGGTTTTGATGTTGATAAAAAAAATTTAGATTCATCTATTTTTTTTAGGGCTAAATGAATTTTGTTGGACGAAAATTATTATTAAGAGTAATATAAAATTCATATTATAATCCATAGTGAAAATATTTTATGAAATATATTTATTCACTTAGTTATGTTTTTATGGAAACCCCGTATAGTTGTAGAGGAGACATGGGAATATGTAAATATTATGTGGGAATGACATACCAACTTTTTTACTAAGTTTATAAAACTAAAATGATGAAATTTATAAAATGTGGGAAGAATATAAAATTTATGGCATTGATTTAATAAATAATTTTCCTATATATTAATATTAAATATATAATTATACTCATTATAAAAAAAATTATGTAATTTTTAAATGATGTATACTATAGTTTTCATTAAACCATTTTATTATAAGGATAAAAAAAAAGTTCAAATATATTATATTTTTAATTTAAAAATATAAATATAATTTTTGAAATAATAATTGTAAAATTATTTACTTAGGGTCAAAATATGGTATTTTTCAGAAAATATTTATTTTTTAGCGAATATGGATAAATACTGCCTTTTGTAAATAATTATTTTATTATCGATAATTTATGTAATATAATATATTTATTATGTATATAATACAATTTAATGCAACATATGTATTATTTTGTTTTTTCTTATCAAATTGATTATTTTTGAATAAAATTAATATTTGTTCTAAGTGTATGATTTTTTTGGGATTTACAAATGAAATTTCTCTAAAAAACTATTATAAAATTTATATTGTTTCTCTATTTTAATTAATTAAAATATTACCTAATGTGTAACATTTTAATTAAAATTTATAAATTATATATCTGTAAATATTAATCTATACTCATACAATGATTTTTATTAGTTGTACAGTTAATTTAATTTCTTCTAATGCTTAACAACGAAATTCATGAAAACCTTCTTTTCCATTGTGTCTTTGGGTTCATTTTTAATTTTTAATTTTTTTATATATATGGATTTATTGAAATAGAATGGATTCCATATTTTGAATAATAGTAGTTTATATTATATAATCTGGATAATTTAATTGTTTGCAAGAATGTATAGTGAAAACATTAAAACATAATTACTGAAGTTAAGGTAAATATTGATTTATCAATGGTTAGACTAAAATATTTTGGGATAAAATCATATAAAATGATTTATAAAATATTATTTATTATCATATTTAGACCTTATATTTTATAAGTCTCAATAATACTCTATTTTGGACCTTTTTTCCTAGCAAAAAATGTGTGTTCACCTTTTTTCACAAATTACAAGTGTTCCATTGACCTCCATTATAAAATTTTTGTCTGCTCCTATCCTCTTCAAATATTTAAATGATTTTATTTAGGAAAATACAATAAATAATTACATAATTAACTCATCTCATCAAATATTCTTTATTTTGTTTATAAATACTATATAAGAATCCTTTTGGTGAATTGAAAAATAAGATATCCAAATTTGTGGTAATGTTCTCCAATAATCATTTTTTATATTATTTCTTATTCAATGTTGTTCAATTGTTATAAAACAATTATAACATAAAAAATAGTTTATTTCATATATTATTATGTTTTTATATGAATTAAATAACCGAAATCATTATCATCTTACATTAAATGGGTTACAAAATCATTATTCAGGAGTATGGATGTCTACTCCTTCACGAACTGATGTCATTCTATTTTGCATTAAAAACAATCAAAGTTGTGTATGAAGATATATCAGAAGTATATATATGATATTCATAAAATTATTATATCTATTCATTCATTATATAATATATACCTATTAAATATATATTCCATATGAGATACGATAACGTCACTCGTGTGTGGGACATGCTATCACCTCACACAATAAGGATATTTGATTATCACTAATGCTTCACATGGTAGGTAATAATTTTATGAATAATGAATATATCAGATATAAATGACATAATGATGATATTCATGTCATATTTTTCATTTTTACAATGTAATATATCATTCAAATAATATCCTTATCACTTATTGAAAAATGATTACATCATTCATTTAGGTGTGGACTACTGCATTCACGAAGTGATGTGTCCCTTGTTTCACCACGAAACCCAATAAATGATATATATTAGTATATTTAATGATATGATACTTTATATATGGTATAATGTTCATTATGGAATTATGGAATGTATCTTAACTTCCTTCCATGATCATCATTGAAAAATCAAAATGTTACTAATGAATATATACAGCCAACTATCTTCGTGATCACAACATACTTAATTTCTCAAAACCATATTTCATTATTATTATTATTAAATGTTTAATTATTCTATAAATATTATAATTATGTAATTAATATTATTCTAGATTTGTTTAAATAATTACAAATTTCACATAGTCAACCTAAAAATTCTTTTTTGATACATATGAAAATTATCCTCGAAATATTTGATGTAAAATTAATTGATTATTTATTCATATATTACATTTTAATAATTCAAATTAAAATAATAATTATCCTAAATATTATTCACAATAAATTAAATATCTAACCTATGTTTATTTTTAATTATGATAAATAATGTATGTAATGATTCAGACTCAATGAAATGGAATTCATCTCAATTTCATTTCACTGGATAATATTTTGATGTAATGTTCAAATATTCCATTAAAATGTGTATATATATCCCATTTGACATATTAGATAGTTAATTTCTCTATTATAAGGATATTTTAATTTTTATAATGTTGCGAAATCATGTTTCTTATGATTTAAATATTTACAATGTTTAAGAGACATTTCATTAAAAAATCCTCTTTTAATGTATTCCATAAAATTATTTAAATATAAAAGTATTTAAAATGATTTTATGATACATTTTATATGGAAATAAATTATTTATAAATTACATTTTATCACTATTTTGACTTTATTTTCATTATTTCTTTAAATGAATCATTTTATGTGTATTAATATAGAATGTTTTGAGAGGTGACAAAAGGAATTATCTATTTTTTAACAGACTATACAATAATGAATTTTTCCATCACCATGATAATTATTTTATATTACATTCAAAAATTAATTATTCTATCAATGAAAATCCATATTTCCACTAATTCGGTATTTTGGTAATTTATAATGGTTTTCTGAATGAAAATTTTATTTTGATATTATAATGTGATTTTTATATGCGTTTAAAATAATTTTTAAAAAAAATTCTCAAAAAAGTGAAAATAATAATTTTTCCCTTATTGTGTTTCTTAAACATTATATATGATGGATGATCCCATATAATAAGATTTGATCTTGTTATAGTTTATACAATGTGATCTCTTATATATAACTCTAATGAATTGGTTAATGATTATGTAGTCCAAAGAATTATATTTGATGTTCACAACATGATTATTATTATTTGGATGGGGTTTGAAAGTAGTTGGTAAGGCTTCTATGATATTATGTAACAAGGAGAATCTATGAAATTTAATAACTGGGTTTTCATTTGTATTCATGTTTTTAATGGTATAACTTTTTTCTTCATTTTTTATATCACATAATGTATTTTGTTCTAATCCCACGTTTTTTATTTTTTTAGTAGATCTCAAATGGATAGGTGAATGGAAGAGTTTATATTGACTATCACGATGATTCTTCCTGAAATGTATGATTGTTTTTTTGAAGAATTTTTATATTGTGGGTGAAGTGGATTATGAATAGATTTTTCCACATTCTATTATATGGTTTTGTTACATATGATTAATTTCTAAATTCTCTATGAAATTAAACCTAAATAATTCAAAACATGTAATATAATGAATTATAGACCAAAAAATGAAGATTATTTAATACTTAAGGTTGATCCTTTTATATTAAACCATTAATTATCAATATTTATCATTTGAGATGTTATAGGGATGTTAGCCCAAAATAAACACTATTTAAATATCATTATCCATAATCAAACCCAATTATATATATATAATACTATATTTTTATTATGGCATTTTTCCATATTTTATTGGAGAACCCATTTTAAATTAAATTTTGGAAACATTTATAAATTTAATATATCAATATACACTTCATCATTGTAATAGAAACATAAAATTTTTCTTTGTGTAAATGTTTTGGTATTTTTATGAGAAGATTTATTATTAATGAATAGTAAAAAATAATGAATTTTAGTTAAAAAATACATTTTTATTTTATTTATTTCTAAGGGTAAATTATTATTTTAATTGGTTTTATAATATAATTAGATCATAATTTTATAAATTATTTTAATTTAAGTCATTGGTTTCAAATTCACGTTTAAATTTATTGTAAAAACATAACAAACATTTGATTTTTTTTAATTTAAAAACCCAGTTTTTTCATCTCAACTGTGGGATGAATATTAAATTAGTTACATCCACATATGTTTTTTATTTGAAAAAAATGGAATAAATATATTTAATAACAATAATTTCCAATTTCTAATAAGATCAATTTTGTATTTGTAAAAATATATTAATGAATTTACATAAAATTAATTACAATTATTAAGGTAAAGTTAGGATTAATAAAGGATTAAACATTTAACTTAAGGGCCCAAATTACATATAATCTTTTCCAAAACATATTTTATGGCCATAAATTTCCCATGAAACTTAATTTGTTGAGTTTGGTTTTGATTAAATAATGTTTCATTATGAATTTTCCATTCCACTATGTTTCGAAAATCTCAAACACTCTAACTTAAAGAAAATTTCGTTTCCCTAAGAATTGTCTTAATAAATAAAATTTTCCTTCCACATGGAAATATATCATTGTCCATGATTTCATTATTCATTTTTTAGTTTCTCTAAATCTAACTCTTTTTATTTCTAAGTGTAAAATATAGTTTCCCATCTAAAACCATGGAATCCTATAAATCCTTGGTTATAGAATTCTCTGAAATTCAGGTTATGAATTCTCTGAAATTCAGGTTCCGAATTCTCTAAAATTCAGGTTATAAAATCTATTATATTCATGTACTTAATTCTATTAAATTTAGTTTCCAAATTCTCTGAAATTATGGTTTTGAATTCTCTAAAATTAAGGTTCTGAATTTATTGAAATTCAGGTTCTGAATTATCTGAAATTTAGGTTATGAATTCTTTGAAATTTAGGTTGAAAAGTTTCTAAAATTTAGGTTCCTAATTCTCTGAAATATAGATTCTAAATTCCTCATAATTTAGAATTCGAATTTCTTAGAATTCATACTCTGAAATTTTTATAATTTAGACTCATAATTCCTCAGAATTCCGACTCTAAAATCTAGAGAATTTAGGATCGGAATTCCTTGGAAAGCAGGATCTGAATATCCATGATTTATAGTCTTTAAAAAAAAAATTGGTTAGACTCTAAAAAATATTTTTTTTCATAGACTCTGAAAAAGGGTTTTGGTCAAGAAAGATTATTTTTATAACACATGTGATACTTATGGAATGATGTCGTACAATTTATTTCTAACTAACTATTGGTTGAGGGGAACGTATACATGTGCCGTAGAAATTCAAGGAAAATTATGATCATTGGAGGAGGGATCTGACCGTTGGAGAAGAACCTATAAATAGGAGCTCGTTTTATTGATCTCATAAATTGATCAATCACTATAGAGAATGCATGTTGTTGAAGTGATTTCTATAGAGATCGACTCTCATGCTTTGTGCCTACTGAACATATTATTCAGCTTGCTTCATGCAACTCCGATTGTTGCAGAGTAAAATCAAGGACTTCCATGGATTAGAACAGAGAGGTTCTGACTGGCTTAATGTTCGAGGGCTTTGGTGGATTTAATGACAGATCCTAATATTTTTATCGAAGTCTTAATGTGGTGTGGGTAAGATATACTTTCAGTAATGTATAAATCGAGGGACCTTTATCCAACGTTGTAGGATACCCAAATCTTTGGGTTAAAATATTTCAAACTTGTTACTTCTTTGGTTTCATATTTATTTCTACTATGTTCTGATAATGGAAGAATGTATAACCTTCTTATACATTCTGGTTATTTTGTATACTCTAATAAGTAAGATTTTATATGCTTTAAGGTTGAATCCTTTTCTTGTAAACATTTCTTAACCTTCATTTCTAGAACAACATTTCCAGAACCAAGCATGTTTGTAGAACTAAAAGAGGTCTTGTGAATTTACCTTGTTAAAATTTTTCAAATTTTTTTTCTTATGGTTCAAAATGTATGTTTTTAAACCTACAATTCACTCCATTTAATTGAGTATATACATTAATTTCAGAACCTATAATTGGTATCAAATGTGGTTACTAAAATACTTATATGAACATATAAGTTTTATTGCTCAAGTTTTCATTTTTATTAATATTTTCCTCGCTTAGGTATTTTTTTCGTTGTTTAAAAACATTTACTATTTAAAATTTTCTATGGAAATATTTTCTATTTTATATAGAAAAATTAATGTTGGTTCAATTTACAATCTAAATCCTACCAGACCACCTATTTTAATGGGAATGATTATGAATATTGTAGACATTTTATGAAGACTTTGTTTATTAATACTAGAGTGAAAAAAATTGATATGCTTACTAGAAATTACTAAATTCTTCATTAGGAATTCGTAACTTTTACTAATCAAGAAAATTCAGAATATCAACTAAACTACAAGGTATAGAATATGTTGTTGTGTTCCATGACCAGGAATATATATATTTGGATTTCTTCTTGTGAAGCTGATAACTTTATCTGGATGAAATTGGAAGTTAAACATTTTAAAACATCCAATGTTATAGAAACTAGACGAGCTCTTCTTAGTGTATAATATCATGGATTTCTATTTCCTTATGAAGAACTAGTATGCATGGTGCAACACTGTTTTATGACTATTGTTAATAGTTTACAATCTTTGGTGAGAATGGTATAGATGATGAATCTATTGTGGAAAAGAATAGATATATCATGCCTAATGTGTGAGAATCTAAGAGAATGTCTACAGATGAGAATAGTAAAGTATCCCAAATTTCTCTTGATGAGATTTTTTGAACGCTTCTTCAACATGTTAATATAATGAAAAGAAATGCTGATATGATTAAGAAGAAGAATGTTAATTTAATTTTATCCTCTACTACTACTAAATCCAAGTCTCCTTAAAGGGTTACAAGATCCAAATCTAAGAAAGTAACTATTTTATCTGAATCAAGTGTAAGAAAACATATTGAGAATGAGCTAGGCAATCATGCTCAAAGGATGAACAAGATAGTTGGAATGAAAGAATTTCATTATAGGTTTAAGAAGAAATAAATAAAAGACAAGAAAAACATAGAAGGCACAACTTATGAATGAAAAATAGCAGGGAATATAATGCCATATTGTCCAATGCTTAAGAAAAAAGGTAGAAAGGAAAATCATTTTGAAAGAATAGAAATAATTATTATAAAGCTAAAGCTATGAATGTTTTGAAAGCCAATGACACATCGAGTGTTGGTGGTGGTGACTCTTCTGATTAATGCTCAGAGTATGAATCTTCTGGTCAGAATAATCATAGTCTACTAGCCATGCTACACATTAAAAATCATTGTCTATTGTCCAGGGTACACAATTATGAATACATAACTATTGTATCATTGACTGAAAATTCTAATAATAATAAATACTACGATTCTTCAGATAAATTATCTTTTTTAGATGAAGATAATACATTACCCTCTTACAAAGAAGTGTTTAGGTTTTCTGAACTTCTTGATAATGAAAATTATAAACATCAGAAAAAGCACAAAAAGGAAAATTTTAGATTATATATTTTAATAAAATAAGTATCATATCTTTCTAAAGATAATGATAAGAAAACATTTGATTTAGAAAGTATTTCTAAAAACATTAGGAATTAAATTCTGAGAAGGATAAACTCTCTAAGGATCTTGAAAAAGTAATTTCTATGAAAAATATTTTAGATACTGACTGTATTTCAAAAACTAAGGTTCATAAAGAAAAAAACTTGTTTGTTAACCTAAAGTCATAAATATTTTCATTGATGAATTTTTTTTCAAACATTATCTCTGGTAAAGATAAATTTGACAAGATGTATTCCCAAGTTCTACCTATAAAAAATATTTCTAGATTTTGTTATACCCATTCTAAACCAATTTTCAGTTATATCTATTTTGTTCCTTAAAGTACTCCATTCTGCACTAAATGTTAGTGTGGTGTACAATGGGAAAAATTGTTCCTTAAATTAAAATCAGTCTTTAGGTTTTCATAAATATTATTTATATAAGAAAATGTGGATACCCAAAATCTTGCTTTCTAAAATTTTTTGAACCTAGAATGTTTGGATTCTGAAAGTCCAACACTCTTATATTCAAGAAAATTATGATAGTACCAACTACAATACATGGTACATGGATATTGTATGTTCTCGACATATGACTAGTAACAAAAAATTCTTTGAAAATATTATCAAGACAAAATAAGGGAAGTAACATGTGGAGATAATGCTCAGGGACAAAATTATTGGTATATTTAACATTGTTCTTCTTGAAAAAACATTGATTTCAAATTTTTTATTTTTTAAGGGTCTTAAGCACAATCTCATTAGCATAAGCCAATTCTGTGATGAATCTTACCATGTGAAATTTAGGAATGATATGTTATTAGTACACAATTCCATAGAAGAGTATATTCATTCTGCCAATATGCAAGAGAATTCATACACACTAAACATAGAAGACCATAGGAGTGAAGACCTATCTTGTATTAGTGCAGTGGATGATCAATCTTGGTTAGGTCATAGAAGTCTAGGACACAGTAACCTTGGTAACTTATGCAAACTCTCAAAGAAAAGACTTGTTAAGGATTTACCAGAGTGTAGATTTAAATCTTCTAAAGATTGTGATCTTTGTCAATATGGAAAGAAACATAAATCATTTTTGAAATTAATTAGTGAATTCCCAACTATTGATGAATTACAGTTAGTGCATATGGAACTTTTCGGCCCAACACAGAATAGAAGAATTGGTGGAAAATATTATATATTTTTCATAGTTGATGATTACAATATATTTACATGGGTCTATTTTCGAGAAAATAAATATGATGTTTTTTGTTATTTTTAAATCTTTATATCCCATGATAAAAATGAGAAAAATTTTCCATTGATAACTATTCATTGTAATCATGGAGGAGAATTTTGTAATTCTGAATTAGAAACTTTTTGTAGTAGAAAAGGAATTACGCATTACTTCTCAGCACCAATAACTCCTCAATAAATGGTGATGTTGAATGGAGAAATCAAATTCTTTAATATATTACTATAACCATGTTGATTGAATATTATATATCTAAACACTTTTGGGGTGAATCTTTATGTACTACTTATTATACTCTAAATCGTGTTTTGAATTGACCATTCTCAAATAAAACCCTCTATGAGTTATGGAATTGTAGAAAACCTGGACTTTACTAATTCAAAGTATTTGGTTGCAAAGTATTCACTCTGAATAATAAAAATAACCTACTTATATTCATACCCAAATCTAATGAAGGAATTTTCTTAGGATACTCCACAACTTAGAAATCATTGAATGTTTTTAATAAAAATACTAGTACTATTGAAGAAACAGTACCTGTTAAATTTTATGTACCTCATCCTTTTTTAAACAACCACAACCTACATCCTCTGACGAGTTTTCAAAAACTGATTATAAACCCTTGATAATAGATCCTTCTAATAAGGAAAATGATCAAGAAAACATTTCTGAATAATTTACCCCTGATGATTTCCTACCATATATTGATTAATGGGTTTTATAAAACCCAAATCAATTGTTTCATAAGATTCATCCAAGTTATTATATCATTGATGATCTAAATAAACCTTTTAGGACTCAATTTTCTTCAAAGAATGTAGTTGATCATCAAGAAATCCATTTTCAATTAGAACCTAAAAGCAATAATGAAGCTTTATGTGATGACAATTGGGTAAAATCCATGCGGGATGAGATAAATGAATTCTAATGGGATAGAGTCTTGACCTTGGTTAAGAGACCCAAGAAAACATCTGTTATTGGAGTAAAATGGGTCTTTAGAAATAAATGTAATAAAAATGGAATCATATAATGAAATAAATCTACATTAGTTGCTAAATGAAATAATAAACAAGAAGGAATAGACTATGAATAAACCTATACTCCAGTAGCTAGACATGAATCTATTCATATTTTACTTGCCTTTGAGAATTCTTTAATTTCAAACATTATCAAATGAATGATAAATGTTCTTTCCTTAATGGTTACGTTAAGTGTATGTTTTTGTTGAATAACATCCTTGTTTTGAAGATAAAATACATCCTGAACATGTTTTCAAACATACCAAAGCATTATAGGGACTTCAATAATACCCTAGAGCCTTGTATGGTAGACTTAAAAGATTTTTATTACAAAAAAATTATGGTAAAGGAAATGATGATCCAACCCTCTTTATAAAGAAAGATAAGAAAAATGTTTGGATTGTTCAAATTTATTTTGATGACATTATATTTGGTTCAACTCAGCAATCTTTAACAGATTCTTTTTCAAATTTAACAAAATATGAGTTCGAAATGAGTATGATGGGTGAGTTAACATTTTTTATCGGTTTTCAAATCTCTCAAAAACTAGAAAGAACTTATATATCTAAGCATAAGTATATTAAAGATCATCTTCCAAATTATGGATATGACAACACATAGAGTATAATTACTCCCATTGGTATCTCAAATTAACTTGACCATGATGAAGCTAGGAAGCTAGTAGATCAAACGTCATTTAGATGTATGATTAGAGGTTTACTCTACTTGCCATCTAGTCGCGCAATCATAATTTTTTCAGTATGCTTATGTGAAATATTTCAATCCAATCCTAAGGTATCTCATTTAATGTCAGTGAAAATAATTATTCACTATATAAATGGAACCATGGATTTAGGACTCTTATACTAGTGTAAATGAATTTTTTAAATGTTTTTCGGATGTTGACTTTGGTGGAAATAGAATGGATAGGAAATGTACATTTGGAACTTTTCATTTCATAGAATATTCATCAGTTATTTGGTCATGCATAAATAAAACATTGTAGCACTTTCCACTGCATAAGTTGAATATGTTGTCATCGGATGTTTTTGTGCTCAAGTGTTACGGATGCAACACACACTCAATGAATTTGTTGTGAGTATAAAAAACAAATTTTGTGTGATAATACGAGTTAAATTTCTTTTCGTAAAAATCTTTCACATCGCACACATGAAAAACAAATTGATATTAGGAATCACATTCTTAGGGATCACATACAAAAAGGAGATATCATTCTTAAATTTATTGGAGCACAAGATCAAATTTCTGATATTTCCACAAAATCTTGACCCACCAATAGATTTGAATACATTAAACATATGTTATGAACTAAAACTATAATGTAAACATCCCTATTAACTTCTTGTTGAAACCAATCTCCTTACAGTTAGAAACTCCTTTTTATAGGGGGAGTACATTAGCGAGTTAATCGAAATTTTCGATGTCAATATTTTTGTAATCATAATTTTCTTAGTCAAAATTTTCATAGAAAAAAATTTGGTAGTCAATTTTTTTTAATCAAAATTTTCGTAGTCACATTTTTCTGAAACCAAATTTATTTAATCAATTTTTTTTTGTAATCAATATTTTCGTAATGAAAATTTTTGTAATCAAATTTTCGAAATGAAAATTTTTTCACACTCAATTTTTTTGGAATCTAAATATCTTCAAGAATAATTTTCCTTATTACAGATAATTTGTCTAGAAATATAGAATGTTTGGTTCTTTTCTTAAATCTTTGTAGTTATCATTTTACTTGTTGGTATTTTCATTTTATTGAAATTTTTCAGATTTAAATTTCCATAAATCTGATCAATTTATCTTAAAAACCTCCAAATATAAGAACCTACCAAACATCTTCTTCGATAATAATCTCAAAAGTTAGATCTAATCATGAAATGTTTCAACTATTGGATCAATCACTGAAGATAAATCTTCGCATAAATTTCATATATAAGAACCCCCCCACTCCTGTTTTTTATCCCACATCGATCTTGAACGCTCTGGCGTGATGAATCCTTGCTGTTATTCTTTAGGTCATTCCAAATCTTCAAGGTTTCCTCAATTCCGAAGGTCTATGCAATCCTATCCTCAAAATGAAATGACATTTATAAAGGATATATCCAAATGGATGATATAAAAGAAGAGGTTAGTTAATCCAAAATTCGTTTCTATGTATGATTATATCATTTCAAAGAATATCAAGTTGAATGGCTGGGAGAGCCTATATGTATCAAAACCAAAGGCACAAGATCTAGTTTATCTAGAGTTTTTGATTGAATTATATGAATTAGTATGTTTATTATATGAAGGAGGGAGAGAAAATGTTTCCTTCAAGAGCTATGGAAACACCTACTCCGTTTCTTACACCAAGGCTGCAAGCATGATTGGAATTACATATAAAGTAGAAGCATAATTATGTACCCACAATATACTAGATGTAGAAAAGATCTTTTTATAAACATAAATCTATAGAATGTCTTGGTCTTTTAGTGGTGAAGACTCTAATGATTGATCGTCTATCTACAATCTTCTGGATTCGTGAATCATGGGTTCATAGTTTAATTATTCCATTAAAATGGGATAAGGATTCCCTAATGAAAAGTGACATCTATATTCTAGATTTCATGGTGAACCTTTGGAAGATAAACATGATTAATTTTGTCATTGTTACAATTGAGAATATTGAGAATGGAAATTTTATGTCTCAAATCATTCTGTATCTTTCCATTCTCTTGAATATTATTGTTCTTTGTCTTGAGTGATTCAAAATCCATTTTAGTTATAAACTTAGTAATTTAAAAGCAATCTAGTTAAGTGATGATACATTAAGGAGAATTAAGGTTGGTTTTTCTAGTGGATTAGGAGAATTATATGACTTGTCTGAATCTGAAATTGAATCTCTATCAAAGAAACAAAAAGTGGATGAAATGTATTAGAAGGTAGGAAATAAAAGGAAGGTGAAGGAACTGGAAGAGATAGAAGAAACTCCTATAGTTATGGAAACTCATTCCGCACAACCAAAACCAAAGATGCAAAAAACATATCCTAGTGATGTGGTGGCTAAGTGGAGAGAGGTCAAGAAAAATAACAAGGAAGGGGAGACAAGATTTGTCTCGGATCCCACTGAGGAAAAATCGTTGAAGTTGAAGGCTACTGAAATTCATGAGAAACATGACAAAGAAAAAAAGCAGTGGAAGATAATGACTGAAACAAATTTAGTTCAATCCCTTCATAAGGATGCTATGAAATCCTTTTAACAACACTATGTACCGGAATCGTTATTGCTATAATCACTTCCTATAAAGAAAATATCGAAGCCTTAGAAAATAAAAATGAAGATCAGGATCAGTTTCTCAAGAATGTAGAAGAATATCACAAGGAGATATAGAAGCTGGAAAATACTGTAATAAAGATAATTCTGAAGGAGAAATAAGAATAATCCTACGCAATTCTGATCTTTTTTTTGTATTTTCTTTTGGTTATAATTTAACTTTGGTTTTTCTTCATATAGATGGTTGTTTATTACAAATTTTTTAGGTACAATACATTTTTCAATTCCCTTAAATAATTTTTAAAATAATAAAGGGGGAGAAAGGAATAATAAAAAGAAAAAATAGTAGTGTATAGGGTTCCCTAAGTAAGGGGGAGTCCATCTAAGGGGAGTTCTTAACAAAGAAAATTTCCTTTTGCAAGAAAATGTAAAATATCATTCAATAAATCAATAATTTGATCCTTATAGATTTCCAAACCTAAGGGGGTGTTAGTCTCATACACAATTTTTTATATGTAAAGGGATATAATTTTTTATTTATTTTTATAAATAATTTTTCTAAGTCTTATATTCCTTTTCATAAGAATGATTTTTCTTTCCAAAAAGGGGGTGATTTTTGAGTCAATAAGGTTTCCCTATGACTTTTCCTTTCCTCTAGGATTTGAAAATCCCAGACCCTCAAACTTGAGGAAAATTACTTTTTACCTAATAATTATTTTAATAAGTAAAATTCTCCTTCCATAAGGAAATTTATCCTTATCCATGATTTCATTGTTCATTTTATAGTTTCTCTAAGTCTAACTCCTCTTATTTGTAAGTGTAAAATTTGGTTTCACATCAAAATCCTCAGAATCCTATAAATCATTATTTATAAAATTCATAAAAATATAATTTCTGAATTATTTAAAATTCTGGTTCTAAATACACTAATATTCAGGTTCCAAAATCTCTGAAATTCAGGTTCTGATTTCCTAGAAATTCAATTTCCAAATTCTCTAAAATTCTGGTTCGGAATTCTTTGAAATTCAGGTTCCGAATTCTATTAAATTCGGGCTATGAATTCTTTAAAATTTAGTCTATGAATTCCTCAAAATTCCGACCTTGTATTTATAGAATTTTGACTATGTAATTTCTCATAATTCAGACTCTGAATTCCTCAGAATTCAGACATCGAATTCCTCATAATTCAGACTCTGAATTCTTCTAAATTCAGACTCCGAATTCCTCGGAATTCAAACTCTGAAATATATATAATTCATGTTCGGAATTCCTTGAAAAAAATAATCTGAATATCCATGATTTATATTCTCCAAATGATTATTTCATTAGACTAAATACATTATTTTTTCAAAAGTCTATGAAAAATGGTTTTGTTGAAGAAAACTTATTTTTCTTATACTTGTTATAGTTATGAAACGATTTCGTACAATCTGTTTCTAACTAACTGTTGGTTGAGTGACATGTGTACATGACCTCCATAAATTCATGGATGAATATGACCATTGGAGGATGGAGTCGACCATTAGAGAAGTATCTATATATATATGATCTTATTTGAACAAGCTCATAAACTGATCATTCACTCTAGAGATTGTACGTTGTAGAAGTGAATTCTAAAGAGAGAGAGAGTCTATCACTCATTTATCATACCAAACAACTTGTTCAACTTTCTTTCTTGGACTTCGATTGTTGCTAATAGAAATATAGAAATTGCGTTGATAGGTAGACATAGGATCTGGCAACCGATAAGTTTGAGGTCTAGTGGGTAAACCAAGATAAATCCTTATTTTCTTATCGATGGCTTACCTTGGTGTGGGTAAGATAGACATTATTGAAAGTATAAATGTAGGGAACATTATCCAATTTTTTTGGATGCCCTAGTCTTTGGGATAAAATATTTCATACTTGTTAGATGTTTGGTTTTATGTTTATTTCCATTTTGTTTTTATAAAGGAAGAAAGTATATCCTTCTTATACATTCTTGTTCTTTTGTATAATCTGATATGTACGATTCAATAAGCATTAAAGTAGGATATTTTTCTTATAAACATTCCTTAAGATTCATTTCTGGAACCACATTTCTAGAACCTAGGAAGTTGGTAGAACTAAATGTTGTCTTGTGAATTTACCTTGTTTAACATTTTTAAACATTGTTTTACATATGGTTAAAAGGAAAGTTTTTTATCATACAATTCAACCCCTCCTCTTGTAATTGAGCATCTACATTCATATATCAATCCTACATTTGGTTGTTTTTTTAATAATTTTATTTGTGTAAAATCCTTGGTACAACTAACATATTTCCATAAATACCAATTTAGTCATTTTCCTCACTTATAGAAGGCCACGACCTCTCCCCATTCATCACACCTCTAAAAATATTATGTTAGGAAAATATATGAACCTATAGATTTCCAATATCCCTAACCTCATCCATGATTCCTCCAATTGGAAAAAATGACTTCTATGTATTCCTTTTAGTACAAAACTATAGAAGTTACATGTTTTAGAAGTAATTTCTTCTCTCACGATATCTTGTATAATTTATAATATCCACCCCATATACTATTCATATTTTGTTATTACATAAAAACAAAATAATAATAAATATAATTGTATTTTTAATTTTAGTAATTATACGTACGCATATAACACCTCCATCTAATGGGTAATGAACATATTGTATCTGTGTACTCCGAAATACAATCTCACGAATGGATGATTCTTTTTTTTCCTTCACCACCACTCATGGTGGAAATTATGTCAGAAAATTTGTTTATATATGATATATATGAAATTTATAATTTAGTTAATTATGTTTATTTTCTATTTATAACACACCTTTTTGAATTCCATCATGTGTAATAATGATAATTTCATTTGAGGTTGTGTGGACTACAACTCACTCAAAGCAATACGACTCATTCATTGCTTACATGGAACATATAATGGATGGATTAAAAAATATTATATATATATATATATAATATGTATTATAAATTAATTAACATAAACATATGTATCAATTAATTTTAATTCATTTAATTTAATAAATAAATGAACATAGCGTTCAGAGGTACGTATGGCCTACTGTCAACATGAACGATGCACCTCATTTTTAATCTCAAAATATAAGGGACTATTATAAATACATATATAATGAATATATGTGATAATGAATTAATTTTTTATTTTATTTAGATTATGAAACAATGATATAATTAAAAGTAAAACTAATCACAAGTCAAACATACTTGAGAAAACTCGGAAATTAACACCCAAAATAGTTAAAATAATGACACAGTGTTAACAAACGGGTAATAAAAATATTAGAAATAATTAATAAATGATATTATTAACATCACTATTGTTATTTTATAAGTTAGTAACATATTGTAGACCACTATACCATAGGATAAAATCCAAACAGAAAAGGAAGGTTAATATAAGGTATTTTCTTCTCAATTTACCTTCCATTAAGAATTTTTTTAATTATACACCATTTCACTTTTATTTGGAGTATACACTTCATTTTTTATAATATATAATGAATCATCTTATTCCTATTATATTATATGTTTCATTTAATTCCATAAATTTTTGTACATTATGATTTAACGTTTTCAAAGTGGTATGGGACACATTGTAACGTTTAAATAATATTTTCCCCTTGAATGTTCTTAATGATTATTTTTACAATCTCACTTACTTTTTTATTGATAAATTTATCTAGTAAAAATAACTTTATATTAATTATTTTACATTTGAAATTACTTTGAATATATGTATTCTCACCCAATGGATATTGTTATTTCCTAAACCACATATCATTTTACATATGGTGTTCACTTTAATAGTTATTTGATTAACTAGTGAGTTATTAATAAATACATATTATTTAACCAATTAAGATATTTGATAAGTAATATTATTTATTTTGATCTATTGATAAGATGAATTATTTAGGCTAGTAATGACGGGTGGGTCTCAGAAAATGTATATCACGTTGATGTAATGATAGGTTCTAATGAGATGAATATGTTGGCAAAATTAAACAGGTATTCATCTATAGATTGAAACCATATTTTGAAAGGTACTGATGATATATATTTTCATGTGACTAATACATGACATCCAGTATGAAATAATTTCCTTCAAATATATATCAATTATTATTTATCAATGATATTTTTCATCAATATATGTATTGATGTATTCTATTGTTAGTTTATTTAATAAGTAGCTTGTCTTTTAGATTCTTACCTCCCATATTGAGTTTTCATTTTCTAGTTATTTGAATGAAATATGATTTCACTTATTTACCTTAACATGTTAATTTATTTATATTGATTCATTATTTATTCTTCATTACATAACCTTACTGGAAATTTGATTTCACCCTTACTATGTTTCCTTTCGAAAGGTTATGAAGAAGAAATCATTGAATAAGATATAAAGGATATATTTTATTTCATTTTATTATGAATCGTGTTTTTAATTTATAATTCCCAATGTATTATGTGTATCATGTATATCATATGGATTTCAAATACTGCTGAACTGATTAGTCCTTCAGGATATTATTCCATATAATCCAACTAATGTAATAAAATAATTCACCGACTCCAGGATTCTAGGGTCAAGGTTTTACAAGATCATTAAATGTATAATATATTAAATTATAAAATAATCACACCATAAAAAATTGGTAAGTTATAGAATGGTATTGAACAATCGTAATCCTTGAGTAGCTCAACCCATCGTATATCCCTCATGTTGATCTCTTTTTTGAGAAGATATAATTAAAGCTCTTGTGATATGTATATATACCACATCTTTCTAAATAAGTATAGTGTCTCCTTAGTTTCAATGTAAATATTACAGATTCAAACTCAAGATAATGATTTGGATATTGTTTTTGTATTATTTTCTAACTATCTAGATGGATATGCATTAATTATATTAATCTTTAAAAGGACCCATCCAAGCTTCTTCTTTGTTGTGTCACTATAAATAATGAATCCCCAATTTCTTAATAGTATATTTAATATTAAAAACCCAATAACCTCCTATTAAATTATTCAAAAGAATCTTCTTATTATTTTGTAACATATTAGCATAATCCCTTTACGAGTAAGATTAGTAAACAAGTTAGATTATCGGGAAAATTTATGAATGAATCATTGAAAGTAACAATATCAACCAATGAAGCTATGTATGTCATTTTTTCATTGTTGAAGGGAATTCTTGATCAACCTTTTTGTACATCAGATCAACACACATTACATATAAAGAGAATATATATACACGAATGAAAATTTTTTAAATCCAAAATTCACAATTTCTAAACGTCTTGTATAACACTTTTCTTTTATGTGTCTCCTGAACAATGATAGATTTGTTCTTGTAGTCACAATGTATTATAGAATATATCATGATTTCATCAATAATTTCCAAAAAAATCTTTAAAATATTCCTAGAACACTCTATTCATTAAATCAATTAATATATAGGGTGTATTAGTCAGTCAAAATGGCCTTAATGTTAATTTTTAATGTCCATACCTTATTAGAAGTGATTCCCATTGAATAAATTCATACTACATATAAATTTGATTATATCCATATCATATGTCAATACATGAAATTTATTCATCTTCACAAAGTCAATCAAATAGATCATCAATTGTAGGTAGTAGATACTTTTTCATTATTGTAATAACATTGATCTCCCAATATTCAATGCACTAACACATAGAAAAATCATTATTATTAACAAAAAAACATGATCTCATCATATTTAAAAACAAAGGCATATAAATCCATTATCACTGAACTTTTCTAGTTATTTATTTAACACTATTAATTGTAAAGTGGCCATTTTATATGGGGTCTTTGATATGGGTCCTGAATTAGGTAATAGATCAATATAAAACACAACTTCCCACTCTTGAGGGTGTCTAGGTAAATTATATGGAATTACATCAATGTCTTCAGGTACAATAGGCACATTCCTAATTTTTAGATTTCATTACTCATCCATATATGATATTTTTTCTTATTCCTAATGAATATTATTTAGAAAAAATATTGGAGGTGGATCTAGATAAGAATAAAATGATAAATTATCCCCTCTAATGTTGAGAAATTTCATAACATCATCTTAAATCATAACTTACATCCCTTTGAAATAATATTATTCATTATACATTAAAATACATTTCATTCCAAGGATTATAAAATTTTTACCATATGCATGACAATAAAATCTATAATTAGAGAAAATTTATTTTCCTAAATAGGAACTGCTTGACACATATTTTTTACAATATGGTTTCCACTTGGTGTTATTAATGATTACTCACTTGTCATGGTGAATTCGAAATTTATTATTTTTAAAGATAACTAGTTTGATATAAATGTATCAGATGTATCAAAATCAAAAAATCGTTCGATAAATTATATGAGATAATTAAACTATCTGCCACCACATCCTTTGGAACATCAACATTAGATATTGTCACTACAAAAGCATAATCTTATTCCCTTGTCATTTTTTGGGGAATGTTTCTCTGATTCATAGGAATATTATTTTCTTAATTTTCCATCTCTTTATAATTGTGTCCTTGATCATTGGTTGCTTATTTCTTTCCATTTCAGTCTCAAAATTTTTGGCATTTTTTTCCATACAAGTATCTAACTTCCATCACCAATAGGCATGTTTTATGATTTTTCATTCCAATTTTTTTAATGGTTGGAAATTTAACACTCCCATTTTATACCTTTTCCTTATATACTTTCCCAGATTGTTTGAAATTGCAATTATTCTTCTTATTTCCTTGAAATTCTTAATTCCAAGAGAATTCCTTCCCTATCTTAATATAGCATTACACTATATATTTTTATCATGAGAAAAATTTTCATAATTTTTCCATTTACAGGATTGGTTTTAATCCATTAATGAGAAAATCAATATTTCTCTTTTAATTTTCTACATAATCCTCCACAGGATATTGTATTCTTTTTAATTTGGATTTATTCTTGGAAATATTTCTATCATATTTCATTATTAGATTCATTAATTTCCTTTCAATATCATTATTTTATTCATGAAGAAAATATTATTATATGAAAAACCCATAAAAGCCTTCCATAAAATATTTTCAAATTCATTCTCCGCGTTTTTTTGAATTAATCACCACCATTGATCTGTATCTGCCAATGGATACTTAATTTAAAAGATAACCATGCCCCTTTTATAACTTCCTTAAGTGGGAAATATATTGTCTAAGGTATGTATCCATTCCTATACTACAAATTGGTTTTTAATCTAATTTAATGATAGAGGGTATTTCATCAAAAAGATTTCTAACATTTTTACACCATGTTGTGGATCTGGTACCTTCATGCATGTAAGGTTATTGATCACAACCAGAGTGAGTTGTATAAATATCGTTATATATTTTTTAGTCCCAACTACATCTTCACTACCAATATCAATAACTTGGATGGGAGGGAAATCGATACATGGGATAGATGTATTAATCAATATTACATCTCTTCTACTGGAATCCATTTATAAACAATGTCATGCACTAAATTAGGTTATAGTTAATAATATCAAATTATCAAAATACATAGTGTAAATTGAAAATTTATGCATTGTAAATATCATAATCATAAACATAGTTTATTTGGGGACATTTTTACTTTTTTTATCAATAATAATTGTTTATAAATAAAATTATAATTTTCTTAATAATATCCCCTAAGAGTGTAAAACCAGGTGAGCAGCAAGGCTCATTTTCATGTACTAGATTACATAGAGTCACCCCAATGCAATTTATCATAATTGTTACCCCTGGGTATATCTATTCCATAACCACATCCACTTGTAGCTTATAGACACTGATGTATTTCTAGGAATACCCACATTATCTCATACGGAAATCCAAGTTTATTCTTATATTATTATCCTCAAAGTGTATCATAGTGTTTTCCCCCAAATATATGTATTCGAAATATTGTTTCTGAGTTTTCTACTAAACATCATCTTATACCAACTATAAAAACCCTAAAACCAATACAAAATAACTGATACCTTAAAAATTACACTAATACTATTAATATGTTTTTTCATTTCAATGGACTAAATAGTTTAGTATATTTGGAAAAACATATATAATTATATGTCTTATATTACAACATGAATGTAAAAAAATATAGAAATAAAATTTGAAAAATCCATAAAATATTATATTATCCCTCAATGCCATTCATAATATAAATATTTTCATTCTCTGGGATAAAAAACATGAGAAATGGGTGATCTCGGATTACGATTAAGGGTATTCTATAAAAACTATCCTAAATAAACATAAAAAATAACGTTTGGTGGGTAACAAAAAAAATGAAATTTATACATAATTTGGTGAATAATATGTGAGAGATAAAAAAATATTAAATGATTCCATAAATAATCAAATTAGATTGAAAATAACCATCGGTATTCAACTAGTTGAATAATCTGTTTGATTATTAATTACAAATATCATAATGTGGGAATGCATAATGTTGTACATCATAACATATTGTCAAGTCTTCTACCCAAACACCATAAATAGTTAAGATAAAGACAATAAAAAAATTAGTGTTTCTTATCAGACCTACTATTTTGTATAGGGTCTATACAGGTCCCATCCTATTATATAATATGTATAATTCATTGAAATATGAAATGTATAAAACAGAACATAAATATTCGTACTGAAAAACTAACATATGAAATGTGAATACATCAACCATAAACCATGAATAGCACACCCACAATCGAATTGATCATAAAACTGTAACTAAAATATGGAATATGGTATAATAAGTTATTGAAATCTTTAAATCATAAAATCTCTCAATTATAGTTTAATTAGAAAAACATTCTCCAATTAATCTATTAATAAATTCTTGAGGGAAATACCCTATTTTCTTTGAAAAAAGATTTTTTTGGAAAACAATTTGATTAAAAATATATTATTATAATTTTTATAGATAAAATAAATTTTATGGAAGAATAAATTATAGTAAAGGCATAATTTTTGTCCAAAATAAGTTAAATCATGTAAAAAGATTCTTTATAAATGATCCACTTTATTGTCTTTTAATAGAAAATATAATAGAGTCTTTAATATGGATTAGGCTTAATTATTTTAAAAACCCCATAAATAAACTAAAATATTTATTCAAGATAAATATACATATTTTATAAAAATAGTGTTTTCTTATAACATATTATGTATTGTACAAGAAAATTGGTAAGAATTTGGGTTGTGCCCTTTTATCGGGATTGCTTATTATGAGGAATTGAAAAGGGAGAATTATAAAAATTGTATTTACCAATCAAACAAAGATGAAAATATCTAGATAAGTGAGTTTGGAATATGTAAATATAAAATATAAGAACTATATATCAATAAAAATAAGTGTATTAGATAAAAGGTATAGAAATCCCAACCCAAATGAAAAATGGAGGTTTGAGAAGAAAACTTACCATTTGTCTGTAAGTGTTCGGCACTTGAATTTAATGTTCTAGATAATGAAATATAATCCTTTAATTTTTTATAACGTAACATAATAATCATTGATTCAATTTATTGTAATTTTATTATTTTTATTTATGTCCTTCGGATAAGTTATAATATTAAATTTTGTTGTTCGGGAGTGTATGTTCCATTGGTTGTCATGATTGATTCATTTGTATACATGTTTGAAAGATCATGCATAAATAGAAATAGTTTACCCAAATATATATTTTATGATATTATTGAAGATATATTATATTTAGTGTTCTTATATATTATTTTTTTCATTTAAATGAGAATTGTTCATTAGACCAAGCATTAATGATAAACATTTAGGTTTTTGGGTGTTTTTCCAATGATCAGGAAATGGTTTTGACTTTATGAGTCTATATTTTGTGTATAGAATGGTTAAAAAACATTAAATAAGATTTATTAAATATATTATTATATTTTGTAACCATAAAACTAGTATTATGACCAGATATGAAGTGATAATTGAAAAACTAAAACTCATTATCAATAAAGGCTATAAATCAGCACCACATTAATGATGTCTTCATTTTTAGAATAAAATAGGGAAGAGAAAATAATTAATGGTGGATATCCAATAATAAAAAAATTATATTATATATAATATATTGATGTTTTCAGGCATGTTTACATATCGTAGGTCAGGAAATGATATGAAAATAATAGAAATGGAAGAAAAATTAAATGAACAAAAGGGGATTTTACCTCTTGAATTCTTTTCCTTGAGAATCAACATAAGGAACTTTTAAATGGTATTTTGGTAGAGACCATAAATAATATAACATGAGGGAGAGGTTATGGAAGAGATCGAATAAAGAATTTGTACATGATCATGTGTTTTTATGTATGAGGATATGGGTTGGTGAGAGTTGGTATTAGTAGTGCGAGAGAAGAATGTACGTTGGTTAATTAATTCAATTTTTTATTATTTCTACTCAAGAAATTGAATAGTTTATATTCCATGACAACATTGTAACACTCGGAGATTTTATGAGATATATTATTTTCTTTGATGTGTTCTATTATACACTACTCCAAGATTATCTTATACTAATACACAACATCGTGTTAGATTGCAGTATACGCAACACTATTCTTAGCTCGTGTTACACACAATTTCATGTTCGTTTTGTGGAAATTATTCTACTCAACAATAAGTATAGATTTTAATTAATGTATAAATGAAATAAGTTTTGATTATGTTATATGCAATACCAAACGGAGCATTCACTACACGTATCTATGACTTGGCTCGCATTACACGCAATCGAGACCTTCTTTGATAGTGTGTATAGTATGCAATACCGAGTATCACTAAACGAGATATTATTACAATATTACTATGAACTAGCCGTTATGAATAGTGATACCCAATTTTTGAAATTTTATAAATTTTATCATTCAAAATGGACTTCATTTTTGAATTCGGAATATAGAAATTATCCTGGGGTAGATTTTTGGTATTTTTCTGAAAACATTCAATTTTTGACGAATAGTGAAAATACTGGGTTAATATTTAAAAACCAACCTTTTATTTAAATAATTATTTATTTAAATTTATTTTAGGAAAAAATTTATACATAATACCTATATAAGTTCAATTCAGTTTATTGGAGTCATTTAATAATAATTTTAGATATATAAAAATTTTATTGATCTTTTCACCGTCTTTTACCTACAACCTTGGAGAATTTGAAAATAAATAAAACATAACATTACCACTTCTATGAGTAGAATTTTGAATATCCGAGAGACACAGTTAATATCAAGGAGTAAAATGTGTTTCAATAAGATAACAATAATTTTTTGTTAATAGTAACTTTTTACTTTTATTTACCACAGTTAAAAGTAAATAGGGTAATTGAGGTTCAAATGATATTATTATTACCCTAACACGTGTCCAAATTCTATTTGATAAGTGTAAATAGACAAAAAATAACCTTAGGAATAAAATATTACCCTTTAGGTCCACATGGATTAGATTAGGACTTTTATTATTATTTTATTTGAAGAAGAGTTAAATTGTTAGAATCAAAGTTTAATACCTAAAACATTTTTAATATTTGGTTATACATAAGATAAATTTGACTATAGATATTAATTAGAAAGATAAAAATATTTCCTACATAATGGTATTTTATTTATAATTTTTAGACATTCAATAATTTATTTTATTTATGACACAATGATGATGCAGTAATTACCATATTAATGATTTTCACAAAAATCAATTACCAAATAGTGTCAAAATAGACATCAAATAGTTTTTAAACAAATATTATATTATTAATTGTTAATATATTCCTAAAAAACTATGGGTAGACCAAATGACTTAGATAAGGTCATATATATGAATAATGAACCACTTGGGGTTCGTTTGGCTTGTTATAGTATGATTATTAACCATATAGTGTATGAAAACAAGAAGACATGGTAAAAGTTAAATTATTTAACATAGATTTAAATCTAAATGATAAGGTTAAAATAGTAAACTAAACTTGTAAAAAACCTATTGGTTGGGAGGATTTCAACCCATCCCCTCTTTATCTTCGAAATAAGTCACATTGGAGACATTATATACCAAATATGACTTTATTATAAAATAATATTTTAAGTTTTTTCCTAAAGTTCCCCCCTCCTCCCATATAAATAGGCACCTCCTACCTCTTCTATTTACACAATTTTGAGCATTCAAGATCGGCCAACCCCTGCCCATTTCCCTTATTAACTTCCCTAGAAACATTATAGAGGTTCCTTTCTCCTCAAAATACCAACTCTAGTGCCATAAGAGGAAGCTTAAAAGTGGTGCGATAAAGAGGAGGTAATCTCTTCTACCGATTCTTTCATGTTTTCTTTCTTCTTCAACTTCTTCTTCATCAGTTGTTTCATTATAAAGTAAAAAAATCATTATCACTAATATATTGATATGTTATTATATGTATTAAACAACCCCATTTCACCTTCTATCCATCCTACGGAAAACGAAATCATCGCCTGTGCGTACGTACGGAATACTGTCTCCACGTTGAGGTGTAATCTTTTTTTCCACCACCACATTACTTGGATGTGTATAATGGTTTAAATAATAACAATATATGGTTATTATAATATCATACTTATTCTGAGACATTATATCATCCACTCCAATTCCATTCAATAATTTTGGGAACGATATCATCGCTCGTGCGTACGAACGGATTACCGTCTCCATGACGAGATGAGATTCATTATCCATGTTAACTATTCGAGAATGATTATAAAGTATATATAATGAAAAATAATGAAATATATGACATAATTAATCTACTGTATTTATGTTTATATATATATGTCATCGACTTACTTCCATTCAAGTAAATCAGGAAAGGAAAATAGTGTTCATGCGTACGTACGACATACCGTCTCCATGAACGGTTTATTTAATTTCATTCATTAATCTATTATATATATATACTGAATATATATGATTTATAAATCATTAATTACATTCTAGAAGAAAGTAAATCGTGATATAATTAATAATAATATCAAGAACAACAAGTCCAAACATGTACGATAAATAAAACAATTTTTCCCAAAACGCTAGTTGAACATTGAATTTACAAATGAACTGGTAATATAAAGTCATAAGTGACCCATATATGATATCATAACAATGAATATGATTATGTAATAAGTCAATGACATTCTTTAAATCATTATACAATAGTTTCAGATACATATGAAGCATATATGACCTAAGGTAAAGGATAATATTGCAAATCTAGTTTTTATCTGAGATTGCTTAAACGTAAGTATTTACTGGGGTTATATTTTTCATCCATGTCGGTAAAAATGTTTTTCATAAAATGTTCAATATTATTCCATGTATTTTTTATTTCATATTTACCCCTATTTTAATTTTAATTTGTGTTATGGAATGAATCTTTCTTTTGATTACCATACGTGGCACTTTTGACTTTTCCGGCAAATGTATGAGAGGAATGATTTTTAATGTATACGGCATGAAAAGATTTTTACGATTTCATAATGCCTGATTTTCATGAAGCTTCCTCTACAATATTTCATGATTATTTTCAACAAAATCCTTTTCTTTTAAAATTTCATTGCATTTTTTGAAAAGAAAATGATTTTGAAGAAGAAAGGATATTTTCCTCAATAATTCATTTCAAGTGTTTTGTCAAAACTATTTTCCATATAAGATGAAATTATATTGTATGATTATGTTTCAAGTATAATGAATCTATTATTTACATGGTTTAACATTTCTTATGATGAAATTATATCCATTTTTTATATGGATTATGTTATGATGGGATGATGTTTATGAAACCCATTTCATTCTTTGGGGTATGATGAATGATTTATGTTTTTATTGTGAAACACGTAAGAATGATTTCATTATGAGATGGGTGGGAACTATCTCTCCCTCCAATACTTTGGGTAAAAGAATTATATCTCATTAGATAGACATTCATGGAACTGTAAGTTAATCTGGTTCAGTGAAACAGGACTGGAACGAGGAGTGAACTCGATTCAGAAAGGCACATTGTCCACTAAGATGGTCTTGGCAGCAATTCCATGCCTACTATGGAAATCATATCATGTTCTTAATGGTTTTCCACAATTAGATGTTTTATTCCCAGTCTATTTTATCAGGATTGATGTTCCTTTATGATCTATGCCTTACATACTACCAATATTTATTTCACAACTCAAGATTTTTATGTTCAAACCTTATGTTCATGTTTTGAAGTTCAAATGTATATAGTTTGTTTTATTTTATCCATGTTTACCCTTTCTGAGCATTTGATCTCACACTTTTTATGTTTTCTTTTCCCCATGATATAAAGAAATGTTTTAGGTAAGAAAAAAAAGGGGATGATCTTTATGGGAGATGTTGAAGATCTTTCACCATGATTAGAATATTATATTCCATGTTTCCAAAGACACTAAACTATTACCGTCCTTGTGTGTTGGTTTTTGTTATGTATTAAGTATTCTGCAAAAGTAATGTAATGTCCATGAGCGTCGAGCTTTGGGTCTCAACAGTTGGTATTAGAGGAAAGGCTTAGTTATCCTTCTGAAACTAGGATGTGAAAACTGTAGTGGGATCCCTAGAGATATTTCTAAGGTATGTAGAGGGATGTCCCTAAGGATAAGTATAAGTATAGGTTATAGCCCTAGAATTTTGGTAATGATATTAGAATTAAACCTAATATTTTAGATATTGAAGGTACTCCCCCTTGATTATGATTTTTTCCTCTCACAATATTATTTTTGCGTTTTAGAAAATGGATGGAAACAGGAAGATTCCTGATAATGGAGGATATGATGGACAATGGAATAACAATATTCATGAGAAACCAAATGAAATTGGATCTGGAAGTTCACATATCATTATTATCCCTAATCAGAAATCTCATAATATGATCAATAATCTCAACTCTGTTAAGTTTCCCAAATCAGCTAATAAGAGAATGATGGAGTTTCATGATGATCATAGTGGAAAGAATGTTTAATTTCCCTCATGTAAATCATGTGGGAAGAGGAATTAGGTAGAATGTTTCAAAAGAACTAGAAGATGATTTGGGTGTGAAAAGGAAAGACACAATGCCAGTAATTTTGAATGAAAAGGTTTAGTTAGCACCATGGACAAGGATAATGGTATTGCTAAGACATCAACAATGGTTAATTGTTTTAAATGTGGAATGTACGGGAATTATGCATAAAAATTCCCTAATGGAAATCTCATGAAGAGAATCACCATGGTCATATGTGAATCATTTATGGGTATGATGATGAAGAGACTAGAAATGATATATGAGATGACTGAAATGATGAAGCTCAGTCAGTGGTTTAAGAAGGTAGTTGAATGATTGTATATTTATCAAGAATAATGTATGGTACTATGGAATAAAGAAAAATCTAAGGATTGTTACACTATTGTCTTTCCTTGTGTTTTTGAAAGTATATGATGAATGGTACCGGTACCCATGAAAGGTTATTCAAATATTTTTGGACGGAAGGTCATATATGAATAATGAAAGGATAAGGAGATAATGAGATGTATGATAGTATTAATGATCTCATGACTTGTATAAGGAAAAAGTGATATCATGGTTTGAGTATACAGAATCTTTGGATTTGGGTTTGTCGAAAGAGTTATCTTTTGACTACATTCATTTTTTCACTAAGGTTTTATGGTAATTCATGATTCAAGGGAATACATGAATAAAGAATTCAAATGTTTGGAATGTGACCAACAAGATATATATATCTTATGATATACGGGCAAAAAATGATTGTATTTAATTCTTAGTAGATGAACTTTATAGTAATTGTTTTATTTATAATATGATATTGGAAAGAATTATTTCGGAGAAACCTAAAGATTAAAATATATTAAGTTTGACATCAGATAGTATTGTTTAATGATAGAACTTTTTGTTATGTTATAATAATATAGTTTTAGAAAATGGACAACCCGTATGATGGGTGAAAACCCATCGCACCAGACAGGGATGCGGGAATCGAACCCCCAACCAAAGTGAGATAGGCCTTTATCGCCTACCACTGGCCTATAGGAAGTCCCTGGATAGTAGAAACAAGTTTTATTTTATTTAGTGCTATGATAGATGAAGTATAAGTCCATTTTAGGAACCATATACGATTAATCTCACCATAGATAGACTTATGTATTTAAATTTTGCTAACCTTATGTTTGAGACAGATGGAATGACCTATCATTCTATCACATGATCTGCTAACACTTCACAGAAGACAAATTCAACTTCATTTCATTAAGAGATGATGTGGGAATTGTTAAAGTCACAAACAGCAGTGAGATTGTACCAAAAATCAAGTAAGTATTTCTTCTTATTAAAAATTTTCAACTTTAGGGAAATGATACTGAAAACCAAAAATGTTGTCCTAGTGCTCTTATATATGATGAATCAGATGTTACCTTAGATCATCAGAAGTTTATGTCTTTGTGAATGATGGATTTTTCATAGACATGTTCTCTACCACTCTCCATCAGAACATGATGGTTCGATTTCTCTTCCATATTCATATTTTCACCTATGTTGTCCTCTGTGGAAACCCAGTGCTGAGTTACATTGGTTGACCGTTATGATTCTATCTTTAATTTTTAAAATGAAGTTTTAGTATTCCTTTTTATGATGTGGGTTTCTATGAAAGAAATTGTCAAGTAGAAAACCATTTATAACCCCGACAAATTTTGAGGGCGAAATTCATTTTAAGCGGGGTAGAATATAACACCCTAAGATTTTATTAGATATATTATTTTCTTTGTAGTCTTCTATTATAAACTACACCAAGATTATATTGTACTAATACGCAACACCGTATTAGCTTGTTGTATACACAACACTATTCTTGAGTCGTGTTTCACACAATTTTATATTCGTTTTGTGGAAATTATTCTACACAACATTAAGTATATATATTTTTTAATGTATAAATGAAATAAGTTTTGATTATGTTATATGCAACACCAAACTGAGCTTTCACTACCCAATACCCTGACTTGGCTTGCATTACACGCAATCAAGACCTTCTTTGATAGCGTGTGTAGTATGCAATACCAAGTTTCACTAAACGAGATATTGTTATAATATTATTATGAACTAGCCTTTATGAATAATAATACCCACTTTTTGAAATTTTATAAATTTTATCATTCAAAATGGACTTCATTTTTCAATTTGGAATATCAAAATTATCCTAGGGTGAATTTTTTGTATTTTTCTGAAAACATTCAATTTTTTATGAATAGTGAAAACACTGGGTTACTATTTAAAAACCGAATTTTAATTTAAATAATTATTTTGTTAAATTAATTTTAGGTAAAAATTGATACATAATACCTATATAAGTTCAATTTAATTCAGTGGAGTCATTTTATAATAATTTTAGATATATAAAAATTTTATTGAAATTTTCATCGTCTTTCACCCACCTCCTAGGAGAATTTGAAAATACATAAAACATAATTTTACCGCTTCTGTGAGTGGAATTTCGAAAATCCTAAAGACACGGTTAATATCAAGGAGTAAAATGAGGTTCAATAAGATAAAAATAATTTTTTTTAATAGTATCTTTTTACTTTTATTTTCCACGGTTAAAAGTAAATACGTTAATTAAGGGAACAAATGATATTATTATTACCCTAACACGTGTCCTATTTCTATTGGATAAGTGTAATTCCACAAAAAACAACCTTATGAATAAAATATTACCCTTTAGGTCCACTTGGATTTGATTTGGACATTTATTATTATTTTATTTAAAGAAGTGTTTAAAAATTTAATATCCATGTTTAATAACTAAAATATATTTAATATAAGGATATACATAAGATAAATTCGACTATAAATATTAATTAGAAAGATAAAAAAATTTACTACATAATGGTATTTTATTTATAATTTTGAGACATTAAATAATTTAATTTATTTATGACACAATGACGATGCAGTAATTACCTTATTAATGAAATATTAACATAATTGATGTTATAAATACACAAATAAATGTAATTTTAGACTTTTTATAAATTCCACTATTCTTTTAGGTTAATATGACATTTTAGTATTGATTCAATTTACTTTTTCCGAACTAATCATGCTGTTATTATTTTTACAAAAATCAATTACCCTTTAGTGTAAAAAATGACATAAAATACTTTTTAAAACAAATATTATATTATTAATTGTAATTTTATTACTACAAATCCGAGGTTCGGCCAAATTACATAGATAAGGTTATATATATATGAATAATTAACCACATGGGGTTATTTTGGCTTTTTATAGTTAGTTTATTATCCATATTGTGTAAGAAAACAAGAGGACACCGTAAAAGTTAAATTATATAACTTAGAGTTAAATCTAAATGATAAGGTTAAAAAAGTAACCTAAACATTTCTAAAACCAATTTTTTGAGAGGATTTCAACCCATATCCACATTTTCTTCTAAATAAGTCACATTGGAGACATTATAAACCGAATATGACTTTATTATTAAATAATATTTTATGTTTTTTTCTAAAGTGCCCCTCTCCTCCCATATAAAAGGGAACCTCCTCCCTCTTACCTTTAAAAAATTTTGAGCTTTCAAGCTCAGACAACCCCTAACCATTTCCCTTATCAACATCCCTATAAAAATTATAGTGGTTCTTTCTCCTCAAAAGACCAACTTTAGTGCCTTAAGAAGAAGCTTAAAAGAGGTCCGACGAAGAAGAGGTAATCTCTTCTACCAATTCTTCCAAGTTTTCTTTCTTCTTCAAATTCTTCTTATTCAGTTGTTTCATTATAAAGTAATAACATAATAATCGCTAATATACTGATATTTTATTATAAATATGAAACAACCCCATTTCACCTTCTATCCATCCTATGGAAAACGAAATCACCATACGTGAGTACGTACGGAATAACATCTCCACACTGTGGTGTAATCTGTTTTTCCACCACCACCTTACTTGGATGGGTACAATGGGGTATAGAATTACTATATATGGTTATTATAACATCATAAAAATTCAGATACATTATATCATCTAATCCAATTCCATTCAATAATTATGGGAATGATATCATCGCTCGTGCGTACGTACGGATTACCATTTACACGACGCGATAAGATTCTTTTCCATGTTAACCATTCGATAATGATTATAAAGTATATAGAATGAATAATAATTAAATATATTACATCATGAAGATACTGGATTTTGTGTGTGTATATATATATATATCATCTTCTTACTGCCATTCAAGTCAATTAGGGAAGGAAAACAATGTTCATGCGTACGTATGGCCTACCGTCTCCATGAACAATGTATTTCATTTCATTCATCTATCTATTATATATATACATATACTAAATATATATGATTTAAAAATCATGATTTAAATTCTATAAGTAAGTAAATCATGATATAATTAATAATAATATCATGAAAAACAAGTCCCAACACGTACGATAAATACAACAATTTTACCCAAAATGATGCTTGAACGTGGAATTTACAAAAGAACGGGTAATATAAAGTCATATGTGAACCATATATTATATCATAACAATGAATATGATTATGTAATAAGTCAATTAAATTATTTAAATCATTATTCAGGAGGATCAGATACATACGAAGCATATCGGACCTAAGGTAAGGGATAATTGTGCAAATCTAACTTTTATCTGAGATTGCTAATACGTAAGTACTTACTGCGGTTATATTTTTCATCCATGTCCGTAAAAATGATTTTCATAAAATTTTTAATATTCTTCCATTACTGTCTTAAGTAATATTTACCGCTCTTTGACTTTTAATTTGTGTTATGGAATGAATCTTTCTTTTGTTTAACGTACGTGGAACTTTTGACTTTTCCGACAAAAGTTCGAGAAGAATGTTTTTTTAACTTATACGGAATGAAATGATTTTTAAGGTTTCATAATGTCTAATTTTCATGAAGCTTCCTCTACAATATTTCATGATTATTTTCAACAAAATACTTTTCTTTTAAAATTTCATTGCATTTTTTGAATAGAAAATGATTTTGAAGAAGAAATGTTATTTTCCTCAAAAATTCATTTCATGTTTCTTGTCAAAACTATTTTCCATCTATGATGACATTATTTTGTATGAATATGTTTCAAGTATTATGACTCTATGATTTACATTGTTTCACTTTTCTTATGATGAAATTATATACATTTTTTTATATGGATTATTTTATGATGGGATGATGTTTATAAAACCAATTTTAGTCTTTGGGTTATGATGAATGATTTATGTTTATGTTGTGGAACACGTAAGAATGATTTCATTATGAGATGGGTGGGACCTATATCTCCCTCCAATTCATTGGGTAAATATTAATATCACATGTGATAGACACGGCTGGAATGGTATGTTAATCTAGTTCTGTGATACAGGAATGGAACGAGGAGTGAACTCGATTCAGAAAGGGACTTTGTCCACTAAGATGTTCTTGGCAGCAGTGCCTTGGCTACTATGGAAATAATATAATGTGCTTAAAGGTTTTCCACAATTATATTTTTTATTCCCATTATATTTTGTCATTATTGATGTTCCTATATGATCTATGCCTTACGTACTGCAAAGATTTATTTAACAACTCATGATTTTGTTGTTCAAACCTTATATTCATGTATTTATTTTCAAATGTATATGGTTTGTTTTATTTTCTCCATGCTTACCCATACTGAGCATTTTATCAAACCCTGTTTATGTTTTATTTTCCCCATGATACAAAGAAAGGTTTTAGGTATGAAAAAAAAGGGGAAGATCTTTGTGGGAGATGTTGAAGATCTTTCACCATGATTAGAAGATTATGTTCCGAGTTTCCAAAGACACTGAACTATTACGATCCTTGTGTGTTGGTTTCTGTTATTTTTTAAGTATTCTGTAAAAGTAATGCAATGTCCATGTACGTCAAGCTAGGGTTCTCTATAGTTGGTATCCGAGTAAAGGTTTAGTTAACCTTTAGCAACTAGGATGCGAAAACTTTAGTGGGATCTCTATAGATATTTCTATATTATGTCTAGGGATGTCACTAAGGATAAGTATAAGTATATGTTATAGTCCTTGAATTATAGTAACGATATTATAATTAAACCTATGATGTTAGATATTGAAGGTACTCCCCCTTGATTATGATTATTTTCTCTCACAATATTGTTTTTGGGTTTTTAAAAATGGTTGGAAACATGAAGATTCATGATAATGGGGGATATGATGGACAATGGAATGATATTATTCATGAGAAACCAAATGAAATAGGATTTGGAATTCTATATGTAGTTATTACGCCAAATTAGTAATCTCATATTATGATCAATAATCTCAACATTGGTATGTTTCCTGACATAGCTAATAAGAGAAAGATGGAGATTCATGATGATCACAGAGGAAAGAAAGTTCAATTTTCCCTCATGTAAATCATGTGGGAAGTGGAATCCAGGAGAATGTTTCAAAGGAACTGGAAGATGCTTTGGGTGTGGAAAAGAAGGACACAAATCCAGTAATTGTAATGGAAAAGATTCAGTTAACACCATGGACAAGGATAATGGAATTGCTAAGACATCAAAAACTGGTTAAATGTTTTAAATGTGGAATGTATGGGAATTATTCAAACCAATGCCCTAAGGGAAAATCTCATGAAGAGAATCAGAATAGTCATACACGCAGTATTTATGTGGATGATGATGAAGAGACTACAAATGATATATTAGATGAATGAAATGATGAAGCTCAGTCAGTGGGCTAAGAATGTAGTGGAATGATTGTATGTTTATCAATAATAATGTATGGTACTATGGAATAAAGAAAAATCTCAGGATTGTTACAAAGTAGTCTTTCCTTGAGTTTTTGAATGTATTTGATGAATGGTACTGGTAAACATGAAAGGTTATTCAAATTTTTTTGGAAGTTATATGATGTGTGCATAATGAATGGATAAGGAGATAATGAGATGTTTGATAGTATTAATGAGCTCTTGATTGGTATAAGGACAAAGTGACATCGTGGTTTGAGTATACAGAATTCTGGGATTTTGGTGTGTGGAAAGAGTTATCTATTGACAACATTCATGTTTTCACTAAGGTTTTATGGTAATTCATGTTTCAAGAGAATACATGATTAAAGAATTCACTTGTTTGGAATGTGAAAAACAAGATATATATATCTTATGATATATAGGTGACAAATGATTGTATTCAATGCTTGGTAGATGAACTTTATAATAATCGTTTTATTTATACTATGATATTGGAAAAGAGTATTTTGGATAAACCAAAGATTAGAATATATTATGTTAGACATAAGATAGTATTGTTTAAGGCTAGAACATTTTGTTATGTTATAATAGTATGATTTTAGAAAAAGGACAACCTGTAGGACGGGAGAGAACCTGTCGCATCAGACAAGAATGCGGGAATCGAACCCACAACCAAAGTGAGGAATGCCTTTATCTTCTACCGCTGGCCTACAGGAAGTCCCTGGTTAGTATAAACTAGTTTTATTTTATTAAGAGCTATGATAAATAATGTATAAGTCCTTTTTAGGTACCATATACGACTAATCTCACCATAGATAGACTTATGTATATAAATTTTTCTAACCTTATGTTTGAGACAGATGGAATGACCTATCATTCTATCGCATGATCTACTAACACTTCATGGAAGACAAATTCAACTTCATTTCTTAAAGAGATCATGTGGAAATTGTTAAAGGCACAAACAACAGTGATATTATACCGAAATCAAGTGATTATTTCTTCTAATTCACAATTTTTAACTTTAGGGATACGATATTGAAAACCAAAAATGTTTTCCTAGTGCTCTTATATCTGATGAATCAGACGTTACCTTAGATCATTACAAATTTATGGCTTGGTGAATGATGGATTTTTCATAGCCATGCTCTTTACCACTCTCCATCAGAACTTGATGGTTAGATTTCTCTTCCAAATCCATATTTTCACCTATGTTGTCCTATGTGAAAACCCAGTACTGAGTTAATTTGGGTGACCATTATGATTCTAGCATTATTTTTTAAAATGATGTTTTAGTATTACTTTTTACGATGTGCATTTCTATGAAAGAAACTTTCAAGTAGTAAACCATTTATAACCCCGATGAATTTCGATGGGGAAATTCATTTTAAGGGGGGTAGAATGTAACACCCTGATATTTTAGGAGATATATTATTTTCATTGATGTATTCTATTATACACTACACCAAGATTAGCTTGTACTAATACACAACACCATATTAGCTTGCAGTATATGCAACACTATTCTTGGCTCGTGTTACACAAAATTTCAAGTTCGTTTTGTTAAAATTATTCTATGCAACATTAAGTATAGAATTTGTTTAATGTATAAATGAAATAAGTTTTTATTATGTTATATGCAACACCAAAAGTATCTTTCACTACACGCATCCCTGACGTGGCTTGCATCACACGCAATCAAGACCTTCTTCGATAGCGTTTGTAGTACGCATTACCGAGTTTCACTAAACGAGATATTATTATAATATTATTATGAACAAGCTGTTATGAATAGTGATACCCACTTTTTGAAATTTTATAAATTTTGTCATTCAAAATGGACTTCATTTTTGAATTCTGAATATCAAAATTAGCCTAGGGTGAATTTGTGGTATTTTTCTGACAACATTCAATTTTTGATGAATAGTGAAAACACTGGGTTACTATTTAAAAACCGACTCTTTTTAAAATAATTATTTATTTAACTTTATTTTAGGTAAAAATTGATATATAATACCTATATAAGTTCAATGTAATTCATTGGAGTTATTTTATAATAATTTTAGATATATAAAAATTTTATTGAACTTTTCACCGTCTTTTACCCACCTCCTAGGAGAATTTAAAAATACATAAAACATAATTTTACCGCTTATTTGAGTGAAATTTAAAAAATAGGAGAAACAAAGTTAATATTAAGGAGTAAAATGTGGTTCAATAAGATAAACATAATTTTTTATGAATAGTAACTTTTTATTTTTATTTACCACGGTTAAAAGTAAATAGGGTAATTAAGTGTAAACATGATATTATTTTTACCCTAACATGTGTCATAATTCTATTTGATAATTGTAATTCGACCAAAAACAACCTCAGGAATAAAATATTAGCTTTTAGGTCAACATGGATTAGATTAGCACAATTATTATTATTTTATTTAAAGAAGAGTTAAAATAGAAAAAATCAAAGTTTAATAAGTAAAAATTTTAAATATAAGGTTATACATAAGATAAATTCGACTATAAATATTAATTAGAAAGATAAAAATATTTCCTACATAATGGTATTTTATTTATAATTTTTAGACATTAAATAATTTAATTTTTTATGACACAATGATGATGTAGCAATTACATTATTAATGAATTATTAACATAATTGATGTTATAAACACCCAAATAAATATAATTTTAGACTTTTTATAAATTCCACAATTTTTTAGGATAATATGACATTTTAGTATTGATTCAATTAACTTTTTTAGAATTATCATGCTGTTATTATTTTCACAGAAATCAATTACCCAATAGTGTCAAAATTGACATAAAATAGTTTTTAAAACAAATATTATATTATTAATTGTTATTATATTTATAAAAATCCAAGGTTTGGTCAAATGAATTAGATAAGGTTATATATATTAATAATGAACCACTTGGGGTTCTTTTGGCTTTTTATAGTTAGTTTATTATCCATATAGTGTAATAAAACAAGAAAACACGGTAAAAGTTAAATTATATAACTTAGAGTTAAATCAAAAAGATAAGGTTAAAATAGTAACCTAAACATTTCTAAAACCAATTGGTTGAGGATATTTCAACCCATATCCACTTTAACTTCGAAATTATTCACTTTGGAGACATTATAAACCGAATATGAATTTATTATAAAGTAATATTTTATGTTTTTTTCTAAAGTGCCCCTCTCCTCCCTTATAAAAGGGAACCTCCTCCCTCTTATCTGTACAAAATTTTGAGCTTTCAAACTCAGACAACCCCTACCCATTTCCCTTATCAACTTCCCTATAAAAATTATAGAGGTTCTTTCTCCTCAAAATACAAAATCTAGTACCTTAAGAGGAATCTTATAAGAGGTGCGACGAAGAAGATGTAATCTCTTCTACCAATTCTTTCAAGTTTTCATTCTTCTTCAACTACTTATTCTTAAGTTGTTTCATTATAAAGTAATAACATCAGAATAACTAATATACTGATGTGTTATTATAAATATTAAACAACCCCATATCACCTTCTATCCATCCTACAGAAAACGAAATCACAATGCGTGGGTACGTACAGAATATTGTCTCCACGCCGTGCTGTAATCTGTTATTCCACCACCACCTTACTTGGATGGGTATAATGGGGTATAGAATTACTATATATGGTTATTATAACATCATACAGATTCTGAGACATTATATAATCCACTATATTTACATTCAATAATTATGGGAACGATATCATTGCTCGTGCGTACGTACGGATTACCGTCTCGACGACGCGATAAGATTCATTCTCCATGTTAACCATTCGAGAATGATTATAAACTATATATAATGAATAATAATTAAATATAATACATAATGAAGCTAATGGATTTATCTTTGTATATATATGTCATCTACATACTTCCATTCATGTAAATTAGTAAAGGAAAACAGTGTTCATGTGTACGTACGGCCTACCGTCTCCATCAACGTTTTATTTCAATTCGTTCAGTTATCTATTATATATACATATACTGAATATATATGATATATAAATCCTGATTTACATTATAGAAGTAATTAAATCATGATATAAGTAATAATAATTTCAATAACAACAAGTCCAAACACATATGATAAATATATTGTTTTTACCCAAAATTCTTCTTGAACATGGAATTAACTAAAGAACGGGTAATATAAGGTCATAGTTGAACCATATATGATATCATAACAATGAATATAATTCTCTAATAAGAAAATGACATTATTTAAATCATTATATAGGAGTTTCAGATACATACGAAGCATATCAGAACTAAGGTAAACGATAGTATTGCAATTCTAATTTTTATCTGAGATTGTTTAAACATAAGTATTTACTGGGGTTATATTTTTCATCCATGTCTGTAAAAATGTTTTTATAAAATGTTTAATATTCTTCCATGTATGTTTTAAGTCATCTTTACCCCTGTTTTACTTTTAATTTCTGTTATGGAATGAATCATTCTTTTGTTTACCGTACGTGGTACTTTTGACTTTTCCGGCAAAAGTACGAGAAGAATGTTTTTTAACTTATACGGCATGAACAGATTTTTACGGTTTCATAATGCCTAATTTTCATGAAGCTTCCTCTACAATATTTCATGATTATTTTCAACAAAATTCTTTTCTTTTAAAAATTCATTGCTTTTTTTGAAAAGAAAATTATTTTGAAGAACATAGGATATTTTCCTCAGGAATTCATTTCAAGTGTTTTGTCAAAAATATTTTCCATCTAAGGTGACATTATTTTGTATGATTATGTTTCAAGTATAATGACTCTATTATTTTTATGGTTTCACTTTTTTTATGATGAAATTATATCCATTTTTTATATGTATTATGTTATGAAGGGATGATGTTTATGAATCCCATTTCATTCTTTTGGGTATGATGAATGATTTATATATTTGTTGTGGAACATGTAAGAATGATTTCATTATGATATTTGTGGGACCTATATCTCCCTCCAATGCATTGGGTAAGGATTTATATCTCATGAGATAGACATGGATGGAACTGTAAGTTAATCTGGTTCAGTGATACAGGACTGGAACGAGGAGTGAACTCGATTCAGAAAGGGACTTTGTCCACTAAGATGGTCTTGGCAGCAATGCCATGACTACTATGGAAATCATATCATGTGCATAATGGTTTTACAAAATTAAATGTTTTATTCCCATGATATTTTATCATGATTGATGTTCCTTTATGATCTATTCCTTACATACTACCAAGATTGTTTTCACAACTCATGATTTTTATGTTGAAACCTTATGTTCTTGTTTTGGAGTTCAAATGTATATGAATTGTTTTATTTTCTCCATGCATACCCATACTGAGAATTTGATCTCACCCTTTTTATGTTTTATTTTCACCATGATAAAAACAAAGGTTTTAGGTAAGAAAACAAAATGGGAAGATATTTACGGGAGATGTTGAAGATCTTACACCATGATTAGAAGATTATGTTCCGAGTTTCCAAATACACTGAACTATTATTGTCCTTGTCTGTTGGTTTTTGTTATGTATTAAGTATTCTGCAAAAGTAATGTAATATCCATGTACGTCATGATTTCGGTCTCTACAGTTGGTATTATAGGAAAGGTTTAGTTAACCTTTGGAAACTAGGATGCGAAAAAATTAGTGGGATCCCTAGAAATATTTCTAAGGTATGTCTAGGGATGTCCCTAAGGTTAATTATAAGTATATGTTATAGTCCTAAAATTACGGTAAAGATATTAGTATTAAACCTAAGATGATTGATATTGAAGGTACTCCCCCTTGATTATAATTTTTTCCTCTCACAATATTTTTTTGGGGTTTTCGAAAATGGCTGGAAACACGAAGATTCATGATAATGGTGGATATGATGGACAATTGAATGATATTATTCATGAGAAACCAAATAAAATTGGATCTGGAAGTCCACATATCGTTTTTATGCCTAGTCAAAAAACTCATAATATGATCAATAATCTCAACTTTGGTAAGTTTCCCGACTCAGCAAATAAGTGAAATATGGAGTTTCATGATGATCATAGAGGAAAGAAAGTTCATTTTCTCTCATGTAAATCATGTGGGAAGAGGCATCAGGGAGAATTTTTCAAAGGATATGGATGATTCTTTCAGTGTGGAAAAGGAGAAAAATCTAGTAATTGTAAAGGAAAATGTTCAGTTAACACCATGGACAAGGATAATGGTATTTCTAAGACATCAAAAATGGTTAAATGTTTAAAATGTGGAATCTATGAGCATTATGCTAACCAATTCCCTAAGGGAAAATCTCATGAGGAGAATCAGCATGGTAATATGGGCATTATTTATATGGATGATGATCAAGAGACTACATATGATATATGATATGAAAGAAATGATGAAGTCAGTCAGTTGTTTAAGAAATTAGTGGATTGATTGTATGTTTATCAAGAATAATGTATGGTACTATGGAATAAAGAAAAATATATAGTTTGTTACACTGTTGTCTTTCCACGAGTTTTTGAAAGTATATGATGAACAGTACCGGTAACCATGAAAGGTTATTCAAATATTTTTGGAAGGAAGATGATATGTTCATAATGAACGGATAATGAGATAATGAGATGTTTGATAGTATTAATGAGCTCATGACTGGTATAAAGACAAAGTGATATCATGGATTGAGTGTACATAATTTTGGGATTTTGGTTTGTGGAAAGAGTTAAATGTCGACAACATTCATGTTTTCACTAAGGTTATATGGTAATTCATGTTTTAAGGGAATACATGATTAAAGAATTCACATGTTTGGAAAGTGACCAACAAGATATATAAATCTTATAATATACGGGTGATAAATGATTGTATTCAATGCTTGGTAGATTAACATTCTAGTAATTATTTTATTTATACAATGAGATTGGACAGAAGTATTTTGGATAAACCTAAAGATTGGAATAAATTAAGTTAGAAATTAGATAGTATTTTTTAAGGCTAGAAATTTTTGTTATGTTATAACAGTAATGTTTTAGATAAAGGACAACCCTTATGACGGGAGACAACCCGTCGCGTCGGACAAGGATGCGGGAATCGAACCCACAACCGAAGTGAGGCAGGTTTTTATCACCTACCACTGGCCTACAGGAAGTCCCTAGTTATTAGAAACATGTTTTATTTTATTAAGCGCTTTTATAGATGAAGTATAAGTCCATTTTAGGAACCATATACGATTATTCTCAACATAGATAGAATTATGTATATAATTTATGCTAACCTTATGTTTGAGACAGATGGAATGACCTATCATTCTATCGCAGGATCTACTAACACTTCATGGAATACAAATTCAACTTCATTTCTTTAAGAGATGACGTTAAAATTTTTAGAAGCACAAAAAATGGTGAGATTGTACCAAAATCAAGTAAGTATTTCTTCTAATTCAAAATTTTCAACTTTAGGGAAAGGATATTGAAAACCAAAAATGTTTTCCTAGTGCTCTTATATCTGATGAATTAGATGTTACCTTATATCATCACAAATTTATGGCTTTGTGAATGATGGATTTTTCATAGCCATGTTCTCTACCACACTCCATCAGAACTTTATGGTTAGATTTCTCTTCCTTATCCATATTTTCACCAACGTTGTCCTATGTGGAAACCCAGTGGTGAGTTACTTTGGGTGACTGTTATGATTCTAACATTATTTTTTAAAATGATGTTTTAGTATTCCTTTTTACGATGTGGGTTTCTATGGAAGAAACATTCATGTAGTAAACCATTTATAACCCCGATGAATTTCTTGGGTGAAATTCATTTTAAGGGGGGTAGAATGTAGCACCCTGTGATTTTATGAGATATATTATTTTCATTGATGTCTTCTATTATACAATACACCAATATTAGCTTGTACTAATACACAACACCGTATTTTCCTACAGTATACGCAGCAATATTCTTGGCTCGTGTTACACACAATTTCAAGTTCGTTTTGTGGAAATTATTCTACGCAACATTAATTATAGATTTTGTTTAATGTATAAATGAAATAAGTTTTTATTATGTTATAAAAAACACCAAACAGAGCTTTCACTACACGCAACCCTGACTTGCCTTTCATTACACGAGATCAAGACCTTCTTCGATAGCCTGTGTAGTACGCAATACCGAGTTTCACTAATCGAGATATTATTATAATATTATTATGAACTAGCCATTATGATTAATAATACCAACTTTTTGAAATTTTATAAATTTTATCTTTTAAAATGGACTTCATTTTTGAATTCCTAATATCAGAATTAGCTTAGGGTGATTTTTTGGCATTTTTCTGAAAACATTCAATTTTTGATGAACAGTGAAAACACTGTGTTACTATTTAAAAACCGAATTTTTATTTAAATAATAATTTATTTAAATTTATGTTAGGTAAAATTTGATACATAATACCTATATAAGTTCAATGTAATTCGTTGGAGTCATTTTATAATAAATTTAGATATATAAAAAATTTTATTGAACTTTTCACCCTCTTTTTCCCACCTCCTTGGTGAATTTGAAAATACATAAAACATAATTTTACCGCTTATTTGAGTAGAATTTCAAAAATCTGAGAGACACGGTTTATATCAAGTAGTAAAATGTTGTTCAATAAGTTAAAAATAATTTTTCTGTGAATAGTAACTTTTTACTTTTATTTACCACGGTTAAAAGTAAATAGGGTAATTAACTGTAAAAATGATATTATTATTATTACCCTAACGCGTGTCCTAATTCTATTTGATAAGTGTAATTCAACTAAAAACAACCTTAGGAATAAAATATTACCTGTTAGATCCACTTGGATTAGATTAGGACATTTATTATTATTTTATTTAATGAAGAGTTAAAATAGTTATAATTAAAGTTTAATAACTAAAACATTTTTAATATAGGGTTATACATAAGATAAATTAAACTATAAATATTAATTAGAAAGAAAAAAATATTTCCTACATAATGGTATTTTATTTATAATTTTTAGACATTAAATAATTTAATTTATTTATGACACAATGATGATGCAGTAATTACCTTATTAATGAAATGTTAACATAATTGATGTTATAAATACCCAAATAAATGCAATTTTAGACTTTTTATAAATTAAACTACTTTTTGAGGTTAATATTACATGTTATTACTGATTCAATTAACATTGTTCGAACTAATCATGATTTTATGAGTTTCACAAAAATCAATTACCAAATAGTGTCAAAATTGACATAAAATAGTTTTTAAAACAAGTATTATATTATTAATTGTTATTATATTCCTAAAAATCTATGGTTTGGCCAAATTACATAGATAGTGTTATATATATGAATAATGAACTACTTGGGGTTATTTGTTTGTTATAGTAAGTTTATTAACCATATTGTGTAAGAAAATAAGAAGACACGGTAAAAGATAAATGATTTAACTTAGAGTTAAATCTAAATGATATGGTTAAAATAGTAACCAAAACATTTATAAACCCTATTTTTTGAGATTATTTTAACCCATACCCACTTTAACTTCTAAATAAGTATCTTTAGAGTCATTATAAACCAAATATGACTTTATTATAAAATAATATATTTTTTTTCTAAAGTGCCCCTCTCATCACTTATAAAATGGCACCTCCTCCCTCTTCTCTTTACAGAATTTTGAACATTCAAGATCGGCCAAACCCTACCCATTTACCTTCTAAACATCACTATAAACATTATAGAGGTTCTGGTCTCCTGAAAAGACCATTTCTGGTTCCTTAATAGGAATCATAAAAGAGTTGTGACGAAGAAGAGGCAATCTCTTCAACTGATTCATTAATGTTTTCTTTCTTCTTCAACTTCTTCTTCTTCAGTTGTTTCATTATAAATTAATAACATCAGTATCAATAATATAATTATATGTTATTATAAATATGAAACAACCCCATTTCACCCTCTATCCATCCTCCGAAAAACTAAATCATCGTGCAAGTGTACGTAAGGAATACTGTCTCCACATCGTGGCGTCATCTGTTTTTCCACCACCACCTTACTTGGATGGGTATAATGGTGTAATGAAAAACTATCTATGGTTATTTTAACATCATACTGATTCTGAGACATTATATCATCCACTCCAATTCCATTCAATAATTATGGGAACGATATCATCGCTCGTGCGTACGTATGGATTACCGTCTCCACGAAGCGATGAGAATCATTCTCCATGTTAACCATTCGAGAATGATTATAAAGTATATATAATGAATAATAATGAAATATACGACATAATGGAGCTACTGGATTTATGTGTGTGTGTATATATATATATATATCTGTGTGTGATCTACTTACTTCCATTAAAGTCAATTTGGAAAGGAAAACACCGTTCATGGGTACGTACGGCCTACCGTCTCCATGAACGATGTATTTGATTTCATTCATAAATATATTATAAATATATATATACTGGATATATATGATATATAAATATTAATTTACATTCTAGATGTATGTAAATCATGATATAAGTAATAATAATATCAAGAACAACAAGTCCAAACACGTACGATAAATAAAACAATTTTACCCAAAACGCTGCTTGAACAAGGAATTTACAAAATAACGGGTAATATAAAATCATAAGTTAACCATATATGATATCATAAAAATGAATATGATTCTGTAATAAGTCAATGATATTCTTTAAATCATTATACTGGAGGTTCGGAAACATACGAAGCATATCAGACCTAAGGTAAGGGATAATTTTTCAAATCTCATTTTTATCTGAGATTGCTTATACGTAAGTATTTATTGGGGTTATATTTTTCATCAATTTCCGTAAAAATGTATTTCATAATGTTTTTACTATTCATCCATGAATGTTTTCAGTCATATTTACCCCTCTTTGACTTTTAATTTGGTTTATGGAATGAATCTCTCTTTTGTTTATGTTACATGGTACTTTTGACTTTTCCGGAAAAAGTATGAGAAGAATGTTTTTTAACTTGTACGGTATAAACAGATTTTTACGGTTTCATAATGCCTAATTTTCTTGAAGCTTACTCTATAAGATTTCATGATTATTTTCAAAAAAATCCGTTTCTTTTAAAATTTCATTGCATTTTTTGAAAAGAAAATTATTTTGATGAAGAAAGGTTATTTTCCTCAAGAATTCATTTCAAGTGTCTTGTCAAAATTATTTTCCATCTAAGATGTCATTATTTTGTATGATTATGTCTCAAGAATAATGAATCTATTTTTTAAATGGTTTCACTTTTCTTATGTTGAAATTATATCCATTTATTTTATATTTATTATGTTACGATGGGATAATGTGTTTGAAACCCATTTTATTCATTGACATATGATGAATGATTTATGTTTATGTGGTGGCACACATAAGAATGATTTCAATATGAGATGGGTGGGACCTATATCTCCATCCAGTTCCTTGGGTAATGATTTATATCTCATGATATAGACATGTATGGAATGGTAAGTTATTCTGATTCAGTGATACAGTGCTAGAATGAGGAGTGAACTCGATTCAGAAAGGGACTTCGTCCACTAAGATGGTCTTGGCAGCAATGCCTTGGATACTATGGAAATCATATCATGTGCATAATGGTTTTCAACAATTAAATGTTTTATTCACATGCTATTTTATCTTGATTGATGTTCCTTAAGGATCTATGCCTTATGTACTTCCAAGATTTGTTTCACAACTCATTATTTTGATGTTCAAACATTATGTTCCTGTTTTGGAGTTCAAATGTATATGGTTTGTTTTAATTTCTCTATGAATACCCTTACTGAGCATTTGATATCACCCTTTTTACGTTTTATTTTCCCCATGATATAAAAAAAGGTTTTAGGTAAGAAAACAAAACAGGAAGATCTTTATGGGAGATGTTGAAGATCTTTCACCATGATTAGAAGATTATGTTCCAAGTTTTCAAAGACACTAAACTATTATGGTCCTTGTGTGTTGGTTTTTGTTATGTATTAAGTATTCTTCAAAAGTAATGTAATGTCCATGTACTTCAAGCATTGGGACTCTACATATATACTGTAAATTGTGATGTAGAGTTATATATTATACATCTTATATATGAAATTAGTTAAAAATATATTAAATTCTATCTTATAATTTATATATATATATATCATAAATTACCATATTTTAGTAGTCCCCAAATATTTAAAATATTTTATAAAAAACAAAGAAATTAACACTAACCACTTTCTGACATGAATAATTCAAAAATGGACAAAATTTTATGAAAATAATTTTCAAAATATGATAAATTTACATTTTATTTAAAATTAATTTTTATTCAAATATAACGATTTTAAAATTACAACATATTTTATAATAGTTTAAAATTTTAATTAAGATCTCATAAAATTAACTTATAATCATAAGAGAATTACAAATTAATTTATGAAATTTTTTTATGAAAAGAAATTTAAAATCATTATATTGATTTTAAAATGGTAAATAAAAATTTACTATTTAAAAAAGTACCAATACTTAATTTATCATTTTTAAAACATTTAATTTTATATAAATAAAATATAAATATATCAAATTTTCCATACCAAGACACCCAAATTTATTTGAAAATTAATTGTTGATGTTATTATTTGATTTTTTCATATTATTATTCCTAATGGTCACATTACTATATCAACAGTCATACTTAATAGTATATCCCAATTTTAAACATACTGTAGACTGAATAATAAATTATAGAATATATTAATTTATAAACACGTACAATAAAACCTTCTTGTGTTACATGTATTCTCAAAATATATATTTATGAATGATTACACATCACTCTCACAAATTTAATATATAACTAAAGATCACAAACCCTTCTCAACTACAATGTAATATGAGAAAAGATCTACTAACCAACCTTCTAATCAACTCCATAAAATTATCAACACATTCATCTAACCACACAGATAATAAACCATATCACTCTAAGTCAATATGTGGTGTGTATTATATCTTATAATAAATCTATCACAAAACATCATTAATATCTTTCATTATAATGAAAATAATAGATAAAAATTATTAGGGGTACTATGGGGGAATTCCTCATTAATTTTTATCTCTGAAGAATCTAAAAAAATATCTTCAAATAAATTACATTACCCTATTACGAAACATTATAATAAATAAATTCACACTTTGTAATTTTTTCTTCAACACCCCCTTCTTTATTGTCTTTAGAACAACTGTCATGTGATCTTTAGTCTTGATGTTACTAATGGAATATAATATTATCAAACATAAATATTACTAAAAAATAATCATTGGATCTCTAAAAAAATATATTCAATAAATCTGTGAAGGTAGTAGATGAATTTGTAAGTACAAATTGAATTTCTATAAATTCATAATGACCATACCTCAAATAAATGATTCTATATCTTATATATTCATATATAACTCTCAATTGATTATATAAATAATGAAATTTGAACATGTAAAGGTACTGAGATCAACATAATTGGTCAAACAGATCCTAAATATCTTGTAAAAGATAATTTTTCTTGATAGTTATTTTTTATTTGGTAAAATTAATTAAATGATGTGTTTCCCCATATTTTTTCTTAACCAAAATTATTTTTCAAAATCATGGTGACACATTTTGGGATAGGATTATTTTTCATGATTTTCATGGATTCCTTTTCTGAATTCCAATAAGTATGTTAGTGGTATTGTATATTGGGTTTTCTAGTAAATAGAGAACCGTGTATTTTTTATATAGAAAACAAAACCTTATGATTTTGAGGAAGACATGGAATATTGATAGGAAGTACATCATAATAACCCTATAAAATTAGTGTGTCATTGATTTTGACTTGTTTCCAATCCATTTAAAATAAAAATACCTCTTGAATAGATAGTAAGACACACAAAATGGATGTAACATCCACTGGATGTTAATATTCATCCTTTCTCAAAATAATGATCATGGGTAGGATCTAAATCTCAAATCTTACTTCCCTTCATATTTAATTTTTTTGTGATATTCATAGAAAGCGCCAATAAACATTCAAAATCACATAAAGTCATCCATATAATGAATTAGAAGATTTTAATGATTCATATTCAAAAAAATTAAGGGTGGATCTATAAACTGTAGATGATTCATCATAGAATTATGTTTTTTTACTACAGGCTCAATATCTAATAGGTGTAAATATTAAGATTTGCCACTATAGACGTTTCTTGAAATAAAGATACTCTTGTAGGTATAATGAAATAAGATATATAAATATTTGTGTGTACCTATCACCATTGAGACATCATATTTCCATATTAATTCTTTTATTAAAGAAAATTATTTTCCATGACCATTAGGTATCGTTAATCAAAGTGTTCAATATTATAATAATGAAAAATCATTCAATAAATGTTTGATTTCAGGATAATTATTTAAAATATATGTCACATTATATTTGACTTAGTAAATTAATATTTATCATAAACTTGAATTTTTCAATAATTGTTTACAAAGATAATGTGGTTAAACCCAAGAATATCCCTCAATAGAATCAAACCATGTGAAATGTACGGGCACATGAAAAATGTACTAGAATGATGATCAAGATATAATCGACCAATTCAGTAAGGGTTATTATCTTTAAATTCATTCATTATTAGACTATATATATATATAATCAAAACAAGAGTGTATTTTTAGAAAAAGACATAATTTAACTCTTACCAAAACAATAGGATATTATCATATACATAAGATTATCCATAGGTTTTTAATAAAATTAATGAAATCCTTGTCTTGAAAATTTATCTAAATCATGCTCTACTTCCAATTATAGAGACCCATAATTCTAATATATAAATATTAAATCATATTAGATGAATATTCATTAAATAAAATTAAGATCAATTGAAAATCAAACATGTTACGCTTATTCAGAAATGTGGATTAAGAAATAACTAGTTCATAACAGATCGACATCGAATCCAACATAAATATCCAAAAACATTACCACTCTCATAAATATCATAATAAAAATAATTCTTATTTTTATGGGGAAGGGATTTCTATGAAATAGTGAGCTTAAATTATTAATAAGGGTATAAATGTGAATATTTAATAAATACATAAGAAGAAAATTTTGAAAATGGTATATTAACATTATAATAACATTTTAAAACCATTCCCAACATATGATATATCATAATTTTAAATAATTTCATAATTAATGGAATTTATGAATACATGGACTAATAACTATTCAAATAAAATGAACAATGACTGTGTAAAATAGGTATAATATATAAGTCTATGGACACCCATATCAATAAAATATCATTTAATTTGTCAATGTTTACTTCCATGACTATCATATTTTATTTGATTCACTCCACATACCATTTATCCTCTGTTAATGTTCACTCCCATGACAATCACTGTGGGAAGAGTCCCATACTGAACGAGGTTCCCTCCCCAATATATTTTATATTAACTCATGATATATATATATTTTTTCAATGCATCAGAGGGATAAATAATTTCAATCTGACTAATAAAATAATAAACGTAATTTATATTTTTGAAACATTATATAAAAATATTCACTTTATATCATATCTCATTGAATGTAAATGGAATTTATAAAAATTAAAACATATCTCCATAACAAAACAATTGTATAATTGATGTGTTTCCTAAAAATTCCTTCATAATATTAATAAAATGTCAACAAAAAAGAATAACGATGGTTTCATTTGATCAAATAAAAAGTAAACCTAATGATATATCATATTATTCCATATTAGATGATAAATTCTTATACAATATCACATGAGTGAGTTCATGAAAAAAATACACCTTTCTCTTTGTAATCGATTATTTAGAATATAAAAATATACCAAATACTAATGTAAACATTTACATTAAAAATATCATTTGAATATTTTCACGCTAGTATAAAATCATAGAGATTTCATGATTTCAATAAATTATTTTCATGTTTTATAAATTATAATAATTATTATTTTCACATTGTATATAAAAATATTATACTTCATTTGGAAAATAATTAGAAGAATCATTTAAATAAAATAAAAAATATTAAATATATATATAAATAAAAATAAAAATTCCATGGAAAATTTTATTAAAATAACAGAAATCATGTTTTGAAAAATGTACGTAGGATAAAAAATATTTTCTATCAAAAACATAAAAAAAGTTGGTTTTCAATAAAAACATTATTTTGGTATCTTCAGTACATAAGGAGATAAAAATCAATGGAAAACATGAATATATTAAAAAACTCCAAGAAATTAAGATACATTATGAGGCTTATAATTGATAGATTATAAATTTCATCATTAAAATATTATTCATACAAAATCATCGTATAGAATGATATTTCAATATAAAACCCCAACCTCAAGTTCCCCTTGATTCAAATGTTATATACCCTGCATTATAATACATTAAAATATATAAAAAATCTATATAAGTGTCATTTAAACCATTATTATATCATATATTATCCACTTATAACATTTAAACTACCATTATATATTATTTCTTAATTAAAATTTATGTTTCCTTATGTTAACTATTTCATTTTTGTAAAAGTTTCTGTTCAAAAATTATAATTATTTTAAAATGATAATAGTTTATTTTTCTCTATAATGGTAAAAATGATATAAATATCATAGATATTAATTATATATAAACTCATCAATAAAATCTAGATATAGAAAAATGAAATACACCATTCATAGAGGTGATTGGATGTATGTACAAATGATTTGTTTTGAATTTTTTAATGGATTGAGTGAAAGAATATTAAAAATACCTCACCTTAAAATAATATATATATATATATATAATCCATAACTAAAACTATTCATGTAATGTGATGATGATAAACAAAATACACCACTATGTGGAAATGATGAACCCTATGAAAACACGAGTGATGTTTTCTCTCTTAGTAATATGGATAGAATATGGATAATGTTTTTTTAAACATACTAATTTAAATTTATTGTATTTAATATAATAAATTAATTAATCAAGAATGTTTATAATATATTAATATTTTTCATTAAATTAAATAAAATTTACTGTAATCAATTTTGAGTTATGCTTTTTTGTAGAGAAACCACTTTTGGACAACACCTTAATACCTGAGTGGCTTTCATTTTTCAACGTACAATTTTCTATATGATGTTTGAATACATTATAGTTATTTATTATTCTAGGTATTTTTTAATATACAATATTAAATGGTGAGAGGAATATAGGAAAGAAGGTTCTGTTTTATGAGCATTGAACCACGGTTTAAATTATATAAATTACTGAATTATTATAAATGAATTTGCAAAATAAAGATACACAAAATTAACCCAATTAAAATATACTATAAGGAATAATAAATTCATACATTTAATAAAATATTAATATATTTAGGTTTTTCATCCACTCATATGTTTCTGTATTAAACCCATGTTATCTCATTTACAATTACCAAAATACCAATGTTATTAACTCATTAAGGGTCTATAATATTTCAAAAATACATGTGATACATAAGTTGAAATATTTTTATATTTTCAACTACATTAAATATAAGGACCAAACCTTATGTAAAATACATATTCATGAATTAAATGAATAATTAAAATTGAGAGTCTTTTCAGGTTTAGTGTTTTAGAGAATTAGGACATAACTATTACATCTCAAAGATTACAAGGTAGACAAATCTACTCAGTTTCCATTTTTTCACAAAATATAAACTCTTGAGCAAAATAGTCATGTCTAGTTACATGTTTTAGACGTCATGACATTTCCTTGATCCCATCCTTGACCGTATTCCACATTATGTCCTATGGAAAACATTTTAAAAACAAGGGATGATCATAAAAATCTCAGTAAGGGTTATAACAATACGGAAAGAAAACATTAGTCCATGAATACATAAGAATCAATGAAATAATACTTTACTCATAAAACATAAGCACCTTAGCATACCTCACTAAATCATAAGATTTACGAATAACTCATAGAAATCATAAGATGTAAAGGTAACTTGAGGCATTCATAACATTCTTAAATAGGGAGTAACCCTCATGGATACGTTTGGAATACCCATCATAGTATATTCCCTAAATATATTTTCAGAAACCTTAGCATTTAACTCCTTTGTATTAACCAATGCATTGGAGAGCTATCACGGGCTCACTCTCCCATAGTTTATCACGGAACCACCCGATTTCATAAAAATTTCCCATGAAACATAACATAATCATGACACTTAAAACATGCATAAAGGAAACATAAAATTTCCACATATCAATCACAAGATATCACATCATGATATTATCATAAATAAAAACATCTAATAAAATCATTAAAACTCTATGAGATAAAAATCTCTTTATACTTTGAAAATATTAAAAGAAGACATTTAAAAGAGATTTTAGAATCAAAGTGTCCCATACCACTTTGAATCTATTGAAAGGGATTCAAAAAATTCATATCCCAATAAATAAATCCTTAAAACCATTTTTAAAAAATGAACATTTATGATAAATGTTTAAATGAATAAATCTTTAAAACCATTTAAAACGGTGTTTTAATAAAAGAGTCCTTTTCTATTTTGAACATTTAAATTATAAGCCAAAAGAAAGTAGACCATTTTAAAAACATTTAAATGACTTTAGTATAGACATAATATACATATGGAATGTCAATGGGGCTGTATATATACTTTATAAAAGAGTATAAGTGAATATCATTAAGAAATGTCTCAATGAGAAGAAATTAAGATGTAATCCAAATCAAGGATCATGCCATTAGAGCAAGGATAAAGAAATGAAATAATTATGTGTAACAAATATAAATACACCATATATGGGTGGATACTCAGTGTAAAAAAATCTTACGTAATCCACACATATTCATAGCTGGATAAAATCAAGAAGTAAAGGCTTAACCCAATGAATTGAAATTGGGTTAAGAAGTTCCCTTGTAAAAATTCGATAGCCTAACGGCGTCACATCAAATTTTAGAAAAAGAGTTGATGAGAGGGATAAAGGGTATATCATCACTTGGAAATAAAATTTACATCAATAAGGATATATAAGAACATATCCCAACATAAGAAGATGTAATTTAAAGGACAAAACAAAAACAAGTCTTTTAAAAATAGGAGGGTGAAAGGTTCGCTTAACAACTTGGGTGACTTTTGAAATGTACACCCCATGAAAGAAGGACTATACAAAATTGATGTAAATACTCATAAAAGACATTATATTATTAAAAGAGTAAAATAATGGGCAGTACATACCCCACTCAATGTAAATGGTGGAAAATCTAGCATAAATCTCACGGGAATAAAACTGAGATGAAAAATCCCATACGAAAACTCGGCAGCCAAATGGCGCCAATTAAAACTTCAAAAAATGGATTTATGAGATAAAATAGGTTCAATAATAATATGAACATAAAAATTACATAATGAGGATATAAAATAACATCCCCAAACATAATAACGATGAGCTTAAAAGAATTGACCTAAAAGAGAGTACTTAAAAAGAAAGAGAGGGGTATGATCACTTACCACAAGTCCGACATGTCTTGTTCATTTCATTATTTTCATGAATAATAAAATTTGGTCAATTTATATTTTGATTATGGACATATTTTGAAGTTTATTATTCAATTAATATCATATACTATCATGTAATAATAATTAGTTAGTTATGTGAGTTCATATTATACGTTTTGTCATTGTTCGGTACATGAGTCAAAAATGATCTTGTTTGAAATGAATTGTCAATGTAATTGTAATTACATCATATCCAGAATAGTATTAATTATTTAAATATAATATATATCCATTATATATTCGTTCTATACTTATTCCATAATATTTAGAGATAAAAAGATATGAAATGCACCATTCATGAAGATGGTAGGTCGTACGTACACATGAACGCTACTTTCATTGCTTTGGCACATTAATGGAATTAAAAATAGATGAGATATATATATATATTATAATTCCAGTATAATATATATGTTATATGGGTCACATAAGTTCAATAATTTCATTATTTATACATTCCATGTATTTCATGAACGAGTCACATCACTTGAGGGGGCGGTAGTCTGCACTTCCTCAAATAAAATTATCGCATTTACACAACATGAAAAGTATAATGGTATGTTTTAAATATAAAATACAGAATCATATAAAGGACCTATATATAATATATATCATATATAAAAATAGTTCCATCATAATGGACATCATGAGAGGTGGTTGGAGAAGATAGAACAATCATCGTTTCATGAGGCAGTAATTCGCCATCCACAGAAACAGTATGTCCTTTAACCATTAGACAGAGGTGTGTGTAAGTGTGGCTCTAATACATCTCGTAAAAAACATCCTAGTATGTTTAATATAATGCAGTTGTTACAAAATCAAGGAATAAAAAGCATTTAGTGGGTTAGAGAAACAAAATAAAACAATAGAACATTTGGGAAGACTTTACCTTTAAATTGGGTAACTCCCCTTGGTTTGAACAAAAAGGGTATATTGAAGAGCTTTATGCCAAAGGGTAGGCTTCTAGGATTAATAGAGGGATTTGGAGAGATAAAATGATCAGATTTTTTCAGAGAAAATGGCTTGTGAGGTATGGGTAAGGAGGTAGAGGTGTGGGCCTTTTATAAGAGGGAGGATGGGCACTCTTGGAAAGTAAAGAAATGTTACTTTATATTAAAATGATTTTCTGATTTTAATGGTCCTACATTGATATAATTCGAGGATAAAATGGTAAGGCTTCGAAATATAATAATTAATTAGGTTTTAGACAAGTTTATGTCTTAGATTTTACATTATCTTTTCATTTTATTTAAATTTTTCATTAATGAGATAATCGTTGTATCATCATGGTGACATAATTAAATTAATATATTTAATGACTAAAAATTATAAAAAATACTATGATGTAGGAAATATTTTTATCTTTCCAATGACTATTTATATTCCAAGAGATAATTTACTCAGAAAAAATTAAAATTGTTTTACTTGGGTGATACATACTTTGGTTATACTTTCCTTTTGAAAACATAAAATTAAAAAGTGTCACTATCACCCCAAAAGTGATTCCATGGGGTCCCAAAGTTTGTCACAAGGCATCCCATGGACATCCATGACACAACTAGTATCATTAGGACACATTTAGGGGTCATTTTTTATTATTATGATATTATTTTATAACCCTTAACTACCTGATTACTAATTAATCACGATAATTAAAGATAATTACCGTCGTTACTATTCATAATTTCCAAAAATAAAAGAGTCTTAATTACATAATTTAGACCTTATGATTCCATATATTGAATAAATTTTACCAAATTACAAACACAGAAATTGCAATAATTAATTTAAAAATAATTCCTGTTGTCAAAACAAATAGCAGGTTTTTTAGAAATAATTTCTATCAAAAGTTTGAAAATTGTTTATGTCCAATTTCTAAGTGAAATTAATCCCAATGACCACCATTGGATTAAATGGTAAAAATATATTCTATTTAAACTTTAAAACCAATTATAAATATAATCTATCCATATAATTAAATTAGATGAAAAATAATTTTTGAAGTAAAATTCAGTATTTTTCACTATTCATTAAAAAATGAACATTGTCAGAAAAATACAAAAAATTTATCAAAAGTAAATTTAAATATCAAAATTCTAAAGAATAAGTTTATTTTTACAAATAGACCTTATAATATTGTCAAAAGTTGGATTTAGAAAAGGTTCACCATTAAAAGGTGGTAAAACAATCTTTTAAAAATATTAGAGTATTTATTCTTAAAATTGGATTCATTTTCATTTTAATCCTTTAACATTTATTGGATAAATGGAAAAATATTTAACAAAAATATGTAATCATTTTTTTGATAGTTATTTTCATTCCCTCTATTACAATGGCTAGGAATTAACTATTTAAAATAATATTATTATATTATTAGTGTTCAACATAAGATTTCAAAGAAATTAGATGTTGTGTATTGGGTACGCCGTTGAGCATAGCATTCCCTTTAATGTAATATTAACATTTTATTTAAAAATATTGATAAACATGAGAATGTAATATTATTTATTTACCTGGGATGTTACATTAAATTCACATGGAAACTATAAAAATTATATGAATTTTAAATCATTTAAAAAGTATTTTTGATTGTATTATATCATTAATGTTTGTTTTAGAACTAATCATTTACATTGAAATTAATGGCATCAATATTTTAATAGAATTAGAATCTAATCATTTTTTAAATAAATAATTTTTTATATTTATATTAAATAATAATGGAAAACAATAATTCATCAATATTTTATTTCATTTATTATTTGTATGACCATTAATTTAGTTTATATTTTAATTTAATTAATATATTGTTTGTTTTTGGGAAGAATTTAAAAAAATTAAATAACTAAAATCTCTAAATAAATTAACTTTATAAATTTAAATCTTTATTTAATACAAACATTTATATACTAATATATCCTCTTATTCCATTAGTAAAAAATATTATAGATATTAAAGTCAGGTGAGTGACATTTTGTATTTACTATTTTATAGAAATAACATAATTGTTATAATCAATGAAAAATGGATCCAAATTCATAAATTAGCACTAAAAGGTTGAGTATGGATGAAATAAACTCATAAAATAAAATAATGGAATGTTTCAGGTAAATAATAGTGCCTTAAAAAATTTATAACCATGTTTTACTCATTTTACCCTTACATGGGTGACACCGTTTTTTTACTGTATCTACAATTTATTACAACCAAATATTATTTTGACCACTTATCCAATTTTTTAAAACATTTTCCCATATATTGAAACCATTTTTAAAATTTTAATTCATAGTAATGGACGAATTTAAATTAAAATTAATCTAAAAATATTTAAAATGAAAGGTTTTCTATAAAAAATGATTTCTATAGTATAAAATGTTTTTTTGAAAAAAATATTACATAAAATTAATTTTATTGACCATAATTTTATAAATAATATTCTAAATGAACTAATTTTACAGTTAAAATCATTTTAGAAAAAAAATTATCTTTGTAAATTAAATAATCTAAATGAATTTTTTTTATTAAAAATTAGTATTTCTTTTCACTCGTTGAAAAATCTATCTACTAATTAAATTATAAAAAATATTACATTATGATAATTAGGAAATTATAATTTACAAAATGAGTATAATTTTTTGGATATATAGTTTCTAAAATTGTTATAAATATATTATATAATTTTCACACAAATATAATTAATACCCATTTTAGGGGAAATTTTTTATAACACTATAATTCCACTAAACATTTTAAACTTATATTTATATTTTCATCCCTACCAAAAACAATTATATATATTTTTTCAAAATAGTTTTCATTCTAATTAAATATTCCAACATAATAGATATGCAATAATAATATACAATATTAATGTTTATTTATAGTCAGAGTGAGTGTATAGAAATCTATGAAAGAAAACAGAAATTAAAGAGATATATTCAAATAAAAAGAGTGTGTCATAACATGTTCATTTATTAACCCTAAATTCATAACAACTGAGTAATAATTCTCATACCTAGTATTAAATGTCAGCCTCAGAATGACATTCCCCTTCAATATAATCTAGGGACGCCAAGAGAGGATATTATTCATTAGAAAATATTAACAAATGGATTTTAGAATAAAAATATTTTTAATATAATTAATAGTATAATTACTATTATAAGTGATTTGAAAGAGTCATATATATATCTGATGGAAAGTCTCATTGAGAATCCCACACTGAAAATAAAATAAGAGAAACAAATGGTGATCTTTTAGGGTACAAAACAGTTATATAGAAACTCAAATAACTTATATTCCTTTTCCTAAAACCCAACTCATGCCATTAAATTTTTGGTTTTTGAAATTTTATTATGATCACTCCATGATTCAATGTTTTATTAAACCCTTATATAACTATGTTAAAAAATATAAATTTATATTTATATTTTTTATATAAAATATAACATCACAAATGGTAAAATTAATGTTTTTATCACATTTATAATTGGCAATTTTACCCGTTTAAACAATTTTATTATAAGAGGATGTGATTTGGAAGATCCAAAATATTATTGAATCAAAATCATCCAAACTATGTGGTAACCGATAAACATTTCTAAACTATTTATTCATGTTTTATGAATTAAATCCTTCCAATTTTTCCATAAAATAGTTTAATTATACATAATTATGGGGGATATAACTCTTAATAAGACACTGAATCCAAATTTGTCTATCAAGGGGGAAAACTGGACTAATCTATCATGGAATATGAATCTCATTGAAGTCAATACATTGGAATAGTATTTTGATAATATCTCGCATTACATTTTTACAATGGTGATAGTAATGATTTCTTGTATTGGCTATTATAATTTTTTGTGTTTATATAAAGCCATTTACCAGCCCAAAATCATGGAAACATTGTCTTCCCTAGATCAGGGTTCCCTACACCACATCCCATTTTAGCTATAAACTGTTATCATGGGAACAACATTTATAAGAGGATATGAGAAGTAATGTGAAGCCATATTAGAGTTATGTAGGAGTCACTTCATCACCCTCGAAGTTTTAGAGATCCCTTTCTGGAAGCTTGTATACCTTCGTCGAATCCTACATCTCCTTCTTCACATATTAATGCCTGTAATTTTATAAATACCTTGTTAGTTTCTCTTGAGTCTCTCCAATTTAATTCATTTTTAATAATATTTAATTCACTTTTTAGAGAATTCAATAAATAGTACAAACTCCACTGGGTTATACCATTTCTAAAAATATTCAAATGCGATTTGTTTCTATGAAAATGAAACCATAGATGTAAGAGTTGTTTTTCATTGTAATATTACAACATCTATCCTTCTTCATTAAATTTTTTAATTTATGACATATAGTAATACATATAGTATGATCTATCAATTTTTTTTAAAGAATATAAACTATCAATGAAATGGTTCAAGTAACAAAAATCATGTCTGGTAGGGTTTTGTGTGAATTTTGAGAGCATGATATTAATTAGTGAATTAAAAAATGATATGTATTTTTAGAGTAAAAATAAATTCTGTAAACTAAATTCATCATTTCCTATAAAATTGACGTGATCCCAAATTCAATACCGAACATGTGTTTTATTTGGAATGATATTCAAAAATGTGTAATGTGATTACTTGTTCTAAAGATTTCCTAGGGTTGAATAATTTTCATCTCTGTGTTAAGTAATTTATCATATGTTTAGAGGCTTAAAAAATTAAGGGATTATAATTTATTGGATGTTAATCTAATTGATAATTATTAATAACTAATTAAATAGTTATTTTTAGATTGATTATTAATTCAATAAATAGTTTCTAACAAAATATTCACATTGTGTTTATAAATCAAATTTCATAAATAAAAGAAGAAAATTCTTCCAGCATAAATATAGTTGTATAAATTTCAAAAAAAACTCTACATTGTCATTTAATTTTATTTTACCATATTTTTTAAATAACATTAATATGTTATTTTAATTAATTCATCATTGAGATATGGTATTAAAAATCCACTCAACATTACATAAGAATTGAAAACCTACACATCATTTGGGAGTACCCAATATTGCACCTTCCAAATTTTATCATTTTTTTGGGAGGAAATTAATTTATTTAAGAACATGAAGGTATTTTTTAATTTTTTTCATTTAGTTATCCTCATCCCGTCTCCTTTCATTTTTCAACTTTCTATATTTTTCATTGGGAATTAATTTTTTTGTTCCATAAAATCAAACATATACTATTTTTATTGTGGCCCTTTTTTCTCCATTACATTTTTTTTATTTATTAGATGAACTAATCCAGATGATCTCTTAGATTTGGACCCTAAGATTGAAAGTGTCCTTAGTCCTCGAATAAGATATTCGCTGTCTATAGGATGTTTTCACATTCAAACGGGCTAGGAATTACACCCTTATATTAACTATGAAATATGAAACCATTCTAATTTAAATATAAAACCTGAACTAATTTTAAAAAATAACAATTAATATAGTAGATATATTTAATAATTAGACATACTATAAATTAATAATCAACAAAATATTATTAAATAATATCTCCAAGAATCATACATTCAATTAAATACTATATTGAAACACCATCTTAAAACATTTCACGGCCTCTTAGTAAAGGATCACACCTAACATCTAAAAAAATATAAAGTGGGTTACTTAACCCTAAAACCAATAACTATATCTTAATATTAAATCTATCCCAGTCCAATATCATTCTCTTTTTATGGAACTATAAAATATTTTATTTATTACAAAAAACATTCAAATGTTACTTTTTGGAATTACTTGTGACATATTTTATTACAATGATTTATTCTAGTATCAAGGACTACTACTATTTTATAAGAGATCTTTGTAATCAATCAAAAACAAAGGATGTCAATTTTTGTTTACATGGAGAGATTCAATAAAATATTTCTGGTTTCCCGCATCATCAAATATGTGATATCCTAATAATACGTTACATATATGAATTTCAAATTATTTTTAGATGAAAAAGGTTGATGTCACAAAAAGAGGGGCACTGGATGAACAAACACTTCTAGATACACAAAAATTAAAATATGAGATTGAAAACCCCCCCAAAAATTTAGCAACTAGAGTAAAATACATGTTAGAGGAGGGTATAAGGAATTTAAATCAATTCATGAAAATAATTTAATTAATACCAATATAGATTTATTTACTAATTCAATGACATGAATTACATTGGCTCAAAAAAATCCCAACCAACTCCTTTGAGGACCTTTCTAATTTTAACTAGTACAGTGCACCAAATAGAATATTTCCCACAACTACAAGAGATAGAGTATTGCACACCAGTAATCCCTGGGATAACATATTAAAAATAGAAAAAACCACATCCCTATAATAAGTATTAGTCTCTAATATAATGCCCAACCAAGGGAGTAATTATCAATTATACATGAGGTATGGCTATTGACAATAAAAACGTCCAACATTTTTAACAAAATATCTGGAGACCTCCCTATTCCAATAAGATTTTTAAACACCCCATAAAATATTTTAATCCCAGTAATTAATAGTTCAATTTTAATTGGGGAATTCTAAACAAAATTTAGATTTTAATAATTATAACCTTTTAAATAAAATTTGTATTAATCAATAGAATGATTTGAAGATCCATTGTTCATATTTGAGAGATTCCTAGAAACAAGTGAGACAGATTACCCCCATCCTCCATGAACTATAGGAAATGAATATAATAAATCTAGCATCCCAACCTACTGAAAATCCTAGGGGGAATACATGTTCCTTCAAATTTAAAAGATGTAAAAAAATAGTGTTACATATGCACCTATCATTTTACTAGGATTCACATTACACCAATAGAACCACCATTAAATATAAACTAATGAATAGCCAAAGGAGGAATATAAATTTTAGAAAAATATGGATGAGGGTCCTGATAAACACATTAAACATATAAATATATATGTATTATCATATCCCACAACCTACGCTCCAAGATTTTATGAGTAAATCTACAATACTAAATTTGTAGTTATGATGAGGATAATTATTAGACAATTTTTATTACATCAAAATCATAATACAAAAAAATGAAAAAATTTGATCTCATACATTTTATAGTTAAATTTAGGTTTAGTGTTTTACAGAATTTGAAAATTATACAACATAAAAAATTCAAATGAAATTAAAATCGAATTTCTACCGATTAATTTTTATTTTCTTTATCGCATTAATTCTTCATCATAAATCATTATAACCTAGTGAAAATGAAACCTAAGAAAGGTGATATTACACTCTTAGTAAGGGTAAACATAATTATTAACAGTTTGATGTCATTAATGATCATTATAAGAAGATAATGGAATCATTACATAATAAATATTCATTAAAAAATCATGAAAAATATCTTTCAATTAATACACGGTTCATAAAATATGAAAACATGGGGAAAGAAACAGTCTTCCTAACAAATAATCACTATCCATGTGATATCAATCTATGTACTGAGAAACACTATAAATTCATATTAATAATAATTTAAACATTTATGTACTTTGGGTATGAATTTCATTTCACACTAACAATCACTCTCACAAGTGGAGTAACCACATGGTTAACTTCCCATTACAAGGAATCAGAGGGGTATCCTGGAATCACTCATCATTGGTGTATCAGGTAACCATGTCACACCCCGACCGCAGATGCCCTTATTTTACTTCTTTTTTTGGTCTCGGTTGGAATTTTTTTAGGTTTAATTATGTTGGCAGGTTTCGCATCGGTGCTCGTTTACCGCGTTGTTAGCAGTGACCGTGCATTCGGCCCGGGTGACCGGGTGTTCGCCCGACGTTTTGAAAATTAAAATTTTTAGATTGACACTAATATAATTATTAGTATTAAATTTTTATAAATATTATTTTAAATTTTTATTAATTAGGATCGTTAATGTACTATGATTATTATACTTATGATATTATTATTATTATTATTGTTATTCTTTTTATTATTATTATTATTATTATCATTATTATTATTATTGGTTTTATTATTATTATTTTATTTATTATTTTAAGGGTTAATAAATTTTATTAATATTATATTTATTATTTTTAATTTTATTAGTATTATTTTTCTGGTATTATTATCATCAGTATTATTATTTTATTTCTATTTTTAATGTTCTATTTCAGATTTTATTATTATTAGTATATTATAATAAAATGAAAAAATTAAACTGACCTAACCCTAACCCTAGCGCCGAGCACCCCCCCCCTCTTTCCCTCTTGCTCCGCACGCCTCCCCCCTGTTCCTCTCTTCTGCCCGCGCGAGGCTAGCCGCCCTTCGCTGCTTCTCCCCCTCACCGCATCCCTCGCCCCCTCCACACCGCCCTACCGCCACACCATCCTCCGACCTCATCGGCCTCTCCCTCCCCTTTCCCTCTCCTGCGCGCAGCGTCGCAGCCACAGCCGCCTCCGCCCCAGCCTCCTTTGGCGCCCGTTGTCTGCACCCGGCCTCTGGCGCCCATCTCCCTGCTCCCGCAGCGACCTCCCTCTAGCGCCGCTCCCTCACCCGGCCTTGCTCCGCCCCGAATCCCAGTTGCGCCGCCTTGCCCCTCCGGTGCCTCGCTGCTACCCGCCTCACCATCGAGTTTTTCTGGCATGCCCTCGCCACTAAGTAGTGACTCTCGACCCCATCGGCAACCCTGCCGGCCCCCTCGGCGAGCCCGGCCTTCGACCAGCGCCTCCGACGACCCGCCTTTGCTATCTGGTGCCGTTTCGGCGCTTCTTCCCTATTCCGGCCACCTCTGGCAGCCTCCGGCCACCTCCTGGATTTTTTCGGGCGCTCCGGCGCACCCCCTCGCCCCACATGACCCGCCTCCTCTGTACGGCGCTATTCTGACATCCCATGCCCTGTTCCGGTGACCCCTCCGGCGTTCCCCATCCCCGCTGGCACCCCTGCTTCACTCCGACACCGCCTGCCGCCGTCCCCCGGTCTTTTCCGGCGCTTCGGCCGGCTCCGCCACACCTTTGGGAGTCCGTGTGCTGGCTTCTCACGGTCCGGTCAGCCGCCATCGTCTTGCGTCGGGCATGGGCGCACACCACTTTAACTGGCGCGCGACCTCGTCGGTCAAGCACATCTACGCTGAGTTAGTCTTTTGTGGCTAATTGTTGTTTGAGTTTATTTTTATATCGTTGGTTTGCTGTTTTTCTATTTTGGTGTTTGTTGCAGTGCGTCAGTGGGATAATTTCACAATGCTGCGGTGTTTGGCTTGCGCGTGCGTATGCACCTGCACGTGGTGTGCTGTGTCGTCGAGTTCACTTTGTGACTTGAGGTATGTTTCCCACTAAGTTTTCCGTTAAATTTAGATTTTATTTACTCCTTGTTCTTTTAATGATTTTTAGTAAATTTAAATGTAGTATTAAGTAGTTATTTATAGTGTGGTGATCTCCTGAAAATGAAAGTTGTTACTTCTAGCATTTCACTAAAAGTGTTTTTTTTGTTTTCTTTTAATTGCGTATTTTCATGGTGATATTTCTAAATGGGTTGATTAGAGGAAATGCATTTTTGGCCTTTAAACATGATTTTAAAAATATTAAGTGTGGTTCTTGATTGTTGAAAAATGTTTTTCTTTGATGCATGGATAAAAGTTTGGATTTCATTTGAGAAATAATGTCATCTAAAAATGTGATTAAAGGTCCGTTTGACTCTTGATAAAAGTGGGGTGTGTTTTGATATTGTAAAATGGGTTTACTTGTGATACCAATTTGTTTCAGTTTTAACATGCTGATTTTATTTTCTTAAATGATGTTCTATGTGACTTTCTAGTTTTCAATGTGATGGTGTGTGTTATGTATTTTGGAAACGCTTTGGTATTAAATGGTTTGAATGTTAAATGATATGGCGGCCTGGTTGGCACTTAATAAATGTGAAGTGATTATACATATATATATACGTACTTATGCGGAATCTCTACAGGGGGACTTCCCTTTGAGGGTTTTCGTGTAGCGTTGTCCCTGTAAGGGGTTGGAAAGTGTGGTGAGATGAGTCACGCGTGCGAGGGCCTCCCACTTACACAGTATTATTAAAAACCCACTGTAGTTTCCTGGGAGTCTTTTAGGGAATCGAGTGACAGTTACTGGCTAACCCCAATTAGATAGGTTAGTCCCCCCTTGGATGGTAGGCCTTGTGGGGCATGCCACTGGTTGGCTATTAGGGCGGCCAATTGGATATTGACTATAGAGTACCATGCAGGCAGGTATTCTGAACCCGAGTACATCCAGGGGTTTTCTAGGGATGTTTAGGATCACCCCTGGTTAATTGATGTTCTTTTCTTGTTTACTTTCAGTTTCTCCTTAGAGATTATACTGTTATACTTTGTGAAAATGGTTTTCAAATGAAGATGTGTTATTCTCTTCGTGTAAAATTTGAAAATGTAACACTTCTTTCTCTTTTAGAATGAATTTGGAACCAATGAATGGAATTCAACTTTTGAAAAAGATTAAGGGTAATGTCTCATTTTTTGATCTTCAAGTGAAACATTATGAAAGCTTACTTTTATACATTGTAGTTCAAACCTGTAATTTATAGATTCCTTATTTACTGGTAGTGCTTTGGGATTTGTTGTTGGGCTCACCTACTGAGTACTTTTTGTACTCACACCAATCTTTTAACTTTTCAGTTACAGGTTCCTTGTGTACAGGTCTTCCTAGTTTAGTCACTCAGTGTTGGAGTGAGGTTGATTTTCAGTTAGGTGGTGACCCGTGGGGACATGTGGAGGTACGTTGGTTGTGTTGTTTTTGTATGTCTATTTTGTTTAGTTTTTACTCTTTTACTGATTCTGGTTTTCTTTTGGGCCAAATCGTTTCCACCTGTTTACTTTTGATGCCCGACACTATTTTCCATACCGGGGGGATCGAGAATGCCCCTTGGGATTTTCCATGGACCAGCTCATGTGATCGGTTCAGGGTCGACCTGGGCTGGTTCGTGACAAAATTGTATCAGAGGGCCCTTGTTATTTGGGTTGTACGGTAGGTGGAGATTAGAACTGTCGGGACTCGAGAGGTAGGTACGGGAAGGATGTCATGAAACCTCGCCCATTCTGCACCTCGAGTCGCTAGGGGTAGTCCGGGAATTATGTCTTTGTCTTTTTCTAGTTTGTTTTTGATTGAAGGATGACAACAGAGACAAGCTGATGTTATATCATGATATCACATGGAGTAGTGACCCATGTGGCATCTGGGTAGACAGTTTGAATTCTTCCTAGTGTTCAAATCTTACTTGGACATGGCCCACTACCTTGTCGCCAGGTTAGGCGTGACTATTAGTCCCTCACTCAGGGGTTTGATGGAATTTGAGTGTTGTTTTTGTTCTGGTTGGTGTAAGTGAATTCTTGGAAATGATTTTTTTTTTGAAAATGGGACTTGTTTCTTTTAAATGACTTTAAACGTATGAAATGGGTTTTATAAACTGGAAGCTTTTGATTTGGAAATCCGTTGATTGCTTGGATTTGGTCTAGAATGGTTTGGAGAGAAACCTCAGGTCCTCTTTGTGAATGTTTTCACATGTGTGTGAATGCATGAAAAGTGTGTGTTGGTGCGCGTATTAATGGAAAGAAGATGAAGACATGTGCATCGGTTCATGAGATTACTTCGGTGTGTATTTGAAATTAAAGGCTTGGCCTTGTCCTCTAAATTGGTTCTTAAATTGGGAAAATGGTTTTGGGAAGTGACTTTTGGTTTCAAAGTGGATTGGTTTTGGTCTTTAAAACGAATGTTTTGAAATTTAAAATGAAAAGGGGATTTTAAAAAGGGGATTTTATTTTGGGTTGCGTTTGTATTTGTTTGGTCTTTGTGATGACTATTTTGATGAAGGGACTTTTATTTATGTTGCTTCGGTTTGATGTTGGTTTTGACTCTGTGTTTAATATGTTGTTCATAAAATGCCTCCCAGAAAGGTCCCTAGAGTTTTTGATGAGTCATGCCCAGTTTTTTGTCCTTATTGGACGTTGACTGTTCTTTATGGTGTTCAGGGTTTGTTAGAGACAACAGAGTGATTTGAATAGGTTTAGCACGTCTTTAGGGTATTGGGAACTCCCGACACTGTTTGAGTGCATGCTGTTTTGAGTCGGTTCGAAGGTCCATCTTTGGACGAGTGAGAGTGGTTCCCCCCGCCATCACGATAAGTTCCAATGTCTTGGGTTTTCTATGCAGCTGTCTTCGTTTGATGGTTTATACTTAAAAAGGGGAGATGAAGAAGATGGAAGAGCTCATGGGTGTTCGACATGACCAATAGATGTGAAAGCGTGTGTTGATAATTTCAAGGATCTTGTATCTCTTTTTCAGAGACAACATCACTGTATCTGATGAAGACTCCTCCCTTCAATGGGTGTCTTTGTCCAGAGATCCAGGAGAGATTTCAACCTTTTTGGGACCATCTTTTGAGATGTTGGTGCATGAGGTGTGTTTAGCCGATTTGGTCTCTAGAGCGCAGACGGTTGGAAATCCACTGTATCCAGTTTCTAATGAAGGTCTCACATCTGACGAGCATAGTGTGTTAGAAGTATCTCTTTCTAAAGAGTCCTCTGTAGTGGCTCTGGCTTATAGTTTGTCGGACCGTCTAATGGTGTACCGTCAGTATGAACATTTGGGCATACAACGTCATCATGTCACACCCCTCTGAAGGTGTGCCATCATTGCCAGTGTCCGGATCATCTAGAGAAGTTTTGCAGGAAGCATCACATAAATAGGATGATGTGATCAGAGAAAGTCAGTGCCCAACTGTGAGGTAGGAAATGCTTCATCCATCAGAGCCCCAGCCACAGGTCTCAGGGTGAAGCTCGTGCACAGTCAGAAGTTCACGGGGGTGTGAAGCCTCAGTTCGGGTTTCGTGTTCAGTGTTGGAAACAAAGAATTAGAGGCCCTTCCATTATTTTTATTCCACTATTAATGTTTTGGTGTTGTCATAGGTTTAATGTGTTGTCGTGAAGTGAGGATGAGTATGTTCGTTTGTAATCCAAACAGTCTAGTTTTCCTAATTATGGTGCTCTGGATTGTGTGTTTTCCTAAAGGTGTGTTTGAATCTTGTGTGATTTGATCTCGGTTTTACTGTGTTCATTTGGATATGTAAGTGTCTTTGGGAGAAACGACATTGTGGTTATGTTCGAGTTTACTTCGTTGGTTAAGTTTCTTCTCGTAGGTTATTCTCAGGTGTTCGGGGTTTTGGTCTAGGTTGAGAGTTCCATGATTTGGTGGAGCTTTTTCGCTCGTTTTATGATGGTTAATTTGGGGTAGTTGGGAGTTCCCGCGTCGGTCCCCTCCTAGGGTGGTATGGTTGAGTGTTAAATTTTCTGCACAGGTTGAGTTATTATGGTGGGGAGAACCCCTTCATGTTCTCCCCTCAGCCTCGGACTTCAGTTTTCTCTTGAATCGGTCGGGTGTGACCTGTGTAGAGTATGGTCATCCAGAGAATCTCAGTTATCTTCAGTTCCTTTAGTTTTGTTTGGGAATGGACTTTAATCTTGACTGACTTTTGGGTTGGTGACTATCTGGGGGAAGAAAGTGTCTGTGGTGGGGAGAATTGTCACACCCCGACCGCAGATGCCCTTATTTTACTTCTTTTTTTGTCTCAGTTTGAATTTTTTTAAAGTTTAATTATGTTGGCAGGTTTCACATTGGTGCGCGTTTACTGTGTTGTCAGCTGTTACCGTGCATTTGGACCAGGTGACCGGGTGTTCGCCCGACATTTGGAATATTAAAATTTTAAGATTAACATTAATATAATTATTAGTATTAAATTGATATAAATATTATTTTAAATTTTTATTCATTAGGATCGTTAATGTATTATGATTCTTATACTTACGATATTATTATTATTATTATGGTTATTATTATTATTATTATTATTATTATCATTTTTATTATTATTGGTTTTATTATTATTATTTTATTTATTGTTTTAAGGGTTAACAAATTTTATTAATATTATCTTTATTATTGTTAATTTTATTAGTATTATTTTATTGGTATTATTATCATCAGTATTATTATTTTATTTCTATTTTTACTGTTCTATTTCAGATTTTATTATTATTATATTATAATAAAATGAAAAAAACACTAACCTAACCCTAACCCTAGCGCCGAGCACCCCCCTCCCCACTCTTTCCCTCTTGCACCGCATGCCTCTCCCCATGTTCCTCTCTTATGCCCACGCGAGGCCAGCCGCCATTCCCTACTTCTCCACCTCACCGCGTCCCTCGCCCCCTCCGCACCGTCCTTCCGCCACGCCCTCCTCTGACCTCGTCGGCCTCTCCCTCCCCTTTCCCTATCCTGCGCGTAGTGCCGCAGTCGCCTCCACCCCAGCCTCCTTTGGCGCCCACTGTCTGCACCCGGCCTTCGGCGCCCATCTCCCTGCTCCCGCAGCAACCTCCCTCTGAAGCTGCTCCCTCACCCAGCCTCGCTCCGCCCTGAAGCCCGGCCACGCCGCCCTGCCCCTCCGATTCCTCGCCGCTACCTGCCTCGTCTTCCAGTTTTTCCGGCGTGGCCATGCCGCTGGACAGCGAATCCTGGCCCCATCGGCGCCTCCTGTCGGCCTTTCCAGTGAGCCCTGCCTCTGACCAGCGCCTCCGGTGACCCACCTTTGCTGTCTGGCGCCGTTCTGGCGCCCCTGCCCTGTTCCGGCCGCCTCCGGACACCTCCCGGCTTTTTTTCTGCGCACCGGTGCACCCCTTGTCCCCCGCATGACCCTCCCTTGCTGTCAGGCGCTGTTCTGACATCCCTTGCCCTGTTCCAGCGACCCCACCTGTGTCCCATTTCTCTGTCGGCACCCCTCCTTCGCTCCGGCACCACCTGTCGGAGTCCCCTGGTCTTTTCTGGCGCTCCAGTCGGCTCCGCCACACCTTTGGGAGGCCACGTACCAGCTTCCCGTGGTCCTTCCAGCCGCCATCGTCTTGCGCCAGGAAGCGGCACACCCGATAATCAGCGTGCGACCTCCGGCGGTTTCCCTGCCAGTGCGCGCCACCCCTTTAACTGGAATGCGACCCCGGATATCGAGCGCATCTGCGTTGAGGTACTCTTTTGTGTCTAATTGCTGTTTGAGTATATTTTTATATATGTGGTTTTCTATTTTGCTATTTTGGTGTTTATTGCAGCGCATCGGCGGGATTATTTCGCAAAACTACGGTCTTTGGCTTGTGCGTGCGTATGCGCCTGCGTGTGGGGTGCTGTGTTGTCGAGTTCACTTTGTGACATGAGGTAGGATTCCCACAGCGTTTGCCATTAAATTTAGAATTTATTTATTCCTTGTTCTTTTATTGATTATTAGTAAATTTAAATGTTGTATTAAGTAGTTTTTTATAGTGTGGTGATCTCCTGAAAATGAAATCTGTTACTCTTAGCATTTCACTAAAAGTGGTTTTTTTCTTTTAATTGTGTGTTTTCCTGGCGATATTGCTAAATGGATTTATTATAGGAAGCACTCGTTTGGCCTTTAAACTTGATTTTAAAAACATTAAGTGTGGTTCTTGGTTGTTGAAATTTTTTTTGCATTGATGCGTGAACAAAAGTTTGGATTTAATTTGAGAAATAGTGTCCTTTCAAAAATGATTAAAGGTCCATTTGACTCTTGATAAAAGTGGGGTGTGTTTTGATATTGGAAAATGGTTTTACTTGTGATACCAATGTGTTTTCGTTTTAACATGCTGATTTGAGTTTCTTAAATTATGTTCTAAGTGAGTTTCTGGTTTTCAATGTGATGGCGTGTGTTATGTCTTTTGGAAACGCTTTGGGATAAAAAGGTGTGAATGTTAAATGATACGGCATCATGGTTGGCACTTATTAAATGTGAAGTGATTATAAATGTATATATACACGTAATTATGGGGAATCTCTTGAGGGGGACATCCCTTTGATGGTTTTCGTGTAGCGGTGTCCGCATAAGGGGTTGGCAAGTGCGGGGAGATGAGTCACGCGTGCGAGGGCCTCCCACTTACACAGTATTATTAAAAAACCACAGTGGGTTCTTGGGAAAAATTTAGAGAATTGAGTGATGGTTTCTGGCTAACCCTGATTAGACGGGTTAGTCCCCCCTTGGCAGGTAGGCCTTGTGGGGCGTGCCACTGCTTGGCTGTTAGGGCAGCCAGTTGGTTATTGACTGTGGAGTACCATGCCGGCAGGTAGTCTGAACCCGAGTATGTCCAGGGGTTTTCTAGGGATGTTTAGGATCATCCATGGTTACTTGATGTTTTTTTCATGTTTACTTTCAGTTTCTCCTTATAGCTAATACTTTTATACTTTGTGGAAATGGTTTTCAAATGAATATGTGTTATTCTCTTTGAGTAAAATTTGAAAATGTAACACTTCTTTTTCTTTTAGAATGAATTTGGCACCAATGAAAGGAATTCAACTTTTGAAAAAGAATAAGGGTAATTTATCATGTTTTTATCTTCAAGTGAAACATTATGAAAACTTACTTTTATACATTGTAGTTCAAACCTGGAATTTATAGATTCTTTATTTACTGGCAGTGCTTTGGGATTTGTTGTTGGGCTCACCTACTGAGTACTTTTTGTGCCTATCTTTTACCTTTTTAGTTGCAGTTTCCTTGTGTATAGGTTTTCCTGGTTTAGTCGCTCAGTGTTGGAGTGAGGTTGATTTTTAGTTGGGTGGGGACACGTGGGGTAACGTGGAGGTACGTTGGTTGTGTAGTTTGTGTTCGTCTGTTTTGTTTAGTTTTTATTCTTTAACTGATTCTCGTTTTCTTTTGGGGAAAATCGTTCCCACCAGTTTAATTTTGACTCCTGACAGTAGTTTCTATCCCGAAGGTATTGGGAATGACCCTTGGGACTTGCCGCAGACCGGCTCGGGTGACCGGTTCAAGGTCGACCCGGGCTGGTTCTTGACAAACCACCCATAATTTTTGTATAAAATAACCACCCATTATTGTTTTGGAATGTAACCACCCATCATTGGTTTATAACATAACCACCCATCATATTTCTATGTACCATTACATTATGATTTCACACAAAAGCATTAATTTAATGAAAAAATCACAGAAACAATCATTAAGGGTTTATATCTTTATCAACACATGGAAATGAAATGAGTCTTAAGTAAATATAATTGAAACGAGATTAAATCATTCAAAAGAAAAAAGTTTCATAATATATTCATTGAATCATGATTGAACCATAGAAACGAATTTGTATCAATAAAAATGCATTTGAAATATGATTAATGTGTAAAAATTAAACAGGTCCCACAACAATCTCCTTGAATAATGGTTATCTCCGAGAAAAGTAATAAGTTCCCTAATAATCCAATTAAATTATGATTTACCCAGGGAAACAAAATAGATTCCATAACAATATCATTGAAACAAGATTAAGAAAATGAAATGAAATTGGTTCTATAACAATATCATTGAAAATGGTTAACATGTTGAAATTAAATGGGATGCATGCCAATATCATTGAAATAATATTAACCCAAGGAAATAACATGGGTTCCTTAACAATATATTTGGAAAAATAATTATAAATCTAGAGAAAGAATTAGGATGGTATATATAAAAAATATCCCTAGTGGAGGAAAATTAAAAACAAGGTATGTTGGTGTTGATGAATGTAAATACCACAAAATAACCTTAAAATCATTTTTGAGGAAAATAATCATTAAACATTCCAATGTGTCCAATTCCACGTCGAAAATTTTTAATCACAATCCCAATAAATGGATATAATTAAATTAAAAATATATTATTAGGAAACTAAGGTAATTCATGATATATCATTTCAAAGGGAATAATATAGACCCTATAATATATAGGAGTGGTGAATATGTAATATGTATCAAATAAATAAATTTGAGACATGAAATCCTTTTACAATTAGGGTATCCTCTGAATTGGAAGCCCAAAAAGTAATATTAATTCAATGAAACATTTAAATACCATGATGTTAAAATAAATAATTATATAAAATATCTAAATGATAGTAGATATACCATATAAACTAATTTTGTCGATACTTGGACATTTTCCTCATAAATGTAAAAAGTGATGTGAATATCCCACAAACATTGTATAATATGTGGTATAATATATCAATGAAATAATTATGTCGGAAAATATTATATTCATATAAAAACATGGAAAGGGAACATAATAAAATCGAAGGACATTTCCCACATATTTTTGGATTATCAAAATCAGTGAAATAAGAGTTTAAACCATTGAACGAGAATTGAGTTATTAAATTCATTACCTTTAGTCTGATTCCTCATCCATCTTTTATATATTACTAAATAATAAACTTATGCTAATTATTTACATTATTTAGATCCATATAAAAGAATATTATTACATTTATATCTCTTATAAAAAAAATTTATTCAGTTACATTATCAATAATTTTTAGGTATAATGATCTGACCATGTTCGACATAGGTGTAAAACTGACTTTGATATGTCATCTATGTTAAATGAGGTCACTATTTTATGTCTCAAGTAAATCACCGTGAAATATTTATCATATTTATAAATCAATTATACATTTAGAATAGAACAATATTGATGGTTTTGAAAAATGAACCAAACATGCGATCCTAGAGATGGTTCATCGTACGTACACATGATTAGCGTTCCCATTTTTTAAAGAATATTATTGAAAGAAGTCAAGTAACATTAATAATTACATAATGAAAATTATATCCTAAATACCCTATTATTTATTTGTAAATTCATATATATAAATATAATTCTTGTTATGTGGTGATGAAAAAAGAAAAATCACATCAGTTTGAGGAGGCGGTACTCCACACAACTATGAACGATATTTTCACCTTTTTACTGTTTGAAATGGTAAAATCAATTTGATATGTTTTATTTAGAGATATATAATTATTTAATTAATATCATAATTATTTCATTCATATCATATATATTTTTATACTATTCCTTAAAATATGTTATGTAATGTGTGAATGTATCACATCACTTTGACGGGGTGGTAGTCCAAAAGTCCTCAAACGATGTTATCATATTCACATAAAATGGAATAGATAAATGTATGTGTAATATAAAAATAATAGATGAATTAATATTTATTAAATAATATATTTATAATATTGAAAAAAAATACTTTATAAATACCAACCATTGGAGGAGAAAAATGTAAAACGAACTACATCACATCACAAGGCTGTATTTCAACTTACCTAAGAATAGGGGGTTATTTAACCATTTGATGGAAGTGTGTATTGGAGTAGGTATACACAATGACATAACTAAATATCATTATATCTAGGATACTTAGGTTATTATATAATAATCAAATAATAATAATTTAATGGGTGGAGAAATAAATAAAAAACTACTTTTTTAAGAATGTTACCTCTTCTTCAGATAACTCCTTTTGGTTCAAACCAAATGACATATTTGGTTTGATTTTTACCCATTTTACGATTCTAGGATAAGAGGATATATTTTATATGATTATTTTTGTAGGGTTTGGAAGAGATAAAATCCTTCAAAGGTGTGAATTAGAGGGGATAGTGAGTGACAATTTATAGTGGAGAGGAGTGGAATTCATTTCAATACAAATAGTTAAAAACCATTGGTTTTCCTCCCTGACATAATGATACAAAAATAGTGATCCAAATTACATAAAATAGGAGTTATGGTAGTTTATTATCTATGAAATGGGTTGTGGAAATTTTTATGGTCATTTTTTCACTTATTATTAATGAATAACCAATTTGTAATGAAATTTTTACCCTAATCTCTGTAATTAATTTTAATTTATTTCACTGATACGATTTGAAAAAAATAATTTGAACTTATTGTAAAATTTAAATAATTTGGATAAAAAACATAGAACCCATTTTTTCATAATTGAATCCCAAAATTGACAGAAATAAATTTAAAATCCATCCCATAGATAAGACAACAAAGATAGTTTTTAAAGTGAAAATATTGAAAAGTCGTATAAGATTTTTTATCTAAAATCACAATGAAAATGATTAAAATGACCTAAATTGGATTAAATGATAAAAATTTGATTTAATAAATCATTAAAACCAACAAAAAATAATTTTGAACACTATATTTTATTTAGATGAAAAATATGTATTCAATTAAAATTTAAAATTATTTATTATTTATCAAAATATTAATGTTCTCAAAAAATACGAAAAATTCAAAAAAAAGTAAATTTTTTATTTACCAAATTCATATTAGAAGTTTATTTTGTCAAATAAATATTAATAAAGTTTCAAAATTTAGTTTTTAAACAAGTCATCCATTAAAAGGACGTAAAGAGGCATTTTAAAAATATACACCTTTGTATTCTTAAAATTGGATATATTTTTACCCTAGTACTATAAAAGAAATTTGATGAATTTAAAAATATTTTATTAAATATATAATATATAAATAATCTTAATATCGTTCAATATATTTTATTAATATAATTTATTATGATAAAATGTTGTTCTCATCATAAAATAATTTTTTTCATAGTTACATATCGTTTATATAAAATTAGTCATTTTTTCACTTATTATTAATTGGTAACAAATGAGCTCATTTTGTTAGCATTTGTAAACTATAAATTCATAATTTTTTTAACCTAATTAATTCAATCCATTCCAATATCGTAGTGATGAATATGATGATAATATTAATAGTATACTATTGTCATGTAAGACTCGTATATGTGTGTGACACAAGTCATTAAATGAACTGAATATTGTGTGAAACAAAAGTTAAAAATCGTTTTGTGTGTGATTCCAAATAATATATATTTCTTTTAACTCAATATTTTAAATAATTTAAATTACATTGAATGAATATATTTCATAAAGTCAAATAATGTAACATTATTCCCACTTAAAATTAATTTCTCTCTTGAAATTAGTTTTTTTTATCATAGGAATAAAATTCATAGAAATTTTTTTTAAAACCCAAAACGTAAAAATGGATAATAAAACATCAGATTAATAAGGGGATATTGCAAAATTAAATTTCATCAGATGATACACATAACTAGGAATACACATAGTTATAATGTGGTGTAATAGTGATAATAATTATTAAAAGTGATAGATGTGGTTGTTCACAAACAAGTGAATGATTAATGGAGACTTATGGGCCTCAATAACATTAATTTGTGATAACAGAAACGGCCATCAGTTCATCACAATTCATGTTACTAATAAAATAATTTCTTTTCAATATCCTTCTAATAGATTTTGAGGAATTATCTTATAATCAAGTCCAATAAGTAAAAAAATAAATATATATACTTGTTGAGTATAATTTAATACTTTGATAAATGTACACAAAAATATCATCCTTTTCACCAAAAGATGAATATTAAAGTTGAATTTTTTAATTATTGAAGCAATAAAATAATATTATAAATATAACATAAAAATAAAATGTATAGAAAAGATATTCCATATATCATTAGATATTAAACAAGACCAAAATGGTATTACAGGGTAATGTAATTCCAAAATTGAATAAACCATTATATGATACACTAAGATTATACATTTATTTATAGTAACCAAATTTCAATATAACGTATTCTATTAATAAATATCCATAAAAAGATTTCAAGCACTTCATGAATAACTTTTAAACCAACAATTAAAATGTATTTCACCATATCTTCTTCCAAGTAAATAACTATTATTCCCCAAACAAATATCAATTTGTATCTGAATGAAATATAATAATAAAATTTAAAAAATTTCATGATATCTAGGACATTATATAGGCTAATAGTAGTTAAAAAAACCCTTATCATCCATTGGCCTTGGGTTCAAGCCCCATCGCTTATCCGAATGTGATAGGTTTTCACCCATCATATTTTTTGTCCACTATTATTAGTAATTCAAAGAATGTAATATCTCACTAAAACTGGTCCTGTTGATATTAGGGGTTACAGATACATGAACCCAAATATCATAAAATATTTCATTGATAGACCAAATTATTTTAGAACATAGTAACCTCAAATGGGGTGTCTAATAATTTTAAATTATGAACATCCTTAATTTTATAGTCCCATGGAAGTATCTATAAATCATAAGATAATATCATATAAAAACATCATAATCTATGATTTTATCTAAAAAAAATTTTGATACCATTTAAAATATCCCATGAACCACATTCTAGGAACAAGTCTAAAAATCCACAACATTAAATTTCCAACTACGATGCTGACAATTGTGACCTAGTTTTTTTTCATCAAAATGATACAGTATCCAATCAAATAATGAATAACTGAAATTGTGGAAAACCATTTCATTATTGAATTTTATAGTAGTATGAAAAACTAAAACATAAAAACATGAATCACATTAAATTAGAATTTATCCACCTTTAAACAACTTTTCTTTATGAAATAAATATATCCTCATCATATGTATGATAACACTTATGGAAAAAACTCATTAAACGAAACTCTATAATTTCAAGGGAAGTGGAAAATTAATAAATGTTGGATAAGAAGATTAGTATGGGTAAATATAAAAATTAACTAATGAACGTCATATATTACCAATAAAAGGGAACAAGGGTGTGATGATATAATAATATTTTATTGATAAATTCGTAAACGAACTCATACCCATCAATACTTAGATCATTAAATATGAAATCATAGAAAATTAATCAAATATCAGAATCATTAATCATGAACCATTTTATACCAATCTTGATAAAAAACATTATAAAATAATAGAAATCATAAGGAAAACAAATATGTACTCGGGTCATAATTTTCATTTCTCACATAAATTCATTTTTAAAAATGGAATAACCATATGGTCAACATCTCTAAATAATTAATTGGAGGGATATCATGGACCCATCCATCATTGATTATCAAATAACCAGCCATCGTTGGTTTATCATGGATACACCCATCATTTCTTTATAATGATAAACACCATTCCTTGGTTTATAACATAACTACCGATAAAAATTCCATTAAATATTAAATAATAATAATAAAAAATATGATTTAATTTCATTAAAAACTAATATAAAAAATAATTATTAGTTTATAACCAAATAAAACCCTGAAAAAGATAGGGGTTTAAAGATAATATCTTTGAAACAGGATTAACCAGTGTAGGAGAAAGGGGTAACATAAAAAATATATTTGAAACATTATTAACCCATATGAAGTAGACAAGATCCATAAAAATATATTTTAATAAATATTATCACATGAAAAAAGGAGTTCTATAATAATCTCACGGAAGCATAGTTATCCGGTGGTAAAGAAACGAGTTCCAAAATAATATCATTGAAACATGATTAACATGTGTAAAGGAAAGGGGGTCCATTATATTCTATTTCAAATAATATTAACTCATGGAAAATAAATAGGTTCCATAAAAATCTTATTGAAACATGATTAACGAAGAAATAATAAATGAGATACTTAACAATCTTAGGGAAACAAGATTTACCCTTGGAAAAGAAATGGGTACCTTAATAATATCATTGAAACAATAATTATCCATCCAGAGAAATAAATATTATAGTGTCAATATAATATATCTCTAGTGGAGGATATGTAATGAAAAGGTTTTTTTGAATTCATGAATGCAAGTACCATTAAAATCTCATTATAAACATCTAGAGGAAAATTGACATAAATCAGTCTAGAGTGTCACATTCCACTTTGAATCATTTTAATCACACCATACATGAATGAATATCATTAAATGATACTTATATTATCATAAAAATTTTGTTTTTCATGATATAAAATTTCATATTCACGAATATAGATCAGAAAAAATTTCTTCATGGTTAACATAGTTTAAGTCTCATAGAAATAAAACTGATATGAGAAATCCCCTTCCAATTGTGGTAACATCTGAATGAGAAGCCCCAAAATTAGTATTCATCAAATGAAACACTTTAATAGCTAGAAAATATAACAATTAATGATATAATATTTAAAAAAGTTATGTATATACACCACAAGAAATAATTAAGTTGTGACTAAGACATTTATCTCAAAGCTGTAAACATAGAGATGAAAATACCTTATAAAGATCATATATTTAGAGTCATAAAAAATATATGAAAAAATTATGTGTAAAATATATAAATCCATATTTTTTTGGAAATACGGAATAATAACATCAATGTAAATTTAAATTATATTTTCGGCATTATTTAATCAATGAAATATAAGTTTAGTAGAGTAAATGGATGTTGAGTTATGAAATTCCTACCTTGATCTTGATTCAACATTCTTTTCCACTTTCATCCAGAAAATTAAAATTATTTCAATAATTTAGTTTCCTCAAATCCTTTTAGAGATTTATGAATAAATTTATTTCATTTATAATTAATTTAAATAAAATTGTGTATTATATAATGTTTTTATCGGATGTTCTCACTATATTCAGCTTATGTGTAAAAAATAACATTCATTGGTTGATAGTGGTCAATGAGGATAATATTTTTTAAAAATACATGATAGTAGCCCTTAAATAATTTTATAATTTTTAAATAAATTATACTTATATTATTATAATTGAATTATGGTTATGAAAAATGTACCAATGTCATGGTCTTGGTGACAGTTGGTTGCAAGTACGCATGATTAACATTCCCATTATTAAATTATCCTTATTAAAATATGGTAAGTATCTTTTATCATTCCATAATTAATATTATATCCTAAATAATATATTATTTTACTATATATAATTATATATATATATAATTTATGAAAAAGGATGAATCACATTGTTTAATTGAGGTTGTAGTCCATAAGTCCATGAACAACTTTATAACCTTTTAAGTACATTAGATAGAGAGATTTAAATGATATCTTATATGTATAGATAGATATTTATTTCATGACTGTAATTGATATTTCATTTTTATAATATTTTTTTAAACACATCATTAATATATTATATGTAATATTTGATCATATCACATTGCTTTAGGGAGGTGGTAGCATACTCATCCATAAATGATGTTATCGTATTCTAAAAAATGGAAATCATGAAGGTATTTAATATATAATAATTAAATAAGTATTAATATATTATAAATAGAATATTTATCATATAAAAATTATTTTCATTATAATTTCAAGCCGTAATATGGGGTAAAGGAAAAAATGAATGACTTTGTTTAGAGGGGTTGTAGTTCACCATACGCACGAACGATGATTTCATTACCCATTTGGGAGAAGTTTGTTTATGTGTCAGTCAAAACCAAAATACAAAAAAATATTGGCTAATTTATCGTAATATGGATATTATATAATAATATAATAAGAAGAATTAGAGATGTTTAGAATGAAATAAAACAAAACTTCTAAATAATGAATGTTTCCTCTTCTTTGAGTACCCCATTTTGGTTTGCAGAAAAGGACATAATTGGATAGCTTCCTACCCAAATTGAGTAAAACAAATTTTGAATTCATTAATAAATTTGAAGAACCTTTTTGGGTGAAAACTCAACAGAAAAATATTTTGGGTGGAATCTTTCAAGACTTCTTGTTATACTATTATTCGATTTTAAATCAGACCATTTCTTAGTAAAACACCTTATAAGCTTTGGACATGCAAAAAACCAAAATATTCAAACATCAGAGTGTTTGGGTGAAAATTATTATTTTTTAATATAAAAAATAAAAAAATATTTGAACACAAATCTGATGATGTAATATTCTAAGGCTATTCAACTACCCTTAAGGCTTATAATATTTTGAATAAAAACACTTGTACAATTGAGAAAATAGTACATGTTAAATTTTATGAAACTGATCAATTTTATGTTAAACAACTTCATCCTACATCTTTTGTTTTGTTTTTAAAAAAATATTTTAAACCATTGATATAAAATTCCTTTAATATGATGAATTCTCAAGAAAATGTTTCTAAAGTATTCACTCCATATGACATTCTTCCCTATGTTGATGAATAGTTTTAAAAAACCCAAGCCAATTATTTCAAAAGAATCTTCATAGTGATAGTCTCATTGGTGATGTAAATCAACCCATATGAACTAGAAGTTATTTCAGAAATGAAGTACAACATCTAGGATTTTATTCCCAATTTTAACCCCAATATCCTAATGGTCCTATGAGTGATTAATATTGGATAAAAACTATTCATATGAGATAGATAAATTAAAAAGGAATAATGTATGGACCTTGGTTCAAAGTCTAAAATTAAATTTTTAATTGGATTAAAATGTGTCTTCAAAAATAAATGTCATGAAAATGGAGTTATTATTATAAATAAAAAACATTATTTTCTAATAGATATATTAAAAAAGAAGGAATAAACTAAAAATAAACTTATTCTCCAATAGAAAGACTTGAATCTATTCGAATTCTATTAGTCTTCACAGCATTCTATAACTTTAATTCTTTTCAAATAGATATGAAGTGTTCTTTCCTAAATGAATAAGTTCAATATGATGTTTATGTAGAAAAATCTCTTGTTTTTTGAAGACACAAGACATCTAGAACATGTTTTTAAATATACAAATGAGTTATATGGACTTTAACAAGAACCTAGATCATAGTATGACAGAATTATTGGATTTTTATTACAAATATTTATCATTAGGGAACTATTGATCAATCAATTTTATAAATAAGGGAAAAAAATGTTCTGGGTGTTCAAATTTATGTTGATGACCTTATATTCAGATAATCTCCCAAATATTTAATCGATTCATTTTTTAATCTTATGAAATGTGTGTTTGAAATGAGAATGATGGGTGAGTTAATATTTTTCCTTGGTTTTCAAATATCTCAAAAACCAGAAGGAACCTATATATCTCCACATATGTATATTAAAGATATTCTTTAAATGTATAGTATACATACTCCAATAGGTACCTTGAATACCCGAGATCTTGATGCAGCTATGAGACCAAAATATCAAACATATTTTAGTGTTATGATAGGAAGTTTACTAAACCTAACGACTAGTCGTCTAGACTTAATGCTCTCAGTATGCATATGTGAAACATATCAAGTAAATCCCAAAGATTCCCATTTAAAATCATTTAATATCATTTTTCATTATTTATAATGAACTATGGAATTGATACATTTATAATCTTCTTGAAATGATTTAAAACTAATATTTTCTAATGTTGGATTTGGTGGTTGTATAATGTATAGAAAAGTATTTCAACAACTTATCATTTCTTAGGAGATTCTTCCGACTCTTGGTCATATATTAAAAAACACTCTATAGAACTTTCCATTACTGAAGATGAATATGTATCAGCTAGAAGTTGTTGTTCTCATGTTTTTTAGATGATACACACACTCACTAATTATGGAATGTGTTTTACTAAAACTCAGATACTATGTGATAACACTAGTTCCATTTCCTTAAAAAAGAACGTTAAAATCACTCTAGTTAAAAGAACACATATATTAGACATCACTTTCTTAGGGATCACACAAATAAAGGATATATTATTTTACAATTCATTGAAATGAAAGAACAACTTGCAGATATTTTTACGGAACCATTACCTTCTAATAGATTTTAATATTTTAAAAATTGTTATGAATGATATCTCTAATGTAATCATTCATATCAACTTTTTAAAAAACAATTTTATAACATTAATATTAATTTTTTCATAGGGATAGTAAACTATATTTCATTTATTTATTTATTTTGATCCCAAAAATATTTTTTCAGGACTTAAAAAAATATTATGGACTCTTATAAAACTTTTTAGAATCTGTGAATTTTAAAAAAATCATATAAAATATTAACATAACTTCAGAGAACTATAAAAATTAATCATTATAATCTATTAATTCGTAACATTCAATTATGTGTCATGGTATTTTAAAACATTTTTTAAAAACAACATTAGATTCATCTTCCATTAAATCTGATTTGACGTCCTAAAACCTCAAAATATCAGATCCCATTAAACCATCTTTAGATTAATCTTAATAATAAGATCACAATTGATTGTCTTCAACCAAGGGATTAACCCTAGAACATGATCCTTTATGTCAACCCATTTAAAAATGTGGGGACCCCCCCCAATGTCCCATATTGAAATATAGAGATTTATACATGAGCCGTTGCTACCCTTCAGATCCACCGTTCAGTTTTCTAATCCCCTATCTTAATAATATGAATGTCTCTCTCAATAACTTCTCATACCTCAATGCATTTCTATAAGGATCATTATGATTGGTCTATTTTTATAGAAAGGACAGATGGTCAATATTTTATCCTTATGTTTGATTCATTAATAAGAAAGATCATAAAAGTTTAAGGACATGAAATTGTTTTCATTGTGAATAACAATGGATAATAATATCCATTTTATGTAGTTCCTATAATTGAATTCTATCAAGAAGTTGAGTTTTTCCTGAAATGTATAAGGGGGACTGTTTATTTTAAGTGTTATGGAAAACCTATTTTATGTTTATTTTGGAAAGCAGAAGATATCTTAACAATTCAATATGATGGTGAATCTTATTATCCCTATCGTAAGCTGTCAGATTTTGAAGGGTATCTCAAAAATGATAAGGCTATTTATTTAATAGAAAATCATGTAGTAAATAATCTCAATCCTTCATAGCATTTAGCTAACTACATTATTGTGGCATTAGGAATTAAAGTTCTTTTAATACTTGATAAAAGGAGACAATGAAAATATGAAAATAACAAACATCTTCATTATGGATTTTCTATTTAATGTACCAGAAATTAATGAAGTCCAATATATTATACACACAATAAGTAAGGAAATGGATTGGTTGATAAAGTCATAGATTCTTATCTTTCCATCTATCTTAACTATGTTTTGGTAAACTACATTAAATCATTCTATATTCCTTGCAATATAAAATCAATGATGTTCATGTTTCTTTTTTAAGTGATAAAACTCTTAAAAGGATGAAATAATATTTCAGTGACTAGAAAAGTGAGATTATTGATTTAGTGGGAAAGGCAGGACAAGTGGGGGAGAGTTCTATGTGGGATCCAAATAAAAAAATCTCATGTCTCAGAACCATATATAACAACAGATGATTCTGAATCACTGAAGACAAAGAAAGAGAATTTTTTCCCAGATGATGTAGTAGCAAAGTGGAGAAAGGAGAAAGATAAAAGTAACTACGGAGATCCATTGTTTGTGTTAGATCTACCTGAATCAAATTCATTAGAAATTTTAGATGCTGACGAAATTGAAATACAAGCCAAATTGAAAACGCATAAGAAAAAAATAACTGAAGAAGAGTTAAATCGAGCCAGGATGAAAGATATAGAAAAGGCCTCAATACAAGTTTTTGTCTAATAATATTTTCAATAAGAATCTAAACTTCCCCAATAATCACAGCCAGTCTAAGTAGAGAATATATCAATATATAATGGAAAAGAAGTTTTTTTCAGGATTGATTCCAACTATTCATGAACAGTATCCAGAAGAATAAAAACAATATAATAGACAATAAAAATAAAGTGATGATTATTAACAAGAGATCATTCATACAAAAAGAGAGAATAAATTCTAAAAAATCATAATAATAACTTATGAACCCCAATCTTCTAAACTTTCCTCAGAAGAGAAATCCGTCCACATATATGATAGTCAAAAATACAATGTTGTTGGTACTAGAGTGCATCAAATTCCATATAATGGTGATGTTGATGGTGGTGTTCATTGTAAAGAAATTGATGATGGATATGATGGTACGAATAGTGATGAAAATAATGATGATGAAAACAAAATAATTCATATTTCTGATGAAAATAAAATAATTTAGAGTCCAGGGAAATCAGAATCTACGAAAGAAAAAGGGAAGACAATTGATGATGGAACTATTAAGAAGAATGATTTAGAACTAGAAAGGGATTCCCCTTCCTTGTGAGATGATTTTGTTGTTAAATCCTTGAAAATTTTGGTTAACCCCATTCCATACTTCCCAAAAATTGACTTGAGGGACTGCAGAGATAGCAAGGCAGAAGATGTATCCAATATTTTGTGGATCGAGGGCTTACCCTGGTGTGGGTAAGGCATAGATTCTTGAACGCATAATACATGGGAACCATATAAAAGGTTGTTTTATACCTTACTATTTGGGTCAAATAGAAATTATGAAAGAGAAAAAATTAATTTTTATTACTAGTATTTAATTAAAAGGCAATAAAAGGTCCTTTAAAAAATATATATCTTTTTATGGTTAAAATTTGGTTTTATTCATGTATAAATCATATCAAAATTATTTTCTGAATATAAAATATTTATTAAAAAAATTTCATTAATACCATTCACTAAGAGTGATTAATTTAATTTATTAAGATGAAATTCTATTTTGGTCGTAAAACATACTTTTCTATAAATACACATCATGTACATTCAATTTGTATTTATATTCATTAATATTTAATTCGTTACCAATGAAATAATTTTATAAATAGGTGTAAACTATATTTTCATAATTTATTTAATCTCATTGATTCAATCCACTCCAACGGCTTGATGATAACTTTGAAAATAATAATAATAGAATATTGTTCCCATGTTAGACTTAGGTTTTCCTACAACATATGTCATCAAAGGAACGTGATTTTGCATGCAATGAAAGATAAACATTGGGGTTTTTATGCTAGATATATCATTTATTTCTTGTAAAACAATCTAATAGTGAAAATAAATTAATTTTTATGCATATATTTCATAAAATCTCAAGATGTTACATGTACAAAAAAATTAGATGGTTAAAGATGTGATTAAAATATAGATTTTAGATATATTAAATCATATTGACATCAATATCCACATAAATCAGTAAATCATTAAAATACATAGTTATTACATGTTTTTAAATGATGTGTGCATAAATAGAAAATGGATAAATGGAAATTAGTGGATAAGACATGTGAGCAATGTATACTAACTCATCTACCCAACCATGGAGATTCCTACAAGGTTTAAGGACCATTGGACATTCACAAATCCATTTACCAATGTGGAGTTTCATTAATCTACAACATTATTTTATTTTATAACTTCTATTAATGTCCTAATTTAGTTAGAATTATCCTCCTAGAAATTTTTTCTGTGGAACCAAACTCTGTTGGTTGTGAAACTAGTGAATTGTTCCATAGCATACCTCATAGTTCTCATCAAGGATTTCCTTGTTTGAGTATGGGGAATAATATTAATATGGATTTAAATGTGGTGAATATAGATGATGATCAAGAAATTTCTAGTGATGCCATCATTCAATGAAAACCCTTCCTGAAAACATTCCTGAAAATAAATAATCTTTTTGACAATGCAATTTTTATAAATTTTAGAGATGAGATCGTATGATTTAATATTTCAAAATCCATGAAGAATCCCTCAGAGCACCATTCTTAATTCTAAATATCCCATTATGAAACATCTAGTAATAAATCTCAAAATTTTGATTCTCAATATTTTCTAGATGAGGATCCTTCAGTTCGTAGAGAGATAATAATTATTGGTTCTAGTTTTTTGTCATAAAATTTTATCAAACCTATTTCTCCTGAAAAATTGACACACATTTCTGATTCTTTTGTGGAATCTTTTTTTAATTTTGATCATGTACTTGTTCTTTGTGAAATAGATTTCAGTTTTTCGTATAGATTTGATGAATTGGTTACTAATATTTGTGATTAATATTTGTTATATAAACTTATTTGTTCACATATACGAGTTCCCATATCATTTCCATCAATACATAACTCAGCTAAACTTGAAATCAATCCATTTAAGCCAAAAATTAAATATCCAGACCTATTAAATGATGAAATATTTCACATAATAATTGATAGAAATCCCTTAATTTAACAAAAGCAAAAATAAAACTGTTAAATTATTTATGGGAGAATATTAGGAATATTGTACTGAATATAAGAAATATGCCACTTATTATCACTTACATTTTAATACAACATATTCTTTTGTTGGATATGTCTTAACCGGTTAGGCAACCAAAATTGAGAATTCACACACCACTATTGGATGTTTTGAAGAATAGGATTAATGTTTTCTTGATTTATATATCATTTATCCCATTTTAGACACTTTATGGGAATCTCAGTCTATGTTTTACCTGTGAAATGTTGGTTTAATATTATATAAAATGAAAATGTAGAGTTAGTTCATGTGAGAGTAAAAAAAATTATCAACTGTATATATATTATAGGAACAAAAATGAATCCACTTCTACGGAAAATTTACCACTTCCATTCATTGACCAAATCCATGAGATACTTGCAGTTTGAGCAAATTGTATGTTCATGGATGGTATCTCTAACAATTTTCAGATTCCCATTGTAGTAATGGACCGCGTGAAGATGAAATTTACCTACCTATCTAATACATTTTCTTACTTTAGGACTCTATTTGAAATTTTTAACACCCTAGGTACCTTACAGATATTCATTGGATGTTTATTTTCTAATTTACCTTAGAAGTGCATGGAGGTATTTATGAATGATTTTACTTTCTATGACTCTTCATTTGATGAGAGTATCCTGTGTTTTGGAAATGTGTTCTGTCACTACATTTAGAAAAATATTGTTTTGATCTTTGAGAAATGCCATCTCATAGTAGATTAGGGAATTCTCCTAAGATATTTAGTGTCATAATATTTCATTGAGGTTGATAAATATATGGTGTATATCATATTATCCATTCCATGTCCTATGTGTGTGCCTGATGTTTAAAAATTCCATGGACTTGTTGGTTTTTATCCTTGCATCATCAGAGATATCTGTAGGATCTCTCTTCCATTACCTCGATATGTTAAAAAAAATTAAAATAATTTTTTATGATTCTTGAAGGTTATGATTTGATGATATAATGAATTTTATAAAAACTCCATAGATCATGTGCATCCTATGGAGTGACATCCCATTTGAGATTGTTTTCATTGTTTTAAACTTCATAGTCAGGGAAGTATTATCAAATATGTTGGTAGTGTGGTCCCATGTAATTTCTTATACATCAAGGACTTATTTCTTCCCATGAAATTTACAACATAGTTGAAATAGAGTTTCTCACTGTTATATTTACATTTTTAAAATGTATATTATTTATTATGATCAAAAGTTGTTGTATTCTATGACCAGGAAACATTGAGGTACATCCTCAAAAATCAATATCAAATTCCCATACATATTCATTGGATTCTCTTTCTTAAATAGTTTTACATGAAGATAATGTAAAATAATATCTTATAGAATCTGGTGGCTAACCACAAGAGAATGATCACTCACATGTTGAAGTAGTATACCCTATATTAGTTAACACATCGGGATTGTTTATGTAATGATAATATCTATTTAATTTAATATATACATAACTGGTATATATATTTAGTGAATTACATGTTTGAATATGATATATCTAAAAATCTAAAGAAAAATAATATCTAATATTCATATAGTGAATAAATGTTTTATGTTTAGGTTGATCAGTTCCATTGTCTCATATAAAGTGACCATTTTATTAAGAGATGTGTTCCTGGTCCGGAGTTTGATTCTATTTTGAAGGTTTTTAATAATACTTGCGGTGAGGACATTAGACTCCAAAGGGGGGCTATGATGGACATAGACTCTATATTATATTGAAATACTATGTTTCATGATTATAATGTGTTTTTTAAGTCATTCTCTTATTTCAAACACATTGGAATCATTTTTAGGAGACATGATATTCCACAACATCACATATTATATTTCGTATTTATCATGTATAGGGAAATGAGTTTATGGGATTGTGGCTAAGATAATTAGGATTCGTAAATATTATTTCTAATATTTTTTTATTAAATTAGTCTTTTAAATGGACAACATGAATGATGGATATCATTATTTAGTGTATTTTCTCATTGCATAAATGTTTTATAGGTTTGATGTTATAAAGGTAATAATCAGTGATATAGGAAAACCTTTTGAAACTGAATTTTGGCATCCCCTCTACGAAAAAATGGATTGAAAAAAAAACATCAATATCATACAATTCCAAATATTTAATATAAATTTATTGATTCTACCCACATAGTTGAAACAATTTACTTAAAATTTTATCCCACAAAATGCAATGTAAAATAGTTTTCTCGAAAATTGTGTTTTTTACCCAAAAATGTACTTTTACCAAAATATGGTATATGGATCAAAAAAATTTAGTTATTTATAATATACCTAAACAAACAATTATAATAATCGGTACGCCAAAATATCAATGTATGATTTTTGGATACAAGAAATATGTTTCCATGGCCATGTAATATCTGAAATAGGTGTTTATGTGGATCCAGAAAATATAGAGGTTGTTCTCTATTATCAACATCCGAAGAACATCATTGATATAAATAGTTTTCTTGTATTTATTAGTAATTATTGATGTTTTTCTTTATTTTTAATGATTTTATTCATCAAGGATTGAATATTTTAGGAATAATATTCCATTCCAAATGAAAGATAAATTTGATAAATCTTTTTAAAAGGTAAAAGTTAACCTTATATTTGGATGAAGCTTGATTTTTTTGGAATCAAGAAAGGTTACATGGTGTATTGTGATGCTTTAGGATCCTAGTTTGGATGTGTTCTCTTATAGTGAGATCATGTTTTTACTTATATATCAAGGTAGATATGATTTTATTAGATAAATTACCCAACAAATGATATGGAGTTATTTTCAATAGTCTATGATTTGAATAATTGGCATCCTTATATTTTTTTGGAGAAATTTAATGTATTTACGATTCATAAGAGATTGAAAAACATTTTATCACAATAGTATTTTAACCCAAGACATAGAAGATAGATGGAGTATCTAATTTTTTTTTTATATATATATAATGGGAAAAATTCAGTGAGTGATGCATTAAGTAGAAATTCATATGCTTAGTTAGAAAAAGAAGCTTCAAATTTGTGGCAGTTGATGTCAGTGATAGAAGACATGTACTTAGAATGTGATGAATGAGGTGATGTTTTAGTTTTCTTTTAATTTTATTTTGTTCTTGATATCATGATGATAGTTAAAGAGGCACATGCATCTAATGCAGAATTTGCACCAATGATGGTGAAGCTCAATGGTGGGAATACCATTTGGGGTAGGATACTTGATAAGAGTTTAATGTTGTGGGTTAGAAATTGGATGTTTTTTCTTATGTATTTTAGAAAAAACTTCATCATGAGTAATACTATTAGATATGGGTTGTGCATCCTAGAATATACAAGATGTATTGGCCAGTGAAAGAATAGTTCTGGTCGAACAGTATGAAAAGGTAGGTGGGTGAGTTTATTATGAAAAGCCAAACTTATGATAAAGTTAAGGAAGAGTATCAATGACCATTAGTTTTGTTGCATCATTTACCTATTCCTATGTGGAAGTGGGTGTAGATAGTAATGGATTTTGTAATAGGTATCCAATGAATAATTAAAAAACAAGATTATGTATTGGTGTCAGTGGATCAACTCAAAAAATAATCTCATTTAATTCATAATCCTGAAACACATACAATGGAGGACTTAAAAAAAATTATATCCAATAGTTGGTAAAGAAGCATAGTGTTCCATTTTCAATCATGTTAGATAGAGATCCGTGGTTTTCTTCTCATTTCTATAAATCCTTACCAAAATCCCTTGATACATAGTTGACATTGAGTATTTCTTATCATCATCATATAGATGAACAATCTCTACAGATGAAAAAAAATGGTGAAAGGCTAGTTGTAGGATTGTGTAATAGATTTTGGCGTCATTTGGGATGTTAATGTGCTATTAGTGGAGATCTTATATAAAAAATATGTTAGGAATTGTTTCAAATGGATATGTTTGAATCATTGTATTTGTTGTCTTATTATTCTCCACAATGTTGGGTGGAAAGTGTTGAGACATCATTAATTGGGCTGACCCATTTCCATGAAACTGTGAATAATATTCAGTTGATCAAAAAGATAGATGTAGATGGAATAAAGTCAACAAAAAGCATATGAAATTCATCATAATATGTCATTATCTTTCGAGGTGAGTAATCATGTGTTCTTTAGAATATCTTCAAGACATGTTCATCAATGTTTTTTGGTATTAGTGTAAGTTATATCCTCAAAACATAGGCCCTTTTTAGATACATTAATTAGTTGGTGAGGTGACGTATCGGTCAGAATTTACCCCATGGTTAAATGTGTTTCATAATTTGTTTCATCTATCTTAGGTGAAAAAGTATCATCCTTATCATAACCATTTGATTTGTTGGGATCATGTTGAACTAGAGACAAATTCTTTATTGGACCACATCCTAGTGGGGATTATAGATATGCAATAGAAAGAATTTCTTGGAAAATTCTTCATTCAAGTATATGTTTTGTAGAAACATGTTCATATTTAGGAAGGGACTTGGGAATAGTTGAACGAAATTTAAGATTAATGGCCATAACACTTCTGGGTAAGCGATGGTTTTCTACATTCCCTGGAGGTAATGGACAATGTTCTGGGGAATATATCACCCAAATTTATGTTTCGAAACAATATAATTATTTATTTTCTTTATATAAATTATATGACTAATTTTTTGGAGATTTTTTAGAACATTTGGAGTGTTTTTAAATCTTTTCTATAGTTTCATAGTCAGTGTATGATTGAAAAAACATTAAAAAAAACAATAAACCATGCACAAAAAGATCGTGTCAATGGAGAAGGTGCATGGGTTGTGCATAGTTTTTGCTATCAATTTGTAAGCCTAGGAAACATGTTCACCATGATATGCTGGTCTTTGGAATGGTTGGAACATTTTTCGAAAACCGTGCAATAGAAGAATGTTAGGATCATCCTTGAGTCAGTCGGTAGTGCATAGTTAGAACATGGTTTGGCTAATCATGTGATTAAATGTGTAGGTGTTAAAAGTGAAGTCCAAAAATTATGGATCTCATTTTTTTCGCCTCTATCCCCAGCATTTTTTCTACTATACAAGATTAAATCAATATTATCTATTCCCAAAGGATATGGAAGCTTATCCTACCGATCCAAAGGTGATTCAACGGCTTCTCTTGGAGATTTAATGTTGTATTCTCATAGTAAGTGTTCTTTCTTGGATGTTCACGGTTGTTTATCTTAGATCTAATTATCAATCTCTATATGTTTCATATATTTACATCCTCTATGGAATGATCTATGATATTGGATTCCAAATATGATTATATTTTCTATTCTTAATGATATTGTGTGATATCTAAGGCATGTTTTGTCGATTCAAACAAGTTTTGTTGGAAATTAAGTTTCATTCATCATTTTTATCATAAAAACTGAGTTAGGTGGATTCACTATCAACTCCTCCATTTATAACTTGACTTCATGTTCTAAAATTTTTAAATAGATTGACATTAATTGTGAAATTTTTGTCCAAGGAATGATAGAGACCTTCTTTATTGATGGTTTTTGGATTTCTAGGGAATTTTGAATTTATTATGCTAAATTCTTTGGAAAATTATTTTAAAATGTTGATTTCAAAATACCCGTTTGGTTGGATTTGTTGAAAAATAATTTCAATATAATTGTTGTTTTATTTAAACTGTTTTGAAATTGATTTTTTTTGGCATTGAAATAGGATTTTCCTTGAAATGGGGTTTCCATGGACTTGGGCATATATGGTTGTGTGTGTTCATATTGCATTTATGAGGTCATTTTGAAATATATTTTTCATATAGACTCCATAAGTGTAATGATTCATGTGATTTAATTACCATTTTATGACACGGTAGATCCATGATAAAACACTCATTAGTATTGGACTTTCATAATGATGAATTAATGGTTATATGTTTGGGTTTTTTATTCGAATGGGTTACTCCGAAAATGAATTCATGAAGTAGTTTTAGATCATTTTTTGCTTTCATTCAAAAGAACTTGTTATTTTTTTGAGAAACCAATTTTACTAAGGAATTTTTTTTAAATTTAGATATAACATCATTTTATAATTTCTATTATATAAACTATTTTATATAAATATTATGACATGTTGGTGCTTGTGGCGTGAATAGGGTAGTCATTGGGGGAAATTTATTGAGTTTAGTTACTCAAACTTGAATTATCACTTTGGTTCTTTTTTAGATGTCATTTATTGGGACATGGAAAAATGAAAATATCACACATAATTATATTTACATTGTTATACTAGGGATTTTTGGTGGATTTTCTGCATGGATCATGTTTAGAGCATTGGAGTTTGTCATTAGAGACTTTATGTTATTTCTTCTTCTACATACATTGATATTGTAGTCTTCCCCTGTGGTACTTAGTTTTAGTTTGAATTTAATTGTGATGGTTTTGTAGATTTTCCTTTCATTGATAATTGGCATAATGTAGCGGTTTGTTTTGTTGTGGTGTGTTTGGTTTACTTCTTTTATTCTAAATTGTCAAGTATTCCCCCACATATATCAAATACCTTCTGCATTTATTTGTAGCATTTGGAATTTTGTGGATGTCCCTTTAGGCCATGTAACTTCAAACCTCCTTCTCAAGCCAATGAGGAGGGGTGATATGTTGTAGATGGAATTTTTAAGGATTCAACCCTTAGGGGTATTGATAAAAATTTATTTTAAGACTGAATATAAATTCAATATTTTTCATTGTGATATTGGAATTGTAATGTATCCATTATAATATACAATGTATAAGTAAACCAAGTTGTTTTTTTCAAACCATCAAAATAATTATTATTGATGATGGTTTTTAGATGATATGAACTTGATTAAATAATAAAAATAATTACTTAGACAATCATATGTAACTTATACCTTGACTCGTATAGACATTATGAATTAATTTCAAAAATACAATTGAACATTTTATATATAAGATACATTTTATCATATTAATAATACAATGGTCCTAAAATGATCGATATAAAATATACTGAAGTATTAAACGAAAAAAATATAATATGGAATAATTTTAAGATAATCAACATGAAATATATGTTTATTTAATTATATATTAAAAAATACATTATTTAGCAAGGAATTCGACCTATGCTTTTTGTTATGAATTTATTTAAGGTACTCAAAGATCAATAAAATTTCAATGGGTTATTTAAATTATTTTTGGAAATTGTTAAAAAAGAAAATATGTATTAATATAATTTTTCTTAAAATTTTTATTTCGACATTTATTGTGAAGTTTCTTATTTTTTTCACATAAAAAATGCATTTATTTATTTGTAACTGAAATATTATGATCATTGTAATGGTTCTTGGTCATATTATTCATTTCATTAAACATGTTTCATATTGAGCACTATTTTTTCTTTTATAGAGGGTAAATATTTTCACATGAATGTTCTTTAACATAAGATATATTGTATTACATTGGATTTAAGAAACCGTATATTATAATAATTTTTTATGGTCTTTTATTTGGATGTAAACATAGTTGTAAGGGTTTATTCTATAAACATTTTTTTGAATTGTATATATAAAATCATATAATTAACATAAATTTTAAAAAATATTTTTATGTTAAATTTTTTATATCTTATTATGCTCCAATTCTATATGGAATTTTCATATTTTAATCTTATTTTACTTGTTTGGGTAACTAAATTTGTGGAGTAATTTTTTTTGGAAAAATGGCCTTATTTTCCATTCTTTTTGGGAATCTTTTTCTTGTACATGCATGTTATCAAGAAATATATCCAATAATTTTTTTACTATAATATAATTACTATATAATGTAATTTCAAATGGTCAATTTCGTTGTTTATAATATTTTTCCCTGAATCACATTTTCAATTTTTAACGTGGACATTTTTTATTTCTATCAAAAGTGTCAACGAAATCATTTTTAATTTTCACTAAATGAATTTATTTTTTCACCATCTTAACTATAATTTTCATTGAAGATTACATTAAAATATTCCATGGAAATATTCAATGAAGTGACGTTTCATAACATTCTGAATATTGTTTTTAATCAATTTTTAGAGGAAAATGGTATTTCTTATTTTCTGAAAGATAATTCATATTTTCCTTATAAAGTTTATTTCTATTTACTTTTATTTTTTAATGTTTCACTTCGGATATAAATTAATGATACCCTGAATCGTAAATCATTTCCTGTCACATGATAGTCTTATGGTAATTATTAACTAGCCAAAATATCGACATTTCATATTTTAGTGGCAAAAAAATGATTATTATTAAAGAATGTTTATTTTTTTATAATCATTAGCCATTGATTCCATATAAATTATTCATTATACTCATTATGTCATAAGTTGGGAATTATATTATATATACTATCAATGAATCAGTTGGTGTTTCTGATTATTTATTATGTTATGTCATTCATGTATACATTTTCCATTCATTATATTTTTATGGAATATTTCTAATAATATAGATTTCATAATATGGTTCATGATTTATTTATTCTATGATATTTTGGATTTTAAAAATTCAATTACTAACAATTTCATCTACCACTTTTCTAATTTGCCCATGTATAAGGATATAAAGTAGAATAATATTACTAGTAAATTTTAAACTGTATTATGTGTGGATAATTTTGTATATGATTATAAAGAATTATTATTGAATAAGAAAAAATATGTATACTGGAAAAGCATTTGATAGGATATAAATGATATGCTTTTGGTTAAGTGGTTATTTTCCAAATTATATATCATTATAAACCTATAACATTATTGGTTATGTATGTAAATAAATAATTCCATTGATTTTTATCTTATAGATGGTAAACAATTTGTTCAGTTTACTTTTTATAAAAAACATTATTTAAATATAATATTTTTATCCCAAAATATGGTTTCACATGTCTTGGATACTGTAGATGGTATCATTTAGGTTATTAGATATATTTTGGGATTAAAATGTTACATTTTATGAATAATTATGACTTTTAATTACCATCAAATGTTAATAAGTTCTTAGTTTATTGTAATATGATCGACATAGATAGTTGATTGATGTTTTTTGGAACTATATTTTAATGAGAATACTAATATTTTAGGAGAAATTTGTGGGACTAAATGAAAAAACCATTGGGATTGCCATGTGGTTTTGTAAAAAAAAATTCAAATAAAGAGTTACTACATTTTTGGAACATTAGTGTTAACATCAATTGAAAAATTTGTTTGTGTATTTATTTTGTGACTAACTAAATAAGGTTATTTTAAATAATTTCATTATTTTAGGATCATTATATTACTAGTATATGATTATATGTCATTATGGATTAATTTAATTGAGGAATAAATCATGAGTTCTCTTTTGAAAAGTGATATTTTTTAGATTTTTGAAAGGGTGAGTTTGGATACTTTGTGAATGGATTGGTATGTTTTGGATATCATTTTTCAAGGGAATATAAATTTTTTTCATGGTACAAGTGAGTGATAAATGATGTTTACAAATAATATATATGTCTATTATTATATAATATGTGACCAAATAATTATTATTATATAGTTTTTAATTCGATTAATCATATTTTGAAATGGAATAGGATTTAGATATTTTTGAAATGATATTGGTGTTATAAGAGATTTATGTATTAAATATTAAATATTTTTCATATTGTGGGTTATCAAAACACGTGTTAATTTTTTTCATTAATTTTTAATAATGGAATAATAACTTTATTTTCATTTTTTGGAATATATTATCTGATAAATTATAATATTAAATGATTCATGAATGAAAAATTCATCCCGATATTTATCATTTGAAATACCAGATGAAGAAAATGTGGAAAATTAACCATAAAAAATCTAATATTAAATTATTTTTGAATTTAATGATTTTAAATTCATAATTTATGGTTTTTAATTCAATATCATGATTGTAAAATAATTTTTTAGAATTAACAGGAGCACGATAATATTTATTGAAATTAAGTTTAGTATATCACTCAACTATTAAGTTATGATTTTGAAACCTATTCAAATATTTCAGAACTATTATGTAATAAAAATGGTTTATACATATTTATGATATACAATGATTCCTAGAAGTAAAACATAAATTATTTACTATGATAAAAAGAACATCTACGATTAGAAAAACGTTATGATACTTTCATTTTCTTAGAAAAAGTTCAAATATCGATGATGAAATTTTGTATAAAGGGGGTAATGTAGCCCCATAGTGTTTCCATAAATAATTAACCTTTAAATAATTACTATTTTTGATAGCGTATAGAAAACATAACATTGATATCAAATAATCCACATTGTAATAAATATATAAAATATTATTTAAATATGAAAATTATATTATATCCATTATTTTGGTGGGTATAAATATGCTTAACACAAATATGAAATACATGTTCAAATTGTTCCTTATTTTCATGTATTTATTTTTACTAAGTTCATAATAATATGAATTACATTAAATTTGAATAAAAATAAATACAAGTCTAAAAGGGTCATTTCACTATAGAATGGGTTTTCCTTATAAAATATATTATCATTTAAAATATAAATTTATGATTACAAAAAATAATGATTGATAAAATGAAAAAAAATATTATAAAAATTTATCAAATATATTTTATGGAGAATTTTTCATATTTGTTTATAATTACTAATTTTTTTTGTGAGTACTATAAAATGTAAATATATATTTAAAAATATTAGTTCATATATTTTATTTATAGTAATATTAAATTTCCAATTGTAATTAAGTTGAAATTTTACAAATGTTAATATATTTAATAAAATTAATTAATTTTTAATCAAAATTATAAATTATTTTGGTATCATCTCATTTTTATGCTTAATATAAGTACTATTTTTATAAAAATGGATTTATTCATTGTTCCATGAATTAATATTAAAAATACTTTTTCCAATTTTTTAAAATAATTATTCTAAATTGGATAAATATTTTGAATTAAAATATAAGTAATATGAAATTTGAAATATTTAATTCTAATTAAAAATCAATAATATTCATAACAAATTGTAACACGAGAAAAATAATCTAAAGAAATGTATAAGTGTTAAATCAATGATTATTTCCCTAAATATTAACAGAAAATCTATATAAATTGAGTTGTTGATATTGTTATTGAACTAATGTGTTATTGGCTTCACTAATTATCTAATTTGGATCCACATTCTAAAAAAATTAATAACATTTACTGTTAATAATATTATATTTTAGAAAGTATCTCATTATCTCAAAACATATATTTCCATGATAAGGATAGAGATATAAATACTATATATAGTAATATATATATTTATATAATGAATATAATTCATCAATATTTATTTCAGTAACTTATTTTTAATTTTTTGTTGTGATATAATTAAATAGAGCTCTTATACATCGCTAATGTACTGCTTCTTCAAGAGTATTGAAAATCACGGTAAGTAATATTAAAAAATTTTAAAAGTGACGTGTATTGGATATTTTAGTATCTCTAAATAATTTTAAGGAAAATATTAAAAATAAATTTGTTTTTATAAATTCATAATACAAATAAATTATTATCATGGGGTCTTTAAGGTCAAATTTTGTGAGTAGTTCTGAAAATGACATCAATGTTTTCCATTGAGATGTATTCTATTTCCTATACAATGAATTTGTCGTCAAATTTTTCATATATTTATATTCCTCGTGGTTTAATGAAAATTAAAAAAGAATGAATCATTTAGAGTAGTATTATGTGTGGAGGATTTTATTGGTCATTTTGAAGACTTATTTCGAAATTATAAAAAGTTCTTTTGTAAATTTTTTCATTAAATAAGAAAGATATGGCATATTATTTGAAATTATTTTCATTATTCAAAAAAATATAAATATAAATTGGTCTTGGGTATGTATGGGATTCCAAAAATTTCATGATTTTAAAAATTATAAGGTTAACATTAGGCCCACTATGTTGGTATTAGAAACAATATGTAAATTTTACATTTTTAACAATGGTACCATGTGTATGGGTTTGGTATACTACATCCTTCAGCTATTCTTTAGTGGGAAAAATATCAAAATTAATAAATTATGTTTATTCATTTTCTCCATCAAATTAATATTAAACATCAATTTCATCAGTCGGTGAATGCTAATGTGTATATATTGAAATAAATAGATGATTAATTAAAATAACTAATTGGTTTTATATCATACAAGATGCAATAAATAGATGCAATTTTCTTCATTCACCGGTTATATGAACAAAATGAATCTAAAAACAAATAATTTACATTAATTCACAAGGCTATAATATAATAATATTTATAATTCCATGAAACAAATATTTTATAGATAAATTTACACATTTTACTTGTTCTCTATCAATAAATTTTGAAACTAAAAAAATAAAATTTTATAGGGAAAACAATTCAGAAGATTTATTATTAGTTTAAAATAAAACATGATTCATAATAATTTTTTTATGTTTTATAATCATGTTTCTGACTATAATATTGATTTCCATTAAATTGTCCAAAAATCTATATGAAAATGGACATAATAAAAATTAGATTAGAACGAATATTTCATAAGTATTTAAGCCTCTTATTTAGTCATATGAAAGAGTTATCATTAACAGACATTCAAGTAGAATTCTCATCTAATATACATGATTTTATCATTTTCTTAAAAATTATATAATTTCAGTATAATGAAAATTCATTTATTAATTCATTAAAATAAATATTCTATTGTTGAAAATTCCCATCATATATATTGTAAATATGAATTCCAAAAAGGAAATTATTTTCTCCCATGAGACTCATATCAAAATAATTTGACATTAAATTTAAAAAAAACATATAAAATAGACTCACTATGTTATGAATTGAATGTTTCTTCTTTATTTTCCACCTTCAATGTAAAAAACTAAATCAATTTTCAATTTAATTCTGGGTTTATGAACGATGGGAGGCCTTCAGGATAGGCACTACAAAATAATGAACTAAAAAAAGGTTCTAGGAATTTTTAATTACCTAGAGGCATGAAACTAAGTACCCAATTGAAGTAGTAGTTTTTTATTTTAAATATTAAAAATATCATAAAATAGATAGATCAATGTCAGGCACCCGGAAAGATGGGAAATTATTCTATAAAATCATATTAGAAAAGTTCATTTTCCCCTAAAATATTTCTAACATACCTAAAACATAAGTATCATCCATTTATTTTATATTTTTTTCTAAAAATATGTTCTTCCTCTTTAATTTAATTTAAATACCTTTTACTATCAATATTCTTAGGTTCTTAAGAACCACTAAAAGGGCAGTAGAATCAGTGTTCAAATTCTCATAATTTCAAACATTTTAAAAAAATCCCTTTGTAAATGTTGGAGTGTTGTATTTTTCTTTATTATATATTAATCTCACAGTTATGAAATGATATGAAACTAATTCAAGGATAATTTGTTTTATGGGGTTCAATATAGGTGTGTGAGCTAAAAACATTCCCCAGAATCCCTTAATGGTTCTTGTAAATTCAGTATAATAGAAAATTGAATATAAAGATCCTTCTCTTTATAGACTCTGTTAATCTCTTGAATGATATGATTATAAATGATTCAACCAATTACAATTTTTTTTGTTATTTTACTAAGATAAAATGGGATTGAATAAATTTCTTTAGTCCTCACTAAAAGGTCATTTTGAATTTATCTATTCGGTTTGATTGTTTGGTAATTCCATTTGATGGGATTCCTACCTCCATGTGGTATTCTCCAAAAACATTCCTCACAGAGACTATACATGTTGTCTATGGCTTTTTTAATAATATTACCACTTTATCACATAGATTTATTGAAGACTCTATCTAATATTATATCTATATAGTATTGTTGAATGATAAATCTATCCAATTATCTCTTATTGGATACAGCGTTAAGTATGACTTCTAAAATTACTTCTTTCTAGAGATACTCAACATCAATAAAATATCATACTTTTTAAAACTATTACCTTCTCAAATATTGTTCATTAATTATTCTACAACTATATATATCTTATAATTTTTTTACCACATAAAAATTCCAACACATATGAACATTAAACCTTTTTTTTACTTTAATAAAATTACTTTATAGTTGTGATAAAAAGAGAATGCTTGAGAAAAAAATTCATTTTCCAACTCTATGAAATATTACTATTTGATTCTAATAAATAAAAATATATTATATAAATTTCTTATAAACTTAGTGACACCTCATTATTTTTAAACTACGATCACCTTACTGTTAAGGTTAACAATCTATATTTCATATCTCATCTCAATAATAAACAACTATATAACAAATTTTAATTATCAGAGAAATAGAGTTTACTATTTAAATCAAATATTCTCAAAAATAATGTCAAGTGAAATGTTTTTCTAGTGAATTATTTTGGAAATCCTCCATCTAGTGAACATATTATTTAAATCAATAAATTTTTTAATAAAAATAAATCTACTTGGTCAATAGTCCCAGTATAAATTCCATCTGTAAAATAAACTCCTCTCAGTGCATCATCTTGTAATAATTTATCTAATAATGTTTTAATGAGTATCTAATTCTCATCATTATGTTGATGCCCTCTCAATCTGTTGAACATCAAGGAATATATTCTAATTTCCTCCATCTATTATCTTTTACAAGATATCCTCCACAGATTCATTATCATATAGATAATCATATGATGTACTCAAACCAGTTCCTTTATAAATCAGTACTCATCATGACATAGTATTTTCAAACAATATAAAACCTATAACAAACACTACACTCCGAACTACATTCAATTTTTATTTCTAATATATAATCTACTATGATCTGATGTACTCAATCCATTTATTGTCTGGAATCAATTTTTAATCTTCCTAATATGTTTGTCACCATATATTATCCCAATTATATTGTTAAAACATCCATGATATGTATGATTTTATCTATAAAATTAAAAATATTTGGTAGAATCAATCTAGATGGTCCATCTGGTATTATCGTATTCAAATTGTATTGTTGCATAAATTTTTACTCCTATAATATCTCAAAATCATTACATTATCATTGGTCTATCCAATGGAATTGTAAAACATATACATTAGAAAACTTCTACATATACATCCATATAACTCTATCTTTAAATCCATGTGCAGTGATCCATGTTTAGTATTCAAAGACTATTGACATCATTTTTGGTTTTTGTCCCGTTTAAAAAAATGGAACTATATTATCAATCACTACGAAAATATTCGTGGTGGTATAAACATTGATCTTGGTGTAGCGTCATCTGACAGAAGAAAATATTTCCAAAAATAGATAAGGAACAAATTACTTCACCTCCTTGAGAAACTCATTATTTTGGTTTTCCAAAACATCATATGTAGTACATTCTTAGCTACTTCAATAACTTATTTCACACCTAGTTTCAAAATAAATTTATAATATGATAATTTGAATAAGAAATCCTATTATAATAACATAACAATGGATCTTCCCTCTACCCCTTGGGAATTGAATGAAATATTCAAAAAAGATTTATCATTATTTTAACAACATATTTTATTCCCTAGTTATTATCACTAATATAACCACAAGCATTCCCCTAGATAATTTCAATACACAACACCATTAAAAATGAAATGTTTTTTATGTAATTACATTCTTTGTTGAAATGAAATTTCATGTTCATCATATGATATACTCCTATTTAATTTTATATTCTATAAACATTAATGTTAACAATTACAATATAATCATACAAGAAAAAATGGACTACTTATTACAAATATTAACTTACACTACAAAATTGCAATCATAATACAATGAATTTAGGGATCCACATATTTATTGAAATTAAGATCCCTTTTATGATGTTTTAACATATAGTTGTAACACCAACTCCTCAAATCATTATCGTTGTAAATATTTGGTTCCAAAATTACTTATTTGATACATGGTGGAAATATAATCTAGTATAACATCTCCTCTAAATTCCTTATCTTCTGTGAAATGACTAATAATATCAATGTACTTTGATCCCTAATGGTGTATTTCATTATTTTAATTATCAATAAAACATTTTTTATCACAAAAAAACATCAACAATTTGAAAGGATTTTATCCCAATTAAAATATTTTATAATTCAGGTATATAATTTTTACACAGTCATGGGTCACAAAAACAAAATTTCATTTACTGGTCCCCAATGTTTGAGAACACTATTTCATTCAATTCCATATCTCAAAATATTAACTCTTTAAAACTGCTTCTCCTGACCCTGAATTTTTATCAATTCATCCTCAATTTGAATCATTATTATTGAATATAATTATTTTTATATAAAATATTCCAATATAAAACATAACAATTGATTTTGTTCTTTTAAAAAATATAAAAATTTCTTCTTCTCAGACATGGGATTTTATTATATCACTATGATATCGTTATCCGAAGGTAACAACATAAAAAATGTCCAAAAATGATTTAGTAAGATAATTAATGTTTCTTATCAAATTCTAAATGTATTTTAATTTCACATATTTTCCTTTATATACATTTATCATCATATATATAGAAGTATAGGTAGAGTTTTTTGGAATCCCCCATTCAAATATTTTATTCCTACCCCATTACATAATTTTCATGTGATAGAATAATGTATATTTTATTTTGTTGAAATATTATCCCAGATAGAATGTTATTTCTCTAAGCATTGACATCTTGGGTTTTTTCATTATCTTTGTAGATTAGACATTACCATAAATATATGTATCGCCATAAAATATTATTTTATCAATAATAAAAACAACATAAAGGGTACCAAATATTATCTCTTACATATATTTAAGTTTTTATATTAATTTTATTTAGAAATGATCAACTGCATTGTAGAGCTATAATGATATTATTAACATGAATGAGGTGTATATTTCAATCCATATAAATATTTATTCTACATAAAAATTGTAGTTTACTATTTATCATGTACAAACCCACTAGGTTTATCTTTATAAAAATCTTCATAAATTTTACAATTTAAGAAAAATGACATATAATCCATAAAATATGCATTATAGAAATAACGTATATGAACTACCAAGAATTTTCTATATGTTTCATGTCTTAAAATAAAAGAAATAGATTCATTAATATGAAGATATTATATATTTGAGATACATTTTAAATTAAGTGATTTTTTGTTGGAAAATTTTCTTTTTTTATTCTTCTTGTTTATGACAACCCACATTGTTACTATTACATCTATTCTTAATGGTTTTTGAACAAAATCCTAGATGTTATTTCTCTTTATCTGATCACACTAAATATTTATAGAATCAACCCACTCATTATGTTAATCTACCATTTAAAGTAATCTCATTTATACTTGTGAGATTAGTGATGTCGTTTTTGTATATCTTGCCATTATTCTCATTTTGAAAAACACTTTCTGAATTTCAATGAGGATATTAGTTTTAAAAAAATTTAGTAATGTTTTAATATTTAGATATTTTCTTCCAATCAAACATTCCCTAACATTATATGTGTAGGAGAAATTCTTTACAGTGGTACGAATGATGTAAATTTCTATATTATCTTCTCAGGATTCCACCACTATGTCTTTCAAAACATCATCCTTATCATATACAAAATATTTTTTAAGGATGTTGAATTCGCCTAAAACCTAACTTCATAAAACATCATCAAATTTTTTTGATTTTATTCCATCAATTGTAACATCATACATTGTATGAATATCACATGAAAATTCATTCTTGATATTTTTTCCAACATTCCAATTTAATAATTTATGATGGTTAATAAGAAATGACTCCTAAAAAATTAAATATGTCAATAAATATTTTCTCATATACAACATATCAAAGGAAGTAATATTTTTTCTATATTCTATATCCATATGTTTTTTATATGAATACAATTACTAAAGGCATCACTCCTTGGAATATATGATTTTTTTAATTCAGGCTGTTTATTCCTTCACATTTCCACTACAGTAATATTTTCCATTTCCCCACTAAATTTTATTGATGTGTGTATAATCATATATATTATTTTTTGATTTCATATTTAATTAAATGTAGATTTGATGCATTATTTCAATATTTTTTTCAACTTTTATCTCACCACATCAGTATATAAACCCCTATATAAATTTAAACATCAATTCTAATATATATTATTATTATTACAATTTCAAATTATTGATTCAAGAAAATTATATTGGTTATATGAGTGGTTTCATCAATTAATGTGATGATGTATATAAAATCATTTTTTATTGGTGTCTCATCGGTCTAACAATATTAGAATGAATGAGATCATGTGGTATGATCGATTGGATTTAAAATTTCTTAAATATTCCACTAACGATAATTACAATTTAAATGGTTGTGAAAATAAAATAATATTTTCTGTTTAGTTTTATAATTTTTCAAAAAAAATCATATGTATAAATAATTCTAATAATTTTCTATCCATGATGTCTATGTCCATGATTCCACTACTTTCATAAATCTTCAATAATTAATTACTATTATAATGTTCTCTAACTTGAAAAATAATTTCATGAGTTTATTCACACAACATAGATAATTATTTATTTTTTTAAAAACCATTTATAATAAATAAATTAGTAAAGATAACTTCCTTAAAATTTCCATTTTATTGGATAACAATATCTAAGAGTTTTTTATCTCATAATTAAATATGGCTTCTTTTAATTATAATTTCTAAAATTATATATTAGTAGATCAAAATACTCTAATTTATATTTTTCTTTCTTTTCTGAATCTACCTTCTCCTAATTCAAATTATTCAATACCGTTACCAATATTAATGTCATCTTTATTATGTTATGGTGATAAAATTTCTTGAATCCATGGGTTGTTTTTTCACGAACCAACTAGGATTAACCCTAAACCGGTCACCCAATCCAATCTGTGGCATTGCCCGATGTGAGTTTCCAATCCCCACAGACTAGAAACTATTGTTGGGAATCAATATAGTACACAAAGGTATACATTTTCCAAATAAAAATAAATTAAATAATAAGAGGAATAACGGATCAAAAATAAATAAATATGGTTGTCAAACACTTCATAATTTACACTAAAATAGAAAATTTATCAATTCGAACATGAAGGCTACACCGAAAAACACATTCTAAATTTAACAAATGAAACATCTCCATGTGACCCTGAGGGTCACCCTAAAATCCACAACCATCCATCCTTGAGGCAATTGAACCTTATCTAGATCCTGTAGAAGAAACTAAAAGGAAGACAATACTATAGGTGTGACTATTAAAACTCAGTAGGTAAGAATATCTCAATATACTCCCAATGCATAACCTTTGAAAAAGAGACAGTGATTTTTGGATGTAAATATGTTATATATTTATAGGGTTTTCCCCACATTTCACGTAAAATAATTCAAATCACAATCCATTTTCATTATAATTTAAAAAAAAGATTCCATTCATGGGGTATAGTTATACTCATTGGAAAAAAGGAAAAAAGGAACATAATAGGATACATATATTTCTCATGAATAATGGAAAATGGAAAAAACACTTGTTATTTTAAAACATCTTTCTTGAAACCTCTTTAACAAAACCATACATTTATAATTTATCAAGAAAACACCAAAACCAACCACCTATAATTTAGTCTAATTGAGAAAGAAATGGGATAATGATAATAATATCAGAGAAATGTATGAATACCTAGGAACCAGGAGGTGAACCAGAACATACAATACACATGATTCATCCCAAATTCATTCCCAAAACAATGACATCATAATGCCCTAACACCCGAATTTCAACCAACATGGCCTGGTCGAAGGGCTTGATCCCATAGTAATATACCCATGTATCCACCTTCTCTAGGCAACTAAATTGTAAAATAACCCTATATAGTGCATTAATTGTTCTCATAATTATTTTTTTCTATGATAGGTTCCCATTTCATGTTCACAAATGGGTGTTTCATGCAATGACAAACAACAAACTGTACATACAGTGTATCATATAAGTCACACAAACCGGAACCACCCCTACATCCTCAAGGAGTAGTCCCTTTCTTTAAAATAGTTAGCACACAACTGCATTCCCAAACAAGGGACACTCCCACATCTTTTTCAACCAACAAGGAAATTGACATAATCCATGAAGGGTTTTCCAATAAAATCATTTCTATAGTGCCAATTGGGCCTCACAATATATTCACATATCAGTCCATTTTATAAATAACCCTGAACATGCCATTTTCAAGAACAAAATACACTGTGAAATTCCTTTATGAAACCCAATAACAACACCTAACTTATATAATATTTTTACAAGTTCCAAATGGTCATTTCAACAATCATGTGATATGAAAAATCCCATTCCAACCATTTCAAACAATTATGACCAAATATAAATCACCTCATTTCACATAATCCATTATTATAAATATGGTACGTCGCTATTTGCAACTAAAAAAGGTGTGAAAAATCAAGAAAAAAATAAAATAAGAAATTTAGAGGATAGATACAAAAGGTTCCAACATCAAATAACTTCTGTTTCAACAACACCAAACCAAATTTACTCCACAATGGTTTAGGAAAGAATTAAAATCTGCAAGGAACCCTAGGAAGGAAAACCAAACATATTAAAAAAACCATTGGCATTCAAATCAGCCAAAAAATCCCCTAGGGTTAGAGGAGAAGAATAAATTGAATAAAATCTAAGGAGAATAATAAAGAATCCCAAAATTTTCGATCCTGGTGAAGAATCACCTAGAAATCAACATGAATCCCACTTAGAGGGGATAAGAGGTTCTAGAACCACTGTGGGAGTCATCTACGAAGGATGAGTTATAATGGGGGTCAAAGGGGAGAAACCATAATAAAAAGTAATGAAAAGAACACTGAAATACTCTTTCTTGAGTGGGTAACATGGTTTGCTTTCACATTATACAAAACTATGTGATTTCTCACTATTTACTGTTGGATAGGCTACACACTTTGGATACATGGTTATCTAAACCATTCACAAACCATGCGAACCCTACACACTTACTTCATGGTTAAACTATATGTGCCCCTTAACCATGAGACCTATAAAAAATCACCAAAAATATCCATTTTCACCCCAAAACACATCTTACTCATGGGGATAAACCACACTACAACTGTTTTCCATAAAAAGTTTCCAAAATGAGTGTTGCGAACCCATTTTTCCTTGCCAGTTATTCTTCAAACCTTCCTTTTAGCAATGGAAAATGACAAAAGCCCCCAAAACTTTTGAGACTAAAAACTTAAATCAATAACACCTAAGACATCAAATTTAAACCCAGAACTCCTTGAACCCAGGATAAAAATAAAGATCCAATATATTATTTGAAACCAAGGATAGAATTGAACATACAGGTGTTCCAATTCCCCCCACCATTACAATTTCTTCCCTTTGAAATCCAGAACATCTTCTAGTTGATAAATCCAAAACTAATGATTTCCACATCCACATACCCCAACCTCTCAGTCCTAGAATACCTCAACCACATTCTAACATAACTCAAACATCGTTCCTAAAATTGTGCAACAAACCAAAACCACTTCATACTAGACCAGCATCTGAATTTAAACTCCATTATCAACCAGGGAATGGGGAATGGTCTCCCCACCATTAGAAAGCAACTAACACTGATCATATATTAAGGGAACTTCACCAAGACCCAAAGTGGGTCTCCAAACCATTAATAACAATCTATTTTAACTAATAACATGATACAGCATGGAAATTCCAACATGATCCTATAGATGAACAATCACACTTGGGCTAAAACCCCCCACCAAATGAGGAGGAGGGTGGGGGAACGAAAGAAACACCAGTACAAATAATAACCAAAACCAAACTAATCCACAAGGAGGAACAATCTGCATTACATAAATCTACAACAAGAACATTTAGACCAGCCACTACCCAATAGAGGAGACATGAAATGATCCAAATATCTCCACAAGTCTGGTGGTTTCTAGATGACGTGAAAAGAATCACTCTGAGACCTATAGTTGGATCCCAGATGTTTGAATCATTTGATGCCCTAATTTCCAGAGATTGCAACCTTTGATTATTAAGAAATTAATTTTAGAGATAAACATAGGAGACACATCTCTTTTGAAATGAATAAATTTATAGTTTTTAAAATAAAACATAATTCCATTAAAATAGGTATTATCAAAGGGGATAACATCCATTATTATAATCTAAAGATAATTATACACCCTTAACCCCACCAAATACATTATATAAGATAGAAAGAGACACTTCATCATAAGAGACTTTGAAATGAGCCAAAACATTTCCCTACTCTTACAAATGGGCTAGAGTTTCCTTCAATGAGTTGGATCTGGCTCCACAATGCTTTATGGAAACACATTGATAGAACCACAACAAGTGACCCAAGGGTCCAATGGTGTGGAAGGGTTTTGAGTAAATAGGAATGACATAGTCTTATAACATCTCTACCACACTGATGAAACATCTCGGAATTTCACCCTAAATAGGATAACGATAGGTCTGAAGGCCACTTAATTCCCTTACCTACAACACTAGCTTCAGGATTCTTCTCATTCTTCTAAGTGGAATAACCTTCAACACTTCCATGAACTAGAGGATTATTAAAGATAATGATCCCTCCTACAATAACATATTCAACAGAAAAGGATTTCCTCCCCAAATAAAAAAAAGTTGTTTTGGTACTCTCTTCTACCTTTGATTGTAGCTCAAGAAATAGCCCAATCATAAAACATCGGGCCTTCATAGGATCTTTCTCAACATACCCCAGATAATATGGAACTAGATTTAAAAATAAATCATATAACTCCATCACTAATCCAATACCCTACTAAAAACATCGCATCACCATCTTCTTCCTCAACTTTCTCCTCTCAGAAATGTTTTGTTAGATGATCAAAGATTTGATGAAATCCTTGGTATGATTTCTCTGAGGTTTTCCTCGAGACACCAACTTCCATCATTTCCATGTTCTACCTTCAAGCATAATGGTAGAAAAAGTTTCGTTCAATGATCGAGGAATCCCAAAGAAACTGAATTCTCTCTCAATCACATATATCCAATCCTCTGCCTCCGGAGGATACACTTGACCGTAAAAGAGAGGTGGGTTCAACTTCTAGAATTCAAAAACATGGTATATGAGTTGAACAAATGGAATGTTTGTTAAGGGAGAAACATCCAATACTGCACCTTGTGTATCTATAAAATATTTGGTGGGGAAAACACCAAAACAATATTAAAATAAATTACTCAATCATGACCAATCCAGAAAAAATTATTCCCAGTCTCTAATAACAGCATAAGAAATATCATTTAAAAAATAAAATAAATCAAACTACACCGTAACTAACCAAAAAAACATAAAAATTTTACTTTTCATTATGAAACAGTTTTTAAGAAAAATGAAAATTTTGAATGTTTAGATCATCACCAATGGTATTCATTAAAGACTCAAATATGCACATTCCTAGAACAATCTATGTACCCATCAACTCAGGTCATCAAAAATCTACCCTTTAACACATATCCTTGTTTCTCGGTTCTCACAATAATACAAAAGGCCAACCAAAACATCATTTCCACTTTCAAAAAATAACTTCCGTCCCATTTATCACATCTTTTAGAAAACTAGTAATTATACACGTTTCGGCCTCATGGTTTAAAAAACCATGTGCCCCTTAATGTACTACATGGGAACCTACATGGTAAGGAAAAATAGTTAAGAAATTTCTACACAAACCATGTGATATGGTTCTATACTGATATAGAAACTTCCCACATGATTTAGAAGCAGTTTGACTAATCGTGCAAAGGTAGTGCACCCTCGATAACAAGAAAATGAAAGAACACATAGTTACCAGGGGCAAGCTGCACAGTTTTCCCAAATTGTACCCTAGATGGATGCCATGAAAAAACATCCAATAAAACTAAATTTAAAACAAAATAAAAATAAAGATTCAAAATAGAAACCAAGAATGAAACATTTAATCACAATAAATCATGTCCACCACATTTAAAATGTATCCACCAATTCCATAATCCACATTTTATCAAGAATCATTTCCCAAAAAACTCTTTTTCTTATTTTTTATAATTAATTACAAAAAAATTATTTAAAAAATTATAATTTTTCCAATAAAAAATTCTTATAAAATCTATATATTGGTTTTAAAAATATAAACTCTTTAAACCATATTCATTTCACCCAAAAAATCATTTTACCAAATACAAATTACCAATCCATCCTTATAGTATGTTATGAAAATCCATTTTCCACTTTCCAAAACAAATTCATTACCACTTTAAATTATGATTTTCAAAAATCAAAATCAAGATCATTAAAAACAATTTTCAGAATAAGGGATGGCCCTAAACAACTCACAAGGGCATAGAAGTGTCAATGGGGGACTTAGACATATGGTTTCCGGTTATATCTCAATCTTGCGACCACCACGATGAGTACTTTAGGACCATTTCCCCGACTACACATTGCTTTCCAGGACCTACAAGACCGAAAATGCCACATTACCATCTCCCTTATCATTTCCTAAAATAAAACGATCCAAAAAGGAAAATTACCTAACAAAATGAGACTTACCATAGAAATCTGTGGTTTGGAACGTGCAAGGGTACATGAAATCCTTCTTGTTCCTACATCATGATCCCCATATACCATAGTACTACTACTTTAAAATCCCCATATAAAAAAGGGAACTCAGAAAAGTATGATACTCTAAAGATACATCCTCCCATTGATACCATTATGTCATGAACCAACTCAGTTCAACCCTAAACCGGTAAACTGGTCCAATCCATGACATAGCCCGAAGGGCATTCTCGATCCCCATGGGCTTCCAACTAAGGTCGAGTATCAACAGAGCACGCAAAGGGATGAGTTTCTCCAAATAAAAGTAAATAAATAGTAGGAGAATAAAAAAGGATAAGACCGAAATAAATATGGTTTCCAAAAATTAAATCATTTACACTAAAAAAACAAAAACAAGAAACTAAATAACAAGGGAATCCCAAAAAACACAAAATCAACCTAAAAATGTGACATCTCCATGTGACCCTCAGGGTCACCCTCTAATACATAACCAAATATCATTGAGGTGATTAAACCTAAGCTAGAACCAACCACATAAACTTCAAACAAGAAATGAATATAGGTGTGTGTATTAAAACTCTCTAGGTAGGCCTAAATAAATATGTTCCCAATTAACATCCTTTAAACAAATAATCAATGATTTTAGGTATTAATACCTTATATAAATATTTATTTTTCACATATTTTACTTAAAATAATAAAAATCATAATCTAATTTCTTCATATTTTTAAACAAGATTATATTTATCCGGGGATATTTATATTCATAGGAAAATGGGAAAAGGTAACCAAATAAGAAACAATTATTTTTCATGAAAAAGGGAAAAAGGGGAAACACTTATTCTTTTAAAACAACATTCTTGAAACCTTTTTTACATAACAACACATTCAAAATTTACTATGAAAACAAAAAACCGGGCACACAGAAAATAGTCTCATAGTGAGGGAAATGGTCTAACGGTACTATTGTCGGATAAACACATGATTACATAAGAACTCATGAGAGAACCAGAACATACTATACATATGACTCATCCTGAAGGCATTCTCTAATCAATTACAACATAATGCCTTATCACCCAATCGTCTCTCTACCAATCCTAGTCGTGGGGTCTGATCCTATGGTAATAAAACCAAGTATCCTCATTCTAGGGGTCACTATCAAGTAAAGTAAGCTAAGATAGTGTAGAAAACATTCTCAGAATTCCTTTTTTCCATTCTATATTCCCACATCTTGTTTATTATTTGGTGTTCCAAACAAATACAAAAAACAAACCATACATACATTCTATCAAATAGGTCACACAAACCGACACCACGCCGAACTCTTAAAGGAGTATTCCCTTTCCTTAAAACAAATATTACACAAATGGATTCCAGAACCAAGTACATTACAACCTCTTTAACAACCAACAAGGCATGTGACTTAATCAATGAATGGTTTTCCAATATAATCATTTAAAAAGTTCCAATTTGGCATCACAACAATTTCACATATCAAAACATTCTATAATTAATCATGAGAGAGCTATATTAAAAACCAAAATTTATTAGGAATTGATTTACGTAAAGAAAAAACATCACTTCATTTAAAAAACATGTTTACCAGATCCAACAAAAAATTTTATGAAGCACTTGATGTGAAAAACACATTTCCACTTTTTTAGACAATTAGAAATAGTATAAATTTACTCATTTCATATTCAAAAATTATTATAAAAAGTATACATATCTATTTAACAATAAGGGATGTTTCCCAAATCAAGAAACTAATGTAATCTTAAAATTAAAGGCAAGATGAAAAGGTAACCATCCAAAAATCACTTCTAGTTCAACAACACCTAACCAAAATGACACCACAAAGGTTATCAGAAGCACAAAATCTACATGGAACCCCAAGAAGAAAAAACCCCAAAATTCACACCACCCTTGGCATGAAAAATCGGCCAAAAATTGCCTCTATAATTAGATAAGAAGAAGAAAAGGGAAGAAATGAAATTGAGAAGAAGGATTACCTGCCCATTCGATCTGGGTTAAGAATCACCATTAATCCCACTTGGATGGGAATGGAGGAGAAAAAACCCACATTGGGAGAAATATAGGGAGGATGACTCTAAATGGGGGTCTAATGGGAGAAACCAAAATTAAAAAGAATAAAAAACAACAAAATACCCTTTCTTGAGTGGGTCGCATGGTTAGAACGCACGATTTAACATACTGTGTGGAAACCGAGTGACTTCCCATTACCTAATATTGTATGGGATAAAAAAATTTGTTTCATGGTTAGATAAACCATGCAACCTCATGCACACATACTTCATCATTAAACTAAATGTGCACCTTAACGATGCATCCTAGAAAAAGTCCCCAAAATCACCCTTTTTAAACCAAAACTCATATAACACAAGGGGACAAATCACCCAACAACCATACCACATAAAAAGGTTCCACTATTATTGTTACAAACCCAATTTCTAATCCAAATCTTCATCATACCTAACCTCTAACAATGGATAAGCCCAAAATCTCCAAATAAATCTAAGAATGAAAATTTAAATCAAGAACACCTTAGCAACCAAAAATAAACCTGGAACACCTGGATCCCATGAGGAAACCCAAGAGCCATAATATGATTCAAAACAAAAGATGGAGTTTAAAATTAAGGTGTGGAAAGTTTCCTTTATTCTTTTATCTAATTATGTATCAAAAAATAAAAGGGGATGTCTCAAAATTCTCCTATCTAAATTCCATTACATTTTTATAGTATAACATTTTCCAAAAATATTTATAAAAAATTCTTCACCAATGAGAACCCAGGGGTCACATATTCTACAAGAATCCATTAAGCAATCAATTCAAGTATTCATTGTAAAATTTCTATCTTCTAAATATTTTTCTTTTTGTACTTCATACATATTATGAATGATATTATACTTATATCCTAAATTTCTTACTCTTAGTTTATGTCTATTTCAAAGGAGATAAATTTTGTGGGAATAATTATATTATTGACTCCCATAATTTATGTAGCACCAATAACACATATCAGTTCATTATCCTTGGTATAAAAATAACTTTTTACTAAATAAGGTATGTATAGATTCATAGTATTATTTTATATTCATTTTCCCAGGATTTGGTTCATATTCATTATAATAGATTTCATCAAAATTTCTTGTTTTGGTGTTTAATCCATGTCCAATAATAAATCTATGATTTCTTAATGTTTTATCTAAGACTATCGTGATTCGGAAGACTAATTTTCCAATTAGGTATATTTGGAATTTATTTTACATGATCGTTGGGAAGATTCTTTTCTTCAATTGGATTTGGGTAAGCATTTACCTATTATGCCTTATTGAAATTTCCTATTATCATATTTAAGGTTCCTTTATTATTAAGAAATCCCGATTGAGTTTAAAAATTGAATCTTAGAAACAATTATATTCCTTAATTAGATATTCTATTATATTTTCTTCTATATAATAATTCATATAGAGGATTATAATTTAATAAAATTACACATATTATTCTTTAAGAAATTATTCATTTCTAATATTAATTTTCACACCATCTTTTATAATTATTTTTATTTCATTATTGATTTTTTTGAAGTCATTCCATAAGTACTTATCCCGGATGGCTTTCTATATAGGTGTGTTCACCTTAATATTCTAATTTTTCTGGATAATCACCTTTTTCTCCAATATTATCAATGAATCATAAAATATTATTAATATTTTATTGTTATATATATTTTCATCAGAATATTTATGCTCAACTATCATACTAAACATAATTCTTCTATTTGTAGTGAATCAATTCAAATATATAATATACTTATCATCTTCACTAGAAAACTATTTCCACTCATTACACTTAGGATTATCATTATAATAAATATATTACATTCAAAATATATTCATAGGAAAATTCAAAAAAAATATTAATTCCTCCACACTAGAATCATTTATATGGGGTTTTAACTTCATAATTTCTTCTACCAAATCGGTAATTATTTATGTTAAGAGACATGTTTTTTATTCATTTTGTAATCATTATTACCAACCAAATCAGTGAGATCAAAAGTTTTAGTATCTACAATTTATAATTTTATCATTACTCAAAAATCTATATTAGCTTTGCTGTTATTTTTAAATATTGTATCTTTTATCATCACATATGAAATAGTAATATTCTATAATTAATCATGAGATAAATTATCATCACCATCTAAGGTAGAGTTGTTTGTGTTTAACTAATTTTTAATGTTTATATTGGGATTCGTACAAATATTAGAAACATTCATGACATCTTTGAATCCATTAATATTGTAAAGAATTTCATTAACTCTGGTGATTTCATCATCATCATTTTCATCATCTCTTATTTTTTACATATGATCATGATACACTTGATTTGTAGCTTCATTTTATTCAATTTAATAATTACCCTAAAGATTATTTTAGGTTTTTCCAATGATTCCATATATTATTTTTACCCATCACATTAATAAATACATTTTCTAAAAGAAATTGGAATAACATATCAATATTTTCCTCCTACATATGTATTTATTCTATCAAAAAACATAATTTATTATTTTTATAAATGTTTCAAAACCCAAAAATAGTTTCTTTGTTAAATCTATTCCTAAAGACCAAATTTAGGGGGTCATGTTTCTTCATAAAAAATTCCATCCATTCCTATAAAATGTAGGAATACATCAAATTTTCAATGGGATATATTATACTTGATAAGGATAAATTGTGGTAACCTTGCCTCCAATACTAATTTAAGTATAATTGGATCAAAAGAACCGCATAAAAGGGTATGTCGATGAGCTAGTGTATTTATTTTTATTATTTAAATTCTTCTAAAAATAACCCCTTTCATTATTTTGAGTTTTATCATCTTCATTTATACATAAAAAATTACAAAATTATGCATCGATAAGAATTTAATGCATGGATACTATGATTTACATTATTATCCATTAGTATGTATTATTACATCCTTACTTGTAAAATATTATTGGTCCAATAAAATTCATTATAATAGAAAGACTAATACAAAAATAAATCACTCATTATACTCCTTCTATCTCTTTATTGGATATCTTAATATCATCCTTATTTGATAATATTTTTCACATTATCTAAATAAAATTAATATATAAAAAATATCAAAACACCCTAAATGTTCATATAAAATTTCTCTGCCTGATATATCGTTCTTTTTGACCCTCTATCTCCATAATGTATTCTTCATCTGGTTTGCCACATAAATTATTCACATGTTCTCTACGATCTTACCCAATGTAAAAATACTATTACACCTCAAAACATGTTCAGAATAATTGTATCATGTTGCCTGTGTATAGTAGAATTGAATAATTACTATATCCAATATTCTCTTATAGACTAATATGTTTGGTAAAACTTCTCAGAGAAACAAAATCTAGTGATCTTCAATATCAACCAAATTCCAATCTCATTGGAATCTTTTCACTACTTATTTTTTTCCATTGTTACGTTTCTAGTCTCTCTATATAATACTTTATTTATAAAGCTTCATCCTTCTGAAAAATGTGAATAGTAAACGTATTTTTTATATAATTTAACTATATTATTAGTTCACTAAAATGTGAATTTTTGGGGAAAATCATTTTACCACTCTAAAAATTCTCACTATATGCTTCTCTATCATTCTAAAGTATTCAATATTTTTTAAAAAAACATGGTGGTTGCCCTAAAAATTTAAAAATAATTTTTCATGTAATTTTTGAACATATGTAGTCATCCTTATCTTATCTACATAACCATCATTGATATAACAATGTAGAATCCTCCATGTAATGTCCTTTATAAAGTTGTATAAGGATATAAAAAAGTTGTAGTTGGTGAAATGACTTTCTAGTGACTTCATTGGGAACTCCACCTTCTAGTGAACATATTAAAGTTTACACTCTTATATTCATATGATATAAAATATTCAGTTATCATGTTTGAGCAAAAAACATCATGTGTTAAGAAAATCTAGACATGTGAAACATCATGGAATCAACCATATATATAAGTCATTATTGATTCTCTAATCCAAATTTGTCCAATAAATCCATATTATTCCCAAGAACTTCATTCAATAGATTTGGATTTCCACTATATTATAAATTTTTACTTTCCATTATACATAAATGTTCATTCCAATTATCCATAATTTGATGGAAATGAACTAATTCCATCAAAACTTATTTCCGTTTTGGACTTATTATAGTTGATCATTGAAAACTCAATAAAAAATTAACATCATCACTATGTACAGACTATTAGATTGATATGTCAACTACTTATATCCATTTTACTCTAGTTGTTCATTATGTGGAAAAATTTATTTAACTATATATGTAATGATATCAAAAATTATATTCCCCTTTGTATAGATAAATCATACATACTACTCCTAGTGAAACAACATTATATTTTTACAATAGTTCAAACATGAATCTTCTCAGACAATTTTTTTTCTCACTATAGACTTATTAAACATTATACAGACTCATTAGTGAGTATTCCCAGCAATATTATTACTAGAAACAACCATCTCGGTCCTTATACTAATATCTTTTTAGTGATCTAAATCCTGTGTCCATGATCTAACTAGTCTATTCAATACACCTTTTTATACATTTTACAGTAGATCGGATACTGTATTTCATAAATGTCTATATATGATGACTTTAGTTTTGGTCAATAAAATTACATATTGTAACTTCTATAATGAATATATATTATATCTTTAGTTTTTATATCTATCCATTTATCTTCTTCTATTAATTTTTGTCTGAGGTTCTATATCATGTTATATTTCTCATAGTTCCTCTCCATTTTTACATAAACTGTAAAACTTCTTCGTGGATCACTAAAACTGTCTAGATGTTATGAAAATTGAGATTTTCATGTAATCATTTAATTGAATGAATTTTATCCAATTATAGATATGGGAAAAAATTCATCACCTCCTTTAGAAATTGATTAGTAATACATTACAACCTTCAAAAGGTAAAAATTATTAGTACATTTACAAACACTTTTCTCTATTGTCAAACACAAAAAATCATATCATGATTTTTGAAATAAAATAATTTTTTTATAAAAACATATAAAAATATATTTAAAGCTTATTGTTGATATTTAATTAGTTTTATCAAATTGTGGCCACATGAAATTATCTTCTTCAAAAATATGTTAGGGATGCTCCCTTAATAAATTTTTTATAATTGTTTGTCAAATTTCATTTCAGCCCCAACCTCAAATTGAAAATTGTGATAATTTTTTGAGTTTCCTCTTATATTAGACTTCCGCTAGGTGGTATCAATAGTCCTTTAACAATGATATTAAGGTAATCTTTTCATTATGTTTTATAGATTCATTAAAACAATTTATAATAGTAGATTAATTTAATATTTTTCTCTCCCATGATTCCAATTCCTGTATGGGGTGGAATACCATTCCCACAAAATAATGGGCATCAAATCAGTACATGCTATTTCATGTGATCCCATTCACTTACTCTCATATTATAAATATTTTGTTATTCTAGTGTCATATGGTTGATCATGGAATTTCCATTTAATTTCAATCCAAAATACTAAATTTTTAAAAAATATTTACTAATTAAACATGGGTAAATTGTTTTTTGTCATATTAACCAAATAGGAATCAGTACATGGTATAAATACTATGAATATTCCCCTGAATACTTTTTATAGAAACGTATGGTGATATCCTTTATTTTTTTTGAGTTTTCATTAAGTTTATATGTAATATTTCATACTCTAATTCATTCCATTGAGGAGTAAACCTGGGTAATAACTGACATTAAAGTCTTATCTTGGAATAAATAATATATATTGATTGCTACATTATAACCATTTATATATGGTGTAGTTGTGTGTCCCCTTGGGCAAAATCCCTTATCAAAACCATTATGTGGAATCATGGTTTCTATTCATCAGTATTTGACCATGTAGTTGTTCATATATTCATGTTTCATGAAAAACATCCCCAAAGACCCAATAGGATCCTTCTATAATAGAGACTGTAAATTTATTCTTATTTGGACATATGTTTGTGGTAAATAATGATGAGTAATATACTGGTCTTTTTCTAATGCCTCATTCTTCATATGCTTCTCCATCCCTTTTCATGTGTTTTCATGATTTTTCATCCTTTATCAAGTCTTTTCATACTTTTTCATGTGTTTCCTTTATTATTTATTATTTATTATTTATTATTTATTATTTATAATATACATTAATTTATTTATTATCTATTATTTGTAACTGGTTATTTATTATTTATTATTTATTTTTTATTTTTTATTTTTTATTTTTTATTTTTTATTTTTATTTATATTTATTTCTTATTGATTATTTATTATTTATTATTTATTATTTATTATTTATTATTTATTATTTATTATTTATTATTTATTATTTATTATTTATTATTTATTATTTATATTAAATTATTATTTATTATTTATTATTTATATTTATTGGTTATTATTTATTATTTATTTTTTATTATTTATTTTTTATTTTTTATTTTTTATTTTTTATTTTTTATTTTTTATTAATTATTAATTATTAATTATTATTTAAATTTATTTATTATTTATTATTTATTATTTATTATTTATTATTTATTATTTATTATTTATTATTTGTTATTTATTATTTATTATTTATATTTATTTATTATTTATTTTTATTTATTATTTTTATTTATTTATTATTTATTATTTATTATTTATTATTTATATTTATTTGTTATTTATTATTTATTATTTATATTTATTTATTATTTATTATTTATATTTATTTATTATTTATTATTAATATTTATTTATTATTTATATTTATATTTATTTATTATTTATTATTTATATTTATTTATTATTTATTTTTATTTATTATTTATATTTATTTATTATTTATTATTTATATTTATTTATTATTTATTATTTATTATTTATATTTATTTATTATTTATTATTTATTATTTATTATTTATATTTATTTATTATTTATTATTTATATTTATTTATTATTTATTATTTATTATTTATTATTTATTATTTATTATTTCTTTTTATTTATTATTTATTTTTATTTATTATTTTTATTTATTTATTATTTATTATTTATTATTTATTATTTATTATTTATTATTTATTTATTATTTATATTTATATTTATTTATTATTTGTTATTTGTTTTTATTTATTATTAATATTTATTTATTATTTATATTTATTTATTATTTATTATTTATTATTTATATTTATTTATTATTTATTATTTTCTATTTATTATTTATTATTTTCTATTTATTATTTATTATTTATATTTATTTATTATTTATTATTTATTATTTATTATTTATTATTTATTATTTATTATTTATTATTTATTATTTATATTTATTTATTATTTATTTTTATTTATTATTTATTTTTATTTATTATTTATATTTATTTATTATTTATTATTTATTATTTATATTTATTTATTATTTATTATTTATTATTTTTATTTATTTATTATTTATATTTATATTTATTTATAATTTATTATTTATATTTATTTATTATTTATCTTTATTTCTTATTTATATATATTTATTATTTATTATTTATTTATTATATATTATTTATTATTTATTATTTATTTTTATTTATTATTTATTATTTATATTTATTTATTATTTATTATTTATATTTATTTATTATTTATTATTTATTATTTATTATTTATTATTTATATTTATATTTATATTTACTTATTATTTATTATTTATTATTTATTATTTATTTATATTTATTTATTATTTATATTTATATTTATTTATTATTTATTATATATAATTTATATTTATTTATAATTCATATTTATTTATTATTTATTATTTATATTTATTTCTTATTTATTATTTGTATTTATTTATTATTTATTATTTATTATTTATTATTTATATTTATTTATTATTTATTATTTATTATTTATATTTATTTATTATTTATTATTTTCTATTTATTATTTATTATTTATAATTATTTATTATTTATTATTTATTATTTATATTTATATTTATTTATTATTTATTATTTATTATTTATTTTTATTTTTATTTACTATTTATTTTTATTTATTATTTATTTTTATTTATTATTTATTATTTATTATTTATATTAATTTATTATTTTCTATTTATTATTTATTATTTATATTTATTTATTATTTATTATTTATTATTTATTATTTATTATTTATTTAATATTTATTATTTATTATTTATTATTTATTATTTATTATTTATTATTTATTATTTATTATTTATTATTTATATTTATTTATTATTTATTATTAAATTTATTTATTATTTATTATGTATTATTTATTATTTATTATTTATTATTTATTATTTATTTTTTATTTTTTATTATTTATATTTATTTATTATTTATTATTTATATTTATTTATTATTTATATTTATTTATTATTTATTATTTATATTTATTATTCCTTATTTATTATTCCTTATTTATTATTTATTATTTATTATTTATTATTATTGAGTTTATATTTATTATTTATGTATTATTTGTTTTTTCAATTAATATATATAAGTATATTAAATTCTATTTATTAAACTCATGGCGAGCTTGCTGGAGTGGTAAAGTCTTTGGAAAATATGCAAGAGGTTAGGGGTTCAAATCTCACCAAACGCAGAATTTATTTATATTGCATGGGCATGGGCATGGGCATGGGCATGGGCATGGGCATGGGCATGGGCATGGGCATGGGCATGGGGTACAGTTGAGATACGGCCGGGTTGGTTCTCACACGAAACCAACCGGGCCCTGGGGACGGAAAGGCTAATAACTCACAGACCGGGCGTCCGATTGACGCGTCGTCTGTTGCATTGAGACCCCTATGACGAGGTGGTCCTTTGATATACTTCTTCGTGGGACTTAGAGATACTTGGATTATCGACATGTAGGTCGTGGAGCAGACCCTCCTAGAGACGAGCGTTCGGAGTACGGAGACCGTGTAGCCGGCTGTGTTTGGGTGGCATACCCCGGTGGGAAGCACTACTGTGTTTGGGTGTCTAGCCCGCGGTACTCGATAGGAGGAGTACCTCAGTAGTCTTATGTTAGTGAGAATTACCTCGGAGTCGTGACAGGACCAATATACAATCCAGAGATGGGGCTCTTCAGCATTTATGGTTTCGATAATGAAAATCCTTATTTACGATGAGACTATGACCTTTGTGTATACCTCATGATTGAGATGAGTCACTTGATAACTTAGGTATATGTATGGGCATATACCTGGGTAGTGGTTATCCTTTGATTTCATAATCTTTGTGTTTCCTCATGATTGAGATGGGTTACTTGATAACTTAGGTGTAGGTATGGGCATATACCTATGTAGAGGTTATCTGTTGAGATCTTCTTTATGGTTATCCTTGTTGGTTTTAGAGAGACCTTGAGGGTCTCGGGGTCCCTACTGAGTATCGTTATACTCACCACTGCACGGGCTATGCCCGCACCTGATTGTGTTGGTTGCAGACGACTGGCAGTGCTGACGGAGGCCGAGTGATCGAGGACTGGAAGTTATCCGGAGGTGGACTTCACGGTGAGAAGACACTCGAAGGAAGTTGACGGGCGAGAGCATTGTGGAGGCTATCTGTACCTACCCTTCAGGTAGGATCTGTAGTGGACGATCCAGGAGCTGAACTCTATGTACCTACACTTCAGGTAGGATCCGGGGAGGACGACCCAGGAGCTGCGCTCTCTGTACCTACACATCAGGTAGGATCCGAGGAGGACGACCCAAGATCTACTTCTTTTCTTCCAACTGTTTGTCTTTTTATGTTGTACTTTCATTCAGTTGTAGTTGTACTTTCAGTTGGGTTTGTATTCTGGCCCATTTACTTTTCAGCTCTTTCTTTTGTACTTAGTGTTTTACTTCTGCTTGTACTCTGTGGTTTTTTTTCTTTATAAAGGCAATGCCTTCCCAGTTATCGGGATTTACGCCTTTGGCGCTAGTCGCCAGCCCCTGGCCTATGGAAGGCGGGCTTGGGGTAGTCACGGCATGGGCCCCGAGGATGGGTCGTGACAATGATAGGTATTCAATATCTACCTTATTTTAGGTAATATCATATTCTACAATATAATGTAATTCTTGATATAATTTCTTATTACACTAAACATTATCCCCTGGATAGGTTTTGAGATTGATTTGTCTTCCCGATTAGAATTCCATGTGGAGGTACTATGATGATATTAGTAAAATAATTTAATGTATGGTAACTCATTAATTAATCATAATTAAGATTTCATATAATGATTGTGGCTGAATTATTTTTTTTTTCAAACTAAGGGTTCAAAACCAATTCATTTATAGCCTATCGTAAACATTAGGAATAGTAAATTGCATCTAAAAAATATTTTTTGGGTAATCATCATATTTTTATCAAATGAAATCTATGTGTTGTTATTTTAGGGGAATAAGGTGGAGTACATAAATAATGGTTGAAATTATTTCTAATTATGAACATAATATAATTATTTTATTAATTAAATCATTTTAGATTTTTTTTCATGTATTGAACCATGATTCATTAAAACTATGAATCAAACTTGATCACATACTCATTATAGTTTTAATGGGAAGACCATAATATAAGATCACTTATTTTTTACAATTTATAATTACATTAATGATTATCCTTTATTATTTCCATTCTTACCACTAAGGATTGAACCACATAAAAAAATTCATACATGTCCTTTGTTCGATTAAACCACATATTGGACACTAGATTATAACTCCTTACAAATTATGTACATTGAGTCCCCTTGGTCATTTTCAGTCCCCAATATTTCCCTATAACCTATGAGTTACCTTATATTTATATTTACACATGTAGTGGTGTACATATACATTGATATTGAATATGTTGTGATAGGGGATACCCTATGACCCTGTTGTAAAAAAATTCATATCTATTTTGTGTGTGTAAATTCTTGAATATTCAGAAATTAATGATAAAATTACTATATAATGATAATAATTCTCACTTGTTTATGATCATTATCATGACAAAAAATAGTTAGTTTGACATGATTATATATTCCATTGAAAATAAAACTTGATAAAAATAACAAAATATTACACCATTTTCGTATGATAATCATCAAAACTCATAATGCGTCTCACAAGTCCATGAATTGAAGGTTTAAAGTATTTTAGGAATGGATATTTTAGAAACTAACTGTCCAAAACATGTAATCAGTCCTCCATAATTGAGAAATAGTATACTCCCTTCCAAACATCTCATTTTTTACAATAATCTTCATAACTGGGGGAATGAAATCTCAAAAGAATGGGTGTTATTTAATTCACATAATGGGAAAATTTATAAATATATCAATAATTGTTTAGTTCATCGGAATATGAAAAAAATGGAATTTAGTAATTTTATACAAAAATGATCATGGATCCAAAATATTTTTAAAAAAATGATTATAAGAGGACATGTAATATAATGTGAACAAACATACACCATGGAAAACTGGTATAGAATCATGAGATTATAATCTTGATGAATGGGCCACATTCATAGGTTTGTGGCATGGAAATGTTACATTACCTTATGAAATTGCATGAAAATGAACAATATAAAAACATAGGAAAATGATATAATCCTCTCAAAATAATATCCACTAAGGTCCATCCATTGTGATGTGATTATAATCAATAAAGTCTCACATGTTCATTTTTCTCTATATCCATGAAGTACCACACTACATTGTCCAATGAGACAAAATACATTTACCAATGCATTAGCTATTGATATAGGACTCCACCTATCATTATCCATAATTATGTGTTCCCCCAATATATCAATCATTAAACATAATTTTTAAAACATTGGTAATAAGAATTAGATCATTTTAAAATGTTGTCACATAACATGAAATAAAAATTATATTTGATAACATAAAATTATCAAGACCCAGAAATAGAGTTTATAGTTGATGAATTTAAATTTTTATTCATAAAAAATAGCTTTAAATGTGTCAGATATAAGTAAATCCATGAAGAAATTATTTAAATAATAAAAAATATTATTCTATAGAGATAATATTTCAAATAATATTAAAAAATAATTTTCAGTAACGTAACATGAATGAATTTTGAAAACAAATCATTTTTTAAAGCTAAAAAATTGATGTATTAACAACACATAAATATTTTACCTTGTAAGTTTTTATTGGGTGATTAAAAACCTTAACATTAATGGGAAATCATATTTAATGATTTCAAAATGATTTTTTAAAGCCCACATCACAAATATATTGATGAATCATTAATTTAAAATTAGGTAACTAAAGTTTTATGTATCCCATAAATGAATCATATATAGATTTTAAAACTTTTATATTATAACATTAGTGTAACTTGTAAGTAAGGATATAAAAGAAGAATATATCATTTTCAAAGAATGGGAGATATTATTAACATCATCATATTTTAGGATGAAGATGATCATAAATGTAATTCCCATTAAAATAAGGGGCAATGATATTATATTATATCATATATCTTATGTAGAAAAACATTTAATAACCATAGATAAAATGGAATCATTATTATCAATGTAACTAGTTGAGTCCTAAAAGATTCATTAATTAATCCCTAACATCCACTAAAATTATTCTAATATTCTGTATAGAAAAATTAATATCATAATACAATATTTTATAAAATTATTTGTATCAATAAAATTATATTAAATTCAATTGTAATATATATCAATATTTATTTCAGTTACTATCTACCTTTTTCCATATTGAGTGTGAGTAATCTAGATCGTTTTGAACTACTATGTAAATAGAACCATTGTTCTTATTTATTTTTCCAAAAAAAGGTTCAATAATATACATTGAGATATTTATTATAAAATTTCACATTTCATTGAATACCACCTGATTTTTTTCATCTCCATACGTCTTTATACATTCTGGTTCAATTGAGTGGGATGATATATGAACATCATCCAAAAGATAATTCTCGAATTACTATTTTAATTTGACATATAACCAAGACCCAAACCATATTACTATATCATTATCAAATATTAAATATAGAATATTTTATACAATTTTATGTTACTTTAAATAATATTTTTTTATCATTATTTATCTTCACGTGGAAGGACGGTTAAGTAGTTTGTTGGGAAAGATAATATTTATACACTCCCAATAATAATTTATGATTTATACTATAAATATATATGGATAATGATCCTTTTTAAATTCACATCCATGATATGATAACAATATATTTCCTTATCAAAGATTCCACAATCAATTTTCACATCCCCATGTGGAAATTTAATGAGATTTCATAATCATCTTTAAATTATAAGCTGGTCCTATGGATTATATTCAATAAGATCTATATGATTGTATATATCAAGTTATTGTCATTAGTATATATTAAAAAATGTTCTCCCTTTTTATAATACCACCACATATTTATTGAATATACCACTACATATACCATCATAAAATCGGTGGGGTAAATTTCCTCATGATCCATTAATTAGTGTCAAACATAATAAATTACCTTACCATCATATATGATGAATGATCCCATGGTATTTACTGAATAATAATTGTGTAACTAAAAACCTGACATGCTATATGTTGATATATTAATATTTATAGGGAACATCATCCTAAACAGTACCTTGAAAAATTATTTACATTAATCAATCCAAATTCACTTAATTCTCTCCAATGTTCCCTTTATTTATGGTCTTGGTATCCATGATAAATTTCTCATAATTCATAAACAACATCTTTCCATCTTATGAAATATAATAATTATAATAACTAATATCATTATATGACACTTTTAGAATACAACATTCCATGTAAAATCTAAATTAATTCTTATTACTGTGAATACATGACCTAAGAATGATACATTTTACTACCAAAATTAAAACAACCAAAAGATAGAATCAAATATCAATATTGTGATTATATTTGAAAAATCATCAAATGATATTCATAATATCCCAAGATCTATGAATAATATAATTGTATAATCTATAAAGGTTATAGTAGATTGATATTTTTAGTCTCTAATGACCTTATTCATTAGATCCACTAATTGAAAGGGTGTGTTTTATGTTCAAAATATAATGACTAAAAGGACATAATGTATATTCCATATATGGAATGATTTCTAGGAAATATCTTTCCTTTAAACCTTTAACTATTGAAATCTTGATTAAAGGATAATCAATGGGAACTACAGACCTCTAATTATTTTTTCAAAAGTATTTTCAATACAAGTATAAGGAAATATTTTCATTATCATGATCTTACGAAGCTAATGACAATCAATGTAATGTTTCATTGAACTAAAATTCATTATGAAAAAAGATTGGTCCACCCTATGTTAATTTTATAGAGTGTATAAAATTATTATATTGATTATATTGATGTTATATCATCAAGTCATATAATTTAATAGAAGATGTTATATATAGTATCTTTGAGATAGTAAAGGATCAAGAAACATGTTTAATTTAAAAAGATACCTCATGGTCCAGTGGAGGACTATATATTTAATCTAAAAATACTGTTTTATATTCTCTTAAATTTTAATGGTACCTTGTATTTAATTCAACATTAATCATTGTTTCATGATTTATACTAGTGATGTATACCATAACCTACATAGATGAGTTTTTATCCAAAGGTATTTTGTGATCATAAGTATTTTTATATTCGAAATAATAATGATTCATGATTATCCCCACACTTTATAAGTTTGTTAAGGAAATAAAATACATAACCTATATTATGTAAAATGATAACGAAGGAAGAAAAAATATATCCACAAGAAGTATCTTCCCTCAAACATATTTTATTGAAGGGTTATATATTAGATACACGATCACAATGCCATGAGGATTTTTCATAGATAATTTAATATGAAACACTTGACATGGTGAATCAAAATTCATAGAAATAATAAATACTATATAGAATTTTATTTACCATGATTAGATAATGATTTTATATCTCAATAGTCGAGAATGACTGTTCCTTCCAAAAATTCCTTTTTTGGACCCCCACCCCCTGTGTGGTAGTGATATAATAAAAACTTCCTTTCTCCATGGATTCATTTTTTATTGAGGCCTATAAAATTCATTTGATCTACCATTATGTAATTTTTTTTCATAATTATAATTATCACTTAATTTTAATCATTATATTGTGTGTGGAAAATTAGTTGGGATATTACTTTACTCTATCCAATTTACTATCCACATTATCCCCATACGTTATTCATTAGATTTTTGTCCAATCATAGCAGACATAATATACATAATTTTTACCAAGACATATTCAAATCAGTTTATCCAAACACATCCGTCACATGAATATATTTTAACATTAATTCCACTGGTGTACATATAATCAAAGATTTATTGATATTTAATTTGTTTCACTCATTAAAAAATAATGATATTACCTAGTAATATCTGTATTTTTTCTAGAGGAACAGATAATATAAATTTTTTTAACCATATTGTTAATCATAATTGAAATACCTAATCGGAATGTTGAGGCATTAATAGTGTTTTATCTTGGTTTATAGTTCAAATTCATGGTTACAAGAGAAGCTTAATGAGTCACACAATAAGCACATGGTTTAAAATAGTTTTACGGCCCAAATATGATGGAGCAGAGATTGTTTAAATGTGTGAGGGAGGTTTCATGATGTTGAAATACTAAAACTTTAATAAATATGTAATTATCATGGGTTTTTAGATTATTTTATATCAATAATACTACAAAATGTTATGGGTGGATTCATTAGATAGTATCTATGAATGGTCCATAAATGTTATGTCTAACAATTCACCTCGACCATGCAAGGCATGCGTCCAAAAATAATATCCAATTAACAATTGTTTCATAGTATAGAAAATGATGTAAACCAATAATGTCCCAAATTAAATAGGGTAATATAATTTTTCCCTTGATCACTTTAACCCTCCAACTTATCATTACTTCTCTAAATTCAAAAAATATCCACACATTAGAGGGATCTCTCCAACCCACTCATTGGTTTTATGAGATATGACTTATCTGATCAAATATAGGACCTCCTTTCTTTGTGTTAGATCACCCTTGGTATATACAAGGCATCATTTCCATATTTTTATCAAATTATCTCAACATATTTTGTGTTATATTTGTGATACCATATATACCCTATTTTATTAGCTAGTTTTTTCTAGTTTCATTTTCTCCCCTTATTTTGTCCCAAATCAGAATCTAATATTGAATATGTATCCAAATAATATTTTAATTTTGGAGGTATTATACTTATCCCTAAAATAAGAATTGTTTAAATTAGGTTTTGTTGATCCAAAATCCAAACTATGCGTATGTTTCCTATTAAATTAACATAACATAAATTTGAAAAATAGTAATCAATCTAGAATTATTAAGAGACCATAAACCGAACTACCCTAGTTGGGTACTTTTTATTAAATTCTATTTTGTAAAATTATTACCATGTAAATATACCACCCCTGGGTGTGTTCATCTTCCACATTCTATTTTAAGCCACACATAAGTTAAATTGATTGTTAAATAGTGTATATACCGTACCACGAATCATGAAATGTTTTGAAATTAATTAACTATTTTAATTATTTATTAGAAATGATAACACACATATCAATCGATATTTGTAATAAAATAAATTATTTTCATAATAGTTGTTCATATGTGAGATGTACACTCTTCATTAATTATTAATAATAATTAAATTGAATACATGACTATTATTACTAATATAACTTGAAATTTTGTTGTGTTGGAATTTTTAAGTGACTTTGGATGTCATACTCATCATAATTTATGGAGATGTTGGACATGGATTTCATGATTAGTTGTTTGAAACTAGTGGAAATTGAGAAACACATTATTTATTAAATGATGTTGGACCTGATTATCCTCATAATTTATAAGGATTTTGGTTATTATGATTCACATTGATGGTTGATATCATTTCACATGACATTTTATGTTATTGACAGTGATGAATTGGTTATTTTTTCTAATAGGAAATATAGGACACTTATTTTTTAGGGTTTAGACGTTACAACAAGGGATGGAGAATGTATGGGTGGCTAAGTGTCCCACAAGGACACTCATATAGACATGGCTTATATTTAAATTACTTCATATAATTTATTATTCCTTCACACTATTAAATTTATATTTAATAAATGGATGGTATTAGAAATAATTGGTGGTGTCCTATTATGTTTTAATCACACCATTTTTGTGCAATCACATTTTAATAGGAAATTCATGATTGATAAATGTAGGGAAAAGTGATGTTCCAACAAATGGATTTGTTATTTTATTTACTATAATATATTATTGAATCATAGGCCAAATATAGTTCTCAGTATTTAATTAGTGCTTTGTTTTTTATATTTTTATATAGCATGTATTTTTTGTACCTTCTACCATGTTTTCCCTAATCCAATTATTATAAAGGTATGAAATCATATTTATATCATTCAGATAATAGATTATGATTGTTAATTATAATATGGATGATTTCCATCTTGTACTAATATTTCTACTTCAACTGAAGTATATATTATTCACATAAATTATTCACTATAATAAAATGGGGTATATTCTATAAATATTTCAATAATTGACTACACTACTTGTTAGAATCGATTAGAATTAAAGGAGTTGTGCTTGAGTCCATATGGTCCCTTAGTTTTTTTCATTAGTGAGCCACACCTAGGATGTCACAATATAGGATCCAATGATCTTTTTTTAAATATTTTTCTAGAGTTGTCATCATATTAATAATGTTGAGAATTTTTTAATGTGCCTATGCTTGGGAGAAGAAAACCAGCATATATGTAAAATCCATATTTCTCTAATGGGGACATTTGTTTTGTAATTTTATCTAGTTATAGTTAAACTATTTTTAATATAAATTGACACAAGATTTATGAAATTTATCATAATTATGGATCTATCCCCTTAGGATAGTATGTGAAGGTATAAGTTCTTCTTGAATCATCATAGGAACATTGAAATTGAAATTTCATGAATATGTCATGCCATATAGACTATATTGTATGTTTTATATAGTATATGACTCTTTTATTGTGCCAATAATTATGGTAATGCTTCTAGTAGTTAATATGATAGAAAAAATTTCTTATATAAAATTTCTGCATCAACCCAAATTATTGTTTCCCACATATATTGAATATGGAACAATACCTAAATAATTGTTTCATGTTTGGTAAATATTTGTTCATCTATATAGCCAAAAACATTAAATGATTTTGACTAAATGTATGCCAATTGAGATTTATATTTTTCGTAATGAAAAAAATTTGGAATGATTATCAGAATACTCAAGTTATTATAAATGGATTATTTAATATTTAAATAATAAGTATTAATATAGTTGATGTTACATGAAGTATCATTTAACACTTATAGTGTTTAGGAATTTATAACATTAGAATAATAATTAATCTAACCAAATCAGAATATAATTTCAAAAGTCATTGAATAATAAATCATAAATGAAATTGTTGTAGTAAAAATGGGTTTCAATATAAAAATTAATAGTATTATACTAAAAAAATTTCCATTCGCACCATATTATAGAACCACATGTGATTGTAATGTGAAATATTACAAATACCATTGAAATAGTGGTGGGTAGTTAGGATGAAAATTTTTATGGTGGAAAATCCATATACCTATTTTGATACAAAATTTAAATATCTTATACTCTATTATTATGTTTTTAGGTGTCCTTAATTTGTGTTATAATCCTCACGGTTCCCTTAGGCCATGTTCTCTATTCGTGGTGATGACCTTACATTTAATTTCCTGAAAAATAATCCAATTCTTTATCCATGTTTCGAACATCCATTACAACTACCAATTATTCCTAAACTAGGAAATAGCACAAATATTCAAGATAATTCCTTGTGTTTAATGTATTCTATAAAGGAAACTCTATAAAATAGAACCACTATTTATAACTTGAGGAGATAGTTTTAGCTGTAGTATCTACATAATTTCTCTCGGGATGGTGGCCCCAGGCTTTGGAGTCAAAGATATAGGATGTTCATTCTGTATTCAAGAATTAGGATATGCCTCCAAAAAATAAGGTTAATGTTTCAACTTATATAATCATTTTATTTAGGAATCATTTCATGGATTTTTTAGATATGGATGGTCTATATCGGGAGATCCTTTGAAGGAATTTTTTGTATAGTTTCTACAATTTCATCTAGCTAAAAATAATGAGAGTTGATCAGCATGGAGAGTTTATTCACCTACTATAGAATCATATTTTAATTATTTATTATTAAAATTGATTCAATGTGTTTCATAATCTCACACAAACAGTTTTATGTGATGGAATGTCTAGATTGAGTCAATTTGTTGATGGGTTGATTCATGCAATCAAGCCTCAGGTGAATGTTTTATGTTTTTATTTTTTCTGAGTTAGTGAAATATTAATAATCATTAAGTGTAAGCTGAGTGAATATGAAGGTGTGGGTAATTTTGGTTTAGTTATCAGGCATGGTGGGTATTTTTCCTTTAGTATAAATCACTACCATGAGATTTTATGCTTGTATAGTGGAAACAATAGTATTCACAAAGTTATTTATGTGGTATGCTATTTGTCTGGGATGTTTGGACACATGAAGTCTAAGTGTGAAAAAGTAATAGTTTAACACTTAGAATGAGGATGGGTGTTCTATTACTAAATATTTTGGTAGACGTTTCCACTTCTTTCTTGTGATAGATAATAATGTGTAGTTCCATATTAAGTAGTGGGACCAATAGATCCTTGTTAAGTATGGAGCTAAGGTAATATTTGATGATCTGGATAAGGTAATAACCATGGTAAAGGAAGCCAAATATGTGATATGTAGTTCATAAAGGGTTGATTTTCTCACATAGGTATAATTATAGCTCTGGGATTTGGATAATTTCGATTTTAGGTAGTGCCTCCTAGAATAGTTGGATAGTGAGACAGATCATCTATAGGATGAGGTATGAGTTTTCTAGACATTAATTTTTTATCAATATTTGTGGATATATTGGCTTCATGTTCAATTAGATATGTGAATAAAAAAATAAATTTTCCTAAAAACTCATTACTTTTAAAGAGTTCCTAATGATGATAATCTAATGAGTGTACATATACAGATTTTAAGCTAATTCTAGTAGTGAACACATGATGTTGTAAACTATCATTTAATATAGAACCTCAGCATACATGATATTACATACTTGGAAATCATACATGGAATTTACTAGATAGTCTCCAACTATGACCATGCTGATTTTTATTAATGGAGTATGTCTTTCCTATCACCAATGGGTGGTAAAAGTGTTTTCAAGGATGAATGTGATGTTCCTAAAATTTATTCAATAAAAGGGATTCATGGGTTCTATAAGAGTACCAACCTAGATTTCATGACTTTTTCTAAATGATTAGGATGAATTATTTTCTTCTTATCGTCTAGTTGTTGAGTGATTCTTAGAGGTCGTTGTAAATATTTTTTTTGGATTACCTCATGAGATAGAGGTAAATTTGACTCTAGATCTTCTAACATGAAAGGAATCGTTTTCAATTCTTCTATAAAAGATGGCTCTTACTGGGCCTTAAGAACACAATAAATAATTAGAGGATGTAAAAGGCAGAGGTTTTATATGACTTGATACATATTCTTGAGTTTCCCCTATCCTTTTCTATAAGAAGGTGGATGGGACTTTATAATATGTGTGGATTGTCCGTTTTTTAATAGTCTTATGATTATGAACTGATTCCCACATCCTCGTATTTATAATTTATTCTACAAAAAATGGAGTAATAGGACTTCCCAGTGATTTATTTGAGTTCGGTCTATCAGTATGTAAAATTTATGACATCTTATATACACATTAAATATTTATGAAGGATATATTTCATGTATAAATATTTTTTAATTATGTTTGGCATCATTACCATTAAATAAAATTTTATGCAAAAATTTATCAGTTTTTAAAACCATTCCTAGAATCCTTTGTTTTAGTCATCATGTATGATATCATAGTATATTTTAATCTTCAATTCAATCATTCCAGTCACCCTCACATCATATTGTGTACGCTAGGCGATCATAATCTCTATAAAAATATATAAAATTTAATGTTTTTGATTTAAAATGTTCACTTATAGGAAATCAATATCTATGTATATGTATTATCTATGGATCCGGAGAAGGTGAGCACCATACATTCCTAGGATTACCCCAATAATGTCTTTAAAATGTAGAGATTCTTTAGTTTTAGTTGGATAATATATTAATTTGTTTTAGTAAACATTAAAGACATTCAAATCAACTTATAATATTGATTAAGAAATATTTTATGTTTTCAGGGATTAAATCTATGGGGAAATCCACTTAGGATTTGATGGGATGAATGATTGTAGCACAGATCATGATTCTTCATTATATGTGAGAAGGATATATTGGTTAATATACTGTATTGAGAATCATTCTGGGGGAAATTTTGACGTAGGTGGAATAAGTACTAGCATATAGGTATCATTAGTTGAGGCAAAAATAATTTAATAACCGGATGTATTATTTTGAGTTTTTAGAAGGGATTCATGCATTATATTTTTGGAGAAATCAATTTGGTAGAGAAAAATTCATTGTATACATAGAAATGTTCAAAATGAATCTTCGGAATGGGAAGCAGACAAGAGGACTCAAAGGCCCAGTCATTTTGTCTTGGAATTTTTGTGAAGTTTTGGAGTGCAGCTCAAGGAGAGTTGTAATAAGTTGGGGATATTGTATGATCCTAACCTTTTATGAAGTCATCTCGGGCCCATTTTCATTTAATTTTTGTTGTATTTAATTACCTTTGTTTTGGAGTTGTGGTATGTGGTGAATTTGGTTCAATTTGTATGAAAAAACTATGGATAACGGGATGTTAAAAGTTTTTTCACGGTTCCCTTAATCGTGCATCGAAACGTAAGTAATCATGCAATCCATGAAAACCTGGATAGTGAGGTGTGCATAGTTTTCACATTGTTTCCCTAATTGTGTGCCCCTTATAGGTGAATCTGTGGACACAGAACTGTTTTCTACATATTATAGTTTTCAAATCACCCGAACCCCTGATACCTCGACATTTTGACATAGGCTTGGGTTAGATGAATTCTAGGTGATCCCAGAGTTTTCTGGAGGGATTCCAAGTCTATTTGAACACTATTTTTTGATATCTAAATCCTATATTAATTATCTTCTCTCTTCCTAGTAGGTGTATTTCATCGCATTGATTTATCTGTTATTTTCTCTATCATTCTTTGATCATTTCATGGAAGATCTACACTATCTCCATGGATCTAAACCTATTTGTTGAGAACAAGATCTAGAAGTGTACATCTAGATATAGAGTTTCCAGATCATGTTGCCTTTGATATTAATATTGGTTTTAGGTATTTAGATCTTGATCTTGATCGATGTCATTATACCACTCAAATTTTTAGGATTTCCCCTAGGAAAACATCCATCAATGAAGTGAGGTAGTTGATCTAAATCAAACTCTCATTATCAAGGATTTGATATGAATATGTGATATTATTTATTTGTTAGCTTACCTTTATAAAATATTTACTATATTGGAGTAATTAAGATGGTGGTATTGACTTTGATTGCCTTGGTGATTAAATGGAAGTTTGAACCATGGGGCTAAGGGGATATCTAAATATATGATTGGTTTGGGGGAATTCATTATGATTTGGGATATAGAAATTGAGATATAGAATTTGGATGGGGTTTTGATAAATAATCATGGGGAATTAATTATGGGATGATTTTTGGATATGTGAGATAATTAATATATAATTAATTTTTTCCCATGACATTGATTAAGATAATTAATTTTGATATTAATTATGAAAAGTAGAGATTTTGATTGGCTAACTAATTGTGGAGAATTAATTTTGGAATAAGATTTGCGTTTATTGATTAATTAATTTATGAATAAATTAATGGATTTTGTACTTAGTTAATTTTTGGGTTAACTAATGGTAAATGATATGTTAAACTAATCATTGTATTGGTAAGGGAATGATGTGGTTAATTATGATAAATTATTAAAGGATGTGAATGATTGAGAATATGGGTGCTAAACATTGCATTTTAGACCAATTGAGAGCATGGGGCGTGATATATGGAATTTTACCCAAATATATGATATAAGAACTTTTGGGGTTGAGTGATAGACATTGGGATCCATACCTATTGAGAAAGAGGGTTGTGATACATAGCGATGTACACTAATTGAGATGTTGAGTGTTAGATGTCGTGTTCCACACCAATCTAATGATAATGATGAATAGTGAGTTTAATTAGATAAATGGGTCAAACCCAAGATTAATGTGACTAGTAAGGAATAAATAACAATGTGATAACTATTAAAATATGCATTGTATTTATTTCCATATAGAGTTGCATACACTATATTTTTATGGACTTGTTTTAGACACAATTGGTGTTGTCCTACTGAGTTGTACCCAGACCCCATTCAGGCCACCTGATCAGTTGCTGATATGTGGTTTTTGTTTTAGGACAGGATAATAGCACGCCCCTGGGATAGGTTTCTATTTAGGAATGGATCATGGCTGAGGGAACCAAACATGGTTCTAGGCCCGCTTTGGAGTTGTTGTGTCTTTATTTTCATTTTCATTATAGTCACTGGATATTTGAGTTTCCATAACATGGATACCCTTTTTACTTGAGTATTTTATCTCCTATTTTGACAGTCATGTGAATTTTTAACATTCTAGTTATTTATATATTTCAGCACTTGTTTATTGTACCATGTGTTCAATTAAATTCCTCATTGGAATTTTCCAGTGTTTTCTGACATCTAAAGCATGGTTAGGCCGTGTCAAAATATTTTTGATGTATGAAATTATGATTTTGGTTCCTTGAATATTATTTCAATATAATTCGGGATTTAAAAAGAATCTATATTGGTTTTAAAATATCGTTTCGAATGAGATGTAGATTTGTGACCCATTTGGAATTTTGACTAAATTGGTTTTGTTTTGAAATTTAAATTGGAGTACTTTGAAATAATTATTTTCTAAATGGTTTTCGAATAGAAAAATGATGTTTTCCCCATTTTGAAGAAATATACTTGGTTCTTATGAAGTGATGTTTTAGGGGATAATTCATAAAGGATCATTTGGAACATTTCTAAAAATAGTGAATGTGTTTATTATGAAAAACTCCATTGGGTGATTCTCATGCCTTATTTGTGTTTAATGGTTGGGATGTCCTCTCTATGGAATCCTTATGATCCATTATGATAATTAGAGGGCTTAGTACACACTCCTTGAGTTATATTCCATTTTTTTCATGTGAATCGATCCTCGGGATAACTTGGGATTAGGTCTGTTGTTGAATTATTATTATATATGAATGTGATTTGATTCTCAGTTGGAATCGATGGATCACTACCTTTAAACATGAATCATGGGAACCTAACAAAGTGATATAATTTTTTCAGAACAAGTTGTTATACTGGAAATATTGGGCACTACTTGGTGGTCTAGAGTAGGAGGATATGTTGGGTTTATTGTTATGGTAATTTCCCCTTAGTCTATCGTGAGTTTGGGTGGAAGAGATTAATAAGGGCACTGTCATCTTCATCGTGTGATTCATGCTTCTGGGGATGGATCTAATGTTTTAGTATGTTATGGATTATTCAAAATCTCTTATGTTCACACAAGTCTATTAGAACGTAGCTACTTTTAGTGTTGATTAAGATACATGGTCTCTTGGATGTCTATTTACATTTCCTTTTTTACGTGATTATGTTAGGGATATCATGTGTATTGATTATCTTGAAAATAGAAGTGTTTTATTCCATAGGTTTATAATAAATGTTTTTTTATGTAAAATAATTTTATAATCCAATTTTCTATTTGAAAAATAATTCATCACTTTCCCTGGACATATTAATGTCTCACTATTGGAAATAAACATGGTTTTGAAATGAATGTGGAAATGGACCGTAGTTTGATTTCATGTAAAATTTATAGTAAAAATAACTTAATATATTGTATTTAATACTTGAAGTTTACATTTCTTTTATTTTAAATATAGTGCATTGGGTATAGATTTATCCAGACATACCTATTGAGTTATTATACTCACACCTTTAGTTCCATTTTTTTTGCATCTTGGTGATGGTATCATCTTGAGTTCGATCACCTTGGTATATGGTTGGTCATTATATTGGAGAGTGACCTGCAGTGTCACATTGAGTCCATGTAGTAGTCTTATTCAGTTGGATTTTTAGTATAGTTTGGTTTTATTTTTATATTCATTATCAAAAGATGTTCAGTATAGTTTAATTTATATATTTGGACTGCTTTGTTCATCTTTTCTTTGTATAATTTCTTTCTTATTTATTGGTAAAATTATTCTCTTTGAGTACTCTATTGATGACTGACACTTTTTGTCAGCTCGTGGGAAATGGGAACGTCCATCAGGCTATTCCATGGATTAGCTTGGGGACCTTTTTACGGTTGACTCAGGTTGGTTCATGAAAAAATGGTATCATATCAAGGACATCTCTTTAGAGGACCTTACTTTTAAGTGTTCAATTTACAATTTAGGTATGTCAAGTTAGATGGGGTAGGATTATCAGGACTCGAGTGGGATGAAAGGGAAGGACGACATGAACCCATTCTCATTCTGATCCTTGAGATTCCATGGGATGCCTAGTTTTGTTGTTATATTTCGTCTTTTTGGATTATTTTGTGTTTGGGATATGAAAAGGGAGTTGGGATAGTGGTCTTCATGTTCTCACAAGGCCTGGAAAGCCATGTTGATCCAGGGTCGTGGTCTAAGAAGGCTATCTATGATGGTGGTGTGCTTAGAAAAATGAATTTTTATAAAGGACCTCTTTGGGTAAATGGGAGAGATGTAATGATATTGGACATTCGTAATCAAAATTGGAGATTTATGGGAAAAAAATTTTAGAAGAATATTTTTGTTCTGGAATTTTTTTATATTAAAAGGAGTGGGTTTTTAATCAATTGATTTCGATGAAATGGGAACTGTTATCTTCAGGAAAAAAATCTATAAAATGAATAAAAATGGGATTTTGAAAGGAATCCATGGGACCTATTTTAATGAGATGAAGAGATGTATTGATATGTGGTGTTTAAAAAATTGTCTAACATGATGGTTTGTGGAATTTTAAAAAAATTTATGACTTGTGAAATGAGATTGTTCTTTTTGAACATTGGTGTCTCTGTGGGTTCCCACATGCATAGATATTTGTGTAAATTGGTCTGAATGTGACCTGATTAGCATGGGATGTTAGATTCCAAGGGTGGAATATAATGTGAATGTGTGAGACTCCATGAAATACTATTGGAGAGTGTGCATCCCATCAGGTTGTTTTCTATGATAATTAATTTAAGAGGAAATTTGTGAGGTTTTGAAAAAAAGGTAGTTGGGAGTTTTGTTTTCCAATTACATTGGATGTTTTAATTTTGTGGTGTTTTGAGTTTAAAATATTGTTGGTGTTTGGTTTTGAATTGATGTTTGGTGGATTTATATAAAAAAAATTGTCTGTTTTTGCATTTTTTCCATGTGGGGATTGATGTTTATATGGGGTGATTTTTTTATGGGATGGTTTTTATAATTCTCTTTGTTTTATTGCGGTCCATTGTTTTCTCCCATAGATATTTGATGAATTTTAATTGTGTGGATATAAGTGGTTCCTTGTCATAAATATTTCTAGTTGAACAAAATATATGTTTTTTTACAATTTCAAATGTTTAATCAACCTACTGGAAGGATACCCCAACTCTTTTTCTAGATTAAAGAGTTGTTTGGGCTCTACATAATGTACATTCTTGTGGTAGTGTTACTATTGGTCATAGTAGTTTTTATTGATGGTGTTTTCTGTGTCTCTTCATGTTTCTTGTTAATTTTGTTCCATTTTGGAGTGAGAAATAATGGTATGTGCATCTTCTAAGACCCATTTTGGGTAATGATGTGTTGTTTGATAAAGTGATATTCTTGGTGTGTCTTGATCTTTTGTTATTTCATGGAGTGACATGTGGCTGCTTGTGGAATAAAAAAATGATTTCTTATTAGGGATCAGTAGCTCTTTATCGTGAGGTTGTGGAATCTTCAAACATTAGGGCTCTATCTAGAGGCCTCAGAGTAAAGCTGGCATGTAGTCAGGAATCTCAGGGGTGTGATGGAGTTTGTCTAAACTTATGTTCCCATCATTATGGTGAAGTAGTTTCTATGATTTTATTATGGTCTCTATGTCAATAAAAATTCCCACATTTTTTAATTAGTATCGTATAATTATTTGTCACACGATGCATGTGATTATTCTTTCTTGGATGAAAGTTCCCAATCATTGTTCTAGCATTGACGATCCATGTTGATCAGTTTTGCTTCGGATTATGGTCTTCCATAGGTGATGATTCATGGGATGTTATTAGTTTTTGTTTGAATGTTCTAATCATTTTCCCCTTATATCCCCTCTCCTTATGGTGGGGGGTTTTTGGTATGTTCATTGAAGTTTTAAAGTTTGTTTAATCTCATATATTATTATTGGTGGGGAGACCCACAATGGGTCTTGATTAAAATTCATTCATGAGAAATCAGTACTATGTTTCTTAAAATGGTGGGGAGTCTATTTGGGCCTCCCCTATTGGTGATCTCTTTTTGTTTGGTTTTAGTGTTATTCTTGTTGAAGTGTCCTTCCTTTGATGATGATTTATTTCTATGTTTTCTTTTTGGTTTGGGTAAACATTGGGATTTTGGGAGTGCACCCAATGGTTCTGTTTGAAGTACGGTAGTGAAGGTTGAGGCTCTAATTTCCAATTGATTCTATGGAATTTTTCTGGTATTTGTATCTATTTCTGGAACATTTCATAATTTTCTTTTTATTTTTATGGGGTTTTTTATATCGTGGTTTTGGATCAATTGATTTTGAGAATACTTAGTCATTGATCGATTAGCTGGAAAATTGTGTTGCTCTCGAGAGGCAGAAATCATAATTGTGGGGAGAATTTTCACACCAAAATTTTTAATTCCCTCATTTGTTTCGAATTTTATTTTGTTTCATAGAATTTATCAATTGTTCTAATTGTTTCGGGTTAACATTTGGTGGCTAGGGTGTTCATGATTTAAATTTTTAGTCTTCGAATTATTCCATGGTATTAGGACTTGTCCATTCTTAAAGGTAAGGAGTGGGGAGGAGGTTCTATGGAATTTGAATTTTTAAGACTCCTAGTGGAACCTTTTTATGGGGTATATTTATTTTATGGTTTATCGCCTTCATTTAGATGAGTTTGGGGTTGCAAATGATGATATTTGGGGACTTTTTCTAGTTATCATGGTTATGTTTCATGGTTAGTTTAACCATGTAGTAAGTGTGAAAGGGGTCTCATGGTTTTTGCATGGTTTAACTAACTAATTATCCAATGTATGAATCCCATTCAGGACTACACAGTGGTTAATTGCATGGTTTGTGCATGTTTTATTAAATCTTGAGAGCTAACCAAGTAACCTGCTCAGGAAGGGTATTTTGGGAATTTGTCCTTCTTTTTTAGTGGGGTTTCGTCTCTTGGATACCTCACTCGAAATCCCCCAACATGGACAACTCCCGTGGAGTATTTTGATTCCTCCAAGCTCTTCTATGGTGACATTTTTGTGTGTTCACGGAGATTCTTCACCCTGATCAAATGGTTTGGGATCCTATATCTTTCTCCTTTGATTTTCTTCCATTTTCCCAATCACATATAACTCTAGTGGCCACGTTTGAAAATTTTGGGAATCTAGGGTTGTGTGAAAATGGGTATTTCATTCATCTAGGGTTCCACATAATAGAAAATGGCACTTGGAACCCTAGTGGTGAATTTTTGGGTGTGTGTCGTTGATGCAACATGGATTTGATGTAGGCTTCCATGCACATTCCATTTTTAATTTGAGATTCATGGGTTTCATGTCTTTTTCACCTTCAGTGATTAATAATTATTGATTTGTGGTCATTGAAATATTTAATTGATGTGAAAAGTTTAGATTTATTCATTTTTAAATGTTAAATAGAATTGTTTTGTTAAATGTCCCAGAAAATGTTTTTGATTAATTAAATGTTTGGATTTTTCATGTGTATTGTGAAATCTAAATCATGGTTAGGCCTTCTGAAAATATTTTTTATATGATAAATTAGGATTTTGGTTTGTTGGATAGTTTTTCAATATATTTTTTTATTTAAAAATAATATATATTGGTTTTAAAATGTTGTTTGTCATGTGTTGTTGATTAGTGGCCAATTTATAATTTTGAATAAAATTATTTTGAAAAAAATTGAAATATGATAACATTAAATGTATTGTATTATAAATGGTTGTGATGGGAATGTTTTTTCCCCTTTTAGGTAAATGTACTAGGTTCTTTTGATGTGATGGTTTTGTAGATATTGCTCAATGGCATGTTTGGGAGTTTTGTGAAAATAGTGAAGGTGTTTATTATGAAAACCTACATTGGGTGATTCTCATGGATTTTTTTGGTTAATGGATGGGTTTTCCTCTCTCTACAATCCTTGTGATCCATTATGATAGTTAGAAGTCCTCGATATGGACTCCTTAACTTTTATTCCTTTTATTTCATTTGAATCAATCCTTTGGGTGACTTAGGGTGAGGCATGTTGTTAAATTATTATTTCACATGCATATGGTTTCATACCTGGTTAGCATCAGTTGGCTAACCCAGTTTATAAAAGAGACATGGCATCCTTTTTTAGTGAGTGAATTTTTTATTGATGATTATGTAATGTCTTTATTACCCACTAGTTGTTGTTCCATAGTAAGTTGATATATTTGGTTTATGGATATGGGATTTTCCTATTGGTTTGTCCTCAGTTACGATGGTCAGGAGTATTTAGCGATCATTGATCTTCAACTTGTGATGAATGCTTTCGATGACGGGTCTAATGTATAAGTATTTCCTCGACTATTCACAATCACATAAGTTCACCCACGTCTAATGGAACATAGTCTCTTTCTGTGCTAATTGCGATTTTAGGTCACTTATATATTTATTTCCATTTCATTATTTATGTGATTATTTATGTGCTCTCATGTCTATTGACAGTCTTGGAATGTGATGTCTATGATTCCAAAAGTTTATGAATATTTTTTAGTAAAAGGGTTTTATAATCACTTGTTTTATTTGATAAAGAAATCATCACATTCCCCTTGAAATGTTAAATTCTATTTATTAGAAATGAACTTGGTTTTAAAATGATGTGGTGAAATGACATGTAGTTTGTTTCATGGAAAATCTACAGAAAAACATACATTTATATATTTTATTTTAAACATTAATTTTTTGTTTCTTTTATTTTAAATGTAGTGTATTGGGAATATATTTATTTGGTCATACCTACTGAGTTTTAATACTCATGCCTATAGTTTATTCCTAGTTTTATCCTTGGTGAAGGTTTCATTATGAGTGTGATCGCCTTGGGTGATGGGTGATCTTTATGATGGAGAATCACATGTAGGGTAACATGGAGATCATGGCATTTTCTTGTTCGGCTTGTTTTTTTGTATAGTTTGGTTATATATTAATATTATTGCACAAAATATGTTCAGTGTTGTTTTATTTATAAATTGCATTTCTTCATTCATCTTCTATAATTATTTTCTTTATTATTTAATGGATGAAATCATTCCCTTTTTGAATTTCGTGGATGCCTGACAGTAGTTTCCAGCCCGTGGGAATCGATAATTCCGTTCATTCAATTCCATAGATTGGCTAGGGTGAATGGTTCCGGGTTGACATAGGTTGGTTCATGGAATCTATTGGGGACATTGTTTTGGAATTCATAGACACACTTGTGAAGGCCACCTTTTTCCTAAATTTCCAGAATACATTCTTAGTTGAAGATCTTGGATATAATACATCCATGTTATTAGATTCCTTCATGGTGATCCAAATTTTATCATATCTGATAGGGATTTATTATTCACATCAAGAATCTAGAATGGGTTATAGATTATTACGTGTATAGAGGTGAATTTGAGTACAACGTACCACCATCAGATCAATAGTACTTTCATGTATATTATATGGGTATGGGAGGACATGGATAAGTAATGTTTCCATGATTTTTTATTTCCTTGATAAAAAAATTAACTCTTACAAAGTACAATTATAATAATTATATCAAACTTACTATAATAATGGAACATTTTTGAGAACATTATAGTAGGTCATTCTGATCACCTCTATGATTTTTTGAGGTAGGGATGTAGTGTAATACAAACCATGTCTCATTATAGAATTATCAGATCGTGTGCATAATATTCGAGGAAATATCACTACTTCTCAATCTATATAGAGGTAATTTTTATACCATCAATTCAAAAATTTAGAGTTTGAGGTGGGAGATCATGTCATGTTATATATTTCACCAATATTTTATGATCATTGAATTCATAGTGACAGTAAACTATATCAATGATTCATCAACCCATTTAATATCCTAGATAGGGTGTGGCTGGTGCAATTTCTGACATCTCATCTTTAGTGGTGCAGGGTTATTCATTTGGAATTTAATTTTTCTCGAGTACATGGATTACATTCTAACCCATATTATTATATCTATTCTGAGAAATCATATTTATTGGTTGATATTTTTTTCAGAGTAATTATATTTTTGTATTCTATCTTAGCATAATGTTACAGTAATTATTATAAATTCCACCAGTTCAGGTTTTATGGATGTGTTATCATATATTGGATGATATTTGGGAAAGAGGTACTGATATACGTACTCAATTTCTAGATTGATTCTTCGATTTAATTTATCCTAAACCAAAACCCTCCCTATAAGGTGTACCCCTCCAGGTCTGGCAATGTGAGAATAGAGATAGTGACCCCCGAGTCCTGCCTGTAGTAGGCCCTGGGTTGGTGACATGCACTGAGGGTATAGTAAACACACGAATTGGAGTCATTACCCTCTAAGAGAAAACATGTAAAAGAGAGAGATACTACATACACCAACCAACTCCTACTCGGACTACAGTATAAAATAAACCGCAATTACACATATGTAATTTCATGAAAAAACTACTACAACTGAAACGGAAATCTTCACGTACCAAAAGAAAATAAATACAATAGTGACCATGATGCACAGATATCTCATGTTACCTCGAGCTAGTAGTTACCAGCCTAATGTCCAACATGCTCCATGTGACCTGACAAATAATTTATATATACATAGGGTGAGTATAATAGTATACTCAGTAGGATCCTCCCTGGAGCCTCTCTTAGAAATGTAAATAAAGCATGCTAAAGCATAGTGTGCGACCAGTGAATCAAACTCATCACCTAAACATGTATAATATGTTCCCAACCTCACCATAGATACTATCACGATGAATAACTTACAAGATTATATAATATAATAATGAATATCAACGGTACCCCTCTACCACTTCCCACCATTTTTCTGCTTTTCCCCAACATCGGACGTCCTAATCATCTCTCTCCAAAAGGCTTTCTTGCAGACACTGGGAAAATCAGAACAATATTCACCTTATGAAACACAACCACTATGTCTATGTTACAAAATTAACCAGGTAGTTTCTTGGAGCCACACATCTTTCATAATGTGTATCAAACATCAGTAATTATACCACCAGCTATTACAGCGCATTAACTAAGTAAGGATTCTCAAGCCATCACAACCTATACATGTTACACCTATAGTAGTCCATAAGAAGCTATATCTAGATTATATGTGTGTGAATAAACTCAAGACATTACACCCCTCTATAGACATATATGGGGAAAACTATATAATGTACCTACAAGCACAAGTATCTACCAACAGAAGAGAGTGGGGCCAAAGGGGGTAGTAATACATCCATCCTTCCACTTTAATGTTGGGGAAAACACCCGTAAGGTGAAAATCCATAGGGAGATGGTTTCAATAACTGAAGGGGTGAAGTAGCATATAGAAACAAAAAAGTTAAAGAATATACTATAGCCCACAACACATTATGGGCCTAATCTAGTCCTAAACTCCAATACAGCTAACGTTTCTCAGACTCCCGATGGACACTTCAAAGACAAGGTATCCTATAAGAACATGACCATTTTAAGATATTTATTGAATTATTCTAATCCCTTTTTGTTTTTTCACTTTAAATTAAATAATTTCTTAAACATTTATTAACTATTAACAATTGCACATAATATTTCAATAGTATCACACCAATGTTTTATGCCCTCTAGGCACAACCAAACCAAGTCCACAGCTTCTCAGAAATATTACCTTGGCGTTGAATCCAAGAAATGCTCCAACCCCATGGGTTAACATCATTTATTCAATAATTTATTAACATCATTATTCCATTCCCAAATCCCTAGTAATTCTAGAATAACATTCTAAGCTACTGAACCCAAGTGGCTCAACTCGGTGAGTACATGATGTACCCATCATGTCTTTGCCACCAATAGGAGAAGTGTAGACCCATCCTCCCTCAGGAACCTAAACACAAAAATCACATCGCATACGACCCATGTATTCACATATTTTGGAAGGAGGGTAAGAAAGACCAGGTTCCTCAAGCTATGTGGAAAGAAAAACAGATAAAAAACAAGTGATTCAAGAAGCATCCAAATTCACTATAGCGGGTATGTCCAGATTCAACCCGTTTCATCACCTCATGTGTCCTCCCCAACACCCACCTACATAAAACAATTCATCTCTCCACTTTAGGCATCAAATGATGCCACAACCACTGGGCCTCCCTGCCCCCCACATCTCACAACATCCCTCTAGGCTCACATCACATCACATGCTGCAGGAAACAATAAGTAAACTGGGCTCTTATCCCTAATCAAAGAAATTATTACTTCATAAGAAATTTTCACTCACAACACCATGCATAAGGATCTTTGACCTTTACAAGAAAGAGGGTAACTCATAAACCTATTAGGCATTATATTTTTACAGGCTACTAGTTCATTAATCCTTATTGAATTAACCGATTCATTATTAGTAGGTTCAAAATATGGGAATCCTAAACTAGAAGCTATCATAGCTTCTTAAAATTAATTAAACAATAAATTTGAACTACCTTTAAACAACAATCCCCAACATGCTTCAGGTTTAACAACCAAATTGAATAGGCATGTACATCTGCATTAATTTTATTAACAAAAAATTACAACAAAAAATAACCATATTAATTTACATTCATCTTTATCTTTATACATTTCATTATTAATTAATTATGGCTTTACATTATTTGGAAATTTCATCAAGAAAAACATACTAACAAGAAACTCATAGATATCACACTATCTATGAATTGAAGAGGAAAACCATTATCATGGTGCAAAGAAACAACATCTCATCAATAAAAATCATTTAATCTTGTTCAAGTATTTAATTAGGTCAATTCAATTGTGATCCAAAGGGATAAAACAGGCTAACTCTATAGTCGAGTATAAAATAATAGCGAAACAACAAATGAAATACCTCAAAAGGTTTCTGAACTTCTTTACTCTGGAATGGATCAAAGAAAAAGATCATGATATCCATCCTTACAACAAATACAACCACCCGAGGATGTCGTGAAACAAATGCATCAACAATGACCAGATGAAACTCCATTATAATCATGGAGATCAAACACCATATCATGGGAAAGAGAAATGGGAGAAAATGGATCAAAGAAAACCACAGAAAAGAGGTAGATATTACCTATAATTGAATATTGATAGATGAAGGAATAAATGAATAGATTCAGGGTGAAGAAATCTGCAAACATTGAAGAGGGAGGTTTTCAGGTCATCTGGGGTCGAGAGGTGGTGCGCTCAAGCTGTAGGGTTTGAAAAAACCTAAGTGGCTCGGTGTCCATAAAATACCCAGAAGTAGGGCAACACACAATTTTTACCTCCCCGACACATCGTGTACCACCTCGATGCCGACTTATGCCGAAAAAACATCACCTAAGTGCCCTATTTTATTTTTCTGAAACCCTAATTGTTAGTTCATGCCCCCCTTGGTCACATCATTTATCCCCCCTGTTTCCATCTTCTCGCGGCTAAACTCCTCTAGACTACCTCTGAACCTTCTCTGATCAACTTAGTCTTCGAAAACAAGAAAAGGGTCAATCCATTCAAATTCGAGCACTTAAATCAGATACCTCTCAAAACATTCTCATCCTCGATAATTAAAAACCATCCTAGAGAGGAAATATAAAAGAGGTTTCCCAAAAAACCAACCGACAAGATACCTCTCAAGGATCTCGCCACCATAAGAGCTCAACCACATCAAAAGAACAACACAACACCTCTCAACAACCACAAATATCTCCTAAACGCTGTCATGGGGGAGATACCTATCAATAAAGAGAAAGCCACAAAAAATAATAAAAGGAAGAAATTTCATAGATAGGAATTCCTATAACAAAAAAATGAACATCATTACAAGGAAATATATAAACATAGAACAACTCAGGGTACTGAGGACATATCTATGACTCATTTTCCCATGTCCTCTCCTCCACACCACTATGTCGCCACAAGATACGAACCAAGGGAATAGAATACTAATGCAACACCTTGTTCTTGCATTCCTAGCTCTCCATAGGTCACTCCTTGAAGATCACATGATCATCAATAAAGATCACTCCTCGGTCGACGATGGAAGATTTAGTATAAAGACAACGAAAAATTGGCGAAACATGAAAAAATGGGTACATAGATCATCTGTTGGGGAATTAAAACTCAATATGCCACAACTCCAACATGAGCCAACAACTCTAAATGCCCAAAAATATTGGGAGAAATCTTACTCCCACAACAAAACCATCGCTCCCCATGATGAGGATTTAGCATCAAAAGCATGTGATCCCCAACATCATACTCCCAAGGTCTCCTCCTTTGATCGTCATATGATTTTGGATGATCATGTGTTGCCTTCATCCTCCCATGAATCATCTAAACCATCTATGTCATATTCTACCCTATTTCTGGTCATTGAATTCCGGAATCTCCAACCCCAATCTTGTACAACAGAGAATGGAAAGGTCATACATACAAGGCTACAAACAGCTCCATACCTGCGGTGGAGTGAAAAATATTATTGTATGAAAACCCCTCTAATGGTAAGTGTCTCATCCATGAACCTCCAAAATCTAGGACAGAAGAGAAAAACATGTCTCCAATAGTCTGGATGGTCCACTCTGTCTGACCGTATGTTTGTAGATGAAAAGTAGTGCTAAGGAATAATAGAGAACCGAAAGCATGATGGAGACCTCTCCACAACCTAGAGGTAAAAATAAGATCTCTATTGGAAATGACCATCCTCGAGAATCTGTGGAGCCTCACCACCTCCTCTAGATACTTCATCAACAAAACCTCTACTAAGCTCAATTCCTTGATTTCTATAAAGTGGGATGATTTTTTCAAATTATTCATTACCACCCATATTGAATATGGACTCCCTGAGCTCAAGGTAATCTAGTAACAACGTCCATTGAGATTTCCTCACTCTTCCACTGAGGAATATATAACCGCTAGAGAAAACCAATGGGGACATGGTGCTCGAACTTCACCTTTTGGAAGACCAAACATATAGGAATAAACTTTGTAACTGCACGCTTCAGCCCTGGCCAACAAAACTGACTCCTCAAGGCATGGTATAACTTTTTCATGCTAGGATGCACTGTTATAGGTGGACTATGGAACCCTACGAGGACATTCTTAGGAAACTAAAAAGGAATGAAAAGCCATACATGATACAACACTCAGTGTTGTTCATCCTTAGACCAACCATCATGGGCCTCTCAAGAAAAAACATTGTCTCTATAGACCACCACCTTTAGATCCACAAACATGGAATATTCTACCTGTTACACCATTGATAACTACACCATCATCAGGAAAAGACAACCTCTTCCCCCAACTTCTCCCATATTGAGGTGTAATGCTGAATGTTCTTCAAACACTCTCCAAGAATCACCACATTCACGCAATACATCACTATGTGACTTCCTACTAAGTGAATCAGCTAAAAAATTCCCCTTTCTAGGTGTATATGATATTTTTAAGTGGATTTCCTTTAAGAACACCATCCAAGGACATTTCCTCACGTTTAATTAATGTTGGGAGAAAATATACCTTGGGATCTAATGATCATTGAAAACCACACAGTTCTCGCCAATGAGAAAATGTCTCCACAACATCAGAGAAAACTCCACTACTGCCTACTCAAGATCATGGATGTCATAGTTAAGTTCATGGTGACACAACTGCTGAGATCCATAAGAAACAATAGATCTCTACTACATTAGAACACAACCTAGCCCTAGATGCGATGCATTCGTAAGAAATATCAAACTAAACTCCCTCTGTTGGAAAACAATGAACCAGAGCACTTACCAAATTCTCCTCCAGATACTCAAAAGCTACCTAACATAGATCTATCCCAATGAATGCATGAACCTTCCTATTCAATGCTGTTAGAGGAGTCTCAACTCGAGACAAATCGACTACAAGCCTCTTATAGTAGCCATTGAGACCGATGAAACTTCGCACCTCTCTCACTGTCTTGGGGTCTTCCCAAGGCAAAAACACTTTTATATTCAATGGATCCACATCTACTCCTGGTTGGGATACAACATACCCCATGAAAATAACTTCTCAGTCCAAGAAATCACACTTCGAAAACTTCCTAAAGAGATGTTATTGATGAAGAACTCAAAAAACGATGTGCAGATGCTCTGCATGCTCTTCAGCAGATGAGAAGTACACGAGGATGTCATCAATGAGAACCACCACCAACATATCAAGGAACTCACAGAACACAATGTTCATCTATCTGATGAACACATATGGAGAATTTTTTACACCGAATGGCATTATAATGAACTCACAATTCCCATGATGACAACGAAATGAAGTCTCTGGGATATCCTTATCCTTTACACACATATGATGATATATTTACCACAAGTAAATCTTTGAGAACCAACATTGACCCTTTAATTGATCGATTAAATCATCAATCCATGGAAGAGGATATATATTCATCGCTGTAACTTTGTTTAATTGGCAATAATTGATACACAACTGCAAACTGCTATCATCCTTATTCACGAACAAAACTGGTGCACCCCACGGTTACAAACTCTTCCAAAAAACCTGCACTGTAATATACTATTTGGATATATATGCATCTCTTATAACACATAAGGGGTCATCCTATATGGAGAAAAAGAGATAGGATATTCTCCTTGTTGTAGCATGATCCTAAACTTGATCTCTCATTGAGGGGTAATGGTACAACATTTTCTAGAAAAAAAATCAGGGTACTCTTCTATGACCATAGGAAACGCCAACTGCTAATGCTTTGAAGAACTGATCATCATATCATCCATCAAGGATTATAAGGAAGGAACATAACTCTGACCCATCCGAGGGTATCACTTTCCAAAAAACACCATTGGCTCCCCATTAGCATCGAAGAACACCACCTTCCTCCTAAAGCAATCCATTATATCCTCCACTAAATACAACCAATCCATTTAGATGATGACATCATATGGTTGTATCCGTAAACATAGTAAATCTAAGAAAAATCATTATTTCCCCAACACTGTCTCATATTCTCTACATACATCAAAAAAGTCAGTTCGACCTCAAACAAGCATAGTCAACTCCAAGGGAACCAGAATTTTCTCTACCTAAAGTCCCAAATCATGGACAAGGGAAGGTGGTATGAATGATTGCATCACTCCTAAATCAAATAAGGCATACACCAATGTAGAAAACAAGAAAAGGGTACCCCTAATGATGTCTAGCACATCTAGTGTTAGACACACTAAATCATGAATCTGGCCACAACTTCCTCCACAGCCTCTTTGGCCCTAATAACGACCACCACCATGACTATGCTCTTCTCTATAAGGATAGGGAGAGTTATGGGGATTTCCTCTGCCTACCCCATATTCTCTCTGCTAATGCAAAGCTGGTGTGACCTACTACTATTGCCTCAATTAGAACTACCTCAATGGAGGAACCTAGGGTAGAACACCTGGTGCATGGTGACTAATCTGAATGGTTGGGCAGTCTCGATGCTGATGACCTCGATCTCCACAAGAAAAACTATCACCTAATCCATTGGCATAGTCTTGATATCTACCACCCCCAGAGAAATTAGATGTTGAGGACTGGGACATACCCCCATCCGAACAGATACTCTTATACCCTAAAAACCAGGAACCCTAGACCATAGATCTAATTTTTGATGAATCATGATGACTCCCCAATCATATTGATTTGGTTCTATAGAATGTCCTCTCAACGACCTATTCTCATTCTCACACCTCAAGATATTTCTTCAACATAAACAATGTGACATGGCTCTAGATCCTTGGAAATAAAACCTCATCCAAATGCCTCGTCATAGCATCCTTATATGGTAACAGGTTTGATGCATATCATAAAAAGATTCCTAATATGGATTCCAAACTCTCAAACATTGGAGATCCCATATCAAAGGGTATGTATCTCCTGGCATTTGGACGACATCATGGTGATGAAATAAATTTGACTGTGAACATGTCTTAGAACTCCTCCCATATGATCACAGACTCCTTGTTATCCCTAAGGAACAAGAACCACCACTTCCTCGCTACCCCACATAGCATTGTAACAACCAATGAAACATAGTGTTCCATTCGAGATTGGATCGAACGGAAGGCTATCTCTACATCCTCTAACCAGTCTTCTGTGACTACATATAAATTTTATCCCTCTTATATCTATAGAATCTGGTTCTGAATCTCACAATTTCTCCTCCTCCATGTTTCATTATCGTCAACCTCTACCCTACGGCGATCTGCTAGCGCAGCCTGCTAGACATATTCTATGAAAAAATAACGAGTACATCGACCATGATCCATACCTAAAAAAACATTTAGAGCTTATAAACCTAGAATATGGAAGACTCGACATTAATTAATTAATTAATTGTATTCTTTCATAATTTTTTTGTTAACTTATCTCAAGGTCTACCCATTCAAACATATGCACAAAGACGAACAATGAATGATCATTTCCTAGGTCTCTACCCTGTAACCAGTATCGCCTCGTTTAGTAGTCCGTAAAAACTTAATGTACTGTGCATTAGATAATAGGGGGGCCTAAATTCCTTTTTCTTAGCCGGTCTCTAGTGTTTACATCACATGATATACTTGACTGGCACGGTTTGTCACAAACCGAATATGGTCGTCGTCAAAACCGGCACCCGACCTGACCTGTGGCAAGACCTGAAGGTCTTTTCTGATCTCCACAGGCTGGAACAAGTTCCTGGGTATCAAAAACTGAAAATTGGGAATGATTTTCCCAAGTTTTTATACTTAAAACAACACATGAATCCAAGAAATCAAATCTGGATTTTTCAAACCAAAACATCTTTTACTAAAATTCAGAACTGAATTACACAATTTTAAACAATGTTTGAAGACCATTACAAAGGTAAAAACCCATGAAATGATATCCCAAGAACCTCCACATGGAAAGAGGCACCGCCCTCAAGCCTTCTCCACGACATTGCATCACAATGGACCGCTAAAACCACGAACCAAAGGCATAAAACCTGCACCCAAACCTGTGACATAAAATAAGCAAGTCTACTTTCACCCAAAGGTGTAAGAAGTGTGTGAGGGAAATCCCAGTTGGATACCACCAATAAGAGATTCCATGTATTTACTGACAAAAATCATTGCATGTTTTGTAAATAAGAAATGATTGTAACAATTTTCTAAAGGATGCAATAATAAATGAAAACTGTATTCGTGTGGGAAAATTTTAAAGGATTAACGCTTTTAAAATAAACACCACAACTACTGAATTTTCTAGCCAAATGTACCATATTCTGACGGTAACTATAAAGTATCTAATGAAGACATGCAATAAGAAATAACCCCTTGCCACTAGCTAGCTGTGGGTCCCAGGTACCTCTTATCTCGGTGAGAATAACCATCACAAATATCCATTCCTATGCACGAGCCACAAGTAGGGAACATACTCATAAACTAGTGGTCCCCAATCATCATCATCATAGTTTATTTAGAGTTTTATGAGTCAATATTGATAAGTGAAACTAAGGCCAAACCCCACGGATTCACTAGCATACTAGTACACATCCACCCACCTAGATACCCAGGTTTTCCCCATGTTCTCAAACTAGATAAACAAGTCAAGAAATATACATTGAACATGAAAATATCATTTCCACATCACAAATTCACCCAAAATCCCATATGTATACCACACATGTCACAAAAGTCCATTTTTCATTCAAAATGATTTTGAAATCCGACTCACAACAAAATAACCCACAACACATTTTATATTACTTCAACACTTCCACAAAACCATTAAAAAAATTTATAAAACAATTATATGATATTGAAAATAAAATAACATCCGACACACATGGCACATAACACTCCTTTCATAATAAAAATTTCAATTTTTCACATCACAATCACACAAAACAGTCCACATCACATTCACATCACTTTAACACCTCAATATCTCCTTCAAACAATTTAATAAATTATTTCCAAGATGATACATATGAGATAACAGCCTTTTCAATAATTAAATGGAGATTTTAAAAATATACTCCTACCAAAAAAGTTTGCTGATATAGTTTCACCACTTACACATCTCAATAAACCATTCAAAACATTCATAAAACAATTATATGGAGTATACCCAATATTTGCATATAAAACCCATTTCAAAAACCACTTTGGAAGCCAAAAGCACACCAAGACCCAACCAAAACAGAATTGGAAGCCCAATAAACATTTAATAATCTACTTTCAAATGTTATATAATCACCTTGAACAATATAAAAAAAGATACCCATGACAACACCCAAATCCATAAAACAATTTCAAGGAGTATAACAAGGTTATACTCATAAAACTCATTCAATGACCCCCCCCCCTTTTAGGTCCACATGACACTATATCATTACCCAACCAAAATTGGAATCCCCTTTCAACAACTGAAAAATCCCTTCCACATTTTACAAAACTACCACAAGAGATAACATAAGAAATACATTTGAAAAATACACACTTCAAACAAAAATGTAACTTTAATACCAAAGGCATTACTATTGCTACAAAAAATGGTTTTAGTATCATTACTAGCATATAAGGAACATTAGAAATTATTTAATCAAGAAAAATAACTCATCATTAAATTGTTAACCATGGAATCACCTACCTTTTGAGTCGAAACCCTCAAAACATGGTGTGAAACCTTAAGTGCACCAGTGCCACACCACAAGGAATATAAATCCAGACCTAGACCACCAAAAATTGACCCAAAAGATACCAAATAATACCTTAGGATCTAACCCAAACATCTGGACATGAGGAACTTCATTAAAGAGGAAATAAAACTAAAATAGGATGGAAGGAACCACGAAGGAATTCCCTTACTTGAAATATCTTGATGAAATCGGCCCCAATACACAAATATTTTAATCTTGAAGTACCCTAAAAAGATATTTAGGATTGAAGGATTTATATTAGGTCATGTGGGGACCGAATTTGGGGAAAAAGATAGAACATTGATGGTGTTATGAAAGAACCATTTTACTTCATCAAATCTGGTTGATTTGAGAAAGATTCTGAATGTTCCCCCTAATCATAGGGGTATATGAGCTCCTAAGAGGCAAAAGCGCTAATGGGGTTGATCCTGAGATGTTTTCCTTCCAGTGGGATGTCGAATCACCAAACAACAGTAAAAAATGAATGAGATGTTGAAATTTTAAAAAACATGTTTAAATCTGGAAATGGGCTTACGGGTAGGCCCATTACCTTAATCAAAAACCCAAATCCATCATGATTTTGGATTTCTATGTGGTCCAAAGGGATATGGTGATTTTAATATATCATGTTATTCCAATTGGGAAGTGTAATGGGTATAAAATAGTAAAAATTTAAGGAGTTATAGAAGAAACAATTTTTTTATATATGGAATTGGGCTCACGGTTTGGCCCAAATTTTCAAAACTGACCATTTTCACCAAAATGAGTGGTAAACACCCAAAACAAATCAGGAATGGAAATTAAATGGAAAATGAATTTAAAAAAATTCATGGGTGTGACCATTATCCCCACCATAAAACATTCCGCCCTCAGAAATCCACATCAAGGACAAAGCAAAAACCAAACCCAACCAAACGGTAGAAATGGACTCCATTGCTAAGCATCGCCCCCAAAGGCTTAAACACCTCCTGTGATCAATAATGGAAGGAATACATCACAACCAAAACATACACCTCTTTTCTGAAATGATCAACCACATTCATATTTTTCCTAAAAAAACTCCTCATCCACTATCAAAACAAGGATCAATAAATTTACCCAAACAAACAAGAACATCAAACAAGGTTACATTTACCTTGATATAACTAAACCATTGGGCACTCTCCAATCCCAATGTTTACCCAAGGAATATGTAGGTGGTTATATATATTTGAATGAGACTACCCACTTCCAAGCGAAGACAAAGGACAAAAAGTGAGTTACTGGTAGAAGGATTCACAAATGAGCTTCCAACCATAAGAGACAACATAAATTTTTCCGAGACAAAATCAAGACACTAACATGGGAGCCCCGAAAAAACACCTTTGTACAAGGGGTAGAATCCCATTATACATTTAAAAAATAATATACATGAGACTCATAGTGGGTCTCTCCAACATATGAACCAACCATCTTAACTGACCAATATGGGTCGGCACAGAAAGACCCCAAAACATAAAGAGTTGGGACGATCGCACTGTTAGCCCGCACGGTTTGGGAAACTGTGTGCTAACCATGTGGATCCATGTACCTACATGGTTTATTGGGGAATGGATACTACTAAATGTGCACTCATCATGTCTATACAAACTCAAAACCTTTCCCACACACCCAAAGGAAACAAAAGGGGAAAAGAAAGTCATTGAGAGATAACATGGGGATGAGGCCATCCACCTCTTTCCACCAAACGGGAACAACATAAGAAAGATGAAAACACCAAATGTTTAAACTATTCCCATATCTCATACTGAGAACAGTTCTTTGTACAAGGTTATGAACGACACTTGGATTTTCCATGACTATGTTCCAGCTTCTCTCCAGGACCTATGGATAGAGCTGAAATGATTGAAGCATTAATGACCTCGCAGATAGGATTTGGAAACCCCTGAATAGAATTTCATCTTCTGATTCTACAAACAAGTACACGAAATCCCAGATGGGTTCACCAAGACATAACACACTCCATAACTCACTTTACCCAAACTTGGAATTTCACTAAAATAAGGGTTTAGAGGATGCACTCACATCATGCCATGTTTCTTTGGGTGAGAAACAACAGAAATAAAGGACACATATAAACACCTTCCTCTAAAACAATGGATGTCAAGATATCCCGAAAGGAGAAACACATCGGTAAAAAATAGACTCACAAAATATTTTACAAGTTTACGTTTACAATCAAACAATAACACGACATCATAACGTGTCACCAAACATGACCAAAGTGAATGATAGAAATAATACAATGAAGGGGCCTTATACAATGTCCCCAAACATCACAGCATTCCAGGATGTGGCCATAACAGCCTCTCACATCCAGATTTCCCACACAAGTGGTATAACATAAACCCCATCATCGAAGAGACTATGAAGGACCCAGAGGCCCTCTTAGACACTATCCATACTGACAACCCCATACAACTTCCGCCTTCGACAAATCAGGTACCTTAAGAAACTAAGGTCTCTTTCAAACATCCACGAGCACTCTTCCACAACAAGAGGATCCAAAAAAACCAAGAATGTAAATGGTGTAGACTCATTCTATAATGCTCAAGAAAATATTCCTTAAATTGATCAACTGGAGGATTTTCCAATGGTGAAACAATCTGTGTTTCACTTCAGTTGTGCACTAACCCTAAATGGGGGCGTACCTTATCCAACGGGAGAACCCGAGGACCCAACCAAGCTGGTCCATTGGTAAAAACATTCAACAAAATATATCCAAACACATTAATAGAACCACCTTAAATGTTTCCTGAAACATATCTCATAGGAGACTACTAACCGGTCCTCCTACCTAGCTTACCGACCAAACACAAACCCAAAACACAGTTTGAACAGGAGGGGTTCTTGGACTCAAAAAATCCCACAACATCATCATTTTTCCTAAAACACACAATATACATCATCCCAAACAATTCATGAAGACAAAATGTTTTTATTTAAAAACATTTCTTTGAAAACCAACGGTTCAGTGGTATGTGTGTCCACCAATGGTACCCCATGGGCCTCACATATTCATGTTTCTGTGCCACATCGGGCACCCTCCTCATATTCATCCCAGCACTAATCCACTCATTCCATAAACCATCCATCATCCCATATAACCCCATGCATTTGGTTTCTCAGGGAAATACCAAAGGATAAAATGAAAATTCTTTCCAATTTTCAAAAACAAAACGGTCAACCAACCCAACCATTTTCTCAAAACTGCTAACAATAAGATCAAAATCACAATTCACATCTTACAAAACTTTTCATAAGGACACAACCTTTTATAAAAACTCAGTTTAATGTTATTCACATAAATTTCAAAACATCTCATCCCATTAAAATACCCTTTAATTGTTTAGAAATCTATATTGGAAACTCTTTTGAAAACCAACTTCAATATGGTTTCGGCTTTCAAAAGAGGTGTAAGCATACTATTTTCCATTTCAAAACAATTCTGACAATTCAGTTCCACCATTTCATTAATCAAACCATTAACTATTTATTTGAAAATAATTTCACAAAAACTTTACGCTTCTTCAAACCAAGTCACTTTAAAACCAATGTTCCAAGATTTCAAAACTGAAGCACAAAACAATGCAAGAGGAAACTAGTTTCAGTGGGTGACTTGGACATATGGTTGGGATCCATATTCCAATCACTTTACCATCACAGAGAGTGTTCTAGGGAATATCCCCGGCTCCACATGGCATGCCAGACCCTGCGAGCTCACTGATACCATTAACCCAACTCTCTTTTCATTTACCCTAATCATCATCAGACAAAGAAAACCAAAAGGCATAGATAAATCTGGACTTCCCCTGGTGACTTGAATCCCTTCATGAGGTGTGGTGATCAAGCACACTACCCATAACCGGAATTTCATGTCCCGGAAAACTAAACTCCCGACTATCCCGACTATTTCCCAAATAACATGACTCAAATAGAGCGAACCTCCTCTGATACCATTTTGTCACAAACTGAATCTATTCGCCACCAAAACCATCACCCAGCCCGACCCGTGGCAAGTCACGAAGGGCGTTCCTGATCCCCATGGGATGGAACATGTGCCTGGGTATCAAAAACTAGAAATTGCGAACGATTTACCTGAGTTTTTATACTTAAAACAACAAATGAAACCAAAGAATACCAATCTGGATTTTCAAACCAAAACATCTTTTACTAATATTCAGAACTGAATTACACAATTTTAAACAGTGTTTGAAGACCATTACAAAGGTACAAACCCAAGAAATGACAGCCCAAGAATCTCCACATGGACAGAGGCACCACCCTCAAGCCATCTTCATGACACTGCATCACGATGGACCGTTAAACCCCCGAAATGAATGCATAAAACATGTACCCAATCCTGTGACATAAAATAAGAAAGTCTACTTACACCCAAATGTGTAAGTATGGTGTGAGAAAAATACCAGTAGGATACCACCACTAAGAGATTCCATGTGATAATCATTTCATGACAAAAACCATTGCAAGTTTTGTAAATATGAAATGCTTGTAACAATTTCCTAAAGGATACAATAATAAATGAAAACAGTTTTCATGTGGGAAAAAGTTTAAAGGATTAAAATTTTTAAAATAAACAACAAAGGTACTTAATTTTCTAGACAAATGTATCGTATGCCGATGGTAAGTATAAAGTAACTAATGAGCACAAGCAATAGGAAATAACCCCTCAGCACTAGCTAGCTGTGAGTCCAAGGTACCTCATATCTCGATGAGAGTAACCATCACAAATATCTATACCCATGCAAGAGCCACTAGTAGGGAACATACCCATAACCTAGGGGTCCCCAATAAACATCATCATAGTTTATTTAGTGTTTTATGTGTCAATATTGTTAAGTGATACTGAGGCCAAACCCCACGGATTCACTAGCATACTAGTACACGTCCACACACCTAGATACTCAGGTTTTCCCCTTGTGATCAAACAAGTTCTACAAGTCAAGAAATATACATTGAACATGAAAATATCATTTCCACATCACAAATTCTCCCAACAGCCCATATGTATACCACATAAGTCACAAAACTCTATTTTTCATTCCGAATGATTTTGAAAACCGACTCACACCAAAATAACCCACAACACATTTCACATTTCCTCAACACTTCCACAAAACCATTAAAAAATTTTATAAAACAATTATATGATATTGAAACTCATATAACATCCCACACACATGGCACACAACACCCCTTTCATAATAAAAATTTCAATTTTCACATCACAATCACACAAAACAGTCCACATCACATTCACATCACTTTAACACCTCAATATCTCCTTCAAAAAATTTAATAAAATATTTCCAAGATGATACATATGACATAACAGCCTTTTCAAAAATGAAATGGACCTTTTAAAAATATAATCCTACCAAAACAGTTTGCTGATATAGTGTCAGCACTTACACAACTCAATAAACCACTCAAAACATTCATAAAACAATTATAAGGAGTATACCAAAGCTTTTCACATAAAACCCATTTCAAAAACATCTTTTTATGCCAAAAGCAAACCAAGCCCCATCCAAAACAGAATTTGAAGCCCAATAAACATGTAATAATATACATTCAATTGTTATATAATCACCTTGTAAAATATAACAAAAGATACCCATGAGAACACACAAATCCATAAAACACTTTCAAGGAGTATAAAAAGGTTATACACATAAAACTCATTCAAAGACCCCACTTTTTAGGCCCACATGACACTATATCCTTACCCAACCAAAATTGGAAGCCCCTTTCAACAACTAATAAATCACTTCCACATTTTACAAAACTACCACAAGAGATAACATATGAAATACATTTTAAAAATACACACTTCAAAAAAAATGTATCTTTAATACCAAATGCTTTACTATTTCTACCAAAAATGGTTTTCGAATAATTCATAGTATATAAGGAAAATGAAAAATTATTTAATCAAGAAAACTAACTCATCATTAAATTGTTACCCCCAGAATCACTTACATTTTGTGACGAAACCCTCAAAACATGGTGTGAAACCTTAAGTGCACCACTGCCACACCAGAAGGAATATAAATCCAGACCTAGACCACCAAAAATTGACCCAAAAGATACCAAATAAGACCTTAGGATCTAACCCCAACTTCCGGACATGAGGAACTTCAAGAAAGAGGAAATAAAACTAAAAGATGATGGAAGGAACCAAGAAGGAATTCCCTTACTTGAAATATCATGAAGCAATCGACCCCAATCCACAAATATTTGAATCTTTAAGTACCCTAAAATGGTATGTAGGATTGAAGGATTAATATTAGGTCATGTGGGGACCGAATTTGGGTAAAAATACAGAAAATTGAAGGAGTTATGAAAGAATCGTTTTACCTCATCAAATCTGGTCGATTTGAGAATGATTCTAAAAGTACTCCCAAATTCGAGGGGTATATGAGCTCCAAAGAGGAAAAAGCGCCAATGGGGGTGATCCTGAGGGGTTTGGCTTCGAGTGGGAGGTCGAATTACTAAAAACCCGTAAAAAATGAATGAGATATTGAAATTTTAAAAAACATGTTGAAAGCCGGAAATGGGCTTACGGGCAGGCCCATTACCTTAATCAAAAACCCAAATCCATCATGATTTTAGATTTCTATGTGGTCCAAAGGTATATGGTGATTTTAATATATCAGGTTGTGCCAATTGGGACATGGAATGGGTATAAAATAGTAAAAATTGAAGGAGTTATAGAAGAAACGAAATTTGTTTTTAAATATGGAATTGGGATCACGGTTTGGCCCAAATTTTCAAAACCCACCATTTTCACCAAAATGAGTGGTAAACCCCCAAAACAAATCAGGAATGGAAATTAAATGAAAAATGAATTTTAAAAAAATTCATGGGTGTGACATGGTTACTCTACAAACCCGAGAATCCTCACATGTGCCTAACACCAAACTCTATCCTATCCCCTAACCCGATTCTTATAACACTTTTTCATGACCCCATCCCCACAAGGTGTACCCTCCTAAGAAAAACTGTGAGAAGGGATATAGTGACCAATGAGTTCCGCCTCTAGTAGGCCCCGAGTTGGTGACTTGGACTGAAGATATGGAAAACACACAAATGGGAGGCTTTTTCCTCTAAGAGAACACATGTGAAGGAGAGAGATAATACAGAAACCAACCACCTCCGACTCAAACTACAATATATAAGAAAAACCAAGTACGCTTATGTAATGTCATGAAAAAATTACTACAACTGAAATGGAAAACTACAAGTACCAAATGAAAATAAAATGGTAGCAACCACCATGACTGAATATCTCCTATAACCCCGAGCTAGTAGTAACTAGCATGATCTCCAACCTACTCCAAGTGACCTAAAAAATATTTTATATATACATAGAGTGAGTATAACAAAGTACTCTGTAGGATTGTTCCTGGAACCTTGAATGAAAATGTAAAGAAATCATGCTAAAGCACCATGAACAAAAAGTGAAACTAACTCATCACCTAAATAGGTATATTGTGTTCCCAACAACACCATGGTTACTCTCAGTAAGAATCTCATACAAGAGTATATAATATAATAAAGAATATCTAGAGTACCCGGCTACCACTTCACCACTGGTTTTCTGCTTTTCCCCAATGTCGCACATCCTCAGCATCTCTCTCCAAAAAGATTTCCCGCAATCACCTGGGCGAAGAACCACAATATTCCACTTCTGAACCACAACCACTATGTTCACGTAACCAAAGAGACCAGGTAGTTTATGGGAGCCACCATATCTCACATAATGTGTTTCATATGGCAGGAATTATACTACAAGGCATTACAACCCATACATCGAGTAAGGATCCACAAGCCACCACATCCTATACAGGTTACACCTATAGTAGTCCACAGGGAACTACATCTAGAATATATGTCTGTGAATAACCACAAGACATTACAACCCTCTACACAGATATATAGGGAAATGTAACCATTGTTCCTACCAGCATAAGAAACTACCAGGAGAAGAGAGAAGGGTCAAATGGGGTTGTCAGCCATCCATCCTCCCACCAGAATGTTGGGGATAACTCCCTTAGGGATCAGAATCCTCGGGGTGTCCATTTCCCTAATTGATGGGGTGGAGTATCATATAGAAACAAATAAAAATTACTTAACATACTACAGCTCACAACCACACTATGGGCATAACCTAGTAATTGAATCAAATGTAGCTAACGCCTCGTTGACTCCAGGTTGCCACTTCTATGACTAGGTATCCTATAAGCCCACATCCATTTTAAGAGCTTTATTACATTACTCCATTCCATTTTTATAAGTTTCAAATTTCATAAATTAATTCTTTAAACATTAATTAACCATTATCAATTCCACATTATATTTCAATATCATCACACCACTGTTTCATGCCCTCTATGCATAATCAAACAATGTCCATAGATTCTCATAAATTTTTACTCATTAATGAATCCCATCAAGCTCCAACCCCATTGGTAACATCATTAATCAATCATTTATTAACAACATTTTTACTTTATCATATTCCTAGGAATTATCCAAAAGAAATCTAAGCTACTATACACAAGGGGGCACAACCCGGTGAGTAGATGAACCTTTCAAGTCTTTTACACTTATAGTAGGAGTGTAGGCCCATCCTCCCTCAAGAATATAAATTAAAAAATTATGTGGCGTACCCCATGCATCTTCACCTCTTTTTTAAGGAGGGTAAGAAGTACCAGCTACCTCAAGCATTGGGGATAGATAAGTAGATAAACAAAAAATAGATTCAATATGTAACCACATTCACAGCAGCGGGTAAGCCCAGCATTAACTAGTTTCATCACCTCTAGTGTCCTCCCCAACACCCACCTGTATAAACTGAAGCATCATGCCACACTAGGCGTCAACTTCTAAAAAAAAAACTAGGCATATCTTCCCCCACATCTCACAACAGCCTCCCATAGGCCCACATCACATCAAAACCAGTAGGAAACAACCAAGAAACTCTACTCTTAGACCTAAACATGGTATTATTCCTTCACAAGTAATGATCTCTCAATGCTCCAAGAATAAGGATCATTGAACTTTACAAGAAAGAGGGTGACTAAAAACCCTTCCAAGAATTATCTTTTATCAAACAACAAGTTCTATAATCAATCTTGAATTAAATAATTAATTATTAATAGGTTCCAACTATGGGAAACCTAAATTGTAATCTATCATCGCAACTACAAAGTAATTAAAAAATTAATTTGACATGCCTTTTAACAACAAGCACCAACATTCTTCATGTTTAACAACCAACTTGAATAGGAATTCACATCTGCACTAATTTGATTAACATAAAATTACAAAAACAACAACCAGATTAGTTTACAAGAATCTTTCTCTTTATACATTTAATTGTTTGTTAATTTAAGCTTTAAATTCATTACAAATTTCATCAAGAACAACATGATGACAAGAAATGCATATATATCACACTATCTAAAAAATAAAGTGGAAAACCATTATCATGGTGAAAAGAAACGACATGTGATCAAACTAATTATTTTAATGATATTCAATTATTTATTTAGTTTATTCCTTTGTGATCCAAAGGACTAAAACATGATAACTTTGTAGTTTCATGTTAATGAATAGTGAAGAAACGAATCCCCTACCTCATAAGTTTTTCAAAGTTCTACACTGAAGAATGGATCAATGAAACATATCATTATTTCCTTCCCCACAACAACTACATCCACCTGAGGATGTTGTGACACAACAGCATCAACAACAACCAAAAGAAACTCCCTTAGAACCATAGAGATCAAAAACCATAGCATGGGAAATTGAAACGGGATAAAACAGATCGAATAATCCAATGAACAGAGGTAGATCTGACCTCATATTAAATATAGATCTAATAAGGAATTGGGGAACCGATCTATGATAAAGGAATCCCAAAACATTGAAGAGTGAGGCGTTTGGGACATATATGGGTGATAGGGGTTAGCACAACCTATAGGGTTTGAAAAACCCAAGTGTTTGGGTGTCTTTAAAATAACTAGTGGTGGGGAAGTGCACGATGTGTACCTCGCTGTCATGTTGTGTACCTCCTTGAGGCTAACTTATGCCAAAAAATGTGTCTCCTTGGCATTCTATTTTATTTTTCTGAAACCCAAACAGTACACATCGTGTCCCCCTTAGTCACATCGTGTATCCCCCCATTTTACATCTTCTCACATCCAAAAATCTCTAGACTTCCACTGAGCCTTCTCTAAGCACCACAGTCTTTGAAAACATGCAAAGGGTCAATCCACGGGAATCTGAGCCTTTACATATCTATCCTGAGGGATTATCATGTTTGATTTTTATTGATGAGGAGAGGTTTTATGATTATTTTTTTATTGAGGTATAAAGTACTTAATTATCTCTAAAACCATTAATTTTATCATAATTAAAGTTCCCAATAGTGTCAAAGAGGATTGAAGAGAATTCAGGCTTTTTTGATCTCAGGGTACATGTTTGTTGGAGAAACATAGTGAGTTGTAGTATTGATTCATATTTAATATTAATAGTGTATCTCAATCTTGTAGCTAAAATGTAATAGATAATGATTTATTTAAAAATGTCAGATATTCTTCACAAATGAGAAAACATTTTAATTTTTTAGTAGTCTATTCATTATTTTTTTCATGGATTGAAAAAATATTCACATAAACCACGTGAGGTGTAGTTTAATTGGATAATATCTATTCAATGTGTGTGAAAAAAAAAATTTAATATGAAACTATCATGTGAAAGGAATCTATATTTGGAATTTATCTAATATATGTTTGTCATATGGGTTTTCAAACAATGAATCCAAAATGTGCTCCAAATTAATAAGGGTAAATTGAACATTTTTTACATTAATCCCCTTAATTATTATCTACCTCTTTTATTCACCCCAAAAGCATAATATCCTCTTGTTAAAGAGATGAATCCACCATCTGTAATTATTTGTGAGATCTACATTATTGAAATGTATATTTGAACTCCATTAATTCTATTGGATCACCATTGGTATTTTTAACACTTATTATCTTATTGTCTTCGTTTCACTTTCCACATTCAATATTATCCCCCATGAAATATTATATAAATTATTTTTAGTAAATTTATGCATTATATTCGACCTATAAAATTATAGAAAATTTATAAAGATAATACCATATGGGGAGTCATTTTACAAACTAAATATAAAGTTTTTATAATGATTGATAAATTTCTTGTTGTTTTTATCACTCATTAGTGTTTCACATGCCAAAATAATCATGTGTTTCTTCTAAAATTGATATATTTTCAATTTATTAACCATGAATTGTCCTATCATTACTATGATACCATTTCATAAGGTTTGGTACTCATCAAATTTACAATAACCACACCATTTTTATGGGTTAGATTAAATATTATAAGCTACAATTCATTCACATTAATTAATCGAACCCCTGGGTATCTTGGGCTTTCTACTTACATGTGGAATAATTATATGAGTTAAATAAATTATGAAATGGTGTTAATACTATACCACATCTCCAATAAAGTGTAAATGTGAATGATAAGTTTGAAATGAAAATTTTACGGAAACAAAACTGAAAACTTGTTTAAATTTTTAAAAGAAATAATTAAAAAATGATTCATCAATAGTGATATAGTTATTTATCGTGCATTATAATAAAGTATAAAACGCAATAAAAGACTAATATTAATAATTATCCATGTAAATTTCTTATATTGGAGAGATTATGTGAGGTTGGACATGGTTCTCTTCATTATTTATAGTGATGCGGAATATGGGGCTCCTCATTTTATATTAGAAATTGCTGGAAATAGTTCTTATCCTTATTTATTGTATGTTTTTATACAAGGAGAAACTCATCATTCATTAGGATGATGGAAATGATAATAAAACCCAATTATTCAGAATTTTGGAAATGAAATTTTGTATCCATGATTGAGATTTGTGGGATGGTGCACCTTATTTGAAATATGAGATCCTTATGCTATATGGTTCAGACATTTAGGCCCAAGACAAAGAAGGTATGGTCGGATAGTTGTATCATAAGGAACTGGATCACAACTTTTTTTATTTTCACATAATTTCATTAAATGTATGGTACCTACAGAATGTTAATTTTATATTTACATAATCGATAATATTATCACCTTTTATTGGGGAAAATTGAGTTATACCCATACCCTATATGGGTGGTTGTTCGGTACCTGAACATAATTTATGGATGTAGGTAGGGAAAAAGGGTAGTTCCACCTATGGAATAATTATTTTATATATTACCATCAATTATGGTATAAGAAGACCAATGCATTTCATGTGACTCTATTAATCTTTATCTTTTGGTCTTTTTTATACATTTCAATGTCATGTATTCATGAATCTATATTACTGTACATTTTCTATTAAACTTATTATAATGTCGTGACATAATTTTTTAGACAATATACTAATTGATTATATATTTTTATTATCCTTTGGATGGTATATGTCCATTATTCATTTCAATACTTACTCTAAATTAAATAGTATTACATATTGTGATCCACTCTGATAAAATTAAGTATAGTATCCCCATAGTACCATTATAGACCATTTCACTTTTTATTCAGCCTCTCATGTAAGGGTATGTCCTCTTATGTCCATAAGTTACATAAGATCAGTTACATATAAGAAGGAAAAACCTTGAAAAACACATCTCTAGTTTCAAAGGGCACTTTTAGTGAACATTAGAAAATAAATTTATTGCATCAAAACTTTATTATGGATAATTCATATTGAATAATTGGATTTAAGTAAAATGGTTATGATCCACATTAGTCTTAGGACCATAGAATAAAAAATCAGAATATATTTAGAGATTCGTGATGTTTACCTTTTTGTGATATTATATTAATACTCAATTTGTTTCAAACTAATTATTTATCTCTAAATCATTTTCTCTAGTGTATGAGGAAAATACTTGTTGTAGGATAATTTCTTAAACTCTGCTAATTTTTTATAGTATATATCACCCATTTCAATTTATTCATAATGAGGTTCCACCATTGGATATTCTCACCTTCCATATATTAAAGGGTTATTACAACCTTCTCTTGTTTTTGTTATTGGATAATGGATAATATATTTAACATTATATTAATATAGTACATTGAAATAGGTGTATTATAATTACCAATAATAGATTGTGGATTTTTTATAATAAATAATTTATTGCAATCTTATATTTCCTTATTGTGTTGGGGAGCACAACATGTTTTTCAATAATATTCATATCATGTGAGAGTTGAGTTGGAATTTCAACAAAATTCATTAATTGTGTTATAAAAGTTTTAGTTTTCACAATTTTTTTGTCAATGTATTTCCATATCAACCATTTAAGACTCAATTTATTGCTCCTTCTTCCATTTATCAATAAATTTTTAAGATATGAATACTTGCAAAAAAAATGAATAGTATTAACATAATGGAATAAATAATAATTTTAGAATTTACCCAATAATATAGACTTATTTTTTTCAATATGTTATATTCATTGTCTATATCCAATTAGGTTCTCTAATCAAACCATATTGATTTTTTTAAATAGTGAATAATTTTCCAAATTGTTGTAGTGAATTTAAATAGATTATACCATTAGAGTGGTTATCTGGGTTTTTTGTTTAAAGAATATTCAAAATGTACTGAGTAATGAATGATTTGATACTTTGACAACATTTTTGGGTCAATTAGACCAAGAATCATTAGTTCTAGAACTATTAAAAATTTTCAGTTTCTAGAAAGATTTCTAATTTCTCAAAAAACACCCAATCCCAAAATTATTAATATATCTAGATTATATCATATACTTACATTTATCACTTATAAATATCCATAGTGTTTTCAAAAAATATATCTTATCATAATCATCAAAAATAACTATATTAATCCTCCAAAATAAAAAAATCTCTCTTTAATATATATTAAAACAAATAATGATAAAACTTTTAAATTATCTCAAAATTAAAATAAACGATTGTTTAGCATTTTCAATTTATAAATTCATAAGAATAACATTCTAAAATATTTTTCACCGCTACACCTAGATTTATAAACTATTGAATCCCAAAAAGACTCCACATTTGATATAATAATAATTACAACTGGGGGAATGGAATGTTAGAAAAAATATTGAGCCCAAACACTCATTAAGGGAAAAATTATCAATATACCATCAACCATTTAGATAATATTTGTATTCTAAAAGTTGAATATTGATGGATTTTTAATAAAGTTTAGTGGAATTTTTTTTTCATAAGTCATGATATGAAGAAATGAAATCCCTAATTAACGATTCCACATCATGTAAAATGAATTTGGAATCCTAAGATAATGAAAATATTCCAGGGGGAATAAGGATATGAATAAGTCATGGTAATGTGAAACTACCTTTTGAAACAGACTACCCATAATCATTAGTGAAATCATTAATATAAGGAATAATAATATTATGAGAATATTTAAGAAGTCCCTCACATTATGTTTTCAGTGTAATCTGGTATGTGTACCCCTTTATTTTTTTGGAATATCTAATAATGACTATTATGTATTATCTTTTTAAATATAAAACAATAACAAATGAATTGTAGTATGATTTATCGGCATACCAATTATCATCCACACAACTATCTTCCATAATATATCAATATATAAATAAATTATCAAAACCTATGAAGGTATAATATGATTGATATAACTTCTATATCGTACTACATAACTTGAAATTAAATGTTTTTTGGTTGATAGAATGATTTAATTCAAACAAAAGGATTAAATGATCAAATATTTTAGATGGTGATTAGAAAAATTACCTCAATAATAGTTATAAGGAAGTGAAATAGATAAAATTATCATTTAGAAACCATTTCATAATGTTTTCATATAAATATAAAGTTTTGAATAACATACAAAAAATATATTCTTGCTATTAAGATTATTTTTATTTGAATTATAAATATTAAGTGAATAAAAATACTTGGTCATTAAAAAGAAAGTTTTATTTCACATATGAAGGGTAGATTGCAAGAGAAAAATACATTAATTGTATTTTAATTTTAATGATTTCAAATTCACATTACAGAAACTAACATCATATATTTTGTGATTAGACATATATTTTAAAATATGTAAATATAAAACAGAAAATCTCTATAAATCAATCTTATATGGATTAGAGAATAATTATAATTGAATATTAGTGGGATAAGAAAATATATATATTGAAAAAAATAGCATATTTAAAATCAATGGTATGTATTCTTCATATCACCATAATTTATGAATAACAATATTCATGTATGTAAACCTATATAAATTATAGAGAAAATTCATCTAAATATAATATTTTCAAGCCAACACTCAATGATCAAGTGATAAAAACAAAATAATTTCATTTATTGATTACATAATGATAAATGTGACACTATTTTATATATCCAAAATATGCAACATCAAATGTAAATATAGGATCTCATAAATACCCCCTTACCTTTTAGTTTATATTTTTAGAGAAATATAAAATAAAAATCAATGTTTCCATTTCCAATATCTAAAAAATTTCCCCACAATAAGAATCATTCAAAATTATACATGTATTTTTTAATAAGAAATATTCATGAATTTTGATGTCACTTCTAATAGGTTTATACAAATCCTTAATCCAAGAAAAATATTCAATAAAATGGGATAATTTTTTTTATTAAGATACCGAAAATTAAATAATCCATAACTAAATTGAAAATCAGGAAAACCAATAAAATTATTACCTTTTCCACATTATACTTTTGGCATATAAAATAAATTATATTAGTATCGAAAAAAAATCTTTCAAACAAAAACATTAAAACTCATAGCATGATAATATATCCCCTATATGTTTATATAGGGAAACATATTCACAAATAATGTTCATTTATATTAGAAATAACATCATCCTAGTAAACCCCACTAGTGAAACGATCCATTTTAATAAACTTTATCTTTTAATTGAAGACAAAAAACATTACAAAATTCATTGGTGAGGTATATCAAGTGTAAATGTACATATAAAATGTTTTATAAACACTCTTTAATGTATTTTTAATCAATATCATCTATAGAAATATGGTATCATAAGCTCACAAATTCATCATATAGAATTTTTATTATTTCATATCATGATTAAAGCATTTTATTATAATACATTTTCACAATAAAACCCTTCAAAAACTCATTCAATGTCATATTCAAAAAACAATAAGATATCAAAATTCCCTTTTCTTTTACAAGCCTATTTTACAAACTAAAAAAATCCAGATAACCAAGAATTAGGGATTTTAAATTATAAAAACAAGTAATCGTATAATTTTATCCTATTGTCAATTAATAGTTTTAATTTATGGAAAAACTTATGAAACTATATTTGTTAAAATAGATCATTCCTTTTTTTCTTTTCGTAATGAAAATCAAAATCTTCTATATATAATATATAAAATGAATACTTTAAAAAAATAATGAAATTAATAATATAAATAAAATTTCCTTTATAATTCAATTTATTCAATAAAATTTCAAATTAAAAGTATTATTAGGAACAAAAAAATAGAAAAATTATTTAGAAAATAAATCATTCAAACATTGAAAATGATTTTTTAAGGTAATGTGTCTCTTACCTCGAGTCTGACACATAACATAAATTTTTTATATTCCAAAATAATAAAAATAATAAAAATATTTAAATTATTTACTATTATAATGGTGTTTATTATTGCTTTTATTTTATTTTTTATGATTTCGTATATAATTACATAATACATTATGTCCATAATAGTTTTTTTGAATATATTCAACTCACTTATCAATAAAGAAATCATTAGTTTTACCATGATCAATGTGATAATTCATACATAATCTATACAATAATAATAATGAAAAAATAATCTTTTTTATTCAAAAATTATACTTCTAAAACTAACGAAAAATTCTGCTTATCATACATTAACTTGATAACAATCATGGGGATATTTCGTTGTACATGGGCATAAGTAACATTCCCATTTTTCAACTAAAATCATAGATTGAATGTAAGTATAATATTATCATTCAATAATTAATATTATATAAAAATTGTCAAATTATTTATTTTTTACAATTATATATAATATCTATATGAAGTGGTTATGAAAAATAAATCACATCGACCAATGAATGTGGTAATCCAAATTTATGAATGAATGAAATTATAATTTCCAAATATATCGAAATTTATATAATATATGATAAATTTTATTTATAAAAAGATAAATATGTCATTTTTACAATATATATTCTTTAAATACATAGTTATGACCAATTTTTGTGAGGTTTTCGTGGAAAATATTTTTCATTAATTCTAAAATAAATATTCTTCCAAACATATAAATGATGGATTCATTCCACATTTTGTTGATGAATAAGATCGATATAAGTTATTACAATAACATAACAAAATATCATTATATGTAAGATATTATGGTTAATATTTCATCATTTTTGAATAATATTTGAATGAGGTTGAAGAAAAAAGAAATCTAAAAAATTCAGTCAAAATCTATACCTCTTATTTAGAGAAAAATATTTTGTTTCACACGATAATTCATATAAGGATTATATTTTTCAAAAAAATAATACAATTATATCATAGAGAGTGTTGTTAATATGGTTTCTGTTTTGTTCTTATATAAGGGATATTTATCAAATGTTGTGACAATGATATGAGATGAGGTGCCTTTATATAACTAATGGGTGGGGTACTAAAACAATTTCATAAAGTATTAGATTAATGTAAATTAATTTTTAAAAAATAATGTCTCTAAATTTATATTATTATTAAATAATTTTATTTAAATTATATATAATATCACCTAATATATTATAGAGTATTTTATATTATGTTCAACCCTTATCACATTGATTTAACTAACATTAATATTTTTTATGATAAACATAATATCGATGTTTATAACATTATAAGATTCATATAATTTTACATAATCGGAGAAGTGGTCCGTAAATGTAAATTTATTATATTATCAACCATATCCTATAAATTCGAATGAATATTATATCTTTATTAATTTTAAATCATTCAAAAAAATTGTTATTATTATAAAATATCATTAATAACATATTTGTATCTATTCACGTAATGTGAAAATAAAAACTACATATTAATAGTGAAATCAGACTATTAACCATTAAAAAATATGCAATATATTATATTTTTTTATTAAATTTTATGCACACTATAAAATAGTAAAAATATTTTACTTCTAATTTTTTTTATATCATTGTCATGATTTTTCTACTACTTGCATAAAAATTTTGTCAGTGTTAGATAAGATTTTAAGGAAATTATTTTATTTCTAAAAATCTGAAATATATTACCATGAAAAAAATTATATATGTTCCATATAAATATATTACAGAATAGATGTTTTTTATTCCAATATCAAATTATTATCCATATTAAAATAAATATGATGGTTTTTTTACTTTAAATTTGTATACAATAATAAAATATTTATAATCAAATGAAAGTGGAAAACACTACCAATGTTTCATCAATTTATTTTCATGGATAGAAAAACATATCCATTAAAATATTTATAGGTTTTGATTCTTTTAAAACCATTTTATTATTATGAAAAAACACTAAATTTCATTAAACCTAACCATTATTAAATAAAATTTTGCAATGATAATTTAACCAAATGAAAAAAAATAAAAGTTTCCTAAAAATATATATTCTTATTTGAAATTTCTAAGCTAATTTATCTAGTTCATATTATAATGGTGAATGAAATTTCATTAAATATAATATCAAAAAACATCATAAAAATTATTTTTTAAAAATACCTAATTTTAGAAATAAAATAAAATCACTTTAAAATTAATTAATAAAATTGAATTCATATATTTAATTGGTTAAATAAAAATAAAAGGAGTGTTTTTATAAATTTTGATGAAGAAAAAATTTAATGGATTCATACAACCATTCAATTAAAATCAATGACCCAAAAATAGTTTTTAATTTGAAAAAAATAAAACATATCTTAAATAAAAAAAATCATGGGTTGCAAATTTAAAAAAAAATTCAAATATATTATTTTACTTTTATATAATTATTTTTTTACAAAATACACTCAATAAATAGTATAATTTCAGTTTCTATGGAATTTTTAATCTTTACCAAAATGATTTAACCTTTTTTACCCAATATTATAATTTTATATTGTGAAACAGTTCACAACATTAAATATTAATTATTCTGAAATATTAAATAAAAATATTTACCAAATATTATCTTATAAATTTTTTTTATAGTATACCTTTTTAATTATTTGATTTATTTAATTTTATGAAATTACTGTTAATATGAATGCCACAGATTTCATGGAAATCAATTTTTAGAATAATGTTTTGTACGAGAAAAAATAAACATCTACCAAAATCTAGAATATTTTCAATAAAAATTTAATTATTTATATTATATAAAACTAAATAATTCATATCTTACATTGAGATTAAATTTAACAAAAATTGGGACTTTTTAATTACATAAAATGATTTTTTTACAAAAATCTTTATTTTCTTCAATTATGTGAAAAATAAATATTTTTTGAAAATTTTAAAAAATTCAACCTGTGAGAATTTCGATATGATTATTTAGGATGTAATATAAATTTTATGAAATACCATTTTTAAAATTTCCCCAAATTAATTATATCATCTAAGAGTACAAAAAATAAAAAACAATTTTTAAGAAATATGATTTTGAAGCAAAAAATTACTTTAATGAAAATTAAATTTATATTTATTATGAATTAATTAGAACCATTGGATTATATAAAGAATATTGGAATATTTATATTAATATGAATATTACTATTCTTATATGTCAATTTAACTGCTAGGTTATGATGGTAAATTTTAATAGTATTATTTAGTGGTTCATTTAAGCTCATTATTTCATGTTGTATGCACTATCAAACATTGTGTTGTTTTTTAATAAATAGGGTTTTATATTCACCCCCCATAATAATTTGGGTACTAAAAAATATTAATGTAATATTTTTAATCATGGGTTTTATATTTGAAAACCATATGTTGAAAACTATCAATGAATTTTTTTTTATTAAAAATCCTCTCAAATGGAGGGAAAGGGAATAAAATGGTTATTTGGAATAACCCATAAATTAGTTTCCAAAAATAGATTATATTAGTGGAAAATAAAAATATAGACATAGTCCAAAATTATTTTCCAAATAATTTTGGTGATTAATTGAGAACAATGATCATAAGAATGTGGATGATAATGGGAAATCCAATTACCATAAGTCCATTGAACAAAGAGGTGTGAAAATGGCATTTATTTTTTGTAAAAGAAGGTACTAGGATTAAAATATTAATTAGATACTACATTTATATATGAATAATTTATATACTAATAAAATAATGAAATATACAAACTATTCATGAAAAATTTCATCCATTTACCAATTTACACCACAATATCATCTTTTTATCTAAATTTTGAGTATCAAGATGAATATTTTGATTTCTAAATAATTAAAATCACATTCTAACAGATAATATAATAATAAATGGATAGATATATATTCATCCATTAATTATAAATTAATCAAAACCAAAAGTTTATAATACATTGTATGATAACTACCAAAATAATACACATCCTTATCGTGAAAAAATACAATCATCTCCAAAATTGAACAATAATACCCAACAATCAAGATAAATATTTCCATAAAAAACTATCAAAAAAATTAGGCATTCCATTACTAATTTTTATTTAAACCCATTGATTATAATTTTTTGATAAAAAGTATTTAAAGATAAATTTGACAATTTACTATAAATTATAACAATAACACTTAATGTCGAATTAAAAATAGTTATACGCCATAATAATATAACCTAAAAGATGTGCTCGTCATTTTCCGATATCCCCTGATTCAACATAAAGTCTTGTTGAAGTCATATATTAATCCAAATGTTAATTTTATCCTTATTTATCTAATTTAAAACTATCTTATATACTAATATTATATTTAACTTAATCCTAGAATGTTACTAAAAAATATAGTGATCCCCTTCTGATATAACATTATACCATTAATACTGAAATCAATTTTTAAACTCTTGGTTATATATTTGATGACACATTTATATAAATAAAATTACAATCCATAATTTCGTTGAGGTCAAATATAATATAAACTCAAATGTTTTTTAATACACTGTTTCTACTAAATATAAATAGATAATTACCAAATATTTTTTTACTAAATAAAATAATAAATACAAGGGTTATATTTCGATAAATGAATTCATAAAAATCACAAATATAACTTAAATATCATAAAAAACCTATGCAGAGGTGTTAAGGACATTGATCATTAGACCATCCTTAATAATATAAACCTATTATTGTATATAAAAATATTTTTTTGTCCTCACAAGAAGACATCTTAATGTCTGAAGTAATATGAATCCCATGTTTCTGTAATTATCATTATAATAATATCAATTATTCTATAAGATATTCTATTCATTTTGGTATTTTTTAAATTTATCTTACGCTAATCATATCCCCAAATACCATTTAAAATCAATTTCTAATACCAACTACAATATCCTCGAACAATCACTCCACGATTTGGTTCTAAAAATATAATCCTTAAATTATATATTTTTATATAGATAAACGTAACCAAATTATGCCCTTTCAAAATATAAAACACCAAAAAGTAATATTGGTTAACATACATGCCTAAGTAAATTCCAGGTTTAATGTTTTACAGAATTAAAAACAAATCAATGTGTAAAATTTCACACAATGTTCATTTTTTAATCAAAAAATAATTTAAAATGTAATATGTTTCTTTTTATAAAAAATCATAATTGTTCTCAAATACACTTCTAATTTATTATTAAACAACCTTGAACATTATTAGTTTTTTAAAAAATCTTCTGATGTGTAAAAAAATCTCAATATAGGATACAAAATTAATAAAATGATTATAATAAGAGAATAATGAAAAATGATAAATTAATTACCATTTCAATGTTATTATTTAAACATATAAATTTAATTAAATAAAATAGGAAAAAATCATTTAAAACCGATAGTAAGAAAATAGATACCATTTTATGTAACATAGAGCATCAAATTAAAAACATATGTTCTCTCGTGTTAGAAATAACTAGAACCAAATTCAATATATAAGAGAAAACTACCATTTTTACTCTATACTTTATATTGAAGATATGTAACATTAATAAATTCATTAAGGAACATGTAGAAGAATATTTATGAATTAGAACATCAAAAATATGTTTTGGTGAAGATTAAATCCTTTGATTTTACATAAATTAAAATATTACATTCCTTTTTCATTTTAAAAATAAAGCAAAAATGTTCGTTATGTAATTAATAAAATTATACATTTTGAAAAAAATCATAAATAATTTATTGGAAAAATGAAATTTCATTTTTAATTCCTTTATATCCATATAAAAACATATAATTTTCATAAAGATTGATTACATGAATAAACCAATTTAGAACAATAAATTTTTCAGGAATTTAAAATGAGAATATTATATTGATGTATCCCTTACCACATGTCAGACTCATTATATAATTTCACTATCTTCCTGAATAAAAAATAAATAATTATTATTTATTCTCCTAAAAACCCTTTTCAAGTATATTATTAAATTAAATTTATTTATTACTGTGGTACATAAATTTTCATAATCAATTTAGTTCATATAATATGTTCTGATATAATTTGGTTCATTTTAAAAAAATTACATCAGTTGACTAAATATGGCTAGATTTTTCATTATTTAATAATATATAGTATAATAATAATGAAAACGTTTTTACCTTTATTAATCAACTATACATATAAAGATAAAAATGAATGATGGTTATGAAAATTTACCTAAATTACAATCATAGAAACAGTAGGTCATACATATATATGAGTAACATTTCAATTTTATGAAGAACATGATTCAAATAAGGTAATTATTACATTAAAATTTCCAAATTATTACTCAATCATAGATATGATATTATTTCATTATATTAAATTATACATAAGAGCTGTGTGGTATTGTTATGAAAAATGACTTGTATCTCCTTTTGGAAGTTTTAATTCACACATATGAACAAGAAACATTATCAATTATCAGTGGATGGAATGATAGGTGAATATATGAAATTAAATATTTAAAAAATAATTATTATTTCATGGATATCATATATATTAATTTAATATTTTATTAAATCCATACATGAGATATTGGGATAGAAAATTAATTGCATCTGTTAGAAAGGTGGGAGTCCTCGATACGTATGAATGATGGATTTATTTCTAATTTATTGGATGAAATACATGGATATAATTTATTACGTTAACATAACAATATATCATTTCATTATAGATATTAGTGTTGTTATATTACCATCTATGAACAATATTTGATGTTGTATGAATATGAAATTAAACTAAAACATTAAGTTAAATTGTATATCAACTATTTGGAAATCCTATTTTTCATCAAACCTGCAATAACATAAAGATGAAATCAACACAAAACTATGACCTAGATATTATCTTGATTGATGTTGATATGGTTTTTTGGATGTTATTTCTCATGATAGAGTGCTCAAATGTTGTGAGGTATACAGGAGTGGTAGTGCCATTTTATAAGTGAGGGGTGAAGCTCGCTTGGAATTTCCTAATGTATTAAATTAATATAAAATAGAATTCCTGAAAAAATGGATCCAAATATATATAGTTACTATATAATACGTCTATGGGTTTAAATACCCTCATCCAATAATATTTTTACTAGTTTTGATGATATGTTTACCACAATCAAAATATTTCAATACCTTGATAACCCTTTCAATGATTAATGTAATATTAATATTATTTAAATTAAAATAGTAATGATAGTTTACATAAAAATGAAAAATGGGAAATAAATAAGCCGTATAGAATATTATAAACTATATCCCAATAACATTATTAATGATAATATTTTCTAGGATTTTAAAACATTAAATATTTAATTTTTTATTATAAATTAGCATTAATTTCAATTGTCAAACAATTGGTTTAAATTTAAAATGGAAATCACATTAAAAATGTAATTCAAATAAAAACTATTTTAAAACCACTAATATTTTATATTTACCTAAAAAAATTGGCAGACACTAAAATTCCCTCACCCATCTTTACTTATAGAGTTTTTGAAATCATTTACTTAATTTTTCTACAATTTGTTCTGGAACTATGTTTTAGTTTTTTATTCATTTTGTGTAATTATTTCATCACTAAAAATTAAAAATAAATTTCCTTGAAAAAAAAATTATCTCATAAATAAAAATTCATAATATAAAAAAAAATATTTAATTTTTAACAGAACCTTTCAGATATTAAATGTTATAGAGTGATATTTTTAACATTATAATTAAAAAATATATTTTAAATCTTATAAATAATGTATGGTTTCATAAATTTTATAAATTTTTGTTGATTTCTTTGTTATTTTTGGGAAAAAATATCCAAAAAAATATGGATGTATTTTGGATACATTTTGAGTCATATATCCATTACGAACCATTATACACTTATTTTAACCTTAACCATGATAACACAATTTTTTTAAAATGAAAACATAATTAAGTGACATAAAAATTAGGGGTCCTATGAATTGTTTTTGTAGATAATGATTCCAGTTTTGAAAAACATTTTTCATGGATCAAATTCTAACATATGGAGAAATTTCATTTAATAGGAGTCCAAAAAAAATCGTGAATACCATTTTAAGAAAATACACAATTTTATAGTCCAAATAATTTCACCATGAAATCAAGAAATAAATTGGTGTGAATGAAATTTTTTGTTAATTAAAAAAAATTATGGGTTATAGAATATTATAAAATTCAATATTGAATATATTCTTTTATTATTTCAATAAAATTAATTCACTCTATAATATTTTTCATTTGAATAAAATATAAAATATCTTTGGAAAATCCAATCATCCGTTTAAAATTTAAAATTAATGTATAAATTGTTTTACAATATAATAATTTTTTTAATAAATCTCATCCAATAGGGTTAGTACATCTATTATGGGGTTTTTAAAGACTTACCAAGTAGTATTAACCGAGATTAATGTATTTTATCCATTATCATTATCATAAATTTTACTATGGTTAATATTCATAAACTAAAAGAATTGAATGAAAATATCTATATAATTTTAAAATCTTGGTTACAAATATGGGAGAAATTTTTTATTTTTTATTTTATTTAATTAATAAAAATTAAAATTAATGTAATTTCATAAAACTCTATGAAAAAAATGTTTTTAGAACATGTGTTTTCCATCAAAAAAATGATTATATACCAAAATATGGTAGAATGATTTTCCATATGAAACTAATATGAATATATACGTTTAAATATATCTTATTTTTCTTTGATATAAAATTATATTTATAATGGTACTGTTTAATGGAAATAAATTATATTTTTATTGAATTTTTTATTCTTCACTCTTCATTCATAAATATACCATTTCAGAAAAATATTAAAATTTTACCCAAAGATAACATTGATTATAATATTTATAATTGATAAAATTTTTATAAAATACAATTTTTAATGGTGTAAAAAAATAATTATATTTTACATGAATAATTGTAATTTATTCATTTTTTATGAAAACATAATATATAGGATAAAATGACATTAAATCTACTTTATAAATTATTTATTATGAAATAATGAATAAATTTTGATAATTTATAGTATTTACCATATTTTTCTATAAAATCATTTTTATTATATATACCAAAAAATGTAATAGATACATTTTAACCATTACATTTAAATAATAATGTCATCTAGTTTGTTTAAGTGGCGTGTGGTGTATATTATAGGTTATTGAAAAATAAATTATTTTTATAATATATTTGTGTTACAATAATATCATCATATTTTACAGAAAACAATCTTGTAATGACCATAATCAAAAAGGAGTCATTAAGACACAATAAAAGATGTTGTTTCAAGAAAACCCCTTACCTTAATTAGTGTATTCAAATAATTTTTTTCAATGATATGTATATGAAAAAAATAACATAATCACCCATTTTATTACATTTTTCATTTCTATATCCTTTATTAAAAATAATTTATTAATATTATCTATATATATTATTTAGATATTTTCAATTATCAATATCTTCAATGAATAATCATTCTTGTTTGAAACAAGTTTCCTAATAGTTGTGTTGTTCTTCCATCATTTCCAAAATTTCATCATTCATAGATTATTCAAGGTAATTTAATTTAATATTTATCATTTTTTAAAATTTAATATTTTACTTATATTGGTGAATTTATGTAAATATGAAATCCTTGATGAGAATCTTTTTGTGATTTTTAACAAACACATGTTTTTTGTTAATTATTGAGATTAATATTAATATTACAATTCCAAAAATATATATAATAATTTTATTATATATATTTAATATTATATATAATTATTTTCTTCTCCATATTCATGATATTATTTTATATCCATGTTAATGTAGGTGTTTAGACCATCAAAAACAATAACAAACAATAATTAATGGACGAGTATGGCTATTAAATTAGTTTCTTTTCAAATAAAATATTTATTATAGAATAATGATGTTATAATATAGATATTTTATATATGATGAATTCTTTTTCAAATATTTAATTAAATATTATATAATTTTGATGAAAAATTATATTTGTTACTGGGTGGAGGTGTTAGTCGACACAAATGCACAAATTATGTTTTCATTTTTACAAATGGACATGGGGAATGGTGGTTAATTATTACTCCTAAAAATATATCAACATTTGGTATAATATAAACACAAAATTAATCATGTAATATATGTAAGTACAAATTATAAATTTAATGATTGATATGAAATAATGTTACGATAAATATAGTATATACATTTCATACGTTTAGTTTTCCCTTAGATGACTCTTTTAAGAATTGAGGATTCTACAGAATTAAAGTGATGAGAGGCTAATTGAAGTTAGGATGGTATATAGTGGAACAAAAAAATGTAATATTTTGAAAATTGAATTAATATATATTGTTTTTTAAGGGGTGGTGAGAGGCCATTTTATATGTGATGAGAATAGCATTTTGAAGTTATTGAATCATAATAACATTAAAACACCCATTTCACATTTAAATACTTCTAAAATGCGAATTAACGGATTGAACAAAATATTTGGTCTCACAAACCTCAAAAAAATTCACTAAAAATCATTTCTTACATTATATGGTGTTCCACTTTTATTAATCTATTTTAGCCTTTTGTGATTTTGTTATGGTAGCATGTTTTGGAAAAATAATTCATTTTTATGTGGAAAATTTAAATTGTACATATTTCATAATACACAAAGTATAATTATAACTTTAAATGATATTTACTTAGATTCACATTCATAAAGTTATAATGATTATTATTAAAATAATAATTATATGATTTTTAATATAATTTTGTATAATACTATAATCTATGTTCTAAAAAATTGTTTGTTTCTATTCTAATACATATAATTAAAGTTCAAAATATATCTTATAAAGTTAATATATTTTCAATAAAAGTTATTAAAAAAATTTCAGATCTATACTTACATACTAATAATGTGACGAAACTCTTGGTTTTTATAAAAATATTATTTCTCAGTATTCACATAGAATCAATATTTTTTGAATAATAATATAAATTAATCCAAAATTAATTCAATAATGTTTAGTATATAAATAATTTTATGTTTTTAAAATTAATATTTTCACATTGAGTATTTATGTTTTATAAGTAATAATAAAATATTGTGAAAAAGCTATTTTTATAGAAAAATAAATTTTGGAATATTAACTATTTAGTAATTACATTCATTATTAATTATTAGTTAAATTGTTATTTTTATGAATGTATATAATATTTTAAAACATGTTTAGATAAATTTATTACTTTAAATTCCATGTCCACGTTATAATGGTAATATTTAAAATGTATTATTCTTCATTTATGATCATTTTTGTATGTGAATCAAACTATATAACATAATATTTATATAATGGAAAATATAAAATGAAATATGTGGATTTGGAACCAAATTTTTTTTATCATCATTAGTGTTTCCTTAAAAAATATATTATATGATCCATTTTATTATTGAATTTGATTCCATTAATCATATGAAATTTATTTTTAAATAAATGTGGTATTTTAATGTTTTAAGTTATAAATTTATATAAAAGGTCATGTTTGGAGTATTATTGTTACTATTAAAAATATATAAAACTATTTTCATTGGTGGTATATTTTTTTTGTTCACCAGTATTATTAATTTTATTGACTAAGAAATTTGTACTTATTATATATAGGTATCCCAATATATTTGTTGTATAATACCTCATATAAGGGAAAGTATAATCCCTAGTTAAAGTGAGTATAAATTCATGTCACAGAGGGTGATTATATATACTTATATATACTAATAAAAATAGATACATATATGTATGTATATATACCATAAATTTATATTCATAGTGATAAAATATAATTCCTATGACAATACAGAACTGGATAGCCTCTCAAACCGGTACTTGACCTGAGTAATCACATACCAAAGGGCATTCCTGAACTCAACTGTCTGGCGACTAGCACCTAAGCATCATCAATAAAGAGAGGGATTGATTTCTCTCAAACTAAAGTAGATTGAATTACATATACATAAAAATTATGGGAAGAAAGAATAGAATACAATGAAATAGATATATTTCATAAAAATTAGAAAACAATAGAAGTGATACATATCAAAAGTAGCTAACAATATCCATGTTATATATCCAAAATATTATAAACACTAATAATGAAATAGCCACACCATGTGATATAATTTGAAAAATCTCACTTTCACTTACCCAGATACCATGAAAAACTTTTCAAAATCATCACTAGCTCACTATGGAACCTTTCATTTCCCTACATCGAATGACCTTCAATAGTATTTTCATCGATGATTGGGATGTATTTAATAAAAAAATTATTAATAGGATATTTCCTAGGTGTAAAAAAACAAGACACTTTATAAACAAATTAACAATTTCCTTTTTAATGAATATAAGACCTGAGAAATAGTTAATCATTTATAATTTTGAAAATACGATAAAACATGTCCCATTTTTCAATAATTTCAAATAAACTGAGAAAAACAGTGTCAATGCATTTCATATACATCAATGTAATCAAATAAAATAAAATCAGGTATCACCTATCATATAATTCCAATATAATACCAAATAACTAGTACCATTACACTAATGATCATTATAGGTATGGGTAGATATATCACTCATTAAAAATATACAGAATCAGGTGATTCATGTTTCAAGATCTATGCATCGAATCTTGAGTGGAGTGGAAAACCCAAGCATGTAAGCCTCCAAATATGTCTAAAATATCCATTTAAATGGGCCTAGAGATCATAGGAAAACCACATGAGTAAACCCATGAATGTTTCAAATAATGAACCCTTTAGATAATCATTCAATATAATTAAAAAATGATTCCAATGATCAATATTTTCCATGCTATTTCATCAAAATCAATCATTGAAAACCATTTCATAAATCATCCTCACTATTAATTAAAAATACATTAAATTTACCAAAAAATGGAAAACCAATAGTTTCTGTAAATCTAATTTTCATACACATAATTCAATCATTGTTCATCCAACAGAGTCTACTGATGGAACCACTAACCTCAAACGTGGGATATGCATTCCCATAATGGTTTCCAACAACAAATAAGATTGAAAATATAAAAACAGAGGTCATATAATAAATACACATAAAATATAATCAATTAAATAAGAAAAATAGTATTTATAGGAAATAAATGACAACATAACTCAATAAACTCACACTCCACTACAATTCAAATAGAACGATCATCCACTGAAGGTAGACTACACAATTGAACTAGAAATAATTAAGAAGATCATAATCATAGATGAATTAATTTATAATCATAGTGAAATTTTTCTTCCATGATAAATGGAAATTAATAAGAAGATTCATTACTCACCTGGAGAAACACACTGCTACTACAATGAAGATCAATCACTGAATGAAGTGATTAGAAAAGAGAGGGGGTCTCCAAAATCTCATGGGAAATAATATAGGAGTAAGTGGAAAAGGGACACATATGAATAAAAATATAACTAGGCATGAAATTCCTAAATCATATATATAGTTCTAATTATATATATTTAATCTTTATTTCCTTATATGAAATCAATGAAACTCAAAAACAAGGAAAAATTAGACCCTTAGAATTGAAATCATGATGTTTGCCATTTCACGATGTGAACATGATTCAAGGAATCTAAAATATTCATGGATTGAACACATGTTAAGACACATTTAATGCATGGGTTTCATGTCTGGTAAATTATTCAGGACATGAAAAATTCATTAATGTAATAAAAAGAACATTTTCAACATTAAAACCTAGACACTTGATGGTGTTCTCCAATTATAGGGAGACCCTTCAAATCCTATACCTCATTTATATTAGGACTCCACTAATTACAAAAAATATACATCATGTATCTTTAGTTCATTTTCTACATAAAATGATCTATTTCATTGGGATTCCCATAATAAACCCAAATAAATATGTACATGAAAAGAGAGAATAGAAATAAAAAAAATGAGTAACATTATGTGAAAAAATCCCCACCCTGAGGGTTTCCGTCCTCAAGATGTCATGTGGAAGAATGATGAACAGAAAGAGGTGACAACACTACTCCCTAATTAATGACTCATAATACAAATACTCTTCAAAAATTGAATTCATGTCTCCATATCAATCATAAAAATAGAGTTCACATCACAAAAAAATACTTTCTCATGATGTTCAACAGTCTACACTGAGTTAATTACAACCAAAACTTCTATCTCCAAATCGTCCACTTTACAATTCAAAGCATTATAGGTAACAAGATTATATTTTATAAGATATGATATGTGGAAAATATAATGAATTCCTATCAAGTAAACTGACAATACAAAATGATAAGAAATCTTCTGATGCTAGTTTGTGACATCACATTTCGAAATATATCTCAAAGACAACATTCCCTATTTTCAAAGATGATAGTGGCCCAACATAGAAGAAATATTCCAGAAAAACTAGACACTAATAAAAAAATTTAAAATTTCTACACCGCTGATCCATATAAGAATTCTATCAACTCTATGCTATATCCAGATGTCAATGTGTGTCCTAAATCCTAGCTAACATCTCTTCTATGAGGAACAGACCCAAAGAAGAGGCCTCATCCACCTCTAACAAACATGGAGTATATTGACATGGGTGACCATAAAAATACTTGTTAGGATCCATTGTAATTGATGATTAATAAAAATTTTATAGTAAAACTCATGAAGGTCATTATTTCTATTCGACGATCCACCGATGAACAAGACACATCAACAAATAACATCCTTTTGGATGTGAATAACATGCTCTATTCTGATATCTATCTATTTTTTAAGCTATAATCAAACTAACCTAAGCCCTTATCACATCCTAGTAAATATTCCAGCATATTTGTGTAAACCATGGATCTGCATATAAAAAATTGTAAAGGGAACTCTATGAAACCTCAAAATATCTTATATGTACATCTTTATCAACTCTACTTCTTTAGTGGTGTACCTAATTATAATGAATTGATATTTCTTTATCAACCAATAAATCACACATAGATAGTATTCTAATATTAGGGATTCCTTGTTAATACATAAAAAAATCCTAGGAAACCTCATTCAATCTAGCAACCAGCTTCAGAAAAGGTTGGAGAAAATAACAAGGATTTAAATTCTCTACCTTGTCCTTTTAGAAGGTGTAATAGCGAGATACATAATCTATAATTTCACTCCTCATACCTAACCACTAGAATATCTATCTCATTCAATATTATATATTCACAGTTTTTGGATGAATTTACCATACAGAACAATAAAAATAAACAAACTATGCTCCTTCTTATTTTTGGAAGAAAAATTGATCCTTATAATTGATAATGAAATATGAAAAAAAAAGTTATATAGAAAATATATACCCACCATATAGAGTTTCATTAATTCCATTAAACTCATCATCTTACTACTATCAAATAAAGGACTCATGTGTAGATGTTAATAACTGAAAACTTGTAATAACCATTTCTAAAACATAATCATACAAAATTTATATTCAATGTAGTGTAGAAACCCATAAGAATTCACTCTTCAATCAATTTTATAACTGCCTATGGTGGTAATTTTATAAAAAGATATTATTCAATAAAATTCCCCTTCCTTGTGATGTATGAGATATCACTGTCAAACTTATGATGGCATTCCACCCATAGTCACTATAAGATATTCCTGTCATTCTATGAAATGAAATATCTTATAATATTATTTTTATAAAATACTGTTAAACTCTCCCCAAAATGATAGTGCCGCTAACACAAATGCCCCTACATAACGATAGAAAGAATTAAATCATGAGTTTGGTAATTAATCTCATGAGGTCAAAACTAGAAAATTATATAAGCCACCACATAATCATCCTACATAATAACAAAAACCAAACTCGCACAAAAAACATAATACAAAACCATATCCTCATTAATAGGATTAGGTAATATCATAACTTTAAGAGATATAATAATTATTTCAACTCATCAGAATAATAATGAAACATTTCATCCCATACAAATTTAAACCCTTTACATAATAGAATATGATTCATCAATAGTGTCCAATGAGACCAAGGATGGATTGAATCAAAAAAAATTACGTGGTTTTTTCCATGATCAGAAAACCATCACCATTATAGGATCATCCTATATGTATTTCTCTAAAATCACCCATCACAAGAACTTCACTTATGAGTTCTAGAAACTAAATTTGGAAATCAATCCATACAAATAGTGGATCCTCATCGTTTCAATAACTAAATTCAAATGGTTATTTTTTTAAGCTCATATCTTAAATAAACAAGAATACCATCCATGAATACATCCAAAAATGTGTTGAGATACTATTTGAATATAAAATTCCTCAAAGCCATAAAAACATTATTGCAAATAGTCAAACCATACAGAATAATAATATCTTCATAATTTCTATACCTATCCTAGACTGATTTCTAGGGTAAAATAGACTCTTTAACTCTGATATGATGATTACATGATCGAACATCAATATCAAAAAACCAAGATCCCCCTTTAAATTATAAAAACAATTACACATATGTTAAATGAAACATGTTATTAATCCCAATCTGATTCTTCTTTTCATTATTCATGCACAATTTTAGTGTACAACACTACATCATGTCAAAGATCATAGTGGATTACCCAGGAGAAAAACTAAGGAAAACAAAACAGTTCATGATGAATTCACCCAAAAGAATCATGATTTCTTTCATCTCCTCTACTTCCTCGCAAAAAAAGTGTATCAAACTTGGTTTCATAATTTGATCTATGTAAATTTTAAACTCTACCTCCCACTCTAGACGATTCAAGGATATTTCATCTATGAAAATGATAAGAATGTACTGAAAAAACAATAGAAGATCAACTATATAAAGAATTCCATCAATCTGAAATAATCCATTAGACAAGAAACACATGGGATTTGGGCTTGATGGTCCTCTATTATAAGACCTCATATGTCACTATCCATGAACATTATGAGCTCTCCCACTAGTTATAGGTAACAAGACACACCGATTATAATAATAAAACTCATCATGATGATAAAAAATCCAACCCATCCCGATTTTGATGTAAAATTGATCAAGATTAATAATTAGGAGATACCATATTATCAGTGCATCGTCTATAGATAGTGAACAAGTACAACGAAAACACTTATCTTTCATATTCCTAAGAGGTTTCTTTTACTCCATAACATAAAACCTAAAATCCATTATAAATTTATGTATATAAACAAAATGAACAGATATAAATGAGTGGGAAGAACCTTAATCTAATAAAGGAATATCTACTAAATATGAAATAAATATGGTGCATATATCTATTGCTGGAATCACATATATATTTTATAAAAACTAATATACTTTTTTAATGTTCATGAATCATGAGGACTATGGATAAAGAACTATAGTTCGAGATAAATCTAATTGACCTTAACAAGCCATTGGATCTGACCATCCCTAACAATAATGAGGCATAAACATATCTTGATAGAAATGATTCATATGTCTTTGGTGCTCATAAGTGTTGTACATCATCACAGTTTTAGAACAATAATGACGCTTGTGTAAAATCCTTTCACAAATTTTTAATGTCATGGGAACACTACTAGATATAAATGAAGGTACAATGGAGGCTATCTGCAAATAAAAATCTCCAAAACTCCTTCGATCGACTTGGAAGTTCCTATTTTTCCCCATTTATCCACTGAAAAAAGAAAATGAGTTAAAGATAAGGTGCATAGTGACCATCCTTTCCTACTATAATCATGTTATACTTCACTAGAATATCTACTATATCTATGTTGGTCAAAATATTTATCATAAATAGAAATGATATGAAATTTTTTCTCAAACCCACAAGGTACATCTAAGGATTCATTTGGTTAATCATTAAAATATTTTGTGAAAATTTAACAATCTCTAAAAACTAATTTCTTGACACTAACCCTGAACTATGTCCATACTACAAGGAGGGGAATCCTATAGACTTCACTATCATTAGTGAATCTAAAAAAATAGAATAAATGTATTTTTAAACCCATCATATCCAATCCCACATGTTAATACACTAATAATATGGAATTTCACCATCTCTTGTTGGGGGCCTTAATTCTGAACACCACAGAGTTCACAATGATAATATAAGGTCTATCCTAAATTTCAATGTTTTGGTTGATCCTATCTGAATATTACGCCACCTCTTTAGGTCCATTCATAATCATAAATTAATGTCAATTATCACATAATAACTACAATGATAGATCGACTTCTCCTTCATACCTTGGATGTACATCAATAATAGTATTATAGAAATGGAATATAATTTGGACTGAAATATGAACTAATCACACAATATCATGTATAATATTTTGATCTATAGGATGATTCCCTTGAGAACCATTTGATACACTCAAATGAGGAACCTGTGGAAGATGTCTTAAGGTCATTCTACTGCACAACAAAATAAAATAAATTATCAAGATCGAGAAAAATATTAGTATGAACTAGAAAAAAAGGACATGACAAGAACCTCCTCATGGAAAGAGGCACTACCTTCATGTCATCTCCCTAACATTGCATCACGATGGATGGATAAAAACCTGAACCGTTGCCACAAAAGTTGTACCCAAACCTCTGGAACAAATGACCAAGTCTACTTTTCCCCAATGGTGTAAGTGGGGTGTGAGAAGAATCCCCTATGGATACCACCACTAAGAGATTCTATTTTATAAACATTCAATTAAGAAAAGAATGCATGTTTTCAAGACATGAAATTCTAGTGAAAATTTCTAAAAGATGAATCTTAAATAAAAGAAGTTTTCAAGTGGGATATTTTAAATAAACAAAACTTTTAAAAATAACCTACTTGAAAACTACTTTTATATAAGCTTCATCTTTTAAAAATATCCACTAGCATTTCATGTCTTGAAAACTCGAATTCTATTTAACATTGAATGTTTATCACATGGAATTTCTTATTGGTGGTATCATACTAGTATTTGGATCACAATCTACTTACACCTTTTGGTGTAAGTAGACTTTGTTATTTTTGTCGTATGTTTGGGTACAACTTTTATGCCAACGGTTTGGGGTTTTAGCGGTCCATCGTGATGCAGTATTGTGGAGATGGATTGGGGGATATGACTCTCACCATGTAGAGGTTCTTGGGATTTCCTTTTTGGTTTTATTCATTTGTTATATTCTATGAGATTTGATTAAAAAACTGTAATTTAGTTTTGAAATTTTCTAAAAGATGGTTTTGTTAGAAAAATACAGATTTGTTTTATTGGACTTATTTGTAATTGTATGTTTATAAACTCAGGTAAATTGTTCCCAATTTTCGTTTTATGATACCTAGAAACTTTTTCAAGCCCGTGGGGGTTAGGAATGCCCTTTGGGGCTTGTCACGGGCTGGGTTTGGTGCTAGTTTTGATGGAAACCAGATACAGTTCATGAAAAAATGGTATCAGATGAGGTTTTCTCTTTTGGGTCATGTTATTAAAAGAAAAGTCAGTATATTCTGGTGTTAGGACTGTTGAGACATGACATATTAGTTATGGGTAGTGTGCCTGGCCAACACACCACATTATGGGAATGAGTTTCTAGGGGATGTTGGGATTTGTCTGAGTCCTTTGGTTTTCATGGTTTGATGATGATTACGAGAAATGAAAAGAGAGTTGGGTTAATGGTCTCAGTGAGCTTGCAGGTCCTAGAAATCCATGTGGACCTGGGGATATTTCCCTCGATCACTCTCTGTGATGGTGAATAGATTGGCATATGGGCACCAACCATATGTCCAAGTCACTAACTCAATCTTTTTTCATCTCACATTATCTTGTGTCCTTTAGTTTTGAAATCATGGACATTTTGTTTTAAAAAAAATGACTTGGTTTTAAGAAGCATAATGTTTTTATGTAATTATTTTCTAATAAATATGGAATGGTATGATTTGTGAAATGGTGTAACTTAATTTTCAGAATTTTTTTGAAATGGTAAATGGTGTGTTTACACCTTTTTTGACAGTAGGAAATTATGTTAAACTTGATTTTGAAAAATTGGTCTCAATAGAGTATTCTAAACTATTGAATGGTGTTTTAATGGGATTAGATGTTTTGAAAATGATAAATTTGACTTGAAAGTGATTATTCAATTTCATTATTGGTATTTTGATTTCATGGTCAGCAGTCTTGAGAAAAAGGAAGTATTGATTGATTATTTTTGTTTTGAAAAGTGGAATGAATATTTGTGTTATCCTTGGGTATTTTTGTGAGATACCACATGCATGGGGTGATATGGGATGATGGATGGTTAATGGAATGACTGGATGACTTATGGGATGGATTTTTGGAGGGTTCCTAGTTTGGCATAGAAACATGCATGTGTGAGGCCCATGGGGTACCATTTGTGGATACACTAACCGATGAATCATTTGTTTTCAAATAAATGTTTTTAAAAGAAAACATGATGTTTTGATGACTAGTTTTGGATGGTGTGTATTATGTGTTTATGGAAATGTTGATGTTGTGGGGTGTTTTGAGTCCACGATCACCTCTTTTTTTAACCGTCATTTGGGTTTGTGTATGGTCGGTAAGCGGGTTGAAGGACCGGTTAGTGGTCTCTTCTGAGAAATGTTTTTGGATTTCTTTACGGTGGTTCCCTTCATAAGTTTGGATCTAGATTGTGGCACAACTTAACCTATGTACCATATTTGTTGGATCCTTGGGTTTTTTTTTGTTGTATAGGGTACGCCCCCATTAAGGGTTAATGCACTACTGAAGTGCAACTCGGATTGTTTCACCGTTGGAAAATTCTCCAGTTGATCAATATAAGGATTCTTTTCTTCAGCTTTCATGAATGAGTCTGTGCCCTATCCTTTTTGGTTTTTTGTATCCTATTGTATCTGGAGAGTGCTCGTGGATGGTTGAAAGGGACCTTAGTTTCTTAAGTTACCTATTTCATCGAAGGTGGAAGTATTATGGGGTTGTTTTTGGCGATGAGTATCTGGATGGTGTCTAAGAGGGACTATGGGTGTTTCATAGTCTCTTTGAAGCAAGGGTTTACGTTAAACCACCAATGTGGTAAATTTTGTCATTAGAGGATGTTATGGCCATTTTATATAATTTTGTGATGTTTGGGGATGTTGCATAAGGTCCCCCTTCAATGTATTGTTTCTTTCAGTCACATTTTCCATGTTCGATGATTCATTGTGATGTCACGTGCATGTTTGACAGTAAAGGTGAGGTTGTACAATATTTTGTTGGTAATTGTTTTGTCAGAAGTGTTCATCCTTTTTGGAAATATTAACATCCTTTGTTTAGAGGAAGGTGATTCTATATATCCATTCGTCTATTTATTTCTCATCCGAAGAAACCAGGGGTCATGTGTGTGCATCATCTAAGCCCTTATTTTGGTGAAATTTCAGGTTAAGGAAAGATGAGTTTGGAGTGTGTTATGATTTGGAAAACTTATATGGGATTGTGGTGTAGTTTTTTGTTGAACATAAAGAAGATGGTCCATACAAGGGTTTTCAAAGCCTAACTATGTGGCAGAAGATGCATCAGTGTTTTGGGCTCGGACCATTGGCCCTAGAGTGAAGCTGGCACGTAGTAAGGGGAAGTCCTAGGGTTTTTAAAACCCTTGTACAAAGTTCTATCCTCCCTATGAAATATGGGAATATTTTAATGCTCTAGTTTCATCATCTTTCCTCTATTATTCCTATTCGGTGGTAATAGGTGGAGGGCCTCGTGCCCATGTTATTCCCCAATGTTATTATTTACCCCTTTAGTTTCCATTGTGTTTTTAGAGTATGGTTGGGAATTTGGCTAGAGTGGTTGAGTACATAGTTTCACATGGTTAGAAGTCACCATTCCCCATTAAACCATGAAAGTAGAAGGATCCCCATTGTTAGCACATGATTTCTCAAAATGTTTGTATTAACCGTGCGACCATCCCAACTAATTAAATTTGGGTTCTTCATGTGTTGTTAGATAATTTTTAGTTATGACGGTTGGTTGTTATGGTGGGGATAACCACTATTATTTTCATGTATGTTCCTTTCTAATTTTTGAATAGATGTCAACCCCTTGTACCAGGGATTCCGTTCGGGCCTCCCATGTTAGTGTCCTTATCATTTTCCTAGAAAATGTGAGTTATCTCTTATAGTGGGGAGCACATTTGTGTCTCCCCATACTAGTAACTAAAATTAGTCCTTGGTATTATCTTGGCGGTAGGTTATCTTTTTCGGAGCTATCTAACTACCTAAATATTCGTTGGATAAACGTTGGGAGTGGAGAACACCCAACGTTGTGGTCACATCATGGTAAGTATAACCTTGTTCATTGTTGTTCTTTGTTAGGGTAAATTGCTGGAGTCATCTACGGATACTGTTTGAGGAGTTTTACTTTAGGAATAAATCTGAATATACTTGATCATTATGTGAAGTGTGGAATGTTTTGTTTCTTGAGATTAATCCTTCCTTTATTAATCAATTGGAGGTGTTTTTCCATTTTGGGGGAGGGTGAAACTTTGTAAAGGAGTCTATTTTGGCATTTTGGTTGGGTTTGGTTTCTTCCTTTGGACTTATTGTAGATTTTTGAGGGCGGAAAGTTTTATGGTTGTAATAATTGTCTCATCATGACTTTTTTTATGTATTTTTCATTTAATTTCCATTAATTCGTTGTTTTTTGGGTTTCCCATTCTTTTTGGTGGAAATGGATGGTTTTCAAAATTTGGTCCAAACTGTGACCTCATTTCCATATTTAAAAATAAATTGTGTTTCTTTTATAACCCCTTCATTTTTCAACATTTTACACCCATTCTACATTTCCATTGGAACCCCCTGGTATAATAAATCCACCATATCAATTTGGACCACATATGAATCAATAATGATGATGGAATTAGGTTTTTTATTAAGGTTTTGGGCTAGCCCAAAAGGCCATTTCTTGCTTTAAGGTTTTTTTATAATTCAGAAATATATTATTCCATGTTTATTATTATTCAGTGACTCCAACTCTCACCCGAGCCTGCTTAACCAAGTCTCTCTACCATGCTATCTTCATCATCTTTAGAGCTCATATCCCTCCTGGATTAGGGCGATCTTTCTTAATAATTCTAAAATTGCCCCAATTATAGGAGGTAAAGTTTGTGTTTCATAACTCCTTCAATTTTAACTCTTTTTCCACAAATTTTGTCCTCATTTGACATACTATGACTCATTCGGGCCTCTGTATTAGTGTTGGTAACTTCCAGATTCAACTATTTGTGGATTGGGGCCGATTGCTTCAAAATTTCTTTATGTAAGTTTTTCTCAATTCATTTTTTCATTCTCCTTAGGTTTTCCCCCCTCTTTCATGAATTAATAAAATTTTCAGAAGTATGGATTCAAACCAAGGGTCTTATTCAGTGTATTTTTTGGAAAATATTGGGTTTCAGGTTGGCTTTCACATCCTTAGGGAGCGGCTGTGGTGTGGTTTATGTTTCTTACCATGATATGGGGACTTGGATTAAAAAAGAAGGTGATTCAATGTGTAATAATTTTTTTATGAGTTTTCTTGCTTTATTTAAATATTTTTAATGTTCCTCATATGTTTTTCATTGTGATAAAACAATTTTTGATGGAGTCTGTTAAGAGGTTAATTTTGTAGTTTCACTTTGTTTCAAATTGGGTGTTTTTCATGTGTAAACCTTGTTGTAATCTTTAGGTTGATGTAATAACTTATGAAAGTGGTTTGTTAAATATTTTTGGACAGCCAATATTTCTTTGGTATGGTATTGGTGTGATTTTGGGTTTAAAATATGTTTTTTGAAAATATTTTATGTCTAAAACATTGTTTCACTCCTTGAATGTATTTTATGACAATGTATGTTTTTCATGTGCATCTTTTGTTGTATAATTTGAGGTGATTTTATAGTACTTGAGAATGGTTTAATAAATGTTTCATGGCCTGACAATTTTTCTTTGGTAGGTTCTTGTCATGATATTAGACTTGAAAGGGGGTTTTGAAATGTGTTTTGTGTGCAAGACATAGTTATACCCTTTGGGATTGTTTTGTGAAAATTGTAAATGTTTCATTTGGTTAAAAAATGTGGGAAAATGGTGTATTTGAACTATTTGGGTTACTGTGTTCGCCTAATATGTGTTTTTTAAAGGTAAAATGGGTATTTAATATGTAAAATATTTTTAGAATGTTTTATAAATTGTGGAAATGTTTTATCAAATGGCAAGAGAGAGGCAAAACACTTTTGTGGGCTGTTTTGTGTGAGTGTGATGTCAAAAAGAAATTTTGTTGATGAAAGAAGTTTTATGTAATGTGTCTGTGGGCTGTTATGTGAGTTTTACTATCATGGAATGGTTTTTTAAAAAAATTTAAAGTATTTTTGGAAGTGTTAAGGAAACGTGAAAAGTGTTGTGGGTTGTTTTGGTGTGAGTTTGATTTCAAAATGCATTTGAATGAAAAAGTGGATTATGTAACTTGTGTGATATTGATATGGGATGTTATGTGAATGTGTGATATGAAAGTGGTATGTGAATGGTCATATTAGGATTCCTGACTTGTTGGACTTGTTTTAGAATAAGAGGGAAACTTGTCTCTCTAGGTGGGTGGATGTGTACTAGTATGCTAGTGATCCTGTGGGGTTTGGCCTCAGTTTCACTAAGAAAGATTGACTCTTACAACACTAAATAAAATATTATGATAATGTTAATGATGATGGGGGGACAATAGATTATGTGTATGCTCCCTACTAGTGGCTCATGTGAATGATAGCAAATATTGTGATGGTTACTCTCACTGAGACACGACGTACTTGGGACCCACAACTAACTTGTGCCAAGGGGTTACTTTCATATTGCTTGTACTCATTAGTTACATTGTTCTTACCGTCAGAATATGGTATGGTTGGATGGAAAATTCAGTATCATTTAAGTAATTTTTAAAATTGTTTATTGTTTAAAATAGCCAACTTGAATGTTTCTTTAATTTATGTTTCTTCTTTTAGAAATTGTCACTAGCATCTCATATCTTGAAAACAAGCATGCTTTTTGTGTTTGAATGTTTATCACATGGAATATATTAGTGGTGTTATCCTACAATGCTTTGGCTGAAACCTCAACTACACCTTCGGGTGTAAGTATACTTGGTAATTTTTTCCGCAGGTTTGGTATAACTTTTCTTCCAACAGTTCGGGTTTTTAGTGGTCCATCATGATTCGGTGTTGTGGAGATGGCTTTATAGCGGTGCCTCTCACCATGTGGAGGTATGTATACTATCATTTTTTGTTTTATTCATTTCTTATAGTATTTGAGAGTTTCTTAAAACCATGTAATTCAGTCCTGAAATTTTTTAATAGATGGTTTTGTTTGAAAAATACAGATTGGTTTTATTGGACTTGTTTGTCATTGTATGGTAATAAACTCAGGTAAATCATTCCCAGTTTTCATTTTATGATACCTAGGAACTTATGCCAGCCCATTGGGATCGTGAACGGCCTTCAGAACTTTTCATGTGATGGGTTTGGTGCCGGTTTTTTGGGCGACCATATTCGGTTCGAGACATTTTCATTCTATAACTCACACATTGTTTAATTTCAAAGTTATCAATCCATTCTCACGCACCCATGAATGTCCATATTACCATTATATACTCATGCACCCATTAATGTCCATTTTACAATTCCATACTCATGCACCATGAATATCCATGTTACCATTCCATAGTCACGCACCCATGAATGTCCTTGTTACCATTCCACACATACACAACATGAATGTCCATGTTTCAATTCCATACCCACAGACCCATGAATTTCCATTTAACCATTTTATACACACACACCATGAATTTCCATGTTACCATTCCAAAGGGTCTCATCATGGGAATACCTACTTCATCTTATAGCCGAAATAAGAATCTTAAAAGGAAAAATATATATATAAATAATATATAATGTATTATTAATCACCTTATTTGATATTATTCGTTTAACCACACAAAATAATGATCATGTTGAAATTATTATATTTCTCCCATTTGACTGATGTTATCACTCCAAAACTCACACACATTTAGATTCCTAAGTTATCAATCCATGATCATACACCAACAAATGTACATGTTACCATTCTATACTCATGCACCCATGAATTCCCATGATACCATTCCAGACTGACGCACCAAGAATATCTATGTTACCATTCCATACTTGCACACCCTTAAATGTCCATGTTACTATTCCATAATCAAACACTCATGAATGTATATGTTACCATTCCATACTCATATACCATGAATGTCCATGTTGCCATTCCATACTCATGCACCATGAATTTCCATGTTACAATTCCATGCTCACGTACCCATGAATATACATGTTACCATTCCATACTAACACACTCATGAATTTCCATGTTACCATTCCATACTCATGAACCAAAAATGTACATGTTACCATTCCACATCAAAATATAATTAATTCATCAATTAATTATCATCATCAATATCATTACTATTTCAACAATTAGTTAAACACAACAAGTCATTTTGGTAACTCAATAATTAAATTATGATTACGATTACTCTAGTTAATTCAACAATTAACTAGTCACAAGGAAACCATGTAAATACCACATTATTAATTCATTAATTAATTATGTATAGGTAATCATCTCTATATCATGAAATCAATTCACTAATTAATTATATTAGCTTTTCCCCAAATCAGAATCTCATAATTAATCCCCTAATTAATTTTCTATATGACAATATCATAACACATAATTAATTCATAATTAATTATCTCAACATAACCAATTAAATATAAAATAATTAATATTCAGATTAATTATCATCTCAAGGAACGTAATTAATTCAAAATTAATTATCCCAACTTAACCAATTTAATATCTCATAAATAATATTCTGATTACATATAATCTCAAAAAACAGAATTAATTCATAATTAATTATCTCAACATAAATAAATTAATATCTCATAATTAATCCCCAATAATTATTTTCATAGAGCACGTAATTAGTTAATTATTAATTATCTCATCTCAACTAATTAAAGGTTTCATAATTAATCTTCCGATTAATTATCATCTCAAAGAAAATAATTATTTCAAAATTAATTATCTCAACATAAACAATTTAATATCTCATAAATAACATTATATTAATTATAATAACACACCACATTACTAATTTAATTTTAATTATCTCTACATTAACAATTTAATATCTCATAATTAATAATTTCATCTTAACCAATTTAATATCTTAGAATTAATCATCCAATTAATTCTCATCTCAAATCACATAATTAATTCATAATAAATTATCTCAACATAAATAATATAATATCTCATAATTAATATTCCAATTATTTTTATCTCAATTATAATTTCAAAGCACATAATTAATTCACATTTAATTATCACAACATATCTCGCCTAATACTATTAATTACAACACAACACAAGTGCTTCAACATTAAAGGGAGGAAATAGAAAAACACATATTATCTAGCTAAAAGAACATATCAATCTAAAAATTATATTTTTATCTTTAAAGTGGTGCACCTCCATTAGAGGGTATTTTTACAAAAATTTGATTTTTTAATCTAACAAATCATTTTACACTAATAAGAAATTTTCTCTAATATTATAGTCAACTTTATCAAAAGTAGTAGTTTAAAAAAAATTCAAATAAAATAAAATTTTAGGACACAACCTCAAGTAATTGGTATTGTCAATGATTTATAACTGAAACTATAACAAGCTCGTGTGCAAGCATTTCCAAAATATTGCGCGCGCATACTAAGAATTGGTTGTATCACCCTGCAATGATAGATGGAACCCAAAATTAGTGTGGTGAGGAATAGTGCACCTCAAATTAAATCAATGAAACTCAAATACATAAAGAATCTAATATAATGGGTGTGAACCCAATTATCGGGTTTATAGCCTTACCCTGAAATTGATGGTAGTGAACCAAATGAAGCCTAACTTCCATGCCTTCGGTGGAGGTTATCGAAATAAACCCCAACGGGTCATGAGGCATCTTCTTCCCCACCTAGGATCAGTAGAAATAACCAATACGGGTTAATCCCAAACCTTGGGTTTCGACCCAACAGAACACGAGGGAAAGAGAGCTGAGACAACCAATGCGAAGAACGAAACATACTTGGAAGGACTTACCTTGACCAGATAGAAAACTATTGTGATGTCTTTGGGATGAGATAGCAGCATGAAGAGGGAGCTGGAGAGTAAGGTGGTGCGCCACCCATGGGTGCTACACCATGGGTGCATTGCGCCCCCTATATGAGGATGGAAAGGATCACCTCCCAATTGTTTTCTCCCTTAAAATTTTATAATTCAAATTTATAATATAATAATTAATATAATCAAAAGAATAATAATAATCAACATCGTATTGTTATGATTACCCTTTAATATTATACCCATTTAATATACTCCAAACTCACCTTTACACATTATTTAATTAAATTTTCCTCAAAAACATTATTTAAATTAATTATCCATCTACTGTTATTTAATTAAATTCTCTCAACATTAAATTTAATTAAATTAAAACCCATGTTTCAAATTAATTAATTAAATTTTTCAGAACATTGAATTTAATTAATAAAACCCATATTTCACATCATTTAATTACATTACATTTAACTCAATTTAATTAAATAAAACTCTCCGACTTACATCATTTAATTAAATTCCTCAACATCAATTTAATCAAATAAAACAACCATAATAATAATCATTAATATTATTATCATTTAATAAAAAAATCTTTGATAAAACAAAAAAGTCCCCATTTAAACATCATTCAAATAAATTCTTCTTGAAAATTTTAATTATATAATACCCTCACTTTTCATCAAATAATTAAATTCTTCTTAACCTTGAATATTGTTATATAAAACCAAAACTCCATATTTAAAAAATCATTCTGTTAAAATCCATTCCAACTAAATTTAACAAAATTAACATTCCAACTCATTATTATTAAATTAAATTCTCTCAATATAATTTAAATAATAAACCCATCACCCATTTAATCACCCATTTAATTATATTATATCCAATTGAATTTAATTAAATAATTTATCAAATTCATGTTATTTATTTAAATTATCAAAACATAATTTAATTAAATTAAAAACTACAAATCATCAATATTAATTAGTTATATTCTCTCAACCACAATTTAATTAACTAATAATCTCCCATTTCACAATGACTAAACAAATTCTTTTAAACCATGAATTTAATTAATTAAAACCACTATTTGGAATTATTTAATTAAATTCCTCATTTCCTTGAATTTAATTAAATGAAACCCTAACTCCTCATTTACACATCATTTAAATTTTACCATTTAATATTTCCCTTTATTTTAAATCCCCAACTCTTCATTTAGTAGTCTTTTAATAAAATTACCCTCATATCAATTTTATTAAATAAAGACTCCATCTCATCATCATTTAATATAAATTTAATTCATTTCATCTCAAATTAATTAAATAACTCATCCATATAAATGTTATTTAATTAAATTCAACAAAAATTGATTTAATTAAACTACCCCCTAAAAACTCATTTATTTAAATTCATTCCCATCATGAATTTAATGAAATTAATTTAACCTAAAACTCAAAACTTTGTAGACCATATGGTATGACTTTCATGGTCTAACAGACTATGCATAGACTCTGCATCCACTACTAGACACCTTCTTTATTATGCACGACTGACCCGCACAGTTTTCACTAACCACGTGCAGCCCGTGTGAACGTCATTGCCTGGTATGGTTCTCTCAAAACCTATCTTTCCATATGAGAAAACCCTCGATCCTTTATACAGTCCTGTTATCAACACATTAAAATAAATCAACACATGAAACTTCTTTTGGAAGATTGTTTTTTAAACATAATTTTGAAGTAAATGAAAAAGTTCAAAAACATTCATATTTTAACCCAATCAAAAAATATGGGACTTTATAATTTACCCACCTCAAAAAAATTTCATCCCTGATAAGACATCAAAAGCTACAACAACACTAGTCAACCCACCAATGTCAAGAAGTCTTTTTTGAATGATAGTGTTGCATTCTCAGACACCCAATATACCTTTAAGGTTCCCAAACATCTTACAGCTGGAATTTGGCTTCCATTTATCAAATAAAATTTCCATTTATCCTTTTAACATTATCATCCCTTTTCCAATTATTTAAAAACAAATGTTAACCCTTTCCCAGTTATAATGTTCCCATACAACTTACAATAGAAACTAGGTCCCATTATAAATGCATCAAAACAATATTCCACTCATGCCTCCATTTACATATCAAAACAACTCTAGCTTGTTTTCATAAGTAGTAACACAAGAGTATTTTATAACATAAAATCCTAGAACAAAAGAAAAACATTCTAATAAAATAGTCATCATGGAATATAAACACCCAATAATGTTATATCTATCCCAGAATGATTCTATCTAAAGGGGAATGACAAATCATAAAAAAAATGACATTTAATCCAAGGCACACAATCAAAATTAGTAGTTATCCTACTAATGAAACTACATGGCATGTCACAAGCATGGAATGTGAATCTCTGTGTTCCTAAAATGATGCATTTAGTGAAATTTATATTCTATATCAGACCAAGGAAAATTATCAAAATTCTCAAATCAATAAACAATGGAAAATACATCTGTCACTTGAGGTGAAATCATATAAAATATAAGAACGATTAGTATTAACATCAATTCCCATCCCTAGCCTCATGGTAATTTCTCATACATGGGGTGATCTGTCCCAAGCATGGCTATTAACCGAGCACAGACATTTTCCTAGTCTCATATACAATAATCCAAAATAGAAGGAAAAAGGACATAATTAATGAAAATCGTCCTCTGATAAAACATTCTAACAACCCGACTCAACATACTATCAAACTGGTAGCCGTACCTATTGTCACATGACCTAAATAACATCTCCCTGTATTCCATAGGCTTCCAACTAGCTTCAAGGGTCTATGGATAGTCAGTGGGGAGACTATACCCTCATATTCAGAGTGAATATCTGTAATAAATAATAAACCCACACAATAGCAGAATCAGATATAAAGAAATAGTCAACTTAATAAAGAAATTGTCCAATTCCTATTTATACAATGCATGCATGTCATGGAAATACATATCTGAAAGCAGTAAACAAAAAAATCTTTACCTTTCAATACATATATAAGGGAAAGACTCAAATCTGAATGGGTGACCTCCACAAGCATCAGGAGCTCATTATCAGTCCTTTTCTCCTAACTCCCAATAATATGTAAATAGCCATAAGTAAGAGTCCACAGTCCTCCAAACGAGAAAGTCTACTCGGATACCTCAGTGCAATGACAGCCCATATAGGGGGTGAGATATAAATATTAGTAGTCCTGGAAAATCGTGTCCTATCTCATTCTAGACAATACAATAAAATTAAATTGTGTTCATGTATATCGAAGAAATAGTAGAATTGATTAAATAACCAACAAAGTGTCCATGTTTCAAAGGGGCACCTGACGGCGATACCTACTTTGGATCGTAACCAAAATAAGAGTCTAAAAAGGATAAATATATATCAAAATAATTTATAATGAACTATTTATCACATTATTTTATATTCTTCATTTAACCACACAAAATAATTTTCTTGTTTCAATTAATATATTTCAACCAATTGAATTATGTAATCATTCCAATACTAACACACAATTGAATTTGTATGTTTTTAATCCATGATCACGCACCCACGAATGTACATGTTACCATTCCATACTTAAACACCCATAAATGTCCATGTATCCATTCCAAACTCACACACCATGAATTTACATGTTATCATTCCATACTCACGCAACCATGAATGTCCATGTTACTATTCCAAATTCACACTCCCATGAACGTATATGTTACCATTCCATACTCACACACCATGAATTTCCATGTTACCATTCCATACTCACGCACCATGAATGTCCATGTTACCATTCAATACTCACGCACCCATGAAGCTCAATGTTACCAATAAATTCTCACTCACCCATGAATTTAAATGTTACCATTCCATACTCACACACCCAGAATGACCATATTACCATTACACATCAAAATATAATTAATTCATCAATTGATTATCATCCTCAGTCTCATTACTAATTCCACAATTAGTTAAACATAAAAAGACATTTAGTTAACTAAATAATTAACTTATCACCACAATTAATCTTGTTAAATCAACAATTAACTAGTCACAAGGCAACCATGTCAATACCACATAATTAATTCATAAATTAATTATCTTCAGGTAACCATATATATATCATATAATTAATTCACATATTAATTATCTCTGCTTATCCGAAAATCAAAACCTCATAATTAATCCCTTGATTAATTCTTTATATTACTATCTCATAACACATAATTAATTCATAATTAATTATCTCAACTAACAATTTAAATATCTCGTAAATAATCTTCTGATTAATTATCATCTCAAAAAACATAATTAATTCAAAATTAATTATCCCAGCTTAACCAATTTTATATCTCATAAATAATCATGTGATTAATTATTATCTCAAAGAACATAATTAATTTATAATTAATTATATCAACTTAAACAATTTAATATCTCATAATAAATCCCTGATAATTATTATCTTGAAGAACTTAATTAATTAGTAATTATTTATCTCATAATAACCAATTAAATATATCATAATTAATCATCTTCTTTATTATCATCTCAAAGTAAATAATTAATTCAAAATTAATTACCTTAACTTAACCAATTTATTATCTCATAATGATTCTTTTGATTAATTATCATCTCAAAGAAAAAAATTAATTCATAATTAATTATCTCATATTAAACAATTTAATCTCTCATAATTAATCCTCCAATAATTATTATCTCATAGAACATAATTAATTCATAATTAATTATCTCATCTTAAAAAATTTAATATCTCATAATCAATCATCCAATTAATTATAATATTAAATTAATTAATTAATACATAATTAATTATCTCCACTTAAACTATTAAATATTTCATAATTAAACTTTTGATTATTATTATATCAATTATTATTTTGAAGAACATAATTAATTCACAATTAATTATCACAACTTATCATACCTAATACTCATAATTATGACATAACCCAAGTATATCAACATGTAAGGGTGATAATAGATAAATATATATTAGTAAGCTAAAAGAATGTATCAATATAAACATTATCTTTTTTTTCTTGAAGGCACCACACCTCCTTTGGAGGGGTTTTATTATAAAAACATGATTTTGTAATCTAACAAATCTTTTTACACCAATAAGAAATTTTCTCCAATATTGTTTTCTACTTTATCGAATGCAGTATAATAAAAAAATTGTATTTTTTCAAATAAAATCAATATTGAGGACCCTACCACAAGGAATTGGATGGGACAATGCTTTTTAACTCAAACCTCAATTCTCTTAGGCACATGCAATTCCCCAATATTGTACGTGATTACTAGGAATTGGTCGCATCACCATACAACGACAAATGGAACCCAAAATTAATGATTCGAGGACCAACACACCTCCAATTAATTGACTATAACTGAGATGCACTATATGAATCTACTTTAGAAGGTTCGATACCAATTATAAAGTTTATAAACTAACCTGAAAATGATGCCGATAAACAAAATCAAGAAGAAACACCACACCTTCAGTGGCAGTTATTAAAATAAAACCCAACGGGTCATGAGACATCCTTCACGCCACCTAAGATCAGTAGAAACAAGAAATCTGGGTTTATCCCGAACCTAGGGTTTCAGCCCAATAGAACCCGAGTGAAGGGGAGACAAGATAGCCAATGTAAAGAATGAAATATTCGGGGATGAAATTACCTTGAAGAGATATACGACATCTGTGAAGACTTTGGGAGGGGATAGCCGCATGAAGAGGGAGTCGGAGAGGAGGGTGGTGCGCCACCCACGGGCGTTTCACCATGGGAGTGTCGTGCCACCAGTGGGGGGGGGGAGGGAGGTGCGACTACCTCTTATTTTCTCCATTAAATAAATTAAAATTGGAATTTAAAATATAAGAATTAATATAATATTAATAATAACCATAATATTATTAATACCCTTTAACATTTTACCCCTTTAATAAACTCCAAACTCCCATTTACACATTATTTAATTAAATTCAACTCAACGGAATTTATTTAATTGAATTCTACAACTAATGAGATTTAATTAAATTCTCTAAAAATTCAATTTAATTAAATTAAACCCCCAATTTCACATCAATTAATTAAATTTTTCTTAACATCAAATTTAATTAAATAAGACCCTCGTTTCACATCATTTAATTAAATTCCGTTTAACTCAATTTAATTAAAAAAAATTCTCTATATTACCCCCATTTAATTAAATTCATCATCCCAAATATAATTAAATTAAACCACCATAACAATAACCATAAATAATATTATATTTAATAAAATGATTCTTTGACAAAAACCAAAACTCTACATTTAAACAAGATTTAATTAAATTATTATAAAAAATTTTAATTAAATAAAACCCCCACTTTTCATCAAATAATTAAATTCATCTTGAACGTGAATTTAATTGGGTAAAACCCAAACTCCACATTTAACACATCTTTTAATTAAATTGCTTTCCAAATAAAATTAATTAAATATATTTTCCAACTAATTATGTCAGGACCCGTCCCTAGAGGCTCGTGTTGTGACTACCCCAAGCCCACCTTTTGAAGGCCAGGGGATGGTGACTAGCACTGAAGGAATCAACCTACAAGTGGGGGGAATTTTCCAATGTACATGTACGAACACACACACCCAACCAAGTACCACACACTAAAAGGGTAAAAGTATCTCTAAAACAATGCTGAGTATATGTACAACTAATATAATTGTCCAAAATTCAATCCCAACAGAAGAACTGAAAAAAATTGTACAAAAGGTATATCTAATGGCCATCTATGGAAAACCCCCCTGATCATGAGAATAGTGTAGCTTCCGGAAGCCAAAGTAGAACATCTTATCCAAGAGATCCTATTGGACCCCGCCTGGTCCCATGCCACAAAGTCCACCATAGTAGCCTCTGTCAGTCCCATCTCCATGTTCACCTATGTGAACTAATCCACCAAATTCTCTGTCCAAACTTCAAAATGTTGATCATCTACTGTAGAAACAACACATGTGGTCGAAGCCTGTATAGGCGAGAGTAACCAAATACTAAATAGGGACCCGAAAAAAAGAAAGACCACAATGAAATCCTAAAAGTTAAGGATGAAACATAAGAAAAATCACTTCAGTTATACATATATGGTAGGGATAGGAGAATCATTACCCACATCATCAAATACCTCGACTTCTGGATAAATACTTCTCTATATAGTATAGTTGGTCTGCTGAGTCACATAGAAGTGCTTCCCACTAACCTTGGACTGCTTAGGTACAACTCATAATCACGTACTGTGGGCCTGGAAAGTCACAAAGAAGTGCTTCCCCCTAATATTTTATAGCTCAGATACTCCTCCCCATCATGTACTATGGGCCAGAAAAGTCACACATAATTGATTCTCACCCTGGGCCAACAAATTCACACAGAATTTCTTTCCATTGGGACATAGTCGAGTCATAAAAAGTCGAAAGTCAGTAGTCTTCAGGTATCAGCAAACCATAGGTTTCTGAACGTAGCGCTCCTGGGAAAACCAATCCTCAAACATTTCATCGCATCTTAACATCCATTAAATCCTACTTAGGGAAAGAAAAAATATTGACCTCATCGAGAGGGTTCCAATGCAGAAAATGTCTCGTCAATCGGACACCCAATTGAGATGTTTTTAGCTTTTTAGTAAACAACAGTCGATTGTGTGTGGGTTCGGTCCAACCTAGTCAGATCGAACCGACCTACTTGGCCTGGGGGTCTCGCATACCTTTGTTTAAATATGAAATACTCGACATGACCTAGTTCGGGATGGGGTTTGTTCAGTCCAGTCTGGAAAGTGGGACAAACCCAATGGGTCTCACTGGACTCGGACCAGTTTTGATGAGGGTCCAGCCAGCCCGGTTGCCCGACGACCCAGTTTAGTCTAGCATGGCCCAAAGGGTGTGTTTCTGTCATCTGGCCTATAGGACCGAACTACTGGGCTGTGGGTTCGCCCCTCTTGCTGGGGGTGCAGCCCAAAGCTCATCCCACTGGTGCGGGCTGGTGGTGAGCTGCATGGCTAGAACACGGCATCCGGCCGCATCTAGCTCCCTGCTATCATACAGGATACCGCAGGGCCTTCCTCTTAACACAATTAAGTGACTATGGCTCTAACTCATCCGGGTGGCCTAGATGTGGGCCACCCCTCCACGCGGCACCCACAACATCTGCACATATCCTGCCACGACCTCCTGCCGCTGTGGTGCGTCGCTATCCTCTAGAGTGGATGAAAAGGGTTGTCCATATCCTCTATCATGGCACCGGTTGGAACTACCCCTCCACATAGCCAGTATGGTCTGGCCACCTCCACCGGTCGTTGACACTGCCGCATCGGTGGTGTTGTGCTAAAATCACCTTCCACGGGCCACTAGAGTTTCTGTGGTGGTCCATTTTCCGACCTGTCTGCGCCTACAGGCCTCTTGGGTCACCGCCATCCCATCGATGGTCTCCAACATGCCTTGCCACCATTTTGGAAAATCCATTCACAAAGAGCGTAGATGTGGAGGGGCTCAGGTCTTGTTCTTTTTGGCTCGCGCCCTCTGTGTTAGATGTTTATAATCATGGGGATGCTCAAAGATTGTGACTACATTAAAATATAGATAAACTAATCTCAGATATCAACTCCCAAAAGAAAAGATATTGTCCCACAAAAATGCATGATTTTTGCACAATCCTGTTTGTGGGTTGAACCACATTCATCATTTCTAGAAAAATGAATTTGGAAAATCTTTAAAATAAATTGACCTATACCCCGTTGATGCTCAATGACACATTATTTCATCCATGAGGTTTCCTACCATCAACGGCCTTCGTTGCTTCCGACTCAATTCTTTGATGAATGTCGAATATGTTTGATGTTCGTCAGTTTTTTTCATTCTTCCTTGGAGAGGATGTTTGTTGGGGGTTTTTCAGAGAATCATCGTATTTTTATTCCTCATTCCACCAATGTGTCAACCAAAATAAAATAAAACACATCACAATGTTTCTGTTACACTACGATGTCACATCGTTATGCTATTATATTAGTAAAACAATGTCTCTGTTACGGGTTATTAAAGCATCATTACGCTATGAGTTAAGGATCGATTAATGAGCCTCATTAATGAACATCATCATTGCACCATAGAATCACTGTCCTCCGCTCAATAGATGGGAAAATAAAATAAAGTAACTTTTTAAAGTTACTATATTATTTTCCGAAAAGGCCAATAATTAACTTTTCTATTCAGACCATACTGGGAGATGTTATGTCCATTCAAGTTAAACCATGATATTCCGAGTTCAATCGTGCCCTCATATATTAAATTCATGCACCGGTTCAAAAGATAGAAAAACCATCTCAAACGTTTACTGAACATACCTTAAAAAAGTTTAAAAATATCATCCCAGGCTCACCAAGCCTCTGAATCATGTGTCTTTATAGCCCGTGGTCTCAAAATAATTCGATATAATTTAAAAAAATACATTGAAAATATGAGACATTACATTCTCCCCACCATAGGGTTTCACTTCCCCAAAAGCTAAGACAAAAACTAATCAAAAAGATGGGTGCACTGAGCATGAATCTAAGTCTCCCACTCTCATGTTCTCTCCTAGAGAATCATGTGCTGCAACTGAACACAACCAGAGGAATCGACTGCCCATGTAGGACTCGCTCATGTCAGTCCTCTATCTCGGCTGAGAACTCTGAAAACGTCTTCCCGTCATCAATTTCCATCTCACCCTAGTGGATGACTTGCGATGGATCATGAACATACCTCCTCAGTTGCGACATGTGAAAAATATCATGCACCTAATGCATATGTGTGGTAAGAGAAAGGTGGTACACCTCCTCAGCAACTCTACTCAGGATCTACAATGGTCTAATGAACCTTGGAGATATCTTTCCACCCTGAACAATTGTTTGCATTCCTTGTCGGGGTGAGACACGAAGGAACACATGGTCTCCCTCCTCAAACTCCAAGGGTCTCCCTCTCATATTGGCATAAGAATTCTTCCTTCTCTATGTGGTCCTGCTCCTCTCCAAGATAATCGGCACCTTATTGGTGGTAGCCTATACCTACTCCAGATCCATGAGTTCCAACTCCCCTGGGTTTGTCTAGCATAGGGGTTATCTGCAAGGCTAAATTTATAAGGCCTCAAACGGTGCCATGCTAATTGTAGAGTGAAAGTTGTTGTATGAAAACTCTAACAATGGAAAGTGGTCCTTCCAACAGCGACCAAATTTCGGAATGAAAGAATGTATCATGTGCTATAAGGTCTGTATGGTTTGTTATATCTGAGCATTAGTCTAGGTATGAAAAGTTGTGATGAAGTGTATCTGCATCCCAAACGCCTCCTATAAACCATTCCACAACTGATATGTAATGAATTCATCATGGTAGAAGATGATTATCGAAGATAAACCATAAATCTGCACTATCTCATGGACGTAGAGGAGTCCCAAGACCTCTATCTATCCATTCTCACAGATGGGTAGGAAGTGAACCAACTTGGTGAGTCGGTAAATGATCGCCCAGATAGAATCATGGCCTTTGGATGTATGTGGTAACCCCATCATGAAATTCAGCGAGATACCATCCCATTTCAACTTAGGTACCTAGATTGTCTATACAAGTCCTACTGAAACATGATGATTGGCCTTTACTTGTGGACAAATGACGCATCATGACAGGAACTCAGCCACCACTTTCATCATCCCTGGCCACCAGTACTAGCATCAGTGGTCTAGGTACATCTTCAGCACTCTAGGATGTACCTATAAAGTGGATGAATGGAACTACCTCAACACCTCCACCCACAACCTCACTGACACTATTATGCACCCTCTAAAAAGGATGATGTGCTCCCCACCTATCGAGAATCTATCATGAACCCATCCAATGAATAACTAAGTATGTGGAGGCTCACAGTCAACATCCACTAGTTTTGCCTCCTTTACTCACTATAAGAGTAGTGGATTAATAGTCATCGACTGAAGGTAAGCATCTCCACTATCATCTATGAAGGATATCTGCATCGTAGACAACTACTCCGTTGCCTGACTTAGCAGTTGCAAACCGGTCCTCCAGCTGAGCGTGTATGCCACCTTGTTCCCCTTTCGAGGAGTATAGACTATATCAATGTCACAGTACTAGAGGAACTCTAGTCATCACTATTGTCTCAGGTGAAGGTCCTTCTGAGAGAAGATATACCTGATACTCTTGTGGTCGGAGTAAACCATAAATTATTCACCCCTTAAGTAGTGTTGGCACATCTTCAAGGAAAAGACTATTGCTGAAAACTCATGGTCATGGGTCACATAGTTTTCTCATGATATCTAAACTATCAAGAGCCATAGGCAATCAGTACTCGATACTGAATATGGACACAACCCAGTCTGATCCCGGATATGTCGTAGTAAACTATATACCCAGCTCCATCCTCTAGTAGTCTCAATATGGGAGAACTAGTCGTCTATGCCTCATCTCTTGGAATCTCTACTGAAATTCCCCCTTCTACACAATGGGTTTTTCCTTCCATGTCAAAGACTATAATGGTGCTTCTACAATGGAGAATTCGGGCATGAACTTCCGATAATAGCCAGCCAACAACAAGAAGCTCTACACCTCTGTCACGCTCATGGGCGACTCCCACGAAAGAACTGCCTCTATCTATGCTGGAAACACTACAAATCCAGCCTCTAAGATGATGTGTCCCAGAAAGAAGACTTTCCAAATCCGAAACTGAAACTTCGAGAGATTTTCATAATGATGGTGCTCTCAGAGTGTATCCAGGACTATCCACAGATGTATAGTGTGCTCCTCCTTCGGTGCTGAGTACACCAAGATTTCATCAATGAAGACCACAAAAAACCAATAATGTTGATGGTAGAATATCATATTCATGATCTCTATGAACACTTCTGGGGCAATGGTCACACCGAAAGGAATCACCATGAGTTTTATCACATTTTTTGCACCAGTGTGTAATCATTGAATCCTCTCCCGTAGAACTCTCAAGATGTAAGGATTGAGCCAATGACCCCACCAGAATCTCTGATATTTGAATGAGAGTCGTGTAAAGGAAGGAGTGACAAGCACCTATGTCTATAAGGACTTCAACTTGGGGGGAGAAGACGTAGATCATGCCTCATATCATCTTTAGGGAGTTGTGGTCATAATCCACTACTACCTGAAGTTGTGATCACCCCTGTCTGCATGCACCCTATGGTCGGGGTGGACCACCTGGTGTGGTGGTGGTGAAACCTCATACCATCACCCACCTCCTACTACTTGGCCTTCTACCCTTCCACTTCTACCGACCTACGGACCTCCTCAATCGAACTAATGCTTCTGCCTCGGCAGCCCCTCGACCATCTGTTGGTCATCTCTATGGAAGATCAGATAGTCACATTCCATATTTCCCTACCCACCGCTTGAGAAGAAAATCCTAGTTCATGGCTGACTCCTCCAGGTCTAGGATCCATGCACTGCCAACCCTGAGTCCCGCATTGTCCACTGAAAGACTTAGTCTGCTTTGGCCCTCGCGTCTACTGTCTACTCCCCACTGAAGACATTGACACCTAGGGTCTACTGGTCACTTTATCTATGTGTACATACTCCTCCAATAAGCTCACTACCGGAAGGGATCACTCCATCACCCCAACTAGAGTAGGGATTCTGAGAGACAACATTGATGCCCTGATCTCCCACCAGAGTCTGTGGTCAAAGGCTCGAGCACTAAAGAAAGGGTCGCATAGCATATCTATAGATTAGAGAGAAATATCAGTGAATCTCGCTGAGTAATTAACCACCTCCATAATTCCCTTATATATGTTAAGAAACTCGTGAATGGGCACAGAGTGCAAGGTTTTGGGGGAAAACTCCTCCTAGAAAAGCCACTAAAAGTCTGCCCAAGTGTGGGTCATCTCATCGTGCATCTGGGTGGTCAACCTCCAACCTCTCTATATTGATCCCTAAAGAATTCTCACTTCCACGATCACCCTCTATTAATGAGGTGTCCCCACTAAGGGAAAGGCTCATGTTACTTCCTCCATCCAGTCCTCGTCAACATGATGATATGTCTCTCACCTGAACCTATGATGTCACAATCTCTGAAACTCGTACAGGGTACTGAGTCTGCAAAAGTCCTCTATCGGAGTCGCCGGTAGTAGATAATGACCATCAGGTGGTGGTAGCACTGCTACACCACCCAATGGGTCCATCTCTAGAACTGGTCCTCGAATGGACGCCTTGTTGCTAGGCAGGCTATCCTCATGATCTCGAATCAGGATTCGGACTAGTCGGCAATGTGGAGGCATCCTAAGATTGATCATAATGAACCATGGTTAGAAGTTAATACCTAGTGATCTGGCATTTATTCAAAAGAACAAAAGGTGACACTTATCAAACCATTGTTTTCATGTATAGATCTAAAAAGCACAATTCATGTTCCAGATGCATAGATACATTTGTCACCACACCAACACTCGACTCCCCAAACACAGATTCCCAGTCATTGTGGTATGAATGAGCTCCCTATGATACCACTTTGTCAGGACTCATCCCCCGGGGCCTGTTCTATGACTACCCTAAGCCAACCTCCTTAAGGCCAGGGGCTAGCGACTAGCATCGAAGACATCAACATGAAAGTGGGGGGAATTTTCATGAGTACATGTATGTATGAACACACCCAAAGAAGTCCCACATACTAAAAAGGGTTAAAGTATCACTAAAACAATGGTGAGTACAAGTAAAACTAATATAAGTAGGATAGAATACAAACCCAGCAAAATAAATGAAAACAGCAGTGTACAAAAAGTAAACTCCGATGGCCATATGCAGAAAAACCCCACCTGATTGTGATAGTAGTGTAGCTACTGGAAGCTGAAGTAGAACATCTATTCCACCCAATACTACTGGGGCCCACATGGTCCTAGGCCTCCAAGCCCATTATCGTAGCGTCCATCGGCCCTGTCTCCCCGATCACCTCTGGGTCCTGGTCCACCAATGTCTCTATCTAAATGTCAAAAATGTAGATCATCTACAATAGACACAATATGTGCAGGCGGAGGCTGTTCAAGGGTGAGTAAAAAAATAATCAGTAGGGCCCCAAAAAAGAGAAATAACACACAACAATCCTCAATGAAATTCACAAAACACAAGACAACCCACACCAGGTATAGATATAGGGTAGGGATATGAGAATCATCAGTCACTTTATATAACATCTTGGAAGCTGGAGAAATCCACCTCTATCGAGTACAGTGGGCCTGCCAAGTCATACATAATTGCTTCCCATAACCTTGGACTTCTTAGGTACAGCTCCTCATCGTGTACCGTGGGCCTACAAAGTCACACATATGTGCTTCCCACTAATCATGGCCAACTGAGGTACTCCTTCTCGCCTCGTACCATGGTCTTAAAAAGTATCAAAGAATTTCTTCCCACCATAGTTATTCAATGTCACACAAAAGGGATTCCAACTGGTCCATATTCGAGTCATTTAGAGTCGAATATCAGTAGTCTTTAGGTCTCAACCAACCACTGGATTATGCATGTAGTACGCCTGGGAGAACTACACCTGGATCCATTTTTCGCATATCAACATCCCTGAAATCCTCCTCATGTAATACCAAAATATCTAACTCATCGCTAGGGTCCCAATACCGTAAACAGCTCGTCAATCGGATGCCTAGTTTGCAACTTATTAGTGTTTTAGTAAACATGGTCATGTTGCATCTTGGTCTGGTCAGACCCAGTCGGACATGAATGACCAACCTAGCCTGGGAGTCTCAAGAACATCGGTTTAAATTTGATCACCTTAACCTGACCTGATTCAGGTCTGAGTCAGTCCTTCCAGTCTATCCAGCGGGCTAGAACTAATGGGCCTCGTTGAACCCAACCTGGTTAGGCTGAGGGTCCATCCCGTAGGGTCGCCTGGCGACCCAGTTTAGTATGCCCCTGGCCAAAGTCCGTGGGTTGGACCTGCCAATGCAGGTCCGACCCACTAGGCTACGGAACCGGCCTACTAGGCCATGGGTCCATCCTATAGGTGTGGTCTTATGGTGCACTGCCTGGCGGGGACGCTGCATCCGAATGCATCCATCCCCCTACTCCCCCATGGGACGCTGTGGGATCTCCCTCCTACTGTGGTCGAGCGACCATGACACCAACTCATCCATGTGGCCCCGAACATTGGCCACCTCTCGAGGTGGCACTCTCCCGGCATTTCGACCATCCGATTGCGGCCTCCTACCATCATGGCGCAAAAGATTACTCCAGCGCGGCCGGAGAGGTCTTCTCACCTCCTCTTGCATGGCACCGGTTTGCACCACCCCCTCTACTTGGTCGGTGTGGGCCAACCACCACCGCAAAGCTGGGTGTGCCGCACTGGTGGTTTTGCACTGGCGTCACATTCCGTGGGACACTATAGTTTCTCCTTTGGTCCGTTTTCCGGTCCATCTGTGTCTACGGGTCTCTTAGTTTGACGTCATTGCCGCAATGGTCTTTGACACGCCTTTCCATCATTTTGGACAATCCATTCACAAATAGCGCACATACGGAGGGGATTGGGCCTTGTTTGTGCCAGCCCACACCATTCACGTTAGAAGTTTATAATCATGGGGTGGCTCAGGGATTTTGGCACAATCAATCTTGAGAGAAACTAATCCCATATAACAACTCCCAAAATAAAAGTTACCCACTCGCATAAATGCACGATTCAGAGATCAACCTGTTCGTGGGTTGATATGTGTTCATCATTTCTATAAACTGGAATAGAGAAGAACTATAAAATCAAATAACCCCTACCTCATGGTTGCTCGATGCTAAATTGTTTTTTCCATGTGGTTTCAAGATGTCATCTTCATTCGTCTCTTCCGACTATGTTCATTGAGGTGCGTCGAAGAAAATTTACATTCATTAGAGTTTTTCGTTCTTCATTGGAGAGGAAGTTCATTGGATGTTCATCAAAGAATCCATGTATTTTTTTCCTTGTTCCACCAATGCATCATCCAAAATAAAAGAAAACATGTCATGCGTTACTATTACTTTGTGATCTCACATCATTACATTGTTTCATTTATGAAACAAAGTCACTATTATGCATCATTAAAGCGTCGTTACACTACTAGTTAACAAACCATTAAAGAGAATCATCAATGCATCTTGTCGCTGCATAGTTGTGTCATCGTCTGCCGCTCAATGGATGAGAAAAGAAAATAAAATAACTTTATAATGTTATATTATTATTTTTTGAAATGTCTAAAAATTAACTTTTCGGTTCGCACCCTACTGGCCAAATTTATGCACTTTCCAGGTGAACCCCATCATTCTGAGTTCAATGATGCCCTCCGATTTTTGATCTGAGCACTGGTTCAAAAGTTAGATAAACCATCTCACACATTTAATGATTGTACCTTAAAAAATGTTTAAAAATTCTGTCTTGGGCTAACCGAGCCTCATAATCACGTGCTATCAGAGTGTTTGTTCATGAAATAATTACATATAATTTAAAAAAAATACATGCAAAATCAATGACATTAAAAAAATTTATTTAATAAATTTATCTCAACATAATTTAATTAATAAACCCATTGACATCTTATTAATCATCATTTAATTAAATTCATTCCAACTGAATTTAATTAAATAATTTCTCCAATTATTGTTATTTAATTAAATTCTTCAAAAAAAAATGTAATCAAATTGAAAACTCCAACTCATAAACAATATTTAGTAATATTCTCTCAAACTCAATTTCATTAAATAGAAATCACCCATTTTGCAACGACAAATTAAATTCTTCTTAAACTATAATTTAATTAAATAAAACCTATATTTCATGTTTATTAATTAAATTCCCCTTTGTGTTGAATTTTATTAAATGAAACCCAGAATCCTTATTTACCTATCATTTAAATTTTACAATTTCATATTTCCCTTCTTTGGTAACCCCAACTCCTCATTTACCAGTCATTTAATTAAATTCCTATAATCTCAATTTAATTATATAAAGACGCAAGTTTATCACCACTTAAAATAAATTTAATTATTTTCATATAAAATTAATTAAATAACTTATCCATCTCAAAATCATTTAAATAAATTCTATCGACTTTAATTTAATTAAAAAAACTCCCCAAAACCTATTAAATTAAATTAACATCCGCCATTAATTTGATAAAATAAATTTAACCCGAAACATGAAACATGGTATACCATATGGTTTGACATGCTAAATCTGACAGATTGTGGTTAGATCGTGAATCCACTTCAAGTCACCTACTTTATTAGGCACGACTAACATGCATGGTTTTTACTAACCTTGCACAACCCATGTGAACATCACTACTAGGTCTGGTTCTCCTAAAACATATCTTGCTATCCGGGAAACACCTTGAACCTTTACCCAAGCATGTAATCAACACTTTAAAATAAGCCAACTGCAAAACTTATTTCAGAAGTTTGGTTCTGAAAACCTAACCATACATTGAATGAAAAGGATCAAAAACATTCTTATTTCAGCCTAGTCCAAACCCGAGGGATGTTATGTGTATACATAACATAATTACAGTACTGTTTATGTAACCTAAGTACCTCTAGTAAAACACCTTTTTTTGTTCATGTGGTATAACCAAATACAAGTGGATCCATTATTATGGTTATATAACCATTATGGGACCCAAATTCTTTAACATGAATGAAATATCTCAATTAACATTTTAGATGGTCTATACCCCTAAAAATATATAGTGGTAATTTTATCATTATAAATGAACTTATATGGTTTTTATAGAATTTTTGGTCTCTCACATGGGGAATACCGTTGGTTTTATGACTGTTAAATTTTAGTTCTATTTGGGTTTTAAAGGAAATTTAATATTAATTTACTCTAAAAATATTTCTTGCATGTGAGTAGTGATAAATCCTAAATGGACACTCTTATAATATTTTTTCTTTTTTTTGGGTCTACAAAGCGGTATTTTTGAATGTGATGAATAAATTTCATGGTCTAATACTAAATTTTTGAATGATTATTTCTTGATAATTAATTAAATCACCCAATTATATGGAATAATATATTTTTATTTTCATTTAAAGATAGGGTTTTTAAAAATACGGTTTATGGGTTGAAATGGGATGAAATGTTAGATGTTTTTCAGAGTGGATGTTGTGACTTCTTTCATAATGAATTTATCAGGAAAAACATAATGTCATCTAATTTGTGATTTTATGGATAAGATTTTAAAGGATAATATTTCCACTAACAAACTATCATGCCAAAATCATGGAAAAATATACCATTTTTTCTATTGGTGGACAAAATCCATAGAGTTTATCCATTTAATTATTCCCATAATTTTGAGCAATTATTATACCTAAATGCCACTATTATTTGATAATATATATTTATTTGAGATTATTTAAGGATTTTATTTATCCAACTCAAATTATAGAATTTCATTTAATTTTTTCTCATGTGTCACAGTTATTATGAAGTGTTATGGATAATTTTTTTGAAGTATTCTATATGATTTTTTTTCCATTTTCTTAGTGTGTGCTTAATAGGCATATCTATCACAATATTGGGTTGGTTTCATGAGAAATCCATTGGATACTATGAACATCCTTCTAGAATTGGTTTTTCATTCATACCTATAAAATGGTTAATGGAAACCACTATAATACCTGTGTTCTATAACATTTATTTTTAATAGTGTTATTTTTCAATTATGGGTAATAATTTGTCGAACAGTATGGAAAAACCATGTGGGTGTGTTTAACATTTATAGTTCCTACCACGTTACTAGAAAAATATTTTCCAAACCATGCATACTTACCACATGAGGTGTCATGTTTTTATTAAAATGTTATTTTACACATTTCACAACATCATTTTTTATTTTTTATCTTCATCTTTCCATGCCCTAAATCAATAAACCAAATTAAATAGCCTATGATTCTCCTTCCTCCTTTAATATTTATTTTTCTCCCCTCTTCCATTAATCTAAAAAAATTTCATAGGGTTTTATTATCCGTTAATCATATTCACTTATGAATTTTTTCTTCCCCCATTATTTACATTATATCATAAATCATATTTTATTGGCTAATAATAGTTTAAAATATAAATATAAAAATATGAAAATGGTTATTTTGGGACTTTAGAGGTCAATTTGTTTCATTTTTGTATTTTCTCGATAGAAAATAATGTATTTTGATATGTTGATTTTTTATATAAAGAAATTAATAAAAGTAATTACATTATTTTACATATTATGATATAGTTACATGTATTAAAATGTTTTCATTGCATATTAAGATTATATATGTTACCCATGAGGGGTTTATAATGGTTTTCAAATGGATTCTATAATTGGAAGATACTTTTCATGTGTTAGGTTTCAGAAAGAATTTTTGGGTGTCACATTCAAATGAAATTTTATGTATACATGTACAATTTTCCAATAGTTTATTTTAAAATGGGGTGTCTTTTGTTAAATAGGGTTGTTAGGGAAAAAGGGTTTTTATATGATAGTATAAAATATTTAAGACCCTTTTTCCATTGTTAATATTTTAGGTTGTTTAATATCTTTTCCATTTAAAAGTGTAATTTTAAAATTGTTCTTAAAATATATTTTATAAATTTATTTTTACATTGTGATCGAATGGTTCTACATTTTAGCAGTGTTTTAAAATTCATGATCCTACATTTTTTAGAAGGGTTGATATAAAAATTTGATTGGATATTTTTTTTAGCCTTTATATGTTCATATAATTATGGAATGTGTCCCCATGGGGGATGTTTACTTTTTATTATTATTAATGGCTGTGAAAATGGGTTATTTTCTACAACCTTTTTACTAGTGATATGATTTATTTTCACATTTTATAATGTTTTAATATATTTGATGATCTTGGGATCGATTTGTTTCTACACATCCTTTTCATAATATCATCTGAACCCCATTTAATAATATATAATATACTGATTTGTTTTATGAGAGCTTATAGAGTATAGGCTACCTAGTATCTAAGGAATTTTAAGACCAACTATTGGTTTATTTGGTACCTGGAGACCCAAATTCATGCTTAGATTGTTGTTCTAGTGTCATAAAGGGACCCTTAGAAGGTAATATCTAATGAAACTAGGTCCATTGTAATTATATTATAATCCTAGTGAGTTTTCTAGGATTCGAATAACTTTTTTAGTCTGATTTAGAGCAGCATAATGACAAAACCTTGTCCACGTGCACTAAAATTAAATTTGGAAACACTAAACCACTTATATTTTTAATTTATTTTTAATCCATTGATATCATGGTGTTTACTATGTTTATTCAATTACTTAATGTATATTATAAATACTATTAAGAAAAAATTTAATGTTATTGTAATGTTTATTTATTAAAATACATGTGAATTTTTTTCAAATTTTATTTAGTGGAAATTAATTGAAAAGTATTTTCAAATTTAATATTTATGTTTCCTATTTTGTTGGGTTAAAATATATGGGATAGAAAAGAATTGATTTTTTTAATTTAGTTTAAAATTTTGGGTTTTTCCCAATTAGAGTCACATAGTTTCAAAACATATTTCTTTTACGTTATTGAAATAAAAAAGGGGATTAATGTGATATTTTATTTACTCATGTATAGTAATACGATTTTTTTTATAAATCAAGATAAAACTAGAATTTATAGAAAGTAATATGAAATTAAATGTGATTAATTTTCAGTTAAATCAATTTGAGCATGTGTGGAACACACATTATATATACATCAATGTGTGTGGGTGTGTGATACTATTATGTTTTCCTTATTTGAATGGTAGTCAACATCAATAAAAAATTGTTTTTCTTGTTTGATTATGTGACATTTTTTACCTGGAGGGTAATTTTGAGTAACATGAGTGTTCTGTTAGAGATTTCCATGTTTCAGTATGTATTTATTTTAGGATATTTTTTGTTGATCAATTTTGTTTTGGGTTTTTAATTTCTTATTCTCTTGGTGTCTACTTTACTTTTATTTTATATTGGTGGTCCAATTTTTTTTTGGTGGGGATGTTTCATATATAATTCCATGTTTGGTTTTATTATTTATTTATGTGTGCATATTTAATATGAATGGATGTACGCATTGAAGATATTTCATGATAGAATATATATTTTTTATTCTTCTTCATTCTTTTTCATACAATGGTGAAGTCATTCTAATTTGTATAGTCCTAAAAACCTTGAACATGATTCCATCTAACAGGGAATGGAAACTCCTTTTCATCTGAGTGGTGGATAGACTTGAGTACTGGTTTAATAGTAGCCTTTATATTTCATTACTAATGGTATTATATACTTGATTAATAATAGTTCATTTGGATATGAAGATCTTTCCTAATTTATGGACCGGAAATGGAAGAATAAGGATTAAATACTCATTGGAACCTAAGAGGTTGGTTATTAGTTGGTCCGCGATCACCACCTATCATAATGATGCCTCCATTGTTATTTAAAATTGGGATTTGGATTCTATTATGTCAATATTATTAAATTGAGGCTTCTTGTGATATCGATACTTACTTATTGTTATTATGTGAGTTTCCTTTATGGTTTCCATGGAGTTTTGTTGACAACAATAGAAATAAATTCTAAAAAAGTTATCTGGTATGGCTTGACATACTATGGATTGAACAAGAACATTAGTTAGAGTATTTTCTGGAACTGTTGAATGATTGGAACATTGTCCGTCAAATAATGTATCTATAATGAGCATAGTTCAAAATCCTAGTTGTTTTCATTAATTATTGATATTGAATATTTGAATATATATATTGTATTTCTAATTATAAATGGAGCATGGGAGGCCTTTCTATATGTTTTTGTGGTTTGGATAGAATTTGTATTATTTTTGTGGCTTGATTTCCCATATTCTAGTGCTTCGAAATTTGGAATGGGTGTTAAAAGAAAACATTTAGGAAAAATGATTTCTCTATGAAATTAGTTTATTGGGCTTGTTTGTAGGATGAATGATATTTTTCATGAATTTTTTGGAAATAATTTATTTTATATATAAATTGAGAAAGGGTTTTATAATTAAAAAAACTATTTAGTTCACTTATAAAGGATTTGAACCTCTTAGGGAATGATTCCATTGGTTTTAAGATTTAAAATGAAAATATATAAAATATTTTGATGTAATTTTATGTTGGAAATCAAATTTGAAATAATTAATAACATTAAATAGTTGACTAATTTTATTATTGTTTTCATAAAAAAATTATATATTTTTCATGAATTTTGACCCTCTTAGGGTGTGCATTAAATGGTGCTCAATTTTGAAATGGAAATATTGAATTCCATAAGAATTTATTAAATAATAATATGTTTTTAAATGGATAGTGTGTTATATTAATGAAGTGTTTTTAAATAAAGATGAAATTCTGGAATCTTGGGTAGGTTAATAATTTTGAAAATAAATTTAGTGTGGCTTTCGAGGATAGAAAATTCATTCTGAAAACTAAACATATGAGTTGGTATTTTAAAATTATTATTAATGTTTTAAACAGGTGTTGATTTTTTATGGCTTGTTTTTTTGGGAAAGTGAGCTTGATTCCTTATGTAATTTTTGTGTTTTAACTGAAATATTATTTTTGATTTTTTTTTCATTTATGATATTTAGTTTTGGTTTTTTCTCTTAGTGGGAATATAAAAATTAATTTAGTTATTAAAAAAAATTATATTGGATTAATATTTTTTATTTTTTTAATAATGAAAACCAAAAGGAACATGATGATAGGTATAAATCATATCTTTTTGGATAACCATTATATGGAGTCCTATCATATTTTGAGTATGATCCGACTAATGGATTGTTCCACCCTATTAATAGTTTATGTGATATATTGTTTTTTCAAAACATCATTTTTAGGTCCATATTTGAGAATTATCAATGATTTTGTTTCTTCTATGGAATTATCTCGAGACCTTGTAGGTGTAATGGAGACCGATTTTGTTGTCCCTCTTTGCAGTTGACAAGGTGGTGAAAGTCTATGATGCTTGTTTATTTGTTATTTTGAGGACATAAAAAAATTTTGTTTTGTTTTGTTTTTTTGTGTATATCAATGAGATTTCAATCCGTGGTGGATGTGATCTCTTAGAGCATATGAAGATGGACCATTTGGGACACTTTAATTTCTTTCATATAGAAATAATTACCGAAAATTTGTTTGATGTTATTTTAATTTTAGTGATGGTTTAATATGGGTCATGCTCATGGAGAATATAATGTTTGATGTTTTGAGGTGGCCATATTTTTTTTATCCATTATGTTATATTATTTATTACCCTTGTGTGAGAAGAGATTTTTTGGGATGGTCATGGATATTTTTTGTTGTGTTATTTATTTATTTTTTTGGGTGTAGACCAAGAGTATTGTTTTGTTCGATATATTGGAAATACTGAATATTATTGTATGTTCATGTGTAATATGTATGTTTGTTTTGTTTGGGTTTGGACATTGAGTGACTGTGGGATCATATTATCTTTCGAGATCACCATGAAATGGAGCTATGCAAGTTTACACACATATTACCACTAATTCAATTATATTAGTCATGTTTATATCAATGTTATTTCTTATAGAGGTATGTTCTGGGGAGATTTAATTATTTATTAGTTTTAGAATGTAATGGTTTTCATCATTATCATCATAATCATCATATCCATCCAAAATTATATTTATATTATTATAAAGGATTGACAAAAAAATAACACCAACCACACAAACTCGGCTAAAGAGGCCGGAAAAAATGGAAGGCCAAGGGAATCCCCTCTAACCAAATCCACCCCCTTGGGTTTCAAGGTGTGCACATTGTGGATGGAAATAGTGTCATATTTGAGGACATCAAGGGACGCAAGATAATCCACAACTTGATTCTCCTCCTGATAGAAGTGAAGTACTTTAGTGTTGTTGTTGAGGGTTCCTCGACACTTTGGAATGTTGTATGTAATCGACCAAGGTGGGGTGAAAGGGTTGTTCATTGCGTCGTGGAGAATCTTTGAGTCGGTTTCGACCTCCACCACTAGAATGTTCTTCTGGAGGAATAGGGTTAAACCCGGATGCATGGCCTTAACCTCATCCTATAGAGAGGAATAGTGTACCTGTCAGAAGGAAAACACCAATATAACCGAACCATGGGAGTCAAAAATGGACCAGCCTCGGCGGATCACCCACATGCTGCATGACCTGACTGTGTTTAGATTAAGGCCCCTCAGGGGAGGATTACATCTTACCCAATGACTGCTGGAGCTGTTGTCACTGGTCTGGAATGGGGGGGCGCCTTGAAGGCAACCAAGGGAGGGGGCTTCCCACTAGTTGATGATGATCCAAGCCATGTCATGAAGAGGATTCCTGGTCCTGATCGAAATTAATCTACCAGAGGAGAGGACCCCACCATGCCTCTCCTTGTTCCAAGACTTCCAGATACACCTTCACCCTTCATGTAATATCATGGTATGTGCCAACTTCATAGGGCCCATGTCTCCAACTACATGATACATCCTATCCGGGAATGGTAGGGCTGCCATGTTTGGGTCATGGATTGTAGTAAAATCACCAAAGGCACTTCATACTGCAGTCTCCCAATCACCCCTGAAAAGTAGATGATTTTCACTATCCTCTTTATGGTTTTTATAGTAGGAGCAATGCGACACCAATGGTATTCCATGTTCTTTAATGTTTTCACCTAATGGGACTGCTCTGTTTCTAATTCTACAAGACAATAAGTTTTATTTAGAAGGGATGACTTAGGACCACAGGGTTTCGTTCAAATTATCAACACACTCCTGTAATTGTCAGGTGAGACGGAAGTCCCTAGGGGTGAAGGCACCCGATAAAGGAGTAAAAACACAGTTATCAGGAATGGGGGACATGCCAATGAGTTTGAAGAAGGAATGCTAGTTTTCGTGCAGCACTGCCTTAATGAACACCATGTAGAGGTTGGATTACCGAAAAGAAATTGTAAGATCATGACAGCCTAGAAATCCAATAACATCTCCAGAACAATATGGTACCATAAGGATAACACACCCCTCCCGATGATCTAGTGCATATACGGTTGAAGGTCCGAGATAAGAGGAGTGATGTTAGACTGAAACAGGGAGTTGTTCCCATCTATCCTATTCAAATTCACATGCTGAGGGATGTTCCTGGTTTTTCCCCAATGGGTATGCTACTTGAGGACTTCCCACGCCAACTTGGAGTGCATTCAGAGAAGGGTGTCTTCCAGGCTGCAGATATTAATGCCGCCCTCCCTAGTAGGCATGGTCATTCTCCTCCAGAATACCCATCATTGTTTCCCTTTCGATATCAGATCCCATATAAATCTGGATAAAATATTTTCTATGTTTATGATGACACCATCCGGGGTTTTGATATCTGATAGATCATGAACCGAGGGAGCCAATAAAATGATGTTAATAAGAGCTATGTGGGCACCAAAGGAGAGGTAGCGATTTTTCCAGTTGAGGATTCGTTCTGTAATCTTGCTAATGGGGAAGTCGAAATATCATCACCATCATCATCATCATATATTTATGGCTAATGAGAAATAAAGAAAAAGTCAAGATATTGGGAAACATGAACCTAGGGGGCATGAAATAATGTAACCCAAGGGCATCCCCTATAATAATATTAACCTCCTCATGTTTTAAAATGTTGAAATTATGAAAGCTGGAAATGCTGGAGTCATGAACCACTAGAGAAGCAAGATGGTCTACATCCTTATTCCCCTTGTTCCATGTGTGACTCGTTAAGATGTTTTTGGAAAGCATAAATCAACATTTCTAGACAGTGTTTGTAATTGACCAAGGGGTATAACCGATGAAATGAAAAGCATTGATAAAGATCATGGATTCTATTTCAGCATCATCGGAAATAATGTCCCCCTACCAACCTAAGGTATGGCCCGTGAGCAAACAGTGATCCTCCCCTGGAAGAGAAGAACCCCGACCAAGGTAGGTGGTGAATTCCAAGATAACTAAAACCCTAGAGTCGCAGATGATTATTACTCCTCTCATGACACTTGATATGATGGGTGCCTCATCATTAAGTTTCAAACCCATGGACGATGGTTTCCATTCAGAACCATTGGCTTCTTAAGGTGCCACCTGGATGGAAGACTTGAGTGCTCGTTTGTAGAAGCTGAATGGTTGGATATTCCCATCAATTACTGGTGAGACATATGAGGTTGAGAAGGAGGATTCTTATTCAAGTAATAGTGTCCCTTCATGAATATTATATCCCCTCATACCTCACACTATTTTGAGCCTTCCATAGACACCAGCAACCAACATGAAAGACAATAGTTCTCTCCAATCTCTATGTACCCTAATCACATGATCCAGGAAAGAAGAAAATAAGAAAAAGGGAATCAATAAGGGGTTGGGAAGTGAAATTAGTGAAATCTTAAAAAAAGGACCATCTAGTTCGTACTAATTCTCCCTCAAAGAAAATATGGTTTTCACTTTCCTCTTTCGGGTTATTATAGTTTGGTAATAGGGATACCAATTTAATACCACATCTTCTTTTTTTCTAATCCATTTAAACTAAATTATTTATTATCCTCCACGTGAGGAATGTGTACTTATTTGGGATATTTTAAACCACATGGTTTCATTCAAGCAATAACCTTGGGCCTAGGGTGTAAGAGTCTGACGAATGTCCATCATTGAAAATGTCCCTGAGTTGGAAGGATTGAATATTCACCTGTCTGGAACTGAAATAGGATCAGTGAGGTTAATGGTGGCATGTTGATATTTATCCAAAACATAGTTTATGAATTTCAGGAATCCCCGCACCTCTCTAACAGTGATATTGGTGGTTGGAAGACCAGGGAAACAAATAACCATGCCTAACCAGTTGAGATACCAAAAGGATGGAGTGCATTCCCTAAAAATCCATTGGTTGTGGGGATAAATATTATATAAAAGAAAAGAAAAAGAATATATTAAAGGATAAAAAGTTCCTTCAATTATCATTGAGCTTCCAACATAAGATCACCACGTGATCTTCCCCCATAAGGTACATTGTCCGTGAATTTCCCAATCTAGTTTTTTCATGCATTTATAGGAGGGTGTCAGCTAATCTGCAAATATTGATCCCCCTTCCTGGATGGGCCTCACCATCTTTATCCAAGTGGCCCAATGGAATTTAACATCATCAATATCATCCCATATGAAATGATAAAGGATCATGTATATATTGGTGATGATTCATTTCAGTATAATAATAGTTGGGAGAGAATGGATAGGGGAGGCTAGGAATATACTATTAACCAACGCAATCTAATCCCCAAAGGAGAGGTATCAATTATTCCATTTGAGGAATAAGTTAGTCATCTTACTAATTATGATATCGAATTCACAGATACAATTCCTTCTTGAGGAGATAGGGGTGCCTATGAAGTCCATTGGAATACTTCCTCTATACATGTCCAATAAATTACACAAGGTGGCAGCCCGAGTGCAGGTGAATCTTTTAGACTTGAACAGGATTCTATTAGACCGGTTGATGAAATAACCAGTCCACCAGAATAACTCTTATATCACCATTCTAAGGCCTCGTATTGACCTCATGTGGGAATTCATGATGATTAAGGTATCATCCACAAACATGAGGTGGAATGTGTATGGAGGTTCATCTTTCTACGGTATGGGAGAATTTATCTACATATCATGCTTCATTGAATGAGGTGGCTAAGGATATCCAGGGTGATGATGAAAAGACTCGAGGATATGGGGTATCCCTATCTTAACCCATGACTATCCTTCAATAACCAATGGGAATTTAAAATAAAATTAAAATCCAACCAAGAATAAATAATTCATCAAATGAGGCCAGTCAACCAAGGGGAGAATCCCATACTTGAAATCACCTTTTATTAATCTCCATTCAATTCCATCATATGACTTGTTCATATAAAATTTAATATCCAGGATTGATCCAAGAGTCTTGGTTTTGATGTCCCTAAACATTTCCTAATCCAATGTAATAGTCCCCTAAATTGAGTGTCCCTTAAAAAATCAATGTTTCTCAATAGAGACCCACCATGGAAGGTGAATTTATAGCCATGCATTGATGATTATACCCATATATTTGTATGGTAGATTACACATGCTTATCATTCTATAGTGTTAAATGGAGGTGGGGTTCTTGATTTTGGGAAGGGGGACAAGGGTTATTGCAATAGCAAATCTCAGTAAGCTCCCTACCAGGAATAAATCATGAATAGCCTTAGTTAAGTCATCCATCCCCACATCCCATGAGTTCCAAAAACTCATTGTAATGGTGGGAAAAAAATATTGGAAATAATGTCCAGGAACTCCATATCTCCTCCTGGGTAGCTGTTTGGCATATGTGGGTTCAAACCAGCAAGAAGTTATTTGAATAAGGAGAGAGTGAGGTTCCTCAAAATATCCATATCTTTTTAATACAACCTATCATCTATAAATATTTTGGGTTGTACAGGTAGATTCTTCTCCATAATGCATGCATGAATGTAATATGTATTCCTCTCACCCTCTCCAACCCATATGATCTTTGAGGTCTCCCTCTCCAATCACTTCTATTTTTTCACATCCCTTCCCCTGGGGCCCGTGTTGTGACATACCCCAAGCCCGCCTCCCAAAGGCCAAGGGCTGGAGATTAGCACTGAATGTAATGCCCCGACCCTAGTAAACTAGAGTCGGTCATTATTACGTAACATTGGCATGATCACAAAAGATCATGTCTCGAAAGGCCGATTAGTTTAGAATATTTGGAAACACTAGATACATTCATAAACGTTACATTACATCATAATGTGAAAAACTGCAATAACATGGTCTACATAGTCCACAATCATATCCCCTTAAGACTATCCCTACAGGTCATTCAAATACTTCTTCAAATCCTGGAAAAATTAAAACATTGAAAGGGGTGAGATCAGATGCTCAGTAAGGATAACAATATAGCAAAAACTTTCATAAATAAACAAAAAAATTTAAGGCAATGTATAACTGAAACAAAAGCCTTTTAAACATGAACATTAGCATAATATGGAAAAATAAAATTAAATAATTCCATTTACATATTCACATGGATATTCTACTAGTCGAATAATCAAATGCAATATCAATAACCACTTTCATAATGATGGAATGCATAATTCCAAACTATCATAACCACATAGCCAGGGCCTCGTGCCGTGACTACAAATATGATATTGTCAAGGACTCGTGCCAAGACACTAGTTTGTCTCATTAGACCTAACGATGCATCGAGGAGCTCTATCGGGCTCCTCCTGTCACTTATTAAGTCCAATTCATTCCTTATATGAAAAGGTATAAACATATCATAAACCATAACATAATCGTATCACATAAAACATGCACAAAGGAAACATAACATTTCCACATTTCAATCACAAGATATCAATACAACACATTGATATAATAAAAACATTATCAAAACCATTTTCAATACAAAAATAAATGAAAATTAAAACATGGTATTTAGTTTTCATTTAAAAAATTTATGGCTTGTAGAGGAAGCCGAAACTCAAATAATGGTCACGGTGACGGAGAATTCGTTGTCGCCGCATACGTAAGAAAAAACATTCCTTTTGTAATTTAGTAAAAATGCTTCATATAAAAAGATTCCTTTTGTATAAAAGTAAATGTCAAAGGAGTTTTTACACCGTATAAAAGAAAGTTGTGTATAAAACAAAATATGCCTCAATGAAAGGAGATTGAGACGAAGTCCCTTACCTCGTGTCTGACTTGACATGATTGTTCTTTAACCTCCTGAATAATAAACTAGAGTTAATTTCTACTTTCTTAAGAACATTTTCAAGTTCATTATTCATTTTATATCACTTATTACCATTTTATGAACATTATGTAATTATTTTAGTTAACAACTGTCATTTTGTCGATCTTTGGTACATGAGTCAAAAATAAACTTCTTATAATTACAATTTGTTCAGGTGGTAAAATATCAAATATATGCATAATTATATTCATGATGTAGATATCATATATATCCAGTATATATATGCATTTATAATATTACATAACATTTAGAGGTAAGAAATGAAATTCACCGTTTATGGAGACGGTAAGATGTACGTACGCAAGAATGCTACTTTCATTTCCATTTCATATTTAATAGAATGAAATCATAATTATATAAATTTATATTATAATTCCAGTGTAATATCATATATAATATCATTTAATCCATCCTTTATACATCCCACATATGGCATTAATGATTCAAATCACATTGAGGGGGCGGTAGTCCGCACTTCCTAAAATGAAATTATCGTGTTTACCCATAATGGAAATCATAAAGGAATTCTGTAAATGAAAAATACAGAAGCATAAGGAAAACATAAACATAATATATATCATATATAAATATAGTGACATATTAATGGCCACCATGAGAGGTGTTAAAAGAATATTGAACAATCATCATTTCGTGAGGCAGTAATTCGCCACCCAAAGAAACAGTATGTTCATTAACAATTAGACGAAGGTGTGTGTAATTGTAAATAAAATCCATCTCAAAACAACATCCTAGTATATTTAAGAAACTGGTGTTGTTACAAAATATATAAATAAAAAGAGTTTAGGGGGTTGGAGAATCAAAATAAAACAGAAGAACACAAGTGAAGACATTACCTTTAAATCGGGAAACTCTTTCTGATTTGAGCCAACGACTTCCTTGGGAAGACTTATGCCCAAATTGAGGCATATAGGAGTAATAGAGGTAATTTGAGAGAGTATTTGGGCAGATTTTGGCTGAGCCAATGGCTTGAGATGTGTGAATAAGGTGGTAGAGGTGGGGGCTTCATATAAGAGGATAGGAGGGGTACTCTTGGAAATTCATGAAATGTTACATTATTATATAATGAGTTCCAGATTTTAAAGGTCCCAAAATTATATATTTCTAGGATAAGGTGATAAGGGTTCAAAATCAACCCATCCAATAGGTTTTTTAAAAGTGTAAGTCTTATATTTTACATTATCTTTTCATTTTATTTAAATCGTTAATTAATGAGGTAATCACTACATCATCATAGTGTCATAAAAAATTTAATTTATTTAATGTCTAAAAATTATAAAAAAATATCATGATGTAGGATATCTTTTTATATTTCCAATGAATATTTATAGTCTAAAAGTTAACTTATATAACCCCATCTAATAATTGTTTTAGTAAAACAACACATGTTTGTGAAAATTTTATTTTTACTTTAAATAAAAAGTTAATAATGTCATTTTCTTACCCAAGTGGCACCATGGGGTCCCCAAGTTTACCCATGGATTTTCATGGTTGGACATGACTCATCCAATAAGGGTAGGACAAGTGTAAAGGTAATTTCATATTATTATAACATTATATTTACCTTAAATTTCACTAATTACCTTTAATCACAATTAATAAAACATAAAAGTTACTATTCACCAAAAATTATTTTCATCCCATTGAACCAAATTTTACTTACTAATGAATACCATGTTTGACAAATCTTTGAAATTCAACACAAAAAAGTGCTAATGTTTCGTTTACATGAAAAATTAGTTTTTTAACTACCACTTAGTGGTTTCACTATTCATCAAAAATTGAAGTTTTTCAAAAAAATACAAAATATATTCCGAATTCAAAAATGATGTCTATTTTAAAAAATTAAAAACATATAAGTTTCATTAATTAATTTTATAATTAATTACTGTTGTCACAACAAATAGCGTGTCTTTAAGAAACAATATAGATCCAAAGATTGATAATTGTTTATGTCCAATTTCAAAGTGAAATTAATTCTAATTACCACCATTGGATAAAATTGTAAAATTATATTATAATTATACTTTAAAACCAATCAATAGTATAATTTATCAGTATAAATTATTTTGATTAAAAATGTTGTTTTTAAGTTTTTTTCACTATTCATCGAAAATTGGATGTTCTCTGAAAAATACCAAAAATTCAACATAGGCTAATTCAGATATTCCGAATCCAAAAATGAATTCCATTCTGAAATATAAAATTTATATAATTTAAAAATTTTTGTATTACAATTAAAAATGGATACTTTGATTGGTCGCGGTGTGCTAGAATCTCAAACTTGTGTACAATGCAAGCTATTGCATTACTGAAAGAGAATAATACCATGGAAGCTTGGGGTATTATATTATCCCCTCCTTTAATAAATTTCATCCTCGAAATTTGAAAATGGTCTTCGAAAATAAAAGGTTGAAAATAGAAAATACCTTTGTGGAAAACCCACATTGGAAATAAGGTTATTAAAATTTAGCCTTAATAAGAGGGAAATGGAAATGAAAAGTCACCACCAAATTAGGGTTTCGAATAGGAGAACATTGGTGGAAATTTTAGACATGTAATTAGAGGAAAAACATAAATATTTATAGGTATTTATTGGGGTCATCAATCACAAACAAGTGTAATATTCAGGGCCTCAAAGCCTTCAATCTATGTTGATTTAAAATATCATCAGTTCAACAAAACATACGGTATTAGGATAACACATTTTTTTTAATATCCCTTTCCTAAAGTTTAAGACTTAATTTATTCATAGAATATGAGATAGGTATATATATATATATGCTTGAAATGTAGAGTTTCAACCATCAACTAATTTCTACCACAAACTCATCTTTCACTCAAAAAGATAATAGAACTCAAAAATATTATATTTATCCTAATCGTACAAGGTTCCAAATTTTAACACATACCATTTAGATTAGGAAAAATATTTTTTAATAACCAAGGACTTCCTATAGGCTAGTGGTAGGTAATAAAGTCCTGTCTCACTATGGTTCTGTGTTCGATTCCTGTAGCTTTGTCCGACGCGACGGGTTATCCCCCAACCTGTAGGTTGTCCTTTTCCAAAAACTATAGTATTATAATATTCAAAAAATAATCCTCAAAATTTTTTTAACCTTAAACAATAATATCCAAATTTTAACTTAATTCATTCCAACCTTTATAGTTATCCAAAATACCTCTATCCAGAATTTCTCTAAAAGGTCTCTAAATTCCAAAATCAATTGTAACATCAGATTCCCCAAACAAAGTAAAGTTTCTCTTATTGTCACATACAAAAAATATGATTACCTTTATAATGTTAAAACCATAATGAAAACAACAAGTACTGCAATACAATCCTTATATATATCACATTATTCTTATAACCAATATATAGTTCTTGAGTCCAAAAATACAATAATTGTTCCACTTCAACTGTAGTAATAGCATAATATTGGCCTTGATCCCTTGGCCTTTTCTGAGGTAAGTTTCCCTGATTCTTAGGACATTAATTTTCATAATGTCCCATCTCTCTACAATTATATCATTCCACAATTATAGCCTCTTTCTTTCCCTTGCAATCATGAGCCTGGTGACCTTTTTCTCCATATTTATACCAAAATTTCATTCCTTTTAGGCAAGTATCGGGGTTATTCATTCGAAAATTATCATAGGATGGAAAATACTTCTTTCCATTTTTACCTTTATCTTTCTCTTGTTCCACTGTTCTCTTCTTATCTTGCTTTACTTTATTGTCATAAGATTTACGAAATTCCTATTCTGTCTTGATAGCACACAAGACAATATCTTCATACGACAAGAATGATTGTGAGATTAAGGCTCAATGGAGAAACGGTTTTAACCCATCAAAGAAACTATCAATTTTACTTATTGGGTTACGTATATAATCTGCAGCATGCCTCGCTAACCTTGTCAATTTAGACTCGTACTTTGTGACATTCTCATCCTCCATTTTCCACAGACTCAGAAATTTCCTTTCCATATCAGCTCGATGGTCACGAGGAAAGTATTTTTCTACGAAAATCTCTTTGAACTCTCTCCATTCCATACTTGATACTTCTTCATCTTCCTTTGTATTTTGAATCAATGACAACCATTGATCATCATCTCCAGTGAGGCGGTAAACTGCCATGATAACCTTTTTCCTTTCACTACTCCCCAAGGCATGGAATATTTTCTCTAAGGAATTTATCCATTGCTCAGCTACTAAGGGATTTGTACTCCCATTGAATGTTTGTGGTTGTTGCCTCATGAATCGGTCTAATATTGATCCTCCATGTTTCGGATCAGGGTGCTCCATACAAGTAAGTTTGTTATTCATAACCTGAATGAGTTGTCCCAGTATATTGATAAGCTGATCAGCACCAGTTGTACCACCAGCTCCACTATAATTATCTTGAGCAGGAGGGCAATCCCTACATGCAGTGCGTGCATTGATACGGTTTTCATTCCTTCCACTAGGCGCCATTTCTAAACAATGTCATAAACTAGATTGGTTTATGAATCGAAATACATAATAACAAACATGCAAAACACTTAACATAAATTGAACTATTTATGGATGTAATGCGTAATCATAAAAATGTTTTCTTTGAGAAAGTATATACTCATAAACCCTTCATAATGGTTTGTAAAGAAAATAAGAATTATCCTAAGCATATCCTCTGGGAGTGTCGTAACCAAGAGTGTAGAAAGGCCCATTGTCGTGCACCAGTTCCCGTTCAAGTCTAGCTCAAAGCGGTGTTTTCTGGTTTTACCCCTATGTACATCTGTGCCAGACCCGCCTCTACCAGATCGTATCTAGACAGGGATGTATTGCTCGGAAAACTCAAAAAATCTCTATAATACCAAAATTCTTGGAAGTTCTTCTATACTAATCCTTAAAGTCTATCTTAGGGCTATGTGATCTAATCAGATTTTATCTGAATCTATCTTCCAAGGTTAGTACTAAACTGCCTCTGATACAAACTGTAATGCCCCAAACCCAGTAAACCAGAGTTGGTGCATTATTTTGTAACATTGTCATGATCACAAAAGGTCATGTCTCGAAAGACCGATTAGTTTAGTAGCCTTGGAAACAGTAGATAAATTAATAAATGGTACATTACATCATAATGTAAAAAACTACAATAACATGGTCTCTATAGTCCACAATAATATCCCCTTCCGACTATCCCTGCAGGTCATTCATAAAATACTTTTCACATCCTTGAAAAATTAAAACATTGAAAGGGGTGAGTTCAGATGCTCAGTAATGATAACAATATAGCAGAAACATTCATAAATAAACATAAACATTTACGGCAATGTATAACTAAAACAAAAGCCTTTTAAACTTGAACTTCAGCATAATATGAAAAAATAAAATGAAATAATTCCATTTACTTATTCACATGGATATTCTACTAGTTGAATAATCACCTGAAATATCAATAACCACTTTCATAATGATGGAATGAATAATGCCAGACTATCATAACCACGTAGCCAAGGCCTCGTGCCAAGACTACAAATAAGATTTTGTCAAGGCCTCATGCCAAGACACTAGTTTGTCTCATGAGACTTACCGATGCATCGAGGATATGTAGTAGGATCCACCCATCAATTATTATGTCCAATGCATTCCTTATATGAAAAATTTTAAACATATCATAAACCATAACATAATCATATCACATAAAACATGTATAAAGAAAACATAAAATTTCGACATTTCAATCACAGGATATCCATACAACACTTTGATATAATAAAAACATTATCAAAACTATTTTCAATAACAAAATAAAAGAAAATTATAACATGGAATTTATTTTTCATTTAAAAAAAATTATGGCTTGTAGACGAAGCAGAAACTCAAATAATGGTCACGGTGACGGAGAAGTCGTTGTCGCTGCATACGTAAGACAAAACATTCCTTTTGTAGTTTAGTAAAAACGCTTCATATAAAAAGATTCATTTTGAATAAAAGTAAATGTCAAAGGGGTTTATACACCGTATAAATGAAAGTTGTTTATAAAAAAAATATTCCACAATGAAAGGAGATTGAGACGAAGTCCCTTACCTCGTGTCCGACTTGACTCGATCATTCTTTAACCTCCTAAATAATAAACTAGAGTTAATTTCTAATTTCTTAAGAACCATTTTCAAGTTAATTATTCATTTTATATCACTTATTACCATGATATGAACATTATGTAATTATTTTAGTTAACAACAGTCGTTTTGTCGATATTTGGTAATTGAGACAAAAATAGAATTCTTATAATTACAAGTTGTTCATGTGGTGAAATATCAATAATATTCAGAATTATATTCATGATGTTGATATAATATATAACATATATATACATTATATATATGATTTTATAATATTATATAACATTTAGAGGTAAGAAATGAAATGCACCGTTCATGGAGACGGTAAGCCGTACTTATGCATGAACGCTACTTTCATTTCCATTTCATATTTAATGAAATGAAATCATGATGATATAAATGTATATTATAATTCCAGTATAATATCGTATATAATATCATTTAATCCATCCTTTATAAATCCCATATATGGCATTAACGATTCAAATAACTTTGAAGGGGCAGTAGTCCGCACTTCCTAAAATTAAATTATCGCGTTTACCCAAAACAAGAATCATAATGGTTTTACATAAATGACAAATAAATAAGCATAAGGAAAACATAAACATTACATATATCACATATAAATATAGTGACATCTTAATGGCCACCGTGAGAGGTTTTAAAAGAAGATTGAACAATCATCGTTTCGTGATGCAGTAATTTGCCAACCACAGAAATAGTATTTTCTTTAACCATAAGATGAAGGTGTGTGTAATTGTAAATCAAATACATCTCATAAAAACATTCTATTATATTTAAGATACTGTTTTTTACAAAACATAATAATAAAAATAGTTTAGGGGGGTCGGAGAATCAAAATAAAACAAAATAACACAAGTGAATACATTGCCTTTAAATCGGGAAACTATTTTTGATTTGAGCCAAAGGATTCCTTGGGAAGACTTCTGACCAAAGTGAAGCTTCTATGAGTAATATAGGGATGTTGAGAGAGTATTTGGGAAGCTTTTGGCTGAGCCAATGGCCTGAGAGGTGTGAATAAGGTGGTAGAGGTGGGGGCCTTTTATAAGAGGAGAGGAGGGGCACTCTTGGAAAGTAATGAAATGTTACATTATTATGTAATGAGTTTCAGATTTTAAAGGTCCCACAATTGTATATTTCAAGGATAAGGTGATGAGGGTTATAAATATACCCATCCAATAGGTTTTTTACATGTTTAAGTCTTATATTTTACATTATCTTTTAATTTTATTTAAATCGTTGATTAATGAGGTAATCACTGGATCATCATGGTGTCATAAAAAATTTAATTTATTTAATGTCTAAAAATTATAAAAAAATATCATGATGTAGGAAATCTTTTTATATTTACAATGAATATTTATAGTCTAAATATTAACTTATATTACCCCATGTAATAATTGTTTTAGTAAAACAACACATGTTTGTGACAATTTTATTTTTACTTTAAATGAAACGGTATTAATGTCATTTTCTTACCCAAGTGGCTCCATGGGGTCCCCAAGTTGACCCTTGTATTCTCTTGGTCGTAAATGACTCATCCAATAAGGTTAGGACAAGTGTAAAGGTAATTTCATATTATTATAACATTATATTTACCTTAAATTGCACTAATTGCCTTTAATCGTGATTAATAAAACATAAAAGTTATTATTCACCAAAAATTATTTTTATCCCATTGAACCACATTTTACTTACTAATGAAAACCATGTATGTCATATTTTATAAATTAAATACACAGATGTGGTAATGTTTCATTTACACGAAAAATTAGTTTTTTAACTACCACTTAGTGGTTTCACTATTCATCCAAAATTGAAGTTTTTCAGAAAAGTACCAAAAATTCACCCTAAGATATATTTTATATTATGAATTAAAAAATGATCTATATTTTACAAAATTAAAAACATATAAGTTTTATTAATTGATTTTATAATTAATTCCCGCTGTCACAACAAATAGCGTGTTTTTAAGAAACAATATATATCAAAAGAATGGCAATTGTTTATGTACAATTTCAAAGTGAAATTAATTATAATGACCACCATTGGACAAAATTATAAAATTATATTCTAATTATACTTTAAAACCACTAAATATTATAATTTATCACTATTAATTATTCTGATTAAAAATTTTGTTTTTAAGTATTTTTCACTATTCATTGAAAATTTGAAGTTCTCGGAAAAATACCAATAATTCAACATAGGCTAATTCCGATATTCTGAATCCAAAAATGAATTCCATTCTGAAATATAAAATTTATATAATTTTAAAATTTGTGTATTACTATTCATAATGGCTACTTTCATTGGTCGTGGTGTGTTAGAATCTCAAACTTGCATACAATGCAAGCTATTGCATTTTTGAAAGAGAATCGTACCGCGGAAGCTTGGGGTGTTACACTGAAGGAATAAACTTGCATGTGGGAGGAATTTTCATTTGTACCTATACACATGCACACACGACCACATCCCAGGTCTAGAAAAGTAAACAAGTTTTCCACAACAAATAACCATTGAGTACAAATAAAATTTAATGTTAAATGGGACAGAATATAAACCCAAAAAAAGACTAACTGGAAAATAGGAAAGTACAAAAGAAACTCTGATCGTCATCTGCTGGAAACCCCAACTAATGGGTAAGGGAAGAGTAGCTATAGGAAGTCCTAGATGTGTGTCCCGCCTACCTGGTCTCACTGGGCACCACCAAGTCCTGGGCCACCAAGTCCTACGTCAAGGCGTCGGTCATCTTCTCCAGACACAACACGTGTGGGTGAAGCATGTGCAGGATTGAGTTACAATATACTCAGTAGGGACCGAAAAAACACAAAGTAAATACCCCAAATCAATCCTCAAAAAACCACAAGTTTGATCACCAATCATTATCATGATATAGGATAGCTCAGAAAAGATATGTTCTAGTGTAATGAAATATAACCATTAGTCACATCATCAAACTCCATGGCTGCTAGAGAACTCCTCCTCAATGAGTACAGTGGGCCTGCTGAGTCACAAAGAAGTCGCTTCCCACTAACCTTAGGACTAATGTGGTACTAACCCATGAAAAATACTGTGGATATGTTGGGTCACATAGAAGCCACTCCCCACTATTGGCATGCCTGGTCACATAGAAGCTTCTTCCCACTAATCTTCGACCATAATGAGGTACTCTTCCAATCGAGTATCATGGGCCTATTGGTCACAAAAGCCACTCCCAAGCATGGTTATTCCAGATCACACATAATCCACTTCCCATAGGTTTATGGTATCCAATCCACACAGGGTCCCTCGCCAGTAGTCTTTAGGTCTCAATCAACCATACGGTTTCCGCACGTAGCATGCTTAATCTCGGGAGAACCGCTCCCTAAGACATTAATCGAAATAAAACTTCTGTGAAATCCTCCACCGAGTATTCCAAAATCATTGCATTGTATCAAGGGTTCCAACTCTACAAAGCGCTCATCAATCAGACACTTGTTTTGCAAGATATTGATGTTTTGTCAAAAGGGGGCTAGTTAGGTCTGGGTCTCGTCTGACCCGGTCGGACCGACCTAACCTGGACCCGACCCAGCTTGGGTCTAGTGCATTGGGTTTCAGGCCCATTGGGTTGCGAGTCCAACCTAATGGGGTGGGTCTGACCCACTGGGGCGGGTCTGGTCCGCACCATTCCTGGTCAGCCTTGCAGGGACACATTTGGAAGCCGCATCGGGCACCACTGCTCACCTGCGGGTCTTACACATGGTCGTATCCTCTATCAAGGTCATGCTACCATGGATTTTAACAACGCGGTTGGTCGGGCTCCTTCAGGTGGTCAAAGACCACATACCTCTATAGAACACGGCCTGTAGTAGCGGACCGCTCCATCGACGAGGCCGATGGGCCGCTCCAACAACAGGGGTGACAGGCCGCGTCTCTGTCGCCAGCCACTGGCCCTATAGGTGGCTCTTCCTGTCGTGCTACCTCCTGCCCGCGACCGCTGTCGCGGACCACCGGGTCCACACTAGTGGTCTATTTTTTGTAAAAATTACGGCTCCTTCCTCTGTGGGTTATCGCCTTTCCTACGATGGCCTTGAATCTACCTTGCCACCCCTTTCAAAATTCTCAACCATGAAGAACGCACAATTAGAGGGGCTCAAACCTTATTTTTGTCGGTTGACACCCTCTGCGTTAGAATTTTAAAATAGGAGGAGTTTTGGGGATGATGTTGTATCAACAATAATTTAATCCGGAATCGAAATCCCATGAAACATCACTCTCCAGCAAGAACCGGGGATCCACAGATCGACTTGTTTGTGAGTTGATCCACATTCGTCGTTTAGAATTAGAACATGGAAAATGAAGACAAAACAACCCCTACCTCAAAGAAATTCTATGTTGAAGTGGTCAACCCATGAAGATTCAATAGGTTTAATGTGTCTGTTACTTCTAAACCTATTCTTCGAGGTGTATCGAAGTTGTTAATGTTCAGCTGGCGTTCGTTATTCTTCGTTAGAGTGAAAACTAGCTTGTGGTTCATCATAAATTCCCCAGGGTTTAATTATCAACTCTCCATTGTGTGAATTTAATAAAAGGAAACATTTCACTATGTTTCTGTTATGTTGCGACGTTGCGTCTATACACTATTTCATTTATGAAACAACATATCAGTTACACTCCATTTATGAGCCATTATGGAGATTCCATTAAAGCGCCTCATCTCCTCACCTTAGCATCATCGCCCGCTGCTCAAAAGTGAGAAAAAAAATAAAACAACTTTTTTAAAGTTATTTTATTATTTTCTAAAAATTCTGAAATTTGTCTTCGTCGTCCAACCCTTGTCAGTCGAAGTTAAGTCCTTTCTAGGAGAATGTCGGCCTTCTGAGTTCAACGATGCCCTCAAATTTTTTATTCGAGCACCAATTCCTTATTTTGGAAAACCTCCACACATGATTACTTTTGTGAACTTAAAAAAACGTTCAAAATACCATTTCGGCCTCACTAGGCCTCAGAATCACATTTCATCAATGCGTGTGGCCTCAAAATAATTCCATACAACGATAATAAAAATATAAAAAAAATTCTGGGACATTACATTCTCCCCACCATAAGAATTTATGTTCTTGAAATCCAAAAAAAAGGCTACTCAAACAAATTGAGGTTCTAAGCACGAATCTAAGCCTCTCGCTCCCAAGTGCTCTCCTAGAGATTCTCGTGTTCCACTAAATGTGCACCAGAGGAATCAACCATCCACGAAGGACCCGCTCCTATAAGTCCTCTATCTCCACCAGGAACTCCACAAACATCACCCTATAGATAATGTCCAGCTCTACCCATTCGATGGCGTGTGATAGATCATGCACGTACCTCCTTAGCTACAACATGTGAAAAAAATCATGCACTCAGGGAATCTATGGGGGGAAGAGCTAGCCAGTAAGCCACCTCTCAAACTCTTCTTAGGATCTAAAAAGGTCTGATGAACTATAGAGGTAACTGGTCACCCTGACCAAATATCTGCAATCCTCATCGGGGTGAGACTCGAAGGAACAAAAGGTCTCCCTCCTCTAACTCCATGGGTCTCCACCTCTTGTCAACATACGATTTATGTCTAGTCTGTGTAGTCATCATCTTCTCATGGGTGGTCTGCACCTTCTTAGTGGTAATCCATACCATCTATGGAACCTTGAGTGCGGACTCCCCTGGGTCTATCTATCATAGAGGTGATTTTCATGGCTACCCATAAAAGGCCTCATATTGTGCCATGCCAATGGGGGATTGATAGGTTTTGTTTTTTGAAAACTCCACTTGTGGTAGGTAGTCCTCCCAACTATGACCATAATCAAGGACACATGCACGAATCATGTCCTCCAAGGTATGTATGGTCCACTCCATCTAACCATCTGTCTGAGGGTGAAAAGTGGTGATCAAGCGAAATTGAGTACCAAACACCTCCTGCAGTCCCTTCCACAACCGAGATGTAAATAGAGCATCAAGGTCTGAGAAGATTGTCGAATGGACCCTGTGAATTATCACTATCTCCTGGATGTAGAGGCTCCTGAATCCATCTATCGATCCCTACTCCTGGATTGGTAGGAAGTGATCCAACTTCGGGAGTTAGTCAACGATCATCCAGATATAATCATGGCCCCTGTATGTGTGTGGTAACCCCATCACGAAGTCAATGGAGATATCATCTCACTTCCATTCTGGTACCTCAAGGAATTGTGCCAAGCCTAATCAGACCTGATTCTAAGCATTCACTTGATAACAAGTGAGGCATCATGAAACGAACTATGTCACTGCTTTTTTATCCCTAGCCACCAGTACTGACATCGAAGGTTCTGGAACATCTTTTCCACACCAATATGTACTACCAAAAGGGATGTATGGATATCCCCTAACACCTCCTCCTGTAACATCATTGGTTCTATGGTGAATCCTATTAAAAGTATTACATGCTCCCCACCTATCAAAAATTCATTAGGAGGCATTCCTAAGGATATTTGAGCATGTCAGGCCTCGTAGTCAAAATCCATAATTTGTTCCTCTCCCGAATCCCTATAAGAGTGGTGGAGTGATAGTCATTGAATAAATGTATGATGCTGCATCGCCATCCACAAATGATATCTGCATCATGACTAGTTGCTCTATCACCTCACTCATCAGCTATAAACCGTACCTCATGTTGAGCGCGTCTGCTACAACATTCCCCTTTTAATGAGTACAGACTATCTCAAATTCATAGACCTGGAGGAAACCCAACCATCACTGTTGTCTCAAATTCAAGTCCTTATGTGAAAAGATATATGTGAGACTCTTGTGTTCGGAGTAGATAGTAAATCGTTCACCCATCAAGTAGTGTTACCACATATTCAAGGAAAAGACCATTGTTGCTAACTCCAAGTCATGGATCACATAGTTTTTATCATGCTGCATCAAATGTCATGATCTGTAGGTGATCACTACTCACTCCTACATCAGGAAGTAACATAGTATTTCCCCTATTTCATCGTAGAAGACTACATACCCAATGGCCTCTTCTAATAGTCCCAAGATGGGGGTACTCATCAGTATCTGCCTCAGCTCCTGGACACTCTGTTGGCACTTCTACATCCACACAAAGGGTTGTCCCTTCCATTTCATGATACTAAATGTGTCTCTAATCTAGAAAAGCCAACCACGAACCTCTGGTAGTATCCATCCAACCCTATAAAACTCTTCACCTCAGTCATGCTTCTGGGTAGCTCACAAGTAAGCACAACCTCTATCTTTTCTGGATACACTGCAACTCCAGCCTCCAATATGATGTGTCCCTGAATGTGGACGTCTTGAATATAGAATTTGAACTTTGATATCTTACCATAATGGTTGTTCTCATGGAGTGTATCAAGGACTATCTGTAGGTGTATAGCGTGCTCATCCTCTGATGCTGAGTACAACAAGATGACATCAATGATGACCACCATTAAATGATCGAAGTATGGCTAGAAGATCCTATTTATGAGTCTCTGGAACACTGCTGGGGAATTGGTCACACCAAAGGGAATCCCCAAGAACTCAGTGGTCATACCAGAATCTGATGATTGTATTCAGTACATCCTCATCTTGTATAGAGAGTTGATGATAGAACAATCTAAGGTCTATCTTCGAGAACCACCTTGATCCATTTTTCTAATCAAAATATGAAATCAATCCATGGAAGTGGATACTTGTTCTTCATGGTTAAATGGTTAAAGCACCAGAAGTCTACACATAACTTCAAACTTCTATCTTCCTTCTTGGAAAACAACACTAGGGCTGCCCATGGTGAAACGTTGGCATTAAGATCGCCATCTCCTACAAGTCCTCCAACTATACCCATAATTCACAAAGCTCTGTGGGATTCATCTGATATGTCGGTATGGATATCAGTGACGTCTTAGGGTATAGTTTGATGTATAATTCTACCTCCCTATGAGGTGGTAATCCCGAAACATCCTCTGGAAAGACATCCTCATACTCCTCCACTATTACATGAAATTTTGGACTCCACTTTCAACCTCACTAATGGTGAGGCTAGCCAACTAGTGAGGGATTGATAGCACACTCCTCCAAGAAATTCAAAACTATGCTGCAATGGTTCCCTTCTCGTCAATGAAGGAAATATTGGTTTCATCCTTGCATACACACATCATTTTGCACCTAAAACCATCGATCTAAGTATGGAATGAGGATAACCATTCCATACCCAATATGACGTCATAAGTCCTTGATGATGCATCTATTAGATCATTGTTAAGGCACATTCTTCCAAGAGTAAGCTCACACTACCCGCACCAGCGTGTAGTTGTCGAATCCCCTCACATAGGAGTCTCTAAACGTAAGAATCAAGACAAAGGCTCTACCAGAATCTCCGAGCCTAGAACGAGGTCCTTGGAAAGGAAAAAGAGACTAACACATATTTCTATAAGAAATATTGATATGGTGGATAAGACACATATAATACATATAAAAATCTCTTGAGCGTCGTGGTCATAGGCCTCCATCACCTAAATCTAGCCTCACCACTGTTCATTGTCTCTCTAAGCCTGTGGTGGACCACCTTTGGGAGGTGGTGGTAACAAATATAATTGTCATCCACCACATTCCTCTTTTCTTGCTCTCCTCCCATGTTTTTTTCATGTGAGCCTCCACACTCGAACCTCTGTCTCTGCCTTGGTGGTCCCTTGACTGTCTTCTGATCATCTATGTAGTGGGTCAGACAGTCATAAGTCATGTGTCCCAACCTTCCATAAGTGAAGCACCACCTGGTTCCCTACTGACTCTATCTGCTTTGGGAGCCCCGTAGTGTCGACCCCATGTCCTAGGGTAGCCCCTTAAATTATTTTTCCGGCTTGGTCCCCCCGTGTTTGCTATCAGTTGTATGTTGCACACCACTGAAGACTCTGCCACCTGAAGTCTGCAGGTGGCTTCGGTTATCGGTGCCTTCTATTATTGGAAGCTCTCCACCAGAAGGACTCACTCCAGCACTCCATTCTGAATGGGGATACTGAGAGATACCATGGATGCTCTGATCTCCCTTTTGAGTTCCTGCTCAAAGGTTCATGCCATAAAAAAAGGGTCTCGCACCTTGTCTGTGGAGTAGTGTGAAAGCTCTATAAACCTCATAGAGTACTTATCCACCGACAGACTACCATGTTGTTGGTGAAGCATCTCATGTATCCACACCGAGCGCAATGTCACGAGGAAAAACTCCCCGTGAAAAACCCGCTCAAAGTCTTCCCAAGAGAGGGTCACCACATCATGAGTCTGGATGGTCAAGCTCCACAATCTCCTACTCAATCCATACATAATTCTCGCAGCCAAGATTTCCATCTGGTCAATCGGTGTCCTCCCTGATAATAAGATTCATGTCAATATGTCCATCCATTCCTCAGCGACATGAGGATCAATCTCTATCCAAAACCTAGGTGGTATCTATCTCTAGAACTCGTGCAAGGTGTTGTGCATGCGCATGTCCTCTATCGGTATAGCCGATAGTAACTATTTATCAACAGATGGTGGAAATTCCGGTGCACCACCCGGGGGGCCCATCCCTAGGACTTGTCCATAAACTGATGCATCATCGCTAGGTGGGTTATCCTCGCGATCACATCTGATAATCCAAGTTGGTTGTCTTGGTGGAGGCATCCTGAAAAGGATCAATATGTACCATAGTCAGAAGATTATACCAGGTGAGCTGACTCTTATTCAAGAAGGTCATAAGGAGACACTTGTTCCACTAGAGTTTTCATGTATAGAGCAGAAGAGAAGAATTTGGGGTCTTGGTGTGTGGATAGTCGGTCGCCGCACCAACACCACCCTCCCCAAATCTGAATGTTGAACTTGAATCATTTAACATTGTTTCTCCAAAATAAAACAACATACTCTCGGTCTCTCAGGTATAACCAACCACCTTTGATACCACTTGGTCATAGCCCATCCTCCAGGTCCTGTTCCATGACATACCCCAAGCCCGCCTCCCAACGGTCAGGGGCCAGCGACCAGCACTGAATGCATAAACCCGCAAGTGAGAGGCATTTTCCTAAGTACTTGTACACACTCTCACACAACCACATCTCAAGGCTAGAAAAGTAAACAATCATTCCACTATAAATAACCACCATCTACAAATACAACTAAAATTCAAATGGGTCTGAATACAAACCAAACCAACGACTAACTGAAAATTAAGAAGGTCCAAAAGAAACTCTGATAGTTGTCCACTAGAATCATCACCTGATGGGTAAGAGCATAGTAGCTACTTGAATCCATAGAAGTACGCCTCACCTACCTGGTCTCACTGGGCACCACCGATTCCAGGACCACCAAGTCATCCATCAAGGCATATGCCATCTGCACCATAAACAACATGTTATAGAAAAGACCATGTAGTGGTGAGTAACAATATACTCTGTAGGGACCTCAAAGAATAAAGGAAATACCACAAATTAATCCACAACAAACCCCAAGCATGATCACCAAGAATGATCTTGAAGCAAGACAGCTCACACCAGGTATGTTCTAGAGTCGAAAAGTAGAACCATTAGTCACATTAGCAAGTATCATGGGATGATGGAGAAATCCTCCTCAATGAATATAGTTGGAATGTCGGGTCACACATAAGCCGCTTCCCACTATCATTTGGAATCCTATGGTACTCATACATGATGCGTACCATGGGTAAGCAAGGTCACATAGAAGTCACTCCCCACAGTGAGTGTATCAGGTCACATAGAAGCTGCTTCCCACTAATCTATGGGTATACTAAGGTACTCCACCTATTTGGTGTCGTGGGTCTACTGAGTCACACAGAAGACACTCCCCATCGTGGGTCTGCCAGGTCACATTGAAGCCGCTTCCCACTGGTCCATAGTATCTGATCCATATAAGGTCGCTCGTCAACAGTATTTAGGGCTCAACCAACCATAGGGTTTCTGCATGTAGCATGATTAATCTCAAGATAACTTCTCCTCGGGTTATTTGTCGAATTCCAATATCAGTGAAATCTTCCATATGGTATTCTAAAATATCCGCCTAATCTCAAGGGATCAAATGATGCAAATGGTTCATCAATCAGACACACAATTTGCAAGATATTTATGTTTTTCCAAAAAGGGTCTTGTTTGGTCCGGGTCTGGTCCTTTTTAGTCGAACCGACCAGACCCGACCAGGACCTATCCCAACCTTGGTTCGGTGCATTGGGACATAGGTCCGAACCGTTCCCTACCCAGTCCACGAGGTCAGGACGTGGCTGGAAGCCGCATCCGGCACACCTGCTCACCTTACGGGTCATATGTGGGTCCATATCCTCCTCCACGGTCAAGCAACCACAACATTGCACTATACGAACATCCACTTTGGCCAGATGAACTCCCACACATGGTTGAAGACCGCGTACCTCCGAAGAACATGGCCCGCGGTTTCGGGCCGCTCCAATGACGCGGCTGAGGGGCCGCGTCTCTGCCGCTAGTCATTTTCCCCGCCAGCGGCTCTTCCAGGCCTGCCGTCGTGGCATGCCGGCATAGGCGGGTTCTTCCATGGACCACCGAGTCTGTACTGGTGGTCGGTTTTTCACACTGATTATGCCACCGACCTCCATATGGTATCACCTTCCATGTGAAGTCCTGGAATCTGCCTTACTTCCCCTTTCAAAATTCTCAGTCACAAAGAATGCACAGGTGGAGGGGAATGTTCCCTGTTTGTGTCGGCCCACACCCTCGATGTTAAAATATTAAAATAGGGATATGTATGGGGATTATGTTCTATCAACAATAATTTAATCCCGACTAGAAATCCCAAGAAACATCACCCTCCCAAAAGTACATATGATCCTCATATAAAATTATTCATGGGTTGATCTACGTTCATCATTTAACATTAGAATATGGAAAATATAAGACAAAACATCCCCTACCTCGAAGAAGTTTGATATTGAAGTGGTCTACCCCTAAAGATTCCCTAAGTTGATGGTGTTCATTTCTTCCCAGCACCATTCATCATGGTGTTTCGAATTCGTTAACATTTTTCTGGAATTATACATTTTTTATTGGAGATATAACTCATCAGTGGTTCTTCAAAGATCCCCCTTTGTTTAATTCTCAACTCTCTGACACGTTAGCTTAAAAAAAGAAACACATCACAACGCTTCTGTTACATTGTGATGTCATGTCATTATGCTATTTAATTTATGAAACAGTGTATCTGTTGCACTCAATTTATGAGTCATTATGGAGCATCTACTAAATATCCTCATCACCACACCATAGTGTCGTCATATTCCACTCAACCATGTGGAAGAAAATAAAATTACTTTTTTATGTTATTTTATTTTATTGTGAAAATTCTGAAAATTAACATTTCCATCCAACCCTTGTCGGTTAAAGTTAAGACTTTTCCAGATAAATCTCAGTGTTCTGAGTTCAATGGTGCCCACATATTTTTGATCCAAGTACTGGGTTAAAAGATAGAAAAATTTGTCTGCACATTTACTTAAGTGAACATAAAAAAAGGTCAAAATTCTTTTCCAAGATCACCGAGCCTTGGAATCACATGCCATAAAAGCATGTGGTCTCTAAATAATTTCAAACAATTTAAAAAATATACAGAAATTCTGATACATTACATGATTGAGGATCAAGTCTTCAAGTATGTCATTCTAATTGGATCATTTTTCATGAACTAGGTTATCCCAGGCCCCCTAGAGACAAGTTTCTAGATGTTCAATATATCGTTTAACAACTTGTATGTCCCTATCACTGGTACAGATTTCCTTCACCTAGGTCTGAATCCTGTTTGTAAGACTCCTCAATTTATTATGAATAACAATCCAAAAACGCCCCTATGTGCGTCCATGAGTCTATATCCTTTTATTGATAACCGGGATAGCTGGTCCAGTGCTATTAAAATCTCAAGCTATCATTAATATCTTGACTAGTTGAAACTGAATCTTGAAGTGAAGATTGGTCTCAGATTCTTTGAACCAGATTACTGACCTTTATGTTGGAGAACGAAGAGATGGCATGCATGTTGGCCAAACAATGGTCCAAGAGATTCCACAAGCGATGATTCATATATTGATTATTGCACTAGGTGAAATGATCACCTGAGTAACCATGGTCCATGTGGCCTTTCCCTACCATGAAGTGATTAAAATCCAAGTTGGCTTTCCTAGGGAAGGATCTCCTACCTGTGTTCTCCTATGTAACTTCAATGATAAATAAGTCTCCCCCACAATCTGGGGATAGTTACCAGGGTTGAATACAGTAAAATCATTCCATGGGGTTTCACTATGATTGGAATCACAGATCCCATATATGAATGAAGAAAAGAATAACCCTATATCCCAGGTGACCTTGGTTGTAATGTGTTTATCGCCTACCTGAATCAAATCCACAGATATGATGTTGTGATGAAAAATCCAAATGTTCTGATTCGAGGGATCCACATGCATTGATCCAAGCATCTTAATCCGTAATAAACTTACTAATTCTGGACATATTTTTCTTGTGCTTAAGGATAGTGATGAGATGTTCATTATGCTTGCATATTTCATAGGCAATGAAATCTATTTTAACTCAGGTTCTGTGGACATGACCATTCCATATGTTGATGGGAATCATTAAAGAAAATGTGCCTTAACAGTGGCCTCAGGTCTCTTATCATTCTTCGGATAGGAGTAGGAACTCTACCTTCTCTTCATCGACTACATGATGATGGGAATAATTGAAGAAAGAGTGCCCTGACATTGGCGCTAGGTCACTTAGAATTTTTGGGATAAGAGGAGGAACAATCAGTTTGCTTCATCGACTATATGATGATGGGAATCATTAAAGAAATAGTGCACTGACATTGGCCTCATGTCTCTTAGCCTTTTGGGGATAGGATGAGGAACTCTCCCTTTTCTTCATTGACTGGGCTCTTGTGCACATGCCTACACTTTTGGAAGGGGTCATTGATGTTGTGGTGGAAACTCAATGGATTGCGTAGACTCCAATCTCTGATCACTAGGGGAGGATAGTGGAATGGGTCCTTGAATACCCACATTACGAACATGGGTACATGACTCGACCTTCAGGGGGGAAAGAAGTGTTCTTGATCTTGGGATATACTAAAGGAGAAGATGGGGGATTAGCGGCCTCATTGTCCATTAGCTTCAGGATGATGAAGAGTATTGGGGAGGATCTTGATAACAATAAATGTTCGAACATGAGAGAAATAATCCTTAAATTAGGACCATGCATTCTCACAAATGAACCAACATCATGTGCTATCAAGAGGATAAAAAAGAGCGTAGCGAATGTCCCATATGGGGAATTCAGAAGGCTCTTGAGAATGAAGGGTACCATAGCTCCAGTTGATGCTTCAATATAATGCATGGAAGCAGGAGGGAGGCTGAAATAGGATCAAAACACACAAAAAGCTCAACCACTAGGACCACCTCTCGGAATTGATCTGTTGAGGGGAACACCCCTGCGGGAGATACAGTCCCCACGCAATAGCCGAGGATATATTGGGTGTTTTGGTTTGTTAAAATTCGAAACGTGAAAAACATTTTTATTTACAATTTGATCAATGAAATTTGATAAATAAAGAACACATTCACATTTCATTCCCACAATAAGGAATAAATAAAATGAATACATGATAGTGGATACAACAACACAATGGTGGTGGAATTTAAAACTATCCAATGCTTACACTATTTTCACATTAAACAACAAAAAATAACTACAAAAAATCATGGTTTCGGCAGTGCCATCCTTTATCATCTCTAAAAAAGCATTGATAAAGGGGGGGCTTTATCAGTACTAAAAAAAGCGCTGAAAAAGGGAACTTTTAACTACGCTAAAAAAATCACTGTTAAAAGTGACCTTTTATCATCGCTTTTTTAGCACTGATAATGCCCCCCCTTCAGAGATTTTTTTAGCACGGATAAAGGGGCCCCCATTATAATTTCTTTTTTTAGTAGCGTAGATAAAGGGGGGTTTTATCAGTGCGCATTTTCCTAGTGCTGATCAATGTGTATTTCAAAAAAAATCCTAAAAAATATATTGATATATAATTATATTTATATTAATATAAATATAATACATATTTTTTAAAAACTGTTTTTTATCTAGGTGATATGTCGTAGACCCAAAATGGACACCCCAGAGTAGAAATTATGGAATTTTGTAGGGATTAGGGACCTTTTTGTACCATGAAGAATAAGAGAATGTGTTACAATGGTAACCGTCATGTAGGACTGGTTGTATGATTTGACTTGTTATGTGGTTGAGGCAAAATGAACACCCGGAGTAGAAGTTATGGCAAAATAGACCCCCGGAGCCAAACTTATGACCGTTTAGAGGGTTTTTGGACCTTTTGAACCTCAAATAACGTGAAAAGGGATTTTGGTGATCACCGAGTGTGTAAAGTTTCACAGGCTTCGAGTTGATATGTGGTAGAGTCAAAACAGACACTCAGAGAAATTGTTATTGTCATTTGAAATTTTGCAACCCTCATATCTCCTGAAAACCTAAGAAACCCGAAGCTCACTAAAATAGGCATAACCTCCTCTCTGAGTATCTGTTTGGGTACCATGACTAGTCAAATCAATTCTCGGGAAACGAGTGACGACCACGTCTATTCGAAATTGTGAGAAGATCAAATAAACGGATAATATATCAGTTATAGCACTCAAAACAAATGTACAACTCCAGATGACCATAACAATCACTCCTGGTGTCCGTTTGGGCTATACCACATATCAAATCAAAGGAATCAAAGATATATACATAGAAATTTGACTCGTAGATAATCTTAGTCACCTTTGGGAAATGAAAATCTCAAAAACACACCAGGTGTCCTCGCAAACTCAGTTTTGGTGTCCTGAACCCTGTCAAATTTTTATTAAAACAGTCATAACCTTTGATCTGTGTGTTTGTTCGGCCTCTGGAACCAGTTTTATCGTAGTTCGTTCCATGAGCTTCAGTTTGACTATTCACGGAGCTGAAACAGACACCTGAAGAAGATGTTATGTTTTTTGAGTGACTCTGATTTGTTAGGTTTTTCGAGACCCCATTTTTAGCACTTTTGTATATACATATTAATATATAATATTTTTAAATATATATATATATGTATAATTATTCCTACAGATAATATACATCTCTATGTGTGTATTGTATATATGTATGTATTTATGTATTTATTTATTTATCCGTACAAACACACATATGAAAACATATTTTCTAAATGTATTTATAAATAATATTGTAAATATATATTAATATACATATAAATGTACGGATAAAAAATTATAACTATATAAATATATATAAATAGATATAAATATATATTAATATATGGATATATATATATATATTAAAATAATTAAATACATGTATATATTAATATGACTAAATATATATGTATAGATGTATATATATATTAATATAGGGATATATATATATATATATTAATATAACTAAATATAGGTATATATTAGTATGACTAATTAAATATGTATATATTAATATGACTATATATATATAAATGATAATATATATATATATTAATATACAAATATATATATATATTAATATAACTAAATATACATATATATTAATATATGAGTAAATATAACTAAATATATATATAAATAAGTAGATATATTAATAAATGATAAGAAAAACAATATTGTGGAGTGGTAAAGGCTTAGTCGCGCAGGCAAGAGGTTTTGAGTTCGAATAATGGGGGAGGCAGGTCACGCGCACAGGTGTGGAGAAGTACCTAGCCCTGTTAAACGGTGGTGAGGCTATGGTGGAGTTTGCCTGGGGCATGCGTGGGCTATCATGGGCGGTGAGTGATGTTAAATGTGGGATTCAAGCGCTGTTAAAGACCCCTAGAAGTGAAAAATATATATATATTTGAATATTTTTTCAACTTTTATCAAATATTTTTAAAAGCGCTGATAAAAGGGGTCTTTATCAGCACTTTTCAAAGAACTTATAAAAGGGACCCCCACCCCTAGACTTTATCCTCATCTCGATTAACAACACTTTTTTTAGCCCTGTTAATCGAATTTTCTAGCGCTGATAAATGCCTTATTTGTAGTAGTTAAGAGATAGAGTAAAACAATTCTAGAATGACATACATATCCGGAATCAAACAACATGCAGGAATAACTAAGCACTAGCTATGAAAGTGGGTTGACACAAAAGCACAAAAAATTATAATTAAACATTTAAATTCTAAATCAGAATTCAAATTAATATTCAACATGTAGCAAACGTTCATTATTTTATTGGTCAGATAAAATGCAGAAAAGTAAAGCAGTAAAAGAGTCATGCAGATTTACGTGGTTAGGTCATATTACCTACATGCATGGGACAAAAGCATCATGGTTTTTCAGTACGCAAGAATGAATTACAAGGAATGTGATATAAAGCAGTATAGACACACCCAAGGGAAGACAAACTACGTGCCCAGTAGGAGAAGAGGATCTCTGAGCGTCACACCACTGTTGAAGCCCATGCTTACCGGTGAAGAGTCGGATGTGATCGAGCTCCGTCATCCAGATCTTGATCCAGATCTATCCTAAGTCGCATCTCCGTCGATGGAGAATGTAGCCACCAATTCCCCAATGGATTTCATGTTAATGATCTCCCCAAACATCGAGAAGGATGATCTGTTGCTGAGTTTCTGCCGTGAGGAAGAAGAAAGGAGATGTTGAAGCCGACTAGTGTGTTAAACCACCGCGAGGAAGAAGATGAAGCCCGAGCGTCGCCTAGATGGGAGCAGGGTTGGGATCCTCCACCCACCCAACTCTCTACAATGAAAACCAAGCCCCCCAATTTTTGGATGAGGGAGCGGCTGAGGGAAGTGAAGCAGCAGAATCACCAAGATAGTACCTACGATTGAAGGCCATCAGAAGTAGAGACGCCTCTACAAGCCAGTTGGACAAGGATGTAATAATCGAAAACATTGGAAATGGAGACGGTTCGTGAAGCGTAGAGCTGTCAAAAAATCCACAAGTCCGCGGGACGATCCCTTAGCCTGTGGATTTATGTGGGTTAGAGCCTTGAAAATTTAGGCCCGCAAACATTCGGATCGCATTTTATCCAACCCGCAAAACCTGCAGCCCACGTGGACTAACCCGCCGGGTGTCCGCGGGTCCCGTTTGACCCGCAATTATAAGTAGTATTAGAAAATATTATTCTTGAAATATAAAAAAAATAATTTAATACAATAAATTAACACGACTTTGTGGAAAAAATAGTTCAAGTTTATTAAAATAATACATAAATCAGAGAAAATACTGACTCATGTTGGGTTTTAAACCTGACGATAAGGTCGGTTGTGGGCTAAATGACGCACGTGTGATTATTTGAAGAATAATATGATTACAGTATTAAAAAATTGATGCAATAAATATGAAAAAGGATATAAAAAACTACAATTTTTTTCTAATACAATGCTCTACTAATATTTTGATTTATGTATTTTATTTTAATTATTATAATGTCAATTCATAGTTTCCAGTTTAAATTATCGATATAAATTTATGAGGAAATTTTATAGTTTTTATTTATGTATCATTATATTTTTGTTGTTGTTTTAAGTGGACGTTTCTAGTGAAAGTTTAATGTAAAATTTTCTAATGAAAAAAATTAAATGTAAATTTCCAACGAAAATTTTCATTTTTAATTTATGTTTTAATGTGTCGACATTATAATTTTAATGGAAAAATCGAACTGTGGATTTTCTGTGAAAAATTCCACTGAGAATTTTCAGTGGCAATTTGCATTGGAAAATTCAATAATAAAATGTGAGCATGGGTTTATTTTAGAATTTTGTTAATCAAATTTTAAGTATAATTATAATAAAAGTCAAATGAAAATTTGTATCATAAAATTAAGTAGAAATTTGATCTAAACTTTTCTAATGAAAATATTTACTAAATTTTTTCGTGCAAATTTCCAATGAAACTTTTCAGTTAAAATTTACATTTTTTATATACGTATTAATATTTATTCATTTTATTTTAAATTATTTGAAAAATTAAATTATTTATTTATGTTTTAACATATCTACATTGTAATTTTATATGAAAAATTGAAATGCAAATTTCCAACAGAAGTTTGCACTAAATATTTCCATAGAAAATTTGCAGTTCAAATTTTTAGTGTAAAATTAAATTATTTATTTATGTGTTGATATATTTAAAATAAAAATTTAAGTATGAATTTATTTTTGAATTTTGTTAATAAAATTTTCAGTATAATTAATATAAAAAAATTTTGAATTTAACACTAGAAATTTAAGGGGAGATTTAAATTAATTTTTCTGTGGAAGTTTGTATTAAACATTTTTTTGTCAAATATTTTCAATGAAAATTTCTAGTGAAAATTTAAATTTTTTATTTATGTTTTAATATATATTCATTTGTAAGTAAAACGTTGAAGTGTACATTTTCAGTAAAAATTTACACATGAAATTTTCAATATAAATCTGCTCAAAAAAAAACAATGGAAATTTTCATTTGAAATTTTCTTATGTACATATAAGAAATAATATATATTGCATATATATGTAATTAATATATTATTTGTATTAAATAAAGTTATATAACAAAAAATAGATATTATTATATGTATATGTTATAAATATTATATACATGAGTTGCAATGTTAACGACAAGCGTAAGAGTATTCTTTTTTTTAAAAAAAGGTTCAGACTGTCAAATTAAATGCCCCACCTCCGACGATATTTTTCACATAAATCATCAAAGATATAATATTTTAATGGTTGTTTTTGTTAAGGATATTGTAAATTAAAAATTAATTTTTTTACTAAATATCAAAAATTTCAATTTTTCCGCTCCAGTTTATCATGGATCGTGAAGCAATAAAATATTTTTATATTTTATTTTTTTAAGCCCGTGGGCCGGCCTGTTAGTCCACGGGTCCCGCATGGTAGGGTCGGGCTTTTATTTTTTATGTCCGCATTATTTGTGGACCGGGCCGGATCGCTCAATAAAATCTGTAGCCCGCATGATCCGCCCTGTGCGCCGACCCACCCCGCCCCTTTAACACCTCTAATGAAGCGTGTTATCATGGGAAAGCCAAAGCGAATCCATCCCCTCACATGAATACATTAATGGTTTTCATTAACTAAATATGTTATCTTAGAAATCTAATTCGTGTAATGGTTCTTTTTAGGTGTGTGAGGTGATTACCAAGTTGATGATTTATTTTGTGTAAATTTTATGTTACATCATGATAGTTTCTAGAATAATGGTAATTCCCATGACTATCTTTATAGGAATGTTTCCTAGTGTTCACAATTTTAGAAGAATTCTAAATACTGGAGAAAACAATATTATGGAATTTTTTTCCAAGAGATTCATATTTAATGCATGTTTGATGGGTTTTTATTGATATTTTTGTGTTTTTGGTGGATGTGGTGTGGCCTATTTAGTTTTCCTCCCCCTTTTGGGGACTTATGTTGTTTTCTCTGAGCCCTACCACTGCATTAAATGATTTGAAAACATTTTATGGATACATTTTCTTTTAATTTTATTGAGGTATTTCTGTTGGATGAAAGGGGAATATTGGGGTTATTGTGAATCATTCATGACACTGATATTTTATATAGTATATTAATTTGGGGGGATTAAATGTATTGAATTATTTCGTTTGATGTCTATAATTTTCTATAATTTTTTCCTCTAGTGAATGCTTAGTAACAAAAGTTGTGTATAAACCACTTATGACATCATTTTGAGTATTTTTGGATTATTTTTAGTGATTTTTCAATATATATTGATAACATTCATTTGGATCCAAACCCTGAAGAATCCATTATAATATATGTTGATCTTTTTTAGTTTAGTAATTGATGAGTGAATTGAACAAAATTTGTGGCCAATGGCTGGGAAACCATGACCTAGGGTTGAAAATGTCAACCATTGGCCATTATATTATTGACATAAAGTTTCATATACCTTGTGGAAAAATGTAAAGTCATGATCGTCTTGTCCTGTGCTAGCTACACAGTTAGGGAATAGTTTACAAAACCACATACACTAGCCATGTGATATTCCTAGTATTCATTTAAAATTGATTTTACAATATTTGTTTTTTTTGGAGTTTTTCGTCCGCTTTTCTCCCCATTCGTCCATCTCTATTCTGTGATAAAGGGATATCCATTCTCACATACTCTTTATTTTGTGACCTACTTTTGTAGATTTCCTATGGGGTTCACATGATCATCTCCAATATTGCATTGCTTCCCTTCTATATGTTCTATATTCCATTGATTATATTTTTCTTAAGAACCTTATAAACTACATGTGTTGGGATTAGGATTTGGGATATGTCTACTTAATAGGATTTGGTTTTGTATGGAGTGTAAAGTGATGTTATGATCATGGTTGGGTGTACTCCTCATATTGTATTTTTTTTACGATGAGATTATTATTGAGATCTGTTAATTTTTTCTCATTTATATTTCATTTTATAATTTTATTATATGATTTATATTTTCCCTCTCCATTCCATACCAATATATGTTACCCAAAAATGGATATAAAATGGTTTTCAGTTTTTTTTCTATACATGGAATGGACATGTCCAATGCATGGTGCATGTAAAACTAAAAATGAATTTATTTAAAATTAATTTATGATTTCTTATGTGTTTATTGAAACTGGAATATATGAAAACATTGTTTATTATGATTAAGATGATGATATTTAATAGGCGGGCTTTTGGATTTTTTTGAGACACATTAATACCCTTTAGTGTTTCTAGTGATTTCGTGTCACTTTATATCATTTCTCAGTTAATGTGTTGTTTTCAAATGGGTTGTAATAGATATTTATAAATTTAGTTTTATAAGAGTAAGAACCTGGATATTCTTTTCACTTATGGTTTTCCTTTTTCTGGAGTTTTTAAGAAAAATGAATTTTCTGGAAATTTTCGAAGTACACGCCGTGTACTTTCTATGTACACGCCGTGTACTCTTCCCCTGATCGAAGCCGTGTGCTGGCCATGCCAGGCCACACACATGGTGTGTAAGGCTGAGATGGAGGCCGGTTAATTCGTAGTACGGAAAACTGAAGTACAAGCCATGTACTCAAGATGTACGCGCCATGTACTTTCATTTTTTCATTAAACGGACTGGGGTCACGCCTAACCCCCAAATTCATCTTCTTCTCCAGATGTTGTCCGTTCGAGAGTGACCGTATGGCTGGATCTTCGATGGGCTCCCACCTTGCCATCCGTTCTCTGATTCGAGCACGGTCCATTGCGTTGGAATTGCAGCAGTGATTTCTTCCTTCTGCAATAGCCTTGTTTCCTAATTCCTCCTCGTTTCCACGTTATCGTTGGATGAACGTTTTGTGTGTTTCCTCATATATTCGTCATTCTAAGGGAAATCTGTCATTGCGGTTCACATATATTGATCTCCTAGGATCAATTTAGGTGGTTTGTTCTTTTCCGTAGAAATTTTATGGATATTATGGTCGAATTCCACCAATACCCTTGAACGGGGTATTGCGTGTTTCATATTTTTCCCCTAATGTTGCTTGATTTTCATGATTGCTTTAGTAGAGGTTATTTCTTGCAAGTAGGGTAATTTATTTTGTGCTCAGTTTTCATTGACATGCTTGTTTTTCTTATTAGGCATTTAGCCAGTTTCCATGCCTAGTTGTTGGATTGTGGACTGTTGCCTTGTATTGCTATTGAGCCTTAGTTGATAGCCAAGTAGTTCATGAGGTTTACTTGGACGATGTACATGCGTGCTGAGCATGTTTTACCTTTTACTTATGACTGTGAGAACCTATAGTAGTAGAACAAAGGGAGAATTGACGGAAGGGCTTCTCCAGAGTGTCTTTTAATTACGATGCGAGACCACAGGGGGAATTGACGTTGAGTGCTTCTCCAGAGAGTCTGTAGATCCTCGATGTGGGCCAACAGGGGAATTGATGTTGAGTGCTTCCACGGAGATCCTTTAGCACGATATGAGTCTATAGGGGGAATTGATGGTGAGTGCTTCCCCAGAGAGTCTGCTTATTTTCATAGCTGAACTAGAGGGGTGAGACTATGTGTGCCTCCCATAGGGTTGCTAGTACTTATAGGTTGAACCATAGGGGTTAGACTGTTAGAGCTACCCAGAGGGTTACCTTTTTCCATATTGTCGCTGGCTGTTTACTTGTGTACTTGTTTTTTAGAACAGTGGATTGTAGCTGCTTGTGTTTTCCAATTTGAGACTTCTTGTTTTATTACTACCATGTATTCATTGACTGTTAGGAACAGATCATTGGGTGATTACCTATTGGGATTGTATCTCACACACTGTTTGGACCATGATTTTGGGCCCAAGCAGAATATTTTGTTGCAGGTATAGATAAGGTCAAGGGCCCTTCTACATCAGGTTCTTGATTGCACTGGAGATGGAGAGCATGGGACCGAGCCGTGGCTCACGATGCTGAGGAGTCTGCTTTGTTTTTCTTTTGCACTTGATTTCAGTTGTATTTCAGCATGTTGTTTAGTTTGTTGTTTTCCATAGATACTTGTACCTGCTTCATCATTCTCATCATTTCTATTTATCTAATTGCTTCCCCTATTTGGTTTCAGTTGTTTTGTATGTTGTTATTGCTTCCTCTCTTGATTGTTGATTTTCCGCTATATACCTTACCGAATGAGGGCATAGTTTCCCCACCGACTCAACAAGGCCCTCGCTGCTTGTCGGAAGCCGTTGGCTTTCTGGGAAACGTGCTTGAGGTCATGTGGCGAACCGGGTATGGGGCACTAGTGGAGGGGCTCCAGACTCGGGTCATTACAAAGTGGTATCAAAGGTGGTTCTTTTTTACTTTCTTTACTGTTTGGAGACCTTAGATAGGGATAGGATGAATTCGGTACTTGGAATTAAGATGTGCTCGGGAGTAGCTAACCCGAGTACAGGGAAGAGCCATACTACCTCGTTAATTGCAGTTTTCTGATTTTGAGATTTTATAGTTGACGTGATTTCACCTAGAGTGATTCACATGGCTTGTGATATTACTGTTTTGATATTGCGGTTCTATTTCTGTCGCAACTCGATTAAATGAGGGTATGTCATCTCATGAATCATATAAACACTTCTAGTAATCACATCTCATAAATTCTTTCCATGCCATCTAGGGTGCATTAGAGATTGCATGCTGTTGTGGTAGAATTTGTGTAGATTATGCATGATGTTGTGATAGTTGCTTGATAGATTTTCTGCTGTTATGTTAGAAAACTGTTTGTTTTGTTCTTTTCTTAATGTGAACGCCACCCGCCTGCAAAGGGGAAGGGGAAACATCAGGGGAAACATCAGTACATCTGCTCCACGTGGCTCCACTGCTGCTACAACGACATCTGTGTCCACGAACGTGGGGTGCCCACGCCTCATCTTCCCCTCGGAAGTCATCCAACGAAGGGTTATTAACGACCTCGTATTCCGTTACAAGGAGGAGGGCATAATCTCAACCCAGGATATGGCCCTCCAGGACCTGGAGGCATCCAGGCCCCACCTCCAATGCTTCCCTTAAGGACCGCGCATAGAGACCCTTCTCCCCACCCCAACATTCAATCGTTTCGAGAGCCTGTCCTTGGAATTCCTTGAAGACTCCCTGCCTTACGCTGATGAGGTGTGTGAAATCTAGCTCAGCCTAGTCAGAATCCTGATTCAAGGTCTCTAAGAAAGGGCCCCCACCTGGCAGTGTCAGTGTCGCTGTTTGGCCTCGCAAGAGGAGCAGGTTGGCTATGCCCCTACACCACCCACACCGGCTCGCCTGACCTGACACGATCGTTGGGCCCGAGCCGAGGACACCCATCAAGGGGCGTTAATGTCGACGAATAATATGGCCCAAGACACCTCTGACGCATATCAACATGTCCCTTCACACGCTAAGAAAGGGAACTCCTATGCCCAACCTAGATCGGGTACCCAACCGCCCCATGGGCAGGCTGGGTCGACTCTCTGGGTCACAGGCATGAGTGGTGATCACCGCGAACCAACCCACGGTGATGTCACCCCGTATGGAGGTCCTCCCCATACTAATACTCCACAGAGCGTGGGCCTTCCTCACTTTGAAGCTCATTATGGAGGTATGCCATGTGATACCCCCAACCCAAATGAAGGCATGCCCCGTGGCAGTGACACTCGGTGCAGAAGCCTCTTCCATGCCCACCACACCGGGTATGGAATTCATCCTCCTACCCTGAACTATCTATGTGAAGGAATTGCCCATCTGGTCCCTCTTCAACATGGGGATCCACCCTAGTTTCTCTCCACAACTGGCGAAGGTCCTCCTCACCCTGGAAACCAAAGGGGTGAAGTAAAGCCTCACTCCACCCGCAACAAGCATGGATGTCCTCCCCATGATCTCACCAATTTCAACGGAGGTTTCGCCCGCTCATGTTCTATTCATGGATTTCCTCCCCATGTTCCCTTCGACAATTTCCCCGGTGCCCCTCGCACCCCAGCTTTCTCAAGTGGAAGTCCTCTCTGCCCTAGCACCAGCGCGGCCCCAAGACTACATGTCGAAAATTAGCCTTGTCCTGAGGATCCACCTAGGGGTAGGAGGGCGGGTCTTCGCCACCATAAAAAGAATCCTGGCAAGGCATGGATAGAGATCAAACTGGCCCGCTTCTCGGATTCTGATGTAGGAAACGACTCGGAAGTGGAACCCTCCCCTCGTTCCTCTGTGTCAAGGACCAGGGCAGGAACAATGTGTGTTAGCCTAATCCTTCCATAATGTGAAGTACACCGGATTCCCACCTCTCTTCGCAGGTACATCTAGGAGGAGGAAATTTCGGGAGTCCCACAGGTTCCGACTGTGCAGTCACCACCGTTGTCACCAGAAGCGCCATCTACCTCGACCAGAGATCACAGAGAGCTATTTTTGGGACCGATGGCGGTTGAGAAACAACATGACCCATTGCTGATAACCATGATCCATGCACTAGAAGATGTGTCTATTATCCTGTTGTATCATGACGTTGTGTCCAGATATCTGCACTCTTCGGAGGATGGCCCAGAATTCGGCGGCCAGTTGGCTTGTTCTCCCTATTCTCCATCGCCCAGTTTACTATCCCAGCGGTCTACTTCAGTACTGCTACCGGTTCCTCAGCCACCTCCAGTTGACCAGTGGGGCAATACATGGCCAGACCCTGAATCTGATCCCAGGAGCTTCTGAAACATTCTTGCAGCGGATCAGTTCCCGGAGAAGTTCTGGCCGGCGACAGCATCGAATTTTCATGCACCGAAATCCCTCACCCTAGAGGAAGTCGAGTGCTTCCACCAAACCCTACGGGCGACACACTTTAGTCTTCGTTATCATCTGGTGATATACCCCTAGAGCCAAGTGCACTTTGAGTAAATCGGCGAGCAATGTCGTCTGGTCGATTTGGTCACACTCCACGTGGCCCAGCGCCCTGAGTCGCCAGGTCGCCCGAACAACCTTCAACAATAATGCATTCAGAGATTCAAGGTACACCAAAAAATAATCAGGGAAGCTACCCCCACGTGCAAGTCCATGGTTGGGGACAGTATGCCGCCATCCTCTTTAGTCCTATCTGGAAGCAGCCTGACTTGTTACGCGACATTGAAGTCATGCCCCCAAGAAGGGTTGCAGTCCACATGGCTGACATAGTGGACAAGGAGGACGAGCTAGAGTTTGTCGACGGAGACTTACCACCTATAGGTGTACCACCATTGTTGGACCCATCAGGGAGGATTACACATCATCATAGGAACCTCTTAGGACATATTGCGCCCATCGAGTTGCTGGTACTCAGTAGGAATGCCGGTAAGGGTAAAGACAATGTCGGAGTTGTCAAGCACTCTGACACGTCTGCCTCAATGCATAAGACGGACGAAGACCCTGATAAGGTTGTGTTGCGGCAACAACTTTCTGAGTAGAAGAGCCTGGTTTATGAATTCCTAGCCGAGCACGCTGTAAAGTGGCAACCTGACTATGGTGATCTTAGGCCGGGGCAGCAGGGGCAGGAACAACTCCCCCTGGCGAGACGTCTCAGGGGAACCCTAATCATGATACTCCTGCAGATAGGGCAGAAGCCAGAACTCACAGAAAGAGGGCGCAATACGTCTCACCAAACCTTCCTAAACGGTGAGGCAATCTGAGGAATCTAGCCCGGGTTCCCCTAGATGCCCCACGGGCCGTTCCGCCAGTGGCTCCACGAGCCGTTGAAGCCGTATACCATGTTAAAGAGCCCAACAATGCATTCGTGGTTAGGGATCCCCATCAAGACCGGGACCCCCACCCGGATGATCCTATAGTGGCACTCATCACCCACCTCGAGGCATTGGAAACACAGCAGGTGGCCGTCCCACCAGATGGCAAGCCATATCCCGCATGGGTGGATGATATGCCAGCACCTCAGGGTTTTGGAAATCCCACTTTCTTTCCCTTTTATGGGATAGAGGAACCGCCGCAGCACCTGACCCACTTTTCCTCCAGGTGTGGCCCCATGTTGGGGACCCCAACGCAGAAGGAAGCCGCCAAGCTCCGATGATTTTTGTAGACATTAGAGGGCCCTGCATTTTTCTGGTACAACCAGCTCCCTATTTGATCAGTGACCAGTTGGAAGGATATCCGCCGGCAATTCCTATTCCTGTTCAGTTCCACCACGTGAAAGACCAGCATTGAAAACCACTTCAAGTGAAAACAAAGGCCTAATGAGCGAGTTGTGGACTTCATCACACAGTGGAAGGGGCTTAGATACTCCCTCGACATGTCACTGACTCAGGAGAAATTACTGACGTTGTGCGCAGGGAATGTCAAAATAGAACTGGTTCCTTCCCTGATCACCCAGAACTACCCCGGAGGGTTACGAGACTTCTCAGATAAGGCCCAGCACCTTGAGGAAGCTCTACAACAGGCTAGTCAGGCGCGTCTGCTGCCCCCTGTGATCCCAACAAAGAGGGCTTCCAGAGTCTATCCCACTACGGTTTCCCAAATAAAAGCACCCGAAGTAGCTAGAATTGTGGCCCATCGCACCGGATCATCAACCTAGAAGAGGCCCGCCACCATAGGCACAACCTCCTGCCCAGCAGCGACCTCCTCAGACTCGGCAGTTTCCCCCACGCAATATGCCACCACCGCCTAGGAGGGACAATCAGGATTAGCCTCCTCTGTAGGCCCCTATGGCCCCTCATCCATGCCAGGATCCCAAAGCCCCCAATCCGGAATGAAGGCGCCAGACATACTAATTCAACAAGAATCAAGTCCCCTGTTACTTCTATAGTTCCCTAGAGCAGGGGATTCTGCGCTTACCCGAGTGCAGAAGGACGAACGAGGTGAATCTCACCGATCGCCCCAAATACTGCCCCTATCATCAGATCCTAGGGAACACCCTCATGAAGTTCTATGTGTTTAAATACTGGCTCCAAGACCAGGTCGATAATAACATAGTCATGTTGGGCCCGACCCTGACACAAGTGGCATGTGTCTTTGTCAGGTCAGAAAGCGGTAGCGACGATGAAGGCGAGTGGCAACAGGTTCCCACCCACGGGTCTCATAAGTACGACGACTCGATGGCTCGTAAAACCTTCACTCATGCCGATGGTATTATTCGAGCATGCCTGAATCAGCTGGAGCCTTCATAAGATGCGACCAGTACCTCTGAGTCGTCATCTCAGCCGCCTCTTCCAAGAAGGGCAGGCAGCGGTGGCACAAAAAGAAGCAACAGGATCCCCCACTACTTTCGTCATCCCACACTCTCAGCAATTTCATGACCCCTAAGATGGGGATCCCTCCCAGAATCCTCCCAGTGGTGGATGATTCGTCAAGCGACAGTCAGGGGTACACTTCAGTTAATACCACAGAGTTGGTAAATCCCTATATGACTCCCGACGAGGGGGAACGCCAGGAGAACCTCCCAAATATCCCCAGTCGACATCAATGTCGGCGGAGCCGTGGCTACATGGGTTGTTAGGGTACATCAGTGGGAACCTCCAGCCATGACGTGTATACTATTGAAACCAGACATCAAGCCCAACACAGAGCTCAGCATGCGCAACCTCCTCATCTAGTTCCCTCAGATCTACCTCCACCGCCGTTTGTGCTACTACATCAGGCAGAGCTACCTCGTCCGTACTACGACCATTCTTTCCCTACTACAGGCCAATCTCAGTTGTCCGGTCCTCATCCGGCAGCTGCTTTTTATACTTCCACTAGTGAACAACGAGATATGCCGAGTACCAGTTAGTCGACGGCCCATCCAATAGGGCCCATAGTGTCTCCAATTGCAGACCGAGTTCCTATAAGCTGAGGCTCACGTCTGGCCCAGAAGTATGATGTCCTAAAGCACCTTGCTGGCATTCCAGTGAGTCTTTCTATACATGAGGCCCTTTTCCTATCGTCTGAAATGCAAGAATCCCTTACTGAGGCCCTATGTACCCCCCTCTAGTTTGAGACGGAGGTTGCAGCTGTAGAATACGTTCATGCCGAGGCGATTGAGAATGCCGAATGCCATGAGGTTATCTCTTTCTCTGGTGAAGACGAAGACCCTCCCATATAGGGGCACATTCGTCCACTTTACATCACTGGCTAGTTCAATGGCATGGATTTCCTCTGCTGTCTTGTTGACATGGGATCTAGGATTAACCTAATCCCTACTCGGACACTACGGAAGCTGGGTTTGTCTTAGGATGATCTAACTCCATCCGACCTCAGAATCTAGGGATAAGATAGGACCAAGAAACCCTGGTTGGTAAGATCTATTTGAAGACCGAGTTCGGTGTCCTCGTTTCTAGAACTGAATTCATGGTCGTCTCCTAGGACACCGCATACAACACATTGATGGGAAGTCCATGGCTCCATCTACATGCAGCGGTCCCTTCATTGTATCACCAATGCCTCAAATACTCCCTCAATGGACGAGTGGGTGTGCACCAAGGAGATGCGTCTCAGTTTTCCTCTTGTGAATCCCCCTATCTGGATGCTGAATATTACAAGAGTAAGGATAATCAAATTCTAGCAAGTGAGTATGAACCCACCAAGGTCACAAGTGATCCCTGGGCAGGTCTGGATGACACCTAAATCTTCCCGATCCATCAGTTGGAGGCCAAAACCCCCAACATGGGGCAATGCTTTGTAATTTCGGGTAAAAGAGGAAGGCATATTCCCTGGTCTAAGCGACGGTGGAAATTCACCTCGTACTCCGACACCAACTAGGATCAGGTGATCCTGGAACCTCCTACCCATGTACGGTATCGGAACGTCAGGCTCATGGCAATGACTGTACGTCATACGTGTCTCTTTCTCCAGGATGGAATCAATAGGATCAAGCCAACGCACCACTACTACATTGATATCATCAAACGTGGCCCCATGGGCCGAAGACCGGATGAGATATGATCAACATACTTCATCTCTATGGTCTCAATAGCACATGAGTCTCTTGAAGTGATGACCACTGCCACTCCGGACGACACTAGTCTCCCATCATAGTCTGGTGGCTCGGAAATGACTCTCCTCATGGAAGATACCTCCACAGGTGGAGAAGAGGATCTAGAGGATGCTCCTCCGCGTTTGAAAAAGGCATCTCTACCACAGTTGATGAACTGGTACAGGTGAACCTTGGTAGCAAGGCAGACCCAAGACCCAAATTGATCAATGCCGCCATGTCCCTTGAGGAGTAGCATAAGTACGTAGACTACATTAAATAGCACCGAGATGTGTTCTCCTGGACTTACGGTGAGATTACAGGACTAGATTTCCATGTATCCGTCCACCGCCTTGGCCTCCTAACAAACCATCACGGGTTCAAGCAGCCTCCTAGAAAGAAGCACCCTTCCCACGGTTCCATGGTTTATGCCGAATTTAACAAGGTCACAAAAGACAAATTCTTCATGGAAGTCTAGTAACCCAGGTGGCTAGCCAACATTGTGCCAGTTAGGAGGAAAAAACTGACAAATCAGAGTCTGTATCAGCTTCCGCAATCTCAATCGCCACTGTCTGTTGGATGATTTTCCCTTCCAGTGACAGAGTTGTTGATTGATGCCACGACCAGGTTCCAAGCCCTCTCTTTCATGGATGGGTATTCTGGGTACAACCAGATCCATATGGCCCCCAAGGACGAGGATTCCACTGCCTTCAGGGCACCCCAAGGTACTTTCTATTATCAGGTTTTGCACTTCAGCCTAAAGAATGCGGGTGCCACCAATCAGCGGGCCATGCATCCCATATTCAAGCTGATTTTGGGAACTTTGGTGGAGTGCTATGTAGATGATCTGGTGGTCAAATCTTGTCATTACCGGGAAAATCTCAAGGAACTTGAGAAAGTGTTCGGTTTCCTCCGCTCCCTCCACCTAAAGATGAACCTGTTGAAGTGTGCCTTCAGGGTCACCACCGGGAAGTTTCTTGGCTTTGTCGTCAGATACCGAGGCATCGTGATAAACCCTGAGAAGATCAAGTCCATCAGCCAAATTCCTCCCCTATGAAATATTTGGGAGCTTTGAGGTCTCCAAGGCCAGTTAGCCTACATATGCCTATTCATTGCGAATCTGGATGGCAAGTGTAAGCCCTTTTCCCGGCTCAAGAAGAAAGGCTCCACCTATGAATGAGATGAAGAGTTTCGGGACACCTTCGAGGATATCAAGATGTATCTGCTCCAGCCTCTAGTCCTGATTCCACCCATTTCCAAAAAACCACTTGTCCTATATGTGACCACTCTGGAATGGTCTCTCAGCGCCCTGGTCGCCCAGATGAACAATGAGGGGACAGAGAACAGCCTCTACTACCTTAGCCACATGCTCCTCGATACGGAGACCAGATACTCCCCCATTGAAAAGAGCTTTCTTGCACTCGTGTTTTCCATACAGAAATTACGACATTACCTGCAGCACCATGAGGTACAGTTTGTCTCTTTGGTAGACCCACTGAAGTACATTCTGAACCGTCCCATTTTGACTGGCCGACTAGCGTGGGGGGCGGTGATCCTCCAACAGTTTGACATCAGGTTCATGCCTCAAAAGGCTATCAAGGGACATGAATTGGCATACTTCCTTGCTTCCCATCCATCCTCTACAATCAATCCCTAGACCTGGATTTTCCTAATGAGGCAATCCTCTCAGTCGACCATGCCGTCTCATGTTGGAAAAAGAACTTCGACAATGCCTCCTGGAGCCCCACCAGTAGGAGGCTCAATGATCCTAAGCTCAACAGAGTGGGTCTGTGTATCGTCTTCATCACCCCGGCACAAGCCGTTTTTCCATACTCATTCCTGTTGTCAGAAGACTGCACCAACAATGAGGTAGAGTATCAGGCTCTCATCACCATACTTGATCAGGCCCTTGAGATCGATGTGCCTCATTTTCACGTGAAAGTGGATTTAGAACTAGTAATAAAGCAGGTCAATGAAGACTATGTTGTCAGAAATCCAGAGCTCGTTCCATTGTTGGAGTGATCCCTTCGTCTAATGGCCCAGTTCCCTTCTCGAACAGAGGATACCCATGTACCTCGGTCACAGAATGGTCGAGTAGACGCTTTGGCCGGCCTAGCTGTGTCACTTGTAGAACTCGAGAAGGATGATCTGATTATAAACTTGGCACACCTGAGAGTCATTTCCCCCTTCATCGTAGAAGATGACAATGGCTTGCGGGTAAGCCATCTTACCACTGGGCCCTCCATATCAGGAGCCCCAGGTTCCTCAGATGTAGTGGTTGAGGCCACTCCTGACTAGAGGGCACCTTTTGTTGAGTATCTCCAAAATGGTTGCCTCTTGGATGATCGGGCCGAGTGCGAGCGAATCTGACACCGCGCACTGTAGTTTACCCACCAAAGTAGTCCCAGCCATGAGTGGATCCACTATAAGCGGGGCTTCGATGGTGTTATCCTCTATTGCATTCAAGGAGTCGAGATTTCTCAGGTCATGTAAGAGGTTCAGGGCGGTTCCTGCGGTGCCCACCAGGCTGGGCCAATGTTGTCCCATCAGATTCGGAGGCTGGGGTGTACTTCTGGCCCTCTATGATCCATGATTTTATTGAGTTTTGCAAGACATTCCACATATTCCAAGTTCATGCTAACTTATTGTATCGCCCCCCAGAGCCTCTCCACTCCACCAAGTACTCTTGAACATTTGCGGTGTGGGGACTCGATGTCGTGGGACCATATCCACCGGCGACATCTCGCCCATGTAGGTTCATCCTGACCGCCATAGATTTCTTCTCCAAGTGGGAAGAGGCAGTTCCACTCAAAGAGGACAAGGCCCATTCCATCGATGACTTCGTGAGCTCTAATATCATTCCCCAGTTTGGAGTGCCTCACGATGTCCTCGCCTACAACGACACCAACTTCCGAGCAGCCGAGCTGAAGAAATTGTACGCCACGTACAATATCCATTCGAACCAACCTCTCACTATCATGCATTGTAAATCGGGAAGATCGAGTCATTCAACAAAACCCTCTCTAACAATTTTCAGAAAATGGTTGGTCTAAACAAGAAAAGTTGGTCTGAAAAGCTCCCCAATTCACTCTAGGCGTATCGGACGATGACTCGCAATTCCACCCAGGTGACTCCATATTCCCTAGTGTTTGGGGCTGAGGTCATCTTACCCATCGAGATCCAGCTACCATCGTTACGCAATGTATTTTATGACAATCAGGTGCAAGATAAGGTGGCCGAAATCCATGTAGCTAAATTGGAAGCACTGGACGAGAACTATCTTTGTGCCCTGCACAATCTGGAAAGGCATCAGAATAAGATATCCAGAGCCTTCAACATGAAGGTTCATCTTCGCTCTTTTCTGCGAGGTGACTTGGTGTTGGCCCTACAAGATCAAATGATCCATGGTAGGAAACCGCCCAAGATGGAGCCCAAATGGGAAGGACCATACATCATTAATAAGGTTTACACCAATGGAGCATACTCCTTGGTAACCATGGATGGTGAGCGCATAACTCCTCCCACCAATGACAAGTTTCTAAAGAAATACTTTTCTTGAGCTTCAGGGTCCTGCATGACCCTAAACTGCATCACGGTCCCGCATGAATTTAAACTATATGGTCCAACACGACCTTAAACTGTACGGTCCCACAAGACCTTAAACTGGACGGTCCCGAATGACCCTAAACTACACGATGGTCCTGCATGACCTTAAACTGTATGATGGTCCTGCATGACCTTAAAATGTCCAGTCTGGCATGACTTTAAACTGCAACGTCATCCTGCACAACATTAAACTGCATCATCATCCGTCATGACATTAAACTACTCATTATCGTCCCACATGACAATAAACTGCAAACTGTTCAGGCCTTCCTGACCATGGCCCAGCCTCAGGCCCCTTTCCCTCCTCGGGCCCCCGACCCTCGTCCTCACTACATGAAAATAAACCACAAGCTGGTTAGGCCTTCCTGACTGAGGCCCAGCCTTAGGCCCCTTGGCCTCCTCGGGCCCCCGGACCTCGTCCACACTACATGACGATAAACTGCAAGCTGGTCAGGCATTCTTTACCGAGGCCAAGCCTCAGGCCCCTTGGCCTTCTCGGGCCCCTGTCCCTCATCCTTACTGCAAGACGATAAAATACAAGCTGTTTAGGCCTTCCTGAACGAGGCTTATCCTCAGGCCCCATGGCCTTCCCAGACTCATTCTCTCTTGTGGAATTGTATGGTGTGGTGTGGGATTATGTCCTCATTCACATTGGGTTACTCACCGCACCATACACTTACCCTAAGGAGATTTATTTCATCATCCCACATCACATTAAACTGTGCTTCTAGAACTATGTATGGATTGATTCCCATCCTCATGGGATACATAGGAAAGCTCAGATGATTCATTTTGAGCACATCCCCAAACTCTTCTCTTTGACTGTCCCCCCGGGGTATAGTCTCCTAGGAGGGTCCTTTATTGATACGGTGTAGGCTTCCGTGGATCCACTCATACGAGGATTATAATTTTCACACTATATGACCACTCCCATTATTATGTCCTCCCTCGTCCTCCCCGCATGACGTTAAACTACATGGCCTTCACGAACGTTGTATGGCTTGATTCCCATCCTCATGCGATACGTAGGAATGCCCGAACTTTTTTTCTGTTGACCTAGGACAAAAGCCATAATCTTCCCCTCGGGTCGAGTCCTATGGAAGAGTGCATACCTTTTCCCCAATGCACGTCAATCTAGCCTCGGTCCGACTGTATGTCCCCCTCCATGGAGATGTTCGCCACTTTCGTAGATGGGTACAACTATGCTTCACCCACTCCTTGACTAGGATTCCATCACTTTCCCCATCCGGAAGGGTCCCTGAAGGGTGTGGATTATAGGACTAAGGGTTTTCATACCACATTAGGCCAACGCCATTGAGGATGTCGAGAAACAAGCCGATACAAGTCCCGCGTTTGAAATGTGGTCAGCGGTCGATGATCATTTGTTTCTCCCATCTCAGGTCACCATAGGAATGTTGTGTTTCGAACATGGTCAACAGCGGCCCTGGATCTTTGGGTCCACACCAAGATGTCCCAAACATCGAGTGTAGTGATTTGTTCTGCCCTGTACCGAAGGGACGAACTCTTTCCGGGCAGGGCCAACTGTCGGGCCCCTCGCCCAGGTTATCTATGATTGGATTTTGTGGTGTGGTGTGGGATTATGTCCTCATTCACATCGGGTTACTCATCATACCGTACACATCCCAAAAAGAGACTCCTTATCCATCCCTCACCCTTACTGCAAGACGTTAAACTGCAAGCTGGTCAGGCCTTCCTGATCGAGGCCCAGCCTCAGGCCCTTTGGCCTTCTCAAGCCCCATAGCCCAAGTTCATTCCTGGAGTGTACGGTGTGGTGTTGGATTATGTCCTCATTCAGATCGGGTTAATCGCTATGCCGTACACCTCCCCTGTCTAGGTAATCCTATTCCCCAACCCTCTTCCTCACTGCAAGACATTCAACTGCAAGTAGGTCAGGCCTTCCTGGGTAAAGCTTAACTATCAGGCCCCTTGGACTTTTCGGGCCCCCGAACTAGGTCCTCTCTGATAGGTGTATATGCTATGGAGTGGGGTTATGTCCTCATTCACGTAGTTTTATTCTCTGTACCACACACCTCCCTTGTTTGAGGGTATCCTACTACCCCCCCCGTCCTTCATTATGTTAAACAGCATCTTGAGAACTACATGTGTCTTGATTCCCATCCTTATGGGATACGCAGGACCACCTGAATGTCTAGGCTTTGAGTCCAGCCCCATCTTGCTGAAATCTCCATCCCACCTTGTCCCCTTGGCCTAACCTTCCCCGGATAGGGGATTATATAGCGCGTTATGGGATTAAGTCCTCATTCACGCCAGGAATGTAATGACCATGCCATGTACCACTCCCTCATGAGCTGGTTCATCGACCCTTTTCAGAGGTTCACCAATGTGCCTAAGGGTACTCTGGTTTAGTATCTGGAATGTCGGGTTCTGCTCGGACATGTTCTCACAAACTTTTCAGGCTTTGTGTTCCCCTTCATCGGGGCTTTTGTCATCTCTCACACCCGAAGGGACCCCGATGAATGGACTGGATACCACGCCTAAGGGCTCTCCTACTGTTAGGGGCCAACGCCCCTGGGGGATTCAGACAACAAATCGATACAAATCCCATGTTGCGAATAAGGTCAGCAGTTGATGCTCATTTGTTTTTCCCACTTCAGGTTAATGTGATATGGAGATTGTTTTTCCACCACGGTTAATAGTCATCCTCCATTGCCACACCAACCCCATTAAGCCCAAAATTTCAGTTACATGATTCACATCCTTCTATGTCCTCATCATGTCCATGTTGAGTTTCAAAAATCTTGATACTATTCCTCAGTGCGAATCTGTGTGTTAGGGGAACAAAGACATGTTAAAGGTTTCCTTCGGGGCTCTGCACCGACATTACTTTGATGGACGTTCCGGGTATTGCAATAACGACCTTCCTCTCTTGTTTCCCACACTGAGTTTAACTCATGTCGGCTTAGGGATTGGGTTGAGGTCTGCGCTTACATGGTAAGTTTCCATCCACCCATGGTTCGAGCTGTATGACAGTAAACTATGACCTCCTCAGAACTATGTTTGGCTTGATTCCCATCCTCATGGGATATGTAGGAATGCCTAGACCTCCTGTCTATGGGTCCAGTTTGAGTTTTTCTAATTCATCGTATCTATCCCGCCTTCGGGACCTTGACCACGGGACTGTGTGGCGTGGTATGGGACTACATCCCCTTTCTCTTTAGGTTTGAAATAGTGGCACCACACGCACCCCGTTCTAAAAATTATCCCTCCTATTTCCTATCCCACACGACATTAAATGGAACCCTCTAGAACTATGTATGGATTGATTCCCATCCTTATGGGATATGTAGGACCACCCGAATGTCTAGACATCGGGTCCGGACCCACTTCTTAGATATCTCCCCATCTCCTCGATCACCTACTTCCCTTGGCATGTCCCTCTCAACGAGGGGTATATATAGGTGTGGTACAGGGTTTTTGACGCTATGCCCCATCTCCCGAGAACCCACCATCTCTTGACTGCCCTCAAGTTGAGTCCCAAGACCCTTATAGTGGTTCCCCCATGGGTTAAGAGTACTCTGGTCTAGGACCAAGAGTGCCAGATTCAACTTGGTCATGTTCCTTACACTTGTCAAGCTTCGTTTCTCCCTTCATTCGGGCTTTCATCACCTTTCACACCTGAAGGGACCCCCATGAATGGCCTGGATACCACGCCTAAGGGCTCTCCTACCATTACGGGACAACTCTCCCAAGGGTTTTGGACAAAAAATTGATACAAACCCATGTTGTGAATATGGTCCCGGTCGATTCTCATTTGTTTGTTCCCATTTCAGGCTAATGCAATATAGATACTACTTTTTCACCACGACCAGAAGTAATCCTACGTCGTCACGATAGCCACTTCCGGCCTTGAATGTTGGTCGCATGATTCACTTTATGCTCCACCTCATTGTGTCTAGGTGGAATATGGACACATTTGGCGCTATCCCTCAATGAACCTTTGCATGTTAGGGGGATAAAGCTGCAATACGGTGTCCTTCGGGGCTCCCATGGTCAGAGCACTAATATCATAAACTATGATCTTCATCTAGAACTAAATATGGTTTGATTCCCACCCTTATGGGATATATAGGACCACATGAATGTCTCATATTCAGGTCCAGCTCATTGGGAGCTAGTCTCTCCCCCCTTTACCTCTTACCTCTATGTAGGCCCTTCAGCCTGAGGTCTCCCTCTTGGAAGTGCATACAGTGTGATGTAGGAACATGTCCCTATTCACATCGGTTATGTTTCATGGAACCGTGCCCATTCCCCACCTAGAATCGTCACTGCTACATCTGTGCTGCATGATGTTAAAATGCATGCTTGGTCCTCTCACATGACCCTAAACTGTGACATTATCATCCTAGCCGCACGACGAAAAACAACACTACATTGTGATGACCTCATCATAGAGGACATCACGTTGTGTATTGGTCATGTTCCATTCCATTTTTCAATGCCTATTACTGCTTGATTCTTGTGGTGACAGTAGGGCTTGCTACCCTAGGCCTGTCGCTTCACAAAAAAACCACTCACCTTAAAGGACAAACAAGATCTATGAAATACCACTTCTCTTGGTGTGAGGGCTAGTCCCGCATGCCCCTTTTAGCCTCCCTAGAACTATGTATGGTTTGATTCTCATCCACATGAGATATATAGCATCACCCAGGCACTTCCCCGTGGGCCCAACCTAACTTTTTTGTTGGGTCCCTCGACTCAAGCACTTCCCCAAAGAACGCATAGCACGTAGGTCTTATGTCCTCATTCACATTGGGTTTTGTAACCACCTTACCGTGTGTCTCTTGCACTCCTGTTTTCATCGTCCGAGTTCTATGACCTTAAACTAAGACCCTTTTAAGAACTATGTGAAACTTGATCCCCATCCATGTGGGGTACGTAGGAACGCCTTTTCACTTCGCTTCAGGCCCATCTCAACATTCATTTTTGGTCCCTAGACCTAAAACCTCCCCCCGGGAAAACGTGTTGCGGGATTATGTCCTCATTCATGTCGGATATTTGAGTTACCCCACCACGTTCTTCATGTGTTTCCTCCCATCCATGGTCCGAATTCTATGACCATAAACTATGATCTCCATATGGGAAAGGACTCGACTCCTTCTATCTAGTATGTCTCATTGTCATATTCAGATGCATTTTGACAAAGTGTCTGAAGTGTAGAATTTTCATGAAAACATTCTCTCGTTCCACGAACAAGCTTTGTGAGCTCGCTATTTGGATCCTCATCCTCTTCCACATACAAAAGTACCCTAGGACGACATGGATACTAGGCGTAAGGGATATCCATGGATGTTGGGCCTAAGGGATCTCCTATCGTTTCGGGCCAATGTCCCTACGAATCTCTAACAACATTTGTGACATGGTCCTGTGTTTTGAACATGGTCAACGATCGAGCCTCATTTTCCTGTCCCCATTCCAGGATAACGCGATATAGATGCTTCGTTTCCACCACGGTCAACAGTTATCCTCTATCGCCATGCTTCCATCACTGTGATCCAAATTTCAAGCTTCATGATTCAAACATTTATACTTCCTCATGTTCAAGTGGAATTCTGACATACTTGGCTTTATCTCCTCACACGTCTAGGTGCGCCACATGGACGTGTTAGAATCATTGGGATAGTATTCATCGAGTATCCCTTCACCCTAACATGCCCCTTCCTATGTTGGGAAGGTTCCCCATTACTTCTTATTTCCCACATCGAGCACAACTCACGTGGGATTAGTAGTTTTGGTGGGACATGTACTGGAGAAACCAAGCTTCTCATCGTCCTTCATGACATTAAACTCTTCTTCCAGAACTATGTGTGGCTTGATTCCCAAACTCATGTGATATGTCGGGACACCCTGGTATTTTACCTAGTGTCCAACCCACATGAATCATATATCATATTCTTCCCATTTCAGGCCCCCTGGCCAGACTCCTTGTAGGTGAACTTATAACTATAACTCTGCCCTGAACTAGTTCAGGATGCCCAAAGATGACATTGGGAAGCGACAAACCCCCTCTCTAGAGAGGCCCTGTCTGAAAGAAGGAATGATCAATGATCAAACCGATGTGCCCATCTACTGTACTCCCTCCATGGTGGTGTAATTTCAGGAATATTGAATTCTGTTCAAAAAAACCATCACTACACATCCCGCACTTTGCGTTCCCCTTTATTCGGATCCTTATCCTCTTTCATGTCCGGAGGGACCCCCAAATAGTATGGATGCCTGACCTACGGTCCATCTGTTGTCCTGAGCCAACGTTCCGGAAGACTGGTCATGTTTGGAAGGACCCCCTAACAGTATGGAATCTTGAACTATGGTCTACCTGTTGTCCTGGGACAATGTCCCGAAATAATGATTGATGATATTTGAGTTAGGCCCCATGTTGCAAACATGGTCAGTGGTCAGGCCTCATTTTTTGTCCCCATTTCAGGCTAAGGCAATATGGATGTTGTGTTTCCGCCATGGTCAATAGCTATCCTCCATTGTCATGCCACCCCATAGTGTTTCAAATCTTGGGTATCATAATTCAAACTTCCCATTCCCATCCGTTCGGGCCGATTTCAGCGCCCTTGGGGTTGCACCATTCGTGCACAAGAGAACGCTAGAAAAACGACAATTCAGCTATTCTAAGATCTTCATTCTCCAGTCAGGTCTCTCCAATTTCATGGAAATCTGGACCAGTTATCCAAAAACTAGATGCCCGAAGCGTGGTTTGCACTCCTTTGTTTTGATGGTGCGATGAGGCGACAATATGTTGTTTCTCACATCCGGCCCGACCCACGTGAGCTTAGGGAATTGTCGCTGTACATTCTGTAAACATCATAAGGATGCAACGAACCCGTGAAAACAATGAAACTCGTGCATTCTACGACATTCCAAAGAATCAAATCACGAAAGTACGATTAAGGGATTGTAATCATTATAGTACTCGGGGGTCAACTCCCCCCATGGATGAATTGACCCCGTCAAAAGAGTGTTGCAGCTCCAACAGGATTTGACTTGTGGCGTCCAGGAATTGTTACCGCCAACACATCTCCTGCTCCTCCTCAGTAGCGATGGTGCGTAGTTCATCAGCCTCAACTCGGGCTCGCTCTATGTCAGCCTGAATGACGACCATCTCTTCGGAAGCCTTCCTCAAACACTCCTCTACCTCTTCCAGCTGGGCCTTCAATCGCAAAATCAACTCAGATTGTGCATTGAGAGAGGATGAGTGGTCATCTGCTAGGATATGCAGGTGTTGGACTTCGTTTTCAGCCTCCTGGAGCTTCTTGATGTTCATCGCCTCCCTCTGCTGCCAGCCCACGCTGAGCCCGCAATCATACCCCCAGATATTCTCTACCACATGATCTTGGATGAGCAGATGAGGGCACTGGTCATCCACTCCCCCAGCACACAGTTCGTGCAACCACGAGCAAAGTCTGTCCATTTTGTCCAACCATAACGCTTGGGGGTGTCGTTGATGAAGCGTGTGGTTAGCTTCCACGATCAGTAGTGGACTATTTTACTGCCCTCTTCATCGGAGGCTGTATCATCCCAGTCCACACGATTAACAGGCTCGTACGTGGGGTACGCCCGCAAGAAGTCTTCAACAGGATCTACATCTGGTGTGAGATTAGGCGTGACATCTAGTTTTGGATTAGACGCAGGGGGACATGGGTCAACCAGTCGATCCTGATTGTTAGAATCCACCTCAATAACATCAGGCATGGCCCTTCTGGTTTTCCCACCAATGATAGGGAGTGCTGCAGCTCGGGTAGGTGAGGTAACTATCTCAACGATCACCAGCATGCCCCTAGGAGGGATGCCACCATACATCCTGATCAGCCTTGCCGCAGCAGCCCATTCCAGTCGTAGAACTGTACAGGACAGGTAAGGGCATGGAAATCAGTTGGCACGATCTACATATGACAAGAAATGAATTCAGTGGAGAAGAATTACGGAGATCGAACTCCTGGTGCTGCTCCTAAGTTGATGCTGATGGGACCCCAAGGCATGACCCTCCGTATATTTTCGGAAGGTCAGGAGATTCTAGAGGAGCCTCCTCGGGTGCCCTAGCCCTGCCAGACACAAAACTGGACGTGGCCACAGGCGTGGGTTCCCAAGGTCCTGCATCGTCACCCACCGAGGGGCGAGAGTGAGGTCTACGTAGAAGCTCCTCCTGCACGGTCAAGATGTTTGTATGAAATCCATGATGACCTGATAATAGACCCCGAGGAAAGAAACTTCGGATGATACCTCGAGAGTCTCCGCGAAATCATCGAGATCTGAGTTTGGATCACTGACTTCGCCTTCCTCCAACGAGCTCCCTCCACCATCCTCGTCTCCCTGAGAGGATTCATCTGAATTTTGTGACAGGGGGAGCGCTCTCTGAGTTCAGCAGCCGATAGCTGTGGGGGAACTGTCCGATCCAGCGGTACCCTCACCCCATATGTTATTAAACATGGGATACCACTGGAATGTACGTAGTCCTCCAGCTCATCCAGATATTTCTCCTCCTCCACCATAGGCATCTTGAAACCGGCATGGACACGGCCTATACCTGGTAAAACCATCCTGAGACTGTTCAGGTGTCCCCACATCTCGGGCGGACTGAGGTGTTTCCGGTAGACGTCCCAAATTTCACAGGCCTCCTGTAAAACAGAATCTTCTCACATGTCGATATGGAACAACCATTTCCCTGGAGCTTGAGTGGATATCCTATAGAATCTACTCGGTGGCCACCCCTCAGGATGGCTTTTCTCTTCCGGGACCACCGAGTCCACTACCACTTTTGGATCCACCACTGCTGCTTCACCCTCAGATGGTGCATGTCTCACTACCACGGAAGCCCAACCACCGTGATAGGCCCTTGTTACCCTCTGACCCCGGCCTCGGGATAGGGGAGGTCTGCTGTCACCAACTCAAACAGTTGGCTGCTTCCGAATTTCTCCTGGATATGCTGCCTCCCAGCTGATGGCATACTCCTTCACCAGTCCAAAGGCGGCAGTGGAAAGAGGCAATGCATTTCACATTTTCTCGTCTTCCCGTGTGAACATGAGCCACAATTTCCTCATCAAACATGGGTGATCCTCATGGAACACCACCCAATAGACCTATGGGGTCAGCCGCTGCAGGCACCAGAATTGCCTCGCGAACCGGTGTGGGGTTTGCGGCTCGTAGAGTAGCTCACAGTCCACCCATGCCACCAAGACTCCACCTCGAAAGGCCAGGAGATAGGCCTGATTCTCTTCCATTCCCTGACCGTTGTCGGTGAGTACCCCCGTTGGAAATGGAAACGGGTGGATGTTAAACTCGTCCGACTTCCACACCCGATTCAGAACCATCGGTATTGTTAATTTGACTGGGAAGCTCCCGACAACATTCAGATTGGATGGACAGAAAATTGAGCCCAGTGGCGAGATGGGATTTGGATATTCGTAAACCCCCCTAACGTGGGTCGCGAACCAACAATATAGAAGGTGGAAGGGCCCACATATCCTAGGTGTCTTCTTTCCCTTGCTAATGTGCCACAACATCTTATTCAATCTGGTGAGCATCAGAATCACTAGATTGACCTGCCTTCCTGTAGCCAGCATGGATTCCTTGATAAATGAGCTGGGCCGATCCCCCATGTTAGTATCCCTCACTGGTAGGATCCATCCACAGATAAGGGCCGCAATAAATGCCACTGGCCTAACTATCGACTGTTGTTCAGTGCTGACACAGAAACCCCAGGTCTTCCATTGCCTGTCCTCTAAGAGCCTCCAATACGAGTGTTCCTTGCCCCGTTGATCCCCATTCAGACAAGTTCGGGGGCTCATGGGAAACGGTCGATCCTTCGGGAAGTTCATGAATTTCTTGAACCACTTATTAAAGTGGACATCTCTCACTGCTTCCTTGTCCTTTCTACGGACCAGTCCCATCAGTGCCAGCACCAGCCATGGCATATGCTCTAGATCCTGCCATGCACTCATGACGGGGAGGAATTAATCATACATATCCCCCAAGATCGGGACACCTCAAATCTGATGGACATCGCACATACTGATGCCAACCTCCCCATTGGTCAGGAGAAAAGTGTTGGTCCTAGACGACCATTATCTCAACAGCTCCGACATTAGCTCTTTCGGTTGATAAATGTGGGATTGGGAGGCCCATTCCACCTTATACAAGTCCACTTCCCTCGTCTCGGATCCAAACTCCTCGCATGAGGTGCCTACCCAGTAGGCCCATGCCCAACCACTGGTGAAGTTGCTGCCCTGGAGCAGGTCCCACTCATCAAACCACCCCTTCTTAGAATCCCCCAAAACTGCCTTCAGTATGGTGTGGTACATGGGAGGGGATGTCTCCAGTTGCAAGGGCTACCCATAAATTTTGTTCAGGTGGTTGTACAGGCAGTCGGTGGTGCAAGGCGTGAAGTCCTCGTACGCATGATCATTAGCGGCCCTGAACCATTGTCGCTGGCATGACGTGGTCCTGAACTAACAAGCTAGTTTGTCCCTTCTCGCCTCAAGAATGAAGACGCCATCTCTCATCCCGAATCCATACAAGGGAAGATTATTGAACAACAGATAGTTCTATTGGCTCTCAGATAATAGTTACGTCAAAGAATTATGGTCCGAGTGACTTTATACTAGCTCCCCGAGGCCCAGACAGTTGGCCATCACATCCCTCAGGGCGGCATCCAAAAGCACCCCCTGAGAAGCTTCTTGATGGGCCATTTGTTTTTAAGGCTTTGGAAATTTTATAGCTCGGGTCGTGAAGCTGGTTCATAGAGCTCCTTCACGAAACCGAATTGTGGAGCCTGGATGACAAGTACATGTTCGCTTGGCATTGTCGCGGAGTCAGAGAGACGTGGTTCGCCACGAAGGCCGATTCGCGGAGAGCAGACGCGGAGTACATAGAGCTTTGTGAATCGAGAGTGCAAAAGGACAAAGTCATAGAGAAGGGAAAGGAAATAAGAGATTTCAACCCCCCTATTTATAGGCGAAGGCCCTCGAAGCTTCATGGCCTGTCCAGCCCGCGCGGAGCTTCGTGGCGCGTCTAGACAGCGTGGCCCCCGTCCACCTCACATGCCCACATTGCGAGTCAGCACTGCGAACTGCCGATAATTTTTGCGATTTCCCTTAGACTTCTACCCTTGATCCCTCCGCGGCTCCATGTATGAGGGAGGGGGGGGGGGGGATTTTTTGGTACCAAAATATTCGAATAATTGAAAGAAGAAAAAGAGGTCTCGCGCTCTGCCTCGCGAATCCCCGATGCGGAGCCCCCCCAAGCAACGCTGCAGCCGCGAAGCACTTGAGGTGGTAACTATACACGAACGCCCCTGATGTTCGTGAACACACCACGAAGAATAGGAGGCAGTACCTCTCCGCAAACGCCCCTGACGTTCGTGAACCCGCCGCGAAGCAGATGAGGTGGTACCTCTCTGCGAACCCGGTTGACGTTCGCAACCCGCCACGAAGCAACCGAAGCCCCCTTCGCGCCGCGGGAGCTCTACTTCGTGGAGCCTTTTGCCTATAAATATCGAGACCCCCCTGAGCTCTCCGGATGGACAATCCGACCTTTCATCATCTCAGCTCCCAAATCATGATGCACTCTTCACTCTGGGAATCATGAGCTATGCGAGGTATTTTCTCTTCGCGAGAGGCCTCCTCCTTGTCTCGTTTTGAGCCCCTCTTCCGAGAGGGATGCCCATCGCGAAGCCTAAGGGAAGTTGCAAAGGAAGGGGTTCTCCAAGGGGACCTGGGCAGTCATGGAGAATTTATGCTTCATGAAACACCCACCTTGTACACGTGATCCACATGCCAAGGAAGGTTCACTATACTTCACGAAGCACACTGCTTCATGGAAACTTGCTTCGCGTTGCACCTCTGCTTTGCGAGGCAGTGCTCTGCGAACAGCCTTCCACTTCGCAGAGAACCTCCCTATTGCACCTCCACCCCATGCTAAGCCTAGGGAACCACACTTCGCGAAGAACTCCCCTTCGCATGTTCCCTGTGCTACGCAAAGCAACCGAGCTCCGCAAGGCCCCAGCCTGCGGACCCCTCTGCTTGGCAATTCATTCTCCCTTGCGACCCTCCAAGTTTGCACGTTGTGATATCAAAGTCCCCGGAACGATACCAGACATGGCGTTGATTCTACTAAACCTTATTTGCATAGGAACACTAACGACTATTCCTTCTTTGCATAGCCACGCTAACGTGGACCCCTCGATGGTTCGCTCGGTGACCCCCTTCTACACGGCATTTCCAATGCTTTCCCTTCCCCAAGGGGAAGTGGTTACCGATCATGTATGTCCTTAGGGTGCGGAGAAAACCCTCCTCGTCCGAGCTACATGAAGTTAAGCTACCAAGAACCTCTTCCTTAACACATGATTCTAATCTGTGATCTGGCCCCGTGCCTCGCACGCAAGGTCCCCCCGGCTCGGACATTCTTTCCGCCCACTGGTCTCCATAGAGATGGGATCACCCCTCACAAGGGATGGTATCCTCCTTATCAGAGTGGAGATTGTCTGTGGGGAAGGGAAACCTCCTTTGTGTAAGCCCCAAGTCCTTCTTACAGAAGGTAGCACCCATGAACCTCCGTACTTCCCCACCACCAGGGCCAGCGGAGGGCGTGATAGGGAATGAGGAACCTCCTTTATTCAGTCCCAAATCCCCTCTTCCTCTGTACTTTGTCACATTTGGGACTCCATCCTAGAGTATGTCCTGACACCATGGGCTGCTCAATGCTTAAGCCCCTCTTCGCTTCTCACAGACGCACCCTTCGCGAAGTGATCGTCAGGTCTCTGTTGCCTCTTGTTTCTCACACCGAGCACGACTAAAGTGGGATTTGATTAATCATTTACCAAGACAATTCCCTCATCTATCATGAATTTAAACTGTATGCCCTTGTCCAGCATGACGTTAAACTGTATTCCCCTGTCCAGCATGATGTTAAACTGTATGCCCCCATCCAGCATGACATTAAACTGTATGCCCCTGTCCAGCATGACGTTAAACTGTACGCTGTCCCGCATGACATTAAATTGTACATCCATATGAACTATGGGGTCTTTGATCCATGTCAAGGCTTGGTACATAGGAATCCTTCATGGGGTTCAAGCCCACCACCCATCCTTTCTTCACGTTAGGTTCGACCCTCATCCCGCATGACATTAAACAACATTCCAGTCCAGTGGTAAGTTGTTGTGACTATCCTGAACTACGGGGACTTTGATCTATTTCAAGGCATGGTATGTAGGAATCCTCACAAGGTTCAATCCCACCACTCATTGGTCATACCGACCTCCTTCACGTCGGTTCACCAAATTCCACCATGGGCCGCCTCAGAGCGTAAGCCCCAAATTCCACGTCTCGCATGACGTTAAACTGCACACCCGAACTACGAGGACATTGATCTATGTCAAGGCATGGTACGTAGGAAGCCTCCCTGAGGTTCAAGCCCCGTCAACCATCAGACCAAGTTCCTTCTTCACGTCGGTTCACCGATACCCTTGTCCCTCCGGAACTATGTGGACTTTGATCCATTTCAAGGAATGGTACGTAGGAAGCCTTCCTGAGGCTCAAGCCAACCATCCACCTAGGCCAAGTTCCTTATTCACATCGGTTCTCCGACACGCCCTCATCCCGCATGACATTAAACTACATCCTAATCTAGCAGTAAGCCGTTGTGACCCTTCCATTCAGTTGTTCGGACACCCCTTCGTGTCAGTTCAACAACCCCTCATCCCGAACTATGTGGAATTTGATCCATGTCAAGGCATGGTACGTAGGAAGCCTCACGAGTTTCAAGCCCATCATCCATCAGACCAAGGTCCTTCCTCACTTCGATTCACTGACGTCTCATATGAACTACGTGGTCTTTGATCCATGTCAAGGAATGGTATGTAGGGAGACTCCCTGAGGTTCAAGGTCACCACCCGGTCGTTCCGACCTCATTCACGTCAGTTCACCCACCACCTTGGGCAGCCTTGAGTATAAGCCCCACACATCCATCCTGAACTACGTGGAATTTTATCCATGTCAATGCATGGTAGGTAGGAAGCCTCCCTGAGGTTCAATACCACCACCCATTGGTTGCTCCGACCCCCTTCACGTCGGTTCTCAACAACAGAACTACACAGACATTGATTCCCTGCCACATGGATACATATGAAGTCTCTTCGAGACTCAAGCCCGTCACCACCGTCATCTCCACGACTAATCCATTTTATTCCCACTCCATTCCATGTAGCATTCCATCACCCATCCTGATTTTTGTCTGGGCCGCAACATCCCAATGAGATCATGCCACCCCATTCCCCTCCACATCATTCAGGAAGCCGCCCACGGGATGGCTCTGATACGGTGTTCTGTCAAGGGGGTTACTCAATCTGATTCACCCTCATCGGTGTTATGATCAGTCCGATATTTCTCTGTTGGATGTTAAACATGTGGGATACACTATGTTAAACATGTGAAGATGAGGAAAACCTCTGATACATGCCTATGACATATGATTCCCCATGCTCGTTGTGGGATTACTCGGGCTTCCGTACCCTTGAGAATCCCTTTAATAATGGAAAAATACAGACATGCCAATTCCTCAGCACTCAGAAACATTAATGATGCCTCGACGTGACTACTCCCCCAACCGAAGGTTGCATCCCTGACCGGAACCATTGGAATGTCCTGACAGAAGCAGAGTAATTAACCAGCGTCCATGGAAACATGGCACTGGGAAGAGTTTCACAAACAACGTATTATATCTATGATGGAGACCTGGACTAGGTGACGAGTTCTGAGGAGGAATCCACAGAAGGAAGAACCTACATCCCATGATCCCATTCCAATCAAAGAGCAGACGTCCCTAAACAAGGAACAGATGCTGCCCGCCTTTGGAAAGTTGGAATGCAGGGTAATAAAAGCTGCACCTGTCGCGCATCAAGAAGACAGACGCGCACACCTCGAAAAAAGCGTCAGAAATAAGGTTCTTTTTTTATTATTGTGGTGGAGGTCATTAGTAAAGAGATTTCCCAACCATTCACAGTAGTTAGCAAGAATCAGGTGTTCCGCTTCAGGTTCCCCATTGAGGCAGTTTCATAAAAGGAAAAAGTAACAGGTTTCACATGTTTTGGATCAGTAGAGAGTAAATGGTGAAGAAATAGGATAGACCCAATTTGCTCCCCATCCTTAGAGAGTATAGAACGGTCATGATGGTGGTCTTCATCAGGGTTAGAGTGGTCAATTAGCAGGTCGTGGTCGACTTCTTGATTTAGGATTTACAACACTAGGCAATCCAGATGTCATTGGATGTACATTTTTTGTATTTTCAACCTAGGTGAATGATTTTTTGGATTCTAGAGAGATTCAATCCTTCATATCACCATCCCTTTTCCATTATTTTGGACTTGATGTAGAGAGGCTTCCAGTTCTCTTGGCGTTTACTATGCTTGTTGGAGGCCGAACTGACTTGTTGGAAATATGTAGAGATTGAGAGCTAGTGATGGGGAGACACCACTCTTGGGGATATTTCTTATGTTTATGGATTAAAACATATGATTCCATCATTTTAATTTTTTTTTTGTATTCATCTAATGCTATAATGGATTTATTTTGGATGAAGGTGATGTTAATTGATGTTTATGGAGAGATAATATTGTTTGTTGGCGAGTGAGACCATCAGATGGGTTATAAGCATGTTACTTCCTTTCCATACATGGTGGATGAGTTGATGTTCAGTTTATCAGATGTTAAATAGTAGGAATTTCATATGGTTCTTGATGATTACCTTGATGTCATTCCAGAAGAGGTCATACTGTTACCCCCTCAATAAGAGACCGAGTTTGGGATCGATATACAACCAATTGTGTCTATTATGTTGATGTATCCATATAGGATGGTGCCTTATGTGTTGATAGAGGTGTTTATACAGATCAATGGTCTATTGTAATTTTATTTTTTTCATCTGTGTGTGTCACTAGGGGGTGCACCAGTTTTTTATGTGAAGAAGGTTGACAACAGTTTGTGGTCATGTGTAGATTATTGTCATTTGATCAATGTGGCATTGAAAAAAAACTATCCTTTTCCATGGTTTGATAATTTATTCAATCTAGTGAAAGGTGAGAGATGGTTCTTCAAGATTTATTTATGGTCAAAAAATCATCAGATGCATGTAAAGGATGAGGACATCTCTAAGACTTCTTTCCATTTTTACCATGGGCATTATGAGTTCTTGGTGATTTCATTCAGTGTGAAGAATGTTGTAGCTATGTTTATGGGGTTGATGAATGATGTATTTCATGAGTTCATGGATAATTTCATGATGTTCTTCACAGATGACCTCATTGTATAATCCACATCCGAGGAGTCGCATACAGAGCATTCACATGGTGTTTTGGGAGTTCTTCATCGACAAAAGTTGTTTGGGAAGTTGTCGAAGTTTGAGTTTGGGATCGAGAAGTACATTTCATGGGGAATTTTTTATCCTAGTATAATGTAGTTTTGGATCCATCAATGAATGAAAATGTTGTGTCAAGGGAATCCCCTAATATATTATTAGAGGTATGAAGCTTCCTTGGTTTTGCATGGTATTACAGGAGGTCCATAACCAATTTATCTCGGGTTGTGACTCCTCTAAAAATTTTGACCATAAAGGACAAGACAATTTTATGGGATGATCAGTTCCAAGAATCATTTGAGTTACTAAAGGAGAATTTGGTTTGTGACCTATTTCATTGTACTCCAGTAGATGGTGTTAAGTTTTAAATTTTCTATGATTATTCATGTATGGGGTTACGTTCGGTTCTGAGGAAGTAGAGATCATTCATTTATTAGGAGTCCCATTATTTTTTTCTATATGAGCATAACTATGTCACCCTCAATATATTGTTGGATGTAGTGTTGTTTCCTTGATGTTTTGGAGACATGTCCTCATTGGAGAGCATTTCATGGTCTTCTCCAATCATAAGAGTCTGAGGTACATTTTCTCCCAGTGTGACTTGACCCTGCGATAGTGCAGGTGCATGGAGTTCTTACAAGATAAGGATTTAAAAATTTTATATACACCATGAAATGGAAATATTGTAGCTGATGCGTTGAACATGAAGTTGTGTAGTGATGTAGTGTGTGAATTGGGTGACTCTTAGAGGGTGATGTGAGAGATTTCATCATTACATCTAGATAAGAGAGAAGTTGGGGAAGAGGTTCTCTTTTTAAGATGGTGGTGTGGTCATATTTGGTGTAGAAGGTGAAAGAAACCCATTTGGGGAGTCCTAAGGTAGAGGTATAGAAATAAGGAGTTGTTTTGGGTGAGGCCACTAACGTCTAGTCTGAGGATGAAAAATACCAAGTGTTATTTTATGGAAGGATTTTCATTCCTATGGAAATGCGTGAGATAGTTCTTAGAGAGTTCCATTATTTTCCCATAGTAGTACATCCTATCTTGAAAAATATGTTCCAAGCCATTAGGATTTATTATTGGTGTCCTGGGATGAAGCATGTATATTCATAGTTTGTGTCTTGATGTTTGGTCTTCCAAAAAGTGATGGTTCAACCCCGTATTCACGGTGGTTTTCTCCAACAGTTAGATGTTACTTAGTTGAAGTGGGTGTACATCTCGAAGGACATTGTTACCAATGTACCTAGAGTTCATTTAGGTTATGATGCTATATGGGTCAAAGTGGATCATTTGAAAAACCATCCCCACTTTATAGTGATCAAGGAGTTGATCTTACTAGAAGTTTTATCAAGGTAGTATCTGGAGGAGGTTGTGAGACTCCATGGAGTCCTGATCATGATCATTTCTGATCAAGATCGTCATTTTACCTCCAGGGTGTGGATAGGTCTCCAGTATGGTTTGGGTTATCAGCTTTGCCATAGCATTTTTTTCATCCAAAGATGGATGGTCAGACAGAGTAGACCACCTAGAATCTTGAAGACATGTTACACTCTTGTGTACTCCATTAGGGAGGTTCGTGGATGGTTCAAATGACCTTGTTATAGTTCCCTTACAGAAATAGTTTCCACTACACCATCATTATGGTGACATTTGAATCATTTTATGGCTGAACATTCCATTCCCCGTAGTGCTAGACTAGCATATGAGAGTCATCAATTCTTGGGACGAAACTAGTATAGAATATAAGAGTGATGGTTCTGGTGATGCACAAGAGTATGAAGGAATAACCGTATCATAATATGTCATATAATGATCATATGTGGATCCCTTCTAAATTTTTCATTGCGGATCATGTGTTTTTAGGGTCACTCCCCATCAATGGAATTGAAGGTTTGGTCGTGGGAGTAAGCTTTCTCCCAGGTTCATTGGGCCATTCGATGTTTTTTATTACAATGGAGTTATGGCATATCCAGTATCAAATCCCCCATAGATGACCTGGATAAATGATGTTTTCACATGTAAAAAATATATAGTTATCTTCATAAGGACTCTCACATCATCGATTAGGGTGATATTGATGTTGATGGTGATGTGACCTTCAAGGAGCAGTCTTTAGAGATGCATGATCCCTGTTTGAAGGTACTAAGTTGGCAAGTTATCCCCTTGGTTCATGATTTTCGGTGGAACAATGGTGTGGAGGGGATTTAATAGGGAATTTGAATCATAGACACACACTACATACCCTGATATGTTTGATGTTAATATCTTTTTTTTTTTTGTAACGATGCTAGTTTTGTGGTTGTAGACCATTTATGTTTATGATATGTCATTCTCTAGTTGTCTGTTGTGGCTTGATCTCTTTTGAGAGGAATCTACCCCAAGAGAGTATTCTGAATCCGTTTTTAGTTTGCTTGGGGGTTTTCACTACTCCTTTGATTAAACGGTTGAGCTTCATTGGAGGCGGGAGCCTAGAGAGGTATCTCATGAGGTGGATGTTCAGAAGGCACCATTTCTATTTCCTCCCTATTTGGTTTTGGATTCTCAAGGACTAGAATTTTTTGATATGTATTTGATGTAATGGATTAGACCTCTCTGGTCCATTCCTTTGATGAAATATAATGTTTGGGGTATTTTTGTTGGTATAGGTTACTTATCCCAACAATTATCCAAAATTTCCAGTTTTGTGAACAATGTTTCTAGATTGTTAACTCCTTCCAACTGTAGCTGATTCCAATGGTAGCTTGTTCCAATGGTAGATCATCCTAATGGTGACTCATTCAATAACAACTTATCCAATGGTGAGTTGTACAGTGGTGACTCATCCAAGGGATACTCATCCAATGATGACTCATCCAAGGTAGAATTTTTGAGCGGCAACTCGTACAATGAAGGCTTGTCCAATGGAAACACTTCCAATGACGACTCGTACAATGGGGACTCATCCAACGATGACTCATCCAATGGTGACCTGTTCAACGGTGACATGTCCAACCCCAATGGAAAATCTTCCTATAATAAACTATCCAACGTCAACCCACCCTATGGTGAACCTTCCAACGGTGACCCATCCATTGGCGACCTGTCTGATGATGAATCATCCCACATTAACTCATCCTATGGTTACTCATGAATATTGTTTCTAGATTCCTACAATATCACCTCTTTGACATTATCTTTAACTTAAAATTCATTCAAATCCTTATTTTATGGGATTTATGGAAGATCCAAAGCCTATAACTCCAATAATATTTTATTCCCAAAGGGTCTCTATGCCTTTAATCAATTAAAAAGCAAGATCTATACCAGAGCATGCAAAAATGAAAAATCTAAACCATATCATAAACCACTACACCATTTTGATTTTCAAAAGTGTTGAGATATATCCCCCTTGTTATTCCTGCTTGTTTTTACATGGTATGGGACACCAAGAATTATTCCAAATATAGGTTTCATGCAATCGAACTACAGTCCTTAGATCATCTCCCCTTGGAGTTTTCTTGCTATATGCGCACCCCCTATTTCGATGCAACTAGGAAGTGTCGACCAGTCTTCGATAAAAGGTATATTTCACTATTGTGCTTCGGGGTTCCTCTATTTGTTCCTTCTTTCTCCATTCCATTTTATGGAATGTTATCTCTATGTTTCTAATGGATATTTCTCGGATATTGTTTAGTGATGTGGTTCCACGACATCCTTGGGTGGATACAATGTTTTATGAGAGTTGATAATGATATGTTGTGTTGTTCGAGCTTGTGTAAAGAAAATTATAAACCTCTTAACGTATGTGAATAATGGATTCTCTACTTTTTATATGCTGTCATAGAGTTAGTAGGTTTTAGCCCACTTAATCACAATGAATCTAACATAATAAATATTTGAACAAGATTAACAAGTTGGTATCACCTGCCGAGCAATTTTATTGCTTCTAGATTTTCTAGGTAATGTGATATCTCTTGTTTTCTTGTTTAACAAGCCATTCTTGTTAGACATTTTTAATGAACATAAATCCATGATTAATTGTAAATTAATTGGTAAAAGATAAAGAGGCCATATTTAATCAATCTAGTTGTTGTTTCTATAAATTGACGATAATCAAATTGATTTAGTGAACATGTTTAATTGAATTAGTTGATAAAATTGAGTCATGTTGATGCTTTTTTATTAAAGGAATGTCTAATTGATTGTATATTTAATTTGTGACATCATGAAATAGCTATTTGATTAGGTTTCCGATAGTTCGAACTTGGGAAAATGAGTCAGTTAATTCAATATGGAATAATGAACTAGTTGTGTGATAAATATAATGCCTTGTTGGGTACGAGTTACCTACTTTATTATATAGGTAATTCATCTTATGATTTAGAGCATTGAATTTTGGTTGTGTGTAAAGGTTGAATGCCTTGTTTAGGTTTAGGGTCCCAAATACTATGTTGTTTTCTTCCTTCTGTTAGTGTTGTTGTGTAAGCCTGGGATAACAGTGTTTAGAGGGATATTGTGGTATTTGGGGATAGGGAGACCCAATGGTTGTTGTAGAATATGTCACGTATAGTGGTGAGAAGTATCAATTTATATATGCGGGTGTCAGGGAGGACACTGAGGATGATAGAACGAGTTGAAGCTAAGCTTACCTGTTGTCATGAAAGTGGTTTCTATTGAACATGTTGTTTGTATATATATTTTACCACCCCCATTTCATGAGCTAGATGGCCTTTCATAACCTCCTTCCAAAAGAGGTGAAGGCATGTGGGGTATTCCACTTGATTTCCGTGTTTAGATTCTCAATGATGGATGTGTCTACTCTCCTAATATATGTGGAAATGAATGGGTTGGTAGTTCCTTTACTCATAGTGTTGATCCCATTATTCTAGGTAGTTTAGAATGATTTCTTAAAATATATAGAATTATAGAAAAGTGATAGTGGTCTTAATAAATGAATGAATAAATTATGATTAACCCATGGGGTTGGACCTTGCTGGGATGCAATGCTGAGGTTAACAACAGAGGAAATGTGGACTCGGGATGCTTATGCCTAGAGGGAATGGATCATTCTTATAATGATGATGTAATGTAAAGTGGAATCATTAATGGTTAATTAATCAAAAAAGAAATAATTATTGTAAATTGAATCAGATAAAAAGGGATAAGAAATATAAAAAATCTATTTAATTGGTTGTATGATTATAAGATATCTAGTATTAGCAGAGGTTGCTGGGATTCTGAGAGAACTTACCAACAGTTGAGTCTGAGACTACGGTTTTCCCATAGTTTTTTTTGTGAGCTATGTTATACAATGTACTTTTAGTGTTTCTATATGCTACACCACCCTATCGGCCAGGGAAAATCCCACCATGGGGATTCTTAGCCTGGGGTGAATTTTCCCCAAAATCCTAGGGTGAGGATAGATGAATGACTCCCACTTTAGCCCTACCCTCTTCACTTTTTGTAGTTACTAGTTCCAGTGTGAATGTAATTTATTTTTTCCCATGTCTTTGTGTAGAGGGATATAACGACTTAAGGTCATTTCCCAAATATATATTTTGAAAAATGTTTCCTTTGTGATACTATAGGTATAACGTGTATAGGGTGTGATCGATTGAGGATTCTTACTCAGAATTTAGGATGTTATGGCTTATGGAATAATACTAGTTTTATGATACACGTTATGCAGGATGTGGTGGCTCTTGGGAACAACCTAGTTACTTATGGTTGTTTGGTTATGGTGGTGAGATGCACAAAGATCTTGTTGCGGGGCTATGTCCAGGTGTCTTCGGGTTAGGAATTTTGGAGAGAGATGCTCAGGATGTGCGACATTGGGGAAAAGAGGAAAACCAGTGGGGAAGTTGTAGTGGGGTACCCTTTAAATTAATTATCATATTATATAAACTTGTATGCAATACCTAGTGAGAGTATCCATAGTGATGCTGGGAATGTAGTATACCTATTTAGATGATGAGTTAGTTTTTCATTTTGCTCACCGTTCTTTATAATGATTTCTTTACTTCTACATGAGTGGATCTAGGGAAGATCCTAATGAGTATACTACTATACTCACCCTTTGTTATATAAAATATTTTCCAGTTCACTTGGAGAACGTTGGAGATCAGGATTTTTCTACATGATCGGGGTTTTGCTGGAGCAGTTTGGGCTTGATTATCACTATTATTTTATTTTCTTTTGGTACATAGAGTTTTCCCCTTTTAGTTGCAGTAGTTTTTCATGACATTACATACATGTAATTGGGAATTATTTTATATTGAATTCTGAGAAGGATTTGGTTAGTGTCTACCTTATCACTCTCATTTTCACATTTTCTCTTAGAGGGTATTGCATCTCATTGATGTGTTTTCTATACAATTAGTGCTAGTTTCCAAACTAGGGCCCATTAGACGTGGTACATGAGGGTCATTATCTATCTTCTCACATTTCCACCCTAGTAGGGGTACACTTTTTTAAGAGGGGTCCTAAAATTGATCATCATAAAAAATTCCATGAAATCATTGATTGAAACACTACTCTAATTTTTTATAAATTTAAATTATCTCCATAATTTTCAAAAAAAGAAATACTCCTCATTTAATGTATAAATTACATACACTTATACCTATTTTTATTGAACCCAACATCATCTTCTAAGAATGAAAAAAAATATTAATAGTATATCTGAGAATTACAAAATGTTGGAGAGAATATGTTTCATCAATGAGTAACATCCCACTAAAGAATTGTGGTACCTTTTTAGACTCAAATATGTTTTTTGGATTAATTAGACTACATGAGTGAGTCGATTTCTTTAATATTACACCATGTGTATTACCTCAAATATGATATCAACCACTTGTTCATTAATATACATAATATACAACAAGACAAAATTTTGTTTCCATTTTTATCAAATGGGAAATGATATTTATTTTCAGTTTTATTAGTCCCCAAATGATTAATTAGATTTTTTAAATATTTATCCAATCTAGTTGTCACACATGATAGTAATTGGAGAATCCACATATGCTATAATTTCTTCAATTTCTTATTTCTTCCAAATAAACAGATTTCATGATTTAAGGGATACTATTTATTAGTCCTATGTGTTTCTTAGAAAAATGAAATGATATTACTTGTGTGATAAAGAAATGACTGAAAATATAATTAAGAATGATCCACCTCAAGTTGACTCATCACAATACATCACAAAATTCCCAATTCAAAAATGTATATTACAAAAAATTCCATTTATATTTTCTATAATAAAAATAAAAGAAAGAATGTTATTTTTTATATATCAAAGTATTATTCCCAAATATTGTTTTGGTAATTCATTATCATAGAATTATATAGGGATATGAAAGAGTATAATGGATAGTGTAGTCACACTAAGAAGATGGTTAATTAGGTGTGACTTGATTCTACTAAATTATTTTATTTTTTAACTACATGAAAATTCTGTCATCTGTTAGGATGAGTGGATCCTTTATGAATTGAATAATTTTAATCAAATACAACGCACATAATTTTTACATGGTTTGGTTCTAAGAACAAATTACTTACTGTAACCTATTATACAACCCGGTTAGAAATTATTTACTTTATAAGGATGGTTACAACTAGGGACATACAAATTCCCATCAAAACTAAGAGCCATAGTGTTCCACACTAGAGTCCCTCTGGAGAACAAAAGTAATCATCTACACAAGTGACTGTCGATTCCTATATGAGGATCCTTATAATGCATCCCACAATGTTAATTTCATCCAACCTATCTTTTCTAGAGTCCCTCTATATATGTCTTCAACTTCAGAGTCCCACTGATGACTAACCAAATCTTGAGTCACAAAAGATATGATCCACTAATACAATGATCTATTGATATTCCTCTATGATCATTATTGATAAAACCGGGCCATGTAATATTGAAGAAACTTTACACTGATATTATTCATTACAAAATAAAACTGATCACCTTTAGATGGTCAGCTGACTCAATATAACAATTCTTATGATTTTTTTTGTTTCCTTGAAGACCCAACATCCCAAAATATCGAATTAGTCGAGTAGAAAATTATTCTAAAATAATGATTCAGATTTAGTATCATATCACTACATAGAGATTAAACAATATATATTACAAATTCATCTATGTAAACATTAATTTTCGTATAAAAAATGAATTATCACAACAATTTAAAATTTTCAATAATAAAAATTCATAGACTTCATACATTTATGAATGATTTTTTTCATGTTCATACATATATTGTATATTAGATTCTCATTGAACTAGAAAATTTAAATCTTCAATGCCTCATAAAATGTATAATATATTTACACATAAACATTATACATTATCATTATTTCCTCATGTGATTATTTTGTTCTTACTCATATTAATGAACAATCTATTCATAGTATACTTTGTACTTATATCTTAATATCTTTTCCAAAAATGAAAACACACACACACCTGAGTTAATTGAACTTGTATTAACAAAGTGCAATTGAAAAATGACTTTCTTCTGCCTCATGTGCGCATATCATTTTCAAAAAATTGGGTGATCATTGATAAAATATTAATAGTGTTTATTCACAATTAAATTAATTCACACATGTAGCGTTTGAAGTGTCTCTTTCATGAAATTCATCAGGAAGGTATGATTATTGGTATCTTTGTTCTAAATACCTACCAGACGATATGTATATAAAGTACCAGATTGCCTCATATAGTGTCACAATATCAGTTCTTCACAGGGATTCTTTGAGAGAGTTAAACACCTATCAATGGTTTGTGGATCCATCTTCTCGTTTTCATAATATTATCATAATAGATGGTTTCTCCTTTATGATACAAAGGGTTGTGGTGTCTATGTTTTCATTACAAAATGATATCACATATCAGTTTAACTGTACAAAAAATTATCTCTCACATAGTTATTTAATGAAAAATTCCCACCAATACAATGTTTTCACACTCCCAATATTCAGGGACACAATGCATTACATCACCCTTAACAATTAAAAGAATAAGCTTTATTGGAAATTATTTTCTTTCTCCCCACTATATATAATAAGTTTGACCTTAGTTACATATTCTAATAAAATTTTCATGTATTTTTGATCATGTTTATATCATTATAATGTTGATGTGATTCTTGGAAGAATTCAAATTAATAATCAAACAACACTACATGGAGATATCTTAATGATATGATTCTATTGGATGGGCTCCGTGAATAAGATGAGATGCTAGAGTGGATAGAATGGATTGAGATGATCTGATTATATAGTTCATGTTATTTGTTCATTTTTTAATAGATGAAATGTACCATGTACCATGAAATCCTACACCATAACAGACATATAACTCACAATCCTTTTTAATAAAACTCACTTCCCGTGATTGCTAGATATTTTTTACTGACTGATCATATATTTCTTGGCACCACCCCATTCCTTTAGTCTTATCTTCCACCAGAATACCCTACATAATTCCTTACAACTGATCCCATGTGCCTCTATGGGTGTGATCTGCATACACTCTATCACCTTGCTGCCTGGAAGAGGATGTAAATTCCCACCATAGTAGTGATGTTGGTACCTTAGATGGATGATGTGGATGGATTTTTTCAACCAATATTCCATTTGATGTGCAAATCCACATGAACTAAAATTCCCAAAAAATTAAAATATAATCCCTATTTCTTATTCTATTTGGAATTAAATAATAAATTAAGACTCTCTAATTATTCCAATGATTTAAAATTTATGTCAATTTAAAAAACCATTTACACATATATTTTGATCTTCAAAGATTCTCTATAATCATATAAATTAAAACTCATTGACTTTCCATATTATTAACTAATTGAAAAAAACCAAATTCAACAACCACTTGGGAACATCAATCTCCACCTTTGGATTGTTTTTCAATTCCCCCTTCATTTTAAGTTAAATGCTATCTTCTCCCCATTATTGGGAATTATTCAAAAATATATGAATGGGATGAAATTGTCATTTCCAAAATTAAAATATTAATAAAATCATACTCTCTTAGGTCAATTAATATATTGATTCACTCTATAAAAGGACAGAATCACCCTAATAATATCAGTTAGTGACAATTAACCAACTATATGTCTAAGTGATAAAAGCTCTATGTAGAAAAAATGATTTTTAAAATTTATCATCAGTGATGTAATTTAATTTCCAATATGTGTTACCGAAAATGAAACCTCTTATCAGTCATTTTTCAAAATATATTCAAATTATCTTGTCCATGGATCTCAAAATTTATATTAATGAAATTTTAGTTCTAGAATATATTTCCCATTTTATATTTATTTTTTTATTTTATCATAATATAATAAATCTGTTCCATTAAAATTTATTTTTCAGTATTAAAATAATATATTGAAACCAAAATACATCAATTGTGATGAGATTTAATTTCTATGAATTTAGAATTTAGAATTTTCATATTCATACCTCCCTAGAACATCTAATACTCAGAAGTTATCAAATGGGAAAGAAATAATTGATGGGTGATATTTTGTACCCCCTCTTAAGGGATGAAATAAATACTTATTTATCATTAACAACATGATTCAAATAGTATAGAAATATAATTTTCATAACATTTATCAAATCCAAGTCACCTGATGAATACATTCATAACCATCGATTTTATGTATAAAAAAATGTGTATATGTGAGTAAGGTGGTTCTTCAATGAACCTTAGTTAGAGAATCTGGGTTGTGAGTTGCTTCTCAACTAAAAAATCTTCATAAATGAAAAATTATTATTCAAATTTTCTTAAAAATGATTTTCTTTTTTATCTAAATTTTCCAATTTTTATTACTCTTACAAATATTCTAGATTCAAGATCAATAATTCAATATGAACATGATCAGATATCACTTTGTGAGTATACATATTTTCCAAAAATAATTAATCACATGACCTTTCACTTCCATCTATATGAATTCTTCTTAAAATAATAAAAATGTAAAAAAAATTACCTCAATTTCCAGAAAAATAGGACCATTGAAACCAAACTTTAGAAGTCAAAAATTTACATCGTTTAGGACTATTGGTATATTCTTCATCAGATATGTCTTTCATTAGAAAAATATTATTTTTTCTCTTTTGAATAGATTCTCTCTTTTATTCCAGCTTTCATCCATCAGAATGAATATTCATGAAAAATTTACAATGTCACATGATGTGACATTTTCTAACACAATATAAATATATCTTCTTTGGTATGGCATTATTCACATCATTCTTCATAATAATCATTGGTGTTGTTTGTTTGAAAAATTTCTTATTTTTTTAGCATCCCAATACAGGCCTACCATCTATATTTATAACCATTTTTACTTCAGATTTTGTCATTCTATTAATATTAGTAGTTGATTTCTGCATGCTTGGTACTTACCCACCCTCATCATAATGATGATAAAATCTGTTGCAATAATTAGAGGAAGTATCAACGAATTCATATCTATTCTTGATAGACTAATTATTTTAATAATAGTCTTGATTATTTTTAACGGTTTCAAATTCTCTTCATCTTTTATACACATAAATATAGGCATTATACAATATTTATAAATTGAAATATTATTCATGAAATTCATTTCCTAAAAACCAATATTCTATAAATAGTACCATTAATCATTAAATCAGGATTTCTTCTTCCGTAACACATTATGACAATATTTTAAATTTTTCTACTTATGGGTATCCGATTACTTCTTATGATATTTTTTTGGGGAAAAGTTTTCCACACTTCTTCACATACATCATTAATTATTTTTGGGATTCCTGAGAATTTTTTATTACCCATTTATTTCTATATTTAAATGTTTAATATAAACTACTCTACAAGACAATATTAGTACACATAGATTTATCTGTAAAAAGGGTTACCTTCATCAATTAACATGTATTATATTTATCCTTTTATAATCACAATATCTTCATTCGACTGGATTTATGATTTTCAGAAATAAAACTCATCATAAATCAATAATTTATATATCTTTATTTCTTTTAAACATAGTATGTCTCACCTTGTGTCCCACTCATGTTTCCCTACATTACATTTAGTATAATATATTTTATATTGACAGAAATATTTCAATTTTTAACTCATTATATGATTTCTTTCCTTAGTGTATTCATATTCAGAAACTCGTCTTTTTTGAATTACATTTTTCTTCCTTAAAAGGATTTCATTCTCCTTGGTTCATTCAACATAATAATTCTTCGAAATATATTTTTAATTTATAGATGTATTATTCTTATTTCCATGGGCATGGATGAATTATGTTTTTTATAAGGGTTGGGGTGGAAGCCTCATTTTTTATTAAAGCAAAGCAAAGACCCGTTTGACTGGGTAGACGGAGACCCATTACATAACCCGAAGGCCTAGTGGTCATTCAGCCCATTATATGGCCCGTAGGCCCTTTTTTATGGCCCAAAGCCCACTCTGTGAATAGTACTGCTATAGTACCATGTGCTGCTACAGTACTGCACAGTACCCGACACTGCTACAGTACTCTGCTGCCGCTATAGTGACCTGCCACTACTATAAGTGCCCGCCGCCGCTACAGTGCCGCCGCCGCTACAATGCCGCCGCTATAGTACTTCTACAGTACCTGTGCCCCATGGGTTTTGAACCCCCAATTTTCATGTAGAATTAAGTGTTTCTTACCACTAATCCAAACCCCAACTACATGGATAACATATGTAATAAACATTTATAAAACATATTTATTACCTACATTACCTAAAAAATTCTTGAATTTCACGTGAATAGTTTATTATTTCAAAGAGATATTATTTCGTCCTTCACTTTCACAATTTTTGTCAGAGTGTTGGATATGTAAAATTTTTTAGTCAATGTTTAGTCCATAAAATTTACATCTTCACTGATATATAATTTTTTAATTCCAATATACTTAAAAAATCTATTCATACATGTGACCACTTTATTGGGTACATTATTAAGATACTCCCTTATCTCAAAATTAAGAAAATCATCATCATATTGTGATATGGATTCATCCTAATAATAATAAAATAATTTTATTGGAAAATTACCACTCTTAGTGTCTTCATATTAGAGTTTTTCTTAATCATTATTTGATTTATTCTTCAACATTCTTGCCACTAATTTATTCTTTTTTTTGTCTTGAGTAAAACATAAAAATTCTTAACTGCTTCCATTCAGATAAAATTTTACATCTAATGAAATAATGAATTTTCCTCAAACTTGAATATTTATTTCATATAGTTCTAATAAAAAAACTAGAAAATTGATGTAGATCCAACTAAATATGTCTTTCCTCTTAAACTAACTGTTGATTCCAATGTATCGTGCAATCATAATGAGTCGGAGGTGAATGAGGTGTGATATTTTTTAATAAAATATTTTCATATATTTAACCCCCTTAAATCATTTTTCACATTTTAGGATGAGTGGATCATTTATGTAATTCCTAAAGTAAATGAACCTCACAAAACATAGTTTTTAAGAGGTGAAATACTAGGACCAACGTCCTTTCTACAATTGGTTATACCCCCCAATTACATATTACTCACCATATAAAGATTATTAATACATGGGAATGTAATATTCCATCTGATAGTGTGTCCCAAGATGTACCACTCTAGAGTCCCATTAGAGATTACCAGTTACAACCTACAAAAGTGACTTTTCAGTCTCATAAGAGGAAATTTATACTTCTTCCCACAGTGTTACCAGTATGTCTCTAGCCTTCTTGAATGTCCCACTAGAGAATTATTATACTTCAGTGTCCCACTTAAGACATCAAAACTATTGAGTCACACAAGGTATGGTCCACCAAAATGATGATAACTTGATCATTCTCCGTAAGAATTCTCAATCAAAATGTACTATATGCAATTCATGAACCTCTTCCGATATTGTTTTATTTCTAAAATGAAACTGATCAATAATAGATAGTCTTCTTCCTTATTACAACATTTATTGGGAAATTATTTTTTTGCTAATGAACCAACCTCACTGAGTTCTACATAACTCAGATGTAAAAGTATTCAGAAATAATTCTTTATCTTTATTCTCAAATAATTTCACACTTATTAAGAAATACATATTTCATATGCATTTATTACAAAATTCATGCTTGTATAAATAATTAAATGTTTCTCAACATAAAATGAGTAACACTAAAAATTTATAGACTTAACATATCCATAAAATCATTATTTAATGTGAATACATATTTTGTATATTGAAAACACTTTCCACCACCTCATTTTCTTCTTCACTGCCTCATAAAATGTATATTTAGTCAGAACAAGAGGATTATATTATCTCCATGATTCATTGAGAGATCTGAATGGGATTAATCACATTCAGGCCCAAAATATTCAAAATATTCATTTTCATTCCCCCTCAATCTATATTCACTGAAAAATAGTACATACACACTAAATTTGTTCTATGAAAGTGTATCATTCATGTGAATATGAATTATTCCTTGCATCATACTCGTCTGGACAAATCCTTCTCACAAAATTAGATGCTTACTATTCATATATTAACATTCTATGATCACAATTATGAAGGGTTTTAATGGAGGAGGGATGAGCCCATAAGGGGCTCCGCATCCTAGGGTTTCTTTCTTCCTGTCTCCACCTTCATATTTTCCGTCTCAGATTGGTGGCATACCCTCTCCTTGGTGCTAATGTTTGGCATGATCATGGTGTGTGGCCCCTCTTTTAGCGGCAGCGTCCTGTGGCTTCGCGGGCTCGTCCACTCAGCCATGATCACCATTGATGGCTCTTCTTCTTCCCCGATCTGGCTAGTGTTTCCATCGGCGACACGATGAAGGTCCAGTGGTCAGGTACCAGTTGCTGTGTTTTGAGGGCTACAACCTCGTTTTAGTGTCGGCTATGGGTCCATTGGGAGGATTGTCGTAGTCTTCGAGTGCGGTCTTGAAGGCGGCAATGGGATTGAGGTTCTACTTGCGGTGAATCCATCCTTCTTTGGTGGCTTCCAATTCGGTTAGGTGTTTTCGTTTTTTGTTTTGATTTGGTATGGTTGTTAATGATTTTTGGTGCATGTGATTTCGTCTTTGCGGTGATTTTTATGCGGGTTTCTATGTGATTCAATGTGATCCAAGGTGGCGAGCATGATTTGGATAGATTCGATCGTGATCATGGTTGTTCCCTTCTGTTTGTTTCATGTTCTGGTTTTGGATGTGTCAGCTTTATGTCTTACAGTTGATGTTCTATTTGGGTGGATTTTCATTGTTGGTGAAGCTGTGAAGGTTTTTTTTATTTGGTAGTCTGGTTGCACCGTGCCATGGAACCAAATCAATAGGGTTAATTCATTGAGTGATGAATTAAGAAGGAACTACATTTCTATAGTATAAGGGTGCAATGTATCATCTTGCATTGGTTTAGGGATGGCTTTTAACGAACATTCTATAAATAAACACTTTAGAAGAGGACCCTAGAAGGTTATTTCATAGTGTATGACTATTCGGATTTGGTAGTTTGAGAGGTTATGGCTCAGCCATCGGTTTTAGGCCCGTGCACTTCTGCGCAGGACAACGTGCTGAACAATCATGAAATGGTGGAGGTTTTCCATAATGATTTTGCTGCCGGGTTGAAGCATTTCTAAATAGTATTGTTATGGGTTGTGGTATTCATTTTTTTGATGTCTGTACGTGTTGAAGTCATGTGTGGTTCCCCCCTTTATCCTTAAAATGGTGTTTATCCAAAAACAAATAAAAAATTAGGTCGTCATGCCATTCAATCAGTATGCACTATCTCTTTCCTGAAAACCATCATGAAAATATAATGCAAGGGACCTCAGTGTGTCACTCAAACTACTAGATATGATTGTAAAGTAACACACCAACACATATGGATTTTTATTATAAATTATTCATAGGTATAAATGGAGAGTTTAAAATACATTTATATGTCATGAAAATCACTCTTATTTGTTGCATAAGATTACCATGAGAGAAGTATTGTCATTCTTGAATAAGAGGGTTGTAGTGTCTTAGCTTTCTAATAAGAATGAGAGAACATATTAGTAAAATGGAAATATAAAATAATCCCACCATTGATTATTGTTATACATAATCCCACCAATTCAAAGTGTGAACACTTCCTCACTTCATTCACAAAATTCATTATGTTATGAATTTCTATTATAGGAATCATTATCATCAGAAATTCATTATTCAAACCCTTGTACATCCTTATTTTTTCCTTTTTTATACCATGAAAATTAATTTTCATGAATTTTTGATCAAGTCGAGATCATCAATAGGATGAAATTATGATTCGAGGAATTGATCTCAATCATAAGATAACAAGGTATAGAGATATCCTAGTGAACTCGTGCTCTCGGATGTGCACCAGGAAGAATACAAGATGATGGAGTTGACAAAACATCTTAAGATGATCTGATCTAATGTAACATGTTCATTAGCTGTTTTTAATGTGTAAGAATAGTACCTTGAACTTGGATATCCCGAATTTAAATGAACTTAAAAATAGTAAACCTTTTTACTAGTACTCGCATCCTAATATGTCCAGAAATCAATGAACTACAATTCCTTTATTCACTGACAATGCCCCACACATACTCTCCTGTCCTCTTTTGTTCCACCTTGAATGGTGGATAGTGACTGATCCCATGTTCTACTATGAGAATTATACACATTCTCTATTCATCCGTTCTACTTCAGCTAAGGTTCCACCTACAATACTTAATAGTGGTGCATGTCCCTTAGCTGGCTGGTCTGGATGGATATTTCTTGTTAACAAAATTCCATATGAAGTGAAAATCTAACTATACCATAATTACCACAAAATCAAATTATAAACCACAACTCCCCTTCTATTTATAATTTAATCATCCAGTCCAACTCTTTAATTCCTAAAAATTTGTAAAAGTTATGTTAGTTCAAACAACCAATGAAACGTGAATTTTGAACATCAGAAGAGCTCTAAAATCGCCACATTTAAAACTCATTAAAATTTTCATCTTATTAACTAACTGAAAAATTATTTCATATTTAGTAAACCAATTGGTTTATTCAGATATCATGGAATGAGGTGACATTTTATATTCATTTGAGTGGAAGTCAAGTACAAAAAACATATAATTATCTATTTATAATGTTTCACATCATCCTCCTAGACATCCTCATCTTTTGAAATCAACATTTGGGTGGAATTCACAACTACTATAGCGTTTAAAAAACCCTTTGAAATGGTTTCGAAATCACTATTAAATATTTAGTATGACAAATAATGCCTAATACTAAAGTTTTATCTCCTTTAAAGAAATAATAAAACATCAAACTCCCAAATTAGAGTCATTTAAAAATCAAAACATAGGCATTCATAAAACTACTTTCTTCAAGAAATTTTCATGTGACAAAAAATTATATCATCCAAATATATTGTTACTAGCATCCACTGCTCATTCTTCTTCTTATTTTGTAGGTTTATATCAACCACACCTCACTCAATTACAAGTATCATTATTTAAGGTTTCTATCCTGAGTATTTAGGCGTTGTTAGTCATTTTATCAAATACAAGGAAAAAATAGAATTTTTTTTCTACATCAATGGGAAATATATATACTATTTTATATAATAACTAACATAAATTATTCCATTCAATAATATTGATTTTAAATCTATTTGATAAAATTAAAATTCTCTTTTGACACTAATATACCAATAAAATATAAATGTATCATAATAACCCAATGCGGAAGGATTTTCATCCATATATTTTCCCTTAATTTAGTAATATTATTTATAAAACAGTTGGTATTTTTTCATTATCAAAATTACATATACATTAAAAAATTTTAAAATATCATCTTCCCTAATTATATTAGTATTCTTTATCCTTGGAATGACTTCCAAAGTCTTTTTTTCATCATTATTTTTTGAAGTTCCTCATGCATCATCTTTTCCAAACAGTCATCACTAGCAGCTTATTCAATTATATTTTATTCAACCTAAAAGAATGTGATGTTTTATTTTTTTAAATAGGGTAGTCTGATCACAATTTTTTTTGTACATATATATATTTCTTGGATATATTCTATTTTTTATTAGTTTCATATCACTAGTAATCTTGATCAACAGTTCCCTGAACTCCACCTAGGACACATATATCCTCATCAGTTTCCCTTATAAATAATAACATTCTCATGGGAAATTAACATCCCTGAAAATGATATCTTGTAATTTTATTTTTTATTTTTCATATTTTTATCATCTCTTACATCATTGAATTCAATTGATTTCCAATGAAATTTATTATAGAAAATGTATTATTCTCTTTTGGAATAATATCATTTGAAAATTCAATAATCTTCACTATATTCTAATTTTCCATTCATTTCCATCTTATGAATAAATCATTTACAACAAAAAAATAATAATTAATTAAGTGTGGGCCTCATTCGATAGAGGATATCATTGGAATTATTTTTATTTATCAGACAATAGAAATACCAATTAGGGATGTATATTGAGGTGATAAGCACCTCATATAATGATAACCTAGGTACAAGATTCAATATAAGTATAGGAAAAAAAATATTTCTTATGATTTTGTTATAACTGTAAAATAATATATTTTATTTCAGAATACTCACATGAAACACTTGATATTGGATATAATTATTTAATAAATATCAATATATTTTTTTACAAGTTTCATGACATTTTAATTGAATAGATTTTATATTTTTACACAAAATCATAATTTTAACTTCTCTATAACACTGTGTAATGAATCTTAATAAATTGGTTTCTTTTTACCAGAAAAAACCATTACATTTTGAAGATTTCATCAAAATAAGTTATAATATTATTTTTTTCATAGGATATAGGTATCATGAAAACACATACATCTTTAATAATTAGTTTGAGTAACATTGAATATTCTCAATTCATTGACTGATATATTTTTTTAAGTAACATAACATTTTTACATGTGTCACATGTTTTAGTTTTATAACATGTTATTTTTAGATGTTAACTATCAAAAAAATTCTTATATATATTTTTTTATAATTTTTTGCTCAAATTTCCATGCTACTTTTTCCATAATGATTTTTCATCATCTATAGAAATCATGAAAAAATGACCTCACCATCAAGGTGAAGTATATATTTTGTATCTTTACCATAATAAGTATCTAAATCATATAATTCCATAATATTTCCAGGCTCCATAATGAATTAAATTTCATTTCATGATTCACATAGATTTCTTATACTGAAAAAATGTGACTATGACCATAGATGAAAATAATATTTTTTATAAGTGATCCATCCGACGAACCATAATCTTTCTAGAGCTAATAATTTCTTATCAGTTATCACTTCCAAACTAATTATCCTATGAATATAATAGTTGATGCCATTGAGGGATTTTGTTCATATGAGTTCCACAAATGTTTTATAGAATACAAAATAAGAACATATTCCTAGATTACAATTAAATCATTTCCAAATCGACCTCTTATTCATTTCCACATTCGATTAGCAGTTTCTTCCTAACATATTTGATTTTTAAATTAAATTGAACCACTAAAAGATCCAAATAACCATCTTATTCTATTTTTTTGTGAATTTTTTTTATTAATCATGTTACAGGTTTTTTATAGATATTTCCCTCCATTATTCCTAGTCTTCTTTTCCACCCATGGAGAAAAATAAAGTTACATGTGACAATAAATATAAAAAAAAATTTATATAATTAAAATTATAAAAAATGAAAATCATCTTTTGTGTTTCTGATACTATTTCTTTCAAAATTTCCTCTTTGTATTATAACATTCTTTTTGAGATTGTCCGATAATTGCATAACATATTTTTTATTTCCCAATGAATTATCATAACCATTATTTAATTTTATTTATTTTGAAAATACACATTCATTTGGGGTGTTGAAAATTGAGGACTACCCTCACAATGGTTTTCTTTATCATTATATCAAACTCTAAAATTGTTTTACCACTGTTTTCTGAAAAAATAAACCTATGAAAATCCACAGAACTATCAATAAATTCAAAATAAAGATTCTTAGTTTCATTAATGGATGGTTTTAAAGGAATCTCTTATGTTATAAAATTTGTGAGAAATCATTATTTATCTATCATTTTTGAGATCCACGTAGTAAATTCTCATTCATGTTCCTCAAATATTTTGATCCTTCACCTTAGAATATTGGTCATACCATATATGATCCTTGTGAATTCATTAAAATTGATATTTATATCAACTTAATTATCCATATTACCTATAATTATATATTTAAAAAATTGACTTTATAATATTAATTTTATCTTATCAGTAATCTGTTGTTGAGTTTAATGCTTTGAGTCACACTCCAATCAACTCTTTTTATTGTTTTAGCTCTCTAAATGTCAGATTTTTCATTTGAATCTATATATTTAGAATCAATAAAAAACAATCCATTAATTCTATAATCATCACCATAGAGGTACTCCTATTGGATCCTATTGATGAAATCCTCTAACACATCTTCATTAATGTAACTATAGTCACAACCTCCTCATGTTTTTCATCATATATGTTATCATAGTCATTAAAAATCATATTTCTATTCATAAATAATTTTTATTTCACCATTATTTTTCTCTTCATTTATTTAAATATTTTCTTCCAGGATTAATCTTCTTTTTCTTCATCAAATTCTGATGCACAATGGGGAACTAGATGTACCTCTTTTCGGCATTAGGTGACCGAATGTCAAAGGATTCAATTGAATTTAAATCTTTAATTCATATATTCTAATAATAATATAAAAATCCTTTGACCAATTTCATTATCATCAAAATGCTCCATCAATGATATTTTCTTAAAATATTTAACTAAATACTCTTTAGAAATATACTTTTAAAATTGAATCATTGTCTTCTTTAATAACATAATAATTATTTAGGTTTCATTGTATGTCCTCCATTTTTTTATATTATAAAACAAGGTCAACAGTCACTATGAATTTTACATTAAAAAATGTATTTAATATTCAAAAAATAATTTGGAAAATTTCATATTATTTGATATGTTATTGAAGACCTTTCATGTAAAGAAATAGAATATTTATTCCACCATTAAAAGAAACTATCATTTTATTTTGGCTCATTTTATAATTTTCACACTTACTCAACAACACTCATTCTTCTTTATCACATACATTTGGGTATTTTTTATAAATATTTTGTATCTTCTATAATATATCATGAAAAATGACTCATGAAATAAATATCATGTATATATTGTTATAAAATATTCCCACTAAGGAAAGTGTGACTATGGAATCCATATCCATGTCATTATTATATTTATCTGATGACGAAACACATTCCATTTTAGCTTATATCCCATGAATATTTTCAACATACACATCTATTCTCAATGATCTAATATAACGATTCATTCATGTATTCCACTCATTTAGGTCATTTCCATCAAAATGGTAATGCATTTCTGGTTTAAATTTGTTTACACATTCACCATGCTTCCAAGAGAGAATTCATCCTACAAAAACTTGTAAATTTTATATGAAAATATACCTTATATATATTTAATAGGTTTAGTGTTTTCTAACAAACCCTCTTGGTCTAAAAATATCACATCAAATAAATAAGGAAATATTATTCATCATTAATAGAATCTATATTCCTTATATAAATTAATTATTATAGATTATCTATTGATTATCAAAATACACCATTTTGGTGGAATCACATTATTGGGTGTATTTAAATCTTCCAAAAACTCCCTCAAAACTCTCACAGTTACTTTTTTGATTATGACATACATGGACTGAAAAATTCCCCTTTTTCATTCAACACTAATTAAATTCCCATATCCTCATGATTTCCACAATAAAAATAAATGTTTTATCTATAAAATCGTTAAGATATTTTTATAATGTTCTTCTAGAAAAATAATCCATTTCGATATATGAAAATAAATATTTTTTTCTATAACTTGACTTCTTTTTACATATCCGAACAAGACTCCATCCATTTAAATAAACATATTCCATTTACAATATTATCATTATAAAAAAATCATATCGACCCACAACTTTGGAAACCATGTTTTATAAATACAATCATCATGAATTCGATGAACCCTCTACAACACATTTCTCATTTTTACAAGTTAGTGTGCATAATAATATTCAAGCAATAAAAAATACATCAAAATTATTAAACTAAAATAAAACATTACATAATATGCCTCCATTAATTCTAGATATGATAATGTCCAACCATGATGGTTAAAGTATTAACCACTTGTTATTATTAATTAATCCATTCATAAATATTTCTTCTTGTGAACACTGTCGAAAAATATACAATGAAGTGATCACTACATATATATAATTGAAGGTTTACACAGATTGCATGACGTTTATGAAAAAAAATTATGGTTAAAATTTCCCTTCGTCTTTAAAAATCCAAAAAATAATATTTATGAAATAATCGATTTTGGTTACAATAAACTCATTGATGCTTATAATTCCATAAAATGATGGTACAGAAAAAGTGACCAATGATTAATCTGAAAAAATTGATGGTTAAGTAATATAAGAAGAAGTTTACCCATTCATGATTACCATTCTAAATTATAGGATTCTTATTGAAATAGAAATCATTGAAGATTCAATATAATTTGATACAAAAACACACCACTAAAAAAATCAATATAGGGGAATAATATCAATTATAATTCATGTTAATTCTTCATAATATAAAAAATATTAAATGAAGTTTAAATATATAAATTCACCAATCACAATTAGCTTGTTAAAAAATTCATTAAAAATAAATATTCTATTATAATATGAAGTTTTATATCATTAAAAAATTTACATTTAATGTATTAAGCTAGAAGATAACGAATTTATAAATGTATCTCCACCTATAATAAATATTCATTTCTCTAAAAATAGTTAATATTTAATTAATAGAAAATAAATAATATTTGTACTGATTTTTAGGAATTCCCCATGAACTCCATTTGGATAAAAAAAAAATAACATGAATTTTCATGACATTAATATAATGTTCCTAATTTAGTTGTACATATTTCTAGCCTCCAATATATTCAATTTTCCAAAAATTCCTTCATTTATTTTTTATATGACTATCATAAAAAATAGTAATAATAACAATTCTGGATGTCATCATTCATACAAAACAACTATCCCAAAAATATTTTACATTCAAAAATGACAAGCCCATTTAATTAAATATATAGATCATGTTTTAGTTTTCATGCTCTAATTATTTTGGTTCTATAAATGATATATTTAATTGAATAAGATAAACATAATTATTTACTTATTCTTGTAATACAAGCCTTTACATCATAAAAATATTCAGATATATAGTCATTTATATTACCAAGATTTTGTGTAATTATAAATTAATAATAAATTCAATTATTTCTATTAATTTCATAGTGAATATTGGTATAAGTATATATATTTTTTCTATTTCATCTAGATAAAAATAGTTTATGTAATCATTGTTATTATCATGAATTTGGTTGAGACATTCCTAACCCATAGCGATCATTCAAAAATAACATTTAAATTAATCAACATCAAAAAATATATTTTTAACTCTAAAATCATGTATATAAAATGTATTTTTAACATTATGAAGTGAAATGTATAATTTTACATTTTTTTTAAATAAATCTACGTTTTGAACAATAATAATAACACATAATTTCATTAATGTCATTTAATTTTCCTTCAATGTATCTTTTTAATCATAATAAGTAGAAAAATTATCATGAATATTAGCAAAATAAGTAATTTCAAAATCTGAATTATATCATAACACTTAATTATGTCCCATATTATGTATATTATATTTTTTATTTGGGTACTTAAATTATATTATAGAGTTGGAATTACCACTTGAATATTAATTTAACGAATAATTTAAAATATAGTAAGCATAACAACCAAAAATTTAATCAATAGATCTTCCACTATTATCTCATAAAACACATAAATCACACTGAGAACCTATTAAAAAAATATTCTCATAAATGAATAATGATACATTAGTTATAAAACTAACCAATAATAATTCCCAATATTATAGTTGGATAATACATAGAAAATAAGATAATAAGAATGGGAAATTTTGATTCTTCTCGATCCCCTAGAATGTCAACACTGGATAACATAGAAGTGTAAATAAAACATTATTTCAATAATAAAATATTCATTTTGAATATGTAATTATATATATTACCAAAAAATTAAATAGAGGTAAATTAATATTAAATCTAATTAGTGGTATTTATAGAAATTAATGAACATTTACCATCACAGTAGTAAACTAATAATTTAAATATAAATCATGTTGTTAGGAATTGTAATTTTTTCATTAGAATAGTAACGTTATCTATACATGTATAAAATAAAAATTAGGTATCTTAAATACTAAAATATGATATATTCTTATCAAGGTATACGTAAATAAATTATTTATATTTGAAAAATTTTGTGTAGAATTTTTTGTAAAACATACATTATTATTTACACAAATATAATAAATATAATTATATAAAAGAAAACTTAATTTCATAAAATAAATTAATAAATTAATAATATATTATATTATAATTTTATGATACCGTAAATGTTTTTTCAAAAGGGCTGTAAAATATATTATAATATTAAATATGGTATAATTGAAAAACTAATTATTTTATTTAAAAATTATATTTCTCATATTTATAAAATTTTATTCATTAAATTGATTCCATTTTGAAATCAATATGTTTAACTATTGTTTGAGTGATGTTTTTGATTTTTTCTAAAAATTAGTTGATATTTTTGTGAATACTGAAAGATGATAATTTATTATATTCTTCATTATAAGGTAAAAACAATAATTTTCCAGTATTGGATAGTTTATGCATGATTTAAGAATAAATTGGTTTAAAATATACAAAAATATGTAGAATATTTAGACAAATAAATAAAAACAATTCATATTCATGAGAAAAAAATAACAAATTAATCAATATAAAAATCAATATTATACCTAATTATCCTCCCAATAATCTTCCCCATTTACAAAATTTATTGGTCTCAACTAATGGAAAATCCCACGTTCCATAAGGATATTTTCAAAGAGATGACATTCAAGAGGAAAAATCATTAATCCTTATATTTTTATTTCTTTTCATTTCATTTTCTCCTATAACATCACATATCCAATGATTTATGATAACTCTATTGTCTGATATATTTTATAATGTTATTATTTTAATGTAATATTCACAATAGAATCTTTTCTCTACCACTTTTATTTTTAAAATGGAAACATCATCTGTGATATTTCGTTTATTGCCTCTTTGGACGATGTTTCTTAGTTTTCCATTAGCACCTTCACCGTTGATCATAAAACAATTTTTGTGGAGGGAAAAGATTTTAATATTTATATAATAACTTTTTTCTTTCTCTCAAACTAATATTTATATGTAATCTTAAATAAAATTAATCTCTTTCCCGATGATCAAAAAATCATAAAATTAAACTACACATTTATCCTTAACATCCTATCAAATGATTCATCCAAATAATATAAAATTTGATATTTGAGGCCATTTAAAAATTTAAAAGTTCAATAATACTATATAATATAACTCTTGGATAATGATTCCTATTTTAGAAGAACATATATAATTATTTACAAGTAAAACGACCTTGTATCCATGAAAACGAATGATCCTGGAAGGATGAAATTGATATTTATAATTCCTAGAAATGAACCTAAATATACACAATAAAATAACAATAAATAATATATATATATGATAGGTTATTTTGTATTAATTAATGAATATAATTTCTTTATCTAGGACATTAAATGCACGTGAAGAACACATTCAGTCATAGTGTAAGGGATTTCTCTGAGACTCTAATTTTCTATTGTGTTTCACTTTCATTTTCATTTCCCCAATTTGACCCCCTAATAATTCTTATATACTTCTAATGTATTCATTGTATATGTACCACACATATTTAGGTATCTCAATTCATCTTTATTTTATGTGGAGTTACATGGTTAACAATATTCAGTTCTCAATTCCACTCTATAAGAACACTGGAATAAAGGGCGCATCCTTTTTCCTAGAAATTTTTAACTACCCTATATAATTGTATTTTAATACTCCATTATTTTTATAAAATCAATAAATTTATCATGAAAACAAATTTATTTAATTTTTTGTTTTATGAAAAAAAATTATACCATTATCCTCTTTAAAGCCTCTTAATTCATTTTGCTAAAACTACACTTAAGTTTAAAATTTATAAAGTTATCTAACCACTAATTTTAATGTTTTCACATAATTTGTAATTAATTATTCATGTTATATTGTTATTTGTTAAATTATTAATGTCCAATAATTATTTATGTCACTTCATTCAGGAATATCATTTTTATATTCCCTTTGGATATAACTTATGTAATTATTATGATACTTGATTCATTCCATGGGTCTCTATTTTTTATTCCATGTGTTTGATTCTTAGTGTGGAACACATATTCTTGATTATGTTAATATGGGTTAATATAGATAGAGATCCAATGAATTGGTAAAATTTTGTCCTCTTGGGATATCTTGTATATGATTAGGGAGGGAACCTAATCCATTATGGGACTTTTTCCACCATGTGGGATAGTCGTAGCAGTAATCATTGACTCATGGTTATGTCATGTTATATATTTCATTAACATTCCAGTATGTCAATGAATATATAACTAAATATTCTATATTTTATAATTTCAAATGTTTATATATTATCAATGACTTTTATGTTATCATGATATACATTCTTTCACAAACCAACCCAAGTTTACCCTGAACTAGTCACCAGAGCCAATCCGCAGCAAGGCTTGAGAGGCGTTCCCCATCTTCTCGGGAGAACGAATATTTCTTTGTCATTTAATGATTATAAATGGTAATGATTTCTCCCAATGAAAATAAACTAAGCAGTAGAAATAAATAGAATAATACAAAAATGATAAATGAAAGAAAAAAAATGAAAGGATGAACATCAACAATACTAACCTATCCATGAATAAGAATCCAAATAACCTCGTTGGTTACTCTCTAATACCAAAATCGAACATCACCCAAGGCAACCAAAACCAAGATGAAACCTACAGTAGGAAATAAAAACAAGAAAACACTATAGGCTTGAGTATTAAAACTCATTGGGTGTTCCCAACAAACTATTACCAAAGAAATACTTCGAAATAAATAATTTAATAATTTTAGGTTTGAACTACATTATAAAAAATATGGATTTCACATAAACATTCAATTTCTAAAACAAGTAATAGTCCTTTCCCCTTTTCAATTTAAATCTTGTTTAATGTTTATAGAAAGAGGGTGCATTAAATTTTAAAAACATTTTCACATTCAATTTTAAAACCATATTTAATTGTTAATCAAGGGGAAAACCAGACACAACACCCAACACAAAACCAGTGAAATGGAAAATTTTCACATGAGAGCCAGTAACAGAACTATGCGCCTCAATCGTTACCCCATAAAAAGAGTGATGTAGGAATTAATGGTCAAACCTAGGAGCTAGTGATCAATCCAAAATGTGCTATACACGGGACTCATCCAGAAGGAATTCCCTACTCAATGGCGTCGTAAACGCCCTAACTCCCAACCATCACCCATCCCGGCCTACTCAAGTGGCCCAATCCAATAGAAATGATAACCCATGTATCCATATACAATGGTCTATGATCTAGTGTGTAATCTAAACTTGTGCAACCATCGTTCATAGAAAATTCACTTACTATACTAGGTTCCCATGGAAAGTACTAAGTGGGGCGACTATCGACATTAAACAAGAAACTAATCTCAAGAGAAAGAATCACACACAACAACTCACATAACAATTCACCCCCAAACAACCTAACGATCTATCCCTTGAGGGTTTTCAAAACATCTCCCTTTTTTCAAGGGCCAAATGTGCCTTATGTAACTTTAAAAAAGACATATTTTCCAAAGGGAAACCAATATATTTGTTCAAGGGTCAAAATAAAACATCATTCATCAAATCAAAACTACATTTGAAAATTCATGAATTATGATCAAAGTCCAAATATGAATTTTTCACCATTGTGCAACTATTCACCAGGAAAGAAAAAATAATAATAATAATCTCAGTGTAATGAATAGAAATAAATAGCTTCGTTTACATCAAATAATTATTACAAAAATTAATTATCGAATATTATATCCCATTTATCCAAAATCAATTAAATATAAAATAATTATTAAATTCAAAATTTGAAGGTAGGTGGAGTGGGGAACATACCTTGACATGAAGCTTGATCACAACAATGTGACACGCCTTGATCACAATAATTTGACATGCCTCGCACTCATGGAAAGGTACCCACGACACGATGACTACAGTGTCATGGAATTTATCTCACCAACACTCTACAACAACCCCAAAAAGAACTAAAAGCATATAAAAATTCATTTAAAATAATAAAAGCATATAAATAGCACAAATAACACCACGTCATGTTTAAAAAACATAGCTCACACCATTTGAATTAGATTATAATACACTTTAGAAATTTATAAAACTATTTTCAAAGAGTATCCCTAAACTTTAAACACCTAAACCCCTTTAAAAACCTCTTTTATGATCAACCAAACATCCTCAACATACCAGAATAGAAAACACATGACTTGCATATTCTAAAAAACTATTAACAGAATTTCATGAAAAGATATTAAACATAAAATATCGGGTTTCCATCAAAACAGACCTTATTTCACTTAATCATGGAATAAAATATCGAACACAAACTAAAATATTTTAAAAACTAAATTCTAACCAATATAATAATTCACAGCACACACTAATCTAAGGATATTAAATTCAAGAAATGAAAAATGCATGCAATCAATGTATTTCAAATCATAATGGGAAAATGAAATGGGATCCTACCTCAATTATTGGACGACTTCTCAAAACTAAAGAAAAATATCATTCTCACCTCAACCGCACACTTGGGAAGCTAAAACCAACATGAGCATCAAAATTTAAAATACAATTTGAAGAAATAAACCATAAAAAATTTAACCCAAATGTATTGGGTTTATCTAAAGAAAAACTACTTACCAAGAATGGTGGAATAAAGAAATATGACTTTGAAGGGGTGGATGACCGTGGGTTTTCCGAAGAAGGGGAGCTCAGTTGCGGTTTGAGTGGAGTGACATAGTTAGATGACAGGAGAGGGGGAATTAGGTCGGACGGGGGGGGGGGGGGGGGGGTGGGGGGTCATGCCTGCTGGTCATTGGAGAATGTCACATAGTATGGGAGGGTGGTGCCGACATGGAGATCCTACGGGGGAGATCCGACTGGCTAGAGGCGAGGAGTGTTCGTAGGTCTAGTTAAGAAGGAGGGGTGCATGCAAACATAGAGGATAAATGGGGATATTATAGAGAGGGAGGGGGCTACTCATGGATGGTTAGGGTAGAATTATGTTTTTTTTTTCATTTTGATAAAAGCATTAAAACTAAACTATAATTTCTTAATTGTTAAAATAGTAAATATAATAAACATAATTGTAATAATTTTTTAATAATAACAATAATAATAATAATAATAATAATAATATGGTAATGATATTAATTTTCAATTTGGTTATAAGTGATATTAATATCAACAAAAACATTTAATAATTAAAATAATTATAAATTTGATAATATAAAAACAAGAACAATATTAATAATAATATTATGAGTCGCAATAATAAAAATATTATTACCGTAGTCAAGAATTTTTTTTCATGGTACTTTAATGTGCTAGAAACACTGTGTTTCGGTTTAATTTTTTATTTATTTTATGTTTTGGAAAACAACATGGTTACCCTGCATGAATCAAAGAAAAATTTAATAAAGAAGACAATGACCATTATTTCATTTTTAATAACAATAACTCTCTGAATACTAATACTAATAAAATTATCAATTCTTTTTTAATTGAAATTTTTTTAATAACCATTTTAGTAATATTAATAATTATTAATAACAAAAAAACTTAATAATTACAATACTATTGTTTAAAACAATAATAATTTTGTAATTATGCTTAAAATTATCTATTTTTTTACACTCATTTTATCTTTTTTTCATTATTCCTTTAAATTGTTATTTTAGTTTGAAAAACGGGCAGACCAAAAGGTCTCCAAACCGTGACCTGCCCATGTGCCCGATTCTGCTAAGCCCAAAACAATTATCTTTTAACAAAAATTCAAAATTTTAAATAGGTACTCCCCCTGAACCCCAACCCAAGATAGACGTAAGGAAAAAGTCCAAACCAAGTGTGACTATTATCCCCACCATTATGCTTTCTTCCCTCAGGAAGTCATAAAAAGGTCAAACCCCAAACAAAAACTAATGATATCTTATGGTTAAAGGATTTCCCCAATGAATGAAAACTAATAGATCACAAAACACAACCCATTAGAAGATGGTTGATAAGAAGAACTCAGAAAACTGAGACAAAATCCTAGTAAGTGCCATCCATCACCAAAAGATTAAACATCCAAATTTTTTCGGTCCAAAAGACATGGAAGCTTCAAAATTACAAAACCAGCCTTAACATATGTACATCTTAAACATTATGTAACAGAACTCACCCATTTACCAAAAATAGATAAGTGAAAACAAACCACATCTAGTGAAAACCATTATAACCTTACTCTGACAAACCCACTAGGAACACACCTTCCCCCACACTCACTCAGTGGAATTCCATAGAAATAGGTGGTATTTTACGAGACCAGCCACCCACAAACTGATTCCCGAAATGTAACTATGATACTGACATGGGGAGGGATAAATGGACTCCCCACTATAAGGATTAGGTTAACACTCGATTACTTTAGGGGTAACTCTATGAGACCCACTATGGCTCTCCCTTCCATTATAACTCATGAGATTAATTGAACATAAAGAATATCTAAAAGGACCAAAAACACCCACCAAAAGTTTTGGGGAGATAAGGGCCTAAAAAATACTGTATCAAGACTAAAATAGTCACTATACCAACAACTTCACACCCACAGATAAAAAAAACCATGCCACACTAAGGATATAAATTCAACCACAATAATTTTTAAACTTCAAGGGTTCTCTTGACTATGCGCTAGCTTCACTATGAGACCTATGGCTGGAGCTCTAATTTCATAAGCATCGCCCACCTCAGAGTCAGATATTAGAAATCCACGTACATAACACAAATCTGAAATTTCGTAAAATATGATTTCATTAAAATAAAAGTTCCTTAGGGTTCGATAACAACCATTCTTACAACTGAAAAAAAGGAAACATCACAAATGTCACCGAAAACATCTATTGCATCAAGGAAACATTACCAAAATAAACAAACCAAAATATTTGAAGCATCACCCTACTCATACGGATGGGATGAGGTGGAATTTGAAGAGTTGGGTCCGTCTTGATAGCTCCTATTGGAAACTCCCCGAAAAAACCTCCGGAGGTGACCCACTCCTCTATAGGTGTAGTAGGTTCTTGGAGCACTTGGACAAGCCGTCTTTCTGTGACCCACCATTCCACACTGATGACAGATCATATCATTGCACTCTGATGATGTTTACTGGAGGTCTGAAGGCCTCTTAATACCCCAACCCATTCCACCACCATCATGGTGCTTCCCATTATTCCTATCATCATCCTCTATACCCCTTCCAAAATTCAAAAAAAACTCAACACCATAAGTTCCCATGTTAACTATGCTTCCGTGCGAAAGGATTACCCCACCACATTGGAGAAGGTGATTAGGTTGAGCTCTCCCACCTTCAACTACAATTCAGGATGGAGCCTAACCTGAAAATTTCAATCCTTTATGTAGTCTTTTTCTACATATTCATGTTCATTTGAGACTAAGACCAAGAAGCATCAGTAGAATTCCAACACTTATCCAACACCCTGTTAAAGGTCACACAAATTCATACTCTTTATCAGCTTCTTCATCTTAGAGAAATACAATTGGATGAATAAATATGTGAATAACTCCTAGGTAAGACCCCTCGAGGATTACTTTAAGTCACCCACTTCCACCATAACCAGGCTAGACCATCGTGCATAAAGTTAGCTAACATTTCCTTTAATGTCTCTGGAAGCATGGGGAAATTGAAGTCCCTATCAATCCTCCAAATTGAATTTTCCTCCTTGAGAGGATTCTCTTTACCATAATAGAGAGGAGGGTTCATCTTTTGAAACTCAAGGAAAAAATCTATAGGTTGATCAATAGGAGTGTCTGCCATGGATGTACCACCCAAATCTGCAACTTGGGTGTCCATCAATTCATTATGGGGGAAGGCACTATGAAATATGGAAAAAATTTAGTTGATCAAAACAAGTTCATTTCCAATTAAAATTTCAAAATAACAATTTTCAAAACAATTTTCAGAATTGAAGAAGCCCAAAACAACTCACAAGGGAAAACTAGTACTAATGGGTTACTCAGACATATGGTTGGAAGCCATACCCTAGTCATGCCATTGTCAGAGAGAGTATTCTAGGGTAATTTCCCTGGCTCCACATGGCCTTCAAGGCCCTAAGAGCTCCCGGAGGCCACTAACCAAATCCCCTTTCATTTACCAGTATAAAAAAATTCATTAGAATCAAATAACACCAACAAACACGGACATCCCATTGTAACTCGATGTTCAGGGAAAGTAAGGGTTCCTGAAATCCTACTTGTTCTTACACCTCAAGCATGAAAATAATACTCATTCCACCTTTAATCCCCAAATAATGATGGGATATCTAATAAATAGGGTCTATATAAGAGTTGACCTGCTCTGATATGATTTTTTTACACACCAACCTAGGTCGACCCTACACCGGTCACTCGTGTTGATTCGCAGCAAGACCCGAGAGGGGTTCCCAATCATCTTGGGAATTTCCTTGGATTGGATTGGGTGACTGGTTCAAGGTCGATCCACATTGGTTTGTGACACATTCTAACTCACGTTCAATTCTTTTTCCACATGTTTATTTCCTAATAAGAATTTTAGCTCATCCTTTTTGTCTATGTGTTCCCCAGGTTATCAGATTACTTTTTACTATATGAAAGAGTGTTAGAAGATTAAAATGGATATTAATAAAAAAATAATTATTGTTTATTTCTTGCTAATTATCTATCATGTCTACCAGAAACACATGGAATTTCAACCCTTGGTTTTCTTATATGAATCATTTTTCTAAAAAGCATGAAATAATATTTTTAAATGGGATCATTCCCTATAATTTTTATCTGAGGATGCTCTAGTAATTTTTGGGAATATGACTAAAAAATATTTGTAAGACCCCTATGGATAATATATCACCTTAGATAACCTAGATTGAAATTTCTATAATCATAAGTTAGGATAATGTTTTTGTTGAAATGTTAGTACCTCCATGTTTTTTGTTATATTCTTATATTCTCATTCTTTATATATTTTATCCACCTAATAATATTTTTGTTTTTTTCATATTAAATGTTACGCAATTTTATAATATGTTCCAAAAAATAAATGTGATTGTTAATGTGATAATTTACCACATGAGTTTTCAAACCAAATGGGAATGATAGATTATAAATTCATGAATTTAATCAGTAAAATGGCTCATGTTTTGAATAATAAAATTAATCTTGTATAATTCCCTCCATCTCCAAAAAAGTGAATTTTATGGTAAAATCATTTATATAAAAAAATAGTTATTTCATTTTTTTGTTATCCAACCCCCTTATCATGGACTATTGAGTTATAATAATTGGGAATATATTATTTATCATACAATTGACAAATCAATAGAAATTTGCACTAATGATCTATAATTTTGATGGGGAAGATGATCAGTGGTGTAAACTGACCAAAAAAATTATAAGGTGGAAATTTATAATATTTATTTAGAAGGATTAAACAAAATATCTTTCAATAAATAATTTCAATATAGTATTTTTTGAAATTTTTTGAAGGTGTTCCTCAAACTGATAAAAAAGGGTGATGAGTCTATTAGGACATATGATGAAAAATTTACATGGTGTGCACGATGAAACTCTATCACTGTTATGAAAAAATAGTATAAGGTTGATCACTTCATTTGTGTTTTAAATCTGATCCTATGAAAAACAATTTTGGACATTTAATTCTATGGAGAGATTTCATGTTCTTCCATTATGGTTGAGGATGATATTGGAGAGTATCAAATATTTTATGTTCCTTAATAAAAAAGAATAAAATTGAATTTATGATGTGAGGATCAATAGATGAATCCCACAATGGAATCAAAACGAAACTTCCCACATGTCAATATATTTTTATGAAACTTCTGGGAAACTATCTAAATGGGGCCATGAGAAGTTTCAAAAGTGGAGGAGAGGGGAATCATGATATTTTTTATGAAAGGGATTTGATTAATCCCACTAATTTGGATGAATAAAGTAAGGTTTAGATCAACACCTAATATATAGTTTTCAATTTAAATAATATGGAAGATGTTCAATATGTGATTCAATGCTCTAAAAAAGTTTGTTGGAGACAATCAACAATAACTACCTATAAATAAGTAAGGAAGGGAAAATTCTATAACTGTTACTTAGGTGGATACTAAAAATGTTTTGGTGAAAGGTATGATCGAAATTCATTCAATAAAAGATAACATATTATTTGATGATGATTTAATGCATTATTTCATATACATTAATTTTAGTAAAACAATTCAAACAACAATTCAAAATATGATGGTTGATTTATCTATGAGAACACTGAGTGGAGAAGTTTTTTCATCTAAAATATGTAACTATAACAAAGTTAATTTTTATCGATTGAACCTCCAAATAATATTCTTACATAAATTAGTTATGTTTGATTAAACATTTGATAGATACTGGATATCTTTATACAATGACAACATTAACTATCATGAAAGGGAGATCACTCTCCATATTCCAAGGTATCCCACAATTCGATAGAAGTGTGTGGATTATGATGAATATTTTTCATAATCATAATGTCAAAAATATATATAATTACATTATCTCCAATAATTTATTCCTTAAATGATTTTGAAAAAGGAGAGTATCATGATTGAATACTTTCCCATTATGCGGGACTACACTAATGTGTTACCTGAATAGATTGTTGGTCTCCCTCCTAAAAAATTGGTTGAATTATCCATTGAACATATACCTGGATCTATTCCCTTATCAAAGAATCCTTATAGAATGGAAACCATTGAAGTGGAAGATCTAAAGAATATATCACAAGGGAATTTGGATACAAGTTTCATATGCCTGAGTGCTTCACCATTGGCAGAACCTGTCCCCATTTTAATGAAGAAGGATGGATCAATGTACCTTCACATTAATTATCATAAGAACAAAAAATCACAATAAAGGATAAGTATAACATATCATATAGATATGACTTGTTTTATCAACTATTTGGGGCCATGTACTTAACTATGACGTCACTTTGGTTAGGATAACCCTATTTAATGGAAATGAAGTAAGATATTACCAAGACTACATTTAGAATGTTTTATGAACACTATGAGTTCTTAGTGCTTCCTTTAAAACTAACTAATTCTCCAAAAACATTCTTGGAAATAATAAATTGTTTTCATAGAGATTAACTAGAAAAATTTTTGGTGGTCATTATAGATTATATTATGATATACTACTAGAGAAATTAGGAACATGATGAACGATTGAAATATATGTTAAAGTCATTCAGGAGGGTTAAACTATATGAAATGTATAATAAATTTTATTTTTAGATTGTAGAATTATCATTACTGGGTCATGTTATACACATCAAAATAATATCTACAGACCCTTATAAAATAATATAAATTTATAAGTTTCTAATACGATCATCGTTAAAAAATATAAAAAAATTACATCATCTAGATGGGTATTATCAACAATTTGTGATGGAATTATTTGGATTTAAAAACCCACTAACCATTCTATCATAACGGGGATTATTATTTCTATGGACTTGTGAATGTGAAGTCTGCATCAAATAGTCGAAATGGAGTCTAATAAAAGTATAAGTACTTACACAACCAACAAGGTGGAAACTCTTTATGGAATAGAAAACCCCATCAAATAGGGGACATGGATGTGTAATGTTGAAAAAAGGCAATTTGATATAATAGGATTGAAGGCAGTTGAAATTTTTCATTAAAAAATTGAACACATGATGTGTAGTTGGATTTTGTGATCATTGCATTGAATTTTTTCTATAATTATTTCTACAGGGAGAATATTTTGACATATACTGATCAAAAGAGCATACAATATATATTCACATTTAAATATATCAATATATTCCTTTGAATATGGTTAGAGATCATAAAGGATTACGAATACTCAATCCACTACCAACCGAGTAATGAAATTAATGTGGAAGATGATCTATGTAGAATGTATCATGAACCTTTATGAGTGATATAAATTCTGAAGGACCCAATATTCAAAGACTTATAAAGAATGGATATTGTAATCATAATGGAAGGAACATCATCATTCCATTCAAAAATGATCACTCATCCATCCATTTAGATAGTATAGTATATGATAATATAGATGATGAAGAAATATAAAAAAATGATGAAGTTATAAGAAATAAGAATACATAAATGTTCAAAATTAATGAGAACAATGTTTTATGATTTGGGTCATGAAAATTTGTACCATCACATCCAGATATAATGAAAGAAATTATGAATTATTCACATAGATCATCATTCTAAATCCAACAAGAGTGATCAATGATTTGTCATGATATATGAGTGCTTTACTGTTGGGAAATATTAAGAAGGAGATTACTGAATATACATCAATGTGTCTAGTATGTCATCAAGTGATGTTCAAAAGTAACTAGATGATGTGAATGAAGAAACCATTTAAAATACCTATATAGAATTTGGAATACACAAGTATGGAATTTTTTCACAGGATATACAATGATAAAGTGAAGAGATAATTCTATATGGGTCGTCATGGATCATATAACCAAGACTGATAAATTTATTTTGACCTGATATGACTTCACATTTGACAAATAAGAATGGATATTCCTTTGATCATGTAATCTTATAAAATTTTTTCCACTCAGGCATCTAAAAAACTCCATATGAAACTCTTTATGGGAAAATATGTAGAACACCTTCATGGTGTAGTAATGTTTATCAACGTAAGCTTCTGGGACTTTAAATGGTTGAGAAAATATAATAAATGGTGAAGATCCTCTGACAAAATTTTCAAGATTCCCAAAGTTGATAGAATATATATGCACAGAATTTTCGACATGATATTCAATTATAGGTTAGAGACATGGTATTTAACTACATATCTCCATGGATAAAATTACTAAGATTTCGGAAGAGGATTATTCTATGCCCAATGTTAGTAAACCACTTCAAGATTCTTGATTGTGTCATAGGATTAACATATCGGCTATCAGTTCCACCAACCACTTGACAAGTATTAAATTTATTCCATGTATACATCCTGAATAAGTGCATTACATATTCCACACATGTACTGATCTTCAAGTTAGAATAACTGGAAAACATTTTCTCCTATGCGTAGCTGCCGATGATGATTTTGGACCATAGAGACATGGATAAATGTGTCCAGACCACTCATATTTTCAAGGAAATATGAATAAATTATAAGTATGAGTAGATGAAATATGAATAAAATAAATTGATGAATGATAATTACCCACACAAGTTCCCAACAAAGTATGTCAACAAAATATTGAGGGAGATATTTCCAAAGGGGGGAGAATGTAACAACCCAAAATTTTACAAATGGAATTTCCCTTCTTATATTATAATATATATATATAACATAGATAAACCGATAAAATTATTATTCATATATATGTATAATGATAAATTAGTCATAAAATTTACTAATAAGGAAAAAAATATAATAGTGAGGTAATAAATAGAAATTAAGATAATAAAAATGGGATAATTTAGATATGATCGGTCCACCAGAATAACCAAACTTGTGAAAAAATACGTATAAATAAAACATAATATTTTTAAATGAATATTAATATTGAAGATTAATATATATATATATATATCCTTATTATGATATAGAACTAAATGAATAATGAATGAAATAAGTGGTATTTATAGAAATTATGGAACCAATATTGTTGGAATAGTAACATCACAGTTAGAATAATAATCTGACTGTTAGGAATAGTAATATGGTTCATAGAAAAGTAAACCCACCCAAGAATTTATAAAAAACAATTTAGGTATCTTGTAAATAAAAATAGGAAATATTTATATAGAAGTATAAGAAAATAAATTTCTTAGAAATTTTAAATTAGGTTTTTTTATTTTAATTTTGGTATTTTTGTAAAACATAAATAGTTATTTACAAAAGTATAATTAATATAATTATATAAAATAAATTAATATCCATGATATATTTTAATATGTTAATATTGTGTTTTTAATAATTATCTATTAATTTTATGGGAATGTAATTAATTTTTCGTATGGTTATTAAATCAATTGTAATATTAAAATAATAATTTTTCAATTAAATGATGAATTAATTTTAAAATTAAATTCAAGTTACTTGTAAAAATTATTCCATACAATTTATTACATTTTTGAAATATAATTTTTTGGAAATTATTATGGTGATTTTTTCATATTTTCTAAAAATATTAAATTTTTTTTGAATAGTGAAATATTGTAATTTATTATATTTAACATTATAAAAAAATTACATGAATTTGAGGTCATGGAAAATGTGAGAATAACGTATGAACCAATTGGATCAAAATATCCTAACCTATTTAATATATTGAATAATACAAATAGACAATATAGATGGTGTTGAGCCTAAATAATATAATAATGAATATAATAATCAATTATAATCCCCTCCTCCCCTAATAAATTCCACACCTCACGACCCCTTCTTCCCACACCATCTAATTCTTTCATCTTATAAATATTCAATTAAATTCCCTTCCAAATACTCTTTCCCATTTACATGATCTTCTGGTATAAAAAAAAGACTAAACTCTAGTGCCTTGTGGTGTTTCTCAAAGAGATAACATTCAAGAGGTAAAATCCCCTATCCCTATCATTTAATTTTTTTTCTTTTATTGTACTCTGCTCAAATCCCCTATTAATAAAGTCTTGATAAATCTATTATCTTATATAGAAGGTATTTTTTAATGGAATTTCGATAATCAAATATATTTTTGAATGTTTTTACTATAAAAATCAAAATATCATCAGTGATATGTTGGTTTACCCCATTCATGGAAACATTATTACTCTAAACAAATATATATTATAAGTAAATTTTAACTAGTTTATTATTATTTTACAAATATATATACATAATATTTAATAAATAGAAACAAGTTCACCATGAATGAAAAACAAACAAAATAAACTAGAACATTATCATTAACATTTTCTCATAAGAATGACCCTCATACTTAAATTAAAATATATATGGGGAAATTTAATATTTTTTATGTTTAATTATATCATATTATTTATCATCTAGAGAATTATTCCCATTTAAAATGAACTATAATAATTATATACCAGAAAACTGACAATGAGACCATAAAAATGAATGCTCCAGAAAAGAAAAAATGGAACAATATAACTCAATAAAATTTCCCCATAAAAAATTTATAAATTTATAATAAATAAAATAAATAATTAATATGTTCTGAATTATTTAATTAATGAGTCTAATTATATTATACAAGATATTATGTTCATGTACATAACACATTCAGACACAAGGTACGAGATCTCTCTGAACCATCATTTTTTCATTTCATTATTATTTCTCTCTATTTTCCAGAATTTATCCCATCCATATTCATATATATTTTTCATATTTTCTATTTATATATAAGAATACTTATATGTATCTTAATCCATGTTTATTTTAAAGATAATTACAAGTTTTATATGGGTAACTTCTCAATTCATCTTCATTAGCATACCAGATAAAATTGATCTTTTATTTTTCTTACCCATTTTCAAGTAAAATCCATAAAAATAATTTAAACCAACTATTTTTTATCAAACCACTACATTTATCTTGAATTTTTATTCTTCATTTCTTTTTTTTTGAAAACAATTGTGTATTTATCATCTTTAAATAATCTTTAATCCTTTCCATAAACCGCACTTAAGTGGAACATTTCTAATTTTAGAAAACAAATATTTTTCATGGTTTCACTTCATTAGTACTTAATTATACATTATATATTGTTATTTTTCCATAATTAATGTACACTAATGATTTATATCCCATTGTTTATTAATAGCATTTTCATATGCTCGTTGATAGTTCCATGAGAAAATTTTAAAATAACCATTTCTTTCCATGTATAATACTTATGTTTATTCCATATGTTTTGATTCTTTAATTGGAACACATATGCAATAAAATTTAATTTATGGTGAACCCAAATAGTGCTCTAGTTCATTTGGTAATTTCTAGTCTATTGATACATAATGCATGGTTTTAGGGAGTAATCCAAATCCATTATGGGACTTTTCTACCTTGTGAGATGGTATTGTTAGTTAGTTTTCAATAAATTTTATGTAATGATATATATTTTATACACATTCCAATATTTACATAATAGTTTTATTGAATATTCAATATGTTATACTTTCATATGATTAAATTTTATTCATGAATTATATGCTAGCATGTTATGTCTCCTAACTCAAGTGATATTTTATGTTTCCATTTTAATTCATTTAAATGGTTTTTTAGATCATCCATTTGTCTATTTATTTTCTAGGATATCATATGATTTAATATGATCTTAAAGGGAGTTAGGAGATCATTAAAACGATTAATAAATTAATTTTTACTCTAGTTTCAAATTTTCTAATTATGTACCTAGTCTTTCAAAGACACTACACTTTTTGATCCTTGGCTTGTATTTCATGAATAATTACTCCTAAAATCATATAATAATATGTTTAAATAGACGTAGTTACTATAGTAAGTGATATTTTTATGATCATAAAACTATATTTAAATGAAAATTTTAATATTTTATGTTATAAAAACTCTTATATGTTGGAATGAAAATTTATTTTATACATACTATGTCAAAAATAGTATAAAATTAATTTTTAGAATTTTCCACTATAAATATTCTCTTATGAATTATTGAAAATTTATTATTTAACTATTCATCATATTATTTATAATAATTTTATATTATATGGTTAATTTTTAATTAATATAAAAAAATTTTATATAAATAATGATAAAATAATTTGGAGGTGGGAAGTTATTTTTTTTGAAAATATTTTTAAGTGTATATGATTATTCCATTATAATTAATTATAATTAAATTTTATAACAAATTATTTGACTGAGATATATTAATTAAATAACTATTTATATTAATTTTAATCCCTATAATTATTATTAATTGTCATATATTTAATGTATGGTTATCTGAAGCATTAAAAATTCATTCTACAATAATTTTTTTCCATCAAAATTTAGAGGTTTAATATTAAAATTAATTCTTACACTTATATGAATTACATTTCATAAAATGGATTCTATATAGAGAATCAAAACAACAAATATTATGTAATAATTTAAATATTATTTTTTTCATAATGGATTGTAAAAATATTAGATGCATATTACCATGGATATGGTTAAAATATAATTACGAGTTGTAGGATTAGAAACATTAAAAAAATTTATTAATTTTTGTTAATCGTAAATTTTCGGTTATATTTCTATATAATCCTATAATAATTCTAATAGGTGTATATTTTTATTCATTTTTCCTTGAAATTTAGTTAATATTATTTTAAAATATTAAAATATTATGTGTGTGTCAGTCGCCTAAATTATAAAATAGCACATCCTACTCACACTTATTCATAGTTAATGATAAATTTTTCGAGACCATCCTAATAATAAATCATCTCACAAAAATTTTATTAACATTTTATAAGTTACTTTCTTATCATAATACATTCCTTTGGTCCATTATGAAGTCATCTAAAAGTTTCTTCTCTAATAGAAGGTGGTAATTTTAACTAGGAATTTTCATTCTTACTTCATCATTTAACACATTAAACTATATCCTAAAAGTAAAAATATAATAATAAATTTACATCCAATTAATATATATGTTATTATTTTTATTGAATAATATTTATCCATCACCTTCTCCATTTAATTGGAAACCAGACTATCATATTTGTGTATAATGGACGTCCAACTTACAAACTGTTGTAATTTGATTTCAAAAAACATCTCAAAAGGATAGTCATAATTTTGGAACTAATTAATGTATATGGTTTTTTTGGAACAATATTTAATTTTTAAATTTAACATTTCATCAATTACATTAAATATAAATCATTAAAAAATGATGAGGTCAGTTATTGTTTGTATAGAATTTCATCTGCATTAAGAAACATGGTTAATTTTATATGTCCATATTTCATGAATTATTATAAAAATATTTCTAATAATTAAATATTAAATTTATAACTTTAATAATTTACATTAAATTATGAGACTATATCCATTTCACAAGAACCAAAAAACTTTTGTGAAAAAGCATATATGAGGAAACAAATGAGTGAACACAAGAATCAATTATAATAATGAATGATTGCTTACTAATTGGTGATAAGATGCCATAAATGGATAATATTCGATATTTAAAAGGTTTATATTGTTATATAATGGGTCAAAAACTTATCTAAAACCATTATATATGAGTCTAAATCACATTTAACTTTACTATATCATGAGATAAGCGATTTTGTATAAATTTCAACATCAATGATCCATATTTGGTATTATGGAGATATTTAATTTTTGGATATATATATGATAAAATTTTTATTTATTTAACATGAATAATTATTTATTTATTATTATTAAAATTTTCTACTTTCAAGGGGTTACAATGTAAATTTATGAAAGTTGTATGATTTTTTTGAATCTCATTTTTCTAGATTGATTATAATTGTACTTATAGTAATATTATTATTTGTACCTTATAATTATAATTATTCACATATCATATGAAAATATAATGAGATATATTGTTTTATACAAACAATTACTTTCATTTTATCATGTATTTAGAAAAAATATATTTAAAAGAATAATCAACCTTATTTTTAATTTTATCTATTATATTTTTCTTCTATATCATTGTTTCTTAAAATTGATATACAAAAGTAATTTTTTTTACTAAAAAGAATTATTAAGGAAATAAATGTATAAATAAATTTAAACAATATTTTATTGGGTTTTATATAATGTTATTTTATAGGGTTATTTTTTAATTTCAATACAACTAGTCAAAACAATGATTCTTTTTAATGTGTATGCAGTTAAAGTACATTACCACCATTGTATTTTTTATTGATATTAATATTCCTCTATGTTTTCTGAATAGAATTAAAATAAAATACTATTGAAAACATTTTTTTTTGTTCCACATACTATTTTATTTACATTCAAATAGAAACAAATTTATTAAAAAAATATTTTTAATTAATTGATTGTCATGTTTTAAACCATTCAATGTTTATGGTCATTAAAAATATAATAAATAATTCACTATAATTTGACCATATTTCTTTGGAAATTACATTTCTATTGAATATACATATTATTTTTATATTTTATACTTATAATTACTAAATTTTATAGAAATTATATATAAAGTTTTCTTATGTAAATGTTATTTCATTTATTGGTGGAATCTTAATATTATTTAACCATTACATAGTAAAAATATATAATTATAAGGAATAATGGTTTTGGCATAAATTTTCTACTCAACATATGTGGAATGTAGTATATATGAAGTGGTTGTGTGTGCTGGGAATTATATATCTCCTGGAAGCATTGGTAGGTCTCATGAGAAAAACTAGTTGGATAATATTATTTAATGTGTTTTTGTTATGGAAATGAACATTGTTTAAATTCTTATGGTGTAAGGTTTTGGATGTAATTATATCATGATTTATGAGATTATGATCTACAAAATTCTTTATTTCCTTCAATGTTATGTCAATTGTTATTATCCATTAGAATATTTCATCAATTATTCCATGGATGAATTTAATGTTATTGTTATATATATATATATATTAAATTATATGTGTTTTTAGTTATCCACCATGAAATATTTATTCTAAAATATTCAACCATGATGGAAGTCGTTGTAAATAAACCTTACTGTGAAATTTCAAACACCCTTATTTTGGTTCCTTTCCCTTGGATATGATGAAGGAATAATTGAATGAGTTAATGGATACAAAATATATTGTTTCACTATTTTTATATTTATTTACAAAGTAATATTGGAATCATGTTCATCTCTAGTTCATCAAGACTACATAATTTATCGATAGTCTAGAATGATATTTATTATATCTTTTACTCATTTAATAATTTATAGACTCAATTTGGATTACTAGTGTTGGTGTTGTTGATGCTGGAGGAAGTTATTTTTTATTGAATCTTTAGGAACAAGATTTATAAGGATATATATTTCAAAAAATAACACAGTGAATGTATATTAGGATATGTATAGTTATAGGTAAATAAAAGAAAATATTTTTTATGGTATATATTTTTTCGTCCTTCTAAAAATACATCAATATTTGGATAGTACAATTAGATGGGTTTTTTTGAATAGATGTAACTTGGGGAAAAATGTGAAAATATTTTTTCATCTTAATCTGTATAACAACCCATAATTTTCATACTTTTTTATTAAATATTTATAGATGAATATTAATTATATAAGATTAGTATCCATTATAGACTCTTATAGTTATACTATCATTGGAAACATGGAAACATAGACAACATGATCATAAGGGTCACCCATTATGTTCTTCATAACTATAAAACTTCATAGAGATGTCATACATGATAATTTTCTTAATATCCTACGGAAATGAAACATATAAAAGTGTGAGATGAGATGCTTATATGTGTAATCAATGTTGATATATGTGATCACATAAACCAACCATGATAATAAGGTTTTAATACAAGAGAATAAAATTTCAAAACCATTCCATTCTTACCAAATATCCTAATATTTTATCACGAAATATATTATGGAAGATAAAAGATATTAATAAAAAGGAATAAAATCACATGATCAATGAGAACATAAAAATGGTATAAGATGTTGAACTATTGTATAAACATAACCATAAATAAATCATTTCCATTGTACTAATGCGTCATTTCTAAGACACTCATAGTTGAATTGCTTCACTCCCCAACCCAACATTGTTGTTATTCCTCACTCCCAAGACTACCATAGTAGAAATATTTCCATATTTAATTAGGTTATTCCCCTTTGTATCCCAATTTATCTCATTACATATCAATCATTACTCAATTAATTGGAGGTTTTTATAATATAGGGCCTACCCATATATAGTTATAAAATAACGGTCATTCATTATTATGATGTAACCACTTTTCACTATTATAAAACTAACACCATCACATACTGAAAACTAATCATACGTGCTCCATCAGATCAAATAAAACCTATCATATAATCACATCATGACATATGAAAATAAAACTACAATTATAAATATTTCTTCCATTCATCATAGCATAACCCTTAGAACATAAATAGTTTTATAAAAAATTACATCAAAAAAATCAGTAATGATTTATAGAAAGAGAAGGAATGGTATTATTGGATCACTTCCAAGGTAATTTGTAAATAAAATAAAAGGTTGTAATCATGTATGAAAACTTCATTATAGGATCCCAAAAATATTTCATGAGGTAAATAACCATATCATTTTGGTAGTCAAACTAAAAATAAAAATATTTCAAAAATATTATTTAATTTTTTTTTGAAATGAAACATGGAATGTTGTAACGTAATATTCCAATAATTGAGTGGTCGTTATGGTGGGAAACACTATTAATTATATATATGTTAGAAGAAACCATTCTATTAACCTTTTGGATTCAATTTATATAATAACATCATTTGAAAATTAACCAAAATGCTCATTTAAAAAAAATTAAAACCTGAAATGGGTAAAATTTTATTAAAGTCATCATAATAAAATTGAAAAAACATTATTGATTTTTTAAAAATGTGGATATAGAATAAAAAGGTTCCTAACAGAATATTAAATCATTATTGGTTTTTATTAATAATTTTTATTCAGTATCTCAAGTATTTTAAATTAGGGTAATGGATTAAAAGAATATTATTCTGTAATAAACATATGAAATGAATGCGTAATATTATGGGGTTCATATAATTTATTCTTATTTGAATTCATCCATAAACAATAATAAATAATATATGATTGAAATATAAATCCCTTACCTCATATCTGAAAACATTTTTATATATTTGAACCTGCTGCATAATAAATATAAATCTATTATAAAATAATTAATGTCCCGTAATCATATATATATTATACCATATATAAAATTCTTATAACCTATTATCACCTATCAAATAACAATTATTTATTAAAATCACTATTCTATGTGATTACTAATTTTCCTTTTAGTATGTTTTGATTAGGTATTTTTGTTCCATTTAAATTGATCATGGTTATATAATCTCTAAATTGTTAATCATGGTATAAATATAATACATATTTATTATTAAAATATATATAGTAATAAATTTAATATATATATATATATATATATTAATTTTGCTATTCATGGATATGGAAGGTTGTACGTATGCCTGAACAATGTTTATGTTTTTCATCATGTGATCGCAAGTGATGAAAATTATAACTTAGGATAAAAGAATAATTATTGTAAAATAAACACACACAAACACATAAATGTTTTCACTAAATACCATCCTTGTTACCATTATTGTAAAATGAAAAGGGAAAAACAAATCACAACACCTAATAAAGGTGGTATTCCACACATATACGTGATTGAGGTTATCATTTAGTAATGGGTTTGAAGGTAAGAATGCAGATGTGAAATTGTATTTATAGAAGAATAATTATTTCAAAATAATAATATATATATGTACAATATAAACCATCATAATAATCTTCTATAAATAATTGTATTGAAAAATTAATTGTATCACAATATAGATTCAGAAAGTCATACGTATGCACGAGTGATACATTGACATCATATTTGAGAAAAAATGGGTGAACAATTGAGTTTCTAAAATAATAAATAAATTTTAATAAACCTAGGAAACTAAAATTATTATTTTATATAAATTATATGGAGGAGGAAAATGATGAAAGAAAAAGATTGTGATCTGTTAAGGTGATTACCTCTTCTTTGAAATAACTCTATTAGATATCATGTTAAGGGATATAGGTTTGGTATATTTGGAATAAAAAGTAATCTATAATGTTCCTAGGAGAGAAGGAATTATAAAATTGAAGAGGTCGGCTAATATATTATGTTCAAAATGGTGTGAATAAATGAAAGGATGTGTTCCCTTTTATAACATAGGGATGAGAACTATTGGAATTTCCGAAAATTATAAACTAAATTAAAGTGTTCATAAAAACAAATGTTTTTAAATGGAAAATAAAATTTTAATAGAAGAAATTACATACCATTTCTTTACCCAATTTTCAAATAATTGTTTTTTATTTCTATTCTGAAATTTAGAAAAACATTAGTTTCATAAAATATATTTATTTATTTTGTAGACACTATTAATTTAATATAACTTACAATATATAATGAATAATTAGGAATTAGAATATAATTATTTAACATAATATTAACATTTCATAGGAATCTATGAAATTTTTCGAACACAAAAACACAGTAAAATTATATTACTTTCCATATTATTGAAATCTTATATTATATTTTTTATTAATTGGGGAAATATAACATGGTTGTTTTATATGAATTTATGTCTATTATCAAATCTCTAAATTTTCTAAATAAATTTATATCCTTAAAAAAAATTTATTAATCTTAAAATTCAAACTTATATTAATTCATAATGTTATTTTTCGCTATGATGATGTATAAGTGATAATTATATCTTATTGGGGGACATTTTATAACATTCATCGATTTAAATATTATTTACATCATTTTCATGGAAATTTTTACTTAATAAATTAATTTTTGATCCTTCGTGGTAAGGATATAATTCTATTCATCCAATATAAATTCAGATGAAAAATTATGTCCCAATCATAATGTTTTAACAAAGGATAACATGATTTATTTTTAACAAAGTGATAAATGTTACCATGGATACTATTCTTATTAACCAAACATAAAATGGGTTAATTTAACCAATTTTTTATCCCTCATACCCAATATAGATTATAGTTTAAATATAAAAATTCCTATAAGTGGAAGAAATTGATTTGATAATTTCTTCATAATACATGATGTAAAATAATTTTTCAAAAATATTCTCATTAAAGTATAAAATTGGATATATTATTTACTCCTTCCTAGTGAAATACCTTAAGAATTATCAAAATATTTTATTAAATTTATAATATATAAATTTCATTTAAATTATTCTCCAATATTAGTTAATTTAATCTGTGAAGATAAATACAAATTTCTGTTAGAAAAATGTTTTTCTGAAAAATACATCCTTTATATTCAAATTATTATTATTATTATTTGTATTATATAGATGAAAAAAATAAACATTATACACGTGTAAAACATAATTCATTAATATTTTTCTAGTCCTATTCATATTCTACAATCCAACACCAGGAGCTAATTTTCACTATAAATAATTAATTTTAATAGTATAATTCAGTTCATATAAAATCAGTATTGATTGTAACATAAGAAGACATTGAAATAAAATTTAATTTTTAAAATATATTTCATAAAATGTCACGGTGAATCATTTTTCCCCCACATGAAATTTATCTCTTCCTAAAAAACCCATATTCTGATACTAAAAAATGATGATACCTATATTTCATTAGATTCTTAGGTTCCACTATAGCTTTTCAAAATTTTTGATTCATCCATAAAACATTTATAGGGATATTTGTCTTGATTTCATGAAAATTATATATATATTCAAATATTTCTAAATGTTTTTTAACTATACTGATCATGATCTATTATTATAACATTTGAGTTCATTACATAAGAGGGATCAGTTTTGTACATCCTTTGGAAAGATACCTGAAGCATATTGTGAACTTGTGAAAGGTTTGTTGGATGCTTCGAATGAGAAGATACAATCCTAATCATATAAAGAATGTTTAATTGGAAAACATACATAGGGATAAGAATTCGTTTATTAATAAATATTATATCCATTTTCAATATTAAAATTCTCATAAACACTTACTCACTATCATCAGACTCTATATCTCATTGATAATTACCAACATAAATTTTCTATCAACTATGAGCTTCCATGATGTTCTTATTAACAAATTTATACTTCTCATCTATTTACTCCACTAGATCAGGTCACGATAGATTAATTTCTCTAACCATATCCAATATGTTTTAGTTCTAAAAATCCTTCCATAAATGGATTTAAAAGGTTCAATATTAATTCTCAAATAAGATATAATGCAGAAATAATACTCAAATTGATGATGTTGTTGATCCCAACAACTATTGATTTTCATAGAAAATGATTTCAACATTCCTTCAATAGTAGGAATTGTTCTTTATAACTGACAATATAATAGAGGATACAATGATATTGTAAAATTCAACTACATATAATGATCCTTCAAAATAAATATCCAAATAATTTTGGTTACTCTTGGATATTAATCATATATTATTTATTGTAGAACTCCAAATAATTATAACATATCCTTAATTTATAAAAATATATATTGGTCAAATGAAAAATTTTGTCAAAATGAAATGAATTGTGATTTCATTATAATGTGATCAACTAAAAAATATATATCATTGTTCTATATAAATATATTTTGGAGTCCAGTAAAGAAATAAAGGATGATGTTTTCCAATTTTCATTTTTCTATATGTAATAGTTTTAACATCATATTAATTTTTTTTATATCACCCTAAACATGTTGATATACCAAGCACCACGAAACATAATCCATAATATATCTTTTTATTTCATCCAACAATATATAGTAATATATATCTTTATATATCTCATACATCTATTATTAATAGTGAATTAATAACTATGAAAATATTCTACTAGTCCCCTTTTCAATGCTAGTATGGACGAGACACATACACTGTTTCAAAACTTATCATTCCATTCAAATCAGTATTAATCTCAAGAAAATTTCACACATTAATTGACATTTACATATCTTAGTTTCCAACAATATAATCTTCAAATGGAGAGATGATTGAACCCACGTTTTATAAAGATAATATTTTCCCCTTTCCTGTAATATTTCCATACCCATCCATGGAAAATACAAAAAAAACTAGTTCTTCCATGATCCTCATCATATATAATGCTTCTCCTTCCACTATGATTTCAACATAATATTCATATTTTCATCATTCTATTTCATTATTTTTGAATTTATATGAATGTCATAGAGAAATACTAGAAAACATATCAATTTAATCTATAATGACTCAACTAATTAAATAAATGAATATTTTTGAGAAATTAATAAGGCCAAATGGAATCATTATAAATTCATATTGTTCATACATTGAATGGAATGTTATCGTGGGATAATCCCCCTAAATGACCTCAATTGACGAAATCATAATTGCTGGTCATTTATGAAAATGTGTTGATATCCATTTATTTGATGAATATAGTTATTAATACAATGTCGAGGATACATATTCATGATTGTGATATTGTTTAATAATCAATATTCAGTAAAAATACACATTGATCTATCCTTATACCTTGTTATAAGTACATGTCCATGAGATAGTGAAATAGTTGGCCGAATGAATCCCTGATCAAGATTCCAATTCTTGTATATCACTCCGAGTTCCTCTAAATATAGCCCATAAGACATTGGACCACAAGACTAGAAGTGCATCTCCATAAATGCTAGATAATGATAACTAGTAGTGAGGGCCTTGGTTAAGTCTGTAGAGATAATATTCCCACACAATAAATGGTATATCATAGAGGAAGGTAATAATATAATTGAGCAAGTAGAAAAATAAAAAGAAAAGAAAAACAAAGTAGTAGAAATAGATAAATGGGATAACATAAAAAATTCTAATAAACACATAAGGTGAAATGTCATAATTGATACCAAGATTATTTCGATGTATGCTTCCAAATGTAAATAAATAAAATTGTAGGGGTATGGGGTTCAACCATATACTACTTGCTACCCAGGACTCAAAAGACCAACAGAAATGGAATCCTTGAATCTCAAGCATGGCTCGGTCCTCAACCCCTAAACATCCATCCAAAACAGCAAATCAGTCCAGCAATTAAAGAAGCATGCTTCCCTTTATCCATACTTATAAACATAAAGTCTACTCTAGTATAATACTACTCCTGAGTAGGGTGTGAGAAATAATCTCAGTATACGGTCACCCATGGTATCTATACTTTTCTATTTTGTGTAGTAAAAAATATCTATGTGATGATGACAAATAGAATAAAGAAACTCAAATAATAAAAATATTTGTAACTTGACCCAGTTTCTTAAGAGAACACCCTTCCCATACCACCTACTTCACCCTATGCCTGATGTTTGAACGAGATACTTGGTAAAGAAATATATATATTGAAAGTCTTACATAACATGGAAAATGAAGAAAAATATTATACTCCCATGCATGTGTTTTGGATTATGGTATAATCCAAATTTTAAAACTGGACAAAATAGAGGAACATGAGTGGATCAAAAATCATAAGGGAAAATCAATGCCGCACCAAGAAAATCACCCCAAGCATTTATTTTAAAATTCACAACTACACAGGTAGAGTATGAGCCCATACTGAAGGTATCACTATGTTATATCCAATAAATTTTCCAATGCCTCTAAGCTCATCCAAGGAAATCCATTTCAGAACCCTAAGAATCAATTGTGGTGTGGTAACAATGATTCAGTACCATGTATTGCAAATAAGTGATTTTATCTCAATCTTCGCTTGAGTAACCGTTTTTCCAATGGGTTCATCCTAGGTTTCCCATTAGGGAACTGATGTCACTTAATAGTATATGAAAATACCGGTGAAGCCCATTCCTGGAGAGCCTAAAACATCACATCCCAAGGCATCGTGAAGTAACCTATTGTGCATGATGAGTCTATTAGTGGGTTCTTAATAAGGAACCTACATACTCTCACTGTTCTGATTAACTACAAACAACAAGAGATGCACACACACACAGGCAGATATATATATATATATATATATCAAAGATAAGAATTCATAATTGTAGCTATTTAGGTAACCAATAAATTCCAAAATCATAACTCATGTGAAATAGAACAAGTAATTTATTAGTGAAAATAGTGGTAACAATATTTAAATTAAATAAAGTCACGTCAAACCTTATAACCAAATTATTCAGGAAAATAATCCACCATAATTAATTTTATTCAATTTAAGAATTAACCTAAAGTATCGCAAAAACACACGTAGTTGATAATTTAATGAATCAAAACTAATGTTACAAGTAGAAAATTTATTTTCGAACACCCGAAGGGGTGTCTAATAGTATGTCCAAAACCTTGTAAGGTATTACAATAGGGAAAGGCCGAACTGATCATGGTTAACCAGTTTAATTAAATTAATAGGTGTTAATTGATATTCACTAGTAGGAACCAATTAGTGGAAAAAAAATGTATGAATTGACTAATGAAATGAAATGATATTAAATAATAAACACACCCTACATTATTTTATTAGTTTCACCCACATCCGGCAATAACCTTTGATGTAACCTTAAATGGAAGAAATCATGTGATTTTATAAAACCCCCAAATTTAAGAAAACTGTTCCATAGAAGATTGAACGAAGAAGACTAGATGAAATCCAATGACTATTGTTGTAGGAGGTTTTCCCTACTAAGATCATCATAGTACTTATGACAGTTTATAAATGGAGAAGATATGGAGGTGGATCTGGCTTTTGATGTAGAGGATGGCGGGCACCCTACCTGGCCAGGGGCGATGCACAGAGACAGAGAGGGGGGAGAAGAGGAGATAAAAAAAACAATGGAAAGAAATACCTAAAGGATAAAAGAAATAAAATTAATAGAAATAAAAAGGAAAATAATAAAATAAAATAAAAGGGATGAGAAGGTGAAATTAAAAATATTAATAAAACATGCTAAACCCATTTTTAATGATTTTGACTTTTCTATTTTCTACTTTTTGATTTTATTATTTATCATCATTATTTTTTATCTGTTTTAATTTCATTTAATTTTGTTTTATTTGTTTTAATCTTTTAAAATTATTATAACATGAAAATTGTGTTAGGGTGTGATGTATAATTTTACATAAATCTTTTGCAATTATTTAAATAATTCAATAGTAGCACGAGATACACCACAGGTTTCACGGGTGGGATCCCTAGGCTGCTTTAAGGATTTAGACTAAATTTTTAAATGGTAGGTGCCAATACTAAATCTAGGATTTTATATCCTACCAAACTTAAGGAATATCATCCATGAGTTTCTCTTCCGAGGGTAGTGGAATATCTTCAGAGAAATGTTCTGGCCACTACGCATGTACATAAGTCTCATACTCCTAGGTCTCATTCAGAATGCATCCCTATTTCCATAATAGTTATGCCAAAGGAACTCACCTTCCTTGAAGAAAATTCATGTTATGGTTGATGATATAGATCATACGGTCATAAAAGGATGCGTCCATCTCAAGCTCGATGTCGCCATGATCAAACGACTGAGACACGTCTAGATGATAATGTCAATGAATAGATACATAGAATAAATTTATCAAGGAACGATACCTATGATGTAAATTCAACTAATAGGCTATCGAGCCAACTCTATCTACATTCTTGAATGACCGACATATCTTGGTGATAGCTTTCCCTGTATCCATATTAGCCAAAAAACTAACCTTGGAGAAATAAAATGAATGTCCCATTAGCCCACCTCAAAATCTAGATGATTATGATGATGATCAGTATATGACTTCTGTCATGACTGGGATATACCCATATTATTCTAAATTAGAAAAAATTATCATAAGTGTCTTAAACAATCAGTGTATGTAGAAGAGCTACCTCACCTGCTGCGAGCCAACATAGAGTTGAATGACATGGTCTCTTATAGAGGGACTCATATGGATCCACTTGAATTATTTCCTAGAATCTGTTATTATTGGGAAACGCATAAAGAGGAATATTTTTCTCCCAAGAGACACTAAATTCATGGATATAGGATTATAATGTATCTTCTAAAACTAGAATGGTCTGCTCGGAATTCCCATCAGTCTAGGGATGATATGCAATACACAAAATAAATTGTGAACCTTGTGCCATCTACAACACCTTCTAGAATCACGATTTGAAATGGGAATATAAGTCCAACAGGATTGAATGGGCAATTCCATGATGTCAAACTGTCTCCAAAATATAATTCATTCCCCACTCATCAAATGAGAAGGTCTCCCAGATGTGTAGGATGTGCATGCCTGTGGTCATCTTATTGACCATCACCCATAGTGCATCGCTTCCTAGAGGATATCATTGTGTGGTTGTAAATAAATACAAGGTGACACCATTCCATTTCCACATATGAATGGATAGAGGTTACAAGTGTCTAGAATGTTTCCAATGCACTACCTTCACTTGATGAAAGGTGGATCACCGTGAAAGGAAACCGTCTATTTTCCTTTTCATATCTAGTCACAAATACATAAAATTCTTATACATGTACATCTTGGTATGTCTACGATGACCTTCCCAAATATAGGCATGATATTCCCTCATCATCTCTTCCTAAATATCATAAGGTACCCATACATGACCATGGAATATTAGAGTTTCACTACCATCTACAATTATTCCTGGAGGAGGGTACTCTCCTATGATAATTTTCCTGAAAAAGAGCCCCTATGGACCAGATAACTATTTCATGCAGACTCACTCTAGAAGAGATGAAATCACTACACATGTTTCTTGAATTTGTTGTTTATGAAAATCCTTAACCTCCATATTAATCTTTGAAAACCAATCCATCATCTACCACTCACTACTAGATGCTTATACTACTTGTGTCTGTATAATTACGCTAAAGGAATCAGCTGAAGGACCCCGAAGCACCCTAAGAGGGGATGGGTGAATCAGGGTGTTAAAATTTTCATTTTAATGTTTTTGATCTAGTTTCCTCTTCTGTAGGAACATGTTAAATCTATCAAAAAAATGAAAACAGGGAGATGACACAACACTTTTACAGGGTTCACTGTAAATGGCTACATCCAAGGAGCATGAGCTGACAGTGTGTCGGTCTTACCTAAATCCACTAATATTTACTATTTTTAGGATTATCGGATTCAGTCACAATCAATATGTTCTAGGTATAATGAATTTACAAAGGTTCAGGGATAGCTCCCTACATCTCTCAGATCACTTCCCATGACTCCCTCTAGCTCACTTCCTTGATAGAAGACAAACACAGTTTATCGACTTGAAGGTCACTTCAATATATTTTCATTGAAGTCTTTGTCCTTTTTCAACATGATATATTTCTTGCATCGAAGTCATGGATTGATGCACTTGAAAGCACTGAACTAGGGAACTAGATATTCAGAACATGCCACCAGCTTATACAAACAATTGCGAACAATACCTACCCTTGGCGCACAATATCTTACATTTTCTCACAAGATTTTCTTTTCAGGTTGAAAATATTTTCACATAAAACCCATTTATATGCAACATTGAATTTTTCACACAACATTATCTTTTTCGAGAAACTTTTACTTTTAAGTGCCACATTACCCTTTTCACACAACTTCCTTTTCACGTAACATAGTTCGTGCATCCGAACATAGATCTTATCTATATCATCATTCGTGCTAAATTAGGGGGTCACCTCTTATTTATAGGTGTCTCCAACCCCTACATGCAATACCCACCATGTCACACAAAACCTTTCATTTTTCATGCAATTGTTTTCATGAAAAACCTCTGTATAAGTTAACTATCACATCCAGACTCACTCTATAAGAGATTAAATCACTACATGAGATTCTTTAACTGGTTGTTTGTGCTAATACTTAACCTCCATATTGTTCCCCGAAAACAAATCCATCAACTACCACTCTCTACTGGATGCCTAGATAACATGTTTATGTACTGTTCGGCTAAAGGAATCAGCTGAAGTGCCCCAGAACACCTTTAGAGGGGATAAGTCAATCAGGGTGTCAATGATTTCTTTTTAATGTTATGGATATTTTTCCCACGTTTGTAGGAACTTGTTAAATCTATCAAAAAAATGAAATTAGGGACATAACACATCACTTTTACATGGTTCACCTCAAAGGGCTATGTCCAAGGAGCATATGCCGACAGTGTGTCGGTCGTTCCTAAATCCCTTAATCTTTACTAGATTGGGGATTACAAGATTTGGACATAGTCACTCTATTCAAGGAACAATGCATTTAGAAAGGTTTAGGGATAGCTCCCTACATCCCTCATATCACTTCCCATTACTCCCCCATATCACTGCCTTGATAAAAGTCAAATTCAGTTTATTGACTTGAAGGTCGCTTCAATATATTTTCATTGAATTGATTGTCTCTGTAAAACATGATACATTTCTTGCATCGAAGTCCTAGATTGATGAACTTAAAAGAACTGAACCACTGAACCAGATATTCATAACATTCAACCAGCTTAAACTGAATAATGCGAGCAATAACTAACCTTGGCACGCAATATCTTACTTTTTCATGCGAGATATTATTTTCACGTGGAAAATATTTCATGCAACAAAACCCATTACACGCAAATTTCACATTTTCACACAACATTATATTTTTCAATCAACATTATCTTTTCAGCGCAACTTTAACTTTTTCGTACAACTCCATTTTCATGTAACTTTTATGTGCATCGGAATTAAAATCTTCTCTAAGTCTTCATTCATGCCGAATGGTGGGTCACCTCTTATTTATAGGTGTCACCAACCCTTGAATTAAAAACCAACAATGTCATGCAAAACGTCTCATTCTGCATGCAGTTATATTCAAACAATAACCCTATTCTTCACACAACTCCATATTTTTTGCGCAGCTCATGCCTTTACTATTTTACTTCCTGAACTATATGATCCCTTTCCTAGAAACAATTCTGAACCTCTAATGATGATTTACATCAAACAACAACCATAATCAATTTCTTGCATAGAATGGTCCTGGTTCCAATTAACTCTCCCTTTGGGTTTTTAGGAAATCACTAGATAAATTCAATAGAGAAACACCCACAAGAAAGTCCTGAAACACAAGAATCAACATAGCCAACACTATAAGTCTACATGAAAAATTATCGGTCTAGAAAACAAAAGGGGAAGCATAAAATGGGTTCTCTTGTTTTTTTAATTCTTAAAGACTCCCAATCCATTCTCTTAATGTGTCACAGAAGCATTACATGCCCTGTATGTATTTCTTATCCTCCAACACCTAATTCTCATCATGTAATAGTGTCATTACATTTGCAATGTATTAATTCTCCTCCTAACACCAAATTCTCATCATGTCATAGAATCATTACATGTCCATCACATGTCTGGATGTGTTGTAGAAGCATTAAATGCCCATCACGTGTCTTTATTTTATTCCTTCTCCCCCCTTGAAAATATACCTATAGATTGGTATTTGTTCATTGTAAATCTCAAAACACCCCTAGATATTATCTCCACCATAAAACTGCATCAAATCCACAAAAAAAATTAAAAACAGTTAACATAACTATGGATAAGGGAATTTTGTAACCTCTATATACACTGGGAGGTGGCTAAAGACCGAGGTTCAAACGATGATTCTCAAACATAGTTGCTAGTAGTTTCTTGGTCAGTATATCAACCACCTTCACATCAGTTCCCACATGATCCATTTTAATCACATCTTGTTCAAATTTTTCCTTGATAGTGTGATATCTGAATGTAATATGAATTGTACGAAAATTATGAACATGATTCTTCGTATGATCAATGCTCTCTTGTTATCATAATAAATCACCATTGGTTGTTTCACCTCATCACCAATATGTTCCAGTTGTTGCTTCATCCATAGTAGATGAGTGAGTGCCTTTGTAGCAATGATATACACAGCATCAGTAGTACAAATAGAACTACTTTCTTGTTTCTTGCTCAATTAGCCAACATATTTTTTCCCAATAAAGAATGCTCCACCATTTTCGGACTTTCTGCCCACTACATCTCCAACCCAGTCAACATTAGAAAATGATGATAATTTACTATCCCTTCCAGTAGCAAAGTATAGAATATAATTATGAATACCTTGAATGTACCTCATGATTCTTTTTCACTACTGTCATATTTTATTCCTTAATATTACATTGAAATAAGGTATCTAAACAAGTTGCAAATACAATATCAGGCCATGTTTCCATTAGGTATAGTAAGCTTTCAATAATCCTTATACACTTTTGGGATATATAGAGGTCCCATCCTCATTCATTCCATGTTTTCTTCCAACCTCAATTGGAGTGGACATTGTTTTGGTGTCATGCATGTTAAATCTTGTCAACAGATTTGTAGCATAATTTTCCTATGAAATGAATGTTTAATCTTTATTTTCAATCATAGGCTTCCCCAATAAATATGTTAGCTCAACAATAATAAACATTTAAAATTATGATTTCATGGGATTGGAAAATTCATCCAATAATTTCTACCTGCCGCCACTAAATATAACGGCATCTACGTAAACTAGAACTACGAATTGATCTTTCATAGAATTCATCACATAGAGATCATGATCTACACCTCAAATTTTGAATTCGAGATTTTGAGATAAGAATCAAGTATGGAATACCATGCTTGTGGTGCCTTCTTTAATCCCTAGAGTTCCTTCTTTAGTTTACATGCCTTTGTTTCATCAGTACTAAGAAGATAACCCACTAGTTGTTTGATGTAGACATCTTCTTCGAGAACACCATTCATGAATTGTGTCTTGACATCCATTTGATATACATTATTTCATAATTGGATTTAAAGGGCAAGATAATGACTGATTGACTCATGTCTAGCCACTGGAGAAATGGTTTCTTCATCATCGACACCTTCAATCTGTGAATATCTTATATATACAAATAATGCCTTGTTTCTGATATCAGTTCCATGCTCAACAAACTTGTTTTCAAAAATCCACTTTGTGACAATCACATTGGGACCTTTAGGTCTCTTGACTTGATCCTATGTTTGATTCTTTTCAATCTAATCTAACTCTTAATTCATGGATTTCACCCATGATTTATCCTTTGCAGGTTCATCAAATGAAGATTGTTCCACAACTGACAAAAATACAGATTAGGTGTCATTCCTCATTCTCCTAGATTGTGTGGGTGTAGTCCAATCCCCAATAGTATTGGAATGATCAAGTTATGATCTTCGATTCGTCCTTTGATATTAAAATTCATTCTCTCCAGCCAAGGAATCCTCTTTAGATTCTTCTTCATAGTCAACATCATGATGTGACTCTTGAGTAATTTTTACACCTTTCACTATTTCACTATTTTCATTTACTCCACATTCACTTTCTTCCTTATTTTCTATCACATCATCAAATGAAATCTTTGAAGAATTTTTTGTTTTATCTTCAATGATCAAAACATCGCTACTTTCCATAATCCTTCCTAAGGTCTTATTGAAACACTTTTAGGATTTTCTGTTCATTGAGTATCCAAGTAAAATTCCTACATCGGCATTGTCACCATACATGCCTTGATTTCCATCTTCGTTTCCAATGAAGCATTTATTTACCAAAAAAAAGTATTTCAAATAGGGCTTCCATGCATGCCAAAATTCATATAGTGTCTTCGTCTCACCCATATAAAGCCCTGTTCAATTATGAATATACACAACAAATTGAACGGCCCCTTTCTCGTAATGTTGTGGAATACGACCCTCAATCAGCATAGTTATTTTCATTTATTTCACCTATCAATTAATGAACTCAACAACCTCATTTTTCCTTGGAGTTCTCACAGAATCTAACTCATGTTGTATCCCTTGCTTATCTAGGTAATTTTAAAATTAATTTGACATGTATTCCCCACCATTGTCTGATCGCAACACAATTATGGTTCATATAATATCATTCTTGGTGATTCGATGATATGTTTTCATGCTATCAAGAATTGTTGTTTCCTATTTATAAACATTATACGTGAAATTCTACTATAATCGTCTAAGAAAAGGAAGAAGTGACTTTGTACATGAGTTCTGAAAACATTTATCGGGCCACCTACATCTGTATGAATGTGATCAAGTAGATGAGTGCCCATTTTAGATTTTGTCATTATGAACTATAGACCAGCTTCTCCTAAGGGCATATACCACAAGACTTTTCACATTCACACATCATGTAGGGAATACCTATGAAAATCATCAATTTTCATATTTTATCCATGTCTTATTGATTGATTTCCCCCAATATATGATGAAATAATTTAATTTATTCCTCAATAGTCCATAGAAAATGTTTTCCTTACTATCAACCTGATACATGTTTCCTTCTATTCTACATACCTGCATAAGTGAATTTCATATCCTTCCCTTGACAGTGCAACCATTATGATTAAAATTATCTATACGTTCTAAGTCATAGATTTCACTCACACTAAGTAGAATATGATGTAGACCATCTTCATAAAAGACTTCAGTTTTCTTTTCGTCTCCATTAGCTAGTTTAGTACTTCCACTGACTTTGATTTTCAAAGCTCTATCATTAACAAAATGTACTATTCTATTAACCCTCATATTGAAATCCATTAAAAGGCCTGCATTACCAATATTATGAGATGAATAACAGCTATCCAGAATGCCGGTGCTATTGTTATTTGTATCTTTTAGGGATACCTATGAATTGTTGGATTTATCAATCTTCTTATTTTCGTTCAAAGAAACATTTTATTGAGTGTATGAAACTGATGGACTTTCAATTATCTCTTCCATGTACATGGGTTCTTCATAGTTGAAATATTATTCTTGGGGAGAAAGCCTATTTGGAAGATCTACATTGTCCTATTAACTAGCTATGACTTGTATCAGACTTTGGTATGAGGTTTCCATTTCCCTCCTCTTCCTACAATCAATGGCCTTATGGAAAGAGTTAGAACAACAAAAACAGTATCCATTGATATTGTTTCTTTTAAAAGAAATAAAAAATGAATTTATTCTCCAACGTTGAACTCCCATATATTCTCCACTCAAATAGCTTCATTAATCTTTGTATTATGAAATTGTATGGCCTAGATATCCACAAAACTGACACTTCATGTCAAGAAATGTATTCTCACTTCTGTTTATCTTCATTCATTCTTACCTGGGATAATAGTTTGACTGCCACTTTTTCCAGGATCCTCGAGGATAGTCTTCTGTTCTTATTTTAGATTTAATTGGGGGTATTTTAGAAATTCATGCGACTTTTCCATATGACCAACTTTCATCTTGCATTTATTTTGGTCACCTTTATTTGCATCATTTGATGATTCAGCCTCAAAACTGATTCCACTATTTCTCATTTTAGCGAGTATTTGATCATTCAAAATCATTTAAACTCCATTATAACCATGTTTATCTCTCTCTAATAGCTCATAATTTGAGAACCTTACAAACTATATAAATTGATTCCTTGATTCTTTTGAAATTAATTCACTATTAAGTTTACTCCTAATAGTAACAACATCCACTTAGAGACCCTCTGCATTCTTGGATTTTTCATCTAGTCTGTAGGCGATGTCATTGATGACATTTTCCCACTCTTTACTTCTCAGCTTCAGATCCACTACATTTTCCCTACTTTCATGGATTTTAGACTGTACTTTATCAAATTCTTTCATTCATTCAATTTCATCTACGACCTGGACAACATTTTTAGATGATTCTTCATCATTATATTTCAACTTTTTTTAACTCTTACATTTAATCATCTTCTTAATAACACCATCCTTAAGTTGTAACTCGTTATTGGCATTAGTTTTCAGTTGATTGTCTCCACCATTATCTTCTAATGGTTCTGATTTTTCAATAGTGGCCATCATGGAGGCATGGTTTCTAGTTATAAATTGTTGTTCATCTTATTCAAAAAATCATTATCATCATCTTCAACATCACAAAAAAACTAATCTTCGGTACTTTTTTTCTAGATTTGAAGTCTCCCTTTTTAAAAATCGTTTTCCCAGGATTCTCAGTGTATTCAGCTTCGTTATATTCATCATCAATTTTTCTTATGCACTCAGAGGCAATGTTCCCAACTTTTCCACAAATATATCAAGCTAGAGGTAAATTCCATTTGAATTTCCATATTCCCTTATGGATTTTCTAGTCAATGAGAGAAAAAATTTCTTTTTCATCATCCTCTTCAACACTGCTATCTTTTGAAATTTTCAGTTTATCTATAGATTTGAATGCCATTTAAATTTTCACTAGAGTCGTATCATCTTCAGGATTGACTCTCATTTCAAATGACACCAGTCTGCTCATCAGATAATCTAGAGAACGTTTATAGAGATCACTTTCCTAAAGGGTTGACACATTTTCATTGTACCATATTGGAAGTATTATCAATATTTTCTTTATAATATCAACATCTTTGATTTATTTTCCTTGACCCTAAATTTCTCCAACCACTTCATTAATTCGATTGAATAAGTAGTCTGCATTCTCATCAGGATGCATCTTTAGATCATCAAACCTATTGTGAAGGAATTTTAGTTTCACATCCTTCATATTTCTATCTCATTCATAAATATTTTCAAGTTTATCGCACATGGACTTTGCTGAGGTGAAACTCATCACCTTTAGATAGATCTAATCAAAAAATGATGTGGTGAGAGAATTCAGTGCTTTAGAATCTAAATTAATAATTTTCATGTCACCATCAGTCATAGCCAGACCTATTGGATCTGTAACTTGAATTATTTTCACAATATCAAATAGGGCATCCATTCTAGGGGATCATTGATGATATCTCATTATATTCTTCCAAATATGAAAATTACATCCATCAAAGAGGGGGACTCCCCTGACACTGGATGAACTCTCCAGGACGATATAAGACAGATGAAACACTAACAACCAACCTCTGATACCATTTAAAGGACCCTGGAACACCTTGAGAGGGGAGGGGTGAATCAGGGTGTCAAATTATTCTTTTTAAAGATGTTGATCTTGTGCCCAAATTGGAATGAACTTGTTAAATCTATAAAAAAATGAAATAAGGGAGATGACATGTCAATTTTTCTTGGTTCACCACAAAGGGATATGTCCAAGGGGAATACAATGACAACATGTCAATCATACCTAAATCCGCTAATCTTTTCTATTTTTAGGATTACAAGATTTGGTCACATTCACTCGGTTCTAGGAACACTACCATTATAAAGGTTCAAGGATAGCTCACTGCATCCCTTGGATCACTTCTCACAACTTCGCTAGCTCACCTTCTTCATAGAAGCCAAACTCAGTTTATCGACTTGAAGGTATCCTAAATATATTTTTTTGTAAGTCTTTGCCTCCATAGAACACGAGGCAGTACATTTATAGATGTCCTAGATTGATGCACTAGAAAACACTGAACCACTAAACCATATATTTTGAACATGGAACCAGATTACACTAATAATTGCACGCAACACCTACCCTTTGCATGAAGGATCTTACTTTTGCATGAAATATTTGATTTTTGTGTGGAAAATCATTCACGCAACAACACACTTTATGAGAAACATTGAATTTTTCATGAAACTTTATATTTTCTGTGAAACTTTAACATTTAAGAGAAACATTAACTTTTCCGTGCAACTCCCTTTTCGGGCAATTTCTCCACGCATCAGAACTCAGATCTTCTCTAAGTCTTCAGCCATGACAAATTATGGGTGTCACCTAATATTTATAGGTGTTTGAGACCCCTATTTTCCAAACGAACTATGTCATGCCCAACCCCTCATTCTGTGTGCAATTCTTTTTGCGCAAAAAACATTTTCCACGCACAAATCCATATTTTTGGAACAAATCATGACTTTACTATTTCTCAAAGTTCTAATCCGGAAACTTTCTTTCCACACATGTTTCCATAACACATAAAATATTACATGAAACTCCCTTTTCCAAACACATTTTTCTATATATTCTGATTTTTATGCCCAAAAAAAAGGAAAACACGAGGAAATGACGCCACCTTCAATTTTATTGTCAGTTTAAACTGTATGATCCATTTCCAAGGAAAAATTATGAAACTCCAAAATGGGGATTGACAACAAACAAAAACCATACTACATTTCTTTCATAGAGTGGTCGTGGTTCCAACATCATCCCTGAAATTACACTTTCAAGTTGTACAAGCAAGCTAAAAGTCGAATGTCTATAGGTATTCAATCCACCTATGTTCTCTCAAATTCATGTCTTGCAACGTGGAGATATTTTTCTACATTTTATGATATTTGTAAATGATGAACCTATCACCAGACTAGTAGTGTCTCTAAAACCACATATCATGAACCACAACTGCTAATTTATGGTCATGTGTTGGATAGTTCTTCTAATGGGGCCACATCAAGAGTGATCCATAAGCCACAACTCAATCATCCTGCATCAATACTACACCCAGTCTGATTCTTGATGCATCACAGTAATCAAAATGAAATCTTCATGTATCTTGAAGAATTTGTATTAGAGCTCTTGTGAGTCATCCGTTTAAAAAATAATAACATTTCTAATTTTTTTTGACAAGATGAACTGCACACCCTTCTTATTCAAGGCCGTAAGAGGCACTGCTAAGTGGGATAAGTCTAGGATGAATCATCTATAATATCCCAAAATCCTGAAGAAAGTACGAATTTTAACAACATTCATGGGATATTCCCATGAAACTACTGCACTCACCTACTCTGGGTTCACTTATACTTCCATCACATATATGATATAACCTAAGAAGTGAACCTTATTGTTCCAAAAGTGGAATTTACTAAGCTTCACATATAAGGGATTCTCTCTCAGTGTAATGAACACAATCTCATGATAGGATGTATGGTTGTCTCTAGAGATTGTATACCCCAATATTTCATATATGAAAAATACTTGAATGGAATCAAGGTTTGGGTGGAAAACCTGATTTATTAGAGCCATGAAAACTATTGGTGTGTTTTTCAGACTAAATTACAAAAAAAAACTCATACAAGCATTAACTGTTATGAAATGTGGTATGTGGTATATCTGATGTTCACACATGCACTGGGTGATATCCCAAACTTATATCGATCTTGGAGAAAATTGTTTTTCCTCAAAACTTGTCAAATAATTCTACTATACAATGAAACATTTATCGATTATTTACCATAAGATGGTTGAGTCGAAGGTAATCCACACACAATCCGAGGGTATCATCCATGTTCTTGAAAAAAATGGTTGATGAACGCCAATAAATTGATCTAGTTATGTTGAAAACCCTCTCCTAATGATCTTCAAGATGCATCTTGACTTCATATAGCTTTGTTGTTGCAATCGTATATGGAGGAATGGAAAATGGTGGTTCACAAAGAAATAGATTTATATTGACCTCATAATCCCTTACATGAGGTAAGTTGGGGAAACAGTTAGGGAATAAGTCCCTAAAATTATGCACAATGGTAGGAAAATCCATTGTGTGTATATCCTGATTAGTCATAAAAAGATATTCTAGTTGAGTTGTCACCTTACCCTTCCTAGAATCATTGGGTCTAGGACAGTATACATGGATATAGAATTCTCCATTATGTATAAAAGTTATTCCCTCTCATTTTGTGAAGGACACACAATGGTGATAGAAATATAATTAGGCACGACAAAGAACGAGTCTATCCATAATGAGAATGACATAAAAACTCATCATCTCGAGGGCATAGAAATTTCAGAGGAAATGGTACCCATATATATCATGGGGGGGACTCTTGGAACTGGATTATTCTTTCTGTTATTTCCCCCAATGGAGTTTCGATAGAAATAATTCCATAGAGGTAATCGATGGAAATACCCAAACTCTCAACAGTTTTTTTGTAGATAAGAAAGAGTTTGAATAACATGTATCAATGTAGGAAGAATGTATGGTAGAGGCTAAAAATCCAAATGTTGATGGACTTGGACTCATCTAAATTAGAAATCATTACACTAAATACATATGGAAGGATCCTCAACCATATGATTATTCCATACTAGCCTAAGAAGGTCCTATCATCGATGCAGAATTTATGGAACTTGATTTTCTTCCCCACGACCTCCTCTGCATCGTCCAAATTGGATAGTGGAAAAAAACTGAAAGCCAAACGTGGAGGCATAGATCCCATTCTTTTTAGAGGTGATGATAGGAATCCTCATACATTGGATAATGAAGAAAAAATGGCACATATGCTAATGGTGACCTGTATTGTAGTAAGTATGTCACTTTAATGAGTTTCATAGGAACTGGGCCTTCTTATGCCCATTTCGGCCACACTGATGACATATGATAGTGCTATCAGTACACTCCATCTTGTTGGCATTTCCCCCATGTGCACCCTAAAAGTGGAGCTTCTTACTAAATTAAGAACCATCACTATACTTTGGAACTGAACCACTATGGGTCACACGATCAGCTTCCATTATATTTTTTTCCGTAATTAGGGCCTAATTTACGATCTCTATATTTTTTCAAAATGAATGGTGTTCACCTGCGACTGGATATCATATCCAAGTCCATCCTCAAATAGTCTTGTAGATTTTTGTGTGTTACCAGTAAGAGATGGACCAAATTTCCAGATCTTAGTGAATCAAGAAGAATTCTCTAACACTATCATAGATCCTTGCTGAAGATGCAAGAATTCCCTGGCATGATCTTCCCTCAGAGTTTGTGGAAATAAGTGATCATATAATTCTATCTGTAATTCTACCAAAACCATATCTCGGGGTTTCTCAGAATGATAAATGACATCCCACTAACTCTTGGTGGACTCACGAAACATAAAGACAACATGTTAGATCCTTCACTCATGGAGTATCTCAAGATGGTTAACGATTGATTTTGAAGCATCAATACATGACTTTTGAGAATTTGGACCACCATAAACTAAGAAGGTGGAGGGATTCTACCATAGAAAATCCACCATAAGGTCAACCATAGTTGAGGCGGGCCTGGGGAAATTCAAAACTAACTAAATAAACTGGATAAAAAGTTCCGTGAAGACACCCTATGGAAGATCAAGAGGAGGTTCTATTGGAGGCACTACTAGATGTACTTCAGCAGGCACTACATGGGTTTCCAGACGTACCAACTCTGGAACGTTCTCATCGATACTCTCCTAGTGTACAACAAAAATTCCTCGTGGAGAAATTTATCAACAATTAGAAAATATACTCCTCAGATGAGATAATTTGGAAGAAGAGGAAAATAATTCAATGCGTCGTATGAAAATCGGAATGTGAAAGGCCTCCTTTGTAAAGTCAAGTCCTATTATAAAATTTCGACTTCAGTTGGAAATTTCATCCTAATAGATGGTACAAATTTTATATTTATAACCAAATAGTACATTAAAATATTAAAACATCGAACAAAATCTCTCACATGAAACACGCCAATGCACTCTAAAAGTATATATAGAATGGAAATATTCATGTAATTTTAATCCCTATGGTGCCGAATATGATACATGTAAAATAATTTCACTCATTTCATCTAGATGGAATACTCAAAATGATAATTCCAATAATACCAATACTAGTAACATCATAAAACAAGTATTTCACCCCATTGTGATGTTGAATATACAATAAATGATATAATCAATAACTGAGACACCAACCCGAGAAATTTGGGTTTCCCATGTATATGGGCTAGATACTTCCAAGAACTGTGTATGTTAAGAATTCATATATAATAGTCTTTTTTAACCAAAAAAGTGAGAAATAAAGGGAAAAAGTCACATTGAGACCACTTTGTAGAATCCCGCCCTGAGTGCCTCAAAAAATGGGCCCCGATATAGTGGTCCACATGACCTCAACTGCATCTCCCAAAAGACAAGCGACTACCAAGTAGCAGTGATAGACATGGGTAATTTTTTTTCGGAGACAATGCCCTTATAGTAAACAGTAAAACACTAAAATAGCTAATAATATAATCGATCAAGTATAAAAAGAAAAATAGTATGAAACAGACAACATGTGAAGATGATAAATGACCCAAAATAAAAAATATATAATAAATGGGGAAGTTGAGTTGTCATTAATGATACCATGATTTTTTTAATGCATGATGTGAAATTTAAATAAATAAATGTTTTGGGGTATGGGTTACAACCATAGGTTGAATGCTAACATAGACTCGAAAGACCAACAAAAAAATCCACATGGAATCTCAAGCATGGGTTGGTACTCTACAGCAAATCTCTTTCCAAAATAGCTATATAATCAATCATCAAAAGTAGAACGCTTCACCGAATCTGTATCTATGAACAAAATGTCTACATATGCACCAAACGACACCTGATCAGGGAGTGAGATATAATCTGAGTAGGTCAGAACATAAGTTATATGGGACTTTCCATTTAATAAAGTAATAAAATCATAGTGGGCTGATATAAAATAGAAGTGGGCAACTAATTGAATAAAAATAATTGTAACACGGCCTAGGTTTTCAATGGTACACCCATCCCATACCACATGATTCAACATATGCCAGAAGTATAAACAAGATACTTATTAATGAAGAATATATATAGAAAATCTTATGTTACATGACAACTGAAGAAAAAGTCCATACCCCCCATCATGTTATCTTTCTTAGGGTCTAATCTAAATGTCAATAAAAGGAACTCCAAAAGAACAAGATTGGATAAAAAATCATAAGTAAAAATATATTTTGTATCAATAAAATCATCTCAAGCATTTATATAAAAATTTACATGTATATAGGTGGAGTCTAAGCCCATCCTTAAGGTATCGCTACAGTACATCCAATCAATTTTAAAATTCCACCAAGACCATTCAAGGATATCTATATCAGAACCCCATGTATCTCTAGTGGTGTGGTAACCATGTGTATGTACCAATTATCACACACAAGGGACTGAGTCTCAATAGTGTCTTGGCATATCTATTTTTCTAATAGGTCGATCCTCAGTTTCCCCTTAGGAAACTGGTGTCACTCAATGGAATATGAAAAGCTAGAGGGAGCCTATAACGACCCATACTCTAGATACATGGTTATTACATCATAATTGAATCATACTTATTACAACATATAAAAAAACCATGGTAGGACCGTATAGGTATAGTGTATTTAGAAATTTGGAAACCTAAAAAACTGGTTCATAAATCATCTACATTGTCTCCCGCTTATTTCATCATATCGAGAGTCCCTTTTTGGCATACCCTACTAAATACCCTTCTTCCTGACCTGGGGAAAAGAAAACATAAAAAAGGGTGAGCTCAAATGCTCAGTATGTGTAATCATAAGAAATATCAATCATATCATATTCATAAGAACATAACATTTTGAATATCTTAACATTCAAAAGAGATCATAATATCAAAACATGGGATAAATGATAGTGGTGAAATGTTATACCAATAATCATAACATAAACATGAAACATTTTGGCATACACACATAATCATAGAAAATCATTTCATTTTAGTCAAGACTCATTTCCAAGACTATCATAGCGGACAAAGTCTATTACTTAACCAAGTTCACTCCTTGTTCCAGTCCTATATCACTAAACCATATTAACTTTCCGTTCCAGCCATGTCTATCTCATGAGATATAAATCTTTACCCAATGCATTGAAGGGACATTTAGGTCACACCCATATCATAATGAAACCATTCTTATGTGTTCCACAAAATCATAAATCATACATCATAGAATAACCCGTGTAATAAAAAAGGGATTCTTAACCATCATGACATCATAAAACAATTCATATATGATAAAGGAAATCATAAAAATAATTCCATCAAAACATAGTCAAATCAATGTAATAATAGGGATAGAAACAGAACCCTATATTATCTTATATCTAAAATAATTTTGATAAAACACTTGAACTCCATTCTTGAGGAAAATATCCTTTCTACTTAAAAAACATTTTTCCTTTCTTAACATGTAATTACATTTTAAACTAAAAGACTTTAATTAAAAATAAACATGAAAATTTGAAGAGGAAACTTCATTGAAATAATTTTCTATGGAAATCATAAATATCCATTAATGCCGTATAAGTTGAAAAAAAATTCTTCTTGTACTTGGGGCAAATAGTCAAAAAGTATCTCGTACTGAAAATGACAAAAGATTCCTATCCTATAACATACTAAAAATTCCCCAATAGGTAATATTGTATTTACAAAATTATAGGAGGACAGAAATAATATTACATATTGAGGATACATGGATGTGGATGATAAATATTCCCCAGTAAATTCAAAAGAATAAACAATCTCAGATAAAAATGAGATTGCGAGATTTTCCCTTACCTTATGTCCGATATGATTCATACATATCTGAACATCATGTATAATGATTTAAATAATGTAATTGACTTATTAAAAAATCGCATTCATTGTTATGATATCATACATGGTTATATTCTTATCTTCTTATTTGTAATATTTCATTGCTACTTGTTATTCGGGTGTTCATTGCTTTATGTTCTTATGCATCTCCAGTCGAATAAATTCTTATCACTCTTTATAGATTAAAGTTACCTTATTTACAGAATGGTATTAGGGTAATATATTTCATATATATTCATTCAATTCATTTATATAATCATTATTCAATGAAGATCGTGTAGAACGAGTCGCATCACATCGTGAAGACGGTAGGCCGTACGTACGCACGAGTGATGATATCGTTCCCATAACTATTTAATTGTATTAGAGTGGAAGATGGAATATCTCAGAATTAGTATCATGTTATAATAATCATATATAGTTATTCTTTACCTGATTATACCCATCCAATTAAGATGGTGGTGGAAAACTGATTACACCACGACGTGGAGACGGTATTCCATACGTACGCATGCGCGGTGATTTCATTTTCCGTAGGATGGATAGAAGGTGAAATGGGGTTGTTTCATATTTATAATAACATATAAGTATATGATTGATACTTATTTTATTAATTTATGGTGAGAAAAATAATGAAGAATAATTAGAAGAGGAAATAAAAAGGAAAGAATCAGTAAAGGATATTACATCTTCTTTGACGCACCACTTCTTAACCTCCTCTTAGGGCACTAATGATGGTATTTGAAGAAGAACAGAACCTCTAGTATGTTTATAGGGAATTGGAGAAGAGAAATTGGCAGGGGTAGGCCGAGCATGAAGGTTAAATGTGGTGTGAGGAGGAGAGGGAGGATGTGCCCTTTTATAAGGGAGTAGAGGGGCACCATTGGAATTATACGAAATATTAATTTATAATAAATTCCAACACCACTTAAAAACACCCGAAAATTACTCAAATACGAATCTTAGATGAGATATGGTTTTAATCTCATCAACCAATAAAATTTATACAAGTTGGGAATTTTTTTTAAACATTTTCAACTTGATTTATCCTTATATAATCTATTTAATTTTGTTTGTGTAAATAATATTGTAAATTTTAAATCATTAAAAATAATTACTTATATGTTGTGAATTTTCCATAATTGTATAATTTATTACATTTTAGACCATATAAATTTTAAATTATAATTTTTAAATATTTTTGTGATTTTTAAACAATTTTATAATATGTAATTTTTATAAAATAACTATAGTGTCAATTTTGACACTATTAATTTATTTGAATTTAAATAAAATATAAACAGAAGTTATGATCGAAATAAAAGATTTAATAGATTTATTACAAGTCATATTTATCTAGAAAATTAGTGGAACACATTAAATAGGTCATATAATATTTAATTTAATACTTTTAAAATCATTTATTTGATAATTAAATCTATAAAATAATTTCAACATCACTAATGTGTCATAATGAATGATATTTATTTAATCTCTAAAAATTATAAATAAATTCAATAATGTAGATAATTTTATTATATTTTTGGAGATTATTCATGTTCAATGTTTCCTAAAGTTTATCACTAAATTAAAATTATTATACTTATAAGATTTAAGAGAGTGACATGTTGTCACTTCCATTGGTTTTAATAATAATTAAATTATTTGAATGGTCAAAATTCCATAAAATGAATTAATTCCGACCCTTAGGTGATAAGGGTCGACATTTAGTCATCCAATAGAATTTTTTCAGGTGTTAGTGTAACACCCCAAGCTTCCACGGTATGTTACCCTTTGAATAATGCAATGGCGTGTGTTGTACGCAACATCGAGTTCTAACACACACCACAACCGATCAAACTAGCCGTTATGAATAGTAATACCTAAATTTTGAAATTTTATACATTTTATCATTAAAAATAGACTTTATTTTTGGATTCTTAATATCAAAATTAGCTTAGGGTGAAAATTTGGTACTTTTTGGATAACTTTCATATTTTGATGAATAGTGAAAATTAATAATTTTAATTACAAATAACTTTTTTAATCAAAATAATTAATAATGATAAATTATGAATTTGAGTGGTTTTAAAGTATATTTAAAATATATTTTTACCATTTAATACAATGTTGTTAATTGGACATAATTTGACAATTAAACCGAACATAAAAAAGTATCATTCTTTTGATAGTTATTATATCTTAAAAACACGCTTTTTGTCTTACTAGCGGGAATTAATTTTAAATTAATTTATGCCACTTATGTGTTTTGAATTTGGAAAAATGGATTCCATATTTTGAATCAGGATGTCCAAATTTTGTAAATAGCTAACTTTTATTTTTAGACATTTTGAATAATTATTTCGGTAAATATTTTATTTACCATGGTTAATGGATAAATACGGTAAATAAGGGTTAAAAAATAATATTATAATAATACTAAATTTCCCTAAAACGTGTCTGAACCTTATTGGTGGATACATGTCAGACCATGGACATCTTTGGGTCAATTTTGGGACCCCATGGAGCCACTTGTAGGTGATACGGACACTTTAATTTAATTAAGTTAAAACAAATACAAAAATGACATAAGCATATATCTTTTTGTAAAACAATTTTTAAAAATGGTTATATATGTTGGATTTTTGAATATATATATTTATTAGAAAGCTAAAACGATTTCCTACATAAAGGTATTTTTTTTATAATTTCAAGACGTTAAATAATTTAATATATTTATGAACCAATGATGATGCAGTAATTAACCTAAAGTGATAAATTAAATTATTGATATTATAAATAACCAAATAAATATAATTTGAGACTTTTTATTAATTAAAATAATTTTATTGGTTAATATGACATGTCAGGAATGATTTAATTAAATTTTTTCGAAGTAATCAATCTCTTATGATTTCCAAAAAAATACATTTCCCAAATAGTGTCAAAATTGGCATAAAAGAGTTTTTAAAACAAATATTATATTATTAATTGATATTCAATTCCTAAAAATCTAAGGTTCATCCAAGAGACTTATATCATGACAGGTGTATCATTAATGGACCACTTGGTGTTTGGTTGGAGTTATATAGTATGTTTATTAAATATATAATATAAAAATACAAAGTGACATGGTAAGTGTCAAACTAATTAACTAAGAGTTAATACTTAAAGATAAGGTTAATATTGTAACCCAAAACTGTCTAAATCATATCAGTTGAATTGTTTTTAATCTATCCCCACCTTAACCTTTAAATAATCCACTTTTTAGCCATTATAAACCGAATATGAATTTATAATAAAAAAATATTTCTAGCTTTTCCAAAGGTGCCTCTCACCCCTCTTATAAAAGGGCACTCCTCCTTCTCATTAATTCACACCTTCAAAGCCTTTTGGTTCGGCCAACCCCTTCCCAAATACTCTCTATACTTCCCTAACTTCATCCTATAGGCCTTCCTTTAGTCATAAATCCAACCTAAGGAGCCTCTTTGATCAAATCAAAAGGAAGAACCCAAAGAAGAGGTAATGATTTCACCACCCTTTTTCATGTTCCTTTCTTCTTCCACTTCTTCATTCTTTGTTATTACCGTTATAAAATAATAACTCCAGTATATTATATATACTTTTATGTTATTATAAACATGTTACAACCATATTTCAGTATTCTATCCATCCTTTTAATGACATGTCAACATACATGCGTACGTACGGCTTACTGTCTCCACGTCGTGGTGTAATTGTTATTCAAAACATTATTATTTGGATGGGTATAACAAGGATTTTTAATTCATGTAAATAATAAATATAACATTATAATGATTCTGTATATATGATATACCATCCAATTATATATTATTTTAATATCAAGTGAATGATATTGTCGCTCGTGCGTACGTACGAACTACCGTCTCCACGAACACGATGAGATTCATTTTCCATCGTATCTATTAAAGTATAATTATCATTTGATGATTTAATAATAATGTTACTTGATATAATTCTGTATATGAATAAGATACATCCTATCCATTACAAACATGTCTTAAAACAAAAGATATCAAAGAAAATGAGTAAGTTAACACCCGAAACGACGATAATACTAAGATATTATTAACAATGAAATGATTAAAGATCATATATGATATCATATTAATATATATGATTATTTTATTATTTAATAACAATTATTTCACCATTATATATGAGGTTAACCTACCCTCAACATAGGAAATAGTACAACGTAAGGGGTTTCTTATTTCACTTTTAATTCCGTGAGAATTCGATTGTTCACAACTTATTTATTACATGTGGTGTGTGTAATGCCCATGTTTGTATTCATTATGTAATATAATTTAATTAATGTATATTTACATCATCATTAAATGATCTTTCTTTCATGGGGGAATGTTTTTATGTTACCAAATCAATAAGGGAATTTTAAATTTCAATTTCCACTCAATCGGCTTTACGCATACTTCATTGATTATTTTACTCCATGATTATGTGTAGAATCACTATTCATTTGATTATTTCATAATTTCCACTCCCCTTTCTGTGGATATAATTTTTATAAACATAATCACTCAATTTATAAATTCTCAAGTCCTCGGTATGAACTTGATAAGAGTAATTTTAAGTCAATCTTTCTTTGTTGAGTTAAATATCCAATTCATTGGTGTTTTTTACAAGAATATGTGTAAATGTCATCTGATTGATTTACACTAAATATCCAATCATATTGAGTGTATTTATATCTTTCACACATAATTATGTCGTTGATTTATCCTTAACCTAAGGATATGGTCTTTATAAGATAATTCATCTCAATTTACATTCCATTAAGACTTCTTTGTTGTTATACACCAAATCACTTTTATATGGTGTATATAATGTACCTTCACTTAGTATATCATGAATCCCTTTCTTCTCATGATATTAAAAAGTTCTGATTACCTAAATTATTTGTATTCAAGTGTCTCTCTTTTGTTAAAAAACTATAACTAAAATACCATTTTTAAATGTTTTAAATACTTATTCTTCTAAATCTTTATAATTAATGTCTATGTTTTAAAAATGGTTTTAAGGTTTTATTTATATGGACATTAAAGTTATAAAATTAAAAATCCTTTAAAAAGTTTCAATGTAGTATGGGAAATTTTGATTCTAAAATCTATTTTAAATGGATTCTTGACAAATAGTCTGACTTTTAAATGATTTCAAGAAAAAGGGGGATATTTCACTCTAATTGTTTTGATGATTATTTTAATCTATGTCAATATCCTTCATCATTCTCAATTGAGGTTATTATGATACAATACAATCTTCCATATTGTATCGAATGAGTTATGTTTGACTGTGGATGTGCTATTTTTATACAATTCATGGTTTTTTGATAAAGTATTGACATTTCGTATGCTAGTTCAAATACGAATGTTTATGTTATGTTTAAAACTTTTCATATGAGGAATTCATTAGACTTATTAAGTGATGGGTGGATCCTGATATTGCTCCTCAATGCATCGGTAGGTCTAATGAGACAAACTACTGTCTTGGCACAAGGCCTTGGGAAAATCATATTTGTTGTCTTGGCACGAGGCCTTGGCTATGTGGTTACGATAGTCTGGCATTATACATTCCATCATTATGAAAGTGGTTATTGATATTGCATGTGATTGTTAGACTAGTAGAATATCCATGTGAATAAGTAAATGGCATTATTTCATTTTATATTTTCCATATTTTCTGAAGTTCAAGTTTAAAAGGCTTTTGTTTTAGTTATAAATTGCTTTAAGTGTTTATGCTTATATATGAAAGCTTCTGCTATATTGTTATCCTTACGGAGAAACTGATCCCACCTCTTTCAATGTTTTATTTTTCCCAGGATGTGAAGAAGTAATTTATGAATGACCTGTAGGGATATTATGAGGGGATATGAAGAAAAGATGTTGTTGTATTTTTTTTACCATATGATGTAATTTAAGACTTATGATTATATCTAGTGTTTCCAAAACTACTAAACTAATCGGTCGTTCATGACTTGATCCTTTGGGATCATGCCAATGCTATGTAATAACGCACGGACTCTGGGTAACTGGGGTCGGGGTGTTACAGTTGGTATCAAAGGAAGTTTAGTACAAACCTTGGAAGCTAGATTTAGATAAACTCTGATTAGAGCACGTAGAACTAAGATGAACATTTAGGATTAGTATAGACGAACTTCCTAGAATTTTGGTATTGTTGAGATTTTTTCAGTTTTCCGAGAAATACATCCCTGTCTGGATACGAGCAGGTAGAGGCGGCTTTGGCACAAATTTACCTAGGGGTAAAACCCGAAAACACCGCTTTGACCTAGAATCAAATGGGAACTGGTGCATGACAACAGGCCTTGCTGCACTCTTGGTTACGACACTCCCGGGGGATATGCTTTGGTAAATTCACAAGATTAGTATGATCCATTATTAAAGGAATAAAAAAATTCCCATAAGAATATATGTCGAGAAATAGATAGTGGTTAACCTTGATTTTAACATAGGTTACCCCAAGCTAGGATATATTATTCAATTACATGATTATCCTATTATGTATAAATTTTTTTTACATTCTTATTAGATAAGTATTCAAAATCCCTAATTGTATTTTCCTTTTGTTAGTTAAAACATGGAGGAAGAAAGATCATGAACAACTCTTCTCTCTCTTCCTGAAGAACTACTTACAATTGTTATCCAGAAGTCATGCGCAGATGATGTTGAAACTTTTTCAAATGTCCAAGTTACATGCATACAACGTTATGAGACATCCAATACCTCTAGCATTGTACGATTTTGTCAAGGATCAAGTACCGACTATGGGATAATATTGCGCTCTCAACTTTCTTACCATGCTAAGCGTGGGAAGTACCATCAGGGTCTTCTCAAATTCTTCACTTTGTCTCAAAATTACGATGCACTAAATGATTTTTTAGATGTTGCAAAAGAATGAGACCCTCGAGCAACCTATATGTATCAAATTATATATTTATGTCTTTTGGGATATACAAAAACTGATTTACCAAAACCTTATTTTGAAATATTTGAAGATAAATCATTATGAATTTTTCTAGAAAAACATGTTAAATATGATGTCTCAAAATTATGTATATGAAATATCTATTTTTTATGATGAATCAATGATTCCATCGATATAATCCAAGATGTGTGAGGAGGTTTTGGGTAAAGGAAGTAGATGATTTTGAAAAATTCCTGAGGTACCATTGTGACACATGAACAAATTCTACCAAAAGGAAATTCCTCCAAGTCTCTCTAGAGTTCATGATGTGTTCCACATTTCACTAGTGACAAAATACATGCCTGACCCAACACATGTACTCGTGTATGAAGAATTAGAACTGGAACCCGATCTATCTTATTGTGAAGAGCCTATCAGAATTCTTCATACCAAAGATCAGGTTTTGAGAAACCGAATGACTCGTCCGGTAAAAGTTATATGGAGAAATCATAAGATGGAAGAGGCAATGTGGGAACCCGAGGAACATGTGATTAAGAACCTATGTGGAAATAAATGGATGGTGAAATGTTTAAAAGTGTTATTGCTCTTTATTTATGGGATTATTTTGGTAGAATTTTTTTGTTGTATGTGTAACCCTACAATTTATCATGTGAAAATGATATTTGAGGAAGAATTATCTTTTCTCTAGTGTATATAGTTATAAATAACCATTTCGTCTTATATGATCATTGGGTTTGAGGTAATATCAAGTTATTATATTTTGGGATGAAAATGCAAGGTACGAGATAAAATTTGAGGTTAAATTATGTTATGGTTATTTTGAAGAATTTATCTCATTTTGGTAATATTATAAAATACAGTTTTTGAAAAAGGACAACACGTAGACCGTGTGACAACCCGTCGCATCGGACAAAGATGTGGGAATCAAACCCACAACCAAAGTGTGATTGAGACTTATTGCCTACCACTAGACTAAGTGAAGTCCCTGGTTAGTGGGACTATTATTTTTAATTAAATTATTTTATTTATCAATAATAATTTTATTTTGGATCTTATGTCTTATCAAATGAATACCTTTAGTATAGGAAAATGATTTGGTGATTAAGTGATAAATGTTATTTTGGAAGATGTTCGCTTTGTTGGAGACACTATATGCCCAAGAAAATAGAATACTATGGGATTTCATTTGAGGAGTAATGGTGGATTTTAATCTATGTTTTTATTATGGATTTATAGTGATTTGGGTTATTTATGGAAATGATTAACCTATAATAGAGAATACGTGATTAGGTTAATTACTTTTATGTAAGAGACTTTAAGAGTAGTTGATGTAATTTGAAGATACAATTTAACATGGAAGACTACATAACCAAATTCTTCTAATTTTTGGGTTTGAATATTAGTTTAGATTATATTGAAGGATTTTAAGGACAATTATTTATTTAATGGTATTTATTTATCTTTGGGTTATTGTTGGTTTAATTTTAGAAATTAAGATTAGTGGAATATCCTTTTGGGGGATCATCAGATCTTATAGTAACCATTTTGTTTTTTATTAATCTCTAAATACAAGGTAAATATATAGTTTATCCTTCGTGGATCATGTGATTCTATAAGAAGTTTATTCTATCTCTTCTAGTGTGACCAAGTCTTCTTGAATACTCATCGTTTAAAAATGAGTTATTAGTTGCAATTTATTAAAGAATGAAAAATTACAAAAAAATTAAGTATATATCTTTATTTTCTTAGTAAATCTCAGAAATTAATTCTATATCATCATGTAATGTATCTTAAAAAAATTTATAAAAATGTTGTCCGTTTACTTTTCCTACTGGGAAAATAATTACCGTTTGTCCCATCACAAGTTTTTGGTTTTCTTATTGTTAACTTTCTCCTGATCATGTTTTCTATCCCTCTACATCAGAACATAACACTCAGTTTATCGTCCTTATCCATGTTTTCCTACATTGAATCCTAGTATGGGTTATCTTGGGTGACCTTTATACCTCTCTTCCTTTCTATTAATGTGATAGTTTTATTGACTCTTTTTTTTTTGATGTGGGACCTTCCATTATATTATCAAGTCAAATTTAAAAAAGTTATGAGGATGAAATTTATTGAAGGTGGGGAGAATGTAACACCCCAATAATCCACGGTACGTTACCCTTTGAATAATGCAATGGCGTGTGTTGTACGCAACATCGAGTTCTAACACACACCGCAACTGATCAAACTAGCCGTTATGAATAGTAATACCTACTTTTTGAAAATTTATACATTTTATCCTTCATAATGGATTATATTTTTGGATTCATAATATCGAAATTATCTTAGGGTGAAATTTTGCTACTTTTCGGATAACATTCATATTTTGATGAATAGTAAAAATTACTAAATTTTAATTTAAAACAACTTTTTTAATCAAAATAATTAATAATGATAAATTATGAATTTGAGTGGTTTTAAAGTATATTAATAATATATTTTTACCATTTAATACAATTTTGTTCATTGTACATAATTTGACAATTAAACCGAACATAAATAAGTATCAATCTTTTGATAGTTATTATATCTTAAAAACACACTTTTTTGTTTTGCCAGCGGGAATTAATTTTAAATTAATTTCTGCCACCTCTATGTTTTGAATTTGTAAAAATGGATTCCATATTTGGAATCAGGATTTCAAAATTGTGTAAATAGTTAACTTTTATTTTTAGACATTTGGAATAATTATTTCGGTAAATATTTTATTTACCATGGTTAATGGGTAAATCCAGTAAATACGGGTTAAGAAATAATATTATAATAATACTAAATTACCCTAAAACGTTTCATAACCTTATTGTTGGATACATTTCCTACCATGGACATCTTTGGGTCGATTTTGGGACCCCATGGAGCCACTTGTAGGTGATAGGGACACTTTATTTTAATTAAGTTAAAACAAATACAAAAATGACATAAGCATATATCTTTTAGAAAAAAAATTTTAAAACAGGTTATATATGTAGGATTTTCGACTATAAATATTCATTAGAAAGATAAAGAGATTTCATACATAAATATATTTTATTTATAATTTTTAGACATTAAATAATTTAATTTATTTATGACCCAATGATGATGGAGTAATTACCATAAAAGTGAAAAATTTAAATAATTGATATTATAAATACCCAAATAAATATAATTTGATGCTTTTTATGAATTAAACTAATTTTCTAGGTTAACATGACATGTTATAAATGCTTTAATTAACCTTTTTCGAAGTAATCATTCTGTTATAATTTTCAAAAAAATCAATTTCCCAAATAGTGAAAAATTGACATAAAAGTGTTTTTAAAACAAATATTATATTATTAATTGATATTCAATTCCTAAAAATCTAAAGTTCTTCCAAGAGACTTATATAATGATAGGTGTATCATTAATGGACCATTTTGTGGTCGTTTGGAGGTATATAGTATGTTTATTAACTATATAATATAAAAATAAAAAGGGACATGGTAAGTGTCAAACTAATTAACTAAGAGTTAATACTTAAAGATAAGGATAATATTGTAACCCAAACCTATCTAAATCCTATTGGTTGAATGGTTTTCGACCTATCCGAACCTTAAAAATTTAATAATCCAATTTTTATCCATTATAAACTGAATATGAATTTATTATAAAATAATATTTCTAGCGTTTCCAAAGGTGCCCCTCACCCCTCTTATAAAAGGGAACTCCTACTTCTCATTAATTCACACCATAAAAGACTTTTGGTTCGGCCAAACACTACCAAAATACTCTCTCAACTTCCATAAATTCATCCTAGAGTCCTTACATTAGTCATAAAGCCAACCTATGGTGCCCTTTTGATCAAATCAAAAGGAAGAACCCGAAGAAGAGGTAATGATTTCACCACCCTTTTTCAAGTTCATTTCTTCATCCACTTCTTTTTTCTTTGTTATTACCATTCTAAAATAAAAACTCCAGTGTATTATATATACATTTATGTCATTATAAACATCTTAATACCGTATTTTAGTATTCTATCCATCCTTTGAATGACATGTCAACATACGTGCCTACGTACGTCTTACCGTCTCCACGTTGTGGTGTAATTGTTATTCAAAACATTATTATTTCGATTGGTATAAAAATGTTTTTTAATTCATGTAAATAATAAATATAACATTATAATTATTCTGTATATATTATATACCATCCAATTATATATTATTTTAATATCAAAAGTATGATATTGTCTCTCGTGCGTACGTACAGACTACCATCTCCAAGAACGTGATGAGATTCATTCTTCATCGTATCCATTCAAGTATAATTATCATTTTATGATTTAAAAATAATTTTTAAGGACTTGATATCATTATGGATATTAATAAGATACATACTATCCATGAAAAACATGGCTTATGTAACAAAACATATCAAAGAAAATGAGTAATTTAACACCCGGAACGACGATAATACTAAAATATTATTAACAGAGCAATGTTAAAAGATCATAAATGATACCATATTAATATATATGATTCTTTTATAAGATAATAAATATTATTTCACCATTATACAGGAGGTTAAACTACCATCAACCAAGTAATAAGTACAAAGTAAGGTGTTTCTTATCTCACTTTTAATTCCGTGAGAATTCCATTGTTCACCACTTATTTATTACATGTGGTGTGTGTACTGCCCAAGTTTGTATTCATTGTGTAATATACTTTAATTCATGTATATTTAAATCATCATTTTATGATCCTTCTTTAATGGGTGTATGTTTTTTATGTTACCAAATGAATAAGGGAATTTGAAATTTCAATTTCCACTCATTCGGCATTACGCATACTTCATTGATTATTTTACTCCATGATTAGGTGTAGAATGACTATTCATTTTATTATGTCATAATTTCAACTCCCCTTTCTGTGGATATAAATTTTATTCACATAATCACTCCATTGATAAATTCTCAATTCATCAGTATGAGCTTGATACGAGTAATTTTAACTCAATCTCCATTTTTTGAGTTAAATATCCCATTCATTGGTGTTGTTTTTACAAGAATATGTGTGAATGTCATCTGATTGATTTACACTAAATATCCAATCATATTTAGTGTATTTATATTTGTCACACATAATTATGTCGTTGATTTATCCTTAACCAAAGGATATGGTCTTTATAAAATAATTCCTCTCAATTTACATTCCATTAAGACTTCTTTGTTGTTATACACCAAATCACTTTTATATGGTGTATATAATGTACTTTGAAATAGTATATCATGAATCCCTTTATTCTCATGACATTAAAAAGTGTTGATTACCTCAATTATTTTTATTCAAGTATCTCTCTTTTGGTTAGAAACTCTAACTAAAATACCATTTTTAAATGTTTTAAAGACTTATTCTTCTAAATTTTTATCATTAATGTCCATGTTTTAAAATTGGTTTTAAGGATTTATTTATGTGGACATTAATGTTTTAAAATTAAAACTCCTTTTTAAAGTTTCAAAGTGGTATGGGACACTTTGATTATAACATATATTTTAAATGGATTCTTGACAAATAGTGTGACTTTTAAATGATTTCAAGAAAAAGGGGGATATTTCACTCTAATTGTTTTGATGATTATTTTCATCTATGTCAATATCCTTCATCATTCTCGATTGAGGTTAGTATGATACAATACAATCTTCCATATTTTATCGAATGAGTTATGTTTGACTCTGGATGTGCTATTTTTATACCATTCATGGTTTGTGGATAAAGTATTGAAATTTCTTATGCTATTTTTAATACGAATGTTTATGTTATGTTTAAAACATTTCATATGTGGAATGTGTTGGACTTAGTAAGTGATGGGTGGAGCCCACTATAGCCCTTGATGCATCGGTAGGTCTCATGAGGCAAACTAGTGTCTTGGCACAAGGCCTTGGAAAAAACTTATTTGTAGTCTTGGAACGAGGCCTTGGCTATGTGGTTATGATAGTCTGGCATTATGCATTCCATCATCATGAAAGTGGTTATTGATATTTCATGTGATTGTTCGACTAGTAGAATATCCATGTGAATACGTAAATGGAATTATTTCATTTTATCTTTTCCATATTATGATGAAGTTCATGTTTAAAAGGCTTTTGTTTTAGTTATAAATTGCTTTAAGTGTTTATGCTTATCTATGAATGCTTCTGCTATATTGTTATCCTTAGTGAGCATCTAAGATCACCCCTATCAATGTTTTATTTTTTCCCAGGATTTGAAGAAGTAATTTATGAATGACCTATAGGGATAGTTTGAGGGGATATGATGACAAGATGTTGTTTTAGTTTTTTACCTTATGATGTAATGTAAGACTTATGAATATATCTAGTGTATCGAAGACTATTAAACTAATCGGTCCTTTGAGACATGATCCTTTGTGATCATGAAAATGTTATGTAATAATGCACCGACTCTGGTTAACTGGGGTTAGGGTGTTACAGTTAGGGTAATTTTATAATCTTATTTTTACCCTAAATTACCCGATTTACCTTTAACTAAAGTAAATAAAAATTACCACAGTTACTACTCAAAAAAAAAATTAAAAGTAACCTATTAACATAATTTGGACCCACTGTATCCTAATATATAATCAGTTTTTAAAAATTCGAAACACAGTAGTTGCAGTAATTAATTTAAAATTATTTCCATTAAGAAAATTAGTTTTATAAGTTAAAACATTGCCAAAGATTGAAATGTTTTTACCTATGAATTAAATGTAAAATTAATGGTAATCTAATACATTATATTAAATGGTAAAAATATATATTCTATTTATAATTTAAAACCATTAAATATTATAATTTACGCATATAATTTTTTGCGATGAAAAAAGTTGTTTTTAATTAAAATATAGCGTTTTTTAACTATTCATTAAAATATAGAAGTTATCAGAATAATATGAAAAATTTATTCAAAGTAAATTTTTATATCCTGATTCCAAAGAAGAATTTTATTTTGTCGAATTGAACTTATAAACATGTCAAAAAACTTTATTTAAAGTAGGTCCACCATCAGCAGGCGGCAAAACTGCATTTCTTGAAAAATACATATTCTACAGGAAATTTTTTCTTCTTCACATAACATGTCTTAGAAAATGTGTAAGATGAATAATAATTTTATAAAATTCAATATTTATTTAATAATATTCATAATGGCTAGTCTATAATAATATTATAACAATATATTGTTGTTTAGTGAAACTCGATATTGCATACAACACACACTATCGAGGAAGGTTTCTCTTGCGTATAATGCAAGACAAGCTAGTGTTGTGTGTAGTGAAAAATTAATTTTATGATGAATATAACATAAGACATAAAAGAATATATTTCACATAAAAAATCAGGGTGTTACATTCTTCCCCTATTAAAATGAATTTCGCCGTCGAAATTCGTCACTTAGTAACAAACAGATGAGGATACCTCTCCCTCATCATATCCTCAAGCACCCATGTAGCTTCTTCTAATTGGTGGTTCCTCCAGAAAACATTCACCAAGTGAGTGGTCTTGTTCCATATAACTTTTTCGCTAAGATCCAGAATCTCTATCAGTTGTTCTTCATAAGAATGATCTTCCTCTAGTGGTACAACTTCTGAGCTTAGTACATGTGAAGGATCAGGTATGTACTTTCTCAGGAGGGATACATGGAACACGTCGTGAACTTGAGAGAGATTCGGTGGAATCTCCAATTGGTAAGCTACCATCCCAACACGATCCATTATTTCAAAAGGACCGATATACCTAGGGCTCAACTTACCCTTCTTTCCAAATCTCATTACTCTCTTCCAAGGTTATATTCGTAAGAACACATTATCACACACTTCAAACTCTAGGTCTTTTCTTCGGTTGTCAGCATAAATTTTTTGTTGACTCTAAGCTGCTCTTATGTGTTGTTGATTATATCTGATCTTTTCAACTATCTCATCGACAAGATTAGTTCCTAATAGCTTTCATTCCCCAACTTCATCCCAGCAAGTTGGAGTTCTGCATTTATTTCTATAGAGAGCTTCATAAGGCGCCATCTTAATAATGGAGTGAAATCTATTATTATAAGAAAATTAATCCAAAGTTAGGTGTTGATCCCAACAACAATTTAAATCCATAGAGGAAGCTCATAACATGTCTTCTAGAGTATTAATATTTCTCTCAAACTGGCCGTCTGTCTGAGGATGATAAGCAGTACTGAAACTCAACTCTGTATCTAGAGAATGCTAAAGACTTCGCCAGAACATCGAGGTAAACCTTAGATCCTGATCAGATATAATGGAAAGTTGTACTCTATGAAATCTTACCACTTCCTTTACATATATACTGGAAAGCTGATCTAGAGAGAAATCACCTCTAATAGCAATGAAGTGTGCCGACTTCATAAGACGATCAACTATGACCCAAATAGAATTATTTACTTTGGATGGTTTAGGAAGTCTGGGGACAAAGTCCATAGTGAGGTTTTCCCATTTCCATATAGGTAGGGTTAATGGTTATAACATACTTCTGTCTCTTAACATTAATTTTCTGACAAACCAAGAATCGAGAGACATATTCAACAACATCTCCTTTTATGCCATCCCACCAGATGTACTCTTTCAAGTCCCTATACATCTTCGTGCTTCTAGGATGAATAGAGAATGAAGAACTATGAGCCTCATCTAGAAGCTCCTTCTTTAATTCTGGGATGGGAGGAACCCAGACCCAATTCTAGAACCTTATTATTTCATCATAATCAATGTGAAATTCAGGAACATTTCTCACCTTCTTTTGTAACTCTACATCATCTTTCTGTGCCTCTTTAATCTTCATATGTATAGATGGTTTAACATTAATTTGAGAAAGTTATGAATTTTCCCCTTTCATTGTAATTCCAATATCCATCCTTTGTAAATCCATGAATATTGGATCTTTTGTGATCCTCATCATGGATAAGCTAGCATGGTCCTGTCGACTTAATGCATCTTCCACCATATTTTCTCTCCCAGGGTGATAATGAATTGAGATGTCATAATCCTTAATCTACTCCAAACATATTCTTTGGCGCATATTTAGATCATTTTTTGGGAAAATATACTTTAAAATTTTATGATCAGTATAAATATCACACCTTTAACCATAAAGGTAATGCCTCCAAATCTTTAATGCAATGATTACTGCTGCTAACTCCAAATCATGAGTTGGGTAATTTTGCTCATTGATTTTCAACTGTCATGAGGAATAAACTATCACCATATCATTTGGCATGAGAACACACCCCATTCCCTTCTTGGATGCATCACTGTAGATCACAAACCTTTCTCCACTATAAGGCAGTGTGAGCACAGGTGCACTGGATAACCTTCGTTTTAACTCCATTAAACTTTTCTTCACTCTCCTCCATCCAAACGTACATAAATCCTTTTCGAGTCAACTTGGTGAGTGGATTAGATAACCTTGAAAAATATAGGAAAAAACGTCGATAATATCCATCCAAGCAAATAAAACTTTGAATCTTAGTTACTGTTGTTGGTCTCGACCATCTTTCGATAACCACTATTTTTATTGGATCCAAAGATATCCCCTCTTTTGAGTGACCAAAAAACTAAACTTTTTGTATCCAAAATTCACAGTTGGTAAATTTTCCATAAAGATTATCCTTTATTAGGGTCTTTAATACAATTCTCAAGTGGTCTTCATGTTCATCCTTGTTCTTTGAATAGACAAGAATATCATCTATAAAGACTACCACAAACTATTCATGATAGTCTCTAAAGACTCTAATCATTAGATCCATGAAGATAGCAGGGGCATTAGTAAGACCAAATGTCATCACTATAAATTCATAGTGTCCGTACCTTGTACGGAAAGCCGTCTTTAAACTACTACAAACACGGCCTTTATCAGCGCTAAAAATGGCCTTTATCAGCGCTAGAAAAGCACTGATAAAGCCAGCATAGATAAAGGGGGCCCCCCTTTATGAGCGCTATGAAAAGCGCTGATATAGGACCCCTTTATCCGTGCTAAAAAAAGAAATGATAAAAGGGGTCTTCTATCAGCGTGAAAAAAGCACTGATAAAAGTACCCCTTTATCAGCGCTTTTTTAGCGCTGATAAAAGGGTCCAATATGAGCCCTTCCTTTATCAGCGATTTTTTTAGAGCTGATAAAGGTCCCTTTTATAAGTGATTTTCAAAAAAGCGCTGATAAAAGTTAAAAAACTTTAAAAAAAAATAAAAAAAATTATAAAAAATTAAAAAATACTGCCAATCAGGGGGGTTTATAGCGCCTAAACCCCCCTTTTACAGCGCTTTTTGGCCCCTATACAGCACCCCACGCACCCCCTCCACCATTTATCATCGCTTGCTCCAATATTTCCCATGCACACGCACCCCTGCCTCCACCAGGATTTGAACTCGAGACCTCCCCCTACGCGCCTAAGCCCTTACCACTACTCTATTTTGATTTGCTTTCCAATTCATGATATCTATATATATATATATTTATATATTTAATTATATTTATTCGTATAGTAATATATATTTATATTAATATATATATATATAGTTATATTATAATATATATAGTAATATTAAAATATATATATATTGGTATTAATATATATTTATATCTATATATATATAAATTTAGTTATATTTATTCGTATAGTAATATATATATATATATTAATATATATATATATATATAGTTATATTAACATATATATATTTATATAGTTATATTAATATATATGTAGTGATATTAATATATATATTTATGGCGATAATAATATATATTTATCGTAATACTAATATATATATGTAGTTATATTAATATATATATAGTTATTAGATTAATATATATATAGTTAGATTAATATATATATATATAGTTAGATTAATATATATATAGTTAGATTAATATATAGGTATATAAATATTTATATATTGGTATTTTAAATAAAATGGATATTAGTTAGTATTTAGATAAAGCTATTATATTTTATATGTAAATATGTTTAATTATATATTTAAAAAATTTAATTTTTAGGTGCGAATATATAAAAAATATGTACATATAGTTATTTATTTGATTATAAATAGTAGTTCATTATAAAAAAGGATGAAATTTCAAAAACATAATATCAATATTAATGTAATACCTTGGAATAAATTCAGTCCCCATCATGAAAATCCAATAATACCCCCTTAAATGTGTTTGAAAATCCACTAAATGTTAAAAAATCTGGGTACCCCGACAAAAAACTCAGTTTTGGAGGCCATCTGGGCCTCTTTTGGCCTCGAAAAACGCTTGACCAGGGTCCCCTCGGGTCATAGCGACGTAGAGCTCGTCGCAGGCTTTGATTTGATATGTGGTAGAGCTCAAACGGACACCCGGATAAAAAGTTCTGGCCGTTTGATGTTTGAGTTGTGTTTTCAACATATTTTGGATATTTTTTAAATTTTTTTAATTTTTGTAGTCCTCAAATTGTTATTAAATGACTATTACTCCATAATTATTATCAAAATATTTATTAAAAATAATTTTATAATTTTTTAAGAAGCCTTTTTCACAAAATATCTTATATATTAAGTATAATAAGTGTAAATGTACATTTATACTTATCTAAAATATATTTAAAAATTATATATTATATTTATATAACTATATAACTATATTTATATATTTATATATTAATATATTTTTAAATTTTTTTTGAAGCCGACCCTTTATCAGCGCTAAAAAAAGCGCTGATAAAGGCCCCCCTTTATCAGTGCTGCTAAACAAGCGCTGATAAAGGGGGGCCCTTTATCAGGACTAACGAAAGCGTTGATAATGGTGGGTCCCTTTAACAGCGCTAAAAAAAGCGCTGATAAAGGGGGGCGCTGCGAAAAACTGTTTTTGTGGTAGTGTTAGTATATCCTCCCTTTTGACCAATAATTGATGATACCATGAACGAAGATCAATCTTGGAAATGTATTGAGGTCCGTGTAGTTGGTCAAATAAGTCAACAATGTGTGGGAGTGGGTATTGTTTCTTAGTAGTGATCTTGTTAAGTTCTTGATAATCAATAAAGAGTCTCATTGATCCATCTTTCTTCTTAAAAAATAGAACATGTGCTCCCCATGGTGACGCACTAGGGCGTATGAATCCTTTATCAATATTCTCTTGGAGTTTCTTCTAAAATTCCTGCCACTCAATCGGGGCCATTCTATAAAGGTGTCTTTGAAATAGGCATAACACCCAGTATGGGTTCTATTGAAAACTCAACTTCACGATTTGGTGGAAGACCTGGAAATTTCTCCAGAAAGACATCATCAAACTCCCGTACAATGGGAATATTCTTATTCATGAGTTTCTTGCCAACCATTTGAGATAAATAACCTTCATTTATTGGAATCAAGACCCATAAGATGGACGAAATTTCCACTTGAAGGTTATATTCATCCTTGCATCTATAGATGATCATAGATTGATCGGGAATATTAAATGTGATTTCCCTTCTTTGGAAATGTATATGAGCTTTGTATAATGAAAGCCAATCCATGCAAAGAATAACATCAAATTCCACTATAGGAAGGATCACAGGTTTTGCAGGAATCACATTCCCACAAAATTCAATCAGAGAATAATTGTATACTTTTGATACGACCGTTTTGCCATTAGGAGTTGTCACAGCTAACTCAACATATAATGGTTGAGGTAATATGACGTTACGCTTAGAAAATATTTCATAAATAAACTAGTGGGTGGATCCAGAATCAAATAAAACATTTGCTACTTTAGAGTTGATGGTAAGTGTACCATTCACCACTTCATTATCGTACTCCACATCACCAATGGTAATTACATGTGACTTTCCTTTGTCTTTGGCCTTAAGAGTTTGATGACGTCGATCATCATCAACAACCCTTGGATTTGGTCATTGATTTGCATAATGCCCCATCTCCTTGCACTTCAAACATTGAAGTGTTGGAGGTGCATTCTGCTTATCAATTTCATTGTTCGCATCATTAGACATATTCTTCCCATTATTTCGACATTAAATTTCCTGATGACCTTCTTTTCCAAACTTAAAACATTTTCTTTTCCCTTTAAGAAAATTCCCTCCATGTTTCTTTAAACTATTTGAGCATAATGGAAAACTCATCTTCTTTTCAGTGTGGTCTTTAGATTGTCCATTGAATTCCATTTTCCTCTTCTTATCACACCCATATTATTGATGGGTTACTCCAATCTCCATCTCAACCTTGAGATCACATCAAAAAATTTAATATAGCTATTGAAGTCCCTTATCGCAAAAAACCTTCAAAAACATGGTTTTAAGCCACTAAAGAATCGATTGTTCTTAGTCTCACGTTAGATAATAATTCTGGTAGCATACCTTGCAAGTCTTGTAAAATTTTCATCGTAGGCACCAATAGATTCATCATCCGTTTTCTTTAGTTCAAGAAACACCATCTCCATGTTTTTTTGAAGAATATGAGGGATGTACTTATTGAAAAATATATTATTGAACTCGTCCCATTCCATGGACTCAATTTCATCTTTTTGCCTCGTATTCTTGATAAGATTCCACCATTGATCAGAATCACCATCCAAATGATACACTACTAAGAGGACTTTTTCATGTCCATAACATTGTAGAACTAAAAATATCTCTTCAGTGGTACTGATCCATTATTCAGCCACTAATGGATCACAAGTCCTGCTGAATTAAGGTGGACGCTGCCTCATGAAGGAATCAACAGAATGTTGCTCTTTCCTTTGCTCGTTTGGAATTCCTGCATGATTTGAAGCTTTATAAATTTGTGTGAGCATGGATACAAGATTTTTCATTCCATCTCCCATAACTTTTGGTTGCTCAAGGGGACAATCATTGCATTATCAGTCGCATTCTACATTAACACGGTTCCTTTGGGTTCCAGCCATTGACTAAAACCAAGAAGCATAGTGTGAGAAACACTAATTACAATATGAAAACCGCATAATCAGTAATAAAATTTCACACTTTAGGTCTTATCTTAGGTTATTCATGGAAATTTCTAATATACTAGGATTGCGTTCTATGCTTAGACATATCCTTAGGGTTCTTACTAAGGCTTTCACATCCTAGTTTCCAAATATTGACTATAACTTTCCTCTGATACCAACTATAATGACCCATACTATAGATACATGGTTATTACTTCAGAATTGAAGAATACTAATAACAACATATAACAAAACCATGGTAGGACCATATAGGTTTAGTGTCTTTAGAAACTGGGAAACATAAACAACCGGTTCATAAATCATCTACATTGTCTCCCTCTTATTTCATCATATCTATAGTCTCTTTTTGGCATATCATACTTAATAACCTTCTTCCTGACCTGGGGAAAAGAAAACATAAAAAAGGGTGAGCTCAAATGCTCAGTAAAGGTAAACAAAAGAAATATCAATCATATCATATTCATAAGAACATAACATTTTGAATATCTCAACCTGCCAAAGAGATCATAATATTATAACATGGGATAAATCATAGTGGGGAAATGTAATCCCAATAATCATAACATAAAACATAAAACATTGTGTCATACACACATAATCATAAAAAATCATTTCATTTTATTCAAGACTCGTTTCCAAGACTATCATAGCGGAAAAAGTCCATTACTAAACCAAGTTCATTCCTCGTTCCAGTCCTATATCATTGAACCGGATTAACATGCCATTCTAACCATGTCTATCTCATGAGATATAAATCTTTACCAAATTCATTGGAGGGAGATATATGTCTCACCCATCTCATAATGAAACCATTCTTATGTGTTCCACAAAATCATAAATCATACATCATAGTATAACCCATGTAATAAAAATGGAATTCTTAATCATCGTGACATCATAAAACAATTCATATAAGATAAAGGACTTCATTAAAATAATTACATCACAACATAATAAAATCAATGTAATAATATGGATAGAAACAGAAACCTATATTATCTTAGATGGAAAATAATTTTGATAAAACACTTGAACTCCATTCTTGAGGAAAATATCTTTTCTACATCAAAAACATTTTTCCTTTCTTAACATGTCATAAAATTTTAAACTGAAAGAATTTAATTAAAAATAAACTTAAAAATCTGTAAAGTAAGCCTTATGGAAATAATGTTCTATGTAAATCATAAAAATCCATTCATGCTATATAAGTTAAAAAAACATTCTTCTCGTACTTTGGCCGAAAAAGTCAAAAAGTATCTCTTACTGAAAATGAAAAACATTCCTTTCATATATTTTACAAAAAATTCACCAATAGGTAAAATTGGATTTAAAAAATTCTATGAGGATATTAATAATATTAAATATTGATGAAATATGGATGTGTATGATAAATACTTCGTAGTAAATTCTAAAGTATAAACAATCTCTGATAAAAATGAGATTGCGAGATTTTCCCTTACCTTTTGTTCGATATGCTTCGTACGTATCTGAACCTCCTATATAATGATTTAAATAATGTCATTGACATATTACAAAGTCATATTCATTGTTATGATATCATACATGGTCATATTCATATCTTTTTATTAGTAATATTTCATTGCTACTTGTTATTCGGGTGTTCATTGCTTTATGTTCTTTTGCATCTCTTGTCGAATAAATTCTTATTACTCTTTCTAGGTTATATATACCTTATTTATAAAATTTTATTAGTGTAATATATATCATATATATTCATTCAATTCATTTATATAATCAATATTCAATGAAGATCATGTAGAACGAGTCACATCACATCCTCGAGATGGTAGGCCGTACGTACGCACGAGCGATGATATTGTTCCCATAATTATTGAATGGTATTGGACTGGAAGATGGAATGTCTAAGAATTAGTATCATGTTATAATAATCATATATAGTTATTATTTACACCATTATACCCATCCATGTACGGTGGTGGTGGAAAACAGATTACACCACGGTGTGGAGACGGTATTCCGTACGTACGCACGCGTTGTGATTTCATTTTCCGTAGGATGGATAGATGGTGAAATACGGTTGTCTAATATTTATAATAACAAATAAGTATATTATTTATACTTATGTTATTAATTTATGAAGAAACAAATAATGAAGAAGAAGTAGAAGTAGAAATAAAATGTAATGAATCGGTAAAGGATATTACCTCTTCTTTGACGCGGCTCTTCCTAACCTCATCTTAGGGCACTAATGTTGTTCTTTGAAGAATAACAGGACCTGTAGTATGTTTCTAGGGAAGTGTAGAAGAGAAATTGGTAGGGGTTGGCCGAGATTGAAGGCTCAATGTGGTGTGATGAGGAGACGGAGGAGGTGCCCTTTTATAAGGGAGGAGAGGGGCACCTTTGGAATTATAAGAAATATTAATTCATAATAATTTCCTAACCAACTTAAAAACCTCAAAAAATGACTCAAATCCGAAGATTAGATGAGATAGGGTTCTAATGTCATCAACCAATAAAATTTATACATGTTGGGAATTTATTTTATACATTATCAACTTGATTTATCCTTATATAATCTATTTAAATTTATTTGTGTTAATAATATTCTAAATTTTAAATCATTATAAATAATTACTTATATATAGTTAATTGTCCATAATTGAATAATTTATTATATTTTCTAAAATATAAATTTTATTTATAAATTTTAAATATTTTTGAGTTTTTTAAACAATATTATAATATGTAATTTTTATAAAATAACAAAAGTGTAAATTTTGACACTATTCATTTATTTGAATTTAAATAAAATATAAACAGAAGATATGTTCGAAGTAAAATATTTAATAGATTCATAACATGTCATATTTATCTAGAAAATTAATGGAGCACATTAAATAGTTCATATAATATTTAATTTAATACTTTTAAAATCATTTATTTGATAATTCAATCAATAAAATAATTTCAACATCGCTATTGTCTCATAATTAATGATAAGTATTTAATCCATAAAAATTATAAATAAATTCACATGATGTAGATAATTTTATTATATTTCTGGAGACAATTCATGATCCAAGTTTCATGATGTTTATCACTAAATTAATATTATTATTCTTATAATATTTAAGATAGTTACATGTTCTCAGTTTCTTTGGTTTTATTAATAATTAAATTATTTTAATGGTCAGAAGTCCATAAAATGAATTTATGCCGAATCTTAGGTGATAAGGGTCGACTTATAGTCATCCAATATAATTTTTTCATTTGTTAGGGTAATTTTATAATCTTATTTTTACCCTTAATAACCCGATTTACTTTTAACTACAGTAAATAAAAATTACCGTAGTTACAATTCATAATATCTAAAAACATAAAAGTAACCTATTAACAGAATTTGTACCCACTGAATCCAAATATGGAATCCATTTTTAAAAATTAAAAACACATAAGATGAAGTAATTAATTTAAAAATTAATCCCGTTGTTATGAAAATGGGTTTTAAAAGTTAAAACATTGCCAAAGATTGAAATGTTATTACCTATGAATTCATTGTAAAATTAATGGTAATGACATACATTATATTAAATGGTAAAAATATATTCTATTTATACTTTAAAACAATTAAATATTATAATTTAACCATATAAATTATTGCGATGAAAAAAGTTGTTTTTAATTAAAATATATCGTGATTTTATTATTCATTAAATATTAATGTTATCAGAATAATATGAAAATTTTATCCAAATAAAATTTTTATATCCTTATTCTAAAGAAGAATTTTATTTTTTCAAATTGAACTTATAAACATGTCAAAAAACTAGATTTAATGTTAGTGCGCCATCAAAAGGCGGCAAAACTGCATTTTTTGAAAAATACTTATTTTACTCGAAATTTTTTTTTTGTCCAAATACCATGTATTATAAAATGTTTAATATCAATAATAATGTTTTAAATTTCAAAATGTAGTTAATAATATTCATAGTAGCTAGTCCATAATAATATTATAACAATATATCGTTGTTTAGTGAAACTCGATATTGCGTACAACACACGCTATCGAGGAAGGTTGCTCTTGCGTATAATGCAAGCCAAGCTTGTGTTGTGTGTAGTGAAAGATTCCTTTTATGTTGAGTACAACATAATACATAAAAAAAATATTTCTCATAAAATATCAGGGTGTTACAGAGCCCATGTCGGGAAAGCATAAAACTTCACTTCCCTAACACATCATGTTGTAACCTATTGAACACGGCGAGTCCATTTATGGGTTATCATTACAGATCCCATTTTCTGTCACTGGTTCAATTACCTGCAAACAACAAGAGAGGCACAGACAGATATATATTACAGAGCATGAATTCATAATTGCATCCACTTTGGTATCAAATCAATTCCATCATCATAAATTAGGTTAAACAGAACATGACGTTTATCTTTAAAGGTATATAACATAGTAATTTAATAAAATAAAGGCATATAAAACCTTATAACAAAATTATTTAGGCAAAATAATCACCCAAAATAATTTTATTGAATTTAAAGTTCATTCTAAAGTATCACAAAAACACACATAGTTGATAATTTAAAGAATAAATAATAATAGTAAAAATAGGCCAGTTACATTAGTACATCTGAAGGGGTTCCCAACTACATGGAGAAAACATATTAAGGGTTCACATTACAAAAAGTCATAAAGGATCGAGGCTAACCATTTTAATTAAATTAGAATACTTTAATTGAGATTCGTTGATAGGCACTGAGGACCGTCAAAATGATGCAAATTAAATAATTAAATGAAATGATGAGAAAGAATAAATAAGACTGGTCCCATAATCATAGTATCTAGCACGTCTTATTACAACAATTGATTTTTCCAAAAATGGATGAAATCATGGGATTATAGAAAACCAAAAAAATATGGTAAAAACCGTCCCTAAAAGATTGGATGATAGAGAGTGGATAAAATCCAACGATTCCTAGTGTGGGAGGCTATCCATACTGAAATCATCATAGTTCTTCTAACATCATTGTAAATGGTGAAGAGATGGGAGAGTTGGAGGCTTCTAAAGCAGATGAAGGGGGGTGTGCACTACTAGGCTATGAGGCATGACACACAGAGAGGGAGAGGGAGGAGAGGGGGAGTGAAAAAAGTAATTAAATGAGGAATGGACAAAGCAAAAGGAAAAGTATGAAAAAAATATTAAAATAAATAAAAAACCAATAAAAATGTAAGATAAAGGGAAAATACAAAAATAAAAAAGGACAATTTTTTTAATTATTTTCAATCTTCTCATGTCCTATTTTTATTTTGTTATTTATTGTCATTAATTTTTCACATCATTTAAATTCCTTAAATTTAATTTTATTCATTTTAATACTTTTTAATGATTATAACCTGATCACTATGATATGATGTGATGTATTATTTTCCTATATCTCATGCAACTATTTGAATAATTTAATAGTTTCTTGGGATCTACAATAGACTGCGCGAGAGTGCGACTTGTGTCACATTATGGATTTGGACTAAAACATTAAACGGTCTATACCATGACTAATATCTGTATGTTATACTCATGGAGTTTCATCTTCAATTTGTATAAATCAATGAGGACCATTGAATATATATTCTTTTATACAGGTATAAAGAATTGTTTTTTAAATAAATAAAAAATTTCAAACCTTATTCTCTTTTGAAATAGTAAATGTGTTATTAATTTATATAGTTAAAGAAAAATCATGAAATACATTGGTTACATTAGACAGATATATGGTCTATCAAATTTAGAAGATCATTAATCATAAAAACCAAAGATAAGGTAGCCATTATATAGTATCTGTTAGGATATTTAATGTAAGGGTTATGATAAACTACATTTCACATATACAATAGAAGTTATGGCCTCAAAAAAAGAATAATATCTTATGGATCCCATTTATCAGATCGTCAAAGTTAGATTACACCAATTGTATTTTCCTTTTACTAATCCCATGGGGAGATTCAATTAATAAGCACTAAATGAAACCATTTAATGTAGATGTTCATTCTCATAGAAATTAGATCCCTAATCATGTTAACCAAATAACCCAAATAAAATATCACCATCACACACCTTACTCTTATGAGATTAAATTGTATAATAAAAGGATATGGATATACACCCTAATAGTATTAGTTTTTATATTATTTTTTTCAAAAAATAATGAATATAATTATTTTATCTTTAAGAATACTATTGATATTGTTAAATGAAATGTTATATATTATATAGATTTTGATATGATGAATCCCAAATTAGTTCTTTCCAAATTATATTTTCTCAATGGGGAGTATCGTTTAAAAAATTGATAATTTTTAAAATAAGTTATATATTAATAAAATATTATTATTAAATAATTTTATCTAATAAAAATAATAATCTAATTTTTGGAAGTGAAATGTAATTTTTATAATTGTATGAAATTTTTTATTAAAAAATAATAAATATTGAGGAAATGCGGAATTTTTGTTTAAAAGTAAAAAATTCTCATTTTTAATAAATTATAATGATAAATTATATTATATTTTTTGTATCACCCCTCTAAAAATATCCAATGGTGCATTTTCCATATAGTTGAGATACAATAATTTTTTTTGGAAAAAACAAAATTACATATAATTTTATGTAATGTATAATGACTAAATAAATTCCCAAAAATAATGTAATAAATACATATAAGATTATAAAAAATCATTTTTCCACATTAATGATTTTTTATTTTATTTAATTAATTTAATAATCCATAATGAATATTCCTTAACCAATATTAAATTATATGGTTTTAAAATATATTATTTATAAACATGACACACTTCAATATCTCCATGAGAATTCTATTAATGTGTTCGGTTCATAACCATTTAAAATAATTAATACCACATTTATTTGGGAGAACTCATTATCCTAAACCATGGGAGGGGTTTTTTATTACTTTATGATACATATTCTGGAAACTATGTTTGTAAATTAATAATGAATTTTACTATATTTTTCAATTTACCAACCAAACCTCCCATTCATCTGCACACAAAAATTAGGGATCATGATGTTAAAATATAATTTCCTCTATAGAACACTCCAATTATTCACCAGATATCTTGTGAAGATTTTCAAAAATATTTTAAGGAACCCTCTCAATGTAAGGGATCCGTTCCATCTTCTATTTATTCAATAAATTTCTATTTTTATTGCTTTGGATATCCAATTTTTCATTTTGGGATATTTTTTTACACATCCCTCTTACAATCATTTTGTATCAAAATTAATTCGATATGTCATTATCTCTCATCCACCCATTATATAAACCAATATGTACAACTATTTTATGGTATATATCATCTAGTGATTTTCCATGTCAAGCATTTTTTTAGTGAATACAAATCACCATTTCCAATAAAGGTTCAACAACTAGTCCCTGATGATAGAATATACACCACTATATAGCATGTACATCGGGTGTTGGGCTTCCAAGTACCACTTGTTTCGCTGAAGATATGCGGTCCCCTCTCTAGGCCCACCTATATGCAAGAACTCTTCATATGACTCATGAATGTCCCCACATGACATCTCATGTTCCCCCAAGTGTACTTTTTCCTCACTCACACACAGCTTGGGAAACATCACAGAAAGTCACCCATCCCGATCACTGCTCTACTATGAGCACACATAACAATCGAGTTATAACTAGGTAGGATCAAAAAAAATAATGTTTAACGCTATGGAAATGAGTCATATCATTTATTCATGTAACAGATTATAATTTTTATGTGTTACATTCACCCACTAGAGAAAAATTTCCTCATTGTAGACCCTTCATATTATCTTAGGTAGTGCAACCAGACTTAGGTTTCGGTCCCTTCTCTGATAAAATTGTAACAACTCAGCCCCTTTGAGAGTGTAGACACCCTACCATAACAAGGACATCTGGTGATTTCATTCTAGGTTACACCGGTCACGCTATAGAAATTTGGTCACATCCATAGGTACAACCCACGTTCCCAAACAGGTCATCTACAATATGATAGTGCCCATAGCCCAACACATTTTCCTTCATGTGTGATTTTTCCTCACTCTAACATGCCCTAGGAAACATCATAGAAGATCGCTAGTGATAATCACTACTCATGTCCAAGAATTAATAATTGTGAAGTTCTAATCTTGTAGGTTCCCAAAAAATATGCACATTCATGAAATTAGTCACTTAATTTATTCATTTAACCCTTTATCATTCTAGGGTGTTACAGTCATCGCAAAGAACAACATCCTCTTTATGGTCCCAATATCTTTACAATGTTATTTCTACCACAGTTATGGATAGGTTCTTGATTTTATACCAAAGTAATTACTAGGCTACACTGATAGCATAGTAAAACCATATTGACATAGTCGTCAGTTTGTGGACTGCTAGGTACAATAAATTTTTCCACCGACATAATGTCCCCACCCTAGGGCCCACCCATGTTCCCGAAAGGTTCATATAACTAATGAAAGTCCACATAGTCAAGCACATGTTCCTTCTAGTGTAACAATTACTCACTCAAAAACACCTTGGGAATCATATGAGAGTTTTCACATCCATATTACTACTCGATGAAAAGGCTAGTTAACTATGGAGTTCTAATTAGGTAGTATCCTAAAGAGAATTGTTCCCCTTGTTGAGATGAGATAAATAATTTTGTCATTTATCCCTTTATCATTATGGGGTGTTACATTCACCCTCCAAGAGAAACAAATTATCTTTTCGGTCCCTACATATCAATTATGACAGTGCAACCATAGATATGGATGGATTTCATCAGTAATAACAATTTAAGAACTAGGACCTAATGACATCACAAAAACCCTATGTTAACATGGTCATCCGATTCTAGAAATCTTGGAACTACCAATTTCCCCAAAGACATCCATTTTCCCAAATGGGTCATATTACTAATGAATACCCCCCAAAGGCCAACAATTTTTCATTATATTGATAATTTTCCTTACTCACACACACACTGGGAAACACCCCTAAAGGTTACACATCCTGATAACTCCTCCTTATCATGGTAGATTAACTATGGAGTTCTAATACCGAAGGCTCTCAAAAAAATGTGTTGGAGAGTGTGAGTATCTCAATAGGGCAGGTGAATTGAGTACCCAATACAAAATTTTTTCTAAAAAGGATTATTTTAAATCCCGCAACTTAAAAAAACACCCCAACTTATCAGAATATCTGTTATGATATATATATTAATCATTTTAAATATTTCAATTATATTTTATTAGGTCTCTGATTAATAATATATATAATATTATTGAATCCTTTGAAATGAATTTACATGATTAAAATACTATATGAACACAAATTAAAATAATCTAACAATGTATATATATTTTTTATTGTTAAAAATAATTTATATTTTTAAGAGAAAACAATGTAAACCAAAATTAAATACACACAATGAAAAAATAAATACAAGAGGTTCAATATTATGTTAATATATAGTCTTCTCTAATTGGTGATCACCCACCACGCAGCAGTTTATAAAATATTAACAAATGATCCACAACCTCGATCGTTTATTACAATATATAACACTATCCATGTAGAATAAATACTATTCCATTGTTATTTGTTGTAGTAAAGATAAGCATGCCACATAGGGACCTCTACCAATATTATATTTGAAAAATCACATGAGAATAACATTTGAGAAGATATTGTGTGTCTTTTTGTTTAGCACAAGAGAATGTGTCCATACATAATGAAAAATTAATGGGAGTCTGCTAAAATGAGATAATATATAAACCATAATGAGAAATATAGGATTATAGAGTTTATAGATTCTCGGTTTTTGGTAATGTAGTTGTTGACTCTTTATTTGGTTAAAAATGATTATTGATTTTAGCCTTCATCAAATATTCAGAAAAACATAGTTTCACAAACACTAGTATTCTGACTAGAACAAGGAATAAAAATAGTGGATTTAATTGGAATTTCTCATTGTGAGTTTTCAGTGAGTTTGATATTTTCATTTTCAATTGGTTTTAATAAAGTTGTTTTGGTAGTTCATGTTTCTTGACTACCTCTTGCGTGTGTTATATCTTTTTTACAATGTAGCATGTTGCACATTTATCCGCAACAAAAAAAGGAGAATATACATATATTCTTCCACATATGTCTACTTCTGACATATAATTTTTCATACATTTATGGTAAAATCATTAACATATTAAATACCATTAACTTCAATAAATATAGTTGTTAGAATGAAATAATTCAAAAAATAAGTATAGTAATATAAATAGTAATGGTTCCATAAGCTCTATTGGTGTCTCATGTTGTGGAATTATGATACTAGTGGTATATCATTGATTGTACCTTTATATGGTGGATTTTTGTTATAGAGGTACCTTTGACTTAGAAAAATATCTAGAAATCTAGTAGTGTCTCCATTAGAGGTGTATGGTTTTGTGGTGTCTCATACTTATGAAAATTTTCAATGTTAGTGGAATGAGTCTGATAATGTGACATAAATGGTGTATCATGTAGAGGTATCATATAAATATACAATATTATTCTTTGGTTTCATAATATCCTAATAGTTTATAGATCAATTATGTCTCACACTTAGCCAAATATTGAGTCTAGAGGTATGCCAATCTGATAGTGTAAAATCCTAGTGATATATCAAATATAGATAATAATTGTACCAGCAGTGTGTCATGAACAATATTGTATCATACATAGAAATATTTATGAAATGTTTTTAGAATATATATTTCTTATAGGATAGAATGATATTTATTAGAGTTATTAATAACAAGATTTTGGGATCATTAAAACCAAGAGGTCAACAATCTCCTCCTTCTGATGATAAAAAATCAGGTCATGAAAAGAATACTATAAATTTAAAAAAAGATATCAATGGAATTTGATAAGAGTAAAGAAAGACTTATCATTCATATTATATGGATATTGTAATAGAGACACAACAAGAAAATATAATCAATGATAAGAATATATTCAAATGAAAATTGAAAAAAAGAGAACATCAATGTAAAAGATAATAATGTTACCCAAAAAAGTAAAAAGTAAGAAAATAGGTTAAAAAAGGCTAGAAAAGTATGTACTGTATAAAAAATATTCCCATTATGGGATTGTCAAAGAGTTAAATAAGATAAAATTAAGAGATGTACAATGAAAGATAGTTGTAAAAATGTCATAATAAGAGGAATGAAAGATATTTAAACAGATGATAATAATGTTATTGCAAGAGATATCCCATCAAATACATTAAAGTGTAGTCCATGAACATAAAAAGGATAAAAATTGTAAGAGGATTCCATTAGTTATTTCCCTTTATCAGAAGTACTTGGAGAAGATTCTGAAAACCTAGGAATAAATTTATGTACCATGGGCGATGCTGATGTGTTGGAGAATGAAGACACTATATAGATAACTAGCTGCAAGTGTATGAGTGCCCAATAATGAGTCATGGGAAATGGTTTAGGTTGAGTAGTTACTGTTGAAAATAGATTGGTGACAATGGTGGAAAATTATTTTTGATGTGGTGAAGGGTACACAGGTCTACCAATGAGTCTAGTAGAGATTGAAATAATGAAAAAGGCTTCAGGAGCTACAGTGAAAGTAGTTTATACATGAAAATAAGGCCTTAAAAGATTTATAAAATCCATAATAATTTATACTCCTTTTACAAATCCTTATTAAAGTCATACTTTTTATCTTTGATGGATTTAAGAGAAAGAGTGAGTTCCTTATATTTCTTGACTTTCTCTCTAATTGTTTGTTTAACTAGAGGCAATCTCAGAATCTCAACTAAATATTTAAAATGAGCATACATCAAATGTTTGGTATAGATTCTTGAGAGATAGAACATGATTTAATTAGTAAGAGTCTCTTTGTTAGAATTCATATAATTATAATTATTCCATATCATCATGCGATCATGCTCAGTTTCATTCATAGACTTCTTGATAAATTATAATGGAAGTACAAGTTCTAAACTGGAAGTAACACTAGAGGTAGCCTCAAAATTCATTTGTAACTAATGAATACATGACATCAACATAAAGCATTGGAGTAGGTGAATTGGTAAAAGAATAACCTGAGGATGTATCTCCAATAATTTTATGAATACTATCCAATGAATATCTAAACTCAAATATTATTTCCTCAACCAATGTATTGAGAAAATTAAGCTCATTCATGATTTTCTTATTTTCAATTTCCATAGCCTAAATGTGATGCATAATTATTGGTTAGAAATGAATAATAACCAAATAAATTAAATAAATTTCATCTATTTCATTGAGAATTTTCAAAATAGGGATTTGATATTTTACATACATGGGAAACTCAGCAATATCTCTTTCACAAAAAAACATTTCAGTTTGCATGAGAAACAATATCCAAGGGAACAACTCGATGAGATGGATCAGATTCAAGAAAAGGAGGTTGCACAAAACTAACCCTCTCTATTAGACCATAATGGTCAAACTAGGATATTAAGGATCCCTCATGATCACCTTCCACATAAATTTTAGGTTTAGAAATCCTTAGAGGGCTCCTTGAAACAGTATAAAACATTCACCACTCAACTTTTATATGGTCATCCCAACTCTCAAAAATAGAAAATGTTGCCACATACAAATGAATAGTAGGAACAACTAAAACTCGCTGATTAATATTATTTTATGATCCCTATGTATGCAATGTATGTCCAACACTAGCTTTCTCAACCTCCAACCGAGTATCAATAGAGGGTACATCTTGCATCTCAAAATCTCTAAGATAATCAACAACAGTGGATAACCTTCCAAATTTTTATTCAAATGGGACTCAGGAACATCATCTGGATTTTAATTCTCATATTATTTTTTTATCAGATCCTTTTTCTCATTCATGGCTACATTCTATTAAACAATATCTATAAAACAAAACAATTCAACCAAAACAGAATCTTAAACATCTTGACCAGGGGCGACTGAACTAGCCTCAAAAGAATCACCAGATGATGTCTGAAGAAATATATCCACTGATGGAGACTTCTCCCACTCATAAAATGCATCTTTAAGTATATAAGGCATTTGAAAAACCTTTTTCATGATTCAAAAATTATCACTATCAGGTTTAGAATCAATTTCATCATCACTTCCATCATTTATAGCCACTATTTCATTATAATAATTATCATCATTTTCTTCTTCCACATCATTATCATCATAACCATCATCAGTTGTCAAAGAAACATTATATTTATATTATATAGGTTCCTTAGTCTCATATTTATCACTTTTTATGAATTTATCTCTCTTTTTTTAATTGTCATAGGTAGACTAGGAGCTCCATAGGTGATGAGAGAAGCTTTAGGAGACATATCAGGATCACTCCCTTAATCAATAGATTGACCCCTTTATTATTCATCAACAACTGCCTCTTCATTCTCTTCATCAATGTACTACTGTAACACCCCAGGTAAATAAAGAATATGACATTTTCATATTTAACCATATTTTTGAATAAAATATTAATATGACTTGAAAGGGGACTCTATGCTCAACGGCGTACCCAACACACAACAACGAGTTTCTTGGGAATCTTACGTTGCACTCTAGTAATAAAATAATATTATTTTAAATGGTAGTTAAAATATAGCCTTTTTATTGGAGGGAATGGATAGAAATAACTAAAATATGATTATATATGTTTTTAAATGTTTTTACATTATTCCAATAAAAGATAAAGGCTTAAAATACCGAAAGAATTCAATTTTAGGCGTATATGCCCTAGTTTTCACTAAAGGTTCACTTATCGCCTTTTGATGGCGACCCGTCATTAAATATAGTTTTTTTCACTCTTATAAATTCTATTGGACCAAATACAAATCTTCTTAAGAATTGGGACATCAAAATTTACTTTGTGTACATTTTTGGTATCTTTCCGATAAAGTTCATTTTTTAATGAATAGTGTAAAATGTTGTATTTTAATTCAAAACCGCTTTTTAATATAATTTATTTATATGATTAGATTATCATTTGAAGTTTTTTTAAAGTGAAATTAGAATATATTTTTACCATTAAATCCAATAGTGTTCTTTGGAATTAATTTCACTTTGAAATCAGACTTAAACTACTGTTAATCTTTTGATACTTATTGTTTCAAAAAAACACGCTATTTTCTCTGACAGAAGGAATTAATTATTAAATTAATTAATGTGACTTATATGTTTTTAATTTTTTAAAATATACTTCATTTTTGAATTCGGAATATCAAATATAGCTTAGGGTGAATTTTTGGGTTTTTTTCTGAAAAACTTCAATTTTGATGAATAGTGAAACCACTTAGTGGTACTTATAAAAACTGATTTTCCCGTTTAAATGAAATTTTTCCATCTTTGTGTTTTGAATTTCAAAAATCCAACATACATGGTTGTCATTAAGAAGTAAAATTTGGTTCAATGGGATAAAAATAATTTTTTGGTGAATAGTAACTTATTAAGTTTTTAATCGTGATTAAAGGTAATTAGTGTAGTTTATGGTAAGAATAATGTTTTAATAAAATGAAATGACCTAGACACATGACCTACCCTCATTGGATGTGTAATGGCTGACCATGAAAATCCATGGGTCAACTTGGGGACCCCATGGAGAAACATTGGTTGGAAAATAACATAAATATCTTTTTATTTAATGTTAATGTAAAAATGACACAAACATGAGTTGTTTTACTAAAAAAAATTTTACAAGGGGTTATACAAGTCATATTTTTGACTAAAAATAGTCATTGGAAATGTAAAACTATTTCCTACATCATAATATTTATTTATAATTTTTAGACATTATATAAATTAAATTATTTATGACATCATGATGATGCAATGATGACCTCATTATTTAACGATTTAAATAAAATGGAAAGATAATGTAATATGTAAGACCTAAACATGTCCAAAACCTATTGGATGAGTGGATATCGAACCCTTATCACCTTATCCTAGAAATACATCAATGTGCAACCTTTAAAATCCGAAACTCCTTTGAAAATAAAGTAACATTTTGTAACTTTACAAGAGTGCCCCTCCTCTCCTCTAATAAAAGGCCCCCACCTCTACCTCCTTACCCATACTCCAAATCCTTTGGCTCGGCCAAACCCTGCCCATTTTGTCTCTCCACTTCCCTCTATTACTCCTTGAAGCCTCACTTTGGGCAGAAGTCTTCCCAAGAATCCTTCGAGCTCAAACCAAAGGGAGTTACCCGATTTTAAGGTAATGTCTTCACTTGTGTCCTTTTTGTTTTAATTTGCTTCTCCAACCCCATAAACTCTTTTTATTAATTTATTTTGTAAAAAATCAAGTATCTTAAATATACTAGGATGTTTTTATAAGAAGTATTCGAGCTACACTTACAGACACCTACATCAAATGGTTAAAGAACATAATGTTTCCGTGGATGGCGAATTTCTGCCTCCCGAAACGATGATTGTTCAACATTCTTCTAACACCTTCAATGGTGGACATTAAGATGACAATATATTTATATATGATATCTAATATTTTTATGTTTTACTTAATTTTATGTATTTTTCATTTATGTAGTACCTTTATGGTTTCCATTATTGGTAAACGTGATATCTTCATTTAAGGAAGTGCAGACTACCACCCCCTCAAAGTGATTTGATTCGTTAATACCATATGTGGTACGTATAAAAGATATATTTAATGATATTATATATGATACCATACTGTAATTAAAATACTATTATGTATCATTATGTTTTAATACCATTAAATATGAAATAGAAATGGAAGTAGTGTTTATGCGTACGTACGGCTTACCGTCTCCATGAACGGTACATTTCATTTCTTATCTCAAAATATTATGTGAAATTATAAGTACATATATATAATGGATATATATGTAATATATTACATATAAATTATGGATATAATTCTAGAATTATAACAGATATATATCTCTCTCATTTTGTTTTAATTCCATTAATATGACAAAAAAATGAATGTAGCGTTCATGCGTACGTACGACCTACCGTCTCCATGAACGGTGCTTTTCGTTTTTTACCTCAAAATGATATGGAATAGTAAAAAATGAATATTTACTGGATATATATGATATTTTATTCATTAATAATATTCTGGATATTATTTACTTATAACTACATGGGAAATCTTTTTTCAAACAAGTTCATTTTTGACTCATGTACCAAACATCGGCAAAAACGTCTGATATGAAATAACATTATTAAACAATTATTAAAACATTATAATATGTGATATGAACTGAATAATAATCTCTAAAGGAGGTAATTAGGCAATTATTAATTGACCAATGTTTATATTTCAGGAATATAATGAAACGAACAAAACAAGTTGGACTTGAGGTAAGGGATCCTACTCCACTCTTTCTTTTTAAGTACAGTCTTTTATGTCATTTCTTTTAAAGCTCATATTTCTTGTTATTGGGGTGTTATTTTATATTAATCTTACTGTAATTTTTATGTTCATGTGACAAGAGACCCTATTCTCTCTCATCAATCCATTTTGGAAGTTTTGAGTGGCGCCGTTAGGCTGCCGAATTTTCGTAAGAGATCTAACCTCTCTCTTTCTTTTTTAAGTACTCTCCTTTATGTCACTTCTTTTAATCTCCTATTTGTTATGTTGGGGGATGTTCTTTTATATTAATCTTTCTATAAAATTTATGTTAATATGATGAGATACCCTATTTGATCTCATCAACCCATTTTTGTACGTTTTATGTGGCACCGTTAGGCTGCCGAGTTTTCGTAAGGGATTTTTCATCTCACTTTTATTCCCGTGAGATTTATGATACATTTGCCACAATTTCCATTGAGTGGTGTCTGTATTGCCCATTATTTTACTCATTGTGTAATATAATTTCTTTTATGATGATTTACATCAATGTTTTATTGTCCTTCTTTCACGAGGTGTATGTTTCGAAAGATACCCATGTCGGTAAGGGAACCGTTCACCCTCCTCTTTTTAAAAGACTTATTTTGTTTGGTCTTTTAATTTACATATTTTTATGTTGGGAGATGTTCTCATATATCCTTATTGATGTTAATTTTATGTCCAAGTGATGAGATACCCTTTTTTTATCTCTCATCAACTCATTTTGATGTGACATCGTTAGGCTATCAAGGGAACTTCTTAACCTAATTTCGATTTCTTTGGGTTCAACATGTAGTTATTGAATATGTCATCCTTTGAATATGTGTGAATTACCTTTGATTATTTTACACTTAATATCCACTTATATTTGGTGTATTCTTTTGTCACACATAATTATGTAATTGATTTATCCTTAAACCAAGGATACCGTCTTTGTAAGGGACTTCGTCTCAATCTCCATTCATTGAGGCATATTTTGTTTTATACCCAACCTTCTTTTATACGATGTATAAACCCCATTTACATTTATGTTTATCCAAAAATGAATATTTTTTATACGAATAGTTTTACTAAACGACAAAAGGGAATGTTTTTGTCGTACGTATGCGGCGACAACGACTTCTCCATCTCCGTGACCATTATTTGTGTTTCGGCTTCTTCTCCAAGCCATACATTCTTTTTAAAAGAAAAATAAAAACCATGTTTTACTTTTCTTTTATTTTGGTATTGAAAATGGTTTTCAAAATGTTTTTTTATCAATGTGTTGTATTGATATCTTGATATTGAAAGGTGGAAATGTTAGGTTTCCTTTATGCATGTTTTATGTGATAAGATTATGTTATGGTTCTTCGGCATTGTTATGAAAACGAGTGGTTCCATGATAAACTAAAGGCGGGTGAGCCCGATATAGCTCTACAATGCATTGGGTAATGCGAAGGAGTTAAATGTTAAGGTTTTCCGAAGAGATTTAGGGAATATACTGTGTGGGGTATTCCAAACGTAACCAAGAGGGTTACTCCCTACGTAAGAATGTTATGAATGCCTCAAGTTAGATTTTATGTCTTCTGATTTCTATTATTTATTCATGATTTTATGAGGTATGTTAAAGTGGCTATGTTTTATGGGTAAAGTATGATTTCATTCTTATGTATATATGAACTCATGATTCCTTTCCTATTTTTATAACCCTTACTGAGCTTTTAATGCTCATCCCAAGTTTTTGAAATGTTTTTCACAGGTCAAGGGAAAGGTACATGATGTGATGATAGTGTCAAGGATGTGTCAAGAAAGAATCCTTTTTTTATTTTAAATATGTTTCCGTTGATGGGAAGAATGAATACTATCTTTTATGTAACCACTTTGTTTAAATGTGGAATGTAATTCAAGTTTCATGATCTAATTCTCTAAAACTCTAAACCTGAAAAGATCATCAACGTGTAATCTTGTAATACCTCAAGATTAATTAAGGTTTAAGGCTGGGGACTTATAGTTGGTATCAAAGGCCGATTTAGATAACATTAGAGGTTATGATATTCATTAAGCATAAGTGGAATTACCATAATGGTTAGGATTTCAGAAAGAGTCCTAGTTTTTGATAAAGTGAATGAGTAATTATATCTTAGTGTTTATCTTCCTCATTAGTACATGATAGTTTTTTTGATATACTCACACTGACCTTTTTGGTTTTAGTAAATGGTTGTATCTTGTAGGCACCAAAGTAACAGTGGATGTGGAGGAAACTGTGACAGTTTTTTGAGCAAGCAACTGAATGATATGGGAGCTGCAATGAGAACTCTTGTGATTACCCTCAAACAACTATCTGGAGTCATGATTGACAACCTAAACCTTAGTGATTTCTCTAAGGCATCATATATGCGAGAAACAAATCCCTACAGAAGTACAGGTAATAATCATAAAGGTAAGTGTGTTCAAAAACCTATGTGTCAATGATGTGGAAAGAAACACCATGGAAAATGTTTCAAAGGGACATAAATATTCTATAGATATGGAAATGAATGTCATAAAGCAAGAACCATCCATGGAAAAAGGAAGCATCAAGTTGACTCGAGGAACGGGAAAGAAGTTCTTTCTGAGGGATCAATTGAATGTTTTAAATGTGGTGTGCATGGGCATTAAGAAAACACATGTCCTATGAAGAAGTTTCGTGAATGGGATCACCAAGAGCATACAAATGTTCGTTTACCAATACCTAATCTCATTCCGATTGAGGATGAAGAAACCGATAATGACCAATCAAAGGTATGTATTATTTCATGACTATTGTTTTCCTATTTTGGAATCTTAGGATATGATTCATGATTTTGTTTGCAGGAAAGAGGTATTTCGGAATAAGTTGGAAAGGAATGGTTAATGGATCATGAAGAATGTTGAATGAGTAAGTTTTCAACATATAAGGGCTTCAAGAGTTATGGTGAAATTATTAAGAGTATTAATTCTCTTTTGATGATGGGGTTACATTAGAAGACTTTTTATATTATGTGTAACCCTGATGTTTAATATATGCAAATTTTATTCAAGGAATAGTTATATTTTCTTTTGTGGACATAGTTATAAAGAACCATTTGGGTTTATATGATCCTTACTTTTGAGGTAATTATGGGTTACTATATGTTATGATTGAAGTGAAAGGAATGAGATAAAATTGAGGTTAAATTATGTTATGGTTTTTTTTGATGATTTTATCCCTTTTTGGGGAATGATTTTATTATTATATAGTTTTGGGAAAAGGACAACACGCAGACCGTGTGACTACCCATCGCGTCGGACAAAGCTGCGGGAATCGAACCCACAACCAACGTGCGACTGGTATTTATCGCCTACCATTGGACTACGTGAAGTCCCTGGTTAGTTTGACTGATTCTTTTTAGTTATATGATTTTATGAATTAAGAGTAAGTTGATTTTGGGTTATTTATGAAAATGATTAACCCATCATGGAGGATATGTGATTAGGTTAATTACTTTTCAATACGAGACTTTAGGAGCAACTGATGTTGTTTGGAGATAAATGTTACGATTTAAATTGGAAGACTATGTGACTAAATACTAAAAATATTTGGGTTTCAATCATAGATTGGTTTACTTTGAAGAATTTTATGGAGAAATTTTTTATCGGATGGTGCTCATTGAACTTTGGGTTTTGTTGGAGAAATTTTGGAGATTAAGCATAGATTTTATTTTTAATGGGTTGTCCTTTTCTGGATTATCTGACCTTGTACTAACCTTTTTGGTTTTGGATTTGGTTAAAGCCTAAAGACATGGGAAGTATATAGTTCTCATTGTTGGATTAGGTGATTCTCTAGAAGTTGATTATAGTACTCTTAATGCGAACAAGTCTCCCTAAATACTCGTCTTTTGGAAAAAATATGAGTTTGATTAAGGAATCTAGTAAAAGTTGAAATTCAACATGATAAGTGATTATGTTTCCTTATGAATAAATTCCTCAATAAAAAGTAACATATAACAAAAATGTTTTCTATTAACTTTTCCTACTGGGGAATCGAATACCGTTTAACCCATCATAAGTTTGTGATTTTCTTATGGTTAACTTTCTCCTAGTCATGTTTACTATCACTCTCCCTCAAGAACACGACCCTTTCATTTTTCTTCCATGTTCATGTTTTTATACATGGAATCCTAGTATGGGTTAACTCTGGTGACCTCCGTACTTATCTTACATTATTTTAATGTGATTGTTTTACCGACTCTTGTTCCGATATGGGACTTTCAAGGATGTTTCCAAGCTCAATTTTTAAAATTGCGAGGATGCAATTCCCAAAAGGTAGGAAGGATGTAACACCCCAGGTAAATAAAGAATATGACATTTTCATATTTTTCCATATTTGTGAATAAAATATTAATATTACTTTAAAGGGGACTCTATGCTCGATGGCATACCCAACAAGCAACAACGAGTTTCTTGGGAATCTTACGTTGCACTCTAATAATAAAATAATATTATTTTAAATGGTAGTTAACATGTAGCCGTTGTATTGGCGGGAATGGATTGAAATAACTAAAATATTATTATATATGTTTTTAAATGTTTTTACATTTATCCAATAAAAGATAAAGGCTTAAAATACGGAAAGAATTCAATTTTAGGCGTATATGCCCTAGTTTTCACTAAAGGTTCACTTATCGCCTTTTGATGGCGAACCGTCATTAAATATAGTTTTTTTCACTCTTATACATTATAATGGACCAAATAAAACTCTTCTTAAGAATTGGGACATCAAAATTTACTTTGTGTAAATTTTTGGTATCTTTCCGATAAAGTTCATTTTTTTAATGAATAATGAAAAATGTTGTATTTTAATTCAAAACCTCTTTTCAATATAATTTATTTATATGATTATATTATCTTTTGAATTGGGTTTAAAGCTAAATTAGAATATAATTTTACCATTAAATCCAATAGTGGTCGATGGAATTAATTTCACTTTGAAATGAGACTTAAAGTAGTGTCAATCTTTTGATACTTATTGTTTCATAAAAACACATTGTTTGCTCTGACAGTGGGAATTAATTATTAAATTAATTAATGTGACTTATATTTTTTGAATTTTTTAAAATAGAATTCATTTTTGAATTCGGAATATCAAATATAACTTAGGGTGAATTTTTGGGTTTTTTCTGAAAAACATCAATGTTTGATGAATAGTGAAACCACTAAGTGGTACTTATAAAAACTGATTTTTCCATTTAAATGAAAATTTTCCATCTTTGTGTTTTGAATTTCACAAATCCTACATACAAGGTTGTCATTAAGAAGTAAAATGTGGTCCAATGGGATAAAAATAATTTTTTTGGTGAATAGTAACTTATTAAGTTTTTAATCGCGATTAGAGGTAATTAGTGTAGTTTATGGTAAGAATAATGTTTTAATAAAATGAAATTACTTAGACACATGTTCTATACTCATTGGATGTGTCATGGCCGACCATGAAAATCCATGGGTCAACTTGGGGACCCCATAGAGCCACTTTGGTTGGAAAATGACATAAATATCTTTTTATTTAATGTTAAATTAAAAATGACACATACATGAGATGTTTTACTAAAACAATCATTACAAGGGGTTATACAAGTAATATTTTTTACTATAAATAGTCATTGTAAATATAAAACTATTTCGTACATCATAGTATTTTTTTTTATAATTTTTAGACATTAAATAAATTAAATTATTTATGACATCATGAGGATGCAGCGATGACCTCATTATTTAACGATTTAAATAAAATGGAAAGATAATGTAATATCTAAGACCTAAACATGTCCAAAACCTATTGGATGAGTGGATATAGAACCCCTATCACCTTATCCTCGAAATACATCAATGTGGGACCTTTAAAATACGAAACTCTTTTAAAAATAATGTAACATTTTGTAACGTTACAAGAGTGCCCCTCCTCTCCTCTTATAAAAGGCCCCCACCTCTACCTCCTTACCCACACTACCAAACCCTTTGGCTCGGCCAAACCCTGCCCATTTTTTCTCTCCACTTCCCTCTATTACTCCTTGAAGCCTCACTTTTGGAAGAAGTCTCCCCAAAGAAGCCTTTGAGCTCAAACAAAAGGGAGTTACCCGATTTTAAGGTAATGTCTTCACTTGTGTCCTTTTTGTTTTATTTTTCATCCCCAACCCCATAAAATCTTTTTATTCATTTATTTTGTAACAAATCCAGTATCTTAAATATACTATGATGTTGTTATAAGAAGTATTCGAGCGACACTTACACACACCTACATCTAATGTTTAAAGAACATACTGTTTCCGTGGATGGCGAATTTCTGCCTCCTGAAATGATGATTGTTCAACATTTTTCTAACACCTTCAAAGGTGGCCATTAAGATTACACTATATTTATATATGATATATAATATTTTTATGTTTTACTTAATCTTATGTATTTTTCATTTATGGCGTAACTTTATGGTTTCCATTATGGGTAAACGCGATATCTTCATTTAAGGAAATGCAGACTACCGCCCCCTCAAAGTGATTTGATTCGTTAATACCATATGTGGTACGTATAAAGGATATATTTAATGATATTATATATGATACCATACTGGAATTAAAATACTATTATGTATCATTATGTTTTAATTCCATTAAATATGAAATAGAAATGGAAGTATCGTTCATGCGTACGTACTACTTACCGTCTTCATGAACGGTACATTTCATTTCTTATCTCAAAATATTATGTAATATTATAAGTACATATATATAATTGATATATATGTAATATATTACATCTAAATTATGAATATAATTCTGGAATTATATCATATATATATCTCTCTCATTTTGTTTTAATTCCATTAATATGACAAAAAAATGAAAGTAGCGTTCATGCGTACGTACGTCATACCGTCTCCATGAACGGTACTTTTCGTTTTTTATCTCCAAATGATATGGAATAGTATAAAATGAATATTTACTGGATATATATGATATTTTAATCATTAATACTATTCTGGAAATTATTTACTTATAACTACATGGGCAATCTTTTTTCAAACAAGTTCATTTTTGACTCATGTACCAAACATCGGAAAAAACGTTGGATATGAACTAACATTATTAAACAATTATTATAACATTATAATATGTGATATGAACTGAATAATAATCTCTAAAGAGGTAATTAGGCAATTATTAATTGATCCATGTTTATTATTCAAGAATATAAACAAACGAATAAGACAAGTTGGAATTGAGGTAAGGGATCCTACTCCACTCTTTCTTTTTAAGTACAGTATTTTATGTCATTCCTTTTAATGCTCATATTTCTTATTATTGGGATGTTCTTTTATATTAATCTTACTGTAATTTTTATGTTCATGTGATGAGAGACCCTATTCTCTCTCATGAATCCATTTTGGACGTTTTGAGTGGTGCCGTTAGGCTGCCGAATTTTCGTAAGAGATCTAACCCCTCTCTTTCTTTTTAAGTACTCTCCTTTATGTCACTTCTTTTAATCTCTTATTTGTTATGTTGGGGGATGTTCTTTTATATTCATCTTTCTATAAACATTATGTTAATATGATGAGATACCCTATTTGATCTCATCAACCCATTTTTGTATGTTTTATGTGGCGCCGTTAGGCTGCCGAGTTTTCGTAAGGGATTTTTGATCTCACTTTTATTCCTGTGAGATAAATACTACATTTTCCACAATTTCCGTTGAGTGGTGTATGTAATTACAATTATTTTACTCGTTGTGTAATATAATTTATTTTATGATGATTTACATCAATGTTTTATTTTCCTTCTTTCATGAGGTGCATGTTTCGAAAGATACCCATGTCGGTAAGGGAACCTTTCACCCTCCTCTTTTTAAAAGACTTCTTTTGTTGGGTCTTTTAATTTACATATTGTTATGTTGGGATATGTTCTCATATATCCTTATTGATGAAAATTTTATGTCCAAGTGATGAGATACCCTTTTTTTATCTCTCATCAACTCATTTTGATGTGACGCCGTTAGGCTGTCAAGGGAACTTCTTAACCCAATTTAGATTTCTTTGGGTTCAACATGTAGTCATTGAATATGTCATACTTTGAATATGTGTGAATGACCTTTGATTATTTTACACTTAATATCCACTTATATTTGGTGTATTCTTTTGTCAGACATAATTATGTAATTGATTTATCCTTAAACCAAGGATACCGTCTTTGTAAAGGACTTCGTCTCAATCTATATTCATTGAGGCATATTTTGTTTTATACACAACCTTATTTTATACGATGTATAAACCCCTTTGACTTTTACGTTTATCCAAAAAGGAATCTTTTTTATACGAAGCGTTTTACTAAACGACAAAAGGGAATGTTTTTGTCGTACATAGGCGGAGACAACGACTTCTCCGCCTCCGTGACCATTATTTGAGTTTCGGATTCTTCTACAAGCCATACCTTCTTTTTAAAAGAAAAATAAATACCATGTTTTACTTTTCTTTTATTTTGGTATTGAAAATGGTTTTCATAATGTTTTTGTATCAATGTGTTGTATTGATATCTTGATATTAAAAGGTGGAAATGTTATGTTCCTTTATGCATGTTTTATGTGATAAGATTATGTTATGGTTCTTGGGCATTGTTATGAAAACGGGAGGTTCCATGATAAACTAAGGGCGGGTGAGCCCGATATAGCTCTCCAATGCATTGGGTAACGCGAAGGAGTGAAACGTTAAGGTTTCTCCGAAGAGATTTAGGGAATATACTGTGGTGGGTATTCCAAACGTAACCAAGAGGGTTACTCCCTACGTAAGAATGTTATGAATGCCTCAAATAGCTTTTATGTCTTCTGATTTCTATGATTTATTCATGATTTGATGAGTTATGATAAAGTTCCTATGTTTTATGGGTAAAGTATGATTTCATTCTTATGTATATATGAACTCATGTTTCCTTTCCATATTTTTATAACCATTACTGAGATTTTTATGCTCATCCCAAGTTTTTGAAATGTTTTTCACAGGTCAAAGGGAAACGTACATGATGTGATGATAGTGTCAAGGATGTGTCAAGAAGGAATCCATGTTTTATTTTATATATGTTTCGGTTTATGGGAAGAATGAATACTATCTTTTATGTAACCACTTTGTTTAAATGTGGAATGTAATGCAAGTTTCATGATTTAATTCTCTAAAACTCTAAACCTGAAAAGATCCTCAATATGTAATCTTGTAATAACTCAAGATTAAGTAAGGTTTAAGGCTGGGGCCTTATAACTACACTACATCTTTTACTTCCAAACTAGGAAAAACTTCATCTTTAGGTATGATGGGATGATCAATTATATTATCTTCCCTATATAATTTCTCAAAATCCAAAAGCCATTATCTCTTCCATGGGTTCCAGATTATCTTAATTATAGAGGATGTGGAACTTTTTATATATAAAATTCAGTAGTTAATTACTGACAATTAGTTATAATGAACTATCCCCTTATTTGGTAAAATTAATTAAATCATCATAGGATAAATCAACATGTTTAATCTGGAGGAAGGTTTTACCATTTCACACATATTCACCATTAGGTATCTTAAAAGATTTATCTTATGACCTTTTGTCAAAAAGGAAACCAGATACACATATTTTTATCTCAATGTAGAAATTTCAACCTTCTTTGGAAAAATAATATGCTACACTCACATGAATAGAATCCTACACTCTTCATTAGTTTCAGACAAAATTGTTCTTGGTGATGAAAAATCTCCTATTAACACAATAAGAACTTCCTCATAAATGATCATGTCACTAGCATTGGGAATTATAAGTTTATGATAATGATAAACATAATCATCTATTACATTTAATCACTTATCCCATTTCCTTGAAGAAAAACCAAATACCAGACCTCTTATATTACTTTTTCAACAATATGAACTTTCTTGATTAAATTCAAACTGGACATGTTGATAAAAACACATATACCATCTTTGGATAAAATGGTCCTTTAATTGATGAGACCACTGAAACCAACCTTGTATTTAATGATCCTAAATTAATAGAGAGCTACTTTACAGTAGCCACATCGATTTTATTTCCTTTTCTGGTACAAAAATACGGGTAACAAGCTTGGGGTTAACTAGGGAAATCAGAACAAGAAAACATTATTCCTTATTTCGATTCATTGAAGAACTATACGTAAAAGGATAACACTATGAATTTCATTTAATTATTGGAATACAGATCAACATTTCAGAATCAGTTGAATGTAAGGTAATAGTTATAAACGATGCTAACAATGAGTTGCGCTGGGCCTGGTAGAGATACAAAAATATATCATGGGACTCAGGATTTGTTGGGAAATGGATTTTTTCTTATTCATATCATTTGGGATAATATGAATTATAAAAATGAATATTTACATGAAATCAATATCAATATAAATATAATGATATACATTAGGTTTTAGTAAAAGAAATAAACTTGAATATTAACTAGCAGTTCATAATATCAAAAAATAGAAAAACATTCATAATGGGATAGAATCAATGATAATACAATCAAATTATGAAAACCAATGATATTTCATACAAAAAATATGAAAACCAATGGTATGAAAACCAATAGTATGACAACTAACGGTATGACAAATAATGGTATGAAAACAGTTGATATGACAACAAAACTTTTGAAATCTATGGGTATGACAACCAACTATATGTCTTAACATAAATATTTCATTCCAAATTCTTGTTTTATATTATTAATTTTATCAAAATTAAATGGTTTAGTGAATATATTAGTTAACTAACAATCAAAACAAATAAATTCAAAGTAATATATCACTTTAGAAATGATCTCTCCAAAAGTGATTTCATATATCAATATGTTTTCTTTGGAATGGGAAACCGGATTTGTAGATATATTTATCACACTAGTATTGTCATAGTTTATAGGGAAAATTAAGAATTGTTATCTATTGTCTAGAAAAATGTGTTTCATAAACATTTTTTGTGAATAGAAACTTCCTGTAGCTATGTATTACGCTTCAACAATTGATAATGCAACAAAATTTTTCTTTTTATTACACTAGGAAACTGTAGACATTCCCCAAATGTGACAAGTTCAAGAGATGATTTTTCTCTATAACATGAATCCATTGATACCAATATCAGAGAAACTTACTAAATCAAATGATTTCCTACAAGGGTAAAAATATACAAAATTAGTTTAATATTTAGGGAATTTTAAAATATATTTAGGAGCCAATATGTGTGACTCCTTTTGATTTACTTGTAAACTAGCATAAATACACACACTAAACATGTTGTATAGTTGTCTAGAGGTCTAGTATAGAATAGTTTCAATCATAACTCTATTACTAGTTTCATCAACCGGTTTCCAAGATTCATCATGATCCAATTTATAGGTGGTACTCATAGTAGTATCACTACTTTTAGTGCTATCCATATTAAAATGTTTAAAGTTAACTATTGTATATTTACATTGGGTCAAAATAATTCCTTCTTTGTTTTAAAAAATATGGAATCCAAGGAAGAACATGAGTTCCCCCATTAATCTCATTTACAATTCATTTATCATCATTTTAGAAAAATCAGTATGATGCAAATTTTTTGAAGACCCAAAAGAAATACCATCAAAATTGACATGTATTACCAATACTCATTTTTTAAATTGTTTTATGAAAAGGGTAGGACCGTCCCATCCTTTTTAAACCCCTTTTGAAATCAATAAATTGCTAAGACTATCATATAATGATCTAGGATCCAATTTTAAACTATATAATTAGTTAGTTAGTAAATTTATAAACATTATTTGGAAAATGAGTATTTTTAAAACTAGGGGGATGTTCTACAAAAACATTATCAACTATAAAACAATTTATGAATGCACTCTTAGATAATTTTTCAAATATATATAAATTTTATAGGCAAGAAAGATTATTATGGACTTTAGTATAGCTACAGCTGGAAAGGATTCCACATAATCAATTCCATTATCTTGACTGCAACCTTGTGAAACTAATCTTGATTTGTTTGTAACTATATTGCATGGCTTATAAAATTTATTCCAAAATGCCCAATTAGTTCCAACAGTCAAGGAGTCCTTGAGAATATCTATATGTTCCCACACATTGTTTCATTCAAACAAACTTAACCCTTCATTCATTTATTTTACCCAGAATTCACCATTAATTGTTTCATTGACATTCTTAGGTTCTTGATGAGACATGTAATCTTTATGTTCAACCCAAATTCTAATAGAAAATAAATTTTGGGTTCCACTATTTAGATCCAATACAATAACATCTAATGGATAGATCTTGAGAGCTATAATACATCTAGATAATGTAGGACTTGTTTCTTTTATATTTTCTGGAGAATGTTCTTGAAATAACTCAGAACTGGGTGATTATTATTCTTGTTTTAATGTATAATATAACAGATTTAAATTTACATTCAGATATTATAATTCATCCTATAGGTTTTCTAACGAGTTCTTAGGAACATGGGGGTTTGTTTCATCAAATATGGAATAGACTAATTTTTCCACAATCCTGGACTTTTTATTGATAACTCTATAAAATTTACTAGATACTGAGTAACCAAAGAGTATTCCATCCTCACTTTTGGAGGATTGTTTTTAGGATTACCATTAGTGATAAAAATAAAGAAATTATAACTGAAAACTCTAAATTAATTAAACATTGGATTCATATTATTCAACAACACATAAAGGGTTTCCTTAAGGATAGGTCTAATCAAAACTCAAATTATGATGTACCAGGTTGTATTTACATATTCTTCCCAAAAAAATAGATAGGTAATACTCATTTAGTATAGTCTAGGATATCTCTTATAGTGATCGATTTATTCATTCAACTAATCCATTTTTCTCAAGAGTCCTAAGAGAAGGGATGTAAGGTGTGCATACATTTTTTGAAGAAAATGATTCAAAATCATGATTTTCAAACTCATGTCCATGGTCACTTCTTAAGGTTTTAATCTTAATTCCAATATAATTTTCTATAGACATAGAATAATTGGTAAAGTAAGGGAAGGATTCAATTTTATAAGATAGAAAATATACCCAATTTTACCTTGAATAGTCATATATAAGAATATAAAAATAGTGCATCCCAATAAGACTAGAAAATCTTGAAGATCCAAACAAATCCATTTAAACAAACTCAAGAGGTTCAGTAGTCAACACATCAATTTTCTGTTTAAATGAATCATTGTGTTTTCTCGCTTTTTGAATGGGGTTATAGACATTATCAGTTAGGAACTTGATATTTTATAGATCCCTAACTAATCCATTTATATATATCTTTCTTTGTGATTGAATGTTGCAATGGACTAGTCTCATATTCCTAATCCAAGATTACTTAACAAAAGATCTTAATAATGAAACGTTATGAGAAACAAAATATTTTAGTTCTTTAACATAAACATTGTAATTTCTCAAGGATGTTAAAATTATATCTTTTTTAAATAAAAGAAATTACAAGAATCACTTTCAAACATAACATAGAAACCATCATCTAGAAACTGAGAAATACTACGTAGGTAATATTTTAAACCAATAACATATAAAACATTATAAATTAGAACTAAAATTTTGTTTCCAATATTTCTTGGGATGATGATTTTTCCCCTTTAATTATCACCAAACCTTACATGGACACCGTAAAACATGATAATAATCATAATGTAGGAATAATATTCTATCATATGTCTTTAATGACAATTATCTATGTACCATGTACTTCTACTAGAGATATTCTTGAATTTTTCCTAAAAAACAACTTTATAAATGAAATAGTTTTGTTACCTAAATATGCTAGGGTCTAGAAATGTTGGTGTTAATTTAATTTGGAACCCGTATTTGCATCATGGGTATCTTGTAAATAGATTGAAAACTCATAGAAATAAATTCATTGTTAGGTCCCTTTGAATAGTGTTTAGCAGTTGAGCAATTAGGTCTGAATTTAGGAACAAAGTTACTTTTAGATATCATTATTTGTCCCGTATCATATCAAATTCCATTAACATATTTTGGGTAATCATGATGTCTCAAGATTTCTATTAATGTTTCTCTTCATATTTTATAAAAAATGTCATGGTATTTCTTTAATTTCTCATTTGAATGTTTTTTATCATTGTTTGCTTTGAGTAGTTAAATATTCGTCACTTTTTCTATAGACAGCTAAGACATACATTTTACAGTAAGAGCATGTTGTCCTTCCAAAAATTGTATTTTTATGTTAATCATTAAAAGGTTCTTATAAAACATCTCAAATGTTCAATTACCCTTTATTAGACATATATTCATCATCATCATTTTCATTGTTTGACTTATCATCTTCATCAAACTCATACATATGATGAATGTCAGAAATATTGGGTAATGAAAATTCCTCACTGATTTTAGTCATAAAGGTCATAAGCTCACTTTCAAACATTTTGTCAGGTGAATAATTCATGTCACATGAAAAATCTTCAAATACACTCAATGTGCCTTCAATTCCTTTATTATACCTTATATATTTATCATCATATTTTCTTTTTTTTCTTTTTCTAAGGATTGTCATATTTTATGTGACCATTCCATTTTCATTCATAATAAACAAATTTCATAGAAATATCATCCTTTCTTCCCAATTCCTAATATTTCCATATTTACATTAATTGTTTAGTTTTATGAAAAACATTTTCTTCTTATCGATCTTCTTAAATATTCAATATTGGTGATACATTTCCTCATCATTATTAGAAGAAGAATCAATATAAACAGAATCAATAGCCTGTATCATTTATTTATTTTTTCAATATGTTGTTTTAGTGTAACAGTCTTGAAAGAAACTGAATTTCTCTTAGGATCCTGATCCACCTCATAGATTACATTGAGTTCTTCTTGTACATCATAATCTTACTTACCAGTTCTATGCTTGTAAATTTACTAATATCAAATAAATTTTTGATTGAAATTAATGTGAGTCACCATCATTCATGTAAACATCTCAACATTCTCATTATATGTCCCTTGTCAATTATACAATTTATTAGTGAGATAACAACATTAGAAATATAATTAGACCTGAGATATATGCCAAAAATATGTTCATCAGACTTTATTTTAAAATTATCAAATTCTATATTGTAATTGTTAAAAATCATTTCATTATCATTTATAGTTAAATCATGTGAGATAGATAGATTTTCCCAAATCTCAAAATCTATTTTTCATGAAGAAATTAATGTAAAATATTCATCACCTAATGAATAGTATAATCAATTCAGGTATATTAAATTATTATTATAATCAGACTCATTTTCATTATCCAATGTATATTTACAAATAGTAGGAATTGTGTCTCATCTACTATGGAAGTACTGATTTCAAAATCCATACTTTCAATATGTATTTTCATTTTTATTTTCCATTGGGCATAATTAGTAACTTCAAGAAATGGGTTTTGTTGGTAGAAGAACCTACCTGACGATTATCCTTACCAAAAGACTAGTATATATATATATATGGAACTGAAAATTTTGGACAGACATATATTTTTCGATCGTTAACAATAACCTAAAATAAGAGTAAGAAATTATTTGAATTTTTTTCTAAGATCATTTGACATCAAATGTTTTCCAGAGTGAGTATCTCAATAGGTGGTTAATTAAGTACCCAAAATAATTTTTCTCTAAAAAGGATTATTTGAAATGTCCAAAATATTCAAAAACATCCCAACTTATCAAAATAAGTAGAATTATATATATCTTCATCATTCTAATGATTTATCATAATATTGATTCCGTATTTGATGAATTATATATAGAATTTTATTTAATCCATTTGTATCAATTTACTTGATTAAAATATTATATTCACACAAATTAAGATAGAATAACAATGTTTAAAATTTTTAAGTAGTTAAACCATTTTTCAATTTTGAAGTGAAAACAATGTTTAACAAAATTGAATAACCATGTGAAAAAATTAATAAAATATGTTCAATATCAAGTAGATAATTAGTCCCCTCACCATGGTTTTCACCCACCACTAAGTAGTTTATAATAAACAGACAGATGATCCATAGCCTCGATCAGGTTTTTAAAAACAAAAACATTTTCATATTCATACACGAACTCTTCCATAGTTATTCACGGGAATAAAGATAAACATTCCATGAAGGGACCTCTAACACTCTTATCTGTTTGAAAAATAGATGAGAATAATTTTCGAGAAGATATCATGTATCCTCAAGTTTAGAACATGAGATAGTGTGCGTATGTAAACCAGAATATAGCACATACTGCCCAAGTGAGATAAAATATAAACAAGAATGAGAAATTAAGGAGTAAATATTTTAGAGATGATTGGTCTATTACACAGTAGCTTTTTACACATTATTTGATTTAGTAATGAATCCTGAATTGAGTCTTCATAAAATTATTAGAAAAATAGACTGTCACAAACTCATGTTTTCTGACTAGAAGAAGTAATATAATGAGATGATGAAGATTGGATTTCTCATTTATATTTCTTAGAAAGGCGTCCATTTTTATTTGTAATTGCTTCAGATTGATATGTTTGGGAATTTCTAGATTATATACTATCTCTAGATTGTGTTCTCCCTTTTTCTCAATTGAGTGTGCTGTACTTTTATCAGCTATAGTATCATGGAAAAAATCAATATCTGCTTCCTCATACCTCTAGTTATGATATAAATTCTATTGGAAATTTAAGGATCAATCATTAAAATATTAAATATCATTAACATAAATAAATACAGATGTTAAAATGATATATTTCAAAAACTAACAAGAGTAATATAAATAGTAATAATATCTATATCTCTAACAGTGTCTTGTGTAATGGTGTTATGACACTAGCAGTATAACATTGATGATACGTTTTCCTAGAGGTATGTTGTTCTGGAGGAGCCTTAGACTTATCCAAATTTCAAGAAATATGGTGGTGTCTATACTAGTAGTGTATGGTCTGGAGGTGTCATATAATTAGGAAAATTTTCAGTGTCAATAGTATGAGTTTGATGGTGTGACATGGATGGTGTTTCATCTAGTGGTATCTGATACTTGTCTGAAATTATTCCAAAGAGGCATAATAACCTAAAAATGTATAGATCCTTGGTGTCCTGTTATCACCTTATTATTTATTGCAGTGGTATGACATTATGACGATGTGAAATCCAATAAGAATGTCAGATATATACTATATTTTTACACAACGCATGTCATCACCCATGGTTTTTCTTACATAGACATATTTCACACCATCTCTCAGAATATCAATTTTTTATATGTAAACATGAAATTTAGTATAATTATTAAAAACATTATTATTGGATCATTAAAAAAAGGAAGGTCAACATAATGGTTCACCTTGTTGACATTAGTGATATCATTTAGTCTTTTAACGCTTTTATTCTAGGGTGTTACACAAGGGTATTCCCATAGTCACACCCATCCTTAATTGAATGGATATTAACATGTATGTATCCCACATTACATAATTTATGGGTTAACGTATAAGACATAAATCATTAAGTTGTATGATCTATATGGCCCATTAATGAGTTTAAATTATATGAATGTGACTAGTGTTAACAAAATTTTAAATACCTCCAATGCATTGGGTAAATTTTTTTGTCACTTGATATTATTTGTGTGGTGCATTGTTAGTTATTCAATGAAAATTAATTTATGATATAATTTTTGTTAGTATATACTTATTACTATGATGTCATGTTTTTTCTTCTATGCATTCTATAATTTCCTTGATGTTATGTTGTTATACAATCCCTGGTTTCTCATAATTATAATACTCATCTATTTTATGAATTGTTGATATTTTAATAATATATCATGTAATAAATTTATCATGTTATTAATTGATTATTAAATTACTATAAATTATATCTCATCCCATTCATATGATTAACACATGGTTCTCCTATATAGTTTTACAATAATGGATTAATTTTAGGATAATATCAAATATGTCTTCAATAATTTCATTGTATTCCTCATTAAATATGGTGTACTATGTTACAAATTTCCCAACGAAACATGGCTTAAATACCATTTGGAATTATATAATTTTTTATTTTTTGTGTTGAGACATTAATGAATGACTATTAAATATTTTATTTTTTATATTCTATATCATATAAAAGTAGAGTTATTGTTTGGATTAATATTAGAAAAATATTTTGGAATCGGTGTGGATAAGACTAAATGCATGAAAAAAGTCTAAATATTGGTAATGAATATATTAATATGATTCCATGAAAATAGATCACATTATAGATACTAAAATTTCATGTAGCTAAATCATAGTTGTACCTTGAGGAAATAACTCTGTATTGGGTGGATCGAGGATGACACAATCATCATCTTGTGCAAGAAAATATACTGCACATTACAATTTTCTTTCCACTGTTGGGGGTATGCTTTGTTAATTAATAAGATCATTATGAACCACTATTAAGTAGAAAAAAATTCCCATATGAATCTATTTTATGAAATTGATAATTTATAACATATATAGAAACATAAAATTTCATAGTTTATAGAATACATTCTTTTTAAAATTTCCCTTTTAATGGATATTGTTTCAATTTTTTGTTTCTAAAAACTTGCACCCTAATATCAATTTTGAGTGAATTTAATTATTATAAATGGAATAAAATACAAAATTAATGGCTTATCATCCATTCGTGAACATGAAATGTCATATGTGTCTATTTATTTTCATTCATTCATATCATGCATGTTTGGTTGAACTATTCAAAAACAACCTAAAAACACCAATGTAGAGTTATCAATGGTGTTTGAAAGTAGTTCAATTGGTCCATACCAATAATATAAATCGTCCCATATCCTTTTATAAGCTTATTTTTTCATAAAATCTTGTCATACTCCATTTAGTGTAATTTTATGAAATTCATGGTATAGATAGGATTTAATAATATAAGAAAAATAAAATTGTAGAGAGAAATAAATCCATACTTTTATAATGAATTTTATTATTGTTAGAAACATGTGTAAGGATTATGGGGGATCTCCTAAAATATAATTTTCTAAATAATGGGAATTATTTTCATATGTGGAAGGGTGTCCTGATCAAATGATTGAGGATAATTAAAATATCATCACTGAATACATACCTGTTGTGAGGGATTTTATTGGTATCTTTCCTAATGAATGGTTTTTCTTCTACAAATCCAATTGGTTTAATTATAATTTGAACACATGTAAATATATCATTTACATTATCATGTTATTTATATATAATGTCCATAGTTTAACTTGAGGATCTGAACATGTTTCTATGTGAGAATATTATTAAAGGTAATATACTCCCATGTGCATTACTGTGGGGGGCAACAATCATCTTTTTTAAGAAGAATGATGGGTCAATCCACATCTTAATTTATTATCATGACCTTAATAAGGTCATGATGAAAACATGGCTTCTATTATTTAAAATTATGAATTATTTGACTATCTATGTGGATCCCATTAATTTTATATGGTTTATATTTTAAAGGATATTATCATGAAAATTGGAATAAGAGGATATCCCCATATCTTATTTTCATAAAATGAACAAGAACTATAAGTTAATATTTATTCAATTTGGAATCACTAATAACCAAGGACACTCAAGTATTTTATGAATAATGTCACTTGTTATTTCTGTGAACAATTTATTATAGTATTTATTAATAAAATTTTTATAGAATCTAAAATAACAGAGGGAAACGAGGTGAAATTTTATATAAAACTGAATAATTTTTAATGTAAATGTTATTAGTGAATAATATGACATGTGTGTTTTATATAGAAGACCTAACTTTCTAGAGACATGTAATCACTTAAAAATATAAATATTTATATATAAAAAAACTAAGGAAATTTAAGGATGATGAGGTCCATTATCAATGATGGAAATACCAATTTTTTTATATTATCTAGGTACTATCATCAAATATTGGGAAACTTCTCTGGATTTAAATCCCAAAAACTAAGATAACTCACTAGTGTTTCATTTTCTTAGGACTGATGAATGTCTAGAAAGATTTTATGAGTTTATTAAGAGTCTAAATACCATGTATTGGATCACATTACCATCTAGTGTGGATGAGTTTATGATAAATAAATATATTTCTAAAAAATGGTCCTCGTTTGTGTACTCACGAATGATGATAAATTTATATATTATTCCTCCTCCCAATAAAATATCCGTGAGTATTATTATCCAAATCATGTTCTATATTTGGGTGTAGGGATTTTACAAATTTAGATATAGAAGCATTATGTATACTGGGAGAAGTGTGACATATATATTAACATTAAAATCTTCACGTATATATTCACAGAAAATAAACTCAATATAAGACAATGAAGATGGTTAGCGAAGATCAATTTTTTATGATTTTCTAATCCAATATTTTATTGGTAATGAAAATAATGTACCAGATGCACCACGAATATGGACTGATGCATCTATAACCATGATGATGATTTAAATGGATCCAATATTATTTGAAATTAAATATATGTACAATGGAATAATTAAAGTGTAACACCCCAAGATTTCATAGTACATTAGTTTTTCAAAGTAATTCAATATCTTACACTACACGCAACATCGAGTTCAAGCGCACCACGACTTACCAAACTAGTCGTTCAAAATCGGTTATAAATAGTATTAAAAGAATTTAGAACATTATATAACCATTATAATTTTCGAATCCATGTTATGAGTTTCATAGCCATAATTTAAGGAAAAATTCATTTTTTTCAGATAAAAGAAGTTTTTTTTTTAAAAATGCAATTTTACCGCCTTTTAATGGTGAACCCTTTTTAAATCCAATATTTGAAACATTTATATATATTCAATTTGACAAAATAAACTTCTTCGTTGTGATCGGATCATAAGAATTTAGTTTTAATAAATATTTGGTGTTTTTCTAATAACTTTCATATTTTGTTGAATAGTGAAAATAATATATTTTAACTGAAAAAAACTTTTTTAATTAAAATAATTTATAGTATTCAAAAATACATATGAATGGTTTGGATGTATAATTAGATTATATTTATACCATTAAATCCAATGTTTTTTATTAGAAGTAATTTCACTTTTAAATTGGACAGAAACAAATGTCAATATTTTGGTAGTTATTATTTCATAAAAATACACTTTTTGGTTTTGACAACGAGGATTAATTTTAAACTAATAAATAAAATATCTATGTTTTTAATTTGGTAAAATAGAATTAATTTTTGAATTCATAATATCAGAATTAGCTTACAGTGAATTTTTTGTATGTTTGGGAAAATTTTTAATTTTTGATGAATAATGAAAAACACTAAGTTATAGTTTAAAACCAAATTTTTATTTAAATAATTATTTGTTTTATTTAAATTTATTTTAGGTCAAAATAGTTATATAATACCTATATATGTTCAATTTAATTCATTTGAGTTAGTTTATAATAGTTTTAGATATATAAAAATTTTATTGAACTTTTCACCATCTTTTACCCACCTCCTAGGAGAATTTGTCAATTCACATAAAACATAATTTTACCACTTATTTTAATTGAATTTAGAAAATCTGAGAGGTATGGTTAATATCAAGGAGTAAAATTTTGTTCAATAAGATAAAAATAATTTTGGTGAATAGTAACTTTTTACTTTAATTTACCACAGTAAAAAGTAAATAGGGTAATTAAAGGTAGAAATGATATTATTATTACCTTAAAACTTGTCCTAATTCTATTGGATATGTATAATTAGACCAAAAACTACTTTAGGAATAAAATATGAACCTATTTTGTCCTCTTGGATTAAATTAGGACACATAATAATATTTAATTCAAAGAAGAGTTAAAAGAGTTAAAATTAAAGTATAATAACTAAAACATTTTTAATATCGGAGTATACATAAGATAAATTCTAATATAAATATTCAATAGGAATATAAAATGATTCACTACATGATGGTATTTTATTTATATTTTTTAGTCATTAAATAATTTAATTTATTTATGTTACAATGATGATGTAGTAATTAACAAATTAATGAAATATCAAAATAATTGATATTATAAATATCCAAATAAATGTAATTTGAGACTTTTTATGAATTATAATAATTTTATAGGTTAATATTTCATATTAGTGTTCGTTATAATAATTGTTTTTGAACTAATAATGCTTTTATGAAATTAGAAAATTCAAAATACCAAATTCTTTCAAAATTGACATAAGAATGTTTTTAATCAAATATTATATTATTAATTGATATTATATTATAAAAAATCTATTGTTTGTCCAAAAGACTTATATAATGATAGGTGTATAATTAATGAACCAATTTGGGTTATTTTTGAAGTATATAGTATGTTTATTAACCATATAATATAAAAATACAATGAGACATGGTAAATGTCAAACTATTTAACTAAGAGTTAAATCTAATGATATAGTAAATATAGTGACACAAACCAGTCTAAAACCTATTGGTTGAGTGTTTTTCGACGCATACCCACCTTTTCCTTTAAATGATCCATTTTGGAGCCATTATAAACCGAAAATGATATTATTATAAAATAATAATTCTAGATTTTCCTAAGGTCCCCCTCACCCCTCTTATAAAAGCGCACTCACCTTTATCTCTAATTCAAACATTAAAATCATTTGGCTCGGAAAAAAACATACCAAAATATCCTCTCAACTTCCCTCACTTAATATTAGAGGACCTACTTTGGTATGAAAGACAACATAAAGAACCCTTTTGATCAAATCATAAGGAAGAACGTGAAGAAGAGGTAATAATTTCACAACCCTCTTTCATGTTCTTTTCTTCTTCCACTTATTCATTCTTTGTTATTTCCATTCTAAAATAATAAATCCTGTATCTTCTATTTACTATGATGTTATTATAAATTTGTTACATCCATATTCATTATTCTATCTATCATTTGAATGACATGTTACTATACGTGCGTACATATGGATTACTCTCTCCACGTCGTGGTGTAATCGTTATTCAATACATTATTATTTGAATGGGTATTATAGTGATTTGCAATTCATGTAAATAATAAAATATAACATGATAATGATTCTGTATATATGATATACCATCCAATTATATATTATTTTAATATCAAAATAATGATAATTTCGCTAGTGTGTTCGTACAGATTACCATCCCCACGAACGAGATTAGATTCATTCTCCTTTGTATCCATTCAAAACTATATTTCATTTGATGATTAAAAATAATTTTTCTGAGACAAGATATCATTATTTATATGAATAATATACATCACATCCATATCAAATATGGCTCACATAACAAATAATACAAAGGAAAACAAATCCGTTAACACCAGAAACAACAATAATACTAAGATATTATTAACAAATCAACATTAAAAAAGATAATATATGATATCATATTAATTTATACGATTCTTGTATAATTCAATGAAAATTATTTCACCATTATACATGAGGTTATCCTACCCTCGACCAAGGAAAAAGTACAAAGTATGGGGTTTTTTATCTCACTATTAATTCTATGAGATTTCCATTGTTCACCACTTATTTATTGCATGTGGTGTGTGTACTACACATGATTGTATTAAATGTGTAATATAATTTAATTTATGTATATTTACATCATAATTGTATGATCCTTATTTCATGGGTGTATGTTTCATAAGTTACCAAATTGATAAGGGAATTTGACATTTCAATTTCCACTCATTCGGCTTTACACATACTTTATTGATTATTTTACTCCGAGATTTATGTGTGGAATCAATATTAATTTGAATATGTCATAATTTCCACTCCCCTTTCAATGGATATACTTTGGATACACATAATAACTTCATTGATAAATTCTCAAGTCATTGATATGAACTTGACAAGAGTAATTTTAACTCAATCATTATTTGGTGAATTAAATATACAATTCATTAGTGTTGTTTTTTCAAGAATATGTGTGAATTTCCTCTGATATATTTACACTGAATATCCAATCATATTTAGTGTATTTATTTTTTTCACACATAATTATTCCATTGATTTATCCTTTTTCTAAGGATACGGTCTTTATAAGATATTTCATCTCAATTTACATTTCTTTGAGACTTCTTTGTTGTTATACACCAAATTACTTTTATATAGTATATATAATGTACTTTGACAGAGTATATCATTAATCCCTTTATTCTAATGATATTATAAAGTTTTTATTACCTCAATTATTTTTATTCAAGTGTCTCTCTTTTGGATAGGAACTCTAACAAAAATATCATTTTAAATTTTTTAAAGATGTATTATTCTAAATATTTCTCATTAATGTCCATGTATTAAAAATGGAATTAAGGATTTATTTATATTGACGTTAATGTTTCAAAATTGAAATTCTATTTAAAACTTTCAAAGTGGTATGGGACACATTGGTTCAAAATCTATTTTTAAACGGCTTCTTGACAAATAGAGTGATATTTAATTGTTTTCAAGAAAAAGTGGGATATTTCTTTTAGATAGTCTTGATGATTTTTTTCATCTATGCTAATATCCTTTATTATTCTCGTTTGAGGTTAATCTGTTACAATACAATCTTCCATATTGTATTTAATGAGCTATGTTTGACTATGGATGTGCTATTTTTATACCATTCATGGTTTGTGGATTTTGTATAGACATTTCATAAGCTAGTTTTAATACAGATGTTTCTATTGTGTTTCAAACTTTTCATATGAGGAATGAATTGGACATAGTATGTGATGGGTGGAGCCCACTATATCTCCTCGATACATTGGTAGGTCTCATTATACAAACTAGTGTATTGTCACAATGCCTCGAAAAAATATTAATTGTCGTCTAGGAACAAGGCCTTGACTATGTGGTTATGACAGTCTGTAATTATGCATTCTGTCAATATGAAAGTGGCTATTGATAATTCATGTGATTATTCTATTAGTTGAATATCCATGTGAATAAGTAAATGTCATTATTTGACATTATCTTAGCCATATTATGCTGAAGTTCGAGTTTAAAAAGGCTTTTGTTATAGTCTTATACACTGCCTTAAATGTTTATGATTATTTATAAAAGTTTCCGCTATAATGTTATCCTTACTGAGCATTTGAGATAACCCCTTTCTATGTTTTATTTTTCCTAGGATACAAAGAAGTATATTATACTGACCTCCAGGGATAGTCTATTGAATCTAACTATTGTCTATGGAAACAATTTTTTTGTTATTTTCCATTTTATGATGTAATGCAATCCTTATGAATGTATCTAGTACTTCCAAGGCTACTAAAATATTATTTGTTTTGAGATGTGATCTTTTTATGATCATGCCAATGATACGTAATAATGCACTGACTCTGGGATTTTGGGGTCGGGGCGTTACAGTTTGTATTGGAGAAAGTTTAGTACAAAACTTGGAAACTAGATTTAGATAAACTATGATTAGAGCACATAGCCCTAAGATAGAATTTGAGGATTAGTACAGAAGAACTTCCTAGAATTTTGGTATTGTATAGATTTTTTGTGTTTTTGGAGGAATACATCCCTATTTGGGTACGAGCAGGTAGAGGCAGTTCTGGCACAAATGTACCTAGGGGTAAAACCCGAAAACACCGCTTTGAGCTAGACTCTAATGGGAACTGGTGCATAACAACGGGCCTTGTTGCACTCTTGGTTACGACAATCCTGGGGGATATTCTTAGGATAATTTACATTTTATTTAAAATCCCATTTGAAGGATTTTAATATAAGTTGAGAATAAATGACCTTGGTTAATCATATGGTGTTTCAAATTTGAAAATATGGTGTCATGATATTCTCTAAATGATTTTATGACTACTATTACTCACACAATGCTTTCTGGTTTTAGACAATGGATGGATTCCAAGGAAATTATAGTATCATTGAGCATGATGTACAAGGTGGGAACGGTGGTGGAAATGAGCAGAAAGTGGAATGTTGATAGGATTAAATGATATCATGTTCACGCCAAATCAGTTTTCCAAAAATATGATCAACAACATATATATTAACCAACTTTTGAACTCAACAAAGACGAGAAAGGTGATAAATGATAAGAGATCCAGTAGAGGAGACCATGGAAAAAAGAATCCTCAATTTCCATCAAGCAGGAAATGTGGAAGGAGACACCCAGGAAAGTGTCTCAATAGAACAAAGAAATGCTTTACATATGGGAAATAAGGACATAAAGTGATTAATTGCCGAGGAAAAATGAAGATTTCCTGAGTGAATGCCCTATTCTATTTGATATTTTCTTTGTCAAAAGAAGAAGCTATTTGGAAATAAATGGTTGGATAAATGTTTAATAGTATTAGTTCTCCTTATTGATGGGATTACTTTAGAATAATTTACTCTTGTATATTTAACCCTGAATTTGTCATCTGAAAATGATATTTAAGGAAGAATTGACTTTTCTCTAGTGGATATGGTTACAAATAACCATTTGGTTTTATTTGATCATTAGTTTTGAGGCAATTACATGTTATTATATTTTGGAATGAAAATGCAAGGTATGATATAACATTTGTGGTTAAATTCTATTATGGTTATTTTTAGGAATTTATCTTATTTTGTTAATGTTATAAAATATATTTTTTTTAAAAGGACAACATGCAGACCGTGTGACAACCCATCGCGTCGGGAAAAGCTATGGGAATCAAACCCACAACTAGAGTGCGATTGGGATTTATCGCATACCACTGGACTACGTAAAGTCCTCGGTTAGTGTGGCTAATTATTTTTAGTTAAATGATATTATTGATCAATAATAAGTTGATTTGGGATCTTATGTCTTATCAAATTAATACCCTTATTATAGGAAAATGATTTGGCGATTAAGTGATAAATTTTATTTTGGAAGATGTTCGCTTTGTTGGGAACACTCTATGCCCAAGGAAAATAGAATACTATGGGATTTCATTTGAGGAGTAATGGTGGATTTTTATCTATGTTTTTATTGTGGATTTATAGTGATTTGGGTTATTTATGGAAATGATTAACCTATAATAGAGAATACGTGATTAGGTTAATTACTTTTAAGTCTGTGACTTCAAGAGTAGTTGATTTCATTTGGAGATACAATTTAACGTAGAAGAATACACAACCAAATTATTCAATGTTTTTTTTTCAATATTAGTTTAGATTATATTTAAGGATTTTAGAGACAATAGTTTATTTAATGGTATTTATTTTACATTGGGGTATTGTTGGTTTAATTTTAGAAATTTAGATTATTGTTTCATTCCCTAATGGAATATCCTTTTGGGGGATTATCAGATCATGTACTGACCATTTTGGTTTTGATTAATCTCTAAAGACAGGGTAAATATATAGTTTATCCTTTGTGGATCATGTGATTCTCTATAAGTTTATTCTAGCTCTTCGACTGGGAAAAAGTCTTCTTGAATACTCATCGTTTAAGACAAATTAGTTAGTGGTAGAAATTTATTAAAGAATGAAACTATACTTAAAATGTATGTGTATATTTTTATATTCTTATTCAATATCATAAAGGAATTCTTCATCTTTATGAAATGTAACTTATAAAAATGTTTTCCATTTACTTTTCCTACTGGGAAACTAATGACCATTTGTCCCATCACAAGTTTGTGGTTTTCTTATTGTTTACATTCTCCTAATCATGTTTTCTATCCCTCTACATCAGAACATAACACTTAGTTTATCTTCAATATCCATGTTTTCCTACTTGGAATCCTTGTATGGGTTATCTTGGGTGACCTTTGTACTTCTCTTTCTTTCTTTTAAAGTGATAGTTTTATTGACTCTTTTTCTGATGTGGGACTTTGCATTATATTCGTATGCCTAATTTTAAAAATTGTGGGGACCCAATTTATTGAAGGATGGAAGAATGTAACACCCCAAGATTTCATAGAACGTTAGTTCTTCAATGTAATTCAATAACTTACACTAAACGCAACATCGAGTTCGAGCACACCACGACTTACCAAAATAGACATTCAAAAGTGGTTTTGAATAGTCTTAACATAATTTTGAACTTTATCTAACCCTTATAATTTTAGAATCCATGATATGAGTTTCTTGGAAATAATGTAAGGACAAAATCATTTTTAGATAAAAGAAGTATTTTAAAAAAAAAATTAGATTTTACCGCCTTTTAATGGTGAACCCTTTTTAAATCGAATATTTGAAACTTTTATATATATTTAATTTGAAAAAATAAACTTTTTTTTGGGATCAGGACATAAGAATTTAGTTTCACTAAATTTTTGGTGTTTTTCTGATAACTTTCATATTAGGGTGAATAGTGAAAATAATATATTTTAACTGAAAAATAATTTTTTAATCAAAAAAATTTATAGTGTTCAAAAATACATAAGAATGGTTTGGATGTATAAATAGATTATATTTTTACCATTTAATCCAATGTTAGTCATTGTAATTAATTTCACTTTGAAATTGGACATAAACAAATGTCAATCTTTTTGTAGTTATTATTTCATAAAAATATGCTTTTTGGTTTTGACAATGAGAATTAATTTTAAACAAATAAATTAAATTTATATGTTTTTAATTTGGTAAAATAGAATTCATTTTTGAATTCATAATATCAAAATTATCTTAGGGTGAATTTTTGGTTTGTTTCTGGAAACTTTTAATTTTTGATGAATAGTGAAAAACACTGAGTTATTGATTCAAACCGAATCTTTATTTAAATAATTATTTGTTTTAATAAAATAAATTTTAGGTCAAAATAGATATATAATACCTATATAAGTTCAATTAAATTCATTGGAGTCAGTTTATAATAATTTTAGATATACAATAATTTTATTGAACTTTTCACCATCTTTTACCCATCTCCTAGGAGAATTTTCCAATTCACATAAAACATAATTTTACCGCTTCTGTGAATTTAATTTTAAAAATACATAACACATGGTTAATATCAAGGAGTAAAATGTGGTTCAATAAAATAAAATAAAACTTGGTCAATAGTAACTTTGTACTTTTATTTATCGCGGTAAAAAGTAAATAGGGTAATTAAGGGTAAAATGATATTATTATTACCCTAAAACATGTCCTAATTCTATTGGATAAGCATAATTCGACCAAAAACAACCTCAGGAATAAAATATGAACTTCTATGGTCCAGTTGGATTGGATTAGGATTCTTCATATTATTTAATTCAAATAAGAGTTAAAAGAGTTAAAATCAATGTTTAATAACTAAAACATTTTTAATATAGGGTTATATATAAGATAAATTCAACCGTAAATATTCAATAGAAATAAAAAAAATTCCTTCATAATCATATTTTATTTATATATTTATACATTAAATAATTTAATTTATTTATGACACAATGATGATGCAGTAATTACCAAATTAATGAAATATTAAAATAATTGATATTATAAATATCCAAATAAATGTAATTTGAGATTTTTTATGAATTAAACTAATTTTCTAGGTTAATATGACATATTAGGGTTGTTTATATGAATTGTTTTCGAAGTAATAATGCTTTAATAATTTTGAAAAAACAAAATACCAAATATTGTCAAAATTGACATAAGAGAGTTTTTAAAACAAATATTATATTATTAATTGATATTATATTCCTAAAAATATATGGTTCAGCCAAAGGAATTATATAATGATAGGTGTATCATTAAATAATCACTTGGGGTTCTATTGGAAGTATATAGTATGTTTATTAACCATATAATATAAAAATACAAAGAGACATGGTAAATGTCAAACTATTTAACTAAGAGTTAAATCTAAAAGATAAAGTTAATATAGTGGCCCAAACCTGTCTAAAACCTATTGGTTGAGTGGTTTTCGACCCATCCCAACCATATAATTTAAATAATCCATTTTTGAGCCATTATAAACCGAACATGATTTTATTATAAAATAATTTTTTCTTTTCCTATGGTTCCCCTCACCCCTCTTATAAAGGGGCACTCCCCATTCTCTCTAATTCACACCTTAAAAGCCTTTTGGATCGGCCAACCCCAACCCAAATATCCTCTAAACTTCCCAAATTCTTCCTAGAGCCCCTACTTTCGTAAGAAATTCAAATTACATTGTCCTTTTGATCAAATCAAAAGGAATAACCCGAAGAAGAGGTAATAATTTCACCAGCCTCTTTCAGGTTATTTTCTTCTTCAAATTATTTTTTCTTTATTATTTCAATTATAAAATAATAACTCCAGTATATTCTATATACATTGTTGTTATTATAAATATAGTACAATTATATTCATTATTATATCCATCCTTTGAATGACATGTCACCATACGTACGTATGTGCGGATTACCGTCTCCACGTTGTGGTGTAATTGTTATTCAATACATTATTATTTGGATGGGGATGATAATTATGTGCAATTCATGTAAATAATAAAATATAACCAGATAATGATTCTTTATATATGATATAACATCCAATTATAAATTATATTAATATCCAAAAAATGATATTTTTTCTCGTGCGTACGTACGGATTACCGTCTCCACGAACGCGATGAGATTCATTACCCATCGTCTCCATTAAAGACTAAATTTCATTTGATGATTAAAAATAATGGTTAGAGACATGATATAATTCTGTATATGAATAAGATAAAACCCATCCATAAAGAATAAGTCTCACATAATAATGAATATAAAGTATAACGTATCCATTAACACCTGAAACGATGATAATTCTAAGATATTATTAACAAATCAATGTTAAGTGATCATATATGATAGCATATTAATGTATATGAATCTTGTATAAATCAATAAAAATTATTTCACCATTATACAAGAGGGTAACCTACCCTCGACCATGAGAATTATTATTTCAATATATATCATTCCCGCTGAGACCATTGATCAAATAAAAGTGGTTTCATGTAAACATGGACTCCCACATAACATACCTCACTTACATGCTGTGTTCCATGTATCCCACTTGAGTAATTTTATACCAAGATAATAACAATTACAAAATCCTGAGGTGTAACCATTAGATAATTTTCTATAACACTACAATATGTTTTTGAAGACCATATATCATAGATATAATGTTATATGAAATAAGAGATGTGAACTGGTCAAAGTGTAATGGTGGAACAAAAAGTATGTGGAAGTGACTTTATAACCAAAAGAGGGGAAGAAGTAGAAGTACCCAAATCTTCTGTAGAATATGAAATCAAAAAATTGATGGAAATATTTATGAATGGAGGAATAATTTAATGAACCAATTATTTATATAGAGAATTATCATTTTTTAATGAATAATTTTTTTTATGTAATGTAGTTATAGAAAATGCTTGCACTACTAATAAAATTTTGGACCGATGGTCTATAAAATTTAAAATATTATCATTCCTCAAAACCATAGATAATATATGATTTTTATAGTTACTTATATTAGTACAATAATGGTTATGAGAAAGTGTATTTTACATAGAAAAAGGAAGTGATGTCCTCGGCATGTTGGCTCGTACCCTTCAAAGCCTATTAGTCAGATATTTTGAGAGAGATATCATCAATGGGATTTTATCTTAAGAAATTTAAATAACATATTCCACTAATATTAGGGGAATTAAAAGGTTTACATGATATTTTCAATATTATCGAGATCATGAACCGAACTATGTACACTGAACCACCCAAATAAAATATCCAAATCAAGCACCATACACATAGGGTATTCATTGGTGTAATGAACGCCTATGTATCCCAACCTTACAAATATGAATTTTTATATTCTCAGTTAAATAAATTATTTAATATATTTAATATATTTTTAATATTTATTTTTAAATTATTTAATAATATGTTTGATTAAATTTAGATTTTGAATATGTTAAATAGAAATTGTATTTTGTGAAATATATAAGATACATCAAGACAGACATTTTAAAAAATTCACATTCCATTGAAATAAATTATATTTTAACAAAATTTTATTATGAAATAATATTTATTAACTTTTATAGATAATATAATTGTGAAAAATAAAATGTAAATTTTATAAGTGTTAGAAAACTATTAGTGTAAAAAATGTTTTTTTCAATAAATTAGAATTTTTTATTTAGAATTTTAAACTCTCATATAAATAAGTTATTTAATCATAATAAATAATATTTTTTAATCATATATTTCCAAATTATCTAATGGGTAAATTTTCATAATTTTCTGAGTCAGTCAAATTTTTTGCTGAATCATTTATTTGTTATAATTATTCTTTATGTATTTTAAAATCATAAAATATTCGAAGATATATAATTAATACTACAAAGATTAAGAATTATTAAAATTATGTTTAACATTTAATTTAATGTTTAATGAATTTATTTGGTTAATTTTCTATAACCTAAATAAACCCTCCAAAACATATATTATATTTTATGGTTTTAAAATCACTTCCTAAAAAAAAGCCTCATAAACACATCAGCAAGGAAATTATTTTACCATGTTCGGTTAATTCACAAGATATATAAATAAAAACAATGTTATTAGGTTTAATTATGTTTAAACCCATGGAAAGGTTTCTAGTATTTATTTAGTAAGTGGTTTTGACTAAGTTATCATATAGAGTCAATAACAATAGTTTGCAATTGATAAGTAACTATACCTTATTTTTCAATAAAAGTCCACCCAAACTCCCATTCTTATTATCTAAAAACACCTGGATCATATTTTTACCCTTCCATTTCCTCTATAGTTCCCTCCAAATCACCTCAAGAACTTTAGAAGCTCCTCTCAAGATTTCTGAAGCGCCCCTTAAATTTATGTTGTCACCTCTTACACATTTTAAAATAACCTTATTTATGTCATGCAATGTTACCTAGAATTTTTAATGTTGGGTTATGTTATTTAACATCAATATTAACTTATTTATGAATACCATGTTCTTAGAGACACTTTATATATCATTAATCCCTTAAATAAACCTCTATGTACAACTGTTATTCGACCCAAATTATCCTATGATTTTTCATGATTTTTTTATAGTGAATACATGTATCTATTTCTACTGAACAGTATTCATAAAGTTATAACTGTCCCTCATTTATTGGGTATTTACATGTAAGTATAAATAGCTCTTTAATATTGGGTTTGAAATTGATCAAATACATTTTTATTTTGTATTAAGTAAATGTAAGAGTTATGTATATAAATGATATGAAAGTTATTAGTGGGCCTAGAATTATATAGCACCCTAATTTATATGTTAGGGTTTTTATCTTATGCGAAGTCAGGTATAGAAAATTTGTGTTTATCATTTAATCAATATGTTGTTGTTTTTTGCAGTTATCCATGCCTTATTTTTATGATTCCATGATTTATGTATTTTCCACATTCTTATTTTCCTTGACGTTATCATGTATTATCATGTGTTATTGATCAATATTATTATCCTCACCGATTTTAAGACTCTATGATATTCCATTAGAGTCACATGTATATCATTGGTCATAAAATTATTTTATTATTCCTTATGTGATCTTTATTTCACACCCCATTCTTATGTATATCCCCTGGTTTTTTTGTGATTCTTTAGAATAACAAATTAATTTTAGGATAAAGTTAAGAATGTTTTCAATAATGTCCTTATTTCTTATGTTCATTTCATGATCTTTATGTAATTTAAAAAATATATCATTATTCACAGACTCCACGGATTTTATAAATTCATGAACCCATACCTATAATGATTCTTTAATGAGGGGGAAAGATAATGACCCCTAAGTCCATCCTCTAGTAGGTTCTGGGATGGAAACTATGATCAGGGGTATACAAGTCTCCCATTTAAATGGAATTAGCATCTATAATATAAATACCATCATGGGGTAGGTTTAATCACCCAAAATCAACTCCACAAAACATATTTTACAAATCCAAACACTATCCCCCAATGAATGTGTATATAAAAATTGTATAGAAAAATTTCTCAAATGTAAATTCAAAAAGTTTAAACTAAATTAGTGACTCAAAAAAATGATTGGTTTGAGCTATTACTATTCCGAATTGATTTTGAATTCCCACTTGAAACCTTGAAATTATGTTATATATGTTGGGTGTGAATACTTATATTGTTAGTATGAAAAAACTTTCTATCATACACATGTGAATAGAGTATACTACTCCACCTATGAGAATACACGATATATTAACCAAAAACATATCCTCACAAATTCTCTCTCAACAAATAACAAATCAATGTATAAATATATATTATGACTTATATCTATGATAGAGTACCCTCACCACTTTCCCCCTTATTTTATTCTATCACATCCCAACATTGTACATCAAGGCATTCCAACATCATCCAAATAGCACCACATCCAATCACATCCTTCCTATAGAAAATAGGGACATCTCATCACATCTCATATTATAACCATTATTATAGGGTGTCATAGACAAAAATGAAATCTACCTTATGACCTCCTCATAAATTACATGACCTCACCATAATCCATCCCCTCACATATCACGAGAAGAAACTTGGACCACCACATCTCATCACATCAAATGTCAGCATTGGTAATTTTGACTTTTAACCGTCAAATGATGTTCCTGTCACCAACACCTGGAAGAGGGATTCAGACCGTGAGGGTATCCACCCATCCATCCTAGCACTAGGATATTGGGAAATCACCCAAATATATATATATACACACACACACACACATAGACACACACACAGACACACATATGTGGGTACCATCACAAGGTTCTTTACATCAGTGGGGTGTGTAAATAAATTTGAAGGAAATACGATGTATACACTAACTATACTCAATACTATCATAGGAGTTCAAAATAAAGTTAAAAAAAATTCACATCATTCCCTCATTTTTATGCAGTGTCTATATTTAAAAACCCCCCAAAAAACCCAGGATACACAAACCATTTTAAATTAAAATCAACATCCATATTATCATTTATAAACCAATTTCAATTTAAATAGTCACATTATTTTTTATTTCTAGACCATTATCTCTTAATTAAAAATTAACCATTTAAACCACATGACCATTCATAAAATTATTAATTAAATGTGCTAATTTTTTATCCTTATCATGTATTCAATTCCATTAATTCATTGGAAACCAGCTTAACTAACATCAAACTAATCTCACAGAACCACCATACCATAACCACCATTGTATACCGTCTTAATAACTACACCAACACCTCCAACATAGCTCCATGGAACAACCATACAACAAACACCATCCTATCCCCACTTTATTACCATATCATTTACACTACACATACTAACTACAAAAAATAACCATATCATATGCCTGACATAATCACAACCATAAATAAAAAAAACATAATCATGTTGAAAAAACAGTTCACTACACATACCAAAGCATTTTTCATATTAGGAATAGGGTCTTTACTTCAGTTCCACATAATTATTTGTTAATTTTATCACAAAATTACTATATACTAGGGAAATCATTTAATTAATAAAATATTAGTGGTTATCCATTTTTTTGTGTGGTGTCACAAAAGATCAAAAACCATGGAATATTATCCTATATAACCCCCCCCCCCAAACATGGGCTATTAGAAACAATTATTTTTGGTGATATAAAAATATATATAATCCCAATGTCACAAAAGAAAATGATATAATAATATTTGAGGAATTCTCCTTTCCCATTCCATTTTATTTAAACTAGTTATTTATCCTTGTTAAGACGAATACTACTATTTTCATAAGAGATAACAAGTGTAACCTGTCATGAATGTTATACATGAAGGAGAAATGTGGAACCACTTACCTTGAATAATGATTCTTTATATGAACAAGATACACCAAAAATATGGGTTTCACTTACAGGAGGAAAAAACTTTGGGGAAACAAAAAACAAGGGTAGAAACAAGTATCAACAATTCCATGGTATTAAGGATTTTGAACCTCAAGTATCAAGGGAATATAAAACCGAAATATTGAAGGTGATATATTCCCATTTTAAATATTAGACCCTTAAAATGATATTTGATATGGTTTTAATTGACCATTAATATCAGATATCATTATATCAATGATTTGTAAACAATTTAAAGGTATCCCTGGAACTTATAAACTAAATATTGTGTTAATAAACTTTTATATGGGTTTAATATATATTTAATACTTAATTAAAGAAATAATTTTAAATTATGCATCAAAAACGAAACTATATAAATTTAATGAAAATGGTTATCATTGTACAGTTCCATCATGAGGGTCCCACCACCATGGTATGACTAAGAGGGTACCACCACCAAGGTACCACCATTAGGGTTCCACAACTAGGGTTACACCACTCGGGGGAAATTTCATGTTTTACACTACAAGGATTCCACTATTATTCATCCAAAACAAAAATGATCCATCATTGGTGATCTCCGTCTAGAATTCCCCCTTTGCTGGAGCACCACTAGAATGATCCACCATAACTGATCCACTTCCAGAATACAACAATTGGGGATCCACTACTATGATGATCCACCAATGGTGGTTAACTACGAAAATGGCCAACCATTGGTGATACATTGCTAAAATAATACAACGTCGGGGATCCACCAATATAATGATCCTACATTGGTTATACACCACCAGGGTTCTACCACCATCGTAAAAATAACCCGAAAATACCCAGGACACTTGAATAATTTTATTTTAGCAATATAATGTAATGGGAAATCTATGTAATTACATCACATAGATCTCTGAAAATTATCACCCATTATAATTTAAGACCATCCTATATGGAAAAAGAGAAAAGATATAAATAACCATCCATTGTGATACTTATCAAAGATATTTCTACACATGAAATTCAACCACTAAAAAACATTCTAAACAAAATTACCACAAAATATTAAGATACTATGATAACCTAAAAATATGAATTAGGAAATTCCATCAATCCTTTCAAGATATTGTCTTCTGCAATTGACTCCCTGATCGCTTGGAATTGAGCTGATTTACTCACTCAATCCAAAATCTGCCATATAGAATCACATCATCTCTATGATTTGTGAAAACCTACAATGAAGTCCATAAAGAATTATTCCTATTATCTAATTATTAACATCAAAGGGATGCTAGAATCGTCCTGAAACACATTGTTTAGCCTTTACCAACTAGAAAACTAGAAAATGGTCCACAAACCTTGTAAGTACTGACTTCATCCTAGGACACAAAAACTATTCCAAGAATACATGGTATATATTCCAACTCATGGTTGTACAAATAATTGTGAGAAATTAAAATAAAAAAGGACTCCATCACACACGCATAGAAAAATAACACCCCCCCCCCCAATGAAAAAATCATCTAGTTCATTCCGTCCTCCATACATCCATCTAGAGGAGTGAAAAATGAAACATACCGAATAGAATTAGTCACTTTTGGGGATGACATCATATTGTTTCATCAGGATTAATTATACCTCCACATTTAATTAATTCTACCCCATTATCTATACACATCCCCATCACAATCAAACAAGAAAGTATATTCACTAATCAGTGTAGTAAACACCATGGGAACATCAATCCTCTCTTCATCTAGTCCTTGAGAACATACTATAGAGGTTGAAAAAATACATAAAAAGATTAAAAATTAAATAGGCAAAAATAATGGTAAATGATAAACGGGGAATACCTCAATCTATCTGTGTCCCCTATATTGCTCACCCACCTATAGAAAAATGAGCTCCATAACCCCCTGGGCTCTTATCTCAATGATGAATATGATCCCCATAGATGAAAACACTAGTATGAAGTCCCATAGAGGAGCATGGAAACCACTTGACTAGGTATAATGGAAGGGAAGATGCTATGTTCTACCAATACATGTTTAATGCTCGTCGACCCTAGAGACTGAGACCTACCACTAACTACATTAATCATTGTGGAACCCAACTGATTCCCCTTTCACGTTATGCATCGTCACATATGCATCCCCTAAATCTCTTATTCCTTATTTTGAACTGCTTGTGGCCTTGTAATAGTAGTAATGACATACTGGATCGATTTATGGAGTGCCTCTTAGGATACCTCGCTCAAGAATCCTCATCTGGGTGATTATATTGGGAAAAGGGTACATGGTCCATGAACATGATCCCAGTATCTAGCATTGTCATATTCCCCTAGTGAAGGAAGTGTATCCCCGAAATCTTCACATCCTTCATGGTTGATGAATGGAACTCTGATTAGAACACCTCCGAGAGTTAAAATAATGATGAATATGCCTATTGTTTTCTAACCATGGTAAAACATCCACCAATGACCCACATCTACTTGAATCTTACTAACTACATTGGAGTACCAATAATTCTCCAGGGACCAAATCAAACTAACAGAGATATTTAGTTCCTATATCAATATCTCCATCACCACATTAGCTATTCTTGATTCATAAATCCCCAAATCCTGTTTCTGAATGGCCACAAATTTTTCTACCACTTATCATAATCCTCAAGTAGATCAACGCTATAAGAATCAAATAGGTCAACCTATTGAATGACTACAAGCTGAGCCACACATAGATGGTGACTACAAGCTATAATGGTAAGGGAAATAGATATTTACAAATCTTGATAGTATCTAATTTTAATAATATTTTATTTAAATATCATTATTTATTTTAAAAATAAAAAATAATCGAACACTATAAGAAAGGGAAGTCAACATGATTCATGTACATCTCATAGGTCTCTACACATTATGTGGTCTACCTCTATTAGATGTTTATGAATCTCAAGTTCCTTGTAATGGATCCTGGTGGGGAGGGGGGTAAAATATTGTATCCTAGGTGGCCTTCCTACAGTATGCCGTGAACATGGTCAAAAGGAAATATTTCTATACAAACACATGATATCCTCACTAGGGCTATCTTTGAAAAATATATTATCTCTCAACCATCATCTCTGATAATAGTATACCACAAATACCCCTTAAAGGGTAACACAATGAGGGTGGATATATAATGACCCCCGAATCCCCCTATAGTATGACTGGGGTTGGATAATAGCACTCAGGGTATAAATATATAATGCATGGGAGGAATTACACACTATAACATAAATACTGTTAAGATATTAGATGAATCTACCACAATCAAATCAATGATATATATATTTATATAAGAAATAAAAAACACAATCCCACAATGCATTAATAAAATAAACTATCACTTATAAAAGTGCACAAAGTAAATACCCAAAATAAAAATTAATCAAGTGACATATAAACTATCCAAAGGCTTGAGCTAGTAATATTAATTATGGTACATAAAGAACTATTAAAAATATGAAAATCCATTTATATATAGAGGGTGAGAGTATATTCTGACTTAGTAGGAAAATAAAATTCAATCTTGCCAATGTCAAAAGTGCATACTAATTCACCCATGAGAAAAAATGGAACCCAACAACACCTATACATGTATACTATCCAAAACAAAATCCTAAATAAATTTTTTATGACAAATAAATCATCAATTTATAATAATATAATATGAAACATATTGATGATGTAGTACCCTTTATGACTTTCCCACTGATTTTACTCTCTCACATACCAATATCATATGTTCTATCACTCCCACCTATTCAAAATAATATCACATCACTTCACATCCCACCAACAGAAACCTTGGCCATCTCATCAAATATCATCTCATATCCAATGTAGTATGGAATCATAAACATGAAGGGATTCTAACTTGTTCCCTCCTCCCATGATGTACAACCCCCACCATAACAATTCTAATCACATCTCAAATGATGTCACCAAGGCCATCACATCACACGTAGACAACAATAATTTTGAGCTATGGAAATCACATATTATGCATATCACCAACGTATTGAAGTGGGATTGATGAAGACTAAGTATCCCTCCATCCATCCTCACACCTGGATTTTATGAAAACCCCCCAAGATTGTATATACACAAAAATGGGTGTTGACCAATGGTACTCAACATGGGTATGTTGTGAAAAGTAATCCCCATGAAATACAATTTATTTAAAAACTACACTGAAATCATTCCTAATGTTTCACAATAATGATTCCAACCAAATCAAAACATTCCCTCACTTTATTTATCCCAATAAATACATAAACACCCCTCTAATGGAAGTGATCCACAAATCATTTTCATTTAAATCAAATTTCAATATTTTCCATTTTCAATACATTTAAATCAAAATAGACAAATTGATTCATATTACCAATTCATTAGTTCTCATATAAACATTATCCTTTTAAAACAGTTGACTTTTCATTAAATAATTTGTTAAAAATGACCATTTTAAATCATTATCATGAATTTAATTCAAACACTACATTAAAAAAATAATGTATCCCACAACCATAAAATAACTATTTGACAAAAATATCATAACTACCATTTATGGAATTCTACATAACCACAGTACCTCCACCCTCACTTCCCTGTTGCCCAACCACACCACAACCACCATCATAGCCCCAATATATAACAATATCACGTCCTATACACCTAAATAAATCACTAAATAACCATATTATATGCATTTAATCATCACATGTTACCAAAAAAATAAAACGATACATAATAAAATATCACAATACATACAACGGTGTTTTCGAGATTAGGAAAAAGGGATTTTATTGAATTTAACTTCTTTATTCGAGGGAGTTATCATAGAAACTATATGATCCTAGAGAATCAATTTCATAGACCATATATAATTTATTAACCATTTATTTTATTTATTACAACAAACACATAATATGGGAATCATATCTTATATAAAAATTCCCATAAAACGTGGGATACTAATGTCTATTTCTTTTAGTGATACCACGCACACAAATAATATCAATATCAAAAAATTAAATGGTATAAAAGTATATGAATAATTTATATTCCCCCTTATATTTTGTTTAAAATATTAAATTATCATTATAATAATGTATTTATGCTTCTAAAAAGATATAACAAGAGTAACTCATCCCACGTGATACACAGAAAGGAGAAATGAGGGACCCCATATATGAAAGAAAAAATCATTACACCAATATTCCACACCAAAAAAGTGGTGTATGAACATTATGGATCCTCTTTTCTGGAATCTTGATCCAACTACCACAACAAGGATAGAAAACTCTAAGGGAATATTTATTTTAAACCTCTAATATCATTAATATTTATTCCCAATAGAATAAAGGATTGATATTCTATTTTTGAAGATTTGATCTTGAACCATAGAGATTAAATATGGTTCAAATTTTCAATTTAAATTTGATAATATTGATTCCATGAATTTTTATCCTTTTAAAGGAATATAGAAATTTATTAAATGGATGAAATGATCAATTCCATTAGAAAATTAATTAAAATTCATTAACTAAGGAATGAAATCAATTTTTCATAAATGAAATTTAATAAATGGTAATTATATAAATTTCTATAAAATAAGAAACATTTCATTGTGCCACATGTATGGTGCCACAACGCCACTTCACATGTGCCACTTCTAGGATGCCACCATCAGGGATCCACTAACAACGTGAGACCACCAGGTTTACAATATAATGGAACAACCTACAAGGTTCCACAACCTGGTTGCCTCTATTGAGGACTCACTCCAAAATGAATTGAGATTGGTTATCCATGACCAGAATAGCACATTAAGTGGTCCAACACAAGAATGATATAGTTTTAGTGAACCACTAATTTATTCAACCATTGGTGATCCATGGAACAAATGATACACCATTTGGTGGCCGACTCCAATAATGATCTACCACTTTTGATCAACAACCAGAATGATCCACCATTGGTGATTCACCATCAGGGTGCTACAACCAGACTTAAAACACTACAAACATACCTGAGTCACCTCAATAAAATGATTTTCGAAAATGTTTTGTTTCGTATGGTCCATTTCATTATATATAATGTGTATCATTATTCAATAAAACATGAATTAATTTTTATTACTTTAATGGGAAGACATAGTTTTTGTTTTATTAGAAACTCAACATCCTGATTCAATGGAGGAATAAACAATATTCACGAAATTAATCAAAAAAAATATTAAATACTGTTTTCTATAATGTTGGATTAATCCCGAACCATCAAATTCAAATAGCCTTCATTTATAGGAATTAATACACACATGTTAGAATTAATATCTATTGGATGTTCGCATTCATACTGACATGAAGAAAGAAATTTCATTAGGAGTACAAAATGTTACTTTCCATCCATAAATATTGATATAGAATCTATATAAAAAAGTAAATCCATTACTATAATTACAAAAAATTAACCTAAAGGAAGAATCACAATATTTCCTAAAATGACTTTTCCATAAACATAAATTGGAGAAGAAATATGTTCTTGTGGTGGAATAATCATACCATTAAATTCACAAAAAACTCAATATCTAATCATTGAGATAGTTGTTGAATAACCATTTCAAATTTATTATAAACAATTATATCATAAAATCTATAGTCAAATAATATATTTGTAGTCATATATTGGATCAATGTATTCCTTTCACCATGTCATTATTGTAACCCACTTAGGAATGTGTGATTGCATGAGATTTCCCTTTTTCCAAGGGATTTAGAGGACATTTCAGGTGATCATCGAAATCATTTGGACTCAAGAAAAAGCTGGAATAATTTCAATATTCATTTTATATGAATCAATAGAGTGTGGTAAGAGCATTTGATGATTATTTGTTTCCTTCCATTTGATCAACGATACTATTCACCACCATTTGACATTCACAATATTTATGAAAAGTAATACCACAATTAAAACACATCATAATTCCACTCAAACAATTACCATTATTTTTCTTCCCACATTTCATATATATAGGGGTTTATAATTTATTTCTATATAGTGATTCACATGAGTTATCCTAATATTATTTCTTACTCATCATAATAAAAAAATTTGATTGAAAACACTCTCTCAATTCAAATTGTACATTCCATTCAAATTGAATGATTTATTCCTTACAACTAATGTATCTTATAGATAATTCCTTTTTGTGGAATCCTTTTAATCCAATGAATAATTTGAAAACATTTCATTGTATGAAAAATATTAAATGAAAACCAAACCATAAAAGAATTTTACTATTAGATTTATAGGATCCAATAGATTCATCATCCTTCTTCCAAATGTCATTAAATTTCTTATCCATAATTGTACAAAAAAGGGAATTAGTTTTGGAAAAATATTCTCCTAATGACATCCCATTACTTGTCTTTAATTTCATTAGATCGACTCATATTATTAATAAGTATCCACTATTTATCTAATTCATCATCCAAATTATAAACTGGAAGGATAACATTTCATTTTCTGAGTACTAGGGAATATAAAATACGTTCTAAATGTCATCTATAAATTGATAAATCATTAGTGAATCAGAATATACACTAAAAGAATGATTATGATGCATCATGAAAGAATAAAAAAAATGTTGTTCCCTTCTACGATTTTTTGGAAGATAAACATGTTTCGTGGTTTGATAAAATTATATAATCACTGAAATAAGGTTATCCATCCCCTTTTATAATGAAATTTATTACCCAAGTGGAAAATAATTTTATTTTCCACAACATTGAACATTATCACGGATCCATTGTATTGATATGATAAAATAAAACCTAAAAGAATAACGTAATAATCAATAATCAAATTATAAGACCCCATGATAATGAAAAATAATTTATTGGATATCTAAATAATGACAAATTATATTGAATATATGAAAACATAAGTTTATTGTAAGACTTTCTTTGTCACTATAAAAAATTTTAGGATGTTATTTAATAGATAGACATATCCCCAAGGTTTTCAATAATTTTTTAATATCCTAGTTTTCAAAGGATAAATAAAATATGATTTGTTACCAACTATAGGAAAACATAAGGTTAATAAATTGGTATTACCTAAAATTATATAAATATCCATTACATAACTTTATGATCTGCACCAGAATCATATAGATGAAATATAATTGAAAAAAATAGAAACACAAATTTTTTTCAGAAGTGACATTGAGTATGTTCATCCTTCATATGATCATTCAATTATATTTCATACATAATAACATTATTTATGACACAAGGAATAGATACAAAAAATATGGGATCTCAAATTCCAATTAATGGTAAAAAGGGAGATATAAATTATCACAGAAATATATTTTGAGAATAAGTATATATAAACCATATAATGACATATGTAAACCCTACCAAAAATATCATATACATAATTATGTTTCATTTCATCAATATTCCTATTTTAATTGATATGAATCATAATTGAATAAAATATCATAATCCATGTGATCATATAATTGGAATAAGACATGGAATTATTGAATAAAAATTATCATATAAAATCATTTCTATATATTTTAATACTCATTTATATCGAATTAATAGTTGATTGGGTTCAATCCCAAAACCAGCTTATTTGAAAGGGTTCACTCTCTAGACTATCATAGTATTGAATGTCCATTACTGAACTGGGTAAACTCCCCCATTCCAATTATTATTATCTCACTAGATATCAATCATTACAATATCTATTCAATTACTATATAATTGTGGGCCCTACATTCCTTTGTTATAATGTATCCATCATCCATGGTTCTAATGTTTCCACATACCATGGTTATTACATATCAAGCATGACATAATTAAAACTATACATATTTGTACCATATGATCAGATATCATTCGTCATATCATCACTTCATAACCCATGAATATAAAAAACGATTCATATATACTTAAGGCATTCATCATAACATGACCCAATGAAAATAAATGGGTTTCACAGTCATCACAACAATATAATCATTAAATATATAGGTAATGAGTTCGAATAGAATATTTTTTTGACTTCCGTAAAAAATAATCCTCAAAATTAATGGATGTTTTAATATTTGAAAATTTTTGTTAAAATATGTGAAAAATTATTCTTAAGGAAAAAAATTTTATATTCTGAAAATGAATTAAAAAATAGAAATATTTCCATAAAATTATGGAATTTTTCCTAAAATAACTAAGTAATCATTTTAATGATGTTTCAAAACCTCGAGGTTTCATGAAGATGAAAATTTCGGTTCATGATGAATAATTTAAAACAAAACATTCCTTTCACATTTTTGTTAAAAATTAATAAAGAAGCACATTCAAAAAATAATCAAAAGATTCCATTTAAACAATTTTTTAAAAATTAAATCATTTGTAAAAATGAATATAAATAAACCTAAGATAATTGTGAAAATTGTCATTAAAGCATATTATTGAAAAAAGTATTAGGATGAAAAGGGTTGCTGGAAAAATAGTAAATCATAATTGGTTTTAATGACAAATGTCCAATTCGTATTTGTGTTTTCAATGGTAGGGAAATAAATGGTAATAAATTATTCATAATAAAAACATAAGGAATATTAAAATAAAATGGAAAAGGATCTTATGATTTGATCTAATTTATATTAGCCCATAATCATTCACTATTAAAATTAGATTGAAATATAAATACCTTACATGTAGTCCGACCTTTGTTATGCAATTTAAAACCTACATTATGATAAATATATATTTATTATAAATCTATTCCAATGAATTTATCATATATATCTTATAATATATGTTTTACATATAAAATTATATCACCCATTAATTTGTAATTCATTATTAAAATTACTATTTCGAGTTATAACCACATCTTTTTAATGCATGGTTTGGTTTGGTAGTTTTGGTCCTTGTACAATGATCATGGTACCAAAATTTCTATAATTTTATTTATAGAATAAAAATCATAGATATAACTTATATAAACATTTAGAGTGTTACAGAAATTATAGAGATATAATAATTTATTTAGCTATTCAGGAAGATTGTTGGTTGATCATATAGATAAATGCAACTTCAATATTTCATCGGATGGAAAACAATAATAAAAAATTTAAAAATATTATAATATAATATATTTCATGTAGCATCATTAAATTCATCCTTATAACAATAAATTTTATATAGAAATTAAAAAAATCATCACATTGATGAGATTTTAGTGCACATGTGTTGGTGAAAGTCATTATCATTTTCCAATGGATTGGAAGGACAGAAGGTAGATATTAAATTATCATTCAAAAAGAAAAAATATATAATAAATAGAACATATGAAAATTTAAAAAATCATAAAAATGATCCATTAAATATAATAATGATAAATAAATTGTATCTCTTTGTCGATATAATTAGTATTATATCAGAATAAGAAATATATTCACATCCCATTTGATGTAAAATAGGTTCAATAGAGGTTGTTTCATAATCATAATAAAATTTATGTATTTTTTTGATAATCAATATATCATTAAATATTACTAATATATAATATTTAAATGAATAATTAAAAATATTATTTTAAATGTAATAATCTCTTATTTAAAACAACTCATTTTGGTCTCCTAATAAAGGCATTAGGGGTGGCCTTTTCTAAGACCAGTGCCACTAGATTTTATCAAAGGGTGTATAGAATGGAACATGTTAGAGTTTAGTATATAAATATTCACAATGTGGTTTGAAGAATTGAAAGGCATAGTGCCCTTTTATATTTGAAGGGATGGGACAGTAGGATTTTCTTAAGATATTAATATATATAAAAGTCATTCTCTTGATAAATAGAAATAAATGGATTAAAAATGGTTAGCGGATGACATCATAAACCTTATTTTAACAACATTTTTCATTTTAATATTTTTTTTAGTTTTATGTAAACTAAGAAAACATAATTTTCCAAGAAAATAATGATTTTAAATTTTGACACTATACATTAAATTTGAAAGAAAAGAAATATTGAGGAAGTTTGAATTGGAATTTAATCCAATAAAATATCACTAATATGTAATATCCATCTATTAAATTTGTGGCACACATTAATTCACAGAAATTATATTGATTTCAATATTTTTAAAATCATTTATTATATTTTTTATTAGTGGTAGAAATATTTCATTAGTGTTTTAGACGAATTTTAGAACATTACATATATACTAAAATTTGTAAATAAATTTCAAAAATAAATTTAATTTATTTAATCTCAATATATAAACACTGATTCATTCGTAAAATTATTTTGGATATATGTGCACACATTAGAGTTAGGTTAAACCTAAAAGAGTTTCATATTTTAAACATCATTGATTTAAAAATAATTTAATTCATTTTAATGTACATGTGTTCATTAAAAAATTATAAATTAATTTGAAATTGATAATTTTAGAACTATATTCATCCATTTAAGTAACAGCATGAATAATTATAGCCATATCACATTTTTATAACCAAGGTTATCATGATTTATCCTTTAATAATGTGATAAATTTAACCTGAGTTAGTAATCATGTTGTAAAAAAATAAAATTTTATTATTTAGAATTTTTTTACATCCAAATTAGAAATAAGGAATTTATTTTTTCAAATTAAATAAATTTTAGTGAAAGAGAGAAATAATAAATTATGTGTGTAAATCGTAATGAAAACTATTTTTAAAAGAACATAGTTTAAAAAAAGATTTATTCTTAACTCACGCATAATAAAATATTTCATTATTCATTAAATTTTTTTATTGAGCTTATAATATATATATTAAATTAAAATCATTCACATAATGTGATTAATTTAATTTATTATTTTTCAAAAATAGTGCATGGTTAATTTTTTTTAAAATATTACCTTTATTTGAAAATGGATCATAATTTAATTTATAAATAATTATAGGACAGAGGATTAATTTTAATAAATTTTAGAACCTAAGATTTATTTATTTTTTATTTAATATTCATACCCACCATTTTAATGGATAAGAAATAACATTTAATTTAATTTATTATTTTTTTAATAGTGTATCATTGTTTGATTAAACGTGGTGTTGCAATCAATGAAATCTATCAAAGAAATGTAATTTATTTAAAACACAGATTTCATAAAATCTCATGGTTTAAAATCATATAAAAAATAATGGTGTACCTATTTAATTCATTTCTTATCATGAGCTATGAATTAAATCAAAATTCTGGAGAAGTCTTTATAAGGCTCGTGATAAAGATCTTTATCTAAACCACACCTATCATCCACAAACATATGGATAACTTGAAAGGTCTATTCAAGCATTAGATTTCATATTTATATCATTCTTGAAAAAAATTCAACGTATTAGGAATCGTTATCTTCTATTGGTATAATTTTACAATAACAATAAATTCTATTAATGTATTTAAATTATTCGCAATAAAGAATTAAGAGGAATGATATTTCATACTCCAAAATTTTGGGATGGTGTTGGTAAAAAGATTATTGTAGGCACAACACATGTTGGGGAGAAAATGAAATTGGTAAAGTCTATTTAGAAACATATTAAGTTATTTCAAACTAGGAAAATGATACCTTGATAAGTGAAGGAATTTTAGGGAATTTCATGTGAGACCAAATAAATTCTTGAATTTATTGACATGAATGTTATTATAATGATAGATAATAAAATATAAATATCCAACTCATGTGTAATAACTTTTGAAATTATTGAATGAATTAGATATTTGGATTTACCTTTTTCAATTACACTTATCCTCTATAATGTACACGTTATGTTCCAAATACCATTTTTAAGAATGTATATTCAAGAACAATTTTATGCGCTCACCTCTGAAGAAATATTATTGGATCCTTGTATATCTTATAGTTAAGTTCACCTCAAGAATCGTGAAACTAGATTACTAGTGTCACCAAATCAAATAACATTATTGTTAATGGAAATTTTTGGAAATCATAAAAATTGAGTAAGAAATATGGTAACCTAAATATGTTATAAAGGTGATCCACCAATTTTTTTATAATTTTATATCCATGAAAATTTCATGGATTATGTTTTTCAATTACGGAAGAATGTTACAGTCATAATTAAATTATAGAAACTAAATATGTTATTTCATTAAAATATAATACAATATAGAATTAAATATATTTTTTCACTTAAATTCTAATTTTATAGGAAAAATATCTATTTTTAAATTACTTGGTCAAAATATTTTTAGAATAAATTTTAGATATATTCCCCTAGAAATAAGATTTTATGAAAAATGGATAATACTTTATTTAACTATTCAAAATTTTATTTTAAATAATATACTATAATAATCACACCTCACTATATATTGATTGTTAATTTTAATGAAATGAATATAATATATTTTAATGTTAAAAATAGATGTTTTCCACATAAATATTTTTATGGAATGTTTTTTTAATATTAATTAATTATTTTAATATTTAGAAACATAATGTTTAATTTTTTTTTGATATTTTACATCTAATATTTTTAGAACTGGACTTCAAAAATAAATATTATATTATTTTTGGAATAAGAATTCTTTTTTGCACATTCACAAGGATCTTTTAGTTTTAGATTTTAAGAGAATTAGGAACAATCTAACAGTGTAAAATCATATGTTACAGGTGGAAACTTATACTTGGAATCCATTTTCCCCAAAAAAGTAAAACCATTCAAATTAGAAAAGGATTTATTTTCATGAAATATCATTAAAAATTTCATCATGAAATCTTGTTTATCCATATAAATCATGAAGAACTATGAAAAATAATTTAAACCCTAAGGTGTTCCCAAGAATACCATTAAGGGTCAGAAAAATATCAATGAAAATAGTTAGACTATTTAAAAACATGAAATTGTATTTATTTTTCTTTGAGATAAAAAAAATCATTTTCAAATTAAAAACACACCTAAATTATTCTAAAAGTAAACAATTATAATACATAGAATGAGTAAATCCTAAATGTAACTTATGCAATAATTTTCATTCATAGCATACATATGTTGTAGCTCTCTTTGTAACATCAGATGTAAAAAAACATAATTATATTTGGAAAACCCATATAATGATATTTATATAATATCTTAGGAGAAACCTAATGAGATAACTTTGTCCTATTAACCAATGCATTTGAGAGATCTAATAGGCTCACACACGCTCAGTTTATAATAGAACAACTCGTCCCCATAAAAAATTCCCAATAACCATCAATTAATAATAAAACATAAATCATTCATAAATTAATCATTAATGATAAAAATAAATTTTCCATTTTGAAAACCCTTTTTATTTTAAAAAAGATTCAAACTCATAAATTAAATGATTTTATTTGAAAATAAATTTTAAAATTTATAATGTATGATTCAATGCATTATGAATTCCTGAAATCTTGGATTTATTTTAATTCCATATAAATTTAATATAATTCCAATATAATTTTTTAAAAATAGTTTAAAGAGTATCTTTAAAATATTGTTTTTAAGGGAATTAACCTTACCAAAAACCAGAAAATGATCTATTTCTGAACATATTTTATAGATATTCAAAAATTTATATTTTATGAAATTAATTTCTATGTTAATACATACATATATTACATTTTTATTTTATATACATGAAAAAATATATTAAAAAATAAAACATTAATAAATTTAAAAAAACAATTTTAGTTATAAAGACCCTTACCTTTTGCCTGAAATGTCTTATTTGATATTTATCATCCATAGTAATAAAAATATGTTACTTTATATAATAATGATAATATTAATAATTATTTTATTCATTTGTTATCTCTAATTTATATGTTATATACATTTACTTATTCCTTTACATTCTTAGGTTATATTTTCAGTATATTGGGTACCTAATTCCAAAATTGCATCGGTAAGTGAACTATGGTCAATCATTTGATCCTTCCAACATATCAAGAGTTATACTCATGATATGAAAAATGTTATACACAAATTATTATTTTATATAAAACTAGTAAAAATGGTTATGAAAATTGAACAAAATTATAATCTTGGATAGGGTAGGTAATACATAGGCAGAAATAATGTTTTCAATTTTTAATGATCATAAATAAACAATGTCAGTATGATAATTTCGTTATATAATGTTAAATGTATCATTAATATCATATATATAATTTAAATATACATATATATCTATAATTCATGTGAATTGGTGATAAAATAGGAATCACATCTCTTCATTGAGGTGATAGTTCATATGTACGCACAAACAACATTATCATTTTTTTGTTCATGGAATGATAAGAATGTAAATGATTTATTATAATTTAAAAACGATACACATGTCATTAATATAAAAAATAAGAATTAATTAAATGATTACAACTAGACTTGAGTGATGGTGATGAAAAAGAAACTACATCGGATTGCGAGGTGGTAGTCCGTCATACAAACTAATAACATATTCTTTTCAAATTTGATGGAAGAGGATATGGATATTGCTAATGGAATAGAAATAAATAAATCTCAGTATATAGAATATATTGTAGTTATTATATTATCATGGATGAATAATATTTAATGGAAGTTTAAAATAAATAAAATCAGAATAATTGATTAAAATATTCTTCGGACAACCTAATATTCTTAACATGTTAAGACCACTATGTATGTTTTTCTACCTAAACTAAGGCCACTATACTTATGGAATGAAATATTTTAATGTATTTGAGAGTTTATTTGATTAACCAACATTCTCTTGAATTTTCTGAAATGAGATGAATTAGTACCCTTTTATAAGAGTGGTGAGGGGAACTTAAGGAATTTCCCAAGATATTACAATAATATAAAATAATTTTCTATTCCATGTGTCTTGAAATTTGTTTATTTCTATTATAGGATCATTATGGGTTTATATAAAATCCTACAAGGAACGTTATAAATAATATTACAATTTTTTAGATCTATATAATTTTGTATTAACACTAATTTAACCTCTTTAACTAATACCATGACAACATGTGTTTTGACACATTGATGGTTAATACACTTACAATAAGTTTGAAAAAAACAAATAGATCATGGATGTATTTTTAAATATTATACCAATCATTTTAATGATATTATATTTTTATTAATTTTATATCATTTAATAAAATATTATATTTCATATTTACAATAACTCCAATTTTGACAATAGTCATTACATTTACATTTACATATACCATGGAAAAAATAATAATTCTAAAAAAATATATTACATTAATAACATGTCATTTTAATGTATAAAATAATTTTTTGAAATTATTTATATCAAATTATATATATATTAATATTTTTCATAGCATTTATTAGATATTTCTATAAATAAAAAAAATACAACATCAGTGCTATGTAAGAATTTATCGTGATTATATCTTAAAAAAGTAACAAATATTATAGTGTTGAAGGTAAATATTTTAGTCCTGGAAAAACGATTTATGGTGGAAGATAACTAATGGATGAAGACATATTTATAATGTTATAATTATTCAGGGCATTAATGTGACATGTATGACTTTTCATAAAATAAAATAATATAAGGGTAATAAGGTCACCCAAGTGGATCCGAGAGTTAATAAATTTTGTATAAATTTCTTTTTCAACAGTCACTCATGGAATAAATTGTTTACATGTTTTAGGGAAATTTAATAATTGCCATCATTATTATTTTTACCTAAATAACTTGATTTACCCTTATCTGTGGTAAAAAAATTAATATATTTACTATTCAACATCTCCAAAATTAAAAGGGAAATATTTAATAAAATTAGACCTTATTATTGAAAATATGGAATCATTAATTTAATAATTAAAAACATATATTTTCCTATAATTATTTTAAAATTAATTTCATAGATTGGGTGAGAAAGAGTGTTTTTAAAGGTACATTATTCAGAGGTTTACTATGATTTTATATTGAAAATAAATAAAAAATAATAAAATTAAATAAATTGGATTTATATATAAACTATTTATATAATATTATATTTAAACCAGTTTAATATATAGCATAAAATTATAAATTCTTTACAAGGAATGAAAATTTCCAATTAAATTTCCATATCTTTTACAATTATTCAATAAAAATGAATCTTTTAAAAAAAAATTAATACTAATTTTTTTTGAGATTCCTATTTAAAAAATTATGTTTATATTTTTAAAAATTATTAATAAGAATTTAAAAGTTTAGTTTCAAAATAAGTACACCAGCAAAATGAGAAAAAATTTAGTTCAAAAAATAAATTATTTTATGCGTAAAATTGGATTTATTTTTATATCAAGTCTAGAATGCACAAAGGATTAATTTCAAACATTTGATTGAATATTATATATATATATATATTTAATTATTAAATTACATAATTGGTTATTATTTATATTATTTCTATAAATTACAGTTATTCACATTTAAATAGTTCTTCAGAAAAGGATAATTCACGTATTTTCAAAAAGTATCAATTTTAGTTTATATTTATTTGGTAACAAAAGAAGTCATTATATATACATATTTAAACCAAATATTAATAATTAATATAATCTTGCCCATAACCTCTATTCTAACGTTTAGGTCATAATAGTTAGCTTTTAAAAATATTATTTTGTTTCATGTTTTCTATCGAACATAGTGCCTCCTTCATAAAATATTGGGATGTTAAATTCTCCAAAATATATTAAATTACATCCTCCTAATTTGATCATGGGTTCAGTAACCAGGTATTGACTATTAAAAATAAATTTATTTTAATCCCACATCAGAACAATGGTTTACAAAACATTTAAATGAAAATAAAGAAAGGAATGTATAAAGGTAACCTAAGATATCACATAATGTGATTCCATGTTTGGGAAAATGGACATCAAATATAAAAATAAGTATCAAATTACAAAGTATATTTATAGAGAATATGGTCATTATATGTTATCCATCACAAAAATATAAATATGTGATGTGTTAAAAGGCCATTGATCTATCCACAGAAAAAGTAAATGGACAATGTTTTTATATAATGATTCCTTTTATACAGTTGAGTAATTCATTTTTCATATATACTATGAAAATATGAATATGTACTTACATGATATGAATAATTTAATCCTTAAATCTATTTCGACTACAAAATCATCATTTTCAGTAGATGTTGAGTATTAAATATTAGTTTTATACTCCTAAAGTAATTTAATAAACTTAGATAAGGTATAATAATCCATAAAATATTAACAATAAATTTTTCAATTAATTTAAAAATAACTAATACGAAATTGTTTTTACAAGACAAGAAAATTTAAAAAATTGAATAAACTATTATGTAATGGAAAAATAATTCCATATCTAAAACTCAGAAATGACACACAAATTTCGACATAGATTCTTCGACAAACAACTATAACTAAAATTTATAAAAAATTTATAGACCAAGATTGACGGCCAGAAAATATTTGATCATGTAGTCTTCAAGGATAAATTCTCAATAAATATCAATAACTTTGAATGTGTCATTAAAAAATAGATGTTCCAAGTTATATATTCTTCTTGATATAGTAACCAACTTCATAAATAACCCGAATCACCATAAATTCATAGTATATTTTATATTCATCCAAAAATTAATTCAAATATAATTCATTTAATAATATATCTAGGTATTGTGTTTACCATAATTAAACATGTTTCCTAAAATAGTGAACATATTATAAAATATTATTAATCACATAATAACCAAATAATATTCCAATACCAATAATATCTATTCAATAAAGTATATATTACCAAATTGAAAATAAATATTATCCATCAAATAGATTAAACAAAAAACAATTTCATATTATTTATGAGATCACATAGGCTAGTGGTATGTGATTCACTCTTCTCTCCCTTCAGTTGGTGGTTCAATTCCTATCTCCATTTTAGACACGATGATTTTTCACATGGCCTACAAGATTTCATTTTTATACAAAAATAATATTCTTATATCATTCTGAAAAATAAGTTAAAATCATCAAAAATAACATTAATATTTTTTACCTCAAAGGGTGTCTCGTAACATTCATTTTCATCCCAATATACAGTAACCCGTAATTATCTAAAAATTTATCATAACCTAAACTACCATTAGTCAATATAGAAATTCATAACATAAAGAATAAAAATGATATATAAGAAACTAAACATATGACCAACCATAGAATTGTACACACATGATGATATACATTAATCTTAATAAGGAGTCCTCATCTCCAGTGTTTTATAATCCCTCCTCTGGTACAAAAAGTAACCAAAATGATTTAAAACATTATATTATAGTGTTTTTAAACTAAAATTATATTTCTTACAATAATGAGGATTTATTTATTTTAATGTTATAGATTATTTGGGAAAAAACTGATAATGTAAACTCATATATTACAAGTGGACACTTATACGTAGTATAAAGTTTTTCCACCCACGGAAATCCTTATAAAAAAATCAATATTAATTTTTTTTTAAAAACCTTCAATGAATTAATCATGTAATCATCATTTCACATTATTATTGTTATGACCTATAGAAACCATTTTAAAACATGGTATTAACACAAAAATATCTACAAGGGAAATAAAATGGAGAATGAAAATCATTACTCCAATAATTAACATGAAAACACATTTAATATTTCATGAGAAAAAAATAAATAATTGTCATGGGAAAAACACACAAGCATTCTTATAAAATAAAATAATTAAAATACATAGAAAGAAAACATCATAAATTATGATTATGTGATAATTTTCATTTCACTCTTACATATATTTTTTCTCTATATGATATAAATGTAGTGAATATCATAGTTACATTTGGAATAACCACAACATTATATTTATATAATTTCTTAGAAGAAACATAATATATTAACTCGTTCACATTACCTAATGAATGTGAGACCTATAACAGGCTCTCCTTCTATCAATATATAATAAAACCACAAATATTTATAATAATTTCCTATGAACCATATCATTATAAAATATTTTAAATATTTCATAAATGAATCATTATTGAAGAAAATAAATTTTTTTAAAATATAATTATATTTTAAAAAATTAATGTTCAAATAAATGAAAAAAATAATTTGAAAATATTATAGTAAATATAAAAAGTACGATTAAAAACATTAAGGTTCCAACAACGTATAAAAATAAATTCAATCTTTAACATTCAGAAAAAGAATCCATTTCTACTTTGGTAAAATTGGTTTAATGGGCACCATTAACAGTTGTGCTTTAAATGAAAATCCCTTTCATGAATCCCAAAAGACCCATTTTTGAAAAGAGTTTAAAGAAACTAGAAAATTAATAAATTTAAAAATTCATTTCCATATAAATAAATTCATAAAATCCATTTTTAAAATAATGAAATTATATATAATTATTTACATGTATAAATCCATAAAACATTCAAAATAAAATATTAGTTAAATAGTCCCCTATCTTTATTCTGAATCATAACAGACATTCTTTAACTTACATAATAATAAACAAAGAATAATTTATAATTTCATGATAAAAATTTTCTTTTTTCTTTTTCCATTTATATCACTCAATTCTATGTTATTTTCAATTACATACTAATTTAATTTGATATCAAATGTTTTAAAGATATTCGATACCCATGTTCAAAATAGATTTGGTAAGTCGACTAGGGTGAACGTTTTAATAATTCAATCATATCCTGAATAATCTTTATTAAATAATTATCATTTTTATACATCAATTATACATTTTTTCATAACCATTAATTTTGGTTTTAATAAATGAACTACCTTAAAATCAGTGAGATGGTATGTCGTATGTACGGATGATTAACATTATCATTTTACCATAATAATTTCATAAATATGATTAGTAATATAATATAATTAAATAATTATTATAGTTTTATTAATATCATATTAATCATTTATTTATACTTATCTATGTCCTTCATCTGATGTGGAGATGAATAACGTATCACATCGCTTCATTGATGTGATAATTCACATGTACCCATGAATAGTGTTATCATTTTTATGAGCATGAAATGGTAATCATGTAAATGATATGTTATCTTTTCCAAATGATCAATATGTCATGAATATAATATATAAACATTAATTACATCATTATATATAGTCGTTAGAGATGAGTATGGAAAAAAATTACATAGTTCATAAGATGATAGTCTGGCATACACACATATGACCAACTTGTTTTCCAATTTATGGAAGAGGATATTGATATGGGTGAGGAAAAAACATCATAACATAAAATTATAAGTATTATATTACAACTATTAATTTATATAGGATGAATAATTTTTTTATTAAATTGGAAGATGGAAAAAATAAAAATACTTGATTAAAAACTATACATCTTCTTCATACAACCTCATTTTCGTGACACATTAAGACCACTAATGTTGATGTTATTCGTAAAACAAGGCATCTTGAATAAAGGGAGGAATTCTAGGAAGGTATTTGTTAATGTTATTTCTAAATACAAAATCATTTTAATTGTGATTTAATGATAAGAAGGGGTTCCCTTTTAGAATATAGGGAGGTGTACTATTTTAATTTATCAAATTATTAAATTAATAATAATTATATTTCTAAACCATATTGATTAAAATAGATTTATTTATAATATTTAATATTATATTATGAAATAAATTCATCAAAAGAAAAATATAAAATAATTGTATGCTTTGAAAAACATGATCATATTTTTTTACCCCTTTTGTCCTCTTAAACACTTTCCAAGAGAACATGTTTTTATACACATTGATTGTTAATATAGTTATAATAAAATTACAAATAAACATAAATAGATCATGCCTGAAAAATTAATCATTAAAATAATATTTTTTGGAAGATATTATTTTTGGTAATGTTGAATCATTTATTATAAATAATATATATTCTAGGATATCATTAATATCATTAATATCAATTTTGACACTATTCATCACATCATCTTTTAAAATATCATGATAACACTTATAAATATAAGAAACCTTATTATTAAAATCATAACATTCCATGTTAATATATAAAATTATTGGATCAAAATTATTATATAAAACAATATTTATTATAATAATTTCAGTAACATTTATTTGGTATTTCCATTAATAAAATAATTACACCATCAGTTTTTTAAAAAAATTCTCTAATTATTTCATAACTAAAAATTAATTATAAATTTCTTATAAAAATATATTTTATATTTTAAAATACTATTTATGGTAGATTATATACTGTAGATAAACAAATATTAAAATGGTCATACTTTTTAAATAAATAGTGCGACATGTTTTACTTGTCATAAAATAAAATAATATTACGGGCGTAAAGTAATCAATGTGGATGCATGACTTAAATGTTTTTAAAAAGGATTATTTTGGTCGAATCTCAATCAACCAGTAATATTAAAATTTTTTAGGGAAATTATTTATTTCTTATTATGATTAATTTTACACTTAGTTACATGATTTTCCCTGACCCATGGTAATAATAAATATTTAGTACACTATCCATATTTTCCAAAAAAATTAATAGGGATTTATTTAATATATTAACTTTAATATTAGAAAAATGGAATCAATTTTTCAAAATTAGAAAAACAAATTATAAAAAATATTATTTTAAAATTATTCCCCAATGATGTGTGAGAAAGAGAGTTTTTAATGTGAAAATATTGATAAGTTTACTACGATTTTATTTTCGAATTAAATATAAAAAATATTACAATGATATAAACTGGATTTAAATTTTATAATTGATTTGATTTTAACTTTTAAATAATATAAAATATAATGTAACTACAAAAATTAAAAATAATAAAAGGCATTTTTCAATTAAAATTCAATATTTTTAACTATTCATCAAAAAATGAAACATATAAGAAAAATAAGAAAAATTAACCCAAATTTAATTTTGAAATTAATCATAAGAATATATTACTATTTGTTAAAAAAATTATTTATAAGTGTAAAAATTTATTTTTAAAATAGGTGTACCATCAAAAGGTTGAAAAAATACTTTTTAAAAAATAACGCTTTCAAAGAATAACATTTTATTTATTTTTAAATATTTTTCTAAAAAATATATAGGATGAATTTTAAAAATTATATTGACTCTATATTAAATATATATTATTAATATAATACATCAAGTGTGATTTGTTTATTTTATTGGTATAAAACACACTTGTGTGAATTTAAATATTTTTTTTAAGAAAAACGTATTAACTTTACTATCAATAGGTTTCTCTTTTAATTTCTAATTATATGTTCACCAAGTAATTAATTATATAAACATTTATACCATTTTATTATAAAATATTTAATCATGTTCATACTTTCTAATCTAACTTCTAGACTATAATGGTAACATTTAAAAATAATCATATTTTGTTGTTCATTTATACTAGATTTGGTGTATCATGTATGATAACAAACATAGTTTTACGATTATAAAATCATGGGAAGATACAAAAATATATGAATTTAAAAATAATTAATGGATTTTACTATTCATATAGTTCATCTGTGATCATATCATTCTAGAAGAATAAATTTCCAAAAAACCCAATTTTCTTCAGGTTTTGATGGTTTATTTTTAAATTATATTCATCTAGTTATATTAATTTAATTTTATAAAATGGATTCAATATTTTTAGTATTAATAACTATTATTAGTCGAAGTATACAAATTATGGGTTTTTCATAATTATTAGTTAAAATTTTCAAATAGGTTACCATTGTTAATGTTAAAATAGGATTACCATGGGTTAATCTAAAAAGGGAAGGGTTATAATGTGATAATTTGTTTTAAAAATAATTTCATATTTATATTTTTACTGTAACCCAAAATCATTCCTTTAAGATGTGTTTTTCTATTTATTTTTTTAATTGAAATTTTAATTTTTTAAATCATTGAAAAATTACTTTTGTTCTAATCACACCTATTATATAATGGAAAATCATCCCCCTTATCCACCACACCGATTGAAATATTTTAAAAAATAAAACTCAGAGAAATACCTCTTGAACATTTTTTCCATGTTCTAAAAGATTATTAGTTCATAAATATCCTACCTTATATTCCTTAAAATGTGATCCAAATGAGAACTATCTAAGTGAAATGAATCCTCTTATCAAATTTGTTTCTTTATACTCTATATATTACAACAACTATTTATTTCTTATAAATTATAATATAACTTTATCATATATATAGTTTACTATGTTATTGCTATTATGATATCATATTATGCATCAATCTCATTTTCCATCAAATAGGTATCAAAACCATTACTCATGTGTACGGAGGACCACCTCATCCTTAACCATTGTAATTTATTTTCCATAACCTCCTCACATGGATAATCATAATAATATTATCTAATTAATATATAAAATACTTAAGAAAAAACATTCATTCTATAAATTTAATATATAATTTACTAACTTTCCCTCGCAATAAATAAAAAATTATTATTTCATGCATACATTCGTATAATTTAATGTCTCAATGTGATTATTTTTTCATTTATACAAATCAAGAAATATTTTAAAAGGGTATATAATATAAAAATATAATAATTATAAAAATAATATTATTCTAGAAATAATTAAACAATATCCAATCCCCACAAACCATGACATCAGTTACAAAACATAAATAACCAAATGAAGAAATTATCACATGAAACAATGATAATAATGAATAATTGTTAACGAAAATGAGATTAGATTTTATAAGAGGATCATATATGATACTATATATATGAATATCAAAAACCAATAAATTAATAAAATATTTAAGACAAATATATTGAATGTCAAATCTTGTTTATCATAGAGTATGCACTTGGTTTTGGATTTCATCTTAATTTCTACTCCATTAAAATATATTTGGTGTTATGTGACTATTTAAATTTCTAATGTAGATATACTACAATGGATATGTATTTAATAATTATATTTATATATATATATATATTATGATTAAAAGTTCACTATTTGTAATGTGCTGACCCGAGAGCCTCAACAATATGCCCTGAGTTAGTAGGTCAACAGACCTAAAGCACGCCTCCCCATATACTAGATGCTTCCAACTAGTAATAAGGTTCTGGAAATAATTCATGGGGAAAATATACTCAAATTTATTACAGAAATACACTAGTGGAAATAAATATAAAATAAAAGGAGCATACATAACTAGAAAAATACTCGTGTTACAAGATATAAAAACAGGAAATACAATACTCAATTAAAGGGGAAATCATGCAATTATAAAATAATTATCATGTGACTAAAATGAAGCTAAAAATAAAGACACTACCACTCCACAAATGGGTTTTGAACCAAGTCTAATTCCCACCTCCATGCTAAATCCTCAATCATCCACCTATTAAAGGGACCTTTCCCTTATCCAATCCTAAACCAATATAATCTATTGGGGTACCGATCAGGTAGCCCGAATAGGGTGTGAGTAGAAATTAGTAGTTCACCACCCACGATGTATAAAACATGTCCAGTAAAAAGATAGTGTATGCCATTCTATAAGGAAATAATTACAATTTATCAACAAAGTTATTATCATTTTTTCATTTATTCATATATAAATACATTTACTCTTGGGTTCCTAGGGATAACCATGCCTAGATACTATCTTCATATCATATCGAATCCCGATGTGTTCCCTAGGTAATACTATATCATAATAACTACTTATAGCAAACACTCAAATTATTCAAGGTGCTGTAATAACCCAGCACCTGATACAACTTATGCTGGATTTTGAATATTCTCATGTGTGGTCATAAGTCATAGTTCCATTGAATCTATTATTTAATTTCATATTTATAGGCCACATTAAAAAAATTATAAAGATCAGAAACATATGTATGATGACTATGTTACCATGCATACCTCTCAATAAAATGACTATGTTCCCATTCTTATTACCCATAAGTTTAATGACCATATTCATATTCTCTTACTCATAAGTATGATGAACATGTTCCAATTTATACTTCTCAATTTATAATTACCTTGTTCACATTCTTAACACATAATTAACTTACCAATTAATTATACCCCCCATTCACATTACTAATTCAACAATTTGTTGGACATATCAATTCGATTAGTTAACTCAAAAATTAACTAAGTATATCTAACCATACATTAATTTATCAACTAACCAACTCACATCAGAATTAATATTCCATAATTATTTTTTTTATAATTAATTATCTTATTCTAATCTGAAATATCCAGAATTAATCCCACAATTATTTATCTATATCACATTATCAAAGGAACCAAATTAATACTCAATTAATTATCTCAACATTATCAATTCAATATCTCCTAATTAATTTCCCAATTAATTATCTAGATTACCTCCCCTATCTCTTATAACCAATTTTCCCAAATTAATTATCTAATAGTGAATCCCCTTAGTCTGAAGAATAATTCCCCAATTAATTAACTATTTCAACAAAGCTTCGATAAAATAATTGGTCTATCTAATTAAACCAATTTAAGAAAATCATTATCTAATGTATTCTGGAAATTATATAATTTTTTATATACATATAATATCGATTACTATGAAAAATAGATTTAGGCCACCCACCTGAATTTGATGACAGACTTTTCCCACTGGAAATCCCCAAAATATGATCAACACAATGATGTAGATAAATGTTTCGGATCTAAATACCTATAAACATATAAAGAGAAAAGACATCAAGATATCATAAATCAATATATGCATCTACAATCCTAGATCTAGATATCACTATATATGTTTATATCTAAAGAAATATATGACATATTTAATGAAAATATCAAGGAAATATAAAAAAATGGGAGAGGCATTGAAAGGATGTCCACTTATTTGGAGAAGAGAGGATATTCAATTCTGGATTTTTAACTGGAATAACAATGTTAGTAGGTCCTTGGAATCCCTCCCAATCGATGGGAGAACCTTCCATTACCCTTGGGATTGTAAAATCATGGGTTGGAGATGCATAGGAGTTCAAACCAATCATTAAAATTTGAAAATGAGTGAGATACAAAATTTTAGGATCTCACTGTCGTCCCACTCATGGTTCAGTAACACAATTTGAAAACCCATGCACTAGACATGTATTAGCCACCGAATCAAGGGGGAAATTTACACATCCTCATAACATGTCGTCTCATGCCATGATTTAACCATGACGACGTTATTTCCTTAATGATGACAAATCACACGATTTCTCCTAAGCAGACACACATTTTGTACCAACCATGTCCCAAACGTCCATAACTACTTGTCCTCCAAAAAATTAATAGAATTCACCAAAAATAACCCAATACATAACTCCCATCAAAGATTCTTATGTAAAAAATAAAAATTAATTGAAATCACGGCCGATATAACTCCATAAATGGTTGGGATCCTATAATCTCCCCACCTTATAATAGATCTTCCTCGAGATACTCTTACAATCCTTTCTAGGAATATTAGTCCAAAAGATTGGTCCATGGAGCCCACATATCTTCTCATCATTCCCATGTTTCCTCTTGTTCATGTCTATGTTTATATTAAACTAGAACTATCAAAATAATCATTACATGCAATAGTTTCTCATTATGATCCAACACAAATATCATATTAGCCTCAAATGATGCATCAATCTCAAGGAATACCTCATCCACATCGATCATATGAGAAGGGTTGTGGCGATACCCCTAAATTTTTGATACATGGAAAACTCCTTGAGTAACAATCTATCACTATGTAAGATCCAATCGGTATGCCACTGGCCCGATTCACTCCAATATCTCAAAGGTTCCAACAAACATGGGAGCCAACTTGCCCTACCTCCATATCCTGTGGTGAACCATCCATGGAAACACCCAAGGGAATACAGGATCACACTCTATAAACTCTAGGTTTCGTCTCTGTATATCATCATATGATTTCTTTCTACTGTGAGATATATCCATTAATTTTTGAATCAACTGTACCCGCTTTGATATCTCCTACACAAGGCTCGATCCCAAAAATTAAGACCCACTAACCTCCATCCCACATAATTGTGATCTACATGGACTACCATAAAGATCCTCATATTGTTCCATTGTTATACATTAATGAACACTGTTTTTATTTCCTAACTCCACTAAAGACAAGTGATTTTACAAAGATCCCATGATGTTTTGTACACATGGCTGGAGTATATAATCAAGGACCTGTATAGTACATTCCAACTTCCCATCTATCTGTGGGTGGAAATCCGTACTAAATAATACCTGTGTGTCATGTAATTTCAGTAATCTCTATGAGAATCACGAAGTAATTATTGAATCATTATCTGAAAATATTGTCAATGGCACTCCATAGAGACGAACATTCTCTCAACTGTATAGTTCTCCCAACGGCTCTAATGTAATGGTTTCCCTTATAGGTAGGAATTGTGCTACCTTTGTTTGCTGATACGAAATGAACCAAATAGTATCATTCTCTCATTGCATATTTGGAAGACCCACCAAAAAGTCCTTTGTCACTTCATCCAACTCCCATTCCATAATAGGAAATAGTTGTAGCAATCCTCTAGGTCATTGATGCTCTGCCTTCACCTGATGATAGGTGAAGCATCATTTCGCAAACCTTGAAATCACTATTTTCATGTCTGGATACCAAAATTTTCATTATAGGTCATGGTACATTTTGGTTACACTTGGATTAACAACCCAATTTGAGCCATGAAATTACCACATGATCTCCTATGTCAATATCGTAGGTTCCACTACTCGATTCATCACATAGATAACCTCATCCTCATCTATCAACCAATATGAAGATGCTCACAAATTTCAAATATTTCCCTCAAGGCTATGCACTATGGAGCTGCATAATATCTATCCCCCATACTTCTCAAATGCGTATACTTCACTGAAACTGAAACTAGAGTCATCTTTTCCTGACTCACCTGAACCACCACATGCATTTTTCCTAGTATGGTCTTCATATTCCACTCAACACTCGATTCATGAACCATCTGAGTCTATATTTTCCTGCTCATGGCATTATCCATATTATTTCCCTTCCTGACCACTTATTCTAATTCCAAATCAAAGGACTGCACATATTATACCCATATCTTCTATTGAATATTCACACATGCTATGAAATTATATACGTCATGATCTTGTGATTTGTATAAACTATAAAAATCTCTCAAATAATATATTGTCTCTAACATTTAAGAGCATAAAATACTTCTTCTTACTCGATGTCATGGGTAGGGTAATTACTTTATTGAGGATTTAACTCCTGAGACCCATACGCTACCACTCGATCGCCCTAAATTAGTACAACTCCACATATGATCCCAAAAGTGTCACAATAAACCATATACTCCTCACCTGTCTCAGGTAATATCAGTATCAGTGATGATTTCATGCGCTTCATCTTCTCATGAAATGATCTGTCATAATCCTATGACCATTAAAACTTTACTCCCTTTTTTCCAAGACCAAAAGTGGCACTTCCAAATAAGAAAAGGCTTGGTTGAAACTCCAATAATACTTATCTAATCACATGAAGAATTATATATCAAAAACATTCTTCGGATGATCTGAAAAAACCACTTCTTAAATGTTCCCTGGTTCCACTAACACACCATCCTCTGATATTATGTGTCCCAATAAGTGTACTGGGTCAATAAATAACTAACACTTATTTAGAACGGTGTATAACAGTTGCTCTCTCAGTGTACTCCGAATTAAGTCAAGATGTTGAAAATGATAGTCATGATTCTTAGAGTACACCAAGATTCCATCCAAAAACACCACCAAAAACTGATCCAGATACAAATGAAATATACTATTCATCAAATCCATTAACACAATTAGTTAATTTTTTAACCCAAATGGAATTATGAAAAACTAATAAAGGTCATACTTGCTTCTAAAAGCATTCCTCATTATATCAGAAGTTCGTACTCTCAACTGATGATACCCAAATATCAAATAGATCTTTTAGAATACAGAAGCTCCCTTCAATTGGTCAAACAGACCATCAATACACATAATAGCATATCTGTACTTCACAGTCATTTTTCACAACATTTGGTAATCGATACACCAATGTAATCTTCGGCCAGCCTTCACTACAAACCAAATAAGAGATCCCCAAGGTGACATACTTAGATGGATAAATCCATTTTCCTCAAATTCGTGCTAATGAGTCTTATGCTCTTGATGCTCAGTCGATGTCATTCTATATGTTAAAATAGATACTGGATCGGCCCCCTAACAATTTCTCAATTGTGAATTCCACATATCTCTCAGGTGGTAGACATGATAAGTCTTTAGGAAAGAAATATTGAAACACTTCCACTTTTGGTGGAAGAACATATTTCCTAACACCCATGTCATCCATAAAAAGACTAGAAACATGGGATATGAACTCTCCCAATTGCTGAGTACTTGGTCCAAATTTGCCTTCCTAAATATCCCACACTCCAAAATGAATATACTGGTCACACTACAGAGACCCAAAGGTCACTATCCTATAGTAACAATCGATGTGGGATCGATATGCCACTATCTCATCCATAACCATAATTAGGTTGAACCACATCATATAATGAATATAGAGATCTAATAGAAAATGATACTCGTCAATCTCAAATGAACATAACTTAAAAAGAGAGATATATCTTTACCTTACTCCCAATGGTGTATCTATAGTCAAAACCCCACCCAAATACTCCAACCCCAGGCTCATACCATTAACGATTTTTGTAGATATAAAGACATTTGAGGCACATGTATCAAAAAAGAACTAGATATGGTAGAAGATAATAGAATAATACCTCTCACTATCGATGGTCCAACCACTCTATACACATGTGTATTATGTACTATATGTAACTGTGTTTCCTCTCTTACCTGTGATGTTGTATGATTCTCATTAGTAGCACCACTCTGCTGATGCGAGCACATGGGTCCAGATGCCCCATGTCCACTACCTCTACCGCCTCAACTTGTACAACTCTTACTGCCAGCCCGATGTGGTGTAGAAGATCATATTCCTACACTCTAACTCCGCAATGCTTCTCCAACAATTCCTAGATACCACTATAACCTGTAGAACATCTGTAGACATCCCATATTACCATAATATCTACACATTACTGATGATCAAGAACTATGTTGATGATAGTGTCCTAACCTACAACACTGATGATAGATCACCCTTGTATGGTCCTATATAACTAACCCTCATATCTACGCACTATGCTTCCCATTGCATTGGCCAATGTGTCCATAACAATACTTCCTACTCTCAGATGTCACACCTCCTAATAATCCAGTAATATCTACAAGTCCTTCACAATAAGCCTCCCTCAGGTTCCCCTCAACTATGAGATCATGATATTCCACTTCCTTAAACTTACTCTTCTTGAAGATATTCACATGGGACATAATCTTTCACATATATCTACATGGAAAATGTTTTTACATAGCTACCACATATACTACTATGGTTGTGTAAATGCATTGAGAATCTATGTAGTGTCCAACATAGTCTACCACTAAAATAGCCCCCTATGTCAGATTCATGAACTCAACAGCTTTATCTTGTCTCAACGTCTTTGTATAAATGTTTTCCAAGAACCTCCCCAATATTTCCTTCTATTACATACCATCAGTCTGACTGTTTTTCACTAGAATGTCAAACTAGTGCTTCGTTAATCTCCATATCATATAAGAATCCAACATTACACTCCCCATAGAATGAGTCTCCAAATGTTCAAGTATTGACTCTATAGACTAAAAAGGGATTCAAATCCTTTAAGACCACCCGTTCCATTAAAAGTTGGTGGGTGTTGCAACTAAATATCGCTTATCAACTCATATATACTTCTCACATCCCACCCTGGGCCTCAATATATGAATTTCATGAACCCTATGTAGTTCTCTCATATCTTTTTCCCTTTATTTTCATCCGGCATGATCAGTGCCTAATGTTCCAAAAATGGAAAATCATTCCTTGGCATGAACCTCAGTCATCCCTTCAACAAGAGTCCTGGAGTAATACTCTCTATAAGGACACATACCCATTGGATAGACTATAATGTATCCTTATAACATGAACGTAAGAGGAAATAATCACAACTATCATTTTCTGAAAACTCTCCACACTGTCAAAACAAATGTGCTATCACAACCCTTAACCATAATACTCTTGGGTTTTAGTAAACAATGGTAAAATCAGTATCATAATTCATGTTTCTAATTTAAAAACCCAATTATTTCCATTATTTATCATTTTATAATCACTCTCATTTCATTTTAGACACCATTTTTCATTCTAATATCACAAAAAGGAAAATAGGTCAAGTTCCACAACTTACCCCTAACTCATTTCCCCGTTTGTGCCTAAAATGATGGATGTAACAAGAATCTTGAGTTCCTAGAATGATACATGAATAATCAACTCTCCTTCCATTTTGGTCCTTGAATCAATACTAAAAAAATTTTAGAAACAATAATCACATCACACCACAATTTCATCGACCAATATGAAATAACATTCATCTGTAATAGTAAACAGAAAGAGAAACAATCCAACTGTGAGTACTTGGTATTTCCCCCATACATGGGTTTGAATCTCCCATGAATGAGATCATTACCAAACCTTGAATCTTCAACATCTCCATGATACCTTTCCAAAAACAGTAAGATAAATAATGAAGAAAGAAAAATGGTACTCTGATATAACTTTGTAACGTCCCAACCCAGGATCAACACAACAATTATTCAAGCCGGTCATTCACATGATCTCAAGCGTGCCTCCCCATATGCAATAGGGTGATGACTAGTAGTGACGGTCTAGTAAATCATTAATAGGGAGATTATACCCTCATTTATAAGAGGAATATGACATATAAAATAAATAAACAATAGCAGAAGCATATATAACCAAAACAGTACTCGAGTCACAATATAATCAAATTGGAAATACAATAATCAACTGAAATGGAAATCATGAAATGCCAATATATGTGTAAATTGACTATAATGAAACTATAAATAAAGACACTACGACTACCTAAGATAGTTATGAAACATTTCTAGTTCCCTCCTCCATGATCCATCATCAATCAACGACCAATCCTTGGGCCATTTCCCTTATATAGTCCGGCAGTAATACAATCTATTCGGGCACCGATCATGAAACCCAAATAGGGTTTGATTGAAACATAGTATGACCCTACCAACGGTGTCTAAAAAAATTCTAGTCCAAATATAGTTCATCCAGTTCTATAAATAAATAAGTACAATGAAATTATAAAATATTTATCACATTCTCATTTATAATATCTAACTACATTAATAATTGGGTTCTAAAGGATAAACATATATCAATACTAACTTCATCTCATATAAGAGCCTGAAGTGTTCCGTAGGTAATAACATATATTAATACCCACTTCAAGATGATTATTGAAGTATTCATGGTGCTATGATAACATAGTCCCAAATTTGACTAATGCTAAAGTTCTAATATTCTCGTGTGAGGCCATAAACTGAAGTGCTATTTTTCTGTTCATTAATTTCTCATTTATAAGCTAAATTTCAAAATTTACCATGATAAATAACTTTAGTATGAAGACCTTGTTACAATTGTTACCCCTAAGTAGAATGACCAAGTTCCCATTCTCCATACTCATAAGTATATTGGAATTGTAACCATGTATACTTCACATAAGAATGACCATGTTCCCATTCTATTATTCATAAGTATGATGACCATGTTACAATTTTTACTTCTCAACATAAAATTACCATTTTCCCATTTTTTCTCACATAATTAATTTACCAATTAATTATCCACATAAATGCAATTACTATTTCAAGAATTAGTTAAACACATCAATTCCATTTGTTAACCCAATAGTTAACTAAGTGCTTCGAAACATTAATTAATTAATTAATTAATTAATTAAAATCACAATTAATATTCCGAAATTAAATTTTTGGAATTATTTATCTCATTATAATATGAACATTCCATTATTAATCCCATCATTACTTATCTATATCAAATTATCAAAGGCTCATAATTAATCCAAAATTAATTATGTCAACATATCAAATTCAATATCTCATAATAAATTTCCCAATTAATTATCTATATTAAAAAAACTATACTTTATAACCAATTTCCCTAAATTAATTATCTAATTTGGAAAGAACTTAGTCTCAATATAAATTCCCCAATTAATCACCTATTTCAACAAATCTTTGATAAATTAATTAGTCAATCTAATGAACCCAATTTATAAAAATAAATTACTAAAGGATGCTAGAAATTATAACATTTTTCAAATACATATCAAATCCCTGACTATGGGAAATATATGTAGGCCACCCACATCAATTCATTGTTGAATTATTTCCCACTAAAAATAAATGAAAATCTAGAAGCACAATGACAATGATTAAAGTTCCTCATCTAAATACCGCAACCAAAATAAAGATCAAATACATCAAGATATCATCAATCTACATCTATTTACCAAATAATAGATATAGGTATCACTACATAGGTTTATATAAAATGAAATAGAGAATATATTTCATGAGAATATCAAGGAAATATAGAAGAAATAATTGGAGAAGCATCGTAATGAACTCTACTAACCAGAAGAAGGGAGGATAATCAATTATGGATTTCAATCTCGAAGAACGATGATTGTAAGTCCTTGGAATACCGATGAGTAAATGAGAGAAATTTAATATACCCTTAGGAATGTAAAATCCAGAGTTAAGTCCTCATTGAAGTTGAAACAGTTTATTTAAAATTGAAAATGATTGAGATCCAAAATTTTAGAATCTCACTATCTTCCCCCACACGGTTCAGTCACACGGTTAGAAAAACTGTGCGCTAACTCTATGTTATCCACTAATTCAAGAGATAAATTCACACAACTAAATCACATGGCTTCTCAAAATGTTCATTAACTATTCCAAATCTACTACCTCAAATACTATAGATTTCATAATTTCTTCTTTATAACTGCATGGTTTGTAAAAACCATCTGCCAACTGCTCACAAACTATTTTTCTCCAAAACATTCTTAAAATTCAACCAAAATCACCCCAAACCATAACTACCATAAAATATAATTTAGAAAAGAAATCACATTAAATCACTGCTGAGATGACTACAAAAAATGCGGGGATCTTAAACTAGTTTATGTTGTTACATTTTAAATGTAACAAATGTTGTAAATAATTAATTTAATTTTTTTTGGATTTATAGTAATTTACATTGAAGGAATATTATAGTATATCATTCATATACCTCATTTATTTTATTATCATTTAATATTTATGGGGTTTCTATTAATTAATCAAAAACATCTTATCTTTGAATCTTGTGTGTATAAAATAAAATTCTAAAAGAAAATTATCTTTTATAACCCTTTTGATATGGTTTATAATGATTACATGTCTATATATTCAAATTTATTATTCAGAAGACCTTTTTATTTACTCAGAAGTTATAGAGAGGAAATTTAAATTTTTAATTGACATCTTAAAGGGGTTTAAATGAAGATTTCCAGTTTTTTACAAAAGAATAAATTTTTTATAAAGGGATGAAGGGAATATTTATTTTTAATGTATACATTACCAATAACCCTTCCAAACTCTATACAGGGTATGTGATATTTATCATAATCCGTGAAACATTATATTTTATGTAAGTTAATCTATTTGATGAAAAAAATTAATTTAATTTGCCTATTTTATATTATTTTCTAAAAGTGATGAATTGATTAAAAAACCAATATTTCACATTAATTAATTTTCATATTTTTTCTTTGATGATTTTTTGGGTCTTTAGTATTATCTTAAAACATTCTCTTTCTTTTGATCATCATTAATTGAAAATGATATATATAATTAATATTTTTATTCATTATATCATGAATATTATTATTTCTAAAACAATATACAATTTCTACCAATCATGATTTACTATTAATGTTTTTTTATTGATGGGTGATATCTTAATATTCCAAATCCATTTCATAATACACATGATTATTGATAAGGAATGTTATTAATGATATAAATTGATCATTTAATTTTTTAAGAATTTATTAGACATATAGTGATGGGTTGTGCGTAGAATTATATTTCCCCACATTTTATCGATATGACCCCTAAGGATAACCATTTTAATAACCTTAATAAATGGAAATACGGTGTATATCTACCCATAGTTTAAGACCCAATGGCATAATTCCATGGTCAAAATGATATAATTATATTTGATATCATTAAATTTAATATTATAAATTTATTTTTTTAGGATTTACATTATAATTATCCATTGGGTTATTTCATTGATATTATCTATAGAAGTATTTCATGAACATGTTATTGATAAAATGAAATGATTTTTAAGTTATCTACCTCATTGTACTTGATATTCCCTATTCACTAATGATAACATCTATTGTATTTATCCGTAATAGATCATTTTATTTAAACCATAATCAATTTAATTATCAAAGGATACTAAAAAAGAATAATTTAATGTGATCAAGGATGCATAATATCTACATTGATAATATTATTATATTTTATTTACAATTTAATGTCAGAATAAAGTTCTATTTGGTTATTCAAGAATAAAAAATTGAAATTTAGTTTAGGATTATATTACATTAATTTTATATCAACGTATGAATGTAGTCAATAGTATAGGGATACTAGACTTGGGGTTGTTACCCCTTTAAGGGAATACAAGTATCTTTCTTATCAATATTTTCAATTTTTATTTAAAACTAATTTTTTATATTACACATCAAATTTCACTTTACTGAATAGGGGTCCAATATACCTATATTTATTTTATTCATTGCATCTAGTCCTATTTGTATTTACACTATCTCTTTAGGTTATCATTTTCATTACATTTTTGTCTTATAAAATATTCAAAAAAAGTATTATTATTACTAGAATTTGAACATTGTAAATATTAATCAGATGATTTTGAAAAAATATATCATTAGTATGTATCCCATCCATTGAATTAAAACTATTAAAATTTCATAGTTTAATTTTATTAGGTTATGATATTTTTATTCTTTAAGGATCAAATATTCTTCTGAGAAGAGAATATGTATTAAATGATTTATTTCATGTTTTCATTATATATATATCCATTATAATAAAACTAGGGATTCAATTATGTTTATAAATATTTACTATATGAACAATTAAATATTGGTCTGATTATGTTATAGTGGCTCTAAAAGAAGAAAAGTCATCAATTTTTATAGTGATTCTTCTTTTTATTTGTGTAATAATTCCATTATAAATCATCCTTGATGTATGGACATCTAATTGTACATAATTGTTATTTTTCAGAAAAAATTATCAGTTTTGATATACATAAAAACAAAATACCCATTGATTTTAGGACTAAAATTATGTCAAGAAACATAGTTAAAATTATCTGATCATAACAAACATATGATAACATTAATAGACATTGAATTTATTTATTAATTTGACTTATGATCAACACTACCTAATTATAGTTCAACATTAGGAATATTATATGGTTTTAAACCTATATATAAACTTTTATTATAATATTATTCTGTTATATAATTATTATTGATTTCCATAAGGCATAATTATATTCCTTGAAATTGGGATCTCAATTAAATGATATATGTTCTCTTAGGGAATCCATTAGTATTTATCTTATTGAATCAATACCAATAAAAAATTTTATTGATGAAAATATAAAAAATTGAAATATAAATATTTAATAAAACATATTATTACAAGAAAAAAGATGAAATACATAATAATAACTAGTTTGATATGAAATGTTTTCCTTGTTTTGTTTTAAATAAGGTAATGATATTAAGGTGAATTCAGCCCATTAAATAAATTCAATAAATTAACACGGAACACCATGAAATTATAAAATAATAACATTATATTCATTAAAGTGTGTTACACATTACACCAATTTTAAACAACCAAAAAAATATATTTTTTATATTTAATCACTTCGATAGCTTTTAGAACACACAACCTGGAGTCTAAATGAACTGTAATATAGTATACTATCATAAAATACATTTTAAATCGGTGTGTATGAATTGTGAAAAAAATAATGAATATTATATTTCTTACACAGGAAAATGGTAATTAATTTTTGTCTATTTAATTATAATAATAGAAAAATCATTTGAAAGAAAAAGAACTATTTTCTAAACAATATTATATTTCTCTAAAATATGGTTTAGTTTTCTTGTACACACCTAATTTAAAAATAAATTTTAAATTTTTTTGAAAATTTAAATTTGAAAATTAACATAATTTTTCAAATTAGGTTATCCAAATTTAATAAGATTTAATTTTTTCTATTTTCCTAAAAAGTTTCATTTTTTGAGGAATAACAAAAAATTTTGAATTTATATTGAATATTATTTTTTAATTTATTTTTTTATAAATATAAATTATATTTTTAATTGGTTATAAATTAAAATTAGTTCAATTATATATATATTAATACAATTTATGTCATTTGAATCGATTTTATGTTTATCTATGATGAAAATACTTTGTAACCTTTTGAATATTTTCCCATTGAAAATCAGCAATGTTATAAGGTCTAAAATATTAATTTTAAATTAAAATTTACCACATAGTGAAATAGATTTATTCAAAATTAATTCCATATATTGAATAATAATAATATATATTATATGATATATTCATCTTAATTTTTTAACAAACTGAGTAATGATAACAGTATAAATTATTTACCATGGTTAGGTAAAAATGTGTTTATCGAGGGTTAAAATAGAGATATAAGGGGAAATCATATATGAAAAGAAGTCTAAAATAACTTTTATGCACATATATTTAAACCATAATTTATAATTTTTTATAATAATTTTTAACCCACTTTTCATGTGAAAAAGTTGGTATACCTTTTTCCTTTCCAAAATTACAACTGTGTCACTCACCTCATTCATATAAGGCCACCCACTCTCCACTTTTGTTCAAAAAACATAAAACAATTTTGAATTAGATAATAGCAAAAAATATCACTTCATAACATATATCCACAGATACTATAATCCTTTTATTTTTCACAAATCAATCCATGGATGTCTTTTGATGTAAACCTAAGGTGGTTACCTGAGGATGAGGTAACATGATTCATTGCGTCACTCGCCTCATTTATAAAAGGCCACCCACTCTTCACTTTTGTTCAAAAACATAAAACCCTTTTGAATTATATAATACCAAAAAATATCACTTCATAACATCCATCCACGGATACAACAATCCTAAGAGTTTTCATAAATCAATCTATGGAAGTATTTTGATGTAAACCTAAGGTGGATACCTGAGGATGATGATAGATGTAAAATGTATTTAAATCCATGTTTTAAGGACACTAAGGCCGATTCAAAGGCCATAACTCTTATATTAATTATTCCTAAGGCTCAGGATGTTTTTACTTGGCCATACCATGTTTTTTAATGCAATCCTCTTTTAATAGGAAATTAAGCGTATCTTAAACTGTCACTCTGTTAAATATTTTAAAGGGATGGGATATCTTCCTCCACAATTCATCCGCTTTTTTCTCACATATGATATGCTATAACCTTTAATTCTATTCCGTAGGAGTTCCATAATCAAACATACTCCAGGGATTAGTTCTTCTCTATTTTTATACAGCCAAGAAGTATTGATCAATCTTCGATATAAGGTATGTTTTATCATCGTTATTTTGGTGTTCATCTTATCATGTTTCTCCTTTACATTTTATAGCATTGTTATCCATGTTTCTAATTGAGATTTCATGGGGTTCGGTGGGTGCAGTCGTCCCGTGGCATCCTCGGGTGGATGCAATTGTCATGAGAGGAGGATCGTGACCTGTTGTGTGGATAAAGAACGTCAAGAACTGTTTGAGGTAGGGGATTCATTGCTTATTTTTTTCTTTTACATAAAACTGTATTGTTAGCATGTTTTATCCCACTAGATGAAAATGGAATTGACATAATAAATATTTGAACTAGATAAATAAATTGATATCGATAGTATGTTATCACCTCTAGTTTTTCTAGATAGTGTGATATCTATGATTGCTTCGCATAGATGTTCGTTCATGACATAGATTGGTAAAGAACATAAACTAGAATTAATTGATAATTGTTTGGATAAAGATAAAGAGGCATGTAAATGTATCTGGTTCTTCTTGTGGTAATTTTGATGTTTATCAAAATGGTGTAGTAAGTATGTTTAATTAATTCATGATATATTACTATTTAGGTTTCCCGATTGTGGATCCTTGGTATAATAAATTGGTTAAATCAAAATGGATTATTTGTTTGATAATTCCTTGAAGGTTTCCGAGTTACCCTTTTGATTGTTAAAGGTCCAAGTGCTCAGTTGTTATAATGTTTTTTCATGATGCTTGTGTTGTGATGTGAGCATGGAGGTATGTTCTAATATGTGGGGCATGGAGACCATTGGTTGTGGCAGTAGATGACACCTAGAGTGGAGAGATGCATTAGTATATGCATGTGGGTGTCTGGGAGGACACCAGGGATGCTGGAATGGGATAGATGTGATTGTTGGATGCATATCGTTTCTATTGGGTAGATTATCTGATTTAATTTTCCCCACTGCCTAAGGAAGATGGCCTCTCTTACCCTTCTTCTGAAAGGGGCGAAGAAACGCGGGGTATGCCACGTGATTTTAATGTTTATCTTCTTATGGTAGGATGGGTATATTCTCTTGCTATAGGTGGTGATGAATCGACGGGTAGTAAGTCTACTAACCATGTTGAGCCCCCTTGGGTTCAGTATCATAGATTGTTTTCTTAGAATGTCTGGGAATTTGGGAATGTAATTCTATAATGAATAATTGAATAAATTATGTTAACCAAAGGGGTAAGAGTTTGGTAGAACATAATTACGGGGTTATAATTTTAAAGGGACTATGGACTTTGGGTGTGATGCGAATGAAATTTAATGTGGAACTATTATTGGATAATAAATGTTAAAAAAATTAATTAACATAATGTGAAATTAATTAAAAGGTAACGAAATAATGTATTAAAGATCTTTAAATGGTTGTGTGATTATAGGATACCCAGTCTAGATGTAGCAGCCCGTAGTCTGAGAGATGTTAGCCATAGTTGAGTCTAAGACGAGGTTATGCCTGTAGTTTGGTTTTAAGATATAATATATTATGTAATTTTTGTGTTCCAATATTCTACTTCACCCTGCTAGTAAGGGAAACTGAAACCCTACAGATTCTATGCCCTGGGGGTGTTTTCCCCAACATTCTGGTGGGAGGATGGATGGCTGACTACCCCCTTTGTCCCCACTCTATTCTCTTGGTAGTTACATGTGCTAGTAGGCACATCGGTTAGTTTTCCCCATATATGTGTGTAGAGGGATGTAATGGCTTATTGTTATTCACAGACATATATTCTGGATATAGTATCCTATACACTACTATAGGTGTAACGTGTATAGGCTGTGATGACTTGAGGATCCTTACTCGGTGTACGGGCTGTGATGGATTAAGGTATAATACCAGATGTATGATACACATTATGAATGTTTTGGAGGCTCCCAGAAACTACCAAGTTACTTTATTTCGTGGAAATGGTGGTTTTGTTGCATTAGGTTCATATTATGGTGCTTCGCCCAAGTGTATGCGTGAAAGCCTTTTTGGAGAGCGATGGTTAAGATACACAACATTGGGGGAAATCGGCAAACTAGTGGGGAAGAAGTAGCGGGGTACCCTTGATATTCTTTATTATATGATATATTCTTGTATGTATTACTTGTTGAGAGTAGCCATGGTGTGTCTGGGAACATAGTATACTTGTTTAAGTGTCAAGTTAGATTCACTTGTTGTTCACTGTGCTTTATCATGCATTCATTACTTTTTCACGAGAGGCTTCAGCGAGGATCCTACAAAGTACAGTGTTACACTCACCCTATGTTTATATAAACTGCCTTTTAGGTCACTTGGAGCAGGTTGGAGATGGATCTAGTTTCTATATACTTGGGGTTACAGGAGCTGTTCGGGCTTGTGGTTGCTGCTATTTTTTTCTTTTGGATACTTGAAGTTTTCTGCTTCTAGTTGTAGTAATTTTTTCATGACATTAAATATGTACACTTGGGTTTTCTTTTATATTTCAGTTCGGAGATGGAGTTGGTTGGTTTCTATATTATCTCTCTCTCCCACATGTGTTCTCTTAAGGTGTAATGCCTCCAATTTGTGTGTTTACTATACCCTCAGTGCATGTTTCCAATCCGGGTCCTACTTGAGGCCGGACGCGGGGGTCATTATCTACCTTCTCACATTGTCGACCCTAGAGCGGTACACTTTATGGGAAGGGGGTTTCAATAGAGTGGTATCAGAGAAATGTTAAGGGATATGATGTAGTTTTGAGTTAGGAACATGTAGGGTAGCAAGGGTTGGTAGGGAAACAATGTCATTCATGTTTAGCAAGTGATGTCAAAACTGGAGTCCGGATAAGACTTATGTGTTTACGACCCCCTAAAATCATATTTATGGACCATGATGATTATAATGGATACTAAAAAATGTGATACTTGTTGCAGGGGAGAGAGTAAGGAATGTATCTTGAATCATTATTCTTGGTCCTTGTGTTTGAATGGGTAGACCTTGGGATAGGTTAACCTAAAATCAATGAATGAAAGAAATTAATTAATTAATTTTGAGTCTTCCATATTTCAGGTTTAGGAGCTCAAATGATTCTTTATATTACAAGTATGGCTCCAGGTCGACGTCCCCGTCAGGTTTGAATAGAAAATGTCCAGAATGCTATTCCAGCAGATCGCCATAGGGTAGAGGTTGATGAAAACGACACATAGAGGAAGACACTACGAGAGTTTTAGCACCAATGTCTGCACAAGTACGAGGGATCCATTTCAGATTCACTCACGAAAGACTGGTTGAAGGATGTCGAAATAGGCTTCAGTTCAATCCATGCATGAATGAATCCCTAGGCGTCATTGGTTGTGATGATGATTCATGGAGTAGAAAGGATGTGGTGGTTCTTGTTCCTCATGGATCATGAGGAGTCATCGATCTCATGGGAGGAGTTCCGAGATATGTTTAGAGTCGAGTTTCATTATTCGACTACAAAGGTGTCTAGTCACCAGGAGCATCGTAGCCTTCGACAGGGGAGGTCTAGTGTTCAAGAGTTTGGAATCCGTTTCAGGAAACATTTACAATAATCTTCAGACCTGTTTCCAAACTAGGAGGCGAGTGAGAGGCATTTTGAGGAGGCTTTGCATCCAGATATCCGGCACCAGGTCACCCCATTTATGCTAAAAACGTATATTGAGATGATGGTGAGGGTAGAGGTTGTCTAGAGGACTTTGGATAGGACCAGATCATCACGAGAGGGTAATGTTCATGATTCCTCATGAAGCAGGGCTATGGTCCGAGGATCACAGGTTTTAGGCTAGAAGAGCTTATGTTCAGCAGGGGGTAGGTCCCAACACTTCACATCTCGTTTCTCTAGTGGCAGTAACTATCAGGAAAATTACAAGGGATCATGGGCTTGTTTTTCATGTGGTGGACATGATAACATGCAGTGGGAGTGCACGACCTTTCAGAGTAGTCATCGTGCACGAGGTGTTAGGCTTCAGGTTCCTCCATTGAGGTTGTTCCAGCCGAGGAAGTAGAATCAGTTTGCACCAGGTTTAGATCAGCAGAGGGTAGACGGGGCAGGCAGAGGACAACCCCATGATGCTCTCCATACTCAAAGAGCAGAGCACGACCATGGTGGTGGTCTTCATCAGGGTCAGAGAGTCTGTTGAGTTCTTCAGAGGTTCAATTGTTGTCGTTTCCTAGGATCGTAGAAGAGTAACCTGATGTCTTTTCAGAAGAGGTTGTAACATAACTACCTCGATGAGAGATCAAGTTATGGATCGAGATACAACTAGTAGCATCTCAAATCTCTATGTATCCATATAGGATGTCCCCTTCTGAGTTACAAGAGCTACATATAAATCTTGATGGCCTGTTACTGTGCGGTTTTGTTTGGAAATGTGTGTCACCATGGGTGCATCAATTTTGTTTGTGAAGAATGAAGATGGCAGTTTACAGTTGTGTGTCGATTATCGTCGCTTAAACAAAATGACGATAAATAATCAATGTCCTCTTCCACATATTGATGATTTATTCGATCAACTAAATGGTTCAAGTTGGTTCTCAAAGATCAACTTGTAGTCAGGATATCCTCAGAAGCGTGTAAATGATGAAGATATCTTGAAGACTTCTTTTCGTTGTCATCATGGGCATTATGAGTCCTTTGTAATGTCGTTCGTCATGACGAATGCTCTAGCTATGTTCATGGGATTGATTAATGTTATGTTCTGTGCGTTCCTGGACATGCTCATGGTGGGATTAATTGACAAACTTCTTGTGTACTCCACCTCTGAGGAGGTGCATGGTGAGCATCTACACACCATTTTGAGAGTTCTTCTTCAACATCAACTATTTGGGATGTTTTCAAAGTGTGAGTTTTGGGCTCGAGAAGTCCATTTCTTGGGGCATGTTGTGTCCCAACAGAGAGTAGATGTGGATCCATCAACGATATAAGATGTTTTTTCTAGGGAAGCACCCAAGAAAATGTCAAAGGGGTTATAAAATCATTATCTGTGTGTACATCAGACAACCGCCTCGCAAATCAATGTCATTAAGTTTTCCATAACTACATATAATGGATGTGTATTATGATGTATATAAAGTATATGAATTATATTTATAAAATTATTATACTTATTGATTCATTATATAATATTTAAATTATTTTATATTCCATTTCATAAGGTTTATGATAACGTCCCTCGTGTATACATACGATCAAATCCTCGTGAATGGATGTGATTTTTTTCATCAATGCATGAAATAGAACATAATAAGGATAAAATTAATGAATATATTTGGGAACATCATGAAATATTTGTGATATTAATATTTTAATGGCTTGGACCTCTCTGGTTCATTCCTTCATAAAAATATGGTGCTTGAAGTGTTCCCGGAGGTCAAAGTCACTTATCCCCCAACAATTTTCCATAATTTCAATTCTATGATCAGTTCAATCAGTGAATAGTTCTATCGGTAACCTCTAACGGTAACCTCTCTGTCCTTTTCCAAATTTCCCATTCTATGAATAGTTCCATCAGTGAATAGTTCCATCAATAACCTCTAATTGTAACCTCTCTTTCCTTTTCCAAATTACCAATTCTATGATCTATTCTATCAATGAAAAGTTATATCGGTATCCTCTAATAGTAACCTCTCTTTCCTTCGCCAAGTTTTCAATTCTATGAACAGTTCCATCGGTGAACTATTCTATAAGTAACCTCTATGGGTAACCTCTCTTCCCCTTGAAAAATTACCAATTCTATGAACTGTTTCATCAGTGAATAGTTCTATCGGTAACCTCTAACAGTAACAACTCTTTCCTTTTCCAAATTTCAATTTCTATGAACAGTTCCATCAGTAAACAGTTCTATCAGTAACCTCTATCGGTAACCTTTCATTAAATTCCCTAGTATCAAATTCTATGAATAGTTATATCGTTGAACAGTTCTATCGGTAACCTATAACGGTAACCTCGTTTTCCTTTTCCAAATTTTGAGTTCTATGAACACTGTTTCGAAAATGGTAGCTGTACATTGTTTCCATAATGGAAGGTGTATAGTATTTCCAGAATGGTAGGTTTATAGTGTTCCATCGGTGAGGTTCTAACAGTGGGTTTCATGAACAGTGTTTTATCGATGAGGTTTATGAACAGTGGTCTATCGGTGAGGTTCATGAATAGTGTTCTATCAATGAGGATCATGGGGAGTGATCTATCGGTGAGGTTCTAACGGTGAGGTTCATGAACATTGTTTTTCCTTTTCCAAATTTTGAGTTCGTGAACAGTGTTTCCAGCTTCCTACAATTTCACCCAATTATCATTTTCCTTTGATGTAAAATGCATTTAAATCCACGTTTCATGGACTCTAAGGCTGATTAAAAAGCCATAACTCCTATATTAATTATTCCTTTGGATCATGATGTTTTTACTTGGTCAAACCAAGTTGTTTAATGCAATCCTCTTTTAAAAGGAAATTAAGCGTATATTAAAATGTCGCTCTATTAAATAATCTAAAGGGATGGGATATCATCCTCCTTAATTCATCCTAATTTTTCTCGGCTATTAGACGCTATATCCTTTCATTATATTCTGTAGGAGTTCCATATTAAAAAATACTCCAGGGATTAGTTCTGCATTATTTTTTATGCAGCCAAGCAGTATCGATCAATATTTGATATAAGGTATGTTTTATCATCGTTCTTTTGGTGTTCATATTCTCAAGTTTCTCCTTTCCATTTTATAACATGTAATCTCAATGTTTCTAATTGAGTTTTCTTAGGGTTCGGTTGGTGCGGTTGTACCGTGGCATCCTCGGTTGGATACAATTGTCATGAGAGAAGGATTATGACCCTTTGTGTGGATAATGAACGTCAAGAACTATTTGAGATAGGGGATTCATTGCTTCTTTTTTATTTTACATGAAACGGTATTATAAGCATGTTTTATCCCAATGGATGACAATGGAATTGATATAATAAATATTTGAACCGGATAAATAAATTGATATCGATAGTATGTTATTACCTATTCTTTTTCTAGATAGTGTGATATCTATTCTTGCTTCGTATATCTGTTCATTCAAAATGGAGATTGGTAAAGGACATAAACCGGAATTAATTGATAATTGTTTGGATAAAGATAAAGAGGCATGTAAATGAATCTGGTTCTTCTTGTGGTAATTTTGATGTCTATCAAAATGGTGCAGTAAGCATGTTTAATTTATTTGGGACAGATTACTATTTAGGTTTCCCGATTATGGAACCTACATATGAAAAATTGGTTAATTCAAAATGGATTATTTGTTTGATAATTCCTTGAATGGTTCTGAGTTACCCTCTTGATTGTTAAAGGGCCAAGAGCCCAACTGTTAAGATGTTTTGTTTTCATGTTGCTTGTGTTGTGATGTGAGCATGGAGGGATGTTCTGATATGTGTGGTCATGGAGACCTTTAGGTGTGGCAGTAGTTGATGTCTAGAGTGGCGAGATGCATCAATTTATCCATGTGGTTGTCAGGGAGGACACCAGGGATGATGGAACGGGATGGATGTGATTGATGGATGCTTATCCTTTTTTTGGGTAGATTATATGTTTTACTTTTCCCCATTACTTAAGGAAGCTGTCCTTACGTACCCTTCGTCTGAAAGAGGCAAATACGTTCAGGGTATAACACATGATTTTTGTGTTTAGCTTCATAAGGGAGGATGGGAATATGCTCTTTCTATAGGTGGAAAATAATAGATGGGTATTAAATCTACAAACCATGTTGATCCCTCTTGTGTTTATCAGCATATATTGTTTTCCTAAATTGTATGGGAATATTGGAATGCAATTCTATAATGAATAATTTAATAAATTATGTTAACCCATGGGGTTAGAGTTTTCTAGAAAATAAATATGGGGTTGTAATTTTATAGGGATAGTGGACTTTGGGTGTGGTGTGAATGAAATTTAATGTTGAATTGTTATTGGATAATAATTGTTTAACGAATTAATTAACATAAAGTGCAACTAATTAAAGGTAATGAAATAATGTATTAATGCTCATTAAATGGTTTGGTGCTTATAGGATACCTAGTCTAGTTGTAGAAGCCCGGAGTATGAGAGACGTTAGCTGTAGTTGAGTCTAAGACTAGGTTATTCCCATAGTGTGGTTGTAAGCTACAATGTATTCTGTACATTTTGTGTTTCTATATGCTACTCCACCCTATCAGTAAGGGAAACTGACACCCGGGGATTCTATGCCCCAGGGGGTTTTCCCCAACATTTATGTGGGAGGATGGATGGATGACTAACCCCTTTGGCCCCAATATTTTCTCTTGGTAGTTACTTGTGCTAGTAGGCACATCAGATAGTTTTCCCCATATATGTGTGTAAAGGGATGTAATGGCTTGTGGTTATTCACACACATATATTCTGAATATAGTATCCTATAGACTATGATAGGTGTAACGTGTATAGGCTGTGACGGCTTGAGGATCATTACTTAGTGTATGGGCTGCGATGGATTGAGGTATAATACCTGATGTATGATACACATTATACAAGATGTGGTGACTCCCGGAAACTACCAGGTTACTTTCTTGCGTGGACATGGTGGTTTTGTTGCACGAGGTGCATATTGTGGTGCTTCGCCTAGGTCTATGCGTGCAATCCTTTTTGGAGAGAGATGGTAAGGACATACGACATTGGGGCAAAGCAGAAAACCAGTGGGGAAATAGTAACGGGGTACCCTTGATATTCTTTATTATATGATATATTATTGTATGCATTACTTGGTGAGAGTAGCCATGGTGTGGCTGGGAACTTAGTATACTTTATTAGGAGATGAGTTAGTTTCACTTGTTGTTCAGTGTGCTTTAGCATGTATTATTTACGTTTGTATGAGAGGCTTCGGGGGAGGATCCTACTTATTATAATGTTATACTCACCCTATGTTTATATAAACAGCTTTTCACGTCACTTGGAGCAGGTTGGAGATCGCGCTAGTTTCTACTTCCTTGGGGTTACATGAGCTGTTGAGGCTTGTGGTTGCTGCTATTTTTTTTCTTTTGGGTACTTTCAGTTTTCCCCTTCTTGTTGTAGTACTTTTTCAGAACATTACATATGTGCACTTGGGTTTTCATTTATATTTCAGTACGGAGTTGTAGTTGGTTGGTGTCTATCTTATCTCTCTCACCCACATGTGTTCTCTAAAGGTGTAATGCCTCCCATTTGTGTGTTTACTATACCCTAGGTGCAAGTCACCAATTCGGGGCCTACTAGAGGCGGGACTCCGGGTGACATTTTCTCCCTTCTCACATTGTCGACCCAGGAGGTGTACACATTATGGGAAGGGGTTCATGACAGAGTGGTATTAGAGCGAAGTTAAGGGATAAGATGGAGTTTTGAGTTAGACATAGGTGAGGTATCATGGGTTGGTAGGGAAAAAATGTCATTCAGGTTTAGTAAGTGATGTAAACATTTGAGACTCGTTGAGAAATATGCGTTTAGGGCCCCCTATGATCATATTTATGGACCTTTATGTTTACAATGGCTACTAAACAAGGTGATACTAGTTTTAGGGGAGAGATCAAGGAAAGTATCATGCATCATTCTTCTTTTTCCCTGTGTTTGAATGGGAAGACCTTGGGATAGGATGACCTAAAATAAATTAAAGAAAAAAAAGTAATCAATTAATGTTGATTCTTCCATATTCATGGTTTAGGAGCTCTAACAATTTTTTATTTTACAAGTATGTCTCCAGGTCGACGTCCTCATCAGGTTTGCACAGAAAATGACCAGCATGCTATTCCAGAAGATCTCCACAGTGTAGAGGTTAATGACAATGACACATGGAGGAAGACACTCCGAGAGGTTTAGCACCAGAGTCTGCACAATTACGGGGCTCCGTTTCAGATGTAGTCACGGAAGACTTGTTGGAGGAGGTCGAGATAGGCTTCAGTTTGATCAATGATCGAAACAAGCATTGGGTTTCCTTGTTTGTCATGATGTTTCACGGAGCATTGAGGTAGTAGTGGTTCTTGTTCCTCCGGGATCGTGAGGAGTTAGCGATCTAAGGGGAGAAGTTTCGAGACATGTTTAGAGTTGAGTTTCTTTATTTGACTGTGAAGGTGTCCAGCCGCCAGGAGCTTCGTACCCTTCGACTAGAGAGCTCCATTGTTCAATAGTTTGAAATCCATTTTTTGAACCTTTTACAATATGCTTCATACATATTTCCAAACAAGGAGGCCCGTGAGAGGCATTTCGAGGAGGATTTTCATCCAGAGATCTAGGGCCAGGTCACAACATTTATGGAGAAGACATATCTCGAGGTGTTGGCGAGGGTATATGTTGTCGAGAGGATTTTGGCCAGGACTGGATAATAATGGGAGGGGACTCCTAATGATTCCTCATGAAGCAGAGCTGTGGCCCGGGGATCTCAGTTTTCAGTCTAGAAGAGCTTATGTTCAGCAGGGGGTAGGTCCTAACCCTTCACATCTAGTTTCTCCAGAGGCAGTAACTTCTAGGCCTATGCCATAGGATTAGGATCTTGTTTTTCTTATTATGGTCCTGATAATAAGCAGTGTGAGTGCTCGACCTTTCAGAGCAGTCATCATACACTAGGTTCTATGCTCCAGGTTCCTCTATTGAGGCAGTTCATTCCGAGGCAGTAGAAGCAGTTTGCACCATATTTAGATCAGCAGAAGGTAAATGGGGCAGGTAGAGGACAACCCCATGACACACCCCATCCTCAATTAGTAGTGTAAGACTATGTTGGTGGTATTCATTAGGGTCAGAGAGGCTGTTGAGTTCTTCAGAGGTTCAACAATTGGCGTTTCCTAGGGTCGTAGAAGAGTACCCTTATGTCTTTCTAGAAGAGGTAGAAACTTTACCCCCTCAGTGAGAGATCATGTTTTGGATCGAGCTATAAATTTGAGAGTCTCCAATCTCTATTTATGTATATAATTTGGCCCCTTATGAGTTACGAGACACACGTATAAAGCTTGATGGTCTGTTACAGTGCAGTTTTGTTTGTCCATGTGTGTCACCATGTGGTGCATCAGTTTTGATTGTGATTAAGGCTGATGGACGTTTACGGTTGTGTGTCGATTATCGTCAGTTAAACAAAGTGAAAATAAGGAATATATTACTCTTCCACAGATTGATTATTTATTCGATCAACTGAAGGCATCATGTTGGTTCTCAAAGATCAACTTGCGGTCAGGATATCATCAGAATCGTGTAAATGATGAGGATATCCCGAAGACTGCTTTTTGTTGTCATAATGGCCATTATGAGTCCTTTGTAATGACGTTCCACATGACGAATGCTTTAGATGTGTTCAAGGGATTGATGAATGCTGTGTTCCATGAGATCCTGGAAAAGTTCATGGTGGGAATCATTGACGAAATCCTTGTGTACTCTACCTTTGAGGAGGAGCATGAAGAGCATCTACACACCGTTTTGAGAGTTCATCTTCAACATCGGCTATTTGGGAAGTAGACTAAGTGTGAGTATTGGGATTGAGATGTACATTTCATGGGTCATGTTGTGTCCCAAAAGGGAGTAGTTATGAATCCATCCAAGATAGAAGTAGTTGTGTCTGGGGAAACACCCAAGACAATGTCACAGGTGTGATATTTCCTTGGACTCCCATGCTATTACTGGAGGTTCATAGCTAATTTCTCATGAGTTGGGACTCCTATGATAGATTTAACTAGGAATTATCTGGAATTAATATGGACTGATCAGTGTTAGGAAGCTTTTGAATATCTAACAATGAAGTTTGTAAGTGCTCCAGTTCTTTGTCTTCCAGCAGATGGAGTTCAATATGATGTTTTCTACGATGGTTCGAATCTGGGGTTAGTTTGTGTTCCAATGCAGTAGAGGTCAGTTGATTCTTATGGGTCTTGGAATTTTCATCCCCTTGAACGTAACTATGCCACCAATGATCTTGAGTTGGCAGCCGTGGTGTTTTTTGTGATGTTGTGGAGACATTACATCATTGGTGAGCACTTTTTGGTTTTCATCGACCATAAGAGTTTGAGGTATATTTTCTCCCAGTGTGACTTGAACTTAATAAAGTGTTAATGGATGGAGTTATTATGATAATAATACTTCAAGATATCATATACGACTTGAAAGGGGAATGTTATAGCTGATGCGCTGAGTCAAAAGTTACGTAGTGATGTTGTGCGTGAATCCAGTGATTCCTTGAGTGTATTGGAAGAATAGTCATCATTACATCATTATATGGGAGAAGTTGGGGGTATATTTTGTCATTTCTAGATAATGGTGCATTCATCTCTTGTGAAGTAGAAAGAAGTGTCCCCATTGGGGAATCTAGAGGTGGAGGTCTAGAGAGACTGAGTTGTTTGTAGTGAGGACCCTGATGGGTGTTCTGAGGATGAACAACACCGACTGTTGTATCATGGAAGGATTTTTGTTCCTTTGACAATGCATGAGAAGGTTCTCATAGAGTTTCATAGTTCACCATTAGCGGTGAATCCTGGCTTGAAAAAGATGCACCGAGCCTTGAGGATCCAGTTTTTGTGGCATGGGATGAAGCTTTCAGTTGCAGAGTTTGTGTATTGATTTTTGGTCTTCCAAAAGGTGAAGGCTGAACACCGTGTTCTGTGTGGTTTTCTCCAGCCATTAGAGATTCCTCAGTGGATTCTGGAGGACATCTCAATGGACATTGTTACTGGTTTACCTCGAGCTCTGGGAGGAAATGACGCTATTTGGGTGGAAATGGATCATTTAACAAAATCATCCCACTTCATAGTGATCTAGGAATTGATCTCGGAGGATGTTCTGTCAAGGCAGTATCTAGAGGAGGTGGTGAGACTTCATGGAGTCACAAGGACGATCATTTTTTATCAAGATCCTCCTTTTACCTCCAGGGTGTGGAGAGGTCTCCCACTTGCATTTTGGTCTCAGCTATTCCTTAGAAATGCTTTTCATCCTCAAGCTGATGGTTAGACAGAGCGAACCATCCAGACCCATGATGTCATGTTACTCTCTTGTGTTATTTTTTTGGAGGTTCATTGATTCGGAACATACCCTTGGTGGAATTCTCATACAATAATAGTTTTCAATCCACCATCAGTATGTCTCCATTTGAAGCCTTGTATGGTTTTCCTTGCTGTTCTCCATTGCGCTGGACTGGGGTCGGAGACAGGAACTAGTGTAGAATACAACAGAGATGGTTCAGGTGATTCGTGAGAGGATGTAGATAGAGAAAGATTTTCAGAAATCATATGTTGATCAAAGAATGATACCCTTAGAGTTTAATTTTGGGGATGATGTGTTTCTGAAGGCGACTCCCCATCATGGGCACCAAAGGTTTGGTCCTTTGAGTAAGCTTTCTCGCCAATGTGTTGGGCCTTTCAAGGTATTAGCTCTTGTTGGAGCTATGGTGTATCGATTAGCCCGTCCCCCACAGATGAGTCAGATACATGATATTTTCCAAGTATCACCACTCTGTCGTTATCTTCATGATGACCCTTACATAATCGATTGGGGAGAGATCGATGTTGAGGATGATGCAACCTTTGAAGAGAGACCTATGGAGATCCAAGACTATAAAGAGAAGGTGTTTTGAGGGCGTTCTATCTTCTTGGTTTGTGTCTTTTGGCGGCATGGTTTCATGGAGGGGAGCACATGGGAACACGAGTCATAGTTATATCCTCAGTAACCAGAGTTGTTTGATGTTTAATTATTATCATGTAACGGTGTCCCCTTTGTCATTATACCGTTTATGTTTATATTATGAATTTCGTTTGTTGCTTCTTGTGGATTTCTCTATTTTGAGAGGTATCTCGATGGGTGGTTGTCCAGACCCCGTTTCATTTTCCCTTTAGGTGGGATTTGAATTCTCAAGGATGATAATGTTTTGAGAAATAACTTATGTAATAGCCCAGACCTCTCTGGTCCATTCCATTATGAAAATATAGTCTTTGAGGTGTTCCCTGAGATCACGGTGACTTATCCCCAACACTTTTTCAAATTTCCAATTCTATGAAAAGTACAATCGGTGAACAATTATTTTGGTAACCTCTAATGGTAACCTCTCTTTCCTTTATGAAATTTCCAATTCTATGAACAATTCCATCAGTGAAAAGTTCTATCGAAAACCTCTAACAGTAACCACTCTTTCCTTTTCCAAATTTCCAATTCTATGAACAGTTCTATCAGTGAACAGTTCTATTGGTAACCTCTAACAATAACCTCTCTTCCATTTTCGAAATTTTAAATTCTATGAAGAGTTTCATCTGTGAACAGTTCTATTGGTTACCTCTAATGGTAACCTCTATTCTGTTTGCCAAATTTCCAATTCTATGAATAGTTCCATCAATGAGAAGATCAATCAGAAACCTCTCTTTCCTTTTCTAAATTTACAGTTCTATGAACAATTCCATCGGTGAACATCACTATCGGTAACCTCTCTTTCCTTTTCCAAATTTCCATTTCTATGAATAGTTCAATCGGTGAATAGTTCTATTGGTAACCTCTAACAGTAACCTGTTTTTTACTTTGCCAAATTTTTTGTTCTGTGAATTGTGTTTACAGAACAAAAGGTGTATAGTGATTCCATGACGGTAGGTGTACAGTGTTTCCAGAACGGTAGGTGTTCACTTTTCTATCAGTGAGGCTCTAACGGTGAGGTTCATGAATAGTGTTTTATCGGTGGGGTTCTTGAACAGGGTTCTATCGGTGAGGTTCTTATGGTGAGGTTCATGAATAGTGTTCTATCAGTGAGGTTCATAAATAGTGTTCTATCAGTGACGTTCTAACATTGAGGTTCATGACTAGGGTTTTTCTTTGTAAAAATTTTGAGTTCGTGAATAGTGTTTCCAATTTCCTACAGTTTCGAACCTTTAGCAATTTCCATTGATGTAAAATGCATTTAAACCACCTTTTAAGGACTCCAAGGCCAATTTAATGAACATAACATCAACATGATTTATTCCTAAGGCTCAGTATGTTTTTACTTGGTCAAACTGCATGGTTTAATACGATCAGCTTTAATGGGAAATTAGGTGTATCTTAAACTGCTGCTCCGTTAAATCTTCTAAAGGGATGGGATATCTTCCTCCCTAATTCTTCCTCTTTGTTCACAGTTATGAGATGATAGAACCTTTCATTCTATTCTTTATGAGTAGCATAATAGAACTTATTCCTAGGATTAGTGCCGAGATGTTTTTGATGCAACCAAGCATTATCGATCCATCTTTGATATAAAGTATGTTTTATCATCATTCATTTGGGTTTCATCTTCTATTGTTTCTCCTTTTCATTTTATAGAATGTAATCTCCTTACTTTAAAGGTTGTTTTCTTGGGGTTTGGTTTGTGCGGTCGTACCATGGCATCCACGGGTGGATGCAAATCTCGCGAGAGGAGGATCGTGGCCCGTTGTGTGGATAAAGAACGTCAATAACTATTTGAGGTATGGGATTAGTTTATTCATTTTACTTTTATTTGAAATAGTATTATTATCATGTTTTATCCCACTAGATGAAAATGGAATTGACATATTAAATATTTGAACCTGATAAATAAATTGATATCAATCGTATGTTATTGCCTCTTTTTTGTAGATAGTGTTATGTCTATAATTTCTACTTATATTTGATCGTTCTTAATGGAAATTGGTAAAGAAAGTAAACAATAAGTAATTGATAATAGTTCAACTAAAGATAAAGAGGCATGTAAATGAATCTGGTTATTCATGTTGTAATTTTGAAGTTAATCTAAATGGTGTAATAAGCATGTATAATTTTTTGTGATAGATTACTATTTAGGTTTCCCAAATGTGGAACCTACATATAATAAATCTATTAATTCAAAATGGATTATTTGTTTGATAATTCCTTGAAGGATTCTGAGTTACCCTTTTGATTGTCAAAGGGAGAAGATCCCAATAGTTAAGATGTCAGTTTTCACGTTTCCAGTGTTGTGATGTGAGCATGGAGGGATGATGTGATATGTGGGGGCAAGGAGAACTTTGGTTGTGGCAACAGATGATGCCTAGAGTGGCGAGATGCATTAGTTTATGCATGTGGGTTTCGTGGAGGACACTAGAGATGATGAAACAGGATGGATGTGATTGATGGATACTTGATGTCTCTTTTTGGTTGCTTATATATTTTACTTTTCCCCCACTGCCTAAGGTAGCTGGTCTTGCTTACCCTTCTTCCGAAAGAGGTGATGATGCGCGGGGTATGCCACGTACTTTTTGGTTTTAGCTTCTCCATGAAGGATGTGTCTACGCTCTTGCTATATGCGGTGAAGGCTCGACGGGTAGTACATATACTCACCGTGTTAATCCCCCTTGTGTTTAGTTGCATAGATTGTTTTTCTTGAATTCCTAGGAATATGGGAAAGTAATTCTATAATGAAGAATTGAAAAATTTATGTTAACCCATGGGATTGGAGTTTTCTAGAACATAATGATGAGGTTGTAATTTTAAAGGGACAGTGGACTTTGGGTGTGATGCGAATGAAATTTAATGTGGAACTATTATCAGTTAACTAATGTTTAAAGACTTAAATAAAGTAATGTTCAACTAATAAAAAGGTAATGAAAAAATATATTAATGTTCTTTAAATGGTTGTGTGCTTATAGGATACCTAGTCTTAGAATTAGCAGCGCGGAGTCCGAGAGTTGTTAGCTGCAGTTGAGTCTAATGCAAGGTTATGACCATAGTGTGGCTGTAAGATATACTTTATTCTATACTTTTTGTGTTTCTATATCCTACTCCACTCAGTCATTAAGGGAAACTGACACCCTGGGGATTCAGAGCCCTTGGGGTGTTTTCCCAAACATTCTGGTGGGAGGATGGATGGCTGACTACCCCCTTTGGCCCCACTCTCTTCTATTTGTAGTTACTTATGCTGGTAGGCACAATGGTTAGTTTTCTTTATATATGTCTGTAGAGGGATGTAATGGCTTGTGGTTATTCACACACCTATATTTTGGATATAGTATCCTATGGACTAATATATGTGTAACGTGTATAGGCTGTGATGGCTTGGGGATCCTTACTCCATGTATGGGCTATAATGGCTTGAGGTATAATATCCGACTTATGATACACGTTATGCGAGCTGTGGTGGATCCTGATAACTACCCGGTTACTTTCTTGCGTGGACATTGTCGTTTTTTTGCACGAGTTTCATATTGTGAGGCTTCGCCTAGGTATCTATGGGGAAGACTTTTTGGAGAGAGATTCTTAGGGTGTATGATGTTGGGGAAAAGAGGCAAACTATTGGGGAAGTAGTAGCAGGGTACCCTTTATATTCTTTATTACACGATATATTCTTCTATGTGTTACTTGGTTAGAGTAGCCATGGAGAGGTTTGGAAATTAGAATACCTGTTTTGGTGACGAGTTATTTTCACTTGTTGTTCTCTTTACACTATTGAAAAAATGGGTAATAGCGACGGGGTATTTGCGACGGGCAACTATTCCCATCGTAAATAATATGTTATTTGCGACGGGTTTTTTTACCCGTCGCAAATAGTTTGGCGCGAAATGCGCGCCAAACCGCATGAGGGTTATTGGCGACGGGGTTCTATCCTCATCACAAATAACTGGCAGCGGTTAAAGTCTATTTGCGACGGGACTGCAGTCCCGTTGCAAATACCCCAGTGGCAGGGGTTATTTGCGACGGGGCCCGTCGCAAATAACCGTTTTAATGCCGCCAATAATTAAATGCATTCAGGGTAATTTGCGACTGGACCCGTCGCAAATATCGTTATTTGCGACGGGATTTCCGTCGCAAAAAAGCTCGTCGCAATTAATCTAACCTATAAATACTGCCAACCATTACAGTTTTCTCACTCTCAACTCTCAACCATTCCTATTTTTTCGCTCTGATTCTTTTACGATTTTCAGTCGTAATTTTTTTTTTCCGACTTCGAAAATTCAGTTGGTGGTGTTGTACAATTCCAGCGGCTCGACATTGACATCAAGTTTAAGGTTTTTATCTGAATTTTAATTTAATATTTATTTTATTTTTTTAGTTTAAATTATTAGGTTTTTTTTCTGATTTCTAATTAGAAATAATTATGAATAAGTATTAATAATTAACAGTAATTAGAGATAATTAAACACTGATTAATTTAAAATAGTTATCTGTAATTACAATTAATTAGCAGTAATTATGAAAAATTAAAATTAATTTGAATTAATTAATATTAATTAGAAATAATTAACATTAATTAGTAATAATTTATAATAATTACCAATAATAAGTAATAATTACTAATAATTAGTAATAATTACTAATAATTCCCAATATTCAATAATTTTCATTATTTGTCAATATTTGTTAATATTTTTTTTCCAATAATTACCAATATTTACCATGAATTCCAAATAATTGTCAACATTTACCAATAATTAGAAATAATTACCAATTATTAGGAATAATTACCAATAATTAGGAATAATTACCAATAATTAAGATTAATTACCAATAATTAGGAATAATTACCAATAATTAGTAATAATTACCAATAATTCGGAATAATTACAAATAATTACCAATAATTTCAAATAATTAGTAATAATTCGTAATGATTACCAATAATTAGTAATAATTACCAATAATTACCAATAATTACCAATAATTAGTAATAATTTCAATAATTAGTAATAATTACCAATAATTTGTAATAATTACCAATAATTAGTAATAATTATTAATAATTACCAATAATTAGGAATAATTAGTAATAATTCGTAATAATTACCAATAATTAGTAATAATTACCAATAATTCATAATAATTACCATTAATTATTAATAATTAGTAATAATTAGTAATAATTAGTAATAATTAGTAATAATTACCAATAAATAGTAATAATTATTAATAATTCGTAATAATTAGTAATAATTTCCAATAATTAGTAATAATTTCCAATAATTAGTAATAATTACCAATAATCAGTATCAATTTTCAATAATTAGTAATAATTTCCAATAATTAGTAATAATTTCCAATAATTAGTAATAATTTCCAATAATTAGTAATAATTTAAAATAATTAGTAATAATTAGTAATAATTTCCAATAATTAGTAATAATTTCCAATAAATAGTAATAATTTCCAATAATTAGTAATAATTTCCAATAATTAGTAATAATTTCCCATAATTAGGAATAATTAGTAATAATTACCAATAATTAGGAATAATTAGTGATAATTATTAATAATTACCAATAATAAGTAATAATTACCAATAATTCGTAATAATTACCAATAATTCGTAATAATTACCAATAATTACTAATAATTAGAAATAATTAGTAATAATTAGTAATAATTACTAATAATTACTATTCATTACCAATAATTATCAATAATTAGTAATAATTACCATTAATTACCAGTAATTAGTAATAATTGCCCATAATTTCCGATAATTAGTAATAATTACCAATAATTACCAATAATTAGTAATAGTTAGTAATAATTATCACTAATTAATAATAATTCGTAATAATTATCACTAATTACCAATAATTAGTAATACTTAGAAATAATTACCAATAATTAGTAATAATTACCAATAATTACCAATAATTAGTAATAATTAGTAATAATTATCACTAATTAGTAATAATTCGTAATGATTATCACTAATTACCAATAATTAGTAATAATGAGTAATAATTAGTAATAATTACCAATAATTACCAATAATTACCAATAATTCCAATAATTAGTAATAATTACCAATAATTAGTAATAATTACCAATAATTTGCAATAATTCGTAATAATTAGGAATAATTACCAATAATTAGGAATAATTCGTAATAATTAGTAATAATTACCAATAATTAGTAATAATTATCAATAATAAGTAATAATTTCAATAATTACCAATAATTAGTAATAATTACCAATAATTAGTAATAATTACCAATAATTACCAATAATTACCAATAATTAGTAATAATTAACAATAATTAGTAATAATTACCAATAATTAGTAATAATTACCAATAATTAGTAATAATTACCAATAATTCGTAATAATTACCAATAATTAGTAATAATTACCAATAATTAATAATTAGTAATAATTACCAATAATTAGTAACAATTACCAATAATTAGTAATAATTAGTAATAATTAGTAATAATTATCAATAATTAGGAATAATTAGTAATAGTTTCCAATAAATACCAATAATTAGTAATAATTAGTAATAATTAGCAATAATTACCAATAATTAGCAATAATTAGTAATAATTACCAATAATTAGTAATAATTACCAATAATTACCAATAATTAGTAATAATTACCTATAATTACCCACAATTAGTAATAATTATCAATAATTACCAATAATTAGTAGTAATTAGTACTAATTATCACTAATTACCAATAATTAGTAATAATTAGTAATAATTACCAATAATTAGTAATAATTAGAGATAATTACCAATAATTAGCAATAATAAGTAATAATTACCAATAATTCGTAATAATTACCAATAATTACCATTAATTAGTAATAATTACCAATAATTACCCATAATTAGTAATAATTACCAATAATTAGTAATAATTAGTAATAATTATCACTAATTACCAATAATTAGTAATAATTAGTAAAAATTACCAATAATTAGTTATAATTAGAAATAATTACAAATAATTACCAATAATTAGTAACAATTAATAATAATTAGCAATAATTAGTAACAATTATTAATAATTAGCAATAATTAGTAAAAATTAATAATAATTACAAATAATAAGTAATAATTAGTAATAATTACCAATAATTATGAATAATTACCAATAATTAGGAATAATTATCAATAATTACTAATAATTAACAATAATTAGTAATAATTACCAATAATTACCAATAATTACCAATATTTACCAATATTTACCAATATTTTCCAACATTTACCAATATTTACCAATAATTACCAATAATTACCAATATTTACCAACGTTTACCAACATTTACCAATATTTACCAATATTTACCAATATTTACCAATAATTACCAATAATTACCAATAATTATCAATATTTACCAATAATTAGGAGTAATAACATTATTACATTATTAGTATATATTATTATTAATATTAAAATAATATAATTTTCTATATTATATAAAATTCTCCTTTTATCTATGTGTTTTCTCTCTCCACATGTAATATTTGCATTCTTTTTCAAAATTATCAACCTACTCACCAATGGAGAGGTGAAAGTGAATGCAAATATTACATGTGGAGATAGAATGTTAAACACACAGATGAAAAGAGAATTGTATATAATATAGAAAAGTATATTATTTTAATATTAATAATAAAATATACTAATAATGTAATAATGTTTTTATTATATAATTAATATTTAGGGAAAAATAATATTACTATTTTTAGAATAATAAAAATTTTATATAATATTAAAATTATCAATATTTGTAACATGTTTTGCTTTATTCTCAACATATTCAATTCTTAAAGGGTCAATTTTTAGGTCTATCTCAATAAAATTTTTACGTCAGTCGTGTTTGATGTAAACTCTATAATTATCCTTTCTTGAGTGTTTTTTCTAACAAATTATTCAAAACCAGTAATACTTTTATATTTTATAGAAAAATATGGAACAACGAGGTCGTCAAAAATCATTATTAGATGACATCATATGGATAAATCAACGTAGAAATCCAAACGGTTTTGGTTTAAATCCAGTATATATAGAGGGTGTGGATAATTTTTTATCATTTGCGGGAACAAATCCAGAATTTGTTTCAGAAGGAAAAATAAAATGCCCTTGTAGAAAATGTGCATTGAGAACGTTTGACACGTTTGACAAAGTGGGGGGACATCTCTTGCGTTTTGGTTTTCAACCAGATTATGTTTTTTGGTATCAACATGGTGAATATAGTTCCAAAGTAGGTGATACCAACTTGATTCCGGATCCATCCCGGTTTCAAGATTTAGTACATGATGTTGCAGGTTCATCTGTTCAACATACAGAAACTCTGGCTCATATCGCTTCAAATCCTGAGTTGGTATCGTCTGAATTTTATGAGTTGTTGAGGTCTACTAAGGATGCATTATATCATGGCTGCAAGATGAGCAAATTAGAAGCTGTTGAAAATTTTATGGCTATCAAATCAGATAACGGAATGGCAAACACCTGTTTTGAACAGATATTTTCTTTGCTTAAAACACTGTTACCTGAAGGAAATGTTTTGCCTGCAAATTACAATGAGAGTAAGAGGCTGGTTCGAAATTTGGGACTTACTTGTCAGAAGATTCATGCATGTTCAAATGACTGCATTTTATATTCTGGGGAAAATGAGTCGTTGGATAGTTGTCCCACATGTGGGAAACTGATATATAAAGAATGGAAACATGGGAAATCAAGTTTGATTCCTGTAAAACAGTTGAGATATTTTACGCTTACATCCAGACTTTAGTGTTTATTCATGTCTAAGAATACAGCGACAATGATGTCATGGCATAAAGTGAATATTTCAACTGATAAAATATTGGATCATCTAGCCGATGGTGATTCATGGAAAAAATTTGATAGAGTGCATCCATTTGTTGCTTTAGAAGCTAGAAATGTTCGACTGGGCCTTTCTACTGATGGTTTTTGTCCGTTTGGATCTTATGGTAGTCAATATTCATGTTGGCATGTTTTTTTATCTCCGTACAATTTACCTCCATGGATGTTGATGAAGGAGCCATATATCTTTTTGACTTTACAAATTCCAGGACATCTGAAGAAGAACATTGATGTTTATTTGAATCCATTGATTTATGAGTTAAGTTTATTGTGGATTACTGGTGTTAGTACATATGATGTTGCTACGAAACAAAATTTCATACTGAGAGCAGCATTGATGTGGACAATTAGTGACTTCCTGGCTTATGGGATGTTATCGGGCTTGAGTACACATGGTCAGAAATGTTGACCTTATTTTATGGGAGAGAACAAAGTATTTATGCTCATTCATAGAAAGAAACCTTGTTATTTTGACTGTCATCACAGATTTCTTCCAGCTGATCATCCTTTTCGCAGAAACAGATCTCATTTCCGAAAAGGAACAGTTGAAAGGGATGAACCTCCAAAAATGCTATCAGGTTTGGAGTTAAAATAAGTTGTATTTTCATTACCTCCGATCACTTTTGGTCCCACAATAAACCAACAGAAAATTTCTATCTTTGGGAAAGAACACAATTCGATTAAACGTAGCATATTTTGGGATTTTCCATATTGGTCTGATTTGTTGGTCCGCCACATGTTGGATGTCATGAATATTGAGAAGAACTATTTTGATAATTTGTTTCATACAGTTTTGGATATGCCAAGAAAGAGAAAAGACAATGTAAATGCATGTTTAGATCTTTCCGAAATTTGCAGGCGTCCAGAACTGGAACTGTTTGAGAATGTTAGAACAGAAAGGTTACTGAATCCAAAAGTAGCTTATACACTGTCTAAAGAAAACCATTTATTATTTTGTCAGTGGATTGCAGATTTGAGACTTCCAGATGGCTGTATTTCCAATTTTGGACGATGTGTAAAGAATGGTCATATTACAGGATTAAAAAGTCATGATTGTCATGTTATAATGGAAACTCATCTACCCATTGGATTAAGAGGCATGTTGAATTCTGTGATTCGGGATTCCATAACAGACATGTCTCATTTTTTTTGGGAAATTTGTGCGGCTACAGTAGATTATGATGCTCTATGAAAACTTGAAGAAGATGTTGTTGTAATTATATGTAAACTGGAAAAAATATTTCCGACGTCTTTCTTCTACTCAATGGAACATTTGATGTTACATTTTCAATATGAAGTAAAATGTTGAGGTCCAGTACAGTTTCGATTGATGTACCCATTTGAAAGATGGATTCAAAAATTGAAAAGAAAAATACGTAACAAAGAATCTGTTGAAAGATCTATTGAAGAAGCTTATTTGCAAGAGGAAATATATTTTTTCTGCTCCCATTATTTTGAATCTGAGTATCATTCAAAACAAAACCGAATGGGACGGAATGAGAGGAATATTGATGAAATCGACAATCAATTATCTATTTTCAACCAGCCAGAGCTTGGTTTTGGTGGAGTTTATGAACGTTGGCTTTCGGATAATGAACATCACAGAGCTCATACGTATGTTCTGCTCAACTGTGAAGAGATGACATCAGTTGTACTGTAAGTGTTTATATTACTTATTCTATAATTTATGTTACAGTAAATACATTTGGTTTTTATAGGTTGTATGATAATCATATCAAGAAACAAATTCCACAAATTACAGCAGCTGCTCTCGAAGAACGCTGACAGAAAAATTTCTCTCAGTGTTTTCAAAAACTGGTAACATAAATTCTTTATCTTTTAGCAACTCATTCAATGTATAGTTTATTATATTGATAATTACTTCACAAATATTCAGGTGTCTCGACATGCTGATAAAATTGACAAACAGCTGTGTATATTGAGTAACCCACCTTCCAAACTTGTTAAAACTTATAATGCATATGTGGTGAATGAATTTCGATTTCACACACATGTATATGGGGAATCAAAAAAACAATGAATAGTGGAGTAAGCTTGAGAGGATCTCATCATCGAGAAAATGAAGTTGACTTTTATGCTATACTTGATGAAATCATTGAACTCTATTATCTTGGACAACATTACATAACCATGTTCAAATGTCGGTGGTTGGATAAAGATAGAGCGTGTGTGTTCATCCGACTCATGGAATCATCGATATTAAATTTAAAAGTGTTCTCGTAGTAAATGAACCATTCTTATTGGATCAACATGCACATCATGTTTATTATTCAAAGTACTGTTCTACATCAAGAGACTTGACTGATTGATGGACTATAATAAAAATCAAAATTCGAGACAATCAGATTAGTCAAAGTGAATGTTCTTTTACTAATGTGCAAAGAATTGAAGTTTTTCAAGAGAGTACTCAAAATACATCTTTTTTACAAAGAGACATGAGTATCGATGACGACACCCCACATTTAAGAGTCTGTGATGACGATGATGTTAATGATGTCACATATGAATTTGAAATGGTAAGAGATGAATCAACTGGAACTCGAATGGATATCGATGATGTTGAGGAGGAATATGAAGATGAAATTGACATATATGAAGATGATGATGAAGATGAACACTGACAGAATATCATGGTAGTTATATACAATAATTACTAATATATATATATATAATAGTAACTATCAATTATTTTCTAACAACATTATCATTTTCTGTTTCAGATGGACGACGAAACATTTCGTGAGTTGGCGGATGCTGACCTGTCTTTCGATGCGGATGAGTTGCTGGCAGAAGACCCTCAGCCTGCAGGCGCTCCAGGGAGTACGCGGAGGGGGTGCGGTCTTGCACGATTGATGATTCCTGACCCCGTCCCCGAGCGACGTCCACGTCTTGGGTTTGATCCACGCACACTGAGGTTGATAACCTGTGTGATAACCTATGGATTTGGATAACATTTCATTAATCTATTCACATAAAAAATGTTTTTATTTTTACAGTTTTCCACATATAGCAGTCAGACAGGGCATAGCTATTTTGCACAACTATTTCTCTCAACCTTGGACCACATGGGAGAAGATTCCCATTGATGTGCAGCAGGCCATGTTCGCCCATTGGATGGTATGTACGTAAATAAATAATTTTTATTTAAAAATTATTATTTCATTTATAACATGATATTTTTTTTATTTGAAGGGTTTATGGTATCCGATCGAGGATACCATGCGTGATGCCATCGACGAGGCATGGTAGGTGGCCATGCGTGATCGCTTTCGTCAGTTTTTGCACAATTTATGAAAATTTTCCACGAAGAATGCATGAGTGTCAGTTTTTGACGAGTCATGTAGAGCACACCGACCAGAGTACATTTCATCCCATGTATGGGACGGATTATGTGCGCACTGGTTGAGTGATGCCTTTCAGAGGAGATCATCAGTGGGGAGGTAGAATCGGGGGAGACAGTGGGTGACTCATCGAGCTAGGAGTCATACTTTCAGTACTCATAGACAACATCTGGTACGTACATTATTTATAAATATTTTATATAACTATAAATATTAACAGTTTATTTGTTATTTTTATAGGCTGTCGAGCACCCCGATATTAGGGAGTACGACGTATATCTGAGGATGTATAGTGATCCTGCTACTGGGGAGCTCAGTGGTGATCGTCAGCGTCACATCGTGGTCAGTATTATTTGTTTTCAAATTTAAAAATTAACTGCATATAATATATTCACAGTTTTAATTATAAATTTCAACTACAGAAGTCATATGAGGCCACAGTGTCACAGACCCGGCCTGAGAGTCAGACCGAGTCATCAGATCAGACCACTGGATGTCAGTTTGATGAGGCGGCCTGGATGCATCCCACCCAGTATGCCTTTGAGAAGGGCCGGGTAGTTGGTATTAGCTCTTGACTGACTCCCGGAGATTATTATGGCAGTGTTGCGATGTCGGCATCCAGCTCAAGAAGAGCTTGTGCATCTTCTTCTACTACACAGTATGGGGGTCAATTGCGATCTCAGACTGCATTGATAGAGAGTCTCCGACAGGAGTAGGAGCAGATGCGTCAGTAGTAGCAGCAACATGAGGAGGAGCGTTGACGCCAACAGCAGCTGTACGAGGAGCAGATGAGTCGGTGGCAGCATCAGCACCAGGAGCAGATGGAGTACAAGCGCCGACTCACACATGCTTTATGGATGGAGTTTCCTCCACTAGCATCTACAGATCCCCCCTCCCCCTCCCCCCTCCTTCAGATTAGAGTTTGTTTTTATGTTATAAAGTTTTTTAAATCAATATATGAATTTTTTTTCTATTCGTAGTTTCAGTCTCATTATAAAATATTAATAATATTATATTTTGAAATAACAATATTAATATGAATAATAATATTATTTATATTTTATAATATTAAATTATATATATATATTAAAATTTTATAATATTATAATTTAATTATATATTTTTGTAATATTTGGATTATTTTAATATTTGAATGTAAAATAATTCTATTATTTTTATATTAATTAAAATAATTTATTAATAATTTTTTATTTATGAAATATAATTCTAATATTATTATATTAATTAAAATCATTTATTAATATTCTATTATTTTTTATTTTGAATTATAATTCTATTATTATTATATTAATTAAAATAATATATTAATAATTTATTATTTTTATTTGTGAATTATAATTCTATTATTATATTAATTAAAATCATTTATTATTATTTTTTTATTTCTTTATTTTTGAATTATAATTCTATTATTATTATATTAATTAATATAATTTATTAATAATTTATTAATAATTTATTATTTTTATTTGTGCATTATAATTCGTTTATTATATTAATTAAAATCATTTATTAATAATTTTTTATTTTTGAATTATAATTGGATTATTATTATATTAATTAAAATAATTTATTAATAATTTATTAATAATTTATTTTTTTATATTATTTGCGACGGGATACTATGCCCGACGAAAATAGTATTATTATTATATTCATTAAAATAATTTTTTTTATTTTTTTTATTTTTTAAAAAAATAAATGCGACGGGCCCGTCGCAATTAGTATTTGCGACGGGCCGGTCGCAAATACTATTTTAAAAAGTTTTTTACAAATATACGGACAAATATTTGTGACGGTAAGGATCTCCGTCGCAAATAATACCTTTAGCGATGGGCCCATCACAAATAATTGTTGTTGCGACGCCGTTTTCCGCAACGGGCTATTTGCGATGGGGCCCGTCGCAAAAACCTATTAGCGACGTGATCCCGACGCAAATACCCCATCGCAAATGCCATTATTTCTAGTAGTGTTAATTTAGTATGCATTCTTTATGTTTTCTTAAGAGGTTTTGGGGAGGATCCAAATGAGTATACTATTATACCAACCTTATGTATATTTAATCCATTTGGCAGGTCATTTGTAGAAGGTTGGAGATCAAGCTAGTTTCTACTAGCATGGGGTTGCATGAGCTGTTCGGGCTTGTGGTTGCTGCTATTTTTTTCTTTTGGGTAATTGCACTTTTCCACTTCGAGTTGCAGTACTTTTTCATGAACTAACATATGTTCACTTGGGTTTTCTTTTATATTTTAGTTTAATTTTGTCGTAGGTTGGTGTCTATCTTATATCTCTCTTCTACATGTTTTCTCATAGAGGGTAATGCCACCCATTTGTGTGTTTACTATACCCCCAATTCTATTCGCCAACCCAGGGCCTACAAAAGGCGGGACTCAGGGGTTATTATATCTCTTCTCACATTTTTGGCCCTGGAGGGGTACACTTTTTGTGGAATGGGTAATGAAAAATGTAATATTTATAGATCTAAAATGTTATATATCATTTTTTTCTTGCATATTTAAAAACATAAAGATTACAAGGTCATTTTTATACATGTAGACTATCACTTCACAATGATATGTGACTCTCTTTTAATTTAAACCCCATGTTGATGATATGCATAAATTCATATATGGAAATAATATTATATTATGATCATTCAGTGATGAAAAAATATAACTTACAACATTTAAATAATTATTTTTAAAAAAAGGAAACGTTGTAAGTGGGTATGAATGGCCTACCGCCTATATGATCATAATATAATTATTTTATCAAAAAAATATTTCATTTATGGTATTAAAAGTATAATATATATATATGAAAATTATATCATGATTATTATTCTATATATTATGTAACTATACAATATGAACATGAAATGGAGTATTGATAACATAACATGATAGAGAAAATAAAAAGAAAATAACACTCGAAACAGTGAAAATAATGAATGATTATTAGGGAAAGGGTGAAAATATTTTATAAAGGGATCTTGTATTTGGTTATATTTGTTAATATGGTTCTATCTTAATTTAATAATTTTTTTAAAACAACAATATATGATGTTAAATCATGATCATAAAAAAGGAAGCATGATGTAAGGGACTTCGTCTCAATTTCCCATCATTAATGTATATTTTCATGTTATGAACATAATTTATTTCAACTGGTATATGTACTAACCCTTTGTCATGTAATATCATGATTATTTTACTACACATGGTATTTTATGTTTCATTTTGGAATTTTTCAATCAATGGTATTTGAAATGAACATTAAAACGTGGTAATGTATTTCATAACTCAATATATTTTCATTGGTTTATATTACCACTTCACAATATTTGACATTCATATGAAATTTGTTTAATGATTTTTGAATATGTTATTCTTTTTTTCTAATTTCTACAGGTATAGAAATTTAATACAAAAAATCAATTCATTGATTATTTATCACTTCAATTTTATAACCAATTTATGGGTTTATATCAAAATCTAATTTTAATCGTGAATATTTATACATGAATTTACATTCAAGGTAATTAATTGGTAGTATTCAAATAAATCCAAATAATTTTATTCTACAATATTTATTCATGATGTTTTAGGTAATCATACCATTCTCCACTGTTTTGTACATAATGTCTTTGATAAAATATTTTTAATAAATATTACATCATTTTTTTCTTTAGTCAGAAATCAAATTTCTTATATAAAACCATATTTTATATACACATTTTCAAAATAATTTTAAACATTTTGTAATTATTTATTCATTAACTGTTAACCAAATTTGAAAATGTATAAAATTTTTCATAATGTAATATTCATTCCATTTACAAAACAAGGATTGTTTGGATATTATAAAAAATGTGTAAGGCATGTTGTTTAAAATATACTCTACATTTAAAGAAATTACTTCCATAATGACAAATAAATGTTTTAATAATTCATTTATATATATAAATTATTTTCTTCACCCTTAAAGGGAATTCACCTATGTGGCCTTTTTGAACCCTACGCACATGGAAACCCCCTCCACCCAAAGTGGTCATTACCCTAAGGTTGCACCCTAGCCAGGGGGGGAGCTGTTGCCAGGTGAGATGGCAGAGCGTCCCAGAGGGTAATGATCTGATTGTGATGGTCTGTCACAACGATCCATCAGAAATTGAACCGCACCTCATTTTCCCCACCCATATGAAACTGGGTGACCCGGCAAGGCGGGTGGATCCTGAGGGAGAGGTTCACCTCGAAAGTAGACTCCCAGGATTCAAACCCTAAACCTCCCAAAGGACGATGTTGAATTTCCACTCACCCTCACCAATGCACCTCCACTGAAATGGCCTTTTATATGTATAAAAGATTATTTTCAAGTAAATTATTTTAATAACATATTAGAATATTTTATTTTTAAAAGGTTATTTTTAAATTGAAACGAATAATTTTCTCATTATATTAAAAGGCATTTTTTTCAATTCGTCTATGACAGCATTCATTTATTTAAAATATACTCCCCTAGGGATATTTGGTGTTGAATCCATCCTTATATATACTCAATATGGTTTATGATTATTTTGGGAATGGAATACATTGGTATTCACAATATTGAATCATTTTTATATTCATTAACATTCTATTAAAATATTCACATACATGTGAAAATTTGAAATTAAATCTCACTTAAATATCTATTTTATTAATCATGTATATTTTTTATACTTATACAATATATTATTTTTAAATACTGTTTTATTTTTTAAAATTTGCATTATTAATTTACGAAAGTATTGAAAAATCTATAATCATTAGTCAATATGTATATTTAACTTCCTAGAACATTGTTCATGAATTAAATTGATCATATGATATGTGATTAATTCATTGGAATAATAGTTATGGGTGGGCCTAGAATTATATATCCCCTCGATGCATAAAAATTATAATGAATTGAATGAGTAATATAAATTTAAATGGGTGTCTACCTATTTTTTTAATCATTTTTTGAATGGTCTTGATGGTAGAGTTATAATAATTCATGAGATTATAATATCAAAATAATAATAATTCCCTTAAACAAGAATTCATTGATTATTATACAATACATTTATGTAATGATATTATCTTTGGATGAATTTTAATATTAGTTTATTGATTTAGTGTAATGTTTTATAAGTTCACACATTTCAATATTAATAATGCGTTATCTTATAATGATAGTTAATTTCATTATATCTAATGTCTATTCAGAAATTTATCATTCATTATAGATTTTACTTATATATTCCTGATAGTTTCCACTTTACATAAACCATTATGGTTATTTGAGATTTGTATTGTTGTTTTATATTCTCATTAATCCATGAAGTTCCTTATTATTTCTATAAAAGTATATGATTAAGGGAATAATATTTTTCTTCAACAATTGTGTTATAATTTTTGTTTTCAAATATAATCTCGGAACCATGTATGTATCTATTTTAAAAAGTCTACTAAACTATTCATTTCTTTAAGATGTGATTCATTTTATCTTATGTCAATGAAACAAATTAGGAAATTGGGAAAATGTTATTGGATTTTGGTCAATATAGTTGGTATTAAATGATGTGCTATAAAAACCATTGGAATTATTACAAGGAAAATATATATTAGAGAATGTATCTCTATAATTTAAATTCAGGATTAGGATATAATAACATCATAATTATTTGGTATGGAAGAGATTATGTGGGTTTCCCATGGAATATATCCCTTTCAAGATACAAAAATTGGACACAGTTCTAGAATAGTCATAACTAGGAGAGGTAACACCCAAAAGGGTGAATTGGGCCTCAAATGATTGTTTCATAGTTCATGACAATATGCATTACTACACATATAGGTTGACTCCTCTAGGAGATATTATTTGGATAAATCAAATTTTATTACATAAAAATATGATATATTTAAATATGTGATGATAATTAATGCACTAGATTAAACATAAGGTAACTGTTATTGAATATAATGTGTCTCAAATGAATGGAATTTATTTATTTTGTAAAAAATAAAGGAATATTTTAATTAATTACCAGCGATAAATGAAGACTATAATGAAGGAATAAAAATTCATTCTAGGGATGCATTTATATTTGTTTTTTAATTGTTGGAATCCAAGAAATTAAACAAGCCAATTTACTCTTCTAATGGTTAAACACTATGCTAGGAAGAACCTCTATTGAAATAATACATATGAAGTATTTATTTATTTTGATTCATGAATTATGTCGTAGAAATATTATACAAATGGTGTCACGTTTATATGATCCGTAAAATATAAATAGAGTGTGTGAAATTTTATAAGAAAATGTTTCTTCATTAACATAATAGTTAGGGATTCCATTATGGGTTTTTGAGTATATGATTCACCATAATTTCCAATTATAAAGAAGTACTATTTTGTATTTATGTTATGGAAGACTACGAAGGTTAAGGATAATTTTAGAGAAATTTATCAAATGAATATGTATTTGAGGAAGTTTTTTTTGAAGAATATTTCCTTTACATTTTATATACATTTATTAATGTCATTGATAACAATTAGGGTTAATATGAACATTAATTTAAATTTAATAATAGACAAATAATATTTTTATATGTGGAAAATATAGTTATATAAAAAACCATAGTAAAAAAGTTAATTTTTTGATTATTTTTATTTAAATGATGTGCTTCATATTCTGTTGGAGAATGTTACATAAATTATATTAATATAGTTTTGTAAATATGAAAAAGTTTATATCTACTAACAACCTATCGTGTTATGTATGGTTGTTGGGTATGAACACACAACTAAAGGACGATGCAGGTTTAACACCTACCACATTCCCACATGAATTATTGGTTAATATGTCATTGTTTTTAGTTAAACGTTTTGATGAATTAATATTCATATTGAACTAGGGGTGACACTATAGATGTTTACATATTAATGTACTATAATGGTTAATATGTTCGAAAAATTTTGGTTTTCGAAAATCGTTAGATAGAGAAGGAAAGTCTTGTAACTATGTTATAAATCTAAAAATTTATTAAAAGTTAATTTTAGTTCTTGAGGATAAAATTAATTTTTTTCTCAGGGAGAATATGATGAAAATAAAATTGATTGAAGGATAACGAAAGGATGAAATTGTTCTTATTAAATAGAAACATATCAAATAATAATATTTTTAAATATTCAAAAACCACAAAAAATTATAAACTCTTAGAAAAGAATAATGAAATTTTTATCATATTAAATGAATATTTCATTTGTCATTTGAAATTTTAAACCATCACATATTTATGGGTTTCAATCCCTTTACAATCAACTGATAATAGACTTTTTAAGACAATTGACTTATATCATTATCTATATTATTTTACGCATTCCTTCAATGTCCACATCATCAAATTACCGTACTATTTTCCTACTTTTGAACATGTTCATTTGTTATTCCTTTTGTATCTTTTACTTCCAATTATCTATTTTTATGAGGATTTTTTATTAACTGTTTTCACAATGTAAGATATAAAAAAAAAATTCAAGTTGTCAATCCCTAGATTACAAAGATTATGCTCATATTTCAAGGACTAAATTTATTTAATGATTAAGGAATGTAACTCCACAAAATTATAAAATAATTTTATTTTATTCAATATATTATGTCATGAAAAAACAAATATTAAAAAACACATGAACTATATTATTTTAAATTTAATCTATTTGATATGTTGTGAAAAAAGAAACCTGGAGTCAAAATTTCATATGATGTAGTATACCTCTGTAACATAGATATTAAATTTATAAGTATGAATAGAATTAAATAAATATTAAAATATATATTGTTAAAATATGACCAAATAATTAATTGGGATTCAATTTATTAGGAATAAAATAATAATCATTTGATCGGAGAAAAATTCTTTTCAAAAAAATAAATTTTTAATAAGATGGTTTTGTCCTTCCTTGAAAATATAATTTAATATATATATTTACTACTTTTAGAAAATATATTTTATAAAATTTCAATTTTTTAAATTATAATACCGTTATTATGAATGAATTAATTTTATGTGTTTTTGGAAAAGATTAAATTTTGGACGAATATTGAAACATTCCGAATTTTAATATAAAACTTCCATTATAATTAAATTATTTATATTTTTAATTTATATTATTCATTGATATAATATAAAAATTAAATTTATTAAAAATAAAGTAAAAAAATTTAGTTCATTTTAATAATTTTTATATTATATTTTGATATAAATATTTATAATCTTATGAAAATTTTCTCTTTGAAAACTCACTTTCTCATCAAATATATGTGAGAAATTTTATGTTAACAGTTCTTCAATTCTGTGAATTAAAATTTTAAAATTGCATAAATTTTTTTAGAAAAATAATAATTCTTATTTTATAATAAGTATAACTTATTTATTCACCCAAATTAAATGTGAACACATTAAAAATTATTTATCATTATGATGGTAGAAATTGTTTTATCATGGGGAATGACTCAAAATATAACAGTTAAATTAAATTAATTTTTTTTATAATATATATTTTCATGAAATATTTAGACACTATCATATCTAATCCTTTATTATACTCTATTATTTACAATTTAATAAGGTAGAAAAAATATGTAGAGATTCCAGTTTTAAAAAATTACTAGTTTGGCACTCACCACCCTCACAAAAGGACACACAGACTCCCACCTTCATCACACTATCCAACTTTTTTGGTTCAAAAAATACCTAGTAAAATAACATAACAGAATTACTTATAACATTTTATAAGACATAAATTTTCCATAATTCAATACATTAATATATTTTGTTTAGAAATCGAGGTGGTGACTCGAGGATGTGTTGATTTTATATATCGATCATTTTTCTTTCATTTCACCCTACACCTACATTAACTATTCTAAAATCATAACAATATAATAAAATTATTATGATCCATATACATATATGTTTTTAGGTTACTTTTATTTCCCACAACCATCCCCTCTTCCATTTAATGGGTTACTAAATCATCATTTCTATTTTCAGTGGACTACCGCCTGTCGAAAATATGCCATTCATTCTTTCATTTACAACTATCACGGTTGTGTATGATGATGGATAAAAGGAATATATATTATATTTATAACATAATTAGTCATCTTGAGTCAATAAATAATATTTAAAATTTTGAAATTCTATTCCATAATGGATATGATAACATTTCTCATGTGCACAACAGGCTACCTATTTGCGGACCAAGGTGATTTGATTTTCTACAATGATTTACATGGAAGATAATAAGGATATCATTTGTAACTATATGTGATATAAATGAAATAATTATAATATTAATTTTATGATAATTATTTTTGAATCATAATATATCAAACACAATTACATGTTTTCAAGCATAATGATGATTACTTCATTTGTGTTAATGTCGATTATCGCCTTCATGAAGCAATGTTACTCTATTTTCTTCACAACACCACATGGATTATAATTTTAAGTATATTTAATGAAATAATAATATATTTTAAAGATTAGATAATTATAAAATATTACTTACCTCATTTTCATAACGATCATTGAAAAATGCAAACGTTACCCTTGATTACATATGGCCCACATTCTCCATGATCGTAACATTTGTCATTTATAAAAACCATCTATAATGTTTGAAATTAAAAGTAATAATTGTAAAACAATATGATAATTATTCAATTATTATTTTTATTTATATGATGTAACTATATATTATTCACAAGAACCATATATTTCAGGGCAATGCACCTATGAGAAAACAATTTAATTAACAGAAAAAATTATAAAAATATTGATAGATTAGTAACAAAAATGTAATATCATGTTATAAAATATCATTATGATGTTATAAATATTAATATGGTTATATTATAATTAAATAAAATGTTTCAAACAACAACACATTTGGTTAAATCATGTTCAACAAAAAATAATCCTGATGTTAGAGACTTTATCTCAATTTTCTATCATTGATCCATATTTTAATAATATTCAAAAAATTAGTATTATATGATGTATACACTACCCTTTGGACATGTAATATTAGGATTAATTAATAATTCATGTAATCTTATGTTTCAATTTTTATTATATCATCAATGTGGATTTGACAGGAAAATTACCAAGTGGTAAATAATTTCCTAAGTTGATTTCTTTTTATTAAGTTTTATTATATCTTTATTGTTTTTGATATTCATTGATTTTATGTGAAATGAAATTTAAATCTCATATATATTATTTTAATCTTATTTATAGTATCTAAATTTGTTACACATAATTGATTAATTTATCAATTCTCATTTAAACATTATGATCATTCTAATAGTATCCTACATAATCTCATTTCAATCAATATTATTTATACATGAATTTCCATTGAAGGAAATAATTTTATAATCTTTTAATAGACCAATTAAATGTATTAACCTATGGAAAATAATTAATTTCTAAATTAATATTAAAATTATTTAACCCTTTGGTACATATAATAATTGAGAAAATATTTTTATGAAAATATGAAATTATTTCTCCATTCATTCAGAAATCTCTTTTTACCCAAAAATCATGTTTTATATAAAAAATTAAAAAAATTAGAATCATAGAGACAATATGTTATTTAAATTTTTCCTCATTGTGAATTTTAACATAATTTTAATAATGAACTATTATTTTTGGGTTCAATACAGGGCCCATTTAGATTTTACAATAAATGTGAATGGAATTAATATTATTACATATTTGTCACATATTTAATTTTATTCTATCATCACCAGTCATGGTTTTATTGATTAATTATATTTTTAAAACATTATTTTAAATGAAAATTAAATTCAAATTTTTTGATAAATTTTTTTAAATTTTCTTTTCTACCTGAAAAAATATTTTCCTTAAGAACGTTTTTAAACTTATTTTCTAAGGTAATTATATTCAAAAATGACAAAATTATATTATTTTATAAATAATAACCTTTGGATATGTTTAATTTATACCATCCTTATCCTTCCTCTTGATGGTTTATGATGATTTTGACTAAGTGAAGTATTACCATTCACATTAATGAATCATTTTTTATTTTCACTTACATTCCATAGATATATTTATTTTTCTATGGCCATTTTACATTACATTATTTGTAAATATCCATTTTATTTATCATGTATATGTTTATTACAAAATATAATATAACATTTTTTCATATTTTTTATACATTTAATATTCATTTTTTGGATAATTGTTTATAAATCCATACTCATTACTCAATATAGATATTTGATGATAACATATATTGGTCGTTAATTAAGTCCATTATTTGGTATATGAATAATGATTTTCATCTATTCTGATAAGAGAGGCTTAGAATTATATATCCCCTTGTTGAATCAGTGATATCATTAGTACAATAAGTATGATATCATTAAATAGGATTCTATATATAGTTTAAAACCATCATGTGAATGGTCATGATTATAGAGGTATATTGATGCCTAAGATCATAGAAAACAATAATAAATCATTTACATATTTTTGAATTTAGTTATTTTTATCCATAATATTTTAATAGTGATATTTTATCCAGATGAATTTCATTCTCAATTTATTGATTAAATTGTACTTGTGTTTATTTTTTTAACATCCAATATTGATGGTTCCTAATATTATCCTGATAGTAAATTTGATTAAATGGAGTCTATGTTTGGTATATAACCTTTACATTTAGATTATTCTTAATGATTCCTGAAAGAATCTTCTGATGTTATGTCTTATTGAGAATTAGAGATCTCATTTAATTTTATTTCATTCAAAGGAATCCATGAGGATTACTATGATTAATATAAAATGATATACTAGAGGGAGTAATGTTTTTCATGAAACAATTGCATTGTAATTTATTTTACTATATTATTTTAGAATCATTTATGTATCTAGTTTACAATGAATATTAAACTAATCAATTTTCGTTCCTGAAATTCCTTATATCATATGTCAATGTAATTATTGAAGTCATCGTCTTTCTGTTACAGGGGTTAGGGTATCTAAATAAAACACCACAATTATTGTTTCACTAATTTTTTTTCTATTTTAAAAATATAATGTTGATAAAATTGATAATGGTATCATAAAAAGGTTTATATAGTGGTTTGAGGATACAACGAACGTCCCATAGTACACACAAACAAAAAAAATGTAATATTTGCAATATTTTTTTGGATAATTTTATTATGGGCATCTCCACTAATAAAAGTAATATGAAACATTGATCAAGGATTTTAGAAGGCCTTCAGATCCTATTATCATATTCCTCACAATTTAGGACTTTGAGGAACTTCCACCACATATTTTTATAATAATCTAACAAATGACTCTAATATGATTACAATTAGGTGAATCATAGATACTATTTAGATGAGATCAAGAATTTGAATAAATATTAAGTATATTGTTTTTTTAATCCTGTATTAATTTATTATCGATGAATACCCTCCAAAAAATGTGTTTTTCCAGGTGAATTTAATCTGCGATATCCTAAATATAATATAATATTGAATGAAAAAAATTCATAATAGAATATTATATACATATATGAAAAGTATAAGCCTTTGTTACTTTCAATACATTTTTTTCTTGCTCTTTTCCTGTCAAAAGGGTAATCTTAAAATAATTGAACATATAATGTATATTTATTATTTGTTATTTTCTATATCATATGGATATTAATTTTTTTATTTTTATAAATTTTCTTCCTATTCTTATGAATGTAATATATATTTGTGACAAAATATTTCTATTTATTATAGTCTACCATTTATGTAATAAATTCTATTAAAAAATCTTCAATTTTTAGTTTGATTTTAGTAAATTTCAATTTTAATCATTCCTTTTGAATAAAATGGTGATTAAAATTGAAAAAAAATTAAATCATCTTTATCAATACTTAACTAAGAATATCTATTTTTATCATTATTTAAAAATATCTAACTATTCACTAATATATCATGACACCTTTTATCAGATAAATTAAAAAGTTTTATTTTTAATGTGAATAATTTTATATCTATAAGTCATAGATTACGATAAATAAAACAATTTTCATGATAGGATGAAAATATTCATTATTATAGAACCCTTTATTTCATTAAAATCCAGTCATCAGGATTTTTGGGTTGTAATCATAATCACTAGTTGATGTTCTTAGTAAAAAATTACTAAATTCCCTCACGATCTCATTATGTTTGTGAACTAATTTCTGAAATAATTATTGAATACAAATCCGAAATCATAATGGTATCATTCACGAAATTTATTTTATCATCATACATAAAAATAAAAATAATAAATTATAGAACACTAATTATTTAAATTAAATAATTCTGAACACATGAGGATTACTTTATATGCATATTGGTTTTCTTATTTGTGTACGTTTTTTCTTCCATGATCATCATCAATATTATTATTTTTATTAAAAAAGAACGAATAAAAATAAGGTGAAAAGCACAACCTAGGGGATAATGGAGGCCAGGAGCATCGCTTCATATCATGTTCTCCGTCTCATGTTTAATTTTAGAAACATGAGAAAGACAATTGGCTCGGTTTCCAGCGTTCACTAGAGAGGCTAAGTAATCTGCTACCTTGTTCTCATCACGCCAAGTATGGGTGACACTAGTGTTAAAATAAGGGAGGGATTCACATTTCTGAATGATGTATAATGTAGACTATGATATGTTACCTTTACCATATAGGTCATCCTTAATAATCATTGAATTGGTATCCACTTGGGAGATGTAAATGTCCCTATACCTGTATATGGAGATTCCTATAAGAACCGTATTGACCTCCGCCTGAAATGAATTTCTACTTCCATAGTGTGTCGTGAAGGCCAATGACACACTACCCCTTGAATCTCAGACCACACCGCCACCAAAAATGACCCCCAACATACTATATCCATTTATAATATGTTTATGACCAACTGTAGGAGGACTCCACCAAACCCATTGCCCTTGTTTCCATGTACTTGACTGGTGGGCCACGACATGAGGAGCATAAAGCATTCGAAGAGTGGGAGCCTACTTCCTATGGAAATCAAGGCCATCCATATTAACCAGGATCGACATTGCTTTGGAAATAATGGATATTCCCGTTGATGTAATCCCCTTAAACTAGTCTAGGATTCTTAAATTCCATAAGCACCAATGACCCATATTAATGATAATATATCTCACCACTATTTCCCTCTCTAAAACGTCTTTCCCCTAGAACCAACACTCCATGAAGGTGAGGAGACATTTTTACATTGGAGGAGTAATCTATTAAATCATTGAAGATGCTTCACACCTGGCGATCCTTGTCCTATTTGAAATAGATATGGACCATAGTATCTTATAATTAATTCACACTAAAATAATAGCATGAGGAAATGTGGATGCTGATTCTTTTAATATTATCATCATTTGTTAGGGCACGGTTTGAGATCCTCCAAGATATGAAGTTGAATTTAGTAGGGATCCTCTAAAACCAAGACATACCATACCAAACACCATGTAGTTCCTGAGGAGAGATTATCCTACAAAAATCCGTCACATTGAACTTACTCGAGGTGGAGGGGGTCAAGACGCACCGATCCAACTCTAATCTCGTGATAATAGAGTAGAAAACTTCATACTGATTGGCATCATGTATTTATCTGAATTATTATGGGTACTTGGTCGCCTCATTGAAGGTGATTATGGGGACTGGGCACCCAAGGTATCCAAGAATCCTTACCAACCAATTGATATACCATAACAGGATGATCCCCTACTCAATAATCCATTGCAAGTGATGGATTATTTTTAGAATAATGATGCCAACAGAGGCCCATAGCGGAGACCCACGCACAAGTGAAAATTAAACATTGACCATGTACATACATAACATCATCTTCCCCTATAATGTTTATTCCTCGATGACCTCCCATGCCATCATCCTCTGCATAAAATGGATAGTGTTCTCCAGGAATTCAATATTGGTCCCTCCCTCTAGAATGGGTCGAGCAATCTTCCCCCAATAACCCCATTTCCTCTTCCCCACTGATGATGCATACCATATTAAATGAGGCAAATGTTTATCAATAGATCTAATAACACCATTTGGTGCATCGGTAGACGAAAGTGTATACAACAGGATAGCAGAGAGGATGCTATTCACAATAGTAATGTGACCACCAAAGGAAAAAAAATGGGTTTTCCAATTGATAATTCCCCCCAAAATCATTCTCACCATGAAGTAAAAATTACTGATGTGAATTCTTCCTAGAGACACGGGGGTACCAAGATACTCCATGGGAAATGAACCATTACTCATACCCAAAATAGAACCCATATCTTCTACACTTATGGAATTGCATGTATGGGACACCTATAAACCTCTCTTTCCTCGGTTTTTTTGTTGTACACTCCAGTGGAAGTATGTACAAATTTTCATGTTAATCCCCTATACAGACCACCTTACCACAATGATGAAGATTATTGTTTCATCGGAAATCATCAAATGTGATATGGGTGGGAGGATCAACCACTTATGGTATGAGAGAACATACTGATTTGATATTAATCTTATAATCATCATTCTTAAGATATCCTAAATCCGAATGAAATTACTCAGGGATAATGGATTGGATTGATGATGTTCTCTAAATGTCTTGAAGAAACCGTGTGTTTGACCCACAAATGAAACATCAATCTCTGCTAAATCAAAACCCCTAAAATTAATATCACATGCCGATCTCGAGAAACCCATATTATTCAGTACCATGTTACTAAATCCCCACTCAATACTATCATACAACTTATTAATATAGAGTTTTATAGCCATATAGTATTCACAATCCATGGTATTAATATCTCTCAGCATCTCTTGTGAGAATTCTATATCTCCATAGATAGAATGATCCTTCCTGAAACCATGTTTTTCTAAAGAGATCCTCCAAGGAAGATACACAAATAATATACCATTAATGATGTACACCAGTATTTTATATAGAAATTTACACATAATAACAGGGTGATAATGATTGTGGGAGGAGGGGTCCATGATATTTAGTATTATGACATGATTTGTGGAAAACACTATCCATAGGAGGCTTCCCCCTCTAAAGAAATACTGGATGGAATTGATGATATCCCCTGTTACCACCTACCAAAATCTCCTTTAGATAGAACTAGGGAAACCATTGGGTCATAAGACACTCTAATGATTGAGGTTCACTTATATTCATGGATCTCCTCCTCCTTCGTATGACCTTCAATAAACCCATTATCCTTATAGGAAACAGGTCTTGTAATACCATTCTAGAAATCATCAACCCTGAAGGATAACCCAATAGCATGTTCCGATTTGATGCAACAAGAATATACTTGAAATATGAAAACACAAAACCCCCCAACCACTTCCATGTCATCGGTGAAGGAGATATCTTATAAAGCTAGATTTAGTTCAAAAACACGCTACCTTTCCATTAAGCATTCAAAGATAAAATAAGTAGTCTTATCGGCCTCCATAATCCATTTTTTTCATGATATTTATCTTGACCTACATTCCTGAAAGGGGACCATAAATGTAAGGGATTTCTTTTACGTAGAGTGATAACGAAAGACAACTTCATCCAAGGCCTCTTCAATAGTATCCTCGAGCCACCTAATGACCTATTTTTGTATATCCATCTCTTGGTAAATAGGTGGAATGCTTCTATCCCATGATTAGAGAGCCTACTTGAGATGCCTCAACATGGAATGAATTGCTAACCAAGAGTGGCCATTGATCAGTTCCTCCAAACTCCTCTTAATTTTCTAGTGATATCCTAGAAATCTCAACCACAAGAACATGAAAATAAAATTTGTTTGTGAGGCCTCCCTCCTCATCAGAGTTAGTAAGAGTGTAGAGTGATCAGATAATCTTTGTTTTACGTGATCAAACTTCACTACAATAAACATAGAATCCACTTCAACATTGGATATGAAATGATTTTTTATGCCATAAAAAAGACTACCACCCCTTCGGTTGTCACACCATGGGTATGGTTCACCTGAAAATACCAAATCCGTTATCCCTTTTTCAGCACTGAACAGAGTGAAGGCCCTTCTATCACTCCATGAGAAATCTCCTCTCCCATTCTTATCATCAAGATTCGTAATGATATTAAAATCGCCACCCATCACCTAATGATAATCCCCTAGGTCAAACGCCTTCATATCTCTCCATAACGTCTCCCTTCTCTATGCATAACAACATCTATATATAAAGGAAACAAAAACAGGGTCCATTCCATAGGACACCCTCATCAGTACTTGTTAGTCCCATGCTTGGATAAGCTCCACTGAAACATCCAAAATCCAGATAATCCAGATGTACGTCTTGATTGGGTTTGCATGCATATATTCATGTAACTTTAAATTATGAGTAAATTCGTTGATATTAATAGAGTTCTGCTAGTTCTCTAGGATCACAACAACCTTAACCGTGTGCTTCTTATCTTGAGTGGAAATGATGTCAATTTTTACTCTCACCCTGACTCCTAGGGAGTTCTAGATAAAGATGGGAATCATGGAAACAATGTATGTCCATCTTTGGTCCCAGGCATCATGCTCTCCTTCATTTGGGAAATAGTTCACTTCTTATCCTACAACATTTCCTACGACATCCTCATTCACACTCCTGAACCAATACCAATAAAACCTAAGGGTTAAGAAGAAAACCGTGAGGATTTATTAGAAACATTCTCACTCACCACCAAAAGAAAATACTAATCCATATAACCAGACATAGAGGGATCTTGAACATTAAATGGGTGTGATACAATAGTTGGAACACAACTTACTAGCAAAATATCCTTAATAGGAGGCTAATAACAATTATTATATTCTTTAACATGAATAACATTTCATTCCAACATCTTGGAACTAGTAAATATGTACCCTCCAAGAATACTGATCTCCTGAACAACATCCTCCTCAGACAACTTCTCATCACAAGAGAATAAATCAGATGGTTCTAAGGGGAGACCTTGAGAATAATAACCCCGCAAACATATTGCAACATTCAAAAAAAAGTTTCCAACAAATCACCTTTCAAAAGAATTAGAGGAGGTGAGAAAGACCATTCCAGGGGTTCCATGGGTCCCATATGACTCACTTGCAACTTGTAGGGGACTAGATTTTCAAAATGGATGAGCCTTTGGACTTGATGTTGAAGGGACTAGAACTTTCAAGAGTGGAAAAGGGGGAGGGTTAATGGAAGCAGAGGATTAGGATGCATCTTGGGGTGGTAACTGAATTGGGACCAAGATAGATTCTTTTTCTACATGCCTAGACATTCCTATTGGCATGGGACCTCGGAATTCTTGTGGTTACTCTCCAATATATCATTTCATGCAATTTTTCACCAAGTGCCCTTGGAGAAGACTAGACGAGAAATACCTAGGAAACACTGGATAAACTACGTCCTGGATCCAAAAGATGGAGTCCTACACCTTCAGGGATAACTTCTTCAGGATATGCAAGGAGATCTCCAAATTGATGAAAATACAAGAATCCATCATATCCTCACTGCAATAAGTTTGTGCGTCCATGCAAAGAAAGCACCTAGAGTGTTTCTGATGGACCCTAGGTATGTACTATTCTAAAACAAAAGCAGAAGTCTAAGAAGACTTACCCAAACTAGAGGTTGAGGGATTTCCTCCCCCTTATGATCCTATATTGCCTATCTAGAGAAAATAAATCACCAATAACCTAAGACATGAAGAACATTACAGCATGCCTGGATAAAATCTACCTCTGGAGAAAACACAAAATAGATTAAGGTCCTATGAAGCACCAAGGTGCAAGCCACCTCCTGTAACCCCTAGGATTCCAAAAATAATTTTAAGACTGGTAGTGAAGGTTTCATAGATCCAAAGAGTGCCACCTACATCAATTTGAGGCCAACAATCTCCTCATTGAATGACGAGGTAGGACCTGACAACAAAATAAGAAAACCAACCTTCAACACTGAATGAGAAAATAGATCAGTCTTTAGGAAGAACGGATCCAAAACCTCTAATACTAGACCACACATAACTTATTTGAAATAAAACATCAGTCTCCATGGCTAGGAGGATAGAATAGGAGACCCTCAGTGAGGAGATGAGGCACTAACCAGAGACTTGTACCCCCGATTGAATGTCTCCAAAGTAGGAATCATTGTATAAGAACAAGCTACCGAGGTAGAAAAGGGTAGAGGAATTTGAAAAAATCTGGGTGTGCGATATAGGTTCTTATTTAAAGTGGAAGAATCCATATACTCATTCCAGAAATCCTACAACCTCTCTTCTTCTATGCTGAATTTCTATTTATTAAAATCATATATGCATTCCAACAGGAATATATAAATACATCTGAAATTTTAGAACATCTTGTAATATATAATATGATTTTCTACATAGATAAGTATTTTTTAAATCTATATAGATTTATAATTGGTATTATTAAAAGTATTATTTCTATATTACATATACTTATTTGTATATATGAAACAATAAATTTCTAAATTTTTAGATGTAATGTTTCATTACTAGATATTTTATACAAAAAAAAATATTCATCAATTCTTCTTCAGTGCGTATAAAATTATTTTACATAGTAATATTTTTAAACATAAAAATTGATGAAAAAAAATTGTAGAAAGAAATTATGAAAAATAGTTATAATAAAAAATACTAATAATGATTAAGAGTGAGAGTAATAGAAATGATGAAATTAAATAATAAATAACATTATTTTGAAATTGAAAAATAATTTCATGCTTCCAAATATGAGATTAATAATGAGATTATCAAAATAAAAATAACATAGAAATGATCCATGTAATTTGTTTCCCCATGTTGAAAATCAAAACAGACAAAACTCCATAAAAAACACCAAAAATAATACATACATTTTAAAATGATAATAAAGGAATTTTTTTAAGAATCAATTATAACCACAATATCCCACTGTTATAAATTAATAAGAATAGAAAATGCGTTTAATTAATGTGTATTATGAATAAAAATGCTTTAATAAAATATTCAAAAATATAATATTGTACATATGTATTAATCACATCAACCATTATCTTGTGTAATAACAAATATATTAACCACAAGAAAAAATATGTGTTCTCAAGCATAAATAAAAATATTAAATAGAATATCTTCCTCTAGGATCAAGTATATAAAAAATATATAGAATCTATAAAAAAACAAAAGATAATATAGTAATTTCACTCCCTTGAACAATGCTTAAATTGATATGACAAAATAGATAAATCATCTTCACTCTATTAAAATGATATTATAGTAAATTTTATTAACTGTGATATTATCATGGCGAAAATATAATATATATATATATATTGATCTAGAATACTAGGTATTTTTTTTAAATAATTATATATAAATATTTATAAAACATTAAATAATATAATATATCTTCATATGTGAATAAAAAAAATTATTTAGTAATAATAACATGATTACTAAAAAAATTTCAATTTTAAAATTTTGTTTTTCTTTTACAAAATAAATAAAACGATGAATTTTATTCATGTTACCCAGAAGATAATTTTATAATTCAATTTAAAAATACATCACAGTAAACTAAATGGAGACAAATGAAATAGATAAATAAGAAATAAACTTCATTTTCAACATGAATAATATGTTAATAAAATATATTATTTGGTTATATCTACTACAATATCACTGAAACATTAGTATATAATGTCAATGGGTAGAATCTAAAATTATTTAGAAGTATCCCCCAAAATATAATAATGATATTTTACATCAAAAAATTTATATAATTAAAATGTGAATAAAATTATACTATAATATATATATATATACAAGCACTATTGGATCCCTTTGAATTAAACAAATATAATGAAGGATCTATATAACATTTTTAAAAATAACTTGACTAAATATGGGTGATTCTTCACATCCCATTTGTTCAATTTTCGTTAGGTTTACAATATGGTAGTTTAATTTAATTTCATTAGTTATTTATTCAAAGAGAATTTAATTAATTATTTAATCATATACATAAAATAGATAATAAATTTAACATGTGACATTGTGTTATTGCATTTCTATAAAAAAATAAATCAATTTTAATTATAGAAACCATATTATTCTAGGTCCACTAGTGTTATAAAGAAAATATTTAAGAAATCAATTTTATTTATATAATTAAAAAATTAAATCATTAATTAATATAGATAATAAAAAATTGAATTCATAATATAATTGAATTGGTTAATTTCAAACCATAAATAATTATTATAACATCAATAATTTCAATTATACGAATGTAATAGTTTCCAAACTCATGTTATTTTAACATGGGAAAAAATTAATTTTATTATTATTTTTCATTGGACAAGTACGTCCAATTATACAACCACCTTTAATTACACTATTTTTAAAATATTTTTTTAATATAGTACCCCCATTTATAAAACCTAGTGTAAATAAATTGTAATGATTCAATCTCATAAAAAATATTAACACTAGTATCATGAAAAAGAGAAGAATTTTTAGCCTTTATATGTTTAAAATGAAATTGTGAAATCTATTTAGAAAATGTATCATATTCCATAGGAACATAATCATAATATGTAATTATGGACTTCAGATTTTTCATTAATAATTCATATTTATATTCAGTAAATTTAAAATAATTATTAATATATTCAAACGAATACATTTTTAGTTCATAATTTGATTAACCCTCTTTAGTCTTATAAACACACATACTTTATTTCACTTTTGAATACTGAAATTTATATTTGGAATCTGATTAACCAATATAATGGTATAAATCACCACATTTATTTTTATTTTTATATTACCATTGTTTTAAATAATCATTTTTCATATTTATAATTAAATTTTACTTGAGGTAGGATAAGACTATGATTTCCATATTTCATTAATTTACATAATCAATCCTATTTATTATTACCATCACAATTCATAAATATTTTTATCACATCTATATATTATTATGTAATTTAGAATATTTTTAAGCTCATCTCTTTTATCATAAAACATGAATCTAGAATTCCGGAGTTGGTATTTATTACATCAGTCTTTCCATCATCCCTTACATTAGACAAATTTAGAAAAAAAAAATCATTTCATGAGTAACTCGTGATCATCAACATCTTATATATTCTCAATTTCATAAATAATAAGAGTTCAAATAAAATTAATCATTTTTATCTGATTAATATGTTTAAAAAATGTCAAATGTGTTGATATTCCATTCTATTTAGAAAGTAGTACTCTTAGAACATTTATTGCATGGTCTATTTCTAATATAGTAGTTCTTAAATGGGAAGAAGTATCCATTATCGTAGTGGTGAATCTATTTTTTTGTAAAAAAATTAAATTAAAAATAATGAAATTGTCTCTTATTTTTTCTAATGGTGTACATTAATCATATTATTTAATCATTTAATTAAAATTAAATTATAATTTTCCCCCATATCAAATGAATAATTGCTCATGGAGAACCTTTGTACAATTTTTTTCTACCAGCACACTAATTATATAATTCATTTTATTTTGATTTAAATTATAATTATCTTCTTAATCATCACGTGATATTTCAATTATTCCATTAGTAATATTTAATGTTTAATAATGTTATGTTAAAATTTAAATTCAAGGTTCTTTTTGAATAAATTCATTATATACAATGTGAAAAAATATTCATCAAAATTTAAACACGGATATCTAATGATGAAATACCGTATCTCAACATAACCATGTATATTATTTATTTTTATTCTATTTATCTAAATATTTATTAGGAAGAAATGATAGACTCAATGAAGATTAATCTATTGTAACCCATATTATAATCTGAAAATTGATGTAATGTTTAATAATAATTAATCTAATACCATATTTGGGCTATGATATTCTAAAGAAAAATAATGATGTGGGGGGTGGGGGTGGACTTAGTCATTTATATAATTTCAATGATTTATAATATCTTATTTTAATGGTAGAATGAATTTTTATTTCTACTCTAATATTTTTATGTAAAATAAATAAGTAATGTAATGTATTGGATGGAAATTTATTATATAGTATATCATTAAAATGATGAAAATAATCACACAACACTAAATATAGGCTAGATTAATTTATTATGATTATTTTCATTAATATCTCATAATCGTGTAAATGATGATGAAATTTAGTAAATAGGTATTATTAGGCTTCCAGATCATTTTCCTAATAACCTCAAAAATGTGTTAGTAGTTGACAGTCAACCAAAACTCCAATCATGTGTCTAACACTTCACTGAAAACTAACTATTATATGTTGAAACTGATATTAAAGTTAAATGCTTCATTGAAAAAGAAAACTACATCAATGAATAGTTTCCTCTAACTGAAATCAATTTGATTTTTATGAATCCCTTCTAATAAATGAACATTCAGGGTGTTGATGTTTCTAAAATATCGTTATTAAAAACTAATTTTAAATTATTATAGAAGCAGTTGGTAATAATATGTGTGGTAGCCCAATGGAATTCTTCATTCCATTAATCCCATTATTTTTTCTTCTAATATTCTTGTCGTTGATGTTGTGTTAGAATGATTTATTTCATAATGAATTCATACAATCTCTTCATTCTTCCAACATTTAAATATTATATTTCATGTTTTTATGTGTCTTCTTTTTAATAATTTAATGAACATACATTAACCCAATGAAAACTTCTACTTTTTGAAATATTCTACCACTATTATAAATTCAATTTTTCCTATAATCCTATCATTGATTTCACTGTGATGTTCTTTTAGTTTGAAATTTTGAATAAAACATTGAGTAATCATGGTCAATATTATACTCATCCATCTCAATAATTTTATCACTATGAATATTGATTAAAATTTTAATATTTCTATTTATATAACACCTAAAATATCATAAATCATCTTCATTAACATCTCAAATATATATATATATTAAATATATGTAATTTCAAATTAATTTGTAATAGTATTTGATAAATAATCCTTCAGTTATCCATGTCATGGAAATATTAACAATTCTATAACTCTTACATTCATGTCTAAGTGGTATGAATTATAATTTATTGGAAATAATCATCAATGAATAATAATATCTTTATTAAAAATTATAAAAAGTTATCTCATTCCCATTTTGGTCATGCCACATTTCATCTATGTGTGATTGAATCAGAAACACAAATGACATAGGAAACTTGTCTAAAATTAATATTCTCTTTATACATAACGTCTGAATATCTATCTTATGAAACACTAAATATATTAAGAAAGAGTTTTTAACAAGTGATTTTATCCTTCCATGCTTATAGTTTTCCGTCCATTAATAATGTTTTCCATCTATTCGATTTTTTTTATTTATAGTATATGATACTTATTTAGAAAATTTTAATAAGCTAAATATTTACTAACATATGATAATATATTATTTTTTTTATTACTAAATACCATTTATTTCATTAATGAATAAATATTCTGAATACGTATCAATTTTAACATCATATGTAATATATTAATACTTCCACATAATAAGTTTTAGTTATCCAAATATCAAAATGTTACATATTCTTCCCTTTTAAATATGAATAAGTAACATGTCTATTCTGTCTTCTTATTCTTGCAAAAAAAAATTTACACAATAAAATTATGTAATATAAAAGAGTATAACAAAATAATAATAATAAAAAATTAGTAAAAAAGAACAAAAAAATATATTAAACATAATAATCCAAAAATGGGAGGGTAATAGTAATGAAAATGTAAATAATAAATATCATCCTTATTGCCATTAATATGTAGTGAATGATTCATATAGTGATAAGTATAATGTTATTATCATAATATAAATAATTTTATGTGGAGCCATGTACACATTTATACACCAATTTTGATTCACAGACATAAATATCACATTCCTTGTGACAACGACACATGTGCCATGTATTCGAGTACCACATGTTTTGTCCAAACCCATTTACATTTCAATTGACTTATTTTGTAAAATATATTGTGGTATTATATTTAATTTATTTTTATAAACCAAATCATTTGACATTTTTATATAGAATCCAATTCCATTAATACATTTATATTAAATATTTTAAATGAGTATTCCTTATAATATATAAAGAGATGCTTGAGGATTGTAAATGTTTAGTTCCTCGGATTCAAGTTACAAAATATTGTTATTTTTTGACATATATTCACCATAATCCATAATGATATTCTAAATTATTAGTCCTATTATCCATAACCTGCCTAAAAAATTCATTATATCATAATGAAATGGAACAAACGAAATTGCGAGATCATATGCCCAATATTGATAAGTAAGAGAGATATGTAATAACAACACGATAATAAGGGAATAACAGAATTAGTAGAATAGTTTGATACCATAAGCTACAAATAAAACATCATAATATTGAGTTATATTATAGGGAGTGGTTATGCATAAGAAAAAAATCTAAATGAAATCAATGATCATGATAAAAGACTACATAACTTTGGAATGCATTATAAAACTGTGGCATACACATAAAGATAGAAAAACATTTTCAGAATTGTTAACAAATACTTACAAGGACATCAAAGTGGATTAGATTTCAACCTCAAATAATCATATTTATAATGGATTAATCCCAAGAACATCATACCAGAATAATTCCCCTACTAAAACAAGTTCACTCACAATTCTAATATTATTCATCACATGAGATATAAATCATTACCCAATAAATTTGTGGGGGATATATTTCCCACCTGAAACATGATGAAAATAAAAAATATTTGTTCCCTGATATCATATAACATTCCATATATAAAAAATAATTACAGGAAATGGGTTTCATAATAGTCTCATCATATCATAAACTATGTAAAAAAGACATGTTTCCTAGTTTTTTATAATATCATCATAGAATAACCTAAGAAAGGAATATGGTTTCGTATATACTTTATTTTTATATATACCAATTAATAAAATTAATATTTTAATAATCATGTTTACCATAAAAATTAACTATCTAGCGAATGAATATGAACACAATTCTTGGATAATACCCTCAATAATGAATCAGTAACATTATAGGATGTCCTCATAGATGGGAAATTATTATTAATGTTTAAATAGAACATTTATGGATGAAAATGTATTTTCCTAAAAATTAAATTTTTTAAAACGAAAAATTTATATAATATTTTTGAATTCCATTACATTTGAAATGACCTTAAATACAAAAAATGGCATAATTAAAATTATTTAAATCACTTATTTAGTAAAACATATTTTCCACCAATATGATGAATATTTCATTCAAAAAAAATTTCAAAATGATTTTGTTGAAATATATCGGTAGGATATTAAAAACAATTATTAAATAAATTATTGGTAGTGGTGGTTTAGATTTTGTTCATGCAATATAAATTAAGATGATGACAACGTTCACATCTTTATAAGATCCAAATATTCTTTTTTTGAAAAAAAACATGATTATTCCATTCAGAAAAAATTGTATTAAATTTAACCATCACTAATAATAAATTTAATAAATGATATGGAAAATGATATGATAATTTTTTTAAACAACATTAGGAAACATGGTTTTGGATGGAAAAGTGGTTTTTATTGTAAGAGATAAATAAAGATTATTTTTCATAGAACATTCACTTGATCTCGTAAGTATATAAAGAGAGAGAAAATAATGAAAACCATTTATTTAAATGATATTACTCTTGTATAATAAATCTCATGTGTTTATTGTGATATTGGTCAAAATAATTTATCTTTAGAAACATAATCATAAACAATACTGATATACGATGAGATTGTAACATAAAATTATTATCACATTTATATCATTAAAATATAATTCGTATGAAATATTAAATTTAATAAAAAATATATAATCATTAGAATTAATAAAATCATGATATAACATGTCAAATTATCTTTATATACACCTCATAGAAGAATATTATTACATAACATAACATATTTTTCCGGAAACATAAATTAAGAAAAAAATAGCATATCATTTTAAAAAAATTCAAATCATAAACACCATGAAATATAAATAAAAAATGTAAATTTAAGTCCAAATAATTTTCATTATAATATTATTAAAACAAATTATTGGTTAGTATATACACCCCATTAAATAATGATATGGTAAATATGGTTTTTGTATCACATCAAATAAATGTGAGTCAAAAATCCATAACCTTATGTATCGACATACTTTGTAAAAATTAAAACCTAATGTGTGAAAATTTTAAAATTTTTATAGATACATTTCATAACCATATATATAATACTATATATTATATACATTTGACCATTTCATACCCATTTATTAACATGTTTTTTAAATACTATTTCCGGTAAGAACCACTTTGTTTTTCTTCTGCGTTTGGAATTTTTTTATCGAGCACACTTACATTGATCATTTTTCAATGTTATCTATCATTATAACAATAATATAAATATCATCTATATTTTCTATATATTAATTTACACAAATCTATAAAATTTATACATAGAAATGAAATAAAATGTTAGTTGAGATACTAAACTACAAGTATGAATGAATGTTGTCCCTATATATTAATGGATATAAAAAATATTTATAAATAATATATTAACATTAAAAAATCATTTTTATGTCATAAAAAAATTATATAAATTAAATTTATTCTTATTAAAATACACATAAAGCATGAATGAATAAAATCAATTCATTTGGTCGTATTCCGCTATATTGGCCAGTGATATTATCATAATCCTACAAAATTTAATGGAATTTTGTGATATACCATTTTTAAATAAGTATAAACATGTCACCAATATCATTTATATTTATTTAATATACACATGTCCACATCCAAATAAAATATAAATGAAAAAAGCATCACATCCTTTCACGTGGCTCATGTCCGACACACACATGAGCGGTGTTTTTTCAAATAATGGGCTTGGTGGCAGTAATGTATAAGTTATATTTTAATTTAGAAGTTATTATAATATAATAAATATATTATATAAATTATAATTCATAATTGAATATATCCATTAGAGGTGGTGATAGAAAAATAATAACATTAGTTCGTGTGGTGGTTGTCCGTTGTTCACAAAATCGATGATTTAGTTTCCTATTTGATGGAAGATGGATGCATATAAGTCATTTTATTAATTTAAAATCATTATATATTATTTTATATAATGAGTATATTATATAATTATGGATTAATTATAATTTATGGTGGTGGATGATTAAATAATATAAAATGCACGGTTTGGTATGTGACCACTTCTTTAGAAAATTGTATTTTTGTTTCAAACAAAATCCTTACTAGGTTGTATTTCGGAAAAAAATAAGTATTATTGGATTTTTGGAGTGATTTAAGGAATTGTTATACGAATTGAAAGGATGAGAAAATTGTTTTGGAAGTGTTATGTGGAGTGGATATTGGGTGTTCTTTTATTAGTGTGCTGTGTAGAATACTTTAATATTTACGAAAATAAAGATGTATACCATTTTTATTCATAGGAAACATGGCTCCAAAAAGAACTAGTTTCTATAATATATGATATAATTTATATATATGTTTATACTATTTATTTTTTCATGTTTAAAGACATTTTCAACCCTAATATTTCTTAGTTTAAAACCAGGTAAATCTATTTTTACCTCAATCGCGAGAAATATTTTTTCTTTTCGTGTTATTAATTTTTCTAAAGAATTAATTTGAAATTATAGATAATATTATTTAATGTATTTAAAAATAATTTATACATTTTTTAAAATTAGTTTCAAATAAGGAGGAAATTTAAATTTATATTTCACCCCAAATAGGCAACGAGAAAGTAATTTCAGAAATAAAAATGTTCAAAAGATAAAATGTTTTTATATAAAAATAAAATATGAAATTCATTCAAGTAATATAAATTAGATAAATAGATTTATAATTAGACTAATTCTTCCATTAAAAAAATTTAAAACCATTTGGATGTTTATAATTACATTTAAATCAATGAAAAATATTAATAAAACATGTATTTTCACAAATTAAATAATAATATATCTTCTAGTTAAATATTTTAATATAAGAAAAATATAATTTTTAAATAGGAATTTTTTTTATTTTGTAAAATAAATTTCATATAAATTTTAAAAAATAATTTTATATTATTTCATCAATGCTCCACTAGACCTTCTTGTAGTAAAAATACAGTTTTTCAGAGAAAAATAAATTTTTATAAAATTGATTATAATTTTATTTATAATAATTAGAAAATATTTTACTATATTTTATAAAAATATTAAAAATATAATTTCAGATTTATTTTTGTGTTACTCAAACCATCTATCTTAATTTATCGTTTTAATAGACTCATTTAAAGAATATTATTTTATTACAGTTTCATGGTTTGTCTAAACCCAATGGTGTGTGAATCACCAGATATCAAAGTGATTGAATTTATTTTAAACAAAATATATTTTATTTTATAAGGTTGTAACACATTATTCTATTTTTTAAATTTCATATATTCTATAAAGTATGATTTTAATATTTTAAAATGACTAATTATTATATTCCACCCCTTTAATAATTCATTTCATCGCCATATAATTTGATATCTTTAATAATGGAATAAAATTATAAAATAACTTTATTGAGTCCCCCAATAATGAGAAGGTTTAATATTATATCCTCTTGATAACATTTAAAGGGAATTTTGAAGGTAATATCTAATAATTACATAATTAGGTTTCCATATATGAGGAAATTTGTTGAAAATGAATTTATTGATCTGAGAGAAAATAAAAAATAAATCTAGGGATTGTTTGAGATAAAAGGTCATAAGAATGTGGGTTATCTAGATAGGGTGAAATAACAAAAAAATTAAATCATTAAATGGTGAAATTAAAATAATTCCATAGTAATATTATTATTAGGATAATTTTTTTTCAATATCTTTTTCCGTGTGTCGATGAATTACATTACTGTCTATGCATAAAAGTAATTATAAAATATTGATATCTTTTATTTAAAATGAAAAATTTGATGCATTGGTCATGCCTTGATCAATTGCAACATATTTTCTTACCCCATGTAATTAATATCCCAAATGATTTTTAGGTCAGAATTATATATAATTGAACACTATAATGATATGTAATTCCAATTATATCTAGATATTTTCCAAAACCAATATGGTAATCAAATGTTACCAAAAAATCAACTTAATTGTTTTTAGAAAATTTTAACCTTATGAATCATCCAAAATATTTTTTTCCAAACTCAATGACAAAATATTTTTATGGAAGGTTACTAAATAAACAATATCTTTCCTAGGAAATATAAAATAATAATTAATGTATAAATAATAACATGTGAATACCTTAATAATAATATAACCATAATTAAAAATTGTATGCTTCCAAAAACTAAATTCATGTTCATTGAATATTTTCATTTAATCAATACTTTTTTAAAACATCAGAAAAGATAACTACAATGATCTACCCTATAACAAATTTCTTGGTCACAAGCAATACCCTATAAAAATCATTATTTTATGTACATTAGGATCATATTATGCTTTATGATCTACCAATTTTTTGTTTTCCAAGAGGTGAAACTTATCATTGAATATCGTTTCATGGTCATCAGTTCAATTTAACATATTCTCTCAAATACATAAATAATTAGTACTAAAATACAATAATTATACATTTCATCATATTCATAAATAGAATATCATTGATTGAATATTAATACAATTTTTTGTGTCAATACAAAAGTAAATTAATAATTCAAATTCACCTGTAGTAATAGAATAATATTGACCATGATATGTTAGATTTATTTCATGTATATTCTATTGATGCTTGTGGAATTGATTTGTGTTGTGAAAAAACTCCTTGAATTTAGAGTAGTGAACCTTATATATTTATCACTCTAACATTTAATTTATATCTCAGACTAAATTCTCTCCATTGTATTAGAAAACTCCTATTACCTTCACAAAAGTTACATGTTATTTCTTTCTATAATTACCACATGTGGGAATCAAATTATTTCCCTTTTCCCACTGATCCATTTTTTCTTACTCAATTAATATGGATTCACATTAAATTCACAATAATGGTATATTTATTTTTCTATCATAATATAACGTGATACTACGTCCTCATATGAGTAGAATTCAAAGGAGACTTGTTTCATTCAAAAATATTTTCTTAAGGGCATAAAATAAATGATCATTACTTTAGTTTGGATTAGGATAATTGATATGGATCCCTTTCTTTTCCATAGGTTCCATTTTTAGTAAATGTAATACATGATATTTAATCCTAAAAATATGTAAAATTTTATAATCTCATAACTAGTGCATCACTTAACCAAAATTTTGAAAAATTATGCACAACTAATGTATTAATCATAAAAATGTTTTCCTTGTGGATATCATTAATTACAAATCCTTAATAATGGTTGGTAATAGATATATGTATTATCTGTATAATATTCACTAGGGGTTTCAAACCAAGTGTGATGCAATTCCCATTTTCACACACCTTGTGATAATATCCTCCTCTTAAATTCTCCAATTTCATAGTTATTTACCCTATGTGCACTTATGCTTGTACGACATCCTCTTTTAGTATCCAAACACGAATTTAGTCATTTTGAAACCACTTCCTCTACACTTTACCAAAATTAATGGAAATTTTACTATATTATAACTCAACCATAGACATAACCATTAAAATAGCTTTTGATATATCCCTATGGATCTCATTAATATTTTTACACCCTAGTTTCCAAAAGGTCAGGTAAACCTAATTATGATAAAAAAAATATAGAAACCCCAGTTATTCCTAGAATTATATTACATCTATTTTTTATAATATTCATTCTGTTATACAAACACATTATAGAGAATCATAATGTTATAATAAATTTTTTAATGAACCATGCCTGGTCTTCATCCGAACCGATTGATGACATGGTCTATGTCATGGCCAATGGGAATTCCTAATACCTACCTGATGGAAAAAAGTTCACAGGTAACAACAATAATGCATCTGAATGATTTTACCCGATTTTATATTCATAAAACAACCAATAATTAAATAATCAAAAACTGAATACTCAAATCCAAACAAAGAATAACAATAATTCAGATTCTATTTACAATGATGAACAAAAATAAAAAATGATAAAATAAATGTTTGAATAAGATCTATCCCAAAAAAACCATATATAAATAATAGAATCACCCTCAATCCATCACCATCACCCCGCACCAAAAAAACCACTAGTAGACTAATCAACCATATCCAAACACCATTCCTTTACCTATGTCAAACATAATCAAGTATAAATACACCCAATGGATTAGGTAGGATGTGACCCAATGACCAATAGGATTCCATGCAACAAAAGATTCCATTCAATTAAAATTATAAGATAAATTGAATTTTATGTTTAATAAATGTAATGATAGAGACAATTTTCTAGAAAACAGTTTTAAGGATAACCATGCATTCTTTTGAAATAAAAACAATGTATATTATATATCAATAATAAGAGGGATATCACAATAGAAAACATGGTCAGAGGAAAAGACTCTAGGTACTTGGTAAAAATGGGACACTATGTAAATCATTTCTTAGCGTAATGTGAAACAAAAACCATATATAAAAATGTTCTTGGGAGCAAGCTAGTAGGAGGGGACACTCCAATGGCCTAGTGGTCTCCAATCATCACAATATTTAGTTAGAGATACAATCATTAGTAATATTAGTTTAATCGAGGATGAAACCCTTCAGAGTTAACTAATGTACTATTCTTCATCCTCCAACCATGTTACCTAGGATTCCATATGTTCTCACGTATGTTCAATATGCCACATAACACATCACTTTCCCATCATTCAAGCCAAACAAGGAAACACACACATTATTACATCACATACACACCCAAATCCCCTTTTATAATAAAACACAAACCAAAACCTTTTTTAAACATTATTCTGTGAAAATACACAATTTAAAAAACCACTTTCACAATTTATTAAACATCCTCATGATGCATAACATGGTTTTTCATTTAGAAATAGACCAATTTTCATATAGAAAATCTAGTTTCAAACCCAAACCAAATAGAATCATTTAAAACCCCATTCTACACCAATCTCATAGATCATAGAACATATAAAAATTAACAAGAAAGAATAATATATTCACCAAATAATTTTTAAGAACCAAATCACCTACCTAGGGTGTATAAATCCCAAACATCTGATGTGAAACTCCATCCGAAACTCAACCACACCACATGGATGAAACATCAAACCAATAATATCAATATTGAATCCCAAAAATCATTATTCAACCCCAAATTCATAGCCATACCTACTAGAGAAGAGAATCCCCAATGAAATAGGGACACACCCATATATTGGGGGAATAAAACAATGGAGAAGGATACTTACATGAAGAATCAAGGAGTAATCATAGCATATAAACCAAAAAATCAAAGATTTAGATGATGATGATGGTTGAGTGCAAGATCTTGAAGATGATAATCCTTAGTGGCGTCAAAATGAGGGGGTTTAGGGAATAAAATCGAGGGGAGAGAAAAAATTAAACCCATTTTTTGATAACTTGGATAGGCTTTATGGTTTATATAAATGGTTTGACAAACCATTTAATAACCATGATGCCCTCACAATCACAAATATACCTTAGCTCATGGCTACCTGGTCCGAAGTTCCGGGTTTTGTGTTGGCCATGTGGTAGCTTTTTCCTCACCCAACTACCTAACACATGGTTACTTGGGTTGGGCACATAGTTACTTCGATCCATTTGCCAATTGTGCACCATGGTCTACCCTTCAAAAATATTCCACTTCCATGTAATACTCAACGTAAATCCAAATGAAAAATGTAGAATAAAAAAAATTAATAAAAATCATGTTTGTTACAATACTCTACACTATAAAAACATTTATTCCCAGATAGTCAACTAGAAGATGATAAAAAATTACGAATGAATGTTCTTGACCTACCTATGACTACTTCTACCAAGTATTATTCATATCATTTACAATCTTATAATATATAGAGTTTAATGGAATAGACTTCCCATGTAGCACCTTCTTGTAGGAATCATCTAACCACATTGGCAATTAAAACACTGATAAATCAGGCACTAACTCAAATGCGTCCCATTAAACACATGAGAAAGATCAGTATTATATTTATTCAATTTTTAGAGATGAAATACATTTTGAATTCAAACAACTAATATTAAATGGACTAATTTTATACCACCTTACAAACCCTCTGGTGGTTTCAAAAGGTCTGAAAAACCTTGGTGTTAGCTTATCCTAATTTCCAATATTATGATGACCCAAATGAGAATCCACATTCCGGAAAACATGTACTCTCATTGAAATCTCATGATCTCAGAACCTTTGATAAGAAAAGGATTTATGGTGACTTTGATATATCAATAATTATTTCCTCATCATCTTGACATTCTTAGAATTCTCATGGACAATGATCAATGCAAATAGTGAAATCCCACCTACATCAGCCCAACCCGAAGGAGACTGGCATGGCTGAACATGAAGTTCCTCAAAATGATCCATTTTAATAGAGGATTAGTAACTATTATTGTATGAGAATAGAAAAAATTATAAATGGATATCCCATGATCATCAGAAATCCAAGGCACATGCATGACGCAGGTCCTATAAAATTTCTTTTGACCGCTCTATCAGACCATTCATTTGAGGATGGTATTCCAGACTCATCATTATATGTGACCAAAAATCATTATGATGGAATTCCAAAAATTTTGTGGTAAAAAATGTGTCTCTATTAAAAATAATTGATGTTGGCACACCATAACGCCTTGCCACATCCTAAACATAAATTCATCAGCAGTAATCCACTTTTGGTGAATCCGTGATTGGAATGCAATGGGATGATTTGGACAAATGGGTAGTTATCACCAAAAAGTGTTCCTTACCTGAGGTTTATGAGGTAAGAAAATAATGAAATACATGGAGACCATCTCATAATAACATGTATAAATTGGTAGTGGTTGAAGAAAACCTAAGTGCCTATGACACTCTACTTTAACCAGCGGACATGAATAGAACTTCGATATAATGTCAGCTATTACCTGCCTGATTCTTGGCCACCAAAGATACCGACACACATTATAAATCATCTTGGGGTATCTAGGATGAAAAAAAGACAAGTTTCCATACTATATCACCACCTTCTTTATAGAAAACAGTACAAAAAAATAAACCATAAAGCAAAACATTTCCTAGGGAGACAATGACCAACCACAATATGTCTCCCCTTCATGAAACACCTAGATTGACTAATATCACATCTCATCTCCCGGATTCTCCAAGTGAATAATCTCAAAAATAGAAGTATCTGACAAAAGAGTCACCAAGAACACACCTCCACTATGCTCCTAGGTTACTAAGTAAAACTGGGAAAAAATCACTATTAAGATCAACTCATCATAGTACTTCATTAATAATTTCACTATAAATTTTATGCTCATGGAATCAGCCAGGACATTAAAATTTCATGGGTCATAGATAATATCGATGTTGAACCCCAACATGTACTTAATCTAATGGTGTTTCCTTATGTTAAATACCTTTTGGAAGAAGATGTAGGCTATTATTTTATGATCGGAGTAAACCAAATATTTCTCCCCTAAAAGATAATGACTAAATGTATTTCGGGCATGAATCATTGCTGAAAACTCAACATCATGGGTTAGGATTTTCTTCTCACGTGGTCAGAGTTGGAGGGATCCATATTACACAAAATTATCATCTTGTATAATCACACATTAGAGGTAAATTATTAATTCATCTCAATAAACAATGTATCTATTTACTGACTATCAAAAGATCAAAATAGGCATAGTAGTCAACCTCCACTTTCTCTATTCAAAGGATTCCTGATATTCTGGGTCCCATTCATTATTTTCCCATTTTTGGGTTACCATTGTAATGGAAAAAGCAAGCCATGTGAAATATTGATAAAAAATTTAGTAATACATTGTGAGGCATAGAAAGCTTCTAATTCCAAAAACATTTCTCAGCTACTCCCATTACATAACATCACTTATCTTCTCAAATTCCACCAAGACCCCTTTCTCAAATATCCCAATGGCATATAAATATCCATTCAATAGTCCAAAAAATACTATTTCAAAACATTTCATAAATATGATTATCCTAAAGAGTGCCAAAAATGGTCACCAAATGATGCTCATGATATATAAGGGATCCTGAATATACTAGGGTGTCATCCAAGAATACCAAAATGAAGGATTCAAGACACTGGGGGAACACCCTATTCATTGGGGTGGCCCAATGATAGATGCTCAGGTGAATGATTCATTTTGATTCCAAATATTTTGGATAGGTCTTTCATTTCCTCTTTTTAGTGGTGGCTAAATGATATGAGGCAAGATATATAGGCTTTATTCCAGATTCCATGTTAATCTATAACTCCACATCCTGCACTAGGGGTAAAACTGAAAAGTCATCTGGAAATACCTCTAGTGACTCATCCACCATAGGAGGTAATCAACAATCAATAACACCATAATCATCCTCCAACATGTGTGATGAATATTAAAAAATAAGATTACCCAATTCTGGGAGTGGAGGTCCCGCAAGACTCGGTCGAGGATCCCACTCTCTTATAAAAACACGAGAACACCCCTTAGGTTATATGAAACTTACCTGCCGCCTATAACAAATGATATTCACTTGAAAGTGCACCATCCAATACATACCAAGGATTAAATTGAAGAGATTCATATAAAAGACATAAAAATCCCATTTCATCTCAATCCCTAACAAGGAGAGTGCACTAAATGGGAACTTAAGAATCTTCTTTTCCGTTTTTTCTCATCATCGTTACAAATGGTATCCCAAAAGTAATATGCTCGGTTGAAAATTTATACAAATTCACAATATGGGTATTGAAAAATTAAATAATAGAACCTTTATCAAACAAAATATCTACTATATAAGTGGAAATCCAAATGGTACCTGGATCATTCGAGGGCCACCCTTCTGATCCTCCTAGTGGTTGGACCACAACATGACGGTTTCTTGTCTGTTCTTGAGCCAGAAAACAACCACTAACCTATGGCTGGACCCCAATCTGACTCGGACCAGACGACGATCTGGTCCTGCTTCCATGACCACCAAAATGAGATCCCACTATCTTGGATTTCTCTAATAGAGTTGATATCCCCCTAGAAGCTATAGATCCCACAACACTCTCATATGGGTTCATCACCTTACAAAAAAAATAAAGGTGTCCCATAGCTCCACATTATTGATTATTCATGGAGGGTGTGGGAATGTAGGCCATATGTGTCCTACCTTCTTGCACTAGAAGAACATAATAGACCCTTAATTAGATTAAATAGATGAAAAATTCATAGAATTATGGCTTGAAATACAACCTCCATTTTTTCCCTGCTCATCTAACTTCCTCTAATTCTCAGATGAACTACCATTTCCCATCATTGATATAACCATAGGGGTAACAAAACTACCATTATAGTAAATATTTAACAATCAAGAATGATAAACTACTTATGTATAGGTACCTATATTGAACAAAATTACATGAGAACAAATCTATGGCCATGAACCCCTTTCAAAACTATTATTCTTCACCTGTTTGTGGGCAACAATTTTGTGTGAATTCCGAACCTTCTCAACAAAATGGTTGGAATAATAAATTATTGAAATTTACCCATGAAAGTTTTTCACAAACTCCTAGGATTTTTCATATGCCAAGACCATATGGAAATACTAGTAATTGAAGATAGTATGGTGGTGTTTCCAGCTCATCTTCTCATTCTTCTGCGCTTGAACCAATGTGTCCCACCACCTCTGAATGGGACATTCTTGTATGAAAAAGTAACATTCCAGCCTAACTTCTTAATGTGTGTTATGGAATTTGAACATATATATTTTCAATCCACTCCTCCGATCCCTGAGGCTCTGTGAAAACTTCGAAAGAAGGATGTTTGTTCTTATGTAATTCCTTGGATTTGATTTTCCTAGCACCAGATTCAACTTCTATGACTGGAGCTGGTCCAGGACCCTCGCCCAATCCCAGTGCCTGAACAAACTGAAAAAAAGAATCCAATATAATCTGATCATGTGGTGAGGAATAACCCTCTCTAGATTCACCACGCTATTTTAAGGGAATTCTATATGGAGCCATGTTTCTAAAAAATGAAACAATCACAATAAAAAAAATTAATAAAAAATCATAGATATTTTTATCAATAAAAATAATATGACTCAATAATAGTCTCTAGGAAAATGTGAAAACTGAACCACTTAACCCACACCCAGTTTCCACGCACAGTCTATAGCCAGTACTTATCACCTGGATGAGAATTCAAACAAGAATTCTCAAAAACCCATGGTGGCTTAAGATCTTTCATGAGATGTGGTAGTTAGGAACCCTACACCCAACCTAAACTCTATGAACTGCTATTGCTATATTTAGTATATCCATACTAATTTCAAATAACATGACCCAAAATAGAAACCTTATATGATACTATTTTTTCATGAGAAAGCTGAGACGTCATACGAACTGGCACTCGACCCAGTCTTTGGCATGGCTCAAAGGGCATTCCTGATCCCCACAGGCTAGAAACAATTTCCTGGGTATCAAGGATATTGTATGGGAGTTATTTTACCTAATTTTATATTCACAAAACAATTAACAATTAAATAATCCAAAACTAAAAACTAAAAAAACAATCAATACATAACAATATTTCAAATTCAGTTTACAACCTTAAACAAAAACCAAAACAGATATTATAAAAGGGTGGAAACAAGATCTATCCCACGAAAAAAACATATGAAAAGAGTATCATATCTCTCTAGCCATCACCATCAATGCCACACCAAAAATTCCTCTAGAAGCCTAATCCACCACCTCCCAACACCTTTATTTTACCTATTCCAACAATAACAAAGTCTACTTACAACCAAAGGTGTATGTATGTAGTGATCCTAATATTTGTAGGATGCCACCAAATAATACATTCCCTGAAATTAAAATTATATGATAAATAAACCTACATATTTTATAAAGGGAATTCTAGAGAAAATATCATGGAAAATGATTTTAAAGGAAAACTATTTTTTCATTTGAAATAACCACTAATAATATCTTATTCTGGTAGTAAGTACAATATCACTGTATAGAAATAAGTCATCAGAAAACCCCATAGGCATGAGTTTTAATTGGAAACTAGGTACATTATATGTCAGTGAATGTGGCATAAAAAACATTTTTAACAACATTATCCTGAAGAATCCACTAGGAGGGGACACCCTAATGGCCAAGTGGTCTCCAATCATGACAATATTTAGTTATTTTTATCATCATAAATCCTTCTAGTTTAATCTGATTCAAACCATTTCTCAATCAACTAGAATACTAGTAATAATCCTCTCACCTATTTAACTAGGTTTCACTATGTGATCAACTATGTTACACATGTCACATAACACATCACTTTCATAGAATTCAAGACAAACAAGGCATCACACAAATTATTCAATAATTTTTACCCCCAAAGAAATTATTAAATTAAAACACAAAAAAATAAATTTTCAAAACGTGACTCAGATAATTACAATGTTTTAAAATCCACATAAAAAAATTATAAAACATCCTTATGATTCAAAATAATAATTTACATAGGAAATACACCCATTTCAATATTGAAAATCCATTTCAAACAAAATTCATAATGAAAACATTCAAAAAAACCTTTCATACTAGCCAAAAAATATCATAAAACACAGAAAAATACACAATAAAGAATAATAAACTTATAAAATATTTTTTATACATGGAATTACCTTCAAGGGTTATAGAAATCCCCAAGATATGGTGTGAAAGTCTAGTCCCACCACAACCGCTCCCTAAAGAACCATGATTAAACCTATAATATCATTATTTAACCACAAAATATCATATTCAACCCCATAATTGTTTCTATACAGACTATAAGATAATCCCCAATGAAATATGGATAACCCACTAAATTAGAGGTTTAAAACAAGGGAGAAGGAGACTTACTAAAATAATATATAAGGAATACAACAAAATTCACAATTAAATCGATGATCTAGAGGAGGAAGAGTGTTAAGGGGAGGCCCCTAAGGATGAGAATCCTATGTGGGAAGAAAAATATAGGGTATAGGTCTTAAAATCATGAAGATAGAAAACTCAAAACCCAATATTTAATGACATGGAAAGGAAAAATGGTAAGTTTTAATGGTATGAAAAACCATGTTGGGACCATGATACTCTTATTATACTAAATATAAACTATCTCATTTCTACCTTGTCTGAGCCACACAACTATGTGCTAGACATGCGGTAGATTCTGCCTCACCCATCTACCAACCACATGATTACTAGTGTAGGGAACATAGTTACCAGTAACCATGTGAAAACCATGCCCTATGGTATTCCATCCAAAATTTTCCATTTTTCCTGAATAATCAAAATAAATACAATGTTAAAAATATATACTGAAAATAAATATAAAAATACATCAAAATAAAAATATATATGTGACAAAATTATATACTAGAAATACAATATACTTATTTTGTGGAAGATCTTGAACATCTCCCAAAAAAAACAACTAACATAGTAACCCAATTAAGTATACCCAACAGAAAATATCATCATAACCTGTGGAATGGACACATAAGAATGTGTGAGCTCATATACTCAATAATTGTAAACAAGGGCTATAAATAAGCTTAAAATAAGTGTAAGGGTATGATAATAAGAGAATAAAATTAGAAAACCATACCCTTTATATCAATGATCATAATCTTGAATCATGATATAAGGATTCGTAGATCAAAGGCACAAATCATAAGAAAGTGAAATAAACTGATCCATGAGGGAATTACATTGGCATAGAACATAGAATTTTGGAGTACACATGAGGTTGAAAAAATAACTTCCATAGTATTCAAGTCTCACATACAAGGCTATCATAGTGGAATAGGTTCACTCCCCAATAAATTGTCGATGTTAGGGATTTCACCCTTGACCATCCTTACAGAAAAATTCTCTTACGGAATAGAGTTCAACTCCATCCCGGTACTATATATGACATGATATATAAATATTCCCTAAACTAATTGGAGTGAGATATAGGTCTCACCCATCACATAATCAAAATATTAAATATGCATACCAAAATATCATAAAATATTCATCAAATCACAACACATGAAATGAAATATATTTCATTAATATTTTATCATATCTGAATATTAGGAAAAGTGAATGTATTAATAATCATTTATTTATTTCCTTATATAAATACATGTGAAAAGAATAAGGTTTCATAATTATTTAATCACGGAACTACATGTGGAAGAGAAATGGACTTTGTAACCGTTATTTCATGAAGAAAAATACTCAGAGAAATTAAATTAATTGTACTATTGGATCATATCCCCAATAAAGAATATGTATAATCAATGGATTTCACTTTATGAGGTAAATAATTATTAAATTTAATTAGAGAATTTATTTAAGAAAATTAATTTTCTTTTAAAATAACTTTTTTAAAATAAAAAATCAAAATATATATTTTAAAACCAATTATATCAAAATTACCTTGATTAGATATAATTAAATATTGAAAAATTAATTAAAACATTTAATGATTAAAATAAATACTTTGATTCAAAAATAAATTTTAAAACATAATTTTTTTTAAAATCTAGTTAATTGAAAATAAACTTTGATTTCTATATTTTAACCTAAAAATCAACGATGGTTCATGATAATAGAGAATTATATTAACACCATACAAGCTAACGTGACGTTTCCATTCACATTTTTTGGTAAAATATGAAATGGAATTTATTTAAAAATGTTATGAAGATTCATTTCAAGAAAATTTAAATAGTCAATAATATGAAAAAATTATTTAATAAATAATTTTTTGAATGTCAAAAACTATTTTTTAAAACAACTTCTTGAAAATGTGGTTTGGGAAGAATTTTTTTTTCATTCGATTGAAGAAAAAAAGGCTAATTTTATTGAAAACATTACTCTAAATTGTAGATATATAATGATAGGATGAATGAGGTAAAAATGTATTATCCTGATATAACAAGAGGATAATAAAATTTATGATTTTTATGATAGTTCGATCAAAAGAGTTTATCATCGGAATAATAATCATAAAAAATACCAATATACAACGAGAAGTAACATAAAATAATTACCTCTTTCTTAAAACAGAATTGTAATCCTAATGAAGTAATACCCCTCAAATAGTAATAATCCATGTTTTTGTGGTAAGAGTTAAATAGGTTCTAATAAGTTTAAAACTAAATAATAAGTGAATAAATTTATTCAAAAAATATTTGAATTTTATTGTATTATGGTATATAAAAAAATATTTATCATATATGAGAAATTAATAAGGTTTTATCCATTGGGAAATTAATATGAATTTATTTTATATTTATATTTTAATATATTCCTAAAGTGTATATCACCTAAATTATAAAAGGGAACTCATTTCACCATATAATTACAAAACATTGAACATATATATCGAAAAAATACCCATTTTTTTCTTTTACATAATTATTAATGTCCCAGAGGTTAGGGTACTTCCAAAATACATTTACCAGGGTCCCTATAAAGATATATACTAGAAGATCACTAAATAAGTGGCAAGTCTCTTTATCTACCCTTTATTATTTTCTTCTCCTTATACTAACTCTTCCTATGTGGTATAAATTACAAAATAATAACATTAATATTATCTATAAATTTATAGGTTATAATTTTACGTGAAGAATAAAATTTTATCACTAATCGGTCATATGAAAATTAGATCACCACATGTGTGTACATAAATATTTCCACATCCACATTGCAGTGTATTTCGTTTTTTATAAACAATTTAATTGGATGTATAGAATTATAGAAGTGGATAATAAATATGATATATATTAAAAGTTATTAGTTATAATGAATAAATATATCCCCCAAATATTTACTGTTTCACCCATTAATGGAATGATGTCGTCCCCCATGTGTATGTATATCCCACAATCTCCATGATGTGATGTGATCCATTTTCCAAGATCAACATTAAAAAATGGGTCAAATAATGTATTTAATGAATAAATATGTGATTTATAAAGTAATTTAATTCTAGATATGATCTACCTACATCATATACGATAGAACCATGACTCACATAATAATACAAAGAAGACAGAATATGAAAATCAACACTTGGAATATTGAAAATAATGAAATATTAATAATTAAGGGGTAGTAATATGTTATAAAAGGATTATATTTTATGTTATAAAATATAAATATGGTTTAATAATTGATTAATAAAATATAAAAACACATTATATAGGAGGGATGAACATGTTTTATTAGAGTCCAACCTGAGGTAAGGTTTTTCTTAACTCAATTTACAATCATTGAGTTAAACATCTACTAATGGATTATGTCATAGTACGATGATGTGTGAAATTAATATTCAATATTTAACATTTTATTTATTCTTTTTTATTTGTATTTATAGTTTATACACATAATCAATTGATTTGATTAATTTTCACTTCAATGATATGATCTTTGTCAGTGACATCATGTCACATTTTATCTATGTGAGGAATATTTTGATAATATGAACCTATATTATATTAGAAGGAATATATTATATCACATTGACATATTATATCATGAATTTTTTTATTTATTTAATATTAAATATTTTTAATTATTATTCATTCAAGGGGAATACTCTTCAACTGATTATAATTGACAAAGGAATTTATCTCAATTTCTCCTTATGCCAGAATATTTTAATATTATATTGAAAATTTATTTTCAATGGTTTATATATTTCCCCATTGATTTATTAATTATCATAATCTTTGAAAATTAAATTTATCTTAAATACACTTATTATTGTATTATGGATATTTTTTTTTCTTAATACATATACAATTTTCAAATATGTTTTTTACATTAAATATTATTTCAATAACTATTGAAATATTATTAAATATGCATGTTTTACTCAAAACAGATTTTGATGAAAATGAATTTTGTTTATGACATAAATCGATTAATCGATATATGAAGTTTTATTTTTACATGAATGACATGTGTGGGTCTCGGTTAATGATATCCACTTGACTCATATGTAGTCACATGTGGTGAATCATGTAAAGATAGTATTAAATCAGTGTTTACCTTTAGTTTATAGCATTTTGTGAAAGTAATTTATGTTAAAGTTATCATATTTCAAGGAAACATGAATTTCAAAAATTAATCCTTTAATACATTTAAATTCTAATTATTAACGAAGAATGTTTTAAAATGATATTATCAGTGGATGAATTTAATTTTCATTTTTTATTTAAGTGGTATGTGTGTTTATTCATTCACAAATCCATATTGATTTATCCTATTTATTCTTGATAGATTCAACTATAACTACTCCTTTTTGAGATCACCCTTAATTCATTTTCACTTACAATTTATAAATATTAAATATTTAAATTAATTCAAGGATGTTGTTAATTTTTCTTTATTATGATCTATGTTTATTACCGATGTAATAAGATAACCATGTATGTATCTCATACATCAAGAGTCCTAGATTGACAGATCATTGTCTATGTGATATCTTGTGTCATATTAAAACATTATAATGTGACCATAGAATTTATGATATTGGAGTTTGTGTTCTTACAGTCGTTTTTAGTGTATGTTTCTTATAATCCATGGGAATTAAATTTTTTAATTCATAAATTAGGAAATATAACTATTCTACTGACTATGATGATAAATATATAAGTATTATATCATAAAATATATTTGTTAATGATAATGGATAACAGATATTAAACCTAATGATTAATATATTAATAAATTCCCATAAGTTAGACATCTTCTAAATGATTCATTATGATCATATATTTTTTGACTACGATTTCTGTTTCTAACACTATGATTTTGGTATTGGTGAATATATGGATCAAGAAGGAAGTGGTTTTGTTATGATTATGATAGAAAATTTATTGAAGTGAAATTAAAAGGTACAAATAATAGAATGAATAATATTGAAATTATTCTTAACCAATTATCAGGATATTTGATAAACAACAAGAATCGTAACCAAATATTAAACGCACCAATAAAGAGAAGGATATAGTTTACTAAGAGCATAGGTGGTGGAAACCATGGAGTAAATATGATTCTGTTTCCTGTAGTTTAATATTGTGAGATTAAGGAAAAAATCTAATTCCATAGTGGAACTATATGATTTTTTTGGTTTAGAAATGTTGGATATAAAGAAATAAATTATTACAGAAAATGAATAGTAAGAATAATGATCTCTCTACGGTATTATTGATAGTTGACATAATAAAATGTAACAAATATAGGTATACTGAAAATATATATTCTTGGTGGAAAACTAAAGAATATAATCAGAATGGATTTAAAACTAATGGTCATACAATTTATGATGAAGTGACTAAAAAAGAAATTTTAATGAAGGAAGGTAATAAGGAATTGCATGATGAAGAAAAATTGGTGGTTTTATAATAAAGATTAATAATTAAATTTATGATTATTTAGAGTAAATAAATAATTTATCAATTATTATATGGTTATAATAATAATGATGTATATAAGGATTTTATTATATTACGTCCTCCTTATGGATTTGGAAGCTAGTGCTGAATAATAAAAATTACTACGAGACGTGATTCTATTATATGTTTTACTCTTACAAAAGTCATGAAATTTGGAATATAACCCAAAAAATTTCACAATGATAATGTAATGATTATGGGATAGTATGGGTGCCCGTGGGTTTGGATATTAATTAGATAGTTTAAATATTTTACAAAATGTTTTGAGTTTTGGAATATATTGAACAACATAACATTTTATTATGTTTTTATGGTGATCATGCTATTATTATATTTAAAATGTGATAAAAGAGCTACATTATATTATATAGTGATCCTAATTTAATGTTCATTTGTTAGATTTATAACCTTCATTCTAAATTTGGGGTCATTTAATTTGGATAGATGTATTTTGGATGAGTCTTATGATTAACTATTTATAGAATGGATTATGTTAAACATTTGATATTATTATTTATTGATAATTTAGTGGTTATGGGATATTATTGGTGACCCTGGGATTGGATATTTATTCGATGGTTTAAGGATTTCACGATCTAATTTTATTTATAGAATATATTAAACAACATGAGATTTTATTATGTTTTTATGGCGACTATGATATTCTTATATCTGAAATTTAATAGTAGGAACTATATTATATTATATAGGGATAATAATTTGGTATTTATTTGTTATATTAGTAATCTTCTTTCTTAATTTTTTGAATTTTTATTTGGACATATGTGTTTGATATGAGTCTTAAGATTAACTAATTATGGAATGTGTTATGTAAGAAATTGAATATTATTTCTTGTTGATAAAATGTACTAACCATTTGGGTTATTTTAAATATTTAAAAGCCAATGTAATGAACATTGTTTTAAATGATTTTTTGAAATTATTTTGGTATGAAAAAATATCTTGAATATCCATTTTGAGGTATAATAAATGAAGTGAAAACATATAGAATCCATAGGATGAAATTATACTTATGACATATAAATAAATCGTTTATGTATATTTTTTATAGTTATTTTAGGATAATAAATTATTCAATAAAGGCAAGGAAAAATATATTTTAACAACAATTTAATCTTTTTACATTTCATATTGATAAATATATTGTCTTTTTAACCCATAAAAAGTTTATGCTTTTTTATGGGTAAGTTTCTTACTATTATTTCCCTATCAATCTCCATCATAAAATAATAGTTATACTTATATTCCATGTAATTATTTTCATGAATGTTATTCTTTATACAATCTTAATTTGGTGGTGACCACAACATTTCCCATTCCCTTATACTAAGAGGATATTATAGTAATACTATTTAGATTTGAGGTTTTATACAAAATAGTCCCTTTTGATAACATATAACCCCAAACATAACATGGACATCAAGTCCTGGCCAACTAGGTAGCACCATCTTTTCTGGAGACATGTGTTCCCCTCCTTGAGGCTCAGGTAGATGACCAAATGGGTTGTCGGACTACTAACTATCCAAAAATGAAAACACAATTTATTTCTAGTGTGGTTTTTACTCACTCACAAACAACATTGGAGACATCCCAAAATGTCACCCATATGTATCACAACTTAAATACCATAAAACCTGACTATTTAGTTCAAATCGGTTCATCTCCCAAGTAGGAAGGTGCACCATGTTGACAATAGTCAAATCATTCAATTGATTAACCATTTTCCATTATATAGTGTTATGGTTTCCCATAATGAATTTGTGAAATTTGAAAATTTTATTATCAATGTGAGATTTCAATTTCCAAGGATTAAATTGATTGATGGTCTTAGAATGCAATACCCCATGATTTTATGGCATATCATCTTTTAAATTTATCATCAATGATATATTATGTTTCAGGAAATTCGAAGATTATATGAATAATGAAATACATTTATTTTGTTGTTATAACCTAGATGTTAAATTAGAGGTAATGAATATTATTAACCTCATTATGAAATATAAAATTTCTAGATCATTGTTAATGTAGTAATTAATGATTTATGAAAAATTGTTTAATTATTAGAAAAATCATTTTATTCTTAAAAATTTATTATCATTAAAAATGGTTTTTTTTCATTTTAAGATTATATAATATAATAATTTTGTGGAATATGAACAAGTATTATTTTATAATTATAATATAATTATTGAAAATTCATTTTAAATTTATATCACGGTGATTTTTTTGTAGTATTTGGTTATATTTAGTTTCCAGTAAATAATGAAAAATACTAAATTTTATAAAACAATCATTTCCTATATATTAAAAGAATCTTTATTTTTTAAATTTTATCTAAATAAAAATGATGTTCAATTTATATATTATTTAAATAATTAATTACTATTTGTTCATCCTTATATAATATTTATGTATAAGTAAATTTTTGGGCATAAAAAATCATTTTCATGAAAAGTGTTTTTCATTGGGTTTTAAGGGATTAATTTTAAATTAAATTCATCAAATTATATCTTTTTAATTTTGAAAATTATATTAAATATTTTTATTCAAAAGGACTAAATTTATTATGTATTCCCCTTTTATTTCTTCTGAATACAACATTAACCTAGAAATTTTTCTTTAACAAGTTAAAAGGCAATTTGGGTAATATATGTTAGAAATAAATTGATAAGGACTAGAAATTGACAATAAAACCTTTTTGAATTTTATATATTAAGTTATTTGAACACATAAGTATTCTGGGATAAGATATATGAAAATATTGTGACATTAAGAAGAGATTTTGATCCTTATAAAGTTTTATTTATAGAGAAAGAAATTTTGTCACATTCTTGATTTTAATAATTAGAAAATATTTATTATAATAATATTCAGAAGTTATCTTAGGTTGTAAATATTATATTGAAATATTATATTTTTATTTTCATCTTGGTATTTTTTTAAATTTTATTGATGAAATAGTTTCCTTAAATGTTTTATAATGATGATTTAGTAATTAGTTATTTTATGAAAATATTAAATTAATTTTATAAAAAATATTGAAAAAAAATTAATCAAGTATATCTAATGTGATTGAAGAATTTTATAAATTATTATTAAATATTTCAGATGTAATAATGTTTTTTTGAATCATTAGTGTTATCATTCTATTATTAAATTCAATGTATTGAATTATTCTTCAAATTTACATTATGAATATTTTATGTTAAATAATATTTTTTTAAATCAAAAAATATTATTAATTCTAAATTTGACCAAAATATTTGGATAAGGATTAAAATTGGATAATACATCTATTTATGGGTTTTTTGAATTTATATTATATATATTAATTCTCAATGTGTACAAATACTTGTAGTCCTTGTAAGAGTTTAAGAGGTAAAAAAGGGTTAATACCAAATGATATGGGTTGAAATTATGTCCAAATTATCTAAATTTTATTGTATGAGAGGATGTAAACCTATAATAATAATATATTATAAATTAATTATATTGGATCTGTAATTTTCTCTGACTTCTCAGTCCGTTGGATTGCTGTTTTTGGTCAGTAGAAGTGTTCAGTAGAGGCTCAGAGAGATTTTGGAGAAGTTTAGTTACAAATTTCTAGATGAAGTGGAATTATATGTCATGTAACTAAATTAAATTATGTGAAATTTGGTTTCCCTATTTTTATTAGAGTTCTAAAAACACATAATATTTTGGGGTTAGATAATAAAATAAAATAAAATGAATAGGTGCCATATTTTTGGTGAAAACTAAACCCTGGGAATTACACAACATGAAAGGGGAATAAATGTCATGAAATATCCCAATCATGTGATGTTTTAATTTTTTTTTTCATTGAACCTTCATTCATACATTTGTGATCCGTTTATCCAACCATTTTGGGTGAATCATAGGGTAGTTAGATTGTCCTTAAATCACTTATACATCCCTCATTGATCAATTGATCTTGGTGGATGTTTGTTGGTGATGTGTGGTTGATATGAGGTGAGTTATATTCTTTTTATCATCTATTTCATTCCGTTATTCTCTCATGGATCTATTGTGGTGGTGTTTTATTGTTTTTTGGGTACATTGGGTTTCCTTTTTTGGTACCTTAATGAGTTTAATATTGATCCATAATTATTGTGGTGTGGTATCAATTCACAAGCATTCTTCTTCACCCTAGAGTGCGCCTCAATTGGAAACCTCAATGGAGGTTGGATTCCTTTTGTTTATCCTTATTTTTCATCATTTAGGAGGTTTTTTCATGTTTTCATCTGTGAATCATGGTCGTTCCAACCTAATTGAAAATAAATAAATTTTTAATTGAAATTCAGTGAATATGGGGTTTATTCACATGTTTTTTAATATTGGATATTGATTGTGATATTTTGATTGTTTAGGCATTATAACCAGATAAAAATTGTGGTTGTTGGGGGTTTTTTTTGTGCTGGATACATTTTCCATGGTTATTTTATTTTTGGAAGATTTTTATTGAATCGCCCTAAAATGAAAATTGGCTGACCATGTATAATTGGAAAATAAATTGGATTCTTCAGGACCTGGTTTGTGTGATAACGTCACAAAGAAGTGTAGTGAAATGTGTTAAATGATCTTATTAACCTATAAAATGTTTTTTTGTGGTCTTTACCTTAGGGGAAGAGGGTGGTATGTTTTTTTATAGAGGGTTTGTGATGGGTTTGGTATGATTATGCTGGAGGGTTATGGAATTGGTTGTGTTATGTTATGTCAGTGGATAAAGTCTTTAGTTTTGGCTTTGTTTTCAGTGGAATTGTGGTTTGGGTAGGATTACATTGAAAAAGGATAGTATTTATTTGAATGGGTGATTCTCTATTGATAACATTAAGAAATATTCTTCTTGTACCATGTTATAAATTTATGATATATCAAGAATGGTTGTTAAATGAGGAGGAAATGTGATGGCACCTTAATTATTTATTAAGTTCACTAACTTATGAAATTAATTTTAATGTGTTTCATGTTACGTGGTGTGTTTATTATTTTCCCAAGCAATAATAGAATCACTAAATTATTATTTTATTAAAAAATAGAATTGGATAAAAAATTGGCGGGATATGTGTAATGGATTTAGTGCCCTATTGTGTGGTGTTGTGTATTTAGAGTTAGAAGCAGAGTTCAAAGTGTAATGTTTTAGTTTTTAATTTGAGAAACAATATGCTATAATTTATTGATTGGTATCACATATATATCTAATTTTATTTTTTCTATGATTTCAATACACTCCTCACCCTAGATGGGAATTATGTGTTGAATACCCCCACTTTCAGAGGGAAGGGTGTCCTTCCAAACATCTGGTGAGAAGTGAAGACAATGTCATACCTTATATTTCCTGATATCTCATTTTTTTTGAGGTAGGTAGGGGACATGGTATGATGGTTGGAGGTCTAAATGTCTTAGATGGATGTTTCGATGGCCCAAGTGTCTTTGGGATAGATGTGATGGCCCATGTTTTTTCAAGAAAGGTGGTTTGTGCTTTCCTTGGTGTCTTTAGAAGGAGAGGATAATTTCATTCCAATTTTATCTTCAGGATGAGATGTGATTTGGCTTTTAGTCCATCTTTTTGTGGGAGGGATGTGTTATGAGGCCCATGTGTGTGAGGGAGGGTTGTGTTGTGAGTCTTAGGTGTGTGCGGGTGGGTTGTGTTGTTAGGACCAGGTGTGTTTGGGGAGGATGTGGTGTGTTATAAGGTAGGGATGGGTGCCCCAGGATGTTTTATGCTAGAAGGAGTGGTATGATAGTGGGAATGTGGTGTGGGGTACACTAAATTAGATGTAATTTATATTATATTGCATGACTTGCATTATTTTTTGAGGATAAGACGGTTAGTATAACCGCTTAGGTTCTAATTGGTTCTATTATTTTCTCACAGGTGCATTAAAATGCCTCTTTCACAAGTGAAAAAGAGGAATTGGAATACCCACTAGGTATAATAATATGCTAAAAAAAGTATATAAAATGTTTTTTGGTTTCCATGAGGATTTCTTGGACTGTGCAAGACCTCACTGGCTCAGATCATTATTGTTGTAATGTCGCTACAAAGTTTATTTTTGTTATTTACCTTAGATACTTTTGTATTTTAATTGTCATATTTTTTCACAAGGATGTGGAATGGATTTTTTTATTTCCATTTACATTATGTATTAGAGTTCCATTGTGGATTATTAATCATATATCCTGGTAATGTATTTCTAAAAATGGTAATACCCCCATACTATGAGATTTGAACACCCTTGGTTCTATTTTCCAACTCGGCACCGTTAGAGGTGGGACTTGGGGGGTCAGTATAACCCATTCTTAATTTCTATCCATGGAGGGGTATCTTTGGATATAGGGGGTCATGATAGAGTTGTATAAGATGCCTATGGGATGGGAGGTAGGATGGAGTTTGTAGTTGGGACAGAGAAGATTGCATGGGATGATATGACATCAGTTCCAGTCATCATAGGTGTGTGACATTAGCCAGGGATACCATCTAGGAAAATGGATGTCAGCCCCCCTATAATCTAGTGTACAAACTCTAAACTTATCAAATGACCAAGTAATATGGTCCCACTTTTAGGGTAGAGACCTAGGAAAGATGCTTACATCAAAATAACTTGTGTTCTCGATTTAATTGCGGTGTTTTGTGAAGTTTTAAATTAATGAATAAGATAAATTGAAATAAAAATTAATAAAATTACATACTAATGGGATTAAGAAATCCATGATTACCTTTCAATAAATGTCTCGTGGAAAATGTCCACATGTGGAACAAGAGTTGGATGTTCAGTAGGATGATCTGTTTGATCTCGATATGGTTGATCCTACTGAGGATTCTGATCAGTGGAAGATGATTTTGTTCCATTTAAAGTGGAACAATTTTGGGACTTAAGATAGAAGTGTTTCAGATGTAGAGATATAGAGTTTCTTGGAGGATCTTGAGACTAATTTTTGTTTTATCAGGGATCCAAAGGAGTATTGGGTCCCTTTCGAAATCAATAAGAAGTGAGGAGCTACTCTTCCTTGGTGGAAGTTGTACATAGTGGAGTAGAAAGAGTAGAAGTTTTGTGGGTCAATTTCCCAAAGTAGTTCCACATAGTGTTCCTTTTGTCTACCAAGAAGGTTGAGAAGAGTCATGAGCCCTATTCCCTTCAGTAGGGGATTAGGTCAGTGAAGGATATTTGGACCAAGTTCAAGGTACTTATACATTTTCCCAAGATCATTTTCTAGATGAGGAGTCTAATGAATGCCAACTTTAGGAGGCATTACACCCTTTGATATAGCATATTGTGACTCCTTTTACATTTCCCATGTATTAGGAGGTTTAGAGAAAGTAAGAGGTGATTGTGTGGATGCACTCATGAGGAGGTCATCATTGAGAGGGGATATAATAGATTTATTTTAGAGGTAGAGTTGTTAGTGGAAGATATCATTCGCCAGGACCATCGAGGCATCAAACGATAGGGTGTTGACCATAGAAGTTTCCCTTCCCTCCTCCTAGTTCCAGTGGTTTTTGTGAGTTTACTTGGATCTTCAATCTTGATTATTTTGAGGGTGCAATTCATGTATATCAATAGAGAGAGTTCCAAGTGGTATCCTAAGAATAGTTTAGTGGAGGTATATTGGTTCAGTGCCTGTATCAGTAGCATTTTTATAGTGTGGTTGTTTTATCATCAATGACATCAAGATATTTCTCCCCCTGAGGATAGATAGAGTAGGTAGAGGTTGACCTCAGGATGTTCTCCATTCTCACAGAATGCGACACGAGCATTTACAAGGAGGTAGCTTCCAATAGAGAGGCATGGTAGTCAGGTATGGAAAGTTTCACACTACTAATGCATCAGTTCCAGTCCGATTTGAGAACATCTGATATATGATCCGTTTGTTCAGTAACCATTATATAGATTTTTTGGGATTCAAGAGATTGAAACTCATTTTTTTTACCTTATTCATTCCCATGCTTTGGGACTAGCCATAGAGAGGAATCACATTCCCCTCATATTGAGTACTCTAGTCGGAGGCCATAATATTTTGTTTGATGTGTGTGAGGGTGTAGAACGATGATTGGACAACATCATTCCCATGGTGATCTAATCGTTCTAATGATATATCCATACAATGTCATCCTTGGGATCGAGTGGATTTATTCTGGGCATGTTGCCGTCAACTCCTGGTGGAGGAGAGTCTTGTTTTCAGACGTGGATAGCTAATCTATGGTTTTCATTGGCGATAAGGGTTATCAAGTGGTCAGTCAACATATGGAGTCTCTTATTTACTTATTAGCTAATCTGGTAGCGGAATGGTTGGATGTTAAGTAGGTGGAGGTTCCTTGGGTTGTTGAGGTGTTATTGGATGTTTCCCCCATGTAGGTTGTGATGTTACACCCTTGATGTGTTGTTGAGTTTTGGATATACTTGTAGCCTAGTTCTTGTCTAATTCAATGGATCCTTATTAGATGGAACCTTTAGAGTTTTGAAAGATCCAAATTTAGTTAGATGGTCTGATGTAGAATGGTTTTATCCAGCCCGGTGTGTCACTGTGGGGATCTCTAGAGTTGTTTCCAAAGATGGCAGACAATGGTCTGAGGAAGTGAATAGTCTACTAAAGGCAATATTAGGTGATAGTCAAGAACTGTTACCCTCTTCTAAGGATATAATATCGTTTTTACCAATTTTAAGGGGTGAGTTGGGTTTTTATGATCGATTTATGGTCAAGAAATCACTTATTGAGATTGAAAATGGGAGATACCCCGAAGACAAATGTTAGAAATAGGTATGGGCACATTGAGTTTTTAGTCCTTCCAGTCGGTGTTATAGGCTCACCAGTTGTGTTCATGGGACTTATGAACTCCATTGTTCCTTAGTTCATAGACTGTTTCATCATCATTAGGTTGTGGTGGTTTCCTTATCTCAGGATTTGTTAAGAATCACACAAAAATAAAAATTGGCTGACCATTTATAGTTGGGAAATGAATCCCTTTCCCCATGATTTGGTTTGGGTCATTCCACATTGTGCTGGACATTAGTTTGGGGATTGTTTTAGCTAGAATGGTTGTTTGGGAATGACGACTTTGAATATGAATGGGGTTGATTGGTATGGTTACTTCTCCATTGATATGAGGTCGAAATCTTCACGACGTATCTAGAGATCCATATAATATATATCTTGAATGGATGTTAAACATAGAGGGAATGAGAAGCTTCCCTAATTAGTAATCAGCCACTTTGAATTCTTAAATTATATTTAATTCATTTCTTATTATGTGTTGTGATTAGTAGTTTCCCACGTAATAGATAATGGATATATGAATTGTTTAATAATGAATGTAAATGGATAAATAAATTTGGTTGAGAATGGAATTTTCTTTTTGTGGATTTTTGTGTGGTTTAGTTAATTTAGATGTAGAAGAAAAGATGGAAATGCCATGTTTTTGGGGTACTCTGAGAACACATAGGATATTATTGATTGTTTGGTATCAAATATGTATCTAGTTTAATTTTACTTGTGATTTATATATTCACCCCACCAAAATTGAGCACTATGTACTAAACACACCAATCGGCACATGGTATGGTGTGTTTAACATCATCGGGTGAGGATTACAGATGGGAGGGTACCCTATCATTTCTACTCTCTCTACTAGGCAAGGACGGTATGGAACATGTTGTGGTAGTTGGCGGTATTTTAGTGTCCTTCGTGTCAGTTGTGATGGCCCACATGTCTTAAGGTGAGATGTGATGGCCCATGTATTTTCTGTGAGATTGTATGTAATTTCCTAAGCTTCATTAACATGACTTGTGACTTTCTTTCATAGGTGTGTTTGGGATGAGATGTGATTTTGTTTCTAGCCATATTGTGTGTATGGGTTGTTTTGTGGGGCCCAAGTGTGTGCGGGATGGTTCTGATGTGGTCTATGTCCGAAGTGTGTATTGGAGGGATTTGTTGTTGTATAAGGAATGCATGAGATGACCAATAAGTTTGATGTTGGGTGAGAGTGTCATATTTTAAGGAAATTGGTGTGGGGTAAACTATAACAGATGTAATTTATATTATATTACCTGAGATACAATTTTTGGTGAATGTTCCTCATTGATTATTGGAAGGTTAGTATAACTTCTTAGGTGTTGTTTGGTTCTGCTATTTTCTCAGGGATGAATTAGTATGACACTTTTAAATGTTCATGACAGACATTAGTTTGTTTAACGACTATACTCCAATGCTCACCAAACATTTATAAAATGTTTTTTAGTTTATAGGCGGATTTTTCGGACCATGTTGGACCACAAAATCTTGGATATTGATAACTATTGTATTACTGCTTAGGATTACTTTTGATACTAACCTTGTAGACTATTTTATTTTAATAGTTCTATTTTCATACATTCAAGTGGGACTTTTTTTGGATTTATGTTTATATTATATCTTGGAGTATCATTGTGGATTCTTCATCTTATCTCCCGGTATTTTTTTTCTAAAAAGGGAAATGCATCCCATACTATGAGAGTTGTACCCACATAGTGATAGTCACCAACCTGAGGCGTACTAGAGGTGTTACTTGGGTTCATTATCTCCCATTCTTCTTTTACAACCTAGGAGGGGTACATTGTAAGGAGGAGGTCATGATATGATCCTTTTGGAATGGAATTTTAATTTTTATTAAATAACTATTTAATGAAAATTTTAAATTTCCTCTCAACTAAATTATAAATGTGAAATATTTTATGTAATTATTTACACCACATTGAGTAATATATTTTTTACAAACAATTCCCATTAAAATTATTAACATTTTTATTCAGGTTGTAGTGGTTATTATACTTTTAAAACTCATATACTATTGTCCCCAAGAAGAGATCTTAATGAAGTTCTCTGAATAATTGGTCATATTCAGCACCTACTCATTCAGTTTTATTTCATTGGATACATTCTCATAATGTGTTCCTGATATCCAAAAATAATATCAATATTATAATATATATAATATTATTTTATTTTAGTTATGAAACAACCATATTCTATCTATTATACATCAAATTAATATTGAACACCAAACATGAATTTGTCTATCTTTCCATCTCTATGCAGCAGAGTAATTAATTTTTCAATACCATTTTCTACGATCACTCAAATGAGGGAAAAGATAATTATATAATATAAATATTAAATTATATTATGTCCTTATAATTAATATATCTTCCACTTAATTGTCATTTCACCCTTTAATGGTATGATACTATTTCACTTTTGTATATAAGTTCTACCATCTCCACGATGTGATATGATACATTTTCTAAGGTCAACATTCAATAATGGTCAAAAATGTATTTAATCATTTTATATGATATTAGTAGAATTAATTTAATTCTAGATATTATGGATCTATATCTTGTGGAAGAGAATCATGACTCTCATGTGAAAACATACATGAGAAAACCTGGAAATCAATATCCAAAATCTAAATATAATGAAATATTTAATTATGAATGGGAGGTTAGATTTAATAAATGGAATATATTGGTATACATAAAAATTAATATTATTCATTAAAAAATTAATAACATGTTTTAAAAAAAATTAAATGTTGGTTCCAACAAGGTTTAATGTATTTAAACTCGATTTAATGGATTTCTTAACTCAATTTACCATCATTGGGTTATACGTATACTACATTGATTATATCATTCAATTCTTATTTTTGGAAATAAACCTTGATTATAAAATTTAGAATTTAATCTTAATTTTTATGTATTTATTATTGTTAAAAATAATATATTCATTTTATTAGAACTTCCATTAATGATATGATATTAGTAAGGGGATTCATCTCAAATTTTCTCTCACTGATGCATATTTTTATATTACGAACATTTATTAATTTATGAACTATAAATGAAACACATTTTACATTATAAATAATTATTTTTTTCTCCTGATATTTAAATTGTTTTAGATATTATTTATTCATGGGTCATTTTATTCAACTGATTACAAGTGGTAATAGGATTCCTCTCAAGTGCACTTTATTGAAAAATATTTCAATATTATACCCAAAATTTATTTTATACAATCTATATATTTCCACATAAATTTATTTTTGATCATTATTCATTTAAAATTATATTTCTATTAAATATACATAATCTTTTCTTATGTATGTGTTTGTTTCAAAATCTATATACCATTCTCAAATAAGTTGATTAAATTGAATGTTATTTTAATAACTGAAGAAAAAAAATATATAAACTATTTAATTTAATAAATATTGATATTTTATTACTAGGCTCATTTCATATTAATTAAATAGATTATTATATATATAGGGAATCCTATGAATTTAAATACATTGTTGGGGCCTAATTAAATATATTCCCATACTGAATCCGGAGTCTCATGAGGTGAATAATGTAAATATAGATATGAATAAGTTTTTACCTATAGATTAAACCTTCTTGTTAAAGGACATTATGGTAAATGTATCAAATGTCTTGGAAAAAATATTTTCGAAAATTAATAATATCATTCGTTTTAAATATTATTTTTAACTGTGATATTATCAAAATGATATTATCACTAGATGAATTTCATTTTTAGTTTTTATTCAACTCGAATTTCTATTCAATTATTTAACTATCCCTATTGATTAATCATATTTATTCCTGATAAATTATGTTATACAAAACCCTTAATGATCATTTCACATCAACCTTAATTTTTTTTTCTTCCACTGGTTATGAAGGTCAATATTTTGATTGAGTATAAGGATTATTTTCCCCTTTAATATATTCTATGTTTATTAACAATGTAATAAGAGAACCATGTATATATCTAGTTTTTTAGGACTAATAAACTAGTTGATCCTTGTCTATGTGATTCCTTATATCTTATTCCAATGTAATAAAGAAAACACTACCTCCGGGATACTATGGTTGAGGTTGTTACACATTTTCATTCTATTTAATTTTTCAATTTCTCATGATAATTGTAATTTAAATTTTTCCAAGATGTCAATATTATTTAATATAGATATGATTATTTCCTAAAATGAATACCATTTTTTCATATGATGTTTTTATTTTATTTCTATATTATTAATGTGGTAAATATTAACAAATGATTATCCTTTTATCGATATATATTGTTGATGATAAGGGTCATTTTTAAGAATGAAATCATTTTGTTGATATATGATAAATTCGATGGACATGAAGACATAAGTGGGATGATGGTATATATTTTCCCTCATGAAATTAGTAATCTCAGGATATGTAACATTTTCATCACCTTAGTTAAATGGGTTTAAATCCGTCATTTAAAAAATTTACTGAGTAAAGATCTTGACTGTATAATTATCATGTTCTTGGGATATGATATCCATTATGTATTTGTTACTGTTATTCAAAATTAATCTATTATTTTCTTCATGATTTCACAATGATATTATCTAAGGATTATTTAAATTCTCAATTATTGAATATATTCAATGTGTTTTAAATTAGTTGACATTAATTATTGATTATTCTTTATCTTGTTACTATAGTAATGTTATAGTTTAAATGGAATGTGTTATAAATTATTTACCTTTACATATTGATTATGCTTTATCCAATAATTATATTAATGTTATAGGTTAAATAGAATTTTTTAAAATCATTTACAATTCCATATTGATTATTCTCTATGATACTTTTTAATTGATATTATATATGCAAGAAAATCCTTATCAGTTTATTGATTACATGGAATTTTTGTTATGTTATTTATATTTCCATTTTTTTGAACCAATTAACTCCTGATACCTTCGACTATATTAAACACTTAATGTGATTTTGTGATCACCCGTATTTAGTTTCACGCATTGGAATCATGGAAGTTTATTATGTATGATATATAGAGATATTATATTTAGAATATTGTTATTCTGAAAAAAAAATTATTTTATTTATTCTTATGTAATGGAAGAATCATGTGTATATTTTTTTACAAGCTATATGTAATGATTCATCAATTCTGAATTTGATTCATTGTATCTTATGCCACAAAAATAGTGTAGTTACAAGCTCTAGGTTATTAAGGCTAGGGTTGATAAGATTGAAATCAGAGGAATTTTAGTATAATCATTGAGAACTAGATATTGTAAAATATGGATTATGGATTATAACCCAATGTTGGACTTTTGGGATAAGTATATAATATCATCATACTTTTTTGTTAAGGAATAGATTTTTTATTTATTTTTAAAGTACATCCCTATATGGATACTATAGATGGATTTGGTTTAAAAACTGTTGTATCTAGTGGTAATAACACTAAAAATGATTCATTTCGATTTAACAGATCATCACAACGTAAAAGATAAATGGCATACCTACACACATTGTTTTAAAATATTGGATGATACACTTAATATAATTCAAATTTTAATTAAAAAACATAATGTCATTTTTGAAAAATTAATGATAACGAATGACCATGGAAAACCTATGGTTGCATAGATTTATTAATGAGGTATCCTGTTTTATTCTTATAATAAATTATTATATTATTTTCCTAGTAATATTTTTTTTATCACATAATGATTTTGGTAATAGTCACTATTTAGAACCCAAAAAAGTATTGTAAACATTGAAACTGAAGGACAACATGGTGACTATGGGAAGAAAATGAGATGGTGGTGGGAGTGAAAAATACACCGACGATTCCAAATGATTCTCCCCAATATTTGATTAATGAAAAATATATTATCTTATTTCCTTACTCACAAAAGAATATAAGGATCAATTTTTCCAATAGATCAAGTGGTGGAGACCACGAGGGATGGAATAATGATTTTAAATCATGATAGAAATGTGGCTGGAGACACCTTAGAACCTATCTGAATGGAATGGGAATATACTTAATTTTTGGGAAACATGTTAATAGTGAAAAAATTACAGAGGAAAAATAAATTGTGTGATGGAAGGAAATAAAACAATAATAAGGACCCATTTATAGTTCATTTCCCTAAATATAGAGAACTTGGGAATTACCTTTGTCAATCCCCACCTCTATATGTTTATAAATTGATTAAGGAAGCTCCTATGTGGAAGTAAAACTGAAAACGTATTTATTGTTATTCCAAAATTATATTATTCATGTTTATTAGTAAATGTATTTTGGTATCAGAATCATTGAATATCAAATGATTTTGTTATAATTTATAAGAACATGTGTCTAAAATAACATAATAGTACTGAATACCATCATGGTATTAATGTTTTAGGATTTATTATAATATTAATCTCTAAATAACCTTTTTTTTAAATTTTATGTGATGAGAATCTAGAAAAATATATGATATTTGGGGACAAATATCTAGAAATATCCCCCCCCTCGGTTTAATACATGTATTTGTAGATAATTTTTGGAGGAATAATTTCATCATTTTTTTATTGACATTGTTATAAAGTTATTAATAAATTCAAATGATAATATGATTATAGATGAAGTTAAAACAATTTAAAATAATATTTGAAGTCTTTTTGGAAAAATTAAAATATAATTATTTGAATCGGGAACCATGAAAAAAGGATATTTAATGATTAATTGTATTTCTTGGATATCCAAAATATTTTTTATAATAAATATAGAAATTAAATTAATATATTTTTGAAAAGTCCCACCCATGTGTTTGGTGAAAACCCCTATCATCCTACAAGGATATAGCGCTTGAACCACTGACTGATGGATGAAAATGTTTTAGTGCATACACTAGACTATAAAATGTACTTGTTAATATGTTATTAAATTCAGAAAAATATTATGAAAAACTAATTTTAATATTTAACAAGTGGCATTAATTATTGTTTCAGATATTAATATATTATATTGGATAAAACATGAAAATAATGTACATTTTAGAAAGTAATTAGATATAGCAATAATGATGTTTCACTCTTTTTTGGATATTATGATTTTTAAAAAGAAAATTTTTGTGGTTTAGGCATAAAAAAATTCATTGTTGGATTTATTTTGAGTAAGTGTGGATTTAGAATTTTTTAAAGCCTAACCATTGGATTTTATTGTGATAAAGAAATAAAAAACGTATCAATTATGTATATTTCCATATATTCATGAATTGTAAAAGAATATATCAACTTTAGAAAAATAAAATTAAAAAAATCATTCTAATACATTTATATCCAATGAGTCAAATGGTACATTAAATCATCATTTATTTATGTTTTTGAATCCACTAAAATTCTATTTACCATTCAATAGATTCTGATTAATGACCTTAATAAATATTTTTAAATTTTTTAGATTTTCTTCCATATATGTGTTTTTATTTCTAAACTATGTTCCCCTTCATGGGAACAGGGATATGTGTTATTACAGATATCGTTCATACATACATTCTTATCATATTTAGATGATTATTTAATAAATATATTATAATTGGCGTGTTCAAAAATTGAATTTTCAATGGTCAAATCATTAATTACCAAATTTCGATTAAATTTATAAGGTTTTACTTTATTTAAGGTGGGGATAATGTAATAGCCTAATATAATAAAATAACAACTTTTTATTTGACATAATATTGAATATGGGACACAATGTTTAAAAGCACATTAAATATTACTATGTGTATTTCACCATTACAATATCTATCATTACACGCTCCCTGAGTATATCTTGAATTACACACAACACTATATTTTACATCCATTACACCCATGAAATATTTTAAACTAAAAGTGAAATATTATTAAAATATTAATATATAATATAATATTTATCACTTGGATAATAAAATGGATGGTATGGATAGTTTAAAATATATTGTGAAAATTATGGTAAAATATTGATTCAAGAAAAATTAATGAATCATATGAAAGAAAAATAAATGTTTTAAAAAATTATAATTTATAAAAATTGGGGTTAATGGCTCTTTGAACACATAAATTAAAAATAAAGTTTACCAATGTTTCAAAATTTATTCTAAAAATTAAACTTCAGTTTTAAAATCAAAATATAAAAAGTTTCATGGGGTTATATTTTTATATATTTCTAAAGTTACTCATTTTCTGATTAATATTGAAATCACTAAATTATTTGAAAAATAAATTTTATATATTTATTTTTGAAGTTAAATATTATTTTTAATTGTTTGTAAATTAAAGGTAGTAAAATTATAGAAATAGTAATCTAATATATATAATTGTAAATAGTTTTATTTTGAATTTTTATATAAAATCATTGTGATCCTTTGCTAATTGTCTCTTTTAAACATTGGTATCTTGTTCTGTGACTTGGATACAATTTAAATTAAATTTTACCCATATTTGAAATTAATTTTGAAAAATGTATTCCACATTTTAAATCATTATAATTAATAATTTATAGTAATTTGAAAATAATTTTTTTTCCAAATCTAATTGTGTAATTGTAAAAAAATTAATTATTATAGTTATGTTAATACAGATTTACTGGGGGGAGGGGTTAAACTAAGATGTTAAGCGTAAAAATGACTAACGGACATGTACAAAAACCATTTCCAATCCATATTTAATTATGTTATATTCATGGGTTGAATGGAAATTTTTTTATTCTTTTCTCATGATAAAAAAATGGGTACGAGAGATATTTTTAATACAATTACAAATCTGCCACTCCCCTCACATATTAGAGGAAACCTACCCTCCTCTATAATTCACACCGTTACACTAATTGTTTATTCAGAAAAAACCTCCCAAATAAATTTATAAATGAGCTCCACTAATCTCATATTCCTTATTTTGGCTTGAAATCCATCCTAGGAAGGCTTTGGTGAAAACCTAAAGTGTATACCCATAATAGATGTATAACTCAATAATTATCATTTTAATTTTATTTATTCATACACATCATTCAATTATTATTAATTCCAAATAATATAATAAAATAATAATATTCTATATGATGATATATTGTTATGATAATTAAATTATCAAAAAATATCCAATGATCCATAATTTTTTTTATGATTTTATCATTCATGTGTACAAAAGACTACCACCAAAAAAACTAATGTCCGTCAAATTTCCAATACCACCTCCCAGAGATGGGTCTGATGATAAATCTAAATTATATATACCAAATTTATAATATATTTAATCATTTTTAGTAATTATATCATATATCTATAATTTAAATTTCCATTCCTTAGGGATAGGATAACGTCACTCCTATGAACAGCAAACTATAACCTCACAAAGTGATGTGATTAATTTTTCTATAACGCTTTACAAGGAAGGTGATAAGTATAAGGATATATTTAATGATTTTATTTGATATAAATGAAATAATTATGAAATTAATTAAATTTTATAAATACATAAATGATAATATATATATATCCTTATTTCATACCTGTTTACTCAATAAAAGATGATAATATAGTTTGTGTAAATGTGGACTACAACCTTCATGAAATGATGTGAATATATTTTACTCAATAAACCACATAGATGATATATATATATATGAATATTTAGTGAAATAATTTGATAAATGTGATATGATGATTATCTAGAATATTATTATATTACAAACCTTCTTTTTATAATGATCATTGGAAAATGGGAACGATACTCATGAAAACATATGCACTTCAATCTCCATTATAGAAACCAACATAATTTATAAAAATATCATTCATAATTGGTTTTAAAATTATTATTTATGATAAAAAATAATTACATCATGATTATTATTAATGAGACGAAATAGATATATAATTTGAACATTAATAAGAATATTCATGGCCAATATCTAATAAGAAAAACTTGAAAATTCCACCAGAAACAGTGAAAATAATAATTGTTTATTAACTAACAAATGATGAGTTTTCATAAAAGGGTCATATATGTTATTATAATTGTTAATGTGGTTCTAATGAAATTTTAAAAATTTTTCAAGATTATATACATGATATTAAATCACCTTAAACAAAAAGGATCGATATGGTATGGTATTTCGTCTCAGTTTACATTCTACATAGAATTATATGTTATTGTGAAAAAAAATCAATTTTATATATTATATATACATACCATTATGAATTTAATATCATGAATACAAAATTCATAATATAATTTTAATTTTTAACTTTTAATTAAATCATTAGTGGGGATTTTGAAATAAATGTTACCAAATGGTAAATAATTTAATAAATCAATTTCATTTATAGTATTATGTCTCACCATATTTTTCATTGGTAATCTATGATTATTTTTGTAATGAATTATATCTTTAAATTTTTTAATTTAAAATTTTTAATATGGATTTATCTTCAATACACAAAATATATTCATTTAATAATTCTCAATTAAATGTTCTAATCATTGAAATTTTTTATATAAGAATTTCATTCTGATCGAGATTATATATTCTTGTGTATCAGTTGAGGGAAATTATTTTACAACATCCTAATAAAAATTTCATTTTCTTATACTCATTGTATACCTTAACGTTTTCTATTCATATTAAATTGTTTTCACCATTCGATACTTAAAATAATAATGAAAATATTTTTAAGAAAATATTTCATAATTTTACTCTTCGGTCAGAAATATATTTTCAACAAAATAATTTTTTTGAAAAAATGTTTTTTTCTCTTTCACAGAATTGAATAAGGATGTTTTTTATGCATTATTACATTTCAAAAAATATTTTATGGAATGTTCATGTCAATATCAAAACAATTATTATTTGTATTTTAACAAAAATGTTAATGTCATCATTATTTTATCATGTACTACTTGAATGAAATTTATAGCCATCATTAAAAATACAATTATATAAAGATTCCTATATAAGATTAAAAAAAATTTAATGAAAAATAATTCCAATATTTTTAGTGAACATTTTGTTTTAAATTATTATTTTCAAAAAGGAAAGGTTGTTATCCTAAATAATGTTTTACAGATATTATATGTTATTTATATATTCAATGAAAAAACCCTTTATTCATTTTGCAATGGGTATATGTTGTATTGATACCATAAAAATCCTTCTGCTATTTTGTTTTGGATCATTTTGACCATATAATGTAATAAAATTCACTTCATTATTTTTTTTATGAATTAACTAACTTTCCATTGAATTTCTCACCTGTTTATGATCATTAAACATAATATTTCTCATAGGTGTCAACATTATTTACTATATATATCATTATATCCAAAATTATATAATATTTATATATATAATGTTATATATTGATAGTTATTTAATTTTCTAGAGTAATATTGAAAAATAAATATCCTTTATTTAATAAGGATATTTGATTATAATGAAAATTGTCTCTTAATTAAATCAATTATCTGATATGTGAGGATTTTATTGGAAATGAAGACAATGGTGGGTCTCAGTTATAGATATCTCCCCAATGCATCAGTAGATACATGAGAAAAAATAGTTGGATAACCATAGTTATATAGTATTCTTTCCCTCATTTTTAAACTTTATTTATGACAGATCATGACAGTATTGGTATCATGTGCATGAGACAAGATATAAAATATGTAATACTTTCTTTTATTTAGAATATCATTATTACTATCAATGATATGTTTTGAAATATATATTCCATTGATACATTTCATTCATAGTTATTGACGTGATGACATGTGTTTTCAATTAATTACCTTTCAATGTTGATTACTCCTTATGTAGTTATTATTGAAATGTAATTGATTAAATTTCCTGACTTTTGGATCACTCACCATTCCATATTGATTATTATTTATCTACTTTTGATAGTCATATAATTTGTAAAAGGTAACGTGTTCTCATTTAGTTACAATTTCATATTAATTATTATCAAAGAGTTTTTTCATTGATATTATCTCTGGGTGTATATACATATTAGTTTCTTTGATTACATGGAATTTGTGTTCAGTTATTTACAAAATAATATTGATTATTCATATTGATTCATGATATATTTTTTTGTACATTGCTATTGATGGGGATTTTATCTCATCATTATTTTTATTTCATATCTTGAATTCATTAAGTGTGCAATGTTTGATATGAACAGTTATTTTATTGGGAATAATTTTATTTTTGATAAAAATATTATTAATATTTTGTCCAATTTAAAGAAAGTATCATGTTTCTATCAACTTAAAAATGACTAAAAAAATATTTAGAAATTCGAGATATAATTCCATACATCTTAAGACAATATTATAATGAAAATATATGTGTTGTGTTATAGGGGTCAGGGTCACTACACTATACTCCATCATGAGAACATTTTCAACACATGAACTTCTCCAAGAAAATCATCACAATAAATAATTTATCATTTATCAACTATTATGAACATGTTGGATCATCACGTAAATTAAAATCCTAGTGTCACCATAACTGTCCACTAACCTGGTCACACAATATCTATGGCCCTATCAACATTATTTTCTTACACGCATGATTTATTTTGTTATCTATATAATAGGATTATTGACATCTGCACCCCTATAAACCCCAACACTTGAACTCTATAGTATCTCCTTATTCTATTCATAAATTAATTTAACAATCATGACTATCTCACACCATCCCAAGTTCTAATTAAAATAAAACCTTAATTTTCATCTCACTAGGAACATCATCCTCAGTATGTACTGATATTAATTCTCAATGAAGGACATAAAAATCAACTACCAATGGAGTTATACCTATCAAATTGCATCCCTTTCATTAGTCCTCAGTCAGAGACCCTTTCCAGTGTCATTACTATATGTTTCATATCCTATGAGATACAATTGATCCTCCCTAAAATCACAAGTTAGTGAATAATTTCTGATTGGACAAATCAAAAAACATCAATGCTTCTAGGATATCACTATCCTTTATATGGAAAAATTATTATATCCTGACCATGAAAATTATTCCTCCATTCTAGTAAATTTTCAACCAGAAACATTGTTCCTTATCCTAATAATAAAAACCAATATAAATGTATATTTTATTGACGATAAATGACATAATTTTCGCCTATTGTGGTAAATAATTTAACTTATTGAATATATGGGATTAGATCATTCATTTAATTTTTTTATAAACATTATGTTTTTTTCTTTTAAAGTTCACAATACTATTTTAGACCTAAATATTTTAATGTGACTTATTTGAACATAAATATTTTAAATACTATTCTTCACACAATTAGATATAACTTTGATTCCTAATATCTAATATGGATCATGAATTTCATTAGAGTAAATGGGAAATTATTTCAATGATGGATTGGACTCAAAAGACTGGAAACCAATTTAGTATTTGGGCCACAAAAACGTCATCTGTTCTTTTATATGGATAAAATAAGTTGAGAAGATAAAGGGAAAATATTTTCTCAATATATTATTCTGTAAGAAAATATAGTTCACACATTATGGATGTTATACATTCAGTGAAATTTGGATAAAAATATTAGACCAAATTTACCCATTCACACTTCAAACAACATGTAATCTTACCATAGCCTAAACTCTATAATTTTTAACCTTATAATTTCTAGGGGTATAAAATTGAATTTAGATATATAATGTAGAAGATAATTGGTCCCACTCTATTTATCTAGGAATTTCTAGAGGGAGAGATCTTGAAGCTTGGATCCCTACCTTCTCATCTTCTTCACATTGTAATGTTTTTGTTCTTGCAATAATCTTCGTAGTTATTCTTCTATTTTTTCTATTTTATTAAATTTTATACTTATATATTCATTTTATTTGGTCAAGAAAACAAGATTTAAAATTTTATTGGGTTATACCCTTTCGATGACAATTGAGAATGTAAAAATTTTCTTTGATGAGTACACAACCCATGGAAGAGAAAATTTTAATAGTTATTGATATAATTCCCACATTAATCATTATTTTGTTTTGTAACAATGAGATAATATATTTAGCATTGTATGATCTATTAATTGAGTTTAGTAATAAATAAAACTAATCTTTAAATTGAATAAGAACACAAAAACAAGTGAGGTCAAGCAGTGTGTGAATTTTGAGTGGTGGATCTCAATCAGTAGAACCAAACAACCTGAGATAAATTTCACGAGTTAATCAATAATCCCTAAACTCATTTAATAATATTTTCAATAGTGGATACATTACATAATTTACCATTGAATATAGTCTAGACATAGAAAATCAATTAAATAAAGGTTATGTGTTTTGAAATTCTAAAGCTAGCCAATGTTTTAATTAACATCTTATTTGTTGTAATGATAAGTCTTATAATAGATTGGGGTTAAAAAATTTGGGGATCAAAATTAAGTGGCGATTAATCTAAATTGTAACTATTAATAAGTAATTGAAAATGTACTGTTATATCAATTAGGATTTCCTATTTTTTTTCTAAAAAATATCATGTTGATATATTTTCTCAATATCATTTCAAAAATGAAATGAAATATGACACAATATTCTTCAAACATACTTCTAATAGTATTATAAGTGAAATAAAAACCCCATATTTTTATTTAGTGTGTCATGATATTTATTTTACATTAAAAATACCATTAATATGTTGTTTTAAATTAATTATTCTTTTTTGAGTCGACTGTATTCATCCACTGGGATGCACCTAGATTAACCAATAACTAAAATAATTTTTTACTACCCATGAAAATTCCATTAAAATAGTAACCATTTTATTGGGATGAAAGTGTTTTCTTGGAAAAATTATAGGTATATATTCACTTTTATTTTATAATTTTCTTTATTTTTCTTTTTTCCCCTTTTTCATTATTTTAATGTTTTCTTCACCTCTCTCTTTTCTTCTCTATTACACCATTAATTGAAACATATTATCATGACATGATTGTCATTTATTTTTAATATCTATGATTGATGAACTGAAACGATCCGGAGGATCTCTTTGATCTAGACCTTGAGAATGAACACATACTTAGATAATGAATCAGACATTCAATGTCTACGAGAGGTGTCAACATTTAACCAAATGGGGAGTTCCTCTACTCTAGTAATTTTTAATTAATAATATCTTATTAAAAAACATTAAAGAAGATCCACTGTGTGAATATAATATCAATGAACTCAATAAGACTATTTGGGAGTTTATTGCAACTGATATAATATTTCAAATTACATGATTTACATATCCATCTTTGAAAACATTCATTTAATTGAAATCTAGGCTAAATGACATTCTATAAAAATTTCATGTACTATTTGGTGAAGAAAAAACAAAAAAGTATTGAAATTCAATGTGGTATTCTCAAAAATGATACCATAAAATGTATCTAAAGATCAAATCATAAAAAAATCATTCTCATTTTCACATTATGAATCATTGAAGTATCTGATGTACAATTTAGAACTAGAAAATATAATAAGTTGGAATGATTTTAAATTTCATTTCCTGTATATTTTGTCTATCATCATGGACAACATCCTTTCGAAATGAGATATTAAGGATCAAGAAAGCACTATGGGATTCAATGGATGAGTACTGGGAGAGATTCAAGAAGGTTTGTGAAAGCTACACACATCACCAAATGAGTGGAAAACTATTCATCCAGTACTTCTATGAAGGTCTCAAACTTATTGAGAAGATAATGGTGGATTTCCTAGCTAGAGGATCATTGGTCGACAAAACACCAATAGCCGCACAGTCAATTATTGACAAGATGGCACAAAATTCTGATTAATTTACCAATAGAGGTACACAATCTATTAGAGGATTAATCATGTAAGTCCATATCTTCTTTAAAATAATTTAATATATAAAATGTTGGAAAAATTTACCATAATAATGAGGATTATTTATTTGCCTAAAAAATTACCAACCCACACCAATAAGACATTATGGAATTTGTACTGAAATAGACCACCCAAATGATAGTTTCCCCAAACTATAAGATATAGATTATTACATACAAATATTCCATGGGTGACCATATCAACAACAACAACAACAACATCCCCAAATAATGTATGATTCCTTTTAACGAACATATAACCAAGGATAGCAGGATTAATCACACATTAGCTCTTGATCTATAAAACAATAACGAAACTACATTTTAAAAAGAAAATCCAATATATTTCACGTTAAAATAGGGTTTCCAAAAACCCAAAATGAGATTTTAAGCACAAGAAAAAACAATCCAAAAAATGTAATTCTAAACAAAACGTATATTCTAACACTGAGGATATTATGAAACCATTTTTTCTTAATCAATAGAATGAGTAGAAGAGTCAAGGTTCCGGATTAAGGGACTTGAAGATAGAAATGAACTAGATTTCAACCTCCCCCCATGAACTGGTATATAAGAACACTAAAAATATTCATTCATAAAATACTCAAATATATAGGGGAATTTCAATTCCAATACATTGAGAAAGAATAAGAAAACGATTGAAATTTATGCCCCAAACATTCTACCATGAATCACCAAAACTCTAGAGAAGCCCAATTAAATGAAAAATTGTTATAATCCAATGGAGAAAGGAAAATGTAATAATAATATTGATGATATTCCATATAAAATCATTCTCATTCCAAATTTAGTTGTTCGGACAAATAATATTGATGAAGTTTTAATTAAAAAATATGGTTTGGAAACATTATATAAATTTGATATGAACATCCCTCTACATGAAGTAATTAGTAAAATCCCTAGGTATAATAAATTCAAAAAATAATATTGTGCCAACTATTTAGGGATCAAGGGAATTGATATAATCAATCATGATGGGAATGTGTCCTCACTCATTAATCCAAATCAATAAATGACAACAAAGTGTAAGGATATAGGGGAAATCACCATCCCATGCACCATAGGGGTTCTATAATTTTATGATTCCTTATGTGAGGTGGGATATTCCATAAATTAGATGCCTCACTCTATATTCACTTCTCTATAGGTTGGTAATTTGAATCTGATGAGAGTAGTGGTATAGTTCATGAATGTAGCTACATAATTACAGTGGGAGTCCATAATGATTCACTTGTTATGTTATGATGCATTATCTTCCTAGAACATTTCTATATGATTAAAATAGAGTATGATCAGGTAAATTCATGTTCTTCCATTATATTTGGATGATACTTCACCAGAATTGAAAACAAATATCTTACACTTCCTAGAGGGTAAAATTTAAATTCTATTTTTGGATACTATTTGGATATTTATTGCTATGAACTCCATGAATTACCCCTCACTGTTTTATTCTATTTTTGTCATCTCCCATGTTGAATGACTATGTAAAAACACCATGGAATTTATCTTTCATAGAATTTAAGTTATTATGATAATTGGTTCAATATTGACGACTAAGTTCACTTCCAATCCTATTTATAATGCCTAAACCTATCTTGTATGTGATTATGAGGTGGATTCATATCTTTTTATTTATCATGTTCAAAATGATTATTAATTGTACATTGAGTATGCTTATGGTTTTGATACATTATTATTCAATTCGGATGATGCCTATTCTGATCCTGATTTCGATTTTGCTCATATATAAGTTCTATCAATGTATCTATCTATACCTTAACCACTACATTGGAACTCACACTACTACCACCATATATAAAAAATTCATACTTATTGAGTGGTAATAGATTATGTCGCAAATTGTATCTGGTTTCCACAAATACTATCACTAAATCCAACCCATGACAATCCCTGGAGGTCATTCCCTATCCCAACAGTCTGGCCCAAGTGCCCACGTATCAATAAATTATGATTTTTAATTATTTATCAGAGTATCAAAGCATAAATCTATAAAAACAATAAATAATATGATTATGAATTTTTCATGCCAAATAAGTCATCAAATAATAGTAATAAATAAATTGTTATAAAAAAATCAAAATAGGACCAAATAATAACAAAAATAGTATCAAGTCATCCACAATGACTCCAAAAGATAGTTGGTCATCACCCCTTAGCCATCTCCACAACACCGCACCAAGAGGGTACTAACAACCTGAACTGCCTTCACCCATGGTTTTTCCTTTACCTAATTCAAACATAATAAAGTCTAAATATAACCAAGGGGTATAACTGGGGTGTGGTCTCAAGCCTAGTAGGACACCACCCAAATATTCCAATGGGTATGTAATAGAAAGTGAAAAGCATGTTGTTTTACTATGTAATGAAAATGAAGATAAATTCCATTTAGTGAAACATTCAATTGAAACCATTTTTTAAACTAAAAATTTCAGAATTTTAACACAATTAAATAAGACATGTTAGATACTATAATTTTCATCCAAAAAAACTCTATTTCAAGGGTAAATACCACAAATCCAATTAGCACCAAAACCTGGAACACCCCTAGAAGACTAGACAGTCTCAGGCCCTATACGCCTCGTACCTCGGTGAAAAGTAACCATAGAAAATATATTCTCATGAACGAGTCACAAGTAGGGAGCATACCCATAACCTATTGGTCCCCCATAATAATCCATATTGTTTAGTTATATTATTCACTATCCATTTTCTCAATGAAACTAGGACAACATACATCCAGTTCACTATTGGTACAAGTACATATCCACCCCCTAGGAACCCGAGCATCCCATTTTATGATAAAAAAATTCATCAAGAAACACACGTCCCATTTCATGTAAAAAAATCATTAATAGTCAGTCAATAACAATATAGTAGCTACACACACTTTATACCACTTAAAACACATAACAAAGAATTTTGATTTTTAATAAACTACTTCTCAAAATTTGTCTTATTTTGTGCCCAAAACGCCTTGAAACTACCACTTTGCACACTATGTGCACACATTAAGTTAAAAAAATAAAAATTTAAGTCAAAAACCTTATAATGAAACCAAAATATAAATCTTAGGGCTTCCCCAGATAATTTAGGAAGTAATAACATTGTAAAACATTCATTTTTCACAAACATGGAATCTAAAAATTTCAGTGTTTCACACACACCATTAAAACATAATTTCACAACAACAACTAAAGGATATATACATTCAAAATATTATTTCTAGCCCTAATATATTACAATAAAATGAACTAAAAATTATTGGGTATCCCCTTGTGATGAAGCGAAAGACTTCTTTGTAAAAACACCCACTTTCACATAAAAGTGACAGCAAAAATTAATTTTCCTTATAAATACTACTAAAAAAATTTCAATGAAACATTGAAATGAAATAAAAAATAAAATACCATAAACACATCAATATATTTCAAAAAAATTCACACAGAATGGAATCACCTACCAAATTAATGAAAACCTTGAATCCTTTGGGCGAAAACTCAAACACAACACCGCCACAACTCGAGGAGGGTAGATCAAGCGTAGAAATAGAATATTGGACCAATAAAACACAAGGTTAAACCATATGTATGGAATCCTACGCTATAGTCAATTGGGATGTTATTTATAAGGAAAGAATTCCTAAGGACATTGAAGGAAACCCTATGAAAAATGATAGAAGAATGAAGGAGACACACTTACTTGAGGGATCTTGATGATATCGCCCCAAACACACCAGTAGCTGAATTTTAAAACATGAAAAAATATATTGTGGTTTGAAAAAGGAAGATAAGGTTATTTGAGAAATTAAATGGGGGGTGTGAAAAAGAGTGAAACATTAAGTAGTGATGAAGGAATCAAATTACCTTTCTAAATTTGGATGAAATGTGAAGGCCTCATATTTTTCGACCTAAACTGTGAGGAAATTGAGCACCAAAGCGGAGTATAAGTGAATGGGGATGCGTTTAGGTTCAGTGGGATTAGGATAGAGGTGTAATCAAGGAAAAAGAATTAAAATTTAGTAAGATATTAAATACATGATTTTTTTAACTGGAAATGGGCCTCCAGGATGGTCCAACTCCTTTAATAAAAACCCAAATACAAAATTATTATAGATTTATAAAGGCTCAAAATTGACATTGTGGTGTTAAAAGGTCAGGGAAGGTAATTTATGAATATTAATGGATGAAAAATACTGAAAAAAGAAGGAGTGTTAAATGAAACAATATTTATTGTTAAAGCTAGAATTGGGATCATAGTTTAGGCCAAATTCTGAAAACCAACAATTTCAACCAAAATTCATGGGAAACACCCCAAAAAAGAAATAATGGAAATTAAATGAAAAATACCTTTAAAATAAGTCATGCATTTGATAAATATCCTGACCATGAAAACATTCGATCCGAGAAAGTCAACCTGAAGCTTGATCAGAAATAATGAACAGATATAATTCCCTAACCCATAAATTCTGCTTCCATGTCTCATGTGCATCATTAATATAATTCCATAGAACCCAGACTAGTGTAATAGATTTTTTCCAAAGTTCCTTCTCTTGGGAGTCAACTATTTGCACTGGCCGCTCAAAAACTGACAAGTCAAACTCTATCCCTAGTTCTTCCCAACTTGTTACGAGGGACGAATTTAAGTTTTATTTATTAAATTTGAAGACATAGAAGGCGCCAGGGATGGATTGAGAATGGGAAGGTAAATCCATCCCATATGCCACCATTTCAATATGCACAGTGTTCTCAAAAGGTCCAATATACAGCGGCGTCAGCTTCCCTTTCTTTCCCAATCAACGATGACACATATGAGGTCCCACTTTCATGAGTTCCCTGTCACCCACAGAAAACTCTAAGTCTCAATCCCTCTGGTAATCATAAATTTAATAGAGACTATATGCTATCAATAAACATTGCCTGATCAATTTGACATTCTCAAAAGTCTCCTTCACTAGTCTCGGCCCCAGCATTGAGGAATGACCTTTCTTAGCACAACATAGAGGGGAATGAGAAGGGCGACCATAGAGCCTCTCAAAAAGAGACATTCAAATAATGATTGATAACTGTTTTTATAAGAAAACTCAACCAATCCCTAATGGATATCCATGTAACCTCCAATGTCAAAGACACATGCATATATCATGTCCTCCAAAATTTGATTTTCCTACTATGTCTGACCATTAGTCTAAGGGTGGTATGTCGTTCTCAACTTAATCTGAGATCCCAAGGCCTTTAGAAGGCCTTTCCAAAATTGAGAAGTGAAACATGGGTCTCTATCTAAGACACATTCATAGGGAGAGTCCACTCCTTATTGGACTTCTTCAAATCCTACACTAGAACTCTTCTTCTCAAGGCATCGTCCACCAAGTTTCCCTTTCCTGGGGTGTAAACAATGTCACAATCAAACCCCTGAAAGTACTCAATATAGCAATGATAGCACAAGTTGAGGTCCTTCTACGAGAAGATATAGTAAATGATGTTGTTATCAGTGTAGACCACAAACATCGCTCCAATGTGATAGTGACACAATGTCTTAAAATCATGCATCACTACTGCAAACTACAATTCATTGGTTGGGTAATTCTTTTCACGTGGTATGAGTTGGAAAGAGACATAGCCACAACAAGACAATCCTACATAATCATGCACCCAAGACCCATAACTTAGGCATCAGAATATAAAATATACCCCTTCCTTAATTTAGGAAAAATCCACACAGGGTAGTATTAAACCGCCGCTTCAGCTCCTCGAAGGACGCCTGACATTTTGGGACCCATAAAAACATCTCCACTTTTTGGGTGAGCATGGTCATCAGTGAAGCAAGCTGAGAGAAATCTCAAATGAACCTCCAATAATAAAAGTCTTGTCCTATAAATCTCCAGATCTAAGACACATTCTTTGGCTACTCCCATGACATGACCGAACTGATCTTCTCAGGGTCTACTGAATCCCCCTACTCTGAAATCACATGCCCTAGAAAATTCACCACCCTGATCTAGAAAGTGCACTTTGACAAAATTGAATAGTGGTGGTGATCATGAAAAGTGCCCAAGAAAATCCTCAAGTGATGTTTGACTTCATCCTTAGTGCCAAATTCTATTAGAATTTCATCCAAGAACACCACAACGAAGGAATCAGGATACTGATGGGACACCCTGTTCATTAGTTCTATAATGACTGCTGGTGCATTGGTCAATCCGAATAGATGGACCAAATAATAAAAGTGTCCGTAGCTACTTCAGAACGAGGTCTTTGGGATATCTGACACTGTAACCCTAAGTTTATGGTATCCCGAACACAAGTTTATTTTTGAAAACCACTTTTCCCCCTACAACGGATCGAAAAAATCATCGATTCTGGGAAAACTTTTTTTGTTCTTAATTGTTACCTTATTCAGATTAGGGTAGTCAATGCACAACTGGAGGGATCCGTCAAAATTTTTCGCAAACACAGGAGTGGCGCAAGGAGAGACAATTGGGAGAATGAATCTGTTTGATTCAAAGTCATGAAGCACTATATTTAATTCCCTCAACTTTTTAGGTGCCATGTGATATGAGGAAGGAGATATTAGTTGTCTTCCCAGTGCCAGTTCGATCGAGAACTCCATATCCCACTCTAGAGGAAAACCTAAAAAATCAGTTGGGGATGCATTCAGAAACACATTCACTACAAGTGGTAGTGCACCTTTAGGGGAAGTATAATATTCCTCTAGTGTGAGCGATGACAACTGGAAGATAATACTTCCCAAAACTGGATATGGAGGTCCTAGGCGACCAGACTGAGGATCCAATTCTCCACGAAAAACCTGACGACTCCCTATAGGTGCTATGAATCTCAATGTCCTACTGTATTAGTCAATGTGTGTATAGCATCCCGTCTTTTTATAACAAAACTTTTCATTCCATTACACGGAACTGAGGATCTTTAAGGTTTAGTGTCTTGGAAACAAGGAACATAAAACATGAAACAAAAAAAAACATTCTTCTTAAACACTTGAAAGGATTCTCCTCATGTTCACCCTAGGCTCATTACTGCATCTCATAACCTGGGGACATACATCAAAAGGAAGGGTGAGCAGAAGGCCCAGCAAGGGAAACAAGTGAAACATTTTACATATGAACTTGAGATACATCAATAAAGTCATGAAAAGAACTTTAATGCATGAAAATGAAATAATGATGCATATCATAATAAAAATAACATTTTTCATAACTTGAAGATGTGGCTGCAACATTTAATATTGACAATCGTTTCGTTTCACCAAGGTCCATCCCCAAGGTTTCGTTAAAAATTACCAAGGTTATTCACCAAGGCATCGTTAAAATTGTAATCTCTAGTGGTTACATCATTACCCAATGCATTGGAGCGCTATCAGGGCGCACCCTTAAATTTGCCTTTATTATCATGTGATCCACATATATCATCATCAAAAATTTCATAAATAACCCATATAGCATAAAATAAATGGGTTTCATTTCATAATCATAACGTTTTTAAAAACTGTTTCAAAGACATGATCTTTACGTCACTTTAAAACCCACAGAAAAGGAAGGTGGGTCTCATGTATGTAAATCCCAGAATTTAAAATAGAACATTTTGGTATATATGTGAATACCCTTGTAGAAATATGATCTTTGAGTATTCACTTTATAACATAAAATAATTTTTGAGAAAAGAGAGAGGCATTTTGAAGGGAAAATTCTGCAGCATAACGGCTAAGTTTCAGGGTTTTAGAAAACATTGAAATGAGAGGGGACATGGGTCACCCACTCATAAATGATCCATAAAACAGTAGGGTGAAAGTGTAAGAAGGAAATATGGACATGGTAATGAAATTTGAGGGACATACCATTTGAAATGAAAAACATGGAAGGAAAAAAAGATTAGATTTCTCTTATGAAAATTCGGCAGCCTTACGGCGTCACTTAACTTCAAAAGAAAATGATTTGACAAGATCAAATAGGGTCCCTCATCATATGATCATAAGAGATCAGTATTATAGATATAGAGATAATTCCCCAACATAACAAAAGGAACTTGAAAGAATTGACATGAAAGTAGAACTTCAAAACGAGAAGGGTGAAGAACCACTTAAAAATTCGGCAGCCTAACGGCGCCACTTAAAACATCAAAATACTGAATTGAAGAGATCAAATGGGGTCTCTCATCATATGAAAATAAGAGTCCAGTATGATATATATAGAGATCATACCCCAATATAACAAAAAGGAACTTGAAATAATTGACATGAAAGTAGAACTTCAAAACGAGAAGGGTGAAGAACAACTTAAAAATTCGGCAGCCTAACGGCGCCACTTAAAACATCAAAATACTGAATTGAAGAGATAAAATGGGGTCTCTCATAATATGATCATAAAAGATCAGTATGATAATTTAGAGATCATAACCCCAAAATAATAAGAAGGAACATGAAAGACTTGAATGAAAATAGAACTTGAAAACGAGGAAGGTGAAAGAATCCCTTAAAAATTCGGCAGCCTAACAGCGCCACTTAAACATTCTTAAAACGAATTGATGAGAGCAAGGGGGTCTCTCATCATATTAAAATGAAATAGGCAGTAGGATGAATATAAAAGAACATCCTCCAACATAAGAACATGGAGTATAAATGAAATTACATAAAAGAGATTACTTGAAAAGAAAGAGAGGGGTCGGATCCCTTACCTTAAAATGTAACTCTTAAACCTCAAAGGTTGGGACCTTGAGGGCTTGGGGGCACCTTGGGAGGACTCCTTGGGAGGTAATGAGACCATAAATTCGTTTTGAATGAGTGGGGAGTTGAATGGATGAGAGGAGGTCTTGGTATTTATAGGGAAAGTGAGGGGACAAGGCATTAATGACCAAGGGACACCTCACATGTGCTTTTCTCAAACTCATGTGCTCTCCATTGGCATTTATCATGGAGTTAGGCCACATGGGGCCCCCAAAACAATAATTCATCACCCTTGGCCGGCCAACCCTTAAAAAAACTCATGACATCATCATGACACAGTGATGATGTCATTAAACATACTGAAACCCTAAAACTGTATTTTTACTATTCAGTGAAAATTCAACTTTCTCAGAAAAATCCCAAAATTTCATATTAACCAAATATCAATTCTCTGATTTCAAAAATGAAATCCATTTTATAAAAATAATTTTCTAAATATTTTTAATTTAATTTTTAAATAAAAACACTATTCATCGAAAATTCAATTTTTTCAGAAAAAACCCCAAAAATTACCATAACATAATATCGATGCTCTGAGTTCAAAAATATAGTCATTTTTATAAAAATAATTTTCTAATTATTTTTAATTAAATTTTTAATTAAAAAACACTATTCACCCGAAAAAACTAATACTTGAATAATAATTAATGAAACCGTTATTTAACTATTCTATTGAATCACATTACTTAATCAAGGTGCCTAGATTATTTTAAAACATTCTTTAAGTGAGATTACTAATCCATTTGGTCATATTACTAATCCTAATCATAAAATCACTATTCATAATTTACTATTCATCGAAAATCAAGTTGATCTTATTAGACTCCAAATTTCGTACTGAACATAATTGTAAAAGACCATTTTTCGAAAATCATTACACATTTTAAGTTATTTAAGGTTTACATAAACATTTTTTTTCAAAATATTCTTTTGAAAATTCATCAAAAATATGCATACGATTTTTATCCAGTCATTTGAAAATTCATAAACTTCATCATAAGCAGAAATCCCAATTTTTATTTAAAACAAGGATTACACAAGGCAGTTACGGTCTCGTTACATAGCCCCTTATAATACCAGCATAGGACCTAAGAGTAAGGTGTGCTAGGGTGATAGAATCTTGGGGCGGCTCGGTCAACATTGCCCGAGTCGTAATTTCTATCAGTTTGAACTTCTCGCGAAGGCGATTCCGTTCTAGCTTCACATGATGAAGTTCGGCTTGGGTTTGGTCCAGAGCAAAGGCCAATGGTGCTACCTCCTTCCCAAGCTCTGTTAGATGGGCTTCGATCGGTCCATGACTACTAGGTGAGGCCATCAAATCTTCTTTCTATAATAATCAACCAAGATTACTTATATATAGAGACAATAATCAAAACATTTTGTTCATAGCGGTCATATTGACCGATGGTCATATAATAGTCAAAACCAATGGTCTCATTCTAATTATAATCATGTTTATCAAATAAAACATTTGTTGAGTAATAAAAATAATGCATAAAATTAGGAAACAATATTTATTTAAAATTTCGGGTCGTTACAATCTTCCCCCCTTAAGAAATTGCGTCCTCGCAATTTTTTTAAAAAATTGGGTCTTGAAATTTCATTGAAAGTCCCACATCGGAAAAGGGGTCAGTAAAAATATTACTTTAAAAGAAAGAAAGGGAAGTACAAAGGTCACCCGAGTTAACCCACACTAGGGTTCCATGTAGGAAAACATGGACATGGAGGAAAAAACAAAGGGTCAATTTCTGAGGGAGAGTGATAGAGAACAAGATTAGGAGAAAGTTAACCATGAGAAAATCCCAAACTTATGATGTGTGTAAATGGTCTTTGATTACCTAGTAGGAAATGTAAACCAACAACATTTTTGTTTTATGTTTCTTTTCATAATTTTGAGGATTTCATTTACTACATAGAACAAAAACATAAGAAAATATACCTACCTACAAGTAGAGTTTCATCCTTTAACAAGTCCCTACCAACACTAATCTTTTCTCCAAATGATGAGAATTCAAAAACACTTGGTCTCATAAAAGCACAAGAATCATCTTCTATAGAATCACATAATCTACAAAAGATTAACTATCTATTTCTTCTATCTTTAAACATTATCCCAAAAACAGAAAGGTTAAGGTAAAACAACTCTTCAAAAAGAAAGAATCCCATAGGAATGGAAACTACTTTTAAATCATCAAAGTTCCATGGTACTACCCAAAGTTCATCATAGACCATTCCATAAATAACGGTCCTTAAAATTCCTCAAAACAAACCAAACTAAGATTGAAACCCAAATACAATAAGGATTTGATAACATAGTCTTCCAGAACAACTTCATTGTTCATCTCTAGAAAACATCAACCACTCCTAACATCTTATAAAAAGTAGCTAACCTAAACATATTTTACCCAAGATAGGTTAGTCATTCCCTTAAGTAACCAAAATTACTATAAGTTCACCTTAAATTCATCGATTCTTCAAAATATAAGTCAACGTTACTCCTCAATGAAAATACCGTAGTAATCTATTTACCTCGATCAAATATGGTTCCCAAAATAATGAACGTCTTCCATAATAATAATCATATTTTAATCCCCTAATCATCCCTATCATATTAATACGAAAATTGTCGCATTTCCTATCACATTGGTTGTCGGAACATGTTCTTCCATTTCCCACCATTAACTAAGGAGAGAAGCATAATTAGGGGCTTAAGTACTTAGCTAATAATCATGAAAAAGAACTGAAAGCATATAAGGATAACTTGTATATGAAAGGTATACCCTAACTTGTGATCTCCTAGGTTCCCATCTAGGTTATGAATGATCATATATTCTTATGTGAACTTTTATTTTATTTTATATTTGTTCCTTTAACAATGGTTCATACCAAGCTTATGAATTTACCAAAGCATATCCCCCGGGAGTGTCGTAACCAAGAGTGCAGCAAGGCCCGTTGTCGTGTACCAGTTCCCGTTCGAGTCTATCTCAAAGCGGTGTTTTCAGGTTTTACCCCTATGTACATCTGTGCCAGAGCCACCTCTACCTGCTTGTATCCAGACAGGGATGTATTTGCTTGGCAACCCCTTACTCAATACTCACCAAAATACCAGGAATATTTCCTATATTAAACTTTTCTATAGGGTTCCTCCTAGAGTTTTCATATCCTAATTTCCACAAATAACTAAACCATCCTTTGATACCAACTATAGCATCCCGTCTTTTTATAACATAACTTTTCATTCCATTACACGGAACTGAGGATCTTTAAGGTTTAGTGTCTTGGAAACAAGGAACATAAAACATGAAACAAAAAAAACATTCTTCTTAAACACTTGAAAGGCATCTCCTCATGTTCACCCTAGGCTCATTACTGCATCTCATAACCTGGGGACATACATCAAAAGGAAGGGTGAGCAGAAGGCCCAGCAAGGGAAACAAGTGAAACATTTTACATATGAACTTGAGATACATCAATAAAGTCATGAAAAGAACTTTAATGCATGAAAATGAAATCATGAGGCATATCATAATAAAAATAACATTTTTCATAACTTGAAGATGTGGCTGCAACATTTAATATTGACAATCGTTTCATTTCACCAAGGTCCATCCCCAAGGTGTCGTTAAAAATTACCAAGGTTATTCACCAAGGCATCGTTAAAATTGTAATCTCTAGTGGTTACATCATTACCCAATGCATTGGAGCGCTATCAGGGCGCACCCTTAAATTTTCCTTTATTATCATGTGATCCACATATATCATCATCAAACATTTCATAAATAACCCATATAGCATAAAATAAATGGGTTTCATTTCATAATCATAACGTTTTTAAAAACTGTTTCAAAGACATGATCTTTACGTCACTTTAAAACCCACAGAAAAGGAAGGTGGGTCTCATGTATGTAAATCCCAGAATTTAAAATAGAAAATTTTGGTATATATGTGAATACCCTTGTAGAAATAGGATCTTTGAGTATTCACTTTATAACATAAAATAATTTTTGAGAAAAGAGAGAGGGATTTTGAAGGGAAAATTCTGTAGCATAACGGCTAAGTTTCGGGGTTTTAGAAAACATTGAAATGAGAGGGGACATGGGTCACCCACTCATAAATGATCCATAAAACAGTAGGGTGAAAGAGTAAGAAGGACATATGGACATGGTAATGAAATTTGAGGGACATACCATTTGAAATGAAAAACATTGAAGGAAAAAAAGATTAGATTTCTCTTATGAAAATTCGGCAGCCTTACGGCGTCACTTAACTTCAAAAGAAAATGATTTGACAAGATCAAATAGGGTCCCTCATCATATGATCATAAGAGATCAGTATGATAGATATAGAGATAATTCCCCAACATAACAAAAGGAACTTGAAAGAATTGACATGAAAGTAGAACTTCAAAACGAGAAGGGTGAATAACCACTTAAAAATTCGGCAGCCTAACGGCGCCACTTAAAACATCAAAATACTGAATTGAAGAGATCAAATGGGGTCTGCCATCATATGAACATAAGATTCCAGTATGATATATATAGAGATCATACCCCAATATAACAAAAAGGAACTTGAAATAATTGACATGAAAGTAGAACTTCAAAATGAGAAGGGTGAAGAACCACTTAAAAATTCGGCAGCCTAACGGCGCCACTTAAAACATCAAAATACTGAATTGAAGAGATCAAATGGGGTCTCTCATCATATGATCATAAAATATCAGTATGATAATTTATAGATCATACCCCCAAAATAATAAGAAGGAACATGAAAGACTTGAATGAAAATAGAACTTGAAAACGAGGAAGGTGAAAGAATCCCTTAAAAATTCGGCAGCCTAACGGCGCCACTTAAACATTCCTAAAACGATTTCATGAGAGCAAGGGGGGTCTCTCATCATATGAAAATGAAATAGGCAGTAGGATGAATATAAAAGAACATCCTCCAACATAAGAACATGGAGTATAAAAGAAATGACATAAAAGAGATTACTTGAAAAGAAAGAGAGGGGTCGGATCCCTTACCTTAAAATGTAACTCTTAAACCTCAAAGGTTGGGACCTGGAGGGCTTGGGGGCACCTTGGGAGGACTCCTTGGGAGGTAATGAGACCATAAATTCGTTGGGAATGAGTGGGGAGTTGAATGGATGAGAGGAGGGCTTGGTATTTATAGGGAAAGTGAGGGGACAAGGCATTAATGACCAAGGGACACCTCACATGTGCTTTTCTCAAACCCATGTGCTCTCCATTGGCATTTATCATGGAGTTAGGCCACATGGGGCCCCCAAAACAAAAATTCATCACCCTTGGCCGGCCAACCCTTAAAAAAAATCATGACATCATCATGACACAGTTATGATGTCATTAAACATACCGAAACCCTAAAACTGTATTTTTACTATTCACTGAAAATTCAACTTTCTCAGAAAAATCCCAAAATTTCGTATTAACCAAATATCAATGCTCTGATTTCAAAAATGAAATCCATTTTATAAAAATAATTTTCTAAATATTTTTAATTTAATTTTTAAATAAAAACACTATTCATCGAAAATTCATTTTTTTCAGAAAAAACCCCAAAAATTACCATAACATAATATCGATGCTCTGAGTTCAAAAATAAAGTCATTTTTATAAAAATAATTTTCTAATTATTTTTAATTAAAAAACACTATTCACCCGAAAAAACTAATACTTGAATAATAATTAATGAAACCGTTATTTAACTATTTTATTGAATCACATTACTTAATCAAGGTGCCTAGATTATTTTAAAACTTTCTTTAAGTGAGATTACTAATCCATTTGGTCATATTACTAATCCTAATCATAAAATCACTATTCATAATTTACTATTCATCAAAAATCAAGTTGATCTTATTAGACTCCAAATTTCGTACTGAACATAATTGTAGAAGACCATTTTTCGAAAATCATTACACATTTTATGTTATTTAAGGTTTACATAAACATTGTTTTTCAAAATATTCTTTTGAAAATTCATCAAAAATATGCATACGATTTTTATCCAGTCATTTGAAAATTCATAAACTTCATCATAAGCAGAAATCCCAATTTTTATTTAAAACAAGGATTACACAAGGCAGTTACAGTCTCGTTACATAGCCCCTTATAATACCAGCATAGGACCTAAGAGTAAGGTGTGCTAGGGTGATAGAATCTTGGGGTGGCTCGGTCAACATTGCCCGAGTAGTAATTTCTATCAGTTTGAACTTCTCGCGAAGGCGATTCCGTTCTAGCTTCACATGATGAAGTTCGGCTTGGGTTTGGTCCAGAGAAAAGGCCAATGGTGCTACCTCCTTCCCAAGCTCTGTTAGATGGGCTTCGATCGGTCCATGACTACTAGGTGAGGCCATCAAATCTTCTTTCTATAATAATCAACCAAGATTACTTATATATAGAGACAATAATCAAAACATTTTGTTCATAGCGGTCATATTGACCGATGGTCATATAATAGTCAAAACCAATGGTCTCATTCTAATTATAATCATGTTTATCAAATAAAACATTTGTTGAGTAATAAAAATAACGCATAAAATTAGGAAACAATATTTATTTAAAATTTCGGGTCGTTACAGTGTGCTTGGAATTTTACTAGCCAATCCACTCCATGTATCACTTCAGAAAGATCTATATCTAAAACCAAAGGTTCCCACACCATATCAATCCTGGACATAGAGAGCGCACACGACATGAACCTAAGACCCTGCTCCGTCTTCTTTTCTAGCGGCATAAAATACTCCATCACAAAAGACAACAACTCGGTTTGCCAATTTAGTGTGTCCACAAAACGTGAAGAAATGAATCAACTAGAGGTAGTAGTATCAAAAATAGCTACAAATATAGAATATGCGATCAAAATGGTACCTCTAACTCTCGATAATCCCTCATGTGATCTTGATGGTGCCTGGTTCACTATATTTAGATGCCCCGTCTCTTACTAAGGAAAACTGCAAGTCTATGGATATGCCCTGTAATGGATCTTCCCAGAAGATGACTTTGAACTACCACCACGACTTCCAAATCTAGATCCCCTAGTCCTCGATGGCTTGGACTATGATGGAACTCTTCTTGAAGCCACTAATCCTACCCCACAGGAACGTGGACGTGCCACCCCGCCGATGGGCTAAAAATGCCTCATACCTCCACAATAGTAATAGGGGTTTATAGGAAGCTTGAATGATGGTCATATGTTCCCTGGATTTCCACAATTGTGGCACATGACTAGTCTCGCATCAGAATCCCCAGATGAAAATTTATTAGAGGAGTGGCCTGAACTGCCACTTATTTTCTCCACTTACTCCTCTCGCTTCCTTTTATTCTCTGAATAGCTACCACTTCCCACTACTGATACTAATCTAGAAAAACCAGCCCTACCCTTCCATTCAATCTCCGTCATGCACACCTAGTCAACGACCTCAACATAGGTCCTCATCAAAAAAAAAGAACATCTGATAGTATATCTATGGTCGCAACCATTTATCAAACCTCTGGGCCATCGCTAGCACATTGAAGATGATTTCTGGGGCATTCCAAACCAACTCAGAAAAACAGTTGGCATACTCAAAGACATAAAGATTCCCTAGAACAAAATCCATGAAATCTTGGGACCTAGTGTATGTGAAGACCTCAGGGTAGTATTTCTCATTGAATAAAATCTTAAAATCTCCCTACCGCATCTGCTCATTCCTTCCAGTATGAAGAATGGATTCCCACCACCTGCGACTAGGACCCTCTAACATAAATGAGGCACACTTCACCCTAAGATCCTTGGGTGTATCCAAAAACTCAATCATGTTCTCAATCTTCTCGAGCCATTCCTCTGCTTCCTAGGGTTCTATGCTTCCTTGGAAGGTGGGAGGATTGTTTTTTAGGAACTCTTGGGCCTTGTCCTTTCGAGGACAGTTCTCATCCTCTCTAACAGAAGCTGGAATAAGAGATAGTCCATGTCCTAGATCCTTGAATTCCCAGACCATGACCTCGACTAGACTCTGATCAATTGTTGTGGGAGAACACTCTTGAGCTTCTTCCGATGGGCGCATAGGAGCTTTAAGAGGTGACATGTTTCTACAAAATGCAACAGTCACAAAAATGATATTCTATACCACAATTCAGAAAATTTTTTAATCAAAATCATAAAATATAAATAATCTAAACATATCACGACTAAAAAGGAAACTGATAATCCACCCCCTCCTGATGTCCACGTGTGGTCTGCAACCCATACGTCTCACCTTGAAGAGAAGTGAATCAGTTAATTGCAAGATCCCATACTGATTCATGGTCTGGAACAAGAAGTACATGCCAGAAAACCTACTCACAACAAAATCCCCGAGCCCCAAAAGTCCTAGATCCCATTTATCCCAACGCATCCCAAAATAGCAAGATAACCCAAAAACATTAACCTACCTCTGATACCATCTTTTCACGAACCGGATCGGGTTTCCACTAATACTGACTCCAAACCAACACATTACAAGTCCCAATGGGCGTTCCCTATCCCCATGGGCTAGAAAAAGTGCCTGAGTATCAATAAATTTGGTTTGGGAACAAATTACCCGGTTTTGAAAGCATAAAACATTAAAATAATAATAAGAATATGAAATTTTCATGCCAAATAAGTCTTAACAAAACCATAAATAAATACATGGTTATAAAAAAAGAACAATAGGTAAAAATAATAACAAAAAGAATAGAAATTAATCCACAATGACTCTATATGACAAGGGGTTGTCACCCCTGAGTCGTCTCCACAACATCGCACCAAGATGGGACTAACAACCTGAAATGCCTTCACCCATGGTTTTGCCTTTACCCGAGTCAATCATAATGAAGTCTACATACACCCATGGGGTTTATGCGGGGTGTGGTCTTAAAACTAGTAGGATACCACCCAATGATTCCATAGGATATGCAATACAATGTGAAAATCATGCAGTTTTACTATGTTAAAAAAAATATGATAAATTCCAAGTAGTGCAACATTCAATTGAAAACATTTCTTAAACTAAATATTTCAGAATGTTAACACAATTAAATAAGACATGTTAGTTGATATAAATTGCATCAACACACAACCTAATACAACCATAACTACCACAAATCCAATGAGCACCAAAACTGGGAAAACCCCAAAGGCAACTAGATAATCTCAGGCCCTATACACCTCGTACCTCGGTGAAAAGTAACCATAAAAAGATCCATTCTCCACAGGAGACACTAGTAGGGAACATACCCATAATGTAGTGGTCCTCCATAATCATTGACATTTTTTATTTAGATTTATTGTTATCCATTTTCTCAGTGAAATAGGGACAACACCCATTCGGTTCACTAGCTGTACTAGTACATATCCACCCACCTAGGTACACAGACATCCCCTTTTGTGAAAAAAAAATCATCAAGCAACACACATCCGTTTTCATGTAATTAAAACACTATTTCTCACTCAAAAATAATATAGTAGCTAAAAACACATTATAAAACATAAAACACACAACAAAGTATTTGTCATTTTAATAAACAACTTCTCAAAATTTATCTTGTGTTGTACCCAAAACTCCTTGAAACCCCCACATTGCACACCATGTCATCAAATTAATTTACCAATGCAACAACATATGTCCAAAACCTTCCAATGAAACCTAAAAATTAATCTTAGGGTAGCTACATATAATTTAAGAAGTGATAACATTGTAAAAGATTCATTTTTCACAAACATGGAACCAAAAAAATTATGTGCTTTACAGACACCATTAAAGAAGATTTTCCCAACAACCACCATTGGAGATATAAATTTAAAACAATATTTCTATCCTTAATAAAATTCACTAAAATCAAAAAATCAATTATAGAGTATCTCCAAGTTAAGAAATGAATGATTTCTTTGTAAAACCCCCAATTTTCACATAAAAGTGACACCAAAAATTCATTTTCATTATAAATACCACTTAATAAAAACAAAAAATAATGATTCAAATGAAATAAACATGAAAATACCATAAAAATAGAAAGATAAGTCATAGAATTTCACACACAATGGAATCACCTATCAATGTAATGAAAACCTTGAGTCCTTTTTACAAAAACTCAAACGCACCTCCACCGCATCACAAGGAGTGTAGATCAAGCCTAAAAATAGAATATTGGACCAATAAAACCTAAGGATAAACCCATGTTTAGAAACCATACCCTATGGTCATTTTGGACTTCATCGATAAAGGATCAAACCCTAAGCACATTGAATAAAACCCTAAGAAAAATAAATGAAGAATGATGGAGACCCAGTTCCTTGAGGTATCTTGAAGAAATCACCCCAAATACACCGTTAACTTAATTTTAAAACCACCAAAAATTCAATTGAGGTTTGAAAAATAAATAAACTGTTAATTTAAAATTGAAATGGTGGGTAAAGAGTGAAAAATGAAGGAGTTATGAAGTAATCTATTTACCTTTTTAAATATGGATGAAATATTAATGTTTCAAATGTTTTGATCTAAATCGTTTGGAAAATGAGCTCCAAAGATGGGTATATGTGAATGGGGTTCCCCTAGGTTCTGTGGGATCTTGTTAGAGGTGGAATTACATAAAAATCATTAAAATTAAATATGATATTAAATAATCAAATAGTTTTTTCAAAACCAGAAATGGGCATCCAGGATTGCCCATCTCCTTAAATAAAAACCCAAATACACCATGATTATGGATTTCAAAAGGCACCAAATTGACATAGTGTTGTTAATAGGTTAGGGAATTCCATTTAAGAATTTTAATTGATGAATAATTTTGAAAAATGATGTATTTATAAAAGAATCAAAATTTATTTTTAAATCTACAATTGGGCTCACTGTTTGACCCAAATTTTGAAAACCAGCTATTTCCACCAAAATAATAGGGAAACACCCAAAACAAAGAAATAATTTATATTAAATTAAAATTACATTTAAAATAAGTCATTAATGTGACATATTACCTATTATATTTGAAAACAATATCAATTTTTGAACATGGATAAAACCTTTTGATTCTTTTGGGGAATAAAATTATGGAAATCGAGTGGACTGTTGTTAATATATATGGTATTATCCCCTCTATTTTCATGTATAATATTTTTTTGTAGGAAAGGGATAAAATAGTTAGGAATCCATAGAAAACACAAAATCCTATAATTTTGGATATCGTTAAAAAAATATCGAAAATTACTCAATGTAGGTTTCATTTATCCCATTTCAGATTCCCTAAGGGTGAGTCCTATTCAGATGGAACCTAATAAAAGTTATGTTACTATTGGTAGAAATGATATAGAGTAGTAAGTTCCAACGTGGTTTCAAAATAGCCATCTTGTGTGTATTTATTATTGGAATCTAAATCAATTAACTCTCATGAACCTTTCCCTCTATCTTTTATTGAAAGAATTCTTGAGACACTAGTAAAGAAGAAACACTATTATTTCATTGATGGATTTTATTGTAATTTTTAGGTTCCAATAACTCCATATTATTAGGTGAATGAAATATTCACATGTCTATTTACAAAATTTTCCTACAGAATATTTCCATTTGGACTATATACTTCCTTATTTACCTTCCATATATGCATAGTGAGTAATTTTTCAGATATCATTGAGACCAACATAGTGGTATTTGTGGATGATATTATATTTTAGGGACATTAATTTCATTAATGTATATTTATTTTTGGAAAGGTATTGAATCATTGTATTGAGAATAATTTCATCTTGAACATTGAATACTTTCCTATCATGGTAGATCCTGGAATTTTATTATGGAATGATTTGTGAAAAATGGAAAAGTTTTTGGTATATCATTAATAGATATTATTTCTTCCTAGATATATCCTTCATGTGTGCATGATGTTAGATCATTCATATTTCATGAATGATATTATTTATTCATTATCTGATATTTTATTAAGATTGTTCTACCTATATCACTATTAATTCAGAACGAAATGATTTAATTTTGGATAATTCCTAATGGGTATCATTTGATGAGATAAAGAAGCGTCTTAACACTCCACCAATAATACAACCCCCATGTTAAAAAATTCCATTTTACTTTTTGTATGATGATTAAATCATCATATTTGGAGCTATATTATCATAGTAGGTGGAGGGATGTTCAGCTGTGATTGCCTATTCATCAAGATAACTGAATTAATCCCAATAAAACAACAAAACCATGGAAGGATATTTTAATTTCATTATTTTTTAGATAAATTCTATTCATATTTATTGGGATCTAATGTAGTTGTTTTTAACATGAATCTAATAGGTAATTCTTGTGGAAACCATATTCAAAGCCCATACTTATCTAATGGATACTTCTTAAATAATTATCTATAGTAATAATGTGTAATAAGGGTTTAGAAAACCTAGCTGTAGACAACATGTGTAGGATTTTTCACACAGAATAGTCTAACACTATGATCCATGTACCACATCGAGGAACTTTTATCAAGGATAATTTTTATTACACCTTAGGTACACATCCTTGGTTTGTTGTTGGGGATAATAAATTTTTTCCTATGAAATTAATAAAATTAAAAAAAAAATCATTTTCAAAAATTAAAGATTGATTATAGTTTTTATGTGTGGTATGATCCCTAAAACTTGTGCAGGTGTAGTGGTCATGTTATTAGAATGTGTGTTCTTACTAAGGTGTATGAATATTTTATTCATTTCTACAAAACACTAACATGTGGAGAAAACATTTCCCTTGAATGGATGTTTAGGAATATATTAGACTCCACATTATACTAGACCAACTTATTCAATGATACTCAAGTGTTTTGTATGGAATTCTCACATTTCCAATACACTGGAAACATTTTTCAGAGACACAATATTCCATAAATAATTATAATTTTTTGAGATATGTGATGTATGTGTTATTGATTTTATCGGTAAATTTTCATGTTCATTATTTGTTTTGTTTTACCACCATTGATTATGTTTTAAAATATGAGGTGGCCAAGTCCACCAAGAATAATTATTCTAGTGTTGTAACTATTTTTCAACGTAATTTTTTGTAGGTTTAGAGAACCAAAGACCATTATAAATGACCAAGGCATTCTATTTTTCATCCATAATTTAATATGCCTCATTCAGATGTATGGTGTAACACAGGAAACAACAACATCATACCAACCCATAAAAAATTTCCATGCTGATGTTTCAAATCGGTAGTTTAATATATTTTTTAGAAAAAACATATTGTAGAATATGAAGGATCTAATCATGCACTTGGATGATGTGGTTTTGACTTATAAGAGTACGTACAAAACTCACATTGGTATGTCCCACTACAAGATCATTATTTTTTAAATATTGTAGTTATCCTATGGAGGTCGGGCACTAGACATACTGGGATATAAATAAATGAAACATGGATTTTACCATTGTTTGAATTCAAAGGTAGCTCTAAATTCCGTAGAACTAGGATATTTGACTGGAATAATTTGATAACTCAAGGCTCTACACTGAATGATAAAAAAGAATCTAACGATATAATGATCCCAAAAAGGGGGTGTCATGATGGAGAGAAAGAACAACTCAATAGTTCACGGGTGAAGCTAATGCCTGGTAAGTTGTGTTCCATATGTTTAGGTCCTTATATACTATTTAATGTTTTTCATTTCATGTAGTTGATATCACACAATAGAAATAATAATTAGTTTTAATGTCATTGGGAAATTCATTTATAAATACTTTGAGTGAAATCCGATCGAGGAAGTTGATTTCATCACATGACATGGCCCCATCATCAAATTAGACTATCAAGTTGTTTCTAAACCTTTGACTTTATTTTATTATTCCTATTTTAAAGATGTCATTTCTTGGGAATAAATCAGGTTATATTTTCTAATTTTTAAAAATGAAATTTTTTATATTTGGGGCAGGGGAAAAAATTTTTGGGTACATATTTAGGATTTTTTAGTTTGAGTTTTTAGTGTGTTTTCTTTTAGGTTTTCTATTTCTGTTTTAAAAACACACAACAAAACAAAACATAAATACCATATAACATGCTCATTTATATGAGGAAAATTGATAATATTCATGAATTAAAAAAAATTGTGGCATGATAGTAATAAAAAATTTTACATTATTTTGGGTTACTTTTTATAAAAATAAAACATTTGGATGACATTATTGGACGTTCCATTATGAACTTTTTTCGATTTTTACACCATAAATTATGATATTTCTTCATGGTAAACTATTTCATTTATTTCTCCATACCACTTTCCACGCAACCAATTATTTTGAAATTTTTCCTTCTCAATTGATGCTATAGACACATGAAGTAAAAAAAATTCTTGCATTAATCGTTAATCCACATGTTCATTTATCTTATGACCAGTTTTATTACTCAAACAAATTGACCTATTCATGTGTACCTAATTTATAATAGATTAAAACCCTTAAAATAGTAAATATATATATATATATACATATATAATATCTTAACAAATAAGAGAGTTATGAAATGTAAACCACATGGGGAAATCAAGGTCTGGAATTTCATTTTGACTATCAGGAATTCCTAAGTGTGTAAATATTTAAATTTGACTAAAATGGAATGTACAATAGGTTAGGTGGATTAAACCAGGTAATAATAATAATATCAAATGACTTTAATATACAAAAAAATGTTGGAGATATGAAATTGGAATGGTTGGAACCCACATTTAGGGGATTAGTGGTAAAATAGAAGTATGACTTGTTTCCTTACTAATAGTTTTATTAATAAATCTATATTTTGTTTTTTTATAATATAAGAGACAATGAATTTAAAATATGTTGATATTGAATACATATGGGATTATTACGTTTACTATATTTCCAATACGGATTGGTCAATACATATGTGCATATCTTGTCACAATTTTTTGGAATATATGATATGTGACTTTTCTCAAGAGTGAAAATGGGTTTGTATGCGGACCTTAATCTTGTTCAAAAATCATTACATGATTTCAAGAATAATTAAACATCAATTTTAAAGTCATGGATCAGGAATTCTAGTTTATTTATGATTAGGTATATAATAAAACATTATAAATCCAAAATAAGAACAACTTTTATTTAGTCTTTATAAAGAGCTCCAAACATCCTTTGAGCCCTTATATATGCATAGGGTAACCATAGGATAACAAAAAAAAGGTATAATCTAAAATATAAGTAAGGGAATAAAAATAATAACAAGGATTAGAAAAAGATTTATAAGGCATAACATAAAGATATAATAATGCATGGAATGTAATTAAACATAAGGAATCATTACATGGGATCATAAAATCATGTTTTAATAGAAATGTGGAAGAAACCTAAAACCTAAAATTTAGAGGAGTCAGGGATCATCATACATACTGGAGAATAAGTCAATGATCATTGCACAAAGAGGATCATGAGTCCAGGCTCATTTCACATAGAGGAGCAAGAGTCAAGGATAACAACCCAAACCATTGCAAATAACATCTCATGAGTCTAAATTGTATGCAATGCATTATTGAGCAATCTGGGTGAACCCATATTATCGTGTTCATGAATATTCATTCCACATAAATAACCATATATATTTAATCAATCATAAATTTAAGGGTTACCCCTAGAAATAATTGGGCATCATAATCATGTCAAAAGCATAATAAATGGCAGTATCATATAAGTTTCAATGAAAGAATAGATTTCAATAAAAAAAGGATATTCATAAAGTAATATAAGAATATATAATGATAAGTGATGTAATGATGTTGTTAAAATAGTTTTTAAGAAAGGTTTAGAAATAAAAATGTTTGGTCAGCTTTATGGGAAAACATTCATGAATTGTTAAAGTGAAAAAATGCGTAATTATTCATATAAAACCCAAATTTAACTAAGGTTGTTTTTATGATAAAATGAGATATTTTATAAAAAATATTGTAGATTAATACATATTATGGATCACATTTTAAAATGTGCAATAATTTGGGATGCTCCCTTATATTGGGCTCGGTTATCGGGGAAATTTGTGTATGGAAATTTTTTAAAATAAGTATATACCTTAAAAGAAGAATGAATGGATTATTATATTAGAGTTTGGATCATATTAATAGAATTTATAATATGTTAATTAAAGTAAAATATAATTTAAATTTTTTAAAATGAGAGAAGGGTTAACCCAAATAATAATGGAGGTTTGGGTAGAATTCATTATCATATGTCTGAAACGTTTCTGCACTTGATATTAAGGTCTTAAATAATTAAATTAGATTAATTAATTAATATTCTGAAACCAATTTATATTTATATTTAATTTATTTTAACTGGTTAATGTTCATTTATTTCTTTTTGCTTGGTAAAGTGATTCAAATTCATTGTTTGGGAGCATTGATTTCCTTGGTTTTCATGATTGGTTTTTTTGTATATGTGTTTGGAAAAACATGTAGAATGAGTATTGTTGTAAAGAGATGAAAGTTTATGATATTAATGAACATATACAAAATTAAAATACTATTTTGTTTCCATAAGTGAGGATTATTCAGTTGATAAGTCATTATTGAAAATTGTTTATATTGATTTAGGGTTTTTTTACCACAACAAACTCATTTTGTTTTTAAATTAATATCATCTATAAAATTTGATTCCAAAACATTAAATAAGATATAAAAAATATATTATAATCTGGATCAACCATAAAAATGGTTTCATGACTATATTTGGATACAAAAATGATTGATGAAAGCATATCGTCCTTGGTGGTGGTAAATTGACATCTCATAGAAAATGTTTTCATTTTTAATGTAACTGATAGAAGAAAGGTTATTAGATGAAGAATTATCATATAAGCATGATAAAATTACATTAAATGAGTGAAAAAAGATTTTTTCCATCCATTTGTATGAGGGTATGTGAGGAGAGTGAAAGAAAATAATGGACCTCAAAAAGAAATTGAATGAAAATTGATGAGGGTTTTACCTCTGGATTCATTCTTCTTGGGAACCACCGTAGGGAAATGGTTTTGGTCTTTATTATGAAAAAAATTCTCTTAATCATGGGGAAGGTAATTGAGATTACATTTGATTAGAATTTTCAAAAGGATCAAGGTGTGAGAGGTGTGGGAAAATTGGTGGTGAGGGATGGTTTTTAAAGTGGAGAATAGGGGTGTTTTATCATTATCTTACTCAATATATTATTATACTACTCAAGCCGTGTAATAGTGTTGATTCTTGAGGATAAATACAGTAATAGGATCATGGTATTTTTAACAAATTGTTCTAACATGATCCATGAATCAATGAATTGTGTATTTAAAATAGAATGTATTTAAACAGTAAATTATAGTATTTTACTATTCATTACAAAATCTAGTATTTCAGAAAAATATCCAAAAAGAATCATAAGCATTTTTTGATCTATTGAATTACAAAATGAACTCCATTTTGTGAAAATAATTTTCTATATATGAGAAATATAATTTTTATTTAAATTATCATTTACATAGAAATTAAAAATTCTAAATTAAAATTTATTTTCTAATACATTGAAAAATTAACTAATGTCCCACACAATAATCTTATAATAAAAAGACAAAGAAATATTAGTTTTTTAATCTATTTTATGAAAATACAATTTTTTAAAATTACTAAATTATTCATAATATTTTAATTAAATATCTATGACTTACAAAAATTCCAACATATAATTATTAATTTTTAAATATTTATTTACATATACTATAATATAATTATAGCATGTTACCATTAATAAGATGATTAAATTTTTTTAATAATTTAATAGGTGAGGTTATTACTCAATTGTAATGTTTACTATTCCTAAGAGTTGTATTACTATTATAAATTTCATGTTAAAGTTTCATTGTTATAGGTTCTTAAACATCTAGAAACTCTTTTTATTTCCTTCATCACTTCCTCTAGTTCCCATGTTGTATCTCTTTACTTATGTTTCGGCAAATATACTTGGAAAAGTTGATTATTCATATTGTGTAGAACATTATCTCCATTATCCATGATCTTCTCAAGATTCTCTTAATAAGAGAGATCATTCCCCAACTATACCATCTCTAAAGTTAGTGCATGTGACGGATCTTGTATGTATATTATAAAGAGGGTTACCAGGAATATATCATGTACTGGATAATTTTCTAGTGGATGTGCATTTTGATTGGCCACAAATATAACATTATCAATGATCTAAAAATCGCCTATGTACCTGGGAAATATATTCCTCTTCATCCCAAATCACAAGATCGTATTCCATAGTGATTAACAGAGGAATACCATGTCTCTGACATTGAAATATAGTTCTCATTGACTATTGTCTACATAAATCTTCTATTCACTGTGGGGTGCCTGATGTGCTACTGAATGGTTCTGAACTTCTCCACCATCTCATTATCCCTTTTACGTCCTAGAAGATTATGTTCACCGACATCATCTCTGAATTCCCGAGTTCTACAACATTTCCCATAAAGGACTTAAAATGGAACCATATAGATCGTTGAGTGGAAACTGTTATTATAAGAGAATTTAACTAGTGGAAGATGTTGGTAAAATCCCCCTTTTATGGACATAGAACATACTATCAAAATTTCATCTAGTTTATGAAAAGTCCAATGATATTAGACAATAGTTATAGGATGATAGGGAATACTAATGTTCATCTTAGTGCATAGATCATGTTTGATAACTTTCCAAAACATCAAGGTGTATATTGGATCTTGATCAGAGTCAATCAATTGTCATACTACATTATGTATGACCAATTATTATATATATATATATTTTCATGTTTATCCAATAATATGTCCTCTAATATTGAGATAATTTGATACTTATTTCAAAGAAGATCCACAATAACCCATCTAGAAATGTTTCCGCTGGTGGGATTTGGGAGTCCAGTCAGAAATTCCATAGTAATGTTTTCCCATTTCCATTACGGTATGGGTAATGGATACATAACCCCTTTATATTTTTCTCTTTTAGAATTCACATTCTCACATACAAGGAAATTAGATGTATATTCCGTGTTCTCCTATTTCATATCATCCCACAAAATGTTCTCTTAGAGCTCCTAATGTATCTTTGTGATCCATGTGAGAATAGAGAATGGTGATCTTTGTTCATCATTAAGAAACTCATTCCATATATTAGTATTTGATGGAATACATAATCATGAAACAAATATTAAAACTCCATCCTCACCATTCATGAACTCAAAGTATTTAACATTTCGGTTAACTTCTACACATTTCTGAATTTCCACATATTTTTCTGAGTGTCCTCAATTTTCTTCACAAGGGACGGTTGATAAATCATTTGAGAAAGGATTAATAATATTCCTCCCAAAATGATTCTCTTCTCCATACATTGTATGTTGAATATGATTAGAAAATTATATTTTATCATCATCGATAACGATGCATGATTTTTTATACTTAGCACATATTCCACTTTATTTTCCTTACTAGGATGGTAGTGGATAGAGAAGTCATAATCCTTGATGTTATCTAACCATATTCTATGGTTAAAATTAGGATCCTTCCATGTAAATATATATTTGAGACTCTTTTGTTCAGTATATATCTCACACTTCTCCCCATATTGATAATGTTTCCATATTTTTAAATGCAAAGATCACATATACCAATATTAGGTCATTCCTAGAATATTTTTTTTCCCATGAATTATCAACTATATTGAGGCATATGCTATCAATTTATCATTTTTCATTAGGACACATCCTAATATGTTATTTGAAGAATATTTTAACTCCAAAAAGCGTTCTACACTTTTTTGGAGTGTGAGTACTGGTGCAATGATACGACTATTTTGAGCTCCTTCAAGCATTAATCACATGCTGGTTTCCAAAAAAACATCACTCCCTTTCCTATCAGCATGGTTATTGGGTTTGAAAAACCTGTTATGTACTTCAAAAATCATCAGTAATACTCAACTTGACCATGAATGTTGTTGATCAATATTATAGATATATTCATGTTCCACTGTTTGATTTCCTTTTTCATGGAAGGGTCCACAAATATTCCTTTTTAGATATTACATACTCCATGAATGATACTTCCCCCATACAAAATGCACATTTACTATAAGTTTCATATATTTCTTCCCATTAAAAAGTTTATAACACAATTTCAAATGTTCCTCATGTTCCTCCTTACACTTGGAGTGTATCATAATATCATCGATAAAGACTACCACAAATTTTTCAAGGTAATATCTAAATACATTTTTAATTAAATCCATGAAAATTTATGTACTATTAGTGTGTCCAAAGTGCATCACTATGAACTCCTAGTGTCCATACCTCATTAGAAAGGTAGTCTTTTTAATATCTTCTTTCCCCACCATTAATTCAAGATATCCTGATTGAAGGTCCACCATACAGAAATAACTAGCCCCATGTAGGTGATCAGACAAGTCATCTATCCATGGAAGGGGATACTTGTTCATTATAATGATTTTATTGAGCTCGTTATAATCAATGTAGTGGTTCATTGATTCATCCTTCTTCTTGTTGAATATGACTAGCGCACCCCATGGTGAAGCAATAGGGAATATAAAACCCTTGTCTAGATTTGACTGTAACTGGTTCTTTTGTTCTTCCATTTCAAAGGTGGACACTCTTTATTGTGTCTTTGATATTGGGATAGATACATGAATAATTTCAATTGTGAAACTAACCTCTCTATCCAAAGGAAGACAATAATATTCGTTAAGGAATATATTAGTGTAATCCCTCATTATATGCATGTCTTGAAGCATGATCATCTCCTTTGTCTCAATAATTTGAGGACATATGATTGCTCAAAAGGATATAATATCCACACTTGATTTGGTGATTCTAAAGAAGAATCATCTTCCTTCTTCCTATTATAATGAACTGGAGGTTACTTTGGGATATAGAGAGGTATTTTCCCTTCTTGATAGTTGATGTTGGATTTGTTTAATTATTTCAATTCCATGCCTAAAATAGATTCTATCATCACATAATGAAACAATACAAGATTTGGGGGAGGTTCAATCCAAAAAAACAATAACCAGGGATGATTTATTAAATTTGGATGAAAAAATTTCACGATTTTCAATTCTCATATATAAATCAACCTCGAAAAATTTTAGGTGGTGTTTGAATAGTTCTAATAAACATGGATGACATAAAATAATGAATTTAAATAGAATCTAATAGTACATTCTCTATTCTTGAATGCATAAATAGACTACCTTTCACCAAACCATTCTCCAACTCCACATCAATAGTAGTGATTACATAATTCCATCCTTTTTTCCATTATGGTTATTGTTGATTGCCTCCATAATCCTTAGGGCAAATTGAAATGGATTTCAAAATTCCTATGTTCCTTATAGTTGAAACACTATACTACAGGTTGAGTGTTGATCTAAACATTTATTTATTCTTCCACATTAGTGAAACTCTTCATTTCCCTAAATTAGTTCATAGTTATATGACCCATTATTCCACATATATTGAATTTTCTAATTCCATTAAGACAGATACATGATGATTCTTCCCACAATTCTGACATGTGGGATATTCGATCATCATTCCAACATGTGATATATTTGATTATCTAACCCTATTAGAATTAATTTTCTACTTTTTTTAACAAGGAACAGGAGACCATTGAGAGTATTTAATGTACATTTCAACCATAGTGGCACACCAAAATACTCTTTATAATCGTTAATGTCTTGAATAACCAATTATCTTCGTAGACTCATCATTAGTCCACATAAGAACAAAACCACCTTTCTTCTGGTGTTCATTACAAAGCCATAGGTGTATCTTCAAAGACTTGTAAATTTTTATTCATATTCCCTAATATAATCATATTCATTCAGTTTAAGTCTATGGAACTCTCCTACTCTCTTTAGAAGGAGGGTTTGAGGAAAATATTAATTGAAAAATATTTTCTAGAAATCTTCCCATTCAATGGAAACAATTTTCTCATTGGAAGAGCTATTCTTGATCCCTTTCCGCCAATTATCGTCTTCCCCATCCAAATGATAGACCTCTAATACAAAATTCTATTCTTCTGAGCATTAGAGGATATAGAATATTATTTCAATGGTTTTAATCTATTGTTCCCCAAGGAGGGGATCAGAAGATACAATAAACATTGGAGGCCTATTCCATGTAAATGATTCAATGGAATCATCCTCTTTACTTATAGAAGGATGGGTTTTCTTGTGATTCAAGTAATTATGAATAACTTGAACCAGTTGGGTAAGTACTACCATGATATTTTGAGCACCCATTTCAACCATATTATTCATATCATTATGGAAATCATCACAAAACCTATTAAATTGATTTTTGGTACATGTTCTTCTATTTCCCACCAATAACTGAAAAAAATAAAGTTTAATTATGGGACTTTAATACATAGATAATAAGTATACAAAGGAAACTTTAAACATAAATAGATAGACTCTTAAAAAAAGTATAACCTCTCTTGTGATTCTCGAGGTTTTAATTAATGTTATCCTTGATTTGTTTCCTATTATATATTCTTATGATAATTTCTTTGTTACCTTAATAATGGATTTTAATGATATTTTTAATTTACCAACGCATATCAACTAGGAGTGTCAATAATTGTTTTCATTAGAGCTCATTTCCATGTAACAAGTTTCCCTGACTTTGGAATGAAATACCATGTTGGAGTTTTCACTCCAAGGTACATCTATTCCAGAACCTCAACTACTTCTAGTATCTATATATGTATTTATTTTCATTCTAAAAACATATTCTATACTTACTAAATTTTTTGTATATTTTCTATGATTAATTATTATCCTTAAGGTTCTTACTAATGTTATCTATTCATAGTCCGTAAAAATAACTAAAAATTTTCAATGATTCAAACAATAGTTATAGTAGAATTTTATACATATGATTACAATATTTTATGCATAAAGAAATAGAAAATTACAAGTCAATGATTGAAATTTTAATGTGTTGAAGGACTATGTACTTAAAACTAAGATCATGTGACTAAATAAAAAATTTCCTTATTTATCATCCATTAAGTGATCCTAACTACCATTGAGACCATATATTTATATAGGATTAACTAGGCATAACATGAACAATGAGATGATATAAAATCCTAGTAGTGGAATAATCAAAATAATAAATCTTAGCAAAAGGGTTATCAGACATAAAATAATGATAAAAAAGGAATGGAACATAATCAAACAGAAGGAATAATAACATGGGTTCGAAAAATCATGGATTCATTGTAATGTGGAAGAAACATAAAACATAAATTAATCATGAGTCAAGTTTATTCTCACATAAAGGACCATGAGGCAATGGTCGTTGAATATAGAGGAGAATGAGACAAAGATCATTGTACATAGAGGTGAAAAAGTCAAGGATAACCACCAAGATTGTTGTACAAAACTTCTCATGAGACTTAAATTTACTAAATTAATTGGATAAATATCTTAGAGAACCAATCATAACTAGTTCATCAATGTTATTTCCACATAAAGAATAATACATAAGTAATCTAACATAAACATAAGGGTTACCCATCTAATAAATTGGGTATCTTAATCTTATCAAAAGTATAATTAATTAGTTTTTCATAGAAGTGTCCATGAAATAAAGGATATAAGTCATACATGGAGATTAATAATGGAATATATGATTATATAATTATAAATGATGTCAAACTAATGTGAAAAGAGTTTTTAAACAATTATTGATTAAAAAAATAATACGGTTTTTGGGAAACCCTTCAGGATTTATTAAAATGATAAATAAATTATTATTTGTATAAATAGGGAATTAAAACAAGGTATTTTTTTTGATAATATGAGTGAATTTAGAAATATAATTGTTTCTTAAAACATATTATAAATCACACTTGATAATGGGTAAGAATTTTAGAAGTTCCCTTAAATCAAGCTTTCAAATGACGAATAATTAATTAGAGAACCTTTTAAAAACATGTATCTCCAAAAAAATAAGGATGAATGGATCTTGATACATGATTTTGAAACATATACAATTCATTAAGACTATTTAAATAAAAATAAAAAAAACATTTCATTAGTTTTAAGTGATAGAAGGTTTATCATGATAGAATAACATTGGTTTGGGTAGAATCCCACACCTTATGTCCAAAATGATTCTTTACATGATCTTAATTTCTTGAATAATAGTATTAGATTAATTAATTAATATTAAAAACCCAATTATTATTTTATTTTATTTATTATAACTCTCTTATGATCATTTATGGCCTTTTGGATGGAGTAAGATATTAAATTTCTTCATTTGGGAGCATCAATTTCCTTGGTTTTCTTGATTGGTTGACTTCTATACCTGTATATTAATACTTTTAGAATGAGGATAATTGTGAAGAAATGAACATATATGTAATTAATGAACTTATAGAATATTAAAATATAATTTTGTTTCTATAATTTTGGATAATTTGTAAGATAATTCATTAATGACAATAATTTAGATTGATTAAGTATGTTATGATCAAAACAAACTCATTTTGTTTTATAATTTAATATATTTTGTAAAAAAGGATTCCATAAAATTACATAAGTTATTATAAATAAATTATAATCTATTCCAACCATTAAAATTTTTTCATGGCCAGCCATGAAGTTGGAAGTGAAATATGAAATCTCATCATCTATGAAGGTGGTAAATTGGGACCAAATAGAAGATGTTTTCATTCAAAAAGTAAAAGAGAGAGGATAATATATTAGAGGAAGAATTAATATATCATGATGATAAAATTAATTTATATGTGTGAAATTGTAGCTTTAATTACATTTTCATGAGATGAAGTTAGGAGATAAATAGAAAAAAGGAACTAGAAAATAAATTGAAAGAAAACTGAAGAGGGTTTGACCAATTCATTCCTTCTTCTAGAGAACAACCATATGGGAATTGGTATTTATATTTTGTTAATACCAATATATACTAGTCAGGTGGATTTGTAATGGAAGTATATTTTTTAGAATTTGTATATGCCTCATGGATTGAGAGGTTTGATGATAAGAGGTGGTATTAGTAGTGGAGGAGAGGGGTGTTGGTCACTATTTTACCCAATATTTTATTATTTGGATCAAGAACAGAAATCGTAATGATTCTTGAGACTAATTAAAGTAATAATAAAATGTTAGTTTGAATAAAGTATGATATAATCATCCATGACAAAATGAATATTGTATTTAACATTTAATGTATATAAATCTTAATTTTCCAGATTTTACTATTCACCAAAAATCATGTATTTTAGAAAAATCCCAAAAAATCATGCTGACCATTTGTTGTTGTGTAGAATTCAAAAATGAACTCCATTTTATGAAAATAGTTTTATTAATATGGGATATATAATTTTTATGTAAAATCATCATTTATATTGACAATAAAAAATATAAAATTATTACTACTTTTATAACACTTTTAAAATTTAATTAAGGTATCATAAAATTATATTATAATCAAGAGAAATATAAAAACTAATTTAGGAATAAATTTAAGGAAAATAAAATTTCTTTTAAAATATTAAATTTTTCATAAAATTCTAATTAAATAATTATGAATATCAAAAATACCAACACATAATTAAAAATTTATAACATATAAATTTAATTATAATATGATATAATTATATCATATAAGAATTTATTATATGATTAAAATTTTTTATACCTTCATTGGTGATGTTACTATTTAATTGGCAATTCTACTTTTCATAGGGGTCAAATTACTATTCTAATGGTCATGTTACTATTTTTCGGTCTAGGTTCCTTAACTTCTATAAACGATTCTAATATCATTAATTCATTTTTAAAAAATATTATATTTTGTTTTATTGTGTGTTTATACCCTTTTACGTAATTACTAGAATGTAATTTCAATTGAAAAATATTTTTGTTGTCAAAATATGTGTTGTGGAGAAAATAAAACAAAATTTTATTGAATATTTTATTGGTAATAAATGACCTCATTTCATAAAATTGTTTTAAATATGTATATTTATAAAATTATTGGGATTTGATCATTCATTAAATAAATTGATGAAAATTCATGTTTTTACTTTTTAAATTTCAATATAGTATTTCAGACAAAGTTGTTGTTCTATTAATTATATTGCAATATTTTTTTAAAAAAAGTTTTTTTCACAGAATGGTCTATAACTTCGATTTTGGACATCTGACCCAGATCATGAATTTTATTATATTAAATGGGCCATAAATTCAATGATGGACTGCACTTAGTAGATTTTACACCACATTAGTATTTGGGAAATAGTTTATTTGTCTTACCTTGTATTGGGCCCATGTTTTTATAGATTATATTGAAGCATATTTATTAGGAATCATCATTATGTATAGATAATTGGTTCGTGTGTTTTTGAGGTCGAACAGTCTTGGAAATTTGTTCAAAAATATCTGACCAAATTTTCATATTCACACATGAAATAATTTGTAAACCTGGCCTCCCCTCCACTCTATGAATATGTATTTTTTTATTTTGATATGTGGGTTTGTGAATTAGGAGATTCAAGGAAACAAATAATTGGTTTCACTCCAATTATAAATGCATTTAAAAAGTAAGATCTCATGAAGATATGATCTGTTGATCGAATTCTTCTTCTAATTCATCACGTTTAATGTTGTGATCTTGCAATGAACATCCTAGTTCCTATTATATTTAATATATTTTATTATATTTTATTATTTCATAATAATAATCTTTAATATGAAAATATTGAGTAGAAATTTTATTATTTTATACCATTTCTATGACCATTACGAATGAAAAACGTTTCTAGGATGACTACACTCGCCAAGAAATTGTTAATTTTTATTATAATAGATTTAATTATAACTGTAATCAAGTATTTTTTTGGAAATAATGAGATTATATAATTGACATAATATTAAACATGAATTTATTATTTAAATTAAATAAAACTAATCAAGTAATTCAATAATTAACAGAAATCATGTTAGGTTGAGTAAGGTGTCAATTGTGCAAGTGAAATATTAATTAGTAAACCAAATCCACAATGGATACATTAATTGACTTTAAAAATAACCCATAAATACTAGTAATCATCATTTATAGATTTATATGTGCCCTAATTTACCACATACCATAGTCTATCCTTATAATATCAATCAATATAGGGCGTTGTGTTTGCACATTCCGATGTTATCATAGGTTTTAATTAATTTCATCATTGTGGTGAAGTTAATTCTCACAGGTTTTGGGGGATAAAAATTTTGGCGATAATAATAATGTTTATATTTATCTAAAATATAATTATTAATATATAAGTGTATAGTTAGAGTATAATCAATTATACTAACTTAACTGTTTAAAAAAATATCATATCATTTCATTTTATCACTCTCCATTCAAGAAGAAAAACGTAAAAATTTACAATATTATTCTACAATAATTCATGTAGATTAATAAATGGTATAAAATCCATCCTCTTACATAGATATTTTATGTTATGAGACTTATTTTTCAATTTACCTTTAATATGTTGTTTTAAATTACTTATTCATTTGGGAGATGACCTCGGTCAGCCACTACGTTGCACTAAAATAACCCAAAACCGAACATCATTTGAGTGTTCCCCAAAATGAACCCTTAACATACACATGTTTAATCATGGATCTTCCCATCCAATAGACATAGAATTTAGGTATTTTGTAATTTATATCATATACAAAAAAATATCACAATTTTTTTGAAAATACTTATTCTCCTACTCCAATTGAAGAGTGAGTATCTAATAAAACTATCATTAGTTCTCAACATTACACAAATCTATATCATCTGAAACTAATGCCTGTGAATATGCATAAAACTCAATCACTCAATTGGACTCATTATCCCATTACTCGCCAGCTATTGAACTTCAACTCACTAACCTAAAAAACTCGTCATATTCCTCTCCCATATCATACCCATCAAGTATGATGTACCTCAATTCATCCTCCCTAAAGTGACTATGGAATCCCACTAATTCCAAGACTGACTGAAAAATCACCCATTACACAATCATCATTTTGAAACAATAATTTATCTTATCGTACTCACTTTAGGATAGTCCAATTTGAATCGAAATTCTAAATGTATTGGAATATAATAGATCATTCACTTTCATCCAAACATGATACATGGAGAATTATAAAATCATACAACCTTAAAATCCCATTGAACATCCACTTTCCATTAATAAACCTTCTATGGGGTATCCAATAAAATAGAGAAACAATACACTCTTCCATAATCACATACCAATCACACTGCACATATACCTAACCCCCTAAATGTCTCTAAAAATCCATTACATAGAGGGATTTTATATAAATAACTGAATAACATGTTATCATGATATACACATAGAATACCATGAGAAGAAAATAAATGTTTTGGATTATATACCTTGAATTCCAGTAAAATATTTTTATGGGAAAATTTCATAAAATTATTTGTTAAAACGTTAATGAAATAAAACTTTTGTCATAAATAAATAAATCGCCCACAATCACATTGATTTTAGGAGATTTATATATTCCATCCATGATCCATATGAATTTTCCCTCTGACTATAGTGTTGGTTTCAGACAAGAGTAGTAAAAATCATTGGTAAACAAATCATATTGATGAAATATCTCAACCATAATATGGAAAACCATGTAGAAACATCTTGTAACCCATGTGACCCATCCATCCCATCAGAAATGCATAAATTGGAACACCAATTTTAATTTAATCATAATCTCTATCACATATCTATTACCTATAATCTCTATCATGTAATAGTTAATTCCATAAAAATATGATTCTTGGATGCCATTTTATTATACCCAAGTTTTGTAAAACACATGAATGTTTAGATAGGTGATGCAACTTGGGGTAATGTGTTCCTCCCTATATTCAAGTGGTTCTTGGAATGTTATAATGGAATAAGTCATAAACAATATATTATGATTCCATGAATCAAAAAAAATATATAATTAGAATAAATAAACAGTATCATTTCAAAAAAATGTATACATAATCATAAAAACAAAATATTTTTAAAAAATGTACCATGTAGATAAAAATAGTCATACATCAAACAAATTCATCCACTTGGTAATCCATAAATAAAAAATTATCAAATTAAAAAAATTAATAAGAGGCAATACTACCATTTGTGAGCCTCATCTCAATCTAAATGCCCAATACACATTGAGATTCTACACCATGGTTCACTATGCGTCTAGTTTAAATAAATATAATGAATATGTTGGGCCTCCATGGGCTTCAAGGCTACCATATAGGATGTGATAAATATATATTAGTTATGTCTCATATAGTTTTCCTAATATACACAATAATATACATGTGAATGATTTATGAAATGAAATGAAAAAAATCTATAAATTCTTTCATAATGTACTGAACAAGACACCACTACAGCCAACCACACCTGCCTTACTTGAAGACATCATGATTTTCCACTACACAAACAATTCAATGATCATTAGGATCTTAACAGGTCACTATTTTACCTGACTATACTACCATTATCCAAATAAATAATCCTTTCACCTTGTTCGATAATAATTATCTCTTACCCAATGATATAATGTAGGGTGACACTAGGTCCGGAACACAACATGAATAAGAATATCAGGGTCTTCTGACCATGTACACGACCATAATTCCTTTCTCATGGGAGGTCTCCGTCCAATTTCTAACCTCTAAATTAAAACTAATTTCTAATCCATGAATATACTTATGGAAAATAACATATGAACAATGTTTTTTCCCATCAGAAACCCATATACCAACCAACTCACTCATATATGTCTGTTGAAAAATATTGTCACTCATGATGAGGTCCTTCCCCGACCAGTAATTTATCACATTAGAAATGGATCGATTTTTCATTACAACCTAGACTAGTTTGTCACAAAAAATAACCATCACCAATACCTTCAAACTCAATGTTACGAAATTATAAAAACCGTTACCTTAACAATATATGTAGGTTTTGATGTAACATCATAAAACAATAACTACCATATAACTCTGTGAGGGTCCTAACAAAATTATATCATTCAACGTAAGGTCATGAAATGGTATCAATTATAATCCACACTGAGATCATTCACCTATAACATTCATGTGGACATCAGAAGTATGTAACAATAATCATTGCACACAACCAATCTCATAATCACACCAACCACTCACCAGGGGTAAAATCACTCTAAACCATTTTGCACATCTAAAGAAATTCCTTTATCACCCATCATGTCTCATAATCCCACCTAATCAAAATTATTCAAGTTATACAAGTAAATCATGATATAACTCTATGAATTCTCATAATTCCCATTAGAGTGTCCACTAGGGTCTCATTACTCATCCTGGTCACACATTTTCAATACTATATTAACTCATTAATCCTTGATGTTTCCTTGGAAAGTATTCTCTTCACAAACTTGTATTCAAAACCTAGTTCAAATAATATTATATTTTTTTAATTCTCAGTATATTACCTCATGTCACGGATTATTTACAACCTACATTCCCTAAGTCCGTTAGAAATTCTATTTAATTATTAACGATATTTATCAAAACCCTCAACGGATCCATCTCAAAACTCCCTTAGGAGACCACTTAGTCGTCATATATGGGAAACATATACAAAAAACACAACCTATAGTATTAGAGGAATCATCCTTCTCATGTAATATTCTATGGTACCACTAAAACCTATTGATTATTACCCATATCATGTGTTATATGTACAACCATCTCACTCATCAATGCTAATAAATACTCAAGAAAAACAAACCAACATGCCCAACAAACATAAGCACGATACCCAATAATAATATTGAGACTAATAACATAATCTAGGTCACTTGTAAACAAAAATAAAACCTTTAACCCTTTATTAAATAGTCTCCAGGTGGTTCCAATTTACTTAGAGTTATAAAGAGAGAATCCAACACCTTTATAAGGCTCAACACCATCGTTTTTCATTCAATGGGGAGTTTTTAGTACCTAAATCATTTTCTGCTCCCATAATGTCATAAAGGAATATAAAGCCATTCATGAACAAGAATTTTATTTATATAATTTATATTTCAAATATTTTTTATCATGGATTTACCATCTATGATAATCTCTATAAAACCATATAGAATAAATTCCATTCAATATCCATGCTCACACTAACATTCAAGACCCAATTAAATTCCACCTTTTCAAAACCACTAAATATTAAATATCTTACATATTTATTATATATAATCCAATGAGGAATATATGATTAATAAATCATTAGGAAACGTTTCAACATTTATACATTAAGGAATAAGTTTTCACTATTATTTAGGGAAATCCTATAACCATGCCTAAAAAATGCATGTTATGTTTTGATGTTTCCACCCTAATTGGGAGTGGATCCAATATTTAATGATTAATAAAAATAACTTACCTTAAACCATCTTGGAATCATCTTAATATCACCCTAATAAACGATGATCTATTGTGGGGGGAAGGGGGGAAATATGAGGTATGAATAAATGAACATCCCCAATTCTACACCAGATCTAAATTCCAGGGGGGATGCCCCCTAATTTGGATTGAATATATATATATATATATATATATATATAGAAACCATAAAAAATTCTTGGTCAAAATATGAACATATGTGTGATAGAGTGATAACTCCATGGCTGGATCTTTCACATGGCATCTCTCATGGGTTAGTTTGAAACCATACTATGTAGAGGTCATAAACAAATCATTTCCTTCATTGTGATGTTTCCCATCCTATGTTTTGGTGTGGATCCCCTAGGTAAAGGGTCTAAACCTTATCTATACTCCATCATGTTGCGATCTCTTTATATCATTGAAAAATATTCCTCACATAGGGAGTCTCAAAATCCCCCTAGGGAAGGACTTCAAATATCAATGTGTAGAGACCCTTAAAGTCACTGTTTTTACCCCCAATGTTGGTCATTATTGATATAACAATGTATTTCATTTCAAAAAGTTATATAAAGACAATAACCATTAAGGGACCATTGAGTCACCTCAATCCATTCCTATAATCCACCCATATACTATAAATAACTCATAGTCTTCAATACACAATAGAAAATCACATTGAGATATCCAAACACATGATGATATAATATGAATAATAATTATTGAGACGTCTTCTAGTATAAGACCAAAAATCATAATTTCCACCAAAACTATTATGTGAATGTCCACAAGTTGGTAGAGATCCTTTATTAAATTTAAATTTTCAATCTAAGAGTGTTAAAAATTAATTATATATATCATCTACTAAACCTCCACACTCATTTAAATGAATTAACCATATTTATTTGTGATATATCTATTTATTAGATATCATTACTCACCCAATAGATTTACAACCAAAAATAAAAAAACAATTCTCTATGTAAAAAATAAAAGGATATCTCTTCAACTTTTCCATTATCACAGGCCAATACATTGCAATTTAATTAATTTGGATATCAAAATATAATTTTATTCCTGATTTATAAATCATTTATATAATTTTAAAATCCATGAATGGATCTGAATATATCAATGACTCAGTTGAAGAATCTAGAAATAATTTATTAGAATTCATATTCAAAAAAATATATGAATAACATACAAACTTTCCTCTATCAAAATGACATCACATTACTAGATATTTTAAAAAAAATATCCTAAATTAAATTAGTAGATTTTTAAGAAATAAAGTATCTATATATATAATTTCAAAATATTATTTATGAAACATTTTATTTTTTATTATTTGAATTTATCAACATTCAATAAACTTTTAATAGGGTTATATCTTTCAATTCATTCACATTTCATTATTTTTTGAACTAGAGAAAACATATTGTCTATGTGAATGTTGATGTGATATAGTTATATTCTTTTAAATAAATTAATTTCATTAGTGGAACAATGAAATAAATTTTTCCTTCATTATATGTTCCATCATTTGTGTCATCCAAAGCTCGATGATATTCTTGTCTTGGGGCAAGGATAACTTGAATTAAGGACACGGTGAACTATAGGTGCTTAATATCCCTCAAAGATTCAGTATATGTTATGTTTCTCAAAAAAGGATCTATATCATGGTTATTCGTGTGACAAGATGGAATTTATGGAATACTAGGTGATTTTATGTTTTACATAATTTGATGGGTCAATGTTCTGAGAATTGAGTATCCATGGATATTGGATGATATTTTTATTCATTTTTCATTAATATAGCTACTTTCTAACTAAATATTAATTACCAATTACTGAATATTTTTTAAATTACTACTTCATTCTAAGGAAATAATTATAAGAGAATAGGTCCATAATTTGGTGTCTCTTAAACTATGTATGGTACATATTCATGAATAGAGAATTATATTTAATCTATTAGAAATAAAAAATTATTTTTTTATGTTTGGGAAAAAATATATGGATTAAATTGGATTTTTAAGATTACTAAAATTGTATTCAACATTTGTTCTTAATTAGTGTCCCTATTAAAATTGATAGAGAGACTAAGGATGAAAGATGTGGGTATTTCTCTTGAGTGATAGTTGAGGTTTATTTTAATTCATTGAATAATAAAAATGTTATTTTGGACACTCGTAATTATGAATTTTATATAAGGATTGTTTATGATAAGATACATAACCTTTTTTTCATGAATAATTTTTACCCGAATACAATCATTATGATTGGAATAAAATATGATTTTTGTTAATTATCTATCCATGATTAGGATCACTACAGGGTAATGAATAAATGAGTCCCAAGTAACTATATTCATGCTACAGAGTCTAGACATCATTAGTGAAATATTAAACCAGATGATTTCCAAGTGAGTTGGGATCTAATAGTGAAATCCCAATGTGAGAAAGTTAGAGGTAGATCTAATGCCTTATTTCAACTAAAATAATCTAATTTGGAAATTCATTCATAAAAATAGGATGCTTACACAGGTGTACTACCCATATTTATGGAAGTCTACGCCATTCAAAACCATTTGAATTTGTTTGTATGTGGCCATGATAGTCATGGGATGACTCTAGTGGATAAGACTATATATACATTTTAGGGTGGAACTTTATTAGGATGATTAGTCATGTAAAATTATCAGAATGTCAGGCCACCTATATAGGGAAAATAAATCCATAACTAGTCATCAGATAATAAAACCTGGAGGAAATATTCAGTGGTGGATTTCACCCCTTGTGTGTAGGTAGATTATTGTATAGTGTCTAAACATGGGAAATCTTATAATGATGGAACAAATGAGTTCATATAACCTCAATTTCTGTTTTTGTACATGTGAAAGTCTTTGTGCGGGATCTTGCTTCATAGAGAACTTTGGGGACTATTTTTCATTAGGGACTTAATGTTAAACCAATGGATGTGGATTTTAACAACTCATTGTTTACAGGTTCTCAATGTTATTATGTTCTTTAAAATTATTGAGAAGATAACAAGATCGATGAATAATATTAGGATATGGAGGATTATGACCCATCTCAGAATAGATCAAACAGATACATTATATTTAATAGGTAGATGAAGGAGGATCATGGGTTCTTAGTTAAACTAAAGATGAAATTTATACCACAGAAGTATTACTCCGATCTTAGGCCCACCCTAAGTTCTAGTTCTATATATCTTGCATATGTGCGGAAGCCTCAAACAAGAAACTTTAATTCGTTAAAAGATGATTTTGAATTTTTTGAGATCATTGGGGATTATGATCATTGGGAATATGATCCATGATGTATTATCTATTTTTTAGGATCTAATAGAGGAAGTGTTTTCATAACTTACTCATCCTTATCCTCTATTGATACTATTTTTTCTCCACTAAAATAAGTGCTTGACTATTCCATTATAAGAAAAGGTAACAAATATATATAAAAAATTCATTATTTTGATTTTTTTACATGCTTCTCCATTATCATATATACCCAATGGGAAAAATATATGATATATACATTTAGTCAAATCTAAAATAAAATATTACGAAAATAATTAATTTGGTATTTATTTCATTCATAAAATATAGTCACACCCTCATTTTCTTATCAATGAATTTAATTCGATATAATATTAAGAAATTTTATATACATTGTTTGCTAACAAGAATATAGATTAAATAATGAAACACCAATTCATGAAGAATTAATACTATTTTGTATCCAATATCAAAAAATAAAAAATGATGATATTACTCTTTCATATTTGTAGCCCAAATTATATGAATTAATCATTCAATAAAAGTAAACTGTTAATTTTTAGGTTCACTAGGATAGATACCCTGAGAGGGGGGGGGGTGAATCAGGGTTTTACAGATTAAAAAAACTACCCCTTTGATCTACTTTCATTATTAAAAAAGATATCTTATCTCTCCTTCTACTTGAAGAGTATGAAAAAAATTTCAATCAAGAACCAGACACAAGAATTTTAATTAGTTCACCCCTCTCTATGCAACATCCAAAGAACATACAACAGAAATGTACCATTGTATCAAATACACTAAAAGCGCACTGATGTTTACAATTTCAAAGTGGACTCACTATTCTTCTTGGTTTACAACCAATCACAATTTGGGAACTCACTACACTCTCAACTAAAGTGACAACACTACTACTTCAGAAGACCCAATCGTAGTTTATAGATCTACAGGTCTCTTCATTGTCACTAATGAATACATAATTTGTTATAGATAGATGCTCTTTTGATGTCCAAATTTAATACACTGATGAGTACCCCTTTGCCTATGATCACTGGGCAATAACCATTGGAAATACCATTGCAAAGATCCTTAATTTGTGATACTCCCAATTTCGCAAATCACAAGAAAGCCTTCACGAATTCCTTACATCTTCACGAAGAACACACCTTCGTATAGAATAGGCCATCACATACCTCAAGCCATCTTAAGGAGACTTCCCTCACATATCTTATTGAGCCTACACAGAACAAACCACTTTCGTGGAGCTAGAATAACAACCATGAAGATCCTACCTTTCGCGAAGAATACAACCTACATGAACCTACTTTGTTATTCGAGAGAAATAAAGTTTTCTTAAAAAACTATCTACTCTTGTCAAGTTGGTCGATGCCTATTTTAATGATATTCCACTAACTCGGGTACCATATACACTAAGTCAACAGTACATAATCTCAAATCATGAAGCTCCGAAATTCCCACAAAAAATCACTCAATATCACGAAGCACCAATGAAATTTTCAGATCACATAGATTGTTTTAATCACAGAGCATTCCATCAATTCCTTTGTTCCACCACCGCAATGCTCCCCTGTAATTATCTTCACCTCTGTTGTTTACAAGGAACGTCGTAATCGTGGATCCCACTGCCAACATTATTCTAGTATCAGTAAAATATAATTGATGAATCCCATTTTCTAAAAAAACAATCCTTATCCAAATTTTTATGAGATCTTTAAGGAAATCTACTTTTCATGATGCTCAAAAAATCCCAAATTTTAAATCCCGAATATTTGGAAAATAATGGAAATTGGAAACCTCCTTGTTTCTATTCTTTTGTAACACCTCCCGATCTTCCCTTCCTCTTTCATGGTCCACTATCTTCATGGATTGTTAAAAACATCTATATAATAGGGAAATTAACCATGAAAACCTACATTTTCAACAAACACAACCAACCCAAAAATGCTGCAATGTTACCTTGAGGTATTTTTTCCCAATAATATCCCCCTTTGGGTTTTTGGAAAAATCATCTTAAAATGATTTTCTGTACATTGATACCTTACTAAAGCTTCTCCAATCACCTACCAGGATTTAGCTCTGGTGATTATGATAGCGACCAAACATTCTCTCAAAACATACTGTAAGTCTACATGAGAAATTATTAGCATTAGAAAAAATAGTTTATTGAAAAGTTAATTAATGAATCACTTCAGTTCTGAAGTCAATTTTTGATACCATACTAATACCAATAAACTGATTTCATCACAAACCTCTGCTGCCATTATATATCTTCTTCGATGGAACAATTCTAGAACTGTCAGATTTAAAACTCAAACTCCACCATCTTATTTATCATCCCTTATCCCACTTCTCAACCAGTCAGCTTATCCCCATGTCTTGCCAAAAACTTTTCTCCCATTGAATAGTCACACATAATTAACCCCTTTATCATCGAAACCAAAGGTCCGTCCATTGTGGTCTAAAACATTAGACAACACACTGATAACACATTGTTAAAAAAAACATACCTCAGGGATTGGGGGGGTAGCACACTGAAAATTTTTCAAGTGCTAGGAGTCAACTGGACTCCCAGATACAATCTATTTCTCTCAAAATCTTTCATGGGTAAGCCCTTTTTCAGAATTTCTACAACCTGTAGCTCGGTAGGAACCTACTCCAACTTCACTAGTCTGTGCTCCACCTTCTCCATGATAAAATGTTATTTTATCTGAATGTTGTTTTCCCTTGAGTGATGGACAAGATTTTTTCTAATATTGATAGAACAAAAATTATCACATATTATTCTGATCAAATACTTCACATCAATGCCCATATCAAAAATCTGTTGCCTCATCAAGAATAACTATATGCATGCTTGAGTGGTGGAAATATACTCAGCTTCTATGGTGGTCAATGGAATACATTCTTTTTTCATGTTTATCCAAGAAATGCACATACCGCCATGATAAAAATCACCTCCTAACGTAGATTTCTTATAATATGTTGATCTAACCCAATCTGCATCTGTATATCCCATAAGCTCTGGCATAGAGTTATCATTATAAATCAAACATATATCCATAGTTACATTAATATACATAAGTATTACATTAACTACAATCATATGGATTTCCCTGGGATTGTTATGATATCTCACTTCTTGGCTTGTGAAGAAAAAAATCTGGTCTCTTCACAGTCATGTATAGTCAACTTCCAATGAACATCTTTATTTTGTGACATTAACTTCCTTTTCAACAACATATTTTGATAATCTCTTCTAAGAAGAAATTGGAGTCTTCATCCCCTTGGATTTTTTCATTCCAAATCTTCTCATAACCACGTTGGAATATTTTCATTGAGAAATGAAAGTGTCATTCCATCCTTCTGTTCTCCTCCAAAATAATGAAAAATGTCATCTCTCAAATCATAGACATTTGGAACACACTTTTCATGAATTCGGAAAATTTTATGCACTAAGATTCATCTAATCTTCCAAATATTATGTCATTGATATAAACCAGCATCATCATCCATTTATTATTATTTTTTTTGAAATATAGATTATAATCAACTCCCCCACGCTAAAATCCATGACTTTTGAAATACTGATCAAGCCATTAGTACCATGATCTTGGTGCTTGTTTCAGACTTTATAGCACTTTCTAAAAATAAAAAACTATGTTTTGATCTTTATGAATTAGAAAACCATCTGGCTCCTTAATGTATACTTCTTCTTTTAGAAGACCATAAAAAATTGATAGTTTGACATCAATCTAGAAAAGATTGAATTTCTGTTGCACTAAAACGTCTAGGAATATCCTAATTGTATCTATCATTGAAATCAGTGAGAATGTCTCATTGACTCATATACCCTCCATTTAGGAGTATACTTTGAACACTAGTCGTATTTGTTTTGAATCACTGTACCATCTTTATAAATCTTGTTGCGATAAATCCTTTTAGTTTGGATGACATTCTTATCTGATGGCCTCAAAACAATCTTCCACATATGATTATTCTCAATTTTATCTAGCTCTTCATTCATATCCTGAACCCAATTTTAATCTTCAGCCACATCAACAATGCATTTAGGCGCTAACTTATATATGATATATGTTTGTTTTAGTGATTTTATTAATCTTTTCTGAACTAGAGCTAGCTGATCACAATTTTTATTTTGATGTTAATTTTATATCAACTTAATGGATTATTCACAGATATAGACATGAATTCATCTTTTTTCATCATCAATATCTTCTTCTAAATTAGCATCTTCTACATCTATGCCCCCTGTGTTACTTTCCACTTTATCAATTTGGTCAAGAAAATGTTCACTATGTTGTTGATTATTCTCCTCATTTTCCACAATAGTGACATCATTACTCTCAACTATTGTTCCTAGCATTCTGTTAAAGCCTTTGTTTTCTTTTCTTTTGCATGAGTAGCCAAGGAATTTCCCGTAATCTCCACATGACTCAAATATCTTATGTTTTTCTTTATTGAGAATGAAGCACTTAATTCAAAAGATTATAATGTATTTCACAGTTGGATTATTTCCATACAACGTCTCATATGGATTATTTCCTTCCTGCAGACATAACAGAACCTTGTTATATATATAGACTGATGTCTACAATACTTCCTTCAAAAATTTATTGGGTAGATATTTTTCTATAAGAATTCAACTGGACATGTTATTGAAGACCTGGTTTCTCTTTTCAACCAGTCCATTCACCTAGGGAGTTCTTACTAAAGAAACATGACTCCTTATCCCATGGTTCTTGAGATGGTTTTCCACCTGATTATTTGGGAATTCCCTACCATTATTAGTAAGAAACATTAGAATTTTCTTCATACCAATCATTTCTGATTTCCTCCCATAATGTTTTATATAGATGGACACATCGATCATAGGTGAAATGAAAAATAACCATGACACTATTATATAATAATCATTGAAAAGAACGCAATTCCTCTTCCTGTCAATGGCTCTTAGTGTGATGGTTCCACAAATATCTGCAAGCACCAATTCATGCACTATTGTTGACTTCTTTTCCTTAGTCATGTATATTTTTCTAATGATTTTCCCTTGGTGACATGCATTGCATGTATGTGTACAATAGTGAGATAGCGTATGGAGGTATCTAGCCACATAACACTTTACAATTCATATGTTTTCATTATTTTACAATAGACATATATCCCTTATTATTATTATCTAATTGTAAAAAAGAAATTGTGTGACCATGAATTTGTATAGTTTTATGCATGAAAAAATTAAATAATCTCATCAATAAAAATAACCCCCCATTAAATGAATTATCAATGATGATTTAATAAGGCACCATTTGAACTCCGTATATGATATTATTCTTCCATAAAATTTTAAAAAAATATTATATAATGAATGATTTCAATTTTCATGTTGAATAAAATTGTGTACATGTTACACAGTATCAAATTCTCAACCTACTATATTTTATTATTTTATTTTCTTTATGTCAATAGAATTTTTAATGTGTATTATTTACATGCCAATTATGGAAATAATATAAAATCATGTACTCAAAGTATTATTCTTCTCCAGTGTTCCAGATGAATAGATTTCATAAATTGTTCATTTTGTTTTTGAGGATCATTTGGATCATTCCTTTTACATGATATTTCAAAATATCATGTTCTCATTCTTAATTCAAATCATCTATAGAATTTATTGATTTAAAGTAATTTGATATATATAAATATTTATAGAGACATGCAGCTGTATCTTTGTACTGTTTTTTTCATTTAGGAACTTTTCTCAATATTCTAAATCCTCCCTGGATTGTAATACCATAAATTTTATCTTAAATGATAATGATTAAATTTAGTGTAATAATTTATTTCATTATTATATAGTTAAATGAGTTTCAAAAGATTAATTATAAATATCATTAGAATTAATATTATATAAACTCCCTTTCTTTAGTATACGCAAGTCTTGATTTATCATATATACCATTATTTAGAGATTTAATTTTTCTAATTTGTTATAGTGGGACCTAAACATAGAGTTTTCACATTGACATTAATAACATCATATATACTCTTTATAGTATGGAACCTATGACGTATCCACTACTATAATTCAAAAATTCAATGACACTTATGGTAATTGAATAAAAAAATTCACTCAATCGGGTGTCACCATTGCTTCCAAAAGATAACACGTATACTGAATGATTTTGATAAATTTTAAATCCGGTTGAGATCCACATATAATATAATATCCAATGACACATATATTAATGTAAAATTCCATATACATTAGTTTTTCATTGTTAATATTTTATAACCAATATATATATATATATATATCACATAACCATGTTCAAATCTTCTATGAGGCTTCATATCCATTCCATAAAATACATGATTTATAAACTATATTTCCCTTAATGGATTGTCTCTTATGTTGTTTTTAACAACTTTCTTATGAAGCATGAAATTCAATTTCAACAACCTCCCATTATGTATTATTTAATATTCCATATTTTTCTATAATCATATTTTATACCACTTCACCAATACATGTCATTATCTTGAATAAAATTTTAACAAACAAAACAAGTAATAAAGTATTTCAATCAAGTAAATAATCATCACCAAATGTTAACCAAAATAATCTCCATAAATTATTGATATAAATTAATCTAAATTATAATTATTTTATATTTCATATCTAATCCATGGATACTAAAAAAATAAAAATCCCATGATGAACTCCTGAACCAAAATATCTAAAACTCCATTCAATATTTCATACATGATTTTTATTTTCATCCCAATCAATAACTCCATATAGAATATATACATGTAAATAGAATAAAATTATTTTGTTGATCATTAATGTATATAGTGTAGAATCACTTATAAAACCTGTCATGAGAATGTTGATGAATCATAATAATTCATTATTTAATTCAAAATCAAACCAAATCAGTACATATACTAGGATATTTATAATATCTCTTCCCTATATATCACCCAACCAATAATTTTTCCAAGTATATTAACACAATCTTAACCAGTAGAATATATCTAGAAGGTATCATCTACCCAATAATCTATTGAACTTTTCACCCTCAGACCCCAATGAAGCCAGTCGAGGTTTTACTAACACTTCCAAAATGATGTAACCACAACCAATTAAATATATCATATGGAAAAACTCATATACACTTCCAAATACTATATAAAATATAATAAAATTTTATTACCAAAGTATGAAATAACCTCAATGTTGGGTTATATATAAATACCTATACATAAAAAAGAAAATTTTATCTATTTAAAAACACAAATCAAATTATTTTCCCATTGATATTTTAGGTTTAGTGTTTTGGAGAATTAGGAAATTATTTTATAATTTATACCAATACATTACATGTGGTAACCTATATAGAGTATCCATTTTCTCTATTAAAAAAATTTCACTAAAAAACATTATTTATTTTTATTATTATTCTTCATGATTTTCCTCATGAAATAATCCTTATTCTTACACTCGGTTATACCCTTTAAAAAACAATTTGAAATATGGTATTCTCATTAAATCACAATACGAGACATAAAATAATCGAAAGCATTTTTCTAGTGAAAACACATAAAACATATAGAAAAAAACACACCTTAGTACCCTAAAAAATAATCATCATATCAAGAAGACAATTTTTATAATATTTTAAAAGTAGATAATTTTCAAAAAGACTCATAACAATGAATATAAACATTAAATTGGTATCTAGAAACATAATTTTCCATATAACTCTTAAAAACATTGTAGATAACTTTGCTACAAAAGGAGAAATTTTCTTTGAAAAATTTGGAATAATCATGACACTATTATTCCTATAATGCATTAGGAGAAACCTAACCAGATAACACTATCCCTTTACCTGATGCATTGGAGAGGTAAAATGGACTCAACTACCCATGATATATCATAGAAACACCAATCATCAAAAAAAATCCCAAGAACTCTAATATTATAACAACACATACGGTCTGAATAAAATAAACATTACTTTTGAATATTTTAAAAAGAATCATTTTAAATAATTTTTACATAAGAAAATATTTTACATAAAATAATAAGATTATTTATTTAAAAAAATTTAGATTAATTTATAAAATAATATTTTAAAATATTCATAATAATATAAATAAATTAATAAACAAAATTATTAATTTTGGGGAATGAATGAGAAATATTTATAAGAATAAATCATTAAAAAAGATAAAAAAAAGTTAGGTTATGTGTCCCTAAAATTGTGTCTAACTCATCCAATTAAGTATTTCTCTTAATGAATAATAAAAAAATTGTAAATTTATAATTTATTAAGAAAAATTATCAAATTTATTATTATAATTATATAACTTATTTTAATGACATTAATCGTTTAATTTCCCATTAGATTTTTGAATTATATTCGATTTAGTAGTTTAAAATGGATTTGTTCTTTTTACTACAGTCATAAGGACATTATTTCATTTTTTATAAATAATATTCACATACTTGTTATCATAAACATACATGTTTATCATTTACATATTTATAACCATCCCTATAATTTGGTTATGAGAATCAATTCACACCACTCTATATAGAAAATATGCCTATTTACATGTGCATGGTGCTTTTTTATTTCATTGGATTGATAAAATGATTAATATTGTTGTAACATAATAATAATAACATCTCAAAATATTTATGACACAATAGTTATTACTTTATAATGAAAAAAACATATGAAGAGTATGTGGAGGAAGACATAATATTTAAAGAGTTGATAAAAACAATTACCTATTCTTCGATGGACTTCCTTTAATCTATTCACAATAGTTATAGGGTTGGACTTTTGGATGGACAATAACATTAATAAAATAAATAATGGATTTTTATAATATATATGTATTGTGTTCGGAAATTTATAAAGGTCAACGTGGTAATATTAAATGAATGTAGAAGTTCCCTTTAATAATTTAGGAGTGTTTAATCAAAGGAAATCCTCAAAGAATTAAATAATAATATTTTTTTCTTTAAATATACAACAAAATGGCCTCGTATTTGAAGATTAGATGATATATGTTTGAAATAACTTTTAAACATAAAATTTTGAAAAATAATTCTTTTATTTTAATCCTTATCATTTTTATTGACATTTGATAACTTATTTTATTTTTTATTAAGGTAATAATTTATTTAAAATTTATAGGTGAAAAATATTACTTATAAACATCTAATTAAAACAAAAATGGAAAATTTGTGAAATTTTGGGACAAAAAATAATAGGTTTTTTTAATTATTTTTTATGATTTTTTAATAATCTAATATAATATTATTTTGAAAAAAATATCATTAGTGTTGACATTTACACTATTCCTTCCAGTTGAAATAATAAAATCAAGAAAACCTGAAAACATAAAAAAATAATTAATACTCCCATAATATTACATAATCATCCTAAAAATTCACGGATCACCTTAATTAATTGAAAATTTATACATTTTAATAATTTTACTACCATTTATTTGATTATTTCATCAACAAAATAATTACTCCATCATCATTTTAAAAATATTTATGCTAGCTATTTTCCATGTCAAAATTAGAAATAAAATAAAATTATATAGATAAATATTTTATATTTAAAAATAATTTCTATTTTTTAAGATATCTTATGAATAAACCATATTTAAAAAGTTATAAAAAATTTCAATGTGACATCATTGTGTTATCTTTAAATAAATTGTTATAAATATTAGAACCACGTATAAGTGACTAAAAAAGTCATAATTAAATTATTATAAATAAAATAATTTTATTATTTTGAATATTAGCATTTATATTGGTTATTAACCCACAATTTCCCTATGTGTATGCATAAGAGCTTTTAAAGATAAATAATCTGGAATTTTGTTTTGTTATTTAATTTATATAACAACAAAGATATTTCCATTATCAAGGTTCCATTCAGTAAAAAGAAATTAAATATTAGCTGTTAAATTTTTAATATAAATAATCCCCTATATTGGTTCAAGTGTAAGGGTAAATTTATATTCCTTATCATATTAGACTTTACCATTAATTTCCATATTTTCAATTTACATTCATAATTAAATTTAATAACGATAATATTCAAATCGAGTAAAATTTAAAAGTTGCAAATTTAAAAAATTTGGAAATTATGATTCTAAATAAGAAATTAATTTTTTAAAATTCAAGACACAAATTATTGAGATTTCAATTTAGTATCAAATTGATAAAACACAATGGTGAACAATTTTTCAAAAAAAAAATATCTTTTTTAAAAATAAAATGTAGTTATAATAAATTAATGTGTAACATCCATTTAAAAATCATAATTTCATTTATTTAAATCAAAAAGAAAAATAAAATTTGAAAATATAATTTTATTTTTTAGTAACATGAATGGAAAATACAATTTTCAATAAAAAATGTTAATTTTCATGATTCATTGAAAAATCCAAATTATTATAAAAATATCAAAAAAAAATTCCAAATATATTTTTGGAAGTTAATTGTTATAAAATGATGTTTATGATATCATATAATATTTTTTAATTTTTAAATTCTTATTATAAAATATGTACTCTATCAAAAGGCAGTAAAACTACACATAAGAAAAATATACCTTTTTGTTTTTAAAATTGGATTTATATTTCTTCCTTGTCTAGAAAATAAATATGATAAATTTAATAAATTATATTCAATAAAATATAAATATATTTCATTAATATAATCCATAATGTGATATTTCTTTATTTTATTTTTATAAAATAAACACATGAACATTTATTTTTTCTTTCAGAAAAACATTCACTTTTATTTTTGAATAGGGTTTTATTTTTATTCGTAAGATATTTGTTATCAAAAAATTAATTATATATAAATTAGTTCACCTTTGTTATCATAATTTAGAAAATCTTTTTGATAACCAATATTATAATTTCTATATTATAATTTTATGTTTTAATAATTGTATTTAATTGTTTAATTAATAATTTTGTGGCACACTATATTCGCAATCGAACATAGTGTTTCCATTTAAAATCTTGGGATGTTACTTTCACCCCCACCCCTTTAATAAATTTATTTTTCTCAAAAAAACAAGGGATAATAAAAGCGTTTTAATATTGAAAATATATTTTATGAAGTCCATCATTTGAAAAAATATCGGTTAAACATCCACATTTGATGATAGAATGGGAAGTACAGAGGTTACTAGAGAACAAATGCATACTGATTCTCAATAGAAAAAGATCTAAACTATTATGAAAATTAATTATCATGTTTTAATTGAATGTGATAGGGAATATACTCATTATAAATTTAACCATCACAAAACCACAAATATATTACTGGTTAATAATACCATTTATTTCATAATAATAAATGTAAATGAATAAATATATTTTTTTAATACCATATTTTAGTTTGGAGTTATTACATTAATTAATAGAATAGAAAATAAATAAATATAATTATATTAATACTACGGTTTCATCATTTAATCAATTTCCACTAAAAAATCATCTTTTTATCAAAATGACAAGTATTCCAGATAATTTTTTACTTCTCGAGCACTAAAATCAACTTTAATAGAGTCAAATATTACATGACGGATTCTCTATATATTTTGTCAGTATGAATTTTTTTTCCAAAACAACATTTTTTAATACAAGATTCTTAAATTTTCCAAAAATAATTAATATCTAATATTCTACATTGATACACAAATTTTTACATATATCAATAAAACAATATTTATACTTAAAATTCATCCAAAATATTATAACTCATATTGGAATCTGATAAACAAAATAATTTGATCACAATGTCTTACTTAATAAATTATTCTACATATAACATCAATAAAATTTATTTTCTTATACAAGAATTAATTTTTTTGGTAAACCTAATATCCATGATATGATAACCATTTCCCTAAATCCCTAAATCATTATAAATCCTTAGAAAAAAATATATTCTTCCAAAATAGAACTCAATATATATTCTTTAAATAAAATATCATAGTTTTATGTTTATCTTAATATTATTGGATTCCAAATACAGTATTTTTCATCTAAAATAATTTTATCACTTAATCAATTAAAAATTAAAAATATGATCCCAAATTCTAATTATCATTTCTGACTAAAAAATTGATGTCTCCCAAAATATAGTGGGTCACCTTAATATTTCATAAAATAAATCATCAAAATGGTTTTTAATACATTTAATATATTATGAATATTATGATTATATGCCTCTGAGGGTATCGAAAACCCTTAATATATCCTCCAAAAAAACATAATAAAATCTGATGTTGTCTATCTGCTCAAATACCAACTATAAAGCCCCTTCCTTAAACATGGTTTATAGTTGTTATTTTAAAACTGTAAATTTCAAATCATTTCCCAAATATCATTTATGTTTTTATTTTTTAAGAATTAGGATTAAATTTACAAATTAAACCCATAAATTATAGGTGATATTCTTCATATATTTTATATTTTCTCAATAAAATTAATGTCCTTAAAATCAAACATGATTTATTTTCAAGACAAACCATCATGATTTTATTCATGATCTCATCTTGTTATTACTCCCCATTAAAACATGTCATAAAATTTTCAAGACATGGGATGAGAGAAAATAAATTTAATGGAAATATAATAATGGAAGCTCTCATTCAAGTGAAATCCCATAAATTATTTTCTTAAAAACATAAATGTTTACCGAGAAAAATGAATCGTAATTTTTAAAATATCATTATATTATCTATTATAAATCTAAATATTCTCATGATGACTCACAAGAAATAATATAAAAAATAAGTAGTTAAAATGGAATATAATTTTTCTTATTAATTGAACAAATCTATTATCTAACTCAGCTATACAGGGAGTGACTATCATTGTTACATTTTACATAATCAATACATTATTATACATATAAGCTATTATGAAAAAACTAATTGATTAACTCTATCCCATTACCCAATCAATTGGAGATCAATAATGGTACAAACAACCCTATAATTTTTATAGAACCAGCCTTCATCATTAAAAATATCCCTGAACCATTACATAAGCATAAAATATATAGCTTTCCTAAAAGAAACATTTGTGAGGAAAAATAATTTTCCCAATTTGAAATCACACTTTATTTTTTATGATGCATTGTATTAAATTAAATTTTTCTTCTTTGAATATAAACATTTTATCTTATAATGGAAAATATAATAAATAATTTTTCATGATCATGGGAAGTGATTCTAAAGAATTATAAGTTGTATAACTGTTTTGGACTTTTATAAAATTAAATTAAAAATAGATTTTTCCAAACAAAATCCTTTAAAAATGAAAAAAGGTTTCATTTTTAAATCATTTTAGATAAATTATAAAACATATATTTTTAAAAATTAAAATACATATAAAATAATTAATCAAAAAAATATTTGAAACAAGGTAATTAAAGAGAAATATTTATAAGAATAAATCATTAATACAATTAAAATAATTTTTTAGTTAAAGATCCATTACATTGAGTCTGAATCATTGTGTAAAATAATCATATTCCTAAATAAGAAACTTATTATAATATATAATTTCATTACAATATTTTTAATAATTCAATTCCTTTTATATAATTTATTACCATTTCCATAATAATAAAAGACCTCATCAACCATTTGGACGATATTCGGAACACAGGTTCAATGAGACATTGTTTAGTTAACTATTGTCAAAAGTCCATTATATCATTATATAAATAATAAAATTCAAGTAATTTTTGTCATATATATTTTTAATTAACATAAATATTTCCATTAAAGTTAGAGGTTGGAAAAACAAATCACACCACTACATGGAGATGGTATTACATACACAAATACACATGATGCTTTTTATTTCCATAGGATGAAAAAAAGGTGGAATATGGTTTCCACATTATCATAATAAAATATCATCATATATATGTTTTTGGTTTTATTTTTTTTATCACTGAAAAAATATGAATAAGACATGTAAGAAGAAATCATATTGAAAGGGGTGAAAAATATGATCATGTCTTCTTCGACGGATATCTTTTAATCTCATTTTAACTGATCTACAGTTGCTATTTTGGAAGAACTGAAACCCGAAGAACATAAATTAGGATTTTTAGAACTAAAAATGATAATTTTTTTCATTATAAAAGGCTTAAGGTGCTGAGATTAAATGATGTATAGAGTTCCATTTTATAATTTAGTTGAGGGGAACCCATGGAAATCCTCAAAATATTAAAATATAATAAATAATTTTTCTCTTAAAATACAAAAAAATGGTTTTGGATTCAAATATAATATTATATAATTTTGTTATATCAATATCCATTAGAATTGTGAAATGTTTTTAGTTATTTTTAAAAATGTCCATTTTGATTTTCCTTGGATAACATATTTTATTTTTATTTATATTAATAATTTTTTCAATATTAAAATAAGGTAACTATTACTTATATAATTTATATTGGATAATAGATTGTCATATAATGAAATTTTACAGAAATTAGTAATCAATTTTTTATTTTGGAATAATTTTTTATATTTTTAAATTGTTTACTATAATATTAATTTGATAAAACATGAATATGTGAATTTTGACACAATTCATTAACTTAGCATTATGAAAATCAAACCAATAATATAACATAGAAAAACCTTTTCATAAACCCTTAATATATCTTATAATATATAAAATTCATGAAAAACCTCAATTAATATAAATTATATTTATATTTTAATATTTAATATCATTTATTTAATTTTTTATTAATAAAATACTTCCTCCATCATCATTTTAAATTTATTTAAGTTAAGAATTTATTTAGTAAAAAACAAAAATAAAATAAAAATACGAATATAAAACCCTTATATTTCAATACCAATTCTATAGTTGAATATATCTTATAAATAACAACATTATAAAAAATCATATATATTAAAATTATGGATGTGAGATCTTTTTCACTTTATTAACAAAATATTATAAATATTATAAACACATTTAATGGATGAATAAATCATAATAAAACTCTAATCATTAAATTAAGATTATAAAGTCAACAATTGACACCTATATTCATTTTTATCATTTCGTTTCCCCATGTGGACAGATATGAGATGGTTAAGAAAAAGAAAGTGACACTTAGTGATTATCATTATTTTAAATAATATCAAACTCATTTTCATGGACATGAGTCCATTAAATAATTAAAATTATATCCTTAGGTCCTAATGGTATAATATAATACATTTTATAAAATTGGGACATGTTTGAGGTTAATTTTATATTCATTATTAAATTATTTTAAATCATTAGTCACTAGATTTACCCTTTTGAGTGGTAATACAATTTAGTAATATTTCTTTTGAAATTGACACAAATTATAAGGAACATATTTACAAAATTTGAAAATTAATCTTCCTAATATGGAATCCATTTTATATAATTTTATATATATAATGGTTATCTCTTAATTTAAAATCGTGTTGTTATAAGGCAAAGGATAATATTTTTTAGAAAAAATGTCCTTTTTTTAAATTTAAATTGTTTTTATACTAAATACATGTATAAAAGCCATTTTAAAAATTATTGAATTAATTTAAATAGTAAAAGTGAAATAATATTTTAAAATATATTTTTTATTTGTATTCACTTGAAAATAAAATTCAATTTTATAAAAAAAACTATATTTTTCATTACTGATTGAAAAATAAATCATAGTAGAAAAAAAAAAAATCATCCATATGAATTTTTCATATTAAAATTTCAATAATGAAGGTTATCTTTTGAAACAAAATTTATAAAAGTTTCAAAATTTATTTTTAATCTTTTCCATTATCCAAAGGTCGAAAAACTACCCTTAGAAAAATAAAACTTTTAGTGAGTAAAATTGGATTTAGTTTTCAATGTTTCTTATATAACATATAATATGAATGATAGAAATTGGATTGAATATAATATATATATATATATATTAATTACATTATTATAATCCAAAAATTATAATACCTTTGATTTATTATTATGAAACAACCATGTGTGCAATTAAAATGTTTTTTAGGAAACAATTCCAATTATTTTAAAAATGAGTTTTATTATTATTTACTATTAATAAATGACCGAATTATTCATTATATATACATGGTTAAACCATTTTTTTATAATTTAATCAACCAGATATAATATATCCATTACTAAAATATATTACAATCCCATTTAAATTTTCATCCAATATTGAAAACTACTTCCACTTAAATTAATAAAAAATACAAGTCCCACATCCACAAAAAAAAAATTCAATAAAATAATAGATTGATAACCCCATGAATTACATTTTCATTTTTCTAAATAAATCCTAAGTTCTAATTTTTTTTGACACATTCAAATAATTATACAATAATATTAAATTATTCTAACCATTATTTTTTTCAATTCAATTGAATCCTCAAGAATCCCAATTGACCATAATTAATTATTCAACACACTACTCATCAAATTCAATATATACATTTCCACAACTATATAGTCCAAACCAATAGCCACATCGACCAATAAACCATTATCATAAAAATATTTCTCATTAAAACATATCAAAACACCCCCAAAAACCACCACCTTAATTTTTTTTCAAATGAACAACAATATATTTTATTGGGAAACTAAAAAATTAATAAAAACCCCTCTCACACCTTAACATGAATATATTTTTTTTATTAATTTTTGGTTTTCTATTTATTTTCTTCCCATTGAGATTACTTTTCTCTGATATCATTGGTTTTTGGGAATATTGAGAATGTGACACTGTTATTTTGAATTATTTCAAAAAAGTGTAGAAACAATAAGATAACTTATCTATTATATATATATATATACCTCATAGTTATTGAAATTTTCTAAAAACCTTGTCTCCTACATGTGTGAGGTCTTATAGGAGCCTAGTAGAGAGAATATGGTTAGAGAATAGTTTTCAAAACTATGAAACATACATGTGTTTTGTGTCCATATTTCAATAAAACAACCCTTTAACATAAATATATTTTACTAGTAAAATTTTTATCTCCCCCAAAATCTCACATATAAAAACTCTCTAGCATTACATACTAGATTTGATCCCAAACCCACAACCACACCCTCCTACTCTCCCAATAGTTTGATGATTTATATCTTAATTGTTTGTGTGATCATCACTAATAAGCATTACCTCCTACCATTCTTACTCTTTTTATCCTTTCCTTTTGGTTTGTTTTCCCCATTATTTTATTTATATCTAGTGATAATACTATATCTATTTGGGTGGTTTCATTAATTGATTCTTAATCCCTAATGTTCATATGGGATGATTTGGGTCCCTTAAAGTAGAGTTCATCGAATGAGATTACACACTAACTTTTCAGTACATGATTACGGCTTTTTGAGTTTTCTTAACCAACATAATTGACATTTAATTGAAATATTTATTCTCAAGGATATTTAGACATGTATTTTAATTTATTATTATGTATGTAATGAATTAAATGGTGTTTTAATCCATATAGTTTGTTTATTTCTTTATTTTAAAAGCTTTCTCATATATTTAAAATGGTTTCATTTTGTATAGATATGTTTCAATGTTTACATTGAGATATTAAACATCCTAATTTAATTTTATATTTTTAAATTGATTGTAATAATGTATATTGGAGATAACTAATGATATTTTTATTCGTGAATTTCTTCTATAAAGGAATAATGGGATGTTTTATATTCCAGAAACTCATTCATGATATTTCTAATCATTTAATGCAATAAAATTATCATATATATATATATATGAGTTCCCAATTTGTTAAAATTCGAACATGGTTTTGGTAATTTATGTTTTTGGACTAGGTGTATTATTATATTTATATATCAAAGTGTATATATATAAAATCAAGAACATTGGTTTTTGAATATCAATTCTATGGTATAAATATTTAATATCAATTTATAAAAATATATTTCATTTTTAGATCCCAATAAATATTTCTGAAATGTATTATACACTCCAATAAGAAGATATAATTTTATTTATTTGTGGTACTCAGTTTTGAGGTGATTGGAATTTTTGATAGTTCATATGAAAACGAGATTTTCATTATTAGTGAATGGAGTTGAGGTGTTATATAATTAATTATTATTATTGTGTGATTAAGATTTTGAATTTAAAATTCCCTAAAATTATATATTATATTTATGGTAATGGAACATGGGAATCGTGGGTTTCTAAATGGGGAGACTATAAAAAGTTTGATGACATATCCCATCCACCTTAGAAGGATTAAATTAAAACGTGGAATAAACTATAATGATGTGGATTATATTGATGGAGTTTGATATTTTTTTATTGGGTTCCATGTTTATTCAACAAGATTATGGGGATCATAATTTTCCACTAATTATTTAAACATATGGATTTCATATCAATATTTCCATAATTTTACTCCTTCTTTTAAAAGACTATTTTAATTTGATATTTTTCATAGTTTCACATTCATGTATTAAAAAATAACAAAGATTATTTTACATCACTCTATTTTACTGAACCTTGTCATATAATTTCTACTTATTATGTCCACACTATATTATTTATTCATTGTATATTACATCTAATAAATGGGTTTTATGAAAGATTATTATTCAACATAAATTCTTTTAGAAATATAAAACATAAAATTAATATTTAGAAACACCATTTTGTTATATGTTTTAAAATAAAAATAAAAATATATGTTCACAAATATATATTTTGAAACTATAATCAAATGGTTTTCTTGGTAATGGGTAGTAATAGTGCATGTTCATTCATTTGGAATTACTATTTAAAATTTTTATTATCATGTGTCTATATTTATCATTTTTCTAACTCAGGTTTGAACATGTCTTTTTAATCTCTCTCATATGGAAACATCATCATTGGTTAATGGTTGGAGAATTTTATAGCCACATAGAGGCATGTACTTTATATTTTAGTTTTTTTTAGTTTTTTTTTTCAATGGATCACTTATGGTTTTCAACAATATTTGTAGATGGAGTAAAGCTAGAATTACAAGTGGGTAATGCCTAACCATTAGATGGAGCCACTTATTATATGATAGGGTGTTCAGATGGAAAGAAAGGTCTTTTGTGATCAATTATATTCAACAGGTTCCTAATATTGATATCTACATATTTATTTTTATTTTTCTCATGAGTGTATATCCCACGTATATATAGGCGTTGCAAGGATTTTATTTAATTTCCACAACTATATTACCCAACTATTTATTGGGATAAATCATTACCAAATGGGGTATCATTGATGACCAATAATGTATTAAATACAAAGGGGATTAAGAAAACACATCAAGAATTTCCTGCGAATTTACATTGGTGTCTAATAGAGTGAAGGATTTGGTTTTTTCATGAAAAAATTATATCATTCGAGCAATCCAGTTATTTTAACCATCTTATTCATTGATCGATCATTAGTAAAAAAATTATATTAGATTGTAAATAGATAAGGATATGATCATTTGCGTTTATATGGTAGGTAGTGTACTTGTTCTGTATTAACACAAATTGTTAAAAAATATGTGTTACCTGGAGATGTTGGGACTTTGATTTTTAGAATTTATTATGGGGATGAAATCAGTGTTTATATATTAGAACATAGTGATCCTAGCGGGATGGGTAACCCTTATGGATCCATTGGATATGGCTCTGTGTTAATCATGATAATGGATTCATGGATTTATAATGGCCTACCAAACCATGTTGTCAATTCATTAATAGTCACTATTCTCTTCATATTTGTTTTTATGTTTTCTTTAATTGGTCCATCAAGTAGTGATTAATGTGTTTTTAATTTTTTTTTGGATTCTAATATTGTTATTTAGTAATGGTTTATGATTTTAAATATTATGTGTTTGTGTGTGTCAAATTGGTTCTAATTGGTTAACGTTCATTTTAAATTAAAAAGTATCATTTGTGGTGATAAAACATTCTATAATTTGTTTTCTTGTCATTGTATTGGAAATAATATTTTGAAATAATTGGATACCATTTTACAATATTTAAATTGGTGTTTTAAAAATAAATTTCCAAAATACTTGGAATTCGTTAATATTAAAAATTATTTTAACAATTAGAGGGTTTATTTGATGTATTACAATTAATTAAAATTTTTCCAAATTTGTTTAAGAGATTATTTTCAATAATTTTATGTAATCGTTTATTTTTCACATTCACAAGTGGGATTAAAAATTTAAAATTCATCAATATAATTAAAATTTAATTTTCTAAAAATGAAATGAAATAATATTGGTTTTATTTTTTGAAGGGGAATGATCATTTTATGACTATGTTTTGGAAAATGTTTCTTGCCATTTTAATATGAAATGTTTGGAATTTTAAAAGTATAAGTGTGGTATTTTAGTAAATATGTTTTCATTTATATGAGTTGTGATTTTATTTTCAGTTTATGATCCATTTTGTAAATGTAAGTCTCTCTCTACATATTATATCATTTTATGGTTTCACATCCTCGAACTATTTTACTCAATCACATGAAATTAGATTGATTTTTGAGGATTATATATTAGAATATTTTAATTTTTTTCAAGTTATTAGATTCTGAAATGAGATTGTGTATTTTTATTTAGTCAATTTTTTTGAGTCTATCCTTGATAGGTATATTTGTCAGGTGTGGTGTCTTGAAAAATTAAATCCTTTGGATTTTCTAGGGGAAAAAGTTTCACAATTGGATGAATTTATAAACTCTGAACCATGGTAACTTATTTTTTATTTATTTTTTAGTCCATATGTATAGTTATTTCCTCACAGGTTGTTTTTATATGAATCCAATGTTTTTTCATGTAGATAATAAATGAAATTATGTGTATTTGTTTTCTAAAAAATTGAGAAACAATCTGACAACCTATTCTTTTTTTACAAATAATAATTTTATTTTAGTAAAATTATTTTCCAAACTACACAGAAATACATTGTGATGAGCTCTTGGATACTAGAAAAGGGAACATTGTTTGTAAATGGTTCCTCAAACTGTGCGGCCTAACTATTCACTATGTCCATATATGAGAAAAATATAAATAAAAAATAATTTTTGGACCATAAGTGATTTTCCAATAAAAGGATTCTAAAACATACACACTCACCCATCCACATTATCTATTTAAATTCCCAAGAGTGGATCCCCCACATATAGCCTCCACCTCATCTGTTCTAACTAATTGGATAGTATCCGTTATAAAATTTCAAGAGATCATATATGAATATCATAACCTCATTCATCCTTATTATTTATCTCCCTTACATTTAATTTATTCTCACAATATGGAATAAATGACCAAGAGTGATCCAATATATTATTTGGGTGTTTTTTTGTTTGTTTTTTGATCAATAGTATTCTTAAGGGTTGATATGAGTGCCATTTATGTGGTGTTATGAAAAATTGATAACCCTGAGACATTGCATGAATTATTTTTATTTTATGAGGAAGGTTTCAAATTTTTTTGAGACATGAAATTAAAATATATAATTTCATGAAAATTATTTCATTTTCTTTTAATATATAATATTGTAAATATGCACATGAATGGTATCTAGATGAATCAAATGGTCTAATTTCATGATTTATTCCATTTATTATATTTTTTTCATGGGTTCATTTTATAAAAATCTTATTTTCAATATTTTTTGGGAATATTAAACATCAAAATTTCATGTTTTTATTAAATTTTTTTATCATATAAAATCAATATTATTAATTTAGGATTTCTGTTTGATAAGTTTATATGTAAGATTAATGATTTTTTTTGTTTCCTAAAAATCATTTATGTGATTTCAATTACATTAGTGAATTAAATGTAAATTACATATATATATATATATATATATATATGTAAGTTCCCTAATTTTCCATATTAACATAAGAAATTTGGAATATGAGCAATGAAACAATGTGTATGTATATTTATATAAAAATGATTATATGTGTCTATTTGGGAATAATGGTTGTTAAATGTTTTTATAATGTTTTATTTTCATTAGATCATTACTTATTTACAAAAATATAATGTCATTTGGAACATTATATATATTTTCAAAAATATTCACTCTAAGGAAATCCTATAATATTTTTTTATTGTAGAACTTATGATTTATTTTATTGAAATGTTTCCATGTCTCATTAAAAAGTGGGTTTTCATTGGTTGTGTAGGGTGGTTATGTGTTATTGTATCTTGTTGAGAATACTAGGACAAGTACAATTGGGAAGGACCACACCATCATGAATAATTATGTTACAATACTAAATAATCTTCAATGTTGTAGTTTGGATTGATTTTGGAGGATGAAGAACCTTAATGTATATGTTTTCCCATGAATAGTGGAAGGATCATAGGTCCCCAATAACTCAATCTACTAAGGGAATTATTATGGTTATTGATTTCTATTTTACACCTGTTTCAGAAGTGATATTTTGAAATTTTTCTTTTTAATCATTCCATTTTTGGTATAAAATATCTACAAATCCTGTTTTTTCAATATTTTTTAAAGTAATTTTTTATACTTTCAACATTTCAAATTCACATTAAATGATCCACTTATTTCTTACTCCTTCATATTAATGGGTTTCTAGAATGTTTTTACAATATTTTATTTTTTTGGAAATAAAATATATTAATTGATTTTGAGGAGCATCATTTTTATATGTTATATTATTAATCGAAACCCATATGTTTATATATTTATTTTATCGATCTATATTAAAATGTTAATATTTATAATGTTAAGAATTTTATATTGTTTTTTTGGAATCCATACATTGATTTTTTTCTCAATCCTTTTTCCCTATACTATTTTCAATTGTATGGTTCATCTTTAATTTTATTCATTCCAATTGGAAATCATGGTTCTTTTTTTGAGGAGTTGACTTGTATAATCATTAGGTAATATGTAGGTTTAATTTTCATTTAATTTCAGTTTCCTTTATCACATAATTGACATAATATTTTAACTTTTCTAGGGATAGAGTGTAGGTATATGTGATGTTTTGGATGAAACCCCATTGTAGTGGAATTAATGTCTTATAGAAGTGGGTTATTGGATGATAATGGAGTAATTTTATGCCCACTTATATTTACATCATTAATAGATTTAATATGATGTTTATTATTGTTTATTATTCTCCAGTTTTTATGTCTTATTTATGAACTCATCATTTCTACATTTTACATATTTTCCAATACTATTTAATTTATAATTATTTAATAAGAAAAAAAATTACAATTTTTTTTATTATGTCATAGGAACATGTTTAAAATCCTGGGAATCGATAATTCCCACTAGGAATTTTCATGGTCATTATCAGGTATACAATCTAGGAGAAACTCTGGTTGGTTTCTAAAAAACACTAATTCAAAATTCAAAAAAGAAACCCAAAAAACTATTCATTTAATTCACACCATGAATTAAAATTTCAATCAGGGATAAATAAATTAAATATTAATGAATTTATAGTACCAATGACTTGTGATCCTAACAATGTTAAACCATGAACCTATATTCGAAATATCACATTCATGAGGAATCATCTATATATAATAGAGGTATAACACTATTAAAAGAACAAAAAGTACTCATATCACCAAATGTCTACAACTAATAAGGATCTATAGACTACAATTAAAAAACCAAAATCACATAATATAATTTCATTGTAATGAAAATAGACTTAAATGTATCCAAAAAGTGACTCCAAATAGAAATAAATAATATTAGAGATAGATAAAGATCATAAAATCCAAATCCAGTTTCTAACCGAACACATATGCCTCTTTATAATAAAATTCCAAAGGGACCACTAATTCATGAAATAAAGAGTAATGGTAGACTAAAAGAACAATGAAACCAAATACGGTTAATGATGGATTTTTATAAATGAGATCGTGGAACAACACAACAAATAATAATAATACCAATACATGTTTTAGAAAAAATGGGAGAGGGATGAAAAACAAGATCATATTTCTTATGAAGACATGGTCAATGTAGTCAAACTGATATATTAACAATGGAAAATATGAGTTCCATTACATATATTAAGGTGATGATAATGGGAAACCCTAATCTACAAGAGATATATTTAATACCTTAATAGACGGAGGGTATCCATTCCACCCTGACACCACCATAAGAACATCATATCAAATGGAAAATACTGGTTACGATCATTCATAATAAAAAATAAATTCTCTGAATTATATCATTTAATTTTCTATTCATATAAAATGATTCATATTAATGAGAAAATTAATTTTGATATTTTGACAACTCTATTTTTATTAAATTATATAAAGGGATTAGCTAGTTGTTATTGTGATATAGATTATAAATATCTTCATGTATGGTATTCCAACAGAAAAAAACAAATTATCAATGAATTTATAAATTGTAAATAGCATGATGTATCATTAAACATAAGTGAAACACATATCAACCTTCAATTTCATTTATTTATTTCATTATAATTACATGCATAAATCATAAAATATTAAAAATGACAAAAATATATATTGATAATTCCATAGTCAGACATCATATTAAAAGATAAGTTATAACACACAAATATCCATCGAATCCAAAAAAAATTTATACTGGATAATAGGACATAATGACATTGAAATAGATAATAATTCACAATGAATCCCATAAATGGAAATGGAAAAAAATCTACATCATGACTAAAACCAAACACATCAAAAAAATAGTACCATTGTAATGAACTACTATAATGTTATAAAAAAGTAATAAAAATGATATCTTATGGTGCACATCACATTTAATAATGATAGGATAATCATTTCAAATTCATAGTAATATACCCATTAAGGAATGACCGCAGGAACCAAAAATGTAAAAAATGATGAAAGGGATCATTTAATTTTGGTGAAATCATAGGTAAAACAAATTCAAACAAATATTAAAAATCCTTAAATTTATCATCATAGAGTGATGGTCTTGATAAATCATCTATGGATACATGACTTGGAAATCATGACATGATGTCCACGTATAATCTATATTCAAAAAATATAAAAATCTATTCAAATATAGATGTTTAAAGCATAATGAATCATTGGAACTGGAACATTGATTTTGATCCTAGATTAGAATATCTAATTATTAATCTTTTTCATTATTTCCCTTGATTATCACTCAAATTATAAAATAAAATTGTTCAATTTTTTAATATCTACTTCTTAGGATATATAATGAAATTATATTTTTACATAATAAGTCTTTCATAACCATCAGTTTCTAAGGATTGGGTTGATATTCACAAATCCAAACAACATAAACCTCACATATATATTCTTAAATAGAAACTCCATATATTTTTAACATATTATTTATGAAAATATATCATAATTTTTTTAGTGAATAACATAATATTTGGAACCGATCCAAATACTAGGAAAATGGAGTAGAATTATCTCATGTTAATTATCTAAAATGTATTGAGAATGGAAAAAAGTTGAACCAATAATAATGGACATGAATTATAGATAAAATCATGATACATGTTTTCCATTTGGATCTATGTATTTTCCTCATGGGTAGATAGAACTTGATGAAAATACTATTGAATATTTGATTCATAGTCTTTCCAATGTCCATAGTGGTTCACAATATTATAGAGAAACACCTGGAGATGATATATTCATATTAGTTTTTTATTTCTTTTTATGTTTCGTTAGGTGTAACCACAATTATATCCCCCAATTTTGTGGGGATCAAGAATAAAACATTGATATTTTTTAATCCGTATTGTATTAGCATGATAATTCATTCTAATTTGATGAAAACATCATATATTCATGTGCAATAAAAGTCGAGGAAAATTGTTTGATTTAGATGGGTATATTACCCCTCACACTAATAGAAAAATGAATTAAAATTAATATTAAAAATTGTGCCATCACATTGGTATAATATCATTTATAGTATCTGCTAATTTGATTCTAGACACACCACAAGAAGAAGCAATGCAGAAACTAAACCCAATATCTGATGAGTAGAATTTTGACTATATTCATAAACTAAAGAATAATTATATTGTTGTATTTGGGGTATTTATAATTATATTTTTCCATTTATTGAATACAAGTTTTCTCTTAACATTAAAATATTTTAATAGGATAATACAATTATCCAAGTTTAATAAAAATTATGGAAAAAAACAACTAATATTTAACTCTAATTTGATTAGATTCCCAAAATATATTACCTTTATCTTCTTATTGAATTTCTTATTTCACATGTTTAACAATGGATTAATAAAATAATGATTCAATGTTGGGATAAAAATACTCTTTTTAATTTTTATGCAGAGAATAATGATGGATGTGTATATTTTTTGATTTCTCCATTTATATATTGTTAGAGAATATATATTGTTGATAATGTATCAGTCTATTAAACTAAAAAAAATTATTTTTATTATTTGATGATACACAATCTATAAATGAAATATATTTTGTATATTTTTAGAATATTATGGTTGAGTAGAATTTCTTTTATATTACATTATAAATTATACTATTTCATAAGATGATCTCAAGTACTATTCTATCTACCTATTTATTATTTTATGACTATTGTTAAATGATATTATAATGAATATTATAACGAATCTGTACATTCATTTATTCCTTTTCTTTATCATAAGGATTTAATGAAGGGATTTATTCATGATTCTTTTTAGTAGATGATTTGAGATTGGAATGGGTAGTGATGATGGTTATGGAGCTAATGATACCAAATTTCAATCTTCCTTATGAGTGAAAATTATGGAAAAAAGTTCTAGTGTCCATATATTTAGATATTTTTTTGAGAATTTTTACCATAGATATAATGTCAAAATATTTTCAGCACAACCATTTGGGTAGGAATTTTCATGAAGATATCTATGTTCTGTTTGATTATGGGATCTCATTAAAATGGATTGTGACAAGCTATTTATTATATTATACTATGACATTCACTCATAGGTTCTTCATGATAATTTTAAAAAACCTTATTGCATAACCTTGACAATTATTATTTATTTATTCTCATTTTATTATACATATTTCTGTTTTGTTAAAATACTTTTAACTTATCAGATAAATATTTTCCACCTATAACATTTATAAATATCTACTGTATATATTGGGAAAAAAACTGATGCTCACGATATTTTTGTTACGGTAAAATGATTTCCAACATTTATCAATGCATGAACACCCATTACCAATGACACACCCAATATCCCTCCACCATTATAAGAATAAAAAAATTAATAAATGATGGAAATGACCACCATTAGGTCTTAATGGTACCAAAAATAGAAAATCCATTAAATTATATAGCTATAGATTAAAAGGTGTAACACTTATCAACACAAGGAATTGACAAAAATGTGAAACTAAACTAAATACCTTCACATCATTGTGAAATTGAACATTCAAGAATGAGTGAACCATTACTAAAATAATAGTTCAATAACACATGCACTAAACACATAACTGTAACAAAATGAATTATATTGCTTCATAATAGATCATTATACAAAAACAATGACAAAAAACCCATCTCCCATTTCCATATAATCCTAGAAAAAGTCATACATTCATAGAAATATTTATTAAAAATATAAGAAATCAATCACACACAACCACCTCTCTTCTAATATTTTTTTAATAAAAATTCCATCCACATTAACAATAGTTGAATACTGTAAAGCGGAGGACTCAAATGTTTATTTATTTTTATTTTGTATGTAGAAAAAAATTTATTCGTCACTAATTGAAAATAAACATATAAACAATAAATAATAAATAATAATCATAAAATTATCTTATGGGTACCAATCAAATAAGAACTGGTTCACCTCTATAAACATAACCACTGTTATAGTGGGATGAAAAATTCAATCATATCTTTATAAAATTAGTCATCTCAATGTAATAAATAACTAACTAAGATCCAAATAAACTCCACAAACCAACACCACATATTTAAATCACACTTCTATGTACAGTCATCCATGAAAATATTCATCCGCAATACATAAGACAACGAAATATGCACCAAATATAGAAAAAATTATAGAAAATACTAAATCTAAAAAAATTACAATTATCTTCACATCATCCAAAAAATATAATTTAACTCAATATAGGATATTAAAGTCACCCCGAACATACCAAAAATGTATTGGAACTTGGAATATTTCAGCAATGTTATCCATATTTTCATAATGATTAATGCATGTGCCCACTCTCTAACACCCTCAAACAACATTAAATGTTTGAATGAGGAGACATATTATTTTCTTGAACAAACATACCTTCTCTTATTTATATTAAGAGAAAATATGTAAATAGAATAATAAATAAGTGGGATCATATATTAAATATATTGTTTTGTGGTGTAATGATATAATAAAAGAACATTAAGTGGGGAAGTAAGCATAAAAAACAATGAAATTTTATTAGAGCATAATATCATTTTTCTGGGAAGAAATTTTGAAGGAATGATGGTCTGAGAAATGAGAACATTCATTATTACTTATTAAATGTGAATCTAACATTTATTTTATACATGATCATTAAAGATATTTTTCTTTTCATGTATCCTCAAAAAAATATACACACTCTCCATTTATAGTCTTACAGACTTTGTAGTATGCCAAGAATTTTTCCATTTCTCATTTATGAACAATGTAGCCCTATATTTTTATTTATGGACTAGTTATTAAAAATTATTTTATATGTGACATTTTGTTAATTTTTTTCTTAATGTTATTATGAATTTTTATTTTATAGCTATTGGCAAAATAATATTTTCTAAAAAATTGTTAGACATAATAAAAACATAATTGAGATTGCATAGATTTTTATAAACATTATATATCTTTATAATAAAATGTGATAAGAAATATCTCAATTCATCATCTATATATTTTTATTACACCCTTAAAAAATAGGTCTATTGTATATATGAGACATGTAACATTTCAAATCAATAATTTAAGACTCATATATACTCAATTAATATAATATACTTAATGACATATTCAAATACACCTCATATAACCCATTTAAAAAGATAAATACATCTCATATCAATCAAATATTCATCCACATAAATTTCATCTATATAAATAAATATTGAAATATATTTCACACCCTCTAAATAGGTTGAAATATTAAATAATTTGTTTGTAAAACATTTCGTATGATTTCCAACATACACAATAACCCATTTGATTATCCCAAATATTAAAACTTGTGAATAATAGTTATCAAAGAATGATGGACCACATAATAAATTTAATTCAATTCATTGGTAATATGGATTTATATAATGTACATATAACTTGTAAAAAAATACTATTTATATATATATATATATATATATTATAATCCATGTGGTATAATCAATAACAATTTGTTTATACTATATTTATTATAAGGGAACATTGTATCTCTATAACATCTTATACACATTGTAATATTTGGAAATCCCAAATCAGTTGGGAAGTTGAGAAATCCAACCTTATAAGGAGGAGGGTGTCTATATAATTTCATCATGGTTTCCATTCAAAAATATTAATGAATACAATGAAGGGTGGGATATGCGAGTATTGGCCTTGGCCTAATGTGACTAATATAATATTTGTGGTCTTAGAGATTACTTATTTTATCAAAACCAATTTCTACATTGATTTGACAATGATGATACAAAACCTCAAGGGGCAATAATATGATATATCATTTTATATGGAAATGGAAAATATGATGCATTATTAGGATTATCGTATTAATTACATTGTGACATGACTACCGTTAGAGATATGTTAATAAAAATGGAGGTCACCTCCAATAATATATAAGGTCATATGTTGGTGGTTTTACATATAATAAATCATTAAATGTCCTTATAATAAAGGACATAACATGTTGATTTATAATTTATATTTTTTCCATTGAGGGGTTACCATGTATTCAAAAATCTTTTAATAAATGTTAAATATAAGATATAATAATAATAAAAAAATCAAATTATTAATACCACAACACATTCCATGTCATCAAGGTTCGAATAATATTAAAAATATCAATTAATCTAATTATTATGATAACAAAGAAACATTTTATAAAAAATTCAAAATATTTAATATCTATGGTCCATATGTTGATTTTACGATTTTTATATATAATTTGTTTGGGAATATGACTCACCTTATTATCTATTTTTATTAATCTAGATATATATAAATTATCAAATTAAATATCTTATATTACCAGAAATTATTTTTTAATGATATACTTGTACCTTTTTTTTAATTTAAGTGTTCTTGAACATGATTGTAACATTTTTTCCCAAAAGAATATCTGAACGGTTTTTTTGAGCTATGAAAATCCATTAATTCAACCATAATTTTTTGTCCCAATATATTACCCAGTTTAATCTAATGTAGTATTACATATAAAATCATTACAAACTAATTATCGCAATGAAATGATAAATTTGATTCAAATTGTTATAATAGAAAATTGATAATATTTATGGTCTTAGAATATATTTTTCTTATAATTTTAATTTTTTTAAAACATTACAGACTATTTTAAATTATGGGAATGTGATATTGAATAGTGCAGTTAACCAATTTTGATACATCTAATGATATAAATGGAAACCAATATTTAAAAATAAAATTTCATCCAATCAAGGATAATTTTACAATGATGTAAACTGGAGACATATTATTGGACCCAAATTATATAAATAAAAATACAATATATATAACAAGGGGAAATATTTATTATATGATTTTAAAAAGTGTATAATTATGTGTATTATACTTCTAGGATTCAATATATTTAAATGTATGTAATATATCATTGAATCATATGCTACATTAGTGTCATATATTTTATTTTACAATAATTATGTTTATACTTCCGGACTACATTGAAAAATAAAAAATTCTATGAATATATATCAATTCATAGGGTAATATTTAAATGAATCTTTTATTGAATCTAAGGGTAATATTTTATCTCGCATTTGAGGTTTTATGTTGGATTTATTTACCATTTGATATATTATGATAATTTTTATAATAATTTTTTATATTTGATTTTCAATGGGTTTCAAATATTTATGTTATAAATGATCCAAAAGATCAATATTTATAATTTATAAAAAAATTCCTATTTCAAAAAGTGGTTAACTAATAATGAAAACTATATATAATAATGAATAACTTAAACAAAAACAATTTTTAATGTTATTATGTGAATACTCAATCAATATATTTTTAAGGGTCATCAAAATATATTATAATTAGGAGACATATTTATTTATATTCTATTTTAAAATTTTGGAAAATTCAAGAAGATATAATTTCTGATGTGGAAGAACATTATATTTTATATGGAGAAATTTTTCATGTTTTTTGTAGGATTAATTTTGATTAAAATATCTTCCAATTAAAATAATCACACGAAATGAGTTAATAGAAAATAGTTTTTGTGAAACAAAAGATAGCGGCCCAAATCATTTCATCCAAAATATAAAATTATTGGATCTGATATTTATAATATTTTTGGATACATTATTATGATATATATATTTATAATGGTGTATGATAGTACAATAAAATCATGTATGTTTTTGTTTTTATATAAATTCATTATATGGGTGAGGAAGAGATTATGGTAGTGGGTACATCTGAAATATAAAAATATAAAATGGTAAAAACATTAAAAATGATAAATTATGGCATGAAATAATAATACCCATACCAGTGTTAATATATTTATTGGATAATGTCTAGTAGCTTCTAGGAAAAATAAGTTCTCTTTAAATGATAAAAATGATTTTTGGTTATTGAGTTTTATTTCAATTTTTTTATTTTTTAATTATCGATAATATGGATAAAAATAATTATATTAATAATAATTTATTTAATATTATTTATAGAATGGATTATAATATATATAGTAATATGAAAATTTCATTTTTCATGTCTCATAGAATATAGGAATTTGATTGATCCATTGATTGTTTCACAACTTTTGATAGGGTAAGTCACATGAAAAATGTTGATAATAAAAATATTGATAAATAATGAACGTGATGGAATGTTATCATCCCATTAATATATAAAAATAATTTATCAAATGAAATGGCAATTAGGTATATCAATTAATTTTCATCTAGATATGAAAATATTTATAAATATAACATTAATTTCAAGAAATACCATTTTAATTTTTTGTGGGAACTCTTAAAATATATAAATATTTGGTATTATAATAAAATTGATGATTTATTAACTAGGGTTGAAAAAACTATGATTAATATCAAAAAAATTTAAGATTCTTTTTCAAATAACTATGAAATTAAATAAATAATAATTATTAGTTTCTTAATTTAATAATAAATAGCCCCTAATAGAAGAAATATATTTTATGAAATTATATCTTAAAGAGACACAAAATAGGCTTATTGAATATAAAATGGAATCAGAATTTATTTTTTGAATAATAAGAACATATAAATGAGGAAAAACAAAAATTTTGGATATGAGAATGCTTAAAATCAAGTGTAAGTGATATTATTCCATAGTTAAATCCTATTATATTTATGTAGATTGAATTGTGTTACCCTAGGATGTTAAAAAATAATAATTAATATATAAATATAATGGTGCTATATTATAATAATAATATTGACATGGAGTTTGGAAAAAACTTATATTTTATTATATATTGAAAGATGATGGTTATAAATAATATGATTATGAAAACTTTTTACTAATGAAATGGTAAAATATAAGTTTTAATTCTATAATTGGAAGAGAAAATTTATAGATAAAAAATGGGGTTGAAGATGTAAGAGAAAATATTGATGAGAAAAGGGTAAAAATATATCATAACTCTGATTGGTGATTTATAAAATGATTAATTTTCCATATAATTTATAAGATTTATGGATCATTTAAAAAATAATGAAAATATTCATGTAGTTATCATAATGAAATGAAATTTATAAAGAACTAATATTGAACACCGAATGTGAATATTTAAATGAACATAAATATAATGATAAATGAAATATAATGATATTGAAAATGAATTTAAAATTTAAAGGAAAATAAATATGAATTACATGATAACGAATGTAAATTAATTAATATAATTATACTTATATGTATTCATGTATCATAATATGATGAAATTGTAAAATTTAGGGACACGATAATATAATCCAAATGGAAATTAATTCAATAAAGTTAATTTATTGTATTTTAATGTTGAAATCACGTTAGAAATGTTATTGTCATGACTGAATTCTAAAATATTATGTAATGGATAGAAAGAGGCTGAATCCTTCCATACAGAAGATGAAGGAGAGATAATAAGCCCCCGAGTCCCACCTCTAATAGGCCATGAGGTGGAGACCGACACCAAGGGTATAGAAATATACCAAACAAAATCGGAGCCATTACCTTTTTTAAAGTAACCATGATTAAGAGAGAAGATGTATCAACCTCATAAAACACCAAGACATATATATATATATATAGAAACTAAAATCCATCAAACTTTCATGTTTAATGTAAAACTGCTAGAAAAAAAGAGGAAACTCTAAAGTAAATACCAAAAGAAAATCATAGAAGCAACACCACAACCACCCCAAAATTTTAGAGCAATAAAGGTCCAACTAGGTCAATGTAATCTCCATGGAAACCTTAATATAGTTTTATACTACTAAGGTGATCATAAAAGTATACATTGTTTGGGAATCCAAAGTCAACCATAATCAAGTGACATAAGCATACTAATTCCCCTGTGGGAAAACAATACAAACCAACAACACCTTTCATGAAATATTAACCACCCTACTTCACAAAGGTACACTCACAATGTAACATGATCAAGTAATGTAATATGATAAGAACATCGATATTTGGCTACCTCACACCACTTTCCTTAGGTTAACTACTAATCCCTAACTATGAACATCATGACACTACCACACTCTTACATTATCCTCAATGTCACAAGCTACCTAGACTCACCTGGTCCACAAACAACAGCACATTACTACCCACAGACACTTGTGCTACACACACACCACACCCTCCCTATAAACATTGCGTCCTCATCCAAAAGAAACATTGAAACAAACCACCTCTCACACAACCAATCCCAAAAATATGTTAAAAACCTTGAAGCCATTATAGCCTACCCACAACACCTGGGAAACAAATTCCTAGAATGGGGAGTCGGGTAACGTTAGAAACCATCCATCCATACTCCCACAGAGATTTTGGAAAATAAACCCCCCCCCAATAACAATGAGGGTGGTCAACTCATAGTTTTCAACACCTGTGGGGTGCATATAAAAATCATATGGAACTAAATGTTTATATATATATAGTTAACAAACACTCTTCCCATCCTATGGGATTCCAAACATACTACCAGACCACTCCAAACTTCCCTTGCTACTACCCCTACATGACCAACCACACAACTATAACAACAAAAACATCAACCCCTACTCCATTTTAACAGTTTTCATTATACATTATAATTTAAACAACTAATTTATTTATATCTCTACATTGGAATCTACCAATCATAACACATGAACTGTTTGCGCTGTCAACCATGACACACGGGGAAGAAGGACCAAGGTTAAGAAACCTACTATACACTCCCCTTTCTAGAACACCCATCCAACCATTTACAACATTCATTATACAATGTTATCACGATCACTCATCCACTCTCAACTAAACTTGGTAGTGCCACTACACAAAAAACCACACCCAACAAAACCATAAACATGAAATTATGACACAACCAAGTAATGTATCCCTACTTCCCAACCACTGATCAAATACATTCCCACTACAAAACAAGTATATCCATTCCATAATCCATCAATCTCTCAACATGAGATTCCATCACATCTACCGTTCCACCCCCTACATAAATGCCACTACAACCACCACCAAAACCCAAACAAGACACAAAATAAAAAATAACACAACACATATCCACACATATCAACCATTGGGTATTTATATTTGTCCAACACAATTCTTTAAATTAAACTTTGATTAGAATGGGTGATCACACAAGGGTTTTCATCATGGGGTATCAATTTATTTAACCAATTGTATGTGATAAATCATATTTATATTTAGAGAAATTTTTACATGTAAAAAAAATGGTTATAAATAATCACCCATGTGAAAAAAATTCCACAAATTGTCATGATATTGATAGGCCACAAACCCAAAATAGATGACATCATGAAAAAGATATCAAATAAAACAAATGATCAGTATCAGTCCTCTACCATCCATCTATCATGTTTGAATTTTATCATTAGAATTTATATTTTATTAATGTATGATTCTACAATTTTTCATGAAAGAACCATACTATGACCACCTTTCAAGTTACACAATTATAGACAGACAATAGAATCCATACATTCAAAAAAATGATACCAGAAATCCTCCTAGAGCCAAAATAGATGGGTCGTTCAAGAAGGAGACTCCCTGGAAAACCATATTGGGGGTTTCATCATAGGTGCATGGATATTATAAGAAGAAAATTTATCCATTAACCAAGAAAATTTGGAGGAGGACATCAAATATATTAAAAAATCAAGATTGTATATCAACAGAATCAGAAATGTTTTCTAAATTCATTAATCTGGGATAGTGGTCATGACTATTTAGTTCAATAATTTCAATATCCCCCGAGTGTTAGGATATTTATTATAAAATTAATATATTTTGAAATACCCATTGAAAAACCAAAAAGTCTAGAAACTCGATATCCATCAAGTAAAACATAATAGAGAAAAACTAGGATAAATTGGAAGATGAGTCACTGATGGGTGAGTCACTAACAACAAGCCACTGATAGTGGCCCACTGACAAAGTGTCAAAGAAGCTGAGCTATCAACATGGATACACCAACGCTGAGCCAATGATGTTACCTACTAATTCCCAACTCACTGACGCCCTTACTCACTGACGCCCAGACTCACTGACACCTAGATTCACCGACACCAACACCCTTAGTCACTGACAACGACACCCTGAGTCAGCGACATCGAGACCCTGAATCACTAACACCGACACCCTAAGTTCTTGACACTAATTCCCTAACTCACCAACAAGGATGCCCTGAGTCACTGATTGAAAGACTAGAAATTTGTAAAATAAATGAAATGAGGTATTGTTTCCTGCCAGAACACCCTAAAAACTATATTTGGAAAAAGTAAAGGACTATGGAGATCATATTAATTACATTAGATGACCCTCAAAATATTATCATCATAGAGAATTCATCACCAAACAAAAAATAAAGAGGCCTGTGGGCAACCATCTCATAAGATACCTCTCAAGGAAAAACTACCTCGTTGGAGTGAAACCTCAACATCAAGGAACACTTCCTCTTAGAATTTCCAACAAAAATATGACAATACAAACCACCCAACAACCAAAAGTCACACTACCTGAAAATATGAATATGGGAATTACTTCACTCATGTGAAGGTACTTTCAATGTGGGGTGGCACTGACGCACCGACACATGACCCTAAATATAAGGATACTTGAGAATGTTTTTAATGAGATTATTTATATAAAATGTGTAATTAGATGGTCAATATATGTTGTGTCACAGTTGGTATCCATGTATGTATTAGATAATTTTATATGTCATGATATTAGTTTAAGATAATATAAGGGTCTATAATTTATTGTTTATCTTAATATAAATAGAATAAATATCCATTTATCATAATGATGTTAATGTTTAATTTTGAAGGGTTAATGATAAGATAAATGTAGAGTGTACCCTTGGGATATGATAAATAAAAAATGTTTATGTGAACAATATAAGGGATAATCAAATGTTTATGGTAATATATTGATGTTTTGTTAATGTTTATGTTGAATTATTCTCTAAAAAATATCATCCCTATCTAGATATATAAACGTGGTCATGATAATGAAACATATTCACTTGTTGGTAATCATGTAGCAAAATTGTGGTTTATTTTCATTAAATTTGCACTATAATCATGATGAGTGGGACTACGGATGCACATATAGCTAGAAAGAGTTATGGAATCTTATATGGTTAATCCTATTATATTTTCATCCATTACGAAGGAATCATTTGATAATGGAATTTATCGATGCAATAAAAGATAACCTAACATATTTAAATATTGGATGAGTAGATAATGACTTTTGTTGAGCTAAAATTAAATGTAATAGTGTTGAATTTTTTGAAATTTTCATGTTGTATATATAATCTTAACATAAATCTAATATTTTTTTTATCAATGATGATTAACTCTGACTGGTTTTAGTAGTGGTTGATTCATAGATGAGTCGTGTTAATAATGCATTCCATGGATATCACAAACATTATCACAATGAGTTGTCAATTGATAATATAGTTGAAGTGAGAAATAATATGATTAATAAAAAAATATATAAATTAATCTTATTAACAAAATACAATTTTTTAATTCCTAAAAAACAAAAAAAAAAGATATATATGGATTTTCATTGATGTTTGTGAAATGAAGATGATGAATGAATAAAATCCTAATTTTATACATATCATAATAGAGGTAGTAATAATTGTAGAAAATGTATTAAAGTATTAGGATGATTCTATGAGAGATTAAAATTAGGTTATATAGAAATAAGACACCGGAAAATATTAAAGGGACTAGTTAACATAATGAATGGAAAATATATGAACCCCAAACATGCTAGGAATATTATGTTGGAAAATCATTTGAAAATATATCATATGTTATAACTATCCCTTAGATATCATTAAATAATTTTTTAGTGAGTAATATTAATAAACAATTAGAATGAAATACTTTTATGTTTTGAAAACATAAAAAAATGATAATTAGAAAAATATATTTTACAATAAACTCTTTAGTGTTCCATATCATGCATAAAATACAACACTAAACCAAAATGAACAATTAAACCTTATAGAAATATTAAAATATAGTTATTGAATTGGAGAGTAACTCGATTTGTAATAAAATTTATTATATATAATTCAAAATAATATAAATGTTGTTTCACATAGTAATGAATTGATAAAACACAATTAATATCGATAATGACAAATAAAATAATATTACACATAATAAAATATTTGAAAAAATATATTTTCCCGGCACTATGATGATTTTTATATTAATGTATAATAATAAATAAAATGTTATATTAGAATATGAAATAAAATATAATAATATTCATCCAAATATAATAATAATGAAAATAATAAATTTATTTTATACATTGAGGATATGTGTTTCATTAAATTATTTATATTTTTTACAAATTTATATTTAAACATAATTTTATATATTATACATTGAATCATATTTAATGATACGAATATTTCTAATAATGTTTTCCAAATTATTTAGTTGGTATAATTTATCTTTTTGGGATAATTTTAGTTCCAATGATAAATATTACTCACATTAGTAAAACATATCTTCTACCTCTATACTTATTTTCTCTTGACCAGGAGGCCTTCAATTGGCAATTTTAGAGCCTCCATCCCCTCCTGGACATTTTGTTCCATGATTGACCATTATTACGATCATTGTGGGATCTACCGGGTAAGAAATATCCTTATCTCATAGTCTCTTCCTCTATTCATTCAAGTAGTTATTAGATCATCTTGGTATTGAGGAATCTAAAATATGGGTTAATAATATAGTTTTTTGGATTGTGTTCCTATATCTGGTATACCTTTATTATTATTGGTGGGTTCCATTGTTAGCATTTCTTTTTGATAATTGTAGGTGATTCTATTGTGATGTCCAATTTTGGTTAACCCTAAATTTATTTGATTAATTGAAACTATTTTTATTAAAATAAATTTATTAGTTCCGATTAAAGGGGATATCATTGTTTGGATGGAAAAACCCCATTCCATCGATTTGGGGGTTTTAGGAATATATGGTTTTTTGGGAAGAGATTTGAAAACCCCTAATTCCAATAAATTGGGGAGTGTTTTGGGAAATTGGGGAGATTTAAATTTATTAAATCGAAATTGTAAAATTGAATCAATTAAATTGTTGAATTTAGTTATGGAAAAACGATATATAGAATATTTTGAAGAACCCATTCCATAGAATTGGGGGTTTTTCACGAAATTGATAGAATTTGTTTAAAAATTAATGTGTTGAATTTAATGGAGAAATTGGATTGTGAAATTGATGGGGGTATTAATATAATATCTATATTAGTGAAAATGGATTAAAAAGGTTTGGATAGGCATAATATGGGTTTATCTTTTGGAACAATCATGTTTTAGATTCAACCCTCCTTATGGTTTTTAAATGTAAAAATTGAATTTTAGATATACATAATGAGATTTAATTTTTTTAAGTGGTCTTATAATAAATTTCTCAATTTTTTTTATTTTAGAGGACATGAAATCCTTTGGTATTTAGTGAGTTATTTGGATGACACTTTATGGTTTAAAACATTGTAAAATATCTTATCATCACATCACGTCCCATAAAAGACAGTGATGAGTCCTATCTGACATGTTTTCAAAGGTATCTATTTACATATTTTTCATATAACCATTTCTGTGGTGACCCTACACCCTAGAAAAATCATACCTTCTTAGGAATATGACTATGTTTCTCACTTGTTCTCCTTTCAAAGAATATATTCCATTTTTGTAATCATTTTTACTTGCATTATGAAGTTATATAATACATTTTAAATAAATTTGTTCATTTAAATTTTTTTTGAATGGAACCATTTTTGTATAAAACCACTTTGATTAATGGAAATTCAATTATTTTAAAATTTTTCCATTATTTGAAAAGTTAATCATGATTAGGTTTAATATGACTTTAAATTCCAATCCATTTTATTTTAAAATTCAATTAGGATTGATGGTTAATTTTTTACTCAAGTGTTGTTACATAATCCTTGGTTGGAATCCAATTTGGATTTGGATCACACACTACATGTGCCTTTAGGTTTTTTCAGATTACCTCCTTCTCAGAACAAAAAAGGAAAACAAATTACATTTAGGTGGTTTAAGCTGTTGATCTATGGACCTGGTGAGTTGAATCTGTTGGGGCATGGGTAACTTTTATTATCTATGGTACCTAGTTATTGTAAATGGTCATTTTTATGAATTTTTAACTTTTTATAAATTATTACAGTGGATTTTCGTTTGATATGAATAGTGTATTTTTTTATCTTGAACAATTTTTGGGGAAAAATATTTCCCACATTTATTTTATAAGAATCAAGGATCTAGTCACATTCTTATAGAGATTGGGAATTCCCTTAGGACTATGTCAGCACTAGCACTGTTATCTAGTTACCATGGTAATCAGGCTTTTCGTGATATATTGGTATCAGAGGATGTTTTATGTTTTGTCTTGAAGTTAGTATGCAATTGTGAAAACTTTTCAGGACATTGGAGGTAGTTGCGACTGAGTGTTTGACCAGCTCTCACCATAAAAAACATTAGGTTTCCAGGGGTCATTAATGATATTGTTTTGGAAGATTAGATTAAATATTTATCCTATTTTTATTTTGATAAAGTGAATTCCAAATATTTTATGTTATTTTAGTTGGGATTATTTTCCCTAGCAGGGCTATGTGGTCTTTTGTGATGCATCAAGTTCAGGTTTGGGTTGTATTCTTATGAAATGAGATCATTTCATTGACTTTGGCTTTCATTATCTTGGAAAACAAGGAAATAATTACCCAACCCATTACCTTATACTTTCTTATGCGATTCATGTACATAAGAGTTGGCATTATTACATACATATAGTAAGGATTGCCATGTTTTCAGACCAAAAGAGCATGAGTTATATCATCTCTCAAAAAAAAATTAATCTTTACTAGATGCATTTGGTTGAATAATTGAAATCATTCAACTATTACATCGCCTATACCACAGGGAAAGGCAATGTCATTGGTATTTCATTGCATAGAAAAACATACCCATGTAGTGAAAGACTCTATAGAAGAGTGGAATTTTATGGCTCTCATTGTTCAGATTTATATTAGAGTCTAGGAATTATGGGCTAAGGTTTGTTTTTAAGGTTTTCACTTGACATCCTCTATTAAAAAATTAACTAATTTTAAATAATAGCATGATGATGATTTCCATAGAATTAGATACATTCTTAATAGTGGGGATACAGTTCATGATTAGATGTTCTCCAAAGAGGGAATTATATGACTTTGTAAATTCAATGTTATAACATCTTCGGCAAGTGTTGGGAAAAAATCCCTCAAGGTATCATTAATGAATTTTTGACGTGATTGTGTTTGTTGAAAAAGTGGAAATCTCTGTTGTGATTGTTGACAAAGAAAACCATGACATACAAATTTGTGGACAAAGGGGATTTCAGGGTGGTATGTCGAGTTCACGGTTTGTGGTTAACGATCCATGTTTGATTCAAGAACATCGAAAAAGTAATGGTTGATCTGGAGGCGGTAAAAAAAGAGCAGATACAAGGTGATGTCATTGTCTTTAAGGGGAGGAAACTTGTGCGCCATTGTCTTGAAGGAGAGTAAACTTGCACGGAATATATTTTTCAAAATCAAAACATCAAAATATGGAAAAGGGAAAAGCCCCCCCCCCAATTTTTAGGGTTGGTTGCGCATGTGACTAGCGCGGTAGAGACATCCGTGCCGAGACTTGCGCGCCGAGAGGAGACTTGCGCATTGTTGTGAAGGGTGTCCAAATGCCTATAAATAGAGGTCGACCCCTCCTCATTCTGTGAAGAGTTCAACACTTATAGAAAATCAAATCTCCCGTCGCAAAGTTTTGGTGGTCGCGCAAGTGGTGGTGTGGTCGTGCAAGTTGAACTTGTGCTCCAGTTGTTTGTTGCACGCCCATAGTGGTTTGGGAGAGGATGAAAGGGAGTACCCCATGTTTATAGTTGAATAAAGGGGCATCACGCGAGTGGTTTGGTGAACCTTTCATGCCAGGTATTAAAGAAGTGTGATAGTAGATGGTTGTGCACCAAAATTGGTTCAGGCGTAAAAGGGTGTGAGCCACACAAGTTTGGAGTTGAAGAAGCTAGCATGGCTCAAGTGGTTGAGGTGAACATGAATTCTAGTTTTAACTTGTGCGCTGAGACATTTTTGGCGGCTTGGATATGGGAACCATGTATGGTTGTAGTACGATAGTGATTCAGGGCTACGTGAAAGCTGGAAGATTGATCAATACCTTCTTTGCAATGTGAGATTCATCTACGGGTGAAAGTAGGACTTAAACAACACATCTACATTCACAAGAGGATGTATTCATTAGGGATAATGAAGAGACATATAGGTCTATTAACTGTGACTAGATCTGTTCCATTGTAGTAAGCAAAGGAAGATGAAGAAGGTGATCCTCTCCACCGGCAGTGATCTAGATAGAGAGAGAGTCTAGGTGTGACCCTTGGGAAAAAAGTGAGATGACCCTAAACATTGTAAAGGCAGTGAGCCTGAGAATAGAAGTGATATATCCTAAACATTTTAAATAGTAGTGCGCTTTTAGAGGATTTGGTACATTGCCACATCACTAGTATATGCTCCTTGGATGTAGCCCAGTGAGGCTAAACCAATTAAAAATCGACGTGTTCTTTTCATGCTTTAGTTTTTGTTTATACTTTGTTGTATGAAAGAGTGAGAAGAGAGTCTTGCTTAACAACGAGACAAGATCAATAGGGGAAGTTGTTTTAATCGGTCAAACCCTGATTCACCCCACATCTCAGGGTATCTACCCAAGTGGACCTAACAGTAAGAAATGTTGTGATGTGGGATTTCCATAGTTCTCAATGGGTAGTGAACCTTGGATCCAAGAATATATTCTATAACATACTATGAATTTTCATTTGGCCAGGTATGGGATGAGGCAATGCGAAATTTGTATCCAATGATTATAAATTCCAACTGGTCACATTTGATAAAGATAAACTAAATGGTTTGATCTAGCCACTTTGAGTCCATACATGGAAGTGGGATGAGATCTCTATAAAAATTATGGATGGGTTTACACATACCAGAAGAAATAATAATTTTATATGGGTTGTGATCGATAGGCTATCCATGTTGGCACACTATATATCATGATATAACCATAGTTAAGTAGTTTTCAAATATATATGTGAATGAGATCATTCATTTACATGGAGTTCCTTCTTCTACAGTCTCTAATAGGGATCCAAATTTCACTTTTAACTTTAGTAGAGGTGTTTAGGAGGCGCTGAGATCTCACAACTTTTTGAGTATTACATAGCATCCAAAATCATATTTCTATATAGAAATAACTATATATATTCTTGAGGATATGATTCTTGCTTGTGTTCAAAACATTGGTGTGGATTGGGATGACAATTTCAGGATGGTAGAGATTTCTTATAATAAATGCTACTAGTTCTTCAATAGAATGGATCATTTTGAGATGTTTTATGACCGAACCTATAAATATCCATTGTTCTAGTTAGAGATTGGTGGATGTACATGTTTAGACCATGATTGTTACATGAAATGATAGGGAATATTCAGTTGATTGATAAAAGGATGTTGACGACACAGATTTGGTATAAGTCATATGGTGATCGGCACCAGAGAGTATTGGAATTCTTAGATGGTGACTAGGTGTTATTTATGGGAACCTCTTAATTGGGTCATCCGCATTTTGCGAGGCATGGAAAAATATATCCTCATTTTGAGTAACCTTTAAATTTTGATGAGTATGTGGGGGAAAGATACAAACCATTTAGAACTACAACCACAACTAAAATCAATACACAATTTGTTTCATGTATCTTAACTAAGAACATATCTATTTGATACATCTCATTTTCTAAGATTGAGTGATGTTGAGGCTGATCATGTTTTATCCATGACTGAATGGCTAGTCAATATAGTAGATTCTAAAACCATGGTGCTTCATGGAAGTTTCATACCTTTGTTTCTAGGGCTATTGAAGTGCAGTTCCGATTCACATGAGACATGGGAGTGAAAGGCACTGATGAGAGATCTATGGCCTCACCTTTTTTATATGAAATATTTTATTACTTCTTTACGGGGATAGATATTTCATTAGGAGGGGAAAATCATATCATTACTCTGATCTTAAGTTAGTTACATTTCATACCTTTTCATTGAATTCTTCATTCTTTATATGGGAAGTGTTGAGAAGGATTTGGTGGAAACCTACAGTGGTGATGTCACCATTTTACTCAAAAGCACATTTAAATAATAATCGTGATTATGTTTTTGCAAAATATTAATATCCGTTAAAATTGTTATTGTAATATGGCTTGAATTTTTATAAATCTATTTGAAAAATATACCATCTACAATCTTTTATTAGGAATGAAATCCATTCATACAGGTATCACTAACAATTTTTCACCTTACTAAACAAACTATTATGAAATTTTATTCTTACCCCTTGTCTAAAATCCATTTCAAAATATTTTTACCTCTTTTCCCCCTATTAAGGTATTTCATTTCCATCAAAATTTAATCCACATATCAATTTCATAATTCAAAATTAATAGTGAAAAAAATATTTCTTCTATAACCTCTATACACTTTTTTAACCCTCTTTCCTCAATATTGTTTCTTAATTACTTCATTTCCAATGTATAATTATGTAGAAGATACAAATTCTCAACATAAGTATTGAATACACAATAACTAACCTTTTTATCATTCTAACAAACCCACCACCAAAACTATTCTAAATATTTTTATATAATTAGTTAATTCTTAGTTATATACATAGTTTTATTATATTTATAGTATACAAATTATCTATTCCCCTCCAATTGAATAAAAAAATGAAAATGGCATTCATGTGTCTGAGTAAAATACCTCTAACTGGAATGAATGATTTTTTATCACCTCTATTCGAATAATTTTGTATAAATCTATTTATAATTATATATTTTACTTTTTTAATGATTTATATTTTATTAAAATAAATTATTAATTCAATATGGAATATTAGCAATAAGTGGTAATTGTAAAACAAACCACCTAAAATGAATATACAAAGCGGAAAAGTGATTTGTTTATAAGTGAAACCTTATTTTTGATTTATCATATTATAAAAAATCATCCCCAATAAAATTCATCACCGTAATGAAATATTAATTATTTAATTATAATTTTTTTCACCCTATATTACAACAAAATAAAATATTTTATTTCTAAACTCGCAGAGAGGTTATAGCGTGTTCTTGGTTGTCCAGTTTAACCACACTCAAAAACAGTAAAATAATTTTAATATATATATGTGAAATTTGAATTTAAATATTTCGTATTACAATTTAAATAAACTTTCAATAGTTTTTTGTAATGGTAAAACAAACATTGACCTCATTAATAAATACAATAACATTTATTCATTATAAATTTCCAGAAAAATTCAACATAGACATTTTCTTCATTTAAAATAACTAAAATAATAATTATATAAATTTATTAAATTATAAATAATTATTAAAAACTTATTTCTAGTTCCTCGTATATTTTTAGAATGATGAATTGTTGGATAATAATGAATAAAAACCTTGATATAACAAAACCAGTTGAAAATGATCAATATTACAAACACGTAATACTGAAAATATATATTAATTTATTAATATACAATCAGATGATAAATTTAAACAAATTTTATAAATAATTTTTTTTATAAAATTTTTTATTATCATAGTTATTTTTTTATATAGGAGGTATACACACCATAATAGAATCATGTAATTAAATTAGTTCTTTTTCTCAAATTAACTCTCTAGTAATAGAATTTGTATCATTCACAATGTTAAACATAATATTTTTATATTATTTCCAATTGAATTTTATATACTATATTAGGAAAACTCTTTGGTTTTTTCTGAGAGATATCATTTTTTGTAATTAAATGTATTTTTCTTCAAATGATACCAATTATGTAGTTGATTTTTTCAACACAACACCCTTTATTGAGTTAAAATGGTTATTCATAAAAAACATCTTCTGATATTTTTTTTAAACATTATTATTTCATTTAAGTGTACATTTCCATAAACTCTATGGATAATTCAATTTTAATTAAATGATTTTACCCTGACAAAATTCCTTCATGGAAATAATATCATTGTTGACAATAATTCCCATCATTATTCATGATGATTTCCCATATTAATATAAATATTCAATCCATCCATGGTTCAATTATATATTTAGAATAAAAAATATGTGTTATCTAATGTCAAATTGATATATCCTTTTACCAATTTTGATAATCATGTTTTATTAATATTTTAATGATTTTGGATTTCAACATTCAAAATTAACAATTATAAAAGGGTTTTCCTTACATGATCATTTATATTACCTTTCACTCCTCATTTACATTCAATAATCCTACGATAATTTTAAAATATAAATTATTGATTTTTATTTTTTAAAATGTAATTTTTTAAATAAAATTACATCAATATTTGGAAAATTAAATTTCAAAGTTACCCATATCATTAAATTTTCATGATAACATTCAAAATATTAAGTAAAATATTGTTTCATCTTTATACTTTTTATGCAAACATCCTTTAATAATAATGAATATTTAATTCATTGATGCTTAATTTATATTATATAATATGATTTTACTAACAATTCTTATTGGTAATGATATTAAAATGAATATTGAAATTTTCTGTTATTTTTTAATGTGATTTACTTTTTCATCTTGTAATATTATTTTCCATCAATGTTAATTTCCTCTACTGATTCATTTTATATTTTTATATGATACCATACACCTTCCATCCCTGAATGGATTATACAGATGTTTGTATTATCATTTCACCCATTTCCTTCATAGGTTAGTTATAATTTTGTTGAATTATTTATTATTTCTTTATGTGGCACAAAATATATTAGGTTTATTAATGGTGATAAACTATATATCTCCAATGTATCTGATAAAAAATAATAAATTGGAATGATATGTTCATGAATACTTATTTTTATACATTCAGAATTTTTTAACATACCATACTGAAAAAATTTCATAATGTGATTATAAAATAACATAGGGATGGACATTGATGATATACTTTTGAATTATAATTGATTATATTTTATTTACTTTTCAATGTAATATTTAATGGTCATATAATAATATTATGGCTCTTATTATTTTATGTTTAGGTTCATATGTTATTCCACATGTCCTACACATGATATGTTCTTATTTAATTAATTTTCCCTTACTAATCAAATGATCTCAGCATAATGTTTTAATTTTTTCCCCAGATTATGTAGAAAATTATTAATTATGATTTTTATAGATATTTATATTCTATGTAGTATGTGGGGGTGATGTTTAAGACCATTTATGGAATATTTAGTCACTAATTTAGTGGGTAAAATGTCTATAATTAGAAAAGGCATGGTTTCAGGTAGTCTATGGATTTTTTGATCTCTATTAAACTCTAAAACTCACTGATATTATGTATAATTATTATGAAATTTTTTCATTATGAAATGTAATATATATTAAATTACATGAGGCTTTGTAACTGCAATTCCATAGGTTAATGTGATGGTGTAAAATGTTATGAAATTTCATGATTTAGTTTCATTATCACCAAATTCATTATAATTTATTATTACTTGAAATTACAATTTTGATTTTATTTAGTTGATATAACTATGAAGGACCTAATAAACAATTGATAATGGAAAAAGAAATGATTATCCAAAATATATACTCAATAGGATTGGTAATGCATTATAAAATATCATGGTGATTATCAATCAATATTTTATAACATGGAATAATAAAAAAAATCCATGTTGATGTCGATAATGATCATCAGAAGGAATAACTATCCAATGACACCTTTATGTGGAAATACCGACCCTCATTTATTGTTATTTTAACATCAACAATTTTTGATAATTGGGTCAACATAATAAATGAGATACTTTTCCTTCTCTAGTGCTCAAAGCGTGAAATAGTTTTTTGTTTTTCATTATTTGAAATGTGATAATGGAAAATAGTAGTGTCTCATTAAGAATATGAGGTTTGGGGTAACAATATATTGTAACACCAAAACTATTGAATCAAGGAGTTGATGTTTACTTATAACATTGGAATAACATAAACGGTACCAGACAACATAATATCTTTCATTATGAGTCATGGAAATCCATATAAATATGTGATGTCAATATTTAAGTTGATATTTGAAGGAATAAAATGAAATTAATTATTTCATCATTGAAAATAATCCCCTAATTTCTTATAAATATCATAGAAAAATTATAATTAATACTTTTTGAGAACATATAATCTATAATGGATATGTCAAATATAATCTTCCATGACTAAATAATGTGTAATCATTATGGTAGACTATATAATCGATAAAAAAAGTGTTCAATAATATTTAGTTCATCAAATATACTTATCAAATATGAATATATTAATAAAATTGAAATTTCATTCTAAATTACCAATAAATGAAATATATAAATCCATAAAATGATGATCATTTCATAAATTTCATCATCATGTTATCATGAATATTACCATCAAGGAGTCACATTTAAGATATATTTGTACAAGATATATTGGTGTAAACCAAATACCAATCCAATGTGCCAACATATTTTTTAAACAAAAGACCAGCTAATGAATCAAGTGTGTATTTATAAATGGTCTCCACATACCCCTTAAAATTTATATGCTATCCATATTTTTTGAAACAAATATACAATTCATTCTAATAATTCCTTATAAGTCAAAATTTTTATTGAATAATGATAATAAAAACTTAATATTTCCCCATTATATAAAATATCAAACATAATAAGATTACATTATGTGATATCAAATGTATAATGGGTAACATCTACACACAATTATTGAGGTATCATTTATTATAATATTTTTTTTATTCTTATTATAATTTGGTCTCTGGTTGTTTCCATCGATTAATGATTATCACTGATTTTTTGATTAATTTTTGACATCGTAAGTGTATATTTCATCTTTTTTAGAACTCATGATAGGTATTGGGTGTATATTTTCAGAGTGGAAATGGTCTTATTTCTGAAATAGAAATAGGATGTTTGCCTACTAAATGTTGATATCTATAAGATAGCTGATGGCATGTTCGAAGTAAGTTTTTTCATCAGGAACACAGGTGACAAGATGGTGGAAGGCCATCATCTTATAGTTGGGATTCCAATGGTATAATTTTTTTCCTAGAACCACCTTCTAGATTATGGTTCATACATTAGCATGTACAATATTCATACCACTATAGGCAAGCCTATGGAAGCCACAATCATTCTAGTAATTTAAATACGGGATATGGGGTCAAAGGTATTATCATAATTATGTCAAATAAATTCCATTTAAAATATAAATCCCTTTACAATTCTCGTAATTTAACCATAATGATCTAAGAGGCTCCCAAGAGGATATATTGTAATTTATAACCTTGAATATTAATGGATCAATGTTCCTTTTGATGTTTTGAACCTCTTAATGTATTGGTAATACCACATGGAAGTGTAATCATACGTTCTTCATCTTTCAATAACATTTATGGGTATTGATCCTTGATTCATTTATATATTAATATCATGTTTTGGAGAATTAAATATCTATAATTATCTATATTTAGGTTCAAATATTTTATATCCATCTAAGTGTGGATAGTATATTTGGTGTTTGTCTGTTATGTGATCGAGGTAGGTTGTTCTATAATTCAATTATGATCAATTAAAACCATTGTTTATTTTTTTTATTTGGCATGGATTCCCAATTGATTTATAAATCATGTTTTGATACATTTGAATAATTATTTCTTAATTATAGTATGTGTTGATCAAATGTTATTGAAAATGTATTTGGAAATAATGTGTTGATTTCTATACAATGATATTAATTTCAAATGAATTACTTCAAAAATTATGTTATTAAACTTGATAAATGATGTCATATAATGTTGTATTAATCTTTATGTCGAAAAATATTATTTTTAAGGAAACCATTGGATATTAGTTTTTGATGTTAAATATAACACATGAACAATGTTTTTTGGGAATCACGATTCATTATTGATGAATTTATTTGAGATTAATGATTATCCATATTTTTTTATATGAATGTAATTAGATCCTAGATTTTTATGCATTTATTATATGATAAGAATAGTACGAATGTAATAAATCTACTTATCCCAGTATTAATGATGAAAATATCAATGAAATGTGATAAATGAATGGAGTTCATTCATTGATATAGACTCATATTACCCCTAGGATTGAGATCATAGTATGTGCTCACACCTAGAGATATATTTCACTATGATGTTCATGTATAATTAATTCTTAAACTGAAAAACTAAAGGGATTAAGCCTATATTTCTATGATTGGATATAATTTACACATTCTAGGATTGATAAAATCATTTACTCACATAATTTTTATTTATATACTTATGAAATCCTATTTTGATATAAATTAATATTTACAAAAATGTTCAATATTTATATTTAAATGATTCTTAATGAATGATTTTATATGATATATGAGAATATTATTATACCATGATTAATTAAAACTATGTGTATTTTTGCTTATGGCATGAAATTTTTATTGAATCGATGGTGGGATCCAATAGGATAGTGTTTACCACTCCTAAATTTTAACATTAGGAGTTTCTATAATTTCGAATTCCATGTCAAAGAAAATGATATGGTACTCTTGTAGTTAGTAGGGGATCATGATTAGTAGCACGATGGGAGTATTTAATGACTTGTGATGTTTCAAATTTACATGTTACATGGATATATTTTTAGGGTTCCATTAATTTTTTAATTAATGAATTGTTCTATTGTTTTATTTTTAGACTTGTACATATCAACAGGCTTTACATACAACCTGATGAAGGATTTTTAATGGAGACTATTTATGGTTTCTCTCAATCATTTTTTCATGATATATTCTTATAGGGTTAATGTTCCCTCTTGGATATTTTTTTTTCCAGAATATTGTTTCTATCAATTAAGATTTATAATTTTGGTGTCATGAGAATTGATTGGATGATAATTTTTTTATTATCTATGATGAATGAAGGTAAATATTTATCAAATGTAGTTTTAATTTGTTATTACTTATTGTATTTCTATTTTTGATACCCTTGTAAACATGCAGTAGGATTTTTAGTACACATGGAGTTAGTAAAAAGTTAGTGTCTAACAAGATATCATCATAACTATCCACATATTACCACTACTGGTTATGAAGAGGTATCTTTTAGAGCCTATCATGACTTAATTTGGGTATTTTCCAAAAAATAAAACAATGATAGGTGTTATGATTTTGAATTTTTATTAACAGAGTCAATGATCATGAGTGTCTATAATGATCTTCTCTTATTCAATATTGATGTTGTGCAGTTATATTTCCCTTTGTATATGTATAATCAAGATTCATTTGGGGGTTAGTGAAGGACCAATCTTTTTGAACCATCCAAAATATTAGATCCTCATATAGTTAGTAGTATATACATTCTAATCTCCAGGCCTAGGGGCTATACACATTCTAGATCAGGCTCTATGATTGTAACATAAAGGGGATAATAACATAGATTGATTGTATTGGTTTCATCATTAAATACCATCAACAATTGTGTGAATCTATAATAATTAGGAAGTTGAGAAATATTTTTTAATGATTGAGGTACACATAGTTTTTTTAAATATTCTAGATGTCATTATGGTGAATTGTGTCTTATCAAAGATTTAGTGACCTAATGGAAGGTGGTGGGATGTGATAATTCCAGAAAATATGAATGGGTTCTTGGAGAATAAATACTTTATTATTATCTTCATAAATCAATAATACACATAATTTATTATTTAGTCTACATAAATAGAGATCCTCATCCTTCGTCAATGAAACTAGATAGTGACAATGTAAACAAATAATTATTTTGAACTCGATTCAGTATCACATGGGATTGGGTTGAATGTAAAGATGAAGACCGTCAAGATTTATATTCTTTATTGATCAAATATTTGATATCTACTTTTTATTTTCCATCTGATATCTTATACTGATGTCTAGATTTTGATGTCAATTATAAATTTTCATTTATAATATGCCATGGTGGAATAGATTTCCTGACACTCATAGGGGTAATATATTTTATGACATTAACTGAAGGATAATGTATAATGAGATTCATGGTGTAAATAATGCAACCTATTCCTCAATAGTATAGTTCGTCAAAATAATATATATATTCTGGTAAAGTAACATTACAATTTTCCACATGTCAAAATTTCGAGAACAAGATATATTCATTCAAAATGGAACTGATGCTTTGTATATCATGTGGACATTCCATAGACTTGTAGATGAATTTAAATTTCATAAATTCTCTGAATAGTGATATGGGGTTGTCAATACTGTGAGGATAAATTGTTTAGTAAGATGATATAGGAAGTGTGAGGCTCTATCCATAAAAATCAGGAATGAAGAAACCACACAAAGAGTATATGTATCTGGTGTGAACTAATATAATCTCTATTATATTGAAATGTACCCTTATTATATATTCGTCATTGGTGACAACATTTTTTGATACATGTTCCTATCATGTTTTATAAAAAACCCACACAATGTATCTATGAAATATTACTTGTAACTCATTCACTGTTCAATGATAATATTCAATTCCAATTAGGAATAAAAGGGGATACGATATTTGATAACCATTATGTTTTTTCAGTTATTTATAAATTGAGATATTTTATTAATTTTTGGTTCTTATAAAGAATTAATTGTACATAATCCTCATAATTTATTTAACTGGTTTATATAATTCATAGATTAACTAAAATCTTCTCTTGGTCACCTTTACTACCTTTGATTTGGAGTTCCATGTTTTTTTGGAGAAATGAATCATGTTCCCAATCCCTTCCAGACCACCTATTCCCTACCTACATAATATTATTTCATTGTTATTGTTTATATATTGAAGGAATAAATATTTAGTGATTTTATTCTGGTATATAGTACATTTCAGTATTTTCATCTATTAAACGTTCATTATTTTCCACCAGATAATGAGGTTTAGTTTTCGTTGGTTTTGGTTCTTGGTATTCATGTAATATAAATTCACTCTTTATTTATAGAACCCCTTAAACATATTAAATCAACGAACACATTTGAGGAATTTTTCTTGGTGATTCATTTGACTCGTTGATTCACAATGTGTATCATAAGTTCTTTTCCATAATAAGTCTTATAAAACTCTTTTTTTATGTTTGTTAAATAACATAAGATAAACTATGAAATAAATAAAAATTAGTATATATTTTCCAATTTTAATTATCTGTTAGATTATATGATTGTGAGGAAGTGGTTATCAATGATAATTTTTTGGTCTAGTTATCACCCTCCTAAGATCAAGGAGTTAAATATACATAACTAAACTTTTAGGAGATTTATGTTCAATTTAATATCATTGATGCCTTTGGGTCATACCGATTCTCTTATTGTGTTTGTAGAAATAATGAATATAAATCTTCACTAGTAATGAGTTTTCTATTTATAAATTTCCTAAGGGTTTATTATGAAATCAAGGGAAATATTTTCTTAACATGATTTAGGTTCTAGATATCTTGAGGAATTACAAACATTCTTCTTAAATATCATAATGTTAATTAAGGATTTGAGAGGAAATTTTATTGAGTAATGTTTCTTTAGTGCATATTATGTTATTTAATCCTATGATTTAGAAAAATGTCATGTCATATGAATAATTGAGGATATTTATTGAGATTTATATAATCATTGTCCTGTTAGTGTTGTATAATCAGTTTGTTGAATATTTTTCTATATTTGATTCTCTATTGACCTCTCTCACTCGGATGGATGAGATTTCAATTTGGAAATTGAAATTTCATCATTCCATAAAATAGTTGAATAATTGTTTGACCTCATCACTATTTTTAAGCATTACAAATGGTTTTATAGGTCGTTGTGGTATTTTGTGATTCATTAGGATCAGTTATGGGATATGTTCTCATGCATGGTTATGACATGGTGAATTATGGTTATCATTAACTTCGTCACCATGATAATAATTATTCCACACATAATATTCAAATCATATTTTTAATGACTATTCTTATTATTTTTCAATAATACCTTTTTAGATTATGGTTTAACATTTAATATGATAAAAAAATATTGAGTTATATCAGATCCAAAATGGATTTGATTTTCATGATGGGGTGATTGGAGGAATACAAACAATATTTTTACATATTTATTTCATGTACCCCTAGAAATGCTAAAAATACTTATAATTCTAAAATTTGGAAACTACCATTCCATTCCATGCTAGAATTATCAGTGAAGTGGAATCTCATGCATACCTTTCCTTTATTGCATTTGGTTGCCTAGGTGGATATGCTAGGGTATTATTTTGGAAGTTTTCAGTTGATTGCCTCTAATTTTCAAATTAACAAAGATAACAGGAATCTTTATGAGCTGTTTTGAGATGTTATGTTTTAATTATATAATGCAGATACCCTTAGGGAATGGCCTCTATCTTTAGATGGTATCATTTTCTTTTATAACATCTATCCAATTCTGTCGCATATGAGAAGGGTTGTGATAGTTAATTTTCATCATTCTTAGTGGTAATATCATCATGGAATAAAATTTATAATTTATGATATTATGGATTAATTCAAGAGTCAATATCTAAAGTGAGAAATTAATAATTTTCTATCATATTGCATTACTTTTCAATAAAAAAATAATGTGCATTAGAATCCATTTATGTTATTTTATCATTATCCCATGGAAACCTAAAAGTGGGATGATGTGTTGATTGAGTGTTTTGGTATGTTTAAGACCCCTATACGAGGGAATAAGATTTCTCGGAAGATTGACTAGTTGAAAAAATCATCTCACATTATTTCCAATACATATAGGACCAAACATCAGGACATGGGAAAATTCTGTGTGTAAAATATTTTTAGGTCTTATAGAGTTACAAATATGATTCATTATAATATATATCTATAGAAAAAATATTTGTTTTAGAGTGGCCATCAATAATAGATATGATCTTATGTTATGCTAATCATAGTGTATCATCGTAAGATAGATTCCCAAACAGAATTGTAGATAATGATTCACTAGGACATGATTCATTGTTGTTTTTTTTGACATTTGAGGATCTTGGAAGACAAGGTAACATGAAAATAATATAAAAGGGAATGTTTAATTTTCTTGAGTTATTTTTGAGGGAGGGTAAATATGTTCTATTTTACCTTAGATGTCGTCTATCATTTATTTCATTGAAATATTACAGTTTAATAATTATCATTTATACATGCCTAATTTTTTTAATTAGGTGGACATTAATTTAGAAGTGTATATTATAGTGACACTCTAACTATTTCATATTGTTAATTCTCGGATAATGGTTCTTCATGGAAATTATATACCTTTACTTTAGTTTCACTGAAATCATAGATTTGATTCTCAAGTTATGTTGGAGCATGGGGTGATGGTTAAAAGGTAGAAACCCATCTATTTGTGGTCCAGTCTTCATCAAATGATTTCTATTGGAACAAAAGAATTCTTAAATGTATAATTTTCACATACTAACAAATTCTTTCCGATTCAGTATTTTATTATATTTTGTTGTTCCACTTTATATTGTTTTATAATTTATTGTTTAAATATATTAGTTATTGTTATTAAATTATAGAGGAATATTATTGGATTGGAGTGTCATTTTATTCATGTTTTTGAATATGGGATGTGTTTCAAGAGTTCATCCAGAGAGTGGAAATTGTTATTTATCCACAATGGTAAGTGTTTTTTCATATATAAGGAATTAGCCTTAAACATTACTTAATATTGATATAAGTCAATAATTTGACATTAACTCACATTGAGGATCTTTTCATGTTTAGAGATTTAGAGTATTAGATCATAACATATACATAACAACTTGAATTTTAAAAGTAGACACATCTACTCACTATGCATCTTTTTCATAAATCAAAAACCATTTAAAGAGAAACATGATTTGTTTCGTGTTTTATACATAATTAATTTTCCTTGACCCCATCCTTGAATCTATACTTTATTTTATGTATTAACGTTTGATTAAGTCATATGAAAAATATTTCAAAACACGGGATGAGTATAAAAAACTCTGTTTCGGATACATAATTAAGTAAAACTAATTGTCTTGTGAAAACATTAAATCCATGAATACATTATCATAAATTAATATTTTTCCTGTTGAAGAATTATTAAATATAATTTAATAAATATCACTTCATTTCTTACCATTTTTGAAACTAAAATTTTACAACAAATCCCATAAAAAGTAGCACATAACATATAAATTAGACTTCGGAAACAAACATACTTAAATGGAATAACTATGCAGTCAACTTCAACAGATTTCCCTAAATGTAATAGCCATATGGATGACTTCCATTCCCAATGAATTGGAGGTTATAACATAACCACCCAATCTTGCTTTATCATGAAACCACATGTCATTTTCTTTGTGATGTAACTGAATGTCATCAGTTTATCACGTGACCACCCGTGAAATGTCTAAGTACCATTATATAATGATAATATAATAAATATTTCAAATATCAACATTTATCTAATAACATTTATTTTTTTATCACAAGAAATCATTTCTAGATATTGAAATACTCAATCCATTTCAAAAACCATTTTAAATTCCAAAACACCCAAAAAGGGAATAAGGGATTTATTTTCCTCAAAAAACATTAAGTCTTATAGAGGAATCCAAATATCAAATAAAATTATGGAGGCAGAGAGTTTTTTGTCGTCGCATAAATTAAAAAAATTCATTTTTTTGTTTACTAAAATACATTATAGAAAAAAATATTCCATTTTAATGAAATTATCAGCCTTATGAGTTTATTATACACCATGTTATAGAAGGTCATGTATAAAAAAAATATTCCTCCATGAATGGAGATTCAGACGAAGACCCTTACCTTGAGTCTGACTTGTCTCGTTCATTCGTTATATTCCTGTTTAATAAAGATAGTTTATTTTTTTCTTTTTTAGAACCATTTCATGTTTGTTAGTTATTTTAATATAACTTATTTCCACATTATAAAAATTATATAATTACTTATGTTAATATCGTTGGTTTTGTCGATATTCGGTACATGATTCGAAAATGAACTTGTTTTTATATAAATTGTCCATGAAGTCAAAAGTAAATCATCTCCAGAACCATATAAATATAATATATATCCATTATATAAGTATTTATAATAATCTATTTCATATTGAGATAAGAAATAAAAAGAACTGTTCATGGAGTTGGTAGGTCTTATGTACGCATGAATGCTACATTCATTTTTTGGTCATTTTAAATTAATAATATCCAAATTATAGAAATTTATATCAGGATACCAATTTTATATTTATGCCATTTAGGTAACATATTGTAACACCCCAGGTAAATAAAGAATATGGCATCTTTATATTTATCCATATTTTGTGAATAAAATATTAATATTACTTTAAAGAGGATTCTATGCTCGATGGTGTACCCAATACGCAACAATGAGTTTCTTGGGAATCTTACGTTGCGCACTAATAACAAAATAATATTATTTTAAATGGTAGTTAACTCATAGCCGTTGTAATGGCGGGAATGAAAAGAACTAACTAAATAATGATTATATATGTTTGTCAAATATTTTTACTCTTTACAATAAATGATATAGGATTAAAAATGCAAATGAATCCAGTTTTTAAGCGTAAACATTCTAATATTCTTTAAAAGGTCGATTAACTGCCTTTTGATGGCGAAACCCTTTTAAATCCACTTTTAGAAAATTATATAAGCTCTATCTTTCAAAATAAACATATTATTTATGATTGGGGCATAGAAATTTACCTTGGGTTAATTTTTGGTATTTTTCTGACAATGTTCATTTTTCAATGAATAGTGAAAAATACTGCATTTTACATCAAAACTGCTTTTTCATATAATATAATTATATGGTTATATTATCTTTTTAATTTTTTTTAAAGTGTAATTAGAATATAGTTATACCATTTAATTCAATGATGGTCATTGAGATTAATTTCATTTTGGAATTAGGCATAAAAAAGTGAAAAACTTTTCATAAATATTGTTTCTAAAAAACCCGCTATTTGTTTTGACAACGGGAAGTTTTTTTAAATTAATTATTGAAATTTATGTGTTTGGAATTTGTTAAAATTTATTACATATTTGGAATCAGAAGGTCCAAATTATGTAATTAAGACTCTTTTGTTTTTGGACATTATGAATAGTAACAACGGTAATTATCTTTAATTTTCTTGATTAATGAGTAATCAGGTAGTTAAAGATAATAAGATAATATCATAATAATAATAATAAATGACACCAAATTGTGTCCTAAGGCTACTGTTTGTCTCATGGCCGACCATGGGATGCCTTGTGCCAAACTTGGGGGCCCCATGGAATCACTTTTGTGAGAAAGTGACTTTTTATCTTTTTATTTTTAAAGAATGTTAAATGAAACAAAGAATGTATCACCCAAGTAAAATATTTTTAATTTTTTCTACATAAATTATATTTTGGACTATAAATATTCATTGGAATGATAAAAATATTTCCTAAATCATAGTATTTTTTTATAATTTTTAGACATTAGATAGATTAAATTGTTTATGACATCATGATGATGCAGTGATGACCTCATTATTTAACGATTTAAATAAAATGGAAAGATAATGTAAAATCTAAGACCTACACATGTCCAAAACCTATTGGATTGGAGGATTTAGAACCCTTATCACCTTATCCTCTAAACAAATCAATGTGGGACCAATAAAATCCTAAACTCATTTGAAAATAATGTTACATTTTATACCTTTCCAAGAGTCCCCTCCTCTCCTCTTATAAAAGGCCCCCACCTCTACCTATTTACCCACACTTCCAAAGCCATTGTCTCGGCCAACCCCAGCCCATTTAATCTCTCCAAATCCCTCTATAACTCCTTGAATCCTCACTTTGGGAAGAAGTCTTCCCAAGGAAGCCTTTGAGCTCAAACCAAAGGGAGTTACCCGATTTTAAAGGTAATGTCTTCACTTGTGTCCTTTTGTTTTATTTTGCTTCTCAAACCCAATAAAATCTTTTTATTCTTTTATATTGTAACAAATCTAGTATATTAAATATACGATCATGTTGTTATAATAAGTATTTGAGCTACACTTACACACACCTACATCTAATGGTTAAAGAATATACTGTTTCCGTGGATGGCGAATTTCTGCCTCCTGAAACGATGATTGTTCAACATTCTTCTAACACCTTCAAAGGTGGCCATTAACATGACACTATATTTATATATGAAATATAATATGATTATGTTTTACTTAAGCTTATGTATTTTTAATTTATGGAATACCTTTATGGTTTCCATTATGGGTAAACATGATATCTTCATTTATGGAAGTGCGGACTACCACCACCTCAAAGTGATTTGATTCGTTAATACCATATGTGGTACGTATAAAGGATATATTTAATGATATTATATATGATACCATACTGGAATTAAAATACTATTATGTATCATTATGTTTTAATTAAATTAAATATGAAATAGAAATGGAAGTAGCGTTCATGCGTACGTACGGCTTACCATCTCCATGAACGGTGCATTTCATTTCTTAACTCTAAATGTTATGTAATATTATAAATGCATGAATATATTGGATATATATGATATATATGATATATACATCATGAATAAAATTATGGATATAATGAACCTTTGACCACATGAACAACATGTAATTGTAAGAAGTCCACTTTCGACTTAAGAACCAAATATCGACAAAACAAACATTATTAACTTAAATGATTACATAATGTTTATGACATGGTAATAAGTGATATAAAAGGATTAATTAACTTGAAAAAGGTTCTTAAGGAAGTATATATTAACTCACGTTTATTATTCAGGATATTAAAGAACGATCGAGTCAAGTCGGACCCGAGGTAAGGGATCTTACTCCTCTCTTACTTTTTAAGTACACTCTTTTATGTGATTACTTCTAAAGCTCATCTTTCTTGTTATTGGTATGTTATTTTATATTACACTTACTGTAATTTTTATGTACATATGATGAGAGACCATATTCTCTCTCATCAATCCATTTTGGACGTTTTGAGTGGCGCCGTTAGGCTGCCGAATTTTCGTAAGAGATCTAACCTCTCTCTTTCTTTTTTAAGTACTCTCCTTTATGTCACTTCTTTTAAGCTCCTCTTTGTTATGTTGGGGGATGTTCTTTTATATTCCTCTTTCTGTAAACTTTATGTTTATGTAATCAGAGACACTATTTCCCCTTATCAATCCATTTTGGATGTTTTAAGTGGCGTCGTTAGGCTACTGAGTTTTCATAAGAGATTTTTTCATCTCACTTTTATACGTGTGAGATTTATGCTACATTTTCCAAAATTTCTATTTAGTGGTTTATGTACTTCCCATTATTACACTCCTTTTGTAATATAATTCCATTTATGGGTATTTACATATTCATTTTATGACACTTCTTCAATGGGGTGTACTTTTCGAAAGTTACCCAACTCTGTAAGGGAACTTTTCACCCTCCTATTTTTAAAAGTCTTCATTTGTTATGTCTTTCAATTCACATAATATTATGTTGGTATATGTTCTTATATATCCTGATTGATGTATATTTTATTTCCAAGTGATGATATTCCCTTTTTATCTCCCATCAACTCATTTTCTAAATTTTTGAAGTGACGTCGTTAGGCTGTCGAATTTTACCAGGGGAAATTTTTAACCCAATTTCGATTTCATTGGGTTCAACATGTAGTTATTGAATATGTCATCCTTTGAATATGTGTGAATGAACTTTTATTGTTTTAAACATAATATACAATTATATTGGGTGTATTTATATTTGTCAGACATAATTTTGAGATTGATTTATCCTTAATTTAAGGATACTTTTTTATATGGGATTTCATCACATTTTACATCTCTATTGAGACTTCATTGTTGTTATGCACCAATTAAGTCTTATATGGTGTATATACTGTCCTTTGGAATATTATATCATTAATCCATTTATTCTCATGATATTATAAAGTTCTGATTAAATTTTATTCCACAATTATTGTATTCAAGTTTCTCTAATTTTGGTAAAAACCCTTTAACCAAAATATCGCTTTAAATGTATTAATGATTTTTTCTTATTAATATCCATGTTTTCAAAATGGTTTTATGGATTTATTTATATGGGTATTAATGGTTTAAAATGTTATAATCTTCAAGGTGGTATGGGACACTTTGATTAAAATTTCTCTTTATAAAATGTTTTAAATGGTTTTGAAAATGGGTTTTTTAATGGATTAACTATTTCAATATCCTAAAATGTTATATTGTGATTGAAATGTGGAAATGTTATACTTCATTTATGCATGTTTTATGTGATACATTTATGTTATGTTTCTTGGGCATTGTTATGAAAATGGGTGGTTCTGTGATAAACTAAGGGCGGGTGAGCCCGATATAGCTCTCCAATGCATTGGGTAACGCGAAGGGGTTAAACGTTAAGGTTTCTCTAAAGAGATTTAGGGAATATACTGTGGTGGGTATTCCAAACGTAACCAAGAGGGTTACTCCCTACGTAAGAATGTTATGAATGCCTCAAGTTACCTTTATGTATTTATGATTTCTATGATTTATTGATGATTTTATGAGGTATGTTAGAGTGCCTATGTTTTATGGGTATAGTATGATTTCATTCTTATGTATATATGAACTCGTGTTTCCGTTCCATATTTTTATAACCCTTACTGAGCTTTTTATGCTCGTCCTAAGTTTTTGAAATGTTTTTCACAGGTCAAGGGAAAGGTACATGATGTGATGATAGTGTCAAGGATGTGTCAAGAAAGAATCAATGTTTTATTTTAAATATGTTTCCGTTGATGGGAAGAATGAATACTGTCTTTTATGTTACCACTTTGTTTAAATGTGGATTGTAATGCAATTTTCATGATCTAATTCTCTATAACTCTAAACCTAAAAAGATCCTCAATGTTTAATCTTGTAATAACTCAAGATTAAGTAAGGGATAAGGATGGGGCCTTATAGTTGGTATCAAAGGTCGGTTTAGATAACTTTAGATGTTATGGTATTCTTTAAGCATAAGTGACATTACCATAATGGTTAGGATTTCAGAAAGTGTCATAGTTTTAGATAAAGTGAATGAGTAAGTATATAATAATGTTTATCTTTCTCATTATTACATGATGGTTTTGTTGATTTACTCACACTGACCTTTCTGTTTATAGTGAATGGATGGATCTAGAAGGCACCAAAGAGACAACAGGTTTGAAGGAAACCGTGGTGGTTCTTAGTTTAAGATACTAGATAAAATGGGGGATTCAATAAGGAAACTCTTGGTTGTTCTAAACCAACTATTAAGGAGTCATGTTCAACCACTTTAACCTTGGTATGTTCTGTAATGCATCATGTACGAGATGACTAATCGATGTGGAAGTTCATGTAATAATTATAAAGGTAACCATTAGAGTTTATATGATCCTTACTTTTTAGGTAATTATGGGATATTATATGATATGCTTGAAAATGAAAGGCATGAGATAAACTTGAGGTTAAAATATGTTATGATCATTTTGAAGATTTTATCTCGTTTTGGGGAATGTTTTAAAATTATATAGTTTTGTAAAAAGGACAACACGCAGACCGTGTGACAACCCGTCGCGTCGGACAAAGCTGCGGGAATAAAACCCACAACCAATGTGCGATTGGTATTTATTGCCTACCACTGGACTACGTGAAGTCCCTGGTTAGTTTGACTAATTCTTTTTAGTTAGATGATTTTTGGAATTAATAGTAAGTTGATTTTGGGTTATCTATTGAAATTTATTAACCTATCATGGAGGATATGTGATTAGGTTAATTACTTTTCAATATGAGACTTTAAAAGAAACTGATGTTGTTTGGAGATAAATGTTACGATTTAACTTGGAAGACTATGTGACTAAATCATTCAAATATTTGGGTTTCAATCTTAGCATGGTTTACTTTGAAGAACATTATGGACAAATTGTTAATCGAATAGTGCAAGTTGAACTTTGGGTTTTCTTGGACAAATTTTGGAGATTAAGAATTTTTTTTATTTTTATATAGGGTTATCCTTTTCTGGATTATCTGATATTGTACTAACCTTTTTGGTTTTGGTTTTGGTTAGAGTCTAATTACATGGGATGTATATAGTTCTCTTTTTTAGATTAGGTGATTCTCTAGAAGTTGAGTATAGTACTCTTAATGTGAACCATTCTTCCTAAAGACTCGTCTTTTGGAGAAAATATGAGTTTGTGTAAGGAATCTAATAAATGTTAAAAGTCTACATGATAAGTGATTATGTTTCCCTATGAATAAATTCCTCAATAAAAAGTTACTTAAAAAAAATGTTGTCTATTAACTTTTCGTACTGGGGAATCAAATACCATTTAACCCATCACAAGTTTGTGATTTTCTTGTGGTTAACTTTCTCCTAATCATGTTTTCTATCACTCTCCATCAGAACATGACCCTTTGTTTTTTTCCTCCATGTCCATATTTTCATACTTGGAATCCTAGTATGGGTTAACTCGGGTGACCTTTGTACTTATCTTTTTTTTATTTTAAAGTGATTGTTTTACCGACTCTTGTTCTGATGTGGGACTTTCAATGATGTTTCCAAGCCCAATTTTAAAATTGCGAGGAAGCAATTCCCAAAAGGGGGGAAGGATGTAACACCCCAGGTAAATAAATAATATGACATCTTTATATTTATCCATATTTTGTGAATAAAATATTAATATTACTTTAAAGGGGATGCTATGCTCGATGGCGTACCCAATACGCAACAACGAGTTTCTTGGGAATCTTACGTTGCACACTAATAATAAAATAATATTATTTTAAATGGTAGTTAACACCTAACTGTTGTAATGGCGCGAATTAACAGAACTAACTACAAAATGATTATATATTTTTGTCAAATATTTTTAATCTATACAATAAATGATAGAGGATTAAAAATGCAAATGAATCCAGTTTTTAAGCATAAACATTCTAATATTCTTTAAAAGGTCGATTAACCGCCTTTTGATGGAGAACCCCTTTTAAATCCATTTTTTAAAAATTTTATAAGCTCTATCTTTCAAAATAAACATGTTATTTATGATTGGGATATTTAAATTTACCTTGGGTTAATTTTTGGTATTTTTCTGACAATGTTCATTTTTCAATGAATAGTGAAAAATACTGCATTTTACATCAAAAATTCTTTTTCATATAATTTAATTATATGGTTATATTATCTTTTTAATTTGTTTTAAAGTTTAATTAGAATATATTTTTACCATGTATTTCAATTATGGTCATTGGGATTAATTTCACTTTGGAATTAGGCATAAACAAGTGCCAAACTTTTCATAAATATTGATTCTAAAAAACTCGCTAGTTCTTTTGAAAACGAGAAGTTTTTTTAAATTAATTATTGAAATTTATGTGTTTGTAATTTGGTAAAATGGATTACATATTTTTAATCAGAAGGTCCAAATTATGTAATTAAGACTTTTTTGTTTTTGGACATTATGAATAGTAATGATGGTAATTATCTTTAATTATCATGATTAATGAGTAATCGGGTAGTTAAAGATAATAAGATAATATCATAATAATAATAAATGAAAAAAAATGTTTCCTAAGGCTACTGGTTGTCTCATTACCGACCATTGGATGCCTTTTTCCAAACTTGGGGGCCCCATGGAATCACTTTTGTGAGAAAGTGACTTTTTATCTTTTTATTTTTAAAGAAGGTTAAATATAACAAAGAATGTATCACCTAAGTAAAATATTGTTAATTTTGTCTCCATAAATGATCATTTGGACTATAAATATTTATTGGAATGATAAAAAGATTCCCTACATCATGGTATTTTTTTATTATTTTTAGACATTAAATAAATTAAATTATTTATGACATCATGATGATGCAGCGATGACCTCATTATTTAACGATTTAAATAAAATGGAAATATAATGTAAATTCTAAGACCTACACATGTCCAAAACCTATTGGATTGGTGGATTTATAACCCTTATCACATTATCCTCTAAAAAAATCAATGTGGGACCAATAAAATCCGAAACTCATTTGAAAATAAACTTACATTTCATACCTTTCCAAGAGTACCCATCCTCTCCTCTTATAAAAGGCCCCCACCTCTACCTCTTTTCCCACACTTCCAAAGCCTTTGTCTCGGCCAAACCCTGCCCATTTCATCTCTCCACATCCCTCTCTAACTCCTTGAAGCCTCACATTGGGCAGAAGTCTTCCCAAGGAAGCCTTTGAGCTCAATCCAAAGGGTGTTACCCGATTTTAAAGGTAATGTCTTCACTTGTGTCCTTTTGTTTTACTTTGCTTCTCCAACCCACTAAACACTTTTTATTATTTTTTTTGGTAACAAATACAGTATCTTCAATATACTAGGATATTGTTATAATAAGGATTCGAGCTAAACTTACACACACATACATCTAATTGTTAAAGAACATACTGTTTCCGTGGATGGCGAATTTCTGCCTCCCGGAACGATGATTGGTCAACATTCTTATAACACCATCAAAGGTGGCCATTAAGATGACAAAATATTTATATATGATATCTAATATTTTTATGTTTTACTTAAGCTTCTGTATTTTTAATTTATGGCATAGCTTTATGGTTTCCATTATGGGTAAACGCGATATCTTCATTTAAGGAAGTGCGGACTACCGCCCCCTCAAAGTGATTTGATTCGTTAATACCATATGTGGTACGTATAAAGGATATATTTAATGATATTATATATGATACCATACTGGAATTAAAATACTATTATATATAATTATGTTTTAATTACATTAAATATGATATAGAAATGGAAGTAGCATTCATGCGTACGTACGGCTTACCGTCTCCATGAACGGTGAATTTCATTTCTTAACTCTAAATGTTATGTAATATTATAAATGCATGAATATACTGGATATATATTATATATATGATATATACATCATGAATAAAATTCTGGATATAATGAACCTTTGACCACATGAACAACATGTAATTGTAAGAAGTCCACTTTCAACTTAAGAACCAAATATCGACAAAACAAACATTATTAACTTAAATGAATACATAATGTTTATGACAAGGTAATAAGTGATATAAAAGGAATAATGAAATTGAAAAAGGTTCTTAAGTAAGTATAAATTAACTCAAGTTTATTATTCAGGATATTAAAGAACGATCGAGTCAAGTCGGACCCGAAGTAAGGGATCTTACTCCTCTCTTTCTTTTTAAGTACACTCTTTTATCTCATTCCTTCTAAAGCTCATCATTCTTGTTATTAGGATGTTATTTTATATTACTCTTACTGTAATTTTTATGTCCATATGATGAGATACCCTATTCTCTCTCATAAATCCATTTTGGACGTTTTGAGTAGCACTGTTAGGCTGCCGAATTTTCATAAGAGATATAACCTCTCTCTTTCTTTTTAAGTACTCTCCTTTATGTCACTTATTTTAAGCTCCTCTTTGTTATGTTGGGTATGTTCATTTATATTAATATTTCTGTAAACTTTATGTTGATGTGATAAGAGACCCTATTTCCTCCCATGAATCCATTTTGGATGTTTTAAGTGGCGTCGTTAGGCTGCCGAGTTTTCGTAAGAGATTTTTCATCTCACTTTTATTCCCGTGAGATTTATGCTACATTTTCCACAATTTCCTTTGAGTGGTTTATGTACTGCCCATTATTACACCGATTTTGTAATATAATTCCATTTATGGGTATTTACATATTCATTGTATGACACTTCTTCAATGGGGTGTACTTTTCGAAAGTTACCCAAGTCGGTAAGGGAACCTTTCACCCTCCTATTTTTAAAAGACTTCGTTTGTTATGTCTTTTAATTCACATACTATTATGTTGGGATATCTTATTCTATATCCTGATTGATGTACATTTTATTTCAATGTGATTAGATTCCCTTTTTATATCTCATCAACTCATTTTCTAAATTTTTGAAGTGACGCCGTTAGGCTGTCGAATTTTACCAAGGGAACTTTTTAACCCAATTTCGATTTCTTTGGGTTCAACATGTAGTTATGGAATATGTGATCCTTTGAATATGTGTGAATGACCTTTTATTGTTGTACAATTAATATACAATTGTATTGGGTGAATTTATGTTTTTCAGACATAATTTTGAGATTGATTTATCCTTAATTTAAGGATACCTTCTTTATAAGGGATTTCATCACATTTTACATCTATATTGAGACTTCATTATTGTTATGCACCAATTCAATCTTATATGGTGTATATACTATCCTTGGGAATATAATATCATGAATCTATTTATTCTCATGATATTATAAAGTTCTGATTAAATGTTATTCCTCAATTATTGTATTCAAGTGTCTCCAATTTTGGTAAAAACCCTTTAACCAAATTATCGCTTTAAATGTTTTAATGATTTGTTCTTATTAATATCAATGTTTTCAAAATGGTTTTGAGGATTTATTTATATGGATATTAATGGTTTAAAATGTTAAAAGCTTCAAGGTGGTATGGGAAACTTTGATTCAAATATCTCTTTATTAAATGTTTTAAATGGTTCTGAAAATGGTTTTTTTAATGGATTCATTATTTCAATATCCTAAAATGTTATATTGTGATTGAAATGTGGAAATGTTATACTTCCTATATGCATGTTTTATGTGATAAATTTATTTTATGGTTCTTGGGAATTGTTATGTAAATGGGTGGTTCCGTGATAAACTAAGGGCGGGTGAGCCCGATATAGCTCTCCAATACATTGGGTAACACTAAGGGGTTAAACGTTAAGGTTTCTATGAGGAGATTTACGTAATATACTGTGGTGGGTATTCCAAACGTAACCAAGAGGGTTACTCCCATCATAAGAAAGTTATGAATGCCTCAAGTTACATTTATGTCTTTATTATTTCTATGATTTATTCATGATTTTATGAGGTATGTTAGAGTGCCTATGTTTTATGGGTAAAGTATGATTTCATTCTTATGTATATATTAACTCATGTTTCCTTTACATATTTTTATAACCCTTACCGAGCTTTTTATGCTCATCCCAAGTTTTTGAAATGTCTTTCACAGGTCAAGGGAAAGGTACATGATGTGATGATAGTGTCAAGGATGTGTCAAGAAAGAATCAATGTTTTATTTTAAATATGTTTCTGTTGATGGGAAGAATGAATACTATCTTTTATGTAACCACTTTGTTTAAATGTGGAATGTAATGCAAGTTTCATGAACAAATTCTCTAAAAATCTAAACCTGAAAAGATCCTCAATGTGTAATCTTGTAATAACTCAAGATTAAGTAAGGTTTAAGGTGAGGGCCTTATACATATGATTAATATAAGCATCCTTTATAAGTTCCATATATATAATTAACAAGTCATTTCACTTTGAGGTGCGGAAGTCCACACTTTCTAAAATGAAATTGTCAAATTTACACATCACATAATGCATAAAGGTATATTGTAAATAAAAATTACAGATTCATATATAAAATATAAATATAACTTATATAATATATAAATAAATTACTATAATAATGTCCACCATGATAGGTGGTATGGAAAATTCAAACAATCATCATTTCGTGAGGTAGTAGTTTTTCGTACAAATAAATAATATGTACGTATCTATTGGATGGAGGTGTGTGTAAGAGTAGTTCAAATAATTCTCATAAAAGTATCCCATTATATAGAGGAAATTTTTTTTGTTCTGTAATAATTGAATAAGAAGATCATATTGAGGGGAAATGGAAAACTTAAAGAATATAACGTGAAAAGGATGTTACCTCTAAATCATGTAACTTCTTTGGATTTGAGCCAAAAGACATTCTTTTATTTCCTTCTACCCAATGTACGGATTTGAGGAGGAAGGGAGTTATTTTGGGAGATTATTGATGAAGAATTTGGAAAATACAATGGGCTTGAGAGGTGAAATTATGTGGGTGCATGGGGTGGGATTTTATAAGAGGTAGGAGGGGAACTTTAGGAAGGACTTAAAATATCATTATATTATAAATTCAATTTCAATTAAAAATTATCCAAATATCATTTATTTATAATATAATATGATTTTGGATCTAATAACCATCATTGAATAGTTTTTAAACATGTTTTAAAATTTTTTATATACTAATTCATTTAGTTTAACACTTATTTAACACTTTTTAATCCTACCATGATATCATGTTATTTAAACATTGTGTGTTAATGTAATTACCATATCTTGAGAAAAAACCCAAAAAATTAATTTATGAAATATTTGGATTCTATTACCCATTTAGCCTAATCCAAATTTTTTATTAATTTAATATCATTTAAAAAAATATTTTATATTTTATGTTATAGATTATGACAATTTTGGACACTATTCATACATGACTTTTTTAAAAATATTAAAAAACCATATTCCTTTGAACCAAAGGAATTAACTCAAAGATAATATGACAATATAATACATATAATTTGTGAATGGTATTCAAATAAAAAATTAAATTTATTTCAATTTTTAAAATATCATTAATTTGAATCCTTTATTACTGAATCAATCACTATATAACCGTAGTTTCATAGTTAATTTTATTTATATAATGACTAAAAATTATAAATAAACTATCATGATGTAGGAAATAATTTTATATTTTTAATGATTATTTCGAGTAAAAGTGATCAGTTATATAGCCCAATATTAAAAATGTTTTATTACAAGATACATGTTTATGTTATATTTCTCTTTACATTTAATTAATTCTTATAAAATGTCATTTTCACACTCATGAGGATCCATGGGGTCCAAAATCGACCCAAGGACTCCCTTGGTATGAAATATCACATCTAATAGGATTAGTACACATGTTAGGATAGTTTAATATTTTTATAATATTATTTTATACCCTTATTTACCAGATTTACCCTTTTAACATGGAAAATAAAATAATTACTGATGTTACTATTCATAATGTCAAAACATAAAAGGTCCATATTCAAACAATTTTAAAATATTAATTCCAAATAAGGAATCCATTTTTCTAAATTAAAAAAACATAATTTTCAGAACTTAATTTAAAATTGAATCTTGTTGTCAAAACCAATAAATGAGGTTTTAAGAAGTAAAATCTATCAAAATATTGACATGTGTTTATTTTCAATTTAAAAATGAAATTACATACACTGATCAAAATTATAAGAAATGATAAAAAATTAATCTAATTAAACATTAATACCAATTAAAATGAATATCTATCTATTTAAATAAATTAGATGAAATGTCAGTTTTGAATTAAAATGCAATATTTTTTCACTATTTATTAAAAAAAATGACTTTATAAGAAAATTTCAAATACATTAGCCAATGTAAATATTTATATACCAATTCTATGAAATAAGGCTTTATCATATATAAAATATAAAATTGTGGAAAAATAACTTCAAAAAGGGTTTTCTATCAAAAGGCTGTAAAACTAAATTGTGAAGAAAATACCTCTTTTATCTAAAAAATTGAATTGGTTGCTATATCAAGTCTGAAAAATATAAAATATGAATTTAAAATAGTAATTTAAATATATAACATATCTTTTTTATTAAATTAAAATCGTTAAATAGTTATACGTTTTTATAAACACAATTATTCTATTTTGAATATGTTTTCATAAAAACACTTCCTTTATATTCAATTGGTTTTTATTTCTATTTCTAATAAATTTGTTACCCTATTAATATTTATTTAATCATGTGTAAACAATATTTTATATTTGTGTTGATACTATTAATTCCTTCTATTCCAATGGAAAAAATATAACTACCATTTATAATAATAATAATAATATTGTATTATTTTTTGTTATAACTCAATTTTGTGGGCAACGTAAGATTTCAGAGATACCCATTGTTGCGTGTCGAGTACGCTATCGTAAAAAGTGTCCACATTAATGTAAAATTAATGTCTTATTCATAAATATAAATATAAATGAAGAATATATTATTATAACACTACGGACCGAGAATCCTTGAGTCGGTTCATTATTACATAACTTTGGCATGATCTAAAGTTATGATATCCTGAAACACCGATCAGTTTAGTAGCATAGGATGTAATAGATAAATACATAGGTTTTACATTAAATTATATAATGAAAAAAACAATAACATTTTCACTATTGACCAAATTTGTTTCCATTATATTATCCCAATAGGTCTTTTCATAATATACTACTTCATATACTAGGAAAAATAATACATAGAAAGGGGTGAGCTCAGATACTCAGTAGGGATACAAAACAGCGGAAACTTCCTTAAATATGCACAAACATTTAAGGAAATATATATGACTAAAATATAAGACTTTTAAACACAATCTTCAGTATAATATGTAAAATATAAATCAAATACTTCCATTAACTTATTCACATGGATATTATACTAGTCTAATAATCATATGCAATATCTATAGCCAATTTCATAATGATGGAATGCATAATGTCAATCTTCATAACCACATAGTCAAGGACTCGTTCCAAAACTAAAAATAATATTTTTTTCAAAGCCTTGTTCCAAGACACTAGTTTTCCAAATGAGACCTACTGATGAATTGAGGTGCTATAGTGGGCTTCACCCGTCACTTATGAAGTCCAATGCATTCCTCATATGAAAAAGTTTAAACATAACATAAACATTCATATTAAAACTAGCATAAAAAATGTCAATACATTATCCATAAACAATGGATGTTATAAAACTAACACATCCACTGTCAAAAATATCAATAAACATTCAATACAATAAGGAATATTGGTATCATAATAAATCAACTTCAAAGTAGTTTAAAATTCGTCAAAGGATGTTGACATAGATGAAATCAAAACTTCATGGGAGAAATATATCATTCTATTTTGATTTCATTTAGAAGTAATATAATTATATAAGAAAACATCTATTTTGAAAATATTCATATGTTCATTTAAGGGAAGCTTTAAATGTGTAATAACAGCGTAGAATAACCGCACCTACTGTATAAGCTAAAAAACATTCTTACCTTAACTTGTTGAAAAGGTTATAAAGTACCTTGTTTGGAAAACGACAGAAATATTCATTTCATCCCATTTTAAAAAAATTAAAAAAAGGATATAAATGACATTAACCCATAGAATAGTAAATAGTAAATATGTTTTGAAATAAACTTTTTTGAAACATGGATTTGGATGATAAAGAGGTCCCAATAGATACTTATGTAAAAACAAACTTAGATAATAAAAATATTATGAAATTAACCATTACCTTATACATTTACATGGTTGAGGGTATGTTAACCTCGAGTATAATAGATAAATCATTGTCATTAAATTATACATGAACCATATACATAAATATGATATCATATATGATCTTCTAATATTGCTTTCTTGATAATATTTTAGTAGAATCATCATTTCAGGTGTTAACTGATTCGTTTTCCTTTATATGATTGTCTATCTACGCCATGTATGTTATGAATTGAACGTATTTGATTCATATAAAGAATTATATTATGTTCTTAAACATTATTTTTAATCAAAAAATGAATATTATTCTTGAATGATTACCATGGGGAATGAATCTCATCACGTTCATGCAGATGGTAATCTGTTCATACGCACGGGAGACAATTTCATTATATTGATGGTGAATTCGTATATAAATGGTTGGTATATCATATATAAAGAATCATTAAAATTTTATATTTATTATTTAAATCCGCTAAACTCATTATTATACCCATCCAAAGAATTATGTGTTTGAATAACAAACTACACCACAACGTGGTGACGGTAAGCCATACGCACACATGTATGTTGACCTTTTCATTTATAGGATTGTTATAATAATGAATGTGGTGGTATAATATTTATAATAACATAAAAATATATAGAAGTTACTATATTTATTATTTTTGTATAGAAAAAAAATGAAAGAGGAAGTGGAAGTAGAAAACAACTAGAAAGAGGGTTGTGAACTTATTACATCTTCTTTGAGTGTTTCTTTTTTAGTGGATCTAAAGGGATCCAAAGGTTGGATTTATGATAAATGTAAGGCCTATAGGATTAATTAAGGGATGCTGGGAAGATAATTTGGATGGGTTTGGCCAGGCCAAATGGCTTTGGGGTGTAAAGTTAAGAGAAGGGGAAGTACCCTTTTATAAGAGAGGTGAGGGTCACTTTAGGAAATGCATGTAATAGTATTTTATTAAAAACTAATTTTTGGTTCCTAATGGCTCCTAAATGATTTATACTGAGGATAAGGTGGGGATATTTCAAAAAAAAACTCAACCAGTATTTTTTACACATGTTTAGGTCACCATATTAACCTTATCATTTAGATTAAACTATTAGTTAAATGTTTAACATTTACCGCATATTCTTTTATTCTTACACTGTTTTGTTAATAAAATAACTCTAAACATCCAAGAGAACATCAAGTGGTTCATTTAGGTCATATATAATATTATTTAATCCTTTTTTCTGAACAATAGATTTTTAGGAATATTATATAATTTAACAATATAATATTAGTTATAAAAACTATTTTTTGTAAATTTTGACACAATTTAGTATTTGGTTTGTGTTAAAGTCATAACAACTTGATTACATCGAAAAAGATACATTGAATCAACCCTATATTCACCTATAAAATTCGTGTATGTCATATAATATTTGAAATAATATTTATTTAAATATTTATAAAAATATTTAATTGATTCTTTCATTTATAAGTTAATCATTGTATTATCATTGTGTCATATATAAATTTAATTATTTAATGTCTAAAAATTATAAATAAAATACCATGATATATGAAATCATATTATATTTATAATGAATTTTTTTAGTCTAATTTATAATTGTTATAACCCTATATTAAAAGTGGTTTAGTTATTAAACATTGAATTTAACATGTTTAACTCTTCTTTAAATAAAATGAAAATAAATATCTTAATCTAATTGATGTGGACCCAAAGGATCATATTTTTTTCCTAAGGATATTTTTGGTCAAATTAATCTTATCTAATAGAATTTGGATATGTTTTAGGGTAATACTAAGATCATTTTAACCCTTAATTTCCCCATTTAATTTTAACCGTTGTAAATAAAAGTCAATAATTACTATTCACCAAAAAATATTTTCATCTTATTGAACTAAATTTTACTTACTAATGTTAGCTGTGTCTCTAGGATTTTTTAAATAAAACATATAGTAGAGGTAATTTATGTTTTATGCAAATTTGAAAATTCACCTAGAAGGTGGGTAAAAGACGGTAAAAAGTTCAATAAAAATTTATAGATCTAATTTTATTATAAAATGACTCCATTGGATAAAAATGAACTTATATAGGTATTATATATTTATTTTTAATTAAAATAAATTTAAATAAAATAAATAAATATTTAAATAAAAAGTCAGTTTTAAACAATTACGTAGTGGTTTTCACTATTTATCCAAAATTGAATGTTTTCAGAAAAATACCAAAAATTCTCCCTAAAAAATTTGATATTCCGAATTCCAAAATGAATTATATTTTACCAAATTCATAACATATAAGTTGCATTAGTTAATTTAAAATTAATTCATGTTTTCAAAACCAAAAAGATGGGTTTAAAAAATAAAAACTATCAAAAGTTTGAGATGTGTTTATGTCAAATTTAAATATGAAAATACTTATTCCTAAAATGAATTAAATGATAAAAATATTATATAATTATACACCAAAACCATTAAAATGTATAATTTAACAATATAAATTATTTTGATTAAAAAAATTTGTCTTAATTAAAATTTATCGTCTTTCAGTATTCACTAAAATTTGAATGTTATCACAATAAAACCAAATATTTATCATAACTAAAATTTCATGTCCCAATTTTAAATAATATGTTTATTTAAAATTTATAATAAATGTTTCAAATATTGAATTAAAAAATTTCACTATTAGTATGCTATAAAACTGCATTTTTAAAAAACACATCCATTATCTAAAAAATTGAATTTGTTCTTATATTATGTGTAATAAACACATAATTTGGGTGTTAAAATTATATAGAGTATATGATATTAAAATTGTAGTTATTACTATTCATAACCACTTTTTAAATGAATATTTTGGTATGTTTTGGTGCGCTCAAACTCGGTGTTGTGTGCAGTGCAAGCTATTGAATTATTTTAATGAGATAACATACTATAAAATATTGGGGTGTTACATTATCCCCTATATCAATAAATTTTTTCCTCACAATTGGAAATTGTTCTTCTAAAATAAATTGTAAAATTAGAAAAATAACATTGTTGAAAACCCACATCAAAAATTAGATTAATAAAATATATTCTAAATAATAGGGAAATAGAAATAAAAGGCCACCAAAAAATTATGATCCTGATGAGGAGAAAATTGGTGGCCATTAGAGACATATAATTGTATGAAAAACATAAATTTTTATCTGGAGTAATTGAGGTCATCAGTCACAAACAAGTGTAAAATTGAGGGTCTCAAAGCCATCTTTCTAAGATGATGTAAAATATCGTCAGTTCAACAAAACATAAGGTATTAGGATAACACATTTTTTGTTTTAAGATCCCTTCCCTAAAGTTTAAGAATTAATTTATTCATATAATGAGATTAATATATATTTATATATATACTTGAGAAGTAGAGTTTCATCCTTTACATAATTCATACTGAAAACTCATCATTCACTCCAAAAGATAATATAATTCATAAATATTCTATTTATCCTTATTGTATATGGTTCCAAAAAATGAATTTATAATTTTCCTGTTAGAACATTTAAAAAAATTATACAAACAAGGACATCATGTATGCCAGTGGTAGGTGATCCACCCTTGTCTCCCTTCTGTTGCGAGTTCTAGTTTCATGGCCTTGCTAGACGTAATGGGTTGTCACCTGACCTTTATGTTGTCCTTTTCTTAATCATCCAAAAGTAATCATAAGAAGTGTTTTAAAAGTAAAAAATTGTATCCATTGTTTAACATGATCTATTCCAACCATTAGGCATATCCAAAATACTTATGTACAAACTCATAGTCCAAAATTAATAAGGAAGGTCACATAACATACATGTGAATACCATCATCGTATATTCTAATATGACATGGTTATAAACTGAATTACTAGAAAACCATATTTGAAACAGTATGTACGTCCTTATTTCATATAGAATACTATATGTACTCCTTATATCAAAAAATGATGTATGCTCCAACAATGATGGAATATAGAAATCATTTATCAGTTTCAAAGTAGTCAATAATATCAAATATAATTTATCTAAATCAATCATATACTATTCCAAACATCACTACCTCGGTATTAGAACCATATTTTGGTTTTATCTTTCTCTCAACCATATATTTTCCAAAAAAAATTAACATGTTATTGAGTCACATTTCATGGTTCCACACAATCTCAAGTCCTTAATGAAATAGTACTACAATACAATCCTTATATACTCCATAATTATTATAACATTTACATAATTAATTCAATACTCAAATTACACAATACATTAAAAACAACCTAATAACTATAATCATTCCTCTTTATCTTCAGTAGTATCGTAACTTGTTTATTATCCTATAATAGCATTTGGGGTATACTCTGATGATTTTTACATTGATTCGCATAGTGTCCCAACACCTTGTAGATGCAGCATTGTACATTTGAACCATTTTTATTGCCCTTGAAATCACGTACTTGGTGTCCTTATTCTCCAAATTTATAACAAACTCTCATTCCCTTCAAGAATATACCTTGGTGATTCCTTCCACAGTTATCACAAATGGGAAAATCCTTATTTCCCCTCTTCCCATTATCTATCTTTCTATATTTCATCCTTTCTTCTCTTGCTTCCCATAAAAACCATATGACTCGAAGAATTCTTTACTTATCTTATTAACAAATGGTACTATTTCTTAATATGATGAGAATATGAGGGAGACTATTTCCCTTATAAATGTTTTCTTAATACCATGAATGATTTCATCCTTCATAATATTTGGGTAATGCATATTGGTGGAGTTCTCATTCCCACTTCTAGAAACCATTTATAAACCATGGAATACACTAGGTTTGTTTATGAATTTCTATGCATAATTCCAAACATTTAAAATACATAATGTAAGTTCAACAGATTATGAATATAATATATAATCATAAATTGTTTTCTTTGAGGAAGTATTTACTCTTAAATCCTTCATAGTGGTTGTAATGAAAATGCGAATTATCCTAAGAATATCCCCCAGGAGTGTCATAACCAAGAGTGCAACAAAGCTCATTGTTGTGTTCCAGGATACCTTGGTTCATGCCCAAAACTCCTAGTTAAAGTTTTCAATCTTTGGTACATTTGTGCTAGAGCCTCATCTACCTTCACATATATAGACAAGGATGCATTTCTTGTAAAATACTTAAAATCACTACATTACCAAAATTATAGGAAGTTTTTCAATACTAATCCCCAAAGTATCTCTTAGGGTAATGTTCTATAATCTGAGTTGTTCAAAATCTAGTATCCAAGGTATGTGATAAACATTCCATGAAATCAATTGTAATGCCTCGACTACAGAAGCCCAAAGTCGATGAACTATTATAAAACTTTGGCATGATCCCAGGGGATCAAATCTCGAAGGACTGATCAATTTAGTATCCTTGTAATACTATATTAATACATAAGTTTTACATTACATTATAAAATGAAAAACAAAAACATTGTATCCATTGACCTCTTTCATTTACATTAGCCTATCCCAATAGATTATTCTTAATATAATCCTTCACATCCTGGGGAAAATAAAACATAGAAAGGGGTGAGCATAGATGAACAGTGAAGATAATAATATAGAAGAAACCTTCATAAATAAGCACAAACATTTAAGGCAATGTATGCTATTAAAACATAAGCCTTTTAATCATAAGAATCAGAATAATATAGAATATATAAATCAAATTATTCCATTTAAATATTCACATGGATATTCGACTACTGGGATAATCACATGAAATATCCATAGCCAATTTAATAATGATGGAATGCATAATCCCAGACTTCATAACCACATAGTCAAGGCCTCTTGCCAGGACACCAATTATGATTTTTACAATGCCTTTTTCCAAGATAGTAGTTTGTCTTATTATACCTACTGATGCATTTGTGATCTATAACAGGCTCCACCTATCACTTACTATGTCCAATGAATTCCTCAAATGAAAGGGATTAAATCTAACATAAATGTTCTTTTCAAAATAGCGTGCGAAATGTCAATAATTTTTTTTCATAAATAATGAATGGTATAAAAATAACACATCAACAGTCAAATATATTAAAAACCCTTCAATATATTATGGGTGACTTGTATCATAATAAATCAACTTCAAAATGTTTAAAATCAATCAAATGATGTTGAAATAGATGAAATCAAAACTTTTGGAGGGAAAAATCTCTTTCTATTTTGATATCATTTAGAAGTCATGTAATTATAAAAGAAAACATTTATTTTGAAAATACTCGTATATGCTTGTAAGGTATTATTCATAGGTGTTATAATGGCAGAGAATAACCGCACCCGCCGTATATTTTAAAAAAACATTCTTACTTAAATTTCGTGAAAAGGCCATGAAGTACATTGTTTGGAAGACGACATAAATATTCCATCCCAAAAATTATATAAAAATTCATAGAAGGGAATAAATGAATTTAAACCATAGTCTAGTAATATAGTAAAATTTTGTTGAAATACATTTTCAAGGAACCATGATGTTGATGATAAAGATGTCATAGTAGATACTTACATAAGAACAACCTCGGATAATAAAGAGATTGTGAAATTAACCCTTAACTTTTACTATTACATTGTCAAGGGTAGGTTAACCTAATATAAAATAGTTAAATAATAATTATTAAATTATACAAGAATAATATACTTAAACATGATATCATATATGATCTCCAAATATTGAATTGTTAATAATATTGTATTAGTATCATCGGTTCGGGTGTCAACTAAATCATTTTCCATTATATGATTTATTACCTAAGCCATGTTTGTTATGAATAAAATTTATTTGACTCATATCCATAATGATATCAATTTCTTATAATTTATTTGTAATCATGAAATGAAAATTATTCTTGAATGATTACGATGGATAATGAATCTCATCGCGTTCATGGAGACAGTAATACGTACGTACGCATGAGCAACAATATCATAATATTGATGGTGAAATAGAATATATTATTGGATGGTATATCATATTTATACAGAATAATTAAAATTTTATATTTCTTATTTAAATCAGTTACACTAATTATTATACCCATCCAAATATTGAAATGTTTGAATAAAAAAAATACACCACGACATGGAGACGGTAAGTCGTACGTACACAGATATGTTGACCTTTTCATTTATAGGATGGAGAGAATAACGAATATGGTTTTATCATATTTATAATAACATCACATTATGTAGAAGGTACTGGATTTATTATGTTGGTATGGAAACAACCAAGAATGAAGAAGTGGAAGAAGAAATGATCTAGAACGTGGTTTGTGAAATTATTATCTCTTCTTCGGGTGTTTCCATTTGAGTTCATCTAAAGGGCTCCTAAGGTTGGATTTGTTATCAATGTAAGGCCTCTAGGTGGAAGTGAGGGAATATGGAAAGATAATTGGGTAGGGGTTGGCCCATCCATATGGCTTCGGAGGTGTGATGTTAAGAAGAGGGGAAGTATCCTTTTATAAGAGAGGCGTGGGTAACATTAAGAAAAGGATGAAAAAATATTTTAAAATAAAATCATCTTCGATTTATAATGGCTAAAAAATAATTAATTTAGAAGATAAGGTGGTGATTTGTTGAAAAAAAACTCAACCAATAGCTTTTAGACTAGTTTAGTTCACCATATTAACCTTATCGTTTGGATTTATCTCATAGTTAAATACTTTAACTTTTACCATGTATTCTTGTATTCTTACACTATTTGGTCAATAAAATTACTCTAAACATCCAAGAGAACCCAAAGTGGTTCATTAATAACATATAAAATATTATTTAATCCCCTTTATGATCATTATAGTTTTAGAAATATTATATAATTTAATAATATAATATTTTTTTAAAAAACTCATTTATGTAAATTTTTACACTATATAGTATTTAGTTTTTGTGAAAGTAATCTCAACTTAATTACTTCGAACAAGATACATTGAATAAAACCTAACATGTAATATTCACCTATAAAATTATTGGATGTCATATAAACTTTGAAATTTAAATTTATTTAAATGTTTATAATATCATTTATTTGATTTTGTCATTACTAATGTAATTGCTACATCATCATTATGTCATAATAAAATTTAATAATTTAATGTTTAAAAATTATAAATAAAATACCATGACGTAGGAAATCTATTAATCATTCAAATGAATATTTTTAGTCGAATTTATCTTATTTATAAGCCTATAATGAAAATGGCTTAGTTAATAAACATTGAATTTAACACTTTTAACTCTTTAAATAAAATAATAATAAATGTCATAATCAAATCGAAGTGGGCGTAAAGGATAATATTTTATTTATATGGTTGTTTTTGGTCGAATTACACTTATCCAATAGAATTAGGACATGAGTTAGGAAAAATATAATATAATTGTACCATTAATTGCCCTATTTAATTTTAAATGTGTTAAATAAAAGTCAAAGGTTACTATTCAACAAAAAATATTTTCATCTTATTGAACCATATTATACATACTAATGTCAACCGTATCACTCTGAATTTTTAAATTTAACTCCCACAAGCAGTAATATTATGATCTATGCAAATTTGTAAATGCTTCTAAAAAATGGATAAAAGTCGGTAATGAGTTCAAAAAAATTTATACATCTATTTTTATTATAAAATTAATCCAATGAATTAAATTTAACATATATAGGTATAATATATGTATTTTGACTTAAAATAATTTTATATAAAGTAAAAAAATATTTAAATAAAATGTAGGTTTTAAACAATAACTAAGTGTTTTTCATTATTCCTAAAAAATTAAATGTTTTCAGAAAAATACCAAAAAATAACATTAATCTAATTTTGTTCTTCCAAATTCAAAATTGAATTCTATTTTACTATATTAAAAACATAGATGTTTCATTAATTATTATAAAATTCATTCTTGTTTTCAAAACCAAAAAGTAGGTTTTTAAAAGTAAAATCAATCTAATGATTGACACGTGTTTATGTCAAATTTAAATGTGAATTTACTTATAATGACATAAATTTTATTTAATGACAATAACATAATCTAATTATAATTAAATACCATTAAAATGTACAATTTCACACTATAAATTATTTTTATTAAAAAATGACATTTTCAATTAAAATTTTGTATCTTTCAGTATTGATAAAAATATGAAAGTTTTCCAAAAAATACAAAAATTTTATCCAGACTAAAGTTTTATGTCCCAATGCTAAATAAGATGTTTATTTTTTCTAATTTTAATTAAAATTGTTCGATATTTCATTTAAAAAATATTTCACCATTAGTAGGTTGTAAAACTACATTTTTGAAAAACACTTACTTTTTCTGAAAAATTGAATGTGTTCTTATATAATGTCTAAGAAACACATAATATGGGTGTTTAAATTATATAGTATTTATAAGATAAAAAATTTAGCTTATATTATTCATAACTCCTTTATAATGGCTAGTTTGGTAAGTTGTAGTGCACAAGAACTCAGAGTTACGTGTAGCGCAAGGTATTGAATTACATTAATGAGAAAACGTACTATGAAATCTTGGGCTATTTAAATTTATCTATAAATACATGTTCATTTAATTATTCCCCCATTTTGGAAATTGCATCCTCACAATTTTAAAATTGGAATAGAAACATCATTGAAAATCACACATCTAAAAAAAGTCAGGAAAACTGTCACAATAAAAGAAATAATGAGAAGTAAAATGGTCTACTAAGATAACACATATTAGGTTTTGCATGTTGGGAAGCATGGATAGTGAAGAAAACCAAGTGTCATATTCTAATGGAGATTGATATTCAAAATGATATGGAGAATGTTGACAACCAAAAAACCACAAACTATTGATGGGTTAAGCGTTCTTTGATTACCCGGTAGGAAAACTAATCAGATATTTTTAAGGCCCTTTTAATAAATTTGATGAATTATTTTAAGAATTAGAATAAGAGATTATGGAAACATACTTACTTGACTTGTAGAGTTTAATTTTTAATAATTATCTACCAAAAAATCAACATTCCTCCAAATGATGAGTATTCAAGATGACTTGGTCACTCATGAAGTGCTAGAATAAACTTCTAAAAAAATGACATAATTGTCAAAAGATTATCTATATATTCCCCATGTCTTGATACATTATACAAAACCAAAATGGTATTTGTATTATCAGATAATCTCCAAAAAGGATAATCCTTTATAAAAATAAATATTACTCTTAATCTCCAAAATTAAACCAACAATAACCCAATTTTTAACAAGGGCCATTAAATAAAAAATTATCCTTAAAATTATTCAAAGTAATAGAAACTAAGATTGTATCCCAAAAATTCTGAAGGATTTAATCACATAGCCTTCCTTGATAAATGTTAACATTTATCTCCAAATAACATCAACTACCATGAATGTATTTTACATAAAAAGTAATTAACCTAATCAAATATTCACCACTATTGTTTAATAATTCTGATAAATAACCCATATCATCATTGGTCAACAATAAAGACAAGTGTTTTTCCGAAATAAAATTTAACCAATACTTCTCAAATAAACTCCCATTGTACTAAATTTTCCTTAGGCGTATAGTGTTCCCAAAATAAAAAAAATGTTCCAAAATAAAATTTATCACTTAATCACCACTATTTTCCCTATATTATGGATATCTATTTGAATAATCCAATTTTCCCAAAAATAATCTTATTCTTGATCAATAAAATCAGTTAATCTAAAGATAATAAGTCATGAAAACCATATGATTCACATAGGCTAGTGGTACGTGATGCACCCTTATCGCCCTTTGGTAGTTGGTTTGATTTTCTTAGCCTTACCAGACACGACGGGTTGTCAACCTTACTATTGGTTTTCCTTCTCCTAAATCTATATAATTATTGAAACACTACCAATGTGCGATAAAATATTCAAAAATAACCATAACATATTTTAACGTCATAGTATATCTCATACATCACATTTTGCATCCCAAAAATTAATATCCCTAAATTACCTCAAACTCTAGGATCATATATTCCCTAATGATTTTTTATAACTACATCCACAAAAGAAAATATAATTATTCCTCAATTAATATTTTCATATAACAAAAATTAAGTGTAACAAATACTTGAATTATTGAAAAGTTATCCAATAAAAAATACATTTAATCATATCATCATCCGTAGATCCAATATAACTCTTCAATTCCAAAAAATGTTGACATCTTAATCCTCGAACATTCTTCATGATCGTTTTTCTATTTTTTCAATAATATTATTTTATAATTATTTCATACAAAAAAATAATCCCTAATGTACCAACATTTAAATACTGTCAAAAAAAGCTATGAAATAATTCATACCTTTCATAGGTCATTTTTAGTTTCCTCAACAACAATTGAAATGGAATTAGGAATTGGTATAAATATATTTGTACGGTCATGCAGATCTTATTCCTTAACCTGTTTCATAGGACATCAATGTGTGTAATGACCGTTCACAAAATATTTTAAATATTCAATTGATCCCTCAGAAATAACATCTTTCCCTTTCCTAGAGCCAACTAAACGCTTCCTTTTTTCCATAGTAGGTTATTGATTAAGGACCTTCATTACCACGTTTATAACATCTTCCCACCCCTTTGAAAAGTTTTCTAGGTTTTTATTTACACATCCTTGAAACATCGGTTTTTGAATATACTTAACTTTACAATAATTACCTAAACTTCCATTGGGATTATTTTCTCACATATATGATTCCTCGGAAAAATCACCAAGGTTCGAGTGGTCAATCATTACTCTAGGTAGTTGGATTAGAATAACCAAAAGAGTTCTATTTGAAGATACCATTTCATTTGTTTGCCTATTCAGAAAGAAACAACAATTTCCATGACATCCATTATTACCATTGTGCCAGCTAGATCCATCAATTTACTAAAACCAAAATGATCAGTATGAGTTTATTAGTAAAATCATTATATACTATCTTATGAAGAGGGTAAACACTAGGATATAATTATTTATTTTATCATAAAATAATTCAACTAATCAAAAATAATTATGACTCATTATATGATTATCATCATTGATGTTATATAAAACATTTCTCTTATACTTAAGTAACTCCCTATCATCTAATGTAATATAAACGGACCTCTAATACCGGTTATGTGGCCCCAACCATAACCATTACTTAATCTTATGATAAGTTGATAATTAGACTTTAATTCAAATTAAGGATCTTTAATTGTTTAGTGATTTAGATAATTCGTTCATAACATATACACAATGACATGAATATTACAAGAACACACTTATACTCACTATCCACTTTTTCATAAAACAAAAACTTATTAAAAAGAAGCGCATTTTGTTTCATGTTTGGAACATCATGAATTTTCAATGATCCCATCCTTGGCTCTATTATTCTTTAAGTCCTATGAAATACAATTCAATACTTGGTATGAGCATAAAAATTTCAATAAGTGGGACATAATGAAGGAAAACTGTTACTCTTGTGATAAAATGAAAATAATGAATACATTATCATAATGTAAAACTTTTCACCATTAATAATTAGTATATAAAATTTACTAAATATAAACTCATTTAATACCATTTTTGAGACCTATAGATTTCTATATATCCCATAGAATTGGACATATAACATATAAAGGCAACATGGGAGACAAACATAGTCGACTTCCACACATATCTCCAAATAAAATAGCCATTCAGCTAACTTCCATACCCAATACATTGTAGGTTATAACATAACCCCATCCTTTTTTTATCACAAAACCACCCATAATTTGGTTTATCATGTGACCACCAACAATTGTTTTATCATGTAACAACTCGTCAAATGTCTAAGATCCATTATATAATCATAGCACATAAAATATTGAAAATATCAATATTTGGCTAATAACATTTCATTTGAAATCAAAAGAAATCATTTAAAGATATTGAAATAATCGATCCATTTAGAAAACCATTTTCAGTACCAAAACCCAAAAAAATGGAATAAGGGACTTATTTTTCTTTTATAAAATACATTAAGCCTTATAGAGGAAGAAAAATATCAAATAATGATTATGATAATGGATAGGTTCTTGTCTCTGCAAAAGTTAAAAACATTCGTTATTTCTTTTATTATAACACTTTTTAGAAACAAATATTCCATTTGAATTAAATTAAATTTCAAAGGGATTTATTATATACCCTATAAAAGTATGTTGTGTATGAACAAAAATATTCCACAATGAATGGTGATTCAGATGAAGTCTCATAACTTAAGTTTGAATAGTATTGTTCATTATTTATATTTTTAAATAATAATCTTGGGTAATTTTATACTTTTTTATAACCTTTTCAAGTTTATTATTCTTTTTTATATCACTGATTACCTCATTATAAAAATTACATAATTTTTCAAGTAAATATCGGCTGTTTTGTCGATATTTGATGCTTGAGTAGAAAATGAACATGTTCTGATAAAAATTTTCCCTATAATGAAATGTAAATCATATCTTGAATGATATAAATGTCATATATATCCATTATATATGTATTTATAATAATTCAGGAAATTTTGAGATAAGAAATAAAAAGTATCATTCATGGAGATGGTAGGTCGTACGTACGTATAAATGCTACTTTCATTTCATTGTCATGTTGAAAGAATAATTTTCAAATGATATAAACATATTTTATAAAACCTATAGTATATTTATGTCATATATGTCTCATAGGTATAATAAAACCATCATTTATATGTTCCATGTATAGAATAAATGGGTCATATAATTTTATGGGGTTGTAGTCCACACATCCTCCAATTAAATTATCATATTTACACGTCATGGAAAGCATAAAGGTATATTGTAAATAAAAATTAAATAATCATAGAAAATATTTAAATAATATTTATATCATATGTTAATAAAATTCCATCATAATTTCCACCATGAGAGGTGGTATTGGAAAATCAAATAATCATCCTTTTAAGAGGCATTAATTCACCGTATAGAGAAACTGTATGTTCGTATCCATCCGATAGAGGTGTGTGTAAGTGTAGTTTGAATAATTCTCAAAAAAACACCCTATTTTATTGAATATAAACTTGTTTTTATGTAATAAAATTATAATAAGATCATAGGAAGTGAAGGAGAAAAATAAAATAAAGGATGACGAGTGAAGACATTACCGAAAAATCATGCATCTTCTTTTGATTTGAGCCAAAAGGATTTCTTGAATTGACTTTTGCCCAAGGTAAGGATTCTAAGAGGAAGGGAGGGATGTTGGGAACTTATTTGATATGAATATGGATGATACACATGGAATGAGAGGTTTGATTATGTGGTTATAGGTGGTGGCCTTTTATAAGAAAGAGGAGGGGCACATTAGGAAGGTATTGATATATTAAATTACTATAAATACAATTTCGATTAAAAATTGTTTTAACTCATTTAATTCGAATATAAGATGATTTTGGTTTGAATAACTATAAAAATAACTTTTCAGAATGTTTGGAGTATTTTTGAATCCTTAACTTTTTTGTTTAACCCATATTTTACCTTTTTAATCTTATAGTGATATCATGTTATTTACACATTGTGGGTTAACACAATTACCATATAAGGTCAAAAGACCCAAAAAAGTATTTTATGAAATATTTTATCTTTTTTTAACAATTATTAAAAATCATATATTTTTATGAATATAATATCATTTAATAGACTATTTTTTGTTTTAAGTTAATATTTATGTCAATTTTGAACACTATTCATACTTGACTTTTTAAAAAATTCAAAAAAACCTGATTCCTTCTAACCAAAGGAATTAAATCAAATATTATTTTCCAAAATAATCTATAAAATTATTATATGGAATCAAAAAAATAAAATTTCATTTATTTTTATATTTATAATATGATTTATTTGAATACTTTATTAATGAATCAAACACGCAAACATCATTATGTCATAATTATATTTATTTAATGAATTTATATAAATGATAAATAAAATATAATTATGTAGGAAGTAATTTTATATTATAATGACTATTTATAGTCAAATATATCAGTTATATAATGATATATTAAAATTGTTTTAGTTAAAGATACATGTTTTTGTTATATTTCACTTTACTTTAAATTAGTTTTTTTAAATGTAATTTTCACACCTAAGTGGCTCCAAGGGGACCCAAAATCGATCCAACAATAACTATGGTTTGAAATATCTCATCAACTAGGATTATAACACATGTTAAGGTAGTTTCATATTATTGTAATATTATTGTGGACCCTTATTAACTGGATTTACCTTTTAACCATGGCAAATCAAATAATTATTGATGTTACTATTCACAATGTCCAAAAAATCAAATGTAACTATTCACACTATTTGGAAAATTTGATTAAAAATATGAAATATATTTTTTAAAATATAAAATAATAATTTCATATCATTAATTAATAATTTAATCCTGTTGTTAAAATCCCAAAAGTGGGTTTTTAAGAAGTAAAATCATTCTGAATATTAATATGTATATATATATAATTTAAAAGAGAAATTACATCCAATGACATAAATTTGAATATTTATTAAAACAAATATAATAAACCATTAAAACCTATTAAAATTAATATATAACTATTTAAATAAATTATATGAAAATGCTGTTTTGAAATAAATTGTCGTTTTATTTCACTATTCATTAAAAATGATCTTTATAAGAATATTTCCAGAAATTTAACCAAAGTAAATTTTTGTGTCTGTATTCTATAAAATCAGTTTATTTTTTCCAATATAACCTATAAATGTGACAAAAACTATATTTTAAAAGGTTTATCCATCAAAAGGCCTTAAAATTTCATTTTTAGAAAAATACATCTTTTTCCGAAAAAAAAGAATTTGTTCTTATATCATAGCTAGGAAACATATAATATGAATTTAAAAAATTAAATTGAATATATAACATATATTTTTAATTAACTAAATATCAATAAATGGTGATATGTTTTTATAAAAAAAATTATTCTCATTTAAACAGGTCTTCATAAAAACACATTATTTGTATCCAATTAGGCTTTATTTTAATTTCTAATAAAGTTGGTTACAAATGAGTCATTATTTAAACATGTAGAAACCATATTTCAAAATTTAGTTGATACTATTAATTAATTCCATTTAAACAACTTGGTGTTGACTACCATTTAATATAATTTTAATTATAATATTATATTATTTTTCATTGTAACTCAATGTTGTGTGCAACATAAGATCTCAAATAAACATATTATTGCATGTAAAGTCCACAATAAAAATACTCCCATTTTATGTAAAATTAATATATTAGTCATAAATATTAATATAAATGAAGAAGTATAAATCTATAAAAACCTATATCATTACACCTTAAGTTAATTGGTAGAAGGATAACCTATAATAGTTACTATACGAACACCACCACAATGCTAGAGGAGTCACATTTTTTTCGAGTGGAGTAATCAGTAGGGCATGAATTCTTTCTTGAACTACTAGCTAGTCAGTGGGATTTTAGAAAGAAAACAAATCTACCTAGAACCACATTATATCTAAAGGAAGATATTTAATTTCAATTAACACCTAAATTGGCAAAGAATTCTTGTCTAGTATAATAATTCCATCCACTAAGTCATCTATTTTTATTCTAAATCCACCTCTCGTAATCCCAATTTGATACAAATGGTAATGATGGATCTCTATAGGTGATTTTGGATCATCCAACCATGAATATTAACATATAAATGTTCTATATGAATAATTTATTGACATTATATAACATTAACATCAATGTGAATTTGAATAATAATTTCCCCTATTTATTATTCATTGAGGTCATTAAATTCATGTGTCTTTGATCAATCTATATATTTTTTTGGAATTTTTTTGTAGGATTTCATCATGATCGGTTGTAGCCTTTTTATCTCTCTATGTGCGAATACTATGTTGTGTGTTCATAAATATCGTGATTGAGGTTTGATTTTCTGTAATGAAATTTCAAAAAGTTGAAACTATTATATCATTTTTAATTTATAATGGATTTCCAATTTCTATTCAAATAATATTTTATAAAATTATATAATTTTTTCTAAATCACATATTGTGTGTGATGAAATATATTAAATAATTTCATTTAAAAAAATTGTTGATTTCTAGAAAATAATCATGAATTTAAATGAATAATTAATTGAATGAATTTTCTTACACATTAGAAATTAATGGACATAATTTTAAATGATATGAAATATTTGAGAGAAATTATTGTTATTGAGATTTTTTTGATGTCTATTATATTTATTAGGGACAGATTCAATGAAAATTGATTAATTCAATTGATATGAATATTTTTTACCCTATTTATTTATTTGAATCACTAGAGTTTTTAGTTAGTAATGTGGTTAGTCCCGAACAAGAAGAATAGGTGGGTATAATCCCTACTATGTAATTAATTGATGATAAAAATGAAAAAAATATTGATGAGGTAAAGAAATTCATTTTTTAGAGTGGACTCTTATACCAACTATGCATGAGATATTATGACCGTACACAAATAATGATGTATATCAATTGTATGTGTGAGGATATATGACACTTCAATTAAAAAAGTCCATTGAATATAACCATATTTATATTATTTAATATGAATTCAACATGAAATTGTTTATGATATGATTTACTCATGTAAGTTTTATTAATAATTTTATTTGTTACATATTTCAATGTGAAAAATTTTACACCTATTTTACATTGAAATTATTATAAAATCAGGTATTTAAAACAACATTGAAAACACTTCCATTCAATGTTTTAATCAAAATTAATAATTTTTGGTTTATTTGATAAGGATCAGTTAATGAATGATGGTGGGATACTAATGTACAAGTGTTTCTCACTCACTAGTTTTTTCATTACATGTTTGTTTATCTTATTATTCCAAATATATGAAACGATAAATCACAAATCCAAGGATATGGGTGTTGTTGATTAGCTGGAGCTTGGGATTTAATGGTGACTAGTTGATTGTACAATAAACTTGTTATTTAAAGATCATGTGAAAATATATTTTTTGTTTTATGTGATAAAAATGGATGATATTAAATTTTTTTGACTTCCATATTTATATTTTGATACTTATATATTCATGAATGAGTTTTCATAATTGATTTTTTTATTTTAATGCCATTTTTATCTTTTTGGGTTATTATTAGGGATAATTCATTCCATCATTGTTGTTTTGATTCCCACAAGCCAGTTTCTAGCCCATGGTGGTCGTGAATTCCCTTTGGCCATGTCTGTAATGACATGCATACTACAATAAACTTTTATTCAGGTTTCATTATAATGAAAATGGTATACTATTGGGACATCATTTAATACAAGTGATACTGAGGTTAATTCTTGATAATTAATATATAAATGTAATGGATAATATTAATTTCTAATTAATTATGTATATTAATAAATAAATATATCCCAAGAATTTTAATGAACTCTAAAGAAGTATAATCCCTTTTATATAAATATGATAAAATACCATCAATTAATATTAAATAGATGTTTTATATTAAAACCAATCCTATATAAAATAATAATGAATTTATTTATAAAATTTCACATTCTTGTATCTTTGGGTATGAATAGTGTAATATATCACACTTCTAAATTATCTTAATTCCTTTATGAATATATTACTCTTTTCGTTTGACATACTTCAAAATGAAAATCCTAAAAGTATTTATAAAAATAATTTATTATAAAATATATATGGGGAAATGTAATGGATCATTCAATGCATTGAATTTTAATGGTTGTAAAAATTTAATTCAGGTGGTAAATGTTAAAAATATTAATTTCACATTTTAGTAAAATTAAAAAAAAATACTCATTCTGAAAATCATCATGATGATCACATAAATTTTTTTTTAAAAAAATATGGTAAAAATGAATTTAAATAAATACAGGATTTTAAATAATAATTTTCTAGATAAAAATAAATGAACACTTACATAGAAGTTAATATGATTGTAAAAAACATTAAAATATGAATTTAATTCATAATAATTCCATTATATGTAGATAACTTGATGATACATGATCCAATAAGACAATAAATTGAAAATTTATATATAACAGAAAACATTACAAGAGGATAAATAAATTTATGGGGTTTTTTGAAAGGAGGATCATGTAATTTTCACGATGAAATCATAACATAAACAATACTGAAATAAAAATAGATTATAAAAAAATACCTTATGAACTTATAACATTTGAATCAAAACCCCATTAAAGATTAATACCAAATTAAAACATAAAATAGCTGGAATAAATAACAATCCCTAATATTATATATAAATGGGTTATTAAAACCCCCATATATCTAATGAATAGTTTTTTCAGAATAGTTTTGTCTATATTAAACTGCATTTTTATTTATAATCATAATAAATTCATTCATTGAATTATTCCTCATTACATTGTCCACTTATGGTTGTTCCTTCAATCACTCTAATTTTAGATTTGATTACTTTCCTTGGTAAAAGGTCTCAAAAATTTCATCCATTATATACATAATTTAATTGATATCTAGAATATATTTTTTATTCCCCACATAAAATTTAAAATATTGCCAACATTGTTTCCATAGATAAAATGAATCACATCACTCTATAGAGGTTGTATTCCACCAATACACTTGAGTAATATGATCATTGTCCAATATTAAGAAACATAAGAATATAGATGATATAATATATTACCATATACATAATTATGTCATATATATCATATAATATTTTTAAATCAACCATTATAAAATATGAGTTCAAAAATAATGAAAACTATTATGCCATTATGAGGAGAAACTAGGTCGTGTGTATGTATGAGCATTGTTTTCATTTCTTATTCTCTAGAATAAAGTCTAATAAGTTATTTCCCTCTAGAATAATAATAATTCTGTATATGTAATAAAATTACATTGTTATATGAAAATGAATATATATTATTTGATCGTGATTGAGGATGAAATGAAATAAAATCACTTGGTTCATCAATATACATTATGTTTTGTTAAAATAATAGGTTTTATATATAAAACTAATATATATAATTCAATATTTATTTTTAATAAAACTATGTTCTTCGAAAACATTTGTTATGTGAAGCACCGAGTGTTAACTACACATGAGAATATATCAGTACTATTATTTAACAATGACCATTATTACATAACTATTAAACATGGAATAATGAATAAAAATAACCTAATTTTAAATATTAATTATAAATTAATCATATTATGAGAAAATATTCATAAAGAGGTAATCAATATATTGTAAAATCATTATATGTTTCAAAATTAATGTTTTTTGAAAAAATGTTTTTATTGATTTGTGTGAATTAATAATAAATATAATTTTAGAAACCTTTTGAATATTTTTTAAAAAATAAACATTATTTATAAAATATATATGTAAATATTATCTAAGGGTGTATTTTTTGGATTTTTCTAAATGGATTTAATTTTCATCAAGTGGAGAAATGTATAAATTTTTATTGAAAACTACCACTTCATTTAATGAATTTATATGATTATTTAAAAAATAATAATGGATTTAATAGTAAAATTTGATCTTGTAATTTTTAGTAATATTTACGTCATTGTAATCAATTTTAAAATTAATTTTGATAAAAATTATTTTAATCTTATAGAGATCTACCTTAAAGATTACCACTTTCCCATTATGTATTCCAGTTCAATTTTAAATTAAAATTTACCACTTATGTAAATGGAATTTCGAAAAATATATTCCATATATGGAATAAGAATTATTAATATTACCTATTAAGTTAATCATAGTTTTTTTCAAAATTAATAGTTAAAAATTTAAAAAATAATTAAAGTAGTTAATGTTGAATTGGGATTACTTGGAGATTAAATAAATAGACTATGGGTAAAATTATAGAGATAAATTTTAAACACTAATTTAATGGAAATATATATACATTATTTCATATAAGAATATATAATATCCCTTTATGGATCTTTATAATGTGATATTAATGGTTAAACACTATTCTTTTAAAAATTCCATGTATTTCCTCTCCCTTAATTATAAAAGAGAACCCACCTCCTCCCATCGTCACATTTCACATACCTTCATTGATGTGATAATACATACCCAAATATATTTCATTAAAATCTATGTACTTACTAGATTCCTTATTTTTATTTGTAAACCCTCTTCAGATTGATTTAGTTTTAAAATTATAGGGGTTCTCCGATGAAGCGGTATTATTCATAAACATGTATTTTTTTATTTTTCTTATTACAACTACTTCAATTATTCATAATATAATCAAACATAAAAAATCAATTATCTAAAATATAATAATAATTTTTATGAAGATTTCATAACTAATATCAATATCCACTATCATCAAATGTTAAGTGAAGTTTTCGGTCATTTCTATGTCATTCTGATGCATAACAATCTTATGTTATTCATCATCCATCACCACTACTAATGAGAGTAAATAATTAATGATATAAATTTTATAAAATATATATAAGAAATAATTAGACTTATTTAATTTATAATATCATACATAAAAACTCACTTTCCCATCCTTTGTAAAACAATAACATCTCTTAGATCTACAACGATCTACCACCTCACAAGCCAATGCGATCAATTTTTCATTTATATTTTATATATTTTTTAATAAAGATATATTAAAAGAATATTTATATGTTATTTTTAACATATTAATACATCTATAATTGTTTTTACATATATAAATTCATAAATTCTATTCTATGGTAGAAAGAATAATCTCATCCATTTGTATGATGGTCAACTTCCTCGGAGATCATTGTGATTAATTTTTTAAGAACACTTCTCCTTGAATGAAATTATGTAAAATATATTGAATATATATAAATTATTTAAATATTATTCTATAAATATAATATAATATATACACATTATTCATTTCATTATTGAGAAAATTGAAATATTGTTAATGGCTACGTATGGCCTACCATCTCTATAAATGAAGTATTTCATTTTCTATATATAACTTTTATGAAATAATATAAATAAATATATATTAATTATAAATTAAATTTATATCAGGGATATAAACATAAATATGATTAAAACAAGTCCAATGTAGCATGACTAAAATTATAAATTACAACATATAAGAAAAAAATAAATTAGTTTTTTAGAAATGTTATATTAAGATATAATTACTTGTAAAAGGTTAACAAAAGGTATTAAGATATTAATATGTAAATTGATTTATATATTTATTATTCTTTAATGGATTTATAATAAAATTAAATTTAGTAAAAATTAAGATCAAACATGTATGATGTAATTTGAGACATAAAATAATGTATTTGAATCACAATTTTTCTTCTCAGGGACATACATTATGTTATGAACCCATGTCATTTTAGAAGGAATATATATATCCACATTAATATGTTATATTTTTAATCTAATAATATTCATCATATTTATTATATAATTAGTTGTTATGCTTTAACGTGGACTATGATATGAGAATTACCAAAGTGGAAAGGCTTTGATTTTATGATCTCATTGTTCAGTAGGCTTTTTTATTTTTATGATTTTGATAATGAAATATTTAATTAATATATCATAATAATCCTTAATCTTACTATCCTATTCTTTCTATTTGAGAATAGAAACATAGATTCATTTCCCCCAATTTATTATTTAGTTAATCTAAAGTTATGTTTTAAAAAAGGATATTAATTTTCACTTCGGTCAAAAATAATTTTTTCTTCAATATCCGTGTTTTATAAAAGAAATTAAAAGGAATAAATAGTCCTATAGGATTAATTAATGTTGTACTAAACATATTTTTAGAATTAAAATAATTTAATCCTCATATATTATTAAAAACATGCCTATTTAGAATTTACTGAAAATGGCAATGGAATAATTTTATTAATTTGTATAAAATTTCTATCCATAAAGACAAATCAATGATTTAAAGAATCTTTTATAATTTCAAATTTTATTTTATATACAAATGAATGTTGAAAATATAATATTTTTCATAAAAAATAAATTTGAAAATTTATTTTCATCATAAATTTATTTAATTTATTTCATATTATAAAATTTATATTTTAATGTTTGTTAAAAAAAATTACATAATAATTTGGAAAAATATATTTCATGATTTTGATTTTCATGGAAATTTAATTTTCATAAAAAATAATCAAAGGTATTTTTCTTTTAAAATATTTTTCCATCCATTATTATATACATTGAATTTTATTAATCCTCACTAATGATATGATCCAATGGGATAAACATTATTCATTATCAGGATAGTTTATGTTTTTTATGATAAGAAGTTTATGAAACCCATTTAATTTTCATGAGTTACTCTACGATGTGTTTTTTATGGAACCCATTTACTTTTAAGTCTTCTTATTAGATGAAATTTTTATGAACTTATTCCACACATATGTATTATTTTCATTATGTGATAGTTGGGACTTACATTTCCTAACACTTTATATGGTAAATAATAATTTCCTCTATTCTCATATAACAAACAAGAGGTTTTCTTATGCCATAAAAAAATGGTACGTGAGTGGCTATCCCAATGCTGAAACATGTGCAAGTATTTTTATCCCAAACATAACATAATTCATATTTCATTGTGAGTGACATTGAAAATTAGTTTTTTATAGTTATGTTAAAGTCCCAACTCTATATCTTATTCTAATTTTTGTTGTGGAATATGTTCCTTGATTCTATTTTTATTCATGTATTATGATATTCCATGATTTATTTAATGAATCTTGTTAATGATCTGTGATATTCATTGTCTTTTTTTCAATTGTAATTGATATTTTATCACCCAATTATTCTCATGATATGTTGATATATCATTTTTACCCATGTTGAGCATCTGATTTGAAAAATTCTTATCTTATCTATCCCCAAGTAATGATAAATTTTTATATGTGTAATGTATCGATGAATATTGTTAGTTATAAATAAATTGGTGTGGGATTATGTAGTTCAAATATGAACCAATTTTTTATGATTATGCCATTCCAGGATTTCAAAGGCAGTAGACCTAAAAGTTGTCTTCAAGGATTGTTATGTTATTTAATGAATATTCTATTATTAATAAGTAACAAAATTTTTTGAGATACTTGGTTCACTATAGATTGTATTAGATAAAGGATTGGCTAAAAATTTGTAAACTATAAATATAAAACATATATGAGAACTATAAGTCTAAACCTATGTAATGTAAACTATACTGTAATTTTGTTGACAGATAGAGAGAGTGTTTTCAAAAATATTTCACCATTATCTATATAATAAAAGAATATTAGGATATTGAACATTTGTACCTATGGTAAATAAAACTAAAATTGTCAAATGAGATATAATTTATATACATATAGTGTAAGAAAATGATCCTTTCTGCATACATGTTTTTACACACTTAGGGGATATGATATGAAATTTCAGAAACTCATTATGAAAAATCACTGAGGATATAAATAGATGATCACTATGAATGACATACGTTAAAAATAAGGTTTCAATGTTTGGAATTATGATGTCATTATTTAAAGAACCCATAAATTAATTTTCATGATTATGTTTTTTCAATAATATGTTAAGCCTTCTAACAACTTTTCATTATGGGTTTATTCAATGATTAGCACTGAAAGGAGTCATGTTGAGTATAAATGGAATAGAAAATGTGAATCACCAAAAAATTTTGGGGGATGGAATTAAAAGTATTATTTCTATGCTCACACTATATTCATAGGATATAAATCACTATGATCATCAGAATGAGAAAAGGCGGTACTATGTTTGGTTTAGTCAAACATGAGGTTGAATCTTCATTAATTTAGTGATTGAGCTGATCCACTAGTTTTTGAAAAATGGATATGTACAATTAAAAAGATTTATTCTATTCTCTAGTTTTTGGATCATGATTTTTTTCTAGAAATAAATCATTTTTTTAGAGAAAGAGATATATGGTGAAATCTTATCATGTATAATTGACAACCAGATGATATTGGCTCCCAGGTATGGGATGGATTTAATGTCGCGTTTTTAAATAATTTATTCCCATATATACCACATATGGAAAAGAAGATGGAATTCCGTGTGAAAAAATATAAGTTTAGGGAATATGTTGATACCTATAGGGAATATTTCCCTCGAAATGAGAGAGAAACTTATAGTTTTGTCATTCAACCTAGATATATGGATAATAGATTATTTAGTGTAATATAACCAAGTCTGTGAAGGATATTAGTCATAATGGACATTGGTATCTATGAATATATGTTCATTATGTTATCATTGTGGAAATGGTTATTGGAATGACTGATCAATTTCATGGTTTTTATAATTAAATAAATATTGAATTCATGTGGAATATATAAAAATTATAGAGAGGTGAAAATAAAAATTCCACCATGATCAAAGTGTTTAATGATACATGAAGTAAATTTTATTAAGGTGAAAAATAAATGTTTCAAATTTTTAAAGGAAGTTCTTTGAGTAGTTGAATGTTGATGTGATTAGAATATGTCAGCTAATAATATGAAAAAATAATAATATTCTCTGAATTCACTTCCTTAAAATTATTGATTCAAATGCATGGAGTTTAAGAATAATGCTAACATGTTCCAAAATAAAAGGGAGGATTAAAATGATCCACATTTGAAAAAAAATTTGTTCTGAAGCAATTTAACAATAATATTTCAATTATTAATGATTAGGTGTTCTATAATGTCATATTTAAAGGTAAAGTTACCCTCAACTCTCGAACTAATAATGTCTTATTTAACTCCAGATCTACCCATAAAATTCAATCATTTTAATTTTTTTCTCTATCATAATAAAAAATCAATTAGTAGATGTTTTCTTTGAACTAAAAATCTATAATTGTATGATAATTACATTATTATAATCTTATTACTCTCCAATTGTTTTTGTAAGAATTTTATTCTTGTAAATCATATCATTCATCCTCTATTTGAATTTCATGATATCTTAGGCAAGGATTTTATTTATCTATATATATCCCGCGTCAATTGTTGAGGAAGTGAAGTCATGATTCGTATTTAGAAAAAGAACATATTATTTTATATCATTACAAAGTAAAATATTAACATTCAATGAAAATAAATTCCAACTATGGGGTTTCCTTCTTATTTAAAGGGGGTGTTTATCACCTACGGTTGAGGAGAAAATAAATATTTATGATTTTCCAATTGTAATGGATATCATAATACCTTTACAGTGTAGTTTTCTAGTATTACCCTGAGTATTGAATTTGATTCCCAATTGAACTCATACTAGGCACTATTATTATTTCATGGAATCATTATAGAATGGTCCCAATTAAGTAGTTCGAATTTAATAATCATCTCTACGTTAATTCTCATATGTAAATTATTTAGAAATATGTTTCACCATGGGGTGAAAATATAATTTTTTTAATAAGAAAAATGTATTTAATCAATTCTATATTGACGATTTGGATATTAACATTAATATGATATTGATCATGTATCTATACCACACAATGATGATTTCTTTGATCCAAATTATGGAGCTAAATACTTTTCAATGATTAACCTTTATTATAGAAATCATTAATTGATGAAAAATATTGAGGATATATTGTGGAATACATGTCAAACATGTAATGAAGACTATGAATATATGTTAATAAACTTAGGTATAACTAATTCCTCTATTGTCTTCATTGATTTAATGTATTTACTTCTTAGAGATTAGGTTGATAATGTTTCCATAGAATTAATTGATGAAATTTTTATTTTAAAAAATGAAAATAAAGAGTACACATATCACATGAAGAATAAATTATATACCCCAAATATGGGGAAACGATATTAAAAAATTATAAATTCTGAATTTGGATATAGATTTTTGTTGTTTTAAGTCATATATTCTATATAAATGTTATATCAGTAGACCCCTCGAATATATATTTTATTGTATGATGTCCCAAGTTAAAAATTATTGAAGAAATAAAATATATTCTATTTTTTATGTATATTATCAATATTTTTTGGAGAATATCTCATGACTCTATAATCCACTAACCATGTCACCATACAGAGGAGTGAAAATATATTTTACCAATGAATGTGTGGAATGTTTCAATGATATGAAGAGAATATTGGTCATCTTACCTATATATATATTACCCTATTTTGGATAAGTGTTTGTAACTTATAGTTATGAATCCATGAAATTTATATATTGTGTTTGAATAATAAATTACATGGTTAGAGAATATTCCTCTAGAAAATTTATTGTTCAAGAGAGAAATTATGAAACTCAAGATTTGAAGCTATCTTTTTTATTTTTTTCATTAATTATATTCTGGGATTATAATTAAGGAAAAAAATTTATATCTATATAATGATCTCAAAAGTTTAATTAATATATTCAAATAGATTGTGTAGAACAATATCTTGAGAATATGGTTAGATACGATTAATGATTATTAGTTCATAATAGATTACGAACTAGGGATGAAGAATTTGGTGGCCGATGTTATGACTAAAAAGGATAATGATGGCTAATCCAAGATGAGGATCATGAAAAAACCATTATTGATTGAGATGAAATATATGCATCTGAAACTCATGAAGGATGAGTAGAAATCTAATCTTTATCAAATGATTGTCCAAACATATATTCATGTGGAGATTGACGCTGAATATAAGGATGGTTTAGAGTCATATAAGATGGTGAGAAGTGTTCATACGTTTATCCAGGATTATTATTTAATGGAATGGTTCAATAACTATGTATGTATTCTAAACATCCCATATTTTTAGAAAGTGTTTATGTAATTATTATATTTCTTCAGCAACTAATTATCTTAGAAGTACAAACATGTATATATATTTAATAGAATACATATAGTTGGATAGAATGAATATATATATCACAATATTTTTACCTTGGTTTTTTGTGTGTCAACATGTTATGGATGATATAAAAAATACTATGGGAATGTCAAAATAAATACACTTATTAGAATGAGAATGGGAAGACATAAAAATGGATTTACATTTGACTCTACAAAACATTATAGGGGAATAATTTTATATAAGAATAGTCAATCACCATACAGTTTAATCGGATTTCATCTATATTATAGGAAAATTATATATTGATCTCAATTCTTGATTATTAATTAATGATGTGGTATGTTTTCACGGAGTACGACATTACATTGTCCCTATTCCTGATCAAATTTATTGTTCAATATTATATCAATGTATTCTACAACATCTTGATATAGAGTTAGGTTTCAAAACACTATATCATCCTCACACATAAGGTATGTTAATGAGAATAATTTAAATCCTCGATTTTATGTTTATTTCATGTTATATGTATTTAAATTTTATTTTGGAATCAAAACCTTCTTCTAGTTGAATTTTCATAAAACATTATCTTTCAGTTGATCATTTTGGTAGAACCTTTTGAATTTCAATATAGAAACAATTTCATAAATTTAACATTTCGAGATGGTCTTGGAAGTAGAATGTTATTGGGACTATAAATGGCTCATAAAAAATAATAAAACGTTATTGATATTTATAATCACATAATGGAAATATAATATTTAATGAAATTTTATGAAGATATTCACTGATGTGATAAAGAATGTGATGTTGGGGAGAATTTATTCCTGTGAATTACCTCACAAAAGAATATAATGGGATATTGAAACAAAGTAAATTTTTCCCTATTTACATTGAAACTTTTTAAATTGATTATTATATGGGGACCATAGATTATCTCTTATCTCATCCACTGAACCACTCTATGGTTGAATATATATTAAATTTATCTCCCCTAAATAAGTACATACCTAATCAAACACATGTACGGAACTCAAGGGTTGTTCTAATGGATCATGAACATTCCTATAAGGAAAAAATATTTTAGAATATATACGTTATTGATAATGTTATATGAAACCTAATGACTCACACATACAATGTTTTGTTGTGAAACCACAATGTTTAGGTAGATACTTGGGAACCAAATGATGTAATTGGAAAATTATCCTATGTTTTTTTGAAAAAATGTGATTATTTTTTGTGATAAATTCATTTTAATGGGGTTAAAATATCACAACATTAGCTTTTTTGATATATTTTTAAAAATAAATTAAATTTATTTATAGATTCCATTATTCAAAACCCTGATTTTTAATGATGTATGAGGACTAATAATAATATAGTTTATTCAGGGAAATTATTATTTATAAGATAAAATTTCCATCTCGAATCGGAAATAATTTTTTTTTTAAATTAGTTATAATGGTTTTATATAATGAAAACATATTTATAACAATGTACTGAATTATTAGTAGTCGTTATATTATTAAAAAATATTACATTATTAAAACTGTTTATTATTATTTGTTTAAAAACTAATTAAATTATATTTCAACTATTATAATATTTCATTAAAAAAATATTTTTTTGAAAATATTTTTTTTAAAATTATCTTATGGTGATTTTTGGTATTATTCTAAAAATTGTAACCTTTAATGACTATTAAAATATAATCATTTTCATGGAAAAAGAAAAATTCATTTATAAATTTATATAAATACATTTTAAATATATTCATAAAAAGTTACATTACAACACATATATATTGATTAATCTAATATAGGATTTTTTAATCAATTTAATTTGGAATTTTAAGATAAATTTTTTAGAACTTTTGAAAATCTTTTCTATAGAAAACTACATCCTCATTGAAACAACTTGTTTAATTTTAAATTAAAACATTACAATTAAATGAAATGGAATGGGAAAAAATAAATCCTTATATATAATGTGTATTTTTTATAATATTTAACATGGTAAACATATTTTTTGGTCTAAACAAATAGTAATCATACTAAAAAATAATTTCGATGGTTATGATTAAAATGGGATTATCGAGTGTTAAAATAAAAAGACATGGGAAAATGATGTTGAAACGTATCCAAAACATATTTTCTAGAAAATTTTTTTCATTATCACATCTGAGGTCTAATAATGAAAAATTATGGAACATTTTAGCCAGTGAAAATCTGGGTATATGTTGTTCTAGTAATAAAATTACAGGTGTGTTCTCCCCACACCCCACAGATAAAAGGCCACTGTTTATATTCCCAAATTCACACATATAAAACCAATAAAATCTTAAAATCCACATCCTCTTATCGTCCTTAATTTCCTCTTCACATCCCAAAGGCCTTAATTTTATTTAGAAACCCTCATAATATATATTACTTATAAACCAAAAAATGTTCACCGAAAAAAATGTAATATTATTAAACATGTGTTTTTATTTTATGTATACATCCAACTCCATAAAATATTATTCAAATATATTTAAATAATAAAAAAGATATATCATATAAATTGATGTTCTATTATTTTAAGATCACAACCTATATCCATCTCTACTTCAATCAAATGTGAAAAAAATTGTCACTCATTTGTATGGAGGACTACCACCTCGAGAACCGATGTTATATGGTTTAAATAACCACATAAATATATGTATATAGTGCTGGATATTATGTTTTCATAAAATATTGATATTATTGTTATAATTCTGTAATTATAATATGACACCAATGTTCTAACCTTCCAACTCTTGCTGAAATAATAACGTAGCTCATGTTTATGGTGGATTGCCGCCTCAAAAAATGATGTGGTATGTCATTCATTTATATTTTACATGTATGTTAATAAGGACTGAATAATGAATATATATGATTACTGTAACGTAATTATACTTATAGAAATATTATATCACATCATAATCATTAAATTTCTATTTTCTGGAGGATATTATAATATCATTCATGAGAATAACTGACTAACACCTCAGGATGTGGTGTGATTCGTTTTCCCTAATTTGTTTCTTGAATGAAAATTAGTGTAAATGTAATGAATATATGAGATTTGTATAAATTGAATTAAAATTATTATATAAAGGTAATATATTATTCCACAATATTTAATTCATCAGTTGAGATAATTTAAATAACATTTATGTGTACATATGACTTATCATTTCCATGGATGGTGTATTTCATTTTTTAACTCATTCACTTATAGAAATATATATATATAGTTAATATATATATGATATTTTAATCTTGTTTCTATGTTTATATATCATGGAAGAATGATGAAATTAAGAGTATTGAATATAACAAATCAAGACATACAAAAAATGTAGTTTTTACTAGAAACATGATTTTAAATGGAATTGTGAATAAATGGGAAAAAAGGTTATAAGAAAATCATATACGATATGATATTTTTAATTATGGTTCTATAAAATAATTTAAATAATTTATATTTAATATTGATATGGTTTTAATGTGTGAAAATGAAGTCGAGACTTATGGTAAGTGATTTTTTCCTGAATTTGTATACTTTGATAACTTCATTAGATTATTCACTTATAATATTTCATGAGGATTATATAAACAAAAACTATAATTTTAATTAATTAATATCATTATATTCAATATATTAGAATTTTTATTTAATTATTTAATGGGGCTTATGATTCAAATGATTCCAATTTTATAAGGGTTCGATGTTACAATGTCACTATTCATTGGGTTTATTTATGAGTATAATATTGATGATAACCCCTTATGATAAACCTGTAAAAAAACATTAAATTTTATTATCGTCTTATTATTTCATTATAATACATCTTTCCCATAAATATTCTTCAAATTATGTACACATTCTTCCAAAATAAAATCATTAATGAAAACCGACATCAGTTTTCTCTTTGGTTGAATTTTATTATTCTATATAGATATTTTGTTTAAAAATAAATTTTTTTAGTATTACTATTGGATATTATAATTTAATTTTTATTATTGTCTAACAATTTAAAATATTTTATAAAAGGAATCATTATTAAATAAGGACCTATGTCTTTTACTAAAAATCTAAAATGAATCATTGTAAAAATGTATATAACATTTGCGACCGTCCTAGAAAATATATTTAATAAATAATTTTTAATTATTTTTAAAATATTATTTTCTATTAAATTTAATTATCAAATGTTATAGTTTTAAAAAAAATCCATAGATGAAATGATATAATCCTCAAAAAATGTTTTTATTTATCTTTACTTATATATATTAATAAGTTCAAAATTATTATCAATGAAATTGATTTCTACAATATTCTTAAATTTGATAGTTTTTGAAAGGTTATTTAAAAATTAAGTGTTATTTTCCACAACAATTGTTTCATGATATTTTCATTTAAAAATAATTTTAAATATGTGATGTGATCCATTGATGTTACAAAATATTAACTAGAAAAATAATCCAATGATACAGTATATATTTATTTTCTAGATGTTATATTTTTTATGAAAATATTTCTAGAAAACTATTGTCTTAATCATGGACTTTTCTTTGCGAATTCATTTTAGGAAAACCATTTATTTTTTTGTTTTTTGATATGATGAATTTTTTTTGATCTTGTGACACACGTATATATTATTTTAATTATGTGACTTATGGGACCTATCTCTCCATTAAATGCATAGGGAAATGAGTAATGTTTTATAAGATAAATGTACACATTGGGGGTTATCTCTCTATTCAATGGATAGGGTAATGATTAATGTTTTATGTTTCATGCCTATAATACCAAAGTAATGGTTTCAAATGTTACATTCTATTTTTTATACCCTTATTATATTGATAAGTAGATATATCCCATATTTACCATTATTATGTATATGACCTAACCCTTTCTTTTGTGACAAATTTATAGGCTATGATAAAAGGAATTATTTTTTTATATTTTATGAATGAAATTTGTTATGAATAACACGGGGGCAGATTATGTAGATACATTGTGAAATAGTTTTTACTACAATCATGTTTGCAATGGAAATAGTCTTAAAGGATTTTTTCTTGGATTTCTAAGTTATATAATGAATTGTCAACTATTATGTTATAATAATTAGGTATGATAATATCAGGTGTTTAGAATAGAGGTTGGTACTACGTTGAGACATGATTCTCCAGCTCATGGGGAGGTTGTTTAGGAATATTTTATATTTTTTTAAAATTGATATAAATTAGAGTAAATAAATTTTTACCTGCTATATGTGAGGAAAATTAAACACATGTAATTATATAAATGATTTACATTTAAAAATAATAATAATCATTTCATGTGGAACCAAATGTTCACAATTTATATGTTTGGACATGATTAGATATAAATTACTTCACCAAATTAAATGTATAAATGTTTATTTTTCATTAAATATGTTGCATATTTTTAACAGCCTAATTTTCACTTTTTAACCATAACCATGGTAACTCATTTTATTATTATTTATGGGTTATAAAATAACTTCTTAAAATTAATGTGGCTAAAAAATGGTACATTTGGGAAATTCTTAACCATTTTCCATAAATCTATATATTTTTATATATTTTTTTATATTTAAAATATTTATTAAATATTTGGTTTCATAAAATACGGTTACAGTCATTCTAGGAGTATTCTACTTATTTTACATCCACAAAATCAATACAATTATGGAATTATAATATAAAAATTACCATCATTTATACATTTTATTTTTCTATTAAACATGTGGCATACCAAAATTTGTCAAAAACAAAAAAATGTTATTTTTTTGGATTTTATAATTAATTTTAAGTGCTCGCACAAGCACTATATCAAGGATTCAAATTCATCTAATTTTTTTATATGACACCAAAAAATTAAAAATAAATTATAATTACAAAATATGTTATTAATATTAGAAATGACGATTTATAATATATATTTACATCTCTTAATCCAATAAATAATTTACATACATATATTAAATGAAATATAGTTTCATTATTTATTTATTACTCATATAAAATAATTTAATTTTCATTATTAAAAATAATTTTAAAAAAATGTCCAACAAATTTGTTTTGGATGAGTAGGATAGATTTAGTCCCATCAAATGAAATAAAAGTTAGTGATGTGTTTATTTGCAGTCATTAACACACTGTTTTAACCAAAATTAACATGATTTAGTCATAAAATTAGTACTAAAAATTTATCAAATTTAATATTAATTATTATAATATACGAAGATTTTAATATAATATTATGTTGTGTTGTTTGAAGGATATGGATACCTAGATTTATGGGAACCACGTTATATGTCACAAACCGAATATGGTGGCCATCAAAACTGGTGCCAAAACAGGCCCCTGACAAGGTCCTAAGGGTGTTCCATGTCCACACGGGCTGGCACAAGTGCCTGAGTATCATATATTTGTTTGGGGAATGATTTACCCGAGCATGGATACATAAAACATACAAAACAATTGAAAACCTGAATCATAAAAATTCATACCAAAATATATTTAGGTAAATTTCAAAACTGAATACATATCTTTAAACATACCATATATGGTCCAAATACCAATAAAAACAACAACAAAACAGCTCCATGGACTCTACAAAATAAGTGGTCATCACCCACAAGCCGCCTCCACAACTCCGCATCATGGATTGGAACTAACACCCCGAACTTCCATCACCCAAAGGCTTTCCTTTAACTCTGTCATACATAACCACGTCTACTTACACCCAAGGGGTGTATGTAGTGTGTGAACCGAATCTCAATAGGATACAACCAATATATTCACTAAGGAAAACAATGCAAGATAAAAATAATTCCATTTTTGATATAGAAGAAGTGGTGAAAATAATTTCAAAAGAATGAAACATTCAAAGGTAAACAGTTTTTCAAAGGAATTTTTCCATGAATGAACAAATATAAGTAAAACATGTAAGATAATGAATTTTCCAGCATAAATCACCAATTTACAATGATAAATACACATGATTCAATGGGAACAAACCTCAAGAACACCCCTAGGGACTTGGTATTCTCGGGCCCCATATGCCTCGTACCTCGGTGTAAATTAACAATAGAAAAATTCATTCTCATGCATGATACACTAGTAGGGAACATAACCATAACCATGTGTTCCCAAATCATCATCAATATAGTTTTTTTATTGTTGTCGTTATCAATTTTGTTCAATGAAATAGGGACAAAACCCATCCGGATCACTAGCGTACTAGTACATGTCTTCCCTTCAAGGTACTCGGGCTCCCCCCATTGTTATAAAACCATTATCTGACAATAAAAAAATCCATTATCCAATAAAAATATCAGTCTTGCAAATAATAAACTCAAAACAATAGCTACACATGTTTCTTCCACTTACACCACTCAATAAAACCTTTAGAATTTCATGAAAACAACTTCCCACAAATTAATAATGCCTTACTCACAAAATACATTAAAAATCACACTTTGAACACCATGGGAACAATATTTTTCCCCAAAACATAGTTTTCATTAGAAAATACATATCTATAAACCCATTAAATTTGTTATAAAACAACCCCATTTTTCATAACATAATATTGACTTGTAAAACAACCAATTTAACCCCAAATTGGAACCTAAATATCTTTTTCTCAACAAACACCACCAAATACATATTTCATAGTAAGTATAATAGATGATATGTGTTCGAAAACAAGAAATTCCTAAAATAAAAATTATCCAGCACTGATTACACATGAAGTCACCAACCTCAATAATGAAAACCCTTGAATCTTTGTGTGAAAATCCTACAACACCACCGCTGCACCACTAGGGACATAGATAAAGACTAAAACAAAAATAAAAGTCCATGAATATCAAAATAAAAACCTAGGTTCTAATCCATAAATATTTTACATTAGGAACATCAATAATAAATGGAAGAAACCCTACAAAAATTAAATGAAACCTATAGAAAATTATAAAAAGGAAGGATACCAACTTAGTTGAGGGATCTTGAAGAAATTTCCCCAAATACCCCATATCTGAATTTGAAAATAGGAAAAAATTATATTAAGGATTCAATAAGTTAGATAATTTCAATTGAGAACTGAAATGGTGCGTAAGATAAAAAAATTGAGAGAGTTATGAAGGAAACCATTTAGCTTTTTAAATCTGGATGAATTGTGAAAGGTTGAGAAGTTTTGACCTAATTTGTGAAGAAAATGAGCTCTAAAGAGGGATTAAAAAATATGGGGGTGCTCCAAGGGAGTTTTTATTCATGTGGGATGTCGAATAAACATAAAAACATAAAAATTAAATAATATATTAAATAATGTTTTTTAAACTGGAAATGGGCATCCGAGCTAGCCTAATTCCTTATAAAAAAACCAAATCCACCATTATTATGGATTCCTAAAGGGTCCAAATTGATATGGTAGTGTTAATGTCTACGGGGAGGACTTGGTGTAAGTGGAATGGGTGCATGTTGTAGAAATGTGAAATAGTTATAAAACAAACAAATTATATTTTTAAAAATGGAAATCGGCTCACAGATTGGACCAAATTATGAAAACCCCCCATTTCATCCAAATTGCATGGGAAACATCCAAAAAAAGTATGAATGAAAATTAATGGAAAAATATCTTTAAAATTATTAATGAATGTGATAATTCTTCCTATAATTAAGACTTTCTATCCTAGAATGTCAACCAAAAGATTGATCATAAAATATTAACATGTACTCTTCCCCAACCCATGAAATCCACTCCCATGTCTCATATATATGATTCCCATATTGGAAAAGAACCTAGGAAAATATAATAAAATTTTCATGAAGCTCCATTTCAGGGAAGTACACTATTTTCACCGGCCACTCAAAAATAGATAAATCAGGTTCTATATCTAAATCCTCCCAATTTAGCACATGGGATGGATCCATATTTTATTTCATCAACTAGGAGACATGAAAAACATCACGAATGGTTTGAAATTGTGAAAGTTAGGCAATCCTATATGCCACCTTTCCAATAAACATGGGGATCTCAAAATCTCTAATACACCGGAACATTAGATTCTTTTTTTCCCAATCAACGATGGACCAGACGATGGGCCACATTCAAGAATACACTATCACCCAAAGAAAACTCTAGGTCATGACACATGTGGTCATCATATGACTTATGGTGACTTTGAGATGTCAATAAGAACTGACTGATCAACATGAAATCTCATACATCTCTGGCACCAGACGCGCCCTCAACGGTGAGGCGTCACCTACCTCAGCCCAACACAGGGGTGACCGACATGGCCCACCATAGAGTTCCTAAAAAAGGATCCATTAGAATCAAGGATTAGTAACTATTATTATAAGAAAACTCAACCAATAAAAAATGGCTATCACCAGAACCTCTAATTTCCAAGACACATGAACAGAGCATGTCCTCCAAAATCTAATTCTTTTGTTGTGTCAGGCCATCTATTTGAGGATGGAATGTTGTGCTCATCTTAATCTGAGAACGCAATGACTTATAAAGTTCTTCCCAAAACCGAGAAGTGAAGTGGGGTTTTCTATCTGATACAATTGCTGATGGAACACCACGGAGCCTTACCAGCTCATTATGATACAAAAGACCAAACTCGTCCACATTAGATGCATCTTTGATCAGAATGATGTGTGATGATTTGGTTCACCCATAAATCAACAACCAAATTGAATTATCACTCCAAGGAGTACGAGGCAAGCGAACAATGAAGTCCATGGTGACCTTGTCACACTTCCAGGTAGGAATAGGTAACAATTGGATAACATCAGATTGCCTTTGAAGTTCTTATTTCACCTGCTAGCATGTGTTGCATATCTACATGATTTCCCCGATGTCTCGTCTCATACCATGCCTACATAACTACTAACGAACATCATAATAAATCTTGGTGGCACCTGGATGGACTACCCATTGAGACTAGTGGAAATCCTCCATCACCACCTTCCACAGAGATAACAACACTTCTGAATGGCCCATGAAGCACATGATTCCCTTAAGAGATGATCAATGATCAAAATATGTCTCCCAACTAGGAAGAAGCTGCCTCAACCCCTAACAAATCTCATAACTAAGTTGTTCCCACTGAATCACCTCCATGAGAGAAGGAGTCAACTGAATGATCACTAAGAACACTCCTCCAATTTTCTACTTCATCTCCACATAAATCTGAACAAAAATCCCTATCATATTACCCTAATCAGTGGACATCCTAAATTACTTCATTGGATGTCTTCTTCTCAAGGTGTCGGACACCAAGGAAACTTTTGATCTCAAACACAATCTTTAGATACTCTCATGAAATAACTACACTGATCTTTTCATGGTCCATTGAAACCCGATTCCCCAATATCACATGTCTTAGAAATTTAAATTCAATAATCTATAAATTGCATTTAGACAAATTTTTATAACGGTAATGCTCTCACAATGTTCCTAGAATGATCTGAAAGTGATGCCCTAGTTTCTCTCTAGTTCCCGAATAAACAAGGATGTCATCCTAGAATACCACGAAAAAAATCAAGATACTAGTGGAACACCCTATTCTTGTGTTCCATAAAAACTGTTGGGGCATTGGTCAATCTGATGGGAATGACCAAGTACTCTAAGTTGCTGTACATGCATCAGAAGGCTAACTTTGGTATATATGCCTCATTCACCCTTAGTTAATGATATCCTGAATGCATTTATATTTTAAAACACCACCATTCCCCCTTCAAATAATCAATCAAGTAATCTATTAAGGGAAAAGTATGTTTTTCTTGATTTATAACATATTTGGCTTCCAGTAGTCAATGAAAAACCAGAGGGATCCATCAGACTTTTTCACGAACAACACTAGAGAGGCCCATGGAGTAATTATCGGGAAAATGAACCCTTGAATTTATAATTCATATAGTTGTATATTTAATTCCATTAGCTTAGTGGGGGCCATTATATTTGAGGGAAGAGATATCAGTTGTGTTCCTATATCCTGATCAATCAAGAACTCCACATTCTGCTCTGGGGGAAAACATAAAAATCAAGTAGAAATAACTTCATAAACTGTTCAACTACATGAGGTAGTCCACCATTAGGTGCATGAATGTCATCCTCTTTAACAATGGACAATAACCGAAAAACAACATCTCCCAACTCTGGGAGTGGAGGTCCTACACGACTCGACTGAGGATCCCATTCTCTGTGAAAAACCTGACGACTCCCATCAGGTGTCGTCAAACATAGTCACCGCCTATAGCAATTGATGTGTGCCTGGAAATGTAAGAGCCAATCCATGCCAAGTATTATATCAAACAGATCCATATCTAGGACAAAGAAGTCCCAATCCAACTCAAACCATGACATAAAAAGGGCACACGATGGGCACCTGAAACCCTGCTTCGTCTTCATTACGAGAGTCGTCACCAACTCCATCACAAAAGACAAAAAAATTAGTTTCGAAATTCAGTGTGTCCAAAAAATGGAAAAATTTAATTAAATAGATAATAAATATACAAATGAGAATCCACTATTAATGATATGATCAAAAAAGTACCTCAAACTGTCAACAGTCCCACCTCTGATCCTAATGTGACATGATCCACCACATGGAGATGTTTGGTCCCTACCAAAGGACGTTCACCAGTCTGTGGTTATGTTTTTAACTTGATGTTCCTAGAAGATGACACAACACAACTACCATGGCCTCCATTTTGAGATCCCCCACCCTCGATGGCTCGGACTGAGTTGGCACTCCACTGGAAGCCACTAACCATGCCCCACTCTGAAGTGGACACGACACCCTGCAACCGCACTACACGTGACCCTTACCTATACATTGACAATAGGGCTTTGAAGGATGTGGACATGATGGTCAGATTTTCTCCAATCTCACACACATATGGGGAAAGACATATCTGACATCAGAATCCACAGATGAAAGCTTCTTTGATGAGTTTCCTAAACTACTACCTCCCTTCATCACCCAATCCTCCCACATCATTTTATTCTTTGAAGAGCGGCCAATTCCCCATAATAAAACTTTCTAAGAGGAACCATTCCTCCCCTTCATGTTAATCTCCAATATGCATGCTCGATCAACCACATTAGTATATGTCCTCATCTTAAAAAAGAAAACATGGGAGTATATCTCTGGTCGTAAGCCTTTCCCAAACCTCTGGGCCTTCGCTTACTCATTAAAAATAATTTCAAGAGTATACCAGACTCGTTCAGAAAAACAGTTTTCTTACTGATTCACAGATTGATCCCCATAAACTGTATCTATGAACTATCATGACCTAGCTTATTCCAAAAACTCTGGGCAGTAATGTTCATTAAATACAACCTTGAAATCTCCCCAATGCATCTTCTCATTCTTTCCAGTTTGAAGTACCGATTCCCACCTCCTGTGGCTGGGATCCTCTAACATAAAATATGAATACTTCTCTCTACGCTCCTCAGGTTTATCCAGGAACTCAAACATGTGATCGATATTTTTGAGCCATTCCTCTGCTTATTAGGGTTCTATGATACCATAGAAGGTATGAGGCTTATATTTTAGGATCTTATGGGCCTTGTCCGTCCTAGGACTAGCCTCGTCTTTTCTAAAAGGTGTTGGAGAAGGAACTGGTTCATGTCCCAGTGCTTGGATACCCTGAACCACGACCTCTACTTTCCTCTAATCAGCAGTGTGGGTGAACTCTCTCCAGATTCCTCCTATGGGTGTGTGGGAGAATTTTAGGGAGGCATGATGCTATAAAACAAAATAGTCACAAGAACGAAAATCAGTTAACAAATTCTGAAATTTTCAGCAATAACATCAAATATAAATAATCTAAACATATTGAAATGATAAGACAAGCAACATCCCCACCCCAACCCAATGTCCATGTATAGTCTGTAGTCCACATGTCTCACATGGATTTGAAGTCAAACAAACAATTCCAATGTTCCATGGTCAATCGAGGTCATCCAAGAATGGTGAGGGCCAAACACCATAATCTTGACCAAAAAATTGAGTCCCAATAGTCCTAGACACTTTCTAGCATGAATCATCCAAACATAATAATATAATCCAAAAACATTATCCTTCTCTGATACTATTTTTCCACAAACCGAATCTGGTCACTATCAAAACAGTGAAAAACCCGGCCCGTGACAATGCTCGAAAGAAATTCTCTATCTTCAAAGTCTAGGACAAGTGCCGAGGTGTCATATATTTTTGTTTTGGAATGATTTACCCGAATATTGATACATAAAACATAAGAATCAAACAATATACCAAATATGAAAAATTCATACCAAACATGATTTAGACAAAATATATAACTGAATAAATATGTTTAAACATACCCAAAGTGGTCGAATGAAGAATAATGATTCCATCAAAACAGTCCCAAGGACATTACACGACAGGGATTCACCACCTATAAGCCACCTCCACAACTCCATACCATGGATGAGAACTAACACCCCAAACCTCTATCACCAAAAGACTTTCTTTTACGTTTGTCAAATATGACCTAGTCAACTTACACCCAAGGGGTGTATGTAGGGTGTGATCCTAAAAAAATACCACCAATAGATTCCATAGGGTAAACAATATAAGATAAAAATCATGCCATTTTTGGAATATAAGTTGTGGTCGAAATAATTATAAAACAATGAAGCATTCAAATATAAACAGTTTTTCAAGGGACTTTTTCCCTGAATGAAAACATTTATTTAAAAAATGTATGCTACTATATTTTAACATAAAAAACTCATTATACAACTGATTAATACACAATAATCAATTATCACCAATATTGGGAACACCCATAGGCAAAAGGTAGTCTCGGGCCCCATGTTCCTCATTCCTCGGTGTAAAGTAAACATTGAAAAAGTAGTGCATGATCCACTAGTAGGGAACATAACTATTACTTATTGGTCCCCAATCATCATCAATATAGTTTTTTTTCTAATTTTTTATCCATTTTTCTTAGATAAATAGGGACAAAGCACATCCAGATCACTACAGTACTAGTACATATCCACCCTCCTAGGTTCTCGAGATTCCCACATTATTCTCCAAACAATATCACATGATACCAAAAGCCATTATAATATAAAAACATTAGTTCCAGTCATAATTAAATCAAAATAGTAGCTACACTTGTTTTTCACCACTGACTCCACTCAATAAAACCATTACAATTTCTAGAAAACAACTTCACAAAATATAACAATGCTTTAAACAGAAAATACCTTCAAAAATAACACTTTTAACACCATGGGAACTCCCATATTCACCAAAAATGAATTTTCAACATAGAAGACTTTCCTATAAACCCATTACCTGAGTTATAAAACAACCATGTTTTGCACAACATAAGATTGACATGTATAACACCCACTTTAACACCAAATTTGTACCTAAAATTAATTTTCTCAAAAAACGCCACCAAAACCCGTTTTCAAAATAAGGATAATAGATAATAAGTGTGAAAATTAGAAATTATGAAAATATAACTAATCTAGAATTGATTACCTATGGAATCACCTACCACAAGAATGAAAACTCGTGAATCATTGTGCGAAAATATGACCGCACCACTATCGCACCCATAGGGACTTAGATCAAGTTGAAAACCAAAATAACAATCCTATAAACTCTAAATAAAACCCTAGGATTGAAGCCCTAAATTCTTTACACTAAAGATATAAAGAATAAATGGAATAAACCCTATGTAAATTGAATGAAACCTTATGTAAATTGAATGAAGATGGAAGGATACCCACTTTCATGGGGGATCCTAAAGAAATCACCCCAAATACACTTGTACCTGAATTTAAAAACAGATAAAAGTGAAATTTAGGTAATAATAAGGAATATAACGTCAATTAAGAGCTTAAATGAGCGAAAAAGAATAAAAAATTAGTGTGTTATGAAGGAACCAAGTTACCTTTTAAAATTTGAACGAATAGAGAAAGGATGAGGCATTTTGGCCTAATATGTGAAGCAAACGACCTGCAATGAGGGTGCCACGATTATGGGGGTGCGCCTAGGAATGTTTCCATCAAGTGGGAGGTAAAATCACTAAAAAAAATAAAAATAAATTATATTTTAAATAAAAAATTTTTTAAAAAAACTGGAAATGGGCTTCTGGGATGGCCCAATTCCTTATAAAAAACCTTAATCCACCATTATTATGAATTCCTAACGCATTTAAAATGATATGGTGGTGTTAACAGGTCATGGGAGGCAATCTGGGATGTATAATTGGAACAAAACATTGAAAAATGAACGAGTTATATACGGAACACAATTAATTTTTATATCTGTAAATGGGCACATAGTTTGTACCAAATAATGAAAACTCACCATTTCCACCAAAATGAAATGGAAACCCCCAAAACAATGAAATAATTGAAATAAAATAAAAAATAACATTAAAATAAGTAATGTTTGTGACAATATACTATTATAATAGAACTATTTAATATAATATTTATCATTGATCCATTGTACTTATGTGTATAGTATCAATTTTTTAATTATAATATAAATTTAATGTACCTAATGAATACAGATTCATTGATTAATTATTAAAGAATGATTACTACATTTATATCAATGTTATCATAGGATTCATAAATATGTTTTCATAAAAATTTCTTTTTAATTTATTTTTTTGATAAAATGTTATAATTAATTTTTATACCATAAATAAATTATATATATGTATATAATGGTGCATGTGGGTAAAATTATGTTCACACACACACACAACACACACGGGCTAGAGTGGTATTAAATAGACTCTTTAAAGGGATAAATTATTAATGAATAATTTTTTAATAAGTTAATTGACCATAGACCAATTGTGAATGAATCCCATTAATTGAAAGAAATCCTAGTGCAATGTCACGTCTACACCATCCATTATGCATCGTTAGGTCAGTATCACTCATAAAAGGCATATTTTTAAACAAAATTCTTATTTCTTATGATTTTGGATGTTTAATTTATTACTAAAAATAAATAAATTTATCCAAAAAAATTGATTACATATATGGAATTTAGTGTTCAATATTTTGTAAATATTCCCCTTTTATATTTTCCTAACGAATATCAACCATAATACATAACTTTCAAAATTATAATTGTAAATCAGGTAATTATGGTCAACAAATAATATTAAATGTTCTATATAATGACCTTAACACCTAAATTAATTTGATTTTATTATTCTATTTCATTCATACTGATACATTATTCTATTATTTGAGTTATTGTTACCATTTTAATTGTATTTTTACATTTATATTATGTGATTTTTTGAAATGTGGAAATTTCATTCTCTTTGTTTTATAATATTTAAATTTTTTATATTTGGATAAAGGACGATATTTATTATAATAAAATGTTATGTAAAATTTATAATCCTCTTTTTACAGTGGAAATTCATTTAAAATTTTAATGATACAATTATTTCATTATGTTTTTATATAAAACTGATACAATTTTTTTTCAATTAATGAGGAAATAAAGTTAATAGTTTTAATAAATTAAATCTCACATAATTTTAATGATTTAAAGTGTAACATGATTATTATTGATTAATATGACATCTTATGGAATTTATAAATATTTTATTTGGTTACCCAAATTGTATTGATTTATTTGAATTCATTTTATATGAATTCCATAGAAAATAACATTAATTATATTTTATAAAAAATTATAATTTACAAATTTTTATAAAATTCAAGGAAATCAATATTTTATAAAAATAAATGGTATATATTTAATTAAATCAATTAGGGTTCATCGATATTCTTTTTTATCAATTTAAGGAAACATTACTGAACTTTAAATATTTAAAAAGTTTAATATTTTTGTAATTTCCAATATGGTTAATGGTGTTTTAAAAAATGTTAAGGATTAAAACATAACCAATAATTTTTCCAATTTTATTTTATCGTATTATATAAACTCATAATCATCTTAAATTTCAATATTGACTATTATGATCCATTCAGGAATGAAAAAATGTATATATTAATTTATTAAATTTTGAAATTACATAAATACCACTCCATTCCCTTATTAGAGGGAACCAATTAGCTCACTTATTTACACAACATTGATCCTTATATATAAACTACAACCATCCAAATTATCTGGACAATATCATTATAAACAATCTCTTGGCGATTTAAATCTCCAAATACCATCCATAGGATCCTTATAAAAAGATCTCAAGGAGTTATTTCAATGAAGATATAATCTCAATAATGAGTCACATTCATTATAATTCATAATTTACCTACAGTACAATAGTCTTATTTTTTATATTTTTTCATCTATAACATCCTAAATATACTAGAACACAATTATGTTTATGAAAAACCAATTATACACACATTTTACCCTCAAATGGGAACCGTACGATCCACTATTGTGTACATACATCATAAAATATCTTCAAAGTGATATAATTGATTTATAATCAAAATATTATATGGATGGGTATTATGATGGGTATAATATTTCTATATGATATTCAAAGAATAATAATTTTTTTTATATTATTATTTCAATTCAACCCACTTACCTTCCAATCCATAGGAAATTGATAACGTCAGTCATGCGTATGTGTGGACAACCACTTCCATGAAATAGTGTGATCCATTTGCATTTCAATGTTACATATATGGAAATAATGGATTGTTTAATGAGTATATATAAAACTTATGAAATTGAAATTATTCTATAAAGTAATATTATTATTTAAGACTCTTTCAATCCATCCATCTGAATCCTAAAAATTTGTTCATGCATAAATCTGGCATGCGATCTCTATTAATGGTAAAAATAATTTTTCTATCAGAAAAATTTACTGATTATCATAAATAAAAAAATATTAAATATATATATGATATTTATATCTTGAAAAAAATATAACGACCATGAAACCATGAAATATTACATGGACCACAACTATCCAATAGAAACATACATGGATGATAAAGCAGTTATCAGATGGAACAAAAATTTTAATAATGGATTATTAATAAATTTTGTAAAATTGGTTATATATAAATAATGTAGTATTTAATTTATATTAGTGTTATCAAATAAAATATTTTCAAAAATTAAAAACATTTTATTCAGGATATTCAAACTCGTTCAAAAGATTTTTGTCCTAAGGTAATGCTTTATCATCTCATATTTATAACTAATAGTTATTTTTCTAACTCCCAACTTATTTATTTTTTGTGGTGTGTATAATTCCCATGGATCTGTTATATCAAGTATATTTTAAATTAATTATATTTAATATTAATTTTTAATATATTTTTTCAATTTTATTATTATTTGAAATCTAAAAAATTTGTGATGGTTTATTTCAAAAATTAATCATTATTCAGGTCCATTTATATTTAAGTCTATATTGGTGGAATTATATGATCATTCAATTTTAAAACCAATCTACTACCTTATATTACAGTTAACTCATTAAATTATATATTTCCTATTAATATTAAACATTTATGAACACATGAAATCAAAATAATGTTTTCTAGAACAGCGACTATTCTTTTTACATATTCGGTAATATATTTCTTCAATATCCATATTTTCTTAAAAATGTTTTATATAAATTTTTTAATATTCTTAAATTATATATTAAATATAGTTTTACCCATTTTTTATTCTACTAATGTGGTTTAAAAGGAATCTTTCCTTAATCATCTAAGTTATATATATTTTTACTTTTATTTCTAATATGTGGAGAAAATAATTTTTAACATCTTTTGAGAAAATTTTATCCCATCCATGTGAAAAATATATCATTTAAATCTTCCTATAAAATATTATTTGGTTATATTTCATGAAAAATATTACCCTAATATTCATGATATTTTGTTTCATAAAAATTAATTTTAATATTAATTGTTTCCCATAAAAATGTTTTTAATGACATTTTATGGTCCTTCTATACATAAATGAATATAACTATTTATTATAATTATACACTACTAGGGATATGTCATACTGATATCATAATTATTCACTACATAAATAGTTTATAATTAGTAACACTAGGGGAATATTAACATTTTAGATTCCAGTCATCCAATATGAATGTTTTCGTTGATTATTTATTAAATTATCAATATACACATCTATATGATAAATAAATTAGATATAGTATGTTATTGGAGTATCCATATATTTCCTATTTATTCATATCTAAGGCTCATGAGAAAATATATTTTTTTTATGTAACACAACCTTTCATATTTATATCATATGTTCTAGAATGAATCCTCAAGTGTATTTTTGAGATTTCATACATTATTATTTCCTTTATAATGAGATTTATTATTGATATCCACATGATTATTTACATATTTTTCTTTGGATATATCATATGTTTATATGGTTAGTGACATTTAATTATTTTATAATTATTTATTCCTCACAAATTATTATACATTCTTAGGTTCTTTATTATATGTTTTCTATTTTTTGTTACATACCATGTCATATTTATTTTTATTTATATATTCTATGTTAAAATATTCAATACGTAATACATATTGATCATATTATAACACCTTTATTTTTTTCTTTTTCCACAGGATTCCAGGAATTGTGTTGTTTATGATATGCGTATATGGTAATGAGATAATAATGATGTTCTCAATGAAACTTTTGTATTTTTGTTTCAAAATATAATTAGATTTTTATTTAATTCCACTAATATAATAATGCTCCCAAATTATTCAATCCTCCAGGATGTGATTCCTTATATATAGTGCCAATTCAATAAATATTTCACTAGATCTTCAATACTTGAGTTTGTAATCTTATTTTTGGTATCCGAGAAAGATTATTATAAATCATGGGAATATGATTTAGGAAACTATTGATTATGAAACATAGCCATGTGGTTTACATTGAGGATAAGTAAATGTATATGATAAAATCAAAAAACATTTAATATGGTTGAGATTTTTCCATTTTCATAGTAATACATCACACTCTAGATACTACATGTTGGCATGGTTTTCTAATAGATGAGTCTATGGGTAATATCCCTTGGGAGATTTGCTTTAATATATCTTAGTTATCATTGTAATGAATGTTCAGTGATTCCATGTGGCACCCCTAGTTTTATACTCCCATGTATTGTAATTTGGATAAATATTTTTTCCTTCTAAATGATTATTAATGATTTTAATAGTTCAAAACAATTCCTAGATTAACGTAATATATAGTAAAATTAATGTGTCATGATTTATACATCCCATGGGATACTATTTCATGAATTAAGATGATTATTATTGTATCTCCTACTATGCATTTTTAATTTTAGTTAATGGATTGTACCATAAGGAGTATTTTCTACATCCAATGTGATTAACAACTAGGTGATAATGAGAAAAAAATGGGATTATTACTAGGTCAAACGATATTTTGGTTATACAAAATTATTTTTGAGGATATATGATTAACAACATGACCTATAAAAAATCTAGGAATCAACAAATAAGAGAAGGATAGAGTACACTGGAATTTTGGTTGGTTAAGAAGATGGAGAAAAAGGGTTAAATTTCATTCATTTCTAAAATTTTGAAATAGGCGACACATAGAATTAATCAGACATACAAAAAAATCCTTATGTATTGAAAATAACGGTATAGGTCAATAAATTATTTTTGAATAATGACGATTTATATGGAGGGATATAGAGTTCATTTCATGGGACCATATACTATTCACTGTATTCTATCATGGTAACATGTTATCTATCCATGATAATTCCATAATCCAATGGAAGACACAATGGACAAGGAATAAAATTTTATATTCCATTCATTTAAATGTAAGGAATGATGTGTTTTTGTTTTTGGTTCTTGATTATTATGTTGTTAAATTATTATTTCAATGAAATTTAGCATATAAAAAACAAGATATATATTTGTTTTTCTCCATAATTTTTTTAAGTATTTGATAACATATGGTATCTATATACATTAATTGTAATTTTTGGGTATGGTGATGATTGGGATTTATAATATAAGTAAGATATTATATGAGAAATTTTATGTATGGGGGCATGCGAAAGAATTTTGTGAGTGTGGGACATTTCAATTTCCATCAATTAGGTATATTAATACACTGTATCCAACGATACCAACCCGAGTAATGTTATTTGGATCATGAGTGAATTTCATTTAGAATAAAAATTTCAAAATATTCTACATCATTTAGAATAATGGAGTGTTCAATAATAAATCCTCCTTTATGATAATTATTCACTTGATCTAAGGCTGAACCACTCAAGATGATTCAAAAATTATTTAACAATCCATGGTAATGTTAGTCATCTAATTCTAGCTTATAGTGTGGAGGTATAATCAATCACTTTATGTGTCATTGATCACTATTATATCCTTCCATTGATAAGTGAAATAGATTAAATATTGATTTCTAATATTTTTTCATTATTTGTGAAGGATGTGGGAATTATCAGAGAGGAGAACTCAAATTCATTAGAATTAATTGTACCATGGTAATGAGATCATATTTTCTATTATGATTGGAATTAATCACCCATAGTTGGATCCATGTCCCTTGAATATCTAACAACTGCGAAATAATCAAAAATGATATAATTGGATGAAAAAACCATATCATAAATTTCATCTGTATTTTTCACCATTATGTAAAATACAATATATATTTTAAATGATAAAATTGAGTCATTAACTTGACTGGTAATTCCAATATATTCGAAATAAGCATTTTTTAAATAATTTTCCTTCAAAAAATATTTTCCTCATGTAATAAATTATTACTTTTTGAATGCATTTATTAATTAAATTTTAAACCAATTTATCTATACTAGATTTATAATGGATTTATTAATTCATTTTCTATCATTTAAACCAAATAACTTTCACACCCTCTCGTGTGTCTCACCTTGTATTTTTATCACATTCCTCAAAATAGGGTTGAAAATTGAATGCGCTATTTCTGTGACTGTCTTTGGAATTTAACATAGTAGTAGTAAATACTACTGAAATACTAGTAGAATAGTAACAATACAAATCATATCGCATAATGAGATAATGAAATTCATTATCAAATGAAACCGTTAATACAAACATATTCTTAGTCATATAAATTATTCATTCCATCATATATCATATTATAATATTCCCATATTATGTGGTCAAGTATTTTTTTTTATTGACTAACATAACTGGATGGACTTACATTCAAACACTATAGACCTGGATTCATTAATGGTAAAATTATCCTGACCAACTAGCCTCCATATATATCTTCCATTTAAAAGTGACTAATACTATGTTGATTATTCGCTCAACGCCATAATACCAATGGCACACAAAAGACATTCTACATCACCATGAATTCAAATAAATTGTTTTTCCTTACATCAATGTATATAATATAATAGTATAAACTGATATTAATTATCACGACCCATCCTCGGGACACGTTCCGTGACTACCCCAATCCCACCTTCCATATCTCAGGGGTAGGCAACTAGCAACAAGGTGTAAATCCCGATATAAAGGGAAGGCATTGCCTTTATAAAGTAAAAAAACAGCACAGAGTAAGAAAGCTGAAGTAAGCACTAACTAAACTGGGTACAACTGTATGTGCTGGAAAGTAAATGGGCCAGAATACAAACCCAACTGAAGTAAAGTACAACTGGAAAGAAAGTATAGCAACTAAGGGTAAATCAGTAACGTCGAGCCGTCCAATGGAAGTCCCACCAGAAGGGTGAGTACAGATAGCCTCTTCAGCTCCTCGGGTCTAGCCGTCTGCTCCGTGTACGTCCCACCCAATGGTACACCTCCAGGTACCGACTTGATCCACAAGCCTCAACCACGATCAGTGATGTCCGTCTTATGCATCCAACACAACGTAGTGCAGGCATAGACCGTGCAGTGGTGAGTATACGCTACTTAGTAGGGACCCCGCGACCCCCGAAGGTCTCCATGAATTCACAAAGGATAATCCATAAAGGAAAGATACAATCACATGGTAACATCCAAAACTACATAGATATATGGCCATACATATACCTAAGTCATCAATTCTAGTTCTACTCCAACATACGAGCCTATGTTCGATCACGTCCATACATGATAGCACAATCCAATCCACACAGGATAACACAACCCAATCCACATAGGAATGAAACTCAATCATATCGAAGATAATGATTGAAAGTCAAGACTCATCTCACACAGGTATACTTCTTCGTAAAGTGATAGACACGATCAGATGTAGCCACTGATTCATCTAAGCTGGGACCCACGTAGGATACTAGACAAGCTAAGATGTCGGACACACGTAGGATACAAGACCAGCTACTCTGCCGGACCCACGTAGGATACAAGTACAGAGTCAAATACTATCGGACCCATGAAGGATACAAGAACAGTAGTACTTCCAGACCCACGTAGGATACAAGAACAGTAGTCATTACCATCGAACCCACAGAGGATATCAATACGATCTTCATCACTGCCAAACCCATGGAGGATTTCAATGCAGTTGTCGTCGCTGCCGAACCCACAGAGGATTTTAGTGCAGTCTTCATTGTCGTCGCAGTCACAGCCGTGTCTAGGGTTCCCGCACACAGCATGCTCAATTCCGGGTGTGTCTGCTCCACGAGCCAAGGGGGTCGATACATCAACTGACATGTAGTCCAGAGTTGATATATCCCAAAGTTCTGTATCAATAAAAGGAACTCAATGTGACAGAGGGACGCCAGTCGGACGCCCAGTCTGAGACTTGTTGGCCTTTTCGTTCGAGGGGCCCGTTTGGTTTTTATGTCAAAACCAACCCGACCACACTCCAACTTCATTCAAACCTCGAGCGGAGTAAGCCAAAATGTCTGTCTCACTAAGAGGAATCCAACAAAGTCGATGGCACGTCAATCGAACATCCATAGCTCAAGTTATAAGTTTTTCTGCTCCGAGGGCCCCGTTGGTTTCATGTTTGAACCAACTCGGCTATACCCAAAGTTCCCCAAAACCTTGTTTGTAATGTACCAAAACGGCCGCATCTATCCAAGGATCGCATCACAACTGACGGTGTGTCGATCAGAGGCTCGTAGCCCATGTTACAAGAATTTAAATGAACCTATCCAGTTATAGGGGGTTTTGGGGCCGGTCTGACCCGGCCCAAGACCCCCTGGGTCGGCCCGAACCGGGCCACCCGACCCAGGTCCGGGTCCGGCCCATTAGGACGCAGCCCGGTGCGGCCGGTCCGGCCCGGGCAGGGCTACTCGGCGCTGGCCGAGTGGATGCGCAAAGGGGGGCGCGCTGCCCCCCTTTATTAATGAAACGGCCCCCACGAGTGGGGCGTGCCTCTTGGCCAGCCGAGGGTTACGAGCCCCAGTTCTTCTAGAATGCCCGGCCCGGCTAGCTGGTCGGTGCTACCGCTGTGGGACCCCACAGTCCTGTCCCTCCTAAGTGCCGGTGGCCAGCGGTTCCGTTTGCCCCTCCATGCACTGCCCCGGCCTTGTCCGACTGGTGCGATGCGACTGTGCCGCTCCCCTTCGCCACGGCCCCGCTCTGGCCGCGGTCTTTTCGTGGTTCTCTGGCATGGTGCAACGACACCACGCCCCTTCACCGCGGACCGACTCCGGTCGCGGCTTCGTTTGGCCTCAACGGCGCAGTGTGACATTGCAGTGCTTCTTCGCCGTGTTCCTCCTTGATTTTGCGCGATGTCGTTGCACCGCACTACCTTCGTTCGAGCTGCAACAAATTCAAAAAAAAAGGGGGAGGAGGGTCGGTCGTGTTCGTGCTGTCTGACCTCCTCCCGTTATAACGATAACAGGCGGTCCGAAATAAAATATCATCATCAAGAAAGCATAAATTTAATTCATTAAATTTGAATTCAAACCCCTACTTCGATGAAGTCGTCCAATGAGGATCGTAGCGGAAAAAGGACGTCACTTAAGATGGCGTCACGGAAGATGGAGTCGCGGATCGAGGCTCTGTAAGCGTCGTCAGTGTTCGCTCGATGAAGGATGTGGTGCGTCGTTGTTCTTCGAAGATGGTGTCTCTCACCGACTGCAGAAAGGGAAGAAGATGGTATGATGATCTCCCTTTGCGGTGATGGAGTCCGTAATCGTAGACTCAGTGTTCTTCGCAAATGAGACAAACTTCGTCATGACTGTGAGAGTTCTCTCCTTCTTTCTGCACAACAAAACAACCATAATAAAATAAGGCTTTGCCTTATTTTATTACTCATGCCAACCCTTTTTTGAAATTAAAAATATCACATTCAATTAATTGACTTAATTAAAGAGCGTTTAATAATCCAATTAAATTCAAGAGTTGACATGTCATTAATTTTGGGGAAGCGGGTGTGTTAAACAAATAAATGCACGAGGGAGGTTTTAAGGGATTTGAAGAGGTGGGGCTCGTATGGGACCCACTTCACTAATATCCTACCAATTGGAGTTAGAATGTAGTGGGACCCACTCAAACATCCACGCATAGGTTAAAACTACATAGAATAGAAAATAAAAAGTGTAGCACAAATTTTTATTTAATTCTTTAGTTAACCCATTTATTTAATAACCTCACCCGAGCAAATGAAACTCCAGAAAAGGTGTTCCTAAGAAATTATCGGCGCTGCGGTTTCATCGGTGCCCTCAGATTTCGATTCCGAGGACCTGTTCAAAAGTGAAGAAAACCCGCTCATTCATTCACTGAACGTACCCGAGCTAAAATTTGGAAATTGAATCTAGGCACACCGGGCCTCAGAATCAGGTTCCATCGTAAAATGCGTACTCGTAATATCCCATAGAAAATATGAAAAAAATTTCCCTTGAATTTACGGGTCTTTACATTACTCCCACCTCAGGGCTTTACGTCCCCGTAAATATACATCATAAACTAGGGAAACAAATGATGGTACTGAGCACGCATTCGAGCCTGCCGCTCCCAAGTGCTCTCCTAGAGGTTCCTGTGCTGCCATCTGATGCACACTAGAGGAATTGGCCACCCACATAGGCCCCGCTCCTATCTATCCTCAATCACCACTGGGTCCTCCACAAAAGTCTCTGTATCGTCAATGTACAACTCCCTATGGTCTATGATATGCATCAGGTCGTTCGCGTACCTCCTCAGCTGAGATATGCAGAATACGTCATGCACCCGGTGCAACTGAGGTGGTAGAGCCAGGTGGTAAGCCACCTCGCCTATCCTGCTGAGAACCTAGAATGGTCTGATGAAGCTCGGAGATAACATGCCACCTCATCCAATTCTATGTAATCCACGTCGAGGTGAGACCCGCAAGAAGACGTGGTCGCCATCCTTGAACTCTAGTGTTATCCTCCTACTGTCAGCATAAGACTTAAATCGGCTCTGAGCTGTCGTCATCCATTCCTGGATGACCTGGACCTTCTCTGTCATGGCTTGGACCATCTCTGGTCCCACAAGTGCTGGCTCCCCAGGGTGTGTCCAACACAGAGGTGATCTGCAAGGTCAGCCGTAAAATGCCTCGTATGGTGACATCCCGATGGTGGAGTGGTAGTTGTTGTTGTACGCGAACTCCACCAAGGGTAGGTGGTCCTCCCAACTGGGACCAAAGATGAAGACACATGCACGGATCATGTCCTAGAGAGTCTAAATAGTCCTCTCCGTCTGACCATCCGTCTAAGGGTGAATGGCGGTGCTCAGTCATAGTTGCGTCCCAAATGTCTCCTGAAACCACTTCCAAACCTGGGAAGTAATGTGATCATCTCGATCAGAGACGATAGATGATGTCACACCATGAATCCGTACAATCTCCTTAACATAGAGGTGTCCCAACGTCACCACTGAGCCCTGCTCTTTGATGGGTAAGAAGTGGGCCGACTTGGTAAGTCGGTGGAAAATCACCCATATGGAGTCGTGACCTTTGGAAGTGTGTGGAAGTCCAGTCATGAAATCCATAGATATCCCGTCCCACTTCCACTCCGCGACCTCCAAAGGGATGTACCAAGCCTGCTGGTACCTGGTGCTCCGCGTTCACTTGCTGGCAGGTGAGGCATCGAGAAATGAACTTTGCCACAACCTTCGTCATACCCGGCCAACAGTGCTGTCGTCTGAGATCCTGGAACTTCCTCGTCACTCATGGATGTACCTCTAAAGGGGAAGAGTGAAACTCTCTCAGGACCTCGTCCTGTAAAGCAGCTGGTACCATGGTACGTCCTCTGAAAAAGACGAAGTGAAATCCTCCCACATGGAATCCATCAAGATCCAATCCTGAGGATATCTGTGCACAAAGCCTCTCATAGTCAACGTCCCCACGTTGTGCCTCTCTGACCCACTGGAGAAGTGGAGGAGTGACTGTGAGTGATTGAATAAAGTATACTCCATCTCTATCAATGAAGGATATCTGCAAAGTGGCTATCTACTCTGTCGCATCCCCAAGTAGCTGAATTATCATCCTCCTGCTGAGAGCATTGGCTACTAGGTTCCCCTTTCCAGGAGTATAGACTATCTCAAAGTCATAGTCCTAGAGAAACTCGAGCCATCCCCGCTATCTTAGATTCAGCTCCTTCTGTGAGAAGATGTACCTGAGACTCTCATGGTCAGAGTCAACTGTAATGCGCTCACCCATCAGATATTGTTTCCACATCATCAGAGCGAAGACCACTACTGCTAACTCCAGGTCATGGGTAGCGTAGTTCTACTCATGTTACCTCAACTGTCATGATCCATAGGCGATCACTGCCTTCTCCGGCATCAGGACACATCTGAGTCATGCCCCTGATGCATCGCAGTAGACTACGTACCCTACTCCCTCCTCCGGTAGCTTCAATATAAGTGTGTTGGTAAACCTCTATCTTAGCTCTTGGAAGCTCTACTGACATCTGTCTGGCCACACGAAGGTTTTCCCCTTCTTTATCAGAGCTGAGAGTAGTGCCTCAACACTGGAGAAGTCTGGTATGAACCTCCGATAGTACCCCGCTAGACCAAAGAAACTGCACACTTTCTTCACGCTCCTGTGTGGATCCCAAGCTAGTACTGCATCGATTTCACAGGATCCACCACAACCCCCATCTCAGAGATGACGTGTCCCAAGAAGTGGACCTCACGTAACCAGAACTGACACTTTGGGAGCTTACCATAAAGCTGGTGCTCTCGTAGTGTGTCCAGTACAACCTGCAAGTGGTAGGCGTGCTCCTCCTCAGTGGTTGATTATATCAGTATGTATTCGATGAAGACCATAAAAAATTGATCGAGGTATGGCTGAAAGATCCTGTTCGTGAGACTCATGAACACCTCTAGAGAATTGGTTACGCCGAATGGCACAACCAAGAACTCATAGGGGCTATACCGACATCTGAAGGCCGTCTTCTGCAAGTCCTCGTCCCGAACTCTGAGCTAATGATAGCCTGACCTGAGGTCTATCTTCGAGAACCACCGTGCTCTCTTGAGCTGATTGAAGAGGTCTTCAAACATCGGTAGCGGATAATTGTTCATCACGGTCACCTGGTTCAGGTGACGATAGTCGACACACAATCGCAATCTCTTGTCTTCCTTCTTGGCGAACAAAATTGGGGAAGACCAGGGTGAAACACTGGGTCGGATGAATCCCTTTCCCTGTAAGCCTTCCAGATCTACCCATGGATCTTGAAGCTCAGTGGGAGCCATCTGATATGCTGGTGTGGATATCGGGGTTGTCCCGGGGTACAGGTCAATATAGAAGTCTACCTCTCTGTTAGGAGGTATTCCGGGAATGTGGTCAGGAAAAACGTCCTCATATTGATCCACCACTACAGGAAAACTCAGACTCCACACATCAACTGCTCCTAGGATGAGGCTAGCCAACTGATGAGTGATGGGTTGTCCTCTCCTCTGCGTGAGTCCATCCTGCGCTGCAAAGTCTCCCTTCTCACCGGTGAAGGTGAACCTGCTCTTGTCAGTGCGAACACACCGCACCTTGCGCCTAACATATTTAATCTGAGTATGGACTGTAGATAAATAATTCATGCCCAAGACGACGTCGTAAGGCCTCGACGCTGCTACAAGAAGATCCCAGCCAAAGCTCTCGCCACCTAGAGTAAGCTCACACTACCGGCACCAGTGCGTAATCGTCGAGTCTACTCCCGTAGGAATCTCTAGCCGTAATGATCGATCCAACGGCTCCGTCGGATTCTCCGAGCTCCGAACAAGGGAAGCTGCAATAAAATAATGACTCACTCCTCTGTCTATAAGAACTAAAACAAGGGTGGTGTAGACACAGATAGTACCTTGAATCATATCTGGTGCACCGTGGTCGTAGACCTCCGCTGCCTAAAGCTGAGCCTACCTTTTCCCGCCAGCTCCCTATGGTGGGGTAGAACACCTGGTGGTGGTGGTGGTAAAGCCTCAAAGCATCGCCCACCACTTTCTGCTCAGCCAGCTCCCCTGCATCATCTGCCTGCTCTTTGTGGACCACCACGGTCGACCCTCTTCCTCTGCCTGGGTGGCCCCTCAACCATCTTCTGCTCCTCTGCATGGAAGGTCAGGCATTCACGAGCCATGTGGACCAACCCACCGCATGCGTAGCAGTGTCTGCTCCTCGTAAGGTTAGATCTGCACTATGTGCCCCGCACCTTTGATCTAGTGTCCTGAGGTCGTCTACCTAATGTTCTAGTCTGCCTGGACCCCTTTGCCGTCTGTCGACTGCCAGCTGCAGACGACTCAGCCACGTGTCGCCCTGCGGTAGGTCTCGCTGCTGGTGTAGGCTCAGCAAGAAATATCTCTATGAGAAGGGATCCCTCCAGTACTCCTGTCTGAGTCATAATGCTGAGGGAGATCATCAATACCCTTATCTCATGCCTCTGTCCCTTCTCGATGGTCTGGGCCTAGAAGAATGGGTCTCTTACCATGTCCGTCGAATAGCACGAGAGATTGGTAAATCTCGCTGAGTACTGGGCTACCGTCATGCGGCCATGCCACAGCTGTAGTAGCTCCATAATGTGAACCGCATTTAGGGTGAATGGGATGAAATCTGAGTGGAAGAGTCTCTCAAAGTCCATCTAGAGGAGAGATGCCTCGTCGTGCACCTGTAGCATCTGGCTCCATCATCTGCCTGCTGCCGCGTGCATGAGGTTCGCTGCAAGGATCACCATGAGGTCAGCTGGTGTCCCCACTAGCCTGAAAACTCGAACTACAGCCTCCAGCCAATCCTCGGCGGCCTGAGGGTCCGTCTCCCCACCAAACCTAGGCAGTCACTGATGCTGAAACTCATGAAGTGCACAAAGGGAACGAGCAATCTCAGCAGATGGGGCTGGCGGCATCGGTGGCTCGGTGGGTAGAGGTATCGTCGGTGCCTCCGCTGAAAAAGGGCCCTACAGCGAGGCCTCATCGCTCGGTGGGCTGTCGTCTCGCACAAAGATCCGAACCCGAGGTGGCTGCCATCGTGTGGCCATCCAGAAAAGAAACAGGTGCGCCACAGTCATAGAAGTACACCTGGTGAGCTGACACAAAGTAAACACAAAGAAAACATTTGAAACACACATGAAATCAATCTTTTCGTGCACTGAGTCGGAAATCAGAAGTCAGGGTACTGACATATGGATACATCGGCTGCCGCACCAACACTAGACTCCCTAGACCAATAACCACACTCAATACCCTTAACACTATTGCTTCACACAGAAGAAATTTCAAAGTCATGAGTTCTGCGGTAGAACCAAACTCCTCTGATACAAATTTGTCACGAACCGTCATCGGGACCCATGCCATGACTACCCCATGCCCGCCTTCCATAGGCTAGGGGCTGGAGACTAGCACCAAGGTGTAAATCCCGATAAAACGGGAAGTCATTTCCTTTATAAAGTAATCAAACACCATAGAGTAAGCAAGTTGAAGTAAAAACTAAGTAAACTGGGTACAAATGTATGTGTTGTAACGTAAATGGGATAGAATACAAACCCAACTAAAGTAAAGTAAAACTGAAAAGAATGTACAACAACTGAGGGTAAATCCACAACATCGAGCCATCCACTGGAAGTCCAACATAAAGGGTGAGTACAGATAGACTCCTCAGCTCCTCGGGTCAAGCCGTCCGCTCCGTGTACGTCCCGCCCAGTGGTCCACCTCCAAGTACCGACATGCTCCACAAGCCTGAACCATGATCAGCGTTGTCCATCGCCTGCATCCAACACAACATAGTGTGAACATATCCCATGCAGGGGTGAGTATATTCTCCTCAATAGGGACCCCAAGACCCCTGATGGTCTCCCAGAATCCATAAATAATAATCCACAAAGGAAAGATACAATCACGAGGTAACATCCAACACTACTTAGGTATATGCCCATATATATACCTAAGTTATCAATTCCAGTTCATCTCCAAAATCTGAGCCCAAGATCGATCACGTCCACACAGGATAGCACAATCCAACCCACACAGGATAACACAACCCAATCCACATAGGAAGGCTAGTCAATCATATCGAAGATAATGATTGAAAGTCAATACTCAGCTCACACAGGTATACTTCTTAGTATGGTGATAGAGATGATCAGATGTAGCCACTAATTCATCTATGTTGAGAGCCGCGTAGGATACTAGGCCAACTAAGCTGTTGGACCCACGTAGGATACAAGACCAGCTACTCTGTCGGACCCACGTAGGATACATGTACATAGTCAAATACTGCCGGACCCATGTAGGATACAAGAACAGTAGTACTGCCAGACCCACGTAGGATACAAGAACAGTAGTAATCGCCATCAAACCCACAGAGGATTTTAGTACGGTTGTCATCACTGCCGAACCCACAGAGGATTTCAGTGTAGTCGTCTTTGCTGCCAACCCCACAGAGGATTTCAGTGCAGTTGTCATCGTCGTCGCAGTCGCAACCAGCACTGGGGTTCCCGCACACAACATGCTCGATTTCGGGAGGGTCCACTCCACAATCCAATGGTTTTGATACATAAAATGACTTTTAGTCCGGATTTTATGTACCCCAAAGTTCCTTCTAGACAAAAGGAACTCGACGGGACAGATGGCGCATCAATCGGACGCCCGGTCTGAGAGTTATTGGCCTTTTCGTTTTAGGGGCCATGTTGGTTTTTAAGTCAAAACCAACCCGCCCGCACTCCAACTACATCCAAACCTCGATCGGAGTAATCTAAAACGTTCGTCTCACTATGAGGAATCCAAAAAAGCTGAAGACACGTCAATCGGACATTCAGAACTCAAGTTATAAGTGTTTCCGCTCCGAGGGCCCGGTTGATTTCTTGTTCGAACCAACCCGGCCGTACCCAATGTTCTTCTAATCCTTGAGTGTAATATACCGAAACGCCCGTTGTTATCCAAGGATCGTATTGCAATAGACGGTGCATTGATCGGAGGGTCGTATCCCATGTTACGGGAATTTAAACGAACTTGTATGGTTTTACGGGGTTTTGGGCCCGGTCCGACCCGACCCAAGACCCCCTAGGTTGGCCCGAACGGGGTGGAGCCGACCCGCGACCGGGTCCGGCCCATTAGGGAGCGGCCTGGCCCAGGGGGAACGACACGGCCCGGCCGGGGCGGCGAGGCGCGGGCCGGGCGGGGCGCCCCGGCACTGGTCGAGCAGACATGTAAAGGGGGGGGGGGGGGGGGGGGCGCAACCCCCTTGATTGAAGAAACGACCCCCACAAGGGGGGCTCGCCTCTTGGCCAGTTGGGGGGTACGACCCCCAATTCTTCTGAAATAGCCAGTCGGTGTTGCCGCTGCCGGATCCTGCGGTCACGTCCCTCTGAAGTGCCGGTGGCCGGTGGTTCCGACCGCCCCTCCTTGAACCACCCTGGCCCCACTCTGGTCGTGACCTCTTTGTGGTTCTCCGGTGCGGCGTGACGGTGCCGCACCCCTTCGTAGTGGCCCGACTCCAGCCACGTCTTCGTTCGGCCTCAACGGCATGGCGCGACGGTGCCATGCTTCCTCATCGTGTTCCTCCTTGATTCCGCGTGGTGTCATTGCACCGCGCCACCTTCGTTTGAGCCGCAACGAATTCGACAACAAAGGGGGAGGAGGGTCGGCCGTGTTCGTGCAGTCCGACCTCCTCCCATTATAATGATAACAGGAGGCCCAAAATAAAATATCTTCGTCAAGCTAGCACAAATTTTATTCCTTAAATTTGAACTCAAACCCCTACTTCGATGAAGTCGTTGAACGGGGATAGTTTCAAAAAAAGGACGTCACGGAAGACGGCGTCACGGAAGATGGCGTCGCGGAAGACGGCGTCTCGGAAGACGGTGTCGCGGATCGAGGCTCCGTAAGGGTCTTCGGAGTTCTCCCGATGAAGTATGTGTCGTGTCTTCATTATTCGAAGAAGGCGTCTCTCACTGGCTGCGAAGAGGGATGAAGACGGTACGACAATCTCCCCTTGCGGTGATGGAGTCCTTCGTCATAGACTCGGCGTTCTTCGCGAAGAAGACAAAGTTCTTCAAGATCGTGATAGTTCTTTCCTTATTTTTACACAACGAAACAGCCATAATAAAATAATTCTTTGCCTTATTTTTTACTCATGCCAACCCTTTTTTGAAATTCAAAAGATCACATTCAATTAATTGACTTAATTGAAGAGGGTTTAATAATCCAATTAAATTCGAGAGTTGACATGTCATTAATTTTGGGGAAGCGGGTGTGTTACACAAATAAATGCACGAGGGAGGTTATAAGGTATTTGAAGGGTTGGGGCTTGTGTGGGCCCCACTTCACTAATATCATACCAATTGGAGTTATAATTTAGTGGGGCCCACTCAAACATCAATGCATAGGTTAAAACTACTTATAATAGAAAATAAAAATTGTAGCACAAATTTTTATTTCATTCTTTAGTTAACCCATTTATTTAATAACCTCACCCGAGCAAACGCAACACCAGAAAAGGTGTCCCTAAGCAATTTCTGACATTTTGGTTTCATCGGTTCCCTTAGATTTTGATTCTGAGTACCGGTTCAAAAGGTACGAAAACGCGCTCGTTCGTTCACTGAACGTACTTGAGCTTAACTTTGGAAATTGATTCCGGACACTTCGGGCCTCGGAATCAGGTGCCGTCAGAAACTGAGTACTCGTAAAATCCCAAAGAAATTTAAGAAAAAAATGTCCCTTGAATTTTATGGGTCTTTACATTAATGTCATGTTAGGATTACATTATAATTTTTCAAAAATAGGAAAATATAATTAAACTACAAACATGACGTGTTCCTATTGGTGAGTTAGTCTTCAGGATCTCACCTACATAAGATAACCATGTGTTAATTTTATGAGAATATGACTCAGTGATTTCCCCCAATCCCTGGATGGTCTCATATAATTAATTTCCATCCCGATTGATATATCTAGACTATATGACATAAATTTATGTGAAATTTCATAGTATATTTATGTTCTTATTCAAGGCTATGAATTACTATATCCATTTGATATAACAATTAAACTATAGATATTATCATTAATATTATGGAAATAGAAGTATCAAAAATATTTTGGAATGTTAAACACCATTATATTTCAAAATTTATATGTAAGGTTAATTAAGTTACATATATGATTTGGGTCTATGGAACCCTCTTACTACACTGTTATATGAACTTGTTCTAACTCCAAACAAGTCTAAACCCGCTAACTCCCACAAGTGAATTGTTCTTCCACTAATATTTGGATTTTAGGGGGTTTTCAAAGTTATCCAATATAGATACTCTATTATATATGAATTCTCCTCTCTGAGTAAAATAGATTATTATATGTAACTTATGATGTATGTGTTTTTACTTATAGAGTAGCCCATGATCATCAACTAGCACAACAATTCTTGTGTTATCATAATCAACTATAACTGGTTCTACATTATTAGAGACCAAAAAATAGTTTGGAAAAAATGTGTATCTATACTAACTCTTTAGCTAAAAAATACAATATATACTATTATTATATTATAAGATCTATAATCAAAGGATACATTAAAATTCTCAATCTCAGTTCACCACCATTTTGGAGAATGGAATAGCTAAACACTGATATCTGATTACAATGATATGTTTCAAACATAACATCATTATTTCCTCTCACTATTAGTTCCTAGTATCTTCTATATATGAGAATTATATCAATTTTATGTCATATATACTTCAAAATATTAATTACTACTAATCAATGAAGCTCTAATATATTATCATTTTTCTACCCACTATGATTATTGAAAAAGAAAATAACATTCCGATTATAAATCATGGAATACTTGATCAATCAAACTACTAATGAATATTATATAATAGAAATTAATTAATTCTTCTTCACTATTTCTGGACACAATTACTTATAATGATTAATACCTGGTGAAATTGAAAACAACCCAATATTATATTTTACAATATTATTACTTTTTACTACCATGCAAATATATATACTTTAACTTATACTTGGAATCCTCTACTATTTATCTAGATAGATCTCGATACTTACTGTGTTTGATTCTTAAACTAATAATTTCGTATTCAAGCCTTGGTTTAACCATTTTCTAACTGATGGTAACACTTTGACATTAATTTCAATAATTAATAACTTATTATCATTTCAAATAAAGAAAATGATGGCATTTCAACTAACAATATTATAGAAAAATGGATTCCTTCTGTTCTAGAATTAATTAAAATTCCAATATGTCCTCATCAAAATTTTGGTTTTAGGAGCACCATTACAACATAAACAGATAAATGGATCTTTTTTATCCAATATAATTCACTGTAGCTCTTTCCACTAAAAAACCCTTTCGGTGGAGTCATATAGCAATATTTAAAACCCCATTTATAAATGTTTTTTTGAAATCAATTATATAAATTTCATTATTATATAAGGAATATTTTTCAGTTAATATTTAACATATTTCAACATTTCTACCAGCGAGATGATTTTTTCATGACAATCCCTTTTGATTACTTAAATCCCTTCTCTTAAAATAATACACTATAGGTAATCAAATTACCATCCATTTCATTATTCTTTATAAATATCCTAACTAATATATTTTTCATTCACTAGATGGTCTACAAAAATCAAAACATGATTTACATAAATGGTCTCCATCTTAGAATTCAAAGAATGAAGACATTTAGAAGATTCCTTTATTTTAACTAAATCCGTGTATATTAGATTTTCATCATACAAAATGATTATTGTGTAACCTCACATGGTGATAAGAATCCCATATCACAATAGTTAACAAAACACATGAAATGACCTCGACTGTCCTTATTTTTATTGAAAACATTCATCTCCCACTTTTTATTTTCAAGAACGATTTCATTCCAAATCTCATGTATTTGGATCTAAACCTTATTTATGTTGATATTTATCCCACTATTACCATTGGAAATGTGATCCCTTTCTAGAAATATATATATTTCAACAATAAATTTTATGTCAAAATTGTTATATATGAAATGTCCTTTGGTATCATTAGTATATCGTATAATGATGTACATAATTGTTCACGATAATAATTTTATACAATGTATTGTTTTAGAAAAACATTTCATACACATACACATATGTGTGAGAGAATACGTTTCATGATATGAACTAGAATTAAAAACCACAATGAATTTTGCTTCGGTGAATTGTTGATTAATGTACCAACTCCTTGAAATCATAACCCAGATTACCTCTATAATTTTCCACTAATGTTGAAAAATTCTAGCTATCCTACTTATTTGACACTATATTTTTTTTGAAACATCAATCTTATAATAAAGCCATTTTTATTGGGCGAACCCTCAACTAGAGATAGAAAAACATAATTAAACTATCTTTCTTCAAAATTATGTGATATAAGGCATCGTGGATTAATATTAATTTTTTTTATTTTACGATCAATATAAAATTTTAATATTTATTATTTCAATGTTATGTGATCATGATCAAAACTGAAAAATGCATTAATATAATCTATAATCAAATATGTATGCATTATTGGTTTTTTAATTTATGTCTTCCCCCAATCAAAGAAATCATAAAATAATAAACAATAAATATATAATTTTGAATCCCGATAGTTGTTGAACATTTGGTATTCTATGATCCCATTATACTCCATGGATCATCATTGAATTATAGTGTATAATACATTAGTTTGGGGATGAAACTTGTTAAATATTGCACCCTATTCTATTATTTTACGTATCATCTAGGATACAACCTCGCCTTAGTATGGTCCACGTATTATAATATCATTATCCTAATATAATTATACTCATAGATAGAATAGAGGGTCTCTCAATGAAAAAAAAACATATAGAATAACATGAATATACTTTGAGTTACTTATATATAATAAATTTCATAGGTCGATTCACATAAAATTAATATAAATTAAATTATTAAATTCGTCATAAACAGTAGTAATAAATATTTAAATATAAATAATGCTAGAAACAATTGGTTGGTTAATGCTCATTGAAATTCGATATGTCAAATAAAGGCAAGATAAAAAAACTCATATATTTTTTGTCTCTGGATGTTAAATGAATTAAATAATGTTTTTAGAACCAAATATTTTATCCAATTTTTATTGAAATTATTATAAATTTATTACAAAATATAAATTAATTTTTTATTAAAAATATAAATATTTTATAGTCTAATGATTAAAATTATAATTATTAAGGCTTAAAAAAATTCCATGGGTTCAGAAACCCATATAAGGAATTTTATAATTTTGTCTGACCCTTCCCATTACTATTAAAGGCCATCAAAACTCAAGCTAAGTATTTCAGATTTAGGTAGACCCATAGAGGGTGATTTTGGGTTTGGAAGACCCACAATAGGGAATGTCGAGTTTCTAACTTACAATAAGAGGCTACACATGGGGGAATAGACCATGGAAGTGGCCTTTGTAAGGGGTCTTCATGGGATAGGGTGTTGGTTAATTGAATGCGAATTATGGGATTTTGGCATTATGGGTGGACAAATTTGATGTCATGTACATGAATACTACCTAGGTAATTTTTAAAAGGGGCTATCACAAATGTTTTGGTACGTTTTAATAGTGGAATTGGTGTGGTGGCTTGATATGATTATTGTGGCTGTAAAAGTGATAATGTGTAGGAGGAAAAAATTTCCTTGAGACTATATATTAGAGAAGGCTGAAAAAGGGGAGGCAGCTGAAGGAGGTCCATCCTATGACAATGGTTGGGTGGACCTTCCCAGAGGATTACCAACTTGGGGATGAACCCCATTAAATTATTTAAAAGAAATTATTTTCTATAAAATATATAATCATTCTATTGGAAGATGAACCCCAACCTCTTCATTTAAACTTGTTTATTTTTTAATTATCATTCTGTTGAAATGGGGTAAAAACTAACATTTTAAATTTTTTCCTTGAAAATTTTTCAATAGATTCGTATTGTAATGATTGTTTTATAATTACCCAACAATGTCGAAAAAGTACACACCATATAGAATGGTTATATCCAATTCATTCTCTCTAGGTCATGGCTAGAATACTGAGCATTCCAATGAATCCATTTCACCCACCATGTCTATGATGAAATTAAATTATATTTGAATATATGAAGATAAAAATTTATAAAATAATAAAATATTTTGAATCCAAAAATAAATTTTTTTCATGTAATTACATGGAATAATGATATTTTATAGATATTTGGTTGAATCTATTGTGAATAAAATGTATCCCTACTATTAAATTTATATGGGAAAATGTTTTTCTCATACTTTTAAAATCGTGTGTCATATTAGATAATAATTTCTAGTGATGGAGCATACTGTAGTAGTTTTTGGGTTATAGATATTTTATTTTTAATCACCATCGTGATGTAGCATCATAGTTTATGGTAATCATATCATTGTTAAAGGTTTAGGGATCTGGTATTATTTTAATTAATGAAAAAATATAAATTATCTTTTACCTCAATCACATGGATGGTTTGTTAAACAAATAATGATCATCATCATTCATTGCATGAATGATCCTTGGTTGAACCCATCAAGATAATCGACTAATGCTTCATGAGTACGTGAGAATTATGATCGTCGAATTATGGGTTCTAGTGCTGACTTTTAACAAATCATTCAATATCTCAATAATCACATTGATATCATTCATTCATTCTTTGATAGCGAATAAATAAAAATTCTTGGGAATGGGTATTTCCCTCTTTAAAATGTGATAATGAGGATAAAGGATGATTCAAAATCATGGGAATTAATTGCCTCCTAGAAATTAACTACAATTTGGTTATATAGTTGGAATTAAAGCCCTTTAAATGATTCAGGGCCTTAGAAAATATAATTCCCAATAAATAATCAATAAATGATGTGGTATGATGAACTAAATTCAATAAAAATATCATTTATATTTCTCATATTCATTTATTATATTATAAATATACTTAATTATAAAATAGATATATTAACCATACTTATTGTAATCGCAAATATTAAACAATCATATTAATATATTTTAATATTTTTTCCATCTATTCTCATAATTTCGTATTAGTACCTTTTATAAATAAATTAGATTCTGACTATTCAATGTGGAAATAATATAGAATTTATTTATTCATTGTTTATTATTTAATCAAATACATATGTGAGAACCCAGAGTGGATCACACCATGTCTTATGCAACTATTCATCAGAGTGGGGAATTATTTTGAATGTTTTATGAGTGTGGCCCTCTACAACCGTATCGTAATAGAAGCTATTAAAAATAATATACATGGAATGGATTCAAGAAAACCATAAAGGCCCCAAAATACATATGTAAAATCCATAGAAACTACATACATCCCTACAACCACAGATTGTGTAATTTAATCTATTAATCTCATGACATATCATACACCATGATGCACACCTTTTGGAATAATCCACTATTCCTTTTATATTAATTAACCCAATTGGATTATCTTTCCTTATTCTACCATGGTCATGTATATAGTAATGGTACCACCATTCCAATCTAATAGGATCAAAATATCTCTTTTTTTTTGTAAGAGAATGATTTTATCTTGAGGAATTAATTAATGCCATACTAGCAATGGAAATTCCAAATAGAGGGTCGGTCCTCATGAAATCATTTACTCCAGATCCTCAAGTGAAAATATTGTGTGATGATGTCTCAGGGAATTTGAATCCCCAACACCTCATGTCGACACTTCATCTATGTGAGGTTTGCCTGATAAATCTTGAAGAAGGGAAATTTCTTCAACTGTTACATTCATAGTATCTATAGGTTCCCATTATAGCCGAGGAACTGATATATCCTTTTATATGACAGTTAATAGTTTGAAACTACCCAAAATATAGTTAATATATAAATGTATGAATAATATTATGGTAATGAAAAACATGTATATGCAAAAATTATGTTGATGGATTAGTAATAAATGAGGAAATTCTATTTGGGGTCTAGGGAACCCTCTAATAAAAACCTCAACATTTGTATGTTAAATGAATATATTTTCATTTAGGTCATATTTTATGGTGTTTAGTGATTTTTTTTATTTATGGTAATACTATGGGATTTGAATTGCAATATAAGGATTTTGTTAATGATTGATGTATATATGATTTTATATGTGGTTAATGTATGTGGTATAGATACTATCATGTGTAAATATGTTTAAGAGTTTCATTAGTTCAAAAGCATAAATATCCCATTTTTAGGTTTTAAGTAATGGTATTTTTAGCTTATTTGAATCATTGACAATGTTTTACGTTGAAAAAAACAATTGATGATTAAAACTCCTTTTAGGTTGGAATATGAGTATCTATTATGTTATTTAAGGTATATTTGATTGTGGTATATAAATAATGTAGATAATTAAAAAGTGATTCATTGACAATGTTATATTTTAGAAATATTTATGGTCAGGATAAGGATTTCATTTCATGTTTGTATTTAAATATTATTCTATATATATTGGATAATTTAAATACAAAATAATTTTATAATGTTATTTATCATGATGATTAAAGATATTTTTTGGATTCATAATATGGTAGTTGTATAAGATACCATTTGGATTATTATTTTCAATAGCATGAATTAATTTTTGATAATATTGAATTTAAATCATTATGGATATATGTTATATGGTATTAGATAATTCTTTATGGTAAATAAAATATTTAATGTAAATGTTATGGTGGATAATTTGGATTTAGTTGTATTTATTTGATAAATATTCTTAGTTTTATGTTTCATGTTGTTTGGTAATTTTTGATGTAAAAAGTACTATTCCATTATTTGTGGGATTATAAATTATAGATATCCTATATATTTTTTTAACCATTTTAGTTTCTTTAAATATATAATGGTTGTAAGAATATATATATGATCTTTTTTGATTATGAGATTTGGAAGATATTTCTTGTTGAGCATCAGATATGAAAAATTCATCCAGAATAATAACTTTTTCTGTAAAAATATGAAATATTTATAAAAAAATATTAATTGATTAAATTTCACTTTTCATGTAATTATATTTCACCATGAACATCTTATAAATAGAAAATTAAATCCTTTTCCTTATTAATATATTCATGAATTAAAAATGTTATCTATTTACATTCCTTTTCGGTAAATTAATGGCCTATTCACCACTCACTAATTTGGGGTTAGGTGGTCATTAAATTTATCCTGATCATATTATATATCTTTTTTATTAGACCCTAGATGTTAGTATTCTCTTCCATACAAATAGTTTTACTTCCCAACAATGTTCTCTTTATCGAGAATCCCTTTTACAATATATTTTAGGTTACATTTATATTTATCATTATTTTTAGAAAAATAAAAGTTATATTATCCCCCTATATGATTTATGTTTTCAAAAGTGGTAAAACATTTTTTTGAGGTAGTGTTTTGAGGGAGATATTTATTAATGTGGGTATTATGTAATATCATGATATTTTAAATGAATAAAATAGTTCGATAAAATATATAACACCGAACACCAAGTTTATATGAACCTGAATATACTATTCATATATTATTATTTAATGATATTTTCATTTCCAAGATGATTAATTGGATGTTATATATTATATTTTTTGAAGTATTTTATATATTGAAAATTCCTATTTAACAGAAATTCATTTTTTAATTCATAGGAAATAAGAACAAAATAATCTGTACTTTTATCTTAATCTTCATAAATATGTTTTCTTCCAAAAAAAATTATTTTTTTTTTGGAAAAATTATAATTAATATATATAACTTCTACCAATTATATTTTATAAAAATAAAATGATTTTTGATATTATCATTTCAAAATAATCTTAAGGTGAAATTCTTTTACTTTTCAGAAAAGGTATAATTTTTAGTGAATAATGATAATAATGACTTATATTGGAACTTGTATTTTTCAACAATTTATAAAGTCATTTAAAAACTTATTTACAAAAATTATATATATTATATTATTAATATTTCGAATAATTTCACTGAAATATATTTTATTATTTAATTTTGAATGAAATTTATTATATATATAAGAAGCTTCCATTTTGAGAAAATTAAATTAAATTCATTTCATTTTGATTTTTATTTTACTATTTATAATAATTAAAATATAAAAAAAATAGATTCAGTATTTGGAATTATTTTGTACAAATTTAAAAAACGAATCTTTTATTATTGATCATAATTAATAATTACCATAGTAAATAATGTTCACCAAGCTAAATATAATCTGGTAATTAATCTTAAAAAATATGATAACGACTAGAAAATATCACTACACATGCATTAATTTCATTTCACAAACCAATTTTAAAAATATCATGCATTATTCCAATATATATGATTTTTTCCCCAAATGGATACGATTTTGGCCTATTTATTATTTTTTATAATGAAATGTCAAAAATGTTATTATCTTGATTGTATTACCAATTATATTTTGGCATAATAATAAATAGAAAAAAAAATTAGCTATAAATATTTATTTTAATTAAAAATAAAATTCATAACAATGTAATTTATTTATATTTTTTAGTGATTAAATAATTAATTTAAAAAATCAGGAAAAATTGACACAATATTTTTCAATTAATAGAAATGTTAAATGACTAATATTTTAAAATAAAAAGTGATATTATTTTAATAAATTAATGACTTCCACACAATATATAGATCTAAATATGTATTTAGTGAATTTGTAATTTATTCTATTAGAACCCCCTTTACATGGATGCATTTGATGACATATTAAATGAATAGTATAAAAATGCATTCATAGTATTTTATAAGAAATAATATTTTATTAACTTATTTTAAATTCAAAAATATATTAAAATTTCAAAAAGGAAAGGCATATGGAGGAAAAAATATTCATGGACACTTTATGGAAATTTGTATGTTATATGGTAACATTCATGACCCTTAATGGGTTGAAATGTTTAATATTGTGGTAATTGTCAAAAGGGTTAACAGTGGTAAAAACTAAATGATAATGGTCAACATATAAAAAAATATATTTTATTTTATTTTATGAAGTCATTCTAACTCATTATAATATTATATTATAATTTTTTTTTAATTTTGAACCATTTTTATAGGTAAAATAACTTTTATAAATTTGATAAATAAAAAAATTCCAAGAATAACCCTCCCCTCATATATAAAATGAAACCCATTGCCATTTTTTCCACAACATCGAGCCATCTAGATGGGACATACCATCAAAATTATCATCTAAATTTTTTTATCCTCATTATATTGTTTTTTTCAATCAAAATTCATCAACCATATGATCTTTTAGATGATATTTAAAGGAGATCATTCAATGAAAAGGCAATCACCTTAACTAATCACATTGATTTTTTAATTCATTTATATCATCTTAATATGAGATATTTACCATAAAATAATAACTTTAGTATTAGTATTATATATAAATAGTATTTTAATTATGAACCCATTATTATAAACCTTTAGTTCCATCAAACGTGATGTGAATGTGTCCTTAATAAATATGTACATCATTCCATCATCACATATTTCCGTAATTCTTTTTTATTAATTTTCATTTATGGATTGGTATTATTATTTTTTTAATGGATATATATGATATTATTTCAATAACTATTAAATTTCAATTATAATAAAATATCTATCCATATTACCTTCTAATTCATAGGAAAATGAAAATACTTCTCATGCCTACATGTGAACTACCACCTCCACCAAATGATGTGATTTATTTTTGATTTGTATTATAAATCGTTGGTAATAATGTTAAATTTAATGAATATGTTATATAAATGAAAAAAATATTTACATTTATTACGGAATGATTATTTTTCATTCTTTTGTACTGCCCTTCAAAAAGTGAAAACAATGTTCATGAGTACATATGGTCTACTGTATACCTAAATGACATAAATCATTTTTATATCTATTACATTAATATATGATATTATATATTAATATTATATATACATATATTATATTTATTTAGTCAATCATACTCTAGTGAGGATGAAAATGCGATCATTGTAATTGGACAAAAAGAGTCAAACCGAAACATACTTGGAAGTGGAGGTAGTTATCACACTTAATTATGTTTTTAATAAATATTTAGTAATAAAGATGTGATAAATGGTTTCAGGTAAATCATAAATTGTAGGATATATTTTTTACAGTTATTTAATATATTTATAATATATTTATATTTTTCATACGGGTGGTCTGAAAACATAGGATGTAAGTCAAACCTAGGGTAAGGGTTACACATCTAAAATTTAATTCTATTAATCATATTTCATATTCAACACATATATATTTTGTTTGCGGTATATAATAACATTTCATATGTAGTATCATCATTATTGTATATTCATTGTATTTAATTATTATTTTGAGCTTAATATTTATTGAGAATTGTGATTGAAATTTTACCAATTAATTTATGGTTAATTTCACAGTGTCAAAATTATTCTCCGTTGTTTATATTTATGTAACTATTTTTGGAATTATAATAATTTTCTATAATAAATTTGATATTTTTATTTCTCCTAAAATATAATTATTAAAACAATTATTTTTATTTCATGTTTCCTCTTTATGGTAATCATGAGTCCAAAAGAATGAGTTTTAATGTATACAATCTTTGTTTTTCTACTTGGTAAACATTCTTTTCATCCCATAAACATATTTTCATGAAATTATTTTTTGGCCTTTTTTAAAATTCTAAAATAATTTATCAAATACATTTTCCTCTTATTTCACTGCGAAAAATGGGGTTAAATTATTTCTTCAATGATTATCCTAATGACAAACTTTTAAGTTTACATACCAAAGTGTCGATGATTTTTTTTACTTATACAGGATAAAAAAATAACCCCCATCATTTGTGATTAATGATATTATTATTCCTTTATATGGTTAAAATGATTTTTCAATGATTCTTTTTTAACTATTTTTCAAAAAATTAAATAATTTTTTGAAATTGTTTTTCTAAATATTAATGTTTTTTCCTCAATAATGTATTTAATTATATTTTTATTGTATTTATTCTCATCAATGTATAACCCCAATATAACAAATAAAATCCCATAGTGTAATATTATCCTTATTAATTCTCTTGATGTCTTATGATTACTATTTATAGGTATTTATTAAAATTTATTATGCATTATTTTCATCCAATATGACTATATTTATTAGGTATTGAATTTTTATTGTCCTCTATCTTATAATGAATGTGTTGGACTTATTATATGATGTGAGGGGCCCTATATTTCCCCTTGGTGCATCAATAGTTTGTATGATAAAAACTTGTTGAGGTATTTGGCCAAGACTATGCCCTTATATGTTAGCTTTCCTATCATGATTCCTCAATGATATGTTTTGGTTGTCTGAAAGTATATATTCCATAATTGTGAGAGTATTTATGATTATCAATGTGATTATTTCCACAATTACCCGTTTATAAAATTCACGATCAGGTAATTAGTTATATGTAAATATATGAAAATCAATTATCCGTACAGTTTTGTTCTTCTTGATGATGTATTACTTAATTAAAAATTGTATTTACTTATTAACATTTAAATATTAATTATCCTTTATTTAATATATGATATATTTTAATTTTCATAACCCTTATTAATAATATCAATACACACTTATTTGATAACTTTTCCCCTAGATGTCGTGTTGTATAATAGTATTGATATGCAAGGATATTATAGGGAGAATAAATATGGTCTCAAATAAAATAATGGATATTTTGTTTTTCTAAAATTTATTATTAGATTGAATTATATATTGGGTTAATCCATGAAACTAAAATATTTGGTCATTTACATTAAGATACATTGTATCTAGTGAAAATATAATAAATTAACAACAAGCTCAAGACTACTCGTCTTAGTGTCCTTATAATTATGGAAAAAATAAATGGTGGACCAATTAACCAATGTTTTCCAATTTTTTTTAAATATATATTACAAATTCATTGATTCAGTTTCAATAATATATATACAGATTATTTAATATATATTCATAAAAATTGAACAAAATATTTTTTTTAAACATATTTTTTATGAATAAAAATGAAATACTAGTAATGTAATTTATATTGATAATTATTATGGAATTATTTATATAATATTTTACAAACTGAATATTAATTTATCATTATTCTAAAGTTAAAAATTTATGTGACATTTAAATAACTTTAATTAACGAAATTATGTGTTTTTTTTTAAAAAAGTAATCATTTCTCATAGTTCACACAAATATTAATATCTTCAGAAGAAAATCAAAAATTCATCCTAAAACTATTAAGAAATGTTTATATAAAAAATGATTTTATATTTTTTAAATAATTAATATCATTATTAATAAATGCTTATAATCTATAAACAAAACATTAAAAAAATGAATGAAAAATTTTTTTATATGAAAGTTGACTCTAATGAAAAATAACTACTATTTTCATGCATTAATTAATAAATTTTAATAATTTAAAACGTTTATTGTTATACTTATCCATGTTGTTATTACTGTTCATACATATCGACCAAAGAAATGTGTTTTAGCTTCAATATTGTGATAATATTATTTTTTGGGTATTCTACATGTTTTTCATTACGCCACATGCCATAAAACGTAGTGTTTATTTTGTAGGAAAATATAAACATAAAAACTAAGGATTTTCATTTTCCTCTCATTATAGAAATTTGATCCTAAACATATTCACTCTTCATATCTTTATATAATATAACATCATAATGATGTAAACTCGTGAATTTGTAATGATCATTAAATTATCACTTTTGTTATAAAAACATTATTTTCATTTACCTCAATAAATCTTATACTTAGAATGGAGATTATAAAAAATTATGCATGGTTGATTAGTGATAAATTACATATAATAATAGATAAAGTATTATAAAATCTTCAGAAGAAATATGAATTTATTTACAATTTGGGTTAAAAATAAAATAAAATTTACTAACATGATTTCCATGCATTAAATAAAAATGATTTTAACCTTTTATATGAAAAATACCGATCACGATGAAATTATAATTCCAAAAGAAGTAATCTAATGTTTTAATTTTCCATAAGTAGAAAATATATTATCATATATAGAACTAAATGGCTATGATATAATGAAAAAATATCTAATATGATAAAACATCTATAAACATTTATCCCCATCCAACATTTCACAAAATTATATTCTAATAATAAAATATTAATATGACTTAATCAAACATTCAAAAACATCATTCTTCCATGATATACAATAAAAAATGTTGAATATATCAAAAACTATCAACATTACATATAATATAATAATATGAAATTTAATCTAAAATACATCGAAAAATATATTCAAAAATATCACATTGTCAAAAAATCAAATTTCCATGTGATTAAAGCATTATCAATTGGATGGAGATATTTAATTTTAAAAAATTTCATTTTAGTATATATTATGATAATAATATTTTAATTATTTTAACTTAATCCTCGTACAAAACAAATATTAATATATTCTTCTACATCACACTCATATATTATCAAATTGAATCACAATTATCTGGATTTAAAATTAGTGGATGTTACCTTAAACATTAAGGTTCATAATATGATTTACTATTATCTAATTAATATCCGTTGATATTCCATCTATGGATACAATGTTTCCTTAAAATCAATCTTTATGAAATCAACATTGACACATATTAAATTTCTCACAATGCACATTTTCATTAAATTTGATATAATTATTCAACAGTGATTGTCATAAAAATCATACTCCTTATTATATTTTGAGATATGATTATTAAATACAAGTACATGATTATCAAGGTATTGACTGACTCATATGGAATTGGTATTTATATTTTGAATATCATTCAACAGTTAAAGCATTGAATAATAATATATTCTTTCATTCCTTTTCAATTATAAGCATTATACTATTTTTCTCCAAACATTTAAAAAATCACATTCCATTTAACTATATACCCAATTCATTCCTCCCTCATGATTGACACATGAAACATTAAATCATTTTACTTACCTATCCATTATCAGATGAATGTTAATGAGATTCAATTTTTCTCTTATTGTTATAAAAAATTATTATGATCATTTTTTTCTTAAATTGAGATTTTTTTCTTAGAAAACTCATGATACCATCCAAAAAATATTCAATACTTTTTAGTTTATCCACATGAAAAAGGATATCACTCACATAATGAGTCACATTTCTTTCTATTTAAATGATCTACCATTGTCTAATACCGACTATATTAACATTCTGAAAAATATAATCCCTATATTGGCCTTGGGTGTTAATTCCCTTGCGTCATATAGACAACATCCCTAAACATTATTACTCACACAGTTTTTCAAAATTCATCTAGAATATTTTCCAATGAAAAGAAGAATACAAGTAAGTCTTACAAATTCACTTTTGGGACTTTCATAACGCCCATGTTAACTTTGTTATTCTAAAATATATCTCCCAAGGGACCTACTGCACTTTATCTGATACCAAATACAAAACTCTAATTCCATTAACCAAGATATGTTGCACAGTAATTCATTGGTACATGATAGTAGGGATAAAAAAACCCATGATAGATTAATATTTAAATCATATAAAACCAGATATATATAATAAAATTTTATTTTATTCAAAATTTAAAAATATAGCATGAAAAAAATATTGAATTATTTAATATATACCAAATATTTATTCTTATTATCCAATAGAAACGATAGAAAGGGTAAGCTCCTAATCATTGAATGTTTTATGTTTGGGGGAATCAATCATGAATAAAATTATTATTACCAACATGTAATAGTTGATAACAAAAACAATAGAAATTCAATGAACAACATTATTTCAATGAACTTGTATAGATAATAAAAATATAAAAGTATTAAGGGTAATGAAAACTAAATTCCCAATAATTTAAATTAATATATTTAAAAATTTATGAAAATTACATAAAGGAATAAAAAATTCTAACATATAATCTAATAACCATGGCCTCTTAACCATGAAATATTTCTAAATAAATGAGTATGTTGATACCACATACCAATCATTGTTGGCACATTATTTCTATAATGAGACATGATGATGCATCATGAATCTATCTATAACCAGAATCCATCGAGTCCATTCTATTAATATTATGTACTCATATATTTCAGGATCTAAAAAATTAATTCTCACAATTACATATTTTTAGAAAAATATCCATTAAGAATCATGTTTATTGAACATTAATATTTCTGAAGAAATTGAAATAACTATATATTATGGTTACATCATATAGTGTCATATATAAGAGATATATATGGATGATAATTCATAAATTTAAAAGAAATGATAAGAAATTTCATCTATTATATTTAATATATGTACATGTAGGAGAAAAATAAAGAAAAATAAATAATGTATAGTGATAAAGAATGTTATCTTTTTAAAGTGAATGGTCAAAAAAGAAGAATAATCCATTATCAATAAATAATTATTTAATTCCAATATTTCATTATAAATTATGTTTTTAAATAGAAAATTTCAATTATAAAATAAAATAGATTATATAAAATTAAATAAGTAACATGAATTTTTTTAAGAATATAGCTATAAATAACTTTTCAACGTTCAATTCATCCAACTAATAAAACAATCTATTTTTCAATTGATAAAAAATTAAAATTTAATTACAAAACTTCACAATGAAAATTTTCTTGAATATTAACCTTGAAACCTGAATATTATGTTTCAAAAAATGGAATTTTCATGGCAATAGAAAATTCTATCGATGTATTAATCCTTAAAATAATGGTTCCTTTAACAATTTTGTAATATGTCCCAAAATACAATTTTTAGAAAAAGGATAAAATCATTCATTTTAATAAATTATAATTGAATTAAACTATATACTATGTTGAGTATAAATAATATCATTATTTTCTATAATAAATTTTTAAAAACACTTAATATAACCATGCCATATATAAAAATAGGTTTTAAGGTAAACAATAAAATAAATATTCTAGTAATAGGATGGCTGTTACATATAAATCATTTGATAATTAAATATCTTAAAATTATTTACATTTACCATACAATTATTTATTATAAATATAATCATATTGGAGGTAAAATATTATTATTAGGTTGATTAAGACAATATAAATTACATTAAATAATATTAACATAAATATTCATGAAATAAAATTTGATTGCAATAGAAATGACTTATGGACATAATAACTATTCAATCCTACCCTATTGAAATGTAAACATGAAATTAGACTTTAAATACCATATATATATTTGAAGGATTGATTTATTATATAACATGTGGATTATATAAACAATAAAAAGGAAATTTGATTAACAATATTGATAAGTCTCACTAACGTGGAAATGAAATAAAAATTTCATTACCTTGGATCTACTCTTTGTCCTACATGTTTAATACTATTCAATGCTGAATAATAAAAAAAACATACTTACAAAACTTTTTAATATATATTATATTGTTAAATATTTTTTATAATCATTCATAATAAATTCATTGAATAAACTTTTTTACTTCAATAACATATGGTTGTTTGGTCATGTTTTATAATGTTATTTCTGTATATTGTAAATTTATAAAGGGGTAATTAAATAGATGTATCATTTAAAAAAATATTTTTTAATTACAATTTTTATTCGTTTTATAAAAATTAATAAAAATCCATGCATAATGGTAATTTAGAAAACAATAACATCACAACATAGAGGTGTTAGTCCACACAAATGAATGATTAATGTTATCATTCTCCAAAAACAGAATGAAAATAAGGTAAATGATATATTTTATTTACTCAATATTAAGTAAGTAAAAAAATAAATAAATATTCAATAATTCCACATTGATATCCATCCATGTAAAAATATGATTAAAAATTCACACTCATGTATAGAGATTGTATACTATGCATCCCCACAAGCGATGTTTTCCGTGTAATACATATGTAAATGAGGTGAATAATGGTTGTCACTCTATTAAAAATTTTATTAAGTATATTGTAGTTAGAAAATTTTCAGAATATAATTTTTATAAAATATTTGATAGATGTATACGTGGAAATAAAAATAATCTACTGAGTTTAGATTTGTATATATTATTCATAAAACAACTTTGGCTAACACATTATTCATTTTTGGATTATCCTTTGATGGTTCCTATGCATCTCGATCATGGGAAAAAAGGTAATAAAGATACTTTTTATGTTCATGGTGAACTTATCCTACTCTATGGGTATAAATATGAGAGAAGAAGTGGTGACCATTTATTAGTGATTAATGGAATAAAATAGAAATACATAATGTTTTAAAATATATTATATATCATAACAATGTCAGTTTGAAAAAAGCACATCAATTTATATTTATTACATTATAATTTATAAATACCATCAATAAATAAAATTAATACAAATTGTGGGATCATTTTAATAATAATATTTAGATTTAACCCTCTGGTTAACCGTTTTTAATCATATCGATTTTAATCTAATTTTTATGCTTTAAAGGTTATATATGTTTTCTTAAGGGGATCAATTTCTCATAAAAATTCCATGGATGGAATTTTTAACAATTTTCAATCGCAATTGTATTTTTTCAATATTTTTTTTATTTTAAAATACCTAAATAAAATCAGGTTTTTTATAAAATATCTTTAATGATTTTTTTGATTAATTCATTTAATATGAATTCAACAATATCACGATACATAATATATTGATATATAAACACATTCTCCATAACATATAAATAATTATTTACAATTGAATTCAATAAATTCACATTCAAACCCAAAATAAAAAATGATTTTTTTTTAAAATCAATTGTATTTAATATTCAGCTACATCCACAAGATATATAATGACACATTATAAGTGTTCAAGGTAAAAATTTAATCACTAATAATTAAAGAAAATTAAATAAAATAAACCATGTTTTAATATTCAGAACAACCTTTAAATATCATTAATAATATATATTTTTATCATAATGAAAATATATTACTCACATAAAAAGAAAATGACTACCAATTTGTATTTATTAGATGATAAAAATAATCTAAAATTCATGATCAATGAAAATGGCACCAAATTGAATAATAATAGACGTATATGTAGATTTAGTAGAATAAATATCACTTAATAAAATAAATTCATTTATTAGTTATATATTGAGAGATTATCAAATAATTTTAACCAAATAAAACTGTTTAAACCATTACTATGATGATAAATTTTTACAATGGTTGCTATTATTTTGGACAAAAATTTAAAATGTATTAATTTTGAAAATTTGATCATTCTGATCCAAAATTTGGAAAAATTCATTTTTTGTTATTCAATTTCTAGATTTTGAAGATTTCAATGTCTATATAAATGTATAAAACACAAAAAAAATTAGTTTGAAATTTTTTTGATGCATTAAAATATATAGATGAATGAAATATAACATTTATTCATTTGGATTAACAAATGAGATGTGTAATAAAATGGATCTTGTGTTTCTTAGAAATTACATTACTAATATAATGGAACATTTAAATAACATTATTTAGTTTAATGAAAATAATTTTTTTTAATTCATAATTTTCACTATTCATTAAAAATCGATAACTATATAAAAGACTTAAAAAATTTGATAAATATTATGAAATCATGATGTAACAAATTACACCAACATTTTAAACTAAAATAAAATATTATGTAGTAATAAATCATATTATTCATACAAAAAATTACTACAAAACCCAATTTTTATGATAAATAATTTTTTATGCTTAACATTGCATTACAATAAAATGAGTACATATTTATTAATAATTGATAAATTAATTAGAATTAAGACAAACACTTATATATATATATATATATTATAACATGATTTTTCATATTCATTCCCACTAACTCAACATCTATGTTATAACATCAATAATAAAATTATATTATTTTTTTGGGTTTTTATGCTCAATGATGCATGTGATACATGATATCAAATATACTTTTATTTTTTTGTAAAATATATAAACTGAAATTTTATGGTTTTAAATATATACCATAGGATTATATGAGGTTAGGAAAATGATTTTAAATAAAAGATGTACTAATGTTTTCCACAATAAAATAGAGAATGTAGTCATTGAGTTCAAACAAAAGGAGGATGGGTCCATTTCTACCAAAAAATTTAATAATCACAAAACAGTAATTGTATTATTATGATTTAATAATTCATCCTATATGAAAAATAATACATATATTTAGTTTCTTAAAATCATGAATCCAAAAGGAATTTTGAATAATGTAATTTGGTATTTATGATAAAATAGTTTTATGTTACCTCATTAGGGAAATGGAAATTGAATATTTCCATTAATATTGTGATTTTTGGAAAAATAAAAAGATATGGACCTTTGTGAATATTAAAATGATCAAATCCTTGGGGGGAATAAAATTAACCTTTTTTACATGCCTCTAATTTGAGAAGAATTGTCAGGAACTGTCCCCCAAGGCCCGTGCCGTGACCACCGCAAGCCCACCATCCATAGGCCAGGGGCCTGTAAGTAGCATCAAAGGCGTAAATCCCTAAAATGTGAAGGCATTGCCCTTAAAAATTGAAAACAAAAACAAAATAGTACAAGCTAGAAGAAAAACACTATGTAAAACTGTATACAAAGAGTACTGAAAGTAGAGGGGCTGGAAAAAAATCCCAATAGGAAAATACAACTACAACTGAAAACAAGCACAACTAAAAAGGACGAAACCACAGAAAGGTGATGAGCTTCTCCAAGATCATCCACCACGGATCCTACCTGATGTGTAGGTATAGATATCCTCCTCAGCACTCCACGTCCGTCAATCTCCTCCGTATACCAAGTTGTCATATGGTCCACATCCAAGTAACGTCCAGTCCTGGTTATCTCAACTTTATTCAGAGATGTCCATCTTATGCAACCAACACAATGAGGTGTAGGAATAGACCAAGTGGGGGTGAGTATAACGATACTCATTAGGGACCCTAAGAACCCCAAGGTCTCACAAAATCCAACAAGGATAAATCACAAAGTATGAAACCAACAGATAACCCCTCATAGGTATATGCCCATAAATATACCTATGTTATCATGTAATCCATCTCAATCATGAGGTAAATACCATAAGTTACTCACTCAGCTCAACCAGGATTTTATTCTAGAGATAGTATCAATTTAAACCCTCATTTACTGCATAACTCCTCCTCTATTGAATACATTGGGCTTGTCGTGTCACACAGAGGCACTTCCACCGATCCTTGGACTGCTAAGGTACTCCTCCTATCAAGTATGGTGGGTCTCACATGTCACACAGAGGGGCTCTCCATTGTGGGTCTGCCACGTCACACAGAGGTGCTCCCCCTCATAGCCTACTAAGGTACTCCTCTTATTGAGTACCATGGGTCTACTACATCAACAAGGTGCTCCCCACTGTGGGTCTTCCGAGAAACCAAGGCTCTCCCCATTGTTCCAGTAGAGTCACTCCTAGTCAAACGGTCATCAGTCATCAGGTCTCAGCCGGCTAATAGGTTCCTACACAAATTCTCTATAGTCTCTGGAATATACGCTCCACAAGATACTGTTCGATGAGCCAAATTCCATGATTTCCCACGAATGAGTATCTTAATGGTCGGCCATGTCATAGGGGTCTCAATGAAACAGACGACACGTCAATCGGAAGCTCGGTGTGTGAGTTAATAGCTTTTTAGTCCCAGTGGACCAGTTTTTTTCGTATACGATCCAACCTGACTATATCGCAACATTACCTGAAACTCTAGTGGGGTATATTCAAAGGTACCTTCATGCTCCATGATAACCAGCACCGCTGATGGTTTTTCAAATAGTCGTCCATTGCAAAAGATATGAAAAAAGAAATTAAAGGGTCAGTAGTGGCCTCGGGTCGAGTCTAACCTAGTCAGACAGACTCGACCCAACCCAATCATGGCCGACCTAGTCTGGGTTGATCCGATCAGACCTGTTGGGTCTGGTCGGGCCCATTGGGCGGGCCAGCCATTTAGTTTCGGCCACACTAGCTTGGCCCCGCCGAGAAGGCCTTGAGGGCAGTTCAGCTCGGGCTCGGGGCCGGTCTGGCTCGGAGCGTCACGAGGGCGTGACCTAGAATGGCTCGACTAGGGAATTGTGAGGGGGCTGGGACACCAGCTCTATAATGGCCCGAACCTCTCCAGCCCATTCCATGTCAAAAAGAAGGCCACGATGTGTTCTGTAGGGTAAAATGGACTTTTCCCACACTTTCATGAATTTTGAAACGACACGCCGTGTGGTTTTAGTACATGCAGTGTACCCCCTTGCCGGGTATACCCCATGTGGATGGCCACATCTTTGCCGTGTGTAGATAATGAGTACACGCCATGTGTCCAACCTACACGCCGTGTAGTCCTTCCCTGTGTATGTGTTACCTTCAAACCATGTGTTGACCCGTCAACGGCCGCGGAACCGTGTTGGAGGCCTCCTGGAGACCGTGTGAAAACGGCCGAGTACATGCCGTGTACCATAAGTACACACCGTGTACTTTTTCTTTTCATGCATATAAAAGGAGGGGTCCCCTCCTTCTTTCAACTCACACCTCTCCTCCCCTCTCCTCTAAGCAGAGCTCTCTCAAGAGACTCAAAGGATCTTTCTTCCATAACTTTTTTGTCCGAGCTCCGATTTACGATCTGTTAGCGGCCACGGGATCATAACGACAAGGAAAAACATCCGAGCTTGGATCCATTGTATTTCCATTGACTTTTCCTCTCCGACTTCCACCCGTGGAGGTTTTTCCGGGACGTCGATGGTATCTTCTAATGTTGATCCGGGGGAGCGTTGTGACCAGAACCTGTTGAGGTAGGGGTTTTACCTTCATCTCTATAATTTGTGCATCATGTGGAGTGGGTATGCTTTTTTTTCATGAGAAATGGTTGAACCTTTAAATAAAGATAATAACTGGTTAAAGAACGGGGATGGGAAGTTTGTGATTGCTGTTACGTTACCTTTTATATCCTGTGATATTTTGTTGTGAAATGAATAGTCTTATGCCAACTGAAAATCACGGCCTTTGGGGACCTTTTCTTGCGCAATTAAATGTAGCCCTATCATTCTAGACCATTTTTATGAGTGGAACTTTGTTGAATGTGGAAATTGGTTAATCACATAAAGTTGGCTGTTTAAATGAAAATCTATAACCCTTGTGTGGTCACCCCGGTTGAACCAAAATGGAATAATGAACATGTGGGTGTTGGCTTGGTTACGTGGCATGTGAAGGGGGTGTTTTGTGGGCTGTTGTGGTTTGGGTGACCAGCGGGGCTACAGTTGACTTGGTTGTGGGAAGGTGTGAATGTTTAATGGTGATGGGAAGTGGGGCTGCGATAAATGGTATTAAAGGTATAATGATGTATGGTGTGGTTATGGTGGTTGGTAGTGGGGCAGCAGGGATGGGTTTAAATGTGAACGGACTTTGGTTGTGATTAATAAATAATAAATGTGGAAGAGTTAATGAATGATGGACCTTGGTAATGAAACGAAAATAATAATCAATGGGTTGGTTGGTTGTTAAAAAGGGTTTTGTTGTGTTGCTTATGTTTTCCGAACATGTTTTGTGGATAGTAGGGATATGTTTTATGAACGATTGAAGTAGTTGGTTGTGGATAGTTGCCCAGTAGTTAAGGAACTAAATAAGCTGATTTCTGCTGAAACGTGAAAACCATATTGGGATTGGGGTTGTTTGTTGTATGCATGCTTCGTGGTAGCAGTGTCGAGGCACGTGCTCGGTTTCTCTGTTTAGAAGCCATAGGTTGGGTTGAGTGGTTTCTATATATATATATATATCTGTGTTTTTAGTGTTTTATCGCACCACACCCATGTTGAGAACTTAGTGTCGAACACTCCCATTTCATGGGAGAGGGTTTTTTCCCATAGTTACTAGCTCCTTCCTGCTCCTTCTCCACTAGGATGTGATGGCTTGAGGTGACCTTACACCCAAGACTCTTCGGGTATGATTTGATTGCGATGATTAGGCCCAAGACTCTTCGGGCAGTCTTATAGGCTATAATGGCTTGAGGCGACCTTACACCTAAGACTCTTCAGGTAGGTTTCTATTTCAGGCCCAGGTGTCTTCGGATGAGAGTTCTGTTACTATTACTATTCCCATTAATCTTCAGGATGAGGCCAAGGTGTCTTCGGGCGGGGATGTGGTTGTAGTTGTGAGGCCCAGGTGTGTGCGGGCGGGATACGTGGTGGTGAGGCCCAGGTGTGTGCGGGCGGGATGTGTGGTTGTGAGGCCTAGGTGTGTGTGGGCGTGATACGTGGTGTTGAGGCCCAGGTGTGTGCGGGCGGGATGTGTGGTTGTAAGTCCCAGGTGTGTGTGGGCGGGTTAAGTGATTATGAGGCCCAGGTGTGTGCGGGCGGGGAGAGTGTGACAGCGTCAGGACCTTCAGGTAACTAATGGGAAATGGTGCAGGGTACCTAATACTCTTGTTCTTATACTACTACTACCTGTTGTGATTGTGATTTGTTGAGTGTGGCTGGTGAGGTTCGGTGGATAGATTCCCTTGTTAGGTTTCTTCTGTTGTTCTCACGGGAAATTAGGATGTCTCCCCACTTGTGCATGAGAGCATTAGGTTTCCCTACTAAGTATACTTGTATGATCACACTACGTTTACATTCAGGTTTCCAGGAGGACTACCAGGGCCGTGCGGGACCCTACTAGTCATATAGTTGGAGTTTTTGCAGTTTTTGTTCTCTTGTTTTCTTTGGTATTGTACTTTTTAGCTTTCTTGTACTTGTACCTTGTTATAAAATTGTTTAAACATGCATGTGGGCTTGGTTTGGGTTTATTTATATACACATGTCCTTTTCTCCCTTTTTGGTGGTTGACACATCTATTTCCCGATCCTAAATAATAAAAAGGGTAATGCCTCCCATATTTGTGAAACTCATACCCCTGGTGCTAGTCTCCAACCCGGGGCCTTCTGGAGGTGGGACTCTGCTGTCATTATCTCCCATTCACCATTGCCAGCTCAGTAGGGGCATCTTTGGTGGCAGGGGGTCGTGACAAAATGGTACCAAAGGTGATGGTTGAAAGATATGTTGGAGTCCGGAGTTAGGAATATTGAGGATTGCATGGGATGGTAGGGCAACAGTGTTAGTTAATCTTGGTGCGTGACATAGGCCATGAAAGACCGGATAGGACACGGGATTTTAGGGCCCCCCTTGATCTGATGTAAGGACTCTAAGCCTACCGAACGACCAAGTGAGACTACATTGATTGCAGGGTAGAGACCCTAGTGAAGGTACATGCATCATCATGATTTGTTTACTCGATTTTGGTGTTCTGGGAAAGAAATTGAAATAAAATGATAATTAAAACGTTGAGAAATTTCGTTACTACTTGGGCTTAGGTGATCCATGTTTACAGTATAGCTATGGCACCTGGACGTCATCCCCGGGAGGCTCAGAAGGCCGAGGCCCAGCAGATCCAGGTGGTCGATCAGTTGAGGATTGAACGAGAGGAGGAATATAACTAGTGGCAGAAGACTCTCCGTTCCTTCCAGCGGTAGACCCTCAAGAAGTACGAGGGTAGTACTTCAGATACGGAGACGGAGGGGTGGATTGAGGAGCTAGGGATCGCTTTCACCTTGATCCGTGCTTCGAGGGAGTATTGGGTTCCCCTAGTGGTCAGTCAAATGAGAGGTGCGGCGCGACAGTGGTGGACGCTCTACCTCAGAGAGAGGATAGAGGCAGAGGTTCCATGGGCTGACTTTGAGAAGGAATTTCGAGAGGAATTCCTTTATTCCATGATCAAGGTGGAGAGGCGGCAGGAGTAACTCTCCCTTCAGTAGGGGTGTATGTCAGTACGAGAGCTGGGGATCAAGTTTAAGGATCTCCTGTGCTTTGCTCCCGATCTCGTTCAGGATGAGGAGTCTTGGGAAAGACGTTTGGAGGAGGCGCTTCGTCCGTCACTCCAGTATGTTGTCACCCCCTTTACCCTTCTGACGTACTTGGTAGTACAGAATAAGGCAGAGGTTTTAGAGAGGATGCACTCGCTGGGAGGTGCACCGCGTGAGGTGTTTCAGCCAGGTTCGTCGAAGGGGCAGGCAGTCAGTAGCAGGTCTCCTGCGACAGGACCTTCCAGGTTCATGCTAGTGGGGAGCTGGCCCTAGCAGTTCGAGTTCAGATCTTCGGGTCCTCGTCCCCTTTCCATGAGCCCAGGACCGAGGTGTTTTTTTGTGGAGGTTTCGGGGACATTCAGAGTCGGTGCCCGACCCGAGCTCCGTACAGTGGTGGTGGGCAGGTTCAGCGCCCACCGCAGCAGCACCAGTTGTCGGTGAGGCCCTTCCAGTAGAAGTAGGACCATGCTCCTCCGAGGGAAGACTTTGCGGGAGGAGGCCGACCTCAAGGTTCTCCTTAGGGACCTCGACCAGGGCGCGGTCCGGCAAGTGGATGAAATCAGAGAGGAAGAGGAGCTGGGCGTTGACAGTTGCACGCAGCAGAGTTGGCAGCTCCAGTAGGACCAGAGGTGGTGCGAGGTATGATTTGTTTGTTCAACACTCTTGTTTCTACTTTGTTCGATTTGGGAGCTTCGCACTCCTTTGTTACACCTGGTCTAGCCCATGATTTGGGACTAGACGTAGAGATACTTTCCATTCCAATGGTACTGAGTACACCAGTTGGGGGCCAGACCAGCATATCTTGTGTTTGCTGGGGATGTGGGCTGACGTTGGGACCACATCGATCTAGTGGGGACCTACTTCTGTAACAGATGCAGCCATACGATGTCATCCTAGGAATCAAATGATTGTTTTCTATTGGTGTCGTTATCGAATGATTCCGGAGAAGAGTTGTGTTATCCGACGTGGATGGGCAACGCGTATCTTTTGTTGGCGATAGGAGATATCAGGCCGGAAGCCGGCGTGTGGAGCCTTTACTTTCCTTGTTGGGAGGGTTTTCAGTGCTTCCAGTCGATACAGATATGATGGATGTCCTATATGTTGTTGGGGAGTTCCTCGATGTTTTTCCTGAGGAGGTTGTGACTCTACACCCCCCCCCCCCCGACGTGTCGTTGAGTTCGGGATAGACTTACAACCTGGTGACCGACTGATTTTGATGGCCCCTTATCGAATGGAACCTTCAGAGTTGCAGGAGTTGTGGGTTCAGATTGACGATTTGATGGAGAAGGGTTTTGTTCGACCCAACGTGTCTCCATGGGGTGCTCCAGTTTTCTTCGTGAAGAAGGCATATAGTGGTCTCAGGATATGCATAGACTACCGAAGGCTGAACCAGGTAACAGACAAGAACCGTTACCCCCTTCCAAGGATAGATGATCTCTTCGACCAGCTGAGGGGAGCAGGATGGTTTTCTAATATTGATCTACGATCGAGATATCATCAGTTGAGGGTGAAGGACAGTGACATGTCGAAGACAGCTTTCATGTGCAGGTATGGGCACTTCGATTTTGTAGTGATGCCATTTGGAGTTACGAATGCACCAGCTGTGTTCATGGGACTTATGAACTTTTTCTTCCAAGAGTTTCTGGACCGGTTCGCCATTGTCTTTATCGATGACATCCTAATCTACTCATGATCAGAGGAGGAGCACATTGAGCATCTCAGGGTAGTCTTGTAAGTCCTTCGACACCAGCAGCTTTACGAGAAATTGTTGAAGTGTAAGTTCGTGACACAAGAATTACACTTCCTTGGGCACGTGGTATTTTGTAATGGAGTATCGGTGGACCCGTCGAAGGTGGAGGCAGTTGTTTCTTGGGCAGCACCCAAGAGTGTGGAAGAAGTTCATAGTTTCCTGGGGTTAGCAGGTTACTATCGGAGGTTCGTTTCAGACATCTCTCGAGTTGCTGCTCCATTGACAGATTTGACTTGGAAGAATCAAGTCTTCCTATGGAGCAATCAGTGCTAGAAATATTTTGAATGCCTGATGGGAAAGTTGGTTAGTGCTCTCGTGCTCAGGTTTCTAGAGGAGGGGTTGTTGTATGAAGTGTTTTATGATGCTTCTGGCCTTGGTCTGGGGTGCGTGCTGATGCAGAAGAAGGGAATTATTTGTTATGGGTCTAGGCAGTTTCTCCCTCACGAGCGTAACTATGCCACCCATGACCTAGAGCTTGCAGCAGTAGTGTTCGCATTGAAGTTGTGGCGACATTACCTCTTTGGGGAGCGCTTTGTGGTCTTCTCAGATCACAAGAGCCTGCATTATATCTTCTCCTAGCGTGACCTGAACTTACGGCAGCGGAGATGGGTCCAGTTTCTCCAAGACTATGACTTCGAGATCTCTTACACTGAAGGTAAGGGAAACGTTATGGCTGATGCCCTGAGCAGGAAGTCACATAAGGATGTGGTTCGGGAATCCGCTGATGCTTGGAAGTTAATGGGAGTGTTGGTATCCCTGCACTTAGATGCAAGGTAAGAAGATGTTAGAGGTTGTTTGTTCCAGATGATGGTGCAATACTCCTTGTCGCAGTAGGTGGAGGAGTCTCAGTGGGGGGACTACGAGGAAGAGGTGTTGCAGGATCGTGTCGATCAGGGGAATGCTCCAGAGGGATGGTTAGAGGACAGCCGACATCAGATGCTTTTCCGTGGATGTTTTTTTGTCCCAGAGGCGATGTGTGAGGGAGTTCTCCGTGAGTTCCATAGCTCAGCCTTGGCGGTACATCCAGTACTTCCAAAAATGTACTGAGGCCTGAGGGATCAGTTGGGGTGGCCCCGGGTGAAACGGGCAGTGGTGGATTTTGTGGCTAAGTGCCTAGTGTGTCAGCAAGTGAAGGCTGAACACCGTGTTCCCGGTGGTTTGTTGCATCCTTTAGATGTCCCCGAGTGGAAGTGGGAAGACATCTCAATGGAATTTGTCACAGGACTACCCAGAGCTCAGGGTGGTTATGATTCTATCTGGGTAGAGGTGGATCGTCTGATGAAATCAGCTCACTTCTTAGCAATCAAGGAGTCGGGCCCGGTGTGTACCTTAGCATAGAGGTACGTAGACGAGGTGTAGTGTTTGCAGGGAGTTCCATGGACCATCGTCTCAGACAGGGATACTCGGTTTACCTCACGAGTCTGGATGGGGTTACAACATGCTTTTGTCACCCAGCTACGCCTTTGCACTACTTTCCACCCCCAGACCGACGGACAGACAGAGCGGACTATCCAGACGTTGGAGGAAAAGTTGCGAGCATGCATTCTGGATTTTGGAGGATCATGGGTACGCCAATTTCCTTCAGTAGAGTTTTCCTACAACAACAGCTTCCACACTACTATTGGAATAACACCATTTGAGGCTTTGTATGGAAGGCCATGTCATTCACCCATTTGCTGGGCAGAGGTTGGTGAGACAGGTGCTCTTGGACAAGAGGTCATGCGGAGCACCACAGAGAATGTCTTTCTTGTACGTGAGAGGATGAAGGCGGCTCAGGACCGACAGATGTCTTATGTTGATCGTCGGAGGAGGCCCTTGGAGTTCGAGGTGGGAAATCATGTGTTCTTGAAGGTTTCCCCACAACGGGGGTAGCAGAGGTCTGGGAAAGGGAGCAAGCTCTCACCAAGGTTCGTCAGACCATTTGAGGTGCTTAGGCGAGTCGGCGATGTGGAATATCAGCTGGCCCTACCACCTCAGATGGAGAAATTCCATGACGTCATCCACGTCTCCCAGCTTCGTCAGTACATACACGATGACTCTCATGTTATCGACTGGGGAGAGTTAGATATGGGAGACGATGCGACCATCGGGGAACGACCAGTCAGAATCGAGGATCGTAAAGAGAAGGTTCTCTGTGGATGAACCATTCACTTGGTTCATGTGTCGTGGAGGCATGGCGGTATCGAGGAGAGCTCGTGGGAGTGGGAGACCCAGATGCACACTCAGTACCTGAAGTTTTTTTGACTTGTGTTTTTCCTTGTTCTTCTGATCTTTGTGTGGATGTTGTACTCTGTACCTTTGATGTAAGAAATGCTTGGCTTGTCAGTTTTGAGACCTTTTGTTTTCTTGTTCCCTGGTAATGTGTAACATGTCCGGATGTGTGGGAAGGGGGAAAGTATGACCCTTAATCGAGACGCATTAATGCGGATGCGATTGAACCCGTGAAGGAGAGTCAGTGCTTCCAAAAGCGGATAATATCTCGACATAGGAGAAGGATTTTCCCAAAACCACATGTTTGGGAAGTGTGTTGATTGTGTGGTGTTGGGGGGTAGTTAGAGTTGAAAATCCTAATGTATGTAAGTGGGAAGACCAAATCCTTAATTGAGATGCATTAATGAGGATTTTATTAAACCCTTGCAGGCGAGTTAGTACCGCCTAAAGCGGATAATATCTCGACATAGGAGATGGAATTCCTAACACCTATAATTAGGATTGTTGGTTGGGTTCCTGTTACAACGAGGACCCAAAGAGGTATCTTTTTGGGTTCCCCTAGGTTGGTTTTTGAATTCTCGAGGACGATAATGTTTAAAGAGGTATCTGATGTAATGGTCTGTACTTCTCCGGCCCATTCCTTGTCAAAAATAAGGCCACGAAGTGTTCTGGAGGGTAAAATGGACTTTTCCCACACTTTCCAGAATTTTGAAACTACACACCGTGTATTTTTAGTACACGCAGTGTACCCCCTTTCCAGGTATACCCCATGTGGATGGCCGCTTCTTTTCCATGTGGAGATAATGAGTACACGTCGTGTGTCAAATCTACACGCCGTGTAGTCCTTCCCCGCATATGCGTTACCTTCAAACCGTGTGTTGACCAGTCAACGGTCGCGGAACCGTGTTGGAGGCCGTGTGGAGACCGTGTGAAAACGGCCGAGTACACGTCGTGTACCATAAGTACACGCCCTGTACTTTTTATTTTCACGCCTATAAAAGGAGGGGTCCCCTCCTCCTTTCAACTCACACCTCTCCTCCCCTCTCCTCTGAGCAGAGCTCTCTCAAGAGACTTGAAGGCTATTTCTTCCATAACTTTTTCGACCGAGCTCCGATTTACGATCCGTCAGTGGCCACGGGATCATAACGACAAGGTGGAACATCCAATCTTGGATCCGTTGTCTTTCCTTCGTCTTTTCATCTCCGACTTGCACCTGAGGAGGTTTTTCCGGGACGCCGACGAACGTATTCTAAAGTCGATCCAGGGGAGCGTTGTGACCCGAACCTGTTGAGGTAGGGGTGTTACCTTCATCTCTCTAATTTTTGCATCAAGCGGGGTGGGTATCCTTTTTTTTCATGAGAAATGGTTGAACCTTTAAATAAAGATAATAACTGGTTAAAGAACGGGGATGGGAAGTTTATGATTGCTGTTACTTTACCTTTTATATCCTGTGATATTATGTTGTGAAATGAATAGGCTTATGCCTACTGAAAATCACGGTCATTGGGGGCATTTTCTTGTGCAATTAAATGTTTCCCTATCTTTCTAGACCTTTTTTATGAGTGGAACTTTGATGAATGTGGAAATTGGTTAATCACGTAAAATTGGCTATTTAAATGAAAATCTCTAACCCTAGTGTGGTCACCCCAGTTGAACCAAAATTGAATAATGAACATTTGGGTGTTTTCTTGGTTATGTGGCATGTGATGGGGGTGTTTTGTGGGCTGTTGTGGTTTGGGTGAGTATTGGGGCTGCGGTTGAATTGGTTATGGGAAGGTGTGAATGTTTAATGGTGATGGGAAGCGTGGCTGTGATAAATGGTATTAAAGGGAAAATGATGTACGGTGTGGATATGGTGGTTGGCAGCGGGGCTGCAGGGATGGGTTTAAATGTGAACAGACTTTGGGTTGTTTTTAAGAAATAATAAATGTGGAAGAGTTAATTAATGATGGGTCTTGGTAATGAAACAGAAATAATAATCAATGGGTTGTTTGGTTGTTAGGAAGGGTTTTGTTGTGATGCTTATGTTTCCCTAACATGTTTTGTGGATGGAAGGGATAGGTTTTACGAACGATTGAAGTGGTTGGTTTTGGATAGTTTCCCAGTAGTTAAGGAACTAAATAAGCTAATTTCTGCTGAAACGTGAAAACCTTAATGGGGTTGGGGTTGTTTGTTGTATGCATGCTTTGTGGTAGCAATGCAGATGAACGTGCTCAGTTTCTCTATTTAGAAGCCATAGGATAGGTTGTGTGGTTTCTATATATATATATATATATATATATCTGTATCTTTTGTGTTTTATCGCACCACACCCATGTTGATCACTTAGTGTTGAACACTCCCATTTCATGGGAGAGGGTGTTTTCCCATAGTTTCTAGCACCTTCCTGCTCCTTCTCCCCTTGGATGTGATGGCTTGAGGCGACCTTACACCCAAGACTCTTCGGGTAGGTTTCGATTGGTGAGATTAGGCCCAAGACTCATCGGGAAGGCTTATAGGCTATAATGGATTGAGGCGACCTTACACCTAAGACACGTCAGGTAGGTTTTGATTTCAGGCCCAGGTGTCATCGGGCGAGAGTTCTGTTACTATTACTATTCCCAAGAATCATCGGGATGAGGCCCAGGTGTCTTCGGGCAGGGATGTGGTTGTGGTTGTGAGGCCCAAGTGTGTGCGGGCGGGATACGTGGTGGTGAGGCCTAGGTGTGTGGGGGCGGGATGTGTGGTTGTGAGGCCCAGGTGTGTGCGGGGGGGATAGGTGGTGTTGAGGCCCAGGTGTGTGCGGGCAGGATGTGTGGTTGTGAGGCCCAAGTGTTTGTGGGCGGGATAAGTGGTTATGAGGCCCGGGTGTGTGCCGGTGGGGAGAGTGTGACAGTGTCAGGACGTTCATCTAACTAATAGGAAATGGTGCGGGGTACCCAATACTCTTGTTCTTATACTACTACTACCTGTTGTGATTGTGTTTTGGTGTGTGTGGTTGGTGAGTTTGGGTGGATAGATTCCCTTATTAGGTTTCTTCTATTGTTCTCATGGGACATTAGGATGTCTCCCCACTTGTGCACGAGAGCTTTAGTTTTTCCTACTGAGTATACTTTTATGCTCACCCTACATTTACTTTCAGGTTTCCAGGAGGACAACCAGGGCCGTGCGGGACCCTTCTAGTCAGAAATTTGGATTTTTTGCAGTTGTTGTCCTCTTGTTTTCTTTTGGTATTTTACTTTTGAGCTTTCTTTTACTTTTACCTTGTTATAAAATTGTTTAAACTTGCATGTGGGTTTGGTTTGGGTTTATTTATATACACTTGTCCTTTTTTTCCTTATTGGTGGTTTACTCATCCTATTTCCCGATTCTAAATAATAAAAGGGAAATGCCTCCCATATTTGTGAAAAATCATACCCTTGGTGCTAGTCGCCAACCCAGGGCCTACTGGAGGCAGGACTCGGCAGTCATTATCTCCCTTTCACCATTTCCAGCTCAGAAGGGACATCTTTGGTGGGAGGGGATCGTGACAGGCTCGGCCGGGAGGTCATGAGTGGGGAAAGGACTCCGACTCATCCAGGTGGCCGCGAGTGGGCTGGGATGCTAGCTATGCTGGGAGGCCGTGAGGTAGCCGTCTCAGGGAGGCGCGGAGGGCGAACGGAGGCCGGTTGGCGGGCCAGTTCAGGGAGGCGCGCGGGGCACGTGTGAAGGCCGACATGTGGGCCAATGGTGTTCGGCCGGGCAGGATGCGACTAGGTGGGAAAGTGGTAGGGAGGCAGCTGGGCAGGCTGGTTCTGCACAGGCCAGCGGTGTTAGGCCGGGAGCACCAAAGCACCGTGAGGGAGGTACTGTTCACGGAGGCCGCAGGTAGCATGGCCTTTTTCGTCGCTGCCTTCGTAATTTCATAGCCTCATCGCCGTGCCAAATTTCATCATAAACATGATCGGCTGAGGGGTATGGACATGTTGGTTTGGCCTGCATCCTCCGCGTTTAGGGTCGTTTCAATTGGTACATTAATGAAGTACGATGAACTCCAATTATTTTTCAATCTATGCATCGATTCCATTCCAACCGAATATGAGTAAAGAAAAGGGATAATACTCAAATAAAACCCCTACCTTTAATTTTCGGTTGTCAAAGTTTATGTCACAGGAAGAAGATGATGTATTTAGCCATTCGTTGCATCCGCCGAACGCTTCCAATCCCAAGTTATGTCGGCAGTGGAAGATGCTCCACATCGTTAGGCGTCTGGGGAAGTAGTCAAAGAAGGATTGTTGCTGACGTTATTCATTGGAAGAATGCGTTAAACAATCTTTATTCTTCACTGGGAAAATTATAATCCTCCCAAGCTCTCCTATTCCCAAACTTCAACCAAAATACCAAAGTTGTGCCAAATAATAGATTAGAGTATCTATTAATTCATTGGGAAAAATTTAAAAAGAATGGAAAATTACTTTTCTCCACCTAATTAATTTGAATATTTGGAGAAAATTAATTATGGGAGCTGGAACAATTGAATTAAAGGAATGGTCAAGAGGCTCTCCCTCATTAATGAGGGCGAGTTGAGAGGTTTTACTCTCTTCCATAATTAGGGGGTTAAGCCCCGTGTGGTCCCCACATCATAACCTCTAATGAGAGGTTATGTTCAGGTGGGCCCCAACACCATAACAACTCATGGGAGGTTAAGGTGTGGTTGTCCCACCTTCATCTTCCATGTAGTGTTTTTTACAACCAATCACCAACATGGAGGCTCAAATAAAATAATCTGATGCTCACATTATTTTATTACATTACATAAAATCCCAAAAATTCACTTTTATTCTCGACCTAATTCCATCGAAGTGATAGTCTTCTGAAGAAAATATCGTCACTATGAGTTCAACGCTGCCCTCAGATTTCTATTCTGAGAACCGGTTAAAATGTTATAAATACCCACTTTTATATTTACTTAACTTACCTGAAATAAACTTCATAAAATGATTCCGTGCACACTGGTCCTCGAAATCACGCACCGTCATTATTCACAGACTCTTAAAATTTCCATGTATTTAAAAAAAATCCCCGAAAATTTGGGGTCTCTAAATTCTTCCCACCTCAGGGATTTACATCCCCATATGCTAAAACTCGAAGCAAGGGAACAACTGGGAGTACTGAGCACATATCTGAGCCTCCCACCCCCATGTTCTCTCCTGGAGGTTCCCATGCAACCAACGAATGCACACTAGAGGTATGTACCATAGACATAGGACCCGCTCCTATTGATCCTAAATCTCCACTGGAACCTATGTGGAAGTCTCCCCATCATCGATATCCATCTCCCCATAGTCGAGGATGTGAGAAGGGTCATGCACATATCTCCTCAGCTGAGATACATGGAAGACATGGTGCACCTGGTGTAACTGAGGTGGAAGAGCTAAGCTGAATGCCACCTGGCCACCACTGCATGGGACCTGAAAAGGTTCGATGAATCTCAGAGATAATTTTCCACCTTGGAAAAATCTATAAATTCCTCATCAAGGTGAGACATGTAGAAAGATGTGGTCACCATCCTCGAACTCCAGAGGCCTCCATCTCCTGTCAACATGTGACTCCTGCCAGCTATGTGCAGTCTTTATCTGCTCCTAGATGATCTGCACCTTCTTCATGGTAGCTCGTACCATCTCTGGTCCCACTAGTTCTAACTTTCTAGGGTAAGTCTAGCACAAAGGTGGCATGCAAGGTCGCCCGTATAACACCTCGAATGGAGTCATCCCGATGGTGGAGTGATAGCTATTGTGGTAGGCAAACTCCACCAAAGGTAAGTGATTCTGCCAGCTTCGACTAAAGTCAAGGACACATTCATGATGAAAGTCCTTGAGGGTCTGTATGGTCTGCTCAGTCAGACCATCCGTATGAGGATGGAAGGTAGTGCTCAGACGAAGCTGCATCCCAAAAGCCACCTTCAACCTCGTCCATAGTTGGGAAGTAAACTGTGTGTCACGATCGGAGACAACAGAAGAAGGTACTCCATGTAGATGCATAATCTCTAGCACACATAGGCCTCGAAATATCTCTACTAAACCCTGCTCTATGATCAATAGGAAGTGGAACGATTTGATTATTCGGTTGACGATCACCCAGATAGAGTCATGACCTCTAGATGTTCATGGGAAACATGTCATGAATTCCATGGATATCCCATACCATTTTCACTCAGGAACCTCTAAAGGCTGATAAGAGCATGCTGGTACCTAGTGCTCTGCCTTCACATGCTGACAAGTGTGGCATCCAGAGAAAAACTCTGCAACTGCTTTCTTCATACCTGGCTACCAATTATGTCGTCGAAGGTCCCGGTACATCTCCTGGATGTACAACTAGAGGGGATCTGTGGAACTCCCTGAACACTTCATCCTGAAGTGACACTGGTACCATAGTACGTCCTCTGAAGAGGATGACATACTCCCCACCTTCAGAAAATATATTAGGTTCCCACGCTGTAAATATCTATGCACGTCATGTCTCACAGTCAGCATCTCCACGTTGTAACTCCCTGACTCGCTAAATAAGTGTAGGAGTGACTGTAATATATTGAACGAATACTGCCCCATCTCAGTCTGTAATAGATATTTGTAAAGTAGCTAGCTACTCTATCACCTCGTCTAACAACAGTATACCAGATCTCCGGCTAAGTGCATCGGTTATAACATTCCCCTTTTTAGGATTATAGAATATCATGAAGTCATAGTCTTGTAGGAACTCCAGACATCATTGTTGTCTCAAGTTTAGGTCCTTATTATAGAAGATATACCAGAGAATCCTGTGATCAGAGTACATGGTATAATGCTCACCCAGCAGATAGTGTCGCCATATCATCAAGTAGAAGACCATTGCAGATAGCTCTATTTCATGGGTAGCTTAGTTCTACTCATTCTAACTCAGTTGTCGAGAACCATATGTGATCACTACTCACTCCTACATTAGGAAACACCCAAGTCTGGTTCCTAATACATCATAGTGGACTATGTAACCTATACCTTCCTCTGGAAGCCTCATTATGGGGGCACTAGTCAGCCTCTTCCCCAGCTCCCGAATGCACTTTTGGAATCTCTCTGACCAAATAAAAGGTTTACCCTTCTTCTTAAAGGTTGGTAGTGGTGATGCAACACTGGAGATGTATGGGACAAATCTTGGGTACTAACCAGCCAATCCCAGGAAACTTCGTACCTCCATCACACTCCTAGGAGGCTCCCAAGAAATTACTGCCTCAACCTTCACTGAATCCACTGCAACTCCAGCCACTGAGATGACGTGTCCCAAAAATTGAACATCTCGGATAAAAAACTGTAACTTCAAGAGCTTACCAAAAAGTTGGTTCTATCAATGTGTGTCTAGTACTACCTGCAAATGGAAGGTATGTTCCTCCTTAGTATTTTAGTAGATCAGAATGTCATTGATGAAGAATACGACAAAGCAATCGAGGTATGGCTGGAAAATCCGGTTAATGTGTCCTAAGAATAATACTGGAGCATTGGTTACGCCGAAAGGCATAACCAATTACTCATAGTGGTCATACCACCATATGAAATCCGTCTTCTGCACATCCTCATCTTGAAATCTGAGCTGGTGATACCCTGATATGATGTCTATCTTCGAGAACTATCGTTCTCCCTTCATTTGATCAAAGAGGTAATCAATCCTCGGGAGTGGTCACTTTTTCATCACGATCAGCTGGTTTAGGAGATGGTAGTCGACACAAAGCCTTGGGCTCCCATCCGCCTTCTTGGCGAACAGAATCAGGGCTGCCCAGAGAGAAACACAGGTCCAGATGAATCCCTTCCCCAGCAAGTCCTCAAGCTGTTCCCACAACTCGCGATGCTCTCAAGAATCCATATGATATGCTGGTGTAGATATTAGTGTCATATTTCGGTACATGTCCTTGTAAATTTCCACCTCTCTATGAGGTTGTATACCATGGCATCATTAGGGAAAACATCTGGGTACTAGTCCACCACTACAGGATAGCTCGAACTCTCCACATCAACTGTTCCGAGGGTATGGTAGGCCAACTAATGAGTGATCGTCTATAACCTCCTCTGAGTATGTTCTTCCTATACTAAAAAGGCTCTCTTCTCAGTGGTGAATGTAAACCTAGTTCCATCAATGTAGACACACCGCACATTGCTCTTAATACAGTCGATATGAGCATTGAAGGTAGATAACTAGTCCATACCAAAGATGACATCGTACGACCTCGACACCACTACTAAGAGATCCCAGTCGAAGCTCTCACCTCCTAGAGTAATCTCACACTACCGGAACTAGTGTGTAATCATCGAGCCTACTCCCGTAGGAGTCTGTAGCTATAAAGATCAAGCCAACGGCTCCGTTGGAACCTCCGAGCTCCGAACGATGGAAGTGGAAATGAAAGAGTGGCTAGCACCTATGACAATAAGAATTGCATCTTAGGTGGAGTAGATATAGATCGTACCTCAAATTATCTACAGAGAGAAATGATCATAAACCTAAGCTGCCTAGAGTGGATCTCTCTCCTATCCACCTGATCTCTATGGTCAGGGTGCACCTCCTTGGGGGGGTGGTGGTAACACCTCGAAATGACTCCCACCACCAGTTTTTCGACTAGCTCCTCTGCCACATCCACCTGCTCCCTGCAGTCAGGGTGGACTTCCTGGTGGTGGTGGCAGTAACACCTCAAAACGTTTCCCCCCACTAGCTTCTCTGCCACGTCTTCCTGCTCCCTCCAGACCACCTTGATCGAATATCTATCTCTACATGGGTGGTCCTTCGACCGTTTTCTGATCATCCAAATGGCGGGTACGACAGTCAAGAGCAATGTGAACTTGCCCACCACATGGGTTACATTGCATGATCCTGGAATTTGTGTCTCAGCTTCGAGTTCCCCACACAACCGATCATGAGTCATGCAGTCATCCACCTATAGGTCAGGTCCTCTTGGACCTCTGTGACATCTATCTTCTGCCAGCTGCCGAAGACTCCAATGCATGTCAATTAGTGGGGGGTCTCACTATTGGAGACTTCTTATAAAGTAAACTCTCTAATAATAGGGCTCACTAAAACAACCCTTCCTGTGTTATGATGCTGAGGGAGATCATCAATCCCTGATCTCCCACCTATGCCCCTGCTCGAAGGTCCGGTCCCAGAAGAAATGGTTCTATACCATATCTTTTGAGCATCGTTAGAGATTGGTGAACTTTTATCAGTACTGAGCTACAGTCATGCTACCCTATGGTAGATGAAGTAGCTTGTGTATGTACACTTCTCCTAGAGTTTCTGGAACAAACTCTGGCTAAAAAATCTCTCGAAGTCTGCCCAGAGAAGCGTCATCTCGTCATGAACCTAAAGCATCAAGCTCCACCATATGCCCATTCCTGCTAGTAGATGTCTTGTAGAATGAATCACTATGAAGTAGGATGGTGTCCCTACTAGTCGGAAAACTCTCACCACAACATCCATCCAATCCTTAGCTTCTTGTGGGTCCGTCTCTTCCTTGAACCTGGGCAGCCTCTAGCGCTGGAAATCATGCCACGCGCTCAAGTGGTGTGAATCATCTACTACTGGGGCAAGTGGCATCGGTGGCCCAATAGGAAGTCATTCCACAGGTTCCTCTGCTGGACGAGGGCCCTGCACCGAGGCCTCTTCGCTCAGTGGGCTATATGCGCATACAACTATTAGGGCTCTAGCTGGTCGGTCGTGGGGAGGCATCCTAAAAGAAACATATGCGACATGGTCATAGATTATAACTGGTGAGCTGACATGGTTGATACGACATAATGAAATTTTTTGAAAACATACAAGCAGTCAGTGTTTTCATGCACTGAGTCAGATATTAGTATTCAGGGTCCTAGTGTATGGATACTTCGACCGCCACACCAACACTGGACTCCCTGAACTGAGAACCACACTCAGCACCCATAACACTATTACTTCACAGAAAAGAAATATCAGAGTCCAAATTTATGCGGTAGAATCGAATCCTCTGATACCAATTTTTCACGAACCGTCCCCTGGGGCCCATGCCGTGACAACCCCAATCCCGCCTACCATAGGCCAGGGGATTTTGACTAGAACAATTCGCGTAAATCAATAAACTGGGAAGGTGTTTCCTTTAAAACATGAAAACACACTCAATAGAGTATGTGCTCGAAGAAAACCACTAATTAAAACTGTATATAAAGTGTGCTGAATGTAGAGGGGTCGGAATAAAAGCCCAACATGAAAATACATGTACAACTGAAAAAAAGTTCAACTTTAAAGGACAAAACAATGGAAATGTGAAGAGCAGCTCCTGGATCGTCCCCCACAGATCCTACCTGAAGGGTAGGTACAGATATCCTCATCAGCACTCCATGTTCGTTGGTCTCCTCCGCATACTGACACGTCGTATGGTCCACCTAAGATTACAGGCAAGTCTTGGAACTCTCATCAATAGTCATCGTTGTCCATCGTCAGCAACAAGCACAACTAAGTGCCGGCATAGCCCTTACTAGGGTGAGTATAACGATACTCTATTGGGAGCTTGAGAAAGTCAAGGTCTAACAAAATCCAACAAGGATATACCTCACAGTATGAAATAAATAGATAACCCCACTTAGGTATATACCCATACATATACCTATGTTATCATGTAACACATCTCAATCATGAGGTAAAAACCATAAGTTACTGACTCAGCTCAACCATGATTTTATTCTAGGGATAATATCAAGATGAACCCTCGGCTGCTGGTGAACTCTTCCTCTATCGAGTACAGTGGGCCTTCCACATCACATAGAGGCTCTTACCACTAACCTTGGACTGATGAGGTACTCCTCCTTTAGAGTACTGTGGGTCTACAACGTCACACAGAGGCACTCACCACTGTGGGTCTGCTGCGTCAAAGAGAGGCGCTCCCCCTCATAGCATGCCATGCTACTCCTCCTATCGAGTACCGTGGGTCTGCTGCATCACCCAGACACTCCCTAGTGAGGTTCTGTCGTGACACCAAGGTGCTCCCCACTAGGCCATTAAAGCCACTCTCAGTCAAAAGGTTAGTAGTCTTAATGTCTCAACCGGCTACTAGGTTCTTGCACAAATGCTCACTCGTCTCTGGATGATCCGCTCCACACGATACTGGTCGATACTCCATCTTCCACGAAGTCCCAAGAAGAAGTATCTCAAAGGTATTCCACATAATAGGGGTCTCAACACAGCAGACGATGCGTCGATCAGACGATCAATCAGTGATTTATTAGAATTTTTGTCTCGGGGGCCGGTTGGATTCGTGAACGATCCAACCTAACTGTATCTCAACATTTCCCCTAACTTTAGTGTGTAATAATAAAAAGGACCATCATTGTCAATGGAAAACATTAATGCTGACGGTTTTTCTAATGGTCTTCTGGTGCCAAAGATATGGTGAATGAAAGTAAAGGGTCAGTTGTGGGCCCAGGTCTGGTTCGACCTGGTCAGACAGACTCGACCCAACCCGGTCTAGGTTACCCCGATCAGACATGTTGGGTCTGGGCGACCAATTGGGTGGGACATCCTGTTAAGTTTGTCCCGGCACGCCTGGCCCAACTCCGGGGGCCGGAAGGGCAGTTCAGCCTAGAGCGTCGTGAGGGTGCGGCCCAGCGCAGCTCGGCCCGGAGGGCATGGCCGGGCTGGTTCGGCTTGGGAACCATGAGGGGGCCGGTACACCAGCCCAGCTGGGAGGCCGCAAGGGGAGAGAAGACGCTTCCTTAGCAGGGGGGCCGCGAGGGGGGCCGAGACGGCAGCTCGGCCGGGAGGCCGTGATGGGGCCAACTCGAGGAGGCGCGTTGGGCGATCAGATGCCAACAGCTGCACCTGTTCAGGTAGGGGAGAAGGTCATGTGCAAAGACCGGCATGTGGGCCGGTGGCATTCAGCTGGGTATGGTGCGACCAGGCAGGCCAGTGGCCGAGAGGTGGCCGGGCATGCTGGTTCGGTGCGGCTTGGGCTGGCGCGGGCCGGCGGTGTCCGGCCAGGAGCACCGGAGCGCCATGGGGACAACACAATTCACAGAAGCCGTTGGTAGCACGACCTTTTTCATCGCCTCCTTCGTCAATCTGTCGCCTTATCCCGATGCCAAAGATTATCATAAAAAAGATCTGTAGAGGTGTCGGGCCATGTTGGTTTGGCCCGCACCCTCTGAATTTATGGTGGTATAATTTGGTTAATCAAAGAAGTATGATTAACAACATTTGTTTTACAATCTCTTCATCGATTCCTTTCTACCCGAAGATGTGAAATGAAAAGGTACAAAAATAAAACACCCTACCTTTAACTATTGCTATTCAAATTTGATGTCGTAGGATGAAGTCAAAGGAGTTCTTAGTTCGTCGCGTCCACCGCACGCTTCCACTCCATAGTTGTGTCAGCTGTGGAAGATGCTCCACGTCGGTAGGTGTCTTGGGAAGAAGTAGAAGAAGGATCGTCCCCAGCATTCTTCATTGGAAGAACACGTTATTAGTTCTTCGTTCTTCATTTGGAGGATTCTAATCCTCGCTAGCTCTCCTCTTCCCAAATTTCCACCCAAATTCCAATGTTGCGCCAAATAATAGATTAGAGTATCTATTAATTCATTGGAAAGAATTCAAAAAAAGGAAAAATTAATTGGATCCACCTAATTAATGTAAATGGTTGTCACTAATTAATTAGGGGATTTTGCACAATTGAATTAATGTGAAGGTCATGAAGATATCCCTTATTAATGAGGGTGAGTTCAGATGATTTACTCTCTTTCATCAATATGGGTTATGCCCCATGTGGTCCCCATGACGTAACCTCTCGTGGGAGGTTATGTTCGGGTGGGCCCCACAACCATAACCTCTCATAGGAGGTTATTGTGTGGTGGTCCCACCTCCAACATCCATGAGGAGGATTTAACCACCAATCACCAACATGGCAGCTAAAATAAAATAAATTGAAGCTAACTTTATTTTATAAATTTCCATTAAAACACAAAAATTAACTATTATTCTCGACTCACTGTCGTTGAAGTGAATGTCTTCTTAAGAGAATACCGGAACTACGTGTTCAACTGTCCCCTTAGATTTCATTTCATATAATCGGTTAAAAAGTTATAAAAACTTTCTCATACATTTACTGAACATACCCAAACAAAACATCAGAAATTGATTCCAGGCCCACCGGTCCTCGGAATCACGCTCCGTCAGTTTTCAAGGACTTGTAAAATTCCCATGTTTTTTTTAAAATTCCACAATATTTATGGGTCTTTAAAATATTCAAAGTGGAAATTTCCTTATGTATTGGGGATATTTATCATGTTTATAAGGAGGTTTATGTAGCACACGTATGTATAAGAGACATGAAGTGTCCAAATAATTAATTAAATGATAAATTGATTTCCCAAATTTAATACTAATACATCAATGATTAAATTATTGGGATTATATAAATTATTTCAACTTATTCTCCAATGTACGGGTTAATGATAATAATAATACTCTACCACATGCAAAGGCAAGGTGAAAGGGAGGCATATTCAACCCAATTTGTTGATGTGGGTTATGAAATTATAGTGGAGAAAGGTACACTAATCATACACTCTAGAAATGATAATGTAATATTTTATTCTAATTAAAATTTCTACATTATATCATTAATAATTCATAATGGCATAAAATCACCTGATCAATGATTTGATATTAAATTACAAAATAAAATTCATTGTGGTGTGATGATTGAAACTCATGTATATAAATCATCTTTGGTATATGTTTTTTAGAATATGATTCACAAAAATAATATTTTAATACATTGGGTTTATGTTAATTTTCCTTTTGTAATGTATTGGATATCTCATAATTGATTCCATAGTAATATTCATGATATATAATCTATATATTATACCATAATTCAACTATTTATCATCTATCATTTTAAGGTTCACTGTGAACCCTCTAAGGAAAATACATTCATTAAGTGGGTATTAAAAAATCATAATGGATTGTTAAAAATATGGTTCATGGGAAACTCAAAATTATAAATATATTTATATTTAATGAATAAATTAAATTTTAACGTTTATAGTTTTCTTATATTCCTTTAGGCTAAATGGTTGACATTTATATTTGAAATTTAACCTTGTTATACACCTATATTTACAACTCGTTATTTATTACAGAAGTAATAATTGGGGGAATTTACAAATTATATCTAATGGAATTTGGATAGTTGGTTTATGCTAAGTATTAATTCAATAGGGTGTTAACTATTCATCATTGCAAAAAAATAAATATAGATCCATGAGTTTTCACATTAATTTACCTTATCATAACACGACCCAGATCAAGAATTGGAATCCTCTACCCTATATTGATGATGTATTAGATAGATTATGTGGGAATTAATATATATACATGATTTAACTATGAGATGGATATAATAAATTATGGGAAAAAATTGGATTCTCCCATAATAGTATCTGGTACAACATCTGAACTCAATGAATTCATAGAGAATCCATACATATATATCAAGACCCTCATAATGATCAAGAATTTTTTGAATAGTTTCTTTTGAAACTACCTTGAAAATTATCATGAATTTTTTATAGAATATATTCACATATATATATTAAAATATTATATAAGTTAATGAATATAATATTATGATTGTGATTAATTCACAAATAAGGGAGAAATAATGTTTGAAATTTATCATGTATGAATTTTGGATTTAAAAATTCTCATTCATGGTAAAATTTAATAATATGGAAGGCTATATGTATTTGTACTTTTATGGTATAAGTTATTGGGGATTGTAATAGACAAACCATATTAATGTATATCATTTTTTGGTTTAATAGAAATTATCAGTGTTGTGTGAGAAATTTATTAGGACAATCAAATCCCCAAAAAAATTTATTTCATAAGCTGTTAAAATTCCGTAGTATTGAATAATGTGACAAAAATTTCTATGTTCTTAGGTACTTTATTTTTATTAAACCTATACTTGAAAACCAATATAGTGAATACGAGTTTTTTTATTAAAAGTGATTCATCAAAAAATGGAATGATATTTTTAATCCTAAAAATTTCATGGATGTTTTTTATATGTCACATAAATTTATTGGTCATATTAAATTTCCCAACAATATCTTTGGATTTATAAATATTTTTATATAATGATATGTAGGAATTACTTTTATGGTGAATTTTGTGAAATTTATAATAATTTCAAATTCATAATGAATATATACATATTGATGGATCACCACAAGCCATAAAGAGATGGTAAAAGTACATAAAGGACCATATATGAGAAATAAATTGAAATGATGTGTTGTTTTAAATGGTTTTAAAGTCTCATAACATTAATTTTTATACATACTAGTCAACAAAGAGGATTAAAATACACATAATACATATATATTTATAACATATGTACCAAGGAATCATATAGAAAATAGTAAAAATTCATAATTCCCAAATAAAATAACAATAATAAATCCATGTGATGATGATGGAGAAATAGAATGAGGAAATATATATAGAATATAGTAAGGTATATTAATTAGTTTTATCATGAATATTATAGAATTAAATGAAATTCATAAAATATATTCCCGATTCATTAAAATATTGGAAAAAGAACTATTGGATGATGCGCATTTCTCAAAATTCTATTTCCATTATTAATGATTTTTTAGAAATATGAAAAATAATTTAATGAGGCACAATATAAATGGAATTATTTAAATTTAAATATGATAATTTAGGGTATACTAACAAGTTAAGGTTGAATGCAATATATCCTATAAATGATTCATAGATTACTCAAACTGGTATTGAAATGGGAGACCATCAGAATATATTTTTTATAGATTTTCCAATTACTAATAGAGGTTCTTATTTCATTTTCTTGATAGTTCATATCCTTGAAAAGGAAGATACTTATTTTTTATTTTATAGTGTTTCTCGAATAATTGTGTTTCCATGATATTTATAAAGAAACGAAAACAGTGACTGACATACCACTCTCAGTAGTATCTGATTAAGTAATAAGGTTTACTAATTGTTTTGTAGAATTTAACAACAGAAATTAGATACATAGATGGTATTGAAAAAAATATATCATCCTCATACATTGGATCAATCAAAAAGGAAAACTTAATTCCTGGAAGATATAATATGTCATATTTAATGGATTTTGAAGGATATTTCCCTAGACAATATAAGATAGTAAAATAATCTCATAAAATTGTTTTTATTTCTGAATATAAATAACACCATATGAAGAATTATATTAGAAGAGGTCTAGGACTCCATCACATTTTGAAAAATCAAAATGTAGTAAGATTTTGTGAGGGAATATTACTATTGAAATAATAATGAAAATCTAATTCACTCTATAAAAAATTAAAACTATATAAAGATTTAAAAATATCAACCCCATTAATATTTAATATTATTTAATGATTTAATATTAATATGGGGGTATCCATTAAACATAACTATAATATATGGTTACGTGATTCACTAAGAATGGAAGAGTTATCCATAGATACATTATCCCCTTTGAAATTATTGATCTTTTGTGTGTGATATCTTATTGTATTTAACTTGCACTGAACCTCTCCCATGATACTGACTTGTTCCATGTATTTTGTTTTTGAGTAAGTACATATATGAATTCCCACCAACACTTGTCAAATATGTACTACAACCATAACATGAACTCTAATTTGGGGAAAAACCAGAATAAATATTCTATAAGTGAGAAAATGTACAATTAAACAAGACCACAAACATTTTTAAAGTTATTTATTGATACCATATTATTTAAAAAGAATCTATGAAACCTAATGATATAATGATATAAAATAATTAACATTTATTTTCCTTATAGTAACGGTTCTTTATGGGTATAATTTTTTAATAGTGTAGTAAAGTAACACATCATGATTTTTTAATTTATTATAATTTTAAATAAATGATTTTTTGTTTGATATATTAGGATAAAAACATCACATAACTCAAATTTACAACAATTTCATTCATTATATTTGAATATTATAGAATAAAATAAAATAAATTACAATGTAACTCAAGGAATCATAATTCTTAAAGCAATATGTAATAAAATCATAAGTAAGTAATACTACAAGTTTGAAATTCTAATAATCATGACCTTTTGAAAAGATTAAACCACAGATCGTAACTATTAAAATAATAATAAAATTTATAGTTATAATAAAAATATAAAAACTACAATTATAAAATATGATTAATGAATTCAGATATGTATTTAATTCAATAAAATAGAATAGAATATGATAGTTATATAAATGTCAATTAGAAATACTATTGTTAAATATATGGCAATTTGATATAAGGGGATTTTATATATTGTAATTTTATATATTTTTATCGAATACGTCAATTAATGTTTCATAATTTTATGTCATAAATTTATTTTAAAATAATTAAAATATTTTAAATAATTTTTAAATGATAATAAAATAAAAAATTAATATATATTATTATGAAATTATATATATTTTCATTCAATATTATTAATGTTATTATTTTATAAAAATATTATAAATTTGTTAAGATTCACAAATTTTTAATGTGAATTTCTATTCTAATGGGTTGAAAATTTTAATGTTTAGTTGATAATTAATATATGTTAATGATTTTTGATTAAAATTACTAAATTTTAGGGTTTTATTATATGAAATAGTTTTTTGTATATTCATTAATTTTTTAATTGATTAAATGGATCGCAATTGATATTTTATTATAATGAAATGTATCATTTTTATAAAAAATATTTAACAATCATTTAGTTATAATTTTATTTAACATTTTATTTGGAACAGTAGAAATTTAAAAGTACATTTTGTAATTACAATAGTTTTTTTTTGTTTTTGTCATTTAAAATATAAATTTATGATATTTATAAATTGGGTTGGATTACCTAGAATCGAAATATGTAATAATCATAATGAAACTAGGTATGAGGGTTCATTTTATTTAGTGGTGTAGAAATAAATATTCAATCATAAAAAATGATTATTACACTAAATTATAAAATTTGTCAAAATTGATAAATTACCATTTACATGAATAAAATATCATAAAACGTTTTCTATAAATGATTGGATGAGATAATATTTAACCTCCCTTCATTTTTTCCCATTATTTTTACACTTTTTATTCAATTTAAATGTAAAATTACATTATATAAATAAAAAGGAATGGGAATTTGAAATAGTTCAAAATAATCCAACCCATAAAAGGAACTCTTATCAACCCCAGCAAAATGTAATATTTTACTTTTCTTATAACCTCATCCCATGCCTAAATGATTTTTCCAAAATCATTTTAATTGTTTGGTAGAATCTAGTCAAAAGAAGATGGACTAAATCCTTCATTTCAAAGGAACATGTTTGAAGATAGATCAATTCAATCAATGTTTTCAATGTACATTCATGGAAATTGATATTGATGGAAAGAGTTCCATTTCAAATAACACATTTATATTAATAATTTTTTTTGATTCAAAATGTAAATTGTTGTAAATTATAGATTTCACCCCTCTAAGACCCCATTTATTATCATCCCCTCTGTTATTTTTCCGTTTTATTATTTCTTCTTAATAATAATTTTTATTTGGTTGATAAATCAAAAACAATTATAAGTGGATCCGACTATATCATATCATTTTTGAGAAATATTTATCCTCTATAACTAAAAATATCACATGGTTATATGGATTTCCATATAAATACATCTATTAATTTATAAAACACTTTTTAATAAACATTGACTTTCTTTAAAAATCTATAAAATAAATTATTTAAATGTTTCCATCATTATTTATTTTTATAATATTTTCATTGATTTTAATTATATTTATTACGTTCAATGTTTTTTTAATTCATCAAAGTAAATTTAAAAAAATGGTTATTCTAAAACCTTTTATTATTAAAATATTTTATTTTTAATGTTTACATTATATAAATGTAACTGATATTTTCTCATATCATTCAAAGAAAACATATATTAAACTTGTAATTTTTCTCTCAACTATTTGTAAAATCCTGTGATTTTTGTTATTAATCTATGTTTATTTTCTATTATTATACCCTACATCTTTCTATGAATGACTTCTGACAATGAATTTAAAACAATTCATGGAATATGTATCTTTTTCATTTATTAATTAATCTAGGATACATTTTTTAATATATTATTTTTTATATGGATTTGAAATATCTTGATTTTCATTATTTATGAGTGGTTTAAAAATTAAATTTCCCTACATTTAATTTGGCTAATTTTTATATCTAAATAGATGCCCTCTAAAGGACTTGTGTGTTAACCCAATTCACTATCGGACTATTTATATAGTCATTATGGGATATAGAGTAAAACCAATCAACTATGTAACAATATCTATAATGTTATAATGGCCTTGTAAATGACTCTTAACATAATAATTAGATTTTTATTCTTATTTTTGTTAAAAATTATAATATATTAACTATATTTTATGAATTAGTTTTATGTAATTCTTTTCATATCTCATTCTCGTTGAAAAATGATTATACACTCATATGAAACATTCTTTATTTCATAAAAATGTCTTATTTAATGAAACAAAATTTTTGAGTTGAATTTCATTGGGAATTATTTTTGTTTTTTATGATCGTGAACCACAATTACATTATTATACTCTCATTTTAATATCATTCTAATATATGCTATTTTATTTTTATCCTCTGTATTAATAATTACTAACCATCTGATCTCATACTTTTATTAAAATTTAACTCGGTTGGAAAATATATGGAGATTTTTATGTTATATGTTAGGATGTATAACTTCTATGAGGGTAATCTATTTGTGATATTGAATAATTATTTTAAAATGAGTTGATTATGCATCAATCCAGCATTGAAACTGAATATACATATTTTAATTTACTTATTTATTTAATGATGTAATCCATATCAATATTATATGATGTAATATGTATGTGGTTGTTGTTTTATGAAAATGATATTTTAAATTGATCTAAAAATATATTAACATAATTTTAAAAATGGGAAAATTGAGGTAAATAATGTGTTGATTTATTTTGATGAAATAAAAAATTGTTTTTACTAATAAAAATAGATTTATAATGTGAGATGAATAAAAACTAATTGGGGAGAAAAAATGTTCATAGGAAAAAATATAAATTTCATAAATATATTGAATTATATTAATTTTTTTTAATAAATTGGGTCTTTTTATGATTTTTTTAACTTTATGAAATGTTCTTTAATAGAAATGAGATATTAAAAATTGGTTGAAAATCTAAAATGGGAGAATAAATATCTGAATCAATGGATTAAGTTAGCTGTAATTTAAATTAATATCATTGGATATGATTGTAATGACCATGGAAGTATTTTTAACTCATTTAAATTATTTAATAATATTTAAAGATTGTAAATGTAGTTCTATTTATGAAATTATATTGATTAACTGACTTTATATGATTGATCTAGTGTTTGATATAGAATTTTACTATTATGATGAAATTCAATACATTCAAGGATTATTTTTTGTATGATTTAAATTTCATAAAAAATATTTTATTTGATTCAAGGAATTTTTTTTGTTAAATGAGTTAAAATATATTAATTTACTCTTACTAGGGTTGTCAGTATGTTGGTTTATTTTCATTAAAATTTTTTTTGACAAAAACATAATATAAAAAATATATTATTATTTGGTGTGTGTGTGTAGTTTTTTGAATTTTTAAAATAAATTCCTTATTTAAAATTCAACCATAATGGTTGTGTTTAGAATATGTTTCATTTCCCTACACATGTAAAATTTTCTTTTTTGGTCTCCAGGGATGAGATCGATATTTATCTCGGTTCACTTTCCGAAATATCAGTTCACCAAGTATTTAATTTTGAATATATTAATTTTAAATTTATGTTTGGTTATCCATATCTATGAAAACATATATCACTATATAAGGGTTAAATAATTTTGTAGTGAACCCCAAGGGAATATTCAGCATGAAATGTTTTCATTTCATTAAATCTAGTTGGCATAATTGTGTCATCAATCATCACCATTATATTATAAACCTAGAATTTTTACTTCAAATTCATTATAAATTTATTTATATTTAATCAATAAATATCTTCTTTATCATTTGTCATGTTAATAAGATGATAATTAGATTCAATAAATTCAACAAATTCAATAATTCAAATATTTTAATAACACTAGATAATGAGTCAAAATATTTTCATTTTACATAACACATGATAAGATTTGTTTTTTATACTCATGAATAATATGAATTAGTAAATACAAAATAAATTTATTTTAGGAGGATTTCAGCCCTTATAATTTTTACTTTTATAATTACATTGTAGATTTATTTTTAATATATAAAATCCATTTTCATATTTATATACTATACATATTTGATATATTATTTTTGTGATTAATTTTTCAGATTTAAGGAAATTAATTCATCATTAATTTATTATCAATCTCTGAAATATGCTTCTGAAAAAAACTCCCATGGATAATCCATCATTTATAATCAAATCAATCGTATATGAAATTTATATAATTTGAAATATAAATGAATGAAAAACCATTCTTGGGTTTTTAGACTCCCCACTATAACAATTCATTGAATCATCCCCATTTATCCATTTAAATGTATATTAGTCTTATTTTAGTGGCACAATAATTAAGAAAACATAAATCCATGGTTTCACTAACTTACTGGGTGTGAAATAGTGATTCAATAGATTATTTAGAATAGATTTTAAGATACATTTGTGGATTTTAGGCTTCATATTTAGTGGAGTGGCTATAGTAATTTGACGAAATAGTGATGGAACTGGAATAAAATGTAGATGATTGAATTTTTTGATCAATATTTTGTGAAAATATTTCATAAATTACTCCATCACACATGTTATTTCGTACAGTACATTCAAGGAAAGGGTTCCCACATTATTTTATAAATTATTTAGTTTGTGACCTCCAGTCACACATTGTGAATTTGTGAACAATATACAACATTGAGTATTGATAAACATTCCATGTTCCCGTGATTACTCACAAAATTTGTATAATAGTTTATATAATTTGATTTTCAATTATCCTAATTTAATTACTCCATTGGTACACCAAATAATTCTCTTTGGGATAACACATCATATGAATATAGAACATGTTTTCTATTTATGAAACACAACATAGTCTCTCAGGGAGTTAGTTTTCAATAAGTATATATGTTTTACACACTATATAATATATTATGAATCATCATGTAATATATCTCAAGGAACAGAGAGATGTGAAACAAAATCATCCATTGTTTGGGGTCACATTCTATTTTAAATAAATTATATTTTTGGAATTGTTCCTTATATATAGTTTTTGAATATTCTCACCAAAGATTCAGAAACAAACACTTTTTTGACCATTATAATAGTATTTATTTGAGAACAAGATTGCATGTACCTATTAATCATCTGAATATTGAATATATGTTTTTAAAATACATGTAGTTATATAAAATTGTGTCAAAGATTACTGATAGTGGGTGCGATTTTTAGGGAAGGCAGGGGTTTGATAAACACATTATGGAATTATGATCCTAGGGATTGTGTCTTCTATATAATATCAGAGTTTGTAATTCAATTCATAATGTTGTGTATTTCCCCCACTTATATAAGAGGATACACTCATAGCCATGGAATAATTAAAATGATGTGGGACCATTCCACCTTATGTTTAGTTACACAATATTCAAATAAGAATTGTATAGTGAGGTGGGGTGCCCTAATATAATACATAGGTATGATGTATAAGTGTTATATTATTACTTGTCATTTTCCCTGAGGTTTGGAAGTGTTTTAGAAAATTTTTCCCCTTTTCAAATATATTATATTGATTTGAACTACAAAAATAGACATACCATGCCATTAGTTAACTTTACACTTAATGAATCTATGGGTTCTATGATTCTAAAATTTTTGTAATTAGAATTTTTTTAATTAATTTATTTTGTATTCCTAAATGTTATATTTATAATATCTTTTATATGATCCTTAAAATAACACATATTATGTTTCTAATAATGATGAATAACTATATAGAGTTTTTTTAGTCACACCACAAAATTCTAAAATAATGATTTTTAAATTTTATAGCCTTAGTGAAATGTAATAATGCGGGTATAAATGAATAAAAAATCACTAAAAATGATGATATATTTATATTTATATAATTTTCTAAATTGAATATATTTCATGCACAATATTGGTTATCTTTCTTTGCTTATAATAATGAATTTCTTCGATATCCTTTGTTACACACAAGATAAAGTTTTAATAAATACTATTAATATTGTTATTTAAAATAGGAATTATCACATAGACAATAACTTAGTTTTAATGATTTGGAATAATTATATTATGAAAATATATGGTTGAGTTCATTTTTTACCAATTATTATAAATTAATATAGAAACCCATTATGAAAGAAATGTAAAAACCCATTTTATGCATAAAAGACGTTTACGATAAAAAATCAAATTGAATACAAAATGATTGATTAGATTAATGAAATGTATATATAATATATTCAATTAATTTTTTTAGAATTGATCCAATATATTTTAATTCCTAAGATAAGATTAAATAAAATTTTACGCATAAATGATATGTTTTTCTAAATAATGTTTTGTAGAATTTTAATGGCGAACCAATTTTAAAACTACATTTTCGAAATTTAAGTTATTTGTTTTGAAAAAATAAAATTAATTTTTTATATATTGTTCTCAAAATTATCTTATGGTTGATTATTTTTATTTTTAAAAGGATTTCTTTTTTGATGAATTGTGAAAAATATTAATATGAATTAAAAACAACATTTTCATATAAATAATTTATAATGATAAATTATATTTTAAATTTCTTATAATGTAAAATCATATAAATAATACCTATATTTATAAAATTTAGGACTTTTTATTATTTTTATATAGAATATAGATATAAAATCTTGAATATTTTCACATTAAAAACTAACTTTCTCAGCATGTAAGTGCGATTTTTTTCAATTTATTTTAAACACATCTATGAGTAGAAATATAATATATATATATATATATATATATATTTGGAATCAGAATAAAATTTATATCCTAATAATTTGAACTAACTTTTTTAGAATAATAATTAGTTATAAAGGATAAAATTATTTACTCTGATTATTGTTAAAATGTGGGTTTCTCATGACATGTGTTTGTATTAATGTTAATTTTACACAGTCATATGATTATTACCTAGTGAGTTTGGCATAATATTTAGTATTATTAGGTATAAATTATCTAATAATTATCTTTTTATTTATATAATAAAAATTTAAATTAACTTGATGAATATGAAGATACATGTTAGCAAAATAAAAACTCTACTGATGATATTTAGTAAACATAATGACAATGGATCAAAAAGAAAAAAATGATTTTTTTGTCATGACTGCTAATCCAGACCATAAATTTCCTCCACATAATTAATATTAAATTTATTTAAACACATTAGGAAACGGAGTCTTAAAAATAGTGTTTACCTTTTAGTATTTAAAAATAATTCCACTCCTTCACCACAATTAAAATACAGTCACCCCTCTCATTTATTTGACCCTCTTAGAGAGTGTGGATTACTCAATCCCAACACAAATAAGATCCCAACATACCTCCCCACATCATAGATGCCTAAATTTTGGTAATAAATCCATGTAAAATGTCTTTTTGTATAAACTAAAATTTGTTACATGATGAATAGAATGTTGAAGATCACTCAACCCGAAGGAAGTGCAACATAAAAGGATTTCTAATTTCACTTTTAATATAGCGAGAGTTATTTAATATTCAACACTAATTTAAATTATGTTGTGAATATACTAAACTATGAAGTGTTTTATCATTAATTTCACTAATTTTATGATATTCAAAGATTCAATTGATGTTATTCTTTCTTAGGGATCAAGATTCCAATGATATTCAAGTATTAAGGGTTTTCATCTCAATATCAATTCATCGATGCATATTGTATTATTCTGAAACTAATTTATTTGATATGGGTTATATAAAACCTCATGAAATGTAATATATTTAATACATAATTCTTCAAATTAGTTTTCATCACAATTTTTATTATTTCAATTAAGGGTAATCCAATTAAATGTTAGTAAGAAGTAAAGAAAATCATAACCCAATTCATTTTCATTGGGTTATAATTCATCATGGTTATCATTTTATCATGACCCCTCCATTCAAAGATACCTTTCTGGGGAATTTATAAAACACATTTTTATTTAATATATTGTTGATAATAAATGATATAATTTCCTCACATTGTATTAAATATGTTCAATTAGAAAGTATTTGGGATTAGATCACTCATTTGAATATTTGATGAAAATTTCAGTTTTACCCTTTCAAAATCACTGTAGTATTTCGATCATAAATATTTATATTTGAATTATTTGAACATAATATTTTGTAACTGTGTTCCTTACTTCATGGGATACAACATTTATTCTGGACACTAGATCAAAAGAAATCATTTGGATGGAGTAATTGGTCCATAAAGTCAAAGGTTCACTGGACATGCCAGAATGGATATGCTTTTTTATTTGGGCCATAAATCCTTAATCTCGGATTGGATTGAGCCCAAATCTTTAGAGGAGATAGAGAACCCAAATCCGCACATATGAACCTGGTGGAAGAAGATTCGATTCACACGTTTCGGTGGTCAAATGGGTGGCATAGTTTGGATTAAAATATTTTTCATAATTTCCACATTCACACTTGAAACAACATGTATCCTCTCCTCACCTCCCCACTATAAATTGGAGTTTTTATCATTTGTAAGGTTGGGGACGTGAAATTTTATGTTTAAGGTAGAAGATAATAGGTTTCACTCTAATTCTTCAACCATTGTATGAGTTGTAGCTCTTGAAGAAAGGATCCCCTCATCAATCCTTCCTCTTCTCCTTTTTCTTCTCCATGTTGTAATGATTTTGTTATTTCAATAAACTCTTAGTTTGTATTCCATTTATTCGGTTATTTTCAATTTTCATCTCCTATTAATCAAACTATTTCAGTTGGAAATCAAGAGTGGAGACGATATTGTGTTATACCCTTTCTAAACAGTTACAAATGCAAAACCTTTCTACGCTGACTACACCACTCATGGAAGAGTAGTTTCTTTATGTAATCGATCTAATTCACAACTCCTTGATTAATTTATTTTGAATCATTTAGAAACTTTAATTCTAATAATATAGTCTATTAATTGAGTTTTAATTTAAATAATATTATGCATGGAAGTGAAAAATTTCCAAAAAAAACACGTGAGGTCGAGATTTTGTATAAATTTTGAGAGCACAAACATAATCTGTGAAACCCAGTCACACTGGATAAATTTGTAGAGTTAAAATATCATCCCAATACTCAATTAATCCTCATTTACAGAGTGGATTTTTGACTTAATTAACCACTGAACATAATCCAGACATAGAACATTAATCAAAGCAGGGTGCTATGATTGCATGTTCTGAAACTAGCCTAGGGTTTAATTCATTTCATCTTTGTGGTTAAGTTAACTCTCGTAGGGTTCTAGGGATAAAAAATTAGGGGATAATAATATATTGGATGTTAATTTAAATTATAATGATTACTAAGTAAATGAATAGGTAGAGATATCTCGATTATTCCTTTTAAAATATATTTCTAAAAAAACATCTTTTTCATTGTGTTTATTAATCAAACTTAATTTAAAAAAATTAAAAAATGAAATTTTATTCTAGAATACTTCAATATTTATAAACAAAACCCCCCTCATTATAAGTATTGTTATTATTATCTTTTTTTTTATTTTAAAATACCTTTAATAAGTCGTTAAATTCAATTCCTCCTTTGAGAGACGACCTTGGTCACTCACTCTACTGAACCTAAGTAACCTAAAACGGAATATCATTTTAAAGCGCCCATGAGAACACCTTTCAAATTGGTGCCATTTCTGGGGATCCAAGTAAATTTTTCAACAAATTAGAGGTATTTCTTTTATTTTTCATTTTATTATTTTTTTCACCTCTCTATTTCATCATTCCCCTTTCTCATGTGTTCATTTTTATCATCTTCTTTCTTTTTGGAACATCTACTCAAACATCTCATTTTTCTTATGGTCCAGTTTTCATATTTTCATTTTTGATTTTTGACGTGAACTAATCCCGAGGATATCTTAGATATTGCCCCTAAGATTGAACATAGCCTCCGAGCTCGAATAAGACAGTCTCAGTCGACGGGAAGTTTCAATATTCAACCAGTTGGTGAATTTCTCACATCTAGAATCATTGAAATTGGATGCAATTAAAATTAAAACATAAAAAATAACCAGTGGATGGAAATAATAACAATGAGATAAATAGAACCATTTTAGAATTGGATGCACCTGATATTAATTATCAACGAAATTGTATTGAATACTCAAATCTTGAATCGGACATTGAACTAAAATTTGGGATAATTCACTTACATCCAAAGTTTCATGGACTCTATGGTGATGATCCCAATAAACATTTGAAAGAATTTAATTTGGAAATCTCAACCCTAAATCCTATAAATGTATCAAAAGATCAAATCAAATTAAGATCATTCCCATTTTCACTTGATGGAGCTGCAAAGGATTGGATGTACTATTTACTACATGGAGATTTAACTTGTTGGAAGAATTTGAAACATATTTTCTTGTAGATATTTTTTTCCAGCATCGAGGACCAATTCCAATCGTAAGGAGATCTCGATGATCAGGCAATCATAAGGGGAGTCAATGTATGAGTACTGGGAGTTATTCAATATGTTGTGTGCAAGCTGTCCACATCCACAAATCAGTGAGAAAATCCTCATTCAGCACTTCTATGAAGGACTCAGACATATGGAGAGGATAATGGTGGATGCCACAATAGGAGGGGCATGGGTGTATGAGACACCAGTTGCCTCATGGTCATTGATCGACAAGATGACCCAAAAATCCCAACAATTCGGCGATAGAGGTACACCACATGTCAAGGGAGTACATCAGGTAGGTCCTTATTCTCTTGAAATTCATTTGATTGATACCAAGTTGGAAGAATTGACCACTATGATGGGAAGATTTTTTTTCTCAAAAGACATCCCAACCCAGTCTTTCAAGGCCTTGTGGAATTTGCATTGAGACAAGCCACCCAACTGATGGTTTCCCCCAACTAAAATAAATAGAAGATTGTGCAGTAATATTCTATGGGAGACCATAGCAGAAACAACAAAAACAAACACATCCCCAAAATAAGTATGACTCCATTGAACCAACATTCATACAATGGTGGAAGGATCAATCAGACATGAGGTATGGCTCTGCACAACAACAAATTCCCCCTTTTCAACAAAATTTCAGATAGCATCCGCCTTACCAACAAGGTTCCCAACTACCACAAAGGATATTTGAATCCCAAGTATCAAAAAGTCAACAAAAAGGGAATCCCCAACCAAAGGTAGATTATAATAATTATGATCGTTTGAAAACAATTGTTCTTAATCAAAATAATGAGCTGAAGAGTCAAGGTTTTGAGTTGAGGGAGTTGAAGACACAAATGATCCAGATTGCCATTGCCCTCCATGAACTGGTAAGTAATAACTCTATTAATCTTCCTTCCCAACCTAATCCAAATCCTAAGGGGAATGTAAGTGCTGTCACATTGAGATGTGGAAAGCAATCAAATGATACATATGGACCTTCCATTCCACCAGGGTTCACCTCAACTCCAGAGAATCCCCATTCCATATAAACTGATGGGAAACCCAAGGAGAAAGATAAAGGTATGAAAAATATTGATAATGTTCCTCCTAAACCTCATCCTTTTCCAAATAGGGGTTTTCAAACCATGAAGATGGATGAAGAAGCGATGCAAAAAAGAGGTTTTGGACACATTGAAGGGTGTTGAGATCAACATCCCTGTACTTGAAGCCATAAAAAAATCCCAAGGTATGCCAAATTCTTAATATAACTCTACACCAATTGAAGAGGGATCAAGGGAAATGAGAGGATCATCCTTGGAAGGAATGTCTTAGCACTCATTACACCATCTCTAGAAATTCCTACAAAGTTCAAGGATCCAGGGACATTCACCATCCCATGTACCATTGGGGAGTTACACTTCTTTGATTCTCTTTGTTATTTAGGAGATTCAATAAATGTGATTCCCTACTCTGTATTCTCTTCTTTACAGTTTGGTGAGTTGAAGCCGACGAGAGTAGTGGTGCAATTGGTGAATAGAATTATGAAATATCCAGCGGGAGTCCATGATGATGTACTTGTCCGGGTAAGATACATGATCTTTCCAGCAGACTTCTATGTGCTCAAAATACAAGATAACCAGGTATGTTCTTGTGCTCCCATTATCTTAGGTAGACCCTTCCTCAAAACATAAAAAACTATCAGAAATGTTTCTGATGGTAAAATTTCCATGGAGTTTGTAGAAAATGTTGTAATTTTTAATGTAATGGAATCCATGAATTACCCCTCTAAGGACCATTTAGCTTCTGTTATCTCTCATTTGGAATCAATAAGTAAAAAATACATGGATTGTGGTTGTCCTGTGCTTAGGTAGATTATGTGAATTGGTTGTAGTTTGATGTCTAAGAGAACATTCACACATGTTTTTGATGTACAAACCTCTCTTGGATTTGATTTTGATGTGGACTCATATTCGGATCAAATAAACTCTGATTAAGACATGGATCTTGAGTATGCTGATGGATTTGATGCATTATTTTCTAATTTTGATGATTTATATCCTGATACTGTTGTTCATTAGGCATATATGTCTGTTGTATCAATTTCTCCATCCATACATCACCCCCTACATTGGAACTCAATCCAATTCCCCCAAATCAGAAATATGCATACATTCTGAGTGGTGATAGATTACCCGCTATCATTGCTAACAGTCTCTCTTTTGAACATGAATAAAAACTTTAGAATCTTTTGAGAGATAACATTAGGGAATTTGGTTGGACATTGGCAGACAAATCATGTATTATCCCCTCCATTATCATGCATAGGATTCTCTAGGAGGATGGGGATAAACAGATTAGGCAGCCATAATGGAGACTTAATCCAACACTTTTGGATGTTTCTATGAAAGAAGATGAAAAATTAATTGAGGCGGGTATCATTTACCCTATTTATGACTCACAATGGGTTATCCCTATTCTAGTTGTACCAAAGAAAACTGGTTTTACTATTATAAAAAATTAAAATGATGATTTAGTTCATGTGAGAGTACAAAACAGCTGGAGAGTTTGTATTGATAATCAGAAACTAAATCAATCCACTCGTAAGGGCCATTTCCCACTTCCATTAATTGAATATATTCTTTAGATACATCAAATTAGGACACATTATTGCTTCTTGGAAGGTTTCTCTGGCTATTATTAGCCTCCCATTGCAGTTGAGGACCAGGAGATGACGACATTCAGCTGACCATTTAGTACCATTGCTTACCAAAGGATGCCATTTTGACTTTTCAATTCCCCAGGTACCTTCCAGAGATGCATGGTCTGTATTTTCTCAGATTTCATTGAGACCTACACGGAGGTATTTATGGATGATTTTACAGTTTATGGATCCTCATTTGATGAATTTATCACTAGTTTGGGTGATTTGTTGCATCGTTGTATTGAGAAAAATCTGGTCTTGAATTTTGAAAAATGGCATTTCATGGTCGAAAAGGGAATTTTCATTGGTCATATAGTCTCACAAAAGGGCATTGATTTTGATAAATCTACAGCTGAAATTATTTCATCCCTACCATATCATACATGTTTACGTGATGTTCGATCATTCCTTGGACATGTTGGATTTTATCGGCGCTTCATCAGAGATTTTTGTAAGATCTCTCTACACTTTTATCAATTTCATCAAAAAGATATTGAATTCAATTATGATGATTCATGCAAGGTATCATTTGATGAGATAAAGAAGTTTATGGCCACTCCACCAATCATACAACCCCCAGAGTTGGACATTCCATTTGAACTTATGTGTAATGCATCCAACTTCATGGTTGGAGATGTCTTATCACATAGGGAGGAGAGACGTTCAATTGTGATTTCGTATTCATCGAGGACATTGGATTCCGCCCAATCAAACTACACCACAATAGAAAAGGAGTTTCATGATGTTATATTTTCTTTAGATAAATTTCTTTCATATTTATTGGGATCTAATGTAGTTGTTTTTTCTGACCTTACTGCTTTGAGGTACCTCCTAAAGAAGCCAGATGGAAAGCCCCAACATATCTGTTGGTTGCACCTTATTCAAGAGTTTTACTTAGAGATAGAGGATAAGAAGCGGTCATAGAATTTGGTGGAAGACCACATGAGTAGCCTTACTCACAAACTAGAGGGTGACACCTTGGACCAGGTACCACTTCGGGACACTTTCCCCGATGAGCATCTCTATACCATCTTAGGTATGCATCTTTCGTATACTGATTTAGTTAATTATATTATTGCCTCTGAAATCACAGTAAATTTGAAGAACCATCATGTCTATAAATTAAAATGTGTGTCTAGGTTTTATGTGTGGGATGTTCCTTACCTCTTGTCCATGTGTAGTGACCAAATCATTAGGAGGTGTGTTTCCGATCATGAGTTTGAGTCTGTTGTGCAATGTTGTCTTACACTTTCATGTGGCAGAAACTTTGGACCCCTACGTACTGCTAGAAAAGTCTTATGCTCTGGTTTATATTGTCCTAGCTTATTCCATAATTCCCATGTGTTTTTTAAGTCATGCTCTCATTTCCAACACATTGGAAACATTTCAAGGAGACACGAGATGCCCCAACAACGCATTTTATTCTGTGAGGTTTTTTATGTTTGGGGAATTGATATTATGGGCCCTTTCTTATGATCATTTGGTTTCTTTTTTATCCTTGTTTTTGTCGATTATGTGAGTAAATGGGTGGAGGCCAAGGCCACCAGGATTGACGATTCTCATGTTGTAGTGGATTTTGTCAAGGCTCAAATTTTCTATAGGTTTGGAGTACCATAGGCGATCATCAGTAACCAAGGGACACACTTTTTAAATATGAATTTTTCTTCCCTTCTTTGAATGTATGGGGTGACACACAAAAAATGAACACGATACAACCCCCAAACAAATGGCCATGTTGAGGTTTCAAATTGTGAGTTGAAACAAATCTTGGAGAAAACAGTGCATCCAAATAGGAACGATTGGATCAAGCACCTGGATGATGTGTTGTGGGCTTATAGGAAATCATACAAGACACCCATTGGTATGTCCCCATTTCATATTGCTTTTGGGAAATCAAGTCATCTCACAGTGGAAGTCGAGCATCGGTCATATTGGGCTATAATGAAATGAAGCATGGATTTGGCCTAAGCAGGAATTCAAAGGAAGTTGCAAATTCAAGATCTTGAGGAGATTATACTATAATCATTTGAGAACTCGGGGCTCTATAAGGATTGATAAAATGCAGTTTATGTTAAAATGACCCAGAAAAGGAAGTTTCATGTTGGAGAGAAAGTTCTACTATACAGTTCATGACTGAAGTAGATGCCTCATAAGTTGTGTTCCAGATGGTTAGGTCGTTATGTTGTGTCTAATGTTTTTCTTTATGGTGCAGTGGAGATCACACAAGAGGACACTGGAATGAGCTTTAGAGTCAATGGGAAACGTTTGAAGAAATACATCGAGGGACATCCTACCGATGTAGTTGATTTCATCATACTGCATGACCCCATCATCACATCATAATATCAAGCTTTTCCTAAGCCTTTCACTTTTATATTACATGTCCAAAATAAAATTATGCATTCCATGTTCACATATAATATAATGGATTCACATTTAGGAAAATGTAATATTTTATGTGTGGGGGAGGGAACCTTTATTGTTATGGATTTTCATTTTTTTTTGTTTAACAAAATTGTGTGTTTTCAAAAACATTGTGTGTCTCATTATCATTTTGTGTGTGTCTTTTAAAAAACAATTGAGCTGAAATGATTATCATTTCCATTTTTGAAACCTGTTTCAATGAGTAAAACAATATATTCCATGAAACTGAGCATAAATGAATGCTAAAAATTACTATGTTTCAAGTTCAATTCTTTGGGATTTTCATGACAAGTACTCTTATTTTTGAATCCCATTCCACATCTCACTTTCTTTATATTTTAAATAATTTCTGGTGAGGCTTCTAAAACATTTTTTTTCAAATTATTTTCATTCAACACACTTCTTGAGAAAACCAAACTATGATTTATTTAACCAGAATATGATTTATTCCTGTCAAAATTTGAGGGTTTGAGATACCAATGTTTTTAAATGATTGAGGGATTTCTTTGGTTTTAAAGCCCCATTTTCAAGATAATCCTTTTTATTCTAGCCTACCTTGTACATTTAATCCTTGTAACCCATAGAACCCATGAACATCCTTTTATATTAGCCACATTATAATCCAATTATCCCTATCCAACCTGCTCTAGAAGTGAAATTACATAATCTAGTTAAATATAAGTGTGGGGGAAGGTGTCTTTGTGTTGTGATACCTTAATTAGTAATACTTAGGGACGAACATAAAATGATGAATAGATGTTGTTTCATTGAAAAAAAACATTCTGTTGATTGTTGTACCTTTTCTGAAGCTTTCATGACTAGTGAAACTGTGCCTTTCAGGAGCTTCTAATGGAGGAAGAAAGTTGTTCGTTTTCTCGAGCATTCAAGAAAAATATTGTTTGAGAAGATTTGAATTTTTTCTGCGGAAATAAGGAAGGGTGCTAAATTTCACTAATTTTTCATACATATGGAGATGACATTCTGTAACACCCCGAGATTCTATGAAAAATATTCTTTTAATTTCATTAATGTCTTGTGTTTTATTCTATACCAAGATTACCATGCGCTATACACAACACCGTATTAGCTTGCAGTATACGAAACACTATTCTTGGATCGTGTTACACAAAATTTTGATAATAGTAATTCTATGCAACATTATGTATATATATATATATATATATATATATATTCAATGTATAAATGAAATATGTTTGGATTCTGTTATACGAAACAACGGAGGATTCTTTCACAACACGTAACCCTGACATGGCTTGCATTACACGCAATCGTGACCTTCCTCGATAGCGTGTGTTGTACGCAATACCGGGATTTACTAAACAACGATATATTATTATAATATTGTTTTGAACTAGCCATTATGAATAGTGTTAACTAAATTTTGAATCTTATAACATTATTATTCATCTTACACATTTTATAGAACATGGTATAAGAACAAAATAAATTTTTCGGGTAAAATAAGTATTTTTCAAAAAATGCAGTTTTTCCGCCTTTTGATGGCGCACCCACATTAAATATAGTTTTTGACATGTTTATAAGTTCCGTTTGACAAAATAAAATTATTCTTTGGAATCAAGAAATAAAAATTTACTTTGGATAAATTTTTCATTTTATTCGGATGACTTGCATATTTTAATGAATAGTAAAAACACGCTATATTTTAATTAAAAACAACTTTTTCATCGTAATATCTTATGTGGTTAAATTATAATATTGAATGGTTTTAAAGTATAAATATAATATGTTTTTACCATTTAATATGATTTATGTCATTAGCATTGATTCTACCTTGAATTCGTAGGATAAATCAATTCAATCTTTTGCAATGTTTTAATGAAAAACCCGTTTTCTTTCGACAACAGGATTAATTTTAATTTAATTTCTGAAACTTTTGTGTATTTAATTTAGAAAAATGGATTCCATATTTGGAATCAGTGGGTCCAAATTATGTTAATAAGCTACTTTTTATTTTTGGGCATTGTGAATAGTAACTACGGTAAATTTTATTTACTATAGTTAAAGGTAAATCGGGTAATTAAGGGTAAATATAAGATTATAAAATTACCCTAAAAAATGTCAAAATCCTATTGGATGACTAAAGGTCGACCCATATCACCTAAGGGTTGGATTAGATTCATTTAAATAAATTTTTTCAATGAAAATAATTTAATTATTATTAAAACCAATGAATGTGACAACATGTCACTTTCTTTAATCTTATAAGTACAATAATTTTAATCTAGTGATAAACTTCATGAAACTTCTAACATGAATAGTCTCCTGAAAGATAATACAATTATCTACATCATAGGAATTTATTTATAATTTTTAGGGATTAAATAATTATCATTTATTATGACACAAAGATGATGCAGTAATTGTCTTATTAATGAAATATTGACATAATTGATGTCATAAATGACCAAATAAATGTAATTTGAGACTTTTTATGACATAAATTAATTTTATAGGTCAATATGACATTTTATTGTTGATATAAGTAACATGTTTTGAACTTATCATTCTGTTATGAATTTCATAAAAATCATGTACCAAATAGAGTCAAAATTGACATAAATTAGTTTTTAAAACAAATATTATATTATTAATTGTTATATAATTCCTAAAAATCTAAGTTTCGGGAAAATGACTTAGATACGAATATATATATTAATAATAAACAACTTGGGGTTCGTTTGGCTTGTTATGGTAAGCTTATTAACCATATAGGGTAAGAAAACAAAAAGACACGGTAAAAGTTAAATTATTTAACTTAGAGTTAAATCTAATTGATAAGGTTAAAATATTAACCTAAACTTGTATAAATCCTATTGGATGAGATTATTTCGACCCATCTCCCGCTTAGCCTCGAAATAAATCAATTTTGAGCTATTTAAAACTGAACATGACTTTATAATAAAAATATATTTTTAGTTATTCCAAGGGTGCCCCTCTCCTCCCTTATAAAAGGACACCTCCTCCCCCTCTTCCTCACACCACATGGAGCCTTCAAGATCGGCCAACCCCCTTCCACTTTATCCTATCCACTTCCCTAGAGACATCCTAGAGGTTCTGGTCTTCTTCAAAGAACAATTTTAGTGCCCTAAAAGAAGGTCCCAAAGAAGCACTTCAAAGAAGAGGTAATGTCTGTTACCGATTCTTTCATATTTATTTCTTCTTCCACTTCTTATTATTTAGTTGTTTCATTATGAAGTAATAACATCAGTATCACTCATATACTGATATGTTATTATAAGTATGAAACAACCCTATTTCACCATCTATCCATCCTACGGAAAAAGAAATCACTGCGTGTGCGTACGTACGGAATACCGTCTCCACGCCGTGGTGTAATCTATTTTCCACCACCACCATACTTGGATGGGTATAATGGTGTAAATAATGACCATATATGACTATTATAAAGTGATATTGATTCTGAAATAGTATACATATACTCCAATACAATTCCACGATCATAGGAACGATATCATCACTCGTGCGTACGTATGGAATATCATCTCCACGATGTGGTGCGACTCGTTCTACACGATCTTAATTTAATAATGATTATATAAATGAATTGAATGAATGAATATTATATATATTACACTAATACAATTCTGGAAATGAGGTATCTATTACCTAAAGAGAAGAATAAGAATTTCTTCGACAAAACACGCATAAGAACAAAAAGTTATAAACACCCAAATAACAAGTAGCAATGAAATATTACTACTAAGAAGCTAAGAATATGACCATATATGATATCATAAAAATAAGTATGATTCTGGAATAAGTAAATAACATTATTTAAATCATTATACAGGAGGTTCGGACACTTACAAATCAAGTCAGACCTAAGGTAAGGGAAATATCACAATCTCATTTTTATCCGAGATTGTTTATTCGTAAGTATTTACTGGGGTGTATTTTATCATCCACATCCATGTTTCATAAATATGTAATATTATTTCAATCCACCTACAATTTTTTAAATCCATTTTTACCCTTCGGTGAGTCTTTAAAAAAAGGATATGAATGGAATCTTTATTCGTTTTTCATACGAGGTACTTTTTGACTTTTTCGACAAAAGTAAGAGAAGAATGTTTTCTTTTAACTTATAGGACATGAATGGATTTTTAAAAAATTATTTCCAAAAAGATTCCTTTACAAGTTTTCAAGTTTATTTTTAATCAACTTCTTTTAGTTTAGAATTGTATGACATGTTATGAAAGGAAAAGTGTTTTTGAAGAAGAAAATATATTTTCCTCAAGAATGGAGTTCAAGTGTTTTATCAAAATTATTTTCCATCTAAGAAAATAAAGGGTTCTGTTTCTATCCATATTTTTACATTGATTTGACTATGTTGTGCTGGAATTATTTTTATGAATTCCTTTATCTTATATGAATTGTTTTATGATGTCATGATGTTTAAGATTCTCATTTTTATTACATGGGTTATGAAATGATGTATGATTTATGATTCTGTGGCACACATAAGAATGGTATCATTATGAGATGGGTGGGACCTATATATCCCTCCAATGCATTGGGTAAATATTTAATATCTCATGAGATAGACATGGATGGAATGGTAGGTTATACCGGTTTAGTGAAACAGGACTGAAACGAGGGTGACTCGGTTCAGAAAGGGACTTTGTCCACTAAGATAGACTTGGCAATGAGTCTTGACTAATAAGAAATGATTCTCTATGATTATATGTGTATGCCACAAAGTTTAATGTTTTAAGTTATGATTATTGTGATTACATTTCACTACCATGAGTTATCCAAGGTTATGAAATTATGATCTCTTTTACAGGTTAAGATTTCCAAAAGTTCTGTGCTTATGTATATGATGTGATTGATATTTCTTTTGATTACCCTTACTGAGCATTTGAGCTCACCCTTTTATGTTTTCTTTTCCCCAGGATATACAGAATGGTTTTAGGTAAAAAAGGAAGATCTTTATGGGAGATGTTGAAGATCTTTCACCACGATTAGAAGATTATATTCCGAGTTTCCAAAGACACTAAACTATTACGATCCTTGTGTGTGTGTTTTTGTTATGTACTAAGTATTCCGCAAAAGTAATGTAATGTCCATGTACGTCAAGATTCGGGTCTCTAAAGTTGGTATCAGAGGAAAGGTTTAGTCAACCATTGGAAACTAGGACGCGAAAACATTAGTGCGATCCATAGAGATATATCTAAGGTATGTCTAGGGATGTCCCTAAGGATAAGTATACATATAGGATATAGTACTAGCACTACGGTAACGATCTTAGAATTTAACATAAGATGTAAGATATTGAGGGTACTCCCCCTTTACTTTGTTGTTTTCCCTAACATGATTTTTTCCTCTCACACTATTCTTTTTGGGTTTTTGAAAATGGATGGAAACAAGATGATTCACGATAATGGAGGATATGATGGACAATGGAATGATATTCTTCATGAGCAACCAAATTAAATGGGATTTGGAAGTCCAAACATCATTATTATACCGAGTCAGAAATATCATAATATGATCAATGAAGTAAAATTTGGTAAGATTCATGACTCGGCAAATAAGAGAAATATGGAGTTTCATGATGATCATATAGGAAAGAAAATTCAATTTCCCCTATGTAAATCATGTGGGAAGAGGCATCAAGGAGAATGTTTCAAAGGAACTGGAAGATGCTTTGGGTGTGGAAAAGAATGACTCAAAGCCAGTAAGTGCAAAGGAAAAGGTTCAGTTAACACCAGGGATGAGGATAATGATATTGCTACGACATCAACAATGGTTAAATTTTTTAAATGTGGGATGTACGAGCATTATGCAAACCAATTCCCTAAGGGAAAGTCTCATGAAGAGAATCAGTATGGTCATATGGGTAGTATTTATGTGGATGATGATGAAGAGACTACAAATGATTTGTGAGATGAAAGAATTGTTGAATCTCGGTCAATGGTTTAAGAATCTAGTGGAATGATTACATGTTTATCATGTGTAATGTTGTATAAGTAATCTCACGGTACTATGGAATAAAGAGACATCTAAGGATTGTTACACTGTTGTATTTCCTTGAGTTTTTAAAGTGTATGATTAATGTTACCAGTATCGATGAAAGGTTATTTAGATATTTTTGGAATGTAGATGATATGCGCATAATGAAGGGATAAGACGATAATGAGAATTTTGATTGTATTCATGAGCTCATGATTGATATAAGGACTATGTGATATCATGGTTTGAGTATATAGAATTTTGAGGATTTTGGTATGTGGAAAGTGTTAACCTTTAACTGCATTCATGTTTTCACTAAGGATCAATGGGTATTCAAGAGAATACATGATTAAGGCCTTTGAATGTTTGGAATGTGACCAACAAGACATATCTTATGATATATAGGGATCAACGATGGTATTAAATCTCTGGTAATAATTTTCACTATATTATGAGAGTGGACTACAGTATTATGGATAAGCTTAAAGATTAGAATGGATTATGTTGGACATAAGTTAGTATTGTTTAAGGATAGAAGTTTTTTTGATATTATTTATCTGATGCTATTGTAATATAGTTTTAGAAAAAGGACAACCTGCAGGATGGGTGAAAACCCATCGCGTCGGACAAGGCTATGGGAATCAAACCCACAACCGAAGTGTGATTGGCCTTTATCGCCTACCACTGACCTACAAGAAGTCCCTGTTTAGTAGAAACTAGTTTTATTATATTAAGCAGTATGATATATGAAGTATAAGTCCATTTTAGGAACCATATATGATTAATATCACTATAGAATGACTTTTGTATATTTAATAACTTTTGCAAAACCTTTTGTTTGAGACAGATGGAATGACCCGTCATTCTATCACATGATCTGCTAACACTTCACAAATAACAAATTCAACTTCATTTATTTAAGAGATGAAGTGGAAATTGTTCAAGGCACGAACAACAGTGAGATTGTACCAAAATAAAGTAAGTATTTATTCTAATTCAAATTATTCAACTTTAGGGAAACGATCTTGAAAACCAAAAATGTTTTCCTAGTGCTCTTATATATGATTAATCATATGGTACCTTAGATCGTCACAAATTTATGGATTTGTGATTTCTGGCTTTTCCATAGCCATGTTCTCTACCACTCTCCATCAGAACATGATGGTTAGATTTCTCTTCAATATCCATATTTTCACCTATGTGGAAACCTATTGATTAGTTTATTTTGGTAACTGTTACATTTCATACATTAGTTTTTAAAAGCCATGTTTTGGTATTCCTTTTTACGATGTGGGTTTCTATTAAACAATCTTTCGAGTAGTAAACCATTTATATCCCCGACGAATTTCGAGGGAGAAATTCATTTTAAGGGGGCTAGAATGTAACACCCCGAGATTTTATGAAAAATATTCTTTTAATTTCATTACTGTCTTGTGTTGTATTCTACACCAAGATTACCATGCGCTATACGCAACACTGTATTAGCTTGCAGTATACACAACACTATTCTTGGATCGCGTTATACACAATTTTGATAATAGTTATTCTACGCAACATTGAGTATATATATATATATTCAATGTATAAATGAAATATGTTTGGATTCTCTTATACGAAACAACGGAGGATTCTTTCACAACACGCAACCCTGACATGGCTTGCATTACATGCAATCGCGACCTTCCTCGATAGAGTGTGTTGTACGCAATACCGGGATTTACTAAACAACGATATATTATTATAATATTGTTTTAAACTAGCCGTTATGAATAGTGTAAACTAAATATTGAATTTTATAACATTATTAGTCATCTTACACATTTTATAGAACATGGTATAAGAAAAAAATAAATTTTTCGGGTAAAATATGTATTTGTCAAAAAATGTAGTTTTTCCGCCTTTTGATGGTGCACCCACATTAAATATAGTTTTTGACATGTTTATAAGTTCCATTTTACAAAATAAAATTATTATTTGGAATCAAGAAATAAAAATTTACTTTGGATAAATTTTTCATTTTATTCTGATGACTTTCATATTTTAATGAATAGTAAAAACACGCTATATTTTAATTTAAAAAAACTTTTTTCATCGTAATATATTATGTGGTTAAATTATAATATTTAATAGTTTTAAAGTATAAATATAATATATTTTTACCATTTAATATAATTTATACCATTATCATTGATTCTACCTTGAATTCATAGGATAAATCAATTCAATATTTTGCAATGTTTTAAAGAAAAACCCGTTTTCTTTCGACAACATGATTAATTTTAATTTAATTTCATAAACTTTTGTGTATTTAATTTGGAAAAATGGATTCCATATTTGGAATCAGTGGGTCCAAATTATGTTAATAAGCTACTTTTTATTTTTGGGCATTGTGAATAGTAACTACGGTAAATTTTATTTACTATAGTTAAAGGCAAATCAGGTAATTAAGGGTAAATATAATATTATAAAATAACCATAAAAAATGTCAAAATCCTATTGGATGACTACAAGTAGACCCATATCACCTAAGGGTCAGATTAGATTCATTTAAATAAATTTTTTCAATGAAAATAATTTAACTATTATTAAAACTAAAGAATGTGACAACATGCCACTTTCTTTAATCTTATAAGTACAATAATTTTAATCTAGTGATAAACTTCATGAAACTTCAAAAATTAATAGTCTACAGAAAGATAATACAATTATCTACATTATAGTAATTTATGTAGAATTTTTAGGGATTAAATAAGTATCATTTATTATGACACAAAGATGATGCAGTAATTGTCTTATTAATGAAATATTGACATAATTGATGTTATAAATGACCAAATAAATGTAATTTGAGACTTTTAATGACTTAAATTAATTTTATAGGTTAATATGACATGTTATTGTTGATATATGTAACTTTTTTTGAACTTATTATTCTGTGATGAATTTCATAAAAATCATGTACCAAATAGTGTCAAAATTGGCATATATTAGTTTTTAAAACAAATATTATATTATTAATTGTTATTTAATTCCGAAAAATATGAGGTTCGGCCAAATGACTTAGATAAGAATATATATATTAATAATAATCAACTTGGGGTTCGTTTGGCTTTTTATGGTAAGATTATTAACCATATAGTGTAAGAAAAAAAAAAGACACGGTAAAAGTTAAATTATTTAACTTAGAGTTAAATCTAATTGATAAGGTTAAAATAATAAACTAAACTTGTCTAAATCCTATTGTATGAGAGGATTTCGACCCATCCCCCCCTTAGACTCGAAATAAATCAATTTGGAGCTATTTAAAACCGAACATGTCTTTATAATAAAAATATATTTTTAGTTATTCCAAGCGTGCCCCTCTCCTCCCTTATAAAAGGACACCTACTCCTCCACTTCCTCACACCACTTGGAGCCTTCAAGCTCGGCCAACCCCTGACACTTTCTCCTCTCCACTTCCCTAGAGACATACTAGAGGTTATGGTATTCTTCAAAGACCAATTTTAGTGCCCTAAAAGAAGGTCTCAAAGAAGTACTTCAAAGAAGAGGTAATGTCCGTTACCGATTCTCTCATCATTATTTATTCTCCCACTTCTTCTTCTTTAGTTGTTTCATTATGAAGTAATAACATAAGTATAACTCATATACTGATATTTTATTATAAGTATGAAACAACACTATTTCACCATCTATCCATCCTACGGAAAAAGAAATCACCGCGCGTGCGTACGTATGGTATACCGTCTCCACGCCGTGGTGTAATCTATTTTCCACCACCACCTTACTTGGATGGGTATAATGGTGTAAATAATGACCATATATGACTATTAAAAAGTTATATTGATTCTGAAATATTATACATATACTCCAATACAATTCCACGATCATAGGAACAATATCATCACTCGTGCGTACGTACGGAATACCGTCTCCACGATGTGATGCGACTCGTTCTACATGATCTTCATTTCATAATGATTATATAAATGAATTGAATGAATGAATATGATATATATTACACTAATAAAATTCTGTAAATGAGGTATATATAAACTAAAGAGAAGAATAAGAATTTATTCGACAAAACACGCATAAGAACAAAAAGTTATAAACACCGAAATAACAAGTAGCAATTAGATATTACTACTAAGAAGCTAAGAATATGACCATATATGATATCATAAAAATAAGTATGATTCTGGAATAAGTCAATAACATTATTTAAATCATTATACAGGATGTTCAGACACTTACAAATCAAGTCGGACCTAAGGTAAGGGAAATATCACAATCTCATTTTTATCCAAGATTTTTTATTCGTAAGTATTTACTGGGGTGTATTTTATCATCCACATCCATGTTTCATAAATATGTAATATTATTTCCATCCACCTAAAATTGTATAAATCCGTTTTTACCCTTCGGTGAGTTTTTAAAAAAAGGATATGAAAGGAAGCTTTTGTCGTTTTTCATACGAGGTACTTTTTGACTTTTCCGACAAAAGTACGAGAAGAATGTTTTCTTTTAACTTATACGAAATGAATGGATTTTTAAAACATTATTTCCAAAAAGATTCCTTTACAAGTTTTCAAGTTTATTTTTAATCAACTTCTTTTAGTTTAGAATTGTATGACATGTTATGAAAGGAAAAGTGTTTTTGAAGAAGAAAAGATATTTTCCTCAAGAATGGAGTTCAAGTGTTTATCAAAATTATTTTCCATCTAAGACAATAAAGGGTTCTGATTCTATCCATATTTTTAAATTGATTTGACTATGTTGTGATGGAATTATTTTTATGAATTCCTATATCTTATATGAATTGTATTATGATGTCATAATGTTTAAGATTCCCATTTGTATTACTTGGGTTATGAAATGATGTATGATTTATGATTTTGTGGCACACATAAGAATGGTATCATTATGAGATGGGTGGGACCTATATCTCCCTCCAATTAATTGGGTAAATATTTTATATCTCATGAGATAGATATGGCTGGAATGATAGGTTATACTGGTTCAGTGAAACAGGACTGAAACGAGGGTGACTCGGTTCAGAAAGGGACTTTGTCCACTAAGATAGTCTTGTCAATGAGTCTTGACTAATAAGAAATGATTCTCTATGATTATATGTGTATGCCACAAAGTTTAATGTTTTAAGTTATGATTATTGTGATTACATTTCACTGCCATGAGTTATCCCAGGTTATGAAATTATGATCTCTTTTACAGGTTAAGATTTCCAAAAGTTATGTGCTTATGTATATGATGTGATTGATATTTCTTTTTTTTACCCTTACTGAGCATTTGAGCTCACCCTTTTTTGTTTTCTTTTCCCCAGGATATAAATAAAGGTTTTAGTTAAAAAAAAGGAAGATCTTTATGGGAAATGTTGAAGATCTTTCACCACGATTAGAATATTATATTCTGAGTTTCCAAAGAAACTAAACTATTACAATCCTTGTGTGTGTGTTTTTGTTATGTACTAAGTATTCCGCAAAAGTAATGTCATGTCCATGTACGTCAAGATTCGGGTCTCTACAGATTCTACTTGGTGAGTGAGGTGGAGACTATACTTGATTGAAAACTAGAGTAATGTAATTTGACTTAAAATAGATCCATGCCCTCTTCATTAGGCCTCATAATTATTCAATATCTAAATTCTACCAACCAAAAGCCACAGAAAAACCATGAAATGTCCTCATTATAAAATTATGTACTTGACCCACATCAGGTAGAGATTTAATAATTTATCAAGCCTGTGGTGACCCTTGTTTGATTTTGGATGATAAAGGCATTGCTAAAAAAATTGTAGTTTATGTGATGAGTGAAAATGAAGGGTAGGTTAGTGTTTTGTGTGCATGGGAGGATAAATTAAGAGGAAATATATTGAATGATATTAAATAAAGAACATGAAATAATATCTTATAGATTGGGCATGATATCTTTTGTTTCTTGGTATGAAATTGGTGGATTTCATGGATATGTGTTTTAAATTTTCATTGATTTTCTTTTAATGTTTACTTTTCTGGGAGTCCAAGTAAAAAGTGTTTGAGAGTTGATAAAACACATTTTTATTGAATATTTTATTGATATTAAATGATATAATATCCTCACATTGTGCTAAATATTATCTATTAAAAAGTATTTGGGATTAGATCATTCATTTGAATATTTGATGAAAATTCTAGTTTTACACTTTCAAAAACACTATAGCATTTCAATCATAAATTTTTTTATTTGAATTAGTTGAACATAATATTTTGTAACCGTGTTTCTTTCTTCATGGGATACAACTTTTATTCAGGACAGTAGTTCAAAACAATGTATTTTGATGGAGTAATTGGGCCATAAATTCAAAGGTGGGATGGACACGCCAGAATGGATAAGCTTTTGTATTTGGGCCATAACTCCTTCATCTAGGATTGGATTGAGCAAAAGTATTGAGAGGAGACAGAGGAACCATATCCACAAATATGATCCCTCTAGAATAAGAGCTTATTCACACGCTTCAGTGGTCAAATGGGCAGTGCATGTTGATTAAAATATTTGGCAGAATTTCCACATTCACACTTGAAACCACTTGTAACCTCTCCTCACCTACCCTCTATAAATAGTAGTGTTTATCATTTGTAAGGGTGGGGACGTGAATTGGGATGTTTAAGGTAGAATAGAAGAGGTTTCACTCCAATTATCCAACCATTTTAATAGGGGTATCTCTTGAAGCAAGGATCCCCTCATCAAGCCTTCCTTTTATCCTTCTTCTTCTACATGTTGTACTGCTTTTTTTATTTCAATAAACTCTTAATTTGTCTTCCATTTATTATGTTATATTTAATTTTCATCTTATATTAATATTCCTATTTGGGTTGGAAATCATGAGTGGAAATGAGATTGGGTTATACCCTTTCTAAACCATTGCAATTGAAAAACGTTTCTACGATGACTACACCGCTCATTAAAGAGTAGTTTTTTATGTAATCAATCGAATTATCACCTCCTTCATTAATTTATTTTGAATAAATGAGCTACTGTAATTATAATAATATTGTCTATTAATTGAGTTTTAATTTAAATATAATTAATCAACCAATTGAACAATTTACACAAAAACACGCGATGTTGAGATTTTTTGTAAATTATGAGAGTTCAAACTTAATCTGTGAAACCAAGTCACACCGGTTAAATTTGTAGAGTTCAAATATCATCCATAAACTTAATTAATCCTCATTTTCAGAGTATATTTGTGCCCTAATTAACCACTGATCATATAATAGGCTTATAACATTAATCAAAGCACGGTGATACATCTGCATCTTCCGAAACTATCCTAGGGTTTAATTCATTCAATCTTTTTTGGTTAATTTAACTCCCGTATGGTTCGAGGGTTAAAAACTAGGGGATAAAAATAAATTGGCTGTTAATTTAAATAATAATGATAAATAATTAAATTTAGAGGTAGTGTTAGACCGATGACACCTTTTAAAATAGATTTATAAAAAACATCTTGTCGTTGTGTTTATTTATAAAACTTCATATAAATAATTTAAAAAATGCAATTTTATTCCAGCATACTTCAAAAATTATAAACACCCCCCCCCTCATTTTAAGTATTGTTCTTCTTATCTCTTATTTTTTTTAAATACCTTTAATAAGTTGTTAAATTCACTTCCTCCTTTGAGAGATGACCTTGGTCACCCTCTTTACTGTACCTATGTAATCTAAAACTGAATATCATTTGAAAGTGCCAATGACAACGCCTTACAGTCTTTCAATGAGGAAATCAAGATAATGAACCATCTAGTCCCACATCTAGTAATACCTGGGTTAGAGACTAGCATAATGGTTATATAAATATCACAATATGGGATTCATTTCCATAAATAAGGAAACAATATTGGTAGATAAGAAGAATCATCCACAATAAATCATTATGTCATAGTATAAAAAGAAATCCACAAACCATCACACATGCATGCATATATATAAATGATACAGATTCAATAGTCACCAAAGTAAATACCCAAAATAATGAAAATGTAGCGACATATCAATGGTCGCAAGCCCGAGCTAGTAATTCCAAACACTATACACATAATCCTCTAGGAAAACTGTAGAAAATATAATACATGTTGGGTGAGATTACAATTATAGTTTTTTGGAAAACCAATGTTTCCTAGAAACATGTTAAAGAGTCATACTAATAGACTAGGGAGAAAAATAGAACCAATAAACATATATTAAGGTATACTAACCATCCCATCCTCCCCAATCCATGCTCACTAAATAATAAATCTCTCTAAATTTAATATAATGAACATTTAAGATAGGGTACCCTCCACCACATTCCACTGATTAACCACTCTTTCTTAATGAACAATATCCTCTCACTCCCACCTCATTCAAATGTACCATGTAACAAAACACCTACACACACCAAGGCCTAAAAAACCACACCCCATGTCACCCATAGACACCTGGTCCTCATTCAAAATCACATCCCACTCGCGAACAACTGGGTCACAAAACACATCACCTTCTATCCAAAAATACAGGGACCACTAACTGCATCCCATCCATCCCATGGAATCTTGGGCCACAAACAACATTACATCCCACCTGCAAACCCCAAGTCTAAAACCCACATATCATACCAAATAAACATAGTAAGGCATAAAAACTCTCATCTCAAAGACACCTAGGAATGCGCAACTCTCCCATACACAACTAGACTTCAGAAAACACAACCTACCGTAATAATATTTTTCTATAACTGAATGGAAGAGGGAGAAGGGATGAGTATGCGGCCATCCATCCATCCTCCCACAAGGATTTTTGGGAAATAAACCCACCCATGTGATGATGGGGGTGTTTTCGTATGTAGTGATAAACTAGGTTGGGGTGAATATAGAAACCAATAGGAAAAATACCATTGTATACATATCTGATAAAAAACACACGAACCCAACCTTTGGGTTCCTAGACCAAAAATAAGCTCACAATACTACCACCTATGCTAAAAACTGTAAATTCATAACACACCCCAACAAAAAAAAACCTCCATTAAATTTCCATCCAATTTCATTTTACCACATCATTCATTTTATTTTTTAGAATCAACCACATTTTAATACATATCCTATCATTAATTCACCCATTAAAAGTTTCAATTATGTTATAAAATACAACCCAATTCATTCTAAATTTTATTAATCAATTTTTTATTTCACCCTTAACTTCATGGGAAATCTCAATGCACAAACCACAACAGAAAACATAGAAAAATTCATTTGAAATGTTGAAAATCCAGATAAATTTATGATGCTTCACAATAAATACACATTGTTCCTTATTCTCCTAGTTTAACACCCATTCATCTTATATCATATATATATATATGGGGTGAAATTATATTCTTGTTATTAATGGAGAATCCCCATAAAAAACTACACCATCATTCACCAACTCATCCTGCTCAGATCACATATAAATGGAACCAACCCCCAACTCACAACTCCATCTGGTAACAGTTTACTACACAACCAGCTTACTTCCCTACTGCACAACACTTCATATCATATCCACAATAAATTAGTATATCAACATGATATTCCATTACATATTTAGGTTGATTTATTATAAAAAAATTCATCCATAACACCTACCAGGGAAACACACAACACTCAGCCATGCTCATATACATACCACAACACAAACACAAGAAATCCCACACATCACTAAATTATCCAATTCACAATACATTAGTCCCAAAAATGTAGCCACAACCTTTCAACATACCACAACATGGACCATGATGTTATAAAATCTCTGATTTATCAAATGGGATACATATCCAATCCTAGGTCATTATTTAATGGTTTTATCCAACTTGCAATATCCTAAGGCATCTTTTTATTATCTAGGTTTACGTGATTAACCAATTTCCATATGTAAATGATGAACATGAAGAAAAAATAGGAATCCCATTTAGTGTGCAAAAAGGGGCCCCAAAAGAGACAACATATAGCAGGGAATCATGCCACTATAATTGAAAATATCACAATGATATTATCAAAGCTGAGAATTCATGAAAATAAAATCTACCTACCCCTTTAAATTCAATTAACCAAATTTTATCCTTAATTATCATGGCTCAAACATGATCCATTGGTGAAAATGTAGATCTGTCATTGATGATGCATAATTTAATGAAATAGTGTAAATCCCACCTCAATAGGTTTTCAACAATATTCTCACATGAATGAACCATGAAACATATCTCTGATCACCTCTCCCATAATATTTACAACCAACTAAGGATGTAACAACACCACTAGACCAAAAACAACCATAGAGGATCCGATTTCGAATAATGAGATGTCATTCACCTTCACATGGAAAGAATACATGATAAGGTAAATAGAATAAACTAAAATAAACTGTATGAATAGAGGAATAATGAAATATAGATTGAGGATAGACTTCTAATGATCGTAGGAGGGAATATACAAATCAATCAGTGGCATAGGAATAAAAAAATGCTGAAGAGGGGTCACTGGGTCTCATGGGTTAAGGTAGGGTCACTTCAGACTTATGTATTGACCACTTGAATAGCTTTAAAAAACATAAAACATTATAAAAGTGACGTATTAAAAGATACTTAATCCTTTTCCACACAATTTAATGCCTCGTGCTTCATTTCAGAAGAATATCCATCAACCTATAGATTTATTTTAATTTCCAAACTATAATGCCCCGACCCTAGAATCCAAGATCATGTGCATTATTTTAATAATTGGCATTATTATAAGGAATCATGTCATGATGGAACAACTAGTTTAGCAGTCATGGAATATAGATTACATATATGACCATTACATTAAAATTTATAACATCAAATAAAAAATAGAAAATACATTGAGAATTCCATTATTATTCTAGCATAAACATTCATATAAATCATAAAACAATTCTTTCAATCCAAGGAAAATAAAACATAATAAAGGGGTGAGCTCATATGCTTTGTAAGGGTAAATACTATAGAAAAGCTATATACTTTTATGGAAATATGTGTAATTAAAACAACATAATTTTATAAGTAAACTTGAACATAATATGGAAAAAATAAATCATTCATTGACATCTAAACAGGAACATGGATATTCTACTCGTAAAATAATCACATGTAATAACTAATTTCATAATGAGGGAATGCATAATTTCAGACATTATAACCACATAGTCAAGGCCTCATTCCAAGACCAAAAATATAAAATCTATCAAGGCCTTGTTCCAAGAAATTAGTTGGTCTCATGTGACCTATTGATGCATCAAGGGGAAATATCAAGCCACATCAGACACTTACTAAGTCCAATGCATTCCTCATATGAAAAAGGGTGAAACATAATATAAACATTCATACTAAAACTAGTATAAAATATGTAAATAATTTAACCTTAAAAATTGAATGGTATAAAAATTTTACCCCCATAGTCAAACATTTCACAACACTTTAAATAATGTATAGAATATTGTTTTTTAATAAATAAACCTCAATTATGAATAATATCTAATAATGGATTTTGATATAGTTGAAAATGATCAGTAAAAATTGTTGATAGAAATATCACTTTTTTAGGAAATCATTTCAATGTAACATAATTTTTAAAGAAAGACATTTCAAATAAATTTTTTAATAAATGTGTCCCATAGCACATTGAAACCATTTAATGGAATTAACATTTTAAACCATTCATTTCCATATAAATAAATCCTTGAATCTATTTTGAAAAAATGGACATTAATGAGAATGATTTGGAAGAATAATTATTTAAATCATTTAAAATAAGGTTTTAGTTATAGAGTCCCTTAAAAATAATCCTTTTTTCAACTCTTTTATAAAACATAGAAATGTATAATAAATATGTACCAGTAAAAACTCACACATAAACAATCATGGATAATATGGAAGTTGAGGAATTAACCCTTACCTTGTACTTTTCTATGGTGGAGGGTACGTTAACCTCTTGAATAATAGTTAAATAATTTTTATTAAGTAATACAAGAAAATCATATAGAAATATGATATCATATATGATCTTATAATATTTCTTTGTTAAAAATATTTTAATAGAATCATTGTTTTGGGGGTTGACTGATTCGTTTTCCTTTATATGTTTTCTTAAATATGTAATTTTTGTTATAGATATGATGTATTTGATTCATATGTAGAATGATAATATGTTTTATAGAATTATTTATAATCATAAAATGAAAATTATTCTTGAATGGTTACAAGGGGGAATTAATCTTATCACGTTCGTGGGGACGGTATTCTGTACGTACACAGGAGAGACTATAGCATTCTATTGATCATGAAATTGTATGTAAAGGGATGTTATATCATATATATAGAATCATTAACATGTTATATTTATTACTTATGTCAATTTTAATCATTATTATACCCATCCAAACAATGAAGTGTTGAATAACCAATTACACCATGATGTGGATACGATAAGGCGTACGTACACACGTATGGTGAGTCTATCATTCATAGGATGGATAGAATATTGAATATGGTTGTAACATATTTATAATATCATTAAAATATATAGATGGTACTGGAGTTATTATTTTATTATGGAAATAACAATGAATGAGGAAGTGGAAAAAGAAAAGAACATTGAATGACGTGATGAAATAATTAACTATTTTTCAAGAGATTTTTTTTCATTTGAACAAAATGGCTCATTGGGGTTTCTTTCTGATCAATGTAAGGACTCTATATTGAATTGAGGGTAGTTGGAAAGATATTTGATCTGGGGATGGTAGAGTCAAATTTCTTTGGAGGTGTGATATTTTGAGAATGGGATGTACCCTTTTATAGGAGAAGTGGTTGTCACATTAGAAAAAAATTGAAATATTATTTTATAATAAAATTATTTTCGGGTTATAATGGCTCAAGATGGATTTATTTCGAGGGTAAGGGGGTGTCTAAATCCTTTCAACCAATAGGTTTCAGATATGTTTTGGTATCCATATAAACCTTATCATTTAGATTTAACTCATAGTTAAATATTTTAACTTTTATAATGACTTCTAGTATTTTTATATTTCATGGTTAATAAACAAACTATAAAATTATAAGAGAACCTCCAGGGGTTAATTAATGAAATATTTATCATTATATATGTCCTTTGGATTAACATCGGATATTTAGGATTATTATATAATTTATTAAAATAGTATATATTTTAATAACCCATTCAGGTCAATTTTGACACTATTGAGTTCTAGTTTTTTGTGAAAATAAAAAATACCTTATTACATAGTACCAAATATATTAAATGAATAATAACATGTCAAATTGACCTATAAAATTAGTGGAGTGAATAAAAAGTTTCAATTTAAATATATTTGGATATACATAATACAACATATTTTAATCATTCATTAATACGGTAATTACTGCAGCATAATAGTCTCAAAATTAAATTTCATTATTTAATATCACAAAATTATGAATAAAATATCATGATTCAGTAAATATTTTTATCATTCTATGGACTATTTATTGTCGAAATTATCTTATTTATAACCATATATTAAAAATGTTTTAATTATTAAAATTTAAATTTAACACATTTAACTCTAATTTAATGAAAATAGTACTAAATGTACTTATCTAATACAAGTTGATCAATTAGTATAATATTTTATTCATAAGGTTTAATTTGTTCTAAATTAACTTATCCAATAGTATTAGGACATGTGTTAGGGTAATTATATTACCATTTTTACCTTTAATTTCCCTATATACTTTTAACTGTGTTCAATAAAAATCAAAAGATATTATTGAACAACAAATATTTTCATCCTATTGAACCAAATTTTACTTTCTGATGTCAACTATGTGTATTTTATTTTTAATATTCAATTCAAAGAAGCAGTAAAATTGTGTTTTATACAAATTTCCAATTGTTCCTAGAAGGTTGGTAAGAGACGTTAAAAAGATTAATAAAATTTTATACATCTAATATTTTTATAAAATGACACTAATAAATTAAATTGGACTAATATCTTTATTATGTATCTATTTTTAATTTAATATAAATTTAAATAAAAATAAAATTTATTTAGGTAAAAGTTTGTTTTAAACATTAACATAGTGTTTTTCACTATTCATAAAAAATTTATTGTTTTCGGAAAAATAAAAAAAATTCACCCCAAGATAATTTATATATTCCAAATTAGAAAATGTGTCTATTTTACCAAATTCAAAACACATACTTTTCATTAATTAATTTAAAATTAACTCCCATGGTCAAAGCTAGAAAGAAACTTTTTAAGAAGTAAAAACTATAAAAATATTGATATTTGTTTTTGTCAAATTTAATGAGAAATTACTTATAATGACCTACATTATATTAAGTGATAAAAATATAATCCAATTATAATATAAAATAACTGAAGATAATATTTTAACACTAAAAATTATTTCTATATAAAATTTTGTTTTCAATGGAAATTTAGTTTTTTTTCTATTTCTCAAAAAATGAAGGTTATCAAAACAATGCCAAAAATATAACCTCACTAAATTATTATGTCCATATTATAAATATGATGTTTTTTTGTTAAATTTAATACATAAAAGTTTCAAATATTTGAGTTCAAAAGTGTTTTCCATCAAAAGGCGGTAAAATTGTATTTTTTGGAAAGACATTATTTATGTAAAAAATTGAATTTGTTCTTATATTATGTCTAAGAAACACATAATATAGATGTTAAAATTTTATGGTGTTTATAAATTTCAATAGGTTGTTAATATTATTCATAACGGCTTTTTGAATGGCTAGTTTGGTATGGTGTGATATGCTAGAACTGGATGTTGTGTATAACACATGCTATTTAATTACTTTAAAGAGATGACATATTATGAGATCATGGGGTGTACATTCTCTACACCCCTCATTCAATAAATTTCATCCTCGCAATTTGAAATTGTTCTTCTAAAATAAATATTTTAAAATAGAAAATACCTTGGTGGAAAAACCAAATCAGAAATAGGGTTAATAAAATTTAGTCTTATTAACAGGGAAAGAGAAATGATAAAGTCACCACCAAATTTGGATCTCGAATAGGCGAACCTTGGTGGAAATTAGAGACTCATAATTGGACGGAAAATGTAAATACATAAAGGGAGTGATTGAGGTCATCAATCAAAAACAAGTGAACAATAAATGTAAAATTGAGGGCCTCAAAGCCATCAATCTATAATGATTAAAATTTTCATCATTTCAACAAGACATATGGTATTTTGATAAATATAATTTTTTAGATACACTATTTTATTTTATTTTTTTGAAGAGGAGGGATTAATTTACTATCATGATTTGAACTCATGAGATCATACTTGATTTCATTTCTTGTTGTAATCATATTCTCATCATTTGGATGTGCATCGATTTATTTTCACTTCACCCCTTACACTATGAAATGAATGTCCAAAATTATTTTTTTACAACTGAAGAACATTTGATAAGTCATATTGTCCACAATTATTTCCTTAATCCTATAAATGATTACTAAAACCCAAAAGGATAGGTTAAATTAATCAATAAATCGTACTTTATCCCGAAACAAAATGTCAAGTGTTCAAATTACACAATTCCAACCATTAGACATATCAAAAATAATTGTGGCCAAACTCAGAGTCTCAATATTTTAAAGGAATGCAAAAATATTGAAGATCTATATTTACAGGTTAAAACATGTGGATACCTTCATCATTTATTCTATTAAAACATTTTAACAACCTAAATTACCATAAAACTGTATTTTAATAGGTATGAACTTCATTATTCATTCTGTAAAACATAGAATAAAGGATATACTCCTTAATCCAAAAATGTGGTAATATCCACCAATAGTTGAATAAAAAAACCATAAATAATTTCCAAGGGAGTGATGAATATTCAATATAATTTATCCAAATCTACAATGTCTTATTCCAAAATCACTCCCAGAATATGAGAAACAAATTATGGTTTATCCTTCCTTCAAACATGCATTTTCCTAAAAGTATAACTTGTAGTTGGGTCACTTTTCTTGGTACCATATAATCTCAAATCCTCGATGAAATAGTACTATAGTACAATCCTTATTTATTTCCATTATTAATATAACTATTAGATCATTGATACAACACTCAAATGATATAATTCATTAATAAAAATATAATAACAGTAATTATTCATATTTATATTTGGTAGTATCATAATTTGATTATTATCCAATAGCATCATTTGGGGTAAACTCTGATGACCAGGAAATTGACTCCCGTAGTGTCTCATCTCTTTGCAGATGAAGCATTGAAAATTTTAAACATTATTCTTTCCCTTTCAATCACATACATGGTGTCCTTTTTCTCCACACTTATAACAATCTCCCATTCTCTTCAAACATTTCCCAAGGATATTTATTCCATAATTATCACATATGGGGAAATATTTCTTTCCCTTATTCCCTTTATCTAACTTTTTCTCTACTATCCATTTTTACTTTGGATTCCCATTAAAGACATATGAATTTGGGAACTCTTTACTTATCTTAGTAACACATGATATTATTTCTTCATATGATTAGAATACATGGGAGACTATTTCCTTTCTAAATGTTTTCTTAATACCAAGTATGATATTATCCTTCTTACTCTATTGATCTTTTTTATTACTTGAGTTCCCATTATTTCTACCGAGTGCCATTTCTAAATGACGACAAACACTAGGTTAGATCATATCATATTCTATAATCCAAAAACCAAGGAAATTATCAACATTAATTGAATATTTCCACACATTTAGTCTCATAAAAATGGTTTCAATGATGATATATTTACTAATAAATCCTTCACAATGGTTTGTATAGAAAATGTAAATTATCTTAAGCATATCCCTCAAGAGTGTCATAACCGTGAGTGAAACATAGCCCATTGTCATGCACCTGTTCTCGTTCGATTCTATTTCGAAGAGGAGTTTTCAAGTTTTACCATGAGATAAATCTATGCCAGAGCCGCCTCTTCCTTCTCATATCTAAGCATTGATGTATTTCATGGAAAAATGAAAAATCTCTACATTAACAAAATTATAGGATGTTATTCTATACCAATCCTCATAGTCTATGTTATGGTAATGTTATGTAATCAAATTTTTTCTAAATCTCTCACCCAAGGATATTTCTAATCGTACACTCATAACAACTGTAATGCCCTGGCCCTATAAGCCCAGATCCGGTGCCTTTTTTAATACATAGGCATGGATACAAGTAATCATGTCCCAAAGGACCGATCAGTTTAGTATTCGTGGATAATAGATTTCATACATGAATTTTACAATAAAATTTCTATCATAAAATACAACATAGAAAATATTTTCATAGTTCCATTATTGTTTAAGCTTAAACCTGAATATAAATAATAATACGCTTCTAGTTATCCTGTGAAAATGAAACATAAGAAAGGGGTGAGATCAGATGATCAATAAGGGTTAATATTTTAGTAGATGTTACACAATTTGAAGTTAATCTGTGTAATGAAAATACAAACCCATTAAACGTAAAAATTAACATAATATGGGAAAAATTATAACATTACCATACAATCATGCACATGGATATTTTACTTGTCGAATAATCACATGTAATAACATATTTCATTATGCGGGAATGTATAATGTCGGACATCATAACATCGTAGTCAAGGCCTCATGCCAAGACAATATATAATTTTTTTTTCAAGTCCTTATGAGAAGACACTGGATTGTCTCCGGGGACCTACTGATGTATTGAAAGGATATAGTGGGTCCCACATGGCACTAACTAATTCCATTGCATTCCTCATATGAAAAGGTTGAAACATAACATAAACAATCGTACTAAAACTAGCATATGGAAATTCAATACTTTAACCTTAAAAATGAATGGTGTAAAAATAGCACACCCATAGTCAAAATGTCATAACATATACAATAAATTATAGAATAATGTATTATAATAAATAAACCTAAATCATTAATAATATCCAGTAAATAATATAGACATAGTTGAAAATGATCAGTAAAACTCTTTGAAATAAATTTCTTGTCTTCATGAAATAATTTAAAAGTCACCAAATTTATAAAGAAATACATTTAAAAGTTTTTTTGGAATCATAGATTCCCATTCCACTTTGAAAGATTTGAAAGGAATTAACATTTTAAACCATTGATGTTGATATAAATATATACATAAAATTATTTTGAAAACAGAGACATTAATGAGATTAATTTAGAAGAATAATTATTTAAACCATTTAAAATGAATTTTTAGTTAAAGAGTCCCAAAAAAATAATCATTTTTTAAAGTATTTTACAAATCATGGACATGGATAATAAATATTTTCCAGTAAAAACTTGTAGAAAAACAATCTTGGATAATAATGTAATTGAGAAATTAACCCTTACCTTGTACTTTTCCTTGGTTGAGGGTTCGTTAACCACTTGTATAATATTTAAATCGTTGTAATTAAATTAAAAAAGAACAATATACATAAATATGATATCATATATCATCTTATAATTTTTATTTGATAATAATATTTTCGTAGTATCATTATTTCAGATGTTGACTGATTCATTTTCGTTTATATGTTTTATTATGTACGTCATGTTTTGTTATCAAGGGGATTTATTTGAATCAAATCTAGAATGATATAATGTTTTATATATTATTTTTAATCATAAAATGAATATTATTCTTGAATAGTTACATGGGTGAATTAATTTTATCACGCTCATGGAGGTGGTAATCTGTATGTATGCACAAGTGACAATACAAATCAATTGATAGTGAAATCGTATGTAACTGGATGGTATAACATGTATACAGAATCATTAACATTTTATTTTTATTATTTACTTCAATTAAACTCAATATTATACCCTTCCAAATAACGAAATGTTGATTAACAAGCAATACCACAATGTGGAGACGATAAGCTGTATATTTTCCCATATGGTGACTTTCTCATCATTAGGAATGATAAAATAATGAATATCATTGTAAAATATTTATAATAACATCACTTTACGTAAAAGGTACCAGAGTTATTATTATTTTATGGTAATTACAAAGAATGATTAATTGGAAGATAAAATGAACATTGAAGGGGGTGATGAAATAATTACATGTTCTTCATGTAGTTCCTTTTTATTTGATCAAAAGGGCTCCATAAAATGGATTTCTGATCAATATAAGGCCTCTAGGTTGAAGAGAGGGATGTTTAGAAGATATTTGAGCAGTGGTTTTCTGATAAGAAGGGATTCATTTTTATAATGGATCTAAATGGATTTACTTCATGGATATGGTGGCAAAGGGTTGAAATTCTCCCAACCAATATGCTTTAGACAAGTTTAGTTCACCATATTAACCTTATCTTTTAGATTTAACTCTTACTTAAATAGTTTATCTTTTACTATGTCTTCTTATATTTTTATATTACATGTTTAATAAACTTACAATAAAATTCCAAAAGAACCCCAAGTGGTTCAATAATTACATAATTATGATTATATAAGTCTTTGGCCGAACCATAGATTTTTAGGAACATTATTTCATTTAATAATATATAATTTGTTTTAAAAACTCATTAATTTTCACAGTATTTAGTATTTCGTCTTCGTGAGAGACAACAATAAATTATTAATTCTAAAAAAATAAATTAATCAAATCATAAAATGTCATATTAACCTATAAAATTATTGGAAGGCATTAAAAGTCTCAATTTATATTTATTTGGATATTTATAATATCAATTATTTTAATCTTTCGTTAATCATATAATTACCACTTCATCATTGTGTCATAAATAAATTTAATAATTTAATCTCTAAAAATTATAAATAATATTCCATGATGTAGGAAATATTATAAGCTTTATAATAAATATTTAAAGTCAAAATTATCTTATATATAACCATAAATTAAAAATGATTTAGTAATTAAAATTTGAATTTTAAACTTTTAACTCTTCTTTAGATAAAATAATAATAAATGTAAAAATGTAATCCATGTGTATCAAAGAGGATTATATTTTATTCCTAAAGTTGATTTAGGTCGAAATACACTTATAAAATAAAATTTGGACTTCTGTTACGGTAATTATAATTTCATTTTTACCTTTAATTACACTATTTACTTTTAACCGTGGTAAATAAAAATCAAATGCTACTATTCACCCAAAAATATTTTCATCCTATTAATCCTAATTTTACTCACTGATTTCATCCATGACTATTTTATTTTTGAAATTCAATTCTCCTATGCGGTAACATTACATTTTATGCAAATTAGCAAATATGCCTAGAAGGTGGGTAAAAGACGTTAAAAAGTTTAATGGAGTTGTATATATCTATCTTATTATAAATTGACTCTAATAAATTACATTGGACTAATATAGTTATTATGTATATATTTTGGAATTAAAATAAATTTAAATAAAAATAATTATTATTTATATAAAAGTACGTTTTAAACACTAATTTAGTGTTTTTCTATATTCATAAAAATTTAAATGTTTTCATAAAAATACCACAAATTCATCCAAAGATAAATTTAATATTTAGAATTCAAAAATTATGTCTATTTTACAGAACTCAAAACATATTTGTTTCAATTATTTAATTTAAAATTAATTCCATTATTAAAAATCAAGAAAGCACGTCTTTAAAAAGTATAAACTACCAAAAGATTAACATGTGGTTATGACCAAGTTAAATGTTAAATTACTTTTAATGACCTAAATAATATTAAATTATATAAATATAAGATAATTATACTTTAAAACAACTCAAAAGAAAAATTTGACACTAAAAATTATTTCCATTAAATATGTAGTTTTTAATTAAAATTTAGTATTTTCCACTATTCATCTAAATATGAAAGTTATTAGGAAAATAAAAAAATTTATCCAGACTAAATTTTTATGTCCTACTTCTATGGAAGTAGTTTATTTTTTCAAATTGAATATATAAGAGTCAAATATTAGATTTAAAATGCGTCCACCATTAAATGGTGGTAAAATTTCATTTTATTTTTAAAATACTTCCTTTATATGAAAAATTGAATTTTTTCTTATATTATGCCTATGAAGCACATAATATGGATGTTAAAATTATATTTAGTATATAAAATTCATAATGTAGTTAATAGGATTCATAACAGCTTTTTGAACAGTTAGTTTACTATGTTGTGGTGCACTAGAACTCGATGTTGTGGGTAGCGCAAGCTATTGAATTACATTAAAGACATAAAGTACAATGAATTACTAGGGTGTTACACAAACCATGAAAAAATAAACCTCTTAGAACACCTCGAATAGTCCATGAATACAGAATTCATTCCATGTAATCTACTTATAGCATGTGTAATCGCATCAATAGCTTTCTTGGACCCCCTGACTCCTACAACAACTTATGAAACCTCCCTTGAACACCTTCAACCACCCAAAATGATATTTTTAGATACTAGGAGGATTTATAACATTTCATATTAATATTCATACATTTTTTATATATTTAATTTGGACTACCTATTCTTTTATTTCATCTTTATAATTTTTATTTATAGTATATATACATAATTTAATCATAGATTAATTCACACTTCAATGTTATTATCATTTTAATGGTTTATTTTACAATCTCAATGTAATTTACGTTATTTATTACTATATTTTAAATAAAAAATTAGTTTAAAATGTCAAATAAATTTTTTTCCCTATCGTATGTTTATTCAAGATCTTTTTCATTTACATTTACCATTTTTCAATCATTTGTACTCGAAATATTTTATATTTTGTCTTTAACAAAACATTAAATTATTTTTCTATTAGATTCGAATCAATTATATATTAACACCATTTATTATTAAAAAAACAATTATAAATTTTATTTCAAAAAATTGTTTTGAAATATTAAAAAAAATTAATAAATTAATGTTTTTAAAATCAGATAAATTTTCTTGTGATTTTATGAACAAGGAACCTTTCAATACAATTTATAGAGAAATTTTTCTTCTTACCTTATACCAGATATTAGAAAATAACCACCATTATTTCATTGAATCGGGATTTATTAATATATGCTGCCATTTTTAAAGAAAATGTTTCAAAAATTGGATTCCAATTAAGAACAATTTACAAATTTTTACCAAAAATGATAAATTGATTTTCCTAAAGAAATGTTTTTAATATATTTTAATTATTTTATCAATGAAAATAACAATTATTTTATACTACAATTAGTATATTATATACTGATATAATATTTATTCTTCTTGTAGTTGTCTTTTGATTGTTTTCACTAAGGATATTATTGACCTTCACTTCCATATTTCATTTTGTTTCCACCATCTTACAAATGGAATATTGAATTTATTGTGTTCATAAGGCTTTAAATTTAAAACAAATATTCATATTACATATAATATATATGTTTATTACCTTAATGGAATACCATTTCTATATATTTTTCTTACATTGATAACTATTTAATTCACTGTTGAAATATTGATAAATCTATAACATTTACTCAATAATTATTTTTCATGATAATGAACATTTTTCATAAATTAAATTGATTAATATATATATTAGGAATGAATTTGATTTTTATATGAAGGCAGGGTCCGAAAATATCCCCTCGACGCATAGATCATTTTAATTAGATGAACTAGATTTGGCATTAGACAAGGCCATACTCCTTTATTAGATTCCTTGCACAAAGCCTTGATATTATTATATACTTATCATAATGCCTTGAAAATGTTATATTATTGGATTTCATCCCTAATAATTTATGATTCATGGCACTAATAATAGAAAATATTCAATTTTTGGAACACATTCATGACAACATTAGATTCATTTCATGAATCCATTATAGTAAAATAAGTTGTGGCATGATTCCCTGATGGGATGATTTTAATATCCATCATTATGCATTCCATCATTATAAATTTAGTTTTTGATATTTAATGTGATTATTAATTTGTAATAATATCCTTTATTTATTCTCCTTTTATAAATTATATTGAATTATTTTATAATCATTTATTCATGTCGTTTTATGATCATGTTATTGATTAATCGGAATGTTTGTTAGTCATTTAAAATTATAGGATGATTATTCGTTATTGATTTTTGACATCGTCAATTATAACTAACCATAACTAGGCATTTGATCTCACCCCTATATTATTTTCATTTCCAAATAATCCATGTGGTTTAATAATATATTCATTAATTTAAATTCTATATGGAATAATTTTCTCTCAAAAAATAATATAAAAATAGTTTGTGAAATATGTTTCTAATTTTAATGTAATACACATGTATTTATATGAATTATCAAGACCATAAATTTGTTCCCCCATTTGGGTTTTGATTTCAAGTAATCATACTAATTTAATGGGAGCTATAAATGGCTAGAGATTTTTTGGAGGTTGGGTTATATAGATTGTATTAGAGGAAGTTCAATAAAAACCATGGGATATATATTTAGAATAATAGTTATAAGGTAATATATTCTCGAGATAGGCACATAGGATTATAATATAATAAAATATTTCATCATTTGTATAAGAGTAAAAGATACCATCTCCAAATTATGGGATCAAGGTTCATTGAAATTTCCATGTCATAAACACTTATTTTTATATTTTTGTGATGGAAGTCTGGAAATATTTAAGAAATTTTGGAAGAATTTATTTGAAGTATATGTTTTAGTGGAAAATGTATTTAAGGAATAATTACTTAAAATATTATAGATATATATTTAATTATATTTATAACCATTAGTGTTAATATGGTCATTAATGACACTATAATTATAGTGAAAAAATTATTACAATTTTTTAAAAATAGTTTTTATAAAAATCTATAGCGAAAATGTCATTTGATAACCTCATTTCAATTATTTAAAATATATTTTTGGAAATTAATACATATTATATTATTATAGTTTAAGAAAATTTAAAATCCAAATGTGGGGTGACAACCTTTTTCATCTAGAAAGGTGATGGGGATTGAACCCATGACCAAATGTTGATAATGAGTATTCCACTAGTAATTTAATATATGATTTCCTAGTTAACATATAACTATTTTTATGTAAATAATTCGATCAATAAATTTTAATGATGACCAATTTTATTAATTTTCTGATTTAGAGATTAATTATTTATATTAAATAAAATTTTATAAAAATATTAATTTTTTTTTAAAATAAGAGCAGTCCAATGTAAAGACTTGTTTTATTCAACTTATAAACTAGTAATACTATATTTTTTTTCTTCCTGTATAAAAAATAGTTTTTAGATATTTATTTAATTATGTAAGTGATTATTTATTAATTGATGAATGAAACAAATGTTTGAATATTTTTTTAAAAAAATTGAAATATATCAAGCAAGCCTAAATAATTATATTTATAGACAAAAAAAACTAAACATATGGAAAATGTTATCCAAAAATGATATCTTATTATGTTAATATGAGAGAAATCAAATGCTCATTTTGATCCTCATATTTTTCTAGGCCTTAGAAATTCAATTGACCACACTCTAATTTCTGATCAATGAACTTAATAAATTCCTATAATTCATTACATTTATCCTCTAGGTGAATATCATCCATTTACAATGATTTTCCACAGCTTATAAGACTATTAATATGACCTTCTTAATTTAATTTCACATTTATTAATAGGATATATTATAAATACTTCTCAAGATGAGGGATTTAAATGAATTAATTTTAAAATATCAGTCCCTTGATTACCAATATCAAATTTAAATTTTCAGGACCCAATTTATTTACATTGTGGAAAATGTAATGCCTTAAAAATAAAAAATATGTATATTATATTTGATAGGATATATGAAACAAAAACCCATGAGTATAATGTAATATAAAAACCTGATAAATTATGATAAATTTATATTTAGATAAATTAAATCTTTCCACTCGCCAATATCAGACAAATGATTGAGATTAGCTTTCATTACATACAACAATGTCTTTTTCTGAAGCTTACATCACTCACAAGACATATTTTTACGCAATACTATTACTATTGTTATTTAAAATGAAAAATATATCATAACCATTACATTATAGGTTATGAATATTATAAAATAAATTATGATAATATATGATTAAATTTGTTTCATTTAAATTAATTATAAATGAATACAAATCTAAATATAAAGTAAATGCTTTTACAAACAAACAATTTTTATGTGAAAAAGGAGATTTATATTGGTATATTGAAATAATTAAATTATTTGGATTATATTAAATAGTTTTATATATTATATTTGTAGTTAATTTTTTTCCTCTCATCCAATATATTTTTTATTTATATGATAAGAAAAAAAAATCCAAATTTCATTATAAAAAATTATATTTTTCTAACGGATCTATTGTCACCTTTTATTGGACCACATATCTTAAATGTAGATTTTGGAACACTAATATTTTTTTTAATGAAAAAATATACATTATTTTTGATATTGAAACATCAAAATTAGGTTAATGTGAATGATTAGTTTCTTATGAGATGTTTTATTTTTTGATTAATAGTGAAAAATACAGAGTTTTAATTTAATAAAATTGTTTCATATAAATAAAATATATTGAAAAAATTTATTATAAATTGGTTTTAAAGTATATTTAGTCTAATTTTAAATAAAATATACCAATTTATGTCATTGGAATCATTTTTAAATTAAATTTTTATTTTAAAAATATTTGATGTTTTTAATATTATAACTTTAAAAATCTACATTCCCGCCACGCTAACATGATTAGCTTTAAATTTAGATCATCCGCTTTTATGAATTTAATATTAAATGTCAAATATTATAATTTATAAACAAAATAATTTTTTTATATTAATGAGTTCAGTATATGTTTTTACCATAATAATTCTGAAATAGATAAAATTAATTATCATGATTTTTGTTAACACTGGGTTTTTGAAATGATATGTGTTTTTTAATTAAATTATTTTTACAAGGAAATGGTATTTTTTATTTAATTTAAAATATTATTTAGATTAAGTATGTCTAATTTTTATAATAATTATTATCTTATTATATTCCTAAACTATGAATTATCAAGGTGAAAAAAGTGAAAAGTTACCCTAGTAAAAACTATAAAGATAAAAATGAGTAAAATTAATGACTAAAGAAAAAAAAAGATAAAAATGAATTTATTTTTGTATGTAGTATGTTTCGGTATACCATAAAATACCTTTAATCCATTACTTTACAATTTTTCTGCAAATTAAATAATGGTGATGTCATGACCTGCCTTCTCCATGATGAGGGAAATGATGGAAAAGTGCCTAACCCTTCCTTCCTCAAGGTGAAGGAGAGATAATGACCATCAAGTCATTCCTTCAGTAGGCATCAGAGTGGAGAATATCACCAAGGGTATAGAATCTCACATAAACAGAATGCATTGACCTTTTTTAAACAATATCGAGAGATAAGATTATATATCCCAACAACACCAAAGACTAAAGCTAAATGTAAAGACAAGAATCCATTCCCACATACATATTAACAAGTAAAACTAATACAAGAATGAAAAAACATAAAAATGATGTACCAAAAGAAGTGAAACTATGATGTAAGAAAAACCGTCCTGAAGCCAGAGCTAGTAGGTCTAGCATGATCCTCAACATCCTCATGGACACCTGAAAATAGATTTACATAAGGTGGATTAGCATACAATTATACTCGTTTCGGAAACATAAGCTACTCGTTCACATGTGAGGGAACATACTAATTCCCTTGTGAGAAAACTGTGGATCCTCAAGCACCTACAAAGGAATAATAACCATCCCAACCTCACCAAGGAATACTCACCCATGTAATTCAAGTCATATAAAATTATAATATAAGAACATAAACATTTGGGACCCCACAGACCACTTTCCCACTGGTAAATGACTCATTCCTAACGATATGATGTCTTGACACTACCACTCTTCCCACACACAGTCCAACTGCCACAACCTAACCAAACACACTTGGGGATCAATCCACACACAACTACACACGTAGAAACCTAGTCCACGACAACCGCAACCCTACCCGAAGACACCTGGGGTAGAATAACCACCGCCACGCCCAAAGACACATGGACCACATAACAAATATTCTTGGGAAACAAACCTAGACCACAAACACCAAGGCCCCTCATCAGAAAAAACCCTTTCCTAAAAAATCATGGACTAGGATAATCCACATCCCATTATTTCTTTCTCAGATAATCCTGAGTAGAATGATATGGAAGGGGGTGCGAGGAAGAAAATCATTAACCATCACTATCCTCCCATCAGGATATTTGAAAAGAAACCCTCCCCAAATAAATAGAGGTGTTAGACACATTGTGCTAAACAAGGGTGGTGTGTTTATACAAAACCAAAGGAACTATAGTGTGTATATATATATATAGATAAAAAACTCAACCCCAACATACGGGATTCAAATTAATAAACTACAAGGCCACACCGGCACTGATTTTGTTGTCACTCCCACAAGAAAAGCCACAAAACAACAAATGAAAATCATTGAAAATGCCCCCTTTTTTTCAATTTCCCTTTATTTATTTAAGGGGATTCACCATAAATTATTTTGTTCCTTCCAATAAACTAACAATTGTAGCCACAACATGAAACCAAAAAACCATAATGCAGTCCCACTACACAATAACCCAAAACAAGACTTGCAGTCCCAATAAATATCCTCGTTCAACTCCAACCACTATCCTCATTCAAAGTGATACCATCCAATCCTCTTCTTACAACTCAGCCCTATAGCCCCACTAGCCAAACAAATCCCCAATGCATTTCCACTTCATAACGATTCCATAACCACACCACAGTTCCACTGATCGTCATCACTTCATGAACACTACACAACATAAAGGCAGTTCAACCTCATAAAAGTTCATACATTCCACAATCAATTAATATATCTAAATGAGGCACAAAAATTAAAAGGACAGTCCCAATATCTACATGTTTAAACATTTCCTAGCCAATAAGTCTCTCAGACTAAGACACCAACACTAAAGGGACAGTCCCACAGCCTACAAGTTTGTCTATTATACAGTCAATAAATCTCTCTAATTGGGACACCAAAAGACCCCCTGTAACACCACACATACCAAGCACATAGAACATAGACCAAAGCACATATCATATAACAACTACAATCAAACCAGTCCGACTCAAATTTAACTGACATGGGTTCCTTAATTTCAACTTTAATATAACGGGGGTTCTCAAAAAATAGGTTTATCCTAGAGAATTCTTTTATTTAACTGAGTGTACGTGATTAATCCAATTTCAAGGTATATATATGAATTAAACCATATAATTTAAATAGAACAGAAGTTCATGATAAATGGCCACCAATGATTATGATTTTCTGAAGGCGTACAACCACAACAATCATAAAAGGTTCATTGATAACAAAATAAAATCGGCGACCAACATAAACACACACCATGACCTTTATTTTATTTATGAAAGTTATCTTTTAATCATATTATGTTCTTTTTTATTTCACTATTCCAAAATATTTTCTAGTCATTCCTCAATAGGAATAATTAATATACACATCCCTAATGATGCACAACTATAGAGAACAAAAGGAAAATACCTTCCGGGATGACACAAGATCGATGTTCCTACTTTCACCAAGAACATGGGATTACACGACTTACGGGAAGAACTCCAAGGATGAGAGGTAAGGGCTCTAGTATAGGTTCATGACTCATCTCATGGGGGGGGGGGCAGTCTCTAGGCACATCAAGGGATACTAAAATGATCAATGAAGAGTGGATCTAGGCTTAATAAGAAGCAAGATCCTAAAATCTGGGAGTCCATTTCGATGTACTTAAAAGTCGGATAGGGGATTAACCAAAGGTATTGGTAGTTTCATGCATGGGAATTAATTGAGATTTAATAATTCCCTTTGAAAATGGTGGATATATAGTAACAAATGACTATGATTTGATATATTGTCTTCAAAAGTAAAAAAACATGTAACATGAGTGAAACTATAGAAATTAAATAAACTGGAAATGAGTATTTGATGGGTGAGTCACAGATAATGAGTCACCATTGGGTGACCTACTAATGCGACCCAACAACGATGAGAAACCAAAAACATGACCTACTGATTCCTCGACCAAAGGATGTCGAGCCATCAACGCTGAGCTACCGACGCCTCGACCTACTAACACTAACACCCTCAACTCACTGATGTTGATGACTTTGACTCACTAATGCTGACACCCCTAAGAACCAAATGATGATTCCATTCATTCACCAATGCTGACACACCGGAATCATTGATGCACTGACATGCCCACACAATGACATGCCGACACACTGACATGTCGATGCACTAACTTACCAACACACTGATATGCCAACACACTGACATGCCGATGGAAAAACTGGAAATGTGGAGAAAATATCAATGTGAGCCACCGAAAACTCCTAGAAAACTTCAATAATGGATTTTCACTAATAAAGGTGTTAGTGAAAATTTGGGATATTACATCAGATACGTATCAAAAAATTCTCATCCCCAAGAGTCTCAAAACTAACTAAGAAGAAAATAGGTCCGAACAACCATCCCTTAAGATACCACTCATGATTAAATCTCCATATGTTGGTCTAATGTTAGAGGGAAAACCTCAGAATCCATGTGAACTCCATTTACATTTATCTCTTGAACAACTATAGAAACACTACCACTCTCTCCCTCATGTAACCACACAAACACAAAAATTCACACCGTCTAGACACATGAATTATGGAGAATTGTCCCCCATGTCATGATACTATCTACTTTTGGTGGAAATGAATTTCCTGAATGGGGTTAATCGAATCCAAATTTGTGTGTTTTGATTAGGGATTTGGTTCTCCCATCCATATAGTCCTGAATTTCCATACATAATCAGAGAACTTGGAAACAACAAATCATACAACAAGTGAGGTCAAACATTAAATCATAAAAAAGTCACATAGAAAATCAATTATCCAATCTTAGAACATCCCACTGTTCTGGGTATAAATTTGTGCCTCATGTTCCCATGTACTCTCCTCGAGGCCACCATGCCTCCATAACACACAAACCAAGGGAATGGTCCATGTATGAAGCACCTTCTCCTTAATATCTTTGATTCACACTAGTCATTCCACAAGTGTCTCATCATCCCCAATATGTGACTCTCACTAGTCTAGGATGTGAGAGTAATTGAGTAGAATCCTATGTAGATAAGAGAAATGAATGATGTTTTGGATCCTCTCCAACGATGGTAGTAACTTCAGCGGATATGCCACCTCGTTGAGTCATCCCAACACCTAAAAATGTCTAATAAACCTAAGAGAAATCTTAGCCCCCTTCCCAACCTCCGCTGTCCACACTAAGGGGAGACCATCCAGAAAACATGGTCCCCATACACGAACTCCAAGGGTCTACTCCTATGAACAACATAGGTCTTCGGCCAGTCCTGAGTTGCCTTTATCCATTCATGAACAAGATGATCCTTCTTTGTCGTGCTCTGCCCCACCACTAGGTCCGGAACACTAGACTCCCCAACCTTTATCTAGTATATAGGTGGATGAAATAGTCTTCCATGGATGGCTTCAAATGGTTCCATTCTAATGGTTTTGTTACTGCTATTATTGTAGACAAACTCCACTAGGGGACATTATCATACCCTCGATCCTTCGAAGTCTAGAATACACACTCGAAGAATGTCCCCCAATGTCTGGATATTCCTCTCTATCTACCCATCCGTCTGAAGGTGGAAAGTAGTTCTAAGGCATAACTGGGAGCCAAAATCACGATTTAATCCTTTCCGGACTCGTGATGTAAAGAATTCATCCCGATCTAAAATGATGGATCTTGGAACACCAGGAATCTGTACAACTTCACCAATGTACCTGTGTGTTAATGCATCCACTGTGATCATATCCTTAACATCTAAGAAGTATGATGATTTTGTCAAATGGCCCACCAATACTGAGATGGCATCAAAACTTCTCTTAACCCTAGGTATTCCATTGAAAAAATCCATTAAGGCATCATCCCAGTTCCACTGGGGAACGTTGAGCAGACTATTGGGAACATGGTGTTCAGCCTTCACCTGCTAAAACAGGAGGAACCTTTCCACAAACTCTGCCACTGCCTTATTTACTCCGGGCCTCCATAAAAGACATCTAAAGCCATGGTAAATCTTGGAGATTCCAGAATGTACTGTCATGCGTTAGTTATGGAACTCACTATGAACTCCCTCATGAATCGCCACCGAGAAAAACCACTTCCTACATAACATTATTTGATTCTGACTATCCCCTTACCATCCATTAGGAGCATCAACCCATCTAATTATATCACTCATCACTTCATCCCCTGAGTCTCCCCACTATGAATACACCACCTTCTGTACCAAGGAATACTGAACAATCTTCTAAAATAAATAACCTCTACCATCATCCACTTTCATGCCAAAATATGAAGCAACCAACTACTCCATTTACATCCATGAATCTATGTACTCTCACACTACATCCTTCCTTTTCATCATGCATAAGGATTCATCCACCACAATATCCTTTCCTAACGATTAGGATATCTGGAAGTTATCATCCTGAAGATTCTCAATCCACCTCTGTTGCCACAATTTCACGTCACATTGGGAGAAGATATACCTTAAGATTTTGTGATCCGTGAAGACCACAAAGCATTCCCCGATAAGGTAATGCCACCACAACATCATCATGAACACAGTCATGCAAGTTACATGTCATGGGTGTCATAGTTACATTCATGAGGGAGTAACTTCCTAGAACCATAAGAGATCACTCCCCACTGTTGAATCAACACTCAACCCGTGCCCAGACCAGAAGCATAATATATCACATCGAACATCACTCCATCAAATGGAATCCTAAGAATTGGGGAACTACCTATCTTCCCATTCGAATAAAATAAGGTTTCCTTGCACAACTCACTCTGTAAAAAAGCCTGGTCCTTTCTCGTTAATTCTGTCAGTGGATCCTCATCTCGAGAGAAGTCAGGTATGTTCCTCTGGTAGTAACCTGCTAGACCCATGAAACTATGAACCTATGCAACATTTTTGGTTGATTATAGAGAAACAACTGCTTTGAAATTCGACGAGTCCACTTTTATTCCTTTTTGGGACACCCCATGGCCTAGGAAGTGCACATATTTTACCTAAAACATGCACTTAGATAACTTCTCATAGAGATGGTGGTGTTAGAGGTCCTCTGAAACTGTCCTTAGATACCCGGTCGAACCCTCCTATGATATTGAGTAGATCAAGAGGACATCGATGAACACGACCATGAACGGGTCCAGAAACACATAGAAAACATACTTCATGATCCCCATTAACACAACTGGTGTGTTCATAATTCCCAATGGCATGACTACAAACTCAAAGTTCCTATACCTGCACCAGAAATCAGTCTATGGGATGTCACCATCCGTCACCCTAAACAAGATATATCCAGACTGTAGGTCGATCTTAGAGAACCAACATTCTCCCTTCAACTGCTCAAAAAGGTCCTCAATCCGTGGGAGGAGGTAATGAATCTTGATCGTCACCTGATATTTTCTCCAGTTTTCTATGGAAAACATGAGTCCATCATCCTCCTTCTTTGAAAACAATGCTGGAGCACCCCATGGAGACATGATTGGTTGGATTAAAACCTTCTTCATCAATTTATAGACCTGGTCACACAAACCTCGTAACTCATAAGGAACCATATGAAAGGGAGCCCTCAAAATCGGACTGGCACCAGGATGCAAGTCTATCTTGAACTCAACATCACATTGAAGGGGTGTAGTCACAACCTCTTCAAGGAATACATCCATGAAAACAATGATAATTCCCTGAACATCCACCGTCATTGAGTCTAATAATTACATAGATAGCTCAGATAACTATGAAAGAAGGGGATGCACATGCCAGCTGCCCTCATTTGTACTCCACACACCAATGAGAGGTACACAATAGCCACCCTTATAATAGAACACGAGCATTATTCAGAATTAGTATGTAATAGTGTGCATGTAAAATAGCTAGTCGATGCCCAGGATGACTTTGTATGGATATATTTGTTTCAGAATGTGGTCCCCACTAGACTCATGCAACCCCCACATCAGTCTACATCTTTGAAAAACATCAAATAGGCTGGTCTAACCTCCAAATAGCATAATCAAGACTAGGGGCATGTAAAGTCTCATTATTCCATGACCCAAGGCATGGGTTAGTTTGAGCTCAACAAAGGAGTGTGAAGCTCAAAAATCAAAATAGGCACATAAAACTATAAAAAATAGTTTTATCGTAGCTCAAACAAATTACAGACCTTCTAGAACTGCTACCTCTACATCGTGCACCTAATCACGCCCAACCACTCTACCACCCATCTATCGATTGCCTCCCCAGCCACGCCCTAGTCGAGGTCCCTGAGGAGCGCCCTTAGGTAGGCCTACTTTGGAACCATCCTCCCTTAGTGTAGATGGAGCTTTCTTCCCCTACAGATGGAAGGGCCTAGTAGTAAACTGGTTCTACTATGGTGGGAATTTAATGTACCCTCCCCCACAATAATACACTCTGATAGGGAACTGATTTCAAAGATTCTGGAGACTTCCAAAGATAATGTGCCTCGGTCCAAGTCATGTTGATAATGGGAGAGGACGTGGAGATCATAGCAGGAATACATGAAGCCTACTCCCCACTGGCAAGGTACCAAAAAGGCCCTGACACTAGATACATGCTACTAATGGCCATCCGCTTTGACGAACTCAACATGATCCCCTCTTGCAGCACACCACCCATCGTGTGATTCCTCTTAAATATATTATCCTCTTACTGAACCACCATTTTTTTGGTAGAGTGAAGGGAATTACAATGTACCGAAGAGAAGGCCAGAGTGACTCTTCCTATCATCTTTCCTGTGATTGCTCATTCGAAAAGATTTGGGGAAACATGAAGGAGACCCCTGAATGTAATCCCATAATCCCATACTAAAATACTCCTTTTCTTAAGGGAAAGACACTTCTACCTCTTCTCACCCTTCATCACGGAAGAAAGGTATTATGTCCAAAACGCCTACTCAATGTCAGTCCAAAGAACCTCATTTTACTTATCCTCCTTAAGGTAAATCATCCAACATTGTTGCACTACTCATCGCATCTGGATCACTACCAGAGGAACCCATTACTCCGTTAAATACTGGATCAAGGTAAATAATATCCCGAAATCCTTGAGCTATCTCCCTAACTCTAAGTCTAAGACACTGATAATATACTTTCCTAGAGTCTTCCATTGAAAAGAGGGAATTGTCTTCTTCCATTGGTCTTTCTCCTCCACTCGATCTACCCTCCATTGATAAAATATATAAACATGATGGAGATCGACTGCTTGTACCACCTGTGAACTACGTTTGGGTTCTATAACTGAAAAGAGAATCATATAATTCCCTTGCCCGGGTAGTTAAATATAATTTTTTAGAACATTTTATTTATATTGATTCCAAAATCACCCACGAAACCCTAGAACACAATTCATAATGATGAATGTAAACTTTCCTAGGATTTATACCATGTAATCAGTGTACTCTCTCCAAGTCGTTTATTAGGTCTAGAGCCCTTGAATCGGATCATGGGGGCCCTATAATTCGGTGCCTTAGCCAGTCTTCCATAGCCTATTTCATGCACTAAGACCACCTAACATTATTTCCCCACCACCCCATGCAATCCTCACTGTGCCTAATCCTAGACTATATACTATATATCAACCATTTTCCTTTGATTCCCTTCTATCATGACCCATATTCTCCAATATGAGGGAAAGGAAGAAAAAGTTCCATGAGCTTCCATTCATCAAAGTGAAGGAGAGATAATGAACCCTCAGTCCCGCCTCCCATATTCCCTAGAGTGGCAACAAGCACCAAAGGTATAGAATGTACAATAAATGGAAGGATTTACCCTTTTTATAGAACAATATCACAAAATAAGATGGTAAATCCCATCAACACCAAATACTAAAGGTATATATAAAGCCATGAATCCCTTCCCACATGAATGTTCAAAAGTAAAACTAATACAAGAAAGGAAAAATTCCCAAATAATGTATGAAAAGAAATGAATCTAATGAAAACCTGAAACTATCATTATGTTTGAGCTAGTAAGGTCAAGCACAAACATCAAAGTCGTCCTAAAAATATAAAAATAGTTTTACATATGTAGGGTGAGCATAAAAGTATACTATGTAGGGAAACTAAAGCTACTCATGTACAATTGAGGGAACATAGTAATTTCCCTATGAGAAAATAGTATAACCTCATGCACCTTCCTATGAATAATAACCATCCCAAAATCACCAAGGAACACTCAACTAAGTAATGAAGGTCATGTAATGTAATAATATAATCACATCGACATTTGGGTGCCCGACACACCACTTTACCACTGGTTAACTCCTCATTCTTAAAGATCTGACGTCTTAATGTTTCCACTCTTCCCACACACAGTTCAACCGCCCCATCTTACCCACACACAGTTGAGCCTCAAACCACACACAACCATGCCAAAAGACACATGGGCCACGACCACCACTACCACACCCAAACACAACTGGGCCAGAAAAACCACCGCTACACCTGATAACCCCTGGGCCTCATCCCAACGATACTTTGGAAAACAAACCTGGCCCACAGACACCGTGGTCCCTCATCCAAAAAATCCCTTACCCGAAGAATCGTGGACTATGGTAAGCCTTAATTTATTAAATCCATCCATGATAAGCCTAAGAGGGAAGATCTAGAAAATTGTTTAGGGAATCAAATTGGTAACATGTCATCCATCCCCCCTAATGTTGGGAAAGACACCCTCCACCAAGAAGTGGAGGTGTTAGGAACATAGTTCTCAACAAGTGTGGGGTGTGTATATTAATAAAATGGTACTAAAATATATATATATATATATAGTTAAACAAACACTCATCCCAAACCTACAGGTTTCACATAAACATATAACAATCCCACTCTAGCACCACTTTTGTTTCCACTACTACATGCAAAACCACACAAAAACCCCTGCCAAGCATAGAACCAAACCCATTTTTGGTCAAATGCCATTTATTTATATAAGGGGATCACATTAAATTATTTTTTTCTCTATCGGAAAACTAACAATTGTAACCACACCCAAAAATGAACCAACCCAAATTGCAGTCCCACTGCAAAAAACATAAAACTAGACTTGCAATACCACAACATATCCCCATTCTACTCATTTCACTACAATTATTTAAAGTGATAACACCCACTCCATCTCTTACAACCCAACCCTGTATCCCCACTTCCCAAAAAAATCCCCAATACAATCCCACTACATAACGATTCCACAACAACACCTTAGTCCCACTACTCGTCATCACTTCGAGATGACTAAAAAAACATAAAGTTAGTTCTACTAACTACATGTTCATAAATTACCAAATAAATAAATCTCTTAGAATGAGACACCAACACACCAAGGATATACCCACTTTATTCACGTTATCCATTCCATAGTCAATAAATCACCTGGACTGAGACACCAACACAAAAGGGACAATAACACTACCAAAAAGTTCATCCATTCATCAATCAATCAATATCTCAGACGGGCACACCAAAACACCCCTGTAACACCCCACATATGAAGCACACAGATCCTAGACCAAAACACATAGGACAAAACTAAAACCATCAAACAAACCATATTTAAATATAGATGACACAGTTTCATTAATTTCCACATTAATATTAATGGGGTGATAAAAAAATAGGTTTATCCTTGGGAATCAATTTATTTGACTGAGTGTATGTGATTACTCATAATTCATGTTAAATATATACATCAATACATCACAAAGAAATAGAACAACATTGAATAAGAAAATACCACAAATGAACATGATTTTCAGAAGGCGTACAAACAAAACAGATATAAAAATGTTCAATGATTACAAAGTAAAAAATGCATCCAACATCAAACCACATCATTCCTATGACAACCCAACTTTAATTACAAACTTAAACATGATTTATTACATAAAACTACACTTGATGCAACAAAGAAGATCAAGAGGTTTTGTTTCTTTGGGGCTTAGGACCATAAAAAACATATAACATGAAATACAACATCTTTATTGAAAAATTCATTTACACGACCACTATATTCCCTCGTACATAGCATTGCATGCGATAACCTGAGGACATGCATAAGAAAAGGGTGAGATATAAATCCCAGTAAGGGAGTACACATGAAATAATATGAGGAGTACAATACATGTTAGAAAATAGGAATATCAATAGAGAATATAAGAAACATGATCATAAAGGCATGATAAAGCATGATAATCATAACATGGAAATGTGGCAACAACACTTAATATGGAATTAGCATGAGCCAAGGCACATTGCACATGGAGCATGTGTAAATCCTCATTGCACATAAAGCACGAGTAAACCATCATTGAACGTGAATTAGCATGAGTCAACACTCATTGCACATGACGTATCATGATACTATACTTTACCAAATGCATTGGAGCGATATAAGGGAGCACCCTTCATAAACATTTCATTTAATGCATAAGTGTGCCACATGGATCATAAAACATGGATTCATAAAAAATAATAATTTATACCATGATAAAGGAATGTTGAATTAATAAATGAATCTTTGTAATCAATAAGTAAAGGTGCATAATGGTGGATACCCTTGATGGATAAATGGGCATGGTATACACTACACAATGGTATTGGCTTAGAAAATCGGTGCGATTTCGGCAGCGTAACGACATGACATAAGAATTCATAAAAAATGGTTAATGAGAGTGAAAGGGGTTCCTCATAATATTTACATGTAATGGAAATTAAGGAGGTCATATAGATAAATGTCCCAACAATTGTTATGGAATTTAGATTCATGATACAAAATTATTGCTTGAATGTAAAAGAAGAGAGAGAAGTTCCTTTCAGAATTTCAGCATAATAACAGGTGTACATGAGAGGCATTTAATGAGAGAGAATGGGGTCTTCCATCATTCCAAAAATAAGAGTGTGGTATGGGGGAGGTGAGAAACCATACCCCAATATTCATAATTGAAATTAAAAGGGTAATACAGCTTAATGAAAATTAACAAAAATGAGAAAGGAAGAAAAAAACCCTTACTTGGAAATGTGCTTCCAAAGGCAAGAGAGTGGCTTGTGAGAGGCTTCTTGGGAGCTCAGGGCAACTTTGGGAGGATTATAGAGAGATTATGGCAGAGTTTGGACGAACTAAAAAGCCTTTGAGTGAGGAGAAAGTGGGAGCTTGGGTGGGTTTATATAGGAAATGTGAGGTAATTCTTTATTATCTAGGTTTGGGACCCCTTATATTAAATTAATCCAAACCACAAACCATCCCATGGTTTTTTGACCATAGTTTTTGGTAAACAGAAGAGGAAAACAATATCTTATAAGGACAATGTCCGAATTTCTTAAAATATTAGGGTTGCTTATGTGGAGGTGAGTCACACTCCCATGGAAATTAATTTAAAAAGGCAATGTGTTGAATAAGTCTTTCGGTGTCCATTAATGCTTTGAAAAGTAAGTCAAAGAAACCCAAAATCACATAATTTTAATTTTAAAAAATATATTGGCCAAACATAAACATAATTGTATTTTATTACATCACTCTCGGGTCATTATGATGGCATAAAACACATTATACATTTAAACGGTATTTAATTTTTACTCAAAAATTTGACTGTTTCAGAAAATTATGAAAAATTCACCGTTGGATAATTTCGACGTCATGATTCAAAAAATAACATTTATTTTATCTAAATAATTTTCTAAATATTTTAATTTTCACTTTTAAAATAAAAACCGACATTTATCGAAAATTCACAGGTTTGGACAGAAATGGATTTCAATCCTTATTAATAATTATAATTGCATTCATAAAATTATAAGATCATTTATATTTAATAAAAATTAATTTAAAAATAATAATGATATTTTATTATAATATTATTTAAATAAAAAATCCCTTAATTTAATAAAATATAATTCTTAGTTAAATAATAACAAAAAACACTATTTGTACTTTAAAAACTATTTACAATGTATCAAAAATGACTAGAAATTATATTAATTATTATATACCAAAAAATAATGTACATGAACATAGTACTAATTATTTTTTACATAACCCCTTAAAACAGCTACATAAGACCTATGGGTAAGGTGTACGATGGTGACAAACTCTTGGGATGGCTCAGATAGCATCGCTCGAGTGGAAATTTCAATCAAATTCCAATTTTCCCATAGACGGTCACGTTCGAGATTGACAAGATGATGCTCATCATGGGATTGGACATGGGAGAATCCCAAAGACGGCACCTATTTTCCGAGCTCCGACAAATGGGCTTCGTACAGAGCAATTCTACTGGATGAGGCCATTGCTTCTTTTGTCAATGTAAAAATAGATGTGTTAATGCCCTTTATACTAATCAAGTGATCACTGTTCAATGGATATATTAGCAACGGTCAAAATTCTTAACATAAAACCAATGAAGTTGAAATTTTATAAAATCATAAGGATACATTTAATTAGATCAAGAGGGATTTCCATTAATGAATCTTTGGGTTTTTACAATTCCCATTATTTTATTTACTCAAGTTATCTTTTGATCATATTAAATTCTTGATTATTTATCTTTAAAAAATGAGTATCCCACTGTTCCTCATAAGGAACCATTAATATACCCACCCCAATTGATGCTCAGTTAAAGAGAAGAAAATGAAAATACCTCTATGGATGATCGCAAATCGAAGATCCTTCTTGTTCCAAGAAGAGGGGATATCACTACTTGCAAGTGAAACTCAATGGCTGAGTGGGAGGGTCTATATCATGGGATATTGACTCATATTGGGAGGAAGACTCTAGGTACATCAAGAGAAATGAAAAATAATAAGTAAGAGAGGATCTCAGTTTAAGAAGAGGCCAGATCCTAAAATTAGAGATGCCATTTCGAGGAACCTAAAAGTCAGATCGTGGCGTAACCATGTAGTTTGGTGGTTTCACACATTGGAATTAATTTTGATTTAATAATTCCCCTAGGAAATAGTAGAGATAGATAAATAGATTGCCTTGAGTTTATATATTGACATTAAATTGAGAAAAACACATAACATGGGTGAAATTTGAAAAACTATGAAAAACTGGAAATCATTCTCGGATGTTGAGCCACCAACAGGTGAGCTACCAATGGGACCCATATACACTGAGCTAATGACACCTCAACCTACCAATACATTTACCTACCAAATCTAAGACCCTAACGCTAAGTTACTGACACCTTGACCTACTAACAATGAAGCCCTTGACTCACGGATGTCGATTCCCTGACCCACCAATGTTGATGCACCTGCCTCACCAATGTTGACCCCTGACTCACCGATGTTAGCACCCCTGAATCACTGATGCACAAACATGTTATCTCACTGACATGTAGACACATTGACAAGTCAATTGATTGACAAACCGACTCACTCACATGCTAACGTACTAATATTCCTTTTGAAAAACTGCAAATTTTGGAAAATCCACTTTTTATAAAAGACCACCCAATAGTGTTTACGTTTTAGTATTATAAATTATTCCAGTCATACTCCACTGTAAAAATCTTCTCAACCCTACCCCTTATTCACACTTCTCAATACATTTTTCACATCCAATACCCTACCCAAATAATCTCGTAAAATACTCTCACACATAATATAATTTTAAATTTCTAATGAAATACAAACATAGAATTCATTTTAATATAAACTAAGAGGTGTTACTCGATGAAGAGGAGGTTAATGGGCATTCAACCCAATGAATTGGTAATGTAGATGGATTATTAATCTCAATTTTTTTATATGAAACTTATTCCATTCACCAATATTTTATTTTAGTGGTTGTATATAATTCAATATGAAATTTTATATTTGGAATTAAATTTATTTCCTGATTTTTATTATTTCAATTGATGTTATTCTTACACAGGGCTCCCGATTCAATAGTTACTCTTCATTTCAAGGATTTCATCTCAATTGAATTTTGTTGATTCATATTATATTATTATTCACCAAATGTATTTTTATGGTCTATATAACTCCCTATGACATGTAATATCACGAATTAATTACTATTTATTGCATTAAATGTTTCAATTTGAATTATTTCATTTAAGGGGATTCGAATTAAAAGTTTCCAAGTGGAAAATAATTTCTTGACCCAATTCCTTTTCATTGGGATATATTACTTCCTAGTTGTTTTTAATAATCTATTTTTATGTTTATAATTAATTTTCATTATCTAATTATGTATTCAAATTTTTTTATTTAGAATTATAGTTGATATATGTAATGTATTAGTTGATTAGTTCTCACATCAACATTATTATCATTTTAAGTGTTTATTTTTCAAACTAATTATTATTTCTTTTTTATTCATGAGTTTAAATTAAGGTAACTATTTTGATAAATGTTTCATAAAACATTTCATTAACTAATAATATAGTTATCCATGATATTTTTCAAGCAATAATATTACATTACCACAATTTCGTGCTCATAATTTTTTAGAAGTTTTTTTAAAAAACCAGACTTCAATTCAATATTCAATCAAAAAAATATATTATTTTTACAAATATGTTTTCCATTAAGTCCATATTTTCAAAAAAAAAATATGAAAATATATTTAATATCAAGAAAGTTATTTACTAAATTAGGATTTAAATGACATTTTTAATGGTATATTCTTTTCATTTTCAGAATGGGGAATCATTATTAAGATTTTACAGTGCAAAAGGAATAATATTTTTAAATTTTATGACATGAATAGAATTTCCCTGTATAATTTATTTTATTTTTCCATTATATTTTTTCATTATGACTTTTAAATAAATTTTTTGTAATGTTATTTCAAATGAAATGGGTTTTCAAATTTTTTATAAAAATGAAAATGTTTTGTTCCTCAACAAATTTTTTAAATATATTTTCGTTATTAAATTAATTAAAAAGACCCATATTAAGAATCTAATGGGTATTAGTCATATTGATACCAAAATTTTTATTTTTATAGATGGTTTATGATTATTTAAATCAAATATATTATTGAAATTAATTTCATTGTTTCATTTTTAGTCATTAATGTCCCCTTGAAATATTCACATTCCTTTTATCATTAGACTATAAATTTACACACAATATGAATTTTATATATCATGTATTTTCTTGTTTCCCAAACTATGTATCATTTTTACATAAGAAGTCAAATTTTTATATTTATTTATTTAATAGGGTAATTATTAAAAATATATATCATTTATCCAATAATGATAATTTTTAATAATGAAAATTTTTCATTAATTAAATAGATTATTAAATATCTGAGTAAAAAATTGTTTTTTGGGTTGTGTGGGGCCCTCTATAACCCCTCTATGCATCAATATGTTTCATGAGAAATTTTTATATAGTTTGGGCCAAGGCATTACCCATTTATTAGACACCTGGCATGAATCCATTGAAGTATTAGACACTTTTCATGAATCCTTTTTATTTTTTGATTCATTTAATTAATCCGAGATAGTATTAGATTCATTTCATGAATCCATGATATTATTAGATGTCCCAACACGATATCTCGAGGGTATATTCTAGATATCCATAATTATATAGTCAATCGTTATGAATTCTACCACTGATATTCAATTAAATTATTTGAGTAGTTTTTATATCCATGTTTTAATTTCATACTCATGTGATTGCATATATAGAATTTTTCAACCATATTTTAATAAATACATATTAATCACACGATTTTGAATTATAGGCATAGGTTAAAATCATTTACCCCTTCATTATTATTATTCATTATTTATTAATGATACCTTTCAATATACTAAACCCATTTTGTCCTTTGATATCACGCAAAATTTTTTTCAATTGCCCATGATTCCATGAGGTATTAATAATTTCATTTTTGGATATTCAAAATAGAATAAAGTAATTATCTAAAATGAAAAGTAAAATAATCAGTAGTTCTTGTTTGTTTCCAAAAGAAATTTAATACTCTTGTAAATATTTATTCTTACAATACTACTAAAATATTCTATTGATTGATATTTGTTTCCTTATATTAATTATATTTTAATGGTATAATGCAAAAGATATTTGTTTTTTAGGGTTTTGGTTCTACATTTATTGATGTAGATATCATGTTTTCATTTTGTAGATGAGATTGGGGTCGATTTTTCATGTATTTTTTCTAGTCGATGATCACTTTACTTTGAGTAACACTATCCAAGATTTTTTGTTTATATTTATCATCTAATATTGGTCCTCTAATTTTTGGAAATTTATTTTGGGTTTACAATATGGTATGATATAAATATTTAGAGGAATGTATTTGGTAATATTTTTTTCACTATTTACCATATTGTTATTATTTTTCTCTATTCTGAATACATGTGATTATTGTAGGGTTGTTCAATATGGATTCCTATTTTTGGTATTCGAATTACTTATTTAGTCAAAAACACATATCCGATTAGAATAATTATTATTGTGGTACAAAAAACATAGATTTATCCTTGTTAGGGTACCATTGGTTTAGGTAATATCAAAATTAAATAAAAAAATATTGAGTAATTATGATGAATGGGTAAGGATACTAAGAGATATAGTTCTTTAGGTATCTTAGTTTTAAAAATTGAATTTTTAATGTAGTTATTAGTGTGGAGAATAAATAATCAATTAAATTATGTCTAAGGAAATAAATTTCATAACTCCGTGTTATAAAATAATAGTTATCGGAATTATTTATATTTTTCATGAATCTCATAGTGTCTTTGTTATTTATTAATAAATTATTTTGTTAAGTTAGAGCTTATAGTTATTAATTAGAAAGTATGGGGAAAAAATTAATAATATATGATTACACCTCACAGGTACCCATATTAGCTTTAGTAGTAAGGTTGTGATGAGATTTTTCTATTGAATCAACCTCTAATATCTAATATACTGAGTATTAAAATTAATAATGGGGACTTAATATGCCATGGTTTTTTCCACTAGTAACGAAATCTATTGATCCACTTGTGATTTAGTTAAGAGAAAACCCACATGTGGATCAAATGATTGTCCTAATAAAGTAATACATGATGAAACAAAAGGTATGTCCACATATTGATATCTACATAATGATACCTCATAGGTAAAAATGATACCCAGATATTTATGTCATCAAAGATTAGTTGAAGTTGGTATAATATTTTTTCTTCATTCCTTTAAACCAACCAGTAGATGGCGGAACATTCAATGAGTGTTCCTCCTGGAACAATTGTCCTATGTGAGACACAAATTCAACAAAAATATTTTAAGAATAATTACATTGGATTATGTTTTATTGGTCATTAAAATATATGTTTATTCTAATGATTATAAGAAGTATATAATTCCCAAAAAAATTCTACCTCTAGATTGGTAACCTAATGAAATATCAATACACTCTGTAGTTCATTGATCCCAGGAGATAATATCATTATTATATTTAGAAAATATATCTCTGAAGTCAAAAGATTTAGTGTCATCTATAGTGTGATATTTTTGTTGGAATTTACACCTTGAGAATTCATATATATTGTAATAACCTGTCACCCTGGGCTCATGACATGACTAACCCAAGACTGCCCTTTGAAGGCCAGTGGCTAGCGACTAGCGCCTAAGGTGTCAACTTATAATTGGGAGGCATTTTCAGGAGTACCTATATACACACACTCACCCAACCAAATCCTAACACACTAAATGGGGGAAACAAGTATACGAAAAAATAAATTTGAGTTCAAGGGAAAGTGAATGTAAGTGGGGCAGAATACAAATACAACAAGGAACTAAAAACAGAAAAGTACAAAGTGGAAAATATGGTTTATATATGTAGAAAACTCTTCCTCAGGATGAGAGTGGTGAAGCTACTATATGTCGATGTAGTATGTCTTTTCGACCTGGTTCAATTGGGCCCCGCCTGGTCTTATGCCACTAAGTCCACCATCGTAGTGTCCATCGGTCCCATCTCCCTAACCACCTCTGTTGAAAAATTGATCATCTGTGGCATAAAAAAACGTTTCGGTGAATCCCGTGCAGGGGGTGAGTAACAAACTACTATATAGAGGACACCAAAACAAAAAATAAATACCACAAAAAAACTTCAAATCAATGCATTAAGAAGTTTTATGAAGCCCAAGACAACATACAAAAGGTATATTCTATGGTAGTGGTAGTAGAATCATCGATCATATCTTCAAACTCCACGGTTACTAGAGAAATCCTCCTCTATCAAGTATAGTGGACCTCCCAGGTCACACAGAGATACATCCCACTACCCTTGGACTCTTTTGGTACACATCCCTGAGGAGTGCCACGGGTAAGTTGCGTCACATAGAGCCCCCCTCCATCGTGGGCAGGTAGAGTCACACAGAGCCAAATACCACCTTGGCCGCATCGAGGTACTCCTCCTATCGTGTATTGTGGGAATGACGGGTCTCATAGATTCCCTCCCCATTGTGTTCTTGTTGGGTCACACATAGCCTCTTCCCACTAGGCTGTCATCGAGCAGTCATCAGGTCTCAGCCAACTGCAGGGTTCCGTACGTAGCGCTCTAGGGATAACATCACTATAACCCATTCATTGCATCATGATGTCCTTGAAGGTCACCACAAAGAATACTGAATGATACTCCTCATCAATAGAGTCTCAACACTGCAAACAAATTATTAATCAGAGGCATGGTTTGGAATATATGATCATTTTAGTAAATAGGGGGTCGGTTGCGACATGAACAAGTCCGACCCGACCAACACGGCCCAAGGGTCGCACATACCCTAGTTTAATTTGGTGGACTCGACCTGAACTAGTTCGGGTTAAGGTCGGTCAAGTCTGATTTGGCTAGTGGGAAAGGCCCAATAGGCCCCTTTGGGCTCGACCTAGTTTAGCTGGGGGTCCAGCCCGCTGGGTCTCCTGGCGACCCGGTATGGTCCAACCTAGCCCGAATGGCATAGTTCTGACCCTCTATGTATGGGTATGGCTCACTAACAAGGATTTTCTCCACTGGTATGGTTACAACCCATTGAGCATGGGACCAACGCATTAGGGAATAGAATCGGCCCGACCCACTGGGGACTCGGCCAGTCAGATGAGGACCAGCTGCTGGAGCGGCCGATGTTGAGCCACCCAACCGTGATGCGGAAATTGGACACATTTGGCCCCCCTATGACCTATGAGATTACATGGAACCTCCCCCTCCAGTTTTAGTTGATAGACCATATAATGTTTATCCAGCCAGGTGGCCCGGACGTGGGCCACCTCACTTCACACGGTGCCCACCTTGCGCTGTGTTTCCTACCACCGCAGTGCACTGACGGGCCCATTGCCTCCACCCCCCACTGCCACCACCTTAGTTCCAAAACATTACTCCTACTTCTTCCTATGCTGGTTCGCCAAATTTTTGTTCAGTGGACCATCAGATGCGCTTCGGTGGTCCGTTCTTCACGCAATCTACGTCGATGGTCCTCTCGGGTCACCTTCTTCACCGTGAATGTCTCATTTCTCCCATATTGTCGACTCTGATGATCTATTCACCAGAGTACACATGCAGAGTGGTATATCCCATTGTTCATGTTGGCCTACACACTCTAGGTTAGAGGTTTTAAAAATGGGGAATTATTAGGTGTGTTTGTTCAAATATATCAAGGGATGAGCTTAATCTCCGGTAATAAATCCGCCAGAAAATTCACCCTCTTGCATAACAGCACGAACCACGAATCAACTAGTTCATTGGTTGATCCATGTTCACCATTTCTATAAAGGAAATACCATGGAAGAAAATTGAAATAATACTCAAACCCATACCTATTTGATGTTCAATTCTATAGAGTTCCACCTCGAGAATTCATGGCATCAACGTTACTTCCCGGATTAGATCATTAAGAGGCATTGAAGATGTTGGCAATCATTGGAATTTTTTGTAATTTTTTCTTCATTGGTGAGAATGAACTAATGGAGGCAATTCACTGGATTCCAACTGATTAATTCTCTATCGTTTCCCACATAGAACAATTAAAAGGAAACATGTCGTAGTGTTTTAGTTATGCTGCAACATGACATCGTTACACCCTTTCATTTATGAAACAACAACTTTGTTACTATTCATATATTGTATTGTTAAGATGCCTGATATGGGGTATTAATAAGACTCATTAATGTGCCCCATCACTGCCTTGTCATTTCACCACATCATCTTCATGTTTCCACTCATCAGATGACAAAATAAAATAATTTAACTTTGTGAAAGTTATTTTATTATTTTATGAAATGTATGAATATGAAAATTTCCATTTGGCTATTATTAGGTGAAGTTAATTCCATTATAGGAAAATCCTAACATTGCGAGTTCAATAGTTCTCTAATATTTTGAAACTGATCACATGTTCAAAGGAAAAAAAACCTACTCGCACATTTACTGAACGTACATTAAAAAACGTTCAGAAATTTGATCTAGGTTGTCTGCACCACGGAATCACATGAAGTTGAATTTTGGCATCTCGAAATAATTACCTATAATTAAAAAAAATTACACTTAATTTTAATTACATTATATTCCCTCCACCTTAGGGATTTTAATCCCAAAATCCAAAAAAAAGACTAATAAAATAGATGGGGGTAACCAGAATGAATCTATGCCTTCCTCTCCCATTTGCTCTCTCGAATATTCTCGTGGATCCACCAAACTCCCACAAGAGTAATCGACCTCCCATGTAGGACTTGCTCCTAATGATACTCTATATCAATCAAGAATCTCACAAAACATTACCTCATCGTCAATTTCCATCTCACCCAAGTAAATGACATGTGATGGATCATGCACATACCTCCTTAGGAACGAAACACGGAAAATATCATGCACCCGCTACATCTTGGGAGAGAGCTATGTTGTACGCCATGCCAGAAACTGTGCTCAAGATCTGAAAAGGTATGTTGATCCCCAGAGATAGCTTCCCACCCTAACGAAATCATTGTAACCCTAATCGAGGTGAGTCCTAAAGGAACACATGGTCTCCTTCCTCAAACTCCAAGGGTATTCATCTCCTATCAGCATACCAATTCTACCAACACATTGTAGTCATCATCCACTCAAGGATGATCTGTTCCTGCTCGATGGTAACCCATTACAACTCCAGACACATTACTGCTGACTACCCTGGGTTTTCTAGAATAGGGGTGATCTGAAAGGATACATGTACAAGGCCTCGAACTATTCCATGCCTATGGGGGAGTGATAGCTGTTGTTGATTGAAAACTCCATCAAATGTAGGTTGTCCTCACAACTATTACAAAAGTCAAGGACACAAGCATTAATCTTTTCAACCAAGGTGTATAGGGTATTCTCTATCTAACCATCTGTATACGGATGAAAAGCTGTTCTGAAGTGCAACTCCCTGCATAACACCTCCTACAATTCCTTCCACAACCAAGATGTAAAGAGGGCATCACAATCTGAGACAATCTACCAAGAAATACCATGAATCCATAATATCACCCCAAATGAAGATACATACCACACCCTCTTCTGGTCCCCGCTCCCAGATGGTTAGGAAGTGAGCCTACATGGTGAGTCGGTCAAAAATCACCCCAATGAAATGATGTCCTTTGGACTTATGTGGTAGCCCTGTTATAATGTCAATCGAGATACCATCCCATTTCAACTCCAGTACATTGAGTGGTAGGGTCAAGCCTACTGGAGCCTAATGCTTTCCCTTCACTTGCTGACAAGTGAGGCATTGTGAAATGATCTCAGCTACTCCTCTCTTTATACCAGGCCACGAGTAATAACATTGGAGGTCCTAGTACATCTTCTTGACTCATGGATGTACCGCCAATGGGGATATACATAACTCCCTTAACACCTCCTCTCAAAATGTCATTGGTACTATCATGCACCCTCTAAAATGGATAGCATGATCCCCACCTATAAAAAAATCCATCAAGAGGCCATCCAGAGGTTAACATAGAATTCCAGGCCTCACAGTCAACATCTATTAGTTGTTCCTTCCTAAATAACAACAAGGGTGGGGAGTAATAGTCATAGATAGAAGGTACGATCCTCCAGCATGATCCACAAAAGATATTTGCATCGCGGATAACCGATCTGTCACTACACTTAGCTGCTACAACCTGATCCTCCTACTACGTGTGTTTGCCACCACGTTCCCCATCCATGTAGTATAGACTGTATTGAAGTCATAATCCTGGAGGAACTCTAGAAATTTCAACTATGACAAGTTTAGGTCCTTCTAGGATAATATGTACCCGAGACTCGCGTGGTTGGATTAAAATGTACACCACTCACACATGAAGTAGTGTCACCACATCCTCACGGAAAAGACCACGTCTATAAAATAATTATCATGGGTTGCGTAGATATACTCATGAAATCTCAATTTTCATTATCTATAGGTGATCACTGCTCTATCTTGCTTCAGGACACAGCCCAGTGGAGCCCGTGATGCGTTGCAGAAAACTATGTACTTAACACCCACCTTTGGTTGTCTCAAGATGGGGGCACTAGTATGTCTATGAATCAGCACCTTAGTACTCTGATGGTATTTCGTCATCGACACAATGTGTTTCCTTTCATGTCAAAGCTGATAAGGGTGATAGTACCTTAGAGTAGTTAGGTACGAACCACCAATAGTAACCACCCAACCCCAATAAGCTCTGCACCTTAGCCACGCTCCATGGTGGCTCCCAAAAAATCCTTTCCTCTATCTTCATCGGATCTACCGCAACTCTAGCCTCTAAGATGACGTGTCCCAAAAAGTGGATCTATTGAATCTAGAACATTCATATCGATAGGTTACCATAATTCTGGTGCTATCAGAGTGTATCTAGGACTATCTGCATGTGGGTAGCGTGATCCTCCTTCGACGCAGAGTACACCAAGATTTCATCGATGAAGACCACACCGAAATGGTAAAGATAAGGATATAAGATCCTATTAATGATGCCCAAGAATAATTATGGGGAATTGGTTATGCCTTAAGTAATCAACAAGAAATCCTATTTTACATAAAAATACATAAGGTTGTGTTTGGTACATTTTCATCCCATACCTGAAGCTAGCGATAGCCTGATCTGGGGTATATCATTTGGAACCACTTTGATCCCATTATCTGGTTGAAGAGGAAATCAATTATTGGGTTTTGATACTTTTTTATCATAGTCACCTATTTCAGGCACTATATGACCCTGCACAACATCAAATTCTAGTTTACCTTCTGGGAAAAAAGGACCGAGGATTCCCCTGGTGAAACGATGGGACTAACGAACCCATTATCTTGTAAGTCCTCTCCCTGCACCCTCATATCGTGAAGCTCCAAAGAAGCCATCCAATTAAGAGGTGTGGATATCGACACCGTCCTGGTGAACTTGTTGATGAAAAATTCTTCCAATCTCTCTGGAGGTTCTCCCAAAACATCCTCAAGGAATACATAATCGTACTCATCCACCACTACAGGGATTCTTGGACTCCTCTCATTGACTACCCCAATGGTGAGTCTAGTCTACAAGTGTGGGATTGGTTGCACCCTCCTCCAAGAGAGTTTTTCCTACGCTGCAAATTTTTTTTTGTCACTAATGAAGTAAAACCATGTCCCATATCTACGGACATAGTGCACTGTATGCCTAGAATAGTCAATCTGAGCACGGACAGTGGATAGCCAGTCCATACCCCAGATGATGTCGAAAGGCCTCAATGACACAACTAGGAGATCATAGTTTAAGCTATTTCCTCCTAGAGTAAGCACACACTATCATAAATTTTTTTAAATCGTTGAATCCCATACCGTATGAGTCTCTTGATGTATGGATCGAGCCAACAACTCCACTGGAATCTCCGACTTCCGAATGAGAGACATGTAAAGGATAGATTGACTATAACTTATGTCTATAAGAACTAAAACTAGGGCGGAGATGACATGGATCGTACCTCGGGAAATCTCTAGAGATCCATGGTAATAAGCCCGTACACCTGGAGTTGACCTCACCCATGTCTAATGGCACCTTGAGTATGGGGTGGTGGCGATAAAACCTCAAAGTATTTCCCACTGCATGCTGCTCGGCCATCTCCATTGCCACATTTTCCACCCTATGGACCACCTCACCCGAACCACTACCACTGCATCGCTGGCCCCTCAACTATCTACTAGTCATTTATATAGTAGGTTAGGTAGTCCCATTACATGTGTCCCAACGAACCACATGCGAATAACTGTTTGGATCCCAACTAAATCCCCATTAATTGGGAGTCCCGAATTACCGACCCTGAGTCATGGGGTCAGCCTTCACATGTCCTGGCCCACTTGGGCCCATGTTTCTATTGTCTTCTACCTACTGACGACTCTACCACATTGGGTCTACTGGAAGCTCTATCTATCCGTGCCTTTTCCACCAAGAAGAATTCCATAATATGGGATTGATCTAGAACCCTGGCCTAAGTAGGAATGCTGAGAGACAACACTGATTAAATGGTTTCCCACCAATGTCTCTAACCAAAGGCTTGATCCCATAAGAAAGGGTTATACACCATTCCCGTGGAGTAGCAAGACAACATGGTGGACCTCATTGATTACTCTAATGCTGACATGCTGCCATGCTAAAGGTGAAGCAGAAGCTAAATGCACATAGAGCACAACATTTTGAGGAAAATGCATCCCGGAAATGTCACTCAATGTCTTCCCATGAAAGGGTAACCTCATTGTGCATCTAGGTGGTCATGCCCGACCATCTACCTTCCATGCCCTGGAAAAGGCTCGCAGCCATGATCACCATCTGATCATGTGGTGTCCTCACTTAGAGGAAGACCCACATCAAAACCTTCATCCAGTCCTCAATGGCTCGAAGAACTATCACTCCCTTGAACCTAAGAAGTCTCTATCTTTGAAACTCATGTAGTTCACTAAGTCTACAAACATCCACTACTGGAACCACCAGAATTAGATAATAACCATCGGGTGGTGTAGCACTGGTGCATCACCCGATGGGGCCATCTCTAGAATTGTTCCTTGAACGGACGCCTCATCACTATGCAGCCTATCATAAAAAACACGTATTAGGATCCTGACTGGACGTCTACATGGAGGCGTCCGGAAATAGATCCTGATGTACCATGGTCAGATGGTTATACATAGTGAGCTAAGTATTATTTAAATAAACCTACGGAGAAACTAATTAAACCAATGTTTTAATGTATTGAGCAAAAAATATGTATTTAAGTTCCTAGTGTATGAATATACCGTCCACAAAACACACATTGGATTCCCCAATTCTGAAAGTTGGACACGCAACAATTGAAACTATTGCCCGAAAACAAAACACAGACTCTCATAAATTATGCTAGGACCGAGGCCCCTCTGATACCATTTTTTCACAACTCATCCACGAGGGCCCATGCTGTGAATACGCCATGCCAAAATCAAGAAGACCAGGGTCTAGCGATTAGCACCGAAGGAATCAACCAGAAAGTGGGAGGCATTTTCCTATGTACATGTACACAATCACACACCATACCAGATCCGAACTCACTAAAAGGGAAAAATAAATATACCAGTAAAAAATTTTGAGTTAAAGTGAAAGTGAATGTATCTGCGATAGGATAAAAACCAAATAAGAAACTGAAAAACATAAATTTAAAAAAGGAAACTCTTATGGACTTCCACAGAAAAACCCCATATGATTGTGAAAATAGTGAAGCTACTGGATGCAGAAGTATTATGTACTGTCTGCCTGATCCTTCTAGTCCCTGCATGGCCATAGGCCCCTATGTCCATCATCGTAGCGTCTGTCATTGTCATCCCCCTGAGCACCTCTATCGAAATTTTAATCACCGACACCAGACACAACACGTTCGGGGGAAGCCCGTGTAGGGGGTGAGTAACAAAATACATAGGAGGGAACCCTGAAACACAAAGTAAAGACCCCAATGAAATCATCAATGCGATGCACGAAGCACCAGACAACTCACACCATGTATATTTTATGGTAATGGAAGTATCATCATCAATAATATAATCGAACTCCTCTGCTAATGGATAAATCATACTCTATCATGTATAGTGGGAATGCTGGGTCACAATGAGTCGGTTCCCACTAATCATGGAATGTTGTGGTTCTCATCCCTAATGAGTGCCATGGTTATGCTGGGTCAGATAGAGCCGCTCCCCATCATGGTCCTAATGGGTCACACAGAGCCGCTTCCCACCTTGTCCGAACTAAGGTAATACACCTTTCTAGTACAATGGGTCTACCTGGTAACATAAATCTTCTCCCCAACGTGGGCCTACTAGGCTACATAGTTCCAAATCACCCTGGGCCATTGTAGAGTTGTCATTAGAACTCATCCAACAGTAGTGTTCCATTCGTATCGCATTATGATGAACCACTCATTAATCCATTATTCACATCACGATGTCTATGAAATTAGACACAAATCATTCCAAAAGATCCACATCATCAATAGTGTCCCAATTCCGCAAACATCTCGTCAATTGGATGCACCGTTTCCAAGATACAAGCATTTTAGTAATGAGGGGGCCGGTTGCGACGCGGCCCTGTCCGTCCCTATCAGACCGACCTGACCAACCTGCCCCAGGGGTCACACATACCTCGATTTAATTAGACTGACTCAAACAAACCTAGTTCAGCTTGTAGTTGGTCTGGTCCGGCCTAGCCAGTGGGGCATGCCCAATAGGCCCTACTGGCCCTGTCCTGGTTTAGCTGGGGGTCTGGTTCGTCGGGTCGCCCGATGACATAGTCTAGTATAACCCGGCCCATAGGTCGTGTGACCAGCCCGCTTGGTATTGGACCGACCCTTCCCACTGGGTGCTCGGCCCGCCAGTTGAGGACCAGTACCTCTAATGACTTGTGGTGATCCTCTTGGCCGGGACATGACAACCAACTGTTTCCGGCCCACCTCTTCCCCGTGGGATGCCCCAGGGCTTCCACCTCTTGCTAAGGTTGGCAGACCATATTTCATAAAGCTAGATGGGGGCCCAAACATAGGCCACCTCGCTTCACGTGGTGCCCACATGGTGTCGTGTTTTCTGTCACTACAGCACATCGACATAGGCGCCGCCTCCCCCACCCGCAGCCACTATCATGGGCCACTGCCGTTGGGAATGGCGCATCGTCACGATGATTAGCGGAACACCAAATGTGCATTCGTGGTCCGTTCATCGCATCGTCTAGGTCGATGGACTAATCAGGTCACCTACTTCACTGTAAAGGTCTCATTTATACCTTCCCAATGATTCAGACGAACCTTTCTCAAGATAAAACATGGGTAGGGGTCCGAGACTTTTTTTGTGTCAGCACACACCCTCCGCATTAGAGGATTTAAATAGGGGAAAGTCTCAGGGATGTTTATTCAATTATATACAGTGATATACATAATATCGGATAATAAATATCCATGAAAAGTCACCCTCCCTCATAAACGCATGATTCTTAGACCATCCAGTTCATTGGTTGATCTATGTTCATCATTTCTAGAAAGTGAATAATGCGGATGAACATAGAAATAAAACTCAAACTCATACCTCTTTTATGTTCGATTCCTTTGAAATCTTCATCAAGAATTAAAGGTGATCCCATCACTTCTTAGCTCCGATCTTCGAGGGGCATCAAAGATGATGGAATTCATTGGAATTTTTTGGCGTTCATTTTTTGTTGGAGAGAAAGAACTGATAGTGGTGTGTCCAAGGATTCCCAACAATTAATCCTTCATCGTCTCATATTTCAAACAACTAAAAGGGAAAATGTTTCAATATTTTAGTTGCACTGCGACATCCCATTGTTACAATGTTTTATTTGTGAAAAATTGTCACAATTATGCTTCCTTTATTGAATAGTTACACTATGTGATATGGTCCATAAATGAGCCTCATTAATGCACCCCATCACTGCCTTGTAACTGCACCGTAGTTTTGATGTGTTGTCGTTCATCAGATGTTAAATGAAATTAAAAAATTATAGATATTTTATTATTTTTCGAAAAGTCCAAAAATAAACATTTCTGTTCGGACCTTGTTGGTCAATGCAAAGACTAATCTAGAAGAATCTGGGCTTTGTGAGTTCAACAGTGCCCTTATATTTTTAATCCGAGAACCGATTCAATTGTTAGAGAAACCACCTCACACATTTACTCATCATACCTTAAAAACAATTCATAAATTAATTTCGGGCTCTCTGGTCCTTGGAATTATGTGCCATCAAATGTTGCGATCTTGTAATAATTCCATATAATTAAAAATAAATTACACAGAATTTATGATACATTACATGTATAAATATTCACATCAAAAAACCTTTGTGAATACAGTTTTTCTATAAAATTCAAATCTAAGATCTAGATAATGTTAAATGGTTCTAAAGGTATGAGTTTAAATGGAAACTAATCAGTAACAAATTATGTGGTCACAAATAATTAGGTATGTAATTTAAAAATTCAGATATGAATTTATATAATGGCATACATAATCGGTTCCACTCATCTATGGGAAATATATTTATATTCATCTAGTGGAAGAAAAATCTAGAATAATATAAATTCCATTGGAAATATATTATATATATCTATAAATAAACAATGGATGAACATCCCATGAATTGTATATGGATAGATTAGGGTCCTCTTAGAGGGAAATAAGTGGCATCTTCACGTGTACTACATAATAGAGGTGTTGTAATTGTTGGAGTATAGTGGAGTGGATGAATCTTTGATCGAAATTCTCTAATAAAACATATAGGTTGTCCACATCAATGAAAAAAATCTATAGCATAGATATTATTTCATATATAGGTGGTTGAGGGTTTTATATAGGATGAGCATGAAAGTGATAAATATATGAGATATGTATTATCAACTTCTTAACTAATGATCATTGAATGTGGTGATACTAATTTATATCTTACATCACCATTTGTTTAAGATATTGATATTCTAGTTGATACATAAGCCTAACCATTTTATATAAAGACTTATATTAGATAATAACATCCTCTATGTCCAATATTTTATTAGTTAAATATTTCAAATAAAAGTGAATTTTTTTATTGTTATCTAGTTTTTGTTATTATTATACCATATGACTCGATTTGTGCATAGACTAGTGAAATAATGTCATAATTTATGTATATTTTTCCATTACTACGTAATTTCTTATCATGTAGATGATTCACGATTCATCTTTTCTTGAGAGTTCGAAATGTAGATTGGATGAATATAACAATACCATAAGATTTTATAGCTAATTATTTCTTAGTTAGTAATCCATGATGTGTGCACCATTGATGTTATAAATGGTTAAATATCTACAGTGATGGATTAATAGATGGATGTTTTTCTAAATGAAGTATCAATGCATTTTTATTGTTGAATAGATGAATTTAGTATTAATTTTATCCCCATAACCTCAATAATCACTTTATCTTCTTATCAGACTACCCTTGATGAGTACAATGAGATCAAGGTTTATTTGGATGATATTTGGGAGGATATCATTAATAGATCCACTATATCCACTGGTAATATTTTGACATATTTGATAAGATGATATTTAAAAGTATATGAATTTTTATTATTATTAATTATAATGACCCTAAATTTTGTAAACCATTGTTGAAGTCTACATTATAATATTTTAACAGTAAAAAAGGTGTCAATCCATAACAACTGATAGGTTTATAATTAATATATAACTACAAATATACATGATAACAAATTAACATTGAGGATTTTATTAAATCATATTAATTGAGAAAGTTAAATATTCACAAAATAATTCAAATAAAACTTCTTTATATCATAGGGAATGGAAAAAAATTGGTGACATATAATAATCATTAAGGGTTATATTCAATAGAATTTTTCTTGATTGAATAATTCATAACAACATGTTGAGGATAATAATAGAATAAAAATTATATTTAATCAATAATGTGGGAATGAAAATTTATCTTGTATAATATCAAAAAATAATCTCTTGGGTGTTAATAAATAATTATAAATGTTAGACATTCACAATATTAGATTCCATTATCACAAAAAATGTGATATATATTCAATAAATGTATTGCATATAGAAACATTAAAACTATTGGAAACCCCATTTAAATATTCTTACTTATTAGTCTAATGAGACATGTTGATTTATTGATGTTCTATATAATTTTAGGCCCCACCCATTGAATATAGTCCAATTAATTCCTATTATTTTGAATGATAAATTTAAATCATGAAAAATATGAATTTTTTTTAAAAAAATTATTGAATAAAGAATTTGGAATATCAATATTTCCCTAGTTAGTCAAATTACATTCAAAGTAAATCACAATTTTTTGAAATAATATAAAACGTAAGAAATAATAATTTCAATGTTAAGAATATGAATATATAATTAAAATTTATAGAATAATGATTAAAATAATATGAGTGTTTTGAAGGATGGTAATGTCCAAAACATTAACAATACAAAAGAGACAAACTTCGATTCATTTGGAATATTACTGTGTAATATATTAATATCCTTTGGAAGAATAATGTGATTATATGTGAAGTATTAAGATAAAATTTAAAATTGTTTTTTAACCACATAATATATATAAATTATTTAAAATATCATAACATTGTTATGTTTTTGGTGTTGCCTTTTATAATTTTATACTATAAAAACATTCGATTTTACATTTTTTAATGAAATTCAAAAGTGTCTCCTTAAAAAAACATATATTGATTTATGTAAACCCCATTTTAATTGACATGGATAAAAAATTATTTATTAAATGTAATTCATGTAAACAAATGTAATTTCTAAAGAAAATTAAAAAAACATGGTCATGGATGAAAAATACAACTAATTAAAATAGAAATAAAATCACGTTTTCTTATAGAGTTATCATTTATTGATTCAATTACCAGGAAGATATAATGATATAAGAAAATAAAAAAACTAAATAGATATCATTTTTATAAGAAAATTATACTATCCTAGGAATTATAAATGATATTTTCCTATTGTAAAAATAAATTAACCGAAAAAAATAGTGAGATTGTAAAAAAAATTCATACTTCTTGGTTATAATTAAAATTGTGAACAATGGAAAAAAGGAAATTGAATTGAAACCTTAATCACAATCCAAAAATAGTTATTCTTATAAAATATATAAATGGAGAATAATATATCCCAAATAAAATTGAAAATGTGTTTAATAATAAAGAAGTCTCATTGTAAAGGAAATTCAGATGAAATCTATTAACACAAGCATCACATTAATGAGAATTATTTAACACAATGTATAATTGTAAAAAATATTTTATTAATTTATAACATAAACATATTTATATTTATAATATCATATAGTATCCACTTATAATGTCTTACCACTCATTCATTAATAATACATAAGTGTAACGATTGTTTTGGGTGCTAACTACTGCATTTTATAATGCATATTTTTAGACAATGTAGTTATTATTCTAGGGATATATATAATTCATGTACAAAATTGTTTTAATGTCAAAAATATAATATTATTTCATAATTTATATTTTTAAAATCATACATTAAATTTAATCGTGCAAAATTTATTACATAGATTCTTGGAGAGAGTAGAATATACGTACTCATCAATGACAATATCATTTCCATAATGAATGAAATAGTATTTAAGTGGATGATAAATTAATAGTAATGAATTAAAATCATGTCATATATATGGAAAATTTATTTCAATCATTATGGTTATCCATTTGTATCGATGATATAATAAATACGGCGGTTTTTGAGGTTGTAGTCCACCATACACATAATTAATGACATTATTTGTCATTTTACAGACATTGACATAAATAAATGATATTACAAATACTTAATAACATATAATTTTATTTTATATGATTTAAATATTATATATTAATTTTTATGAAATAATTGATGGTGCTAAATGATTAATTTCAAAAAAAATTAACTCAGTGAAGGTGATTATCATCAATAAAGTAATCCAACTTTTTATCTCTTATTAAGTAACCTATGTTTTGTCATTTAAAAAGAATGAAACCACTATAATATATCTAAGGATGTTGGAGAGATATTTTGGTAGGTTTTGTAAATGATAAATGAATTTTATTTTTTGATGAAGTTATAAGATTAGTTCCCCATTTATATGTGGGGGAGGGGACCTTCCTTGAAACCACATTGTATTTTCCCAAATAAATATAATATATTAAGGTCATTTAAAATAAAAAATCATCCAAATGACATTATATTGGATTTTTTGATTGGATACAGAAGATATATGTCTAGAGGGTACGATTTTTAAAAAATGGGACTTCATGAAATTTTGTTTTTAAATAAAACATGAACATATATTAAGTATATAAAGAGTAATAATAATTAAATGGAGTTAAATTAAAATTGAATAATATATATTATTTAAATTTATTTTGAATCATTCATCATGAATTTTTATTTTAGTAAATTATATCAGATAATTATTTATCCTTTTTAAATAATTTTTTAAAAATATCTCTTTGACTTCAAAGTGATATTATCAATAATTCTATATAAATAGTTGTAAATGTATTCATAATTGTAAACAGAAAAAAATTATTATATAAAAATGTATAAATATTTAGGCAATACTTCATCAATTCATCATTTAAATTATTTATATGAGGATATTTTAAAAACTCAAATTTAGCTTATTTTATAACATATATTAGAAAAGAAATATTTTTGCTTTCAAATTAGAATTATTGTAACATGAATGACATAAATATGATTAATTTTATTATTTAATTAAAATATAATTTTGAGGTTTAATTATTATGGACCAGGTATTTCTGTTTTCCCTTCTATAAAAATATAATACTTTAATTTTCATGGATATTTCTTTCTAAACAGATGAAGGTCATTTTTCTTCCTGAAATCATGTAGTTCTCAAATTGGATTCCCCATTTTATGATTGTTTTTCAAGTAACATTTTTTGTTGATTAATATAATTCATCTAAAATTTCTCTCTAGTATCATGATTCTGGAAATAAATTACTTGAAATATAGATCATGTTTCAATTCCATTTCATCTAAGGTGAGCACATGAATTGGTTGTAGAATTTACTTCCTCAAAAATAATATCTCTAACAAATGATGTACATTATAGAGGATTTTTGTCATTACTAATCAATAATCCATATATATAATTCAATTTATAATTTCATATGGTTCGATATACATGGGTTCTGTTTCCCATTCTTACAAAACCATATAACACTCTTCCGTGAAGATAATTATTTAAAATAATTATATCCCCCTTGAAATTCTAAACAATTTCTCCAATTCTCAAAATAACACTTTTTATGACATTTAAAAACATTAATATAAAATAAACCTTAGTTACCTTTTTCATTATCTACTAAGCATGTTCTTGGATAACAATTTTTTCATTCAAAATCATCATCTCAACATTTTAGAGTATCATTTTCCTTCATGATAACTCTTCGATGGGTGTTGTTTGAATAAATTAATGGGAAATATTTTATTATGAGATAACCTCTAAAGGTAAATACTTATCCAAAATACCATGATAGATATGTGAGTTCTACCTCAACATTTATACCAAATTTTTAATGATCCTTTATTATGTACATTAATTTGATGATGGAAGATGGTGCTCAAATTAATCTCAGAATAAATACCCTTCAACAAAATCCTTTAGATATTTTATGTATGATTGTTATTAGTATTAGATAGTATTAAAATATTTTCATTATAATCCATTAAATCATACTTATTATAGATCCTTGTTATTTTATGAAGTGTTAAATATTCTCTTATAGTGAGGAAATATACATATTCTTGTAAGGTGATGAACAATAACCCATATTACAATATTCCTTCTAGTTGTCCTAGTTAAATTAGTGAAATATTCCATAAAAATTTCACCCCATTTAAAAAGAGGAATATTAAAAGGTTTCATGAATCCTCTATGATGTTTTCATAAATCCGTCACCAACTCACAAACCAACTATATTGATGAAAAAAGTAATTTCCCATGATATGGTGATCATATGGCATGATCATCACATAACAATTCCTTGTTCCCCTCATGTATAGATGTAAAAAATAATTTATTTTAAAAATTCATAATTTCATAATAAAATATTATTGCATTCAATTTGGCATCATTCACATCAGAAATGTTCATCTAAAAATTCTCATAACGACAATTGAATTTTTTATCTATCCCAAAATGATGTCTTCCAAATAATTTTGAAAAGGAGTTATGTCTCCCCTTGCATTATAATTCCAATATCCATCATTAATAGATTTAGGAACATATGATCCATATCAATCATCATTTGGGTCATAAATCTTCATTCATTACCACTCAATGCATCTATTTCCTTATCTACCATCCCAGGGAGGTAGTGTATTGTAAAATCTAAATCAATGTGTACCTTGATCAATCAAATATTCAATATATTTATTTTTTCTGAATATGTTTATTAGGCTCTAATAATGTATATGAATATCGTATCATCCACCATTAAGATAATTTTTTCATATAATTAATGTATTGATTACAACTTTAACTCAATATAATAATTTTTTTGTTCTATTTGTAGGTATTTAACTTCCTTAATTCATCTATAATGACATTTTGTTTTTTAAAGTACATAATAATGTCCCTTCTTTGATTCATTAATATATATCCAAAATCATAAATTTCCTAATATTAAATTTAAAATTGGATAATTAACTAACATCCTATTCAATTAAAAAAATAGTATTCATATTATATTTTCTATATGATCTTATCCATTTTTTATTTATACCTGGTTAACTTGATTTATAATCAAGAAATAGTCTAAATGAATCATTGATAATAACTTTAGATTTATATTACACTATGTACCATGGTTATATTCACTACTATTGGCCATTAATTTTCTGCATTTTCCTCCATATGATCAACTAAGGCCCCATAATTTTGGACATCATTTCATAGAAAATAAAATTTCTTGTGAAATAATTTAAACATTTTAAATTTAATATTCAACTCTTTAAATAAAATATCTTCAATAATGATATTCATGTGATTATCACAGTCTTAATTTATCAAATAATATATGATTTTATCAATAATTAATACCATAATGAAATAATCCTGATATTATACTTATAATTTTTTCATTTGATCCATAAAATATGAAAGTGCATTAGTCAATTCATATAGAATTACAGAAAACATGTAATGTAAATATTATGATCATAATGTATTATTTTTAATTTATTCATTCATTACCATAAAAAATGATACCCAAAATAAACATAAATATTCAAAAAATATATGGATATCCATGATGTTGATGGACTGAGTAATTAATTCAAGACATATGATACATTTTCAATATTTAAAGGCACTAATATCTCAATATTCAATGCACAACCTCATTGAACCATCTTCCCTATTATTGTAACGAATATCGGCTCCACAATATGAAACACTAGTTCATATAGAAAACATATCACCTGACACGTCTAGAAATTTTTTCCACACTAATAATTAAATAGTTTCTATTATATCGAGATTATTTGACATAGGTTATGAATTTTTGATAAATTTATTACATAAATAAACTTCATGATTTTTGGATGTCCATGTATTTCCTTACTAAATGTTTCAGTGTACTAGAGTACAATATTTGCATCCTTAATCTGATGATCAACTTTTCTATAATTATATTATGTTTTCTATTTTTCCCCAAGAACCTCATTCATAACTGATAGTAGTGGTAGATCAAAAAAAATATGCAAATTGTGCGGAATCCTCTCTAATGATAAAGAATTAAAAATATTTATCATAAATCCAAATATAATTCTCCATGTAATAATTTTTTTCATAATATTTTTTAATCTAATACATAATAATGATTATATCAAATTTGAACATATGTATAGTAAAAATTCATCAAATAGAGAACATTTACATGTTTTATTGAGAATTACATGGAAAATCGTTGTCATTGTCAGATGTCCACCACGAGTTTTCCTTGAATACAAATTTTTTATGGGTTTAGGGATATATTTATTTTGATGGAGAAAATGGAATATAAAAATTTGAATAATGTTCATGAATTAGGTATATAACTAGATTAATTTTTTGGTATTATAACTGTACATTCCATAACATGATTTGATAAATCTACTTTAGCTATATTGATCGATAAAGATTATAAATCAATACTCAGACACTTAAATAGAATGTTAGCTTTGTGTATTGGGAATTAGTTTGAATAATTCCCCATTTATCTAGAGTAGAATTATTTGAATTATTTCATTTATTTCTTCCACTTGTATTCATTATACATATAAACCTCATCACCTCATATGTAAAAAACACTAATTCCCATTAATAATTTTGTGGGATGTTTCTTCCATGAATTTACACATAATTGAAACTGAATCATATTATTACTATTCTTTGATGTGGTCCCATTTTCATATAGTTCATCTGATCTCTTATTCAACTGATTTCGTTGGAATATATCAGAACTATAAATTTACTTCTCTATTTTGATGACACCAAAAACTATTTCAACATATGATGGAAAATATTAAATAATCAACAGCCATCAGTATCATAGATGATTCCCTTTAAATAAATATTCTTAAATGATTCATGTTTGTTGTATATAATCCATAGAAACACTATCTAATCATATAATTATATCATAAAACTCTAAAACAAATTATTCATCCATTTTAATTTAAATAAGGATCATTAAATTTATTTTAGCCAGATTCTGAAGAGAAAAATATATATCAATGAATGTTTCTTTGAAATTATATATTTTCATGTGTTCTATTTCAACTTCCTCCCAAATATTCCGGCTCAATTTCCATTATTGATCAATATCATCCTTGATATAGCATATATATAATATATTCTTTACCATTTCATTGAATCCCAACTCCATAAAATATCAGTTCATTGTATCTAATCTTGAAATTAGAGACCAAAAGATTAGTAATCCTTCTAAATTAATAGTGATTATATATAATGATGTCATCCAACATTAGAAAAATCAATATGTGGAATAATTTGTTTCCAAATTTCAGAATAAATATTTCTTAAATGATGATTATTCATTAAAAAAATATCTATTACCTCCTCAATTTCAATACAAGAAGTATGGGTTTCACTACGAGGAAATGTCAAAAATGACCATGAGTGTGGTAACCATTCATTTGTAAATAGAAAAAAAATCAAAACTATGAAATATAGCTTTTAGATCCTAAAAATTCTTATTGTATATCATAAAATCTAAATTACTATCTTCTTTAGCACTTTTCATGAATCAAAAAATTTTGTAATGTTGATCGCAGAATTATATAGATTGTTTCTATGGGAATATCGTTAAATTAAAAAAATATCCAAATCCTACATAATGGTTTATAAATAAAATTTTATTTTACATAATAATATTCAAATGGAGTATCAAATGTGATTTATTTTTAGGAAAATTTTCATGAACTAGTTTTCAATAGTGTCAAACCAAAATGATCCCTTTTTATAGTTATTATGCTTAGGTATAGCTGCTACATTACAATATCCACTTGTAGTATACTAATAGGTATTTAGTGTTATAAAAACAATATAATATCAACCATACCAATAATTTAAGATATTATTCCACAGTTTGAAATATCATCATATTATATCATTAGCGAATGTTCCCTAATAAATGTGGTCCTAAATCATGTTCCTATAGTATCCACTACACGATATCTAATATCAATTATAATTAAATTGACTCTAGTAAACTATATCTAATTTCATATCTATAACATTGGCATAGATACGCAGGTTCTAATCTCAAATAAGTGATGATATTAGTTGTCTTAGTGAAGAATATACTAAAATTACTCCCATTTTACAGTTGTGATAAAACATAAAAAATTGTAGTGGAAAACAATTTTTATCATTGACCTCAATAGAAGAGTATAAATTTATATCCCATGGAATAGAAACAAAATAAGGTTAAGCTAAAATTATCATTATGGGGTTATAAAAATTAGGATTTATCAAGATTGAATATGTTGTTATCAATTTGTAAATATAAATAGTTGAAGGAGCATTCCATTTAATCAATAACATTGAAAAAAATGCATATATTGAAAAAATTATTGAAAAAATATATAGGATATTTATAAAATAATTCCAAATAAAAGAAATAATTAATATTAGATGTCATGATTTCATTCATTACAATATCTATATCTTTAAAACATTAGTCCAAGACATTTAAAAACTATAGGTAACAAAACCTTTAATTTGACCAACTGACATATCCCATGAGTCATATCAATCCATCAATGGAATATAAAATATCGAAACACACTCATCAATACACATCAAATGTTCTCATTGTATATCTAATAATAAATTCAATTAATTAAAAAAATTATATGTTATTCAATTTCTATATTTAATAAATAATAATGAATAAAAATATTTTCTTAGTCACTCAAATAAAATTCACAGTAAGATTAGTATGTAGAAAACATATATGGTTTATGCAATAAGAATATTAAATTATAAAAATATATATATTTAAGGGAAATTTAATTTTCAATTATAAAAAGAATTTGAATGTCTTAGGTGTTGATAATGACCACACAATACATTAGAGACACGAATTGAAAATCCTTTTATCATGAATATATGTTTGTTAAAATATTACACCATTTGGAATAATAATGGGATTGAATATAAAATATGAAAATAATATTTCATAAAAGGGGTTTTATTGTTAAAAAATCGATGTCATTTAGACGAATCTTACATTCATATATTTTTTTTATGGTGGTGATGACAACCATTATTTCTATATACGTGAAAAACATTACTTTTGATATTTTTTAATGAAATTAATGAAATCCCATTTTATAAATCCTTATAATTAATTTATTCAAACTCTTTTTAAATGTCCTATATAAGGACCAATCAATAAATATCACTAATTTAAATGATAAAGAACTTGAATTCACATTATTATATTCAGAATAATATATTCAGTTTTAGATTTATAAATTGATATGTCACAATAAATAAATAAAAACCCCATGTACTACAAATTAGTCTCTAATAATTAATATCAAATTTTAACTTAATATAAAACAATTATAATACACACTTTTTTCATGAAAATTATTCATGATGTTCAACATGACTTAATATAATACATTAAACATTATTAAAACAGAACTAATGATATTTCATATTTTTGGATCACTAAAAAATCATATTAATGGATATAAAGAATTAAGAAATATATTATTCTAATAATACAAAAAAAATCTTTTAACAAAACAAAAATGTTGAAAAAATAAAAATTTTATTTCTAAAAAAATTCACCATCACTTTTAGAATAAATCAAAAATAAATTAATATTAAATATTATAGCAAAAATAAAACATTAAATGATTTTATACTTATCCTAAAAAACTCATTATATCTTTTTAATAATGTTAAATAGGTAAAAATTAGGATATATCAAATAGTTTACTTCACCATGTGAAATCAAAATATTTCTGAAAAACACATCAGTTATCCCCAAATCATATAGTAACATGGAGAATAATATTAATATTACAAATAATTTCAAACGGAATGAAATTCATGATTAGACATAGATTATCCATTGTAGTTACACATGAAATAACCATCACAGTTATAATAAGAATAATAATCATAATATATTCCCAAATCACTTTGTATAAATCTATTTAGTTAACTACTTCCCTTTATACAATGCATTGGAGAGCTATAACATGATTACAAAAACATATTTTATCATTAATATACCGAAATTGGTTTAAAAACCCTCATCATAATCAATTCCCATGAATCATTAAATAATAATATCTTAAAAAATCATGCATAAAAAATCCATTGGATTCACTGGTTATCATTTATAGATATTGATATAACCCTTTTCATTTAATCCTAATTACCCAAAATAAAATCACTTGAACAAATTAAATTTGGGTTTTGTATATTATTAAAAATATTTAATATGATAATATTATTCAATCGTCAGATAATGGTTTTTGATCCGGTAAATGTCTTCTTCACTGCAAATACTGAAATAGAACATTATTTTGGAATTTTTTTTAGAAGTGAGAAAATTTAGTAAGAAATTTCCATTTAAAGTCATGTAAAAATATTATAAATAAGATTAAATTACCTATTCTTAATCCTTTAAATCCATATAATAATGTCTTTAAAATAACTTTAATAATATGGATTTAAAAGAGAAAGATAGTTTTAAGATGGAATTTAAAATATGATTTAGAAAATAAATACCCTTTCCAGGATTATGGATTTTCACGTATGTTCATTATTTTCATAAAAAATTAAATTATGTTAATTTTATTGTTTCATATTTTAATTTTGATTTTTTATTATTGATTTTATATCCATTATTTCCTTGTTTCATAGAATTACTTATTCATTTAAATTACTATTAATCGTTTTAATGATATTCCATTCAAAAGTCCCAATTGAAATTGCTTGATTGATTATAGTAACAGATATTGGTATTATTTCATTCATAAAAAAAATAATTTCATTACTATAATACTTTATTCATAAAAAATACTTTTCCAACCAATCATAAAAATAATTATGAATAATATAAAACATTATAGTCTTTGAGATAGCATGTCACACAGGTGCGTGGAAAATATTTCCAATTTTATATGATCATTATAGAGTAATGGTATTTATTTTTTTAAACATAGTAATGTTATCATAGTAAATTTAAAAACATATTAATTATTTAAATATATTTATTGATACTATCTATTTGATGAGGTTCATAAAAAAATATCACGTCGTTGTATGGAGGTCATAACCCAGAGGTAATCACGAATGATATTATGCTATTTTAATGAATGGATTGGTAAGAATTTAAATTTTCAAATATCTTTTAATAATTATATTATTTTCATGAATACGGTATATATACATTAAATCCATCATTATATCCTGTCTTGAGAGACAATGCTAAAAAACTAATTACATAGTTTCGTGAGGCAGTAGTCCAAAATATATATATATTAATGATGATTTCACATCTCATTTTATTTAGTATAAAAATTAATACCCCGGTTATTATTATAATAATAATACATAACTAAATATAGGATATATTTTATTTTTATTTCATCATGGTTAATGAAGATTTGAAGGTGGTGGAAGATGAAATTTAATAAAATCATTGGCAAAAATCCTTACCTCTTCATTGTAATGTTTCCTTTGATTGAAAAATTATTCCCCTCAGAGATGGAATTGTGTCAAAAAATCATAACTATATATATATACATGGGATTATATGAAGGTATTATTACATTTATTTTCCATTAATAATGGGAATTAATTGGTGAAAATGAGAATGATTGTTTCCTAATTAAAAGAGAGGGGAGAGTACCTTTTGGATTTCTAAAAATATTAAATTATATATATTAAATTTTTGATTGAATAGGATCCAAATTGAAAATATTAAAATATATAATGATAATTAGACAATATAATCTCATATAATATTTTTTGTAATATTTTATATAAAATATTTATAATTATCAATTAGTTTTATCCCCTATTGGTAGTTTTCACACATATCATGACAATATGATTTTCTAATAATTGGGGGTATGGATAAATAATATAATTTGACAAAAAACCCACAAATGTTCTATGCTTGATAATCAAAACTACATCCTATTAGATTTTTAAATATAAGATTTTTAGGAATTTAATATCATTTTATAATATATTATATTCATAAAATAACATTATGGTGATTTTTAAAACTATTTGTCCACATTGACTAGTAAACAAACAAGAGAATAAATTTTTTTAATATAATAAATAAAATATCCTTATGTGGTTAGATTAATCACAATGATTAATTTATCACTTTGTAAATTTCAAATTATTGCCATTCTAGTTATTTTTTATATCATTTATTTTATTTTTACATTATTTGTATAATTATTGTGGTATCATAGTGTAATAATATAATGTAAATATATAGAAAATAAACATAAAAATAATTAATCATGAAAAATATAAATAATTTATCATTAATCCAAATTTAATTCTCCATGAAATAAGTTTTTTCATAATATTTTTTAATCAAATACAGACTATTTATAATATAAAATTTGACCATATGTATGGTAAAAATTATTCAAATAGGAAACATTTAAATGTTATAATGATAATTACATGAAAAATATTTGCAATAGTCATATGTCTAGCACGAGTTTTCCTTGAAAACAAATTTTTTATGGTTTTAGGGATATATTTATTTTTAACGGAGAAAATGGAATATAAAAATTTGTATAATGTTCAGGAATCAAGTATATAACTAGATTAATTGTACAGTTTTATAAATGTACGTTCCATAACCTGATCTGATAAATATACATTAGCTATAGTGATGGTTTATGATTTTACATCACTACTCAGAATCTTCAATAGAATGTTCCAATTGTGAATTGGTAATTGGTGTGAATAATTCCCCATTTCTCTAGAGTTGAATTATTGGTAAGAATTTACTTATTTCTTCCCCTATTATTCATTATCCATATAAACCTCATCACCTCATATGTAAAAAACTCTAATTACCATTATTCAATTTGTGGGATGTTTCTTTCAAGAATTTACACATAATTGAAATTAAATCATATTATTACTATTCTTTGACATGGTATAATTTTCATATAGTTCATCTGATCTCTTATTTAGTTGATTTCATAGTATTATATCAGAACCATAAATTTACTTCTCTATTTTGATAACCCCTAAAACAATTTCAACATATGATGGGAAATATCAAATAATCAACACCCTTCAGTATCATAGATGAAACACTTTAAATAAATAATCTTCAACGATTTATGTTTCTTGTATATAATCCATAAAATAACTATCTATTCATATAATTATATCATAAAACACTAAAACACATTATTCCTCCCTTTTAATTTATATAAGGATCATTAAATTTATTTTAGTCAGTTTTTTATGAGAAAAATATATATCAATGAATGTTTCTTTAAAATCATAGCATTTCACAAGTTCTATTTCCACTTCCTCCCAAGTATTCCGGATCAATTTAGATTGTTGATAAATATCATCCATGATATAGCATATATCAAATATATCCTTTACCATTTCATAGAATCTCATCTCCAAAAATATCATTGCATGGTTTGTAATCTTGAAATTAGATTCCAAAATATTGGCAATCCTTCTAAATGAATGGTGATTATATATAATGATGTCATCCAACATTAGAAAAATCACAATGTGGAATAATTTGTTGCTCAATTTGAGCATAAATATTGTTTAATAGGTGATTATTCTTTAAAAATATATACATTACCTCCTCAAATTCAATACAAGAAGTATTGGTTTCAATACCAAGAAATGTCAACAATGACCATGAGTGTGGTAACCATTGATTCTTAAAAATAAAAAAAATAAAAACAATGGAATATACCTTATTATATCCTAAAATTATTAATTATATATCATAAAATCTAAATTAGTGTCTTCTGTAGCACTTTTCAAGAATCAAAAAATTATGTAATGTTGATCTCAGAATAATATACATTGTTTCTATTGGAATATCATTAAATAAATAAAAAATCCAAATCCTTCATAATGGTTTATAAATAAAATTGGATTTTCCATAATAATATTCCAATGGATTGTCAAGTGAGATTTATTTTTAGGAAAATTTTCATGAACTAGTTTTCAATATTGTCAAACCAAAATAATCCCTTTTTATTGTTATTACGCTTAGGTATAACTGTGACATTTCAATATCCTATTTAGTATCCTGATAGGTATTTAGTGTTACAAAAACAACATAATATGTACCATACCAATAATTTAAGATACTATTCCACATTTTGAAATATCATCATAGAATATTATAGGCGAATGTTCCCTAATAAATTTTTCCCTAAATCATGTTCCTGTAGTTTCCACTACACAATCTATAATATAAATTATAATTACAATGACTCTAGTAACCTATATCTAATGCCGTATCTATAACATTGTCCTAGATACACAGCTTCTAATCTTGAATATGTGATGATATTAGTTGCATTAGAGAATAATATACTAAAATTATTCCCATTTTACAGTTTTGATAACACATAAAAAATAGTAGTGGAAAACATTTGGTATCCTTGACCTCAATAGAAGGGTTTAAATTTATATCCAAAGGAATTGAAACAAAATAATGTTAAGCTAAAATTATCATTATAGGTTTATTAAAATTATAATTTATCATGATTAAATATGATATTATCAATATGTAAATATAAATAGTTGAAGGATCATTCCATATAATCAATAACATTAAAAAATGAATATATTGAAAATATTATTCAAAAAATATAAAGGATATTTATAGCATAATTCCAAATAATAGAAATACGTAATATTTGATGTCATGATTTCATACATTATTGTATCTATAACTTTAAAACATTAGTTCAAGACATTTTAAAACTATAGGTAACAAAACCTTTAATTTGACCAACTGATATATCCCATGAGATATATCAATCCATCAAGGGAATATAAAATATTAAAACACACTCATTAATAAACATAAATTGTTCTCATTATATATCTAATATTAAATTCAATTAATTAAAAAATGTATTTGTTAATCAAATTATATATTGAATAAATAATAAAGAATAAAAATATTTTTTTAGTCACTCAATAAAATTCTTAGTAAGATTAGTATATATAAAAGGTATATGTTTTATGAAATAAGAATATTCAATTATAAAAATATATATATTTAAGGGAAATTTAAATTTCAATGATAAAAAGAAAGTGAATGTCGCAGGAGTTGATAATGACCACACAATATATTAGAGACACGAAATGAAAATCATTCTATCATGAATATCTATTTGTTGCAATATTACACCTATTGGAATAAAAATGGGATTGAATATGAAATATGAAAATAATATTTCATAAAAGGGGTTACATTGTTAAAAATTCGATGTCTTTTAAAAGAATCATACATTCAAATATTTTTTATAGTGGTGAGGACAACCATTATTTCTATATAGGTGAAAAACATTCCTTTTGAAATAATTTAATGAAATTAATGAAATCTCATTTCAGAAATCATTATAATTATTTCATTCAAATCCTTTTTAAATGTCCTATGTATAGACCAATCATTAAATATCACTAATTTTAGTGATAATGAATGTGAATTCACATTATTAAATCCAAAATAATCTTTTAAGTTTTAGATTTATAAATAGATTTTCCACAACAATTAAATAACAACCCCATATACTACAAATTGGTCTCTAATAATTAATATCAAATTTTCCATTAATATAAAACAATTATAATAAACTCCTTTTCATGAAAATTATTGATGTCGTTCAATATGACTTAATATAATACATTAAAAAAATTTAAAATAGAATTAATGACATTTCATATTTTTGGATCGCCTTAAAAATAATATTAATGTATATAATAAAGTAATAAATATTTTATTATAATAATACAAAAAAATTCCACTAACAAAACAAACATGGTAAAAAAATATAAACTTTCTTTCTAAAAAAATTCACCTTATCTTTTAGAATAAATAAAAAATAAGTTCATAGGATATATTAAAGATAAAATAATACATTAAATGATTTTATACTTATCAAAAAAACTCTTTATATCTTTCTAATAAAGTTAAATCGATCAAAATTATGATATATCAAATAGTTTACCATACCATGTGAAATCAAAATATATCTGAAAAACACATCAGGTATCCCAAAATAATATAGTATCATTGAGAATAATATTCATATAACAAATATTTTCAAATGGAATGAAATTCATGTTTAGACATAGAGTATCCATTGTAGTTACACATGAAATGACCATCACAGTTATACTTAGAATAATAATCATAATATATTCGCAAATCAATTTGTATAAACCTATTTAGTTAACTCCTTCCCTTTATACAGTGCATTGGAGAGCTATAACATGATAACAAAAACATATTTTACCATTAATACACTGAAATTTGTTTAACAAATACTCATCATAATCAATTCCCATGAATCATAAAATAATTATATCTTAAAAAATCATTCAAAAAAAATCCATTGGATTAATTGGATATCATTTATAGATATTGATATAACTATTTTATTTAATACCCAATTTCCCAAAATAAAATCAGTATAATAAATTAAATTTGGGTTTTTTTACTAACAAAAATTTGATATATGATAATATAAATCAATCATCAGATAATGGTTTTGGTGCCGGTAAAATACTTCTTCAATGCAAATATTGAAATAGAACATTATTTTGGAATTTGTTTTCGAATGTAAAAAAATTTAGTAAAAAGTGTCCATTTAAAATCTTATAAAAAAGAATAAATAAGATTAATGTACCTATTCTAAATCCATTCCATCCATATAAAACGTCTATAAAAAACTATAATAATATGGATTTAAAAGAGAAATATAGTTTTAATATGGAATTTAAAATATGATTTAGAAAATAATAACCCTTTTCAAGATTAGGGATTTTCATGTATGTTCATTATTTTTATAAATAAATAACTTATGTTTATTTTATTGTTTCTTATTTAAATTTTGATTTTTTATTATTGAGTTTATATCCATTAATTATTTTTTAATAGAATTACTTATTCATTTAAATTCCTATTTATCGTTATAATGATATTTCATTCAAAAGTCCCGAATGAAATTGCTATGTTGATTATGGTAACAGATATTGGTGTTATTTCATTTGTATAAAAAATAAGTTCATTAATATAAAACATTATTCATTAATAATACTTTCAAACCAATTATAAAAATAATTATGAATAATATAAAACATTATAGTCATTGAGATATCATATCACACTGGTGCATGGCGAACAATTCCAATTTTATAAGATCATTATAGAGTAAAGGTATTTATTTTTTAAAACATAGTAATGTTATCATTTTAATATAAATAACATATTATTTATTCAAATATATTTATAGATATTATCTATTTGATGAGGTTCTCAAAAAAAATATCACATTGTTGTATGGAGGTCATAACCCATAGGTAATCACCAACAATATTATTATATTTTAATGAATGGAGAGGTAAGAATGTAAATAATGAAAAACCTATTAATAATTGTATTATATTCATGAATATGATATATATAAATTAAATCCATCACTATATCCTGTCTTGAGAGTCAATGCTGAAAAACTAATTACATAATTTCGTGTGGCAGTAGTCCACGATATAAATATATATTAATGAAGATTTCACATCCCATTTTATTGAGTATGGAAATGAATAACCGAGTTATTATTAGAATTATAATACATAACTAAATATAGGATATATATTTTTATTATTTCAGTATGGTTTATGATGATTTGAAGGTGGTGGAAGATGAAAAATAACAAAAATCATTTGGATAAAATCTATACCTCTTAATTGGAATGTTTCATTTGATTAAAATATTATTCCCCTCATAGATGGTATTGTGTAAAAAAAGCATACCTATATATATATGCATGGGATTATATGAAGATATTTTTACATTAATTTTACATTAATAATGGGAATTAATTGGTGAAAATGAGAACAATTGTTTCCCAATTAAAAGAGACGGGGGAGTACCTTTCAGAATTCTAAAAATATTAAATTTTATATATTAAATTTTTTATAGAATTGAATCCAAATTGAAAATATTAAAATATACAACGATAATTAGACAATATAATCACATATAATAATTTTTGGAATATTTTATATAAAATATTTATAATTTTCAATTTGTTTTATCCCCTCATTAGATCTTTTCACACTTATCATGAAAATATGATTTTTTAATCATTTTGGTTATGGATAACTAATATAAGTTGACAAAAAAACCCATAAATGATATTTGCATGATAATAAAAACTAAATCCTATTATATTTTTTCATTATATGACATTTAATAATTTTATATCATTTTATAATATATTATATTCACCAAATAACATTATGGTGATTATTAGAACTATTCGTCCCCATTGACTATTAAACCATCCAGACAATAAATAAATTTTAATATAATAAATCATATATCCTTATGTGACTAGATTAATCAAAATGAATAATTTATCACTTTGTAAATTTCAAATTATAGCCATTATAATTATTTTTTACATCATTTATTTTATTTTTCCATTAGTTGTATAATTATAGTGGTAGCATAGTGTAAGAATCTAATGTAAATATATAGAAAATAAACAAAAAAATAATTAATCATGATAAGTATAAATAATTTATCTTTAATAATACTATTTATGACAAAAAATAACCTCTACATATCCCTGAGTTAAAAATATTAAATTTATTAAAAACAAGAAAGTTGAATTTTTTTAATTTTCATTACATGACATGTTATAAAGGTTATAATAATATACCAATATAAAAACTACTTTATATTCCACTTATAGATATTTATGGATGATATAAAGTAACATAATAAAATGGACTTCATTAAAAGAGATGAACTCACTCATTCCTAAAATTGAATCAATTTTTAAAAATTGAAAACATATAAGTGGCAGAATTTATTTTAATATTTTTTTGAAAAAACGAAAAAAAAATTAAAACACTTATTGCTAACTATAAAATGTTTTTATACATAATTGAAGTATAAAATTATTTTAAAATTTTTTTACTGTTTAAAAAAAATTATCCAAATACATTTTTAAACTAAATAAAATTATTATTATTATTTATAAATTCATTCAATCAAAATACCATTATAAATAAAGATCAACATTTTTTATTACAAATTTTAAAATCTGAATTAAATGAAAATAAAAAAAATTCATATTAATATAATAATTACATGATGAATTGATATAATATGTTCACTTTTCCAATAAGAATTCAATAATTTTAAAATTAGTAGTTTAAATAAATCAATGTCATAAATAAAAATCCAATTCTGTTTTCAATAAATCCATTCACATTATTACTAAAATGTTTTCTAAAATAATTATATAGTATATAAGAAAAAATATAACTTATGAATATATGAAAATAATAATATAAATATTCAATTTCTTCCATTGAAATAAAATTCTTCCAGGCTTCTGCTTCATCTACATTGTTTTTTCATAGTGGCATGACTATGCGTATTACCTTGTTTCGTCATACATTCTATCAATAGTCAAGAATCTCGATAATATTTTCTTCATAGGAAATATTCTCAACCAGTTGAAATTATGAATGTATAAAACCATGATAGGAATATGTAATATTACATTTCAAGAATTAAATCATTTAAAAAAATTGTACTTGGTACCAACTCATAGGTATGGCCAATCAGTATGAAATTGAACAAACATTCTCTTTGAGTCAAATTATACAATTAACCAAGGAAATAGCATCTTCATTTTATAAAATGATATTGTACATTTAAATTGATGTAAATTATAAAAACAACGGTCATATACATTAAATGAATGATATTTCCCCCAATTATACACATAACTTTTAATACATCTATTACTTGTTATCATATGTTTTCAAAAATTCCATCACCTTTTAAACTATTTTTTTTACAAATAATGGTCCCATGAACTTCCTCTCGCTAAATTTCTCCCATGATAAAAGATTAATAATAAATTTTTCATCTAATTACTCAAAATCATTCATCAGTATAATGAAATGGAAACTATAATTATTTGAAAACTAAACTAATTAAAAATGTTAGCCCAACCATCCCTAGTAATCTATTGATGCAAGATAAAGTATTTCATCCAATGTTGGAAGTTTTTTCTATAACTGTACACCTTTTTTAAGATGAACTTATGTAAAAAAAATTAATTATGTACCCCATAAAATATAAAGTCCTTTCAATAAATTATATGTAAGAATCTGAACACAGTCGTATTCAATAGTGAGAGTAATTCCATGTTACCTTACTATATCCTTGTGATACTGTCACAAAATTTGATCTAAATATAGATTATCTCAAAGGAGAAATATAAACTTTAAACTTTTATAATTATTCTATATATTTCTATATGGTCCATATTAAATATTCAATCAAATTTTTAAACAAAACATTATAGCTACACAGTCAAGATCACATGTTGGATAACATTTCTTATGTGAGTTCACATTCAATGAATAATAATCTATTTCATAATAATTATTCATTTATAAAAAAATATTTCCATTTAAATAAGATTGACTGTAGCTGAAAAATACATTTTTTGTATAGGGATGTCCCAAAACTGTATCATTCACCAATGTTACTTTTGCAACTAAAAATATCAGTCAACTTATTTTATCAATATAAATATAAATTAATTTATTGTTAATGTAACATCCCAAGTAAGTAATTGATAATAGATATTTTTATCTATGTCTATTAATGATTAAGATAGTGTTTTAGAGGCTTACAATGAAAATAAATACAATCTTATGCATGGAATACACAAATATTCTTAAAAGATTGTTTTACTACCTTTTGATGGCAAACCCTTTTTAAATAAAACCTTTGACAATTTTATAATCTATATGTGTAAAAATAAACATATTCATTATTATTGGGACATTTAAATTTACATTGGATAAATTTTTGGTATTTTTCTGACAATGTTCATTTTTTAATGAATAGTGAAAAAATACTGCATTTTACATCAAAACTGCTTTTTCATTTAATTTAATTATATGGATATATTATCCTTTTAATTGGTGTTAAAGTTTAATCTGAAAATATTTTTACCATTTAATCCAATTTTTATCATTAGGATTAATTTCACTTTGGAATTGTTCATAAACTAATGCCAAACTTTTCATAGATATTGTTTCAAAAAAACCCGCTATTTGTTTTGACAATGGGAATTATTTCTAAATCAATTATTGCAATTTACGTGTTTGTAATTTGGTAAAATGGATTACATATTTGGAATCAGAAGGTCCAAATTATGTAATTAAGACTCTTTTATTTTTAGACATTATGAATAGTAACGATGGTAATTATCTTTAATTGTCTTGATTAACGAGTAATCAGGTAGTTAAAGATAATAAAATGATATCATAATAGTACAAAAAGACCACAACATGTGTCCGAAAGCTACTGGTTGTCTCATGGCCAACCATTGGATTCCTTGTGCCAAACATGGGGGCCCCATGGAATCACTTTTGTGAGAAAGTGAATTTTTATCTTTTTATTTTTAAAGAATGTTAAATGTGACAAAGAATGTATCATCTAAGTAAAATATTTTTAGTTTTGTCTACACAAAGGATATTTTGGACTATAAATATTCATTATAAAGATAAAACTATTTCCTAAATCGTAGTACTTTTTTCATAATTTTTAGACATTAAATAAATTAAATTATTTATGACATCATGTTGATGCAGCAATTACCTCATTAATAAAGGATTTAAATAAAATGAAATAATAATGTAAAATATATGACCTACACATGTCCAAAACCTATTGGATGGTGGATTTCGAACCCTTATCACCTTATCCTCAAATTATATCAATTTGGGACCTTTTTAATCCGAAAATCAATTTCAAATAAAGTAACATTTCTTTACTTTCAAGAGTGCCCCTCCTCTCCACTTATAAAAGGCCCCCACCTCTACCTCTTTACCCACACTTCCAAAGCCATTGGCTCGGCCAACCCCTGCCCATTTTGTCTCTCCACTTCCCTCTATTACTCCTTAAAGCCTCACTTTTGGAATAAGTCTTCCCAAGGAAGCCTTTGAGCTCAAATCAAAGGGAGTTACCCGATTTTAAGGTAATGTCTTCACATGAGTCCTTTTGTTTTATTTTGCTTATCCAACCCCATAAACTCTTTTTATTCATTTCTTTTGTAACAACTCCAGTATATTAAATATACTAGGATGTTTTAATAAGAAGGATTAGAGCTACACTTACACACACCTACATCTAATGGTTAAAGAACATACTGTTTCTGTGGATGGTGAATTTATGCCTCCTGAAATGATGATTTTTCAACATTCTTTTAACACCTTAAAAGGTGGACATTAAGATGTCACTATATTTATATATGATATATAATACGTTTATGTATTCCTTAAGATTATGTTTTATTCATTTTGGGCATACCTTTATGGTTTCCATTATGGGTAAATGCGATATCTTCATTTAAGGAAGTGCGGACTACCGCCCCCTCAAAGTGAATTGATTCGTTAAATACCATATGTGGGATGTATAAAGGATGGAACTATGATATTATATATGATATTATATTGTAATTATTATATTCCTTTATATCATTATTATTCCATTCTATAAAATATGAAATAGATATGAAAGTAGCATTCATGCGTATGTACGGCTTACCGTCTCCATGAACAGTGCATTTCATTTATTACCACTAACTGATTATGTAATATTATAAATGCATGTATATACTGGATATATATGATATATATATCATGATTATAAATCTGGATATAATGGATACATGAACAACTTGTAATTATAAAGGGTTTATTTTTGACTCAAGTACCAATGATCGTTAAAACGGCCGTTATTAACTTGAATAATTACATAGTGTTCATGACATGACAATAAGTGATATAAAAGGAATAATGAATTTGAAAAATGATCATAAACAAGTAGAAATTAACTCAAGTTTATTATTCAGGAGATTAAAGAACAACCGAGTCAAGTTGGACCCGAGGTATGGGACTTCGTCTCAATCTACTTTCATTGAGGCACATTTTGTTTTATACACAAATTTCTTTTACATGGTGTATAATCCCCATTGACTTTTACGTTTATCTAAATGGAATATTTTTTTATACGAAGTGTTTTACTAAATTACAAAAGGGAATGTTTTTGTCGTACGTATGTGGAGACAAAAACTTCTCCACCGCCGTGACCATTATTTGAGTTTCGGCTTTCTATACAAGCCATACCTTTTTTTAAAAGAAAAATAAATACATTGTTTTAATTTTCTTTTATTTTGGTATGGAAAATGGTTTTCATAATGTTTTTATATCAATGTGTTGTATTGATATCTTGGGATTGAAAGGTGGAAATGTTATGTTTCCTTTATGTTTGTTTTATGTGATACACTTATGTTGAGGTTTTGGGCATTATTATGAAGACGGGTGGTTCCATGATAAACTAAGGGCAGGTGAGCCCGATATAGCTCTCCAATGCATTGGGTAACGCGAAGGAGTGAAACGCTAAGGTTTCTCCGAAGAGATTTTGGGAATATACTGTGATGGGTATTCCAAACGTAACCAAGAGGGTTACTACCTACATTAGAATGTTATGAATGCCTCAAGTTACCATTATGTCTTATGATTTCTATGATTTATTCATGATTTGATGAGGTATGTTAAAGTGCTTATGTTTTATGGGTAAAGTATGATTTCATTATTTTGTGTATATGTACCCATGTTTCCTTTCCATATTTTTATATCCCTTACTAAGCTTTTTATGCTCATCCCATGTTTTTTGAAATGTTTTTCATAGGTCAAGGGAAAGGTACATGATATGATGTTAGTTTCAAGGATGTTTCAAGAAAGAATCCTTGTTTTTTTAAAATATGTTTCCATTGATGGGAAAGAAGAATACTATCTTTATGTAACCACTTTGTTTATATGTGGAATGTAATGTAAGTTTTATGATCTAATTCTCTAAAACTCTAAACCCGAAAAGATCCTCAATGTGTAATCTTGTAATAACTCACGATTAAGAAAGGTTTAAGGCTGGGGCCTTATAGTTGGTATCAGAGGTCAGTTTAGATAACTTTAGGAGTTAGAATTCTATTAAATGATTATCCAAAAATATTTTTTTATGGTCAAATTGAAGTGATATGGTATTTGAAGATTACCATGTTGCTTCATCAAAGACATGTTTGTTCAGAATGGTTTTTCATTGAGGAAACAGAAAAACTTTTCTAGGAAGGCATACAGAGGGAAATGACCTTTCAAATCAGTATCCTGAGATGGTCAGAATCAGAACTAAACAGTTTGTTGCAGTGATGGCTCAGTTGACTCAGGGGAAAAATGATGGTTGTTTTTATTGATGATATTTTGGTGTTTTCTAAAAGTAAAGAGGAGAATGAAAGACATTTAAGGGCTTTCATGCAAACTGTAAAAGAAAATAAATTGTATGTTAAATTCAGAAAATTTGAGTTTTGGTTGCAACAAATTTCTTTCCTTGTTCACATTGTTTCTAAAGATGGGATAACTGTTGATCCTTCAAAAACAAAGGTTGTTGAATAATGGCCAAGACCCACAAATGTAACTGATATTCATGTCTTCCTTGGTTTGGAAGGCTATTACTGAAGGTTTGTTAGAAATTTTTCATGGTTATCTAGTCCAATGACTAAGCTAACTCGAAAGGGTGTTATGTTTATCTGGACAAAAGAATGTGATGATTGTTTTCAGGAATTGCAAAGAAGATTGGTGAATGCTCCAATTTTGGCAATACCTTCCCAGAATGATGAGTTTGTTATATATAGTGATGCTTCATTGAAAGGAATTGGTTCCTTCCTAATGCAGAATGATCAGGTAATTTCTTATGCTTCATGATAGTTGAAAACTTATGAGGTAAATTACCCTACACATGATATGGTATTAGCTGATGTTTTTTTCGCTTTAAAAATTTGGAGGCATCATTTGTATGGAGTAAAGTGTGAAATAAATACTGATCACAAAAGTTTAAAGTATATATTCACTCAGAAAGAGTTAAACATGAGACAGATGAGATGGATGGAATTAATCAAGGATTATGATTGTACAATTCATTACCATCAAGGAAAAGAAAATAAAGTGGCTGATTCTTTGAGTCGAAAAAGTAAATTTCTTCATTAGCAATGTTGCATTTGGAACGTGATCCTTTGGTTAAGGATTTGATAAGCTTTGGCAAAAAAGTTGTTGGTGCAGGATGTTCTTCTGTTTTGTTTCACGTATCAGTTAAATAATCTCTATCAGACAGAATCAAGAAAGCACAGAAGCAAGACAGTGAGTTGCAGAAAAAGGTAGAGCTAGTTCAGAAGAGAAAGATCCTTGAATTCAACATTGATAATGATTGTGTTTTGAGATTTGGGAAGAGATTGTGTGTGCCTTGTGATTCACAGCTGAAGAGAGAGTTGTTATGTGAAGCTCATAGTTCTCCATTTTCAGTTCATCCTGGCAGTACTAAGATGAACAGAGATCTACGGGAGTATTACTGGTGGGATGGAATGAAAAGGGATATTGCTGATTTTATTGTGAAGTGTTTGACATGTCAACAGGTTAATGTAGAGTGATAGTTACCGAAAGGGATGCTTCATCCTTTACCAGTGCCAGAGTGGAAATGGGAGAATATATTCATGGACTTTGTTGTGGGATTACCGAAGACATCTCGAGGTAATAATGCAATCTGGGATATTGTTGATCGCTTGACTATATCTTCTCATTTCCTTGCTATACGAGATTCTTTTTCCCTAGATCAACATTCATGTTTGTATCTTAAAGTGATAGTCAGGTTACATGGAGTTCCCCTCTTCATTGTATCTGATCGTGATCCCAGGTTCACTTCTAACTTTTGGAAAGGCCTTAAGAAGTCGTTGGGTACTGAATTAAATTTTAGTACAGCATTTCATCCTCAATCAGATGGGCAGTCAGAACAAACAATTCAGACCATGGAGGATATCCTACGAGCATGTTCGATGGATTATATAGGAATTTGGGACCAACATCTTTTTTTGGTTGAATTTTCATATAATAACAGTTTTCATTCCAGTATACTGATGGCACCATATGAGGCGTTATATGGGAAGCAGTGTTGAACTCCAGATTTCTGGGATGAAGTGGGTGAACGGAAGTTAATGGGAAAAGAATTGGTATAAGAGATGGCAGAAAAATTTCAGCTGATTCAGAAACACATGAGAACAGCTCAGAGTAGGCAGAAGAGTTATGCAGTCAACAGGAGGAAGGATCTAACTTTTGAGGTAGGTGATCATGTTTTTCTCAAAGTCTCACCATGGAAAAGTGTGATGAGATTTTTTAAGAAAGGAAAGCTGAGTCCAAGTTTCATTGGACCATATGAAATTATGGAGAGAGTTGGATCAGATGCATACCGGGTGGCTTTACCTCCAAGATTATCTCAGGTACACAATTTTTTTCATGTTTCGATGTTGAGAAAGTATATGCCAGATCCATCTCATGTTTTCAGTCCAGAGGAAGTTCAATTGGAAGAGAACCTATCATATGAGGAACAAATGGTCTAGATTCTTGACCACATGGAGAAAGTGTAATGAAATAAGGTGATTAATCAAGTAAAGGTTTTTTTGAAAAATCACATGATAGAAGTGGCAACATGGGAATCTGAAAATGCAATGAGGGATAAGTACCCTCATTTATTCGATAAGTAAATAAATTGTGGGGAAAAAATTTTCTAAATGGGGGAAGGATGTAACATCCCAAGTAAGTAATGAATAATAGATATTTTTATCTATGTCTATTATTTATTAAGATAGTTTTTAGAGGCTTAAAATGAAAATAAATACAATCTTATGCATGGAATACACTAATATTCTTAAAAGATTGTTTTACTGTCTTTTGATGGAAAACCCTTTTTAAATAAAACTTTTGACAATTTTATAATCTATATTTGTAAAAATAAACATATTAATTATGATTGGGACATTGAAATTTACATTGGATAAATTTTTGGTATTTTTTTGACAATGTTCATTTTTTAATGAATAGTGAAAAAATACTCCATTTTACATCAAAACTGCTTTTTCATTTAATTTAATTATATGGTTATATTATAAATTTAATTGGTATTAAAGTTCAATCTTAATATATTTTTACCATTTAATCCAATGGTGATCATTAGGATTAATTTCACTTCGGAATTGGTCATAAACTAATGCCAAACTTTTCATAGATATTGATTAAAAAAAACCCGCTATTTGTTTTGACAACGAGAATTATTTTTAAATCAATTATTGCAATTTATGTGTTTGGAATTTGGTAAAATTGATTACATATTTGTAATCATAAGGTCCAAATTATGTAATTAAGATTCTTTTATTTTTGGACATTATGAATAGTAACGATGGTAATTATCTTTAATTATCTTGATTAATAAGTAATCAGGTAGTTAAAGATAATAAAATGATATCATAATAATACACAAAGACCAAAAAATTTTTCCTAAGGCTACTGGTTGTCTCATGGACGACCATGGGATGCCTTGTACCAAACTTGTGGGCCCCATGGAATAACTATTGTGAGAAAGCGACTTTTTATCTTTTTAATTTTAAAAAATTTAAATGTGACAAAGAATGTATCACCTAAGTAAAATATTTTTAATTTTTTCTACATAAACGATCTTTTGGACTATAAATATTCATTATAAATGTAAAAAGTTTTCCTACATCATAGTATTTTTCATAATTTTTATAATTTAAATAAATTAAATTATTTTTGACATCATGATGATGGAGCAATTACCTCATTAATAAAGGATTTAAATAAAATGAAATGATAATGTAAAATCTATTCCCTACACATGTCCAAAACCTATTGGATGGGTGGATTTAGAACCATTATCACCTTCCCCTAGAATTATATCAATGTGGGACCTTTTGATCCGACAATCATTTTCAAATAAAGTATCATTTCTTTACATTCCAAGAGTGCCCCTCCTCTCCTCTTATAAAAGGACCCCACCTCTACCTCTTTACCCACACTTCCAAAGCCTTTAGCTCGGCCAACCCCTACCCATTTTGTCTCTACCCTTCCCTATCTTACTCTTTAAAGCCTCACTTTGGGCATAAGTCTTCCCGAGGAAGCCTTTGAGCTCAAACCAAAGGGAGTTACCCGATTTTAAGGTAATGTCTTCACTTGAGTCCTTTTGTTTTATTTTGCTTCTCCATCCCCATAAACTATTTTTATTCATTTATTTTGTAACAACTTCAGTATATTCAATATACTAGGATGTTTTTATAAAAAGGATTCGAGAAACACTTACACACACCTACATCTAATGGTTAAAGAACATACTGTTTCTGTGGATGGTGAATTTATGCCACCCGAAACGATGATTGTTCAACATTCTTTTAACAACATCAAAGGTGGCCATTAAGATGTCACTATATTTATATATGATATATAATATGTTTATGTTTTCCTTAATCTTATGTATTTTTCATTTTGGGAATACCTTTATGGTTTCCATTATGGGTAAACACGATATCTTCATTTAAGGAAGTGCAGACTACCACCCCCTCAAAGTGTTTTGATTCGTTAAATACCATATGTGGGACGTATAAAGGATGGAAATATGATATTATATAAGATATTATACTGTAATTATAATATACCTTTATATTATTATGATTTCATTCTATAAAATACGAAATATAAATGAAAGTAGCGTTCCTGCGTATGTACGGCTTACCGTCTCTATGAACGGTGCATTTCATTTCGAACCTCTAAATGATTATGTAATATTATAAATACATGAATATACTAGATATATATTATATATAAATCATGATTATAATTCTGGATATAATGGATACAAGAACAACTTGTAATTATAAAGTGTTTATTTTTGACTCAAGTACCAATGATCGTTAAAACGACCGTTATTAACTTGAATAATTACATAATGTTAATGACATGGAAATAAGTTATATAAAAGAAATAGTGAACATGAAAAATGTTCTTAAACAAGTAGAAATTAACTCAAGTTTATTATTCAGGAGATTAAAGAACGACCGAGTCAAGTCGGACCCGAGGTATGGGACTTCGTCTCAATCTCCTTTCATTGAGGCATATTTTATTTTATATACAACATTCTTTTATACGGTATATAAACCCCTTTGTCTTTTATGTTTATCTAAAAGGAATCTTTTCTTATATGAATAGTTTTACTAAATTAAAAAAGGGAATGTTTTTGTCGTACGTATGCGACGACAACGACTTCTCCGCTGTCGTGACCATTATTTGAGTTTCAACTTCCTCTACAAGCCATAACTTTTTTTTAAAAGAAAAATAAATACCATGCTTTACTTTTATTATATTTTGTTATTGAAAATGGTTTTCATGATGTTTTTATATCAATGTGTTGTATTGATATCTTGTGATTGAAAGGTGGAAATGTTATGTTTCCTTTATGCATGTTTTATGTGATACGATTATGTTGAGGATCTTGGGCATTATTATGAAGACGGGTGGTTCCATGATAAACTATGGGCGGGTGAGCCCGATATATCTTTCTAATGCATTGGGTAACGCGAAGGAGTGAAACATTAAGGTTTCTACAAAGTGATTTAGGAAATATACTGTGATGGGTATTTCAAACGTAACCAAGAGGGTTACTCCCTACCTAAGAATGTTATGAATGATTCATGTTACCTTTATGTCTTATGATTTCTATGATTTATTCATGATTTGATGAGGTATGTTAAAGTGATTATGTTTTATGGTTAATGTATGATTTCATTCTTTTGTGTATATGTACCCATGTTTCCTTTCAATATTTTTATATCCCTTACTGAGCTTTTTATGCTCATCCCAAGTTTTTTGAAATGTTTTTCACAGGTCAAGGGAAAGGTACATGATATGATGATAGTGTCAAGGAAGATTCAAGAAAGAATACATGTTTTATTTTAAATATGTTTCTATTAATGGGAAAGAAGAATACTATCTTTATGTAACCACATTGTTTATATGTGGAATGTAATGCATGTTTTATGATCTAATTCTCTAAAACTCTAAACCTGAAAAGATCCTCAATGTTTAATCTTGTAATAACTCAGGATTAAGTAAGGTTTAAGGCTGGGGCCTTATAGTTAACATACTCCATGGTCTATATAACAATGTCAATATTTAAATATACTACTAATAATATCCTTCTAACCAAAGAAACCTATAATTATATATATCATTTGTCGTTCTAATCCATTGCTCAACTAAAATTTCTTGTTAGGAACAAAAATTATTCCATAATAATTAATTATGAGAAAAAATAATAAAATAAACTATTAAAAATTACATTTGTGAAATTTAGTGATATAACTCATTTTTTTAGGATATATTTAAAAATCCTTATATTTTTCATGATCCATGTAACAGTTTGAACAAATCACCATATCATAAATAAAAACTACAAAAAAATTGAAGAAATATCCTCATAAGGCTCTACTCATCTGATTAATAAATAAAGATTAACAATTTTTTATCCCATATGGAAGAACATAAAAATTATTTTTCTCATATATATTATAAAATTCTATTTTTGGATTTTCATCTTCCTTCAAATTCTTAGGACAATTCCTAGAACATTGTTCCACTCTTGAAAAATATGGACATCTATGGAGATAATACCACTCCATTAATGTTACAAAAAACTTTTGATGTATTTATAACGTATTTCACAATACATATTTTCCTATAGTTTGGTTGGATACTGTTATTCCAGTTCATATTCAAACATGCATTTGAATAATCTCCAATATCATTATAGTGAATACATTTTACTACAGGTTTATCATAATATTTATTAACAATTCCATGATCATTTTCATTGAAATGAAAATCCATATTCCAAAACGTACCACTCATTAATAAATTACTATGAATCATATGTAATTCACTTATTTTATTTTTTCCATATCTATAAAAACAAGAAAAACTAAATTTCTTTTCATGATATTATATTGATCCATTATTCTCCTTAGCCTGAATCATGGTCCTCTTTTTATTAGGTTGTTGAAATTAATATGATCATTAGAAAACTCATCTTTTTCCATTTAAGAACATTTAAAAATGTTTTTATAACATTTGAAATGTTTATAATACAATTCACATCAATATTTAGGCATTAATATTTAGTAAACCTAATTAATCATTCCATCAAGAGAGAGGACGAAATTTCTTGTGTATCATGATAATCATGTGATGTTTTCTTTATATTTGTCCACTGAATATTCCTCCCACTACATATATCATATGAATTTATCATCTATATAAAATCAAACTAATATATCAAAATATTTTTTATGGTTGATATTAATAAATTCATCACATTACAATGCATAAATATCCAATATTTTTTTGGTATTATTGTCCATCAACCACAACTTGTTGGATTCAAAATCAAAATAGTAAATATCTAGACTAATATTACAATGAGGTGAATATCCCATGAACATTGCATATTAATTTGATATTAAACAATATTTAACATTTTTACAGTACTAATGTTCTTTTAGTTTTATAGTTTTATAGAGATAAGTCATACATAATATATAATAGATAAAAATATTCCTATGTAGACACATTTAATTGACCAAAATCTCCCCATAAAAATTTTTAATATTAAAACTTGTTTTCTTTTCATGAACGTTATTATTGAATATCAACATGAATTCATATTTTCAATTTCTAATTTATAAATCACCATGATAAAATTTTTAAATTTTTTGATTGGAACAAGAGGATCATGGGAGGAAAAAAATTAATTAAATTAATTATTATTCATGTAATACTTATAAATATTTCTTTCATCAAAATAATTATTGGGATCAAAAAAATTTGTTTTTAATCAGTTTCTATTCAAAATACAACAATAAATCTTTTCATGAGAATCATAACAAAAAAAATAAATCTCATGGTGGTTTTTCTAGTAATAATTAACTTTTTACATATTTCTCAAAATGTAATACGTTTTGACCTTATTACATAGGATATACATTCCTTAAACTGTTGAGACCATTATATTTCCATAAAACCCCATATCAATAATTAATTAATTATGTTTGTAACATGAGACACCATATTCATAATACACGAACACTTGTAATAAACAAGATGGTTATACAAATCATAACCACCAATGTTACACATCACATAATCGTCTCTATTATAATTGGAATTACCATTATTGTATATTCAAAGATTATATGATGTGTAACATTGGAATTACAATTATTGAAGTACCCAACATTGAGTCTAACTCATCAGATATGATATTTATTTATTTAATATTAACATTATATTAATTATTTAATTTATAAAGAACCATTCAAATTTTTATCATTTCTATTATAACACATATTACCATGTTATTGGAAATTCCTTAATCAATTATGTCCCTGAAATATGTATTGAACCAATTCCCCACTTAAAAAATGAAATCAGTAGGATGACTATATAATAAGAGGTAATTAAATCATCATCTCTAGATGAATAATCTTAAAATAATAATCAATTTTTTTATATATTATACATTTTAAAAAATAAATTTTGATGATTATGAAAAAGGTAATACATTATAATCATGCAAACAGAATGTCGTACATACACATGAAAAACGTTTCTAATTTTTAATGATCTATAATAAAAGAAGTGATTTTTTATATTATCGTTATAAATTATCATAATATAAAAAAACTAATTTTATTTATTTAAATATATTTATATAAATCACTCATATTATGTACTAATTAAAAGTGGATCACATCGCTTCGTGGAGGTGTTTGTCCACACATACAAATGAATGACCTTATAATTTTCCAATGAATGGAAACAAGTGAAATTAAATAATTAATTATTATTTCATAGAGATAAATATATCACTAATATAGTAAAATATATAGAATAAATAAATCATTATAACAATACATTGAGGACAATAATGTAAAATGATTTACATCAGTTTGTGATCTGGCAGTTTTTCATGCATTTGAATGATGAATTCTTCTCCAATTTGATGGAAATGGAGATGTATATAAGTTATTCTGATAAAATGAAAACATATTTGTATATAATTTATACTAGTGTTATTATCTTATGGTGGTTGAATAATATTTTTTAGTGGTGACAGAAGAAATAAAACTAAAATATATGGTAAAAACGATACTTCTTATTAGGAATTTCTCCATTGATTAACACCATAGGACCACTATGGATGCCATTCTAAGTAAAAAAGACCCTTATAAGGGTGTTAGGGAGTTTTTTCTTTTATTTGGGTAGGAATTTTCTAAATAAAATAGGTCTTTAATTGTGAATTAGTGAGAAGAAGTTGTGCCCTTTTATAAGGGCGTGGAGTGGCTCTTTAGGAATTCGAGAATTAAAAAATTAATTTAATTTAACTTTGATGTCCAAATTAAAAAATTGAAATTATTCAAATATAAGATGTTTATATGTTTATATTATATAATAAAATAATTTTTTTTCATGTTTAGATGAAATTTATACCCATAACTTTTTATTTTAAACTCCATGAACGCTTTACAATCTTACTATAAAAATAAGGTTTTTTACATCTTATGGACCATGATGCATATTATAAATGCAACAAATGTCCAAAAATTAAACATATACTATATTTAAAAATATATCTTATTTACTAGGATAATTACATGATTTCTTGTAATTTTATTTCAATTCACAAAATAGTATTTTCATAAAATATCTATAATGTCAATTTTGGATTTAATTGTTTATGTTGACATTTATATACTAAATTGAACAACTATAAATGAATATAATAAATTATCATATCCTTAACATGTAATATATATTTCGAAATTTCTTGTATCACATATATTCTATTAAATTATTATACCTAAAAAATTTTAATATCATTTTATTTATTTTTTCCTTAATTTAATAATTACTACATCATTATTGTGAAATGATGTATGTAATAATTTATTCTCTAGAAATTAAAAATAATTTACCATGATGCAGATAAGTCATTTATATTTATTGAATTTTAATATAACCGAACATATCCAATGTTTATATTTTTTTCAAAAATATTATATTTATTAAAATAAAGCATTTGACATTTTATACATTTCATTTTATAAAATATTATAAATGATTAACTCATTTGAAAATTTCTTAAAAGGACATAACTCATATATTTTTATAATTAAAAATGAGATATATAGATCCAATATAATTAATTCAACTATTATGGTCATTCCTTATCCCTTATCGTATTATTTTAATGAGAGATAACCAATTTTCCTCATTAGGATGCTAACAAAATTAACTAAAGTTTCAATTCATACTAAATAAAATAAAAGAGATATATTTACTAAAATTAGACCCACTAATTAACAATATCGAATAATTTTCTCTAAATTCAATAAATACAATTTGATTGGTTTTATTAAAAGAATAACGAAAAAATAATATTAAATAAAATGATCTAGATAAAATTTGTTTTATGATTGAACAGATATTATAGATAATTGATGTATAAAATTAAATTTAAATTCCATTATAGGATTATATTAAATAATTAGGAAGTAATGAATATTATAAAATTATTTAAAGTACATTTAGACTATAAATACATTAAAAATATAATATAATTTTCCAATAAAAATTTATTTTCCCATATTTATTGAAAACCTAGTTTTTTTAAATATTTTAAAAAATCAAATGATAAATATGATATGACGATTTATTAAATGCATATAATTTGAAAAATAAAAATTATAAATTTTTGAAATCTATATTTTATATAAAACCATATGATAAAAAAAATATTCTTAATATGTCAATTGAATATATATAAGGTATTTTGTGAACAATTAATAAAAAATATGTACATTGAATAAATATATATCTAATTAGTAAATACGTAAAATAATTTCTTCTATTTTAAAAAATAATTTCCTAAATCAAGTAAAATGTAGGGGAAATTATAGAATAAGATTTGAAATTTCATTAAATATATAGTGTTTAAGAAATTTATTGGATCCTATAAAAGATTAATTATGAGATTCCTTCAGTGAAAATAAAATAAATTCAAAAATAAAGTTAGTTTCCCTAATAGATTAATATATAAATCATAACATTTAATTTATAACATAATTGATGAATAATCATGAATTAAAAACATAATCATAAGTAATAAATATGTATTCTTGTTTTATTTATCAACTCATTAGTATATACACACTATAAATGTGAATATGTGTACAATAAAAAATATTGATCAATAGAATGTCTATTGATGGAAAATACATTACTTGATGCATCAATGTTGATGAATCTGATTTAAACTCATTTATAATGAATTAATTTTTTTAATTAATTTATACTAGAACCATATTCATATTTAAATTCCATATCTGAACCTATTATAACATCTTACAACCTGCTCGTTATTAATATTTCATTTTTTCCATTGTTTCGGGTGTGAATTATATCATTTTATGATGAAAATTTTAATATGAATGTTCCATGTTTTGTCAATATGTAATGAAGACATCATATATATTGATAAAAATTTTATAAAGATCATTTTTTCCTACAAATTCAACTTTAGAATCATTCTTGATTGATGGAAATGGAAAATTAATCATATTGTTTCATAGATGTTGTAGGTTGTATGTTTTCTCGATATATGAAATCATTCCCATAATGAGTGAATGGGATGGTAATTGGACAATATATTAATTATTAATTATTAATAACATGTCAAACATATTAGATATATCCATTTTATACATCATTTCTACTGACAATGAGATTCAGTGTTTGAAAAACTACATACCTCGGTGAGAAGGTAGGTCATTATATACACGAGGAACATAATGGATTCCAATTTTATAGAGGAAGATGATTACATTCACTAAGATACACTTCTTTTGGATATCTTATTAAAGACCCTATTATTTTTATTTTAGAATGACCAAAAATTCTATAATTAATATATATAAGTTGAGGATTTTTTTTATTTTTGGTGAATCAAAATAGATTAATATGTGTTAATAATTTTGGGGAGGAGGATCACTTTTATAAGAGGGAGGGGGACCTTCATGGAAACAACATGGAAATTTCACAAAAAAATAAAATATGTAATTTCATTTCCAAGTAAAATTAATTTAAATAACCTTATAATAAATTTTTGTGTTTTATAATGACAAAATCAGGCAAAAAAATTATTTTATATGTTTCATTAGAATTCATACCCTAATCTGTTGGCATAACCTCCCCACGACAAACCCTTTTTACATTAACCGCATTAATTAATTTTTACTATTTATACTATTTATTATGACAAAAAAATAATTTTATTGTATTACCTATTATTAATTATTATGATCCAAAATATGTCATCCATTTTATTTAATTCAATCAATAAAAGTGGTAGAATTAAATTTAAAAGTAAGCTTGTAAATGTTGTTGAAAAAGTTAATTTTCAAGTAATGAAATTTCTAGCATGACATTGTACAATATTAACTATATAACAAGTAATCATCTTTTGGTTGATTTGAATTCATATAGTCTCTTATATAATATTTATATTTCATTTAATTTTACAATCATTAATTTGTATTTTAATTAATTAAAATATATATAGTCTCAAATTTTTGAAAAACATATCCCTTTCACCTCGAAATATTCTTATAAATATTTTTATTGAATTACATTCCAACAAATATATAATTTTAAACTTTATAAAACTTTAATAATATTAAATGATGTATATTTTGATAATGTATTTTATGTTGTTTATAAAATATAATTTTTATAGTGAAATTTCAAAAACATATAATATGCTTATTTTACCATGTATTATCTAAATTGATATATTTCATATCAAAAGGAAATTTCATTCATTTAAATTTTAATTTTTATATTTTTATCATTTTTATACAATAAAATTCTCAAATATTCTGATCGTGTCACATGTGTATCAATCACCACATAAATAATGTAATAACCTTTTTTAATGATTGATACTGTTTTTTACCTATTGTAAAGAGATGTTTTGTTCTTGAAGAATGATATATGGTTTGGTTATCACCATTATTGGTTTCATGGGAAGTATTTCCTATATAAATTTTACCCATGAATGACTAGAGATAGTGTTGTTTTATCATAACATTGGAAATTGATATAAGAAAATAAAGTCCCAAAGTAATGAGCTGTTTAGATGTCATTGTAAACTAGATACATACACTAGTCTTCTGTTATAAATCCATTCAAGAATTAAAAAATAATGTTTTTTATCTTTCTATGATATATTTATTCCATATAATATTTCCTTTCCAATTATTTTTAGTAGAATTCCTAGAATCTTAGTGAATGGAAACCAAAATTAGGGTGATATCAAATGCAGATTAAGGGTACACACAATGGAGTTAATAATGTATCTAATAGAATAAATATAAAAATAATGGAATCTAACTGAGAACACATGCCATTTAAATAAATAAATATTTAATAATCATTTTTTAATTGTACATAACTAAAAACAAATTCTAATTTTTCAATAAAATGAGAATCAAATCCATCGATAGACTTTTTCCTAGTGAAAATATAATGGATAATAAATTCTAAATCTAGATGAAGGAAGTGATTAATTTTTGTACATTATGGATGAGGAACATGAAAACCTATACTATTAATACCTTTTATAATATGATCTAAATAAGTGGAATAAAACCCATCCATTCCATGTGGAAGGAAACATAAAGGGATAATCGCTAACTAATATCATATAATGAGACTATTGACGCATTGTAGTGATTACATTAAATGTTTCTCAAACTATATGGTGTGTATTAAATGGTCTCAAACCCATAGGGATTTCTTTAACCTATCCCCACCTAGTATAGGTAATCACCAAATCATTCCACATATATTGAATAATCATTTTAATTACTGAAAAATGTTCCTTGTTTAGTATCTGTATTTTGTAAAGAATATCAATTTTTCAATATTTCTAAAAATAATCTAATAAGTATAAAATAAAACATCGTATTTAATATTTCTATTCATTTTATGAAAAAATCAATCATGTGATAAATGATATGGATATTTAGTGTAAATTTAATGTCTAATGATAAAACAATTTAATATTCTAAGGGTACTAATAAAAGAATCAAGGAATCCAATGTTAATATTATCCTTGTAAAATTCAATCATAAAATTTATATTGGATAATTATGTATGGAATAAAAAAAATCCATGAGGAATTATATATGTGTTGTTGTTATTGATTTAATAAAGGCGGATCTTTAAAAACATTCTTGATGAAAAAAAAAATTTTTTATTTTGAAAATATTTGTGAAAAAGATTTTCATTTAAAAGAAATTAAAAAAAATTATTTAAATGGTGAAAATTTCTATGATAACACATTTTAATAATGATAAGGACAATTTTGTAAACATTTTAATAAAATAATGTTTTCAAATAAAAATCATCTGTAACTAAAGAGAGAAATGAAGTCCAGTTTTCAAAAAAAATTATAAAATTTAATTAGTACCAAATAGTAGGAAAATTATACTAAGACATGAAAATTTTCATGAATAAATAGATGTGGTGAAATTTAAATTTTTTCATTAATAATTTTTATATATTTTATATTAATTTTAAAATAAAAAATAAATATTATTGAATATAATGTGATTGTAAAATACACCCTTATAATACCATAATGTTAATGTGGGAATCAATCAATGAATATAATATGTTTTTCAAATTTAAATCCACATAAAACTAATGGAAATAAGAGAAATAAAAATTTGATCACACACATAATCATATAATATTAACAACAATGAATAATTAATATAACCTAATAAAAAAGATTCAGGTTATGAAATTATTTTCCACGTGGTATCATTTAACTCAAATACCATTAGAATAGATATTTCATGTCAAAAATTAATACAAAATTAGGATAAAATAATTCATGATATAGTAGATAAAAATTATATGTAGTTACACTACAAAAAATATTTATCCGATTAATATGAAAATTATTTCATAGATATAAAATGTAAGATGAAAATCCATTACCTTGAATTTAAATTTTGGTGAACATCCTTTAACATCCTTTGTAATGTTTTTCATCATGTTAATAAATTACAAGAAAACAAAAATAAAATTTATAATATCATATATAACCTTATTATACTATATTATTATTCACATGTCAATAATCATTCATTATTTTTTAATGTTTTGTGTCTTAATGTAATAGTTTTTCAAGTATGATTTGACTTGTTATTTCTATTCGCCTTCTTTAAATCAATTTTTAGCAATATACATGATTTAGTATTGGATTAAATTATCATATATATTTGTATATATATTTTTATGATAATCTATAATATTTTGAGATAATAAATGAAATTCACCATTCATGGATATGGTTGGTCATATGGGGGCCTGAATGTTACTCCATTTCATTGCAGTATTTAAAATAATGAATTTTAAATGATATATATGTATAATATATTTAAATTATTATATTTTTTCATATATGTCAGGTATATTTCTTAAATACATTCTCAATACATTCCATGTAAATTGTGAGTGAATCACAACCCTTTGATGAGGGAGTTGTCGATATGCCTAAAAAATATATTAACGTATTCCCACAAAATGGAAATCCTAAATATTTGTGACTTATTAGAATTATATAAGATTAAAAAAAAAATATGATATATATATTGTATAAAATATTAATACATCATTACATCCATAATATTAAAGTATTAATTATAATAATAGAATACATTTGTTTGTTTGGTGGTAATCCACCTTACACATGAATGATGATTGCATATCTGATTTACATAATATTTGTGAAAGTGTAGGTAATAATATTATCACAACACCATGAATATTTTTTATGATATTTATGTTTTCATATAATCATGAAATAAAATAAATTTAAGTAGTTCATAATGAAATGAATCAAATGTCATCGTTGAAGAATGTTACCTCATTTTTTGGTAACTCATTTTCATTTATACCAAAATCCATACTCGAATTGATTTCTTCCCATGGTGAGGATTCTTGGATTTTGTGATGGATTTTGAATGATTATATGTGAAGAGGATTGATGATAGAAATGGATTAATTGTTTTGATTATGTGGGAGGGGTGAGTTCATTTTTATAGTTGAGTGGCATTCTTGTAAATTTTTGAAAAGGGGATTCTACCAACATTTTTCCAATGTCATGAGGCTCCAATAATGTTTCTACATCTATAAAATGTAGTATATGGTTAAAATATAGACATCAAATTCATTTTGGAAATGTTTCTATTTTATTTAATATAAAAATATAAAACATTCAGAGTAAGATAATTTTGACATTACTTATTTAACCATGAAATCTTTTCTGACAAAATTTTTATAAAAGTGAAAAAACTCGATTTTAAATTGTTTCACGATTAAATGTCACTAATGTTTCCTCTATAAAAATTTTGGTTTATATGTTTACCATTGTGTTAATTTTTATCTTTTCACTATAAAATAAGTGGTATTATATTTAAAATATTTGACAAATATATAATAAATAAGTTTTTTAATATAATTCACTAAAATTAATTAGTTTACTTTATTAAGATAAATCACCTTTGTTAGCATAAAAACATTTCTTTTATATTCAGTTTTATTATATTCATTCATAATTAATTTGTATCCAATTGATTCATCATTTTTTATGTGAGTGATAAATGTTCATGAAGTTGTTAATCCTATTCATAAAAGCTAATTTAATAGATATGTTCTATCTTATTATAAAAGATTAAAATATTTTGGAAATATATAGTGCATTAGTATAAATCGGTCTAGTGTGTAACATAAACTATCCATGAATATATTTCATGCGTGTAATTCTATATAACTCTATATTTTGTGCATTTCAATAGATATCATAGGATAAATTTATTTGAAATATTAATTATATTTTAAAATCTTTGTATATTATATACCATTACATGCTCAGTGTTTCTTGTAATTCACGTTATTGTCTATAATGATTTTATATAATAATATTGGAGTGTTACGTGTCCCAAATATGGTTTTCATGTTTCTTTATAGTTCATATGAGATTTTAATGGTGTCATTTTTTGTGATAAAACCAACTCCCTAACAACCAAATAATTTATCAAATATTTTTCCTAAATAAATTTTAGGTGTTAGATAACATCTTTAACCTGAAGCAAAAATAATGAAAAAGTGAAATAAAAAATTTATAGTATAACAATTGAATTTGTGGGTAAAAATATTCTTAATAATATAAAGAAAATTTCCACAAATAGAAACATAAGGGAAAATTTTAGCACAAATTAATATTTATAATTATATTAATGGATATAAAAAAGTAATAAGATCATTTTATGTTAGTTTTTTTGACAAATTATCCGTTTATCTACTATGTTTTTGTATTTCATGGAACTAAATATATTAATATAAAATAGCATTAAAATATATCATGCGTATGAATGATATATTAGCACTATTTTAATTATTAATTTATTGGATTTATATATTGAATTATTAATTGAATAAAATGAATTTTTTTTGTCAATAAATTTTTTCTATATGTGATATATTTTAAAATATATGTTAATTTTTAAATATAAAGAAATAAAATGGGATTATATGGATTGTAAATTTTAAATCATCACTTAAAAAAGTGGAACGAGGTGTAAAATTATATTTATATTAAGAAATTAATTACCTTGTTAAAAATTTAACAAATTTTAATAACTTTAAAAATGGGTAACTTAAGTACCTCAAATTCTATCCCATTTACATGGATAAATTATATTCAAGAAGAATATTGGGTGGATAAATACATGCATAGAAAAAAGTATTACCACACATTCCACGACAAACTCACCTAAACCTCCAGAAATTAAATTATTACCCCGCACCTGACATTCACATATTATTCAATATCCCCCAATCTCTCTAATAAATTATGTTTCATTTCCCTCTCTTCATGATACGCATTTCATTTGAAATTATTTTATACCTAAATCCACATTACAAAACCTATATTCATCTTATATAATAATTAGGAACACATTTAAAAAGGAATCCTTATTTCCTTCATTCACAAATGATCATTCTACAAAATATTCAAAAAATAAATGTGATTATACCACTATAACATTATATTCTATTTTAGTCTACACCAGCATCCTCTAAACTCATATTACCTATTGTAATATAATGAAATAATTGGGAATAAAAATTTTAATGTTATTTTATTAATTGAAAAAACATTATATCTATATCTATCAACCATTATTAAAATTAAAATGTTCCTCATGTTATGTGTTCACCACCCCTTCATGTGTTATGACATAAATATGTCATAAATACCATAAAAGGATATTTCAAAGGGTTAATTTTGTCAATAGATATGGAATTTATAAAATTATTAATATATTAAACTAATAAAAAATGCTCTACCTTGTTTACATTATATTGAAAAAAATTATATTTTTATCTATGGTGAGACTATAATCTCTATGAGTAACATTTTATATTTCTTATAACAACCACATATGGATGATTATAAAATATGTCAGATGATTTTATATAATTTTAATATTTAATTTATTTTATCAATTCTCTTATCAATGGATGACACAAAATACAATAGATTATTATAATTTAATTTGTTAATATCAAAAAATTACATAAAATATGTTTCTATTGTTTCTCATTCTTTAAAACCACGAAAATAGATTCCATTATATTGATATTTAGATAAGATATTCATTGATATATGATGATTGGAATATCATATAAAAAGTTGAAGATTAAAATGTTATCTGAGAATAATTTTTGAGATCTCCATTACAAAATATTCAATAAATAAAAATTAAAAATATCTGATGAAGAAAATTAACAATAAATTGCCAATAAATATGATAATAATGACTATAATTTAATAATATAAATGTAAATAAATAAGAATATAGATCCAAAATAAATGAAAAATAAGGTAATTTTTTATGTTTTATGTTATTGATATTTCTCCGATGTTTGGAGTAATAAATAATTATTTATTTCTAATATCATTTTCATATCAAAAAAATTTTAAATAATTTTACATATTGGAAAAACATACAGTCAAAAATTTTTATAGTTTCAAAATAATTTCATCACCACTAATAATAATTTTTTATATATATTCTCTCTTAATTTTATTTTAGTTTGTATGAACTTTACCTTTTGTGAAACATATAATGGAAACTATCAAAACACATATTTTCTATATATAATCTTCATAATATATATCGATATTAATTTTATGGATTTAATTACCCATGATTCAATTATTTACTATCATCTTTTTCATATGTTTTAGCATTCATTATTTTTTTAAATAATGATAAAACATTGTCCACTCTTGTTGTTTTGAAATAAATATATCTTATTTAATTGTTTTTCTTCTGAAAAAATTATTTCATTGTAATGATCATTCTTCATTATAAAGCTTTCATTCCATTTTTTAATTTTTTTTAAAATTATTTCTAATAAATACATATTTTTATGAAAATTGTATTTTTTTTATAATTTCAAGTATAAAATTATCATATAATTTTGACATATATCTAAGTCACCATTTGGTTAATTTTATTATATAATATTTTATTATTCCATTTTCCACCATTTTTATCTAGATGGTATATAATAAAAATTATGGATTTTTTATGAATTATTTCAATTTCCCTTGTTGTTTGATTTTTTTTAAATATGAATTATTTAATGTTCTCATGGAACAAATTTTTTAATTTTTAAAAACATGTTTCTTTAATTTTATTATACTATAAGGCATTGGGTAGTGATTTTGTCCCATAAAATAATATATAACCAAATTGGTTGTGAACATAATCTTATAAGGGACTCTATATAATATGCTTTTATGATTGGGGAATGAAAGAAATCTATTATGGATCTATGTTCACTACGCCCATAATAATTTGGAGTGAACGCAATCTACTATTAGAAAATATCAACAATGCTATAATTTTTTTGGTATTTTTCATTAACTACAAACATATATTCTATGATTATGTGTTTTCAAAAAATTTAAGTCTTACACTTCTGTTAAACACTCATGGATCATGATTTATTACTACTCATTCCAGAATATTATGATTTGTTCGCCATGATATTAAAAATCATAATAACAATACTCTTTAATTAAGGTTGCTATCTTGTTTGATATATTATATTGTGTTATACTCTTGTTATCATAACCTTATTATTAAATATTTATCACTTATGATTATTAGTTGATATCCCTAATGTTTATCCTTACAGGTCATATGAATACACCCTTCCTTTTTTCTCTTTTTTTATGCTATGATGGAACATTTTATATGGGATGTCTCTAAAAGGGGTACCATATGGGATTAAATTATGGCAGATACTAATTATTTTTCTTACACAAGTTAATTATGTATATATTCTCAAAATAAAATAACTTTTATGTTTTTGAGGTGTGTATTATTGATTTATTTAATAAATAATCATCTAAAATTATAGTATTTTCATGTATGTTATTGTGGGTATTAAATTATTATCATTTGATAATGGTTTAGCAATTTTGTTGTTATTTTTAGTAGAAAAGAATTGTTAAAAATCCTACGATATTTCTAGATATATGAAATGTAAAAAAATTTTATAATGTAATCTGTGTGTAGATTTATAGAAATAATACTTTTATTCGGATACAAATAATTTGGCAAATTCCCTAACATATATTTTTTTTGGGTAATAAACATGAAAAGTGCAGTTTAGAATTTACATGATCTTCAAATGGTACATAAAAAAGTGGTATAATGATAAAACTATTTTAAAACTCTGATGTGATGATCTTTTTTTAAATAATTATAACAATATAAAGAATTTAGTGGAATTTTAAAACATTTTGTTAAAAAAATAAAAATAGGAATTTCCTATAATAAAACATATATATAAACCAAGATGTTAATATGTTAGATTATATATATTATATATGAGTTTTTATTCTAATTTAAAAGGTTTCCATTCTATTTATTCTCCTCCATAACTTTACTCTATTTTAATAATCTTTTGTAGGTATACGAAGTTGATATATTTGTGTATGAGTAGGAAATGGTGAATATTTCAAAACCAAGGAACCAAATTAGATAGTAGACGAGAGAAAACATGTATGATAATTCTTACTCAACATTTTAAACTAATTAAAAATAATGATAACCAGGATTATATTTCAGAAACAAATGTTTCAAAATTCTGGATATTATGTTCTTCAGGTTACAAATTGCATCATCCATTATTTGGTCTTCAAAATGATTAATTACTAAGAAAAATATCATTTTTAGAGAAATGATCTTTCCCATTTTGTTGTTCTCAAACCATGAGATGGTTCTTTTATCAATTAATAATTTATAAGTAAAATATATTCACTAGTGGACTATTGTCATGAATATGTGGTAAGAGGATTAAATTAATGTCAAGTTATGAATAAGTAATTTTTCAATATTTATTTTTGTCAAAATGTTTATATTATTATTTAATGGGAATTACATTAACTAAATAATATGCATGACGAATCCCATAAAACCAATGAGGTAAATTTCACTAGACAAACCATGTTGTTGTTATGGTTTTTTCAATGACCCTGATAGAAATTTTTCTGAATCAATTAGTGGATAATAGAAAATTCACTGAATGTAGTTTTATATTTGATTCTTTGATCGAATTGAAGAAATATTTTGATTTGATCTTAGGATATAAACATATAATGGAGATAATTGACTATTCTCATGATTTTAGGGATAATAAAATAAAAAGATATTTTAAAAATAGTTCAATCAGTAAAGCCCATGGAAGAACATAAAATTAGTCTCCCTTAATAAAAAATATAGAAATAATAACTGGGATTATTTATGTAATACGATAGGGAAATAATTTATGTGTAGAAAAAAAGGTCATTAAGGAAGATAATATTGATGAAAAGTGAATATTTTGATCAATGTTGTGAATCAAATCATGCAAAGGAAATACTCCCAATCTAATGCCTAAATTCTTTAGATTAATGGAATTAACCTTACAAGATCACAAATCAAATAGTTAATGAAAACAATTGGAATAAATAACCTACTAATACAAATGATAAATAAAATTATTATATGATTAAAACTATAGAATTGGGTTGTGATGGGGATGTGCTGAAAGATACAATTATCACATATAACAAAATGAAAATATATTATTTGATTTATGTTATGCCCAAAATTTTATAGTAGTTTAATTTTCAATGTTTTTAAAATCTCCACCTCAATATTTAGACATTAAATAAGAATTAAAAACTCTTAATGGTATGATTATGTCATATGAAGTTTATATATCTTGTCCGATAGAGTATGTTCAATTGTGCTTCAATTATATCATGATATTCTCCCTCTTGTTAAATTTGGCGTGGTTTTGGAAATTGATTATATCTCTATATATATTCATTATCAATTTTTAATAAAGGTATTTAATATTTCATATTACGATTCCACTTATTATTATATATCAATTGATGTTTGAAAATGACATTCCAATGTAAATTGATTCTATTATATGGGTTTTACTACCTATTCAGATGTAACATTAATCCATAACGGTGTGGGAGAAACTCAAAATATATGACATTAATTTCATTTAACTATATTACAATGTACTTATTGAAGAGTTTACTTGTCTTACCCAAAATATTCATGTTTATTCATCAATAGAACTCATTCTTGTTGCTTCACCTATTTCAGTTACTCTACATAGAATGGTTTAAATTAGGTTATTGAATTTGAATATGATACTCAAAGTGGATATATAACCATGTGGTGCATGTTTGTTTAATAAAAACAATTTCTTAGTGTGTCATTTCATTTATTATTAAGATTATATCAAGATCACAATCAAGAAAATATATATTCTTCCCTTTTTTTGAACTTTTTATAAAGTATGAGGAGATAAAAACAATAAAAAATTTGAAATTTTTTATAGATATCATCAATTATGTGTTTAAAATAAGGTTATATGCATGAAATATTTTAAAAAAATTCTATGAACTATGATTTATAGTGATTCAATATGGAATTGCTAATTACCATTTTATTTTCATGGATGTATTGAGTAATGTATTTAGAGATTAACTTTATCAATTTTTGATAGTATTTACAAATGATATTTCAATATATTAGAAAAGAATTTATGATTATGAAGATCATTTTAAGACTATATCAAATACCTAGAGAATAGATATCTTGTGTGTGAAAATATATCATCTGTGAATTAATTCAACAGAATGTCTTAATTTTGGGTCATGTAATGATGATTGATTTTATACCTAGGGATAATTTTATGAAAAAGTATATTATATAATCGAAAAGGAAACCCTAGATACCAATATCTATTATTTAATTACATTATTTGTATTCTTATAATTCATTTTGAGATTGTTATCATAGGTACCAAATCCACTAACCATGTTCTCCAAGATGAAATTCTTGTTCCTTTAGATATATTAGTGTTACTCATATATTATGTAACTAATTAGAAGTTGGTTAGTTCACATGTTATATCAACATTTTTTATTTTATAATTGGTTTTTAATTATAGAGAATCATTTAATAGGATTATGAAATATGTTATCACAAATAATTAAATAATAGTTGAAAATTATTTCCATAAGTTTAAGGATTCTTATAATTTACCGGACCCATAAAAGTTAGTTGGTAGTGGTATTTTTTATCCAAAAGTATGGCAGAATTATCATTATATTGAGTTCTACGAAATATATACTAATTATAATTTGATAAAGTATATATAAATATGTAAGGACATCAATATGAAACAAATGATATTTTTGGCGTTTAATGATTTAGGCTACTCAATAGATTACCTCCCATGGAAGGTGAACAAGTTGGAAGGCTCTATGATATAGAAGTAGCATTCTAGATTTTTCATGATGGTGATTACTATAGATCTAAAACAAAGAAAATTATGAGAATATAGAAATACAATCTTACTCAAGTGAATTTTCTACCATCCATTTATGTGATGAATAAATAGTCACAAACTGAGGATGTGGATGGGAATAATAAGTTAAGAGATATTTTGAAGATAAACATTAAATCTTATGGAATTATAATAATGTTGAACAAAATGTGTATCCCAACAATACAATAATTTAACAAGTAATTTTTCGGTGAAGAACATATAAAATCCCCTTATTTAGCATTAAAATTCTAATTATTCCAAAATATATCAATGGGAACCATTTTTAGGATGGTATGATGTAGAATATTATCAAGTTTCTATCTTGTTCCCAAGTGTCTTAGAGATTTTCTACTGAACATCAAAATTATAATGGTATTATGAAACCCTCACCCATAATTGTATGGATATGGTATAACTTCATCTTGGATGTCATCAAAGGATTCTACATGATATCTAAGGATCAAAATTCAATCACAGTTTTAGTTGATCCCCTTTAAAAAATATCACATTATCAAATATATAATATAATATATTCTTCTTGACCAATATACTAGGATATACATTATATAGGTGGTAAATATGCATGGGGTAACACTCTTAATTATACATGATAATGATCTAATCATTATATTTAAATTATAGTGAATTATTTATCAATTATAGAATATAGACAAGAACATTTACATTTTATATCTTCCGTAAACATATAATCATTATAAAGGATCATTAAATAACATTACGATATGTTTACATATTTCATTATTGTTTTCATATAATTTTATGATCAACAACATCCACCAGTTTAATATACTTATAATAATAGCATTACCCGGAGATTTTAGAGGGATCATTATGTATTCATATATTAAATGAAGGGAAATGCTCAATAATTTTTGTAATAAATTAGTGAAAATAATATATTGAAGCATGATATATCTAGGTAAATTGATTAGAATCTGATTGAATTTTAGTAGCACATTATGGTTACCCTATGATTATAAAATCATTTTATTGATAATCATCAAATATATATATGGAAAAGAGTGTGCAAGGTATTCCCACGATTCTTTTACATGAAATTTTTTTATGATTTTAGCAATTTAGGTTATGTTGATCCATAAATAATTCAATCGATTTATGATTCCTGATCATTTCAGGATAGTATCTTATTTGTTAAAACATTAGTTAAACCTCTACCTTGTTAATGATGTATTCCATTTAAATCTTTTGGGGATGAATATTCATGATCCATAATATGAATTAAGATCCTAGGTTATGAATATGATCCTTGGTCATTATTATGAGAAAAAATTATTGTATATTCATTTTATATGATATAATGTCTTTTGGAACTAGACCACTCACTTGGTTAATGTTTTGTTGTGAAAACTGAAATTTGAGGAAATATCATGGGAACTACATTATTTAAAGTGAAATATATTCCTCATATATTTCCACAAGGGTAATGTAATTTTGATGGATAAATTCTTATAATGGGTGTCAAATTAAACCCATTGATAATTTAGAATATTTTTCCCTCTAATAAATTTGATGAATTTGATTATAAGTTTTACCAGCCAACCCAAACACCAAAAATTAATCATATAATCATTATAAAAAAATATATAATTATCATGTAAATCTTTTGGAAACCGAATTACAAAATAATTTTAAAATGAAAAATAAAGTCCATTATTAATACAAATGCATTAATAAAATATATTTAGTGTATCCACATATATAAGAACAGAAATAAATGAATTATTTAATAAATATGGAATAATATGGGATATGTATTTAGATTTTTTGGAACAAAATGTTTTATGGTTAAAAGATTATGTAAAATATTTTTAATTAGGATATTTAATTTATAAAAATTTAAATAGTTAATGACATGAAATAAGAATATAATTTTTTAATTTCAAAGATCACTTTATTTGTATTCTTTTTATATTTATTATTTTCAGTTAAAATGTAATTTATTTATATATAGACTTTTAATTATAATAATTAAACTCCGTATTTAAAATCATCATTTTGAAATTTTTTAATATAGGCCATGTTATATTTTTGGAAAACAAAATATTTACTATTGTATTAATTTAAATAGGGTTTAAAATTTCAACAATGTGTAACATAATTATACATATTTTTGATAACATAAAATTAAATTTAGTGAATATATAATACCTTCTATATGTTGGAAAATCAAACCCCCATGTCTTAAAAATAATCTCATGAATAACTCACCATACTCTTGTGACGCCTCGGCCCAGCACTCCCGAGATTGGTGTCATAATAAAATACTTTCCTTTATATAAATGATGGAAATTTTATATTTCCAGACATAATTATCAATATTAACATATCATAATTACAAAAAACATTACATACATTCCCATGACCTTTTTGGTCTTATTATATGGATAATTGGGAAAAACAACCAAACACCATGTAATTTGTATTTAATGAACATTAATCCCATTATAAATGAATTGAATTAATCCATAAGAATTATAAAATATATCATATAAATTATTTCAATTCTATTTCATTCAAATAATAATATGTGAAATACAATAATTCATAAGGGTGTTAATGGAGGAATTATAAATGGGTGATATTCGAAACACAATAAGACAAACATAAAGCTAATGCATCCAAAAAATAGAAACATGTAATGCATAATGTGGATGTAATAAAAAATTTTAAAACTAAAATAATAAATTCAATTTGATATATAATCTACATTCATGAAATTAATTGAATACTAGTATAAAAATAATATTATTAAAATGACGATGGAATACATTATACTTGGAATTAAAAAATATGAATTCAATCCCTTTCTACAAGGCACTATACCATTATGTAGAGAGGTATATACCAAAAAACATTATATTTTGTCTTAGGATACCTTGAAATTTATCAAGGGGATACATATTTCTAGGCTCAACTGGTCTCTTTTCTATGTCGATTTTATTCTCCATAAGAATAAAAAAATCATTTCTTACTAGTCCCTATGAATCCTATTGAAGAATAAAACAATTTGTATGCATATAATTAATAAAAAATATTTTCAATTCATAATAAACTAATTCTCACATTTATTAATAATAATGAATATCAATACTTTAATATATTTCAATAAATTTTTTAAAATTGACTAAAAAATATTTAATGATTTTTTTTGGATGGTTATAAAAAACATAGTTAGCTCTAATATAATCATATATATTAGGATAAAACATATTATTCACACCATATTGAAATATGGGTATCCAAATATGCTAATACTATTATTTCAAGATCATAACACATTAATTTCTATTTGACATATGGGTATGAAAGAAAATTTCCCTTGTGTGATTATGGATTCCTTGAAGGATTTTTAAATAGATGACCGATATATTTTAAAATTAATATTGAATAATACTACAAAAAATGGACCTGGAATTGAATTTTTATATATCATGAGTTCATTCCCTAAAAAATGAATATATTTTAGACTAAAAATATTGAAATATAATGCTTATTTTTGTAAATATTTTTTAGAGTGAAAATAAAAATGGAAGTGAAATTATAATGGTTGTTTTTGAAAATTTTCTTATTATTTATGTAAAGGGTGATGTTGTAGTTCACATAAAAAATTAATTTTTAAAATATGAAGAGAAGAATTAATAAAACACACTAATTTAAAAAGATAACATAAAAAAATAGTCCCTTTAAAAGACACTTTGTTTATCTTGGATATATTTAGAGTGTTATCCCAAAAAATGAATGTGAAAGGAAATAAATGTTTAATATAATGAAAAATATATTTTTTTAAACCACAAACTAAAAAAGAGTAAGAATCCTTATATTATATAAAAATATATTTTCATGCTTTGAGGTAGATAAATTACCATATGATAAAATATTATAATGGGTGAACATAAGAAATGAGGAATGATATTTTTGAAGATACAATATTAATCCTGAAGATAAGATTTGATTTATAATTATTCTTTAAGAGAATCATATTAAATAAAAAATGAAATATTTAATTGAAATCTATTTATTTTGTTTTAGGGTAAAAAAATATAAAATAACAAAAATTCAACAAAATATGGTCTATTTTAATAATTTTTTAATAAATTATGTCTTAGAGGTTTATCATAACTCATTGAATGAAAATGGAGTTACCATATAGTCTTACAACTGGGCAGTGGTCATATCAAAATGTATTTCATTAACTGGAACTATTATGGATTAGTATTTCCCATGATTATAAAAAATATGTTATTATGATACATACATGGGAATCTAATAAATAATTAAATAGAAAACATGGTGTTTAATATTGTTATATCTCATTAAATTAAGTTTTGGGCCATGGTACCCTTGTGGAATGAGTGATAATTAAATCAAACCCCATTAGATGATAGTGATTTTACACAATTATTAAGAAATTATTAAAATAAATTACATTATATGATATATAAAATATTTTTTATATTCTCCAAAAATAATGAGATCATGATCACAATACAGATCATATATCAATGGGATGAATTAGAGATGAAGAGCCTTACCTCAGTTTAGATTCTTTTTAAACATACATAAAATGTCATGAAAATATATATTATTTTTATTAAATATATAACCATGATCCTTATTCATAAATATTACTACTTATCATATTCATTTATTTTCATTATATATATAAGGTAACTTGAACAGATTTTCAACATTATGTTTACGTACTAGTTATTTCCTTGAACTAATTATGTAAAAGTGTTGATAGTTTTCATTTTTTAAACATTTACATAACTACTTTTTTACTATAAAAACATATATATTTGTTTCATGGTATTTTTAAAATTGTTATTTCAGTTTTCTTTTTTTTTTTGTTAAAAATAATTGGGATCAAATAAATGATGATCATGTTTCATTCATTCTTAAGAAAATGATTTTTTTAAAACAAATGATTTAATTATTGATATATCCTTATATGATCAAAAAACAAAAATTAAAATAAACATTTATAAAATAGTATTCTTGTATATAATTTATCACAGCCCTCAATTATATAATTTAATAGTTATGTTTATGTTGGGATTTAAATTGATCCGAACATTATCATACCATGATTAATGAGTAATTATTAGATGTTTCGGTATTAATATGACTATTTTTAACGAATTAATAACATATTAATTGTTTATTAGATTGATATATATAAATACTAATAATATTTATTGATAACAAAATTTATATAGTGTTATTACTTATAAGTAATATATCATTTTACTATTAGTTTACTCTTTATAAATGACTAAATTAATTTTAATAAATATCAACCATATCAATAATTAGATCTCTAATTTTACTTACCAAAACCACAATTATATCATAAGCATCATATTTATTAATAATACCATCCTCATGAATTTCCATGTATTATATAAAAAATTAAAATCAATCCTTCCAGGGTGGGGTGGCCCACACATATGAATGGTTGATGATTTCATTTTCCCTAGAAATGGGGAAAGGAGAAACATGGTTTTTTAACATTATAAATTATATAATCTAATCTTTTATTTTCTAACATACCCTTTTCACTATACTTTTTAGGGTGGTGAAAAAAACATAACATGGTATGCTCTGGAGTCGGTAGTCTTCCAAACATGGGAATTACAATAACATTTTTCATAATATTTTGGGGAATATTTAATTAATGGACAATAATATAGAATAATAAAATTAAATATATATCAAATACAATTTTAATGAACATGGGATTTTAAAAATATAATTTTAATATTACAATAGAAATGATACTATTTATTTAAAAACTAGTACCCATGAGGAGGATTTCTACAATTCATTAGAAGATTCCACATAAATGGATAGAACTATATAATCTACTATGAGTATTCTATATATAGTGAGGAATATATTTATTAGGGATAGATAATGGTAAAATTTCATGATTAACACAATTTTTAAGAATTATTAGAAGGGGTGGTGAGAATCACCATTTAATAAGTTTTGGAAATGGAATTTTGCAAAATAAATCAACTAAATATAGATGGATCTCATTTGAACCATATAAAGTGAATAAAAAATTGTGAAATAATAGGGTATGAGTAATAAAAAAAATTATATTTATAATGTATCGTTATTAATATAAATTTTGATTATATTATATTATACATTATTATACACAAACAACATATAGAGAAACTAGTGGAACATTATTTCACTATTGAAATTTTTTACATTTTTAAACAATTAAATAAATTTAAATTACAATTATTTCAATAAGATAAAAATATAAAATATAAAATCTTCCAATGGATAATTTAGATCGCCCCAATTCTTGAGAATCGTCGCTCTTCTAAGTAAAACTATGTAAAATGGAAGAAAAATTATTTGTAAACCAAACAATATTTTATAAAACTGATATATATATATATATATATAACCATGAGAGAAATTTAATGTAATAATAAATTTTTTATTTAACTTGTATTTATTTGATTTAATGTGTCCATTTTATTTTTAATGTGTCCATTAGAATAGTTACGTAACTTTTTGAAAAAGTAACTATAACATTAGAATAGTAATATGGAATAAAAATAATATAATGTGTTCTTAATAATATTAATCATAATGTATTTATGAAAATAAAAAAATGAGATATGAAAAATATAAATATAATTATTAAAAAATCCATGAAAATATAAACAAATTCTCAATGATCTTAATTATATATTATTTCATAAAAAAAATTAATTTTTATATTAAAAAAATCCCATATTATAGAATAATATTATGATAAAATTAGTGTATTTTAGGAAATAATAACATCGATATTGTCCGAGGGATATTTTTCTATAATTTTTTGAATTACTTCAATTTACATGTGAATAGAAAAAATATTATTTCCATATGTAACCGGTGAATCATACATTACATCATTAATGATGTATTAATGAAAAATATTTTTTATTTATTGAGGCTCAACAAATTTGATTAATTTTTTAGATATGTTATTCAAATTAAATATTTTTTTTCAAATGTAAATAATTACATTAGAAATCCTATCTCCAAAAGAATTCCATAAAAACAAATTTTCATCGTTTTGGAATTCTATTTTAGAAGACTATTGAACTGAAATTATAGGTGGTTTTGAATACCATAAAAATTATATTATATATATAACACTAACTTTGTGAAATAAAATACATAGATTAATATGTATTTATTATTTTATTAAACATTTTCACTAAAAATACTCCTCTCTTGATGTACTAACAACAGAACTCTATCCCCTTGGAAAATACCTATTACCGCACTTTATAATGCCATTTCCTTACCAAAATACTCTCTTTTATAACTTTGATAATTCATAGGGATATTCTTCGATAATATAACTCTAATCATAAAAGGGAGACTAGTGCCATACTAGGGAATATACAATGAGAAAAATATTATGTTTTTTTCATCTCTTCTCTCATTTCTATAAATATTCTATTTTTCTCAATCTCTTTTAAAAAATTATAACAAAATTTTTTAATTAAATTAATAAAAATTTTAATAATGATAACCTATAGTAAACAAAATAATATTTTAATTAATTTTTATTTAATACCTCTCATTTATCATGATTGTACAATATTCCCAATAATAGTCTTTTTAGTGTGAATAAGTTTCATTCCAAAACCATCCATATCACCACCATAATGGATTTGAATAATAAATAATATAAAATATAATAATTTATTAATATATTTATTTTTTGATTCTAGAATTTATTATACTTTTTTATAAATTATTTAGAACAATCATATCAATGTTGACATAAAATGAGAAATTGTATATAAAAAACTTATATCAAAATGCTTCATATTTTTCAAAGGAATAAGAGAAATATAATACAATTTTTTAGTTGATAAATTTCAATAGAAAAATAATATTTAACTTCTAGTTATCTTTTCTTGTGAATGGATTTTTATCCTCTATAGTTTGAAAATAGACCAAATAAGAGTCATATTTAAGGTAATGGGTTTCATTAAACCAACTACTTTTCAATGTGTTTCCCATCATTGTCATGATTTTAACTATAGATATGAAATTAAAATTCCATGAATACACTTATAATATTGTTTTCTTTTATTTATAGGGATATATTTGTTTTCCAACATTTCATAATGTTTTTAAATCAAATTTAAATGGATTATAAAATATATTTCCATCCAATACCATGATATTACTTATCTTGAGTTGTTTCTTATTATATCAAGAATAATGATCCTTATTCCATATATGTTTTAGAATTATCATTTTTACCCAAATTTTTATTCTATATGGTATCTTTTATGAAATCCTTATAAAAACCTTTCATGTTTGTTTCTTATTTATCTATTGTGATTATTATATATTCTATATATAATTCTTGATTATGAGAATTTATGATGCGCTGGTTGCCCAAAAATTATAAATACTTCCAATATATTGGTTAATGTGATCTATCTCATGATATTATGTGTATTATATCTGAACATGAAATTTTTTTATTTATAATGAATACACTACATCTTATAAGGATATGTTATTCGTGAAGAAGATGCTAGCAATATATATATATATATATATATATGACTGGTATTTGAAAAACTATGACATGATGTTTCATTTTTATACGTATTCCACATTAGATGACTTTAACTAATGTTACCCACTTGATTATGATGTTTATGCTATTTCTATTATATGATGATTATGATTATTCTCACCATTGTTTTTTAGATACGTATACATTTTCCCCTCTTATTGGTATTCTGGATTAGCCCTTTTTTTTGATGTATATCTTTTGGTGGTAAAATAAAACAATTAGAAAAATCTATTTTAAAATGAAAAGGAATAACTATTTAACTAAATATTAATTTTTTATTATGAAAAATTTATGTGTGAGCATATGAAAGTGATGTAAAAGTTTTCAAAGGAAAATTTTATTCATTATAGATGGTATCATAAAATTAATTATATAATTTAATAATTACATCTATAAAACATTAGTTAAAAGAATAGTTATATGTAAATTTATAGGTAAACATAACAGAATAATACTTCCAAGACAAACATAGAGATCACATATGAAATGACAGAAATCTAGATTTTCAAAAAAGAATAAAATACTCATTCAGGAAATTTATGCATTAAATTTTTTTAAAAAATTTCTAAATTATAAAACTATGATAATCATGATATACAAGGAATAAATCGATGTTAGGGAAATATAAAAGATTATACTAATGAAATAGCCTATGTTGTAAGATGTATATTAAAAATAAATATTGTAATTTTTAACTATATGATTTAGGATATGAATAGTTTACTAAAGCACATGTTACATCTTCCACCACATAATAATGGTCAAAATGGAAATTGGTTACTTTATATGGACTATACAAGTGGAATTTTATCGATCACCTGATCCACTTGTATTAGAATAGTGGGTTAACTCAATTGTGAAGATCTTTTTTGAACTCTACTTTTCTCGAAATAATAATGCGAAAAAACAATTAGTACATACATGGATAAGGAAATGACTATTTTGAATTGATAAATAACACAAAAGAATAGGAAAAAATATATGAAATGTAGTCATAATACTTTATTGAAATATTTATTAATTTCTATTTCCAATGAACTCTCTAAACAAAGATGTTAATAAAATTAACATAGTATAAGAAAGAGGATGTTCAACTAGGAATTTATTATGAAGAAAACATTATAATCATTTCAAGATATGCCACATGTTTTTTTATCGACCCTGATAGATTATATATTGTTTTAAAACCACACGTCTAAATGTCTCTAACTATTTATGAAATGGTAGTTACAATGAAGTATGTCGATGTTCCCTCAATGTAGATATGGATATTTGAGAATCATTACTCAGTTGTGGATATATGATTAGAAGAACTTTTTTTATGTTGGCAGGTTGAATTATATGGAGTAAAGAGGACCCAACCACCCACATGTTATAAATTATGGATAGAGAATCGTGTGTGTTTCATTAGATGTATGGGGAAGATCATAAAGTGAGTCAGAGAAGGACAGCAAGATCATTAATGTTGATGAAAAATGGATAAGCTATAAAACATGATAGATTAAAGGATGGAACCTCATAATACACAACCCAATGTTCAAAGCTTAAATTATAAGGATTAAGGAAACTAAAAAATTGAGCGCACTAAAACACAACACCATGACGGTAATCTGTGCCAACAACCACCAAATATGTGGGACTAAGGGAAATAATATTTCCTCCATATTTTTTATGTTGATAATGAAAATGAATTATTACATGGAATAATTTTTTTTAACTCTTAAATCAAAAAAATTATCTAATTCTATTTCCAGGACAACCATTTTACCATAAAAGTTTTATAAAATATTTGTATTAACTCCCTGATAAATTTATATAGAGATTTTAGTTTGAACCCATTTTTGTGTGAACATTTCATCCCAAGTGATAGAATTCTCTAATGATTGAATATGTAGGGAAACATGTTTAGTAAATCTCATAATACCACCCTTAGTGGAATTAGATAATATATTGGTCGTGGATTAGATCTCTATATAATGATCACCCAATAATTAAAAAAAGGAAATCTCATTTCATATTTTAAAACAACCAATTATCATGTAATAATTTATGAAGTATCCAAAATATTCATTGGAAACTATCCTGATGGTGCATATTTTGACATTAAATAATGTATAATTTATTACCCAAATGGAAGAGTTTGAGGAATGAATAAAGCATACAAAAATTTCAATTGTCAGGGAATACAATTATTTTTTCATTAAGAGTATCTTGACCTTCCACCAGATCAAGAGGTAGGGTTATCTATATATATCTTACATAGATACACATTTATTAAAAAATTTCCCTATAGGTAATCCTTGGTCAAACTAGAGGATATTCTGAAGTAGCAGTATGATAATTATGAAAAAGGTTTTATAAATCCAAGAACTTCCCCTTGTGGTGAATCAGGTCCCATTATAATGAAAAATTATTAATCAATGTGGTCGTGTATTGATTATTAGGAGGTCAAAATGATCACTATAAAGATAAATTGTCCCCATCCATGGATTGAAAACTTTTTTGATCAACTATGTGGATTTTCATACTATTAAATGGTGGAACATGGTGAGGACCCCCTCCCCCCAAAGATACCCCTCATGAGCTGGAAATGGTGAAAAGGAGATAATGACCCCCGAGTCCCACCTCCAGTAGGCCTCGGGTTGGTGAATAGCACCAAGGGTATGAGTTTTCACAAATATGGGAGGCATTACCCTTTTTATTATTTAGGATCGGGAAATAGGATGAGTCAACCACTAACAAGGAAAAAGGAAAAATGTATATAAATAAACACAAACCAAGCCCACATGCATGTTTAAACAATTTTATAACAAGGTAAAAGTACAAGAAAGATCAAAATTACAATACCCAAAGAAAACAAGAGAACAACAACTGTAACAACTCCAACTGCCTTACTAGTAGGGTCCCATACGGCCCTGGTAGTCCTCCTAGAAACTTAAAAGTAAATGTAGGGTCACCATACAAGTATACTATGTAGGGAAACCTAAATATCTCGTGCACATGTGGGGATACATCCAAATGTCTCGTGAGAACAACAGAAGAAACCTAAGAAGGGAATCTATCCACCCAACCTCACCAGCCACACTCACCAAAACACAATCACAATAGGTAGTAGTAGAATAAGAACAAGAGTATTGGGTTCCCCGCACCATTCCCCATTAGTTATATGAACATATTGACACTGTCCCACTCTCCCCACCCGCACACACTTGGGCCTCATAACCACGTATCTTGCCCGCACACACCTGTGCCTCACAAACACACATCCCGCCCACACACACCTGGGCCTCACCACCACGTATCCCACCCGCACACACCTGGGCCTCACAACCACAACCACATCCTCACCCGAAGACACCTGGGCCTCATCCCGAAGATTCTTGGGAACAGTAATAGTAATAAAACTCTCGCCCGAAGACACCTGGGTCTGAATCGAAACCTACCCAAAGAGTCTTGGGTTTATAGTCGCCTCATGCCATTATATCCTATAAGCCTACCCGAAGTGTCTTGGGCATAATCACCCCAATAGAAACCTACCCGAAGTGTCTTGGGTATAGGGTTGCCTCAAGCTATCCCAGCATAGGGGAGAAGGAGCAGGAAGGAGATAGTAACTATGGGAAAACATCCTCTCCCATGAAATGGGAGTGTTCGACACTAAGTGCTCAACATGGGTGTGGTGCGATAAAACACAAAAGTTACAGATATATATATATATATAGAAACCACTCAACCCAACCTATGGCTTTCAAACAGAGAAACTGAGCATGTGCCTCAGCACTGCTACCACGAAGCATGCATACAACAGACAACCCCAACCCCATTAAGGTTTTCACATGTCAGTAGAACTTATCTTATTTAGTTCCTTAACTACTAGGAAACTATCCACAACCAACCACTTTAATCATTCGTAAAACATATCCCTGTTATCCACAAAACATGTTAGGGAAACATAAGAAGCACAACAAAACCCTTCTTAAAAACCAACCAACCCATTGATTATTATTTCCGTTTCATTACCAAGCCCCATCATTCATTAACTCTTCCACATTTATTATTTATTAAACACAACCAAAAGTCCGTTCACATTTAAACCCATCCATGCAGCCCCACTGCCATCCACCATAACCACACCATACATCATTATCCCTTTAATAACATTTATCGCAACCCCACTGCCCATCACCATTAAACATTCACACCTTCCCACAACCAAGTCAACAGCAGCACCGCTGCTCACCAAAACCACAACAGCCCACAAGACACCCCCATCACGTGCCACTTAACCAAGCCAACACCCACATGTTCATTATTCCATTTTGGTTCAACTGGGGTGACCACACAAGGGTTCCAGATTTTCATTTAAACAGACATCTTTACGTGATTAACCTATTTCCACATTCAACAAAGTTCCACTCACAAAAACGGTCTAGAAAGATAGGGCATCTTTTAATTGCACATGCAAAGGCCCCCAACGATCATGATTTTCAGTAGGCATAAGCATATTCATTTCACAACATAATATCACAGGATATAAATGGTAAAGTAACAACAATCACAAACTTCCAATCCCCGTTCTCTAACATGTTATCATCTTTATTAAAGGATCAACCATTTCTCATGAAAACAAAAAGGTTACCCACCCCGCATGATGCACAAATTAGAGAGACGAAGGTAAAACCCCTACCTCAATAGGTTATGGTCACAATGCTCCCTCGGATAAACTTTATAAGACGTTCGTCGGCGTCCCGGAAAAACCTCCTCGGGTGGAATTCAGAGAGGAAAAGCCGAAGGAAACACAACAGATCCATGCTCGGAAGTTACGCATTGTCGTTACGATCCTGTGGCTCCTGACGGATTGTAAATCGGAGCTTGGACGAAAAAGTTATGGAAGAAAGAGCCTTTGAGTCTCTTGAGAGAGCTCTGCTTCGAGGAGATGGGAGGAGAGGTGTGAGTTGAAAGGAGGAGGGGACCCCTCCTTTTATAGGCGTGAAAATTTAAAGTACACGGCGTGTACTTATGGTACACGACGTGTACTCATCCATTTACACACGGTCCCCACGTGGCCTCCAACACGGTTCTGTGGCCGTTGACTGGTCAACAAAAAGTTTGAAGGTAACACATACACGTGGAAGGACTACACGGCGTGTAGATTGGACACACGGAGTGTACTCATTTATTGCACACGGCAGGGACACAGCTCCAACGCAGCACACGGCCAACGACTGGTCAACCCACGGTAATGCATACGTAGGGAGGGACTACACGGCATGTAGTACTGGACACACGGCGTGTACCCATTATCTCCACACGGCAAAGACACGACCATCCACATGGGGTATACCTGGCAAGGGGGTACACGACATGTACTAAAACTACACGGCGTGTAGTTTAAAAATTCTAGAAAGTGTGGGAAAAGTCCATTTTACCCACCAGAACACTTCGTGGCCTTCTTTTTGACAAGGAATGACCCTGAGAGGTCTGGGCCATTACATCAGATACCTCTTAAAACATTTTTGTCCCCAATAATTCAAAAACCAGCCCATGGGAACCCAACAAGATACCTCTTTGGGTCCTCGTTATAACAGGAACCCAACCAACATTCCTAATTATAGGTGTTAGGAATTCCTTCTCCAATGTCAATATATAATCCACTTTAGGCAGAACTGACATGCCTGCAAAGGTTTAATCACATCCTCATTAATGCGTCTCTATTAAGGATTGGGTCTTCCCACTTCCATACATTTGGATTTTCAGCTCGAACTACCCCCCCAACACCACACAACCAGAACACTTCCCGAACACGTGGTTTTGGGTAAATACTTCTCCTATGTCGAGATATTATCCGCTTTAGGTGGCACTGACTCACCCACACAGGTTAAATCGTATCCGCATTAATGCGTCTCGATTAAGGGTCAGGTTTTCCCCCTTCCCACACATCTGGACATGTTACACATTAGCAGGGAACAAGGAAACAAAAGGTCTCACAACTAACAAGCCAAGCATTCCATACATCAAAGGTAAAAAGTATAACATCAACACAAAGTTCAGAAGAACAAGGGAAAACACAAGTCAGAACAACTCCGGGTACTGAGCGTGCATCTGGGTCTCCCGCTCCCAAGTGCTCTACTCGAGACCGCCATGCCACCACAACACACGAACCAAGGGAATGGTTCGTCCACGGAGAACCTTCTCTTTACGATCCTCGATTCTGACTTGTCGTTCCTCGAAGGTCGCGTCGTCTCCCATATCTAACACTCCCCAGTCAATAACGTGAGAGTCATCGTGTAAGTACCGATGATACTGGGAGATGTGGAAGACGTCATGGAATTTCTCCATCTGAGGTGGCAGGGCCAGCTGATATGCCAACTCTCCGACTCGCCTCAGCACCTCAAAAGGTCCGACGAACCTTGGTGAGAGCTTGCTCCCTTTCCCAAACATCCGCTGCCCCTGTCGAGGGGAAACATTCAAGAACACATGAATTCCCACATCGAACTCCAAGGGCCTCCTCCGGAGATCATCATAAGACTTTTGTCGGTCCTGAGCCACCTTCATCCTCTCACGTACAAGATGAACATTCTCCGTGGTGCTCTGCACTACCTCTGGTTCACGAGCACCTGTCTCACCAACTTATTCCCAACAAATGGGTGAACGACATGGCCTTTCATACAAAGCCTCAAATGGTGTCATGACAATAGTAGAGTGGAAGCTGTTTTTGTAGGAAAACTCTACTAAATGCAAGTTTCATGCCCATGATCCTCCGAAATCCAGAGCGCATGCTTGCAGCATGTCCTACAGCGTCTGGATAGTCTGCTCTGTCTGTCCATTGGTCTGGGGGTGGAAAGTAGTGCTAAGGCGTAGCTGGGTTCCAAAATCATGCTGTAACCCCCTCCAGACTCGTGAGGTAAACCGAGTATCCCAGTCTGATATGATGGTCCTTGGAACTCCATGAAAATGAACCACCTCGTCTATGTTCCTCTGTGCTAAGGTGATCACCGGGCCTGACTCCTTGATTGCTAATAAGTGAGCTGATTTAATCAGATGATCCACCACTACCCAGATAACATCATAACCTCCCTGAGCTCTGGGTAGTCCTGTGACGACGTCCCTCGAGATGTCGTCCCACTTCCAATCGGGGACATCTAAAGGATGCAACAAACCCCCGGGAACACAGTGTTCAGCCTTCACTTGCTAACACACTAGGAACTTAGCCACAAACTCTGCCACTGCCCGTTTCAGCCCGGGCCACCAAAATTGATCCCTCAGGCTTCAGTAAAATTTTGAAAATTCTGGATGTACCTCTAAGGCTGAGCTATGGAACTCACGGAAAACTCCCTCACACATCGCCTCCGGAACAAACAACCTTCGATGTAAAATCATCCTATGTCGGGTGTCCTCTGACCATCCCTCTGGAGCATTCCCCTGATCGACATGATCCCGCATCACCTCTTCCTCGGAGTCCCCCCACTGAGACTCCTCCACCTCCTTGGACAAGGAGGATTGCACCGTCATCTGGAACAAACAGCCTCTAACACATTCTTCCCTTTCATGTAAGTGCAGGGAAGCCAACTCTCCCACCGCCTTCTAAGCATCAGCGGATTCCCCAACCACTTCCTTATGTGACTTCCTGTTCAGGACATCAGCCACAAAGTTTCCCTTACCTTCAGTGTAAGAGATCTCAAAGTCATAGTCTTGGAGAAACTCGACCCATCTCTGGTATAGTAAGTTCCGATCACGCTGGGAGAATATATTATGCTGGCACTTGTGATCTGAGAAGACCACAAAGCGCTCCCCAAAGAGTTAATGTCACCACAACTTCAATGTGAACACTACTGCAGCAAGACCTATGTCATGGGTGGCATAGTTATGCTCGTGAGGGTGCAACTTCCTATACCCATAACAAATCACTCCCTTATTCTGCATCAGTATGCACCCCAGACCAAGGCCAGAAGCATCACAAAACACTTCATACAACAACCCCTCCTCTGGAATATTGGGCATGGGAGCACTAAAAAATTCTCCTTGAGGTAGTCAAAAGCTTTATGGCACTGATCGCTCCATAGGAAGACCTGATTCTTCCTAGTCAAAGCTGTCAATGGAGCAGCAACTTGAGAGAAGTCCAAAACGAACCTCCGATAGTAACCTGCTAACCCCTGGAAACTACGAACTTCTCCCACGATCTTGGGTGGTTCCCATGAAACAACTACCTCCACCATCGACAGGTCCACTGATACTCCATGCTGAGATACCACGTTCCCAAGGAAGTGTACTTCTTATGTCAAAAACTTACACTTCGTCAATTTCCCATAAATCTGGTAGTGTCGAAGGACTTCCAAGACTGCCCTGAGATGCTCGACGTGCTCCTCCTCTGATCTTGAGTAGATTATGATGTCATAGATAAACACAATGATGAACCTGTCCAGAAACTCTCGGAAGACAATGTTCATAAGTCCCATGAACAAAACTGGTGCATTCGTAACTCCAAATGGAATCACTACAAACTCGAAGTGCCCATACCAGCACCTGAAAGCTGTCTTCGAGATGTCACTATCCTTCACCCTCAGCTGATGATATCCCGATCGTAGATCAATCATAGAAAACCAACCTGGTCCCCACATCTAGTCGAAGAGATCATCTATCCTTGGAAGGGGTAAAGGTTCTTGACTGTTACCTGGTACAGCCTTCGGTAGTCTATGCATAGCCTGAGACCACCATCTGCCTTCTTCATGAACAAAACTGGAGAACCCCATGGAGACATGCTGGGTCGAACAAAACCCTTCTCCATCAGATCGTCAATCTATATCCGCAACTCCCGCAACTCCGAAGGTGTTATTCGGTAAGGGGCTATCGAAATTGGTCGGGCACCATGTTGTAAGTCTATCTCGAACTCAACGTCACATTAGGGGGGTAGAGTCACAACCTCCTCAGTAAAAACATTGAGGAAATCCCCAACAACCTCTAGGACATCCATCATCTATGTATCAGCTGGAACCACTGACAACCCGCCCAACAAGGAAAGGAGAGTCTCCACACACCGGCTTCCCGCCTGATAGCTCCTCTCGCCAACAAAAGATACGCGCTGTCCATCTACGTCGGAAAACACGACTCTTCTCCGGAAGCAGTCGATAATGGCACTAACAGAAAACAACCAGTCGATTCCTAGGATGACATCATATGGCTGCTTCTGTAACAGAAGAAAGTCTCCACTAGATCAATGTGGTCCCAACGTCAGCCCACATCCCCAGAAAACACAAGATACGTTGGTCTGGCCCCCAACTGGTGTACTCAGTACTACTGGTATGGAAAGTCTCTCTACGTCTAGTCCCAAGGCATGGTCTAGACCAGGTGTAACAAATGAGTGTGAAACTCTCGAATCGATCAAATCATAAAAAAGAGTGCTGAACAAACAAATTGTACCTCGCACCACCTCTAGTCCTTCTGGAGCTGCGAACTCTGCTGCGTGCAACTATCAACACCCAGCTCCTCTGCCTCTCTGATGTCGTCCACTTCCCCGAACGCACCCTGGTTGAGGTCCCTGAGGAGAACCCTGAGGTCGGCCTCCTCCCGCAAAGTCTACCCTGGGATGAGCATGGTCCTGCTGCTGCTGGAAGGGCCTCACCGGGAACTGGTGCTGCTGCGGTGGGCGCTGAACCTACACACCTCCACTATAAGGAGCTCGGTTCGGGCACTGACTCTGAACATGCCCGAAACATCCACAAGAAAAACACCTCGGTCCTGGGCTCATGGAAAAGGGACGAGGACCTGAAGATCTGAACTGGAACTGCTGGGGCATGTCCCCCACTGGCCTGAACTTGGAAGGTCCGGTCGTAGGAGACCTGCTACTAACTTCCTTCCCCTTCGACGAACCTGGCTGAAACACCACACGCGGTGCACCTCCCAATGAGATCATCCTCTCTACAACTCATTCCTTCTTCTGCACTGCCAAGTACGTCGAAAGGGTAAAGGGGGTGACAATATACTGGAGTGAAGGACAAAGAACCTCCTCCAAACGTCTCGTCTGAGATTCCTCATTCGGAAAGAGATCCAGAGCAAAGCGCAGGAGATCTTTGAACTTGATCCCCAGCACTCATACCGACATACTCCCCTGCTGAAGGGAGAGTAACTCCTTCCGCTTCTCCGCCTTGATCATGGAAGAAAGGAATTCATCTCGGAATTCGTTCTCATAGTCAGCCCATGGAACCTCTGCCTCTATCCTCTCTCCGAGGTAGAGCGTCCCCCACTTTCGCGCCGCACCTCTCAGTTGACTGACTGCTGGGGGAACCCAGTACACCCTCGGAACACGGATGAATGTGAAAGCGATCCCCTGCTCCTCAAGCCACCACTCTGTCTCCATATCTGAAGTACTACCCTCGTAATTCTTGAGGGTCTTCTGCTGGAAGGAACAGAGAGTCTTCTGCCACTGGCTATCTTCCTCATCTCGGTCAATACTCAACTGATCGACCGCCTAGATCTGCTGGGCCTCGACCGTCTGAGCCACCCGGAGACAACGTCCAGGTTCCATAGTTGTATGGTAAAAAAGGATCGCCAAAGCCCAAGTAGTAAGGAAATTTCTCAATGTTTTAATTAACATTTTATTTCAATTTCTTTCCCAGAACACCAAAATCGAGTAAAACACAATCATGATGATTCATGTACCTTCCCTAGGGTCTCTACCCTGCAATCAATGTAGTATCACTTGGTCGTTCGGTAGGCTCAGAGTCCTTGCATCGGATCACGGGGGGCCCTAAAATCTCGTGTCCTAGCCGGTCTTCTCTGGCCTATGTCACACACCATGATTAACTAACATTGTTTCCCTACCATCCCATGCAATCCTCACTGTGCCTAACTCCAGAATCCATCCTATCTCTCAACCATCAGCTCTGATACCATTCTGTCATGACCCCCTCACACCAAAGATGCCCCTCCTAAGATGGAAATGGTGAAAAGGTGATAATGACTGCCGAGTCCCGCCTCCAGTTGGCCCCGGATTGGCGACTAGCACCAAGGGTATGAGTTTTCACAAATATGGGAAGCATTACCCTTTTTATTATTTAGGATCGGGAAATAGGATGAGTCAACCAAAAACAAGGAAAAAGGACAAGTGTATATAAATAAACCCAAAACAAGACCACATGCATGTTTAAACAATTTCATAACAGGGTAAAAGTACAGGAAAGCTCAAAAGTACAATACCCCAAGATAACTACAGAACAACAACTACAACAACTCCAACTTCCTGACTAGTAGGGTCCCGCATGGCCCTGGTAGTCATCCCGGAAACCTGAAAGTAAATGTATGGTGATCATACAAGTATACTCAGTAGGGAAACCTAAATCTCTCATGCACAAGTGGGGAGACATCCTAATGTACCGTGAGAACAACAGAAGAAACCTAACAATGGAATATATCCACCCAACCTCACTAGCCACACTCACCAAGACACAATCACAACAGGTAGTAGTATTATAAGAACAAGAGTATTGGGTACCCCGCACCATTTCCCATTAGTTAGCAGAACGTCCTGACACTGTCACACTCTCCCCACCCACACACACCTGGGCCTCAGAACCACGTATCCCGCTCGCACACACCTGGGCCTCACAACCACACATCCCGCCCGCAAACACCTGGGCCTCACCACCACGTATCACACCCGTACACACCTGGGCCTCACAACCACAACCACATCCCCGCCCGAAGACACCTGGGCCTCATCCTGAAGATTCTTGGGAACAGTAATAGTAATAGAACTCTCGCACAAGGACACCTAGTTCTGAATCGAAACCTACCTGAAGAGTCATGGGTGTAACGTCGCCTCAAGCCATTATAGCCTATAAGCCTGCCCGAAGAGTCTTGGGCCTAATCACCCCAATCAAAACCTACCTGAATATTCTTCGGTGTAAGGTTTCCTCAAGCCATCAAAGCCTAGGGGAGAAGGGGTAGGAAGGAGCTAGTAACTATGGTAAAACCCCCTCTCCCATGAAATGGGAGTGTTCGACATTAAGTACTCAACATGAGTGTGGTACGATAAAACACAAAAGATAGAAATATATATATATATATATATATATATAGCAACCAATCAACCCAACCTATGGCCTCTAAACAGAGAAACTGAGCACGTGCCTCAGCACTGCTACCACAAAGCATGCATACAACAAACAACCCCTACCTCCTTAAGGTTTTCACGTTTCAGAAGAAATTAACTTATTTAGTTCCATAACTACTGGGAAACTATCCACAACCAACCACTTCAATCGTTCGTAAAACATATCCCTTCCATCCACAAAAAATTGTTAGGGAAATATAAGCAGCACAACAAAACACTTCATAACAGCCAACCAACCCATTGATTATTATTTCTGTTTCATTACCAAGCCCCATCATTCATTAACTCTTCCACATTTATTATTTATTAAACACAACCCAAAGTCCATTCACATTTAAACCCATCCCTGCAGCCCCAATGCCAACCACCATAACTACACCATACATCATTATCCCTTTAATACCATTTATCGCAGCCCCGCTACCCATCACCATTAAACATTCACAGCTTCCCACAACCAAGTCAACCGCAGCCCCGCTACTCACCCAAACCACAATAGCCCGCAAAACACCCCCATCACATGCCATGTAACCAAGACAACACCCACATGTTCATTATTCCATTTTGGTTCAACCGGGGTGACCACACAAGGGTTCCATATTTTCCTTTAAACAGCCAACTTTACGTGATTAACAAATTTCCACATTCAACAATGTTTCACTCACAAAAACGGTCTAGAAAGATAGGGAAATATTTAATTGCACAAGAAAAGGCCCCCAACGACCGTGATTTTCAGTAAGCATAAGCCTATTCATTTCACAACATAATATGACAGGATATAAAAGGTAAAGTAACAGTAATCACAAACTACCCATCCCCATTCTTTAACCAGTTATTATCTTTATTAAAGGTTCAACCATTTCTCATGAAAAAAAAAGGATACCCACCCCTCATGATGCACAAATTTGAGAGACGAAGGTAAAACCCCTACCTCAACAGGTTCTGGTCACAACGCTCCCTCAGATCAACTTTATAAGACGTTTGTCGGCATCCCGGAAAACCCTCCTCAGGTGGAATTTGGAGATGAAAAGCTGAAGGAAAGACAACAGATTCAAGCTCAGAAGTTCTGCCTTTTCGTTATGATCCCGTAGCCGCTGACAGATCGTAAATCGGAGCTCGGGCGAAAATGTTATGGAAGAAAGAGCCTTCGAGTCTCTTGAGAGAGCGCTTCTCAGAGGAGAGGGGAGGAGAGGTGTGAGTTGAAAGGAGGAGGGGACCCCTCCTTTTATATGCATGAAAAGAAAAATTACACAGCGTGTACTTATGGTACACGGTGTGTACTCGGCCGTTTTCACACGGTCTCCATGCGGCCTCCAACACGGTTCCGCAGCCGTTGACTGGTCAACACACGGTTTGAAGGTAACGCATACGCGAGGAAGGACTACACAGCATATAGATTTTACACACGGCGTGACCTCATTTATTGCACACGGCAGGGACACAGCTTTAACGCAGAACATGTCCAATGACTGGTCAACCCACGGTAACGCATACGCAGGGAAGGACTACACGGTGTGTAGTACTGGACACACGGCATGTACCCATAATCTCCACATGGCAAATACGCGGCCATCCACATGGGGTATACCCATCAATGGGGTACACGGCGTGTACTAAAACTACACGACATGTAGTTTCAAACTTCTGGAAAGTGTGGGAAAAGTCCATTTTACCCTTCAGAACACTTCGTGGCCTTCTTTTTGACAAGGAATGGGCCAGAGAGGTCCGGTCTATTACAAACATCATTCTATATATCTTAAAATAATGATGGAGATGGAAGATATTCATAAGATAAATTTATATGAAATGTATCGGAACTCTAAGTTCATTATGATTCCATTTAGACATAATAATACATCTATAATCATCATGGATTTGTTGAATTGAGAATTTAAGGACTACCTTTTTAAATTTATGTTAGTTTATATCAACAATAATCTCTATTAAAATACTTGAGTGGTGGAAAATAAAGATCATCTAAGGATTATTCTGGCGACCTTAAGGAAAGAGGAAATTTATGCCGTGATTAGCCAGTGTTTCTTTTGGATACCTTATGACAAAATCCTAGGGAACATTTTCAATAGTGAGGGAAAATTTTTTGACCCATAAATGACAATGGAAAATTAAGAATGGACCGAAGCCTCAACTATCATGGAAATCCATTCTCTCATATCCAATATGGGTACTACTGATTTTTTATAAATTTCTTAAATTTTATAACCCTTTAACTATGGTAACATAGAAAAGATTAAATTATATATTTTTATATGTATTTTTGGAATTATATTTCCATATCATGAATATTATAGTCTATATGATTTCACACACACTACCAACCAATATAAAAGGATTATTAATATAATGTAATTTTTCAAACAAATTATTGTGTTATGTAATCATATTGAATGAAAAAGTGATATCCTACACCTCATGAAAACTGATGATCCATGCCAAAAACTACCAAACGAATGATATTGATATAACAACTACAAGAATTTTCAATAAAATATGATTACAGAACCTATATGGTGAGAAGTGTGAAATATATCAATATAGATAATAAGAGTATACAATATATATTCAAGTTGAATAAAATCATTATGATTCAAAGAATATTGGTAGATCTAATCAATGAAAACAATTTCATTATTTAAAACCATTCGAGAAAGGAAATTTTTTTATCTAATTCTCATAGAATAAATGAAACTGGTACTCTATCCCTGATGTGGATTGATAATGACCAATTCTTCATGGACATGCACATGGTGGTTCCAAAAATAATAATGGAATGGAATACATCATATCATATAAAATGACTTCCAAACCATGTATCTAAGGTAACATGAATGAGGAACAATGGAATTATATAGATCATAAGAAGTATGAAATCAGTATTGTAAGGGTATATTAATTTGTTCCACATCAATTAAGATGGCCTGATTTAGTTTGGAACTTTGCATTGTATGCCTCCATCACCAAATATAAATATAGATTTATTAGAAAAATATCATATCTCATATTTCTTACTCTATCCATGAAATACCAAGATGTATCGTGATATTTGATATTACATTTGGTGTGTAAATATTACAATGGAGATCTATTTGAATATCTCATTATTCTTGATATGTCATAATGATAAATTAGATAAATATATGTCCAATGTTGTAATAAAACCATTTCCCTAACCCACATGGAAATAGGGGATCATTAGCATGGAATTTCTCACTGGTCTCCTGAATACATTCGACTAAAAATATTTGATATGGGAGGTGGTGTATTAGAACTCAAATACCTCCCAATAAATATTAATTCATAAATCATTCTCACCTGAAAAAATTTCCATGATATAGGTAATAAATGAAATGATTCTACATGGGGTACCCCTTTTTATCATATCTGATTGTGAACCCAAGTATGTATCTAAATTCTATAGATGTATTCATCATTCTTTGAGTACTGAATTGAATTTCAGTTGGGAATTTCACCCCAAAATGATGGAGATTCTAAAAGTTTTATTCTGAATCTTGAGTAATTTCTAAAATACTACTAAATTTAATTTAATGGGGGATATTACTAATATCATCCAGTAATTTAGTTCTCATAAAACCACAACATCCATTCATGTATTCAAATGGATCCAGATTAATCTCTTTATAGGAAGACATATAGAAAACCTATTGGTTGGAATGAACCTTGTGACCAAAAGATACTTGGACCTGACCTTCTGCAAGAAATGATATAAAATGTTCAGGCTATACAAAAAAATAAATTTTTTTCTCAGAGTTAGAAAAGAGGTATATTCACAATAATCAATGAGACATGGAGTTTTATTTGGGAAATTGTTTTTACATAAAATCTCACCATGGAAGAGATTCATTTGTCTTGGAAATAAAGGGAATCACCCCTGTTGTAAAATGGCCCCATTGAGATCCTTGACCACATAATATTAGTGGCCCATAAACATGTGCTTCCACTAAATAGGAATCCAGTTCATGATGTGTTTCATTTATTATCCTTGAGGATGTTCAATCATGATCCATCTCATCTACTTAATCAAGAAATGGTATAATTAAAGAATGGAATCTCATATGAGGAGAAGTGTGTAGAGATAAATGATTTTAGAGACAAGGTAACACACAATAAATAAAATACACCATGTCAATGTGTTTTGGATGTCACTTAAAATTGTTGAGGATTTGTGGTGAATATAGCATATTTTAAATAGTTATAACATCACCTATCTTCAATTTAGAAAATTAGATGAAATTTCGGTGATATGTTTCCTAAAGGGGTAATAATTTATGAACATGAATTTATAAATGATATATTTTTTTAGAAATATCGGTGTATTATATTATGTCAAATATTATTAATCCCAAAAAATACACACAGAAATCCATAATAATTTATATAAAAAATGAAAATAACAACATAATTTAGAAATTAAACCTATTAATATTCAACATTTCATTATGCAATATAAAATATAAAATCCAAATAGTAGAATCAGAAAATTATTATCACCCAAATATGCTTGAATCATCTTGTACATGAACAACACTATGTTTAATTAAACAAAATAATAGAAAAACTATCAAAATTTTGGAAAATAGTGGTACGGAATCTGGAGATAAACTGTGGTGAATAATGGTTGAAGGAATAAATCAGTTTATATATGACGTAATTTCACCATTGTAACACTAATGTGACCATTGGAATAGAAATATGACATTTCTGAATTATATCATGATCATTGGGAATATTTAACTTTATGTTGGAATATAAATCTCACCTGAAAATAAGAAAATTTATAATTTATAATATTTATAATGAACAATTTATGTGAGTATAATTATTATAAAAACATAAAATAAATAACTTTATAAAAAAATAGAATATAATATAAGGACATGTTTAACAATCAGTATTATAATTAATTTGATAAATTAATAATTAAGTTTTAAATAAATTTATATACGTAATCTATTAAATGAATTGGTAAGAAGAATGTAATTTTGAAATAAAAATTTACAAATTTTACTAGGGTTATTTACTGGAAATTTTCATACAAACTTAAATTTTTAGGTGAATTATAAAAATATGATTTTTTTCATAAATACTATATCAGTAATTACATAATTCATGATTTAATAATAACCAAATAATGTCAAGAAAACAAGGATAAACCAAAAAATATTCAATTTTATAAGTTATTTATTGTAATACAAGAAACATGTTTTCCTATACTACAAATTACTATCCAAATACTAAATTCAAAAGTGTTCCTTTAAAAATAAATTTTTTCTATTTTTCACCTACAACTTTTATAATCTGTTTTAATCAAAATATAATGGTGTATGAATTCGTAAGATAATTATTTTCTATTAAAATAGAATTATATATTTGAAAATAACTATTACAAGGGTTATGATTGATATATTATTCTATTCAATATTGTAACTCAAAATTACCCTTATACTAATGTATAAATAAACACTCTTACTTTCCTTATAAGACTAATCCCCCAAAACTATTTTCAGGAGTATATCTTCCAATATCCTACCTTATTAGACCCCTATAATCTATTGGGATGTTTTTGAGTATACTAGCTCAAATCATCAATGGAGTATATAGCTGTATAATGGATAAGACACAGAAAACGATAATGTATTATAAACACTTATCTCATCTTCCTCTTGTCTTAACTTTTTTCCAATGTCATAAAAAACTAAATATTCTAATAAAATTTAGAAATTGTGTTCACCTTATATTAATTATGTTATCCTACAAAGAAAATTATTTTTTAGGGATTTATATTTTTAAAAAATGTTTCATCATCTTTGGACAACGCTCCAGTTAACAGTCAGTTTACAACCGATAAGGACGTTTCGAAGTAAATCCATATGACTATTGAAATCGATAATAATAATAATAATTAATATAAATTATATAATTTAAAAATATATTTATTTATACTTCATGAATAATTTAGTATATGAATAAATTACCATGAAAAAATATAAGTAAATAAAATAGAAATTAGTAATTTTTACAAAAAACATGATATCAAAATTCTTCATACTAAAAATATATATTAATAAATAATTTTTTTTTCAAAACCGATAAATAGAGAAAAAATAAAAATGAATCAAATATATTTTAATGTATTAGTGAACAATTATTTATTGTTCGGGAAGTGGAAAATCCACAAAATAACGTAGGAATTAAGATAAGGGTATTCTCTAACCCAACTAATTTCCCTTTTATTATCCATAATCGTCATAATTTTTATTATTAATAGTAATCTAATATTCCATTAATATCCTTATTCTATTCCTATTTTTTCATATATATACATATTTTTTACCTCATGAAATTTTGTTTAAAAAAATACAATAGTTTTTAAAAAATAATTTTCATTCCAAAAATGATCATAACTCAACATGAGTTGTATATTATTCGGTAATGAAGGTTTATTTCGATACAAAATATGCTTTTACATATTCATTTTTGAGCCTAACATTTTACTGATTATTTTTAAAATTGAAATCCTTATTAATCTCAATACTTTTTATGGGAAATTCCATGACTATGATTATTATGATTTCTATGGAGAAAAAATTATTATGAGCATTTATGATGTGATGGGTGGGCCTGAAATAATATATAACTCCAATGAATGTGACAATGTGACATTTATCCTAATATTATGATTATTATTTGAGAATATGATTCTATATTTTTCCATAATGAAGATGTTAATATTTATGGACATATATTATATGTGGAGATGGTGTTATCTTTGTTAAGACTCTATATGGTATATGACCACTATGACATGATATTCCATTTTTCTGGAATATGAAACATTCTACCCCTTTATAAAAAAAAGTCATCTTCATTATGATGATGGTCCTATGATAATTATATAATGATAATCATTAAGGTTACACATGTTCTATTGAGACAAGACCATTATTTATCCTCTAACCAGGTTTCATGGTCACTCCTTTCGATGAATAGTGTCCCTAGGTCATAACATAAAATAAAGAGAACCCATTATTTTAATGGATAAATTACACGTATATAAATTAATTATTATTTTTTATATTGTAAAATTATTTATGAGTCTAATATTACCAAAAAACTACAACTTTGCATCATCAATTTTTAAGCTTATTTGAATCTTTATCATAAAAACTATATAACTGTTACGTTAGTAAATTTTGGGATGTTATAATGTCGTAGAGACATTTGTTTGTCACACACCATCCACTCAATTATTAAAATGTTTTTATCATGTTTCAATTCTGTTACCCATTTAATTTTTACTTTTAAAATTTTATAGTTTACCTTGGTTACTAGTTTTTAATAAAGGAAATATTTCCATTATTCCAAAAAATAAAGGGGTATTTATTAGTTAATTATGAATTAATTTATTGATAAATTAAAATTCATTTCATTTTATTAAATAAATATATGAAATAATTTTTAGTTTGAAAAAAACATTATGGTTTTGGATATAATTTAGGAAAAAAATATTAAATAGGTTTTAAAATATAAAACTTGTTTTTGGTAAGTTTAGAATAGCATTTTGAAAATTGTAATTCAATTTATAAAAAAACATATTTAATCTTATAAATCTATTTCATTTATTAAAAATTAATTATTATTTAAAAACGGTTACATATTACACTTTTTATTTGTAACAATGCTATTTTTCACTATTCCCCAAAAATTGTTCGTTTTAGGAAAAAAAATTAATGATAAATTTTTAATATAATGAATAATAAAAAATGATTTTATTCTTTTAAAATTATAGTTATAAGAATTTATAATTAATAATTTAACTAAAATCCTAAAATATGGTGGATATTTAATCTTATTGTAAGTTGTTATTTTGAAATTGTGTTAATTAATTATTCAAATTCCATTTCAATTAAAATAAATATTCTTTAAATATATTATTCATATTATAAATACTATTTATTATTACATAATTATTTCATCCATCGTTTCATTGAAGAAGACATAAATTTTTGATATATATAAATTTATGAATATAATGATTTTAATATCTGTTATTTCAATACTCATTGAAATACATCCAAATTAAAAGTAATCATTATTTTCATTATATATATATTTTATAATGTGGATAAAAATATTAGATACTTCTTATTCAATTAATATACTTCTATATACACATATAATATTATAATTTTTATTAAAATAAATTGTTACTTTGATTTATTTCATTATTGTGGTTAGAGAATGATTTCGGACACATTTGGCACCTTTAAAAGAATTAAAAATATCAAAATCTCAGAGAGTATCATGCCCCTCCCCCTAAAATAAATTTTCTATTTGTAAATTGACTAATATGATAATCGAAAATTATATATGGGACTCATAATTAATCTTACATCCCTAGTTGTTTATTAGTTTCTTTAGGACATGGATTTGGATTTATCTGTATGTAAAAAATTATTATATGAACTTCTAAAATGGAGATGAATAGGTTCAAATTTCACAAATAATTATTGTAATGTGTGAATATCTAGTCTCATTGGAATAAAAATCTAAAAAATCATGATAATTTATATATGATAATCTTAACACTAAATGATTTTAGTTATATTAAATTTCCCATGGTTTTTGGAAACATAAATAATATGGAACACTAGAATATCTTTATTGAAAACTAACTTTATGATACATTAGTAGTAGTTTAATAGAATTTTCTATTTTTCATTTTTTTTGTTCAATATTTCACACATATTAAATTATATTGAGAAATTTAGTCACATTTTTTCAAACTATATTTCAATTAATGAAAAAAATCACCTTCTCATATTCCCTGATAATTTAGTGTAAGGTAACTTTCATCTCCCCCTTATAGAATTTACATATCAAATTAATGAAATTCCACCTAAACCTTTTCTAAAATGTTATACAAGGAATAAATTGAGTCATATTTCATTTAACATCATTATCTCCTGAATTTATCAAAGGTTACATCCTACTCGTCTTTGTTATGTTTGGAATTTCAACTAAATTCCAATTATTAATCGGAATTGTTGACGTTCGACAATAAAAAATCAAAATCTTTATCACTATAGAACATATCCCCATATGATATTATCTAGGATAGTTTCCACATTATCCAAGGAATCCATTATTAACATGGATCTGTAGTGAATCATTCAGTACAAAAACCACAATTTTTATCATTATGGATGGTCATTATACGGTAATTATCCAAAATAACAATAAGAAAATTTTACTAACATCTATTTCAAATTGTAAAAATATAATTTCAGACTATAATTATAAAAAGTCAACTTGTATCAATCTAAATCAATATTACATCACTATCATTTTAACATATATCATTATCATATCATCCTTGATATCATTAATTTGGTTGTTTTACATAATTATTAACATAATCTCTAAAATAAGGAACCTTAATCACTATAAACATCCCAAAAAAGTCATTGAAATTTGATCTCTAAAAGTTAAAGATATCCATTACATATGAATGACCTTATCAATTAATATATAATTCATATTTCGTATCTCTATTTTTCAGGATGTTTTATCCATTATTAATGTCATGTTATGTTATCTAACATCAACATATTCAATCACATCATAAATGATTATAAATTGAATTTGAATTTTCCAAAGTACACCACTCAGTTGTACAAAATCAACTGTAATGTTAGGAATATTGTTTTTCATTAGATGATGATCATGTTATAATACAATCATTTATTTTTTAATTATTTCCCTTATGTTCATTTATTTTTTAGATTGTATCAGAATTTATTATCTAGACATGGATGTAATTTCTAGTACAACTAAACAATAAATATATTACTAAAGCATGAGGATTTTACCCAATACATTGAAATCCCACTTAGAATAATCAACAGGGGTTTATTTAAATTAATATAATCATAATCACAAATTTTAAATTTCATTATTACTGTATTGTAAAATCAGATAATATCTGAAGGATTATCTATGCATTTTTATTTATGGTTACTCCTAACTTATCAACCCATGAGATATCCTCAATAATCATCCTAGTAATAAATGTTATCTAAATCCTAATCTAAAACCAACAATGACTGATGAAACCCATATTCCAAATCCTCGTTCCATAGACACATAAATTACACACTAGAAATATATATGGACCAAGCCATTAACATTGCCTAATATAGTTACTTCGGCTATAATTCAAATTATTACATTCCTGAAGACCATTATAGTTTAGAGTTTGAGAGAATTAAAAAATATTTTATAAATATCAACCCACAAGAATAAAAAATTTGTACTATTAAAAGGTTTTTAATTTATTACATAGTATATATTATTTTAATAAAATACACAATATTTTTCGAGAAAATGTTCCCAATATTCATCTTAGCTTTTTTTATTCTCTTACCCATCCTTAAATCCTGTGAAATAAAATTTAAAATAAGGGATGGGCACAAAAATATCTGTAATGGAAATAGAAATAATGAGAGAAACAGTTTTCCCAGGAATACATATAATAATATGAAATTATATTCCCAATGGCATACTTCTCACCAAATAAATAACATATTGTAACTAGTTCAAACATGATATTTCCATTAAACATAGAAAACATAAATAATACCATAACGGTAACTTAGGATATTAATTTCATATGATTTTCACCATCGCGACTACCATATGTTATATAACCCACATTGAAACCATTAATTGTATCCCACAAAACTACCTTAAAATGTAATTCTCATGTCTACAATATGGTCTAACCATCATAGTTACACATTGAGTAACCAAACAGTCAACCCCCACATAGACATACCCAACAAATTGGACGAAGATATATGTCCCATACTTCATCATTAAAAATTTCAAAGAACATTAAAATAATCATAAAATAAAAAATCATTCATAAAAACATTTTTTCGAATTTATTACAAATAAAAATTTAAAAGAAGATATATTTTAAGAAATGGGTTTTGAAAATATCATATATTTGAAGTTAGAATTGATAAATTTAATGGAATATGTGTATACACTATAAATAAAATTAATAAAACAGAATATATTAAAAAATCAATACACAAATAATATTATACCAACAAAATCAATGAATTATTAGGGTAACTAAAGTAATGGAAATTGGGTTATGAATTTAATTAAATTGGGTTTCCCTTATATAAAATGTGTTTAAAATCTTGTATAATGGATTAATGAGTTTTATTAATATATTAAATAAGCATATTCTAATTTATAACTACTTATATGAGATTATTATAACATCCTTCAACCCAATTGGTAATTATTATTATTTAGTTTCATTAATTATGGTGCATTTAGTTCATGGATTCCATGGTAGGTTCATTGTTATTTTTTATGTCGAATTGATGAAAATTTCTAGAAGTGGATGGAAATGGTGAAAATTTGATTCATGAATTCTAAATGATACCATATATCTTTATTTTTTGATAATAGGATGAGACCAATAGGTCATGGATGTGGGGAAGAGTCTTGGGAAGGGTAATGAGATGATATTAAAAAAGCCGAATGGCATTCATGTGTGACGATAAGTGGTTGTGATGGGTGAAATTTACTGTGGAAAGAGGGGTGTTTTATCATTATTACGTTCATTAGTTTTGTATTTTGATTCAATATTATGAAATGTTTGAGAATGATCAAAAAAATATGAACATAATAATGGGGGATTCAATATAATTTTTCATATATCAGCAATTACTCAGGGATTAGTGTATTCAACATATAGTTTATATTTACAATAAAATATCACATTTTTTTATTCGGAAAAAATATTGTATTTTAAAAAAGATCCCAAAATTTCAACATAACCATTTTATGATGTGTATATTTAAAATTGAACTCCAAATTTGAAAATAAATTTCAAAATAATAGAAATTTTATTTTTAATTAAAATCATCATTTATTTAAGAAATACTAGTTTTAAAATTTAAACTGAATTTATGAAATATTGAATAAAAAATCATAGTCTCAATAAATTATATTACAATAATAATACAAAAAAATATTTATTCAAGAATATATTTTATGAAAATTTATTATCTTTTAAATAATTATATTAATTTTATAGTTATTATTAAATATTTATGACTTACAAAAATACAAACACACAATTTATCATTTCAAAAACATTTATTTACTTATTTAGGGATATTATTATACCTTGATTACACTTATTAGATACATGAATTTTATTTATGCACTCAAATATTAGGTAATTATTGTATTAGTATAGATTCTTTAATCATAAATACCACTTATTTCATTATACATTTACAATGAATGTATTAATGTAATTACAAAAATGAAAAAAATAGTTAAATTAGTATTTGGGTCATTACATTTTATCCACATTATGAAAATTGTGTCCTCAAAATTTTTATTTACTTATTAAACAATTGAGGATACCTTTCCCCCATAGCATTTTCATATTCCCATGTTCTTTCCTGAACCATGTTGTTTTCCACAAAACATTAACATGGTGAATTACCTAATTCCACAACACATGATCTCTATGATCAAGTGTTTGAATATGCCACTCATCATAGAATTGTTCTCTTCCTGTTAAACTACATCTGGGCTCAATACATGAGATGAATCGAGAATATACATTCTCAACAACGAAAAATGAAATACATTGTGTTCTTGAGATAAAAATATAGGAAAAGCTACTCAATATAAGACTAGTAATAATTTATCTAGAATTTCATAGGGTCCAATAAACCCTAGTATTATCATTATTGTCTTAAAAAAAATACTTAACACCTTCCAAGTGTAATATTTTATGAAAACAAGATCACCTCCCACAAAATTAAATTCATTCCTATTGTAATATTCATAACTTTCTTCCTACTCCGAGATATCCTCATGTGTGGTTAGATCATCTTCACTATCTCATCCAATTCCCCTAATAATTGTGGCTCAATAAACATCATTTCATTAACATCATCTGAAATGTAATATATTTCGACACCTCATTGCATATAATTCACAAAATATGTGTTATATATTTACAAGAATAAACAATCTTATTATAAGAAAAATCAACTAAGGAAATATGATGATCCCAACTTCCATGGAATTATTTCGAACTAGCTGGAGGCATATCCCCTATTATACGAATTTTTTTCTCTGTATTTCAATAATATTGGGGATGAAATGTTGTTATGAAATTTAATTCAATTCATAATGAATGATAATGGAATTTCAAAAATATAGAAGTGAACCTTGTATCCTTGTCCTATAAAATAGATAGTGGGACTCCATTTAACCAGAAAATATCATTGAGGTATAATTGAGAGTGCTAATCAAAGAACATAGTATCTAAAATAGGATGTAAATATGTAGATTTAGTCAGCAAAACATCAATAACCCAAATTATATTAATGCTTATATAATTCATTGGTAGTGCCACCACTAAGTCCATAGATATATATTCTCATTTCCAATATGGAACTAGAAAATACTGATGCATTCCCTATGTTAGTTTTATCTCTTCATTAAAGTGTTGACATGTCATAAATTTCATTTTAAAATATGAAATACCTATTTTCCTTTCATCTCATAAATAATACTATTGACGGTATTTGTATATATTAGTACTACTAGAATTAAAATAAAACATAGAACTATGAGCTCCACACAATAATTATTTCTTCATTTGGGAGTCACAAGGCACATATAATCTCATCTCAAATCACAAAACATAATATTCATCAAAGTTCAATTATTGAAACATTCCCCTTTAAATTTATTTACCTTTTTATAGACCACAATGTTACATATATACATTATTAATTCTATCTGATAGAGACAACATCATTAACACCTGAAAAAAATTGATTAACTTTTTTTCACCAACAACATCCAATCAGAAATTTATCAATTCATTAATCATGGAATCATCTAACAAATGTAACATGGTTAATGTAGCATGAGGTTTTCTACACATGGAATCCACAATGTGGTTTTCTTCTCCATGACTATAAGTGATCGTGAAATCATAATCCATTATATGTTCATGACATCATATCTACTTCATGTTCAATTCATTCTTAGTAAATATTTACTTTAATATTTAATGGTCATTATATAATTCATATTTTGATACATATAAATTATGCCTCCAAATTTGCAAAGGGAAAACTATAACGTCAAATTCCAAAAAAAAATTGGGATAATATATTTATTGAGATTTCAGTTTTCTTCAATAATATGCAATTACCAAATCAATATGCATAAAAACCCAACCATGTTCCTTCATAGAAGAAGATATGTAGATAAAAAATTCTCCCTTTCTAGAAGGTAGATATAAAATGTGAGAATTTAGCTATATCTTATTCAGTTCCTGAAATCAATCCTCACAATATTCGTTCCACATAAATTTAACACCTTATTGTGTCAGCTTCTTTATAGGGATAGATAAAAGTAATTTTTTTTAAAAACTGTTAGTATTATACTTATAATACAAGATAAATACGAATCTCTTTATCATTTTTAGGTATTTTCCTTTAATCAACTCGTTTTTTTTATGAAGGATCAAATGTTATGACACTCTAAATAGAAATTTTCTCAACAAAAAAAAATATATTGCAACCAAAAATAAAATCTAATATTTTTTCATTACGACTTATTTGAACTGAGATTTTTTATATACAATCCATAAATGTTTTTCATGATCCTCATAACTTTGTGAAATGTAAAAAATAACCGACAAAAAAAATATACTTATCCAAATATTCATGGAATATTCTATTCATTAGATCGATTAATTCAGCATGGAATTTTTTCAATCCAAAGGGGATAACAACAGACTCATAATGCCCACTTATATTAGGAAAATATTTTTTTGGGATGAAATCCTTCTTTAACATTAATATATAGAAATGAAATCTCATATCAATAAATGAAAAATAATCATCCCCCAGGAGTTGATCAATGTGGTAATCGATACAAGGAAGTGGATTCTTATTCAAAACAGTAATGTTATTCAAAGAACTATTATAAATGAAAAGCCACAAGGAATCATCATCCATTTTAACAAATAAAATGATAGCACCCCTAGTGATGTTCTAGGACGAATAAATTATTTATGAAGAAACACATGTACCTGATTTCTCTGTTTTAAAAGATAAACATCACAATTAAAATAATTTGATTTTGGATGTAGCTTAGAATATTGAACTATGTTAATTGTAAATTAATCTTCCAAATCATGTATAATTCTAGGATACTCATTATAAAAAACATCAAAGTATTCATTTACCCCAAGAAAATCATTTATCTGATATGTTCTCTTGTTTTCAAAAGTATTATCTAGATAACATTCATTTCCATAATTTTATAGTTTCACAGATTCTTGATATGTTACCAATCATTTGGGGTCATTCCTGTATACCTTCCATAATTCTTTCTGAAAAAAATTATTATCTCTATAATCAGTCTTAGTATGAAAAAATAATAACAATAAATAACTTGAATAACATAACACTATAGTATGGTAAAAAAACATGGTTTGTAGGATATTCCATTACACACAAAACTATAGGATTATTCTTATAATTCTGTTTTGCGGAAATATTTCACCTTAATATTTTTACCAAAATATCCAATATCATTTCCTGAGGTGAAATATTCTATTTAATAGAATCCTTATCAGAAATAAATGAATTTTTAGACCTCATACCAAAAAATTTATTTGATAATTTAGATTAAATAGAAAATTAACCAATTACATTTAATTGGATGCAAACTGAATTTTCTTACCATAGATCTCTATGATTGATTGTTACCCATAAACTTCCCTCTAGAAATCTCTTTGTGATTTTTTCCAAAGTACATATGATCATTGAAATATCCATTTCTAACCTCTCACAACATCAAATATGTTTCTGATAACATTTTAATTTACATGATTTCAATTCCCTTTGGTATCTGGGAATCAATCCTTATTAGAAATGAATAATTTTAATTTCAATATCTCGATTATTATTTATATCATACATTAAATTTTTATTGATTTTTTCATTATATTCATCCACTGAATCTACCTCCTTTTTTTCAATTTATGTAATTTCATTTCCATCCAATATCGTTCCACATGAGGGAAATAATTTTCATGGATAATAAATTTAAATTCATCAAATTCCAAGGCATTAATCTCTTCAATATCCATAATATTCATGACCATTCCATACTATATATCGATATAACCATCAAAATGATATATTGATAGAATAAAATTTTGATTATATGAACCCCCATGAAATCAAAATTTTTTAGGGGCTTTAATCCAACCTCCATCCACCACTGGGTCAGAAGATCCATTGAATGAAAGAGGCTGAAACCTCATTAAATGTTCCACCATCATCAGGCTCTTTGTATTAGATATATTTTTTTCTTGTAATTATTCCAAAAAAAATTATAGTCTATTTGAATTGAGAAATGACTTCCACAAATGATTGACTTCCAATTCCCACCATTCCATGTACCATATTCAAAAAGTTATCATCCTCTAGGTGACTTCTTACTTTATCTTCCCTATATATTTCTTGGAAAACACTTTAAATGGACATATCATAGATGAACATAAATTTAAATATAAAAATTCTATATCGTTTAAAATTTACAATATTGTATTAATTATTTATTTCATTCTTTTTGCATCATCTTATGCCCATAATTTATTGAAATTGTTCTATAATACTAACTATAGGGACTTGACATTATTAATTACATAATACAGTTAATTAAACAAGATTTTTGTTTTGTACATTCCCAAAGATATTTTAATTTTATTGGTTTATAAAATTATGAAATAATTAATACATATTAACTAACAAGAATAAAATTTATGTTCTATGAAAACAATATACATATCTTCTATAATACAATAGATTTTAATAAAAAATTAAATCTTTTCATAAAAATATTCTCAAAATTCACCATGGTTTCATTATTTCTCTTTAACATCCTTAAAAAATGTGAAAAATTTTTAAAACATATTATATGAGCAAAAATCATTTGTGAGGTACATATAATGAAGGGGAGAAACCACTATTACAATAATACTTATTAACATATGAAATCATTTTCACAATAAGATACTTCTCACCCAATAGGTATCGTATTGTTACTTTTTGAATAAACAAGTCTTCCATAAATCATAGAAAACGTAAATAATACCATAAAGTTATATTTAGGAATTACCTACTTAATATTTGAAACCATTTTTCTACCATATAATTTTTAACCATCGCGACAACCTTAAAATGTAACCCTCAGGGCAACCATTTGGTGAAATCATCTTAGTTACCCTTAGAGAAACCATATGGTCAGCCTCAAAAATAAAATACACAATTAATATGGGGAGAATATAGCCCCCACCCTTCAATATTAAAAATTATCATGAAATATAAAGTAATCAAAATGAAATAATACATAAATTAAAACATGCCTTTTTAATTTATTTAAAAATAGATATTTAAAAGAGTATTTTTTTTTAAAATATCTCTTATAAATTTCGGACATTTGAAGTGATAATTGATAAAATTAATTTAATATGTGTATAATCATTAATTAAAATTAAAAAAATACAATATAATAAAAATTAATTTCATAAGTAATCATTGTACAACATAATCAACAAAGTTGATGTTTAACCAAATAATTGAAATTGGTTTTTGAATTCTCATACCTTAGTATCGAATTACCTCAAACATGTTCAAATGACTTGTATAATGGTTTAAATAGTGTTATTATTATATTATAGAACCATATTTGTATTAATATTTACTTATATGATATTCTTTTAAAATATTTTCCACAATTTTATAATAATACTTTTTTTACACCTTCAGGTGAATATATTTCATTGTTTCGGTGGTTGGTTCATTGTGGATTTTCTTGTAGAATGAGAATTAAATATAAAAATTGTAATGAAACTATGTGAAAATTTATCCAAAATATTGATTGATACAATATATAATTTTTTCTATTATGTGGAAAAATCATTAAATAAAACATTATAAAAATTATTAAAATTATTTTAGTAGTTTTTACAATCATGATGAACTTATATCATTTCACCAATATCATGTTTTTATATTGTTTCTAGAAGATTAGACGTCTTATTAGATCTTCATTAAAGATTATTTAACCCTAAAAATGGTTTTATGACCATCCATGATGGGAGTAATGAGAAATGAAAAGGTATCATCCATGATGGTGGAAAATTGACACATCACATACAATGATCTTGTTTGTAGAATAAAAGACATAGGAGAAGTAGATAAATGGAACTTTTCTCCATTAAAATTATAAAATTATAGTATATATAATATAATTTAGTTTTAACACCACATGGATTATGGTAGGGGAATAGAGTATCGATAAAAAAATATAATTTAAAAGATAATAAAACAAAATTAAAGAGGATTTTACATCTAGAACTCTCTACTTTGAGAACCTACATAAGAACCATTATTTTTGAATTTTTGTGGGACCAATAGGTCTTTGATGTGGGGAATAGTATTTGGAATTTAATTGGATAGAAATTAATCAATCTATATGGATTTGATATATAAGGAGAGGAGGTGGTTATGGTGGTATTTATAGTGGAGGGGAGGGATGAATTCCCTATATTATTTTGATTAGTAAGTTAATTTGGATAATGAATATTAATAGTTTTAGAAATATCACAAAATATATTAAAATAATTAAATAGGAAGGAAAATTATGTTGATTAAAATTGTGATTACTAAATGATTATTGTATTTATGTTATATTGTATATATATATCGTAAATTAATGTATTTTACTTTCCACCAAATGATCAAGTATATAAAAAAACCACAAAATTCACCTTGACCATTTTTAAATTTGTAGAACAAAAAATTGAAGTCCAATTGTTGAGAATAGTTTTCTATATATGATAAATATAATTTATAATTAAAATTATAATGTATTATTGAAATATAGGTTATAAAATTCAAAAAGATTTCCTGAAACATTGAAAAATTTATTAAGGTATCATAATATTATATTATTATCATAAAAAAATTATTTATTTATGAATACTTATTATTAATGGTTATTTTAATCTAAATCATTATTTTAATTATGAAATTTTAATTAAATATATATGATTTACAAAAATAAAAATCATTAGTTTATCTTATCCAAAACATTTATTTATTTATTACATGTTATAAATATATCATGACTACACCTATAATATACATAAATTTTATTTATACTGTCACATGTGATGTTATTATTCTATTAATATAAGATTTATTAATTATAATTACAAATTTTCTCACGATACATTTATAATGTTTTGAACTATTTACATCCAAAATGAACAAAAACTATTAAATAAGTACCCATGTCATTTCATTATGAAACCAAAATTATAATTCCAAACAAAACAATCAATTTTTAAATGATATATGGAAAATAATGAACTACATACATTTTGATGACCATTTAGGTATAGATTATTGTAGATTTATGACAAAAAATAACGACAAAATCTCATGGTCATTGCATGAAATAGAATCAATTATTATTATATAAATAACCACTTAATCCTAGTGGAATCATCTAAATCACCCAAAAATTATTTCAAACATGTTACCGTTCTAAATATTTCAAATGTAATAATTTTCATCATAAACTGGGGAAAGTAAATATATAATTGGTGTGATATCAAATGCTTAGTAAGTGAAGCATATAAATGTTTGTATCAAAAAATAATATTGTTGCCTACAGGGTCTGGTAAGAATAAATAATAATAATATTTCAATAATCAAATACAATGAGAACATGTTATATATAGGAAAATAAATTAATGCATGTATTTCAAAAATATTGTTGTAATATTGAATGGATACATAATTCTGGAGATCAAAAAAATTTCATTCCATATTTCCAAGGAACTATAAAAATATAGGAAGATTTTTAAAACAAAATGCAATATAATTTGTCTCTTGAGACAAGTTGATTCGTAAAGGGGATATATTATTATGCTCCCCCATGAAATCTTTCTTATATCCTATGTATTCACCATAAGAGTCATGAATACATTTATTACAATTATATAAGGAATATTTGTACGATTAATAACATGGAAATATGAAAAAAATGAAAAATAAAGAATATAATTTCCCGGGTCTCCATAAACCATTACATTTTCAAAATTCAATATTAGGTTTGTTCTAGGAAGCAATTGTAGCAAATTTCAAGAGTTTTAAAAAATTATATTTTTTCATCAGTAGTTCGTCTCGGTTACCCAACATCTATAGTTCACACAAAATGACTTAGCATCCGTAGGTCGTGTTAGTAGAAGGTATCGGTAGCTCACATCAGTATCTTGAGTAGATAGATTAGTTTTAGTGACTCAGTTTCGAAATTTCAGACGTCGATAGGTTGGGCATCGGTATTTTGGACATCATTGGGAGGGGAATCCGTTAGTGGGGGTGGTTAGGTCAGGCATTGGTGGGTCGAGCATTATCGGGTTGGACCTCGATATGTTGGGAGTCGATAGGTTGGGCGTCAATGAATTGCATCATTGATTCAATCATCAGTGTGTCATGATAGTGACTTACTGTCAGTGGGTCATTTCAGTGACTCGCAGTCAGTGAATCTAATTGGGGACTCAAAAATTAGTGATTCATTTAAATATTTTTCTTACTTTTTTAGTTCATCCCCTCTTACATTTTATTTGACATAAACTGAGTATAAACCAATTGTTGAGTTTTAAAAAGGTGTTTCAAAGTATATTAATTTTATCATTTGACTCTACTTCTCCTATGATATTGGAATTGTAAAACTGCAGAATATTGACGACAATATAACTTTAATAGCTCTTGAAATTGATACCCTTTCATTTTTATAGGATCTGGATTATCTAAGCTGAGATCTTCTCTTCCTAGTTGGATTCAATTTTTCTCCGGGTGTGGCCATGAATAGTTTTCCCAATGGAGTTCTGTGTTGTGTTGGGGCCTTAGGATTCACTTTCCTTTAGAGTCTCCTACTACTTGTGGAACCCTATATTTTTTTCAAAAGGAGGAGTTGGCAATCATTTTTTTTTTGAGTTAGGAATTACTTCATCTATTTTTTAATTGGGTATCATGCGTGGTGGGTGAACTCATCTCCATTTGAGATCATAGTCGAATACCAACTATTAATTAAATCTTTTAGGAATATAATAAGGCATGTTCGTATAATGGTTTTGGTTAACTGAGTAATATATGATGGGTGGGGAAGATGATAATTCTTCTAGTAATGTTGTATATCTTATATTTGATCCATTATGTGAATTTTTTCGGTTGTATGCCTTCTAAAAATAAGAGTATTTAGTTTTCCCTGTTTTAACACCTGAAACATGAAAAATTATTGTTCACCCTTTTTGGAATGACTGTGAACATGAAAACATAAATAATCATGTATATATAGTTAATTAAATGGATTACATATTATCAATATGGTTTTATGATAACCCCAAATTTATCAAAGTGTATTTAATGAATATGTGTTTCTAAATCTGAATATAAATTGTTTTTTGGTGTGGATGTGTGTTGTGTATGGTTCTGTTCAAACATATTTTTTGTGGCTTGTAGTGTGACTTTGTGTATAGGTTGGAAAGGGATGTGTGATGGAATCTCAAGTTGAGTGATTGAATGATTGTGTAATGGATGAACTGGTAGAATAGTGGGTCTGCCTCTAGGTTTTGTTATGGTTGTTTGGAGGGGTGTATTTGTGTTGTCAGACTACAACCTAGTTGATTTTGGTTATCATCGCAGAATTTGGTGGTTCTATTTCTACAGGGATTCAAAGGATTGGTTGGGAGGGATAATTTTGAAGAAGGATGGTGATACCTTGTGTGCATGTTTAACCCTGAGTTTCCAAATACTTTTTTGAAGTTTGGGGGGGTTATGATATTACTTATGGTGTGATGTATTTAGTTGTTTTCAAGGTAAGTATGTTATAAATAAATGAATGAATTGTTTAATACATATTTATAGTTGGTTATATGGATTTGTTGGGTTTATGAATTACTTATATACCTAGTTGTGTGGTAATGAATTATAGGTGGTAGTAATGGAAATTTTCTATTATCATGTTGTTTGTTTGAGAACATATAAAAAGGAATGAGTGTTTGGTATACACATTAATATATACATTTAGTTCCTTATCCTTCAACACATAGCCCACTCGTGTTGAGAAATATGTTCTAAACACCCCCATTTCAAAGGGGAGGGTAATTTAATAAATATCTTAGTGGGAGGATGGATGGGTGGTTTTTTGGATCTTATGTGGCCCCTTATCTAGGCATTGGTACCCAACACTCTTCAAGTTGGGTTTGGTGCAGTTTTAAGTCCCCAGTGTTTGCAGGAGAGGTGTATTTCCTAGGTGTCATTTGGATGAGATGTTTTTTTCTTTCCTAGGTGTATTCGATATGTGGTTGTTTTCTTGTTAATTAGGTGTCTAAGGGTAGGATGTGATGTGGTTGTGACATAGTTTTTTGCAAGAATCGTATAGTCTGTGACCCAGGTGTGTTCAAGCAGGTTGTGGTAGTGAGGCTTATGAAAAAGAATGGTAGGATCAGGAAATTCACCATTATGGATGAGTATATAACTACTAGGTAGTGGGGAGGGGAACCCTATCAATGATGTTCTTACTACATTACTTTACTTTACGTGCATTATTTTTTGAGTGTTCCATAGTGTGGTAGGAGTGGCTAGTATACCTTATTAGGTGACTTTGAGTTTCAGATTCATTTCTCACAAGGGTATTAGTATGATTTTCCCACTTCTGTGTGAGTGACTTTGGCTTTTTCTACTAAATACACTTGTTTATTCATCCTACGTATATAAAATTATTTTAAGGTTTTGAGGGACTTTATGCATACCGTGCTGGACCCTACTAGCTCATGTGTCAAGATAATTGGGTCGCTTCTGAGCTTTATTCATTTGGTATTGACTTTGTATTTTATCATTTTATTTCTAGTAGTCATACATTAAACATGTTTTTTGGATAAATTTTGGATTATTTTATGTAAATTTCATGGAGTTATTTATAGGTTGATACATCTTATCTCCTGGTCATGGGTGATTCAAAAATCGTAATGCATTCCATTTTGTGAGATTTGTATACCCTTGGGGTCGGTTGTCATCATAGGGCCTACTAATGGAAGGACGTGGAGGTCATTATCCCCTTTTCATCATGATGAAATATGGTCATAACCCGTTTCCATCCCTTTATTCATCTTGAAAAGTGATGGTCGTGATGATGAATGTAAATTTAATTATTTTACATTAGATGAAAATAATAATCATGTATTTCATTATACATATTATGTCAATAAATATGATAATATGATCATAAAACATATAGATAAAGAATGAGGATGTTCAAAAAACATATGTTAAAATTTACAATAATAATCTATATTTAGATAACAAATTATAAAATTCCCATAGTATTTCCTTTGTTAATGAAAATAAAACCATTCTTTTTTAATGTCATCCAATAAATTTTGTTTCAACTTCCATTTTTTTACCACACATAGAAATGAGTATATGGATATTTAATAATGAAATTTCAAGATAATAATCATTAAAAAGAATGAGATTTTATGCATTTAATTGATCATATATCTAATATAATAAAAGAATTAATTATTGAATTTGGCATATATATAAAATATGATTGAAAAATAATGATATAATAATACCATTACAGAAGGGAACTTGAATTGGATGTTTTAAAACAATGACCTCATCCACAGAAAATAAGAATACATATTATAATATAAATATTGATACATAAAATATTTTAGTAAAAATGTTTTTTATTTTTGAAATAGAAATTGATGTGGAGACATAAAATGGATTATTCAACACATTTTTAAAAATGATCTAAATGAATATGTTATATGTCACACCTAAGAACCCATTTCAAATGGGGTTCAAAAATTTAATTGAAACCCATTAACATTAAAATGAATCATAAAAAATATATCCTAAAAATATCGGATACATGACATTTGGAAATGTATAGAGGAGGAAAAAACATATCAAAGTCATGTAAAATACCTTTTTAATTGCCCTAAATTTTATTTAAAATTATTAAAATCAAAAAAGTGTAAAAATATATTTTATATCAAAATATATTCATCCAAAAAGATGTAGTGAAATTAACATACATTAAAATATTAGGATGGGGGAACCAAAACATTAAATCAATATGTTCACAATGAAAAAATTTATCTCAATGAAAGGATTCTTGAGTTACCAATATTTCGTAAATCAACATACTACATGGAGAATGAAATATTTTAAAAAGGGATATTTATGAAGCAATTATTTAAATCTATCCTAATAAAATATAATAAAATATTATATAATCAATTTGTAGATTGTATCTAAATCTTATTTTCATGATGATGATCATAACTCCGGGAATGAAAATGGAGTTCTCAATATACCTTATAATTGGAGTTACAATTGGGTCAAAATCAATATGATGAAAAGGAACCGGTTGGTATTATTATATCCCACAAAAGAAAATATATAACAATGGCTCATAAATTTGAAGTGAATGCAACATTTAATGGATAACAAGAAGCATAAAATAACCCCTATCTAGGAATCAATGTCTGATATAAATAAATATTGAACAATACCAAACAAGTCGTCAAGATATGAATTTAACAATAAACACCTGAACTAGATCATGATACATAATTCACATTCACAAAATTTCTAAAATAATTATATTGAGTTATTCAAATACATACCAAATAACCATATTAAAACCCATAACCATTAAGAATCATTATTTATAATCATTATATATATATTATTTACCTATTTTCAACATAAGGCATAAGTAAATTTTAACTCCTTGAAATTGCCTCATAATTGTGGTGTCAGTGTTTATGTTTTTTACATATAAATAATTTATAAATCATATAACTTGGTTTATGAGGAGTTAAAAATCATTTTAAATCTATAATTTCTTTTCATGGTTTAAAATTTTACCACACCTAAGGGTAAAATCAATAGTTTCCTTGTTTTTGTGATTTATTACACACTAAATGTGTTTCAATATGGAATGAGACAAATTATGATATAACCATATAATGTAAAAAAAGGATTTTTAAAAAAATTTATATAATAATATAATATTTTATATTTTTCATAGTAACACATGACAAAATTCTATATTATTTTTATGTGGGTGGTTAAACTAGAAAAAAATAAACATTCCAGGATCAAATGATTTTTATGAGGTGGATTAGTTGAACTATAATTAATATAGAAATATAATAATTCAATATATATTTTATTAATATGATATATAATAATGATAAAATATTACAAATTTATTATAATTCATATAATTTCTTTAATAAGAAATAGGATATGAATTTCTAACCAATTTTATTGTTTTCAATTATCAAATTAATAATATTCAATTATTGAACATATACTTAGTAGGAACTCCAAATATCCATTAATGAACCATAATGAATAATGAATTTAATATTTGTTTTTTATTATTTTCCTCATTACAATCCATGTATGGAAATTATGAAAAGGTAAGTGAAAATAAATCATCTTATGGAGGTGGTAGTTCACTCGTACATATGGTTGAGGATTTTGTTTTCCATAGAATAGGAAAAAATATTGATTTGGGATATTTACAATTAAAAATAAAAATTATATAAATATCATATTTATTTATTAAATTTCCCATTTAAATATATTAGATATTTGGGGATGGATAAGGAAAAATGTTACCTCGTTGAGTTAGCAATCTTCACAAATCATGAATTATACTTTCATTTTCTTGACATAAAAGGTAAAATATAAATATTGATTATTGAAATTGAATAATAAAATTAATTATATAACAAATAATTTTTTAATAACTTTTGTATTTTTAATGTGTAATTTGAAATGAAATATAAAAAAGAGATAACATATGTAGAAATGATAAATTACTTTGAGCACATTGAAATTTCCATAGTTGATCCCTTTGAAATGGATCCAATAGTATATTCTCTTGGGACCAAAAGAAAAAGTAGAGTGAAATATTATTGAATGGTAATTTAATAGAGTTTTTTTCAAGGGAAAAATATTCTTAGTTGTTACATTATTACGTGGTGATAGGCCCCCTTTTATTCGTGGTGGGAATATAATGTTATTACATATTTCAACATAAAATATATGTATAACATGATCAACTTTTAATGTGAGTAAAAAATAGATAAATCATGGATTGTAGAAGATTTTAAGCTATGAAAACCCTAACATACTATATTATAGGCATTTTAAAATGTTACACGTATTTTTTCCATTATTTTCCACTTTTACATTTTTTCTATTGCAACGACAATTAGTTTTTTACCTAATATAACATTACCTTTTTGAAAAAATAAATAGTTCCATATTATATGATATAGACCCACTAATTATAAAATTAAGATCTCTTTCATTTGACTATATATATAAAATTGATGAGATTTACTTTTAAAATAAAAATTTATAATGTATTAAAAAATATATAGATAAAATATTATATAAGATCTAAAATATCCAATATGTTATTGTAAAACGAACAAAACATTTTATAAATTATAAATATAACTTCAAAAAACAAATTTACTCTTAGAAAAATAATTGATTCATTTTCAATTCCATCTTCTATAATGATAATTTCATAAAACTATTGTTATTTGTAATGTTAGAATGTTACCTTCTTTACATAGTGGTCATTCATTTTAAACTATACATAAAAATTAATCATAATTTTATATTATTATTATTAATCCAAATATAAAAACAATTTTAACAATTAACTTTTATAAAATTTTGAAATTCAATATTAAAATAAAATTTTAAAATATACAAGAAAACTACTCCTACCAAAAAAATGAATTTTTAAAATATTAAATATTATTTATTATTTTTTCATATATATTAAAAATTAATGTATTTATAAAATAATATTTAGATTATAAATTTATGTTTTTATAATGTAATTATAATATACGTAACTACGTGAATCAAAACACCAATCGTCAAAAAATGTATTTTTTATCATTAAAAAATTTTGTTAGTTTTTTTAGACTTATTAATTGAATATAATTAATATTAAAATATATATTAGATTATATACATATATATTTCATAATGATATTACACTTATTAATTCTTCCTAATTCAAAATACGGGTTTTAATAGAAATACCAAATATGTTTATTTTAATTAAAATGTATTATAGTATCATTTTAGTTTGACACAATATAGGTTGAGCCAGCAATCAAAAAAAAATTTAAAAAGAAGGAAATTTATATTTTAAAATCACATGGTATTATATTATTAATTACATCCCATTCATACACCATAATTAACATCAAATTATAGTTCTATTTTCCACATCCTCAATATTAAATGTACCACACATCCCAAAACATCATGTTACAACTCTAATTATAATTTCTATAAAAACTCAACCAATTATACCTCTACTAGACCCCTCTTACATACTTTTAATCCTCTTTTTTGAATAATATTCCTTATTTCCTTAATATTATAAGGATCTATAATGATAAAGTCAATAATCCCAATCATGAGTATTATATACTATTTAACATTTTATTATCTACATTTCATCATCTTACCTCCTCTAAATATATTTTGTATATTATAATATAATAAAATAGTTGTGATATTTATATTAAAATTTTACTATTTTAACTAATAAAAAAATTTATATCCCCCACCCAACCTATTTGAAAAACAAATGTTTCTCTTGTCATGTTCATACTCATTCATCCATGTGTGTAATGTTTCTTTTTCAATTATTTTATTACATTGATGTTTTAAATGATATATTTGTTTAATAAATATGATATTTATAACATTATCAATATAATTAAATGTTAAATCAATTTATAACATTGTTTCTTATATTGAAAAAAATAAAAAATATCTTTGTGAATTTACACACTAACACCGCAAAATAAGATGTATTATATTTTTCAAAACATATTTAGATGGATTGATCTAAAATATACATAATGAATATATATTATATTAATTATTAATATATTTCATGAACCTCTTTCTTATAAGATGACATGGAAAACTTAATTATCATTATTTTGTTATATGTTAATATTGGTAAATTACATTAAACAAGTTCATCGTTAATATTATTATTGAGAACCATAATTTTTTTTCATAAATTAAACATAGGTATTAATAAATCAATAATACATATTATTTTGATATCATATATATAATGATAATGGGAAACATATTATCAAAAAATGTGTTTAAATGTCTCCGTTAAAAAAATTCTTCTAGAAATAAAAATTACTAACAACTCATAATTAAAATATAATCCAACTAAATTATACATGTCAAGTGAAAAACTATAATTAAATATGATTAATTATGACTTATATGAAAAAAAAATTACATAATTTTTAAAAAATGATTTCTTCATTAAACGTAGTGATAAAGAGATTGTTTCTACATCAATAGAAAAAGGAAACGGTTTCATTTTAAACTCTTTTTCAAATCAATATGGTTATGAATGAATTTCAATCATGAGAAATAATTTTTTTGTAACTTATCTAAACAATCACAACCATTTTTCCCCTATGGTTATTTTTGGTTGTTACATTTCCTCTGCCAATATAATTTCTATTAGTAAAAGCATTTCCCAATGTGAAACTTGTATGTTAAACTAACCCCTCCTATTTTTTCTTTCAAGATTTCTCCACCTTTTTTGGTCCACACATTATTTCAACATTATGATCATTATTCGTTACAAATATTAATATTCATTAATTATAATTATTTTCAAAATGATTTATAATTCTTATTTTTTAAAATAATATAGAGGGAATATCCTATTTTCTAGATTTATTCATCCAAAATTAATAAATTATTATATTCCTTAATATTTTTTTATGTTACTTATGGGATTTGGTCTTATTTATCCACTGACCTCCAATATCTATTTTTTTTGTGAAATTTTACGTTGAATTTTTAATTAAACCTATATCTTTTTTCATTAGTTGTTTATATTATTATTAAATACTAAAGATTAAATTTTCTCTAGGAAAACGTATGTATAACATTAATTATATGATGAATGGGCCGAGAATTATATATCCATCCATTTCATTACATAAATCTATATATATAATGAAATAATATAAAATAGTATATTTATTAATCCCAATTCACTATGGGAGTCAATCAACTTTTTTAATTGTAATATTTAGTGAATATATTCCACTATGGGACTCTGTCCACTTTTTTTAGGAATTGGTAGTTGAACAAATCAATAATGGGAATCCTCCCACTAAGCTATGATGATATAAGTAGTCATTATTGACTAAGGATATGTTTTTATTTGATAATGATTGGTAAAAAACATAATGCTTATTCTGTTCATACATACTCATAACCCTTGATTGATTATTGATGATTATACACTATATTGATTAATGTATTTTATTTAAAATAAATCATTCTTCCATGATTAATGATTTATGATCCCTTACTGATTAGGTATGATTTCATCTGTTCTGATCAAGTAATAATACAAAATTTCTCATACTATTATAATTTATTATCTTCATATATTATCTCCCATGTTTACCTTTACTTATAATTTAATCCCTCAAATAGTTACGATTCAATTTCCATTGGTAATGAAAGATGGTACATGTAATATATGCCTATGACGTGTCCTAAAGGAGAGATAATTATAGGATATGTTATATATTCTAATAAATTTTCTTATTTACATTGTATCTACATACACAAAAGAATTATAGTTTTTGAGTTTATATTATTTTTATAATTTTTAAATAATATTATAAAATAAGGGTAGGCACATGTATGTTATTATTCGGTCAACTCTTATTACAAGGTCAAGGAACATGAATCAGATCATACAACCCTACATGGATGGTATTATGGTTTTTATAATTGATTAAATCCTAATATATATTATTTATATATATATATTACATTTTACATTTACATATAATCTATGATTTAATCCATGAACATCATTTGTGTAAAAATATCTCAAATTAAATATTCTAGAATTATTATGAATATGTGATGGGTCATGTAATTTATGTTGCGGGAGATCCAACTATTCTGAAGAATAATAACGTTGTGGTGGATTCTGAACTTCTTATGATAGTGTTTTTGGAGTGAAATTTACAAAGGATATTTGTATATTGTCAAAAAATTGTGGAGCCATTATCAAAAAAGAATGTACCAATGATTTTCCTACCAGAAAGATGCTACTTTTTATCATGCCTGAAAACATTTCGAATGCTTACAAGTAGTTTATGTTGTAGTTGACCAATACTATAAAATAGGGATTTATAAAAAAAATATTTCATTATGATTTTTTCTATAGAGATTCCATTTATAATCATGCATTCAATATTTTACAGAAATGATTTATGTTTCATATAGTTTTAGAAAGATAAAACACAATATATAAATTATATAACCTATTTTTGGGATATTTTCAGGGTGATATTTTCTGTAAATATATAGAAATTATATATTATTGGAACATGGGTTTTAGTGTTTATAAATAACAATATTATCAAGTAGATATTTTTAAAAATTAATACATAATTTTCATAGCGAGGATAGGTGCAGTTTTATAAAGGATATAAATTAGAGATTATATAAACATCAAGAAAGGGAAATTTTGTGGCAGTTTACCTTATGTTTTGTAAATTTCTGATTGAGGAGTAATTTACTTATTATTCAAAAAATGATGGATTGAGTAAATTAATGATATGTTTCATTCAATTGATCTATATAACTGTATGTTAAACATCATCAATGTAAAAAGGTTTATAATATAAGAGACATTCACTATTAGATAATTCATGAAGGGGAATCATTAGATGATTCACCTGATGGATACATTGAATCTGGTTTGAACCCGACACACTTTTAGGTATGAAAAATAGATCTATATATGATTTTTAGGAGTTGTAGGGGGGGATGATACGTCATTATAGATGGTATATTTTAGAATGAGGGAGATATATGATGATCTTATGAATCATGATTAATGTACTGGGATTATACATATTTTTTCTAAATTTATATCATAGTGACTCACCAATTAGAAGGTGAATGCAAGGTTCCTTATAAATAAATCCAACCAAGTGATGGCCATGAGTAGATGATGTACTGTATATTGATGTTATTTTATACTGTACGTCCATTATTAGTGATTGATAATGAAATTATATTAATGATCATTGACCAACTAATGAATATAGCTCACTACAATTCAATTTGATAATACTATTTAATGGATTATTTTTTATACTTTTACACAAATGAGATTATTTGATATAACATATTACTATTTTATTCTATTTAGAATTTAATTTTCTCATATTATAATTGTAATATTAGAGAATTTAATGAAAAATCATGATTTTTTGGAAAATTGTAGGATATTTGTTAATTTATGATGAAAAAAATATATTTATTATTATGATTTAAATAGGATAATTGTATTAATTTAATCTATGTTTCATCATTTTATTATAAATATTAATTACTTATTCATATTTTTAACTAAAAATAAAATTTTGTGAATTAATTAGTTATGATGTTTATTTTTTGTTATGAAATGATTTATTATTAAATAATTCATTATTTGAGGTAATTGAAATCAATGGGGAAACCGATATCATGATAAGATGACTATAATAGATTATTAGAAATTTATAAAAATTGAACCATTATAGGAAATCTTTTTGTTATATTATTCTCTAGATGAGTGATGTTTCTGATGAAGGAGTACATTTGATTATATGATTTTCATGGGATCACCATAAACAATGAATAATAAAATTAGGTAACAACATATTGATGATATTGAGGAGTTGAAAAAATCAAATATAATTAATGTTGGTTATTATACATGAGTTCACATAGAAAATAAATTGGAGGAAAAATATATGTAATGGATATCCATCAGAACACATTATGGAGATACTTTGTCAATGGATCTTATAGAGAGAAATAAAGGCACAACACTAAGTAGAGCTAGAGTATAAATTAAACACATGATAGAGTGGCTTAGGATCTAGAGTTCTACCAAAGGGAAAATATCATCAAAGAATCATACAATGATTATTGTATTCTCTCTATCAATATTTTTCTAATATAATATTATTTAATAATTTTATTTTTTCAAAAAACTTTATTCTGTAACTAAGATGTTTTGGAAAATTTTATTCGATGAATTGTAATAATTTCATACATATTATTGTAATTATTTAATCATAGAGGTGTATTGTTATTTTCATAATTATAATAAATTTATCTTAAATATGATCTCCAATTATTCTTTACATAAAATATAGAATGGTGAGGACTATAGTTTCTTTTCCATATAAAATAAAACATATGTACTTAAATCGAATATTTTTTAGTTTATCTGTTCTCAATTTAATGTAACAACTTTTCGTGATTTGTTTGGATATTAAATTTCTTGTACAGTTTTATTGATGGATAGAACTACTAATGATATATATGTGATATATATTTTTTAATTCTAAATTAATTTTCACTTTTACTACTACCACCATTCATTATAAGTGTCTATTTATTTCATTTCAATGTAGTCTATTTCCTCTAAAACCATTAAAAATTTATCATAATTATGTTTTTCTAATTTTTTTACCTGTTTCCTAAGTCCATATGTAATATCTTATAAAAATTTCATCATTTCACAATGACATTGTATTTTTTATTGTGTTTTTCTTGTCATTATTTTTTCCCACACATACTTAGCCTTATATGAGGTTCGACCATAAAATCCATATTAATTATAGTTTGTAGCTTCATAATTATTTTAATTGATATATAGTTGTCATTAAAATTTAATCTCTTAAAAAAATTAATTTAAAGGGATGGAATTAATGTCCATGAAGATAAAAACGGAAGAAATAAATTCAATGTGTAAAAAAAATATATATGAAAAAATATAAAAAATAAATAATTTATAAAAAAATATGACTATAATGATTTTATTTACATTCATATATTTTTAATATATAAATTTAAATATTTAAAATTTCATGCACATTAGGGAGCCCTCACCTATTGAGAAAAAAAATTATTCTAGAAATTAGTAAATATTTTATTACTATAAAAAATAATAATAAATAAAAAATTGAGAATCTATAAATCTAAAGAGATGAAAATTTGAATTAGTAATTGACTCCACCAAACACCGAGTATCCAAAAATGATATAACAATAAATAGTGTGTAATAGTTCGAATAAAAATCAATCAATCCATCATGTGTATGAATTTATAATTGTTTATGGATCTATAATATCAGATAGTCTTATCTATTAATTCATCTATTAATTATAAGTAAGACCACTGGGGATTTCATCGAGTTAATTATTGTCATAAAGAGTTGGTTGAAGTAGTTTCCACTCTATTTATTTTTTGATAATGGTATTAGGGAGATAATTTTTTCATTTTCCCCAAGGAAAGGTCGTGATTTTGTTTCTAAATTTGGGTGAGTAATTTATTGACACTTTGGACCTTGTCTACAAACAATTTTTTAACAAAATTTTATCCAATGAATTTCAAAATATAAGTGACGAATAAAATTAGATTGATTTCCAGGGAATATGTTGATTCATTTCACAAATCATGGGATACATTTATAAATTTACATGTTATTTTTTACAACTACTTAATAGATCCCCATCTTCACATAGTCATATTCAACAACTGTCTCAAACCGTACTGTCAAAATATAGTTGATCAGTCCCACAGATCTAATTTCTCATGCATGATGACTGATGATATTAAAAAAATCATTAATAAAATATATTAAAATTACTAACATATGATATAAACTAATAGAAAAATTTATATGATTGAAGACCCCACATGAAGCTCCTATTTCGAGCTCCTATTTCGACTCATAAATTACATAGTGAACAATGTAATAAATTTTTTGATGTATGATCATTCCAAGAACTATTTTCCATCATTTATCATCAATTCAAACATAATTATGATGTTAAATTTATATAACATAGGTTAATAGAATTTGGGAACAATTACCCATTTCATATCAAATATTATTTTATCTACCTACATCTACATATTATTTTATGGAGAGTCCATAATGTGATAAAAAAACTAGTGTCTTAAAATGAATATTATAATCAACATAGAAATTATATTTAATACATTCATGAACCATAAAATTATAATTTTGATATAAAAAATAATGTCTAGTATATTATCACTAAGGAATATTGAAAATAATCTTATATTACTAACCTTTATTTAGAAATGACTAAAATAGAATGATTTTTTAAGGAAGATAAAAGATGATTATATACTAAACAACTAATACAAATACATGAGCTATTGTAATAGTTATCAACTTCATATTAGGCTTAAAATCTAAAGAACATGTTATGGTGATGCATAGAGAGGATGAGATTAAGGATTTGACTAAATATAAAATTAAATATATAGAAAATGGTATATCTGGAAAACATGCATGTATGGTCCAAACTGACCAAATTTAACATAAATAAACATTTCAATAACGGGTAAAAATGAAAAAAAAATGTAAATATTAACGGATTTTAATGAAGAGGATTATAAAGAAAAAATGAGAAATAATATTCCTCTAAAATATTAACCACCAATAATACCATTTGGATAAATTATCAAACCAAAAAATGATCATCCTCATTACGTGATGTTCATTCAACTATTTCAAATTACAATTTAAATAGATTATATTCTTGAATTCATAAAAATATTCATTATAAAATAAATTTAAAATTTTTTTTGGCTAAAACTCATATATTATGGTTAATTGGACACAATAAATCATGATTATAGTTGTATTGATGTCATTTTAATGATGTTTCATTTAGATTTAATTGAATTTTTTTTTCATCAAAAATGGTTAAAATTGTGTAATTACAAAATATTATATGAACATGCTATTACTGTAATTTTTATCTATAAATACTTATTCAATTATATGGGTCTCATGAATCCATTTTCAATCCTCTTTTATTTCTTCAAGCTTGTAGGTCAATCAATCATCCTTATAGAAGGATGGATGGCCTATTAGGGAATGTAATAAAGTTTAATATCCACACATATTTTCTAATTGTTGAAATCGATTATTATAAAATGGTTCCAACTGTCTTCTTCATACCTTTCTTAGATATTGATGGTTTTATCATATAATATTCCAAAGGTAAAATTACCCTATAAGATATGGAATATCATGATTATTTTCATGTCGTTGGGACGAAAAAAGGATATCCTACATACAAATAGATGTCAAGGAAGATATAATTATATATGATATTAAGAGGGTTTTTGACACACTAGTTAATAAATAATTGAATAATAAATCAAATAACTCTTTAGGTCATCTTATGGTGATGTTCATACCAAATAATATTTTCATTGAATAAGATGGATATTGGGTATTCATTAGAAAACAATCGATGAATCGTTATGTGATAAAATCGGGACTATTTTTTTAACATTAAAAGTATCTTATAGGTAGTTTTACAAGGAACATAGTTTAATGATTCTATGCAAACAGCTTCAACAAAACATAATATTGATTCTGATTTATAAGTATTTTATTTTTATTTTTATAACTTTTCCTAAGAAATCTAAATTAGAGATTGTGTTTATAAGATTAAAAAATATGAATAAGGTTCTTCATTGTATCCTATGGAAAATAGAACATTTAATCAATATGAATAGAACATTTCCATTGAATATTTCTATCTAAATGTGGCTGGCTCTGAAATTTATTTAATTAACCCTTTTATAAAAAATCATATATCCTCAATGTCATGTGGGATATATAAAATATATATCAGGAGTATTAAATTTATTTTAATTAGATGATGTACATATAATCTGTTTTTGTAAATGAAATTATTGAAAATATATTTACCATGATTCAATTGTGATTTCATAAATTTTTTAATTATTGAATGTGTCGTATATGGGGAGAACATTCAGATTCTTAACATTAAAATTTGTAATCATTTTTTGTATTTATCCTTCAATATTTTATATTAATTGAAATTTTTTATATATAAAAGAAAGAGTAGATACTTATCATAGTGCAATATCCTTGGAAATTTTTTTGTAATTTCAAAATCATGGTATAAAATAAAAAAACTCACACTAAATTGAGTGATATCATAGTATTCATGAAATTATACTCACAAAATGATCAAATTTATATTTTAGTGTATGTCTAGCTAGTGACTCTAAATATAGAACTACATGGGATGTAACCCTGAATTTCATGATGATTTGGTTTTATAGTTTTATTTGTATATAAATATCTCTCCTTTTATTTTATGAAATACCTTAACCATCAATAATTATAAAGGATCATCTGAAATATGATTCGACCTAACATTAAAATATGTTAACATACAATTAATTCATTGATCACAGAAGAAAGGGATGTATTGAATTTGATGTTAGTCATTAGAATGTGAGGAAATCAATTCCCTATAATACTTGATGGATCAACCAAAATTTCTAGATGGATCATATTCCATTAAATTATGATAAGAGATTTCGCAATAAGAAGATAATTAACAATGAAAACATGTCACACTAAATAGTGATTAAATGTTACATTAATATTATGATAGAATAGAGTAGATGTATGTGAAGTAGTTATGGGATAGGTAAATATACCGATGTAAAGAAGTATATCCATGCCTTTTCTTTAATTATTCATAGGAGAAAATCATAGACAATATAATGAAATAAACTTACTATGGAACTGAACCGACTATATGGTTAGTATAGTGACTATATGGGGAGAGTGAGTAATCCTTCTAGTTGTAAATTGATCATAAAATCAAATTACTTTATATGACATCAATTGAACATGAATAATTAAATTTAGAGATATGAATACATTTCTATCTAAATGATACTTCTAAATAATATAGAATACAACTTCCTGAAAAAATAGAAATCATTAAGAGAGTAACTAGATCAATCTCCATTTTAGTTAAATTTTTCTTACTATTTAATTTTACTATCAACCATTTAATAATAATTAAAATCTATTTGTAATTATTTAATGAACATTAATCATGTATCTATAGTTATATAATATATATGATAAATTGGATGTCTTCAATAAAAAATTCATGGATGGTTATCTGTAGGGGATATATATTTTATACTTTTTCTTCAAATATTTCCTATATTAATTTCAATAATGTTTTTATTGGTTATGAAATGTCAAATACTTAATATTATTTATGGATGTGTTATGATGGAATGTGAGTTTTTATGTCTTATGGTAATTTATACTATATTATTTATTCTTCATTATAATTTTCATACACTTGTATTCTTATTTTCTTTACCCAATTTAAAATACTATCTGGACTCAATTTTGGATTAATAAAATTCTAAAATTGTATAATTTAATAAAAACATAACATAATTTCAAGTAGGAATGTTCTGAATGGTTTTTATAGGAAATTGAAATTTGATCCAACCTATGATCTTATAAATTAGATCTCACAAGTAATTTTCAAATGTTTTCACAATAAGTTCTTTCTATTATTCACCATTATATGATTTATTAATGGTGATAATTTTGGGTTTTTATTATTGGGGAGGAATATTAGAATGTGAGTAATGGTGTTTCAATGATATACACATCAGAACCCCATTATATATTTAATAATTTACAATTTTAATGAATTATATTGGTCAATTCAATGGGTGAAAATTTTTGTGATCTCTGATGTATGTTATACCAAAATATAGATGCAAATTTTAATTAGAAAAAATATTTAATTAGAAATATCAATTTACATCACCCTCAGAATATTTTTTAATTTATATTTTTTGGAATATGTCCTAAAATTATCAATTAATATTATATTTATTATATAAATAATTATCAAAACCATTCTATATAAATGTTCTATGTAATTAATCGTGTAGCATGTTTTGACATCATATTATTTTTCATTTTGTTGTTGTATAGGTTATTTATACCAATAATTATAATTCAATGACTATCCAAAGGAGTTCATATGTTATTCTGATCTTCAACAATAAGCATGATTATTTTGGTAGAGAATGATAGTTCTTTGGAATATTCTTTTCGGGGCATATTGGGGTTTTAAATACAATTTAATAAATTTTCCACAAATATTTTTTTATAATATGAAAAAACATTTTAATTAAATCAATTTATTTTTGTTAGAGTTCACATTGAATACATTATAGGGTACATGGGGGAAGTCATTTTGTAAATATGATAAATTTTGAACATAATTTATTCAATCTTTATAAATTTTTCTTCCTCATAATTTAGGTAATAAATTATTGAGAAAAAGAAATATTTTTTCTGGTAGGGAGTTTGATGTGTAATATTTAATTATATATTAACACCTAAATTTTATATATTATTTATACTTTTAATGCTAAATTTTCATATTATAAAAAAATATTCATTATTTTTCAATCTCTTATAAAAATTAAATTCACTACATATATTAATAAAAATATGTGTTTATAATTTAAATTATTAGTATTATTAGTTTTATTATAAATAATAATTTATTAAAAAATTATTTTACAATAATTTTTTTGGATTTATTATTTATTCAATAAATTCTATGTTATGATTTAATTATTTTTCTCTAATTTTGATCTGTTTTGAAATTGAAATAGAATGGGAAGTCATTATCCATTTGTGAAAAGTAAATATATTACTATAATCATGGGAATAGTGAACTAGGTAGGGAACTCATCTTGGTTAGTTGCATTCATGGAGTGGAAATTTACACATGGGGTAGAACATTCAGTTAATGAATTGTTACCAAGGGCAATCAGGTGGAAGGTGAAATAAATGATGTCATTACAGGTGGATGATATTGAGGTAATGACCAATTTAATCTTTGATAATGTTGGATGTGGTGGTAGAGAGAGAGTCTTAAAAATAAAACCATTTCAAAATGACAATCCTCCATATCAGTCTTTAGAGACATGGCTTGACACATCCGATATAGTGTATTGGAGGAATGTGATAAACTAGAGCTATGGTATATTTATAAAACACAAATTTGTGGTTCTAGAGATGGAATCGGTAATGGAGACTATATCATCATATTTTATTCCTATTCTTATTGTTTTCTCCTTCTAAATAGTTTTACCAAAATTCTTATTAAATAATTTGTTAAATGATTATTTTGTTATGGGCAAGATAGCAATTTTGGAGATTCTAATTAGAAAAATTATTATTTTTCAAAAAGTTTTCATAATATTATCCATAGTGGTATATTATATTTTTGAAGGTTATATATGTTATCTTCTGTATAAGAATATTTCACACTCTACAACAAGAACCGGCAAATAAATACTGCAGTTTATTTTTCACATTAAAATTAAAATAATGTACATAAATGAAAAAAATATATGTTTCTATGTTTATCCACGATGAATAATAATCATCATATAATATATTATTAATATAATTTAATATGAGATTTATCTAGAATGTATATCCATCAAATGATATTTATGTGTTTCCATATCTTTTTGGTATAATTTAATGTAACAGTATTGTCTATTTGCATCAAATTATTATAGTCCAGTTTCCTTAATTCCATTAATTATGTTTCCAAACTAACATTTCAACTATTTGTAATAATTTTGCAACTCCATCACTACTATAACATCACAATTTAATCATAAATCATTCACATTAAATATTTTCTTTTTAACACAGTATTTGGTCTAATAATATTTTCCTCATATGTGGATTAGACCAAATTCCATAGTAACATAATTAGTAGGGTTATAAGTAATTAATTTAATATATACTAGATGAAAATAGTAATTATTATTAAGTGCATAGAATAATTATCATTAACCATCATGATCAATAATCCTTATAGTTACTAATGTCTTTTGAGGAAGACATTGAGAGCTATTTGTGTTTGAGTAAAACATTCCAACAACTAACAAATAGTAATATTGAGAAGAAAATTTATGTTCTGAATTATTTTATGTTGGATTGAATGTTAGAAATTATGAGTATGTATCTTCCCCAATAATTAGTAGGGTATATATATATATATATATCTAGAAATAAAATTGTTTCATGAATCGATTGGAGGCCTTATATGGAAGACATAATTTGTCACAACATTGAAATTTAATCATTGTATTGACATCTATCGTGAGGCCTAAATAGATGTGTATGAAAATGGAAATGATTTTTGTGATCCTGTAGTGAACGTTGATATCTCGAAAATGTAATATTTCATATGTAGAGAGATGATATGGAATAGTGAAATTCGAGGTGAGAGACCATGACTTATTGAATGTCTCGTATGGACATGGTTTGATGATATTTGTTCACAAAACCATGCCATACATGGTTTGGGAATCCAAATACTACTTTTCTGGTGCAAACTAACAGTCATCAACTTTTTTGAACCCTCATGGATCTATTAGGTGAAATAATACTTCCTCCACACACAATAGAGGTTGTATATGTCTGATAAATCACTCATCATCATATAGGATAAGAAATATTTTGATGTTTAAAATAACATTACTGAGTTCTTTTTTTTCTGATTGAGGATCAATAGTATAATATCATTGATGGGAATATTAATCCATTGGAATAAAACTTATATAAATAATGGAATCTTCAAAAGAGCTAATGGGGACAATATAATCAAATAAAATATCGACACCCTCATATATTTACTGATTTTGTTTTTCTGGATGAAAATACATTATGGTGGATATGATGTTGTAATAAGGTTTTTTTGTTAAATCATTATGAATATTTGACATAATTTTAAATTCGCAGTCTGAAATTTGTTTCCCTTTTTTTAGGTGGGTCATAAATAAAATGTAAAATATGTAAAGTATAATATTTTTTTATTATGAAAATAAAAATATTTTATATCATATAAAATGTCATCCAAATAGAAATATCATCCCTATTATATTGTCAAAAATTATGTTATTTTACAATGAGTGGTATAATTTCAATGTTTTTGTATCTAGACAGTGGTAAAGAATTGGGATATTTTTATTTGAAAATAGAAAGTTTAAAAATATTCAATTATAATAATATCGCTATGATATTCCTTCAGTGTTGAATATCACTACCAACTTTAATTCTATAGAGGATATTCATTTGGTTAAACCATTAAAAAATGAAACTCACGATGGTTAAAGTGATAGTGATCATTTCTTAATTGGAAACCATTTTTTGATTCCCTATAACTAATCACAAATTCCAATTCATATTTCCAAATCATCATATTTATACATTGTCTTATAGCAAATGTTTTCCCCTATTTGAATGGGACTTGATCATAAAACATGGATATTATTACATCAATATCTTAAGACCCTCATTGTAAACCATATTAGAAATAACAATAATTAAATAACTAAAATATATAAACAAATTGTTCTCTAATAGAAAAAAAATCATCATTCAATATCAATTTATAATACAGGCACTAGTATATCCATTTCCAGATATATCACCATAAAAAATTCATAAATATGAATAATAGTATAGAAATAAATTATTGAAGAATAAAGGTATCATATCCTGGAGAATGTCCAAAAATTTAATCAAATTCCAAATAAGCACCTCATTAGTTAAATCAATTTATTGGGTGTAATATAAAAAATCCAATACATTAGAGCCGATGGATAAATTATAATATTGTTATTGATAAAATATTTCTATTCCAAAAGGAATAATCCTTTTATTAGTCTTATAGAACTAGATATATACAATATATCAATTTTTAATTGGGATTAGAATTTAAAAAATAAAATAGAGAAAGTGATCAACATCATTAAATCCCATTCAATGAATCATTATACATATCATAGTGAAAGGAATCATAATAAACGTGATCGAAAATTCTCATCAAGGGTCACATATAGTAGATTTTAACACAATTAAATAATTTATAATTCTATTTAATGTAAATAACTAAGAAAAATCTTGTAATGCTATAACAAGATAATAAAATGCATCCATGGATAATATAAATGAAAAAAATCATGGTTAATAAAATTTACAATTTATAGAATACATAATATAAGATATATTTATTGCATGCAATATGATATATATTATATCAAGACCTCATGAAAAGATAATTTCAATGTATTGGTAGATATATATTATATTCCCATGATTTTTTCCTACATATTTATCTCCATAAACATGTTTAGTCATCACTATGATATATGTTGTTGGTCCCCACCCATCACTCTATGATCACTTCATTACTCAGGTATTTAATGATTAATTCAATTCGTAGTAATTATTCCTTATCAACCTGTATCCATAATGAGTAAATAATATTGATTAATTAATATTTTTCCAATTCAATGAAAAAACATTCATTCTAAAACAAGATATGAATAGATGATATAAATATTAGGAATTTACCATATCAATGAAATAACAAATATATATTTATCATATTTCTAATGTACTATGATTATTATAATTTTAATGTATCAATTGAAAATTAACCACTAAAATATTAATAACAGATAAGAGTTGTGTATTTCATCATAAAGAATATATGTTTCATAATAAAAACATTTCTATTGGAATGATGGTGAAAATTAATATGAAGCATAAAAATAATCCTTCATTATTATTATTTTTGTAAAAACAATTATGAACATTAGATGATGATTAATTTCATATGAGTTTTTTATGGATCATATGATCAGAATCCTTGAATTAATATAAAAGATACCAAAAAATAATGTTATATTTTAATATAAATTCTGATTTTTTTTAATAAATTACTAATATATCCCATTGAAGAAATTAAACATAATTAAATCATTAACCAGGAGGAATAAATTATTATACATGTTAAATATTATGACGGGAATTTAAACTCTCTATATTAAACTGAATTTTTTCTTGATAACAAATACTTTACAAATGAATTAAAATTGAGACAAAATCAGTTACCAAACACTACCATTCAGTTGAAAAAAAATTCCCTAACATATAATTGTTTCAAAAATGATTTCATTTTATACTAGAACAGTTAAATGATTTCTAATATCTTATATTAAACCCTTATTACAATATATCACACATTAAATAGTAATAATTCATCATTACAATTTCTTATGGTGTTAACTGCTTTGTTTTCACATTAATGATTGCCATGAAATTTAAGGTTCGTGATAATAGGATATATTTACATAATCTCCATAATTATAATATTTTTATTATTATCATATTAATTCATTATATTCAATTTTATAATCATTCTAGATAGTATGACATGGAAAATTAATCACATTACTTCTTGGTATCGGCTGGCCATATATAAGAAAAAGAAATGATTGAATTTTCTTAATGGGTGAAAGGTTAAGAAAGTATACCTTAATATTATAAGGAAAATATCATGTGATATGCATAATATATTTTCATGAACCCATCTATTGGGTCTCAAGCCGCATCTCCTAAGGCTTGTCTCTATATGCCTGGGACTAGCGTCTGGTGCTGAGTAGGCTATCACACAAATGGAACGTCTTAGCCTAAGTAACATGTATGTACACACCCATATTCACAACCATGAAAAAGTTATGAGATTTATAATCTAAATGATAAAATTTATGCATAAATCTATCCCAATTTAGAGTAAATCCTATGTACAAATTGAAAAAATACAGGCCTACCAAAATAAAATTCTAAATGAATTCTACCCCCTCAAATTGATTAGATCGTAATCAAATGTACCTAAGGAAAATAACCACATCCAAGATCTGACAAACCACATAGTTAGTCTATCTCACTATGATATTCCATCTCCAGGCCCTCCTGGAACTCTACCTAATGGCCAATGGTGTCCACAAGATACCACAAGTATTGGAAATCCCATGTACGGGTCACAATAAAGATACCCAGTATGCTCCCCAAATACATAATGGAAATTGGAGAAACTCAAAGGCAATAATCCATCAACCCTACCAAAGGGAAGACTAATGATAGTGAGCCTCCATCTCGAAACCATCCTATGCTAAAAAAGACATTTAGTCTCTTATAATATGGTGTTTCAACCCATAGAGGCAACAAAATTACAAGGAAAACCAATAATAATCCTATATATACTCATCCAAATATACAAAACATATTTGGTTCCTATCTCTTAGACAATGAGTGGTTCCAACTCAAGGCTCTAAAACAACACATGACCAAGAGTGAAATTTTCATGAGTCCATTAATATAATATGAAACTCCCTCAAGAGATACCACTAAATCAGTTATCACAGGGCCATTAGGAAAACAACACCATCTCGAATGGGTATACATCTAAGAGAACATGCTAATCAGATATCACCACTAAGAATGTAATGCTGGAACTCAGTGGGTCTCGATACTCAATAAGGGGATCTAACCCATTTATGATAGGGAACACTACAAATCTAATTATAACCACCAACATGTCATAATTTAGAATATGGATCCCCCTAGGAATTAGTGTATGATACTAAGAACCTAGTCTGGAAAACGAAAAACCAAAACTCCTCAAATATGGGATTACACAATAATTCATCAGGGGGATGCACCAACAAAATCTAGTATCACAAAGAAATCACTTAGGGAGGGTATCTCTCTAAGTATATGAATTGGGGTACCACAACCCTAAATAAGTTCCTCGATATCATAACACCCAGATAGAATATCATTTCCTGAGTAACGTTGGTCATAATGATTCCAAAAACCTCATCATGTATAATCCATTTTTAAGGAACCGTACATTCACTGATTCCTCAAACAATAAGTAATATTTCTACTAAGTATGAAATCTCATAATCTATAATTTGACAACACTACTAAAACTGCCTGGTACATAGGGGATCATACTTTGGATGATACCTATAACCCTATAGGGATATATTTCTTGATATGGGATAGATTCTATTATATTTCATTTTGCGATTATTCTGAGAATACAATCTAGAAGAACAATAAGCTATAGGATCCCACCCTAACCTCTCTGGAGGGATTCATGAACTCCCAAAAAAGGATAGAGGATCCCACATTATATCCAGAAAGGGGATACAAAAACACTATCAAATATCATCCTATTTAGGGGATCAAAATCTTATACTGAGGATGTAATATCACAAAAACCATCATAAGGATGAACCAATGGAGCTCACTGAAGCAGCTCTAGTACAATAATTACTAACATAGGTTATCCACAACATCTCCACACCACTCATCCCCTAGTCCCTCACTATGGCAACCATCACATTCAATGATAAATAATTCTCAGGGTACACTACTTGGAAGCCTAAATATAGTCCCCAACGAAGGATATATTACAGGAGTAAACTCCAATAAGGGGAGAAAACATGGTGTGTAACAAGTCAACATGAAATATGACTACACATAACACTTGGTGGTGTCCCTTTCCTACATATCTTTGATGGGACTAGAGGCCCAAATGGAATGTACCAGTGATACATGGCATGTCTTGGCTACATGGAAAATTAGTCATGTCCCATTCTTCTTTCGTTTACATGGCTTCTGATGCCATGTACTCAAGACACAAGACATGGGTTTCCTATAATGCATGTAACTATAGAACACACCATGTAGTCCACAATCTTGTATTCCCCAGATGGGAAGATCATGTCGTGTATTCCGCTAGTCTGTATGTTGTGTTGGCTAGAAACCCTAGTGGAAATTCCCTTTGAATAGCCCAGATCACCCACATTTAAAAAACACAGATAGAATAGCCATGTAGTTTCCCTATAAATAGTATTAGGTCTCTACAACCATTATTTAATGAGAAAATAAGTTTATGGGGGTATAAATCTCAAACCACCATCCTTGTAGTGAAGACGTCGAAGCATTGTGGTAAAATCGGTGCTCAGAAGCTACTGTTGCACAATCCACGAGCTATTTCCATTAATATCACATATCAATGGAAACTCATCTCCTCAATTCATTCCCCAGGTCATCCAACACCAAAGGGGGAGGGTATGTGGCTCATTTAATGTGAAACAAGAGGAATTCATGTAAGGGATATTATTTAAATTTTATTAAAACAATATCCTCCATTATAATCTACCTACCAACTCACCTCTATCCCAACACCTAACACTATGTATGATAATAACAAACCTATGTTAAATAAATCATTATGAACTCTTCCTCTGTATTAAAATTCCATTCTGAGGCTCCTATCGAGATTTATTCAATGTTTCCAATGAAACTGTACATGCATGATAAAATATATTTAATTTTCTTCATTATCATTGCATCAAGCCTCTCTGGACCACAAACCCCAACACTTAGTCAATGTAGTGTGTTCGAAAAATTATGATGAATATAAAAATGTCTTATAGGTTAAACCAAAATCATTAAATTCTACTAATCATAAGGATTTTTTCCCAAAATGACCAAGACTAGGAACACATAAAATACTGAGCTCTCAGTAGGGATTCCCACAGCAAAAAAATGGTACCATTTATTCTTGAGATATATATGAGAACACAATAATGGGAAGTATAAGAGCTAGAACACCGATTACTTGCTGAACCAGGTCAACATAATGAAACCATTAGGAACATGTCTACACTCCTACGATAGTTGGAAAACACCAAGAACCTTGACTACCTATTATCATAGTGTCTAGTGAAATTCCCCCCTCCCTAACCTGACTTCGAGAAAAATGAAACCATACACCGAACACACATGTAAATGGAACACATGTACCACACATTGATACTATCTTCTTTAGGTGGAACTATCTTGATTTCATTGATTAGGATTGTGCCTCAATAATGCATCTTCGTGTTGAATGAATCCCTCATCATCTAGTGTCTGAATCCATATCACACCGAACAACAAACTCTTCAATAGGGTCACATAAAGAATGATTATGAACATGTGAGAGGTCTAAAAAAAATAAGGATTCCCCTGTGCACACACTTGGTCTCACCATTACCTATTTTAAAAAATTAAAACACACAACCCTTCACAAAATCATTATGTTATAGGGAATCATCCACCACACCTCGACACTATCAAATTTGGGAAACACTATCTCACCTTCATCATTTTTTTCATGTAAACAAACGATTCTATTTCAGGGAGGGATCCATCATCCACAACAATTTTGGTATTCATCAATCAACACCATCACTATTTCTTACTAACGCACCAAGTCACCATGAAATATCCAGAGAAAAAAGAGGATGAAATGTGTATCTTAAAATAGTGTATATTAATACTATTGTAAAATTTACCAAGGAAACATAGTGAATGTATATACCATGGAGGCATTGGGTCAAAGGGATATATGTCTATTAGCTTCCCTATCCCCCATCCTCTAGCTCCATTAGCTTGGTGTTGACCACCTGGTCATGGTGGTGTAAACCTATAACTTTTTCCACCTGTCGATGATCCACCAGATCCACCACCATGTATTCCTCCTTATGGACCACATTCCTTGAAATGATAACTTGGTCAATATAGTCTGTTGACTATTTCACTCTTACCATCATTGTGTCTTGGATAATATATTTTTTGATCTCTTCTACCATCACAATAATAGGATCTTCTCTCCTACGGCTGACCAATATCGGTATGCAATCTATGTTCCTCAAACACTCCATCCTTGCATTAGCTCTTAAAGTATTCCACTGCCCAGAACCATGAGCCTAACATTGAATACAAGATGAAGAACTAGCTTCCAAGGTCTCTACTCCAATATACTCAGCACTAATAGTTAGTGTGTGTTTAGATAAAATTTTATCCAACACCAGGATCCACTCTTGAAATCCATCATATGTAGGAATGTATAATAGAACTACTGTGACTATGATCTCCTAGTGAAATATTTTCTCGATGTCCAATTCCCATATGAATGGATCACATACCATATCTAAGGGGATATCACGACAGGTCTATAAACCACATTGAGTACTCATCCATGGTTATGCTATCATTCCCAAGATATAGAAGATCATGGATAAGAAATGGACTCAACATGGTTGGATAGAACACCTCCATGATGATCCCCTCAAACTAATCACAAGTTAGTGTCACCTTTTCATGGGTATGTGTGATAAGACACCTCTATTTCCCAAAAAATTCATGTAGAAGGCTTGACAGTATGGCCTTCATCTGATGGGGAGGTGTAATCACTTGGTGGAAAAAATGTGTGATTACCTCGAGCTAGTCATCAACTTCAAGGGGGTCGAGATCACCCTGGAACCTTAGAGGTAACATAATATATAAATAATACAGCCCAATCAGCCTACATGATTCCATGGACTCCACTACTGACACAAACTAAAGCTCAATGGGTAGTGGCTCAACTTGTAGACCACCTATCAGTCTAGCCTTAGAACTAGTTCCTTGCACTAAAGACTCATCTCATGGTGGATCTTCACAACAATACCTCCACAAACCCCCATATTTTTTCCTTAAAGGAGGAATCCTGAAGTAAAAAATCTTGATGTTCCACTATTAAAAATAATATATGGGGAGTTGATTTGCCCAAAATAATATAAAACCCAACTCAATACTATATTAATAATGTACCATTTATTCCCCCTTGTGATCGATGACCTAATGTACCGAATCAAAAATTATGTTATCTAAGTATTGGTGAATGGATAAATATACTAATATAACCACACTACAGTCCCTATCCTCACAAACGATCTCAAAACTCCCTACCAATAACATTGTTTAACCAAAACAAAGCTCACAACCCCACGGTACCAAAGTGGAACCTCCCTCAAATACCACTCTGTCATGAACTAACCCAATGGGGATCGATTTATAACTCACCATGCATGCCTCCATAGGCTAGGGGATAGTGTCCAACACTGATTAGTCTATCAAACAATTGGGTATCCAAATCTGGAGGTACATGTACCCACACACCCACATACACCTCCTCGAAATAGTGAAAATATATATAGACGAAAAAGAAAATTCATTCATACAACAAACCCAAACTAGAGTTCAATATATTTTAAAAATATAAATAAGAATTCCAAAAAAATAAAGCTATAAAAGTGTCTAACCTAATTAGATTTAGTGTACCGCCGTTAAATGAACATGTCAGATAGCTCCTCATCCAAGCCCTGTTAAACACCCTCGTAGGTCAATCCCACTAATATCCTCCTGCTTTGGGTCATTGTGGGACTCCATCAAAAGGCATGTGGTCTACATTGGACACAATATGTGCATGAAATTCTAAATAAGGGTTGAGTGTAAATATACATAGTTGGTTCCCAAAAATGAAAATGAAAAGGGAGAAAATGAAAGGAAATGGTATTATGGAACGATCTAGTGGGGATCCAAAGGTGAGAGAAAATCAATCATGAAACCATCCCCAGATATAAAAGACTATTCATGCCATAGAACACTTTTTTTAACCCATATATGTGACATCATCATAATTAAATCCTGAAATACACCTTGATAATTTCATCTACAACTCCATTTCTCCTTAGGTTCTGACCTCATAGACAATTATTGGTTCCTACTCGATCCCCTAAGACAATACCCTAATAGGACCACACACTCTATGATTCCAATCAACCTTGATGACACTAAAATAAAAGATACCACTGAATTAGGAATCAAAATTCTTATGGAACACCACCACCATCACAAAAGGGAATGCATAAGAGAGAACATGATCATCACATTTATCAACTAAAAACATCAGGATGGAACTCAATATATCTTGATACTCAGCTAGTGTATCTCACCATCCTTGATGGGGAACATTTCATACCCTACTGGAGCCAATGTGTTATCATCGGCCCAAAAGGGTATCCCTTAAATGATCCTGTAGAGGATACTATGATCCTTTACTGGAAACTGTTGACTACAACTCCTCATGTGTGAGATCACTCCTAGGATATTATACGTGATACCAAAAACCCAATTTGATATAATGGTGATCTCAATAAAATAAAAACCAATCATAGGATCTGATGGAGGATACCACAACCTAATATGAAATCCTAGATATCATATCACTGAGATATAAGATCATCACTTTAGTATTGTCGGTCACGAAGATTCCAAAACATCTATATAGTATAATCTATACAATATGGGATAATACACCTATCGACTCATCAAATTCCATAAAAAATTATGATGAGGAGGGGTTCATATAACTTAAAATGTTTCAACCCTACTAAAATTCACATTTAATAGTGGATCTTACTACTGATAATACTAAAATCCCTACAATGATATCCTTTTAGATGGGGGATCTCCACCCATGTATTGTTGGTCAACATATTTCAGAGATCCCAATCAATAGAAATTTAATTCTATAGGATCCCTCCCCATCCTTTCTGGAGGGATACCAAAAATCCATCAAAAGAGTAATGGATCCCACCTTGACCTCACAATGGTGATACTATAACTCTATGAAATGTCAATCTATCTAATGGGTCATAATCCTATACTATGGACATGATTTCAAAAAAACAGTCATAGGGATGAACCGAGGGAGCTCACCCAACCACCGATCGACCAAACATCACTAACACAAGAAATACCTAGTATTGCCTCACCATTCATATCCAAGGATGAAACTATGGTCACCATCACATTCTACAAGGTAAACAACATAGGAAAATCTACTCATTGGCCTAAATCTAAGCCCCAAATAATGAGATAAGGATTGTGGAAGCTCATCCCAGAAGACATTACATTACATGTACTGTTATTTAAATGGTTTGTCACACCACTTTAAAACTCATTAGATCCCCATAACCATATGTATTTTCTAGGAAAGATGGTCCACACTGTGTGTACCAGCGATACATAATGTGTCCTGAATATATTGTCCCTTGGTTGTGTCTCTTTCCCATGTCATAAACAAGTCTTCCCTTACCATACATTAAGACCACATGATAAGGGGAAACTACACAGTGTGTGACTACAATACATAATGTGTAATTCCCAAAACTCATCTTACCCAAAACGGAAGAACACACTGGATGCTCCACTAATCTCCACATTGTTTAGATATGAAAATTAATTTCAAATTCTTTACGAGCATCCCAGATCATCCCTATTCACCCTGAAACAAAAATAGCGACCATGAAGGTGTCAGTATAACGTTTCTAAGGAATCTAAAACCTTAAAAAAGTACAAAATCATGGGATCATGAATTAAAACTCAAACGACATACCTCGTGATGAAAACACAGATTCATATATGTCTAATCAATGTTTAAAGGATTATGTTATTTCATGATACTGGAGCACTTGTCATCATGATCATTGATCGATGACACCCCATATCCATGATTCTGTCCTAGGGTTATCTATCACCAATTTGGGAGGGGATGTGAATCAAGTCATTTACACCCATGGTGAGGTGTTTAAGCTATATATTTTTAATTTTATTAAAAAAATATCCTCTATTTAACACTAGGTACAAACTCACCAATATCACGACACCCGGTGCTGAAAAATTTTATGTCGCACCTACGATAAACAGGACATTTTTAACTATAATATTATGTTAAATTTACAATCCAAAAATCTATTAGGGTTTATTACATGTTTCAAATTAAACTAATATCACATGATAAAATATATTTAATATTTTTATTATCACTGTGTGAGCCTCTTCGGGCCCTAGAACTCCGAACCGACTCAGTGCTAACATCAGAAATATTATTAAGAATATTCCAAAGTCCAAAAGGTACAACCTCATCCATGACATATATTTTCATTATTTCCATTATTTTGACTTTTCAAGAGAGAATGTTATGAATAACCTCTTACATTGTTTTTTGAGGTAGTAGTCCCCCATACACATGAGTGGTGTTTTGGTTTCCCATTTTAAGGAGAAATAAATTGGTAAATATTATTAAATAAACTTAATAACATCAATGTATATGGAAGATAATGGTATTATTTTAATTTAATTATTAAATCATGATTTTATGTTGTAAAAAAATTATATAATAGAGAGTTTCGGGAATACAATTAATTTATCTTATAATAACAACCATTGGATCTCTTAATAAAGTCCCCAGGGTTGATGTTTTTTGAAGTGAAACATAAATAGAAAGCGGTTAATGATGTTTGGGAGTGTTTTGGGCATAATAAATGGCATCACAGCTGTGAATAACTAAGGGGAAAAGTATCTATTTTATAATTGTGGCAAGTAGAACACTTTTAATTATTCAATGTTTTTCAATTATATCATGTCATTTTCATAGAAATAAGGTTCTAAATTGGCTCACATTCGCTAGGAAGTTGGATACCACTGAAATAATATCATCCATATCTATCCTAATAATTTTAAGTTAAATTGTTCCAATTTTACTACAAATAAACATCTGGTAAATACATTTTAACCATAACAATAGTAATTACTTTTTAATATTTTTACAATATATTTTGACAAAAACTAATATGAATTTTTTACCTAATATTAATTATTTATATTCAAAAAATTCAAAAAAAATTATGATATTATTTTCATACAATTTTTTAATATTATTTAATAATAAACTCTCAGTTCCTATTAAAAATGAGTTTTGAAGAAATTCATTTTTCATGAAAAAGATGATATTAATTTATTATATGACTAGTAATCATCAGTAGATACTTTTAAAATCAAATAGATGGATATTAAATTTCTAAATCCCATTTAAATAATTTATATGTAAGGTTTATTCAAATTAATTAATACGAAATAATATTTTTTTATTAGAAAAAAATCATAAAAATTTCTATTCTGCCTCTAAATGATCTTATTATTTTTTATATAATAATGCTAAAAAATAAATTTTTAATTAAATATTTTATAGTTATTTATTATAAATAAAAATATGAATAATTGAAAATAATATTTTTTTTATTAATAATGACTTATATCTAATGAACATTTGAAAATTTTTATGCCAGGATTATTTTGACCTTGTAAAGGAAATTCCATATTCAACCATTCAAAATATTATTTTTTCTACCATTAAATAATTAAATGTGAATTTATTTTTAATTTTATTTATATATTCACTAACAGTAGTCGAGTCATTATTGTTACATTCTTCCTTCCTATTTAAAATTTATTCCTTAAAAATTTCTTGGATTATTCTTTCAATATAAATGAGGGTAATTTTTATTCATAATACCCCCAGTTATCAAGTACCTTCATCAATTATATTATTTATTCAATGTAACACTACTATATGAGTTATATATTTACTTAATACTTTCTCTCTAGTGTCAAGATTTACGATGGGATATTAATCTTATGAAATACTAGTTCCCAATTATATTTCACCAGAGTAGAGAACATTCGTTGTGTCTCAGAAGTCATTCATTAGAATTTATATATGTGACAGATCACATACAATAGTGATACGTGGGGTCATTTCCAAATTAAATTAGACTACTTCAATTCATTCTATAACTTCAACAGGTCCAATATACCTTTTGATAATTCTACCATTCCTACCAAGACATTAAACACTATTTAATGATGACTCTTCTAAGAAAATGTGATCCATTACATTAAATTTATAATCGTGCATATGGTTTTTGGAATAATTGTTTTATATAATTTAGTATATTTAATCTTATTTTAAAGATTATTTAACATTTTTTCCTTAACTAGTTATATGACTATAATTTTACGATTATTTAAATATTCTAAATAAGTTTGAGTACAACATCACTTCCTATAAAATGAATCATATAAAACCATTATAATAAGTTACTAGAAATCTATACCAATGGAAAATGTTTATCCAACACACCTTTAATGTCATGTGAGAACATCATTTACATGTTATATAATGTGTAAATGGTCATGTTGGAGTATTCATTAGTTTGATTATTGTATTCATTACACAAATGAATTACAATATCAAGATAATTCTCAAGAATCATCAAGAATCTCATTATAAATCAGGGATCATGACAAGGAATAATTGAAAGAGGTTCACCATGATCGCTTATTAACTCATAAATATATATTAATCTAATCCACTAAAGATGTATGTCATTTATAATAGAAAGGAAATGTGTAGATTTGGTAAGGTAATAAATAATAACACATATCACATTATTCTTTCTATAGTACCTCGGTAGTCTAGTGATAAATACTATAGAAATATCATTCAATTTATAGATAAATATTGTTAATGGATTAATGACTATACTAGTATTATGCTTCACAAATATATCCAAATAAAAATAAACAAAGCATCTTGGTATATAGAAAAAAATGTCGTACATTAAATTTAAAAAAAATCCCGAAATCCATATATATCATGGTGACAACACTTTTTATTTATAAATATTGGAAATGAGAAACATTATCAATTAATGTTTTCTCTAGATATAGATGTGACCCATATTATCATTCTAAATATCGTAATTCCCTCAATATAAAATTATATTTCTATATTACCACAATACACACTATTATTTTACTTACGAATCGTTCATCATCAGATTGAGATGTCTATATCTATTCAAGTAATGCTGATTTATAAATTATTTTAAAAATGAGTGATGTATCCCATTCATTGATAATTCCCCAAACCATCTCTTCTTGATCCAAAAACATATGATAGTTCTAAATCCCCATTTGGTTAAGAATAGAATAAATTTTTCTTCTCAATGCATATGATACATTATGGGCATTATTGTTACGGTAATGTATAGAGAAATCATAATATTATAGTAATTTAATCTATCATATTTGACACATTATGATCTGTATCAGTATGAATTTTATTTGTCTCTTATGGACTTTAAATATCTCACATAATTAACCCTAATGACAATATATAATGATTGATAGAAATTTATTATTCAAATATATCACGCTTTTTAATATCTTTTTATGATTCATATAATCCATTTTTATCTACAAAAAATTATATCTTATGTATTTTATAATACTATATATAACTATTAATATGGATTATAATAAGTTTTATATATACTTCTAAATAAAATAATACTACATGAGCACAAGGAAAATAATTTTATGTTTGTTGAGTATTTTAAATTTGTTAAAAGAAATTTATCTTATGTCGAAGAACTATATTAAATTTAAAGTAATCAATATATGAAGAAAATTATTTACTCAAGCTGAAATCCCTAGTATGCTCAATGTGATTTTATCTTATGGAAGCGTACCATCAAATGGTATCTATGATAGTGAATTACCTCATGATGGTGAACAATTACCATTCAGATAAGTCCAGATGAGTTGGAAAAGTGAGAAAGATATTCAGAAAATGATATTTTCATAAGAAAATGAAAATTTAAAATTGAATGGAATTACGAATGGTGGAAAAGATGTATATGAAACCTGAAATATGATAGTAATATATTTTGTTGATAAATAGATTTATCATATAAAAAATAAATATCCAAATAATATATCATATATAATTAGAAATTTAATTGTTTAATATTTTTTATCTTACTATGATGCTCAAAAAATATTATTATGATAATAGTAAACCCAAAAATTTATTTTATAAAGATAAACATGTCTTTCATATTATGATGATTACACCATAACTATTTATATCATATCTCAGTATTGGAAGTGGGTGTTTTCTTAGTGGTATGCACCCAAAAATCCAACCTGAAAAATGGGGTTTCAAACCCCATTGGGCACAGGTACTATAGTAGTATTGTAGCGTGCTGTAGCAGTAGTGGCACTATAGCAATGGCAGAGACTGTAGCGGTAGTAGGTCACTATAGCAGTGATAGGGTACTGTAGCAGCGGCTAGGTACTGTGCAGTATTATAATAGGTGCGGACAATAGAAGTACTATTCACAGAATTGGATTTGGGCCAAAACCTTAGGCCTACGGGTGATGTAATGGGCTAAATTCCCACTGGGTCGTCAGCCTATGTAATGGGTCTCCCTCTACATAGTTAAAATAGGTCTTTTCTTTGATTTAATAATAAATGATTCTTCGGCCCCAACCTTTTGCAAAAATATCAAATTATGCTAACTCATTCATTTATATTCCTAATAACTGGATTTTTTGAAATATAAAAATTTCTATTTTTACATGGTTTATTAATTACATCAATGTAATGATCCTACAAATAATATTTTTTCAACATTTTTTTAGATATTTATTTCATATTTCGAAATGATGGACTCAGATATTTGAAATCATATCTATTCAACTATTCAATGGATTATTTACTTGAACAATGTGATTATCATGTGTGCTTATTTAAAACATAAAAAAATATACAAATATAATAGTTTTCCACTACATTATAAGTAGATGTATGTTCATAGAAAAAATTTACATCTTCTTTATAACATAATAAGAAAAAAATATGATGTTAATATATTGTTTCTATTCATATAAGATTACATATTTTTTAGTTGATGAAATTTAGATCTATATGTCGGTGGTTTCTATATCCTTTGGATGTTTCTAAATCTCCTAATAGTTGTTTATTGCAACCCTATGTTTTTATGTATTCAAAACATCATTAATTATTGTTTTTATTATCCAAAATCATTATCTTATACTGTTTCATTTACATTGATAGTTTTTTACATGTTAATTCCCTATTAAAATTCTATTGGCCATTATGACATGTAATTATTGTTTTTATTACTTTTATGATTACCCTATAAAATAAAATCGTAAATTAAAAATCACCAAAATCAGAGTGTAGAGTATTTGGGGGTGGACTAGGGGATATATGTTCTTTAAAGCGCTACAGAACATTCATGTATAATTTTTTTAATTTATAAATTTAGTGTAACTAATTTTCTCATTTATTGAATTATATTAATTGGAATTTCGTGATATGGGTGGTTTTAATGTTAATGATTTTATAATTAAATTAATTCACCCCTCTTAAGTATTTATGTAGTTAGTCATTTAAAACAATTGGTTTCAGAGGATATGAATTTTGAGTTAAAATCTATCAAATTTTGATGTCATAATATCATATTAAAATGGATATTACTACTGAAAAAATTTAATTTATGTATATGTTATGAGAAAATTATTTTAATTTAGAAAATTGTGGGTGTTGGTATATATATATGAAAATATGTTTGAATGACCTTTTCATCGAGGATTACTCAAAATCCCAAAATCATTATGTAATTGTAATGAAAATTCCACATACAAGGGATTATGGAATAGATTTTGGATTTGATTTATACACTAAATATTGAACATTATAGTTTTGGTGGTAGTCCCATATGATGTCAAATGAGATTTTAAATGTAAAATAGCTCATGAAATGTAGAACACTATATCATTAGCTTATAATGGAAAAAAATTAAGGGTATCTTTGATATAATAAATCTATTATAAATATTGAAAATTATATAATGATGGATGGTTAATGCATCACTGTAGTAAATTGAAGAATCAATAAGATTGTGAATATTTTTCTTGTAATGGGAATTTAGTTTTAACAAAAGGATCATCCCCTAACAGTTTTATAAATTATTCAACCAATATGGATTGAAATTTCTGGTGTAATTAGACATTCCATAAGGGTTCAAATTTTAAAACTAAATAATATCATTGGAACTCTTATGATGTAAAAGGCGGGTATGGAATAGAGATTTATATATCACAGAATTATTATGAAGGGAAATTATAGATTGATGGTTTTCATTAATGAAGATGATTAAAAAGAAAAGGTTATACATATTTTAAAAATACCTAGATAAGTCAATCACACAAGAAATTCATGATCAAATAATGAACCTGAATAGTTACCATTAATGTTCAAAAAATGACTATATCATGATTATATGATTTATAAAACAATTCAAAATGTAAAAAAGCATTAGGTATATTCTAAACAATTTGGTTTCTTCGAGTTTGTCAAACCCATTAACAATAATTGATTCTATACTCAACTATATTAAATATTAATTATGATGAAATGTAATTTATCAATGGTGTATATAAAAAAAATCCAACAAACACTTTAAATACCCATGGTGAACCTTTGAATAACCTAATGGGAATTTATATTCCAATTTAGGAGATGATTTATCTAATAAAAATGATAAAATGTGTTTCAATGCTCAATCAGATGATGTGTTATAATTTAATTCTTCATCACATGACTGAAAATATAAAATATAAAACTACTCCTATGGAGAATTTAGTGAATATTTAACTATTCTTATAAAAATATTAATTTATGATAATGTAATAAATCATCAAAAAATCCCCACAATGTTGTTTTATTTATTAAATAAAACACTGATTGAGAAATTTCTAAAACAAAAAATAATATTTTTATTCCCCTAATTTTTTAATCAAACATGATTAAAACATTGAAAGTATACAAAATGAATTTCAAGATATCCCATATTTTAAAACTGTTATTTCTAATGGGGACGATTGAATGAATAAAATACCTAGTAGAATACTTCCCAAAAGATATATATATAATATTGGTAGTAAGGGTGAAACCAGAAGGTCAAAATTTCTATTTAACTTTGAAAAATTAAACTAAAAACAAATCTTAGATAACATTCATTCCGTGCTGAATAGATAGTCAGCTTGAAAATGTCATTGGTATAATAAAATTAAAAAATGGAATAATGACAGAATTTACCTCCATAAATATTATCCAATTCTATTATTTGGTTTGGAAAATTAAAATAGTCATGTGTTCCTAATAATATTTGGGCTAATAACACTTGACCTAAGAGTGTATGGTTATAAAAATATATTACTTTTCATTTTTCATTTTATAAAACAAGAAACATGAACAATAATGTAAAATGGTTTAATGAAAGTTGTTTCTCAAGTAACCTAAGTGGATATTTCATATAAATCTACTCATTATCGATGATTGGGGGAGGATATATAACATTTTATTAAAACATTAAAGGGGCAAAGTGTGGTTTGGATCTATTGAAAATCTCCATCCAATCGTCATCAAATAATATATTTTTTGTAGTATTAATCAAAAACATGATATGTATTTCTAAACAAGGTGATGAAAATTAATCAAATGATTATTCTAAAAATTTCATCATAGCTTTTAAAATTAATTTCACTATGTTTATGGATAAAATTACTGAAAGTGTCTACACATTTGATCTAAAATATCCCTATAGGGAGAATATGAATTGTTTAAATATTGACATCTATGAATCCTGAATTTTGAATAGACGTATTGGACAATTCAATGTTTACCCCATGATAAAATTATCACCTAAAAATTTAATTTATCATTCATATACTCATAAGTTGGATAAAATGTTAATGTGTGAGTCCTTTTAATTTGTAAATCAACACAAAACAATAATTAATTAAATTAAGGATGATTCAATGTTACAATATTACAACATATCCACACGAATTTAACCACACATACTTGAATAAAAATCATTGTTGGAAAATATTTTGTTTCTTTTTAAGTATATTTTTAATAAATATTGGTATAAATTCTTTCCAAGAGACCAAAAATTGTGGAATTCAGTATTTTTAATAATTTTTTTATATTGAAAAAAATATAATAATTCCAAAATTTTAATATTAAGAAGTGTCCTTTTAGGGGAATTTTATAATCTTGAATTTTATTATTTTTTCTCAATTTTTGGTATTTAAAATAAATATTCTTCCCTGGGAAACCAGATTTAAACTGTTTTATTTAATAGAGGAAAAGAGAAATGCTATATATTTCTTATATAATGTTATTTTCATATAAAATTCATACTCATTATTTGAATATGGATGAAAATAAATCAAGTTATCTGATTAACTATTTTTTAATAAGGCATAACGTTAAGAAAACAATCAATGGGTTATAGAATAATAGTAATCCAAAGGAATGATACTTCAATTTGTATGGATATAAGTATTTTTCAATAACTAAATGATAATAATGGTTGTTTTTATTTGATGTATAAAGAAGAAATCGTCCTAGGATACTCTACTTCTACCATGGCTGTTTCTGATGCTTTCATCGGGGTGTGTGTGTCCATCTACTTGAGTGAGAAAGACGTGGCTTTGTTACCCCACATTCCTGCTTTCCAAAGACGAGAGGCATTTTCTCATTTTTAAGGGAATTCTGCTCCTTGAACGAAACAGGATGATGGGATGTCTGTTCTCCCTTCCGTGGACTCCTCCTCGGAACTCGTTACCTAGTCCAGGCCTCCCTCATAGATTTAATACGTTGTTTGTGAATCTCTTCCTGGTGCAATATCTTCATGGACACCAGTTAATTACGCTGCTTCTGTCAGGACATTACAAGGGGCCCGGTCAAGGCACAACCTTCTGTTATGGGAGTAGTCACGATGGTCATCACTAGCGTGTCTGGATGCTGGGGATTTGTGTGTCTATCTTCTGTCCCATATTATAGGGCTTCTCGAGGGTGAGGAAGCCTGAGGTAACCCACATTGAATGTGGGGAATCATATTCCATAGCCATGTATCTGTGGTTTTCCTCATCTTCTTGTGTTTAACATAGGGTATGCCGCAAGTTTAATGTCTAACAGAGACAGATCAGACTGATCAGAACACTGATTACAGTGGATCAGGTGGAGGAACTCTCTAGAGGGAACACTAATGTTGGGGCCAGCACGTGGGTGGATTCCCGAATTCTGTGTGATGGACTGAGGTGGCATGATCTCATCGGGATGTGGTGGTCTGTGTAAGAATCAGTATGGATGATTGTTTTGGGGTTGAGCCTCGAAGAGACCTCTAACGTATCCCCATGGTAGGGAATCAAAGTCCGCGTAGCTAATCTGGCGATGACATACCGTTGAATGAGGTTGACAATGGCTTACCATTGAAGGAGGTAGAAATGACATACCACTATATGGGGTCAGACCAATGTGAAAGAGGATTGAATGACTTGGTGGTGGGATTCAACCTCAGGGAGGCTTCCCACATACCATACCATGACATGGATAAAATTCCTCATAATTTGGGATGAGGCGTGTCGTCAAACCAACATGAAGATGTACCGGGGGTTTGATGGGTGTTGGTCTTGAACCTCGTGAGGAATCCTACATACCTTGACTTGACACATATCAAATTCCTCGTAATTTGGGATGGTTGTATGGGGCTTACACTCTAGGCTGCCCAGGGTGTTGGTGAATAGACTTGAAGGGGGTCGAAACGACCAGATGGCGGGCATGGACCTCTTGGAGGATTCCTACATACCATGCCATGACATGGATCAATGTCATCATAGTTCAGCATGGGGTTGGGGATTACACTCTGAGGTGGACCAAGGTGTGGGTGTCAGGGTCAGTGCTTACACTAAGGCAACGTGAGTCGTTCTCGGTGTGAGAAACAAGAGGCAGCAGAGACTAGAAGATCACGATGCGAAAGGTGCGTCCATTGGATGTGGAGTTGGGATTAGGTGAGGAGCGGCCTAGGGAGAGAAATATTGGGACATACTCCATGATGGAGGCATGATAGAGACAAAGCATAACAGGGGAGGGATATGGGACTAAAGAAAGGAGGAACCTCATTCCCTATCAAGCCCTCCACTGGCCTTGGCACCGAGGAAGTGAGGAGGAGCAGGGGTGATACCTCATACAAGAAAAGATAGGGGATTACACGAAGGTGGTTTCCCTTCCCCACAGACAAACGCCACTCCAAGAAGGAGGATATCGTCCCCTTTGGAGGCTAGGGTCGTGGATAAATCCCAAGGTAGGGGAAGCCTGCGTGCGAGGCATAGGGCCAGGTCACAGTTTAACGTCATGTGTTGAGGACGATGGTGCTTGGTAGTTTAACGTCACGCATCTTGGAGGAGGGGGGTTTTCTCCGCACCCCTAGGGCTTACATGACTGGTACCCTCTGCTCCTTGTAGGAGGGAAGGCACCGGAAACATCGTACTGAGGGGGTGTCATTGAGTGAACCATCAAGTGGTCTACATTAGCGTGGATATGCGAAGAAGCAATAGGCATTAGCATGCTTATTCGAAGAAGCATTATGCGAAGAAACACAAGTGGCGGTATCGTCCAAGGGACTTTGAAGTCACATCATGCAAACTTGGAGGGTCGCACCGGAAAAGGATTTTCCAAGAAGAGGGGTCCATAGGTTGCGGCCTTGTGAATCTCTATTGCTTCGCATGGAGGAGGGAACTTGCGTAGGGGTGTCCTTCACGAAGTGGGGTGCCATACTCTTATCATGCAGTGGAGGTGAAAATGGGAGCTGATTCGCAATGTGGAAGGTAATTCATGGTGCATAGCCTCGGGGAGAAATGGTTCCTCACGAAGTTAGTTGTCGGGAAGCAATGTGCTTCGTGAAGTACAACGACCCTTCTTGAGCATGTGGATCATGTGTACAAGAAGGGTGTTTCGCGAAGCATAAAGTATTTGCGACAACCCGGGTCCCTTTGGAGATCCCCTTCCTTTTCTAAGAGCCTTAGGGTTCATAATGGGAATCCCTCTCGGAAGAGAGGATCAAAACAGGATGAATGGGAGGCACTTCACGGAGCAGAATAACCTCGCACATCTAATGGTTCATAGAGCGGAATGATGCATTGCGATTCGGGAGCTAGGAAGCTAAAAGGTCGAATTGTCCATGCTTTGGGATCATGGGGAGCCCAGAATTTATAGGCAAGAGGCACCGTAGAGCAGATCTCACACAGAGAGAAGAGGGGCATGGTGGCCTCGCGGTGGGGTCGTGAACGTCAAATTTGGTCGCGCAGCATCCCACCTCCTTGCTTTGCGGCAAGGTCGCGAGCATCAAATGCATTCACGGAGCCTCCTACCTCCTTGCTTCATGGTCGAGTCGCGAATGTCAAATGCGTTCATGGAGCCTCCCGCCTCCTTGCTTCGTGGCGGCCGCGGTGCTGGGAAACTCCGCGAAGGGGCTTCGCGAGGAAATTCGTTGGGCCTCCTTGGGGACTCTTCCTTTTCCACAATTTTCCCGCCAACAAATTCCACCCCCCCCCCTCAGACATGGAGATGCTGGGAGATCAAGGGTCAATTTATGATGGAAATTGACAAAATCCTCACTCATTCGTAGTGCTGGCTCGCGAAGAGGGCTCGCGAGGCGGATAAGGGATGTGTGGGCCAAGCACGCTGCGAAGCTCTGTTCGAACTACATGTGACGCGATGCTCTTAAGGTCATCGCCTATAAATAGGGGTTGTGCCCTCTATTTTTTCCATTTCCTCATCCATGAATTTGACATCTTGCGCTCTCGATTCGCGAAGCTCGGCATACTCCGTGAGTGGTCCTTGTGAATCGAGTCTGTGCGGCGCACAACGAGTCCTCGACTCCACGTTTTCACTCCGCGATCCAGCTTTGAACTCCGAGGAAATGCTTGAAAAATAATATTCATGAGTGGGCTTCATGAACGCGCTTTGAGAATGATCTTCGCAAACCAACCAAAAACACAACAACTATACAATGAATGGCCCACTAAGAAGCTACCCATGGGGTCCTTGCAGATACCGCCCGAAGGGGTCAAATAGAGAATAGTCTGGGGCTAGGAGAGCTAGTTTGGAGCCACTCAGACCATATTTCTTTGGTGGATCTACATTCGGAGAGACAAAAGAACTACCCACTGTGTAGGAAGTTTCCCTTGTATGGATTCAGGATAAGGGATGAGGTATTCATCCCTGAAGCAGGTAGGGATAAGCCAGCTTACTAGTTCCAGAGCACGCCGTGTTAGCACCGATGGTTCAGGGTGCCCAATGATCATACCTGGGAGGACATCATGCATGTACGTGCCAACTATTTATACAATCATCTAAACAATGTTGATGGGAAGGCATTGCAGCTAGAGACATCCCCTCCTCTTTACCAAAACATCATCAAGGAGACGCTGGGGAACCTAACGAAGGGGTGGTCTGAGGAATGGGACATACACAAGGGAGTCAGTGAGGGCGAGCTTTCTCGATCATAGGGCCAAGGACAGAAGGAAACAAGGGCATCTCGTAGTGGTGGGGCTACTCTAGTGGTGACGACCACTCCATTTTAGTGTGAGCAGCGGTAGCAGATCCGGCAGCAGCAGTGGAGCTGGTAGTCCCTTCAGAACAGAGACATCTAGAGCGTTGGCTACTGAGGGGATTCCACAGGATCTCTACTCAGGCCCTGGGGAAACGGCTGAGCCACATTGACATTCCGGCGGACTCTTTCTTCCTAGAGGAATGGGACATTTTGGAAGTCAACTGGGAATTCCTCATCCCATATGAGTTATGGAAGCACCTTAACTACCTTGGTATAGACTTTCTAGGAATTGGCCCTATCAGGGCCGTTTTTTCTATATCTCAGGTAGAGGCAGAGAAATACATAGCCAAGATGGAAGACTTCATCCATTCCCGGTGTGCCATGAATCTGATGATAGACTGATTCAGGGTGAAGCTGGGTCACATGATCCCTCTGCAACTGTCAGCCACTGACCTGATGGAGTGCTTCCCCTTTCCGGATGAATCAGAAGAGTCCTCCTGGGGAGATGAGGCTGGTAGAGAAAGTCCTCCAGAGGAGGATGAAGTCGGTGATCATTCCTCGGACCTTGATGATTTCGTGGAGGCCTTCGAGGTAAAATAACAAGTTCCTTCTTCAGAGTATTCCGTTAGGTTACTCAAGATTCCTTATCAGTGTATGCACTGTGTAGGAGGACCTTGTACATAGACCTCATTCCTGCCCCTAAGTGGGTGTTGATGCGGGACCATCTAGATCCGCGCCTGTGGCTGCATCCACATCCGTGTCTAGTGGGTCTGGGACTGTTGATTCGGCTCCCCTGGAGTCTCGAGACCTGCCAACCATATACGGGTGGGGGGGCATCTCTCGGGGTTCCGACGACATCATCCCAAGACAGAAACCTAGGATTTTACCTCTGTAAGTCTTCTCTAACTAATTCACAACGGCCATCCCCAGACCATGTTAAAATACATTCCCTTACCCTTCATGGCATGTACATTCCTTCAAGTTTCCTAGGCTGCTGTGGCGATGTTGGTCGGGGATTTTTGTAGCACTCTTCTCTGGGGCATGCCAATTGTCGTGGAGGTGGTCATCTGGCCTAACCGAACAACGACTCTCCCGATCACTGGCGGGTGTGCCAGTGGTACTGCACCTTAGATTATCGATGTGGGGTTAGATGATGAGGATCAACCAGACGATTCATGCCCCACAAAGCCCGATTCGATGCTAGATGTGGTCTCGACCAAGGAGTTCCTGGGGGCATTCCCTACATATGAGCCTGCTAGTCGCACTGGCTGGGCCGAGATGACTTCTGACGATGAGGACAACAAAATAATTTGTCACTGATTGTGGAAGCTGATGACACGCATCATCAACGACACCCCCAAGCGCTATTGTTTGATGATATGGACAGACTTCATTCCTAAATACGTGAACTGTGTGCTGGGAGAGTGGATGCCCGGCATCCTCACATACTCATCCAAGATCTTATGGATGAAAAGATTTGGGAGTGTGACTATGGTCGTGGAATGGGTTGGCAGTGGAGGAAGGCGATAAACGTCAAGAGTCTCCAAAAGGACAAAGAAGAGGTCCAATGGCTATAAAGCCAAGAAGATGAGTCATTGACCTCCATCAATGTGCAATATGAACTAATATTACGATTTAAGGATCTGTAGGAAGAAGTAGAAGAGGGACTCAAGCGAGCTTCTGAGGAGTTGATCGCCATTCGGGATGATGCGGAGCGGGCCCAGATTGTGACCAAAGAATTGCACCCACTCTCTACTGAGGAAGAGCAGAGATGATCAATCAGAAACACCTCCTGGATGCCACCATCTAGAGGGTGGAATAGATTCTGCACTCCGTTGACGAGTTCAATCCGTCCATGGGGGGAATCGACACCTGGGTACTATAATGATTAAAAACGCTTAAATGTACATTTATTATTTGATTGTTTTAATGTCATATAATTCATGTGTTCCATTGTTAACATTGTTTTACTAAATCCTTGTGATGTTCACGGAGCTTCTAGCAACCATTACCTAAGCGCACGTGGGTCATGCCTGATTTGAGAAACAAGGGATGACCACCTTATCAACCCATAAAAATGTAAGAGTGAAAACCAAGCTTCAGGAATCTGGGGTATGGGTGAATGGTACATATTTCAGGGAGGAAATGATAGAGACCCGACTGAAGAATTGTGCTCTTAGAACAACCGAATTACCATTTTACTAGTGTGCTCTTGTGCACAAATGGGGTAATGCCTGGGGTGCTGAAATCGATCCGAACAGATGGGAATGGGAGGTGTGAATCATGATACCTAGGATTATGAACATTGTGGGTTTGGCATCACAATAAAGAATATTTTTTTACCACATTTGAAACACATCAATGTTATTGCATTATCCTAGATTGGGGATAGAAAATGAAGGTCGACCATTGACCATGTTTGAAACACATGACCAATCTCAAAATTTCATCCATTAGTCTTTCAGAACATTGGCCCAAGAAAATAGGTTTCCCATAGGCAGAGGATCCATATTGTTAGGGGGTTCCTCTAGACGTGAAAAAGGATGAGGGTCTGAATGATCGGCATACAATCCGTGGAATGTGGATTGAGGGTTTGTTCAAACAGAATCCATCACTCTTGAAATTACGCCACCATGGTGGAAACAAACTGGATCGACCCATCGTTTTGATCATGGATCATTACTTATTTCACACAAAAGCCTCTCTAGTGAGGGAGTCGTTGCTTCCCAATGCCATCTTGGGGAATCCCAAACTTGTTCAGGGAAAAGTTGCAGTTACACGGTTCCCCACAAGGGGTCAGGCCATGGGGCCGGAAATGGGGAGGAACAGGTCATTATGATTCCTGGGTCTGGACCCTGGGTGAAATACCAGGGTGTCTCTACATATCCCATAAGGATGGGAATCAATCGATATGTAGTTCTAAAATCACAGTTTAGCATCACGCGGGACGATGAGAAGCCTGGTTGCACCTGTGTACATCCTACCAAAACTACTATGACCATTTGAGTCTTGCTCGATATGGGAAACATGAAGTAGTGGTGGGACATTTCTGACATATGAAGGAATATTTAAGGGAAAAGGGATGCTCGATGAATATATTCTCAATGATGCTAACCCATCCATGTAGCGCTCCTAGACGCGCGAAGTGACAAAGCCGAGTATGTCGTAATTCCACTTGAACATGAAGAAGTGGAAACATGTGAATCATGACGCTCGAAATATGGACCATAATGATGGTGGTGTGATTATGGGGGATAACTATTGACCGTGGCGGAAATGCAGCATCCACATTACCTTAGCCTGGAATGGAGACAGACAAATTAGGGTCGACCATTGACCATGTTCGAAACACGGGACCTGTCACAAATGTCGTCCATGATCCTTAGGTACATTGGCCAAAAATGGTAGGAGAGACCATAGGCCTAACATCCATGAAATTCGGGTGTCCTTTGGATTTGGAAGAGGATGGTGATCCAAATAGTGAGTTCACGAATCTTTGTCATGGAATGAGGGGAATGTCCCCATGAAAATTCCACAATTCATGCTCTTTGTCAAACACATCTATATACGACAACAAGATGTATTATACAGAGGGAGTCCAGTACCTTCCCATAGGGAGATCTTAGTTTAGGTTCCTATAACTCTGAACAGAAATGGTAAGAAACGTTGGAGACACATGGTGGGGTAATTCCAAAAAACCGGACGTGAATGGGAACCAGGGGTTCCGACCACCACGTGATCCTTGGAGATGTTTTAGGTCAAGGGACCGAAAAGTAGGGTTGAGATGGGCCTGAGGAAAAGTGCACAGGCGTTCCTATATACCCAATGAGGATGGGGATCAAGCTTCACGTAGTTCTTGAGGTGGCACAGTATGGTACCAGTGCCGGGAAAAAGGGGTGTGCAGGTGTGGCCCTCACACCAAGAGAAGCAGTATTTGATAAATCTTGTTTGTCCTTTAAGGTGAGCGGTTTTTTTGTGAAGCAACAGGCCAAGGTTAGCAGGCCCTGGCCTCTCCACAAGAATCAAGCCGTAGCAAGCGTTGGAAAATGGCATGGCGTGTGACCAATACCAAACATGGTGTTTCCTTGTGTGAGAACATCATGATGCAGTGCCATTTTTTGTCGTGCGTCCATGGCGATAATGTCACAATTTAGGGTCATGTGATCGGACCACACAACATAGTTTAAAGTCATATGGATTGGACTTGCTGGAATGTGAATGATGTGGTACAACGTACTTGACGTGAATGAGTACATAATCCCACACTAGACAACACGAACTTCCGAGAAAGGTGCCTCAGGCCAAGGGGCTTACATAGTGGTAAGAGGGAAAAGGGGGAGAAGAAACGAGCTCCCAACTGAGCTGGACTCGAAAATAAGACATCTGGGGGGTCCTACACATCTCATAAGTATGGGAATCAAGCCACACATAGTTCTTAGATGAGATCTTAGTTTATGGTCTTAGAGCATGGACCATTGATGGAGTGAAAACCCTCTAATTATGTTCATACCTCAACCCGATCCATAAGCCCACATGAGTTAAAATCGGTGTGGGGAACAAGGGAGGAATATTTATTTAGCAATACCTAGAATGCACACCAACAGGAAATCGGTGTGGATCCAAGAATGATGCCACTATCATGGATTTGGTCCTCCAAATGCGTGGATGTGAACTAAAGAATAATACCTAATGTTTTGAAGTCCTATATGTACAGGAAAAGGTTGATAAGTATATGAATCATGAAACTGAAATTTTGGGGATTAATGGGGTTTTCTTGGTGGTGGATTGTAGTTGTTGACCGTGCTCGAAACACATTATCCATATCGTGTTTTCCTGAAACGAGAACAACAAATTAGAATCGACCTCTAACCATATTCGCAATGCGGGATTCGTATCGGCTTGTTGTCTACAACCTTCAAGGACGTCAGTCCGTAATGGTAAGAGGGCCCTTATTCCTAGAATCCATGCCACTTGGGGGCCCCTACGGGTGTGAAAGGTGATGGAATCCCTAATGAAGGGGAACAAAATTCCTGAAAAGCTAGTGGAAACATTTCTGAGCAGAGTCCGACATTCCAGGTACTAAACCAGAGTACCCTTAGGCACACTGGGGAACCGCCAAAGAGGGTCGATGAGGGTGGTCATGAGGGAGAGGCCCATGATGTCGTCGTTTCAATCCCAACGTGAATGAGTACATAATCAAATTCCACGCCATACACTCTACGGACGAACAAGGCTCGGGGCCCGAGAAGGCCAAGGGGCCTGAGGTTGGGCCTCGGTCAGGGAGTCCTGACCAGTTTGTAGTTTAATGTCTTTCATTAATGATGAGGCGGAGGATAAGGTGACTCATCCTAGGATTTGTATGGTGCGGTGAGTAACACGGCGTGTATGAGGACATAATCCCATACCAAACTGCATAATCCCATAAGAGATAACATGGGCCGCAGGATCGAAAAATCCAAGGGGCCTAATTATTGGCATCGTCCTGAGGTAGTTCGTCACTTGGAGATACAATGGGACATAATGAACCACTAGAATTGATGTTTGGGACATCTTGGGGTGGCCCTAATGATCCAGGATAGTTGTTGACCATGTTCGAAACATAGTGTCCCTATAGTGACCTAAAATTGGAGCAAAAATGGAGCGTCGATCACTAACCCTATTCAAAAGGTTGGACTTATACCTGTTTTTTTCTAGAAATCCTTGAGGGCATTAGCCCAAAGTGGTAAAGGGCCCATAAGCATGGAATTACTACCATTTAGGGGGCCTTTCAGATAGGGTAGGTGATGGACTCCCAGTCAAGGAGTGGGTGAAGCATAGCCTTACCCATCTTATGAAATATGTGAATGTCTCCAATGAGCAGGATGTACAAATGGATCGAGGGTTTCTCGACGTGAACTGGGGAAAATGTTCTCACCCCTGCCATATGTATTGAGTCTGGGAGATGATTCTAGCATTTGGGCTGGGCCAACAGATGAAATGTTCAGGCATTCCTACGTATCCAATGAGTATGGGAATCAATCCATACGTAGTTCTTGAAGGTCATGTAGTTTAATGTCATGCGGTGAAGATGTGGGAGGATAGAAGAATGGGATTGGGCACATTATGCGACCATTACAACCCTTGTATGAGTGGGGCTATGGAAGCCTTCACCCCATTGTGAAAACGCCCATTGAGAGAACTACAGCCATGGGGGATAGTCTAAGTGAAAATATTGGGGCTGAGCTCATGATGAGACATTTGAGCATTCCTATGTATCCTATGTGGATGGGAATCAAGCCATACATAGCTGTCAAAACGCAGTTTAACATCATAATGGATGATGCGCAGTTTAAAGTCATGCAGGACTAGATAGATTAAGGTCATGTAGGACTGACGTGTAGTTTAGGGTTATGAGGGACCGTCCAGTTTAAGTTTGTGCATGACCATTTGGCTCATGCAATGTATTGCTTGAGGAACTCGACATTAGTGGGAGGAGTTTTTCTTTCACCATCTGTGGTCACCAAGGAGTATATATAACGACCCATACATTACATACATTGTTAGTACTTAAAAATTAATGTACACTTATAACAACATATATCAAAACCATAAAGAGACCGTATAGGTATAGTGTCTTTAGAAACTGGGAATCATAAACAAATGTTTCATAAAGCGTCCACACTATCTCCCATTTATTTCATCATATCTATAGTCCCTTTTGGAATATCTTACTTAATAACCTTCTTCCTGACCTGTGGAAAGAAAACATACAAAAGGGTGAGCTCAAAAGCTCAGTAAGGATAAACAAAATAAATATCAATCACATCATATTCATAAGAACATAACATTTTGTAAATCTTACCCTTCAAAAGAGATCAAAATTTCATAACATGGGACAAATCATGGTAGTGATATGTGATCAAAATAATCATAAAATAAAACATGTCTCAATGTGGAATACAAACATAATCATAGAGAATCATTTATTTTTAGTCAAGACTCATTGCCAAGACTATCTTAGTGGACAAAGTCCATTTATGAACCAAGTTCATTCCTCGTTTCAGTCTTGTTTCAGTAAACCGGTTTAACCTGCCATTCCAGCCATGTCTATCTCATGAGATATAAAATCATTACCCAATGCATTGGAGGGAGATATAGGTCCCACCCATCTCATAATGATACCATTCTTATGTGTGCCAAAAAATCATAAACCATACATCATATCATAACCCGTGTAATAAAAATGGGATTTTTAAACATCGTGACATCATAAAACAATTCATATAAGATAAAGGAATTCATAAAAATAATTCCATAACATCATAATCAAATCAATGTAATAAAATGGTTAGAAACATCTCCTTATATTATCTTAGATGGAAAATAAGTTTGATAAAACAATTGAACTCCATTCTTGAGGAAAATATCCTTTCTACTTCAAATACATTTTTCCTTTCTTAACATGTCATAAAAATTTAAACTGAAAGAAGTTGATTAAAAATAAACTTGAAAACTTTTAAAGGAAGATTCTTGGAAATAATGTTTCAAAAATCCATCCACGCCGTCTAAGCTAAAAAAAATCTCCTTGTACTTTTGTCGGAAAAGTCAAAAAGTACCTCATACAAAAAACGACAAAAGATTCCTTTCATATCTTTTACTAAAAACTCACCGAAGGGTAGAATTGGATTTAAAAAATTCTAGGTGGATAGAAATAATATTAAATATTGAGGAAACATGGATGTGGATGATAAAATACACCACAGTAAATTCAAAAGTATAAACAAACTAGGATAAAAATGAGATTGTGATATTTCCCTTACCTTAGGTCTGATTTTCTTCGTAAGTGTCTGAACCTCCTATATAATGATTTAAATAATTTCATTGATTTATTCCATAATCATACTCATTGTTATGATATCATATATGGTCATATTCATACCTTATTATTAGTAATATTTCATTGCTACTTGTTATTCGGGTGTTTATTACTTTTTGTGTTTATGCGTGTTTTGTTGAATAATTTATCATTCTTCTTTTTAGGTTATAGATTCCTCATTTCCAGAATGTTATTAGTGTAATATATATCATATTTATTCTCTAAATTCATTTATGTAATCATTATGCAATGAAAATCATGTAGAACGAGTAACATCACATCGTGGAGACGGTATTCCATACGTATGCACAAGTGATGATATCATTCCCATGATCGTGGAATTGTATTGGAGTGTATGAATACTATTTCAGAATCAATATCACTTTAAAATAATCCTATAGTTTCATTATTTACACCATTATACCCATCCAAGTAAGGTGGTGGTGGAAAATAGATTACACCACGGCGTGGAGACGGTATTCTGTACGTACGCACGCGCGGTGATTTCGTTTTCCGTAGGATGGATAGATTGTAAAATAGGGATGTTTAATACTTATAATAACATATCAGTATATGAGTGATACTGATGTTATAAATTCATAATGAAAAAACTAGAGAAGAAGAAGTGGAAGAAGAAATAAAGTTGAAAGAATTGGTAACGGACATTACCTCTTTTTTGAAGGGTCTCTTTGAGACCTCCTTTTAGGGCACAAAAATTGGTCTTTGAAGAATACCCGGACCTCTAGGATTTTTCTAGGTAAGTGAAGAGGAGAAATTGACAGGGGTTGGCCAAGCTTGAAGTCTCAAAGTGGTGTGAGGAAGAGAGGGAGGAGGTGCCCTTTTATAAGGGAGGAGAGGGGCGCCTTTGGAAAAACTAAAAATATTATTTTATTATAAAGTCATATTCTGTTTTAAATAGCTCCAAATTGATTTATTTAGAAGATAAGGTGGGGATGGGTTGAAATAATATCATCCAATAGAATTTGGAAATGTTTTGTTTACTATTTTAACCTTATCATTTAGATTTCACTTTAAGTAAGATAATTTTACTTTTACCGTGTCATTTTGTGTTTTTAAACTATAAGGTTAATAAACATACTATAACAAGACAAACTAAATACAAGTTGTTTATTATTAATATATATAACCTTATCTATGTCATTTGAACGATCCTTAGATATTTATGAATAAAATAACAATTAATAATATAATATTTGTTTTAAAAACTATTTTATGTCAATTTTGAAACTATATAGTAATTGATTTTTGTGTAAATCATAAAAAAATTATTAGTTCGAAAAAAGTTTATTAAATAAATCCTAACATGTAATATTAACCGATAAAATTATTTTAATTCATAAAATGTCTCAAATTACATTTATTTGGGTATTTATAACATCAATTATGTCAATATTTCATTAATAAGATAATTACTGCATCATCTTTGTGTCATAAATAAAATAAATTATTTAATTTCTAAAAAATACAAATAAAATACCATTATTTAGGAAATCATTTTAGCTTCCTAAGGAATATTTATAGTCGAATTTATCTTATGTATAATCCTATATTTAAAATTATTTACTTATTACACTCTAATTTTAACTATTTTAACCCTTCTTAAAAAAAATTATTAATAAATGTCCTAATCTAATCCAAGTGGGCCTAAATGGTCATATTTTATTTCTAAGGTTGTTTTTGATCGAATTACACTTATAAAATAGAATTAGGACATGTTTTAGAGTAATATTAATATCATTTTACCCTTAATTACCCTATTTACTTTTAACCGTGGTAAATAAAAGTAAAAAGATACTATTCACCAAAAATTATTTTCATCTCATTGAACCACATTTTACTTACTGACATCAACTGTGTCTCTCGGATTTTTTAAATTCCACTCACAAAAGTGGTAAAATTATGTTTTATATAAATTTACAAATTCTCCTAGGAGGTGGGTAAAAGACGGTGAAAAGTACAATAAACTTTTTATATATATAAAATTATTGTATAATTACTCCAATGAATTACATTGAACTTATATAGGTATTATGTATCAATTTTGAAATAAAATAAATTTAAATAAAATAAATAATCATGTAAATAAAAAGTTGGTTTCTAAATAATAACCTAGTGTTTTCACTATTCATCATAAATTGAAAGTTTCCAAAAAAATACCAAAATTTCACCCTAGGATAATTTCGATATTCCAAATCCAAAAATGAAGTCCATTTTGAAAAATAAAATTTACAAAATTTCATACAGTGGTTATTACTATTCATAGCGGCTAGTATTAATAATATTTTAATAGCATATCGTTGTTTAGTGAAACTCGGTATTGCGTACGACGCAAGCTATCATGGAAGGTCACGATTGCGTGTAAAGAAATCCATGATAGTGTTGTGTGTAGTGAAAGATACCTTTGATGATTTATATAAAATAAAAACAAAATATTTCTTATAAAAGTATCGGGTGTTACATTCTACCCCCCTTAAAATGAATTTCGCCCTCGAAATTCATCACTTGTTACAAACAGATGAGGATACCTCTCCCTCGTCATCTCCTCAAGCTCCCATGTAGCTTTTTCTAATTGGTGGTTCCTCCATAAAACATTCACCAAGCGAGTGGTCTTGTTCCGTAGGACTTTGTCACTACGATCGAGAATCTCTATCGCCTGTTCTTCATAAGAAAGATCTTGTTCCAGCGGAACAACTTCTGAGCTGAGTACATGTGAAGGTCAGGTATGTACTTTCTCAGGAGAGATACATGGAACACATCGTGAACTTGAGAGAGATTCAGTGGAAGCTCCAATCGGTATGCTACCTTCCAAACACGATCCAGTATTTCGAAAGGACTGATATAGCTAGGGCTCAGCTTTCCCTTCTTTCCAAATCTCATTACTCTCTTCGAATGAGATATTCGTAAGAACACTTTATCACCAACTTCAATCACTATGTCTTTTCTTCGGTTTTCGGCATAACATTTTTGTCGACTCTGAGATTCTCTTTTGTGTTGTTGAATAGATCGGACCTTTTCTGCCATCTCATCAACAAGATCAGGTCCTAATAGCTTTCTTTCCCCAACTTCATCCCAGAAATTTAGAGTCCTGCATTTCTTTCCATAGAGAGATTCATAAGGAGCCATCTGAATACTGGAGTGAAAGCTATTATTATAATAAAATTACACCAAAGGTAGGTGTTGATCCCAACCACCTTTGAAATCCATAGAGCAAGCGCTCAACATATCTTCTAGAGTTTGAATAGTCCTCTCAGACTGACCGTATGTCTGAGGATGATAAGCAGTGCTGAAACTCAACTCTGTATCGAGAGAATGCTAAAAAATTCTCCAGAACATTGAGGTAAACCTCGGATCCCAATCAGATATAATAGAAAGTGGTACTCCATGAAATCTTACCACTTCCTTTACATATATCCTGGAAAGACGATCTAGAGAGAAATCCTATCTAATAGTAATGAAGTGTGAAGACTTTGTAAGACGATCAACTATGACCCAGATAGCATTATTGCCTTTGGATGTTTTATGAAGTCTTGTGACAAAGTCCATAGTGATGTTTTCCCATTTCCATTCGAGTATGGGTAATGTTTGAAACATCCACTTAGACTTCGGTCTCTTAGCTTTAATTTGCTGACAAACCAAGCATCGAGAGACATATTCAGCAACATCTCTTTTCCTGCCATCCCACCAGAAGTACTCTTTCAGGTCCCTATACATCTTCATGCTTCCAGGATGAATAGACAATGAAGAACTATGAGCCTCATCCAGCAGCTCCATCTTTAATTCGAGGATGGGAGGAACACAAACCTGATTCCTGAACTTTATTATCCCATCACAATCAAGGTTGAATTCAGGAACATTTCTCACCTTCTATTGTAACTCTACATCTTCTTTCTATGCCTCTTTAATCTTAACATGTATAGATGATTGAACATTAATTTGAGAAAGATATGATTTTTCCCCTTTCATTATATTTCCAAGATCCATCCTTTGTAAATCCATAAATATTGGATCTTTTGTGATCCTCGTCATAAGTAAACTGGCATGGTCTTGTCGACTTAATGCATCTGCCACCTTGTTTTCTTTCCTAGGGTGGTAATGAATTGTGCAGTCGTAATCCATAATCAGCTCCAACCATCTTCTTTGGCACATATTCAGCTCCATTTTTGTGAAAATATAATTTAAACTTTTATGATCAGTATAAATGTCACGCCTTTCTCCGTAAAGATAATGCCTCCAAATCATTAATGCAAAGATTACCGCAGCTAACTCCAAATCAATAGTTGGGTAATTTTTCTATTGAATTTTCAACTGTCATGAGGCATAATCTATCACCATATCATTTTTCATAAGAAAACACCCCAATCCCTTCTTGGATGCATCACTGTAGATCACAAACCTTTCTCCACTACAAGGCAGTGTGAGCACAAGTGCACTGGATAACATTCTTTTCAACTCCTTGAAATTATCTTCACATTCCTCCGTCCAAACAAACATAACTCTTTTCCGAGTCAACCTGGTGAGTGGATTAGATAATCGTGAAAAATCGTTCACAAAACATCGATAATAACCAGCCAAACCAAGAAAACTTCAGAACACAGTTACTGTTGTTGGTCTCGACCATCATTCGATATCCTCTGTTTTTGCAATATCCACATATATCCCCTCTTTTGAGATTATGTGACCAAAAGATGAAACTTTTTGAAGCCAAAATTCACACATGGTAAATTTGGCTTAAAGCTTTTCCTTTCTTAGGGTCTTCAATATAATTCTCATTTGATCTTAATGTTCTTCCTTTGTATTTGAATATAACAGAATATCATCTATAAAGAGTACCACAAACTGATCAATATAGTTTCTAAAGACTCTATTCATCAGATCCATGAAGATAGGAGGGGTATTATCAAGGCTAAATGGCATCGCTATAAATTCATAGAGTCCATACCTTTTATGGAAAGCTGTCTTTGGTATATCCTCCCTTTTGACCCTTAATTGATGATACCCTGAATGAAGATCAATCTTGGAAATGTATTGATCTCCGCGTAGTTGGTCAAATAAGTCATTAATGCGCTGGAGAGGATATTTTTTCATGATAGTGATCTTGTTAAGATCATGATAATCAATGCCGAGTCTCATTGATCCATCTTTCTTCTTAACAAACAGAACAGGTGCTCCCCAAGGTGACACACTAGGGAGTATGAACCCCTTTTCAAGATTCTCTTGGAGTTGCTTCTCTAATTCCTGGAACTCAATTGGGGACATTCTGTAAGGTGTCTTTGAAATAGGTAAAGCACTCGGTATGAGTTCTATTGAAAACGCAACTTCATGATTTGGTAGAGGACCCGAAAATTCCTCTAGAAAGACATCATCAAACTCCCGTACAATGGGAATATTCTTAATCATGAGTTTCTCACCAACCATTTGAGATAAATAACCATCATTTAGTGTAATCAAGACCCATAAGATGGGAGAAATTTCCACTGGAAGGTTATGTTCATCCTATCATCAATAGACAATCAGTGATTGATCTGGAATATGAAATGTGACTTCCATTCTTTGTAAATTGATATGAGCTCCATATAGAGAAATCCAATCCATGCCAATAATCACATCAAATTACACTATAGGTAGGATCACAAGATTTGCAGGAAGCACTTTCCCACAAACTTCAATCGGAGAATAATTATAAACTTTTGATGTGACTGTTGTGCCATTAGGGGTTGTCACAGCTAACTCAACATTTAATTGTTGAGGTAATATAGTGATACCCTTAGAAAATTCTTCAGAAATAAAGGAGTGGTTGGATCTAGAATTAAATAAAACATTTTCTACTTTAGAGTGGATGGTAAGTGTACCTTTCACCACATCGTTATTGTACTCCACATCACTGATAGAAATTGCATGTGACTTTCCATTATATTTAGCCTTAAGAGTTTTTTGACGTCGATCATCATAAAAAACCCTTGGGTTAGGGCATTGATTGGAATAATTCCCCATTTCCTTGAACTTGTAAAATTGAATTGTAGGAGGTGCACTCTGTGTAGCCTTTTTATTGTTCGAATCACTAGGCATCTTATTCCCATCATTACGGCATTCAAATGCCCGATGGCCTTCCTTTACACATTTGAAACATTTACTTGTACCTTTAAAACAACTCCCTCTATGATTCTTTCCACTCTTTGAGTATAAGGTAAAACTCATCTTCTTTTCAGTGTGCTCTTTATATTTTCCTTTGAATTCAATTTTCCTCTTCTTATCAAACCCATATGATTGATGGGTTACTCCAATCTCCATCTAAATTTTGAGAGCACATCAAACATTTTCCTCGTAGCTATTGATGTCCCTTATGGATAACGCCCTTCGAAGACTTGGTTTTAAGCCACTAAAGAATCAATCGATCTTACTCTCAGGTTGGACAATAATACCAGAAGCGTACCTTGCAAGTCTTGTAAAATATTCATCATAGGTACCAACAGATTCATAATCCTTTTTCTTTAGTTCAATAAACTCCTTCTCCATCATTGTTTTGAGAATATGAGGGAAGTACTTATTGAAAAATAAGTTCCTGAACTCATCCCAATCCATGGAATCAATTTCATCTCTTGGCCTCGTACTCTTGATATGATTCCACCATTTATCAGCATCACCTTCCAAACGATACACTACTAAGATGACTTTATCATGTTCAGAACATTAAAGAACTGAAAATATTGTTTCAGTATTACTAATCCATTGTTCAGCAACTAATGGATCAGTAGACCCGCTGAATGAAGGTGGACGCTGTCTCATGAAGGATTTAACAGAATATTGCTCCTTCCTTTGCTCGTTTGGAATTCCTGCATGATTCATAGCTTGAGAAAGTTGTGTGAGCATGGCTACATGATTTTTTATTCCAGCTCAAATAACGTTTGGTTGCTCAGGGGGAAAATCATTGCATTTCCCTTCACATTCTGCATTAACACGGTTCCTTCTAGTTCCTGCCATTGAATAAACCAAGAATAATAGTGTGAGCAACATTAATTATAATAGGAAAACCACATAATCTAGAATAAAATTTCACACTTAAGGTCTTATCATAGGTTATTCATGGACATTTCTAAAACACTAAGATTGTGTTCTATTATTAGACTTATCCTTCGGATTCTTACTAAGGCTTTCACATCCTAGTTTCCAATGGATGACTATACCTTTCCTCTGATACCAACTATTACGACCCATACATTACATACAATGTTAGTACGTCAAAATTGAAGTACACTTATTACAACATATAACAAAACCATGAATAGACCGTATAGGTATAGTGTATTTAGAAACTGGGAAACATTAATAACCTTCTTCCTGACATGGGGAAAGAAAAATGACAAAAGGGTGAGCTCAAATGCTCAGTAAGGGTAAACAAAAGAAATTTCAATTACATCATATTCATAAGAACAAAACATTTTTGAAATCATACCCTGAAAAAGAGATCAAAATTTCATAACATGAGATAAATCATGGTAGTGAAATGTAATCAAAATAATCATAACTTAAAACATGAAGATTTGTGGAATATACACATAATCATAGAAAATTATTTCTTATTAGTCAAGACTCATTGTCAAGACAATCTTAGTGGACAAAGTCCATTTATGAACTGAGTTCACCCCTCGTTTCAGTCCTGTTACACTGAACCGGTTTAACAAGCCGTTCCATCCATGTCTATCAAAGGAGAAATAAAATCTTTACCCAATGCATTGGAGGGAAATATAGGTCCCACCCATTTCATAATGATACAATTCTTATGTGTGCCACAAAATCATAAACCATACATCATAGCATAACCCATGTAATAAAACTAGGATTCTTAAACATCGTGACAGCATAAAACAATTGATATAAGATAAAGGAATTAATAAAAATAATTCTGTCACAACATAATCAAATCAATGTAGTAAAATGGATAGAAACAAATCCCTATATTATCTTAGATGGAAAATAATTTTGATAAAACAATTGAACTACATTCTTGAGGAAAATATCCTTTCTACTTCAAAAACATTTTTCCTTTATTAAACTATCATACAATTTTAAACTAAAAGAAGTTGATTAAAAATAAACTTGAAAACTTGCAAAGGAAGCTTCATGGAAGTAATGTTTTAAAATTCCATCCATGACATATAAGTTAAAAAACATTCTTCTCGTACTTTTGTCGGAAAAGTCAAAAAGTACCACGTACGAAAAATGACAAAAGATTCCTTTCATATCTTTTAGTAAATACTCACCGAAGGATAAAATTGGATTTAAAAAATTGTAGCTGGTGGAAATAATATTACATATTGAGGAAACAAGGTTGTGGATGATAAAATACACCCCAGAAAATTCCAAAGTATAAAAAATCTCGGATAAAAATGAGATTGTGATATTTCCCTTACCTTAGGTCCGATTTTATTCGTAAGTGTCCGAACCTCCTGTAAAATGATTTAAATAATGAAATTGACTTATTCCAGAATCATACTCATTGTTATTATATCATATATGGTTATATTCTTAGCTTATTATTAGTAATATTTCATTTCTACTTGTTATTCAGGTGTTTATTACTTTTTTTTCTTACGCGTGTTTTGTCGAATACATTTGTATTCTTCTTTTTATGTTATAGATACATCATTTCCAGAATGTTATTAGTGTAATATATATCATATTTATTCACTCAATTCATTTATGTAATAATTATGCATTTAAAATCATGTAGAACGAGTCGCATCACAACGTGGAGACGGTATTTCGTACGTACGCACAATCGATGATATCGTTCCCATGATTGTGGAATTGTATTGGAGTGTGTGTATACTATTTTAGAATCAATATCACTTTAAAATAATCATATATATTCATTATTTACACCATTATACCCATCCAAGTAAGGTGGTGGTGGAAAATAGATTACACCACGACGTGGAGACGGTATTCCGTACGTACGCATGCGTGGTGATTTCATTTTCCGTAGAATGGATTGATGGTGAAATTGGGTTGTTTCATACTTATAATAACATATCAGTATATTATTGATACTGATTTTATTAATGCATAATGAAAAAACTAAATAATTATAAGTGGAAAGAGAAATAATGTTGAAATAATCGGTAACGGACATTACCACTTCTTTGAAGCGCCTCTTTGAGACATCCTTTTAGGGAACACAAATTGGACTTTGAAGAAGACCAGTACCTCTAGTATGTTTCTAGGGAAGTGGAGAGGAGAAATTGGCAGGGTCTGGCCAAGCTAGAAGTCTCAAAGTGGTGTGAGTAAGAGAGGGAGGAGGTGCCCTTTTATAAGGGAGGAGAGGGGCACCTTTAGAAAAACTAAAAATATTATTTTATTATAAAGCCATATTCAGTTTTAAATAGCTCCAAATTGATTTATTTCAAAGATAAGGTGTTGATGGGTCGAAATACTCTAATCCAATAGAATTTGGAAAAGTTTATTTTACTAATTTAACATTATCATTTAGATTTAACTTTAAGTTAGATAATTTTACTTTTACCGTGTCTTTTGGTGTTCTTAAACTAAAAGGTTAATAAACTTACTATAACCAGCCAAAAGAACCCCAAGTTGCTTATTATTAATATATATATCCTTATTTAAGTAATTTGGCAGAGCCTTAGATTTTTAGGAATAAAATAACAATTAATAATATAATATTTGTTTTAAAAACTATTTTATGTCAATTTTGACACTATTTAGTAATTGATTTTTGGGAAAATCATAGAAGAACGATTAGTTCGAAAAATGTTAATTAAATCAGTACTAACATGTCATATTAATCTATAAAATTATTGGAATTCATAAAAAGTCTCAAATTACAATTATTTGGGTATTTATAATATCAATTATGTCAATATTTCATTAATAAGATAATTACTGCATCAAAATTGTGTCAAAAATAAATTAAATTATATAATGTCTAAAAATTAAAAATAAAATACCATTATGTATGAAATAGTTTTATCTTCCTAATGAATATTTATAGTCCAATTTAACTTATGTATAATCCTATATTAAAAATTATTTACTTATTAAACATTGATTTTAACTATTTTAACACTTCTTTAAAAAAATTAATAATAAATGTCCTAATCTAATCCAAGTGGGCCTAAATGGTCATATATTATTCCTATGTTTTTTTTGGTCGAATTACACTTATCCAATAGTATTAGGACATGTTTTAGGGTAATAATAATATCATTTTTACCCTTAATTACCCTATTTACTTTTAACCGTGATAAATAAAATTAAAAAGATACTATTCAGCAAAAATTATTTTTATCTCATTGAACCACATTTTACTTACTGCCATCAACCGTGTCTCTCAAATTTTCGAAATTTCACTCACAGAAGCAGTAAAATTATGTTTTATGTAAATTTTCAAATTTTCATAGGAGGTGGGTAAAAGACGGTGAAAAGTTCAATAAAATTTTTATATATCTAAAATTATTATAAAATTAATCCAATGAATTACATTGAACTTATATAGGAATTATGTATCAATTTTTACCTCAAATAAATTTAAATAAAATAAATAATTATTTAAATAAAAAAGTTGGTTTTTAAATAGTAACCTAGTGTTTTCACTATTCAACAAAAATTGAAGGTTTCTAGAAAAATACCAAAATTTCACCCTATGCTAATTTCGATATTCTGAATCCAAAAATGAAGTCCATTTTGAAAAATAAAATTTACAAAATTTCAAAAAGTTGTTATTACTATTCATAACAGCTAGTTTTAATAATATTTTAATAGCATATCATTGTTTAGTGAAACTCGGTATTGTGTACGACACAAGCTATCAATGAATGTTGCGGTTGCATGTAAAGTAAGCCAAGCTAGTGTTGTGTGTAGTTAAATACTCATTTGATGATTTATATAAAATAAAAACAAAATATTTCTTATAAAAGTCTTAGGTGTTACAGTATGCTCCACTGGGGTAAACCCAATGGACTATATAATGTCCTTCCCATTTGGGCTCCAACGTTGGTGGTTTTTGGCAGGGATCATTGGCGCTCGGAGGGCCAATACCAGGTCACCTTGAAGAAAAGAGTGGAGCCGAACCTTTTCATAGAAGGTTCTAGCCATCTTATTCTCATGCCTTTCTAGATTATGTAGGGCACATAGCCAATTCTCGTCATGTGCTTCCAATTCAGCTAGATAGATTTCGACCAACTTATCTGGCGCCCTCTGGTCATAGGCCACAATGCGTAATGAAGGCAGGTGGACCTCGATGGCCAGGATGGCATGAGCCCCGTACACCAGGGATTATGGAGTCACCTTGGTGTAATTGCGAGTCCTCGTCCTATAAGACCATTGGGCGTTGGGGAGCTTGTCCATACAACTCTTCTGGTTCTGGCCAACCATTTTCTCTAAAATGATAGAAAGGGTTTTGTTGAACGCCTCAATCTGTCAATTTTCATGCGCGTGATAGTGGGAGGCATGGTTTGAATGGATATTGTACATGGCGTAAAATTTCTCCAGCTCGACTGCTCGGAGTATGTTGTTGTTATCGATGAGGAAAGCGTGAGGGACTCCAAACACGTGGATGATGTTGGAGCTCACTAAGTCGACGATGGAACGGTCCATGACTTCCTTGAGTTGAATTGCCTCATCAAGAAAATCTAGGTCCACGAACTAGCCTGTGGAGGTTGTATGGGTATCTAGAAAGTCTGCCAATGACTACCCCTTGATAGCCTTCTGAGGCACGATCCTGATGTCGAACTGCTGGAGGATTACCGCCCACCATGCAAGACGGACAATCAAAATGGGGAGATTTAGAATTTACTTCAGCGGGTCTACTCGAGAGACTAGCTATACCTCATGGTGCTACAGGTAATATCGCAACTTCTGCACTGAAAGTATGAGTTCAAGGTAGCTCTTCTTGATGGGGGAGTATCTGGTCTCTGTATCAAGAAGCATGTGGCTGAGGTAGTAGAGACTCTTCTCAATCCCCTCGTTGTTCTTCTGGGTGAGAAGGGAATCGAGAGATCTATCTAGGGTAGTCACATACATGATTAGTGGTTTACCAGAGACGGGTGGCATCATGACCGAAGGCTGGAGCAAGAACTGCTTGATTTCCTAGAATGTTGTCTGTAACTCCTTGTCCCATTCGTAGGAAGAGCCTTTCTTCATTATCCGAGAAAATGGATTACACTTTCCAGCCAGATTCGCAATGAATCGTCTTATTTAGACTAAGATTCCTGGAAAACCTTGAATCTCTTGGATATTTCTCAGGTGAGGTAGCTGATTGATTTCCTTGATCTTATCTTGGTCGATCTCGATGACTCGGTACCTGACAATAAAGCTAGGAAACTTCCCGGACGTGACCCCAAAGGCACATTTCAACAGGTTCATCTTCAAGTGTTGGGAATAGTGGAATCCGAACACATTCTCAAGGTCTTTGATGTGGTCCTGGCGCTGGCGAGATTTGATCACTATATCGTTCACATAGAATTCCACCATTGTCACTAGGATTGGCTTTAATATATGATGCATGACCTGTTGATAGGTGGCACCTGCATTCATTAGACCCAAGGGAATAACCTGGTAACAAAAATTACCATGGGGAACCCTGAAATCTATGGAATCTTCATCCTCAGGGGCCATCCAGATGTGATTATATCCAGATTAACCATCCATGAAGAAGAGGGCTTGGAACCCGGACATAGCTTCGATCAACAATTCTATCATCGGATGGGGAAAATCATCCTTCGGACAGTGACAGATGAGATCACAAAAGTCAATATAGACTCTGATATGTCTATTCTTCTTTCTTACAGGAATAATGTTGGCTATCCACGTGAGGTACTAGACCACCTTGATGATGTTGGCTCTAATGAGCTTGTTAGCTTTGGCCTCAACCATGGCACTGTGAGAAGGGTTCATCTTCCTAGGAGGCTTCTTGAACCTACGATGGTTTTTCGAGAGACTGAGGTGGTGGATGGATGCCTGAGGATCTAGCCCTGGCATCTCATCGTAACTCTAGGAAAATACGTCGTGGTGTTGTTTAAGGAAGTCCATGTACCGCTGCTGGTCCTCATGGGACATGACGACACTGATCAATGTGGGTCTAGGATCTGCCTCGCTTCCAAGGTTCACTTGTACTAGTTCATCGACAGTGGAATATTTTCATTCTTCAAAGGCAGGGGAGCATCCTTAAGATCCTCTTCTTAACTTGCAGAGGAGGTATTACCAATGGGAGGAGCTTCCCCTAGGTTGGAGGAACCCGACGGGATGCTACTACTACCCTAAACAGTAGTGGAAAAAGCATCAGGAGATTCACGTGCCACTGAGACCATAGCGATGAAGGCAGTCAATCCAATCCCATATGGACTTCAGCCCAAGGGGCCATGCTTGATGATATCAAAGAAATTGTGGCGTGTCAGATTGAGCCAGTTAATCTCATCCCAAAAAAATAGACATGTTTGATGTACTGTCGTTTCCATGGGGTGGATGTCCCGATATAGTACGGGGGTAGGAGGTTCCAGGATCACCTAAGCCTGGTTTGTGTAGGAGTACGATGTGATTTTCCACTGACGCTTGGACGTGAGAATATTACTTCCTCTTATACCAGAGACAGACATTCATTTCCCAATGTCGGGGGGTCGTGGCCTCTAATCGATGGGTTGGGAAGATGTAGGCGTCATCCAGACCTACCCAATGGTCACTTGCGACCAGGGCGGGCTCAACCACACTTGCCAGAATTTTCTTATCCTTACTCTTGTAATAGTCAACATCCAAATAACAAGCTACACAAGAGGCAAAAGGAGATGCATCACTATGAAGTACACATACTCGACCATTAAGGGTGTACTTTAGGAATTGGTGATATGATGAGGGGATAGCCACATGCCAGTGGATCCATGGTCTTCCCATCAATGCATTGTACACAGTGTTCTGGGAGACGACCATAAATTCAGTGCTGGAAACTAGGACACTGAACAAGGACTTCAAAAGGATCTTGCTGAATGGGGTCTACACATTCTTTTCATATCCCTAGATCCTTAAATAGAACAGAGTCCGGTCATCCTCGGATAACCCCAGCTTCCACAACGTCCGCATCGGGATAAGGTTGATCTTTGAGCTGGTGTCAACGAGACAGTGGGGAACATCAACACTGTTGAATTGGCCAATGATGTATAGAGGGCGGATGTGACAATGTATGGGACATCATTCATCCTCTCCAGGAATCAAAATGATGGCTTGGCATTCAGCATCTTCAACTGCTTCAACGCGAAAGGCTACTGCAGCTACTACCTCCGTCTCAAACTAGAGGGGGATCCATAAATCCTTAGCAAGGGCCTCACGCATATCTGAAAACACGTAGAGGGATTCCAGGAAGGAAAGCCTTGCTAGAATGATTTAAAGGTGCTTTATAACATCATACTCTTGTGCTTGGCGCGAACTTATGCTTACATGAGGCCGCTCTGCGATTGGAGGCATGGCGGACTGTGTTGGATGGACCGGCTCCTGGCTTGTGCTGGGCACGTTCCGCTGTTCACTAGTCGATGCCTGAATAGTAGCTGCCGGATGAGGTCTGGATGACCGAGGTTGGATCGTTGTGGGGTGAATATGGTCACGGTACGGCCGAGGTTGCTCTGCCTGATCCAGTAGCACAAACGATGGCAGAGGCTTTCCGGATGACACCGGATGAAGAGGATGCAAGGGCCTAGATCTACCCTGGGCCTGCTGTCTGGTCTCAGTGGAATGCACGGAATGGTTGGGGGTGCTGACTGGCATACCCTGATGACCCATATTGTCGCAGCTCGGGTTATGTTCACGTCAGCTGGGGATGTTGGGGTGGTTCTCCTGGAGTTCCCCCTCGTCGGGAGTCATACAGGGGTTTACCAACTCAACGATGTTAACTGATGCGTACCCTTGAGTTCCACTTGACGAATCATCCACCATTGGGCGGATTCTGGGAGGGATCCCCATCTCAGGGGGAATTAAGTTTCCGAGAGTGCGGGACAACGACAGTATTGTAGGGGCGCGTTGATTTTTCTTTCACCGCCGATGCTTCCTCTTCTTGGAAGAGGTCGACTGAGATGATGATATAGAGGTGGTGGTCACTGCTTCTGAGGGCTCCGACTAAATCAGGAAGGCCCGAATGATTCCATGGGTGTGAGAAACCATTTTTAGAGCCATCCAGTCATTGTACATCTAGGATCCATAGCTGGAAACCTTCTGCCACTCACATTCGCCATCACTAATTATATCTAACCTCACCAAGACACTCTCCACTTGGGCTAAGGCCAGCCCCAGCCAGAATATGTTGTTATCGACCTGTTCTTGGAGCATGTCCTTAATAACAAAGCACTTCTTGAGGGTGTTCCCCATAATATGATGATAGGGGTAGTAGTTGGAGAGATCGGTGAGATTCGCCACTGTCGACCTTCTGCACTCAGACAAGCATACAATCCCCTGCTCTAGGGTGCTATAGAAGTAACTGGGGACCTGATTCTCATTGAATGAGTATGTATGCTGTATTCTTTCCGGATAGAGAGCCCTTGGATCATGGACTGTATATGGAGCCGGAGGGGTTTGCCGAGTAGGTGGACCTTGATTATCTCTCCAGGGCGGTGGCGGCGAATTACGCGAGAGCACTTGACGATTCTAAGGACGTTGTAGAGGTAGTGGATATGCCTGCGGTGGAGGGCCTCCGCGAGGCTATAGGGTCGGTGCTACCGGTTGCAATTCTAGCTACCTAGGGGCTTCTTCTTGGGCCACTATGGAGAGATCGGCTCTGGCAGCCCAACTTGCTGGGATCACAGGGGGCAGAGGACATGCCGGACTAGCTTGATTCAGAGATTCTTCGAAGTGCGGGCCCTTATATGAGATGTATCAGAACCCTCTGGGATCATTCTGAGTGATCAGTGAAGGAACCAGTTCTATTTTGACATTCCCTACACACATCGTCAGTAATTGATCGTAATTCAGTGTAATGTCGAGGGAGTACGTGAGCCCCTTCCACCTGGCGATAATGTTCATAACTCTCTCATCACGCGTTTGTTTTCACTTGAAGTGGTCTACGATGCTGGTCTTCCGGGTGGTAGAGCTGAACTAGTAGAGGAAATGCCTGTGAAGGTCCTCCCATCTGGTCACGGATCCGAAGGGGAGCTGGTTGTACTAGACGAATGTCAAGTCCTACAACTTCTGAACGAAACAGCGGAGCTTGGCAGCCTCTTGCTACACTGGAGTCCCCAACATGGGCTCACACCTCGAGTTAAAGTGGTCTAGATTTTGTGGCGGGTCCCCTTCCTAGTTAATGGGGGAGAAGGTGGGATTCCTGAATCCTGGGGGTGCTGGCATGTCATCCACCCAGGCCGGGTATGGCTTGCCTTCTGATGGGATTGCCACCTACCGCGTTTCCAATGCCTCAAGGTGGGTGATGAGTGCCGCCCTTGGATCGTTCAGGCGGGGGTCCCTATTTTGACGTGGATCCCTAATCAAGAGTGTGTTTCCGGGCTCTTCGACTTGGTAGGCGGGTTCAGCAGCTCATGGAGCGACTGATGGAGCGGCCTGCGGGGCATCTGGGAGAACCCAGCTCGGATTCCTCAGATTGTCGTTCCCCTCGAGAGGGTTGGGTGAGAAATATTATGCCCTCTTATTGTGAGTTTCGGCTTCAGCCCAGTCAGTGAGAGCGGTATGATCTGGGTTTCCCGGAGGCATCTCACCTTGGTGTAGTTGTTCCTCCCCCGGCCTAGGGTCACTATATTCGGGTCGTTACTCGATAGAGTGTTTATCCAGGAATTTCTCCACAAACCTCTTCTGCTGAACAAGATAATGGCACAACGCGGCCTTCGCAGGGTCCTCCTCCATCTTCTGTATTGAGGCAGGCCGGTTGGAGTGCTTGACAGCTCTGACAGGCTCTTTTACCTAACTAGAATTTCGGCCGAGTACCAATGCCTCGATGGGTGCAGGGTGACCTAGGAGGTTCCTTTATTGATGAGTAATCCTCTGCGATGGGTCCAACAGTTGTGGAACACCCTCAGGGGGTACGTCTCCATCAAGAAAATTCAGGTTGTCCTCCTTGTCCATGACGTCTTCCATGTGAACCGTGACACTTCCCAGGGGCATGTCCTCAATATCACATAGTGAGTCGGGCTTCCTTCAGATAGGGATGAAGAGGAGGGAAGAATACTTCCCTTATCCACAGACTTTCATGTGGGGGTAGCCTCCCTGATTATTTTGCGGAGTAACTTAATAATATGAACACATTGCTGCTAGAGGGCATCATGACGGCCTAGTGACTTGGGGCGCTGGGCCATAGGGAGTGCGGCCAGATTGACTAGATGGAACTGCTCACTGATGTCTTCAAAATGCACTTGGATCCTTGGATATACCACGCACTTATGACGGAGACTTAAATGTGTCACCTAGATGGTGTAGTGGAAACACTGAACTTCCTCTATGGTGAGGCACTCAGGTATGCAGAAATATCACACTACTGCGGTCCAACACTTCTTGGTTATGTAGTCCATGAAAAAGATGCTCCAAAATATCATCGACTCAAATTCAGGGTCTGGACCTTGATTTCCGCACTCACCAACTGGTGGTGGATGAGGAACTAGCAGCGGTACTGTGGCAGACTGCTGGGATGGCATGTTGGGCAGTGGGGAATACAGCGAACGAGCAGACTAGCCACCGATTCTCGGGTTATCCTCCAATGAGTGTAGTGACATGGCTTCTACATTGTGATAGAATGGGCTAACGACCACCATTCCTAGCTCAGGGGCCAGGGCTGCTGGTTGTGGGTCGCGCTGCTGTTCGCCCACCATTGGTCCCCAGAATAGCTCTCTGTGATCCCTTTTGGAGGTAGAAAATTCTTTCGGTGAAGATGGTGGGGAATGCACGACTGTAACCTACGGGGTCGCATGATTTTCATCCTCTTATATAAAAAAATAGAGGGATTTGGGAATCCTGTGGACCTCGCATTTTGGGAGTATCAGGCTGATGCGCCTCGTCCATGCCCCGTCCCGGTACTCGGATGAGCGAGGGGAGGATTTTTTAGCTCAGTCACACTCTAATTTAGAGTCTGTGAAGTGGAACGGTTTGATCGCAGTTCGAGCCTTCCCATTATTCTTCTTGTGGTGGCGACAACCCTCCATCATACCCCTGGGTGGCTCTTCGGGATAGGGCAGATTACTGACATGTGGTCCTTCGGCCGCACTAGTGCCAGGGCGAAGAGGGTTTCCCCTTGAGATATCCGGGGCTCGAGGAGCACCAGGACAAATGTCGAATGGGAAATGGGGATGACCTCCATGAACATCACCTAAGCCAGCCATACCACCGTCGGAACCAGCAGGAGCATGGGGAGGACCTATATGCTCGGTGCGGGTGGATTGAGGCTGACCTTCACCCCTCTGGTAGCCGGGGTGGAGAGGACCTTCTCTAGCTATGGAGTGGACATAGGGAGGATCTGCATCTTAGAGAGAGACCATATGAGTAACGTCTCTATGTCGACAGTTGGGGGCAGGTGGAAGCGCTCCAAACCCGGTGTGATGGGCATGGGAGAGGCTTCTGTACTGAACATCACCGTCGCGGGGCATACTGTCATTCAAATTGGGGGTATAATGGGGCAGGCCACCATTCCAACCCTCGAAGCGCGGAAGACCCACAGTCTCTATGGTGGTGGTATAGGGAGGACCTCTGTACGGGGTGGCATCATTGCAGGTTGGTTCATGATGACCCCCGCTTGTTCCTGCAACCAGGAGAATCTACCCAGCCTACCCGTGGGGTGGTTGGGGCCTCCATCCCGGCTGGTCAGTTGAGTGCTCCTACTCAGTGTGTGCAGGAACTTGATGATATGCATCGGAGGTGGCTCGGGCCTAATTAGCCGTCAACATTGATGCCCCTTGGCAGGCATCCTCAGCTCATGCCTAACACTGGCATTGGATCGGGCGAGCCGGTGTTTGTGGTGCATGTGCATAGCATACCTGCTCCTCCGGAAAGGTTGGGTGGATGCACGGATGAAGCTGGGTGGGGTCCCACGATGGGAGCCCTGGGATTGAGACTCTGACCGGGCTGGGCCGGATGTTTCCCACCTCATCAGCGTAAGGTAGGGAGTCGTCAAAGCATTCTGAGGACTGGATCCCGGAACGATTGAATGTTGGAGGGGGGGGGAGCAGTGGCTTCCTGCGTGGCCCTCTTGGGCAGCGTTGACGGCGGGTCCTGGATGCCTCCAGGTCCAACGTGCCATATTCTGGGTTGGTATTATGCCCTCCCCTTATAATGACATTCAATATCGTTAATTACCGTTCGGTGGGTATCTTTCGATGAGGAGATGGGGCATGGGCACCCCACGGTTGTGGACACAAGAGCCATTGCGGAAGAATGGAAGCTACGAGGAGCGGCTATACTGGCGTTGCTCCTGCCCCTACGTAGATGGGAGAGTAGTGATCGTGTTCCTGTGGCAGAAACCTGATTCCTGAGAAGTAGAGAGATGAAATCGTCAGTGCTGAAAGGAAAAAGGGATTCACAACAAATTCCCTAGAGTCGTTCCGTCTTCCTTGACCAGTAAGAGGGATCCATGATGAAAACGTCATAGAACATGATGTCCAATGTTCTACTTCCCCAACTTCTGTTGAGTTTCACACTAGGACCACTATTTTCATTGCGGGACCCAGCACCGAATAGCTGGATCCAGTGACACGTCAATCCATTGATGCCCTGAGTGCAAGTAATATCCATATTGAAGAGAAGACCCTCACATCGTGTTCCCCATTTCTGTTTTTGACACTTTCAACATGGTACATGAATTCGTCTTCTTGAGTATGACAGGCGCGACATTGTTACACCACATTCCCGCTTTCCAAAGGCATGCGACATTCGCTCCTTATTCAGGGACGTAATCTCCTTGATTGAAACGGGATGATGGAATGTCATTTCTTCCTTCTGTGTATTCCTTCTCGGAACTCGTTACCTAGTCCGAGTCTCCCTCATAGATTTAATACGTTATTCGTGAAACTCTTTCTGGCGCCATATCTTCATTGAAACTAGTTAATTACGTTGCTTATGTCAGGACATTCCAAGGGGTCCGAGAAGGGCAGCAACCATCGGTTAATGGAGTAGTCACACTGGGCATCACTGGCATGTCTGGATGATGTGGATTGGTGTGTCTCTCTTATGTCCCTTATTATAGGGATTCTTGAGGGCGCGGAAGCCTGAGGCATCCCACATTGAACACGAGAATCATATCTTATAGGCATGTATCTGAGGTTTTCCTCAACTTCTTGTGCTTAACATAGGTCATGTTTCATGTTTAACATCCAGTGGAGACGGATCGGATTGATCAGAACACCGATTATAGTGGATCAGATGGAGGAACCCCCTGGAGGGAACACTGATGTTTGGGCCAGCAAGTTGGAAGATTCCTGAATCCTGTGGGAGGGACTAAGGTGGCATGATCTCACCGGGATGTGGCGGCCCGGGTAAGAATATGAAAGGACGATGGTTTTGGAAATGAGCCTTGAAGAGACCTCCTATGTATCCACGTGGAAGGGAATCATAATCCGCGTAGTTCATCTAGAAATGTCTTACCGATGAATGAGATTGAAAACGGCTTATCGAGGAATGAGGTTTCAACGGCTTACAGCTGGATGGGGTCGGACCAACGTGAAAGTGTTTGGAAGGATTGGGTGGTGGGATTGAACCTCTTGGCGGCCTCCTACGTACCATGCCTTGATATGGATAAAAGTCTTCATTGTTCGGGATGGGGCGTGTTGGTGAACCGACATGAAGATGGACTGGGGTTCCGATGGGTGTTGGGATTGAACCTCGTGAGCCTTCTTACATACCATGATTTGACACAGATCAATGTCCTCATAGTTCAGGAAGGCAGTGTGGGGTTTACACTCTAGGCTGTGCAGGTTGTTGGTGAACCGAAGTGAAGGGGGTTGGAATGACTAGGTGGTGGTCTTGAACCTCATGGAGGCTTCCTACGTACCATGCCTTGACATGGATCAAAGTCCTCATAGTTTAGGATGGGGTTGGGGCTTACACTCTGAGGCAACCAAAGGTGTTGGTGTTTGGTTCGGTGCTTACTCTACACCCACGTGAGTCCTGCTCAGTGTGAGAAACAAGAGGCAACAGAGATCTGATGATCACGTCACGAATGGTACATCCGTGGGTTGTGGAGTGGGGTTTACGCATGGAGTGGAACAGGGAGAGAAAGATTGGGACTTACCCTCAGATGGAGGCTCGATGGAGACAAAGTACTACAGGAGAGGGACTAGGGACATATGAAAGGAGGAGCCACGTTCCTTATCACGCCCTCTGCTGGGCTTGGCACCGAGGAAGTGAGGAGGAGCAGGTGTGCTGCCTCCTACATGAAAATCTAGGGGCTTACACCGTGGTAGCTGCCCTTCCCCGTTGAAAAACACCACTCCAAGAAGGAGGATATCATCACCTGTGGAGGCTAGGGGGTGTGGAGAATGCCCAAGGCAGGGGAGCCCTAAGTACGAGGCACGATGCCATGTCATAGTTTAAAGTCATGAGTTGAGGATGATGGTGCATGTTATTTTAACATCCTACAGCTCAGACGAGGTGGGTTTTCTCCTCACCCCTAGGGCTTACATGACCAGTACCCTCCTCTCTATGTGGGAGGGAAGGCACCGACAACGCCATACTGAGGGGGTGTCATAGAGTGAACCGTTGAGGTGTCCATGTTAGTGTGGCTATGCGAAGAAGAAAAATCCATTAGCGTTCCTATGCGAAGAAGAATTAGGCTAAGAAACACAACAGGCGGAATTGTCAATGGGACATTGAAGTCACATCGTGCAAACCAGGAGGGTCACATAGGAAATGGATTTTCTTTGTAGAGGGGTCCATAGGCAGGGGACTGGTGGAGCTCTGTTGCTCCGCGTGGCAGAGGGAACATGCGAAGTGGTGTGCTTCGCAAAGTGGGGTGCCTGAGCCTTAGTATGGGGCGAAGGTGCAAATGGGAGGTTCTTCGCAAAGTGGAAGGGAATTCTTGGAGCACATCATTGCGGACAAAATGTTCCTCATGAAGAAATATGTCGAGAAGCAATGTGCATAACGAATTATAGCAACCCTACCTTAGCATGTGAATCATGTGTAAAGTAATGTTGTTTCACGAAGCATAAACACTCCGCGATGACCTGGGTCCCGTTTGGGATCCCCTTCCTTCACGAATACCGTCTTTATTTACGAAGGGAATCCCTTTTGGATGAGGTGATCAAAACAGGATGAAGGGGAGGCACTTCATGGACCAGAAGTACCTTGCACAGCTTATGGGTCACAGAGCTGAAGGATGCTTCGCGATTTGGGAGTTGGGAAGCTGAGAGTTCAGATTGTCTATCCTTTAAGCTCAGCGTGAGCCAAGTATTTATAGGCAATAAGCACCATAGAGCGGAGCTCATGCGTCATGAAGAGGGGCATGTAGGCTTCACGGTGGGGTCACGAACGTCCAATGTGGTTGCGGAGCATCTCGCCTCTTTGCTTCGCAGTGGGGTCGCGAATGTCAAATGTGTTTGCGGAGCCTCCTGCCTCCTTTCATCGGGGCGGGGTCCCAAACCTCAAATGAGTTCGCAGATCCTCCAACCTTCTTGCTTCACGGTGGCCACCGTGTTGGGGAACTCCACAAAGGAGCATCACGAGTCAGTTCATTAGGCCTCCTTGGGGCCTCTTCTTTGTCCAGAATCTTCACGCCCTAAATGGCGAACAATATTTTCAATAAGATGTTAGTAGTTGTTGAATAATCTTTACGTGACATGCTTAATTTATGGGATCCCTATAATAAGATGAACACATTGATAAAACACTTTTTTCACTATATATAGATCCTAGAACATGCACTACCTTTGATAGAGAAAATGATGTTGATATGGAACATTGATGAGGAAAATACAATGTTTATGGGCCTATTAAAAATGAACTAAAAAATTTACCACCTAGACAACATAAAAAACAATAAGGCCATCCTCTAGAAAATATTATATGGGATATATAAAAATTAAAGAGGACCATAATAAATATATAAATCTAATTAATGTTTTGTGCCTTTTATTTCATGTTGAATCTAGAACTTTTTTGGAACATATAGATTATGATAGCGAGGATTTAAAACTTCCAAAAGTTTTAAATAAGATCAAGAGGAACAAGATATGGTAAATAGTAAATATAAACAATTAGATTCATGTTATTAGAACAAAATTGGAATTAAGAAATAAGAAAATTATCAAGGACCGATCACTAAAAATAATATTATACTAGTATAAAAAATTTCTAATCCAGGTGAAGGAGTATATTGTGTAGAGAAATTTTCACCTAATATCTAGGTTATAATCCTTTATAATCATTCTAGTACTTGAATCTCATATGTATCCAACATTATATCAGAAGTAATTTATTTATACCCCTTAAAATTGATTTTTATTTGAGGATGGTTATTTTTAACAATGTCCATGTTTTGATGATGCTCATATATTTTTTTTACAGAAAGTGATGAAATATTTTTATGTCCACAAAGAAGCACCTTGATTATAGTGTTAAATATTTTGTTCATTTTTATGATCCATTTTTTTCAACATCATATTACATGAACCCATTATTTTTAATAAATTATAATAAAATGAAATATTTCATGTGTTAATATATGTTAACCATATTATTTTTTAAAATAATAATTTGTGTAATGACTTATCAAAACTAATTAAAATTTTATTTAGAAAAGTATGGTTATTTAAAGAAATAATTTTCATGGTTTCTAAATTTATCAAAAATATTTTAAATCATTCATTAATTTCATTATATACATAATTTATTTAATTTATATATTTGTACATGAAAATGGTAAGAATTATTCAAATAAAATGAGTTGTAATATTAAATATAACCTGTATGGAGGTAGAAAAGTTTTTGAGAACTAGATATATAGTGTAATAAAAATGATTGAACGTTATCTTACCATGAGAATGAAAAAAAAATTTAGTCCATATTTCTATAATATTTCAATCCTTTTTAACAGAATATCATTTAACTACACCTATATTATTTTTAATATATTTTAAATGAATTATTTTCTTTCATTACCCATTAAAAATGCCTAATTTTAATTTTACATCATACAAATATGATTAATATGGTGGGTGTGTGATAGATATGGAAAATACAGTTAGTGTCTATCACTGTCAAGGTAAATCCTTAGTATTATCCTCTAGTAAAAAACAATGCTCTATTAAATTATCTACTACCAAACCAAACTATATTATAGCTTGATGTTATTGGTTAATATGTTATGTGGATGAAAAAAACACTGATATAATTCCAATTAAATTCTAATTTTTGTTCCAATATAATGTGATCACCCAAGATCTCTCAATATTCCAAATTATACAATAAACCATTCTATAACAAAGAATATAGATGTTTGGAAACATTTCTGTTGACATCACGCTCTAAATGGTGATACCACTTTAGAATTTTACTTTCACCAAAAATAAATAGGAATAAATTTCTATAAATCAAAATCCATCATAAATATTTTATTTTCCAAAATAAATTGGGTTTGTTTAATTGAATAAAATTATATTTAATTCATTGTTCAACTAAGTGAGAGATATATTTAGTACTTTATTATTTTCATTTAAAAAAAATGATTAGTGTTATATATTTTATTCATCAGTAAATCATAATATTAATCATTTCCAAAAAGTTTCATGAAAACCATTAACATCACTTTGAGTGACTCTTTCGTTACCTAAAAAATAAATGAATGAAATAAGTCTTACTCACAATACCTTTTAAAACTACATAGATATCATCTTTTTTTCAATCCTCATTTATCTAATCCTTTAAAAATTATTCGTTAATGGGTAAAAAAGTGGTATAATAGAGAAACTATGAGTAAATCCAAACCTTTCTGATCTGTAAGGAATTTTATGATTAAAAAAACATTGATTTTAATTGTTTCAAAAAATAAATACATCTTTTTAACAATGTTATTAACTTCCAAGGATAAAAATATGTTTTTGATGAGAAGAAATGGACTTATTTTATTATATTGATGATCATTTATTTTATAAGGTTCTGGTGATTCATTATAGGTGATATAGATGATGTTGATACTATGACATTAAATCAGAAGGATTTTTTGATTTCCAAGGTAGTAATAGATAAATAGATTTCATTTTGTCATTAATGAAATTTCAATTTCAATAATGATATTGGTAAAATTGATGATGATAACCCTCTAGATATGATGATTTCTCTCTTTATAACTATATACATAGGGAAAATTAATAATGGAAATGGAGTGAGAAGGGAATCCTATTATAATATTTATCCCATCCAAAATTGGGATACATAATGTCAATTCTTAGAAAATATTATATCTATATTTTATAATATTGTATCTTTTATTAATAGTGATGTATTTGAACATATAATTTTATGAAATTATGTAGAATCACATTATCTATAGCCAAAAGTTAATATCTATCCATCTACGAGAATATTAACATTTATATTTGTCAAATTTTGTTTCTTCATAGATAATTCAATAGTTACATGTTTCCATATGTGGGAAAACATAAGTGATGGTATATTAATGAATTTTATTTTTCTATGATATATTCAACAAATTAGTTACTACACATAATAAATGGAGATAAAAAGGAATCCCAAAATACTATAGTTCATGGGGAGACATCTCTTAATGTGGTTGCTGATAAGGAACCTAAGAAGTTACTAAATGTGTGACTACACCTTAATGAGGAAATATTTGGTACAAGGATGTGGAATACCACCCTAAAAGGATACTCTAGTAGATTGAAACTGTAGAGTGGGAGTTATTGTATCCAATTATATAAAAACATAGAGGAAACTATCCAATAAGATCATTTGAAACTCTATTTGCTGAATGTAGACACCCATGCTTTATATTCTACTCAATAGTTTATAATTCCATTTCCTAAAGCTAGAGAAATTAATTCTGAGGACCTATATATGATTCTGAGTATTTTCTAAGTATAGACTATCTCAACTACATTTGGTGATATTCCTCTATTTAGGAATCTCTCTCAACTCTGAAATGATGAATAATTAAAAGGGGTTTTTTTATTTATCGGTGATAGTGTCATAGGTAACTCCTATGGTGATTATGAAGAATTTAATGGAGATATATTATTTATATATAAAATAAAACTAATTTGTATAATCTTGTTATATGTATCATGTGTTAATGAAACCTCAAATTGATGAAAATCTTGATATTGATTTAGAGAATCTATAAAACTAATGTCATAGAGTACAAGTAAAAAAATATATTTCTTCAATAGTAAGTGTAAATTAATCCATATATATGATATGTATAGAATATATTGATGTTGAAGATTATTAAGCTCATGTATGTTATTATGTGATGATGTTATAGGTAAATTAGATGAAAATTGATCTGATTGAGTGTTGTCAATGAGTAAGAACTCTTTGTGAACATTCCCTTTCAATGAATAATCTAGACACTCTCAAAAAGATAGTGTTGATTACATTTGTTTATATCAATATAATATCGAATGTCCATGATTTTTTCTTCTTTAATAATTAAACTTATTTATTGAAATTGCTAATTGAATTAGTGATATGAAATTTCAAGAAGGAAATTTCTGAATATCACTTATTTAACGTAACATTCGATCAAGATTCAATGGATTCAATGATGAATGATTTCTCTCAAGGAATAGGTACACTGACTACTCATATTACTGCCATATAGAATAACTATGTTTCAACACATATTTTTCAATACCATTATCATATTTTTGTTTCATAAATTTGTAAAATTTTATTATTTATATGATACCTATTATCCAATATTAATCAATCTAAATTAGATATTAGTACTCTATATTTGGAAAGAGTGTTCTACATACATGATGCCTATGTACAATCCCAAAAGGATGTATGTTTTATCAGCACTGGGTGAGATTTTATTGGGTAATTCTAAAATGAATTTTCTTTATTAGAAGAAGAATTAATCAATCTATCGGAGCTCGTTGTAATAATCATGTCATCTGACACTTATTTAAAACAAGAATATTCCTTTCGTGAGCGAAAATATTTTCCATATACATCTATGGGTAAATAAATTTCAATTTTACCAATGAAATAAACTTATATTAAAACCATGGTAATTTTTTTGAAAATTAGTTTTATGTTTTTACAAATATGTTATTTAGTTATGAACTGAAGTGATACATTCCAAACATCATTGGTTGTTTATTCTAATAGTGTCAAGTGATTTTATTACACTATCAGTCTACAATAAAAATGACAAGATAAATAACATTTACATATGTGCAGAGTGTTATATCACCTAGGAGATAGTTTTACTATTGAACATTCCATCGTATGTCATCATACATCAACATTCCTTTAGATTAAGGAAATTTTTTTCCAAAATGGGATTTATTATAGATAAAATCACAAATTTAATACATTTGTTTCAATTTATTATCCTAACTCATCCACAACGGTACCATTCACTCTCTAATAACTCTTTGAGATGGATAGTGTTCAATAGTATTTTTATCAATATCCAAACTAGTTTAGTGAAGACTATAGTTTTTTGTCATTCTAACCTTGGAGGATATTTTGTCACCTGGGTATTTTTTATTAGATATATTTCTAAAACCCCTATACAAAAATATTCCCTAACTATAGACAAACACCTTTATTTTAAGAAATCACCACCTAAACATTATCCTGCAACATATGATTGATTTTTTTATTCATTGTGTTGTTTATCTCATAATCTATAGTTTCTTCCAAATCATTTGAATAGTTGTTTATTTTCTTCTTGTATGCTATCAATTCCCCACTAATTACCACTAATTATTAAATAATTGTTTACTCTCATTATAATTTTTTGTGTTTTTTCATTAAAAGTACATGGTATATTATATACATATTCCTATTATTTATATTTTCATTTGTACATATTCCAAATTCATTTTGTTTAACTTGTCAAAAAAATTCAGTATAAAAAAATTGTGATAATTATGATAGAAGGAACTGACATACTCTATTGATTGGTTATTAGATTATGGATTTTCGGATTATAAAAAAGGGGAGATATTTTTTTTATATACCTTTGTTTTTATATCTTATCTCAACAGTAGATTGTTTTTTAAAATTATTAAAATCCATGTGTATCAGTAAAAAATATTACGATATGTTTTTTAAAATTTCGTTTTCAGATATTCTTCCTTATTATTAAGTTGTAAATGTATAATTTTTATATACATTTATTATAAATGAGAATACATAAATTCACCTTATGGATTGGGGAATTTTGTTAACTTTTAATGAAATATATCTTATACTAAAAGTACAACTTATACATACCATAATCAAGAATGATTAAAATTATCTACTGAAGATGAAATATCATGTTTTTGATAAAGGATTTTATATTAAAGATGATTAGAATAAAATACTATCTTAATAAATAAGTGAATTAAATTATAATGTGTATAAATTATATTAAAAATAAGTCATAACCTAATGAAAATGTTAGATGGATATTCAGTGATGTATTTTTTCTTATGATAATGAAATTTGAAAAAAGAAGCATCTTAATGAATTAAAGGAAAGATATAGAAGTCATATTTTATATGAAAGAATTATATAATAAAAAAAATCAAGTTCTCCAAGGAAATTCCTAAATCAAGGTTATTTTTATTATGATACTCAATGGTGGAAGATTAAATGTTTTTTATATTAATATCATGCAACAAAAAATATCACACGTGAATAGAAATTTGAGACATTTATCATAAAAAGTTCAAGATAACTTCTATATTTTCCGGATTACATAATTATTATTGGTAAGATCTCTCGATAAATCATTAATTTTTTTAATCTTAAAAATGGATTTATCTAAATAATAAAATATTTATTTTTAAAAATATACATTTTCCATGAATTGAAAGATATGACAAGTAACACTTCTACCATCCATGCGATAAATCGTTATTCCAAAAATGGAGAAGGATAGATAATTATATTAAAATCCTATCACATTGATTTTTTAATGGATTATACAGTAAAAAAAATTATGTTTATATGGTCTTCTTCAGTTCATAAGGAAAATATAATAAGTAAATAAGATAGTTTTCAAGTACATTAAAATTATAGCTATATACAATTGGGAAAATGATACGCACTTCATACAGAATTGGGAATGAAACACTTGAATATAATGAATAGTTTTAGTCATTAGAATAACATATTTATCGATCGATTACCATATAGAGATTGAAATAGAATATTATTATCTGATGTTGATTTTTTTTTTCTACTTTTAGTAATTGATGATTGAAATTGTGTGTCGTACCATTTTCCAAATATCATTTATTCATCTTTTTTTCTATCTATATACATTTTGTTCGAGTGTGATAAGAAATTATATAGGAATTTTAAATGGATCACCTTGTGAAAATCTCTTGGACCATTATGATAAGTAATATCTTATAATACACTGATGGGTAGACTCTCCGAAAAAGGTTCGGTATAGTGAAACTCACAAAACACAGGGAGTAGTGTGTTGTTTTATTCTACTAAGGGAAATATGTTCTTGAAACCTCTATATATCTCTAATTGAAAAAAAAATTTAAATTCATAATTTATCACCAATTTATCTTTTTGTAATGGAAATATAAGAACCACAAAAAAATAAAGAGGGTGGAATTAATGTGACTTTTTAAAATAAATCAATTCGCTCCACGCTTGAGTCTTTATAATGACAGACTCCAACAACACCTCCACATTTTCAAAGAACTAATTATTTGTTTTATGTATAAAAAACCTATCATGTAATTATAATATTTTTTTCATTAACAAAATTGAGGGATAAACATCATTTTCATCATTATATATACGTACACAACCAATTATGGTAATCTATGTGTCACTATATATCACAAATACAACATTTCGTAATGGTATATTCAAAATCAGAAACTTTTACAATCTCCTCCAACATTCATCAAAAAATATTCAAATTCCTTTTTTCTACATGATCTTAGTCCCATTATTTATAGGACTAGTTAATGGGTAATCTATTCAACATAAATTCTAAAGGAATCATGAATAATAAACAATCAAACCAATGAAACTCTGCACAACAATTATGTTCATTGTTAAGGGAAATTAATTAACTACCATTATCTTGACAACATAAAATATGAATCAATATAATGAGACCATATTTCCCATAAAAGTTACATCCTAAATCCGTAATCACTATTGAAATATTTCCCATGTAACTCTTTTCCTTTAAGACTATTAAGAATGATCCCCATGTGATTCCAATTATACTAACAATATTTAGAATAAAAAAATATCATAAATGAATACCAAAATGATATTTCTAGTATATTCCATGATTACACTATTCATTACATCAAAAAAAATATGTTTCCTTATTCAATCTAGATGGAATTACACTAATATCATATTGTACATAATTAATTCAAAATGTTTAAAACCTAGTTTTCTTACATTACTAGGAAATGATGATACCTAGAAAATAATTTTATAATTATTGAAAAATATGTATCTTCATGAAGACAATCAAATAGGTGACCAATGCATGGTATATTATACATTTAATGTATCTTCATATTATTTATTTCCATATAATAAATTCACAAACTTAGGGATCTATATTTCTTTTTAATGAAAACAATATGGGATCCCCAAGGTGAAACACTATGGGGAATAAATACCTTATTCCACAACTCATCAAGTTGTTTATTAGACTAAACCAATTCTATATTATCCATTCAATATTGAGTCTTTGATATAGGCCATTCATCGAGATTTAAATCAGTAGAAAACATGACCTCACACATAGTTGGATATATAGGAAATTACAAGGTATATAAAACAATGTATTATGAAAATATTGTAAAATACTAAATTTGAATATTAAATTTTCCAAATGGAAATTATTTGTCACATTATTCACAAGAATTTAATTAATATCTGAAACTGACATCAGATTTATGTATGAACCATTTAATTAAGTAATATCTCTAATAATAAGGAACTCCCCGTCATCATCCTGAATTGTAATTTAGTTATACTACAATATATTTTTTCATCTTATATTGAAATAGATTTAATTTGTTTTTTATTTTAATGAGAACCATAAGAATAATAATAAATTATCCAAATAGGCCTTTTTTATTTGACAAAAGGACACATAATCGATACAATTTTTTTGAAGAATGATTTTCACTTATAATTTTCACTAATAAGTACCTTTATATATTACAAGGGAAACACCTTATTTTCCTAGAAAAAATGCATGACAAAAAATATTTAAGCGATAAAAAATAGAATATATAAATTACAAAATTGGATATTGTGATTGATGTACATGCCACTTTATCTATAAACATATCAAAATGAGCTGTGCTAATTATAAACGTATAGACATCTCTACTTGGCCTATTATATAATTGATTTGACTAATTCTTTGGAAATTAGTTTGAATAATTCAACATTATATATAGATATAAATTAGATAAAGTTGTTAATTTATTTCTATTACATTCATGATCCAGATGACCCCTTTCACTATACATGTATGAAGTTCCCATTCCATTCATTAATTTTCAACGATGTTTTTATCCAACAAATTTCACATAATGGATATATAATAATTTTTTCTTCATCACAGACGCATTGAATTTTTAGAGTGATCATATGATCAGTTATTCAAATGATAAACCTTTACTATAAAGTATCTAAAAAATCCTTCTCTATTTCATTTCAACATAAAACAATTTCATTATATGATTTTTTTTCGGAGAAGCTAGTTCCCATAAGAGATTTGGATTAATACCTTTTAATAAAATGGTCAATATTGCGTTAAATTTGATACATGTTTTATTTATAAGTCATGTCTAGTCATATTAATGTAGCCTCTTATATTTCAACATTATATTCTTTTCTTCTTCAAGATAAGGACCATTCTCTCCAATTTTGGACATTTCTCATAAGGATAACATTTTCTAATGAATTTTTCTTCAAAATATCCTCAATTATTGTTTTAAATATCATCTTCAACACTAGTATTTTGAAGTAGTGACCACAATTTATTACCATTTCCCAGGAGTAAATGTTTTTTGTTTAAGCGTATCATTTTCATCACATCCCGAGGCCAAATTTATCTTTTTGAGGGACATAATCACATAATAATCTATAACTTTATTTATAGTTACACTAAATTATTATGTATTTTATTGAATAAAACAATCAAACATAGGTGAATAAATCGATTGGATCATTATTTTGTCCAAATTCTCAATGATATCTGACCTAATATTTTCTTAATTTTATCAGTTCCAATAATAGTTGTATTGGATTTCATAGTATGAAACTTTCTATATTTATTATCACTATTAAATTTGTTTTTCATTTGTAATACATTTCTATACAATTTAATATAAAATTTATATTATAACATTATTAATTTTAGATTAAATTTCATAAATTTTAATCTAGTGTAATGATTATGAAAAAATTGAAAACAATTCCTTCTGAGTCTCATAATCTTAATCATCGTTTCATTGAAAAAATAATGAAATCATAAAAAATTACAAATCATTCATAATTTTTTGTATTGAAAATTTGTATTTAATGAAATCCTGTTGCATATTCATGTATAACTTGGTTTTTGGTTCGGGTAAATGAATAATGAAATAGCATGATAGCCGATATATAATGAGGCATACTCTTTTTCTAGTTATTACCCTATGATGCATCTGTTCCAAAACAACTAGTAGTTTACAGATATCAATATATTTATTGAAAAAACATAATTTATATGATTTAAAAAAAATTAATATTGTACTACATTATTTTATAAAACCGTAAAGTATGTCATTTGTTTATGTTCTCTAGTCTTTGCCCTCAAAAATATCATTAACATAGTTTCTTCTAAAAAATCTCTAATAACAAGTTTAACAACCCCAAATATAGTAACATAAATCTTATGGTTTCATAATTACATAAGAATATAAAAATGGATATATTCCTAAAATAAAAACTAGTTTATTAGTATTTGAGAACAATATTAATTCTTCATACAAATTTTACATTGCAAACATAATATAAAAAATAACAGAAGAAAATTCATAGCATCTATGAACCACATTTATGAAATTCAACATGAATTCCTATGAAAGGAAAAAAATATATGATTGAAAAATTTCTCCATAAGGGTTATATATAGTGTAATATATCATGATTAATGATTTAATAATCAATATTTCCTAGAAAATAACTGAACACACATTCCATTTAATCAATAACATTAGAAAGAAATTCATCTATGGATAATATAAATGAATATATATCACCGATAATAATAAGATTATTATCAATGAAATTAATCATTAATATTATTTTTCATGATGTCATGAATCGTGATATATATACCAATATTCTCTTGTGATAATGTATTTTAATTCAATTTTTAGGTATATGACAAAAACTTGTTTACATTTTCTAAATGAGTTGTTTCTCGAGACTGATCAATGTATCGAAGGGATATCAATAATTAGGGATCTAAATGGACTACCTGTCCAATTAATTCTTCATATATTGAACTTTTTATTAAATTTATTATCAATTTTACATATTAATAATTATATATATTGAGTAAATAATATATATTATCATAACATTCTCCATTTAATCACATATAATTCATTATAAACCATCATATGAAAAATTGTATATGTTATTTTAAATAATCATATCCATGACACAAAGAAATTGGAAATTTAAGAGAAATTTAATGTAAGATAATATCAAAAATGTGATTGTTTCTTGGTAAATTTAATATCAATAAATTTAATAAGAGATAAGAGAAGATATGTAGTTGATTGAGAATATATGTTTCGTAAAAAACATGTCCAATGGAAAAAATGATTATGAAAGTAAAATATTAAAAAAATCATTAATGAGTGTTCATTGAAAATAAATTGTAATAATATATAAGCTACTAAAGTTCATAAAATCATTAAGTATGTAAGGTATTTTTTGAACATATTATCCATTAAAAAATGTTCCTCCTCACTTTATTTAACGAAACTAAAATGATAAACTTTTATAAAACATTATAAATATTCGTTTCATAACATTTTAAAATTTATTTATGAAATTATATTTATTTAATATATAATTTCAAAGATAAATTTCAATTTTTAAAAACAGTTTTTAAAAAATATAAACCCCAAAATTATTAGACCTTATGAATGATAAATTATATGTTTTCTTCAATGGAAAGAATTGAAACCCCAAAATTGTGAGATTGAAAAATAAATGTATACCACTTTTTCACCATTTGAATTTTAAAGAATTAATAAATAATAATGAATTAAATCAATAATATTAATGACTAAATATGTATTAGTTTTTAATATTATGCTTTGGAAATATACACACCAAATAAAATGTAAAATGTGTATACTAAAAAATAAGTCTAAATGGAATGTAAATAGAGATGAAGTTAGTTACCTCATGATTCCTATTATTTAAACATGTTTTATCCTCTAGTATAATGATTTTAAAATAGATATTAATTTATTCTAGAACCATATTTATATTTTTTATTTCATATAAGATCCCCTTAAAACATCTCATCATGATTTCGTTAATAATAATTCATCATTACATCTATTTTAGGAGTTAACATCTTCATTTTCTCATGCATGTTTGTCCAACAATTTCAGATTATACAGTAGTGGATATAATTCCATAAGATAAATAAATATATTAATGGTATAAATAACACATTTATAGAATATATAAATAAATTGAATCATTCATTAATGATGTAAATGGAAAATAATCCTCCTTACACCATGAAAATGGTAGGCCTTACGTCCAAATGAGTGATGAAATATTATCCAAAATGTATGAATGGTTAATGAATTGGATGATATATTAGTTTTCATGAATAAAAATATTTCATATTTATCATAGATATTTATTATTTTCATAATTATTAATATCCATAGTGGTCATTGATGGAAAATAACTAACATTAATTTTTCTAGGTGTTAGTACTCCATACACACGAGCAATGTATTTGTTTCCAATTTAATAGTTAATGAGATGGATAATTTGTATTCCATTAACATGATAACATATCTATTTATGGAAGATATTTTTTATAATATTTTAAAATTGTTAGACATACTTCTAGGTGATAACGAATGGTGTAATAAATAAAGATATTTTTGAATAAAATTATATTTCTTAAGAAGAACAACCTCAATATATATTAATCTTGACAATAGGGTAGGTATTTTTGTTAGGTATCTAGAACCACTCTAATATGAATAAGGATATTAGGGGTGGATTTTTCCCCTAATAAGTTGTTTGATATGTGTTAAAAAATTAGGGAATGTTAATTATTCTAATTATAAGTATGGAATCCAATTTTTCATATTAAATTCCTGGATGATGAATAATGTAATTTAAAAATAAATAAAAATATCATGTCGAATTTTTTTTATAAAATTAAATTTTCAAGAATTAAATGAGATTACTCAAAATATATGAATAAAAATAATCATTAGAGTGATTTAATGACATATATTTGGATACATAATCTATAATTTTTTTAAATAGATTATTATTAAATATTACATTAGTGAAATAAAATTGAATGAAATTATTCATTTTAGAAGATATAAAATTATTTAAAGAATCTCATTTACCATGATATTATATTATAATTATTTGTATAAAATTTATTGTAGACATATAACTAATTCCCCATATTATAATAATTTTTTTTATATATAAATATTAATAATAAAATACTACATATTCTTTATTCATAAAATATTCTTTCTTAGGGAATGTTTTGAAATATATATCAAGGCTTATTTTGTCCATGTATGATCAAAATAACTCTTCATCTAGTCATGTATGTGAAATATTAATAAAAATATTTAAGTGAAGAAATAAAAAAATAAATTACAGTCATAAAACTATTGATGTAAATAAGCTACTCACTAATACATTACGACTCCTAGTTGTTCCTTCTTATGGACAATGTAGGGAGGATGAATCTTGTCAACACAAAAAGAAATATATAACATGGTAAGATACTTTTCATTCATGGAATATAACCCCACATCACATATCTAGAAACATATATTTCAAATAATATATGTCTTAATTGGAACACATACAACATTCCCACTTAATATTGGTCTCACACAACTTTTCTCACTAGTCCTTATCAATCAATGTTGGGTACTTACTTCATACCAAATAATTCCTTCTCAATAAAGGATATCAACACACCTCATCTCATATTATTAATTCTTAATCATTGTTTTTCATGAAATCAAATATATTACCACACTATATATCTAAAGTATTTTCATATAAATAGTCTTATTCCACACCATATCACTCATGGTAAACATAGATATTACCAATCTCAATTATTCACATATCAGGTAGAAAATGAAAAACAAAAATCCCTCATTCCACTCTGATTCTCACTATGAATCTACTAATGTTTCCAAGAATATTTATTTTCAGAAAAATGACACAGTCATTAATGTATAGGATCATATTTAATACTTAATTACCATTATACCAAGTCATCCTAGACAGACTTCTGCCCGGAAAACACACACATGGGTCATCCTTTCAGGGTTTAATATCGTACAACTACACAAGGAATGATGCAGGATTCCTCCTTATATATCGACAAATAAGCTTTTTGTTTTTTAAACATCCTTCAGGTAGAGAAATGGTAATAGAGTTTCACTATAAAAGATCAGAAGTCCAAATAAGAGTCCGAATGAATGGGTGTTTTCTAGGTATATGTCATTTACATATGAGTACACTCTATATACCAGGGTATCATGTAAAACCACGTACTGAATGTGTAATGGTAGAGTACAAAGTCATGTGGTGACCTAGTAGACCACTTAAGGTGTGGTATGGTTAAGGATACTACACTGTGTATATTTTTAATGAACATACCATGTATTTTTTTTATTTGATAAACCATAGAGGGGTCACATATCATCTTAGGAAATACCTTCTTTCTTCACGTGGTACATATAGGAGAGTGGCAAAATGGCCAACGAATTTGATCCCCTCCCATTATTCGGTACGGGATCCGATTGAAATGATGTCAGGTGCGTTGGAATCCCCACTATGAGATATCAATGATCACAGATCCCTTCTTCCAGATTCTTCCTCTCTTGTGAGTTATTCAAGGTTGGGAAATTTTCACCTTTTTTTAGATCTATGCCGATCTATACCAATTCAAGGGCATACATTCATGGATATCTACCGTGAAACATAGAGGAATGTGATTTTTGACTTTTTTTAATGTCATTGGATTATAAATACTTAATGTGATGTATACCCATGTTTGGGGTATTTCATGATTCATAATTAGTCACTTTTTAATACCTACTATGGTTTTATTCGTTATATGGTGTTTCTGATATGGAGTAATGTTATGTACCTTGTTTTCTATGACTTGTTTGAATATGATGTAGTCGATTGATTATATTTAATTAATATTATATTCATTGTGAATGATTATACATGTTGTAGTAATGTATTGTATGAGCTCATTGATATTATGTGCACACTTCTTTCTAATGGACCACGTGAGCATTGGTCCAAGAAGACTACAGGGACTTCCACCAAATTTACATAGGACTGTGAGAGTGTAACATCCAGCCCCATCTCGTTATATTGAGAGGGAGGAGGAATTATACATGGCCTTAAGCGATGTCCCCAAGGCTGGAAATAAATGTCAAGGACTTCAAGAACAAATTGGGGAACGATTTTCCTTTAAGAAAAAACATACCTAACCATCCACTAACAACCATTATATGATGCATGTCAATAAAACATTCAAGCATGGATTATCAATAGACAAACAAGTGGTCCTACAATACAACCCAAAAACAATATAATCCAACACGGTTTGAGATTAAAATATGAAAGTCTAAACAAGAGACCCAAAATAAACAAAGACACAGTCCATTGATCCACCCCAAGATCCATGCTCCAAGAACCACCACATCGTCCAACCATCCCCACAAACCACATGCAATGAGATGTTTTACATTTACCTGTATCCCAGAATACGACATCGGCAAAAGCACCAAGGTTCCAAATCCAGGGGTGAGTAATTATACCCAATAGGTTTTCCCAAAATGTCTTCCCATCACATGCAACATGGATGAATCCTTTAACAGAATTATAATAATCAGTTTATATAGAACATTAAATAATGAAATAACATTCAACAAGAAAAACACACCACTATTCATCCAGGTAACACAAGGGGAAAGCCACACAAATCCATAATCAATATAACCATTTAACAATAGCACACAAATTTCCTTCATGAAAATAAATGCTCAATAAGACAACCAAAATAGTGGAGCTTCTGTCCAACCCATTCAGTACATTAACACCTATTGGTACTTCCCGCCAACTTATCCTATGATGGTGGACCTTCCATCCAAAAACCATACCCCCATTATAGTGGTCCTTCCAACCCACTTCCACACAACATTTAAAAAAACCATAACCAATCATATGACCCACCAAGGCCAAAATAATATGAAATCAACCATTTACATTACATTTCAATCCACATGAACAAATCAAACATTTACTGAAAGTATTAATTTATCATTTTCCATGCCAAAAATGTTATTCAATTAAACTACATATTTATTGATAACCATTTTAATTAACCATTTCATTAACCCTAGATAAGAAACATACTTTAAAATCTACATCTTAATATTTAACTACAATAATAATAAACTGTAAAACCAATTTTCCCCCAAAATCCCCAAAAAATGACCAAAGGGATTTCTAACAAAATTCCCACATCAAAATCACAAATAATTTCAAGGTAAAAAATTAATACTAACCAAAAGGACATGTTCTAACCATGTGGAGTCAAGAGAAAAGCCACCTACCTTTAGGGTTCCAGCAAAATCAACCCACATTCAATGGTACCCCAAATATGGGAAACGCACCATCAAAATATCTCTAGATCCCATTCCCTAACATACCTAGGCCATAAAATATATACTCATGGAATCAAAAATCATATATCAACACCCAATGGGTTTAGATCATGAAAAACGAGAGAGAGGGTGATGAAGGTCTAGAGGAAACCACAATGAAACCAAGAGGAGAGACTTACCTATGAGAAACTGATGTCAATCCACCAAGAAACCCCTCCGATATGCATCCAAAAATGACTAGGAGAGTACCTTAAATGTTTGAGAACTAAAAATAAAAAGTGAGTCTCACCTGGGAGAAGAATTGGACTGAAATAGACCAAGTCTGTAGGACCCCAGATTTAAAAACCCTTCCTTTAAGTTGTTGCACGGTTAGTCTGAACTGTTTGGAAAATCATGAACATGAAACTATCATGAAAGGAGGGGTCCACACGGTTTCCTTACACGGATTGAAAATCCATGTGCATTCCATGAGAAGCCTATTGTCTCCCACTAAATGGTTTCCTAGAGAACCATTATGATTTCTGAAAACCGTGCTTGAACTGTGCACCCTATGAAAATCCTCCATACTTATTTAAAACCATTACAAACTTTTCCAAACTCTTCCCAACTCATTCCATTCAAATTATAAAAATAATAATGCATAAATAAAGGCTAAATACCTCAAACCAGGGGTGCTAAATTCTCCCCACCATTGGATATTCCGTCCTAGGAATGTAAGAAACCATTTCTTTTTCAAAAGAGCTTGGGCCATTGCTCGTCCATCTCTTTCTCTCGCTCCCATGTCCCCTCTTGAATCTGACCACGCTGCCCCAAAACATAAACTAAACTGATGCTTTAACCACTCATGACTATCTCTTTCCCATCAACAATCATCACTGGCATCTGCACCATGGAAGCATCTGGTTCTAGCTCAGCATGTTCCCAACAAATCACATGGTCACGATCTGGTTGATTCTCTTTCAATTGTGACACAAGAATCACATTGTGTTCACACAAAACCATGGGGGAAATGAAAAACAATAAGAAACCAATCAAATCATCTCAAGTATCTCAAAATACCCAATATATCTCAGCGATAACATACCTTTCTTCCCAAATCGATGATGTCCTAACCTAGGAGAGTTTCTAAAAAAACAAGATCACCTACCTAGAACGACAACGGTCGTCAATGATGGACTCCATAGGATTTCTAATTACTATGAGCTACCTCCATCCAATTACTAAGAAACATGATATTTTCTGCAGTTTCTTGGACAAGGCATGGTCTGATCATCGACGTCTAACTCATTTACACCCAACATTGTTGAGAACGACAAGGACCCCTATACAAATCCTCAATGGGAGACATATATATTAAATAATGATAACTGTTATTAAAGGTTAAATCCATATTCTATAAGTGATCCTCCCAAAAACTAGAAAAATACATCACACAAGCCCTTAACTTATCCTCCATGAATTGTATTGTCCTCTGTGATTGTCACTCCATGTGAAGATGATATGTCGTGATAATAGTCAACTCTGTTCCAAGGGATTGCTGTAAGGATTTCAAGAAACGAGATGTGAACCTTGGATCTCTATCTTATACATCCAAAACTGGACCACCATGCCTCTTTACCACCTCCCATATATAGATTTTGGATCGATCCTCCACCGTATGAGATTAAAGAATCAGGATGAAATGAGCTGACTTCATGAGCTGATCCACAATCACCCATATGGAATCGTGTTTCCAGACCATTCCAAGGAGGCTCGTCACAAAATCTATTACTATATGCTCCCATTACAACACTAGGATATGTAAAGAGTACTACATTTGTACGAGATGTTGTTTCTCTACCTTGACATGCTGACAAGTCAAACATCACAAAAAAACTCATCCACATTCCTTTCCATACATGACCACCAAAACAACACATTCAACACCATATACATCTCTTGAATTCTAGGACGGAAGACCCACCTAGAATGATTATAACCCTTGAGAAATTCCACACAAAAATCCATTGGTACTACTTTCCGATTATGAATACACAATAGTGAATTCCCAATTAGTTCCCTGTTCTCAAAGGCATCCCCACCGTTGTGTTTTGACCTCATCGCCACACATTCAAAATTAGATGCATGTGCCTCTATAACCAAACCAACCAAGTCAGTGACAAATGAAACTAGACAAAAGACTGCTCTATCACCCCAGTCCTCATATTCCAATCGTATATCCGTTACAACCGACATCAACTGCCACTGATCTGAGGCTTGTTTCAACACTTGGGCATATGATTTCCAACTTAATGAATCCGCCACCAAATTTCCATAACCCGGTGTTTAAATTATGTCGAAATAAAACATATCTAGATATTACATCCATCTCCTTCGACTCATGTTCAAATCTCTTTTTGAAAAGATATGATTTAATCTATTGCGATCGGTAAACACTGTAAATTTCTAATTGAAGAGATAATGGAGCCACATTATTAAATCATGTACCACAGATGTCTACTCCAAATCATGTGTTGGGTAGTTCTTCTACGGAAACCTCAACTATCAGGAGCCATATGCAACTACATGATCCCCTGGCATGAGAACACACCCCAACTGTAACACCCTGAGCTTCCACGATACGCTTCTATTTCAATAATGCAATAGCTTGCATTGTACACATGTTCGAGATTCTAACACATCGCGACCAATCAAAATAGCCATTATGAATATTAATACCCACCTTTTGAAATTATATATATTTTATATTTCAAAATGGACTTCATTTTTGGATTCAGAATATCGAAATTAGCCTATGTTGAATTTATGGTATTTTTCTAAGAACTTCCAATTTTTTATAGATAGTGAAAAATACTTAAAAAAACATTTTTATTCAAAATAATTTATAGTGATAAATTATAATATTGAATGGTTTAAAGTATAATTAGAATATATTTTTACCATTTTATCCAATGGTATTCATTAGAATTAATTTCACTTTGAAATTGGACATAAACAATTGTCAATCTTTTGATATATATTGTTTCTTAAAAACACGCTATTTATTGTGACAGTGGGAATTAATTATAAAATTAATTAATGTAACTTATATGTTTGGAATTTTGTAAAATAGACATCATTTTTGAATTTGGATTATCAATTATAGTTAGGATGAAATTTTGGCATTGTTCTGAAAAACTTCAATTTTTGATGAATAGTGAAACCACTAAGTGGTAATTACAATACTAATTTTTCAATTAAATGAAAGATTACCACTTCTGTGATTTGATTTTCAAAAATCCAACAAAAATGGTTGTCATTAGGATGTAAAATCGGGTTCAATGGGATTAAAATAATTTTTCGGGGAATAGTAACTTTTAAGTTTAATTAATCGCGATTAAATGTAATTAGTGTAATTTAAGGTAACGATAATGTTATAATAATATGAAATGTCTTTTACAATTGTCTTACCCCTATTGGATGAGTAATTTACGACCAAGAGAATCCATGGGTCAACTTGGGGACCCCATGGAGCCACTTTGGTAGGAAAATGACATTAGAATCTTTTTATTTAATGTTCAAATAAAAATGTCACAAACATAAGTTGTTTTACAAAAACAATTTTTAAATGGGGTTGTACAAGTCATATTTTTGACTATAAATATTCATTAGAAATATAAAAAGATTTTCTACATCATGATATTTGTTTTATAATTTTTAGACATTAAATAAATTAAATTATTTATGACATCATGATGATGTAGTGATTACAAAATTAATTAACTATTTAAATAAAATGAACAAATAATGTAAAATCTAAGACATAAACTTGTCAAAAACCTATTGGATGAGTATATTTATAACCCTTATCACCTTATAATCTAAATTTATAAGTGTGGGACCTTAAAAATCCAAAACACATTATATAATAAAGTAACATTTCATTACTTTCCAAGAGTGCCCCTCCTCTCCTCTTATAAAAGGCCCCCACCACTACCACCTTATTCACACCATAAAAGCCTTTTGGATCATCCAACATCTGCCCAAATACATTATCAACTTCCCTCTATTTCTCCTAGAAGACTCACATTGGTCATATTTCTTCCCAAGGAAGCCTTTGGCTCAAATCAAAAAAAGTGTTACCCGATTTTAATTTAATGTCTTCTCTTATGTTATTTTGTTTTATTTTGATTCTCCAACCCCTTAAACTCTTTTTATTCCTTTATTTTATAAAATACTAGTATATAAAATATACTAGGATGTTTTTATGATAAGGATTTTATTTACACTTTCACACACCTTCGTCTAATGGTTAAAGAACATACTATTTCTGTGGGTGGCGAAATACTGCCGCACGAAACGATGATTGTTCAATATTCTTTTAACACCTATAATGGTGTCCATTTTGATGACAATATTTTTTTATATGATATATATATTATGTTTATGTTTTCTTAATGCTTTTGTATTTCTCATTTAGGGAATACCATTATGATTTCCATTATGGGTAAACGCGATAATTTCATTTTAGGACGTGCGGACCACCGCCCCCTCAAAGTGATTTGAATCATTAATGCCATATGTGGGACATATAAAGTATGAAGTAAATGGTATTATATATGATATTATACTGGAATTATAATATACCTTTATATCATTGTGACTACATTCCATTAAATACGTAATAGAAATGATAGTAGCGTTCAAGCGTACATACGTCTTACCGTCTCCATGAACGGTGCTTTTCATTTCATACCTCTAAATGTTATGTAATTTTGTAAATGAATGTATACAATGTATATATATGATGTATATGATATCAGAATCCTGAATATAATAATGTATATAATATATATTCTACCACATAAACAGCTTGTAATTATAAGAAGGTTATTTTTGACTCAAGTACCAAAGATCGAAAAAATGACCTTTATTAACTTAAATAATTAAATATTGTTCATGACATGGTAATGAGTGACATAAAAGGAATAATGAACATGTAAAAGGTTATTAAGCAAAAATAAATTAACTCTAGTTTATTATTCAGGAGGTTAAAGAACGATCGAGTCAAGTCGGACACGAGGTAAGGGAAATTCATTACCCAATTTCTGTTCATTGGGTTAATATCCTACATTCAAATTATGTCATGATATTATTATGTAATATCTAGTATTTTTACTTTCTTTATGCACACTTATAGTGAATACACATAATAGATATATTTTATTTAAGAATGATCTTTGTAAGGGACTTCATCTCAATCTCCATTCATTGAGGCATATTTTGTTTTATACACAAATTTCTTTTATACGGTGTATAAACCCCATTGACTTTTACATTTATTCAAAAAGGAATATTTTTGTATGAAGCGTTTTACTAAACGACAAAAAGGAATGTTTTTTTGTTGTATGTATGTGGCGACAAAGACTTCTCCACCGCCGTGACCATCATTTGAGTTTCAGATTCCTCTACAAGCCATAACCTTTTCTTAAAATGTAAAATAAATACAATGATTTAATTTTCTTTTATTTTGGTATTGAAAATGGTTTTTGAAAGTGTTTTTATTATATCAATGTGTTGTATTGATATCTAGTGATTGAAATGTGGAAATTTTATGTTTCCTTTATGCATGTTTTATGTGATATAATTATGTTATGGTTTAAGATATGTTTAAACCTATTCATATGAGGAATGAATTAGACTTAATAAGTGACGGGTGGAACCTGCTATAGCTCCTCAATGCATCAGCAGGTCTCATGAGACAAACAAGTGTCTTGTCATGAGGCCATGAAAAAATCTTATTTTTAGTCTTGGCACGAGACCTTGGCTACGTGGTTATGATAGTCTGGCATTATGCATTCCATCATTATGAAAGTGGTTATTGATATTGCATGTGAATATTCGACTAGTAGAATATCCATGTGAATAAGTAAATGGAATTATTTCATTTATTTTTGCCATATTATGTTGAATTTCATGTTTAAAAGGATTTTGTTTAGTTATACATTGCCTTAAATGTTTATGTTTATTTATGGATGCTTCCGCTATATTGTTATCCTTACTGAGAATCTGATCTCACCCCTTTCAATGTTTTAATTTTTCCAGGATGTGAAGAAGTATTTTATGAATGTCTTACCAGGATAGTCTGGAGGGGATATGAGTGTGGAAAATGGAGACTATGATATTGTAGTTTTTCACTTTTGATGTAATGTAACATTTATGAATGTACCTAGTGTTTCCAAGGCTACTAAACTAATCAGTCTTTCGAGACTTGATCTTTTGTGATCATGCCAATGTTACGCAATAATGCACCGACTCTGGGTAACTGAGGTCGGGGCATTACAGTTGGTATCAGAGGAAGTTTAGTACTAACCTTGGAATCTAGATTTAGATAAACTCTGATTAGTGCACATAGCACAAAGATAGACTTTGAGGATTAGTATAGAATAACTTCATAGAATTTTGGTATTATAGAGATTTTTTGAGCCTTCCGAGCAATACATCCCTGTCTGTATACGAGCAGGTAGAGGAGGCTCTGGCATATATGTACCTTGGGGTAAATCCCGAAAACACCGCTTTGAGCTAGACTCGAACGGGAACAGGTGCACGACAATGGGCCTTTTTGCACTCTTGGTTATGACAGTCCTGGGGGATATGCTTAGGATAATTCTCATTTTTTTTACAAACCATTATGAAGGGTTTATGAGTATATACTTTCTCAAAGAAAACATTTTTTATGATTATGGATTATACTCATAAACCATTCAATTTACATTATGTATTTTAAATGTTTGGAATTATTCATTACAATTCATAAACTAACCTATTTCATTCTATTGTATAGAAATGGAGCCCAGTAGAAGGAGTGTGAACTCCATCAATAGGTATGATCCAAAGAGTAAGAAGGATCATATATTTCATGGTATTAAGACAACATTTAGAAGGGAAATAGTCTCCCATGTGTTCTCAAAATATGAAGAAATAGTATCATGTGTTAATAATATAAGTACATAATTCTTTGAGTCTTATGGCTTTGAAGGGAAGAAAGAGAATATACGGATGGAAGAGAGAATGACGAATAAATGGACGAGGGAAAAGAAGAATTTTCCAATATGTGATAAATGTGGGAAGAAACTCCTTGGAACTTGTCTGAAGGGAATGGGAGTTTTTTATAATTGTGGAGAAAAAGGACACCAAGTGTGTGACTGCAAGGGTAAGAAAAAGGTTTCAAATGTACAATGTTTCATTTGCAAGGAGTGGGGACACTATGCAAACCAATGTCTAAATCATCAGAGTATGCCCCAAATGATGTTATTGGATAATAATAAAGTAATGATACTACCACAGATGAGGAGGAATGATTAGTGTTCTTATGTTGTTGTTAAAGAATTTTGTTATTTGATTGTTGTATCAATGATGTACTGGTTAAAATAATTATGGAGTATATAAGGATTGTACTGCAGTACTATTTCATCAAGGACTTGAGATTGTGTGGAACCAAGAAAAGTGACTCCACCGTAGGTTAATTTTCTGGAAAATATACGGTTGAGAGAAAGATAAACCATAATATGGTTCTAATACCGAGATAGTGATTTTGGAATAATACATGATTGATTTGGATAAATTACATTGGATATTCTTAACTTCCTTGAAACTGATTAATGATTTTTATACATTTTTGGATAGAAGGAGTATATCTAGTATTCTATAAGGAATAAGGGATCATGGTTATTCAGGATGTTGTAGTGTTTTAAAATAATACATGATGAAGGTGCTCACATGTTATTACACGGAATAAAAGGATCTTCATTATGTTTACCTTCCTTATAAAATTTGGACTATGAGTTGGACAAAAGTATTTTGGATAACTATAAAGGATGAAATGGATTAATTTGAACCTTGGATAGTATTGTTTAAGGTTAAAACATTTCTGAATATTATTTTTGGAACATGATAATATTATAGTTTTAGGAAAAGGACAACCTGTAGGTTGGGGGATAACCTGTCGCGTCGGACAAAGTTGCAGGAATCGAACCCACAACCATAGTGCGAAAGGCCTTTATTACCTACCACTATCCTATAGAAAGTCCCTAGTTATTAAAAAAATGTTTTCCTGATCTAAATGGTATGTTTTAACATTTGGAACCTTATACAATTATGATAAATAGGATATTTTTGTGGTCTATTAACTTTTAGAGTGAAGGATGGGTTTGTGGTAAAAAAATAATTATGAAAAGTATGTATATTCCCTTACGTTCTTAGTAAATCTCTTAAATAAATTCCCTAACTTTATAAAAGTTAACTTAAAACAAAAACGTTACCGGTTAACTTTTCCAACTGGGGATTCAATGACCATTTAACCAATAAGAAGTTTGTGATTTTTTGTGGTTAACTTTCTCCTAATCCATTTTTCTACAACTCTCCATCAGACCTTGATGGTTTGTTTTTCTTCCATATCCATATTTTCATAGAATCCTAGTATGGGCTATCTCGGGTAATGTTTTTACTTGACTTTCTTTCTTTTAAAGTTATATTTTATTAACCTTATTTCTGATGTGGGTTTTCCACAAAGGTATTTTCTATTTTAAACCTTTTATTTTCAAAGAAAATTTTCAAATTGTGAGGATGCAATTTATTTAAGGAGAGGAGAATGTAACACCCCGAGTTTCCATAATACACTTCTATTTCAATAATGCAATAGCTTGCATTGTATGCATGTTCAAGATTCTAACACATCGCGACCAATCAAAATCACCATTATGAATAGTAATACCCACTTTTTGAAATTATATATATTTTATATTTCAAAATGGACTTCATTTTTGGATTCACAATATCGAAGTTAGCCTATGTTGAATTTTTGGTATTTCTCTGAGAACTTCAAATTTTTTATGAATAGGGAAAAATACTTACAAACATCTTTTTTAATCAAAATAATTTATAGTGATAAATTATAATATTTAATGGTTTTAAAGTATAATTGCAATATATTTTTTCCACTTTATCCAATGGTGGTCATTAGAATTAATTTCACTTTTAAATTGGACATAAACAATTGTCAGTCTTTTGATATATATTGTTTCTTAAAAACACGCTATTTGTTTTGACAATGGGAATTAATTATAATATTAATTAATTTAACTTATATGTTTGGAATTTTTTAAAATAGACATCATTTTTGAATTCTGAATATCAATTATAGCTTAGGGTAAAATTTTGGCAATGTTCTGAAAAACTTCATTTTTTGATGAATAGTGAAACCACTAAATGGTAGTTAAAAAACTAATTTTTCATTTAAATGTAATATTACCACTTCTGTGATTTGATTTTCAAAAATCCAACATACATGGTTGTCATTAGGAAGTAAAATTTGGTTCAATGGGATTAAAATAATTTTTGGTGAATAGTAACTTTTATGTTTAATTAATCGTGATTAAAAGTAATTAGTGTAATTTAAGGTAAAGATAATGTTATAATATTATGAAATGACTTTTACACTTGTCCTACCACTATTGGATGAGTCATGGCCGACCAAGAAAATCCATGTGTCAACTTGAGGACCCCATGTAGCCACTTTGGTAGGAAAATGACATTAAAAACTTTTTATTTAATGTTAAAATAAAAATGTCACAAACATAAGTTGTTTTACTAAAACAATTTTTAAATGGGGTTATACAAGTCATATTTTTTACTATAAATATTCATTAGAATGATAAAAATATTTCTAACATCATGATATTTTTTTATGATTTTTAGACGTTAAATAAATTAAATTATTTATGACACCATGATGATGCAGCAATTACCTCATTAATTAATGATTTAAATAAAATGAAAAGGTAATGTAAAATTTAAGACATACACTTGTCAAAAACCTATTAGATGAGAATATTTAGAACCCTTATCACCTTATCCTAGAAATTTATATTTGTGGGACCTTAAAAATACGAAACTCATTATATAATAAAGTAACATTTCATTACTTTCCAAGAGTGCCCCTCCTCTCCTCTTATAAAAGGCCCCCACCACTACCACCTTATTCACACAATAAAAGCCTTTTGTCTCAGCCAAACTCTGCCCAAATACTCTCTCAACTTCCCTCTATTACTCCTAGAAGACACACCTTGGGCAGAATTCTTCCCAAGAAAGCCTCTGGCTCAAATCAATAAAAGAGTTACATGATTTTAAGGTAATGTCTTCTCTTATGTTATTTAGTTTTATTTTTCATCTCCAACCGCTTAAACTCTTTTTATTCCATTATTTTATAACAACACCAGTATCTAAAATATACTAGGATGTTGTTAGGATAAGGATTTTATTAACACTTACACACACATTTGTCTAATGGTTAAAGAACATACTATTTCTATGGGTGGCGAAATACTGCCTCATGAAACGATGATTGTTGAATACTCTTTTAAGACCTATAATGGTGGCCATTTTGAAGAAAATAATTTCATATATGATATATATATTATTTATATGTTTTTCTTATGCTTATGTATTTCTCATTTAAGGCATACCTTTATGATTTCCATTATGGGTAAACGCGATAATTTCATTTTAGGAAGTGCGGACTACCGCCCCCTAAAAGTGATTTGAATCGTTAATTCCGTATGTGGGACATATAAAGTATGAAGTAAATGATATTTTATATGATATTATACTGGAATTATAATATAACTTTATATCATTGTGACGTCTTTCCATTAAATACGAAATAGAAATGAAAGTAGCATTCATGCATACGTACGGCTTACCGTCTCCATGAACGGTGCTTTTAATTTCTTTCCTCTAAATGTTATGTAATTTTATAAATGAATATATATACTATATATATGATGTATATGATATCTAAATCATGAATATAATAATGGATATAAAGGATATTCTACCACATAAACAACAATGAATTATAAGAAGGTTATTTTTGACTCAAGTAACAAAGATCGACAAAATGACCGTTATTAACTTAAATAATTACATAATGTTCATAACATGGTAATGAGTGATATAAAAGGAATAATGAACATGTTAAAGGTTATTAAGAAAAAATAAATTAACTCTAGTTTATTATTCAGGAGGTTAAGGAACGATCGAGTCAAGTCGGACACGAGGTAAGGGAAATTCTTAGCCCAATTTATATTCTTTGGGTTAATCTCCTACATTCAAATTATGTCATGATATTATTATGTACTATCATGTATTTCTAAATTATTTATGTATACTTATAGTGAATACACATAATAGATATATTTTATTTATGAATGATATTTGTAAGGGACTTCGTCTCAATCTCCATTCATTGAGGCATATTTTTTTTATACACAAATTTCTTTTATATGGTGTATAAACCCCTATGACTTTTATGTTTATTAAAAAAGGAATCTTTTTATATGAAGCATTTTACTGAATGACAAAAAGGAATGTTTTTCTTGTTGTACGTATGCGGCAACAATGACATCTCCACCTTCGTGACCATTATTTGAGTTTCGACTTCCTCTACAAGCCATACCTTATTCTTAAAATGTAAAATAAATACAAAGTTTTGATTTTATTTTATTTTGGTATTGAAAATGGTTTTGATAGTGTTTTTATTATATAAATGTGTTGTATTGATATCCAGTGATTGAAATGAGGAAATTTTATGTTTCCTTTATGTATATTTTATGTGATACAATGATGTTATGGTTTATGATATGTTTAAACCTATTCATATGAGGAATGCATTGGACTTAATATGTGACGGGCGGAGCCCGCTATAGCTCCTCGATGCATCGGAAGGTCTCATGAGACAAACTAGTGTCTTGGCATGAGGCCTTGACAAAATCTTATTTGTAGTCTTGGCATGAGGCCTTGGCTACGTGGTTATGATAGTATAGCATTAAGAATCATATCATTATGAATGTGGTTATTGATATTACATGTGAATATTCGACCAGTAGAATATCCATGTGAATAAGTAAATTGCATTATTTCATTTATTTTTGCCATATTATGTTGAAGTTAATGATTAAAGGGCTTTTGTTTAGTTATACATTTCCTTAAATGTTTATGTTTATTTATGAAAGCTTCCTCTATATTGTTATCCTTACTGAGCATCTGAGCTCACCCCATTCAATGTTTTAATTTTTCCAGGATGTGAAGATGTATTTTAGGAATGACCTGTATGGATAGTCTGGAGGGGATATGAGTGTGGAAAATGGAGACTATGTTATTTTAGTTTTTTACTTTATGATGTAATGTAACATTTATGAATGTGTCTAGTGCTTACAAGGCTACTAAACTAATCGGTCATTCGAGACTTGATATTTTGTGATCATGCCAATGTTACACAATAATGCACCGACTCTGGGTAACTGGGGTCGGGGCGTTACACCAACCCTGATCTCGATGCGTCACAATACAACACATACCCTTAATCTAGATATAGAAAAACCATGATTGGCGTGGATGTAAGGAAAACCTTTAGAAAATCATAACATTTCTAACACTACTCATCCCATTGAATTGGGAAGGTATTCCCTATCAAAGATTTCATTGGTGATGACAATAACGATAAATCATGAAGAAAACATCGATAATACCCATCTAGACCAAGGAATCACTATATCTCGAAAATATGATTTGGATGTTTCCACGAGATAACAACCTCTCTCTTTTCCAGATCAATTGAAACACCCCTCCTTGAAATAATATGGCCACAAAAATGATCCACCTATATGAAAATGTCACACTATATCAATTTGGCATACAACCGATGATCCCTCAACATCCACAACATGACCGTGAAGTTCTACTCTTTCTCTACCATTGCCCTCGAATACACCAATATATCATTAAAAAATACCACAACAAAATAATCCAGTTATCTCTTAAATTTACGATTCATCAATTAAAAGGACATTGTTGGTGCATTCATTAAACCAATAGGCATAACCAGATTATCTTAATGGCTATATCTACTAATGAAAGCTATTTTTGGAATATCCCCCTTCTGCACACATAGCTGATGATACCCTTATTTCAATTCAATATTGGAGGTCCACTGATCTCCCCTCAACTTTTCAAATAAATCATCAATGCATGGATGTGTATATTGGTTTTTTAATCTTAACTTGATTTAGTCTACGATTAAAATTTGCAACATTCCATCCACCATCTTAACAAACAACACCGGAAATACCCATGGAGAAGTACTAGGCCGGATGAACCCTTTGTTATCTAACTCATCCAACTTCATTTGTGTTCCCATAATTCTGATGGTTCCATCCAATAAGACGGAAGTAATATAGGACTAATCACCAAATGGAAATTAATCATAAACTCTACTTCTCTCAGCAGTGGTAACCGTGATAATTATTCAAAAAAAACATCCATAAACTGATCCACAACTATAGGAAGTACATTGTTCTCAATACATTCTACTGCAACCGATGACAATTATAATAACTAGTATGATATCATAACAACCACTGCTGTAAATAAGCATGTTGCACCTTGCTTCTCATTATTCACCCCTATAAAGAGATATCTCACACCATCCTCTATCAAAAAATTAAATGTTCATGCATGAATGTCAATGTGGGCCTTAATTATTGTCAACCAATCCATTCCCATGATTATATAGTACACATACATCTCATGCATTGAGAGGTCCCATGTCAACTCAACCTCATCCAGTAGTACACGACATGCACTACACCGGAAGGATAGACACTCTTTTTCACCTAGAGGAGTTTTATGTTTGATAACCATAGGCATCATTTCTATTGTTTAAACCAAAAAATAAACAATTCAAGAAGAAATAAAATAATGGGAAGTACCCATATCAAACAACACTTTCATAAATGTAGAATTCAAATTAATCACACCTAATATCGTGGATGGTCCTAAATGATCACCCATCTCAACCTGTTCAGCTCCAAAAAATTGATTTCTTACTATACATTATTCCTTTCTTCCAAGTAGAGACTTTTCCAGAGTAGTTATTGTGTTCCCAGAATCACCATGAAGAACTCAGCTCTACTGATGAGGAGTATACCACTGCCCCATTCCTGTCGAGGCAAACGATCCTTATGACCCCTGTAGAGATACATTGACACACAAAATCGAAGCAATCTGAAAATACCGTAGAAGGAGATACATCTTCGTACAATTATGACATGATCGAGGATGTGTCATACCATCCTGTTCTATGTGGCTCATTGAACCACACAGAAAACATCCCAGCCTACTCTAAGGATTTGGTGGAAGATTCATGGATCCTCTAGTTGGGTTCTAGGTTATACTCCCACCCTAGAAAAAATTTTCCCTCTTCCACTTGAACCTAGTGTCCGAGTTCAGACTATTCCCCATGGGTACTAATACACATCCTCCACTCACAGCCCCAAAGAGATCCCTTTCATCCACCAAGGCTCAATTTACCATATCCTTATAATCAACTATACATAGCACTGCTATCTTGGACCGAATGTCCTGCCACAAACTAGCTACGAATGTACGATCATTCGGTGGTGTACAACCAATCACCTTGGGTGAAAACCTCACTATGTTCATAAACAAAGCTCCATATTCTATTACCAAAAGGTTCCCTTATTTTGAAATGGAATAAATCTATTATGCGCTAAATTTTGAATGTATGAGGGTTGAATGGTTTTATAAACAATTCTACAAATCTTTCCTATGAAATACCATGGTCCATTCCATCTTGGACCGCCAACTCCCACAACTGAAGGGAATGATCTTCTAACATATATATTTCCATTTTCACATTCAACTCTACCAGTGTTCTTAAGAATTTTATGATCATGTTCATTCTATTCAACCTTGCTTGTGCCCTTTCGGGCTCCAAATCACCCTTGAATATGGGTGGATTCTTCTTTGGAAACTAAACAGAATGATCCACATGCCTTGGTTCATCCGATTTATTTCCACATTTTATAGCATGGAATGTTTGCAATATAATTTTCACTAACTGTTATTTCACCTATGCATTAGGTGCAACCACATTTTCAGCAGCCTCCTCTAGTTGGTCTCTATGATGCCTACCTGGTTCCATTTCTATCATGAAATAAACATCGATAATTCATTCAATTTTACCAACACATGATTCAATAATTTTAGTTCAATTGTTTGAAAACTATCAGAACTAGGCTTTGAACACGTTAACACCTCCAATATTGTACTATTTTGAAAAATACACCATGTTTTTAAAATCAAACCATTTTCAATAAACAACCAACTTCCATGTTTCATATCCTTCTGTTTCAAAACCCAATATAGATTTTTAAAACAACACATTCATATCACTCTATAATTAATTATACCACAATGAAATATGCATCCTAGTGGGAAGTCAGTTATACCATGTATGTCATTCTCATCTCATTGGATAGAGCTAAGACAATGAGATATCCAATGCCTATAAGTGTCCCCAAATACTTATGTACCCAACTCCCTAGTTACATGAAGTTCAAAATAAAAGGGTTAGCTATGTCCTTTTATGCGATACAATACTTTTTCTAATAATCCTACTCCTTTCTATCATCCAGACTCAAGTAATTAGCCATGAACTAATGTCAACACCAAGAATAATGATCAACACTAAGGATCAAACAACTACTCTCACTTTAATGCTAAGTACCGAACAAACTGATACCACTTATAACATAATTCCCCCATCTCATTGTCTTGAGATGGTGGAGGAAACCATATTGTCCTTAAGCATTATTCCCAAGGTGCCAAAGGATGAAAATAAATGTCGAGGGCTTCATGAAAAAAATTTTGAATGATTTTACATTAAGAAAAAACCATCCAAACCATCTAGTAACAACCACTATATGATGCATGTCAATAAAACATGAAAGAATGTATTACCAAAAGACAAAAAAGTGGTTCCAAAATACAACCCAAAACCAATACAATACAACATGATATTAGAGTACTAAATGGAATTTTAAACAAGATACCCAAAATAAACCAAGTCACACTCTATAGCTTCACACCAAGCTCCATGTTCTAAGCACAACAACATCTCCCACGCATCACCACAAACCACTAGAAATGAGATGATTTACCATTACCAGAATCTTAGAATTTGCAATATCCAAAAGAACCAATGTGACAAATATAGGGGTGATTACTAATACATAGTAGGTTATCCCTAAATGACTTCCCTACACATGCCCCTTGGATAAAATGATTAACACATCTATAATAAATTGTTCATATAAAACATTAAATTTTGTAACAACATACAACAAGAAACACCCTTCTCATGCCATGTATCCCAAGGGGAGAGAATCAATAATCCATAAACCATATAATTATATTAAATTAGCACAGTAATTTCCATTTGGTAATTAAATTAACAACAAGACAACCAAAGTGGTGGAGCTTCCATCCAACATGGTAACTACATTTCCAAATAGTGGTACATCCCACCCACTTATCCTTTGATGGTGGGACCTCTGTCCACCAACCATCCCCTTATTATAGTGGTACTTCCCTCCCACTTCAACACAACATTTCAAACAATCCATAACCAAGAATATAACCCACCATGGCCACAAAAATATGAAATCAACCATTTCCAATACATGTCAATCCACTTAAATAAATCAAACATTTATTAAAACCACTCATTTATCCTTTTCCATGCCGAAACCTTGATTCAATAAAACATACACTTTATTAAAAAAAAATTCAGAATCCATTTCCTTAGCCCAATTCAGGAAAAAATCTAAAAAATATTCATTTTAAAATTTAAGAACCAGAACATTCAACCTTAGAACCACTTTTTATGAAAATATCCCTAAAACATGAACAGAGGGATTTCTAACCAATTTCGAACATCAAAATAACAATTAATTTAAAGAAAAAAATTAATTATAACCAAAACCACTAGTTCTAGCCATGTGTATTTGATAGATAATCCCCTACCTTTACGTTTCAGGTGAAATCGACCCATAAGAAATCACACCCCAAATCTAGCGAACACACCACCGAAACTATTCTAGATCCCATTCAATATCATCCAGAAGGAATAATACAACAAGAAAGGCATCACAAACTATATATCTACACACAATGGGTGTAGATATTGAATGTTGAGAGAGGGGGAGATGATGATATATTGGAAACCCCCAAAGAACAATGTGGATAGACATACTCAAGAGAAACAGATGTCAATCCACCATAAACACCTTGATTTGTTTCCTAAATGAGTGGTAGAGAACATTAATCATTTGGAGAACCAAAAATACTGAGTGACACTCGAGTTGGGGATGAATTGGAGTGAAAAAGGTCAAGTCTGATGATTTTTTTGATTTAAAAACCCTTCCATTAAGTGGTCGCAAGGTTAGTCTACACGGTTTCAAAAACCATGCGCCAACTGTCACACACCACTTTCTCAAGAGGAGGGGTCCACATGATTTCCTCGCATGGTTTTTCAAACTATGCACAGGTTGTGCGAAGCATACTACCCCTCCCCCCAGCATGGTTTCCTAGAGAACCAGAATGGTTTCCCTAAACCATGCTCAAACCGTGATCCCCAAGAAAAGCGACCCATCTTTTTCAAAACCATTCCAAACTCTCCCAACATCTTCCCAACTCATTCCATGAACTTAAACCACATAAAAATGAATAAATAAAGGCTACATACCCCAAAACGGGGGGTTCTATAGAGAGCCTTTTTTTAGATGTTGTCCCAGTGGGTATTGACCGTGAGAGCAACCTGGAAGGTCGTTTATAATTACATATTCTATGTTTACCCAAGGTTAGTGACCATGATATCTACCCATGAGGTCATTTATAATTATTGATGCTGTGTCAAAAAAAGGGGTATTGAGCATGATAACTACCCAGGTGTTCATTTGTATTTGATTTAGTGCTATGTGGGACAAATCGGGTTTGACCGAGTGAGCATTCGAGAAGGTCGTTATTTAATGAATTGGTGATATGTTAAACCAAGGGGTCATACTATGAGAGCATTCCTAAATGTTTTTAATTGACTGATTTCGTGATTTTGATGAGTCTACAAAGACAAATCACAAGCTTGGACTCAGTTTTACAGGAATTTTTAGATGGTCTTCTGAGACATCTGTTTGTTACTATTACACATGGGGATATAGGGAATAGGCTAGATCCAAATATTTAAGTATTCACATGATTGAATAATAAATGTAAATGAATATAATTGAAATATATGGGTATATTTTATATTGAGTACTTCATTGTTTATTCCTTCCTTTAGGCATATTACCAGCTATATATATTCACTTATAGTTAGGAACTGATCTTTTGGTAGATTACCATTGGGATTATTCTCACACCCTGTTTGGATCATTATTTTGGACCCAAATAGATTATATGGTTATAGGTATATATAAGATAAAGAAACCTTCCTGATTAGTTACTTGATTTCCATTGGATTTGGAGAGCCTGGGACCAAGATGACGCTTGCGATGCTGTTGGAGTATATTTGTAATTCTATAGATTGGTTTCAGTATTGTATTTCTTGCACTGTGACTTGTTTGGATGTCTTCCTAGACACATGTGACATGCCTCATTTATATATTCTTATGTATTTTTATTGCTATCCTCCTTTTGTTGTTTACTTCTATTGTATGGTATTACCACTTCTGTTATTGTTTACTATTTATCTTCTACTGTGTATAATTTTATAAGGATGGTATAGTTTCCCCAATATCACACCTTATACATCAATGTTAGTCTGGAGCTTCTTGTATTTGGGGAAACAAGAATTATGTTATTTGTCTAACTGGGTTTTGGGAACCCTTGGGTGGAACCAGGATCTGGGATGTTATTTTAGGAATCCCACATTTAAGGAGGAGGAGAACAAAGAACCCTTTTCTATGGTGGTGTGGATACCTCTCCCATCATGAGGCCTTTTCATGGTGGATTCTGGTGGGAAATATCTTAGGGAAATTGAAAACTGTGTGGTGAGACCAAAGTGTATAATATCATAACCCAGGGATTTATGGGCATTTTCAAATGGGATCAGAGCCAATGACCTTTTTATGTACTAGTGAGGAGGTTGGACCCTTCTATATGGGATGGATTATGAAAAACCCACATTGATGTATGAGGAAAATGAATCATCCCTTTATAAGGTGGTGTGTATACCTCTCCCATCACTAGGCCATTTTTTGGGATACATGAGGGCAAGAGCATAGGGAAATAAAAATCATTTGGGCGAGGCCCAAAGTGAAAAATACCATGATCCTAGGCTGGAATGTTCCATAACATATATTATATAATATCATTATAAAGTTTAATTGTAATAACTCTTGCTAAAAATGATATTATAACATCAAACCCTTACAACATTTGTTAATTTTTTATTATATTTCCCATCAAATAAATAAAATAAACTGAGAAAATAAATAACATTAATGAAGCTAAATTATAGTGTAAAATATAAAATGAAATGTATATATATTTATTTATAATTATTTAAATATGTTTTAAATTTTGTATATGTTTCATAAAATCCAAAGTTATATGAGAAACACTTACATCAAGCCAGTCTCCGTTCTACAATTCTCTCATATACTATATAATATATTCAAATTTATTATAACTATATAATTGATCCACATTTATAAATATAAAAAATTTCATTTTTAACAAATAAAAAATCATATCTATTCATTAACAATCATCGATTAAAACCATCATGTTTGATTTTAGGTATATTATTTTTCTAGTATGTTTCATTCGACTGTTATGATCATTGAAATTTAATCTTGGTTATGTCCTATTTATAATTTGAATAATTATTTAAAATACAAATACTTTTATTATATACATATTTATAACTATAAATTTAATTTGTGATGAAATATTAATTTAATTCCTAGGTGGAGACGATAGGTCGTACTACACATGAGTGATGCTTCCAAATTTCCATGGATAGAATGAACGAATGTAGAATGATAATTCGATTTTTAAAACCAATAATTATATCATAAATATGATATATATATATATACCAAAAAATATATTATAAATTTTTATCCAACCATGAATGGTTGAGGTCGAGAATTGATCAAATCATAACGTGGAGGCGGTAGTCCACATGTATGCTCGAGTGATAAGTTCATCACCCATTTAATATTGAAGATGTGTTAAATGGTTGTGACACCATAATAATAACATATATTTATAATTATGAAACTATAGTCTTCATTATTGTATTGATAAAACACATTTATATGTTTTAATAGAATAAATAAAATTGAAATATATTGGTTATGAATTCTTATTTTTCCTTGAAATACCTCTATTGGAATAAACCATAATCCTTGAATGATTTCTATTATAAGAGGAAGCAGCGTGCCAACATGAATGTAATGATATTAGGAATTTTTTATATCATTATTTGGATAAGATGCAATGATAATGTTTTATGGATAGTGGAGGATAATATGTTTCCTTTTATAAGTTTGTGGATGGACACTCATGGAAGTTTGTTGATGATTTCAAAAATATGAGGTCAATTTCAGGGAGAAGTTTCTCCAAATGAATATATTATAATATTAAATATTATAATTATTAAAGGTAATCAACCCATAATAATCATTCATGTTTTTTTTGAAATAATTCCCACATTTGATGGTTTGACCCCATGTATAGCCGTTATAATGATGACTTAGGTAAAAATATTTTACTATTTTAACATTATATTTTGACCAAATATTAAGGAAGTACAATTAAATTATATTAATAATTATTACTTAAAATTTTTAATAAATTTTAAAGGTTTATATTTATACACTTTTCATGATATATTTATAAAATAACACACCAACAAATATGAAACCCCGTTTTAGAAATGTGTATCTAGGATAAAATATTTCTTTCATTTCATTGTTGGACTTATAAATAACTTAAACAGAATGATAAATAAATTATTTATTATATAATCACAAATTATTTTTATAAACATTAACCAAAGTGATTGTATTTAATTATTATGCTAAAAACGCATTTCATTCATGAAAATAGTTTTTTTGGAAAATGTGGTTGTTAATCAAATAAATGAACATATACCAAAACCATGTATAATAAGGATTACTATTTATTGTGAGATACTATTAATAAGTAAAATTTAGTTATTTTAATTTAATAAAAAATTTAAATAAATAAAATATTATGTGAAATAAAATGAATTCATTAACAAAATTTCATTTTTAACTATTCACTAAAAAAATACATGTTTTAAGAAAAACCATGTAATTCACCGGAAGCTAATATTTCAATGGAAATTTGAAAAATTATATTATATTTCCTCAAAAACAATTTCTATAATTTTATAATTTAATTACAACTGTTATGCACATTTTTTTAATAAAACATATTTTTAAAGCATAAAAAGAATAAACAAAAGATTAGTATTATTTTATTATATATTAATAAATTATTTTTCATTATATAATTTATTTTATCTAATTTATTTTTTACAATCTAGCCCATCCAATTTAAATACTATATTTTCAAGGATTACTAAATCATGGTGTATTTATAATCCTGGTTTCGTGTAAACAAAGATGTCAAATACATCAATTTTATATCAAATAAAAAACATATATATCCTTGGGGTTTTACATTCTAAAACATTAAAATGAATATATCGATAAATAATTTCGTAGTCTAATACAAAAAATTTATAATATCCCAACTTAATCACCAAATTATGTTCCCATTTAGCTTCCTCAAATTTGTTATTCCTCCAAATAATTGTAACCAGATGGGTAGTATTATTCAATATAATATTATAACTATTAGTAAAAATTTTAAAAAAAAATTCTTGATAAGAAATACCATGTTTTATTGGCATAATATCACAGTTAATTTCATGTTATGGATTAGACATGTACCTAATCCGGATCAATACATAGAAAACTTCATGAACTTGAGAGGGGATTAGTGGTTCTTTCAAGTAATAAGAAATCATAAAAATATAATGTGTATTATATGAAGAATTAACATCACTAGGTATTATTATTCAATCCATAATAAAATAAACATATTACATATAATAGTTTCACATGATACATTCTCACCAACATCATATTATATATCTCACTAAATATTTTTATATAACTCTTTCATTGAATATGTGACACCATGATGTGTTGATGAATGAATCTAAACATCTCAATAATTTCCCAAGAAATCTACTGTCCTTGTATTTTGTCTTGTCAAACATCGTCCAAGGATGTTAGAGTTATTCACATTTTCCCACAGAGGGTTTCATAATGATCCATCTCAAAGATAGAGTGAAATATATTTTTAAATGATAATATAAATGGTGGAAGGATATGATCCAAAAATCACTTAAAATATATAGAATAGGATACAAATATTTACGTATGGTTTCAAATAGTACTCTGAAACAACACATTTTTAATGGATGATTAGATGTATAGAAATAGAACTATGTATCGTGATAATGCTAATAAAATCTATATAATTTTGAGATAATCCCCCAATATCTACTAGATACAATCAAATCAAGTGGACCACATCACCTTACCACTTCAATAATGTATATATTATAATGATCATCCAATGTGAAATAATATAAAATGGAAATTTAGAGTGGAACCATTTTAATTTTATATAAATGATACCAAATATCATAATAACATTTAGTTTTTTTGGGAGTCTGTATGAAATAAAAGGAGATTTTATGAAAATTTCTATTCTGGTATGGGTAATGGTAATAATATCATCTTATACTATTGTCTAAACAAACGTACCAATTAGAATACAAAGAACTAGGATACATTCAGAAAAATATCTCTCTTCATATTTCTCTTCAATAAATGATCATTTATTTCTATATAGATCATCATAGTTCAAGGATGAATTGAGAATGATGAGCTTTGATAATATTCTAAAATATTTTCCTTATTTATTATATTGATTGGAAAATTCGATAAATCTTAAACTGTATCATTCATTCCCCAAAAATTTAAAGATATGGACCATTTCAAACATTATTTTTTGTATCTAAACCATCCTTTTACACCACATTAATCATTATGTGGAAAGATACAGAAACAGTCATTTGAGGAAGGTAATATTCTATCCCTTCCTTCAATATTTCTTCTTCAATATACAAGGCCCCTTTAATAACCCCAACATTATCATGAGTTTTAATAAAAATATTACTTTATTTCAAATTGATGATTTTTTATATTTATAGATTTTAAGAAATAGGCCATAACTATTACATTACATCTCCAATTTTACAATGTAGAGTTTTTAACTCTATAAAACTTTTTCAAAATAATATACCACCTTAAATATAATTAGAATAATTTTCTTGATAAAAATCTTATCAAATTCTTCATATCTATTGTCATTCCTTATACCATGTGAAAAACCATTTCAAATACATGGGATGTAACAACCCGTGATTTTTTGAGAATTATTATTTTTAATTTCTTTCATTTCTTGTGTTGTACGCGACACCAAAATTAGCTTGTTCTATATGAAACACCGTATTATCTTGCAGTATACAGAATACTAATCTTGGATCATGTTACACACAATTTCAAGTTTTTTTGATAGAAGTTATTTTACGCAACATTGAGTGTGTATATTTATATATATATTAAATGTATAAATGAAATATGGTTGTATTCAATTATAAACAACAAAAAATGAATCTTGAACTACATGAAACCCTGAAATGGCTTTCATTACACGCAACCAAGACCTTCCACGATAGCGTGTATTATACGCAATACCATGTTTCACTAAACGAGATATTATTATAATATAATTATGAACCAGCCTTTATGAATAGTAATACCGACTTTTTGAACTTTTATAAATTTTATCTTTCAAAATGGACTTCATTTTTGGATTCGTAATATAGAAATTAGCCTAGGGGAAATTTTTGGTATTTTCCTAAAAACGTTCAATTTTTGATGAATAGTGATAACACTGGGTTACTATTTAAAAACCGACTTTTTATTTAAATAATTATTTATTTTATTTAAATTTTTTTTGGTCAGAATTGATAAATAATACCTATATAAGTTCAATTTAATTCATTTGAGTCATTTTATAATAATTTTAGATATATTAATATTTTATTGAACTTTTCACTGTCTTTTACCCACCTCCTAAGAGAATTTGATGTTTTACATAAAACATAATTTTACCGCTTCTGTGAGTGGAATTTCTAAAATTTGAGAGACACAATTAATATGAAGGAGTAAAATGAGGTTCAATAAGATAAAAATATTTTTTTTATGAATAGTAACATTATACTTTTATTTACAACAGTTAAAAATAAATAGGGTAATTAAGGGTAAAAATGATATTATTATTACCCTAACACAAGTACTAATTATATTTGATAAGTTTCATTCGACCAGAAAGAACCGTTGGAATAAAATATGACCATTTGGGTCCACATGGACTAGATTAGGACATTTAATATTATTGAATTTAAAGAAGAGTTAAAATAGTTAAAATCAAAGTTTAATAACTAAAACATTTTTAATATTGTGTTATTAATAAGATAAATTCAACTATAAATATTCATTAAAAGATAAAATTATTTCCTAAGTAGTTGTATTTTATTTATAATTTTTAGACATTAAATAACTTAATTTATTAATGACACAATGAGGATGCAATAATTACCTTATTAATGAAATGTTAACATAAATGATGTTATAAATACCCAAATAAATTTAATATGATACTTTTAATGAATTAAACTAATTTTCTAGGTTAATATGACATGTTAGTATTTATTTCATGAAATTTTTTTGAACTAATCATTCTGATATAATTTTCACAAAAATCAATTACCAAAAATTATCAAAATTGACATAAAATATTTTTTTAAAAAAATATTATATTTTTAATTGATATTCTATTCTTAAAAATATAAGGTTCATCCAAAATACTTATATAATAATATATATGACATTAATAAACCAATTGGGGTTCTATTTGTAGTTTATAGTAAGTTTATTAGAAATATAGTGTAAGAAAACAAGAAGACACGGTAAAAGATAAATTATTTAACATAGAGTTAAATCTAAATGATAAGGTTAAAATGGTGACATCAACTTGCCTAAAACCTATTGGATGAGAGTTTTTCAACCCAACCTCTATTTAGCTTCGAAATAAATCAATTTTGATATATTATATACTGAAAATTACTTTATTATAAAATAATATTTTATGTTTTTCCAAAGGTGCCCCTCTCCTCCCTTATAAAAAGGGCACCCCTTCCCTATTCTCTTCACACCCCTTTGAGCCTTGAAGCTGGGCCAACCCCTGCCCATTTCTCTTCTCCACTCCCCTAGAAAAATTCTGGAGGTTCTGGTATTCTCAAAATACCAACTCTACTTCTTTAATAGGATTCTTAAAGAGGTGCGTCGAAGAAGAGGAGGTTCAGATACATAGGAAGAAAATCAGACATAAGGTAAGGGATAATTATTCCAATATCGTTCTTATCTGAGATTATTTATTTGTAAGTATTTACTTGGGTTATTGTTATCATCCATGTCCATGTTTTCTAAAAGTGTTTTTCTATATGGTTAATGTCCTTTTTACCGATTTTTGACTTTTTCCACAAGTTATGAAAGGAATATTGCTTTTGTTTACCATACTAGGAATATTTTGAAATTTCTGACAAAAGTACGAGGAGAATGTTTTTTCAACTTATACGGAATGAACATATTTTCACGTTTTCATAGTGCCTAATTTTCATGAAGATGCCTCTATAGGATTTCATTAATATTTTCAACAAAATCCTTTTCTTTTAAAACTGCATGGCATTTTTCCAAAAGAAAATTATTTTGAAGAAGAAAGGATATTTTCCTCAAGAATTAATTTAAAGTGTTTTATCAAAACCATTTTCCATCCAAGATGAAATTATTTTATATGTGTATGTTTCATGTATAATATCTCTATAATTTACATGGTTCCAATTTTCTTAGGATGAAATGATATCCATTTGTTTTATATGGATTATGTTATGATGGGATGATGTTTATGAATCCCAGTTTATTCATTTTATTATGATGGATGATTCATGTTTATGTTGTGGAAAATGTAATAATGATTTCAATATGAGATGAGTGGGACCTATATCTCCCTCAAATTCCTTGGGAAAAGATTTATATCTCATGAGATAGACATGGCTGGAACGGTAAGTTAATCTGGTTCAGTGATACAGGACTGGAACGAGGAGAGAACTCAATTCAGAAAGGGACTTTGTCCACTAAGATGGTCATGTCAGTATTGCCTTGGATACCATGGAAATAATAACATGTGCTTAATGATTTCCACAATTACATGATTCATTCCCATTCTATTTTATCATGATTGATGATACATTATGATCTATTATTTACGTACTTCCAAGATTTATGTCTTTTCTCACGATTTTGATGTTTAGATATTATGTTCAAGTTTTTTTCATTCAAATGTTTATGGATTGTATTCTGTTCTCAATGTTTACCCTTAATAATCATTTGATCTCACCCTTTTTATGTTTTATTTTCCTCAGGATATAAGAAAGTTTTTAGGTAAGAAAACCAGAAGGGGATGATTTTTATTGGAGATGTTGAAGATCATTCACCATGATTAGAATATTACCATCCGAGTTTCCAAAGACACAAAACTAATACGATCTTTTCGCGTCTATTTTTGTCATATATTAAATATTCCACAAAAGTAATGTAATGTCCATGTATGTCAAGCTTTGGTTCTCTAATTTTGGTATCAGATCAAAGGTTTAGTTAACCTTTGGAAACTAGGATGTGATAACTTTAGTGAGATCCCTAGAGATATCTCTAAGGTATGTCTAGTGATGTCTCTAAGGATAAGTATACGTATATGTTATTGTCCTAGAATCACAGTAATGATATTAGAATTAAACCTAATGTGTTATATATTAAAGGTACTCCCCATTTATTATGATGTTTTCCTAGCATGATTTTTCCCCCTCACATTATTCTTTTTGGGTTTTAGAAAATTGCTAGAAATAGGAAGATTCATGATAATAGAGGATATAATGGACAATGGAATGATATTATTCATGAGCAACCAAATTAAATTTTATTTGGAAGTCCACATATCGTTATTATTCCTAATCCACAATCTCATAATATGAACAATAATCACATATTGGATAAGTTTCCCAACTTAACTAATAAGAGAAATATGGAGTTTCATGATGATCAAAGAGGAAAGAATGTTCAATTTCCCTCATGTAAATCATGTGGGAAGAGGTATCAGAGAGAATGTTTCAAAGGAACTGGAATATGATATGGGTGTGGAAAATAAGGACATAATGCCAGTAATTTCAATGGAAAAGGATCAGTTAACACAATGAACAAGGATAATGGTATTTCTAAGACATCAACAATTTTTAAATGTTTTAAATGTGGAATGTATTGGCATTATGTAAAACAATTCCCTAATGGAAAGTCTCATGAAGTGAATCAACATGGTCTTATGGGTAGTATTTATGTTTATGATGATGAAGAGACTACAAATGATATGTGAGATGAAAGAATTATTGAAACTCAGTCAATGGTTTAAAAAGGTAGTGGAATGATTACATGTTTATCAAGAGTAATGTTGTATAAGTAATCTCATGGTACTATGGAATAAAAATTCATCTAAGGATTGTTACACTGTTTTCTTTCCTTGATTTTTTGAAACTATATGATGAATGGTATCGGTAACTATGAAAGGTTATTCAGATATTTTTGGAAATCACCTAAAATGCACATAAAGAAGGGATAATGACATAATGAAATGTTTGATAGTATTAATGAGCTAATGACTTATATATAGGACAAAGTGATATCATGGTTTGAGTATATAAATTTTTTTTGGATTTTTGTATATGGAAAGAGTTACCTTATGAAAACATTCATGTTTTAACTATGGTTCAAGAGAATGCATGATTAAGGTATTCACATGTTTGGAATGTAACCAACAAGATATATCGTACGATATATGGGGGATAAATGATGGTATTCACATTCTTGGTAGATGACATTTCTACTAATAGTTTTCTATATTCTATGAGCTTGGACAAAAGTATTTTGGATAAGCCTAAAGATTGGAATTAATTAAGTTAGTCATAAGATAGTATTTTTTAAGGCAATAACTTTTTTTTGATATTATTGCAGGAATGTTATTATAATGTAGTTTTAGAAAAAGGGACAACCTGCAGGACGAGCGACAACTCGTCGCGTCGGACAAGGTTGCAGAAATAAAACCCACAACGGAAGTGTGACATCATTTATCACCTACCACTAGCCAACTGGAAGTCCCTGGTTAGTAGAAACTGGTTTTATTTTACTATGCACTATGATATATGAAGTATAAGTCCATTCAAGAAACCATATGTGATTAATCTCACCATAGATGGACTTATGTATATAACTTTTTCTAACCATATGTTTGAGACATAAGGAATGACCTATCATTCTATCGAATGATCTGCTAACACTTCACGAAAGACAAATTCAACTTCATTTACTAAAGATATGAAGTGGAAATAGTTCAAGGCACAAACAACAGTGATATTGTACCAAAATAAAGTATCTATTTCTTCTAATTCAATTTTTTCAACTTTAGGGAAATGATATTGGAAACCGAAAATTTTGTCCTAGTTATCTTATATCGGATGAATCAGATGGTAACTTTGATCATCACAAATTTATGGCTTTGTGATTGTTGGATTTTTCATAGCCATGTTCTCTTCCATTCTCCATCATAACATGACGGTTATATATTTCTCTTCCATATCCATATTTTCACCTATATTCTCCAATATGGAAACCCAGGTATAAGTTAATTTGGGTAATCAATACGTTTCATACAATAGTTATTAAAATTAATCTTTAGTAATCCTTTTTACGATGTGGTTTTCTATTGATGAAAATTTCAAGTAGTAAATGATTTATAACCTTGATGAATTTCATGGGAGAAATTCATTTTAAGGGGGGTAGAATGTAACAACCCAAGATTTTATGAGAATTTTTATTTGTAATTTCCTTGATGTCTTGTGTTTAATGCGACACCAAAATTAGATTTTTCTATACGCAACACCATATTATCTTGCAGTATACAAAACACTAAGCTTGGATCGTGTCTCACACAATTTCATGTTCTTTTGATAGCTGTTATTTTACGCAACATTGAGTGTATATATATATATATTAAATGTATAAATGAAATATTGTTGGATTCTATTTTACACAACAACAAATGAATCTTTCACTATACGCAACCATGAATTGGCTTTCATTACATGCAACCATGACCTTACACGATAGCGCGTGTTATACGCAATACTAAGTTTCACTGAACGAGATATTATTATAATATAATTATGAACTAGCCGTTATGAATAGTAATACCCAATTTTTGAAATTTTATAAATTTTATCATTCAAAATGGAATTCATTTTTGGATTCAGAATATCGAAATTAGCCTAGGGTGTATTTTTGTTATTTTTCTAAAAACATTCAATTTTTTGATGAATAGTGAAAACACATGGTTACTATTAAAAAACCGACTTCTTATTTAAAAAATTATTTATTTTATTTAAATTTAATTTAGGTCAAAATTGATACATAATAATTATATTTGTTCAATGTAATTCATTTGATTCATTTTTAAATAATTTTAGATATATTAAAATTTTATTGAACTTTTCACCGTCCTTTACCCACCTCCTAGGTGAATTTGAAAATTTACAAAAAACTTAATTTTACCACTTCTGTGAGTGGAATTTTGAAAATCTGAGAGACACGGTTAATATCAAGGAGTAAAATGAGGTTCAATAAGAAAAAAATAATTTTTCTGAATAGTAACTTTTTACTTTTATTTACCACGGTTAATAGTAAATAGGGTAATTAAGGGTAAAATGATATTATTATTACCATAACACATGTACTAATTCTATTGGATAAGTTTAATTCGACCAAAAAGAACCTTTGTAATTAAATATGGCCATTTAGGTCCACTTGAATTAGATTAGGACATTTTATATTATTTAATTTAAATAAGAGTAAAAATAGTTAAAATCAATGTTTAATAACTAAAACATATTTAATATTGGGTTATAAATAAGATAAATTCTAAAATAAATATTAATTAGAAATATAATAATATTTATTACATAATGGTATTTAATTTATAATTTTTAGGGCTTAAATAATTTAATTTATTAATGACACAATGATGATGTAGTAATTACCTTATTAATGAAATATTAACAAAAATGATGTTATAAATACCCAAATAAATGTAATCTGAGACTTTTATTGAATTAAACTGATTTTCTAGGTTAATATGACAAGTTAATATTGATTTAAATAACCTTTTTCGAACTAATAATTCTGATATGATTTTCAAAAAAATCAATTACCAAATAGTGTCAAAATTGACATAAAATAGTTTTTAAAACAAATATTATATTATTAATTGATATTCTATTACTAAAAATCTAAGGTTCAGCCAAAAGACTAATAAAATAATATATATGATATTAATGAACCAATTTATGTTCTATTGGTAGTTTATAGTAAGTCTATTAACCATATAGTGTAAGAAAACAAGAAGGCATTATAAAAGTTAAATTATTTAACATAGAGTTAAATCTAAATGATAAGGTTAAAATGGTGACATAAACTTGTCTAAAACCTATTGGTTGAGAGGATTTCGACCCATCCTCACATTTTCTTCAAAATAAATAAATTTGGAGCTATTATAAACCGAATATGACTTTATTATAAAATAATATTTTATGTTTTTCCAATGGTGCCTCTCTCCTCCCTTATTAACAAGGCATCCCTTCCCTCTTCTCTTCATACCCTATTGAGCCTTGAAGCTCAGAAAACCTCTACCCATTTCACTTCTCAACATTCCTTGAAACATTTTGGAGGTTCTGGTCTTCTCAAAATTCCAACTCTACTTCCTTAAGAGGAAACTTAATGGAGGTGCGTCGATGAAGAGGTGGTTTGGATACATACGAAGCATATTGGACATAAGGTAAGGGATAATTATTCCAATATCGTTCTTATCTGAGATTGTTTATTTGTAAGTATATACTGGGGTTATTGTTATCATCTATTTCCATGTTTTCTAAAAGTCTTTTTATGTATGTTTAAAGTCCTTTTTACCCATTTTTGACTTCTACCATAAGTTATGAAAGGAATATTTCTTTTGTTTACCATATGAGAAAATTTTTGAGTTTTCCGACAAATGTACGAAGAGAATGTTTTTTTATTTATTCGGCATGAATGGTTTTTTACGTTTTTATAACGCCTAATTTTCATGAAGATTCCTCTATAGGATTTCATTAATATTTTCAAAAAAGTCATTTTCCTTTAAAATTGAATGGCATTTTTTGAAAAGAATATGATTTTGAAGAAGAAAGCTTATTTTCCTCAATAATTCATTTCAAATGTTTTATCAAAACCATTTCCATCAAAGATGACATTATTTCATATGAGTATGTTTCATGTATAATTCCTCTATAATTTACATGGTTCCACTTTTCTTATGAAGAAATAATATCCATTTGTTTTATATGGATTATGTTATGATGGAATAATGTTTATGAAACCCATTTTATTCTTTGGGTTATGATGAATGATTTATGTTTATGTTGTGGCTAACACAATAATGATTTCAATATGAGATGGGTGGGACCTATATCTCCCTCTAATGCATTGGGTAAAGATTTATTTATCCTGAGATAGACATTGCTGGAATGGTAAGTTAGTCCGGTTCAGTGATACTGGACTGGAATGAGGAGTAATCTCGATTCAGAAAGGGACTTTGTCCACTAAGATGGTCATGTCAGAAATGACATGGCTACTATGGAAATCATAACATGTGTTTAGTGGTTTCTACAATTACATGCTTTAATCCCATGTTATTTTATCATGATTAATGATACATTATGATATATTCCTTACATAAATGCAAGATTTATGTCATTGCTCTAGATTTTGATGTTTCGATTTTATGTTCATGTTTTTTTCATTCAAATGTTTATGGATTGTTGAATGTTCTCTATGTTTACCCTTACTGAGAATTGGTGCTCACCCATTTTATTTTTTATTTTCACTAGGATATAAATAAATGTTTTAGTTAAGAAAACCAAAAGGGGAAGATCATTATGGGAGATGTTGAATATCTTTCACCATGATTAGAAGATTAAGTTCTGAGTTTCTAGAACTAATAAAATAATACGATCATTGGGCGTTAGTTTTTTTCATGTATTAATTATTTCACAAAAGTAATTTAATTTCCATGTATTTCATGCTTTTGGTCTCTACATGGGATGAGCATATAAATCTCAGTATGGAATATAAAATATGGAATAAATTATTTGGTCCATGAATATTAAAAACCCATGATAACATTTTCAAAAAATCATAAATTTCACCTTTAAAACAAAAACACTTAAACATACCGTGTGAAGTAACCAGATTCTTAAATAAACTCATAAAAAATATGAAATCCTAAAGGTAACTTATGACATTCATAAAATACTTATATTTTAGCTTTCACAAGTATATAGGGAGTAACAATCAAGGTTACTTTTGGAAGACCCATCATAGTATATTTCCTACATATCATTGGAGAAAAAATATTGTTTTCCTCCATCATGTCTCCCAATTCATTGTAGAGATTTCATAGGCTCTCCCACCCTCAATTTAACATGGAACCACCCATATACATAATCAATTCCCAATAACACTAACATAATCATAACACATAAAACAAGAATTAAGGAAATATAAAATTTCCACATTGAAATAACAATATACCAGTTCATGAAATTGACATAATCAGTCATTTATGGAAAAAACATTCAATAAAAAAGTATATAAAAGTTTATCTGGTATTTATTTGTCTTTTAAAATCATTAGTGGGTGTAGATGAATCCAAATATCAAATAATACTCATAGTGGTGGAAAGGTTGTAGTTGTTGTATATGTCAAAAAAACATTCCTTCTGTAATTTAGTAAAAGACTTAATAGAAAAATATTACTTTTTAAAACCATTGATTGAAATTAAAAATAAAAGGGGTTGATTATTCACATTAAAAAAGTTGTTCTTATGGAAATCAAAATAAGCCTCAATGAAAGTGGAATAATTTGGAATCCCTATCCTTGAATCCTACATGCCACGTTAATTCTACATTTTCTTGAATAATAAACATTGGATAATTTTCAATATTTTTAGAACCTTTTAAAATTTTATTATTCATTTTATATAATTTATTAAAATGTTATATCTATTAGATTATTATTTTAGTTCGTATCAGATGTTTTGTCGATGTTCGGTACTTGAGTCAAAACCCCAAATGTTTTGAAGAAAAATATACTTGTGGTTATAATTCAATCATATTTGGAATGTAATTAATTATTTAAATGTAATATATATCTAGAAAATATGTATTTATAATAATCTATATCATTCATAGATGAGAAATTAAATGCTCCGTTCGTGGAGAGAGTAGGTCGTACATACGCATGAACCCTACTTTCATTTTCTTGTTATATTAATGAAATGAAAACAAAATGATAAATAGTTAAATTATATTTCCATTATAATATAAATGTTATATATTTTCATTAATACCATCATATATATGTTCCATTAATGGATTGAACGACTCATATAACTTTGAGGGGAAGAAGTCCCTATTTCTCAAATGAAATCACCGTATTTACACATTATTGAAAGCCTAAATGTATGTCATAAATAAAAAAATAAAAAAATAATAGTGAGAAAATATAATATATATCATATATAAATATTTTTCTATATTAATATCCACCTTGAGTGGTGGTAGGATAAAATTTAACAATCATCGTTTCGTGAGGTAGTAGTTCGTTGTACAAAAAATAGTATGCTGATATCCACTAGACATAGGAGGGTGTATGTGTAGTTTGAATACTTATCATAACAAAATCATTGTGTATTTATGATATTTTTTTTGTCATTTAATCATATAATAATAAGAGAATATTGAGTGAGGAAGGAAAATAAAAGAAATGAACTTTAGATAATATGCTACCTCTAAAAGGGGAAACTCCTTTCGATTTGAGAAAAAAGTATTTCATGACATTCCTTCTACACATGTTAAGGCTATCAAGAATAATTTTGGGATGTTGGTAGATTATTTGAGTAGATTTTGGATGAGATCTGGGGCTAGAGAGGTCTTAGTATGTGGGTAGAGGGGGTTTCCTTTTATAAGAGGGAGGATGGGCACTTTAGTAATGTCTTGAAATAATTTTTTATTATAAATTGATGTTCAATTTATAATGGCCCCAAAATCACTTATTTAAAATATAAGATTATTTGGGATCTAATACTTAAAGTCCAATAAAAAATAGACATGTTTTTATTAGTTTTTAGCCGTTATATTTTTTGTTTATCCTTTTCTTTTCCCTTTTTAATCTGACCATGATATTTTATTATTTTCACTTTGAGGGTTATTTTTATTACCATATCATACTAAAAGACCAACGAAAGTGTAAAATATGACATATATGGACTTATCATAACAATTTGGATAAATCATTTTTTATATATTTGAAATATTTAATAAACTTTTTCTATTTTATGTAATTAATTTTTTCAATTTCTACACTATTGGTACTTGAATGTATAAAAAATTCATAACATGATTCATTCAAAAAAATGGTATAAAATCAAAGATAAAATGACATAAACATCTATGTAATTGTTGCATGGCGTCAAAAGTTTTATATTACCTTTATTTTAAAATTTATAGTATCATTTAATGGAATCATTCATTAATAATGTAATCACTACATCATCATTGTGTCATAAATAAATCTGTATACTTAATGTCTACAAAACATAAATAAAATACCATGATGCAGGAAATAATTATATCTTTATAATTACTATTTATTTTCAAAGATATTATTTATATAACCCATTATTAATTTTTATAGTAAATGATACATTTTTATGTTATGTTTCTCTTTACATTAAATTAATTATTATAACATGTCATTATCACTCCCATATAGCTATATGGGGTCCAAAAATCAACCCAATGATTCCCAAGGTTTGAAATATCTTATAAAATAGGATTAATACATGTTTTAGAATAGTTTTATATTATTATAATATTATTTTTTACACTTATGTAACAAATTTACACTTTAACCATGGTAAAAATAATAATTACTAAAATCAGTATTCATAATGCCCAAAAATAAAAGGTACTTTTTTTCCAAAATTTGTATTTTCTGATTCTAAACTAGAAATTCATTTTTAAGAATTTAAACACATAATTTTCATAAATTAATTTAAAATAAATTTGTGTTGTCAAAACAAAAAAGCTGTTTTTTAAGAGGTAAAAAGAACCCAAAGATAGACATGTGTTTATTTCCAATTTAAAAGTGAAATTAATTCCAATTAAAAAACATTATATTAGATGATATAAATTTAATCCAATTACACATTAAAACCATTAAAACATATAGACTAACTAACTAAATAAATTAGATAAAAAGGATGTTCTGAATTAAAATACAGTATTTTTCACTACGCATTAACAAATGATCATTATCAGAAAATTACCAAAAAATTAAACTAAAGTAAATTTTGAAGTCTTAATTATATATAAGAAGTTTATTTTGTCAAATAGAACATATAAAAGTGAATGAATTATTTTAAAAAAGGATTCTCCTTAAAAATCCGGAAAACTGACCATTTTAAAATATTAGATTATTTTAGGCATAAAATTGGATTCATTCTCATTTTAATCCTCTAAAATTCATTGGATAAATGTAAAACATTTACAAAGTATGTAACATAATACTATAGTTAATTATATTAATTTCATCCATTAAAAGTAAAAGGCATTAACTACCATTTAAAATAATAATATCATTATATTATTTTCCAGTATCACTCAACGTTGTGTGCAACATTAGATTTCAGAGAAGCCTGTTGTTGTCGTTCATGTACGATATCAAAAAAGTTTCCTCTTTAGGATAAAAATTATATCTTATTCAAAAATATTAATTTATTTTAAATTTTATTATTTTGTAAATAATTGTGATGTTACATCATTCTATACTTAATGAAATCACATCATCACAATTATAAAATTGGGCTCGAAAACATTATTGAAAATCACACATCAAAAAACGGGTTAATAAAGTGATCAAATTAAAAGAAAGAATGTGAATTACAATGTTTTCCTGAGATAATCACATACTAGTGTTCTATGTAGGAAAACATGGATATGGAAGAAAAAAAGTTTCATGTTCTCATCGAGAGTGATAGAAAACATGATCAGGAGAAAGTTAACAACCTGAAAACCATAAACATGTGATGGGTGAAGTAGTCATTAATTTTCCAATAAGAAATGTAAACAGAAAATGACATTGTTTTAAAGTCTATTTCATAAATTTGATGAATTTATTTACGATCTTGACTAAGTTAAAAAAGAAACATACTAACTTCTCATGTAGAGCTTTATTCTATTAGAAATATTTACCACAAACTTATCTTTTCTCCAAACAATGATTATTCAAGATGACTTGGTCACACCAGAAGCACTAGAATCCATATTTAGAGAATCATATAATCCAAAAATTATGAATCATATATTTCTATTGTCTATTGACATTCAACAAAACCCAAATAGTTTGTAAAAGTTTAGATAGTCCCATGAAAAAAAATAATAATTTTAAAAATTAAATACTACTCTTATTTTATAACTTTCATAAATCAACACCCCAATGTTTAACAAATGCCATTCAATAAATAATTATCCATATAATTCCTCAATAATATTAATCCAACCGTGATTGGACCCTAAAATTTTGAAGGATTTTATCACATAGTCTTCCACAATAAATATTAACCTTTAGGCCCAAATAATATCGAATACTCTTAAAGTAACATACTAAGAAGTAATTAACCAAATCACATATTATACAAGATAGGTTAATCATTACCATTAATAAACAAAATCAACATATGTCCACAATAAGATCGTATATTATTCCAAAATAAAATTCTAGCATTACTCCTAAAATAAAATCTTATAGTATTCTATTTTCATTAGGAATATAAGGCTCTCAAAATAGAGAATGTCTTAAAAAATATCATTTATAACTTAATCACGAAATCTTTTTCCAATAATATGGATATAAATTTGATAAAATATAAGTTATGAAAATAAACGTTTTCTTGGTCCATATATTAATTTTAATATAATAAATAAGTCATACTAACCAAGGAATTCACATAGTATAGTGGTAGGTGATGCAACCTTATCACCCTTTGGTTGTGGGTTTGATTCTCGCAGCCTTCCTAGATGCAACATGCTATCACCTATCTTGTGGGTTGTCCCATTTTATATAACTCAAAAATAAACCTAACATATTTTAACCCCAATGGAAGTCTTATACCTTTAATTTTAATCCCAAATAATAATGACCTAAACATATTAATTCATAAAATATTATATATATGTATACATTTTTTAACCTCTATATGAAAAAATAAAACTATTTCCAATAGAAAGAACACCATTCCTTGATCATTGCGTCCACCTTGATTTATAATCATCATTTTCAAATAAATAGAATTTCTATTAATTTAAAAATTAATTAGATATACTTAAAAATAGTTTGCATCCTTTATCCAAATACACCTTGTACAACTTGGGTCATATGGGTGTTCACAGAAAAATAGTTTCAGAAAATAATCTTGTATGACATATAATTTCAGAACATTTGATAAAACATAAATTTTAATTAATATTCTGACCATGTTTGAGTTGAAACATTTAATTTATGGTCTTTTAAAAATACCTTATGTAGGATCTGAAATATAATATATTAAAAGAAAATATAAATAGGTTTCACAGAGGTATCATTAATCATAATCATTTTTAAAAATCATAATATGTTTCAAAATCTTTAAATAAGGTAAAATATTTGAAAATGCAAGTGTAATATTTAACTTGGATGAAATTATAAAGAATATTGATAAAATGGGATTTTATTAAATAAAAATGATCATCCATGATTGTATTGAGGTGTAGAGGAGGTTTTTTATATCTGAAACTGCTACTATAATGTGAGTGGAATGTTATTAAATGTTTCACAATCATCTGAGCATGAAAATGCAATAATTATTACAAGAAAGACATCCGGAAGAGATTGGAATGTAGTTTGAGATCCTCCTACTTCCATTTGTAAATAAATTTCCTTGATATAAAAAGGTCATAAAACGTGGACTTCACTGAATGAATAGACATAGAGAATTACCTCATTTTTATCCAAAATGATTAATACCCAAAGTTGTCTAAACCAACCTTTGATTTCAACTATAAGGCCCCAAAATTAAACCATGCATAATCTTTTGTTTTAATGAAGAATTAATTTCTTTCACCTTGAGTATCTTTTCAAATTTAGAGTTTTAGATAATTAGGCCAATACTATTACATTAAATCTCAAAATATTACAATGTATACACTTCTATTTAATCTAATTTCTATAAAATAGTAAAAAACCTTAAATAAAATAAGAATTAATTCCATGATAAAAATATACTCGAATTCATCCATTAAATTAACCATGCTTATACCCTATGAACAACATTGAAAAAACATGGTATAACCATAAATACATCAATAAGGAATATAAAATAAGGAATAAAAACATTAGTGCATGGATATTTAAAACCATTGGAAACATTTTCACAGAATCTTACTTTTTATATATAACACTTAAACTCTTTAACATACCATATGAAATCAAAAGACTCTAAAATTAACTCATAGAAATTACAAACCATAAATGTATCTTGTAGCATTCATAACATACTTACATTGTATCTTTCATAGCTACATAGGGAGTAACCTCCAAGGTTACATTTTGTATACCCATCATATAATATTCCCAAAATATCTTAAGAGAAACATTATCATTTACATCCATAAAGCTTCTTAATACATTGGAGAGCTATCATGGGATATCTAGCATTCATTTATAATGGTACCACCCATATACATAATTCATTCCCATGAAACATAACATAATCATTACACATAAAACAAGAAATAAGTAATGATAATATATCCACATTGTAATCCAATGAAATCATATCAATATATTAACATAGTTAATCCATTATCAAAACAATTTTTCATTTATATATATATATATAATGGGTATATGGTATTTATTTTTCTTTTTAAAAAATTAAATCTTGTACAAAATACCAAATATCGAATAATGATCATTGCGGTGGAAAGGTCATTGTCGCTGCATACGTTATAATGGATCATTCTTGTTTTCATTTAGTAAAACAATTTGTTGAAATATATTACATTAGGAAACCCTTGAATTAAATTAATAGAAAAATTCTTTTAGTCTACACTGTACAAAATAAAGTAGTATAAAAATAAAAATATGCCTCAATGAAAGGACATTGAGATGAATTCCATTACCTTGAATCCGACTTATCATGTTAATTCTTTTATTTACTTAATAATAATATTAGGTTAATTTATACTCTCATTAGAACATTTTTATATTTTGTTTTTACATTTATATCTCTTATTAAAATTTTATAGCAATTAGTTTATTATTTTAGATTATATCATATGTTCTGTCGATGTTCGCTACATGGGTGATAGATGAACATGTTTTGATGAAAATTATCCATGTAGTCTTATGTCCATTATCTTGTGAATATTATTAATGTTTTAAATATCATATATTTACATTATATATGTATTTATATTATTACATTTAATTTGGAGATAATAAATAAAATGCAACGTTCATTGAGATGGTAGGTTGTACATATGCATGAACGCTACTTTCTTTTCTTAGTCCATTTAATGGAATGAAAACTAAATAATAAATAGGTTTATAATAATTCTAGTATAATATATATGATATATATTTTCAATTATGACCTTATTTTTATGTTTCACGTATGTCATGAATGAGTCATAAAATATTCAGGGGGCGGTAGTCCACACTTCCTCAAATGAAATTATAGTATTTACACATTATAGAAAGATTAAATTTATATTTTGAACATAAAATCTACTATATTATAGAAAAAACTCCAATCAAACATGAATATCATTGATTATTATTATATTGTGAACTAAAAATCTACTGAATAAATCCATTATCAATATTTTCCTAATGATTCATGTTCATATCTTGATAATATTTCATGGCTATTATATATTTATTCTTCTCTAATGTGGGCATCACATTTTAGTTAAATTTATAAAATTATTCAATTGAAGAAAAAATATACTATATTATGATAGAAAAAACTCCCATAAAACACGAATATCATTGATTTTTAGTATCTACACAACTATATTTGAGTAATAACCCCTTTTAATTGGAATTATGACTATTTCATTTGATTTAAATTTCAATTGTAAGTTTATATTTAAGCTCACACTGATAAAATATCATATGGTTTTCAGGATATATAGTTTTATTAACATTTCTTGGGAAGGTATATAGGATATATATAATGATATACAATTAAATCAAAAAATAACATCAATATTAAACAAAAGGTATAAAAAAATATCTATAGTAAGAAAATTTCCTCAAATATAAATTGGGGGAGAAGGATAGAAATACTATGAAATAATATAAATATTATGAATTTTTACTTTTAATACAAAATAGATTTATTTAGTTAAATATTTTACATTATTATTAAATTATATAGATATAAAATAGTGTATATAACTAAAATTAGTAAATTAATTGGTAATTATTTCATAGATTATAAGTGGACCTTTTACTATTACTTCATTTTACACCAAAGCAGAAATAGTGATCACATATGTTTTACCTTTTCATTTTTAATTAATGTGTTTCTATAATTGATCATCATCACTTAAATTTAATTCATGAAAAAGATATCATAATTCTTATACACATCATATTTGAAAAAAATCCAGTTTTAATGGATCATATTCCCAATATTTCACTACATTTACAACATTAGATAACTTCAATCAATTACATCAACATTTGATTTCTTGATGTCCGTATTTTCCTGACATAAAATATTTTCTAGTCCCCTTAATACAATTTCCTCCATTCCACTTTGAACACATTTGGATAAAGGTAATATCATAATATTCCCTATATTGATATTAAAAATCAATCATCATCCACAAGTACATAATAATTGAAAATTGATTAATTTTTTTTCATACACAAAAGCATTGAAAATAATTTCCTAGTACTATTTTCTTGAAGAAATTCCCCGAATAAAATGGTTTAATTCCCAATCAATGTCTTTATTTTCTCATGAGATATTCATATAAACCATATTCATTGGTGGGTTATATAAATCATTGCCAACCCATCAAAATTGAAAAAAATAAAAACATATTCCATAAGATTAGAAAACATTCATCGTACCATTATATCGTAACACATTGATAGGATATGTGAATAATAGAAAAGTATTCATTATAATCACAAAAAATTCATTTAAATACTAATGACATAAGTGTTGGAATATATCCTATTTAAAACACAATAAATATAAAATTATATTTTTAAATATTAATATACTATTAAAACACCACTATGAAATTTCTTGAGGAAAATAACGTTTTCATTTTATAATTAAAATTAATATTGGTAAAATATCTAATGTATTAAGGAAGATATATTATTTAAAATATATAAGTAGAAATATTAATGATGATTTATCAAAATGAAAATTCATGGTTTGGGGGAATGTTTCACATACGGTGTGTCATTGAACAAAAATAACATTCAAGTTTTAGCTAAAACATTGAAGTACATCGTTCATAATATTATAAAAAGATTCTAATTAAAAATTATTATAGGAGTGAAAAATTATAAAAATTAAATTTAAAATAATTTTTGAATAGTAAAAAAATTATTGACCTAAAATTTATATACAAATATGGACATTGAATAGAGGACTCCTAACCAAAGATAAAAATAATGCATATATTCCTTAAAAGTATAATTTTTGTATATTGAGTACATAATGAATGTAAAATGAATTTAAGATATGTAATCTATAGAAATAAATAGAGTATATGAAAATATATATAATTAGGTATAGTTATATTATATAATATCTTTGTCAAAAAAATTTAATCGTGAGAAATCATAGTAAAAATTATATTGAATCATAAAACCCTTGCATCATTGGTTACATTTGAATCGTAAACCCCGTTAAAGGAATTACATCAAATGATATATTAAATAACATAAACACAAATAAGTAATTGTATATCTTATAAAATGAGATTAATATAGATCAAATTTTTGAAATATGTTATCCATATTATATATGTCTCACAAATGCAAATGTGATATGACAAACACTTACCTCATGTCAATCAATCATAGAATGTTATCTATATTATTATATAATATATTTAAATTTATTATAGTTATATAATAGATCCATATGCATACATATAATAAATTTCATTTTTATATATAACACCTTTTTATCTTCTTATTAACAATCATTCATTATCATCATCATTTTTTATTGTTATGTATAATATTTATCTTGTATGTTTCGTTTGATAGTTACGATCATTGCACTTTTTTCATAGTTCCTTCCAATTCATAATTTATATAATTATTTAAAAGTAATATACATTTATTATATTAATATATATCAGTATTAATTTAATGTGAAATGAAATATGTATCTAATCACTATAGAGAGACAATATGCTATATGTAATGACCCAAAGTTTCATTAATAGAAAATCCCTCTTGATCCAGTTAAATGTTTATTTATGAAAAATGTTTTTATAAGATGTCAACTTCTTTAGTTTTACGTTAAGATTTGTGACCGTTACTTTTATAGCTGTTAAACAGTGATCATCTGAGTAGTATAAATATAAGGCTTTAATGAACCCATTTCTACTCAGACAAAGGAAGCGATGGCCTCATCCAGTAGAATTCCCCCTTACAAAGCCCATTTTTCAGAGCTCGGAAAAGAGGTGGCGTCTTTGGGCTTTGCCCTTGACCAAGACCAATCTGAGCTTCATCAAGTCAAGCTCGAACGTGATCGTTTACGGGAAAAGTGGAAGTTGATTGAAATTACCACTCGAGCGATGTTATCTGAGCCGCCCCAAGAGTCTATCCCCATCGTGCACCTTACCCTTAGGTCTTATGCAGCTATTTTAAGGGGTTATGTAACAAATAAGTAGCACCATGTTCATGTACATTATTTTTGTATATAATAATGAATATAATTTCTAGTCATTTTTGATACATTGTAATTGGTTTTTAAAGTACAAATGGTGTTTTTAGTTATTATTTAATTAAGAATTATATTTTATTAAACTAAAGGATATTTGAATTAAATAATATTTTAATAAAATATTATTATTAATATTACATTAATTTTTATTAAATATAAAGGATCTCATAATTTTATGAATGCAATTAAAATTTTTATTAAGGTTTGAAAGCCATTTCTATCAAAACCCGTGAATTTTTTTTATAAATGTCGGTTTTTATTTTAAAAGTGAAAATTCACATATTTAGAAAATTATTTAGATAAAATAAATATTATTTTTGAATCAGGACGTCGAAATTATCCAACGGTGAATTTTTCATAATTTTCTGAGACAGTCAAATTTTTGGGTAAAAAATTAAATACCATTTAAATATATAATGTGTTTTATGACATCATAATGACCCAATGGTGATGTAATAAAATACCATAATCCTTATGTTCGGACAATATGTGTTTTATCATTAAAATAATGAGGTTTTGGGTTTGTTTGACTTACTTTTAAAAACATTAATGGAGCCCTCAAGACTTATTCAACACTTTGCCTTTTTAAATTAATTTCCATGGGAGTGTGACTCACCTCCACATAAGCAACCCTAATTTTTTAATAAGTTCGGATCTTGGCCTTGTAAAATATTGTTTTTCTCTTTCCTCTTCCAGAAACCATGGGCAAATACCATGGGATGGTTTGTGGTTTGGATTATTTTAATATAAGGGGTCCCAAACATAAATAATAAAGAATTCTCTCACCTTTCCTATATAAACCCACCCAAGCTCCCACTTACTCCTCACTAAAATCCCTTGGAGTTCGTCCAACCTCTGCCCTACTCTCTCTAGAATCCTCCCAAGGTGCCCCAAGCTCCCAAGAATCCTCTCACAAGCCTCTCTCTAGCCTTTGGAAGCACACTTCCAAGTAAGGGTTTTTTCTTCCTTTCTCATTTTTTTCAATTTTATTTAAGTTCTATTGCCCTTTTAATTTCAATTATGAATGTTGGGGTATGGTTTCAAACCTCTCCCATACTTCCCTTTTATTTTTTGAATGATGGGATACCCCTTTCTCTCTCATTAAATGCCTCCCATGTACACCCGTTACTATGCCGAAATTCCGAAAGGAACCTTTTTCTCCCCTTATGTATTCAAGAAATACTTTTGTATCATGAATCTAAATTCCTTTTTAATTGTTGGGACATGTATCTATATGACCTCCTTACTGTCCATTACATGTAAATATGATGAGGAACCCCTTTCTCTCTCATCAACCTTTTTTCATGAATTCTTATGTCACGCCGTTACGCTGCCGAAATCACACCGATTTTCTAAGCCAATATCATTGTGTAGTGAATACCATGGCCATTTCTCCATCAAGGGTATTCACCTTTATGCACATTTACTTTTTTATTGTAATGTTTCATGTGTGAATTCCACATTCCTTTATCGTGGAATAAATGATAATGTTTTATGAATCCATGTTTTATCATCCATTTGGCACACTTATGCATGAAATTAAATGTTTAAGAAGGGTGCGCCCTTTATACCGCTCCAATGCATTTGGGTAAAGTATAGTATCATGATACCTCATTTACAATGAGTGTTGACTCATGATAATTCATGTGCAACAAGGGTTTACTCATGCTTCAAGTGCAATTAGGGTTTACTCATGCTCTATGTGCAATTAGCCTTGGCTCATGCTAATTCAATGTTAAGTGTTGTTGCCACATTTCCATGTTTTGGTTATCATGCTTTATCATGCCATTATGTTCATGTTACTCTAATGCTCTATTGATGTTCCTATTTCCTAACATGTATTGTACTCCTCATGTTATTCATTGTGTACTCCCTTACTGGGTTTTATAGCTCACCCTTTTCTTATGCATGTCCTCAGGTTACCCTATGCAATGCTATGTACGAAGGAATGTAGTGGTCATGTAAAGGATGTTTTCAATAAAGATGTTGTATTTCATGTTTAAAGTTTTTATGTAATGATCCTAAGCCCCAAATACACTAAACCTCTCGATCTTCTTTGTTGTATCAAGTGATGTTTTATGTAGTAAAGCATGCTTAAGTTGTAATAAAAAGCAAGGTTGTCCTAGTTGGTATCCGAGGATAGGTTTAGTTATTTTTGGGATTAGGAAACACTATTAAAGCCTTAGATACAATACTAAGCATAATAAAAACATCCCTAAGTTTTGGTAAATACTAAGTAAGTGGTTTATTAAACAAATACATCCCTGTCTGGATACGAGCAGGTAGAGGCGGCTCTGGCACAGATGTATCCTAGGGGTAAAACCCGAAAACACCGCTTTGAGCTAGAATCGAACGGGAACTGGTGCACGACAACGGGCCTTGCTGTACTCTTGGTTATGACACTCCCGGGGGATATGTTTTGATAAATTCACAATCATAGTATGAACCCTTATTAAGGTAAAAATACCTTTAAGAATATATGTTAGAAGGAAGATCATGAAAAGCCTGGATTGAATCCTATAGACTGATGAGTTAAAGATAATAAAGTTTATTTATAAGTCATCAACTTTTGTCTTTGGATTACCCTTTATGTGTTACCCTTAACATTCCTTTTATTCCAGCCAATGGCCGGTAATAGGAGAACTCGGGCTAACAACCGTTGTGAAGATCAGTGTGATGATTGTACTTATGAGATGCCCAATCCAATGGGAGCAGGAATCCCGAACATTGTCACGCTTCTCTCTCAGCTAACTCAAGTTTTGAATATAAACACTGGTCAAGAGGAATGTTCAACCCCCCCTAATAAAGAACAAGTCACTATTGAAAGCTTCATGAGACAAAGGCCTCCTACTTTTAGTGGATCATCTGATCCCACAATCGCAGAACAATGGATCAACTCCATTGAAAAGATATTCTCCATCCTCCAATGCTCTGAAAAAGAGAAGGTTCTCCTGGCGGCTTATCGTATGGAGGGTGAAGCTGATCAATGGTGGACGTTGATCAAAAATACGAAGCCTGAGGAGGAGATCGAGGCTTTGGAATGGAAGGAATTATGGAAGATGTTTTTTGATAAATATTTTCCACGCACCCTCCGTCTTAAGATGGAAAGGGAATTCCTTTCCCTCAAACAGAAAGATGAAGAATCTGTGGGAGCGTACGAGGAAAACTTCACAAGGCTTGCACGATACGCTTCCGGCGTTGTCGTTACCCCCGAATGCAAGGTTGACCGCTTCTTTGGTGGGCTGAAGCCTAGCTTTCGGAAAGCATTAGCGATCCGTGACTTCGACATCTATGAGGAAATTGTCCGATGTGCCCTCAAGGTTGAAATGGATATCGGAGAATCACAGGGGTATCATGGGGACATGAAGCGTAAGGTGGACTTCAATGCTGGTGGTCCGATGGATAAATCCAACGGCGCTAAAAAATTCCGGCACCCCACTTTCCAAATGTGTGGAAAGAAGCACCCTGGAAATTGCCTTAGGGGGACAAGAAAATGCTTCAAGTGTGGAAGAGAAGGGCACCTAGCTGTTAACTGTCAGCAAGAAGGACCCGCGGCTACGACAGAGGAGAGGTATGCTCCGTTCGTACCTCAACGCGTTGTTAAATGCTACAAATGCAAAGAACAGGGTCATTTTGCAAATTAGTGCCCTAATCCAAGGGTTATCGGATGCAACCAGCAACCTCCGAGACAGCAAGGAACAACATTTGCCATCACTTCTGCCAAAGTGAACCCCGACAACGAAGTGGTGACAGGTACGCTAGTTATTCATTCAAGAATAGAGAACGTACTTTTTGATTCAGGTTCTACGCATTCTTTTATATCTAGAATGTTTAGTAGAACAATCACAACACCACCACAAATCCTGGAAGTAAAGATGTCGGTGAGTACGGAAAATGGGGAAATCATTGCATCCCATGAGTATAAGTCCTCCCCTGTTATAATATGTGGATTGAATTTCCCGGCGAACCTCGTCATACTCCCTTTGGTGGAATTTGATGCAATTCTTGGCATGGATTGGCTTTCCTTATATATATCCAACATAAATTGTCGTGAGAGGGAAATCACACTCCATATGGAGAATTGACCCCCTATTCTTTACATGTGTCAGGAGGAAGATGAATCTCCTTTAGCTCCATCATCTCAAGCATGGATATTACTGCCTTATGAGCACGCATATCTGGCTCAGATGATTGAGTCCAAGAAAGAAACCACCCTTGAAGAAATGCCTATTGTGAGGGAATTTGCTGAAGTATTTCCCGAGGAACTTCTTGGTCTTCCACCAAGAAGAGATGTTGAGTTCTCAATTGAACTTACACCTGGGGCGCTACCAATATCCAAGACTCCATATAGAATGGCTGTTGTTGAGCATTAAGAGCTGATGAAACAACTACAGGAAAATCTGGATAAAGGGTTTATACGCCCAAGTGCATCACCATGGGGTGCACCAGTCCTCTTCGTCAAGAAGAAGGATGGGTCAATGCGGCTTTGCATCGATTATCGTGAACTTAACAAAATCACGATAAAGAACAAGTATCCTCTCCCAAGAATCGATGACTTGTTTGATCAGCTGCGTGGAGCACAATACTTCTCCAAGGTGGACTTGTGGTCGGGATATTATCAAGTATGGGTGAAGAAGGAAGATATCCCCAAGACTACTTTTCGTACAAGGTACGGGCACTATGAATTCATAGTAATGCCTTTTGGACTCACCAATTCTCCAGAAATATTCATGGACTTGATGAATAGAGTCTTTACAGATTACCTTGAAAAATATTTGGTATTCTTTATAGATGATATTCTAATATACTCCAAAACCAAGGAGGACCATGAGGAGCATTTAAAAACTATACTAGAGACTTTTCGCAAGGAGAAGCTCTATGAAATGTACAGCAAGTGTGAGTTTTGGTTGAAGGAAGTCTCATTCTTGGGCCATATCATCACAAGCAATGGGATATCTGTAGACCCCTCCAAAACAGATGCAATTGAGGGATGGCTGAGGCCAACATCAGTAACTGATATCCGTAGCTTCTTGGGGTTAGCTGGATATTACCGATGATTTGTGAGAAATTTCTCACGATTGTCCAACCCTCTTACCAAGCTAACTCGAAAGGGAGTAAAGTTTGCTTGGAGTGATGAATACGAAGAAAACTTCAAGGAGTTGAAAAGGAGGCTTATCACTGCACCCGTGCTCACTTTACCCACAAGTGGGGAACTTTTGTGGTATTCAGTGATGCTTTGAAGAAGGGCTTAGGATGTGTACTGATGCAGAATGATAAAGTGATATCCTATGCCTCAAGGCAGTTGAAAATCCATGAGCGAAACTATCCAACGCATGATCTGGAATTGGCGGCGGTGATCTTTGCCTTGAAAATCTTGCGGCATTATCTCTATGGAGAGAAATGTCAGACATATACTGACCACAAGAGTCTTAAATATATATTCACACAGAAAGATCTTAATATGAGCCAGAGAAGATGGATAGAGCTCATTAAGGATTATGACTGTTCAATACATTACCACCCTGGGAAAGCGAACAAGGTGGCAGATGCCCTAAGTAGAAAGGATCCATCTATTCTATCAATGATGAGAATTGAGAAGGATCCAATCTTCTTAGACATGATGAAGATGGTTGTGGGAATCATAAAGAATGGAACATCATCAATCCTTTCACAAATGATTGCTCAACCATCTCTTTTGGAAAGGATAAAGGATGCTCAAAAGGATGATGCAGGAATCCATGAAAAAGTGGAAGCTATCAAAAAGGGAGAATCCTCAGAGTTTAATGTTAATGAAGAAGGAATTGTGCGGTTTGGGAAAAGACTATGTGTTCCATCAAGTTCGGAGCTGAAGAATGAAATTTTGGATGATGCACATAGTTCAAATTTCACTATTCACCCAGGGAGCACAAAGATGTATCGAGATCTCCGAGAAAACTTTTGCTGGGATAATATGAAGAAGAAGATCGCTGAATATACATCAAAGTGCCTGGTGTGTCAGCAAGTGAATGCAGAGAGGTAGAAGTATAAGGGGATGATGCAACCATTGCCCATACCAGAATGGAAATGGGAGAACATCACCATGGACTTCGTCACTAGACTTCCAAGGACACCAAAAGGAAATAATGCAATCTGGGTTGTTGTGGATCGTCTTAAAAAGACTGCACACTTCATTGCTATTCGAGAGGATTTCTCTTTGGATCAACTGGCATGGATATATATCAGGGAAGTGTTACGGTTGCATGGAGTACCACTATCTATTGTGTCTGACCGAGATCTAATATTTACCACTAAGTTTTGGAATAGTCTTCAACATGCTCTGAATACTGAACTGAACTTCAGTACGGCCTATCATCCTCAAACTGATGGCCAATCCGAGCGGACTATCCAAACACTTGAGGACATGTTGAGAGCGTGCTCAATGGACTTTATAGGAGGATGGGATCAACATCTTCCTCTAGTTGAGTTATCTTATAATAATAGTTTCCACTCGAGCATCCAAATGGAACCATATAAAGCCCTGTATGGGAAAAGGTGTAGAACACCGGCATGTTGGGATGAGGTCGGTGAACGTAAGCTGCTTGGACCAGAAATTGTCGAAGAAATGGTGGAGAAGGTTAAAACCATTCAGCAGCATATCAAGGCAGCCTAGAGTCGACAGAAGAGTTATGCAGATAATCGTTGACGAGACCTTGAGTTTAAAGTCGGAGACATGGTGTTTTTACGCATATCTCCGTGGAAGAAGGTCATGAGGTTTGGAAAGAAAGGGAAGTTAAGTCCAAGGTACATCGGCCCCTTCGAGATTCTTGATCGTGTTGGGGCTGTGGCCTATCGACTAGCACTTCCACCTTCTATGGCCAAGGTGCATGATGTCTTCCATGTATCCCTCTTAAGGATGTACATACCAGACCCTTCACATGTACTCTCTTCCGAGGTGGTACAATTAGAAGATGATCATTCTTATGAGGAGCAACCAGTGAAGATCTTATATCGTAGAGAAAAAGTTCTACGAAATAAGACAATGCCCATCATCAAGGTGTTGTGGAGAAACCACAAGTTTGAAGAAGCATCTTGGGAGTCAGAGGATATGATGAAGCTAAGTTACCCACTTTTGTTTTAGTGTGGGAAAAGGAAAATTTCGAGGGCGAAATTTCTTAAGGGGGGAATATTGTAACGTCCAAAAGTTTCATTAATAGAAAATCCCTCTTGATCCAGTTAAATGTTTATTTATGATTTTTTTTTATAAGATGTCATCTTCTTTAGTTTTACGATAAGATTTGTGACTGTTACTTTTATAGGTGTTGAACAGTGATCATCTGAGTAGTATAAATATAAGGCTTTAACGAACCCATTTCTACTCAGAAAAAGGAAGCGATGGCCTAATCCAGTAGAATTGCCCCTTACGAAGCCCATTTTTCAGAGCTCGGAAAAGAGGTGGCATCTTTGGGCTTTGTCCTTGACCAAGCCCAAGCTGAGCTTCATCAAGTCAAGCTCGAATGTGATCGTTTACGGGAAAAGTGGAAGTTGATTGAAATTACCACTCGAGCGATGTTATCCGAGCCGCCCCAAGAGTCTGTCACCATCACACACCTTACCCTTAGGTCTTATGCAGCTATTTTAAGGGGTTATGTAACAAATAAGTTGCACCATGTTCATGTACATTATTTTTGTATATAATAATGAATATAATTTCTAGTCATTTTTGATACATTGTAATTAGTTTTTAAAGTACAAATGGTGTTTTTAGTTATTATTTAATTAAGAATTATATTTTATTAAATTAAAGGATTTTTGAATTAAATAATATTTTAATAAAATATTATTATTAATATTACATTAATTTTTATTAAATATAAATTATCTTATAATTTTATGAATGCAATTAAAATTTTTATTAAAGTTTGAAAGCCATTTCTCTCAAAACCCGTGATTTTTTTATAAATGTCGGTTTTTATTTTAAAAGTGAAAATTCACATATTTAGAAAATTATTTAGATAAAATAAATATTATTTTTGGAATCAGGACGTCGAAATTATCCAATGTTGTATTTTTCATAATTTTCTGAGACAGTCAAATTTTTGGGTAAAAAATTAAATACCATTTAAATATATAATGTGTTTTATGACATCATAATGACCCAATGGTGATGTAGTAAAATACCATAATACTTATGTTCGGCCAATATGTGTTTTATCATTAAAATAATGAGGTTTTGGGTTGTTTGACTTACTTTTCAAAGCATTAATGGAGCCCTCAAGACTTATTCAACACTTTTCCTTTTTAAATTAATTTCCATGGGAGTGTGACTCACCTCCACATAAGCAACCCTAATTTTTTAATAAGTTCGGACCTTGTCCTTGTAAAATATTGTTTTCCACTTTCCTTTTCCAGAAACCATGGGCAAATACGATGGGATGGTTTGTGGTTTGGATTATTTTTATATAAGGGGTCCCAAACCTAAATAATAAAGAATTTTCTCACCTTTCCTATATAAACCCACCCAAGATCCCACTTCCTCACCAATAAAATCACTTGGAGTTCGTCAAACCTCTGCCCTACTCTCTCTAGAATCCTCCCAAGGTTCCCCAATCTCCCAAGAAGCCTCTCACAAGCCTCTCTCTATCCTATGGAAGCACACTTCCAAGTAAGGGTTTTTTCTTCCTTTCTCATTTTTGTCAATTTTCATTAAGTTGTATTGCCCTTTTAATTTCAATTATGAATGTTGGGGTATGGGTTCGAACCTCTTCCATACTTCCCTATTATTGTTTTTATTATGGGATACCCCTTTCTCTCTCATTAAATGCCTCCCATGTAGACCCGTTACTATGCCGAAATTCCGAAAGGAACCTTTTTCTCCCCTTCTGTATTCAAGCAATACTTTTGTATCATGAATCTAAATTCCTTTTTAATTGTTGGTACATGTATCTATATGACCTACTTACTGTCCATTACATGTAAATATCACTAGGAACCCCTTTCTCTCTCATCAACCATTTTTTTATGAATTCTTATGTCACGCTGTTACGCTGCCGAAATCACACCGATATTCTAAGCCAATATCATTGTGTAGTGAATACCATGCCCATTTCTCCATCAAGGGTATTCACCTTTATGCACATTTACTTATTTATTGTAAAGTTTCATGTGTGAATTCCACATTCCTTTATCATGGAATAAATGATTATGTTTTATGAATCCATGTTTTATGATCCATGTGGAACACTTATGCATGAAATGAAATGTTTAAGAAGGGTGTGACCTTTATAGTGCTCCAATGCATTGGGTAAAGTATAGTATCATGATACGTCATGTGCAATGAGTGTTTTCTCGTGATAATTCAAGTGCAACGATGGTTTACTCGTGCTTCAAGTGCAATGAGGGTTTACTCATGCTCCATGTGCAATGAGCCTTGGCTCATGCTAATTCAGTGTTAAGTGTTGTTGCCACATTTCCATGTTTTGGTTATCATGCTTTATCATGCCTTTATGTTCATGTTACTCTAATGCTCTATTGATGTTCCTATTGCCTAACATTTATTGTACTCCTCATGTTATTCATTGTGTACTCCCTTACTGGGCTTTATAGCTCACCCTTTTTTATGCATGTCCTCAGGTTACCCCATGCAATGCGAAGTACGAAGGAATGTAGTGGTCATGTAAAGGATTTTTTCAATAAAGATGTTGTATTTCAAGTTTAAAGTTTTTATGAAATGATCCTAAGCCCCAAAGACACTAAACCTCTCGATCTTCTTTGTTGTATCAAGTGAAGTTTTATGTAATAAAGCATGCTTAAGTTGTAATAAAAAGCAAGGTTGTCATACTATACTTCTCCAAACTGATCCTATAAATTTTGAAAGGATAGAATGAATGAATGTTAAATAATAATTCACCTTTAAAAAACAATTATTAAATCAGAAATATCACACACACACACACACACATATATATATATAGAAAATTTTAATATAACATAATAAGCAACCATGAATGGTTGTGGTGGAAAACTGATGGTATCACAATGTGAAGGTGGTATTCCACACATACACACAATTGATACTCTCATCACCAATTTAATATATGAGAGGGGTTAAATTATTGTCAAACAGTCATAATAACATATAGTTGTATTTAGTAATATATATTTCTATGTTTTCGACTGATAAAACAAATTTATATAAACTAATAGAATTGATAAAATGGAAATATCTTTGTTATGTTTAATAATTCTTCCTTCAAATACCTTTATTGGCCTAAACCACAATCCTTGAATGATTTTTTTTTGTGAGGACACGAAGTCCTAGGATGAAGGTAAGGATATTTTGAATAATTTTTATCAGTATGTGGATGAGATATAATGATCCAATACTATGAAAAAGGGATGATAATAGATTCCCTTTTATATGTTAGGGTAGGGACCCAAGTTATATTTTGTAGATGACTTCAATGATAAGAGTTAAACATCATGTAGAAGTGTTTCTAAAATGAGATGGATTATAAATTATTATATTATAAAAATTAAATATCATAAAATAATAATTCATAATTTTTCTATTGAAATATGTCCCTCATATCATGTTTTACCCAAACTATACCTATTATAACAATAACAAGGTAATAAGATTCTATTATTTTAATATTAATGTTTTTAAAAAATATTGTTATGAACATGTCACAAAATGAATCTGGTCACCAAAAATACAAGCACGAAATCCCGTGCATGAAATGGAAAGAAGGTTGTTCCCTATCCCCATAGGAATTCACAAGTTCCCAGGTATAAATAAAATTATTTTGGGAACGATTTTCCTGAGTATAAAAGCATAAAACATTAAAAACTATCAATAATATGAATATGAAATTTTAATTCCAAACGATCCTTATTAGAAACATTATCTGAATAAATGGTTTTAATAAATTCTCAATAGGTCCAAAAAATAATAAAAATCACATCAAATAAGAAACAATGACTCCACTTGGCATGGGGGCATCACCCCCGAGCTGTCTCTACAACACAACAACATAAGAGGGGACTAACAACCCAAACAGCCTTCACCTGAGGGTTTCCCCTTAACCATGTCAAACATAATCATGTATAATTACACGCATGGGGTGTATGTTGAGTGTGAACAGATGAACCACTGGACAACACAGATATATTTCAGTGAGTATGAAATACATGGTAAAAAAGCACACAGTTTTTACATGTAAGGAAAAGCGGTGATAAATTAAGTGAATTGAAACTTTCAATTGTAAACAGTATTAAAAATAAAAAATTCAAAATATAAAAACATTTGATTAATACATGTTAGATACAGTAATTTACATCCAAACACACCCTATGATAAGGTTAAATAACCCAATTCCATTGACCACCAAAACTGAGAACACCCCTAGGAACTAGATACTCTCGGGCCCTATGTACCTCGTACCCCAGTGTAAAATATCCATGTCACAATCCTTTCCCAAGAATGTGCCAGTAGTTGGGAACATACCCTGAACCTAGTTGTCCCCAAACATCATCTATTTAGTTTAGTTAGAGTTTACGTTATCCATTTTTCTCAGTGAAATAGGGATAAAAACCATCCAGATCACTAGCGTACAATTATATATATGCGCTCTGAGGTACCCAGGCTTCCCCTTTGTTCTCAAATAATTTCATCATTCCAAATAAATACATTTTCATATAAAACCTCCACTACCAGTCACATAAAAATAGTATAGTATCTATACAAAAATTATATAACTATAAACACACACCAAAACATTTATATTTTCAAAAAAGCCACTTCTCAAATCACGAATTGTTTTTCACCCAAAACTCCATGAAATCCCCTAATTGCACACCATGTGAACACTTGTAACTCACCAAACCAATATTTAATCCAAATACCATTAAATGATTCCAATAAATCTGTTATTGGGATTCCCTATATGAACCATGAATCAATAACTTTGTAAAACCTCCATTTTCACACAAACCTAGAACTTAATGTTCATGTGATTCACAAACTATATTAAAAAAATTTATAAGAAACAACAAAAAGAAATAAACATTCAAAACCTGATTTAAACCCTAATAAATTACAATAAAATAAACTATGTAGTTATAGTGAATCCCAAATGAATCAACAAATGAATTATATGAAACCCCCCAATTTCACAAAACAATGGCCCTTAAACATCATTTCCATTACAAAAACCAATAAAACAACTTTTTTTACTAATAATCAAATGATATAAACCTGAAAATGTTATAAACATAGAAATATATTTCATAAGGAATTCATATACATGGATTCAAAAAAAAAGTTGTTAAAACATTGAATCCTTTGTGTGAAAATTCAACCGCACCACCGCCGCACATCAATGAAGGTATATCGAGCCAAAAATCAAAATATTGGTCTAAGAAAACCCAAATTTACACCATAGTATAGAATCCCTACCATCTGTTCATTCACAAATTCATGGAATTTGGAAGATGCATCATGAAAAGATGATGAACTAAGAGGGAAAAACACTTATATGAGATTGTGTGAAGTTCCTCCACTAATCCCTCCATCAAAATTGAGTTCCAATTAGGGTTTGAGGTGCTTGGGAAGGATTCATGGTGGATAGAGTCGAATGGTAGAAGAAATGATCGAGTTTTGGGTAAATCAAGTTCATGAAAACATGTAATTTTCGAAATAATTATAATGAGCAGGACACCCTTGCAGGGTTTGTCAGTCTGATTGAGTAAATCGGGCTGCCAAAGTGTGTGGCCTATACTGGCCAACCAAAAAGTTTTATTATGCCTCCAATTTCATAGGGATCTAAGGGGGAAACCTATGGTGAATTATTGTACAAGGTTGGGGGAAAATAATACCCAAAATAAAACCACATTTCCAACCCAATATTCATCCACCCAGGGTTATAAACCACACCAAAAAGTTTCTCCAAAAGGGGTTCCAATAGGAGTGTCACAATTTCATTTACAAAACACAACATCCTCATACCTAATCATTTAGAAAAGATATATTCAAATACTATCCAATACATCCATGAATAATTACTTAGATCAAGAACACCCATGACACCAAAATCTAATCCAAAAAACACACAGTGACTGAGAGAAAATAAAGAACCAAAAGTCTTTTTGAAACAAAGATGGAAATTGAAAATACAGGTGTTACAATTCTCCCCACCAAAATTATTTCCACCCCTGGAAAGACACTATAACTACATATGTATAAAAAAACAACAAATTATAGACTAATACATTCTCCCATTCCACATTTTTACCCACCTCCAAAATTCCAAACACCTCTAGTTGATCAAACAATGTGAGCGAACAATCTCACCTACCAAAACATACCTCGATTACCTGAAATGACAGAACATATTTAAAATGAATCAGAAAAAAAATCTCCTCATACACTACCAAATGATAATCAAGCATTCCACCTGAAACTAACAACAAACAAAAATAATTTACCCAAACATAACTTAAAGAAAACCATTGGGAGTCCTCCAATCCCACATTTACCCAAGTATAAAAATTAGTGTCCAGATGGCCTCAAACGAGACTACCTCTAACCAAGAAAACACCAAGGGGAAAACCGAGCCACTGATATGGGGTGACCCCAAATAGAATTCCCTCCAAAAGGGACAAAATAATTTCTAAGACAGAATCAGGACACCAATTGGTGGAGGCCCTAATGTTTTCATCTACATAAGGTGTAAACTAACATTATAATTTTTCCAAGATAATAGAATGAGACCCACGATGGGTTTGCACCCCATAAGAACCAACCACCTTAACTAACCAGTAGGGGACAACATGAAAAGACCCAAAAATTTAAAGAGTTTGAATGATTTCCCGGTTAGTACACATGGTTTTGGAAACAATGCACTAACCGAGAAAATAAATCTATCTAAAGAGCAAGTTTCACTTGGTTACATGGGCTATGGAGCATGGTAATGTGGAGAATATGAAGTAGGTTCTGACTCTCATCGCTCGACTTCTTAGGATGGTGCACAGTATCACCTAACTTTGCGCAAACTGTACTATTCAATACGAGTAGACCAAATTTCATCTATTTCTCAAAAATTTCAAAAGAAACCCATGTAAATTACATGAACATAGGCTATAACATGGAAACCAGGTCCTCCCACCTCTACCACAAAACGAAAAAAAACTAGAACAAGATGAGGAAAAATGAGAATTGAAATGTTCCCTACTATAATACGAAGGATATGACTTTGAAAAAAGTTTTGAAGGAATCCGGGACTTCCCATGACTACACGCTATCTTTACTTCGGGACCTATCGATGGAGCTTAGATGATTGAATCATATCCTGCCTCACAGTCAAGCTTTAGAAACCCCCGAATAGAACTTCTATTTCCAGTTCCCCAACAATTACACCTTGACCTCATATGGTCTTAATGATAACTGACCCACTTCAAACCCACTTTACCCCAAACCCATCATTTCACCCAAACAATGTCTTAGAGGACACACACATGTCACCCATTGTTTCTTCATATGGGAAACGTCAGAATGAAAGGACACATTGAGACACCATCCTCTATTACATAGTACTTTGGAATTTTGTGAAAGGAGACACACATCCCAAAAAATAAATACTATCATAATATTTCAAAACCATCACCCTAATAGTAAAACTAATAGACAACTTCAGAAGGTGTTTCCGAACATGACCATTACGGCTAATAAAATACATTATTTGAGGGACCTTATGTTGATTCCCAAAGAGAACATGATTACAAAAAGTGGACATAGCATCTACTCTAGCCCAAACATTCCTCATTGGGGGCCTAACATGAACTCTTGCTCTGATGAGACTGAAGAAAGTAAAAAATGGCCCTTTAAGACATCATTTACTCTAACATCAGTGAACTGCATTCACCTTCGATGTTTCTGGCAACATATTAAACTATGATGTATTTTAACCTCCCACAACCACTCTCCCTCTAAAATGGGATCCATATAATAGAAAAAGAATAGGTGTAAACTCAATCATCAATGCTCAGGAAGAAATTCATTATTTTGATCAAAGAGAGGATCATCCAACGATGATTCACCATTGTCTACACATGAATCAAACATTAAATCATTATGGGGGCATAATCTAGCTGACAATAAATCCCAAGGACCCAACCAATACATTCATTTGGTCACTACATACCAAAAACATAAACCAAACACATTATGTGTGCCACAACATCGGCCTCCCAAACATTTCCTCAAAAGAGACGACTGAACAATTCTTCATTCCAACATATCAACAAAAAACCAACAAAAATAATAATTTAAACAATAGGGGTTCTTGAACTCAAAATATCCCACAATAAAAATACCATAAACACATATGAAACCCCTCCCCACCACACATTATAAAAACACAACACTTTCCTTCAAAATCATTATTTTAAAAAATAATGTTGGGGGGTTGCGCATTTACGGATGATATCTCATGAGCCTCACACATTCATGTTTATAGGCCATATTGGGCACCCACCTCATATCCATCCATATTCCCATGTAATCTCATGCACATGTCCACCCATAGAAACACCAAATACCAAAACCAATCCTTTCCTCTTTTCAAAAAAATAATACCTTTTTAATCACACTTCCACTTTCTCAAAGTTTCTAACCATAAAATGAAAACCCAATTTAAATAATAATAAAAAATTAGAAAAGCACCCATAATTCAATAAAAAATCTCATTAATTCATTTCACAACTGTTTTGAAACATTTATACCCATTTCAAAACATTTATAATTTAATGAAAAATACCATTTCATAAATCTAAATTTCATTAGGAACTCAAACATTCTTATTTCAAAAGAATGATGTAAAATTTCAAGAAACATTTCAAATGCTCAACAGTAACCAAATAAAAATTAATTTTCAAACCCCACACATAAATTATAGAACACTTAATTTAATTCAAAACAGTATATCATGTATTATAAAATTCTAATGGAAACACATCTTCAATACCTTCTTTAACATAATTTATACTTTCCAAAGTGGTGTATACACATCATTTACTTTGAAGAAATAAATATAAAATTTCATTTCTATACATAAATAAATAAAATCATTTTCTCTTTACTAGAAAATCACTTCACCAAAATTCACACACCATAAAATCAAGTCATTTTTTCTTTAAAAACCATGTTTCCAAGACTCCAAAACAATGAGACACAAGACAACGTGTAAGGAAATTAGTGTCATTGGGTGACTTAGAAATAAGTTTTGAGTCTAAAATACAATCAATTTACCATCATGGAGAGTGTATAAGGGCAATATCTGGGGGTCCACATGGATTCCAAGACCATGTGAACTCACTGAGACCATTACTTCAACTCTCTTTTCATTTCTCCTAATTATCATGAATCCAAGAAAAACAATAGACACAGATAAAACCCGACTTCCCCTAGAAACATGAATCCCATGATGAGGTTCTCTGTCTAGGCACACTACCCATAATAGGAATGTCATGTCCTGATAGTACTAGCTCGAGACTATCCCGACTCTCCCCAAATAACTTAACCCAAAGAGAGCGAGCCTCCTCTGATAACATTTTGTCACGAAACGAATATGGTCTCCCTTAATATTGGTACCAAATCCTGCCAATAACAAGGCCCAGGGTGTATTCCATATCACCACGGGCTGGAACAAGTGCCTGGGTATCAATAAATTTGGTTTGGGAATAATTTATCTGAGTATTAAAGCATAAAACATTAATAACAATCAATATTAAGAATCTAAAATTATCATACCAAATCAATCATTAAAAGAAACTAGATCAGAATACAAGTTTTTAAATAAAGTAGAAGAGGTCTAACCATAAATAAAAATAGTATAAAATAAACCACAAATACTCCACATGACCAGGGTTCCATCACCCTCGAGTTGTCTCCACAACAATGCTCTATAAGAGAGGACAAACAACCCGAACCACATTCACCTGATGCTTTTCCCATAACTGTGTCATTAATAATAATATATATTTACACCGTAGGGGTGTAATTAAGGTGTTATAAAACGAAAAAATGGATATCACCCAAAAATTACAATGTTTATGAAATATGATGTAAATAATCACACATTTATAACATGTAAGGAAAGGCAGCAATAAATTCCTTGAAATGATACATTCAATTGTATATAGTTTTTAAAATAAAACATTATGGATAATAAATTTTTTAAAAAGAAATGTATTATTATTTAATTTACATAAAAAAACCTAATACTAGGGTAAATACCACAAATCCAATGATAACCAAAACCGGGAAAACACCTTGGCACTAGATAGTCTCAGACCCTATGTAACTTGTACCTTTGTGTAAAATATCCAGGTAACAATCCTTTCCCGTGCATAATCCACAATTAGGGAACATACCAATAACATAGTGGTCCCCAAAAATCATCCATATAGTTTTGTTAGAGTTGAATTTATCCATTTTTCTTAGGTAAATAGGGTCAGAACCCATCAGGATCACTAGGGTACTAGTACATATCCACCCACCTAGGTACATGGGATTCCCCCTTTGTGCTCATACAATTTAGGAATTCTACATACATCACTTTTTATATAAAAAACTTCATTAATCGTCACATACAAATAATAATGTAGATATACACACTTAATAACACATAAAACACATATAAAATATATTGATTTCCAATAAAAAAACTTCTCAAATCTCTCATTATTTTGCACCCAAAACTCCTTAAAATACCCCCTTTGCACAAAATATGAACACTTTTTTGTCACTAAAAAAATAATCATTAAACCTTCCAGTGAAACTCGAAAATTATTTATAGGAAATAAAAAAACTTCTCAAATCTCTCATTGTTTAGCACCCAAAACTCCTTAAAATACCCACTTTTCACAACATATGCACACTTTTAGGTCACTATAAAATATTACCTAAACCTTTCCATGAAACTGAAAAATTATTTTTAGGGCCGACCTATATGATTCAAGAAGTGATATCTTCTTAAGACCTCAATTTTCATTCAAACAAGGAACTTAATGTTCATATGGTTCGCAAAGCCCATTAAAAAAAATTTCATAGCAACAACAAAATGTGATAAAAATTAAACCCTGATTTTAATACCTAATAAATTTCAAGAAAATCTCCTAACTAGTTGTAGAGTATCAACAAATGAACCAATAAAATATTTCTATGAAAAAACCCAAATTTAACATAAAAATGGAACTTAAACTTCATTTTCTTTACAAATACCTCTAAAACCAATTTTTTCTACAATAATAATATGATATAAACAGGAAAATTTTATAAAAACATAAATCTAAGTCAAGATGATTTAATACACATAGAATCACCTACCAAAATTGTTAAAAATTGGAATCCCCTGTGAAAAAAATTCAATCGCCCCACCGCCGCACCTCAAGGAAGGTAGATCAATCCTAAAATAATAATATTGAACATATTAAACTAAATGTTAAACCCTAGGTTGGAATCCCTACCCTCTGTTAATTTGGGATTTCAAGGAATTTTGAATAAATTTCTTGAAAATGCGAGGAACTAAGTGGGAGAAACACTTACATTAGATTGTGTGAAGTTCCTCCAACAAATACCACATCAAAAATGAGTTCCAAGGTGGGTGTGAGGTTCATGGGAGGTTATCATATCAACTAGGTTCAAATGAGGAAGAAAGGGATGTGTTTTGATAAATACCAGGAGGGAAAACATGGAATATCAAAAATAATTATAATGATCTGGACACCCTTGCATGGTTTTTCTCCACAGTTTAGTAAACCGTGCGGCGAAACCATGCGGCATGTTCTGACCCCCCAAAGACTTGTTTTTTGCATCCAATTTCATAGGGCCCCAAGGGGGAACCCTAGGGGAATAACATTCTAGGTATATCAGGAAATAATACCCAAAAGAAATCAACCTTTCAACTCCATGACTCAACCAACTAATGTGTATAAACCACCTCCACCAACTTACACAATAAGGGGTGCCACTAGGAGTGTCACAAATTCATTTCCAAAACACCTCATCCTCATACATTACATTAAAAAAATACAATTCTAAATACTATCCTATAATTACAAGAATAATTACTAAGATAAATAATTCCCATGACACCAAAATCAAATCCCTGAACACTTGGAGAATAAGGGAACACCATGAACAAAAAGTGGTTTGGAAACATTGTAGGGAAATTAAATATCTGTGTGTGACAGAAAGAAATAAATTTTATTAATAATGATGATTTAGAATTTAGAATAAATTTTCATGGTATTAATTTATATATGTGAGATGATTTATTTTTAAAATAACACACCAGCCTCGATGAAAACTTGTTTTATAAATGTACATTTTAAGAATAAAAATGAACATAATTCCATTCCATGCTTGGAGAATATTGTAAAATGAATGTTAAAATAAATTATTTAATATATATTATATAATTATAATTATAACCATTTTCATTATAAATTATTTTTATTTTTATGATAAAACCACATTTCATGAATTGTTACTATTTTGTGAATATTTAGTTATTAATCCAAAAAATGAATTTATTCCAAATCCATGTATAATAAGGATTACAGTTTCAGTGATGAGACTTTTATAATTAAATTATATTTATTTTAATTTAACATCAAATTAAATAAATTAATGTAATATTAGTTGAATATAAAGGAAAGTTTTTTATTAAATCATTATTTTTCCAGTAATTACTAAAATTGAAATTTTTTCATAAAAATTTTAAAATTACAGCACAATATAATATTTAGATAATTAATTAGTAAATTATATTATATTTACTCAAAAAAAATTTCTATAATGGCATAAGTTATTTATTATATTTGTGAAAAAAATAATAAATAACCAATTTTTAAGAAAAAATATATTTGAAACATAAAATAAATTACAAAAGATAAATTAACAATTTATTTTTAAGTAATCAACAAATTTTATTTATATAAAATATTTTCCCCTAATTTGTTTTTTCATTTCATGCAATCCAACTAAAATTCTTTGTTATAAAGGACCAGTGTATCATTTATTATCTAGACTCTAGGTTTTGTGTAAAACAAAAAATCAAATTCCTTAATTTAATCTCAAATGAAATACATATAAATTGTTGGGGTTTTTCATTCTACCCTATTAGAATGAATAAATCCAAAATTAGTTTCCAAATCTAGTATATAAAAACTAGTATATCTCTATTTTATCTCATCCATGGGATCATATTTATCTCCCAAGTGTTTTTTCATTCCTCCAAATAACATTAACAAGATGTGTAATATTACCCCATAGAAGGTTATATATATCATCCATGAATTATACCATTATTCCCTCATAATAAATATCATGTTTTTGTAGTATAACCTCATGGTTAACTAAATATTATGTTTTACATATGTACATCATCAGATGTGATACATGATACACATTATGAACAAATGATGAGTTTAGTGGGAGTTTCAAATCTTATGGAATCCTAAAAACATGATAACTATTAAAAAGGACTAATATTACTTTATATCAGTATTTGATTTATTTAAAAAAATATTCTACAGAATAATTTTATAGAATAGACTCTCACCAATATCAAAATCTATATCTCACTAATGATATTTATATAAGTGTTTCATTGAATCTAAACCACCAAGAGATGATAGTGAATGAATCTAATCGTCCCGATAATTTCCCAAGAATGTTATGGTCCAAAATAGATTTTTATATCTCACAACAACCTAGTATGTTAGAGTTCATAACTAGTTTTTGTAGAGGTATTCATAAGGATCCATATCCTTTATCATGTTAAATCTATTAAAACATGGGAATCGAATGATGGGATGGACTTTATCCTAACCGCCAATAAAATATTATTTACTAAATATTGATAAAATATTTGAGGGTCTAAATAATACTATAAAAATTACTATATTTCAATAGACGATAATCAGTATAGAAAAAAACTTTGTATATAGGGAATTTAAAATAATTCTCCATAATATCAAGTAATCCTCAAATATTTATTAGATTCAATTAAAAATTATGAACCATGTGACATTACCAATTTGGTAATTTATACCACATAATTATGATCAAGAGTGAAATTATATCTAATGGTAATTTAGTGTTTGAAATTTTTAATTCAATAATAATGTTTCTAATACCATTATGGGATTCATATGTTTTTAGGAATTTGAATACAAAATTCATGGAGACTTTTTGAAATTCCCATTATTTTAGGGGTAATGATTATAATATATTATTATTTATCTATCTACTAAAATTGAAATACTAACATAAGAATTACTAGGATATATAAACTAAAATATATCTCTTCATATTGTTACAACAGTTAATTATTTTTATATCTATATACATCTTAATACTTCTGCAATGAATACAGTGTGACAAGTTAGGATAATCCTCCAATACATATATCTACTTGTTTTGTATTAAAAAAATATACTGTTATCATAATATGTATCACTCAATCAATATAAATTATTAAATATGAATCATTTAAAAACGTATTTATCATCTCTATATCCCCCTTTGGAAACACAATAATCATTACGTTGATTAATAGTTGAACACTCATTTCTAGAAGATAATATTCACCCTCTTAAATATTTTAGGTTTAAACGATTTGAAATCCATATTTACTAGATATAATTAGATCCTCAACAACGAAAAGGTAACATGGTTCTTTAGACTCAAAAGTGTGTGAAACCGTAGCTCTATTTCTATGTGTGGTCTTATATTAATATATCAAAATATGTAATCATGTTAAAAATCATATCTTGCACATATTCCACTATTATTAAGTGAAAATATACATTATAGTTTTATGATCAGTATATATGTCACACCTTCCTCTATAATGTTTATAAATCCATATATTTAATTAAAATATTACTGCTAAAATGTAAAAAAAATAATGATACAATTAATTTTTATATGGAACATTATATTATAGTGATGCATAATAAATCATTATATTATTTTTCATAAGAATGCATCTAATATCCTTCATCGATGCATCAATTTAAGTCAAAAAATATAATCTAATATGGTTCAGTGTAATCTCAGATCCACTCACCCACCTTCTCTAAAATTCATTGAAATTATAATATCATTAATTTATCCAATGGAATATACATCCAGTTAGAGTTAGTATGGTGATTTTACTAGATTGATGTGAAAATTAATTCACAATGCGTCAATAATATCATTCCAATGAATGTAAAATTAATATCATATTCATTGGGGTTTTCCAATATAATGTACAAAAATTCATTCTTTTATGGATCCACTAATACACCATCGTAGGTGATTATATTTCCTAAAAAATATGTATTTAAAATTCATAGTTGATTTACATTAAAACAATCATCTCCAAATGAAACGTTTTTAGTAATATGTTCATATGGTCTTCATTATCTTCCTCACTCATGAAATAGAAATGAATATTGTCTATATATACTACAAAAAACTAATCAAGATACTCAAAAAACAACCTAGAATTTATATTTCTAAAGATATATGAGTAATTAATAAGATAAAATATAGTCACTCTAAATTCATAGTTTCTATTCCTCAAATGAAAAGAAATTATTGTATTGTATTCACTTTTAACCCTCAACTAGTAGTATATAGACCAATTATGAATCATTGATAATTATTTTGATCCCCATAAGTGATCAAATATATCTAAATTACTTGATTTTTATTAGCTAATCTGGATTTCTAAATTTTTGTGTTCTGAATAATCAATTAATTTTCTAATTTTCCATCATTATTTTTAAAAAAGGAATCGGTTAAACCCATATTGATGCACCTAGATAAATGAATCCATTATCCAGATTCTCCTTAAGTTTGGTCTTAATTTAATGCAATTCAATCTGGGATATTCTAAATTTAGTATTCCCTATAATTGTGTAACATATTTGAATTTTTTTGACTTCATGATTCATAGGATGAATTGAAATATATTATATGATGACTGTGAAAAAATCACATAAAACATTAATATCATTGATTTTCATTTTATACCCACCATTATTTGATTTATATACCATTTTAATATGAATAAATATGATTTCAATGGATGCAATTTCCATTGTATATTCATACTTATCCTTGCACTGATATAAAATCTTATGTTAGTTTAGGATATTATATTTGACTTCCAATTAATTGGAATGGATATTGATTCATTATAATATGATGCAAAGTATTCTGAAAATCACATCATATTCAAAAATAGTTAGAATAAAAATATATTTTTCAAACACATTCCCACAAATATCAATAAGGGGAGAAACATAGAACATAAATGAAATCCTAGATATAATAGTATATTTTATCAATAATTTAAAATGTATTAATCGAGTTTGAAATGTTATACCATTATTGCAAATTTATATATATTAAATAGTTCGTATAAAAAATTAATTCATTAGTAGTTATATGGGGGCTTATATGTGGAACTTTCACAATTTTATCATTGCAGACCACATAAGAAATAGCGATCACCTCAGAGTTTCCATTGTCTTTAGTATTAAGAGGTTTCGAGCATCGATCGATATTATAAACAATTACCTCAAGAATAAGTTATCCTTATTCTTATACTATTTTTCATGAATCATTTGAGTGATGATGCTATAGTTTCCCAATCATTCACTATATTTTCACTATTTTCTTACATCAACACATTACATCGACATTTGATTTCACTATGTCCTTCATTTACCAATATTAAATTTTTAATAGTCCAATTAATCTAATTTCCTACATGCCACATTACACAATTTTTTAATTAAGGTAAATTCATCTTCTTCCCCCTATAGTTCTTATTAAAAGAGTTTCCTTTTAATTCTATATTTCTTTTCCTTTTAAAACAATGACATCGATGGATGTATTAAATATCTATTTCCTCCTTATTAAAACATAAAATTCTTTCATCATAGATAATGAAGTCTCTTATGTACATTTCCCATTTAAGACTTCATTAAAATAAATTAAATAACTGATTAATATTATTTTTCATTTCAAAGATAATTCCATAAGAAAACCACACAACTTTGAAAAAAATTCCATCTAGGAACTAATGGATTCACCATCCACTGGTTAGTTGTATTGAATTCTTTACCAAAAACATTATTAATAAAATTGGTCATTTACATATTGAATAATAATCATGTAAAATCACCCAACACTATGGTTTCAATTTCATTACATTGAATCATATTCTAGATATGATTCTATTACTGATTCAGTTCACTCCCACAAAAGTAAATAGTTTAGACAACTCATTCATGATCGAAGCACTAGAAAATATAACATATATTTTAAGTGATACTAATTAATTTCTCATAAATTAGTGGATCGAGTGACCCATTAAATGTTGACAGATTCATCCCTCATGAAACACAGAGAAATAGTTTTATAAGCCTATACATACAATTTTTCATTATATATCCCAACAAATTTGGTATATTAGGGGGGGAATAATTTCATTATTCATCAAATTATTCTTTAATAAGGTTTCATATATTTCTATAAAATGATTGAAATTAATAAAAAATTATTAGATAAAATAAATATAGATATAAATCATATCACATTGAAAATAATTTAATATATGTCTAGATCTTTAATAAATAATTTTAGTCTATATGTTCTTAGGAATATCTTTGTACATCCACAATATTAATATATTCTAATACACTATAATTTCATAGATTTTTTTATCAAACTTTTAATATCTGATTATAGTGTAAAACTAAGAGAATAGTATGCAATCATTCATGATGAATTTTAAGGATGACCTTTGTATACTAGAACATCTCCCATAAGGAAAATTTACACCATATACAATGGTTTTAAAATCATTTCATCTTTATGTATATGGAAATGGATACATTTCAAGGAAAAACATTTCTATTCCATTAACATTACTATAACAAACGAGCCCTAGTCAACCCTAAACCGGTCACCTAGGCTAACCCACGACAAGTCCCAAGAGGCGTTACTGATCCTCTCAGGATGATGAAAAGAACCGATGGCATCTATAGGGTACACAAGGGAAGGATATTTACTATATATAAACAATAAAACAAATAGCAGAAAGAAATGGACATCCCAAAATACAGTTACCTAATAATTGAACTGAAAATTATTTATACAAGAAACTGGATGTATAACTAAACCAACAACTCAAATTATCAAACCTGATAACCAAATAACTCCATTTGACACCCATGGCCACTCTCCAACACAATTATCACACTTCGGCCAAGGTGATGAAACTCAAGATGAAACATGTACAAGGGATACAAACCGAAGAAGACTATCAGAGTGAGTATTAAAACTAAGTAGGTTAACCCGATATTCTATTCCCAGTGCTCATCCTTTAAAATAAAAGAAACGTCAATTTCAAGTATTGAATTCACCATTTAATTTTTTGTTTTCTAAATGAGGTCCCATTCTATAATAAAATTATCAGAAAAAAACATTCATGTTTTATAAACAATAATGCTAGTAACTATTTTCTAAGAGGTACGTCTTCAAAATGAAAATAGTTTTCTAGAAGGCTGCATTAATGAATGTACACTTTAAAATAAATCACACACATTACTGAATTTACCAACCATACACACCATATGATGTCAGTGAGTACAAAATAGCCAATGAACAGAAGTCAGGGGAACACTCATAAGAACTAGTTAGTTGTGACCCCCAGGTACCTCGTCTCTTAGTGAAATTAATATTAATAAATATTTTTTCACATGCACATGAGACACTAGTAGGGAGAATAACTATATCCTAGTGTTCCCCAACAACATCATCATTATAGTTTAGTTAGTTTTGTCATATTCAAACTATCTACGTGAAATAGGGGCTAATCCCCACAGGGTCGCAAGCATATTAGTACACGTCCACTCACCTAGATACCCGAGTTTTCTAATTTTGTGCTCAAACAAGTTACCCATATACAAAATACCATTTTACCATGAATATTAATTTTAAAAATCAAACACACATATAACAGGACACACACATGTCTCACATTTCATTCACATATCAATAAACCACCTAAATTTTCATAAAAAAATTTCACGAAGTATAGAAAGTCCTTGCACATATAATCCATTCGAAAAAGATATTTTACAGAACAAAAAACAATCAATACCATATAAAAAGAAATTTTTTGTCCCTAAAAACAATTAATAAATCAATTTCATGAACCATAATATTTCCCCAAAAGATATAACATGAAATACACATTGAAACCATTTGTATAAGAAAAAACAAATGAAAACGAGCCATTAAGACTTTCTCAAAACTATCATTTGACAAAGTTATGAATTTAAATTTTATTTAGGAGCTTTATACACACTAGTTAAAGCAGTAACCCACTTTCATAAATCCCCTAAAACACTCAGGTAACATATTCAAAACACACCCATTTTCATAAGGATGTGAAACGGGGCATTTTCTGGAAACTCATGCAAAAACATGTTGTAAGACAAAACCCATTTGTTTCTAAACCCAAATCCCGATTGGAAATCCATATAAGGACCCAAAAATACTATTTTTCATTCTTCCAATGAACTTATAAATCCATAGAAATAATTTTTAAATCAAACATAACACATAATATCCAACCTGGAAATCTACCGAACACATGATAGGACCTTATAAACAAAATAATTTATTTTAAGCACATGACAAAGAATAAAATAGGGATTTTATTCAATATGTTATACATGCTAAAGTAAAATATTCCAAATACAATAAACCAGGTTCTAATCCTTCAAGATAGTTGTGAAATAAAGTGGAACATTTAAAGAAACACATGGTGTCCAATTTTATGACAAAACAGCATTACCATTAACAAAACAAGGCATAAACAACCATTTTCACACTAAGAAATATTTACAAAGGGTAAAAAATAAGAATAAACAAATATATAAGATGAAAAAAATAAAAAAATGTTGAATCATACATGATAAAGTCATGTGAAAGGGTTATCCTACATCAAATCCTTAGTGTAAGGGAATCACACACCCAATATCACAATATGAGGGTTTACAAATTGTAAACCTATGTGTCACGACCCCCTCCCACCAAAGATGCCCCTCCTGAGCTGGAAATGGAGAAAGGGAGATAATAACCCCCATGTCCCGCCTCGAGTAGGCCCCGGGTTAGCGACTAGCACTAAGGGTATGAGTTTTCACAAATATGGGAGGCATTACCCTTTTTATTATTTAGGATCGGGAAATAGGACAAGTCAACCACCAAAAAAGGAAAAGAACAAGTGTATATAAATAAACCCAAACCAAGCCCACATGCATTTTTAAACAATTTTATAACAAGGTACAAGTAAAAGAAAGCTCAAAAGTACAATTCCAAAAAAACAAGTGTACAACAACTGCAACAACTCCAACTATCCGACTAGTAGGGTCCCGCACGGCCCTGGTAGTCCTCACTGAAACCTGAAAGTAAACGTAGGGTGAGCATACATGTATAATCAGTAGGGAAACCTAAAGATCTCGTGCACAAGTGGGGAGTCAACCTAAAGTCCCATGAGAACAACAGAAGAAACCTAGCAAGGAATCCTATCCACCCAACCTCACCAGCCACACTCACCAAAAACACAATCACAACAGGTAGTAGTATGTAAGAAACAAGAGCATTGGGTACCCCGCACCATTTCCTAGCTTCTCTTCCTAACGGCGAACGTCCTGACGCTACCACACTCATACCGCCCACAAACATATGGTCCTCACAAACCACACATCCCACCCGCACACTCCTGGGCCTCACAACCACGTATCCTGCCCGCACACACCTGGGCCTCACAACCACATATCCCCCCCCGCACATGCCTGGGCCTCACAACCACGTATCCCGCCCGCACACACCTGGGCCTCACAACCACGTATCCCGCCGGCACCCACCTGGACCTCACAACCACGTATCCCGCCCGGACACACCTGGGCCTCATCCCGAAGGATCTTGGGAAACAGTAAAACCTACACGAAGAATCTTGGGATAAAACCACCACAATCGAAACGTACCTGAAGAGTCTTAGTTGTAAGGTCTCCTCAAGCCATCACAGCCTAGGGGAGAAGGAGTAGGAAGGAGCTAGTAACTAAGGGAAAACACCCTCTCCCATAAAATGGGAGTGTTCGTCACTAAGTGCTCAACATGGGTGGGGTGCGATAAAACACAACAGATACATATATATATATATATATGTATACCAAACACAAAGCCCAACCTATTGCTTCTAAACAGAGAAATTAAGCACGTGCCTCGACACTGTAACTACGAAGCATGCATACAACAAACAACCCCAACCCCATTTAGTTTTTCACGTTTCAGTAGAATTAGTTTATTTAGTACCTTATCTACTGGGAAACTATCTACAACTAACCATATCGATTGTTTTTAAAATATATCACATCCATCCACAAATCAAGTTAGGAAAACACAAGAAACACAACCAAACTTCTTATCAACCAACCCATTGATTATTAATCCCCTTCCATTACCATGACCCACCATTCATTAACTCTTACACTTTTATTTATTATTCACAACCCATAGTTCGTTCACATTCAGACCCATCCCTGCAGCCCTGCTGCCAACTGCCATAACCACAACCGCACCGTACATCATTATCCCTTTAATACCATTTATCACAGCCCCGCTGCTCGTTACCAACATAACATTCACACCAACCTACAACCAAGACAACCACAGCCCCGTTGTTCACTCGATCCACAGAAACCCAAAAAACACCCCAATCACATGCCACGTATCCGAGCCAACACCCACATGTTCATTATTCCATTTTTGTTCAACCGGGGTGATCACACAAGGGTTCCAGATTATAAACAGCCAAATTTATGTGATTAACCAATTTCCACATTCCACAAAATTTAATCCATATGAAAATCTAGAAGGAGAGGGAAACATTTAATTGCATAAGAAAATGCCCCCAACGAAGATGATTTTCAGTAGGTAGAAGCTCATTTAATTCACAACATAATATCACCGAATATAAAAAGTAAAGTAACAGTAATCACAAACATCCCATACCCATTATATAAGCCTGTTATTATCTTCATTATATTGGTTCGACTGTGTTTCATAAAACAAGAGGAAACCCACCCCTCATCACACACAAATTAGAGATTCAAAGGTAAGAACCCAACCTCAACAGGTTCTGATCACAACGCGCCCCCAGATCGACTTTAGAAGATGTCCATCAGCGTCCGTCACTTCTTTCAGGTCCCGGCAAAACCTCCTCGGGTGGAATTCAGAAAGGAAAGGATGAAGGAAAGACAACAAATCCATGCACGGAAGTTCCGCCTCGTCGTTACGATCCCGTGGCCACTGACGGATCGTTAATTAGAGCTCAGACAAAGAAGTTATGGAAGAAAGATCCTTCGAGTCTCTTGGTAGAACTCTTCTCAGAGGAAAGGGGAGGAGAGGGGTGAGTTGAAAAGGAGGAGGGGACCCCTCCTTTTATAGGAGAGAAAAGAAAAAGTACACGGTGTGTACATTATGGTACATGGCATGTACTCCGTTATTTCACATGGTCTCCACGTGGCTTCCAACATGGTTCTGCGGCCGTTGACTGGTCAACACACTGTTTGAGGGTAACACATACGCGGGGAAGGACTACACGACATGTAGTTTGGCCACACAACATGTACTCATTTATTGCACACGGCATGGAAACGGATCCATCACGGCACACAGCCGTTGACTGGAAACGCGTACGCGGGGAAGGACTACACGGCGTGTATAACTGGACACACGGCGTGCACCCATTATTTCACACAGCAAGTACACGGCCTTCAACATGGGGTATACCCGGCAAGGTGGTACACAACATATATTATGGACACAGGTTGTGTACCCACTTATTTCACATGGAATGGAAACGACCTTCAACATGGGGTATACCCGGCGAGGGGGTACACGGTGTGTACTCACACTACACGGCGGGTAGTTTCAAAATTCTAGAAAGTGTGTAAAAATTCAATCTTACCCTCCAGAACACTTCGTGGCCTTATTTTTGACAAAGGAGTGGGCCGGAGAGGTCTGGGCCATTACATAAGATACCTCTTAGAACATTCTCATCCACGAGATTTCAAAAACCAACCAAGAGGAACCCAACAAGATACCTCTTAGGGTTCTCGTTATTATAGGAACCAAACCAACAACCCTAATCATATGTGTTAGGAATTCCTTCTCCTATATTGAGATATTATCTGCTTTATGCGACACTGAGATTCCAGCACAGGTTTAATAGCATCCTCATTAATGCGACTCGATTAAGATATGGGTCTTCCCACTTTCATACATTATTATTTTTCAACTCGAAATACCCCCAACACCACACAACCAACCCACTTCCTGAACATGTGGTTTTGGGAAATTCCTTCTCCAATGTAGAGGTATTATCCACTTTAGGTGGCACTGACTCACCCGCATGGGTTTAATCGCATCATCATTAATGTGTATCGATTAAAGACCACTTTTTTCCCTTTTCCCACACATTCGGACATGTTACACACTTGCCTAGAACAAGGAAACAAAAGGTCTCACAGGCAAGCATTCCATATATCAAAGGTATAGAGTAAAACATCAACACAAATCTTAGAAGATCAAGGAAAAACATAAGTCAAAACTACTCCGGGTACTGAGCGTGTATCATGGTCTCCTGCACCCAAGTGCTCTCCTCGAGGCCGACATGCCTCCACAACCCACGAACCAAAGGAATGGTTCATCCACAGAGCACATTCTCTTTATGATCCTAGATTGTGACTGGTCGTTCCTCGAAGGTCGCGTAGTCTCGCATATCAAACTCTCCCCATCGATAATGTGGGAGTCGTCGTGTAAGTACCGAAGAAGCTGGGAGACCAGGAAGCCGTCATGAACCTTCTCCAACTGAGGTGGCAGGGCCAGCTAATATTCCACCTCGCCGACTCACATCAACACCTCAAAAGGTCCGATGAACCTAGGGGAGATATTTCTCCCTTTCCCAAACCTCGTATGCCCACGTCGAGGGGAAACCTTCAAGAACACATGATATCCCACCTCGAACTCCAAGGGCCTCCTCTGACAGTTAGCCTAAGACTTCTGTCGGTCCTGAGCCGCTTTCATCCTCTCACGTAAAAGCAAGACATTCTTTGTAGTGCTCTGCACTACCTCTGGCACAAGAGCACCTGTCTCACCAACCTCTGCCCAGAAAATGGGTGAACGACATGGTCTCCCATACAAACCCTCAAACAGTGTCATACCAATATTATAGTGGAAGCGGTTGTTGTAGGAATACTCTACTAAAGGAAAGTGCCGTACCCAGGATCCTACGAAATCTAGAACACATGCCCATAACATGTCCTCCAATGTCTGGATAGTCCGCTCTGTCTGCCCATCAGTCTGGGGGTGGAAAGCAGTGCTAAGGCATAGCTGGGTGGAAAAAGCATGCTGTAACCCACTCCAGACTCATGAGGTAAACCGAGTTTTCCTATCTGAGATGATGGTCTTTGGAACTCCATGCAAACCCACAACCTCATCTACGTACCTCTGTGCTAAGGTAATCACTAGGCCTGACTCCTTAATCGCTAAGAAGTGATCTGATTTTGTCAGTAGATCCACCACTACCCAGATAGTGTCATAACCTCCCTGAGCTCTGGGTAGTCCTATGACGAAGTCCATTGAGATGTCATCCCACTTCCACTCAGGTATATCTAAAGGATGCAGCAAACCACTGGGAACATGGTGTTTAGCCTTCACTTACTGACACACTAGTAATTTATCCACAAACTCCGCCACTGCCCATTTCACCTCGGGCCACCAAAACTATTCCCTCAGGCCTCAGTACATTTTTGAAACTTCTGGATGTACCGCCAAGGATGATCTTTGGAACTCACGGAGAACTCCCTCATGCATTGTATCTGGGACAAACAACCATCCATGGAAATGCATCCGATGTTGGCTATCCTTTGACCATCCTTCTAGAGCGTTCCCCTGATCGACATGATCCCATATCACGTCCGCCTCGTAGTCCCCCCACTGAGACTCTTCCACCTAATGCAGCAAGGAGGACTACACCGTCATCTGAAACAAACAGCCACTAACACCTTCATCCCTTTCAACCAAGTGCAATGCAGCCAACTCTCCCATTTCTTTCCAAGCATCAGTGGATTCCCAAACCACTTCCCTATGTGACTTCCTACTCAGGGCATCAGCCACAACGTTGCCCTTACCTTCAGTGTAAGAGATCTCAAAGTCATACTCCTTGAGAAACTCGACCCATCCCCACTGCCGTAAGTTCAGGTCAACCTGGGAGAAGATATAACGCAGGATCTTGTGATCTGAGAAGACCACAAAGCCCCCCACAAAGAGGTAATATCGCCACAACTTCAGTACGAACACTAATACAGCAAGCTCTAGTTCATGGGTGGCATAGTTACGCTCGTGAGGGCATAACTGCCTAGACCCATAATAGATCACTCCCTTCTTCTGCATCAGCAAGCACCCCAGACCATGGACAGAAGCATAAAAAAACACCTCATAAAACAACCCTTCCTTTGGAAACCTGAGTACGGGATCACTGACCAACTTCTCCTTCAGGTAGTCGAAAGATTTCTGGCACTGATCGCTCCATAGGAAGACCTAGTTCTACCTAGTGAAAGTTGTCAATGGAGAAGAAACTCAAGAGAAGTCCGAAACAAACCTACAATAGTAACCTGCTAACCCCCAGAAACTACAAACATCTGCCACGCTATTGGGTGCTTCCCAAGAAACAACTTACTTCACCTTCGACGGGTCCACCGACACTCTATGCTAAGACACTACGTGCCCAAGGAAGTTTACTTCTTATGTCAAGAACATATAGTTCGAAAATTTCACGTAAATCTGGTGGGGTTGAAGGACTTCTAAGACTACCCTGAGATACTCAACGTGCTCCTCCTCTAATCTTGAGTAGATCTGGATTTCATCGATAAACACAGCGACGAACCGGTCCCAAAATACTCAGAAGAAAAAGTTCATAAGTCCAATGAACACAGCCGATGCATTCATAACTCCAAACAACATCACTACAAACTCAATGTGCCCATACCTGCACCTGAAAGCCATCTTCGAGATGTCACTACCCATTACCGTCAGCTGATGATATCCATATCGTAGATCAATCTTGGAAAACCAACATGCTCCCCTCAGTTGGTCGAAGAGATCATCTATCCTTGGAAGGGGATAGCGGTTATTGACCAATACCTGGTTCAACCTTCGGTTGTATATGAATAGCCTAAGACCACCATATGCCTTCTTCACGAACAAAACTGGAGCACCCCTTGGCGATACGCTGGGTCGAACAAAACCCTTCTCCATCATATTGTCATTCTGAATCCGAAACTCCCGCAACTCTGATGGTTCCATCTGATAAGGGGACATCGAAATTGGATGGGCACCAGGATGTATGTCTATCCCGAACTCAACGTCACGTTGGGGGGGGGGGGGTAGAGTCACAACCTCCTCAGGAAAAACATTTAGGAACTCCCCAACAACCTCTGGGACATCCATCATCTATGTATCAGCTCGAACCACAGATAACCCACCTAACAAGGAAAGGAGAGGGTTCACATTCCATCTTCCCACCTGATAGATCATCTTGCCAACAAAAGATATGTGATGCCCATCCACGTCGGAGAACACGACTCTTATCCGGAAGCAGTCGATAATTGAACTAACTGAAAACAACCAGTCGATGCCTAGGATGACATCATATGGATGCATCTATAACATAACAAGGTCCCCACTAGATCGATGTGGTCCCAACGTCAGCCCACATCTCTGGAAAACACAAGATATGCTGGTCTGGCCTCAAACTGGTGTACTCATCACCGGTGGTACAGAATGTCTCTCTATGTAATGTCCCAATGCATGGGCTAGACCGGGTGCAACAAAGGAGTGTGAAGCTCCCGAATCGAACAAAGAATAAACAAGGGTGATGAACAAACAAATTGTACCTCGCACCACCTCTGTTCCTTCCGGAGTTGTCAACTCTACTGCGTGCAACTGTCCACACCCAGCTTCTCTACCTCTCTAATGTCGTCCACCTCCCCGACCATGCCCTGGTCGATGTCCCTGAGGAGCGCCCTCAGGTCGGCCTCCTCCCGCAATGTCGGCCCTCGGAGGAGCATGGTCATGCTGCTGCTGGAAGGGCCTCGCCGACAACTGGTGCTGTTGAGGTGGGCGCTGAACCTGCCCACCACCACCATACTGAGCTCGGGTCGAGCATCAACTCTAAACATTCTCGAAACCCCCACAAGAAAAACACTTCGATCTTGGGATCATGAAAAAGGAACGAGGACCCGAAGATCTAAACTAGAACTGCTGGGCCCTGCTCCCCACTGGCCTGAACCTGGAAGGTCCCTTCGCAGGAGACCTGCTGCTGACTGCTTTCCCCTTCGATGAGGCCAGCTGGATCCCCTCTCGGGGTGAACCTCCCAGCGAGTGCATCCTCTCTACAACCTCTGCCTTCATCTGTTCAACCACGTATGTCAGAAGGGTGAAGGAGGTGATAGCATACTGGAGAGAAGGATGAAGCACCTCTTTCAAACGTATCACTTGAGACTCCCCATACGGAAAGAGATCCGGATCAATGAGCAGGAGATCCTTGAACTTGATCCCCAGCTCTCGTACTGACATACTCCCCTACTAAAGGGAGAGTAACTCCTGTCGCTTCTCCACCTTGATCATGGATGAAAGGAATTCCTCTCGAAATTTCTTCTCAAAGTCATCCCATGGAACCTCTCCCTCTATCCTCTCTCTGAGGTAGAGTGTCCATCTCTTTCGCGCCGTTCCTCTCAGCTGAATGAATGCTCGGGGAACCCAATACTCCATCGGAGCACGGATCAAGGTAAAAGCGATCCCCATCTCCTCAATCCACCCCTCTGTCTCCATATCCGATGTACTACCCTAGTACTTCTTGAGGGTCTTCCACTGAAAAGAACGGAGAGTCTTCTTCCACATTCTATATTCCTCCACTCGGTCAATCCTCAACTAATCGACCGCCTGAATCTGCTGGGCCTCGGCCATCTGAGCCACCCGGGGATGACGTCCAGATGCCATTGCTGTATGGTAAACACGGATCGCCTAAGCCCAAGTAGTAATGAAAAGCTCAATGTTTTATTTTATCATTTTATTTCAATTTCTTTCCAGGAACACCCAAATCAAGTAAAACACAATCATGATGATGCATGTACCTTCCCTAGGGTCTCTACCCTGCAATCAATGAAGTCTCACTTGGTCATTCGGTAGGCTAATAGTCCCTGCATCAGATCACGGGGGGCCCTAAAATCCCGTGTCCTAGATGGTATTCCCTGGCCTATGTCACGGACCAAGATTAACTAACATCATTGACCTTCCATCCCATGAAATGCTCACTGTTCCTAACTCCGGACTCTATCCTTTCTCTCAACCATCATCTTTGATACCATTCTGTCATGACCCCTTACCACCAATGATGCCCCTCCTGTGCTGGAAATGGTGAAAGGTAGATAATGACCCCAGAGTCCCTCCTCCAGTAGGCCCCAGGTTGGCGACTAGCACTAAGAGTATGAGTTTTCACAAATATGGGAGGCATTGCATTTTTTATTATTTAGGATCTGGAAATAGGATAAGTCAAACACCCAAAATTAAAAGAACAAGTGTATATAAATAAACCCAAACCAAGCCCACATGCATGTTTAAACAATTTTTTAATAAGGTACAAGTAAAAGAAAGTTCAAAAGTACAATACCAAAAGAAAACAAGAGTACAACAGCTGCAAAAACTCCTACTGTCTGACTAGTAGGGTCCCACACAGCCCTGGTAGTCCACATGGAAACCTGAAAGTAAAGGTAGGATGAGAATACAGGTATACTCAGTAGGGAAACCTAATGCACTCGTGCATAAGTGAGGAGACATCCAAATGTCCCGTGAGAAAAACCGAAGAAACCTAGCAAAGAATCCTATCCACCCAACCTCACCAGCCACACTCACCAAAAACAAAATCACAACAGGTAGTAGTATATAAGAAACAAGAGTATTGGGTACCCCACACCATTTCCCATTTGTTAGCTTCTCTTCCTAACGGCGAACGTCCTGACGCTGCCACACTCTCCCAGCCCACACACACCTGGGACTCACAAACCACACATCCCGCTAGCACACACATGTGCCTCATAGCCACGTATCCCGCTCTCACACACCTGGGCCTCACAACCACGTATCCCCCCCCCCCCCGCACACACCTGGGCCTCATAACCACGTATCCTGCCCGCACACACCTTGGCCTCACAACCATGTATCCCGCCCGCACCAACCTGGGCCTCATAACCACGTATCCTGCCCTCACACACCTAGGCCTCATCCCGAAGGTTCTTGGGATACAGTAGAACCTACCCGAAGAGTCTTGGGCTAAATCCACCCCAATCAAAACCTACCTGAAGAGTCTTAGGTGTAAGGTCACCTCAAGCCATCACAGCCTAGGGGAGAAGTAGTAGGAAGGCACTATTAACTAAGGGAAAACACCCTCTCCCATAAAATTGGAGTGTTCAGCACTAAGTGCTCAACATGGGTGGGGTGCGATAAAAAAAAGATACAGATATATATATATATACCAAACACACAGCCCAACCTATGGCTTCTAAACAGAGAAACTGAGTACGTGCCTCGGCATTGCTACTACGAAGCATGCATATAACAAACAACCCCAACCCCATTTAGGTTTTCACATTTCAGCAGAATTAGTTTATTTAGTTCTTTAACTACTGGGAAACTATCCAAAACTAACCACATCGATCGTTCGTAAAACATATCCCTTCCATCCACAAATCAAGTTAGGAAAACACAAGAAACAAAACCAACCTTTTTATCAACCAACCCATTTATTTTTAATCCCATTCCATTACCATGACCCACCCTTTATTAACTCTTCCACTTTTATTTATTATTCACAACCCATAGTTCGTTCACATTCAGTCCCATCCCTGCAACCCCACTGCCAACTTCCATAACCACAACCGCACCGTACATCATTATCCCTTTAATACCATTTATCGCAGCCCCACTGCCCATTACCAACATAACATTCAAAACAACCCACAACAAAGTCAATCGCAGCCCTGCTGCTAACCCGATCCACTGCAACCCACAAAACACCCCCATCACATGCCACGTATCCGAGCCAACACCCACATGTTCATTATTCCATTTTAGTTCAATCGTGGTGATCACACAAGGGTTCTAGATTTTAAATATCCAACTTTACGTGATTAACCAATTTCTACATTCCACAAAGTTTCCATCCATAAGAAATTCTATAAGGAGAGGGAAACATTTTTTTGTGTAAGAAATGGCCATGATTTTCAGTAGGTAGGAGCTCAATCAATTCGCAACATAATATCACCAGATATAAAAAGTAAAGTAATAGTAATCACAAACTTCCCATACCTGTTATATAAGCCAGTTATTATCTTCATTATACTTGTTCGACTGTGTTTCATAAAACAAGAGGAAACCCATCCCCCATGATACAAAAATTATAGAGACAATGGTAAGATCCCTATCTCAACAGGTTACGATCACAACGCTCCCCCGGATCGACATTAGAAGACGTTTGTCGGCGTCTGTCACATCTATTGTGTCCCAGAAAAACCACCTCTGATGGAATTCAGAAAGTAAAGGAAGATGTAAAGACAAAAAATCCAAGCTCGGATGTTCAGCCTCGTCGTTATGATCATGTGGCCGCTGACGGATCGTAAATCGGAGCTCGGACGAAGAAGTTATGGAAGAAAGAGGCTTTGAGTCTCTTGGGAGAACTCTGCTTAGAGGAAAGGGGAGGAGAGGGGTGAGTTGAAAAGGAGGAGGGGACCCCTACTTTTATAGGCGAGAAAAGAAAAAGTACACGGCGTGTACATTATTGTACACAGAGTGTACTCAGTTATTTGACATGGTCTCCACGCGGCTTCCAACACAGCTCTGAGTCCGTTGACTGGTCAACACACGGTTTGAGGGTAACGTATACGCGGGGAAGGACTACAAGGCATGTAGTTTAGCCACACGACGTGTACTCATTTATTGCACACGATAAGGAAACGACTCCAATAAAGCACATGACCATTGATTGGAAATGTGTACGTGGTGAAGGACTACACGACATGTAGAACTGGACACACGGCGTGCACCCATTATTTCACACAGCAAGGACATGGGCTTCAACACGGGGTATACCCAGAAAGGTGGTACACGACATGTAGTATGGACACACGGAGTGTACCCACTTAATTCACACAGCAAGTAAATGACATTGAACACGGGGTATACCCGTTACGAGGGTACACAGCTTGTACTCACACTACACGGAGTTTAGTTTCAAAATTCTAGAAAGTGTGGGAAAAGTCTGTCTTACACTCTAGAACACTTCGTGGCCTTCTTTTTTACAAAGGAATGGGCTGGAGAGGTCCGGGCCATTACACTCTGACAACCAGCCCCAAACAAGAAAAACCCCAATAAAAAATAATGGTAAAACAGAACCCTAGGTCCAACATGACTAGCGGAGAATAAAAAACCATGAAATAATGAATGGAGGTGGAAGAGGGAGGAGAAAGGAGAAGGAACCTCACCTTGCCACCTAGAAAACTCATCGTATTCCATTAGATATGAACCCATAGTAAAATGTTAATGTCTTGTAACTTCTTTGAGAGGCTCCACATGTCGGGAAGAACTAGGGAAAGATGAGTTTGGGGAAAACAAGTATGAATTGAATGATTTGTGGATGAAACAATTTACCTTCTCAATTTTGTAAATCTTGTTGAAACCTGAGAATTATCGCTCTAATATATGTTGAAAAGGATCTAAAAAGAGGTAAAATATATAATGGGGGTGTGGCATGTTATGTGGCATTATAATTCGAGGTAGAATCATAGAAAAATATTAAAACTTGAATATTTGATGAAAGATACAAATTATTTTTTAAAAATGGAAATGGACCCATGGCCTAGCTCAATACATTAATTAGTAACCCAAATTAACTATTATTATGAATCTATAAGAGGTCCAAATGGATATGGTAGTTTTAAGATGTTAGTGGAAGAACAGTGGGAAGTGTAATTAACGAAAAATGTTGAAAATGAAAGAGTTACTAAAGAAAAAAATTTGGTTTTTAAATTTGGAAACGTTCTAATGGTTGGCCAAAATCATGAAATAATGACCCTTTCTCTAAAAACTCCTAAACAAGAAATGGGGAACCCAAATTATGTTGATTAGACATATATGCAAGTTCAAAACTCTAAATAAATCTCAGCCAACACTAATGAAAATGATCGGTATTTTCAATGAACTTGATCAGAACCATGATATGAAAAGAAAAAAACTGAGTGTGACAATTATCCACACCATTAATGGTTGGGGCCCTCAGAAAGCCATAACAATTTTCAACTAACATAAAAACACCTAAGGAATCCTTATCAACATAATCCCAAATCTAAAGCTAATAAAATTTCATTCACTAAAAAATTTACTTAATACTCTTTCCCAAACCAAACACTAACTCACAACCACATTCAGGGAATCAATGGAAAGATCAAGCCACCACCTCCAAAACCCAGCACAAGAACTAGATTGTTGGGTCTTCTCCCAATGAACCCACTGGTCCCCCAAACCATAGTTCACTCACAAAATCCAATGACTTTGGGTGGTGTCTGGAATGGGCTCCCAACCATTAAATCACAACTACCATCAGAAAAGTCCTAAAGGAAAGATCTTTGAGACCCACAGTAGTTCTCCCCACCAATGAAGAACAACTATAAATGAACAAAAAAAATAATTCAAAATGAACTAGAATTGGCCCTCACCTGCAAAGGACAACAAAAAATCTCCCACAACAACCTAAAGCCCATATTAATTGGGTTACAACATGAACATCTAAACCACCCACTCTAGAACAGAGGGGACAAGAACTAGGCCAACACTTTCGACAAGGATCCAGACCCCCACCACTCAGGGAGGGAAGGAAGTGGACCCAATAATTAGGCCACTAAAAACAAAAATGAAACAAAGTAATTACCCAAAAATCTATATTTATTAATAGGTAATACCATGACCAAACCTTATTTTCATAGGTGGTACACATAGAGACATTGACTGAAAACACACATCCATGAAGGAATAACAATATAAACTATGTGAGGGGTAAGCCGACCCTGATTGTTGTGAAAAAGGAAAATTAACAGTAATGAGTAACCATGATATATACATAGAGGCTACCATACCATAATGCTCAAGGTAGGAGCCTGGTTATTCCCCCAAACCTCTAGAGATATCCTGACTCTGTGAAAGGCATCACTCTGAGGCCTATGGTTCGAGGCCTGATTCATGAAGCATAAAAAACACCATATTTAGGTGCTAAGGATCACACCACTCAAAAAACTCACATTCTCAACAAAACATCTTTATCTAAATTAGAACTCATAGATAACTATGAAAATTCAATATCACTCTGAACGAGGAGCATAATGGAAAAGGAATACGTCAAAACACATCAACATCACTGAATACAACTACTATTTCCAAAAGAATTATCACTTCCTAGAAGAACATTAAATTGATCATAAACAGATCTCTATTCTAGAAAAACGAGGTGAGACATCATCCATGGAGGGGAATTTTACATTTTAAATGAATCACATGGTTGATCAATAGGAAATATTACCAACAGAGAACTATCCATGGCCACATCACAACATCTAACTCATCTATAGAAATCCAATGACCATTACCCCAAAATTGAGCCACTAACAATATCTCATCTCGTGATAAAACAAGAGTGTGTTTTCTAGATCAAATATAAGCTTACTGAATAAACAAATCTTCTATGAACTAGAAAAAACTATCCACAAAACCTTTGGTTTATAAACTACGTCCACATGTTTTGAGCTCAAAACACCTTTGAAAAACAAAGTAATTTTGTGGGTTTCCACATTCACAAATGTTGTTTCATCAAGTCTCACCCACATGCAGATTTCCATAACACCTAGGAACCCAACCACAATGCCATATAGTCCATCCTTCCAGATATCATAAAAACCATGCATGTGAGCACCCATAAAAACACCAAAGTCTAAAAAACAACATCTTTCCAAATAATCATGTACCTTCGAAAGGAACACTAACCAGCAACTCAAAAACCCATTTCATATTTCAAAAAACTAACCACACGTCATCCAGAAACATTTTCTAAAAAATGTACCCCTCTTCATTTTTAACAAGTTTTAAAACAACAAAGATACTCCCATCAACTGGTTCCCATTTTCTAAAATTCATTAAGGTATCTTTTCATAATCTGATGTCCATTGAGACCAATACACTTTCTAGGAAAACACAAACCGCACAGAACCAATTTCCAAAACTAATTTATCCAATTAAAAAAATTTCAACATCAGAAAAACACCCCATTTAAAACATATATTCAAAATCAACTTAATATCATTCAGACTTTCATAATATTTTAATTTAACAAACCACATGTTTAGAGTATGGATAATCCAATCTCATTAAATCATTTCCACTTCCTCCTATTTTTTTTCAAAAAATCACAACCTTCCAAAAACATTCTTATATTTTATTTTTGAAAACCCCATTTTTACACTTTTTCAAAATACAATACTTTATTAAAAACCCATTTTCTCAATTTAAACATAATGATTTTAAAAACAAAAATTCAGAATTCGAGAATGGTCCCACAATCCCAAAAAAGGAACTACTGTCGGTGGGTGACTTGACCATATGGTTGACGGCCATATGTAAAACACAACACCAACACAGAGAGACTTATTAAGACCTTGCCTCAGATCCACATGGCTTTCCAGGCCCTGCAAGCTCATGGAGGCCATTAGTCAGACTCCCCTTGTCATATACCAACATAAAACAATCATCTTAAACAAAGGACACAAAAAATCCAGACATCCCATGGAAACCAGAGGAACAGAATGTGCTAGAGTTTGCGATGCTATTCCCACACTTTCCCTTAATGTCCAACAATCCTAATATATCTACCTTGAAATCCCCTAAATAACAAGGGAACTCTAATAAGAAATTCCTGCTAATAGACAAACTCCTTTTATACCATTTTGTCATGAACCGGCCTGAGTCGACCCTGAATCGGTCACCTAAGCCAGCCCACGACCAGTCCTGAGTGACGTTCCCGATCCTCCCAATATGGTGATAAGCACCGAGGGAATCAATATATTACACAAGGAAACGATTTCTCACATATATAAACAATAAAACAAATATCTGAATGAAATGGACAGCCCAAAATACATTTACATAAAAATTTAACTGGACATTATTTGAACAAGAAACCGAATGTATAACTAAATCAAAAAAATAATTGACCAAAACTGACAATCAACTAAATCCATGTGACCACTCTGGTCTCTCTCCAACACAGTTATCACAATCACCGAATAAGATCAAACTCAATCTGAAACCTGCATAAGGGATAAAAATAGAAGAAGACTATAGCCGTGAGTATTAAAACTAAGTAGGTTATCCAGATATTCTATTCCCAATGAAATTACATTAAATAAAAGAAACATAAATTTAATGTTTTAAATACAAGATATAAATTATATTTTCCAAATGAGTTCACATGATATAAAAAATTACAATAAAAATACATGCATTTTTTATAAACAAGAATGCTAGTAACAATTTTCAAAGAAGTGAAACTTCAAAATGAAAATGGTTTTAAAGAATGCTGTATTATATAATGTAAACATTTAAATTGATCACACACACTGCTGAACATACCAACCAAACACAACGTATGCCAATAGTTGGTACAAAATATCCAATGATCATAAGTCATGGGAACACTCCAAGGAACTAGTTAGTTGTGAGCTAGAGGTACCTCGTATCTCAGAGAATGTAACCAAAATAAAAATCCATTCATGTGAACAAGAGCCACTAGAAGGGACCATAACTATAACCGAGTGGTCCCTAAAAATATCATAATAATAGTTTAGTTAGTGTTTTCATCGTCAAACTAGCTACATGAAACAGGGGCCAAACCCCACAGGATTAGTCGAATACTAGTACACGTCAACCCACATAGAAACTGGGATATCCCTTTTTGTGCTGAAACAAGTCACAAATATATAAAAAACCATTTTATCCTTAAGATTCTGTCTAAAAATCATACACACTTAAAACATGCCACAAAAATTTCTCACATTTCATTCATAGATCAATAAACCAACAATATTTTCATAATACAATTTGAAGAAGTATAATGAGGCCTTGCATATAAAGTCAATTTCAAAATGATATTTTTAGGAAAAAAACCCATCAATACCATATAAAAAACGATTTTCCAGCCATAAAACTAATTAATAAATCAATTTCATGAACCATAAAATTTCTCCAAAAGATAAAACCTGAAATACACATGGATCCCATTTTAATAAGAAAAAAGAAATGCCAAACAAGCCTTTTAGCCTTTCTCAAAACTAACATTTAAAAAAGATATTCATTTCTATTTAATTAATTAGGTGTGTAAAAAAATTTAATGATGAAACCACTTTCTTAAATAAATTAAAACACTAAGGTTAAATATTCAAAAAACAACCATTTTTATAAAGACGTGAAACAGACTATTTTCTTGCAACTCGGGCCAAAACGTGTTGAAAACAAAAAGCCCATTTTTTTGTAAAACCAAATCCATATTGGAATGCCATGTAATGTCACAAAAATAAAATTTTTTATTCTTCCAATGCATTTATAAATCAAAAAAAATAGTTTTCAAATCAAAAATAACACATAATAGCCAAACGGGCAATCTACAGAACACATGACATGCCCTTTTAAATAAAATAATTTATTTTAATCACTTGACAATAAAAAATACACCAATTTAATTCCATATTTTAAAAAAGATTCTATACTATATTCAAAATACCATTAAACAGGTTTTAAACCTAAAAACAATAGTTTGGAAAGATATTCAATCATTTAAACAAACACTTGGTGCGAATTTTAATGAAAAAAAACATTACCTTTCACAAAAGAAGGCTTAAACAACCATTTTTCACAGTAAGAACACTATCAAAAGGATTGAAAATAATAATAAAAATATATATCAGACGAAAAAAATAAAATGATGAATCTTAAATGGTAAAGGAATGTGAAAGTGATATCTGACCTCAAATCCTTAACATAAGGGAAACACACAACCAATGTCACCATCTAAGTGTTTGCAAACCCAAAACCTGGGATAATGTAACGACCAAAAATTTTCAATAAATCTTGTTTCCTAATTTTGTGTGTTATTTTTTTATACTCAACAAAACTGTTTCATTAGATAACATGAGTATAATTAAAATGAGACTATTGGGTTTTGGTTGTTATATGACCATTGGTCAGTATGACTACTGGAAACTAAAAATTTCGATATTTGTCTGTAAATACAAGTGATCTTGGTTAATTAATATAGAAATAAGATTTGAAGGCCTCACCCAGTAGTATTGGATTGATCGGAGCCCATCTAACAGAACATGAGAAGGAGGTAGCACCAATGGGCTTTGCTCTGGACCAAACCCAAGCTGAACTTCATCGTATGAAGTTATAACGGAATCTCCTTCACGAGATGTTCAAACTGATAGAAATTACTACTTGTGCGATGTTGGTTGAGCCTCACTAGGATTATCCCACCTTAGCAAACATTACACTTAGGTCCTATGCTGGTTTTATAAGGGGCTATGTAAAGAGACTGTAACTGCCTTGTGTAATCCTTTGTTTTAAATAAAAATTTTGATTTCTTCTAATTATGAAGTTTATGAATTTTCAAATGTCTTAATAAATATAGTATGCATATTTTTGGTGAATTTTAGAGAAATGATATTTAAAAAAAATGTTTATGTAAACCTTAAATAATTACAAATGTGTAATGATTTTCAAAAATTGTTTTCTACAATTATGTTCAGTACGAAATTTATAGTCTAATAAGATCAACATAATTTTCGATGAATAGAAAATTATGAATAGTGATTTTATGCATTGGATTAGTAATATGACCAAATGGATTAGTAATCTCACTTAAATAAACCATTAATATAATCTAGGCACCTTGATTAAGTAATCTGATTCAATAAAATGGTTAAATAACAGTTTAATAAATTATTAGTCAAGTATTAGTTTTTTGGGTGAATAGTGTTTTAAATTAAAAATTTTATTAAAAATATTTAGATAATTATTTTTATAAAATAGATTTCATTTTTGAACTCATAGCATCGATATTATGTTAAGGAAATTTTAGGGATTTTTCTGAAAAAATGCATTTTCGGTGAATAGGGTATTTATTTAAAAATTAAATTAAAAATATTTAGAAAATTATTTTTATAAAATGGAGTTCATTTTTGAAATTAGATCATCGATATTTGATTAAGGTGATATTTTTGGATTTTTCTGAGAAAGTTGAATTTTCAATGAGTAGTGAAAATACAGTTTTTAAGTTACGGGTGTTTAATGACATCATTAAATGATATATTAAGTTTGTAATCAATATGGTTGACTTATGAATAATAATATAAGGGATGAGGTGTCCCAATTGGCCAATACCATGGTCAAATACCATGGGAAAACTCATGGTTTTCCCAAAACCACTAATGAGGTGTCCCTTGGAAATTAATGCCTTGTCCCCTCACTTTCCCTATAAATACCAAGACATCCTATCATCCATTCGACTCTCAACTCTCCCCCAACAAATCTCTGGTCTCATTACCTTCCAAGGAGTCCTTACAAGGTGCCCCCAAGCCCTCAATGTCCCAACCATTTTGTTTTAAGAGTTACATTTTAAGGTAAGGGATATGTCCCCTCTCTTTCATTTCAAGTGATCTCTTTTATGTCATTTCTTTTATGCTCCATGTTGTTATGATGGAGGATGATCTTTTTTATTAATTATAATTTCATTTTTATGTTAATATTATTAGATACCCCCTCTTACTCTCATCATTTCGTTTTATGACAGTTTATGTGGCGTCGTTAGGCTGCGGAAATATTTGTAACAGATTCTTTCACCCTTCTCATTTTCAAGTTCTATTTTCTTTTCAAGTCTTTCAAGTTCCTTTTTATTATGTTGTGGTATGATATCTATATCTATCATAATGATATTTTATGTTCATATGATGAGAGACCCTATTTTATCTCGTCAATTCATTTTTTTGACGTTTATGTGACGCCGTTAGGCTGCCGAATTTTTAAGGGATTCTTTCACCTTTCTCATTTTTCATAGATCTATTTTCATGTTAAGTATTTCAAGTTCCTTTCTATTATGTTGTTGTATGATCTATATATATATCATACATATATTTTATGTTCATATTATGAGAGACACTATTTGATCTCATCAATTCATTTTTGTTGATGTTTATGTGACGCCGTTAGGCTGCCGAATTTTTAAGGGATTCTTTCACAATTCTCATTTTTCAATGTTCTACATTCATGTAAACTATTTCAAGTTCATTTTTATTATGTTGGGGTATTATATCTAAATCTATCATACTGATATTTTATTTTAATATGATGAGAGACCCCATTTGATATCTTCAATTCAGTATTTTGAAGTTTTAAGTGGCACCGTTAGGCTGCCAAATTTTTAAGGGATTCAGTCACCTTTCTCATTTTTCAAAGTTATACTCTCATGTCAATTCTATCAAGTTCCTTTTTATAATGTTCGGGTATGATCTATATATATATCATACTTATATTTTATGTTCATATTATGAGAGACCCTATTTGATCTTGTCAATTCATTTTTTTGAAGTTTAAGTGACATCGTTATGCTGGTGAATTTTCATAAGAGAAATCTTATTTTTGTCTTCCTTTCATGTTCTTCATTTGATATGGTATATATTTAAAATTTCATTTCCATGTTCTTAAATCCTGTATATTTTGTACCACTACTTTTTTATGAATCATTTTTTATTCGGTGACCCATTTCCCCTCTCTTTTCAAGGTTTTCTAAAAACCTCGTAACATGGCCGTTATGCTGCAGAATTTCTGTCTCAAAATGTCTCTCTCTTATTCTCAAATTAATTTATTTTATTATGTGAATACTCAAAGATATTTCTCCTAAAGGGGTATTCACATATATACCAAAATTTTATATTTTAAATTCTGGGATTTACATACATGAGAACTGCTTTCCCTTTCTGTTGATTTAATGTGACATAAAGATCATGTCTTTAAAGCAGTTTTTAAAATGTTATGATTACGAAATGAAATCCATTTCATTTATGATATATGGGTTTTTATGAAAATATTGATTATGATATATGTGGATCACATGATAATAAATTCAAATTTAAGGGTGCACCCTGATAGTGCTCTAATGCATTGGGTAAAGACTTGATCTCTAGAGATGTCCATTTAGACTGATACCTTGGTGAATAACCTCAGTAATTTTTATTGAAACCTTGGGGATGGACCTTGGTGAAACGAAAATTGTTGTCTTTATTAAATGTTGTAGCCACATATTCAAGTTTTGAAATACTTTATTTTTATTATGATATGCCTCATGATTTCTTTCTCATGCCTTAAAGTTCTTTTTCATGACATTGTTGATGTATCTCAAGTTCACGTGTTAAATGTTTCCCCTTATTTCTCTTACTGGGCCTTCTGCTCACCCTTTCTTTTGATGTATTTCCCAAGGTTATGAGATGCAGTAATGAACCTAGGATTAACATAAGGATAATCCATTCATGTGTTTAAGAATAATGTTTTATGTTTTCATGTTTTATGTTCCTGGTTTCCAAGACACTAAACCTTAAAGATCCTCGATTTTGTAAAATGTAATGAAAGTTTATGTGATAAAAAGGCGGGATGCTATAGATAACCATCCACAAACGAATAGAACCCCAATAAAAAATACTGGAATAAAATAACCCTCGGTCGAACATGACTATGGGAGAATAGAAAACCGATAAATAATGAAAGGAGGATGAAGTGGGAGGAGAATGGAGAAGGAATCTCACCTTTCCACCTAGAAAACTCATCATATTCTATTAGATTTGCACCCATAGAGAAAATGGAATGTCTTGGAACAACTTGGAGACGCTCCTATTGTCTGGAAGAATTCAAGAAAGACTATTTGTGGAAAAAAGAGTAAAAATTGAATGATTTGTGGATGATACAATTAACCTTCTAATTTCTGGATGTTTTGAGGATACCTGAGAACGTTTTCCCAATCCTACGATGTAAAGGAGCTACAATGTTTTATAATCGATAATGGGGGTGGGTATAGTTATGTTGGGTTCGAATGGGAGGGTGAATCACCGATAATTATTAAAAATGAAAATGATATAAAAGAAAGATATAATTTTTTTTAAAACTAGAAATAGGAACCTGGCCTAGCCCAATGCCTAAATAAGTAACCCAAATTCAAAATGCTAATATATTTCTCAAAGTTCAAAAAGTATATGGCAGTTTTAATATGTCAGTGTATGAAATGTGTGAAGTAATGTTAATAACAAATGTTGAAAAATAAAAGTTTTATAAAAGAAACAAATTTGGTTTTTAAATTTGGAAATGGGCTCACTGTTGGCCCAAATCATGAAATAACCACCCATTCTCAAAAAAACCCCTAAACAAGAAATGGGGAACCCAAATTAGGGTGATTAGAAATATATTGTAGTTAAAAACCCAAAATTAATCTCACCGATCACCGAAGAAAAGGATTATGATTTTTAATGAACTCGATCAAAACCCTGACAAGAAAAGAAAAAAACAGGGTGTGGCAATTACCGACATAATTAATCTATACTTATTATTTTTATAATAGTTCATACTAAATTTTTCTCATTTTATTTTACATAAGAATCTAATATAATCCTCAATTACCATATATAGTGACAAAAACATTATATACATAAATACGACTTCTTCATAGTGGAAAATTTGTTTTAAATAAATATGATCCACACTAAAAATATAATGATTTAGTTTTTTTTGGAATCATGGATTCATAAAAAACTGATACACAAATGATCTATGTAATTTTAAAATACATTAATTATAAAAATAACCCTTCATAGACACATCATAAACCAAATAATTATTTGTAACCAAGGTAAAGAATAAATAATAAATAGAGAGCTCATATTCAAAGTATGGATAAATATAAGAGACATTAATAAATGATTATGAGTTACTATATGATATGCATAAGGTTATAAGATCATTATAATAAATTGAAATAATCAAACCAAATTTGTCAATAATCTTGAATAATGAGACATGTTGTAATGTTTTTTCTACCCACAAACATAAGACATGATATTATGGAATAATCAATAATCAATCATGATAAATGATAACATAAAATTTGAATTCAGAATATTTCATAGAATACACATATGCGTATAAAAATAATTTTTTATTCAAGGTTAACTTCCATGAAAATTTTATTTTCTAGATTCCACTCCATAATCCCTCATTTATATAATCATGGTTGTCTCCTAAGACTATCTTATTGTACAAGGAAAATTACAAAACTGAGTATAACCTTATTCTCGAATCTCATAACTCAAGATATATCCATCATTATCTAATGAATTGGAGGGATATATAATTACTATCCACCCATTTAATGAATAAAATAATTAATTTTTAACAATATCATAAAACATTTATCATATCAATTTTTAATAACTCAGGGAATGAATACATCTTTCAAATAAAATTATATATCATACTAATAAACCATATATAAAGAGAATATAGATGTAAATATTGGATAATATCAATAGTAAACTATATGAAACATAAATTGATATTATTATATAAGAAAATATCATTCTAATACCACAAGGTAATTTCATAAGGAAAATATAATTTAAATAATCATATAACATAATTAAAATTTAACTATATAAAAAATAATAATGAATTTTTTTGTTTAATATAACCAATGAAAATTAGTGTATTGTTAAATAAAAATATTATTCATGATGTTAAGAAAGGTTTATCAGGTTGTGTACATAATAAACACCCTTTATATTTTTAGAAAATATGAGAACTACCTCATTTGAAAATTTTCCAAAATATATAATATTAAAAAAATAATTAAAATACAAATTTGGTAAAAATGACAATGGTAAATCAGTAGATAATAGATATAAATTTCCTAAAATAAAAATTTTCAAAAAAAATATAGACATTGAAGAATGGATTCCCAAATCTTGAGATAAATGAAATCAGTATTCCTTAAAATCATTATTTTAGTATATAGAGTACTGAAATAGAGGAAAATAAAATGAAAAATTGAAATATCCTAAAATAACCACAGGATTTAAAAAATATATATATTATATATGTGAAGCATATATTTCCATTTTTTTGAAACTTTTATCCTAATAAAAATCCCTGTAAAAATATATTCTAACATAGAACACATAATTATTTGGTATCCTATGAATCATAACCACCATAAAATGATTAAATTTAAATTAAAAATTAAATATGAAAAATAAAAACAATTTAATGATATAAAACATAAAATATGAAATATATGATGAAAATTAACGAATCATGTGGTGAATATAGATTTTTTATCACATTAAAAATATAACATGAGAGACCCATACCTCAAGTCTGTCTTGAAAATTAAGCACATTTTTCTCTTATATAATTTATTTAAATATAACATAATTATATATCCAAACCATATTAAAAAATATAGCATCATTTATTTTCTAATTATAACATCTTATCACATGTTCCTTTATAATATTTTATTTTCATTTTTATTTATTGTGTTAACTTGGTTGTTTAGGTATATTTGGATTCATCGATTTTATACCATGCAATTTGTTCATGGTTTCTTAACCTCAAGAATCATAATAACAATAAAAATATAATATATTCCCACTATTTATATTTTTATAACCATTCATATATATAATAATGTTGAAAAATTAATTAAATGACTATATTGAGATTGTAGTCCATGCATACACATGTGGGACTTTCCCATTTCTCTAGGGTAAGAATGAAATAAATGTAAATAATAAGTAATAAAAAAGGAAAATTTTAATCTAATTAACAGAACACTAAAATATATATATAATATAACATAATTAACAACCATGAAAAATTATATCTTAAAATAGATTGTATCTCTTTGTGAAGATGATAGTACACACATAATCAATATTAATACCTTGATCTCCAAATTGATGGAGAAAAGGTGTTAAATGGATTTGATGTCATTATAATTCCATATATGTATATTTATGATAATTTATTAATATTTTAATGATGGAATAAAAAATTTAAGATGATGTATAATAAGACATATAATTCAATTTTCTTATTTAGGATTTATATATCTTCATTGAAATACCTCATTTGGATTACATGTTATATCTTCCCGGATTTTTCTATGGATATTACCATAATATATATGGAAAAGGGTAAGATTAAAGGATGTTTTTGAGTAGTTATTGGCTGATATAGAGGCTAAAATTTTGGGAATAAAGGAGGATAAGAGGATATATTTTTTAAGTGTGTGGATGGACACACAAGGAATTTCCTAAATTATTTCAATGATATATGGTCTATATCATGAAGAAGTTCCTAAAAAAAGACAAATATTAAAAGGTATGATATAAAAATATTTTAATATCTTTAACCAAGAATATTTTTTTTTTTGTGGTTAAAAACATACCCTTATCTCTTTGTTTATCCCTAGTAGACTTGTTCTAGTCGTACTCTTGTTTGGTAAATCACACTTCTTTTACTATTATTTATCAAAAAAATTAATTTAAAAATTTAAAATTACATTAATTATTATGGTTAAAAATATGGAAACAATTTAATAAATTTTATATATATTTTCTTATGAATTTATATTCATATAAGTATGAAAACAATGTCGAAAACAGATTTTTAAAAAATGATTTTTTAGGCAAAAACTAAATATACATCATTTTCATTCCTTAAAAAAAGTAATAAAAATAATTTTATAACATATGGTTTAACTCATAACTAATAAATTTCATTAAAAACCTATTTCAATATATTATTGATAAAATTATATTTATATAAAAATATTTTATATATGAAGGATGTTTTTAGAAATATGTGTTTTGAAGCTGAAAAAAACTGAAATCAAAATCTTGTATAATGGGGATTCCTATATAAATAACTAGAAAAATATTAATTAAAGGTTAATAATATCACATTAATATTAATTTGAAAAAATAATTGATCTTTTACTTGAAAAAGAGTGACAAGTTTTTAAAAGTTTGTAAATTTGTACTATTAATAAAAATATAACGCAATTTAGACAAATCCTAAAGAGAACCCTATATTAATATTTGTATCCTAATATAAAAAATTATATTAATTTAATCAACAAAATATTAAATTAAAATATTTATTTTTTGATCATGCATTTGACACGCTAAAAATCGATATTTTATTGAAAAAATATTTTTGAATCATAAAATGAAAATTCAAAAAATGGATTATTTATTTATTATGAATTAATGAATATATATCATATATATATATATATATTCAATATGAATTTTAAATACTCAAACCATCCATTTTGACAACTATGATATAATGGATTACTATATATTGGATCATTTAGTCTTGGTATTTCTTGTAAATCGTGTTATCAAATACCTCATGATTATTTGAAAAGATATACATATAAAGTATTCGTTTATTACAAGTGAAGCCGCATCCTAGAAGTGACTATGTTTCTATAACACTAAAATGTGTTCCACTATCCTATTTCATATCACCTTATCACTCTGTCCCATAATCCACTTTCAGCACTCTTAAAAATATGTACAAGCCTAAAAAGAGGTATCTGCCCAAGTAATCACATATGCGGGGTATGGATCCAATATCTATTGACGAGTCAGGTGAAGCACAAAATTCAAACATTCATATATTTAATGTGAACAAATTAGTCTAGAATCCCCTAATTCACTCCATAATCTCTTATAAACTAGTAAATTTCAGTGTGATCTATCTAGATCACATAAAATGTGGATTCCCATACTGATGTGATTCCTATAAAAAATGATTACCACATAAAACTAAAATGGATAATTCCCAAATTCACAATATAATAACTACATAATGTATGATCTAATAAACAACTTCCATATTAACTACACCTGCGACATTTTCTCCTAAAAAACATGGATAGTTCATCATTGACTCACCCACCTCTAACAAGAACATTTGTGAGTGATTTTTCCTTCAATATTTGTAATCTAATGAAGATATATTGATTGAATATAGAAATATTACTCTATATAGAAACACTCTGAATTGTATATGTTCACTATATGCGTTCTAAATATCACGTTTTAATTCCTTAGGAATAAATTCATTTTTAGGTATCATCATATCATATAACCCATTGGTTTTTAGGTCATATGATGAAATTTTATTTAGTAGAGAGACCATGTACATCATGGATCTTTTTTTGAATTCATGTAAAATTAAATTATCAATTTCAAAATTATTATCATATGAAACATATGTAGCTACACTATGTATAACACATATATCTTGTAAAAACCTTCTATATACATATTATAATAAATTGTAATGATGTGTCAACACATTTTATACTATAAAAAAATAATCCAAACTACACCATGGCCTCTTAGGATCCTATATATTTACTTGAAAGAGTATACCATCACATTACCCAATATTGAAAATGGAATTTTATGGTGATATTGTAAGTCAACTAGTCATTGGTCCTCTTCATTTATCTAATGAATTATAATGTTTCTAGTGAAAACCCATATGATATCATTAATTATCCCATACCACCAAAAAAACCCGATATCATGGAATATATTTGACATTCCTTGATGTATCATTCATAGCGAGGCTTGGGATAATCACATATCACCACCTCTAATAAATGTAGGTAAGATCACCATTCCATGGATTTACATTACCTCAAAATAAATTTGATACCATCACTGAACTACATCATCGAACATGATTATTTCAAATATCATTAAATCATAAAAATAAATCCCATCGATACCCATTAAAAATTTTACCAAAGAAGAGCTAATGACCATGTGATCCTAGGATACTATGTCATGGCCCACTAAAACATGAATATTCTATTCAATTTGTACGATCTTCAACTTCATCAACAATTCTGATGTTCATGCATCCTACTCCTAACACATTATACTGAGATTATCGATGAAAATATTATTCTAAACAAGGGAATGTCATCTCAAAATGAATGTTTTATAGGCACTGGAGAAAATGGATTTTTCTTAGGTTCACGCATATCAAATTGAATATATATAATAATATGTTGGAGCTCATATTGTTGAATTATATATCTTTATATAGATACCAACATCCATTGTTTAAAAAATTACCAATACTAATATATCTAAATAATTGTTAGGGTTATATCTCTCATTGGGATATAGGTAAAGATAATTATAAGAAACCATTTAATCCCCTACATATATAAAAATTCAATACAAACTCTTAAGACATCCCAAAAGATAGTATCACTGATCCATGGGTCCTAAATAATAATTATAGAAGATTTAATGCTCTTATTCAGCTCACATAAGTCCCACTGACAACGAAATATCAATTAAATCTACATTCCCTTTAAGGAAAACCTTGTATGTGGAACATAATAACAAGATAATCTTTGAATAAATAATTCATAATATCCATTAATCCAAGGAAATATCAATATTTTGAACTCAATAATAGGTAATTCCCTTATAAATTACTACCACCGCATTCAATTTATCATCCAATAAACCAAAATCCAATATTATGGGCCTATAAAAACACAAAAATATTAAAATATATGTGAACCTTAATGTTATTTTATTAATTTTAATTATCATTAAGTATACTCAATAAAATTTATAGTTAATATATATATATATATGTCATATGTTAGTTATTGTTCCATGATATCCTTTATGGACATCGTAAATTAGGAGTCAATAGAGGGATAGAGAATATGGTTCATTACATCCATGATAACCTATGGTGAATTTTTCATTCTAAGTGGAATAAAAAATACAATAATAAACCATTACAACACTTAAACACAATTTTTTGTAGATCCCATCATCCGACCTATAATAGATTTTATGAAAATCATAATTCAGACTTACTAAACCATTAGGATTCCCTCAAAAAATCAATAAAATATTACATTGTTGGAGTGTAAATTAACATATACTAATATTAAATTTTTATCTTCTAATGGTAATGTTATTAACGAAGGTGATGTATCACATAATATATATGAATGTTCTAAACAAACCAATATTTTTTTTAAAAATCACATTTTATCTTATCATCGGGGGGTCCTTCAATTAATGATCCGGCCATTTTTTGGTCACTAGGGCATCCATTTCTACATCCCATCCCAATTGAAAATATCACCCCCCCCCCATAGAGGGGTCACATTATGAACCATTTAGTGGTTAGACATTATTATGTACCTTCCCTAATGTATGTATGCGTTCCAACCCCTGCCACTCCCCGATGGCGAGGACACTACGGAAATCCCAACTAGACCTGTTGCTACCAAAACTTGTTGATGGATCACCACTCCCAGTGTTCCAATCATATGAACTTTTATAAGATTATTCCCTACAATAATTTACTATAGTGGAAAGATATGGGAATGGTAAACATTTCTGGTGTTATTCCAAGACTACAATTGTACATGTGGTTTGAAATACCCAGTTATCTTTTTGGCTTTGAAGAGAAAAAATTAGTGTTGTTCATGCCTTGAGAGATGATTATGTTGTGGTTTGGTCCTATAGTGATAGATCTATGGGATGATAAAACATACAACTATTTAGTTGGTTTTATGGATGTAATATTTGAGTATTAATCTACTCTCCGAGTGGTATGTGTCGGTTTTCTTAGTCTTCCTCTCTTGTTCCAGAACATATCCATTCTTAGAAACATCTGTGATGCTCTAGGAAAGTTCCATTTTGAATTTTAAAGAACCATTCACCATAAAGAGATGTCAAAATCTCAAATATTTTTGTTCATGGACCTTCTCTACCTTTCCCATTAGTGATTCTACTCTACGTTGAAGGGTCTACTGATTTCTGGTAGTCGATTGTTTAAACGGACAGACCTTGTTACTATTCATTTTTTTAGAATCACGAAAATTCCATGTCAGTATATAGAATGAAGAAATATCTTCACATAGACCCTTGTAGTGATTATCATTAGGGTGGTGTTGATCCTCTGAAACTATCACCCATCATTGATTAGGATGTTCCCTTCAGCGACCCGCCTAGAGAGATAGGTCGGTCATCTATTTCATTTTCAGTTTCCCTAACATTTTCCCTTCCCCCTATTTTGAGGTGCCCTTCTCCACCTAAACTACCTATTCTACCATTATTGTAATGGTTCCCCTTTTATCATTGGATATTTTCCAACCCACAAGATCCTGGAAATATTGGTTCATCGAGAATGGGTGGCTATCCAGCAATAGGCGGAAAAAATAATATTTCATGTTTTTTATGATGTTTTCTTATTTTTTTAAAAAAATCATAAGATAAAAATATTTTTATGAATATGACTTAAAGGTAAAATCTTAGAAGACTCCTTCCATCACTCGTGATGCCTTTGTCATGGATCGATGACATGGAAAAGAAGATCGGGGAGATTTCAACTTTCCCTCAGCTCCCTATAAAAGGGAAGTTGACCCCTTCTCCTCAATTCATTTACCCCATCTATCCTAAATCCACATCTTCTCTCCACTATAAAATTCAGTTTCAATGTGGTGGAGTCATGAGTCCAATAGAAGGTTTTTTTGTGATGATTCATTAAGAGTTATTTTTTATTTAATTTAAGGTTTTTTATTTATTTAATTGAATATTTTTTAATTCTAAATATTTTGTGTGTAGTTTACATAGTTTAAAATAATTTTTTTATTAGGTTCTTTAATTAGTTATATAGAGTTTGGAAAATTAAATTTTATTAGTAATAATTTTGTATATAATATATATAGATAAATTATTGAATAACACTAGATTATGTATTGTGAGATTTTGGTTGCATAAAGATTATGTGATCATCTGGGTAAAAAAATCCATATGTAGATATAAACTAGTGGATGTGGATCTTGCACATATGTACCTAGGGGTTAATCAAGAAAAAACTACTTGGAGCGTGACTTGAATGAGAACTGGTGCATGACAATGAGCCTTACTACACATCTGGATTGACACTACCGGGGGATATGATTCTGATTATTCATATTTTCATTATAAACTAATAAAATAACTATGAAAAATAATAATTACACTAATATACTTATCAATGATAAACTGATAATTATGATGTTATAGAATGAAATGGATAAAGAAAAAAGCATTAAAAATGAACGTCATTAGAAGTAACTGAATTCATTTTAGTCTGTTTTAAAGATGTTATTTATTATGTTTTTTAATTATTTATATGTAGTTTAGAAATAATAAATATTATTAGTAATTATTATTAGTAATTATTATTTATAAATTAATTCATGATAACATATCATTAAAAATGAAAACATAGGATTAGTTAATTATAATTAAAAAATGAATACCATGTGATTAATTATTAAAGAATTAATAATTAATGAATAATTTAATAATGATATACCAGTGATTAATGAAAGATTGATATGTTAAAAACTATACTATGAATCATTAATTTCAATGTTATTGATATAACTAGATTTTCTAAAATTTTTGTATCATTAAATTATATATTAAATAAATATTCATTTTTTTAATTAATGATTAATTAAATATTAATTTCTAAATAAAATAGGATTACAATATCAATACATGTAACTATTATATAATAACAATTATCATTAATGAAATGAAAATTATTATTATATAAAACTTTATGGAGAAGAAAACATGCATTAAATTATACCTGAATGTTTTACCACATTCAAGAAATACAATGAGATTTTTCAAGTTAACATGGTATGGATGAGATGAGCATGACTTCAGATGTGAGGTAAAATACAATTTTTTTTTAGATTAATAACATCATCTAAAGGAATTCACACATTAGGTTATATACATACTTGTAGAAGATGTTATTAAACTGTAAAATAAAAATCAGTTGGGTTTTACCTTACTTCCGAAGTTAGGCTCAAATCATCTAAACCATGTTTTGTTGAAAAATGTCGATATTTAATATATGTTATAAAACATTCTTGAATAATTTAATGTGATTTTTCTTCTTTATTATTGAGTTTTTTATGAATTATTAACTAATGATTAACTTAGTAATGATTAAATAAGGATTAAATATTGATTAACATATTAAAAACTTTACAAAAAAACATCTGAATCATAATTTTGTATATAAGAAAACTTATTAAAATTTTAGTATCATAATGAATAAATAGTTTATAAATAATATTTATTATTAGAAATGATTAATTAGATATTTTTTAATGAATAACATATAATTAAAAAATTATTCCATATAATTAATAGCTAACGATACTTATGATCATATAATGTGAAATGGATAAGAATAAACACATTAAATAAAATATTAATGATTTATAACATAAAATAAAGTCATCGAAATTTTTTCATGGAATTTCGATTGCATTATAATAGTCTCACTTCGTAAATGAGATAAAATCTAGCTTGTTTTTATTTGAATTCTTAAAAACATATTGTATGGATATGCACTTCACTTTTGAACATTCAAATGTTTTTTCCATTCTAGTGATATCTAAGATGACATCTAAAATATGTCATTATAAGGTTGAATGCTTTTGAAAATTCAAATGTAATGTACATATCCTTTGATGATTTTTAAGCTATTAACAAATAATTAGTTTGTTTTTACATCATATGAAATGGGACACATCTCATCCAAACCAAATTATATTGAAAAATATCAACGAATTTATTGAATGTTATAAAAAATTAATTTGTTATTTAATGTGTTTTCTCTTCATCATTTCACTTTATATTATCTGAATTTTCATTTTCTCAATGAAAAATAAAATCATTTTATGTTTTCCATTCTTTTTTACATGAGTTTTCAAAACGGTATGTGACTAATATTCTTATAAAATTTAATACAATGAAACATTAAAAGCATATTTCAGGGTTTAAATAGATGTCCTAAAATTAAAATCTAATAAATATTATATGGACAAAAATCATTGTTAATATTTGTTACAATATCATAATTTTGATGAAATAATCATTTTTGATGCAGGGAGTCATGTTTTGATATCTGTACTGCTATGGGGAGATGATTCCAACTGAGAAAAGAGCATTATATAGTACATAACCAATAACATTGGTTCATACAATTGATTTTGTATCCCTAAGTGACCATCAAGAGATGATTCATAGGTCTTTATATATTAGACGTGAACAAGAGATAAAGTCTATGAGCTATAGACCTTGATAATTCCTTGAAGCATTGTGGAATCTAGCTTGTCAATTGGTTGCTGATGCATAGTGGGTCTATGCAGTTAATTTATTTTCTCAATGGTCTGATGGTACCATGATGGAGTTATATATTGATTTTTCAACTGCACACTAACAATGTCTAGGTGTAAAAATATGTATAATTACAAGAGTTGTTGGAGATTGTATGACCATTGAAATTATGCATATTCCAAATGATGTATAAGATGAAAAATTAAGTGATCTCCTGAATAAACATGATTATCCGACATCTACTGAGGAGTTTTTTAATGATAGATTTTATAGTGATAAAAGTGATGATGAGGAGGCACCAGCAGAAGTTAGGTAGGTGGTTTCAAGATGTTCATTACTTGTACAACTGCCTCCAACTACAATAAATCATCCATCACTCTTTTCATGTTGGTTATATGCAATAAAATGTGTGCCTAAATTCAATATTAATGTTATGACACTGGAAAATGAGTTTCCCAGAGTTGTACCGGATAGGTTAAGTGAGTTGGAAAAAACATTATATGTTGGAATGAATTTTCTAAGTAAAGATGCATTAAAAAGAATTCTAAAGAGATTTCACATTGAGAGGAACTATGGCTATAGAGTTCATGAATAATGACATAGTAAATATCTCAAATGGTTTGAGATGTACTGGGATTAGTGTAGATTTTTCATAAGGATGACTCTAGACACTACATTTAGAGGACAGATAATATTGAGGATTGAGGATGCTCATGCTTGTAGTCTACCAAGACATCCACAAAATCTACCTCATTGGATGTAGAATTTCTGTCATCCATTGTTGTTTAGATGATTAGGACATGCCAAGATGTTCCGATATCCCATGTTAAAGAGATGATAGAAAAAAATTGGTTATAGGATTTATTATAATATGTCACTGATGGTGAAACAGAAGGCAATTATTAAGGTCTATGGTGATTGGGATGACTCATATTAGGTTTTGCTGAAATTACTATCCATAATGAGGCATCATTACTATGTTGTCTTCCAACATGATATAAACTAACACATGTCTCATGATAACTTACTTCATCCATCTCAAGTTTAATTTCTTCGGGAGTTCTGGGCATTAATCCCCTGTATCTCCACATTTCATTTTAGAAAATAGTTTATTCATATTGATGGAACATTTTTATACAGAAAAAAAGGGTTTATTATTGATTCTGGAAACCCAATATGGAAACTACTCACCTCTTTTGTTTCCCTTTTCTACTACAGATAACGAAAACTTTGAATCAATGAGTTGGTTTTCGGAATGTATCAGCAACCATTTCACTATGATTTACGGTGTTTGTTTCATATTTGATCACCATAGGGTAGTTAATGATACAGTAAATGATAATATTGGTACAGGGAGAAACAAAAATGCACATCATTTTTTTCTACATTAGACACATTTCTAGAAACACGCATAAAAACATTCCACAACAAACTGATGAAGAAGGAAATAACATGGACTGGTATGTGCTGTATTAGTTATTTTTTACTATTTCAATGTAAAGATAAAATCAAATTATGTGAAATATAATCTCTTCTGTGTTGAATATGAGTTAGATCCAAGTCAGTTTGACAAATGTTTTGGCCAAATCCATTATGTAAATTAAGATTTTTATGATTATATGATTCAAATTCCAATAGAAAAATGAACATTGGCATATGACTGCGGGGAAGAGGTACGAACACATGACCAAAACCTTTTTGGAGGGAATCAATGGTGTGTTCTATGGTCTTTTTAAGCTACCTATAACTGTCCTACATTAGGAGACATTATATCTTTTAATGAAGTACATTGATGATAGACACAAACAAGAATCAGACAGAATATAGTTGGGTCTATCATACATAAGACACTATCAATAAGAGATTATAAAGAATATTGAAGAAGGTTATAGTTATCATGTATGGATTTTTCAAGGTGAAGACTCTCGATTTTAATGAAAAAAGTATTCAGACCCCAATGCATATCATATCGGTGAAAAAATAGTGGTATTACAGGAAATGAGGTTATGTCAATGTAGAACATTTTAGGATTTACAATTTCCATGCACAGACTCCATTGAAACATTTGCACCTATGAACTTATCATGGGAAGAATATTTTTATTTAGTGCACCAGATGGACACAATTGAAAATCGGTATTATGCACCACAGATTCCTATTGGGGTGTTTCATTTTTTCTCATTGCCTGAATTCCAGCCGATAGTGATCTCTGACATCAATCCGTTGCATCCTTATGGGAGACCGAAGGTCAGAAGGATGTTGAATTGGAGGGATAGGCCTCAAGAACAATAGTTTAGTTTGGTATGGACCATATGTCATCAAGAAGGTGATAATCTAAAATGATCCCCTAACGTTGTTGGGGCGAGTTCACACTCTCTTCCACAATGATGTATTTCCTTCATTGTTATATTTTCATATTGTAAACTATATGATGTTATCTCTTCATTTTCTCTCAATTTTCTAAACCCAAAAACCGAAAATGTGAACACTAATCCCAAAAACATCTTACCTATACCGTAATATTTAAATTATTAACCCTAAACCTTAAAACCTAAACCCTAAACCTGAATACATTAACCTAAACCCTAAAAAATTACAAAAAATCCAAAAACCTTGACATAAAACTCAATATATGAAACCCTAATCTCTAAATCCTGAGACCTAAAAATGATCCATAAACAAAAAAACGTATTCCCATTATCTTGGTTTATGAAAACATTATGTGTCTGATATTTTAATAAACCTTTATATAACAAAATAATAGTATCATTTATTACTGTAAATGATGATGATATAAAATTTACATATAATAAATATTATATGATCAACTAGATTTTTCAATATTAGCTACACTATGTGAATCATGATCAGAAAACATTTTTGACCTATAGAGTCAGGTATTAACTATGTGTACTACTACAGGGAAGTTATACAAACTGATGAAGGAGCTTGTCATAGTTCACAACCAATAATGGAGGTTAGTATAATAGATTCTGTAACAATAACATAACTTCATGAACAAATTTGTGGGAAATCAACCATGACATAGGAGGAAGAGTGACAATGATGGTAGTGATGGAATGAGTTTACATCATCACTATAATCAATTTCACTATTCCACATCCATCGTGGTTCATTTCCCAAAAATTCTTTTGGGATGATCATTTACTGTTACAAAATCACCTTTATATCGGACAAAATAATCATGAATCATACCCTCAAGGGGAGAGTCATACATAAATTACAGAGCACACCATTTTCTAATAAACATCTACCTAACAATGATAAATTTTTTATATATATAAATATATACAACCATTTCTTATTAACAATAATTTCTAGGTAAATTCATATCTTCAAAACACATTCGTAATATGCGTTGAAAAACATGAAGACATGTCGCTTTCTTTTGGTAAAAATAACTTCATAATACAATATGAATAAACATAGCATGTCTTTCATTCCAAAAGTCATAACATTATTCTAACCATAACATTATAGTTATATTTTACACTTATGGATCATTTCATTTGTTTATATGTAGATAGATGATACGATACTACTCACTTAATAGCTTACCCATATATCCCATCTCGGTCTAGAGGGTTGTGCGGATTGATTATTCAGGGTGCGTCATGCACACCATTTTCATCACAGGGAGACACCATATTCTATTAGACCGTACATGCATTGTGATGGATTCTATGGAAATGGTGGATCAAATTTCACATTTTTATACCATCACCTGCTTGCTGGCCTTGTGTAGAGGTAGATACTATAGAAACACACATTCTACCTGCCTGAGGGAGGGATGACCACCACCCTCCAGGATGTGGTTTTGCTTTCCAATCTTCTAATCAAGGGGAGAGACATTGTTGTTACCCCTCATGCATCTTGTAAAGGCCATGCTCAGCACATGATAGGAGTTAACATTTTATCTGAAAATAGGGCTATAAAATAGGTCTCGATATCTATTCCTTGGTTAGAGTCTCAGATTTGAAATGTACCTATTATTCTGATGAGAAGACTATCACGCATTTTGACCATTGATATATATTACGACATTGTAGAGGGGCCATGGGTACCGATCACATGGGGATGCACGTGCACAATTTTTATCTACCCCTACTAGAGGACTTTGATTGAGCCGGGATGTATAACTGGGGATTAGCCTACATGGAATACATGTATGAAGAATAATGCAAGATATCCCATTGGGACCCCCATGTCTTGTGAGATGCTTAATACTTATTTAGATGTCAGAATGTGAACATATCCCCGCATTCAATCGTGAGCTTGCAGGTCCACCGATCGATATGGAACTGTTGCATGACACTCTTCATGAACGCTAGTATGATCACCCATTTCTATTGGTTTCTAATGAGACTAGGAGTAATTGACTTCAATTTATCCTTATTTGTAACTATCAATTTTGTATTTTTTTGGTGGTCTCAATGACACAATTTTGACATGGTTCAGAGACACAATTTGGGTGTATATCAGCTCTAGTTGGGATGTCTCTTACCTAACTAGGTATGCATATACAATCTATCATTGTATAAAAAATTTAATAATAGTATCAATTTTTTTTAGTTAGGATATTTTTTTGACAATGTTACCTTGTCATTTTAGATTTAATGGCTTCCATACTAGAGTATTATGGACCTCTTGCCATCATACATCACTATTGGTCTTGAGGATTTTATGGTTGTAGTTCCCCTCATTCACTTTATTATAATTGAGTGGAATCATCCTAATAGAGTCATATACCATTTTGGATATGCTTAGAAGATTCCATTACCACTATGGCAAATAGAGATACTTCCTGGGATGAAGATTACAGGGAGGCAGGATGAGGATTGGGCCTTGTGCATGATACATTTCTCCACTACTGATTCAGACATGAAGAATTTCGTTTTCTAGGAGTACCTAATAATTGATTCTTACTTTCGTAGCAGGTTGAGAGTGAGCCATGGTATATACTGAAGTCTCTACTGTAACTTACCTAACACAGAAGATATAAGACGAGGACGGTAATTCAATAAATTTCCATTAGTTTATTTATTGAACTATTTTCTAATTCATTTTGATTCACTTTAAAGGGAAATCATTCATAACATCTTGTTTTCATGAGTGATGAAGAGTAGTAGAGGGGTATTTTGCTAAGAAGTTTTCCATGATGAAGCGTTGGAGATGATTGCATCCTTTCGTACACTTTTCGAGTGCATCCTCGAGCGTCCAGCCTTGATAGAGGAGGGTCCAACCATCGAGGAACATCCTGACATAGCTGCTGGTAATGAGGATCCAAGAACACAACAACATAAACAACATCTTGTTGCACGAGAGTCCTCACTTATTCCACATGTAGAGGTCATCCCTCTAGTATTCCATCCTCAACCGATTCGGGATGTGTCACAGGTGGCATGAGATCCATCTTTCTTGAAAGGATATCTGTAGTTCACTCCATCTTGGGGTCCAAATAAATCACAACCTTGGGTTTTAGATCTATCATTGCCTTGGAATCTATATCCATCGTATCCATGGGTTCCAAATCCATCACATCTTTGGGGTATAGCTCCATGGCATGTTTGGTTCCCTAATGCGATGATGGAAGGTCCTTCTATCACCCGAGTAGGAGAAGGGTCAGGAGGTAAGTATGAGATAAAATTGACATATACTCCTACTAACACATAGATGGAGGATATAATAGTTGATGTTCTACTGCCCAAGGATCTGACCTCTCTATGTCATTATACTCCATAGCCAACTCGACGTAGACGTCCTATTCGAATACCACCATGTGGGTTGGAATCTCCTCACCATATACATATACATTAATTTTTCATGTTCATTTATATGGTTTATGTCTATTTAAATGAAAATACTATTATTTAGATCATAAATTATTATATTTTTATCCAGTATTTCAGTTTTCATTTATATTTTATGCACAATTTATATTTCATAGATTCAAAGGTGACTACTTGAAAAATTCAAATAAATATTAAATATGAAGTAGATAACGTTAAAGGATCAAAAAATATATATTATAAAAAAATATAAATAATCTAAAAAAGATATCCTTTACATCAAATATATATTTTTTAAAATAAATAGTTTCATAAATAAAATAAGTAAATGAGAATGAATGTAATGTAAGAAACGTAACTCGGATGTGAGAGGGAAATGAAGGAATGTCGAGGAGGATATTAATCCACCAACCTGACTTTGAAAGTCTATAACATAAAAACAATATGACCCATATATATAAAAATTAATTATTCGACTACTTGTTAATTTTTTACTCAATGGTTAAAATTTCATTCATATTGGTGTTATAGTTTATATTTATTTGGCTAGAAAAGACACATTCTTTAAATATTTTTTAGTTTCATGTAGCTTAATTAAAATGATTATAAAATATTTTTCATTAATATTTTTTCGATTTTTTTTTATTTTGGAATAAGTTTTATATGATTTATCAATATTTAAAATTATATTCATATTGGTCCTATAGTTTATATTTCATAGGCTTGAAAAGTCACGTACTTGAAATATTTTTATGATTCATGTAGGTTCATTATAATGTTTATAAATTATATTTAATCAAATTTATTTAATAAATAATTATAATTTTAAAATACATGCAATGTTTTTAATCAATTTATATAATTTCATTCATATTTTACTTATAGTTTAAATTTTATAGGATGTAAAAGTCACATACTTGAAACATTTTTATTGTTCAAGTAGGTGGATTAGAATTCTTAAAAATTATTTTTCTTCAATATTTTTTTTTGATTTTTTTTATTTTTGACTACTTGTTATATTTTTAATCCATATTTAAAACTTCATTCATTCTGTTCATATAGTTTTTATTTTACAGGCCAGAAAAGTCACATACTTGAAACGTTTTTATATATCAAGTAGGTATGTTAAAAATCTTATAAAATATTTTTCATTAATATTTTTTATGAAATTATTTTAATTTTAGAATATTTTTTATATGATTAATTAATTTTTAAAATTTCATTCATATTGGTATTAAATTTTATATTTTATAGGTTATCAATGTCACGTACTAGAAAAAAAAATTATGTTTTATAAAGGGGGATTATAAATCCAATAAATTAATTTTCATCTACATTTTTTAAGAAATTATTTTTATTTTCAACTACATGTTATATGGTTTATCAATGTTTACAATTCCTTCATATTGGTCTTATAGATAAAATTTTATAGGATAGAAAACTCACATACTTGAATAATTTTTAACTTTTAAGTAGGTGTATTAAAAATCTTATAATATATTTTTCTTTACAATTCATTACGAAATTTTATTTTTTTTGACTACATGTAATATTTTTAATCGATGTTTAAAATTTCATTCATATTGGTCTTATAGTATATATTTTATAGTATTTCAATTTCGCTTACTTGAAACTTTTTTGTGTTTCAATTTGGTGGATTAGAAAGCTTATAAATTATTTTTCATCACCATTTATTACGAAATTACTTTTGTTGACTACTTGTTATATGAATAATCAATGATTAAAATTTCATTCAAATTAGGTTTATAGTATACATTTAATAGGCTCTAAATGTCACATACATGAATATTTATTGAATTTCATGTAGGTGGATTAGAAATCTTATGAATTATTTTCTACAAAAAAATTTAGGAAATTAATTTTATTTCCAACTACTTATTATATGTTTAATAAATGTTTATATTTTTAATTATATTGTATTTATAGTTTATATTTTATATCCTAGAAAAGACACGTACTTGAATAAGAGATAAATTATTTTGAATCACTTTGTTTTATTTATATATATATATATTCAGAAAAAATAATAATAAAATTTTAAAATTTTAAATATAAAAAACATTATAATTAAAATAGACAAAAATTGTTGTTTTATGGAAGAGGCGGCATTTAAGATGCCTCCATTAATGAGTAATTTTAAATACATTTTTAACTTATGATGTTTTTTAATTTTTTTTCCATAAAACCTATTTAAAAATCGCAATTATTTCACTGGCTATCTAGATAGAGACAAAGAACAGATATAGTTCTTCATCATATGTGCATGAAAATGATCCTTTCTCTCCATAAACCCATACTTACAAATCTATAACTATTCCTCTGAGATCAATTGAATATTATCATGTGGTATCGATTCCTTATCCTTCCCCAAATGTATTATGTACTAAAGAGCGCTTCAAGATTACACCCTCTTGTTCATCCTCTAAGATCAATCTCTTTCTAATGTCTAGGGCCATAACTGGATGTCTCATAATTAGATGAAATTGTTCTTTATTTGGAATGATCTTGGAATATGGGTTTAGGAAAAAATAATCTTTTTGGAAAATTAAGTCCCTAATAAAATCATCCCATTAGTGTCAATTTTGGAGTCCAAACAGAAACCTTATATGATTGGATTAATTTATCATGAGGTTGGGCTTCACAAAAATTTACATGGATATCATAGGAATCATCATATATGGTTATCTTGTGATAACTCCATCTAATATTTAAAAAGGATTTTGTCTGATCTAAATATCACTACATCTTTCACCATCGTTGGTTGATCATTCTATTTTTCATTCGCTTATGTTATGTTTGATTCAAAAGTGAAGGACACACTCTGGTTTATCCTGGAGGAATCAACCTTTGGGAAATAATTATCATTATTTGGGGGAGATATATATTCTATTTTTGACCACATATTGAAAAGATGTGGTTGTTATTAACTATGGAGGAATCACTAGGGTGTTCTATTCTATGTCACTAGATGTAGATGGGTGGATATTGTTTTCTAGAGATACATGTTTACATGATGTAATAATATTTAGAGAGAATGTACAACTATGTGTTGTCTTGACCGGTGCCTTTCAAACCACCAAGTCATATTAGATCATTTATATGCATGGGTGACACACAAATTTTCTCCCATTTCATATCACTATGTTCTCCGAATTAGATAATTTTAAAGATGATCGAATGGAGTACATTTTTTGATATCCATTATATGGTCTTTGAATCTAGGCTATAACATGGTGGTGAACTATTCTTGTAAAAAACACAATGATGGGAGATCATTGACCAAGTTCCATAACAAATTTAGATGGTTGAATGAAGACCTTCAGTCATGGGCTTGTAGCTAGTCTCCAATAATTATTGATTTGGATGTTATCAAAAATGATATTTACCTCTATAAATTCTCTCTAGGGAATGACTCAGATGATGAAATTTTTAACATAGTATCTATCTTGGGGACTGAGAACACTGAATCACTACAAGAATAAGAAAGTATTGAATGGGATAATACTACAGTTACATGGCTGAAACAAGGGACATGAAAACATTGTTTTTTTTCAGGATTTCATCAATGATATGAAGAATGAAATACGACCTAATATTATCATGGAAGATAGATACTATTCCATAGTCCATTGGATTATTAGATGTACGGAGGAATATATTTGGAAAATAGATTTACCAGTTCCTAATCAATGAATGATGGATGGGAACCATGGGGGATGATATATTATATTTTAATGAATTCCTCAAGTGGAATCCTCTATTATTAATGACTACCTTAATATTTTCCCCGACGAGCATGATGTTTGGGTAGTATTTTCCTCTCTTAAAAAAGCACATTCCCATGGAATGTCATGTTTCTAGACTCATTATATATTCCTTCATGTTATATTATAATTTATGATCTGATGGACTAATATAGGAACTATTTTAGTGGGGGTCTCTTTCCTTAGGCGGTATGTACTACCACAATCACTCTTATTCCCAATGTTAAGCATCCAACATTGCTCAATAAATTCAAGGAAATTAGTTTTTAAAATGCCACAATCATGATTTTGGATACTATTTATAATTAAAATATGGGTCCTTATATTCTAGAATGGGTTTTTGAGGGGGAATTGGGATTTGTTAAATATGGGTTTTCCCATGCCAGTATTGGAATGTTTTAAGAAATGATTGTGTGTGTCAAAAAAAAAATCACTAGATCCAATTTTATCATTAAAATTGACATGCATAAATCATGTGACCAAATGTAATGGGGCTACATCCTTACATTCATGGACTATCTGGGCTTCGCACATTAGGTGAATGATCATTTGATTAGATGTTTTATCTCCCCATGGAATTCAATATCTATAATGGGTAAAAGATTAGGTTTTTTATGTCAGTGTGTGGATAAAGGAGGGGGGCCCAATGTATCATATAAGCCTCATCCCTTACTAAGATGTTATGAGTAGATTCATGCGAAGGAATGTGCTTGAGGGTTCTATAAATCCATTAATATGTAGACATAACTTCAATTGGGTCTCTCACATCCCCTTTGTTGATGTCTTTATTTTTTTATCAATGGTGGATGTTGATCCGCTAATGTACATGACAACATGCTAGAGTAAAACTAATAATGGAGAATAGTGATTGTTTATAAAACAATATTATATTTTTTCACAAATGAATTTTCTATAGAGGTGGTATAAAATCATTTGGGACACATTGGTTTTTAATAAGAAATGGTTCCCCATTGAATAACTAGTATCCCTAATATCCAAGGGAAGTCTCCTAATTTTCAATTTTTAAATAATATTTTGTTATTTAACTAGAAAAATAACTATATGGATGAAAAGGATCTTGTATATTGGTTGTAGAATTACACTATTCCATTTTTTTCTCACTTCGATTCCCATGGACGTCCTTTTGGTGCTCGAAGTGCCAAAAATGGTAGTGGAAAACATTAAAAGAGTGTTTTCATAAATCATCTGGGATTGACATATTGATGGTAGGTATATATGGGATTCATGGAATAGAATAAACACACTAGTGGATGATGGGGGTATCAACCATCATAGTGTTGTTATTTATATGATCATTCTCCATGATACGTTGTCATGGGAGATTATGAATAGTCATAATTTTTTAGTAAAATTTATAAGAGAAAAATATTTACCTATTTTAGATAACACGATATGTAAAATATTAGGCATCCTGAAGAAGGTCTCAAAACACATTCCATATCTTAGCCTTCAATACAATTGGATTTTTTTAATGGGGAAATCATCTTCTCGTTAGATAATTGGGATGGTAACACTCTTGGCATCCATAGATATGCCAATCAAAACATCTTTTTTTGTATAGGAGAGTATCCATTCCCTCTATACGGGGGGGGGGGGGGATTTAATCATCATAAAGGGTTAGTTTGTGATCTAGTTTAGATCTCAATGAAAACATATTGTTTGGTCTTCACTTGTTCGATGATAGTTGTGAAATTACCAAAATTTCCATATATATTTTTTAATTTTTTTGAGATTTTTTTGAGTCTACAAAAATTGAAGGCACGTGATTCTGATGCCCAGAAAGCCTAGAACAAAATTCTATGATTTTTAATGTACATTATGTAAACGTGCGAACAACGATTTCTATATTTTAAACTGGTGGTCAGATTTAAAATCTGAGGGCACCATTGAATTCGAAGAGCCAGATTCACATAGGCTAAGAATAACTTTTACTGGAAAATTACAGATCAAAAAGTTATTTTTTCCATTACAAAAAAATAAAAAAATAACTTCATGTGTTTTTTTTATTTTTTTCTAACCATTGAACGGTGGATGGCGGGACCGTTGGGTAACATCAGGCTTGAATGGGAGTCATTTAATGACATGAACATTGGTTGTGTAACCGTGACCCTCTTAGGTTTTAATGAAACTATAAATACGGGTAATAAATTAACTGAACCAATGAAACTTAAAGAGGGAGGATCCTTACCCCCTTATTTAAACAAACCTATGGCATGAGTTTTTGGGATCGATGTGAGGATGCTCTGACGAAACACTGGCGAAACCTACTCTAATGAAGGATGAAGAAAGAACGAATCCCAATGAACAACATCGAATATGGACCATTCTTCCTCATCCACCACATCATCCAATGTTTTCAAGTTAGGGGTTTGAATTGTATTATTTCTAAGAGTTTTTTGGAATCATCTTCTCTTGATGATATTGGAACTATTTCTTATTTATAACACTAACGCAGAGGGTGCATGCCGAACCGAACAAGTCCAGGACCCTCCGACGTTCTATTTTTTGTTTCACTCTTCATGGGAGACCATTAAAAAAAGTAAAGGCTGATAAATGGGCGACACAGTGTTGGCAGATTCTCAGGAGGCCCGTATGCATAGATGAGAATGAATTCAGACCAAGAGAACATCACCAGTTGCCCGCAGCAGTTCTGTTGGTGCAGCACCAACGACATGGTGGTCCCAGCTATCAGTAGCCAGTCGTCTCCTACTACAAGGATGTGGCAGAGCCCAAATATGCTAAAGCGGACAGAGAGGGCTTCCATCCATTGCTGACCAAGCTGAAGCAGGTGGTGCACCACGGTAGCGCACCGTGAAGGAGGTGTCGCAGCTCTGGTCGTGGCGGAAGAGGAAATGGACTGCAAGTCTTACACTATACCGGTACACCAGACCGGTCAACTAGAGGGGTGGTGTTATCATGGTTCCACCAGTTAGTGAGCCCGAATGGATCACATCCTTTTAGTGGGGAACTGACCCCATTGCCTAGCTAGCGGGCCGAGCCCTGCCAGCGGGCTCGGATGGTGTAGCAAGTGGGTGGGCCATGCATGTCCCTCGGCCCAAAGGGACAATACGGTGGCTAGCGGGCCAATCTTATAGCCTTTCTGGCCATAGAAGGCGATGCCCGAAGGAGCGGGCCCTGCAAATTTGGTTCAGGCCCAACAGGCCTGGTCGGACCCGACCTAGAACCAAATTTGGCCTAGATTCACATAAATGTGAATATCTTCTAAATTGAACGTTTGATTGAAAAATTGTCAGTGGTGATGGAACCTTAAGGATGAATCGGTCCATTTGAGATACTCTACTCCAACTAGAGAATGTTTTAGGATGAACATGTTCTATCATACTCAACTCCAACTGGGCCCTCTACACTAAAATGCCTATGACTTACAGACCAGGCATCCAATTTACACACCGTCTATTTCATGTGAACCCTTACTACATGGTCGTTCTTTGAGATAAATTTTTTTTGGAATTCACGGTGGTTGAGGTATAACCAATATCTCGAAGGGAGGTTTCATAGAAACTCATCCCCACTATCTGTGAGAATCCTGTGTCAAGATAGAAAGTATCATACAACCCCCTGTGGATCAGCATCATAATAAACCCGTGTGGGTCAACAGTAGTGCGACAAGATGTGGAACAACCATATATAAACCCACCATGGATCAAGGAATTACAACCCTATGTGGATTGGTGACTTAGAAACTTGTGTGGATCGACGATTTATGACCCTCTGTGGATCGATGACTTATATCCCTGTGTGGATCGACGTCATACGACCCTGTGTGGATCAGCAGTAGTGCAACCCGAAGAGGAACAACCATAGAGCTGCCCATCATAAATCATCTTCTTATGAAACTATGTAGATCGTTGAATTACCAAACTATGTGGATTAGCGGCTTATGACCCTTTGTAGATCGGTGCCAGAATGACTTCTTCATGGTTCTCAAGTGGAACTTCTCAATGGAATAAGATAAATTATATTTACAACTATTCCTCTTTATTCCTATTATTTATGTTATATACTGTAACACCCCAACACCATTTACCTATTATCGGTGCATTATTAAGTATCATTGGAATGATCACAAAAGGATCAAGTCTCGACAGATAGTTTAGTTTAGTATCCTTGGATGTACAAGATGCATTCATAAGATTTAAATTACATTATAAAATGGAAAACAACAACAACATTGATTCCATAGACAGTACTGAGATCTCATATACTATCCCTCCAGGTTAGTCATAATATACTTCTTCACATCCTATAAAAACAAAACGTATAAAGGGTGACCTCGGACGATCTTTAAGGAAAAAAATATAGCGGAAACATTCATAAATAAGCATAAAAATTTAAGGTAATGTATAGAACTAAAACAAAAGACTTTTAGACTTGAAGTTCAGCATAATTTAGCAAAGATAAAATCAAAATAAGTCCATTTAATTACTCACATGGACATTATACTAGTCGAACAATCACACGCCATATCAATAGCCACATTCTTAATGATGGAATGCATAATGCCAGACTTTCTTAACCACATAGTCAAGGCCTTGTTCCAAGACTACAAATAAAGTTTTTTCAAGGCATTGTACCAAGACCCTAATTTTACTTATTAGACCAATCGATGCATCGAGGAGCTATACTGGGCACTACCCATCACTTACTAAGTCCATTGCATTCCTCATACGAACAGGATTAAACATAACATAAATATTTTTATTAAAACTAGTATATGAAATGTCAATACTTTATCTATAAACCATGAATGGTATAAAAATAACACATTCAAATTCAAAAATATCACAAAACCGTCAATACAATATGGATGTTTTGTATAATAAATCAACTTCAAATAAGATTAATATTTATCGAAGGATGTTGACATAGATGAAAACAAGACTTTTTGAGAGAAATATGTCTTTTTTTAAATCATTTAAATGTCACATAATTATAAAATAAAACTTTTACTTTGAAAAAAATCATATAAGCCTGTAATGGAAGATTATAAAATTTTATAATGGTGGAAAATAGCCTCCCCTTCCGTATAAGTAAAAAACATTTCTTACCATAATTTTGTCGAATAGGATAAAAAGAACCTTGTTTGGAAAATGACAGAAAGATTCCTTTATAAAGAAATTATAAAAAGTCAAACAATGGTATAAATTACTATAACCATAGTCTATAAAATAGTAATAATGTTTTTTAATACATTTATATGAAATATTGATGTGGATGATAAATAAGTCCCAATAGATAGTTACATATAAACAACCTCAGATAATGTAGAGATTGAGAATTAAACCCTTACATTGTTCATTTCCTAGGTCGAGGGTAAGTTAACCTCATTTATAAAGGTAAAATAATTGTTATTAAATTATTCAAGAATCATATATATTAATATGATATCATATATGAACTTTTAACATTGTTCTGTTAATAATATCTTAGTATTATCATCTTTTCAGGTGTTAACTGATTCGTTTTCCTTTGTATGCATTGTTGTGTAAGTAATGTTTGTTATGGATAGGATGTATCATATTCATATTCAAAATTATATTATGTCTTTAAAAATTATTTCTAATCATCTATTGAAAATTAATTTTTAATGGATACGATGGGGAATTAATCTCATTACATTCATGGAGACAGTAATCCATACGTACGCACTAGCAACAATATAATTGTTTTGATATTAAAATAATATATAATTGGATATTATATAATACATACAGAATCATTATCATGTTATTTTTATTATCTACATGAATTACACGTAATTATTATACCCATCCAAATAATAATCTATTGAATAACAATTACACCATGACGTGGTGACGGTAAGACATATGTACGCACGTATGATGACTTGTCATTCCAGGGATGGATAGAATAATGAATTTGGTTGTACAATATTTATATCTAGTACTCTCCCATGCATTTGCATGGTGATAAAAAAATTCATTGTTCATGCATTCTCACGACAATATGGTTCACTAATTTTGTGAAGGAAATACAATAATTTCGAAAAACAAGAGAAATTGGGAAAGTAGTTAACTATACAATGGGTAGTAATTAGAAACCCAAATTAAGAGAAATAAATCATTGAAAAGAACAATAGTTTCCTAAAAATTTAGAAATAAATGTATTTAAGAATATCGTCTTGATCCACTAATGAAATAAAATAAATGATCAAATGATCTAAAAAAATCCAATGCTCTAATTAAGGAGCTTATCCACTGCTCAATCAAAGCCCAACGTCCTGTTTTCAAAAACATGTATCACATGTAAATCCCCATTTCACATCACTGTATTGAAAATAAATCCCATAATTAAATTTAAAATGTTCATGTTAATGGAAGGAGACAAAATTATTGGGGGTGACATGGATCATGTGCTTAGAGAAGGTTTTCCCAGAGGTAGCAGCAGAGAATGTATTGGAGATCATGATGATGATTGACGATCCAACATTTCAGTAGATGGTAATTCCCTTCCCATGTAATATACTATGGAGTAAACATTTAAACACCCACTACATCATCGTAGATGGAACCCTATAATTAACGGTAGATTAATAAACAACTTCTGAAAAGAAAAAATACTTTATTTTGACCTAAAATAGCCTATAGGTGCTATCGAGCATGTTGGCCTATGTAGAAGATCGGAACAGCCTCAAGGATGAACCCATGATAAGGAAGTGACAAAACATTCTTCCTCATCTATATCAGATTATACAAGACCCAAAAAAATTAAATATTATATCCATCAGGAGTGATATAATAGAGAGTGATTCATTGATGATAAGATAGAAAATAAACATGGGATAATCTAATTAATGAAACCAGAATTTTTAATGTTTGTATGACAAAATGAAATAGAATAAATTTAATTTTATTAAGTTGGGAAGACCTGCGCACCAGTGGCTATTTCTTACGACCGCCCAATCCCTACCAGCCGGACACCATGACCCCTCTCCCATATTCATGTGCACCATCTCCAGAAGAAAACCATCTAAATTGATGGAAAAAACCCTCATTTTAAAAACATGTTTCAGAAGTGATACATAGTAAAAGTAAACCAAAAAGTGAGACATAATAAAATTATTGGCTACTTTAAAATATCATTGCTTGTCTATTTCATGATGTTTTATTCCTCCAGAATGATGTTATAGTGAACTCTATCACATTATATGTAGGATCTAAATCCTACAGTAATATTGACTATATTGAATATATTGAAAGCTTAAATTAGTGGTACAGATTATAGCAATAATAGTCTACAACAAATAGACACATAGTTAATAGAGGATAGACAACAATGATAATTTCATTATATCATTCTTCGAGATCACAGTAAGATATTCTAGTTTTTCCCCACTCTGGATGATGTAAGTGGGGAATTTAGAATCCTCATCATCTTCCTCATAAAACCACACAAAAAACAACATAAATATAGAACACAACGAAAATCAATTTAAATTTGATATAGATGGATATCAAAACTTTTCAGCGTTGGTGAGGATGGAATCACAGCCTCTGGTGATTATGGTTCTAGTTCAACCCTCCCGAATAAATTTGTATCTTTGTTTTCTTTGGCTCCTGGCTACAAATCCCTATTCATCAGGAATGGTTTGCATCAGCCCTTCAGATTGTCAATTACAATGACAACTGGTCCCATATTTCGTCGATTAGGGCACAATCTCTGTTGACATCAATGAAAAACCATCATCAATGATGTTTCCTATTTTGTATATCAATCATATTCTTCATATTAGAACTGTATCTTGGAATTGGCCTGATCATTGGGTTTGTCAGCCTAAACATCGACCACAGATTGACGATTGTTGTGGAGGTAGAGGGGGATGACGGTGAAGGTGCGAAACCGAGGTCTAGAGGAAAGAACCGTGAGCAGTGGTAGATGATAGTAACAGAAAACCGTAGGAGAAGGAATTGGAGTTCCATAATGGGAGGGTTGGGGATTGGATCTATAGAGAGTCATGATTCATGAATCATAACTTGCACACTGCATAATATTTTATGTTGCATGTACATATAAACTATTGAAATAAATGCTCAATAAACTGGAATGTGTACAGTTCATATAAAATACATATTCGAAACTAAAAAACTAATAAACAAAACAGTTTGAATAAAATAATGGTATACTTGAATGTTTCACACAATTTGTAACAAAAAGAAATCATTATTTCTTTTATTCCAAAAAACAGACCCTTACATTAAAACAACTGAATCATCTGGTTGACACATATTCACTGACTACTTCAATTAAAACATATTCAGTGAATTCTTATTTTAATAGTGACACATAATTAAAAAATCAATTTTCTTAGTTTTCACTTACATTAAAAAAGCTGAAACACATAACTTGATGATATTTCATCATTATAAATGAAGCAGTCAAGGAATGACGCGCCTATTTAGCCCCCTGCACAACACTGGATTCCTCTTCATCCAGCATCTTCCATTCTAAAATGTTTTAATGTTGACATGCATTTCTAGCAGTATGACCACCCCTCCCCCTGCTCAGTTATTCCCCTCTCATCCTCTCTCCTCCTACGCAGCCCCTCCCCTTCCCTCCCCCCTGCCCAGCATGTCCTCCACCCCTTCCAAGCACCTCCCCCTCCCAACTCCTCCTCCCCACTACCCATCCCCATCCCCCACCAGCCCTCCCCCCTGCCTAGCCCCATCTCCCACCAGCCCCTCCCCCCTACCCAGTTCTTCGCCAATCATCTCCTCCCCTCCTGCCCAGCACCTCCCCCTGACCCTTCCCGTACCCAGCTCTTCCCCTCCCCTCCCCCTGCCCAGCTTTTCCTCCCACCCCTTCCAAGCACCTCCCCATCCCAACTCATCCTCCCCACTGCCAATCCCCATCCCCCACTAGCCCCTCCCCCTTGCCCAGCCCCTCCCCCACCATCCCCCTCCCCCCTAACCAGCTTCAACCAAAATTTCTAAAAAAACAGTTTCAATATATATGAGGATCATTTAAAAAATTACCAATTCTGAATAATGCTATATTGACAATACTGTATGATAAAGAAATTAGTATAAAATAAACAATTGAAAATGGTGCTTGATAAAGAAATAAGAATCAAATAAATGACTCATAATTACAAATATGTAAAAATTCATATGAAACAAATATCCTTCATGTGCTGGTACACTTCACCAATCTTCATCGCATTCCTATTTAATGCATCTCTCATAGATTTTTGTTTGATAAATAAATCAGAATCCAATAAATGACTGATAATTACAAATATGTGAAAATGCATATGAATAAATAACCTTCATGTGGTGGTACACTTCACCAATCTTCATCGCATATCTATTTAATGCATCCCTCAAATATTTACTTATTTCTTATGCAAACCCAACTCCTGAAATAAAAATAATCCACACAGATGAAGTCGTACAAAGAAAACATGTAGCAAAATAGTGTGAAAAATACTAGTAATCAAACACATTTATAATTCTTCTTTATATATTCACATGTACTATAAATAAAAATTGGAAAGATATACAAACTCCCAGTTTCCATGTAATTCCAATATTAACATCCCAACACCTCATCTTGAACTATAGGAGAAAATAGTACATAATTATAGTAGAATTCCATAACATATATATTTATATAACAAATAACAACAAAAACATTAAATTAATTAATCTAGAAAACAAAAAATAAAATATATTAATAATGAAGAGAAGAAACATTTAATAAAACCAATAAAACATAGGACATAAAATAAATCCATAGAGATACTGAATAATAATTTCCAAAAAATTAATGAACCCCCCCCCCCTCATCCCACTACCCGAAAGGATGGAATTTACTCTATAAAAAAAGATGGAATTTAAAAAATAAAAGAATTTATTGAATACCAGAAGAGTGGTGTGTGTTTTTATATTAAAAAGGATGTTATTTCCTCTGCTCAAAAGAGCAGCATTACCAAATTTCCTACAAAAAAAACAAATATATTAATATATATTCAAAATTTTAGGTTTACCGATGACTAAGTAAAACTCATATGTCCATATATATGTTATTTATCATGCCATACCCAGGGTTCATGTTTACAGAATAATTATATTTCACAGGGTGGATGTTTACAGAATCATAAAAAATCATTAAAATTAAGTTGTACACATATAGAGGCAGGAAAACAATAATGCAGTAAAACACATATAGAGGCAGTAAGAAAAGGTGAAATTGATATCTACTTCAAAACATCCTAATCCCTGCATGAAAAGAGGATAGAATAATGTAATGCTTTTTGAACACATAAAAAACCAGTATTTCCCTATAGTAAAATCACATACCATGAAAATGTATTTGAGAAGATAATCACCCCCAATATGATTCTTTAATAAATGGAGACATGCAATAGAATGTAATGGTACATATAAAACCCAAATGAATGATATAATAAGAAAAGGATGACTAAGAAACATCATCAGTAACATGAGTAAATATTAAAAGTTCAAATCATACTAGTAGTGAATGAGTCATGGGGGGGTACCCAACCATCGTTCTACCATGGAATGAGGAACCAAGAGTAGTGAGCCCTGTCAAAGGCCCTGGAAGGGTAAGGGATCATTGGGTATTCCATGACACCAATCATGGAGGGGACAATGCCTTCCAATGTGAGCAAGTCATGCACCTCATTACTGTTACGGGTTGCGTACGACATCTCCAGGATGTCTCTCTTCAATAGAAATGTACATCAGCTTGTGATCTGAATTCAGATAGGAAGAATATGAGTGATCAAATAGATTTTAAAATCATTCCAGTTCAACCAAACTATTGCATAATTTGAAGGAGTTCCCTTTTATTGTGTCGAATCGAAATATAATTGTAGAGTGAAAAATCGTTTACATTGTTAGAAAATATTTAAGGCCTTTTTATGACTTTGTTTTTAACGAATTTCATGTTAGGAATCTGAATATTACATTACTTATGTCAGTAATAATTAAAATGAAACAGTGAGGTCATTCATTTTTAGTGGCCAATAATATAATCCTTTAGCTGAAATGAACCGAACCAACCTAAATAATGGTACATTTTACCCATTTTTATGGCCTACAGAATTCCTCAAACATTAATGGTTGCAACCATTCATTAATTCTAATTCCCCAATCAACATGCTAAATTGAGAAAACTAATAAATAAATTAGTCATATTGGGAAACCATACTAAAAAATAAATAAATTCGAGGTAGAGGATTCCAAGAAAAGGTAACTTCAAACATAAGTTCTCGGAATTAGAATCCATATTACATGTATTTAGAGTTGTATAATATGTATTCATAATGACAAGATATTAAATATGGACAAATACCAAAATACAGAAATTGTAATAGGAATTATTATCTTAAAGCAGAACATGAATAACTAAATTTTTGTATGCATGTAGAATGCGAAAAAATATATTTATAACTAAATATTTAAAATGAAATGGGAAATGACAAATTGAATAACTGAATTTAAATAATCATAAGTTAAATGTAATCGTCATTATTAAAATGAAAATGAAAATCAATTAGAACTGTCCTTCAAGTGTTAATACACTTTACCCATTTACATGGCCTCTAAAATTCTTCCAACATTAATGTTTTCAACATTACATTCACTTTACATCCCCCACTAACATGCTAAATCTAGAAAAAAATAGTCAAATTGGGAAACCATAGTGAAAAATAAATAAATACAGAGGACATTCTCAAAAAAGGTAAGTTCAAACATAACTGTTCTGAATTATAATGCATATTACATGTAGTTAGATATAGATAACATGTATTTAGAATGTAAAGATTCGAAACATGGGACAATGATAAAATACATAAATTTTAATAGGAATAATTACCTTAAATTCATACTCATTATGAAAAATTGTTAATGAAATAAATTAATCTGTAATAGAGACCATAATGCTCTAGAAATCGGTTTGGAGTGCTTCATGAGACATGATGGAAACATGAATAAATACATGTGTGTATTCATGCATGATACGAAACAATATATTTATAACTAAATCTGTAAAATGAAAAGTATAATGGAAAAATAAATAACTGCATTTAAATAATCATTAGTTGAATGGAATCATATTTATTAAAATGAAAACGAAAATAAAAAGGAATTATACTTCATGTGGGGGCATAGTCCACCCATTTTGATGGCCTATTTGAATAATGAAGCTCCCATTGTAGTAATAACGTAGGTCAATATATATCAACTATGAAATGAAACAGTCAAACCATGGAAAATAATAATAAGAAAAAATTTAGGACATTCTCTATTTAGGGTATCATTAAATCAAATATTATGTTCTATGATCAGTTAAAAATGAAGCATTTAGGTTCATTCCACACAAGATGAGTTCAAGAGCATACAGTAAACCATATGTAGATGTGCTGCTGCACTTCAACAATAGTAAAATAATACACATTTGGTTAAATTTCCTTTAAACTTATATGTTTCTTACTCCTACATTGAAAAAAGAAAACAGTACAACAAATTAATAAGGGAGAAGAAACATAGAATAATCAAAATTCCAAAGATACATGGTCCCCAAAATTGAATAGTATAAATTGTGACCAGAAAACAGAAATCAATCGTACTCGAGTAACATGAATTTTTGATTTACAGTTTTTAAAAATCACTCAATTGCTCAGTGGATGTAATTTTTTGTAGAATGCAGTTCAATCAAACTGATGCTTATCATATATATGTGCATTCATAATAGGGTAGAATAAACATAGAATAAACAAAATTCAAATGATACATGGCCCCTCAACATGAATAGTATACATTATGACCAGAAAACATAAATCTATTGTACTTCAGTAATGTTAATTTTTGATTTATAGATTTTAAAAAATCCTTCAATTGCTCAATGGATGTACTTTTTTCAGAATACAATTCAATCAAACTGATGAATATAATATATATTCACATTTTTAAAAACTTTTCATACATATGAATGCGATCATACAAAAAAATGTATGGAAAGGTTTCCTTCGTCCACTATGGTGATTTGGAAACCGAAAATAAATTTCAAATTGAAACATAAATACCATGTTCCAGACAACCAATATCATTTCTGTAAACAAATTTCAACTCATTCTATGTGGTTCTCTTTGTAATATTTATCTGCAGCACACACACAAGCCTGGATACAAGAATGATTAGATATGAAATGAACCCCTCTTCTATATTTGAACATAAACATTAATGTTAGTCATGTTTATGTCGTGTATAAGCTTGCAACTTTTCAACCGATGTTTTATTCCGAGATCTGTCACCGAAAATTAGAATTTGGATTTAGAGACTCATCATCCATGGAAAAGAATACAGATTAATCGTCTAATAAAAACACCATAAAAATCAAATTCATTGATACATGAAGATATTTGACAGTGTTGTGTTCGATTGAAACTATTTTTTACCTGGTCTTACTTGCTTTGTGCTCGAGTGAAATGGAACCGTAGGTGAAGAATAAGGCATAGTCGATGGAGCTGACGTCAGATGAGCCGAAGTGGATGGAGCCGATGTCGGTGGAGCCGATCTTAGACGAGTCGAAGACGGAGTAGCCGAAGTCGGAGGAGCGGTAATTGGAGGAGCTATAGACGGAGGATCCATAGTCGAAGGATCCAAATTTGGAGGAGCCTAATATAGAGTCGCAGGTTGAGAGGGGATTCAGGGATGTGAGGGGAGAGGGAGAGTTGAATCCAAGCCGATGTCGGGTCAAGTACGAGTAGAGTCACGGCTCGAGAGGGGATTTGGGGATGGGAGTAGAGAGGGAGAGTGTAATCGGGGAGGGGTGTGGAAACCCTAGGGATTGGAATGGAGAACTAAGGAGGATAATCAGTGAGGGGGTGCAAATGGGAATGGAAAAGCCCGATGGAGGTTGAGATTGGTGGGGGTAAATAGGGGAGAAATTTTATTTTGGTGGCGTGGCTGCCTGTGGAGGCGACACATAAGCTGGGAGGTACCCAGTTTCAGTATAAATTGTGGATAACATAAAATTATATAGACGATAATGGATTTATTATTCTATAATGGTTAAAACATAGAGAGGGGAAGTGGAAGAAGAAAAGAACTTGACAGTGGGGATGAAATATTTACATCTTCTTCGGGTTCTTCCATTTGATTTGATCAAAATGGCTCCTTAGATTGTATTTCTGACTAAAGTGAGGCCTCTAGGATTAACGAAGGATAGTTGAGAGGGTATTTGGGCAGGGGTTGTTTAAGACAAATGGCTATGAACGAGTGAATTAGAGAGGAGAGGGAGTTCCCATTTATCTGAGTGGTGAGGGGCACCTTTGAAAAAACATAAAATATTATTTTATATGAAATTAATATTCAGATTATAATGGCTCCAAAGTGACTTATTTCGAGGATTGGGTGGGTATGGGTTGAAATCCTATCAACCAATAGGTTTTAGACAAGTTTAGGTTACCATTTTATCCCCATAATTTAGATTTAACTCTAAGATCAATAATTTAACTTTTACCGTGTCTTCCTGTATGCTTACACTATATGGATAATAAACATACTATAAACTCCCAATAGAACCCAAATTGGTTCATTAATTACATATATTTTATAATATAGTTATTTTGGACGAACCATAGAATTTTATGACCTCTAAATAAATTAATAATATAATATTTGTTTTAAAAAATATTTTATGTCAATTTTGACACTGTTTGGTATTTGTTTTTTTAAATCGTAACAGAATTATTTCTTCTAAAACAATTCATATTACCAACCCTTACCAATAATATTAACCAATAAAATTATTTGAATTCCTAAAAATTCTCAAATTACATTTATTTGTATATTTATAATATCAATTATTTTAACATTCCATTAATATTTTAATAACTGCCTCATCATTGTTTCATAAATAAATTAAATTATATAATGTCTAAAAAATATAAATAAAATACCATTATGTTGTAAATCTTTTTATCTTTATAATTAATATTTATAGTCTAATTTATCTTATGTATAACCCTATAATAAAAAAAATTAGTTATTAAACATTGATTTTAACTCTTTTTTCTCTTCATTAAATAATATAATAATAAATGTCCTAATCTAATCTAAGTGGACCTAATGGATTGTATATTATTCCTAAACTTGTTTTTGGTCGAATTACACTTATCTAATAGAATTATGACATGTGTTAGTGTATTAATAATATCATTTTTACCCTTAATTACCCTATTTACTTTTGACCATGGTAAATAAAAGTAAAAAGTTACTATTCAAAAAAATGATTTTCATCTTATTGAAAAACATTTTACTTAATGATATTAATCATGACTCTCATATTTTTGAAATTCAACTCACAAAAGTGGTAAAATTATGTTTTATGTAAATTTGAAAATACTCATAGGAGGTGAGTAAAAGACAATGAAAAGTTCGATAAAATATTATATATATAATATTATTATATAATGACTCCAATGAATTACATTGAACATATATAGGTATTATATTTCTATTTTATGTAAAATAAATGTAAATAAAATTAATAATTATTTAAATAAAAATTCGATTTTAAACAATAACTCATTGTTTTCACTATTCATCAAAAATTGAATGTTTTCTGAAAAATACCAAAAATTCACCCTAAGCTAATATTTATATTCCGAATTCAAAAATGAAGTCTATTTTACCAAATTGAAAACATTCAATTTTAATTTAATAATTTAAAATTACTTCCCATTGTCAAAATCAAAAAGCGTATTTTTAAGAAACAATATCTATCAAAAGATTAACAATTGATTATGTCCAATCTCAATGTGAAATTACATACAATGAAAATAATTAGATTAAATGGTAAAAATATAATCTATTTATAAATTCAAAAGATTAAAATGTATAATTTAATAGTATAATTATTTTGATTAAAAATGTTGTTTTCAGTTAAAATGTAGTATATTCACTATTTATCCAAATATGAAAGTTATCATAAAAAGACCATAAATTTATAGAAACATAATTCTTATCTCTGGATTTTAAAGAAGAAAATAATTTTTTTAAAGTGAATATATAAAAGATTCAAATATTGGATTTGAAAAGGGTTCACCTTTAAAATGCGGTAAAACTGCATTTTTTTAAAAATACTTCTTTTATCTGAAAAAAATGAATTAGTACTTACATAATGTCTAAGAAACTCATAATATGGATTATTAAATTATAAGGATTATATATAGTTCAAAATTCAGATAATACTATTCATAAATGCTTTTGAACGGCTAGTTTGGTATGTCGAGGTGTGTTTGAACTCTGTGTTGCATATACTGCAAGTTATTGATTTACATTGATGAAATTGGGTTAATAAAATTTAGTCTTAATAAGAGGGAATATATATATATATACATGACAACTACAGTTACGTCCTCTAAATAATTCCTACCACAAACTCATATTTCAGTCCAAAAGATTTCAAAAAATATTCTATTTATCCGAATCGTATAGGGTTTCAAAAATAATGAATTTATAATTCACCTATCAGAAAATTTAAAAAAACAAGATTAAACCATCCAGGGACATCATGTAGTCTAGGAGTATAAGATAAATCCCAATCGCACTATGGTGTGGGTTCTATTCCGGCAGCTTTGTCCAACGTGACTGATTGTCACACAGTTTGTGTGTTTTCCTTTTTATAACAATCCAAAAATAACCTTAACAATAATATCAAATTTCAAACTTCTATTCCAAACATTAGAATAATCCAAAATACTTGTATCCAAACACATAGTCCAAAATTTATAAGGATGTTAAACACAATGAAGATCCTTTTTTCCATGTAGTAACATGTTAACAACTTCATCATTTATTATTTTAAAACATGGTATCACCCTGAATTACCATAAAACATTATTTGTTACATTCATGATCCCTTGTCCTTTATATAATACTGGATACATTCCTTATATCCAAAAATTTTGAATATTCCAACAATCATGAAATAAAAAAACCATTAATCAGTTCAACGATAGTCAATAATATCCAATATAATTTATCCAAATCACCCATCTCTTATTCCAAAATTACTACCTTAGTATCAGGACCATATAATCTCAAATTCCTAATTAAATAGTACTATAGTACAATCTTTATTTATTTCAATAATTCATATAACCAGTATATCATTGATACAACAATAAAATAACACAATTCATTAATGACAACATAAGAACTCTTAATCATTCCTCTTCATCTTTGGTAGTATCATAACATGATTTTTATTTAATAGCAGCATTTGGGGTATACTCTGATAATTAGGACATTGATTCGAGTAGTGTCACAACTCCTTGAAGATGAATCATTGTACATTTGAAACTTTCTCTTACCCTTTCAATCATGTACTTGGTGTCCTTTTTCTCCACACTTATAATAACCTCTCATTCCCTTCAATCATTTAAAAAGGTTATTCTTTCCACGGTTATCACATATAGGAAAACCCTTCTTTTCCCTCTTCCCTTTATCCATATTTCTATCTTCAATCCTTTTCATCTCTTGCTTCCCTTCAAAGTCATAAGACTCAAATAATTCTTTACATATCTTATTAACACATGATATTATTTCTTCCAATGTTGTGAATACATGAGAGACTATTTCCCTTCTAAATGTTTTCTTAATATCATGAAAGATATGACCCTTCTTACTCTTTGGATCATAGGTATTCTTGGAGTTCACAATCCTTCTACTAGGCACCATTTCTAGACAATGGCATACACTAGGTCAGTTTATGAATTGTAATGAATAATTCCAAACTTTTAAAATACCTAACGTAAATTGAACAGTTTATGGATATAATCCATAAAAATATTTTAATTTAGGGGTTATATACTCATAAATCATTCATAATTATTTTTAATAAAAATGATAATTATCCTATGCATATCCCCGGGGAGTATTGTAACCAAGAGTGCAGAAAGGCCTGTTGTCATGCACAAGTTCCTATTCGAGTCTAGCTCAAAGCGGTGTTTTCGGGTTTTACACCTATGTACATCTGTGCCAAATCCGCCTCTACCTACTAATATCTAGACAGGGAAGTATTTTCTTGGAAACCTAACAAAATCCCTACATTACCAAAATTCTAGGAAGATATTCTATACTAATCCCCAATATCTATCTTAGGGTAATGTGCTCTAATCGGAGTTTATCTAAATCTAGTTTCAAAGGTTATTTCTAAACATCCACTAATACCAACTGTAATTCCCTAACCCCAGTTACCTAGAGTCGGTGCATTATTACGCATCATTGGCATGATCACAAAAGGATCATGTCTCTAAATATCGTTTATTTAAGTAGCCATGAAAGTGCTATATACATTCATAAGGTTTACATTACATCATAAAATTGAAAACTACAACAACATTGTGTCCATAGACAACATTGTGATCCCATAGACTGTCCCTGCAGGTCAGTCATAATATACTTCTTCACATCCTGGAAAAACAAAACATAGAAAGGTGTGAGCTTAGATGCTCAGTAAGGATAACTATATAAATGCAACATTCATAGATAAGCCTAAAAATTTAGGGCAATGTATAGAACTAAAACAAAATCATTTTAAACTTGAACTTCACCATAAAATTGAAAATATTAAATCAAAATAATTCCATTTACTTACTCACATGGATATTCTACTAGTCGAATAATCATGTGCAATATAAACAGCCACTTTCATAATGATGGAATGCATAATTCCAGGCATTCACAACCTCATAGTCAAGGCCTAGTGACAAGACTACAAATAAGACTTTGTCAAGGCCTTGTGCCTAGACACTTGTTTTCCTCATGAGACCTACCAATGAATCAAGGATCTATAGCGGGCTCCAACCTTCACTTACTATGTCCAATGCATTCCTCATATGAATAGGATTAAACATAACATAAACATTCTTATTAAAACTAGCATACAAAATGTCAATACTGTATACATAAACCATGAATGGTATAAAAATAACACTTCCACAGTCAAACATATCAAAAAAACCTTCAATATAATACGGATGTTTTGTATAATAAATCAACTTCAAATAAGATTAAAATCCATCGGAGGATGTTGACATAGATGAAATCGAAACCATTTGAGAGAGATATATATATTTTTATATCATTTAAAAGTCAAATAATTATAAAATAGAAAATTTACTTTGAATATATTATTATATTCTTGTAAGGGAATATTAGAAAATTTTATAACAGTGGAAAATAGCTGCACATGCCGTAGAAGTGAAAAAAACATTCTTACCTTAATTTTGTCAAATAAGATAAAAAGAACCTTGTTTGGAAAAAGGCGAAAAGATTCCTTTATAAACATCTTATAAAATGTCAAAAAATGGTATAAATTAATTTAGCCATAGTCTTAAAAATAGTAAGAATGTTTTGTAATACATTTTTATGAAATATGGATGTGGATGATAAAGAGGTCCCAGTATATAATTACATATAATCAACCTCAGATAATGTAGAGATTGTGAATTAAACCCTTAAATTGTATTATTCCTTGGTTGAGGATAGGTTAATATCCTGTATAATGGTGAAATAGTTGTTATCAAATTATACAATAATCATATATTTTAATATGATATCATATATGATCTTTTACCATTGCTTTGTTAATAATATCTTAGTGTTATCGTCTTTTCTGGTGTTAAATGATTTGCTTTCCATTGTATGATTTGTTACGTAAGTAATGTTGGATATGGATAGGATGAATCTTATTCATATTCAGAATGATATTATGTCTTTATACATTATTTTTAATCATCTAATTAATATTAATCATGAATGGATACGATGGGGAATGAATCTTATCACGTTCGTGGAGACGGTAATCCGTACGTGCGCACGAGCGACAATATCATTATTTTGATATTAAAATAATAAATAATTGGATTTTATATCATATATACAGAATCATTATAATGTAATATTTATTATCTACATGAATTACACATCATTATTATACCCATCCAAATAATAATGTATTGAATATCAATTACACCACGATGTGGAGATGGCAAGCCGTACGTAAGCATATATGGTGACATGTCATTCTAGGGATGGGTAGAATAATGAATTTGGTCGTACCATATTTATAATAACATATAATTATATATAATATACTGGATTTATTATTTTATAATGGTTACAACAAAGATAGAGGATGTGGAATAAGAAACGAACTTGAAAGAGGTGATAAAATATTTACCTCTTCTTCAGGTTCATCCTTTTGATTTTATCAAAAGGGCTCCATAGATTGACTTTATGACTAAAAGACGTCATCTAGGATGAAGGGAGGACATTTGAGAGGGTATTTGTGCATATTTTGGCTGAGAAAAATGGCTTTAATGGTGTGAATTAAAGAGGAGGGGGTGCCTTTTTACAAGAGGCGTGAGGGGCACCTTTGAAAAAACATAAAATATTATTTTATTATAAATTCATATTTGGTTTATAATGGCTCCAACGTGACTTATTTAGAGTCTAGGGTGGGTATGGGTATATTTCCTCACAAACAATAGGTTTTAGACACTTTTATGTTACCATTTAAAACTCATCAATAAGAATTAACTCTAAGTTAAATAATTTAACTTTTACCATGTATTCTTGTATTCTTAAACTATATGGTTAATAAACATACTATAAAATACCAATAGAACCCCAATTGGTTCCATAATGTCATATATATTTTTATATATGTCTTTTGGCCTGACAATAGATTTTTAATACCATTATATCAATTAATAATTTAATATTGGTTTTAAAATCTATTTTATGTCTATTTTGACACTATTTGGTATTTGATTTTTGTTAAAATCATAACAGAATTATTCCTTCTAAAAAAATTCTTATAACCAACCCTATCCTATAATATTAACCTATAAAATTAGTGTAATTCATAAAAATCATCAAATTTCATTTTTTTGGACATTTATAATATCAATTATATTATTATTCCATTAATTAGGTAATTACATCATCATCATTGTGTCATATATAAATAAAATTATTTAATGTTTAAAAAATATAAATAAAATACAATTAAGTAGGAAATCGTTTTATCTTTCTGATGAATATTTATAGTCGAATTTACCTTTTGTATAACCCTATATTAAAAGTGGATTAGATATTAAACATTTATTTTAACTCTTTTAACTTTTCTTTAAATAAAATAATAATTAATGTCCTAATCTAATATAAGTGGATCTAAAGGATCATATTTTACTCTTATGTTTGTTTTTGGTCGAATTACACTTATCCAATTGAATTAGTACACATTCTAGGGTAATAATAATATCATTTTTACCCTTAATTTCCCTATTTACATTTAACCGCGGTAAATAAAAATAAAAAGTTACTATTCACAAAAAATTATATTCATCATCTAGAACCACATTTTACTTACTGATATTAACCATGTCACTATGATTTTTGAAATTCAACCCACATAAGCGGTAAAATTAAGTTTCATGAAAATTTTCAAATACTCCTAAGATGTGAGTAAAAGAGGGTGAAAAGTACAATAAAATTTTATATATCTTATATTATTACAAAATGACTCCATCAATTACATTGAAAATATATAGGTATTATGTATATATTTTCACCTAAAATAAATATAAATAAAAATAATAATAATTATATAAAAATTCGATTTTAAACGACAACATAGTGTTTTCACTGCTCATCAAAAATTGAAAGTTTTCAGAAAAACACTCAAAATTCACCCAAAGCTAATTTTGATATTCTGAATTCAATAATGTAGTCTATTTTACAAAATTCAAAACATATAAGTTTCATTTATTAATTTAAAATTAATTCCAATTGTCAAAACCAAAAGGCGTATTTTTGAGAAACAATATCCATCAAAAGATTGACACTTGTTTATGTCTAATCAAAAAGCGAAATTACTTACAATGACCAGCATTGGATTAAATGGTAAAAATATAATCTATTTATACTTCCAAACCCTTAAAATGTATAATATTACACCCTAATTATTTTGATATAAATTTTTTTCAGTTAAAATATAGTATCTTTCACTATTCACCCAAATATGAAAGTTATTAGAAAAACACAAAAAAATTAATGGAAACTAAGTTCCTATGTCCTGATTCTAATGAAGATGTTTATTTTTTCAAATTTAATATATAAAAGTTTCAAATATAGTATTTGAAAAGTGTTACCCAATAAAAGGTAGTAAAAGTGCTTTTTTCGAAAAATACTTCTTTTATGTGAAAAAATGAATTTTTTCTTACATTATGTGTGAGAAACTCATAATATGGATTATAAGATTATAAGGTTTATATATAGTTGAAAATTAAGTTAATAAACTTCATAACTACTTTTGAACTGATAGTTTGGTAAGTTGTGGTGGGCTTGTACTCGGTGTTGTGTGTAGTGCAACTCATTGAATTACTTTGTAGAAATAATGTACTATGAAATTTTGTGTTGTTACATATAACCTGTATGATCTGGGACTTTTACATTGTGATATGGGGTTGATGTATTGTTTGGTGGTTTTACCTCTAGGGTATTTTATCTTTGTGGGGGTTTCCTTCACGGATTACAGAGAGACAATCGGGGGTGTTTGGGTCCCTACCGAGTATTTTTACACTCAACCCTGCATGGGATTCACCCCCACGTGTTGTGCCTGGTGCAGACATTCTATGATTATATAGAGGTGCTCAGGGGTATGGGACAGATAGACACTACAACGAAGGACTTGGTGTCATTGGAATAGGTTGGGGATTGTAGGATCGGGCGAGAAAGACATACTACTTCAGCATCCAGTAGATTCACTACTCTCACGATCAGTTGGGGATTTCTGCGGATAGACATCAGAGGTTCTTTCGGTACATTATTATTTTCAGTTCCTTGTTGGGTTTGTATTCTGGACCTCATATATTCACTTTTACATGCACTCATCCATGTTTTAGTGGTATACCTTTATTCCCTTTTTAGTGTGTTTGGATGTGGATGGACATTTTTTCATACAGTATTAAATGAACCTACTTCCCATTTTGGGATATGCCTTTCCGTTGCTAGTTTCCAGTGTCACAACCCATCCTCGGGGCCCATGCCGTGACTACCCCAAGCCTGCCTTCCATAGGCCAGGGGTTGGCGACTAGCACCAAAGGTGTAAATCCCGATAAAAAAAAAAGGCATTGCCTCTACGAAACGGAAACACACACAATAAAAGTACAAGCGGAAGCAACACTATGTGAAGCAGTATAACAAACGTGCTGAAAGTACTAGGTGACTGAAATAAAAACCCAAAAGAAAGGTATAACTACTACTGAATGTAAGATACAACTCAAAGGAAAATAGGAGAAGGGTGACAAGCAGCTCCTGGATCGTCCACCACAGATCCTACCTGAATCGTATGTACATATGTCCTCCTCAACACTCCACGTCTGACTATCCATCCTTCCGTGTCCTCTGGGTACCGACTCGCCGTAAGATCCTCTTCCAGGTACCGTCTAGCACATCAAGCCTCAACCAAGATCAGTGTTGTCCGTCGTCTGCAACCAACACAACGAGGTGTGGGCGTAACCTGTGCAGGGGTGAGTATAACGATACTCAGTAGGGACCCCGAAAACCTCAAGGACTCCCTAAAATCCAACAAGAGTAAACCACACAGAAAGATCTCAACAGATAACCATTACATTGGTATATGACCATATATATACCTATGTTATCAAGTAACCCATCTCAATCATGAGGTAAACACAAAGGTCAATGACTCAGCTCAAACCAGGATTTTCATTATCGAAACTGCAACTGCTGAAGAGCTCCTCCTCAATCGAGTGCCGTGATCCAGTCACTACTCCGAGGCGCTACCCACTATCCTTAGAATGCTGAGGTACTCCTCTTGTCGAGTACCGCGGGTCAGCCACCAAAACACAGTAGTGCTCCCTGCCGGGGTCTTCCACCCAAACACAGTAGTGCACCCCACCTAATAGCCACATAGGTACTACTTCTATTGAGTATCGCGGGTCTGCCACCCAAACACTATAGTGCTCCCCACCGTGGGTCTGCCACCCAGACACAGTAGTGCTCCCCACTGGGCTCTACAAGTCACTCTGACTCGAATCAGACAAGCATTCATCAGGGCTTAGCCGGCTACAAGGTCTACATACTCCATACGCTCGTCTACGGGAGGATCTGCTCCATGAGCTACAGGTCGATACTCCAAGTATCACAATGTCCCACAAATATTTATCTCAAATGAACGCCTCTTCAAAGGTGTCTCAATGCAACAGACGACATGTCAATTAGACTTCTGGTCTGTGAGTTATTTGCCTTTTAATCCCAGGGGCCTAGTTGGTTTCGTGTATGAACCAACCTGGCCGTATCTAAACTGTACCCCGAACTCTAATAGGGTATATTCAAATGGATCTTTTCACAATGTGATTACCAACGCCGCAGACGGTTCTTCAAACGGATGTCCGGTCTGAAAGTTATCAGCTTTTCCGTTCTAGGGGCCCGGTTGGATTTCGGGTACAATCCAACCCGGCCTTATTCCAAAATTGTCCAAAACATAGGTGAAGTTTATCAAAAGAACCATATCTCCATGAGGAATCCAACATAGTCGACAGAACATCAATCGGACGTATGGAGCTCATGTTATAAATGTTTCCACTCCAAGGGCCCGGTTGGTTTTAGGTTCGAACCAACCCAGACGTACTTCAAATGACACTGGATAACCAAACCGGTCACACCATTGCGATCCATACGGAAAAAAACACGAGATGGACTACCCATTGGTCCAAAATGGATAGTTGGTGAAAAGGTTGCATTTCCTGCAACACACGTGAAACGGGCCTCGTGGGGCCCATGCCTCAACCTCGAATTAATTATCCAAAACTTGTCTTGAAACATTCATCTTAATTTCATGGTCGCAACATCATAGACTGTTTTTCATTCCAAAATCATATGAGAGAGATATGTCATATACAAGATCCAGTAACAATAATAATAATAATAATATTCACTGTTTCGTGTACCCGATCCATTAACCAGAATATAGTTTTCAACATTAGACTTCAATCGACTGTATTAATGACGGGATTAAATTGCCAATGAGGGCAAGCCAATCGGACATCACACACGTCAGTTATGGTGGGTTGAATATTTAATAATAATTCTAAATCTATTATTTTTCCGAGTGCTACGGGTACTCGATCAGAAAACCCAAAAAGACATCCAATATTGGACTCTAAATGTCCGTCTCAGAATCTGGGTCGCACTACCACTGACGGGTCATGAAACCAAGGTCGCACGAAGAACATACCGTCAAAATACGGTTTTCCCAATGAAAATAATAATAACATTATATTATTATTATTATTATTTATTTAAATTAATACATTAAATTCTCACATCCAATTCCATGCACCACCAATGTAGTGCCTCCTAACCTTACTACATTCCTTCACACCCCATCTTTGATTGATTTCTTTTTTCTTCGTTTAAATTTTAATCCCTTTCAAAAATATTCTCTCTACAATCTCCACATTATTTCACATTCCCTTCTCCTCCAAAATTCATGCGACCCTCACGAACCAGAAATGTTGCGCCTCCACCTCTCACACGACTTCCTTCCGGCCTACCGCGCTGTTATGCCTCCAGTCCACTACACCTTTATTCTAACCCCAACAATTATGACGATCGCAGATTCTTGATCCTCAGATTGAGATCTTTGTGTCTGTATGTCGCGCTCAACGAAACATTCAGTTTACAGAACACTTAATTATTTGATGAAGAAGAACACGCGAAGAAAGCACGGGCCATGAATAATAAAGGATCTCGGTTTAGGTGAGAATCGTTAGCCGTGTATGTTTGTCCATTGTTTTTGAAAATCAAGAACATGGGGGATTGGCAAATAAATATTTATCATTCTTAAAAACTTTACAATTCAAAATAAACTAGAAGAATATTAATTCAATCAATTGTTTATCGTTCCACGGATTAATTTATTTAATTCGCGTTCAACATGAGAAATTTAAACCGGGGTAAAGAATTCACAAAGATATATCCTACAAATAAACGCTCAAGCTTGAGGGTACAAACCTCATAAATGAGAAATATAAAATATTACCCTACCTCGTGTCATTTGTTGTTTGTCAGATTTTACACGAGAAAGGCATCAGATTCAACGTAGTTCATTGCGCCCACATCACCCTACCAATCCCTGCCCCTTCGTTGGTGTCTCGTTGGAGAAGATGTAACCTCATAATTCTTCAACGAAGAGATGCCGTTCTTTGCATATGGAAACAGTTCTTCAAATCTCTAGATATTTCTATCCAAAATTCTTTCCCAACACAAGTTTCAACCAAATTAAAATAAGCTTCCACCTTATTTTAATTGAACTTTCCAAGCCATTCCCCTTTTGAAAATCAAAACCCTTTAATTAATTACATGTTGAATTGTTTAATTAATGAGAGATAGGTTGGAAAATTAATAAGGAAGTGGATGAGTTTCATAATTAAAAGTGGTAGTTTATGAGAGTTAAAGTGAGTAATGTGAATACAAAAGGTTGGGGCTCATGTGGGCCCCACCTCTAATTTATCCACATATGGGTAGTTGGTGGTTATGGGTCTCAACCTTAACTCCGCATTGTAGGGTATAACTACCATGTAAATAAAATTGTGTACCACCAATTTTATTTATTTAATTATAAATCCCCCATTGTTAATTCTCAACTTGCATAAAACACAACTGCGGTAAAGGTTTCCTTATGCAATTACTGGCGCTGCGAGTTCATCAGTGCCCTCAAATTTCAATTTCGAGCACCGGTTCAAAAGATAGAAACATCTACACGTACGTTTAATAAACATACCTGAAAAAAAGTTTGAAAAATTATTATCAGTCACCCTTGACCAGCGCCGGTCAAGGTTAGGCTCTTCCTAGGTAGTACAAGCCCCAACAAACCCATTCATTATCTCGAATTTTCAATCTGAGTTACCGTTTAGATGTTATGAATTTTACAACAAAAATATTGTTACAAAATTATTTTATTTGCACCCAAAAACTAACTTTTTCTAGTGGCCCACGCTGGCCAATGTTAGTATCTGCTTAAATAAATCATGCCCTCATGAGTTCAATGGTGGTCTCATATTTTTAATCCGAGCTACCGTTTGTGAGTTATAAACATTTGAATAATAAAATAATTTATTTAATTTTTTATTTACGGTTATGCCATTTTTGGAATTTTTCATAGGAGGCTCGCACCGACTAAACCTATGTCGCGCCTAGGGTAAACCTGCCATCTTGAGCGCAACGGTGCCCTCGGATTTCTGATATGAGAAACCGTTTAAGAGTTATTCCACTTTTCCAGTAAAACTGCTTGCACGTGTTAATTTAAGCTTAACAAAACTTCAGAAAATAATTCCGGGAACACCAGTCCTCCGAATCAGGTGCCTTCAGAATCTGCAGACTAGTAAAATTCCAAATAATTTATGATAAAAAATTTTCATGAAATTTACGGGTCTTTAAATTACACCCACCTCAGGTCTTTACACGCCCTTAAAGCTAAAACACACACTAGGGAAACAAATTTGGGTACTGAGCGTGCATTTTAGCATCCTTCTCCCATGTCCTCTCCTAGAGGCCCCATTGCAGCCTGGGGATTCCTTTTCACTGACCAAGGAAAAACTCATCCCAACGTTTTAGGTAAACCACAACCATTTTTCCTAATACAGTCAATCTATATATGAACTGTGCTTTCCCAGTCCATACACAAACTAACGTCGTAAGGCCACGATGCTGCCACCAAGAGGTTACAACCGAAACTATCACCTCAAGGGTCAGATCACAATGTCAGCGTAAGTGTGATTATCGAGTCTCCTCCCAAAGGTATCTCCATACGTGAGGGTCAAGTCAATGGTTTTAACCAGAAACTCTAGGTCTGGGACATGATTCGTGGAAGGAAGGAGTGATTCGTATCAATGTCTATTGATACCGAAGCTAGTATTAGACACATATCATTCCTCAAATCATCCCTAGATCCTTTCGGTTTGCAATCCTTGACCGCATGTAGCTACTCTCTTCCCCTACCATCCAGATCCCTGGGCCTAGTGGGGACTACAAAGGTGGGTTGTTGTAACATGTTGTAATGTTCACCACATCATGCTTCTCGCCTAGCCCTACTTCCACATCTACTGCTCTGCAGATTCATCTGTCCATAACACTTTTTCTTCTTGAAACATTTTACATGCCCATGTCTCTGATACTGGTGTCAGTTTCCTGTTTCTTACTGCTTACATTCACTAGCTGTATTCGTTCAGCCACGAACATTCAACCACAAAGGTTCACTATAGCACCCTACTATAAGTAGTAATTCTTAGAGGAAGAAGTGATAGATCGTATGTCCTTTTAACACATCTCGCTCAGAAGTCCGAGACCTAAATCAATGATCGCATCGTATAAATCGAGTACCGAGAATTGTCAGTACGCCCCGACGAATACTCAGCTACCGACATGTCGTCCTATCGAAGCTGTATAAGCTACAGAAAACTCTCAGCCACCTCCACAAGCCAGTATTCAGCCGCCTCTGAGTTGAGCTTGCCTCGTAACTTGAGGGGTATCTGATGTTGAAACACCTGTAAGGTACTAAGCCTACATGTTACATCTACCGAGACTGTCGGTTGTAACTGCTGGCCAACAGGTAGTGATATAGATGACAAACTACCTGAATGTATTATCTCATACAACGGTCCATGTACTAAAGCCTCATCACTATGGGGACCAACCTCATGGTCACTCACTGAGAAACACCAGTAGCTAATATCTCTATCTGCTCTACTACTGTCGAAACTAGGCGTAGAACTCTAGCAATTGCCTCCATCCAGTCCACTACTGCCTGGGAATCTGTCTCACCTCGTAACCTCAGAGTCCTCTGTTGTTGGAACTCGTGCTACGCGATCTGTTAGCGTGCATTGTCTGTTAGTACGGCCGGTGCAATCTGCAGCTCAACGGGTTGTGGTGTTGCTGGTAGACCACCCGATGGTGCCAACATAGAAAGAGGACCCTGCAATGGAGCCTCGTCGCTAAGTGGGCCAAAATCGAGAAATCTCTCAGAACTCCAACTGACTGTCTGTGTGGAGACATCCTGAACAGATGTGACCTGGAAAAACGATTTAAACCAGGTGAGGTGACCTGGTTTGAGCTGACATTAAGAAAACTTGTGAAAAAACACATACAATCAGTGTTTTCGTGCATTGAGTCAGAAATCAGAAGTTAAGGTCCTAGTGTATGGATATGTCGGCTACCGCACCAACACTAGACTCCCTAAACTGAAAACCACACTCAGTACCCTTAACACTATTTCATCATAGAAAGGGAATATCAGAGTTATAAGTTCTGCAATAGAACCGACTCCTTTGAAACCAATTTTTCACGACCCGTCCTTTGGGCCTATGCCGTGACTACCCCAAGCCCGCCTTCCAAAGGCTTAGGGTTGGAAACTAGTACCAATGGCGTAAATCCCGATAAAAAAGGAAGGCATTGCCTCTACAAAATGAAAACACACACAAATAGAGTACAAGAGGAAGCAACACTATGTAAAGAAGTATAAAAAACATGTTGAAGGTATAAGGGGCTGGAAATAAAAACCCAAAAGAAAGGTACAACTAATACTGAATGTAAGATACAACTCAAAGGACAAGATCCGAAGGGTGGAAAGATGATCCTATATCGTCCACCACAGATCCTACCTGAAGGGTAGATACAGATGTCCTACTCAGCACTCCACATCCGACTGTCCTTCCGTCAGTCTCCTTTGGGTACCGAATCGTCATAAGATCCACCTCCGGGAACCATATAGCTCTTCAAGCCTCAACCACGATCCGTGTTGTCCTTCATCTGCAACCAACACAATGAGTTGTGGGTGTAGCCCATGCAGGGGTGAGTATAACGATACTCATTAGGGACTCCAAGACCCTCAAGGTCTCACTAAAATCCAACAAGAATAAATCACAACAAAAGATCTCAATAGATAACCTTTACATAGGTATATACCCATACATATACCTAAGTTATCAAATAACCCATCTCAATCATGAGGTAAACAAAAAGGTCAACGACTCATTTCAAACCATGATTTTCATTATCGAAACCACAACAGTCGAAGAGCTCCTCCTCTGTCGAGTGTCGTGATCCTGTCGCGACTCCGAGGTGCGACTCAATGACCTAAGACCGCTGAGGTACTCCTCCTGTCGAGTACCACAGGTCAGCCACCCAAACACAGTAGTGCTCCCCGCAAGGGTTTGCCACCCAAACACAGCAGTGCACCCACCCAAATAGCCTATAGGGGTACTCCTTCTATTGAGTACCGCAGGTCTGCCACACAAACACAGTAATGCTTCCCGCCATGGGTCTGCCACCCAAACACAGTAGTGCTCCCAGAGCGTACTCCATACGCTCGAATCCAGGAGGAAACGATCCACAAGCTACTTGTCAATACTCAAAGTATCACAAAGTACCACAATGAAGTATCTCAAAGGACCACCTCATCAAAGGGGTCTCAACGCAACAGACAACGCATCAATCAGACGCCTGGTCTCTGAGTTATTAGCCTTTTAGTACCAGTGGCCCGGTTGGTTTCGTGTACAAACCAAGCAGTCCATATCTCAACTCTACCCTGAACTCTCATAGGATATATTTAAAGGGACCATTTCACAACGTGAATACCAATGCCACTGACGGTTCGTCAAACAGATGTCTGGTCTGAAAGTTATCGGCTTTTCCGTTCCAGGGGCCCGGTTGGATTTCTGGTATAATCCAACCCGGCCATATTCTAACTGCGTCCAAACCTTAGGTGAAGTATTCCAAAAGAACTGTCTCTCCAAGAGGAATCCAAAAAATTCGACGGAATGTCAATCGGACATCCGGAGCTCAAGTTATAAGAGTTTCCGCTCCGAGGGCCCGGTTAGTTTCAGGTTGGAACCAACCCAGTCATACTTCAAATGACACTGGTTAACCAAACGGGTCACACCATTGTGATCCATATGGAAAAACACATGAGATGGACTACCCATTGGTCTAGAAGGGATAGCCGGTGAAAATGTTCCATTTCCCACAACACGCGCGAACCGGGCCTCGTGGGGCCCATGCCTTAACCTCGACTTAAATATCCAAAACTAGACTTGAAACTTTCGTCCAAATTTCAGGGTCACAATATCATAGACGGTTTGTCATTCTGACACTGTATGAGAGAGATATGTCAGATACAAGAACCCGTAACAACAATAATAATAATATTATTTGGTGTTTCGTGGACTCGAGCCATTAACCAGAATTTAGTATCCAACATTATACTTGAATCGACCGTATTATGGATGGGATTACATCCCCAGTGATGGAAAGCCAATCGGACGTCGCATGCATGAGTTATGGAGGGTAAAAGATTTAATAATAATATTAAATCTATTATTTTTTCAAGCGCTTCGGGTACCCAATCCAAAAACCCGAAAAAGACATCCAATATTAGACTCGGAATGTCCGTCTCAGAATCTGGGTCGCACTGCCACTGACGGTTAGTGAAACCGAGGTCACACGAAGAAGATACCGTCAAATTACGGTTTCCCCAATGAAAATAATAATAAAATTATTATATTATTATTATTTTTAATTTAATTTAATACATTAAATTCTCACATCCAATTCCATGCACCACTAATTTAGCACCTCCTTGCATTACTCCATGCCTTCACGCCCCATCCTTAGATTGATTTCTTTTTTCTTCTTTTAAATTTTAATCCCTTTCAAAATTATTCTCTCTCCAATCTCCACATTATATCCCATTCCCTCCTCCTCCTAAATTCACGCGACCCTCATGAACCGGAAATGAAGCGCCTCCAACTCACACACGGATTGCTTCCGGCCTTCTGCACTGCTACGCCTCCGGTCCGCTGCACCATCATTCTAATGCCAACAATTATGACGATCACAGATTCTTGATCCTCGGATTGAGATGTCTGCGTCCGTATGTCGTGCTCAAAGAAACATTGAGTTTCCAACGCGCTTAATTATTTGACGATGAAGAACACGCGAAGAAAGCACGGACCATGAATAAGAAAGGATATCGGTTTAACTTCGGATCCTTAGCCATGTTAGTTTGGCCATTGTTTTTGAAAATCAATAACATGGGGGATTGGAATTTAAAAATTTATCATGCTTTAAGAATTTCAAATTCAACATAAACCAGAAGAAAATTAATTCAATCAATTGTTTATCGATATGTGAATTAATATATTTAATTCGTGTTCATCAAGAGAAATTTAAATCGGGGTAAGGAATCCACAAAGATATATCATACAAATAAATGCTCAATATCGAGGGTGTAAACCACATAAATGAGAAATATTCAATATTCCCCTACCTCGTGTTGTTTGTTGTTTTTCAGATTTGATGCGAGAAAGACATCAGATTCAACGTAGTTCCTTGCACCCGCACCATGCTACCAATCCCTTCTCTTTCATCAGTGTCTCGTTGGAGAAGATGGAACCTCGTTATTCTTCGATGAAGAGTCACCGTTCTTCGTGGAAGGAAATAGTTCTTCAAAGCTCTAGAGCTTTCTCTCCAAAAGACATTCCCAACACAAGTGTAAACCAAATTAAAAAAATCTTCCACCTTATTTTAATTAAACGTTCCAAGCCATTCCCCTTTTGAAAAATAAAAACCCCTTAATTAATTAAATGTTGAGTTGTTTATTTAATTAGAGATAGGTTGGAAAATTATTAAGGAAGTGGATGAGTTTCATTATTAAATGTGGGAGTTAATGAGAGTTAATGTGAGTTATGTGAATGTGATAGGTATGGGCTTGTGTGGGCCCTGTATCTCATTTATCAACACATGGGTAGTTGGTGGTTATGGGTCTCACCCTTAACTCCCCTTTCTAGGGTATAACTACCATATAAATAAAATTGTGTACCACCAATTTTATTTATTTAATTTTAAATCTCCAATTATTAATTCTCAACCCGCTTAAAACGCGACCACGGTAATGGTTCCCTTAAGCAATTATCGGCGCTGCGAGTTCATCGGTGCCCTCAGATTTCAATTCTGAGCACCAGATGAAAATATAAAAAACCCGCACGTACGTTTATTGAACGTACCCGAAAAAAGTTTGGAAAATTATTATTAGTCACCCTCGACCCGCACTGGTCGAGGTTAGGCTCTGCCTATGTAGAACATGCCCCAAAGAACCCCTTGACACTCTCGTATTTTCAATCCGAGTTACCGTTTAGAAGTTATGTATTTTATAATAAAATAATTGTAACATAATTATTTTATTTGCTGCCAAAAACTAACTTTTTCTCGTGGCTCGCGCCGGCCAATGTTAGTATCTTCTTAAATAAATCATGCCCTCATGATTTCAGCAGTGGTCTTGTTTTTTTTAAACGTGTTTCCGTTTTTGAGTTATACGCATTTGAAAAATAAAATAATTTATTTAATTATTTTATTTACGGTTATGCCATTTTTGGAATTTCTCATAAGAGGCCCGCACCAACTAAAATTCTTTCTCACCTAGGTAAACCCTCCATCCTAAGTTCAACGGTGCCCTCAGATTTCAGATCCGATTAACCATTTAAGAGATATTAAAATTTTCTAGTAAAACTACTTACACGCATTAATTTAAGCTTAAGAAAACATCAAAATATTATTCCGGGCACACCAGGCCTCAAGAATCAGGTGCTGTCAGAAACTGTGGACTCATAAAATTCCAAATAATTTAAGAAAAAAAATTCCATGAAATTTAAGGGTCTTTACATCCAGCACCTAGACTATAGTTGGTGGTCTTGGGGTAGTCACAGAATTGGCCCTAGGGGAAGGTTCGAAACAAAGTGGTATTAGAGGATTTAGTTCTAAAAATGAAATAAGACTCTGATATTTTCAATGGGGCAACATGGTTAATAGTTTTTAGTATGGTTTTCAGTATGGGGAGACCAGTGTGGTTGTGGAGGCCTACGTATCCATACACCAGGACCCCGAGTTCTGATTTCTGACTCGATACACGAAAACACTGATTGGGTGTGTTTTGAAATTGTTTTTCTATTGATATATTTTGATCCATCTGAACATGTATAATTTATTGACCGTGTTTAATATTGATTCTATTTTAAGATTCCTCCATGAAAAAAACCAACTAGGATTCCATTGCCAGACCATAAGGATGGTCCACTGTGTTATGAAGATTCTATACAGGGATTGTTACCCAAGATGGTACACTTGGACATTTTCCCAGCGATACCCCTACCCATTAGTTAGTAGTTACTACCGGTGATACCAATAGAGGATAGGTGTAGGCTCATTTTCTTTCACGAGTTTCAATGAAATATACTCCTCAGATTCTGAGGAGATCCCAACCAACAAGCGGCTAAAGACTAGATAGAGGTGGTGACCCTGTTTCCATCAAGCTTGGGCACCATTAGATCTGATGGTGGTCCGGGCAGTTATCATTTTACAAGTCTCTGTTGGGTGATGGTAAGGATTAGATTACCCCTCTCTTATGATGAGGTGAGTTTTCTGTGGAAAGAGCTTGACAAAAATTTTCAGTGAAGGGGTCTCTGTTTATAAATTTAAAAGGGGTATGTGTTCCCAAGAGATTCTATAGCTTCAGAAGGATGACATGTCGGTAGATGAGTATTCATCGAGGAGTACCGACCATTACAGGTACTCTATGAATACAGTATGACCAGTGCATTATGTCTCAGACCTCTAAGTGAGATGTTTTTAGGGACATCTGAGGTATCATTATTCCTCAATTCATTCCTACATATGTTAGGTTTCTAGAGAGAACCATTTTGGTTGAATTTGTTTTTGGCTGAGTAGTTACAACCAGTGAATGTCAAAAGTGGGAAAGATGGAAACATATGTCAGTCTCAGAGACATGGTTGCATAAAATGATTCACGATGAGGAAGTGAGTGGGAGAGATGAATCTACAGGGTGGAATACATCAAAAGGGATCTAGGTGAGCAACATGAGGGGGTTTACATTTCAACATGTTATAACCAAAACCCCAATGTGGTCCCAACTAGTCTTAGGGAGCTGGAGGATAGGGGAATGGAGTAGCTACATGCGGTTAAAGAGTGTGACACAATAGATCTAATAATGATTCATGGTATGGTATGTGTCTAAAACTAGCTTTCATATTAATAGACATAGGTACTAATCATTCCTTATTATCGCGAATATTGTTCAAGACTTATATTTTATGGTTAAACAGTTGACTTGACCGTTATTTCTGGAGATACCTTTGGGAGAATACTCGATAATCATACTTATTATGCTAGTGTAATCAGACCCCCTAGGTGAGAGTTTCAGTTAGAACATCTTGGTGGTAGCATCGAGGCCTTAAGTTGTTAGTTTGGGTATGGATTGGTCATCCAAATATCATTCTCAGATTTAGGGTTTTAGTAAAAAATTATGTGGCATGTCTGCAATGTTTGAATTCGTTTTTCCTTGGTCAGAAAAAAAAGGAAACACGGGGTGCACGGGATAAACTCATGCATCAGAGGGCACCGTCAATCACTCTTGAGTCATCCAGCCTAACCCTCATGGGGGTAGTTGTTTTTATTATTTAGTTCCCTACAATAGTGTCAGAGTGTGGGAACATCCTTTCAAAAAAATATTTCCAGGATTACCTCCCTGTAGGGGGAGGGACTTCTGTACATTTATACACACCGACGTGGAACCAATACCAGAATCAGTAAATTGGAGGGATTTCATGGATCATTGAATGTAGGGGTTGTTTGTGGAGGATTTGTTAACAGAGGGCTTATTCAGACCCAATGTTCATGGTTCTGTGTGGACTACCATCACTATAACCATTTGACAATGGAGAGAGAGTACCAACTACCAAATTATCATTGGGAACATAAATAATTTAAAGGAGTTAGTGTTTTGAGTATATGGTATGGTTCTTGTAGGCATTTTAGAAGCTGAGACATCAATGGTGGTTGGAGTTCCTTTCGTACTATGACTCTTAGAAAATGTACACTACTGGGAAAGTGAATGTGGTTGTAGACACACTCAGTATGAGGTCTGGGTTATAGTTGATGAGTGGGGAGATGGAGTAGCTAGCCGTGTTGCTATTATCCTTCATGGATAGTGATGGAGCTTCATACCTCAAGTCCATTACTGTCACTCCCCCACTCGATCGGCACCTATGGGTGGCATAACATGGAAATGATGACTGTGAGACCCGACGTTCTCATATATCCTTAGGATGGGCTCTGAAATGGTTTGTTTGAAGGTGTGGTGAATGTCATCTTTTTTAGAGGATGCAACGAGGTACCAATGATTCTAATAGAGGAGAAATTGAGGGAGTTATTCACGTCCCCTTTGATGGTACATCCTGGTGTGGAGAATATGTACTAGGAAATTAGGGGTTTCTATTGGTGGCCAGTGATGAAAAATGTAGTGGCTAAGTTTGTTTCACAATTCCCCCTTTTCAGCAAGTGAATGTCGAGCACCTGGTTCCAGAAGGCTTGACACAACCACTTGAGGTGATATATTGGAAGTGGGATGACATCACCAAGGACATCAAGACATGGATTCCACGTACATCAAGGGGCCCCGATCATATCTGGGTGATTGATGAACATCCCAACATGTCGGCCCACATCCTAGACATCCAAGAGTAGGATCCGTAGAGTGCATGGTACATCTCTTCCTATATGAGATAATATGGCTTCATGGGGTTCCATCGATGATTTTATCAGATCGGGACACTCGGTTTACATCCCAAATTTTGGATTCTATTATAGGAGGAATTCGGGACTATGCTATGCTTGATCACTACTTTTCGTCCTTAGACTGATGGCCAGATAGAGAGGAACATACAAATTATTAAGTACATGACTTGTTCATGCGTTCTTGATTTTGGTCATAGTTGGGAGGACCACCTACCCCTGGTGGCGTTCTCATACAACAATAGTTTTCACTCCACTATTAGGATGGCACTAGTTGGGGCCTTGTACGAGCAACCATGTTGATCACCTCTATGTTGGATAGACCTAAGGGACTCAGTACATATGGGTTTTGAGTTAGTACGGGATGCCAATGAGAAGGTGATAATCACCCAGGAGCAGATGAAGACTGCACAGAGATGACATAACTTTTATACTGACAGGATACTGAGGCCCTTGGATATTGAGGCAGGAGACCTTGTAATCCTACGGGTCACACCCTAACTAGAAATGGAGAGAGTTGGCCGGGGTGACAAGCTATCTTTGAGGTTCTTTGGCCAATTCCATATCCTCATTAGAGTAGGCGATGTGGCGTACCACCTAGAACTTCACCCATAGATTCACTAGGTGAATAATGTTTTCCATGTGTCCCAGTAGAGGAGGTACATGCATGATCCATCGCGTGTTATTCAAAGGGGATAGCTAGAGATCGACGACGGGGCAATGTTCGCGGAGTTCCTAGTAGATATAGATGATCTATAGGAGCGAGTCCATCATGGGTGGTCAATTCCTCTGGTGTGTGTTTGGTGGCTGCACAGGAACCTCCAAGAGATCACATGGGAATGAGAGGCTTAGATACATGCTCAGTACTCCCATTTGTTTCCATAGAATTTTTGTGGATTTCAGGGAAATAATGCCCTATGGTGGGGAGTATGTAATGTCCCATTATTTGTAGATATATTTTTTAAAATTATTTGGTATTTTTTACGAGTCTTCCAAAATTGACGACATGTGGTTCCGAGGCCCGGAGAGCATGAAAAGGAATTTTGATCTTTTTGAAGGTACGTTCAGTAAATGTGGGAGTGACAATTTCTAAAATTTGAAATGGTTCTCTGATAAAAAAATATGAGGGCCCCATTGAATTCACAGTGCCGATATTCTCTAAGTCGAAGAATTACTTCTACTGGAAAAGGATAGATGAAAAATTTATTTTGTGGATTTAAAAAAAATTCAACCCCATGAGTAATTTTTTTTTCTTCTCACTGTTGAACAGAGGATTGTGGGACTGTGGGGTAACCTTGGGCTGGAATGAGAGTTATTTAAAGACATGACCTTTGGTTGAATAACCACAACGCTCGTAGGTTTTAATGTAACATTAATTGATGTACATTAGTGAACCACATTAAATAAATTCAACTAGGGAGGTTCATTAGCCCCATATTTAAATAAACCTGTGGTATGGGTTTTGGGGATTGACATGAGAATGTTTTGAAAACACGCTGGTGGAAACCAACACCAACAAAGAACAAAGAAAAACGAACACTGAAAAACTTTTTCAAATGCAGTCCCTTCTTCCACTTCCACATTGTCTTCCAATGTGTTAAAGGTAGGGGTTTGTCTTGACATATTTCTTAGTGTTTTAAGAATTAATCTTATCTTGATGATGTTTCAACTCGTCAAATATTATAACACTAACACGGAGGGTGTGGGTCGAACCGAACAAGGGAAGGACCATATTCAATTTTTGGTTTGTTTCTGTTCATTGTTAGTAACCGAGCAATAAGGCGGCAAGGATAAATCAAGAGCCAAAAGGTGTCAGCGGCATCCCAAGAGGATTGATGATGTAGATGGGAAAGTAATTGGACAACTTGAACATTATCTGTGGCCTGCTGAAGATCGCTCAGTGCAACACCACCAGTGCGATGGCACCGACGATCGGTGGAGGATGTCGACCATCACCGACTGCGAGTAGGTGGCGGCACCAGAAGGAGCTATATCAGAAAAATGGGGCATCCAGCCATCCTATACCTTGTTTGAGCGGGCGGCGCACCCTAGAGTATGTGCCACGGAACCAGCCACTGCAGAAGTGGACCCAATACATGGGTCCCTCTCTAGACCGGTATACTGGACCAGTCATTAAGAGGGGCGACTCCAGCCTACCACCGCCGCTTGGTGAGCTTGAACAGAATGTGTCCATTTGGGAGGGGAGAAGACACCCATGCCCAAATGGAGGGTCGAGCACAACTAGCATACCAGGCTGGTGTAGTGGCCTGGTGGGCCAAGCCCAACCCAGTGTGTCGTGTCGATCCAACGGCCACACAGGTCGTGCCCTTGGTGAGAAGGAAGATCCCATGACCCAGCGAGACAGACCAGGCCCAGCCTGATTGGGCTAGGACCTGCCAGTTTAGACTGTGCCTAGCAGGCCAGGTCGGGTTCAGTCGATCTGAAGGGGTCAGACCGAACCCAAGCCCAGTTTTGGCCTGGTTTCGATTAAAAGGTTTTATCTTCTAATCTGGACATCTGTTTGACGAACCGACTACTGCGCCGGAAGCCATAAGACGAGGTGGTCCTTTTGAGATACCCCACATGGGTTTTTGATAATGTTGGAGTATTTCTATATTGGATCAGACATTTATCCAACCGGGCCCCATGTACAATAGTTCCGATAACTTACAGACCGAGTTCTTGGTTGAGGCGTTGTATGTACCGTTGGAACCCATATTAGATGGGAGTTCATTGAGATAATTTTTCATGGAACATCGTTTAAGTTAAGGTACAACTTATATCTTAAGGTTTAGTTTCTCAGAATCTTAAGCCCATCAAGTGGGAGAATGTTGTGTCTGGCTGTCATGTAACATATGACCCTTTTTGAATTAGCATCAGAACAACCCTATGTGGAAAAAACTAGAGCAAAATGTCATGAACCGGACATAGAGTGTCATATCATTTATTTGTGACTTACGACCCTATGTGGTTCAGTGACATATGAACCTCAGTGGATCAACGACTTACGACCCTATGTGGATCAAAGACTTACGACCCTTTGGGGATCGACGACTTACGACCCTCTGGGGATCAGCAATAGAATGAATTGATGAGGACATGCCTTAGAGTGTCCCGTCGTTGATCATCAACATTTGTCCCTATGAGGATCTATGACTTACAACCCTTCATGGATTATTGACATAGAACCCTATGTGGATAATTGATAGAGAAACTTCATTGTGGTTCCGCAGAGGAACTTCTCAATGTTATTAAATGAATTATTTTTATGACTTATCATCATTATTATGGATCATTAAATTATATACCAGGAGTGATCGGCATCATTTACTTTGTTCTTTGTGGTTGAGGTCTTTATTTGCAGTTATATATCTAGGTTATTTTTCATTGTGGGTTTTTTCATTCAAGATTACCCAGAGACCTTCGGTGTTCTCGGGGTCCCAACTTCTTGTTGTTATACTCACCACTGCACCGGCTTCAACCACACATATTGTGTCCGGTGCAAAAGTATGATGTTTCGACGGTGGTGCTTAGGGGTAAGGGATATAATGACCCTATGATGATAAAATTGGAGGAATAGGACAAGGTGGGCCCCAGTTGGATCGTGTGGGTCAGATATACTACTTCGGAATCTAGTATCTTCACTAGTCTCACGATTATGTGGGGATTTTTGTGGATGGCCATCAATTTTTCGATTTTTACTTTACTATTTTCTGGTCCTTTTTGGGTTTGTATTCTGGACCACCTATTATCACATGTACTTGCACATAGCCTCATTTTAGTGTTACATACTTTTTTCCCCTTTTAGTGTGTTAGGATGTGGTTGGATGTTTATTTATACATGTTTAATGTTAATGCATTCCCTTTTTGAGATTTGTCATTCTAGTGTTAGTCGTTAGCCCCTAACCTATGGATAACCATTTTGTGGTAGTAACAGAATGGGCCCCGTGGGACAGGTCATGACCATGTGACTTCTTAGCCAAATCTGATAGGTATATCTTGCGTACTAGAAATAAGAGGAATAACTGTGAGAATATTTTTTTCTACATGGACATTATAATGAAAAACAACTATCTCCTACGGAGGATGAAGAACATTATCATCCCCACAGTTTCCCTGATTAGAATAAATTGGACCAAATTCTCTTCAAAATGATTTTGTTGTTCTAATGGAAAAGAGTAATTTTTTTCCAATCTCTTCTTTGAGAGGGAGTGGGCTTTCGTGATGTGGAGGTACTGTGGTGATTTTCTTAGAAATTCAATTCATTCCAATGACGAGGTGAACATTCTGTTGAATGAGTTATAGGTTGAAAATATCATCATCTAGTAGAGTAATGGGAGGGAGAATATACATTCAATGGGTTTCTAGTGTATTTGGGATTCCAGGAATAATGATCACATTAAGGGTTTCTCATTCTCATCACTAGAAATTTAGATCTGGTCTCGGAGACTCATAGTGGAATTGGGTATGTTGGTGAAATAATGGGACTAGAGTAGTTCTTCAAGAAATTAGTTCCCAATATTAGTGTATTCATGCTCGGTCCTCATCCTAAAGGTAGACAGATCTATTGGAAAACATCATAACAAGTCCTCAAGATCAATGTTGATGGTTCAATTAAACATGGTCTTATGTTTATAGGTGGTCTTTTTTGACAAAATTCTTGTTTGGTTATCCTTGACTTCATAAAAATCTATTGTACCAAGAATTTAATCATGTATGAGGCCAATAATATCCTAAATGGGCTCGACACATTCCACAATCACAAAATCCTCATATATGAAATTGAAAATGACTCAATTGTTAATCAAAACTCTCTTCAAGATAAGACTCTCACCCCCTCACTAGTGTAAATGGACTCTATAACAAAGCTTTAATAACAATGCTATTACGAAACCACTGAAATAAAGAGACTATACCAATGGTTTGTACAAACCTTTGGTATAACATATTTAGACACAATGTATCCCAACATTTTTATTATACCATTGGGACATTCTTCCATCTATAAAGTTATCAAAATGATTTATGAAAACCATTGGGAATGTTTTCCTCAAATATAGATCTGCCTTATAGTTTCCCCCTCCATGTGATTATTTCCCTAAACCAACGCTCCATCTTCACCAGCCAGAAAAACATATTCCCACCGATCAATCCATATTCAATGAAGCAATTGTTTATTATTCAAATCAATCTTTTAATTTCTACAATAGTTTTAATGGTTTTCATATATTTATTTATTTTCCCTAAACAAGATCTCCCTTATATCGGTGTGTCCATTCATCATATTCTTTTACCTCAATCGGAAAATTTATTTTCAACATGATTAAATTTTTCATTTAATTGACCAATGATAATTCACATCTAAAGGAATCATTTGGATTAAAGATTTTGTTATAATTTAATTATATAACATTGGGAAATACTATTCATGGATTTAAGAGAATGTTTTAATTGAAGGGTTTACATTCTATAAGGCATAAATCAATCTTTTCAATGATAGAATTAATTGTTTGGCTTAAAATTTGGGATCAATTTCATCTATAACCTGGAGAATGGGGTTTTCTTTCTCAAACTAAAAAATAACCCTTCAGACTTAAACTAATATAGGTTAAAAATAATCCATGAATTCTCATGAAAATATACATATTCAGGGAATTAAGGAAGGTGTATATCTCTTCCTATAATTCAATCAATTCTGTGATTAGAGGGACCTTCTCAAATATAGTAGTTTATATCCCCTTTGTATCGTCGTTGTCCTTATTTTATGGACCTCTATGGTTGTTTCTTGTGTTAATGGGGGGTGGTACACCCTGTAATTTGTTTTCTCTTTCATTAAGAGTGCCACAGTTGAGGTTAGATTCATTATTACTGGAATGACCACAATGAAATTAGGATTTATAATTTGGGATAACAACCTCCATGGTGATTATATTATTTATCAGAGAGTCCTCTACCATTATAGATGTATTCTTCAATATAGTGAGGATATCCATGGTGGATTAATTTTTAATCAAGAGGATTACCTTCATGGAAATTGTTTTTTATTCATGAAGAATTCCACAATGCTTGTATTATTCACCAGGAGGAGGACATCTATTTTTATTGGTCTATTTATTACAATATGGGGGATCCCTATGAAAATTGTATTTCTTATACTAGGGGGAACCTGTATCAATCATGTATTTATTCCATCATTAATCTTGTATGTTAATTATTTCGTTTATGCTATAATGAATTTTGACCATCACTAATACACACACAATCTAGTGATACTGGGTTTTTATCTGGGAGAATTTATTTTAAGGCCAAAAAGTTGAGGTGATTTTAGAAACAACAACAACCATGCTGGTTCATTAAAATACAACCAATATATTTTATATTTTAATGATTCATTTTCATTTTTATTTTATTACAATAAATTATATTTTTTATATAAAAGTATATTTTTGGAAATTTTATCATCTTAGAATATGTTTAATGTCAATATGATTAATAAATATCATACCATTTAAGGAATATTATTCCACTAAATACGTTCAAAAAATATTATCAATATGATTAATTACTTCTTTTTTCCGTAATTGATAATTTTTTATTAGTTCTATCTAAATTCGATAAAACTTCAAATGAAATGGGTGTATGGAATATATGATGGTATTATATTACTTACTTCCTCACATAGAACATTATTTGCTATGATTTATTAACACACATAAGAGAATGATAAATTAGATCATTTAAGCTTATATATAGTATATATTTAAAAATAATTTATCAATCAATGTTGATCTAATAATATGCTGCATTAACAACTCAATACATTGTTCACACTCTATGTTTCCTTTTTCATTTCAGTTGTGCATGTTAGTAATGTATATTTACTTATCACTTCTCTTATTCTTTAAAAGTTATTACTATGATAAACCTTGATTGTTTTTTGAAATTTATTTATCATTTCATATTTGTTTTCAAATGTAGGAGATGATTCTAATTGAGGAGATGCGGCAAATAAGGATGACACAGAACAATATTCGCATGGATGAGATGGGAGTTACTGCAATAGTCCCGTTGTGAGTATTTTATTTAAAATATTTATTTATATACCATATAGAATCATGTGGTTATTTGTTTATAAGTTTTTTTTAATAAATCCACCACTTAGGGGACAATTATTTGACGCGTATCATTGTAGTGGTTCCAGTACAATGGCCGGTGGTACAAGGGGGTGGTACGAGAGTTAGGCGATCGATCCAGTGTACCCGATTAGACCCTACCCCTCCCACTAATGTACCATATATCCCAAATTTATATCTTGCTGTTTTGTTAGGTAAAACCCGGATATTTATGCCTCCGATGATTTCACAACCCTTTACATCTAAGACTCGTCACCCGTCTTTACTATATCCGATGATGATTCCAAATTCTCATCAATGTCATGTATTTCACCAACCTTCCATTTCATCTTCTTTTAATTATACATGATTCCCTCTGAGCTTCTAAATTCAATTTTCATTTACTTCTACTCTTCCACAGTCAGGGCCTGCAGAGAAAACACTAGGACCCACTCCACCTATACAGGGAGATCTTTCAGTTTTTGTGGATCTAGTAGCACCCATTGATCATACATCTGTAGATATATCTATATAACCTTAACCAATTTTTCTACCTTAGTTTTTTTCATAAAAACATGTATTGAATTAACACTATTTTTCATTTCATAATAGTTACATTTACTAATAGAAGGTGGGTGGGGGAATACATGCAAGTGTGAAATGTGGAACTGCCACACACAATTGATGGTGGACTATAGTGAAGATAATCAAAGGGTCAAAAGAATAGGGCATCAATGGTAGAGTTTGTTGGTGACGCATTCTAAATACTCATACATCAATCCATTCAACACTCTATCATGGTGATAGTTTCGAAACGAAGTCGAGGATAATTTTTTGGCATAGATATGGGTGAAAAATCTGATGGATTTAATGTAAAATATTATTTTTGTATTTATATAAATTAATTTATTTTTTCATCTTCCATTTAATTTTTCCAATGGTGAGGGTTCACAGCTAGCATGTCTATAGGAATTTGGAGAGATTTTGAAAGTATATAGATAGAATTTTTATACTTGAGGGCATTCTATAGTTGAAACATAGTTAGAGGTGGTACCTGTCATAGATGATTGTCTGATAGAACACTATCAAAAAATGATTACTCATTTTATAGAGACCAATATTAAGGTATTAATAATATTTGAGGCCTCTAAATTAAAGATATCATGATATTCATTAATACTAAATTTTTTATTATTTTAATTTATGTAATAATCATATAGAAAAAATAAAAAAAAATTAGTGATTCTAAAAAAATACATTCACACCATGGGGGATACTACGATGTCAGATCACTAGAGGAAGCTGGTATGAAAGTTGATTATAATTTTTTTTATGAATTGCATATTCTAATGATTCCTACATAATTTGTTTCATTTATAATGTTTTGAAATAAATTTATTTATGAGGTATATTATTGGTAAATGGTTTACAATTATGGATTCATAAATTCAACGTCATTGCTGAGGTAGGTATTGAATATTAATGGATGTGTGCCTGAAGAAATATTGGTTTGTAAATTAATAATACATAAAAATATTTGACAAGATTCTTTGGAGGCCCTTAATACCTATTAACCTCACAATTTTGGGCCAAATGACCACTTACATCTGGTTCTAGGAGATGATAACCCTGAAAGATTATGCTACTAACCTGGGGAGAGTATAGTCTAGATGAGGTATTGGAACTTTTCATGTAATGGTTATAGTTCCACCGATTTGGAAAAGGTTGAGGAACGTGATGAACAATATGAAAAGGGTCACACATGTTGAAGAATGAGCTAAAAGGAAAGGCACAAAATTTATGAAATTGATGAAAATGTTATGTCCATAACATCCTCTAGCGAACCGCATGGTTTTTGATGCATATATGTCCTCGAAGAGTTCATTATATATTGCATAAGGGGATGTTCTAGTGGTGGTTGAGATGATGAGGTTCCTGGAGATGGTGATTTTGATGGTGAGGAAGAGGCTTATGGTGAGGGTGAAGCTGGGGATGAATAAGAGGAGAAGGATGAGGGAAAATAGGAGGCTGAGGAGGATGATGGGGATGCAGATAAGGATGGGGATGAGGATGAAAATGCGGACTGGGATGAGGGTAAGGGAAATTATGGGGACAACTGTGAAGATAATAATGAGGCTGATGATGACGGTGATGATAATGATGGTGATGAGGGATAGATTGATCCATTATATTTTTGACTAATATTACTGAGATTTGATGTTATATTATATGTAGTAAGGAATAAATGTGTGATTAGTTTGGTCTCATTATCATTATTTATTTATTTATAAACAATAAAACATTACTTTGAATGGTTGTATTTATTCTATGAGTTGTCTTTCTTGCATAGTATAAAAGATATTTAACAATTCTCTTTCTACACACACTGAAACAATTGACTAATGAACTTGATCTTATACATATTAATTGTACCACTTCTTAGTGATCCTTATATTATTATTGTATTTTTATTCGTTAAAATATGTGGAACCATTTTTTATTTATTCTCATTCACAATTCATGTATTAATTTATATTGTGTTGTGGTATCTTTAACCATTTTTTTATTTTCTTGAAAATAAGGAATATTCTTGATGTGGTTTTATAGACACATCATTTTTTATTGTTTCATGATCATATAAACTTACCATGAGGTCAGCTAGAAGTCATCTAGATATGTTAAAAGTTGATTTGAGTGAAATATGAAATTTTCCACATTCATGTGACAATTTCTTGTACATTGCAATTTTATGTAGCGAAATATATCACATAATTAAAACACATATCCAAATATTCTATGTAGGTATTTTAGATAGCTTCAAATAGATGACCTATCAACATTGAGATATTTATGAAAAAGTGACAAAATGGATCACATATCCATTTTAGTGATGATCTAGATCCACATAGCTGAATTATACTACATATAAAAATATGGGATACTATGTTTCCGGACAACATCACATAGAAACATGCTTGGGATTAATAGATGACTTTTTGTAACACATAAGATATTGTATCCTTATATTCAAGGATAAAGAATAATAATCATAATTTCCAATAGTTGATGATCCAATTGAAGAGTTCCATGAGGTAGTGCACTTGGAATCACCCATAACCCACCATAGATAACATATAATACAATGAGAAAATAACAAAATTATCACAGGAACCATAATGACACACCATCATACAGCTCTTCATGAACTCACCACTAGAATATCTAAATATTCATAGAACACCCTTTCTTAGAGTAGTTTCACCCAGGTATTACACATTAGAGGAATTTAAAAATCTTGATTGATGTTATGGGAGAAACTAATTAATGAATTTTCTCATCGATGCCATGCTACTCACCTAATTTTCATTCTCATAATACTCACCCATTTATCCTCAAAAGATAATCTATTAAAAATTTCTAGGTTTCTCAAACCACTAGAATCCAAAACCCATGAAATTATACAATATTCACCTATATGATCACCACATATCATTACTTAAATGACCGTACCCTATATGGATTTCTGAACCAATTCTATAATGACATGCCCCAACCAAAAATAATATAGAACATTAATTTAAAAAGAAAATCAAGACTACTATAATCTACCCAATTCTACCAGTACATATGATCCCTCATAAAAAAACCCTAATTCATTCATTCATAGGTTACCCAAGTGGTTTCAACTATTGATTCCATGATTCCATGAATAATTATCACAATGGTTACATTACCATGAATGAAATCAAAATCACCACTATAGGAGTGTCATTGTTCCTTTATCATGATATCAAGATCATGGCCATCATATCCAATGACTTATACATTAATAAGTGCAACTATTGTTTGGGGAACCTAAACAAGTTCTATAAATAATGAGGGTCACTCCCTCAACCCAATAATTATACACTCACCACTATATACCTTACCTTATACTACACCTCAAAAATTATCATGGCCTCATGCCTCTCCTCCCAATCCAATCAACTAAACATACAACTCTATAAACTATTTCTCTTGGAGATTACTTTCCAAGGCCTGGTATTGAGTAAATTATCAAACAAATCCTGAGTCATTTCCAATATATTCTCAACCATGGGGGTACATTTAAAATTCTCTTTCAAAACTCAAGGACCAAATTCACTTGAATTTACATTAAATACATCATCCATCAACCCCTATATTTGACACCACACTGTAATTTATTATGTGTACATCAAACCCCTATATATTACACCACAATATACTATGGTGTTCCACTCCACACAAATTGGGAACTAACACAATAATCCATTGGAACATGTTCATAAATGATTATATACTACCAATAAACTAGATTAAAATTTTACCTCTAATGGAACACCATTGATGAAAAACATTACTGTCCAAAATATATTTAATTTCATCAATTCAAAATTAATCAAGATCATATAATTATTTTTTCATCAATTTCCAAAATGAGAGAAATAAAATTCAATCATTATTTGGATCGTATTTTCACATGTTGTGTTTACGGAAATGTTTGTTTTCAAGGTGTTTTGGTTTCTAGGGGGTATTCTATTTGGTGTATTTGTGCTATTATAAAGTAGTTTTATTCTGAGTTTTTTATTGTGTATTAAAATTTTATTATTTTTATTATGTTGTAATTATATATGGATTATATTTTTATGCATTGGTGTTGTTCTAAATTATGTACAGTTTATTATAATTTTATATAATTGCCAAGGTAATCACATAGGTAATTGTTGTTAATTACCTATAATTTTGAATTCTAAATTATATTTATGTAATTGAATTAGTGTTATTCACATAATTAATTACACTGGGGGAGACAAGCTACTACATGCTGCAATATTTGTAGTAACTCTATTCCATTGGTTTATAAACTGTTTGAATAGAATTTTAAATATAATCTATACTAATAGTTCATAGAAAACTGTTGGTAAAATTCTATTCCAATAGTTTTTAAACCGTTGGTATAGACCTGAAAACACAATTTTTACCAACGATATACATCAAACCATTGGAAAGAGTATATACCAATGGTTCAAAAACCATGGGTATTGATATAAGATTATTTATATTGCAATGGTATGAAATCATTGGTAAAATTTAGTACCAATGGTTACTACAAGCCATTGGTATACTATTCATTCCAATGCAATATACCAATTGTTATTGAATAACTTTTCGTATATGTCTATTCCCACCCCTCAGAAACCAATGGTTTGGAAAAATGGTGGAATAGGTTATACCAACAGTTTTCCATCCTATAAATATGGATTTAAACCATTGTAAAATCATAAGATTCTATTAGTGCATGGTCTGTCATGTATCTTATTCGCACATGTCACAATCATTTTTCTAATGGCAAGACCCTTACTCACACTTAACGTGAAGGAAAAAAGGTGGAAATTTATTGGATTCTTAGGTAGATAATAGTAATCCCTATTTGATTTACTCAATTATTGGTTCCCTCTCCTTGGAGTGTGTTAACATGAATAGATATGATGTTCTTGGTATACATTTTCATAGACTACCCAATTCCTTTGATCGTTAGGCATTTCTTTGGTGACAGGTTTACCTCTATTCTATTTTTATGTCCTTATTTTTGTGTGTTCCATTAGAATTAAATAAAAAAATATGACATTGAGAGAATAAATGGAAAAAATTAGATATTTATTCTTCACAATATACCCATTCATCTTTCAATAATTGATTTATATGTTAGGGCTATATTCGACAATCCTATAAAATAAAACCAAAGATCATCAATGAGAGGTTCTTGGGATTGTAAAACCATTCACCTAAAGATCATTGAATATAAATATGTAAACACTATAATTGGACTATAATATATTATAATGGGAAATTGATATGGGCTCCCTTCCCGATATGACCTCAATTAAAAACTCTCCCCCCCTCTCAATAGGTATTCTTAAGTAGTCATTCAGAAAGATATCATTGAAGATGTACATATCAAAAGGAAAAGTGGGTGTAAATATCATATGTATTACTATAATATCGCTAACATCCAATTACATTTTACTTGATCCTAATTTAATGATTTTAGATACATTCATTTCTTATTTCATATTACATAATAAAAAAATACTCAATATCTCTCAACTATTTAATGTACAACTACATCTAGTACAATCTGTGAATGAGTATTAGTGTGTCAAGAAATACATTATGAATATAACACCCCACATTATCTTCTCCACAAAATGGATATCCAACTCATACCTTATAAACTATACCAAGCACATCGTACGCCTAAAACCATAGAGAATCTTTTATCCTCTTAAAAATATTCTTATTTAGCACGAACACATAAATGAAAAAATATACAACAAACCCTAACCAACATATAACATATAATGAGAATACTATATATAAACTAAATTTGTAGAGAGTATCCATGTAATCAAAAATATTTTTATGATAGTCTAGGGAACCTATATATTATCCATTTAATCTTAGTCCAAAACATATACTTTCCTTACATTGGAATTGTGACTGTAACCCCATGAAACGAATCTGTCATTAGGAAATGAACCCTAGATACTTTTTTTTTCTAAAAAAACCATCTAAAACATCATCCATCTAAAAAATGTGTCATCTTAGACATCCTTATATCATCATTTTAATATCCCACCTAATATAATCTCTTGGCCTACCTCCAACATTATCCTTATTATATTCTCTACTAAAACACATTAATAGAAAAACTATGTGTGTCTCGTCTTACCACATTGATATAAATCCATATAAATACTCATATAAAAACAAAAAAATTTATAAATATATCTACTCTGATAAAAAAATAATGAAACTACTCCCATAGAATGGACCAGTGAACCCATTCCACTCCTATACTATCCCACATTAGAATTCATTATCTCACATGACCTCCCCTTCTATCCAGGGAATGTTTTCTTAACAGAACCACTATAGATTGCACCTCCCATCCCACCATAATATGGAAGGAATGAATCTACACTATCCTCTCTAAATCCTTTCTCAATAGTGAAGCCCATGTAGATATCAAAAATATAATATTTCTAGTCAATCACATGGAACATTCACCTCACATCTAATTAATGTACAATATATATTATTATACCCTTATGTAAGTCATTCGGAGACAAAAAAATAGACAAAATTTAACTCCCATATGTGAGTAACATAATATGACATAAAATTTTCCAACTATTTATGCTCAATATAGTCTTGATCATATTCTGCCATAAAACATGTGGTTTCGCCACCACACCTTGATGAGGGGAACATTCTTATTTCATAGAACTTTTTATCTTCAATCTAAGATCTTCACTATTTTCTCCTCATAAGAAATATCATCCTCCAGATGCCCTACCTCTAAAGAGAGTACATGTAAAGGTTCAGGTATGTACTTCCTTAAGAGAGATACATTATTGACATCATGTATTTTGGCCATAGTATGTGGAAGTTCTAGTCAATAGGCTACAGTTCTGACACGATTAATAATCTCGAAGGGGCTGATGTACAGTGGACCTAACGTCCCTTTCATTCCAAACCACATGACCATCACCCACGGTGATATGCGTAGATATACCATGTCTCCAACTTTAAACCCAAGGTCTTGTCGATGGTTATTTGTATAACTCTTATGTTAAATCTAGGTTACCTTGATATGCAGCAGAATGGTTTTCACCTTCCCCACCATTTCTTTATCCATTTCTGGTCCAAGAAGCTTACGCTCACCGACCTCATCCGAACATGGCGGTGTTCTGCACCTTTTCCTATAAAGGGCATCTTATTCAGCCATTTTGATGCTCGAGTGGAAACTATTATTATAAGTGAACTCATCCACAGGAAGATGTTGATCCCATCCTCCATTAATTTCCATTGAGCACACTCTCAACATGTCCTCACGTGTTTAGGTAGTCCGCTCGGATTTTCTATCAATTTGTAGATGATAGGCCGTATTAAAGTTCAGTTCAGTATTCAAAGAATGTTGAAGAGTCATCCAAAACATAGAGTTGAAATGTGGATCTCGATCGGACACAATAGATAGTGGTACTCCATTCAGCCTTACCACTACCCTGATATATATCCATTCCAATTATTCCAATGAGAAATCCTCCTGAATAGCAATGAATTGGGTAGCATTTGTAATATGATCTACAACAACCCAGATTGCATTGTTGCCTTTGGATGTCTTCAGATGTCCGGTGATAAATTCCATGGTGATGTTCTCCCATTTTCATTATGGTAAGGGAAATGGTTGCAGCATCCCATTAGACTTCTACCTCTCTGCCTTCACTTGCAGACACACCAAGAACTTTGATGTATATTCAGTGATTTCTTTCTTCATATTATCCCACCAATAATTCTCTCGGAGATCATGATACATATTTGTGTTTCCTGTGTAAATAGAAAAATTTGAACTATGTGAATCATACGAAAGTTCCTTATTCAGCTCTATACTTTATGGAACACATAGTCTTTTCCCAAATCTCAAAATTCCTTCTACATTAACCTTAAACTCCATGGTTTTCCATTTTTCTATAGCTTTCACTTTTTCCGGAATTCCCACATCAACTTTTTGAGGATATTTTAACCATTACAAAGGCGATGGTTGAGGAATAATTTTTGAATGGATTAATGATTTTCCCTTCATTATGATTCCCATGTACATCTTCATCAAATAGTTGATGAACTGATCCTTTTCAATTATCATCAATTATAGAATCATTGGGTTCTTTCTACTTTGGGTATCTACAACCTTGTTCGATTTCCTAGGGTGCTAATAGATTGAGTAGTCATAGTCATTGATCATCACTAACCCTCTTTGTTGGACCATGTTAAACTCTTTCCATGTGAATTTACACATGAGGCTTTTGTTGTCCGTATATATTTCACACTTCTCCCCAAAGAGATAATGCCTCCAGATTTTCAAAGTGAAGATCACTGTAGCCAACTCGAGGTCGTGTGTTGGATAGTTTTGTTCATGAACATTCAATTTACTTGAAGCATAGGCAATGAATTTTTCATATGGAATTAACACACCTCCCAAGCCCTTCTTTGAAGCATCACTGAAAACCAAAAATAGTTCTCCACTTGTAGGTAACGTTAGCATGGGCGCAGTAATAAGCCTTGTTTTCAACTGCTTGGATATTTATTCACATTCATCACTCCAAGAAATATTTACTCCCTTCTGAGTTATCTTGGTAAAACGGTTGGATAATTGTGAGAAATTTGACACAAATCATCGATAATATCCATCTAAACCCAAGAATCTACAGATATCAGTTACCGATGTTGGCCTCTGCGATCACTCAATAGCTTGTGTTTTGGAGGGATCCACAGATATCCCATAGCTTGTAATGATATGGCCCAAGAATGAGACCACCATCAATGAGAACTCACTCTTGCTATAATTTTCATAGAGCTTCTCCTTTCACAGGGTATCATGTACAGTAATAATATTCTCTTCATGATCCTCCTAGGTCTTGGAGTATATCAGAATATCATCTATAAAGACTATGAAAAACAAGTTGAGATAATCTCTAAAGACTCTATTCATAAAGTCCATGATTATTGTTGGAACATTAGTGATTCTCCAATGCATTACAATGAATTCATAGTGCCAGTATCTTGTACAAAAAACAGTTTTGGGGATATCTTCCTTCTTCACGCTTACTTGATAATATCCCAACCGCAAATCAACCTTGGAGAAGTATTGAGCTCCACACAGCTAATTGAACTAGTCATCTATTCGTGGAAGAAGATACTTGTTCTTTGTCATGATTTTGATAAGCTCACGATAATCAATGCAATGGCGCATTGACCCATCTTTCTTCTCAACGAAGAGGACTGTTGCACCCCATGGTGAAGCACTTGGGTGTATAAACCCTTTATCCAGATTCTCCAACAGTTGTTTCTTCATCTCCTCAAGCTCCACATCTACCACTCTATACAAAGTATTGGATATTGGAAATGCCCTAGGTATAAGATCAATTGATAATTCAGCAGCTCTTCTAGGAGGAAGACCAGGAGATTCCTTGGGAAACACTTCAGTGAATTCCCTCATAATAGCCATGTCCTCTCAGATGATTGACTCCTTAGACACAATCATCTGAGCCAGATATGTGTGCTCATTGGTCAGTAATATCTACTCTTGGGATGATGGAGCTAAAGAAGATTCATCTTCCTCCTTGCACTTGAAATTTATCGGGGGTCGATTCTCCACATGGAGAGTGATTTACCTCTCATAGGAATTTATGTTTCCACTATATAAGGAAACCCAATAAATTACAAGAATTGCATCAAATTACATGATAGAGAGTATGGGAAGTTTCTCCAGAAGATTAATCCACAGATTATGACAGGGGAGGAGTTATATTCATGGGTTGAAATAATTTTCCCATTTCCCGTACTCACATACATCTTCACTCCCATGATTGGTGGTGTTGCTGGGATTTTTCTACTAATATTTTGAGAAATAAAAGAATGCGGAGAACCTAAATCGAAAATTCTATTCGATATTATGGAATTAAATACAAGCGTACCTCTCACCACTTCCTTGTTGGGGTTCACTTCGTTATTAGTGATGGAAAATGCTTGCCCTTGCTGCATTGGAGGTTGTTGGTTGATTCCGAAAACCATTGGTTTAGGAAACTGATTTGAAAGATACCTGATTTCTTTGCATTTTTAGAAATGAACAATGTTTTGAGATTCGAATGGAGCATTCCTCTCCTCTATTACAGCCGTAGGTTTTTATTTTCAGTAGTTAACAGCTAGGTACCTATCTCTTCCACAACTAAAGCATTTTTTCATTCACTTCTAGAAATTTCCGGGGTGCTTCCTTCTGCACCTTTGGCAAGTCAAGTGAAGGATCTTCTTAGCGCCGTTGGATTTATCCATCATAACACCAACATTGAATTACACATTATGCTTATTATCACCATGATATGCCTAAGATTCTCTGATATCCATTTCAACCGTGTGGGAACATCAGAAAATTTTCTCATAGCTGTCGAAGTTGCGGATACCAAGTGCTTTCGGCATGCTTGGTTTTAGCACACCAAAGAAGCGGTCAACCTTGAATTCAGGGGTAATGACAAAGAAAAAAGTTCATTTTGAAATCCTTGTGATGATTTCCTCTTACACTCTGACAAAGTCATTATCTTTTTGTTTGGGGGCAACTAGGTCCCTTTCCATCTTATGAATGTGGGTGCGTGGAAAATATTTATCGAAAAACATCTTCCAGAAATCCTTCAATTCCAATGCCTCGATATCCTTCTCAGGCTTCTTATTTTTGATTAACATCCACCATTGAACAGCTTTACCCTCCAAAAGATAAGCATCCGGGAGAACCTTATCTTGTTCAGAACATTGAAGGATGGAGAAGATCTTTTCAATGGAGTTGATCCATTGTTTTATGGATTGAGGGATTAGATGATCCATTAAAAGTAGGAGGCCTTTGACTCATGAAGCACTCGATAGAAACTTGTTATTTTTTAGGTTGGATGAACATTCTCTTGAACAATTTTTCTATTCCATCTTGAGTTAGCTGAGAGAGAAGCATGACAGAGTTCTTGATTCCCACTCCAATTAGATTGGGCATTCATTAGTATATTGATCACATTGAACTTCATATTAGTTATTTGATTGAGTCCTCCTATTACAGGGCATTGGCTATAATAAAAGGAAAGTTAGGGGTAACACATAAAGGGATAACAAATCTGATGACTTATAAATAACTTTTATTTCCTTAACATATAAATCTATTGGCTTCAGTCAATGTTATCAATGATATACTTTCAAATATAAATTCTTCGGGCATTTTTTTTGTCCCTTAATAATGGTTCATACTATGATAGTGAATTTACCAAAGAATATCCCACCTAGAGATTCATTACCAATAGTGAAGCATGGACCATTGTCGTGCACCAGTTCCTGTTCGAGTCTAGCTCAAAGCAGTGTTTTCTGGTTTTACCCCTAGGATACATCTGTGCTAGAGCCGCCTCTTCCTGCTCGTATCTAGACAAGGATGTATTTACATGATAAACCACTTGCAAAATTATCACCAAAATATAGGTATGTTTTTATTATACATAGAATTTTCTATAATTCTTTATTAGGGTTTTCTAATCCTATTCCCCAAAATATCTACACTAACACACTGATACCAACTATAACAACCTTTATCTTTTTTTACATAATTAAACATAATTTATTACATAAACTTCACTTGATACACAATAGTAGATTTAGAGGTCGAGTGTCTTTGGGGCTTAGGATCATTACATAACAACTTAAAACATGAAATATAACATCTTTATTGAAAACTTCTTTTACATGACCACTAAATTCCCTCGTACTTAGAATTGAATGAGATAACCCAAGGACATGTATAAGAAAATAGTGAGCTATAAATCCTAGTAATGGAATAATCAATGAACTACATGAGTTGTACAATACATGTTTGGCAATAGGCCTATCAATAGAGCACAAGAGAGGCATAATTATAAAGTCATGATAAATCCTGATATTCATAACATGGAAATGTGGTAACAACACTTAACATTGAATTATCATGAGCCAAGTCTCATTGCACATGGAGCATGCGTAAATCCACATTGCACATGAAGAACAAGTAAAACCTTATTGTACTTGAATTAGAATGGGTAAACACCCATTGCACATGACATATCATGATACTATACTTTACCCAATGCATTGGAGTTCTATAAGGGCACACCCTTCTTAAACATTTCATTTCACGCATAAGTGTGCCACATGGATCATATAAAAGGGATTCATAAAATATAATAATTTATTCCATAAAGAAATGTGGAATTAATAGATGAATCTTTAAAATCAAAAATTAAATATTGATAAATGTGAATACCCATGATAGAGAAATGGGCATGGTATTCAATACATAATGACATTGTCTTTGAAAATTGGTGCAATTTCAGCAGTGTAATGGCTTGACGTAAGATTTTATAAAAATGGTTGATAAGAGAGAAAGGGGTGTCTCGTCATTTTTACATGAAGGAGATAGTAATGGGGTCATATAGATACATGTCCCAACAATTTTAATGTAATTTAGAGTCATGAGAAAAAATAATTTCATGAATGTAAATGAGGAGTGTGAAATTCTTTTCAGAAATTTCGGCATAGTAACGGGTGTAAATGGGAGCCGTTAAATGAGATAGAAAGTGGTCTCCCATCATTCAAACATAAAGAGTACATTATTGGGGAGGTGAGAAAACATACCCCAACATTTATAGTTAAAATTAAATAGGCATACCATCATCATAAAAATTTGAAAAAAATGAGAAAGGAAGAAAAATCCTTAATTGGAAGTGTGATTTCAAAGGCTTGATAAAGGCCTCATAAAATATTCATGGGAGATTGGGGATCCTTGGGAGGATTCTATAAGTATTAGGGTTATAGGTTGGAGGATCTCCAAATGTATTGAGTGAAGATGAAGTGGGAGCTTGGGTGGATTTATATAGGAAAGGTGAGAGAATTCATTATTATTTAGGTTTGGGACACCTCACATTAAACTAATACAAAGAAAAAACCATCCCATAATTTTTTCACATGGTTTTTGTCAGAGGGAAGTGGAAAACAATATTATATAAGTCAAAAGTCCGAAATTCTTAAAATAATGTGGTTTCTTATGTGTAGGTGAGTTACACTCTGAAGGAAAAAAAATTAAAAAACACAAGATGTTTTATAAGTCTTGAAGGGTCCATTAATGCTTCATAAAATAAGTCAAACAAACCCAAAATCACATTATGTTTATGGTAAAACATATATTTTCCGAAAATAACGCTTTTAGTATTTTATTACATCACTATTATGTCATTAAGTGGTCATAAAACACATTATTTATTTAAACTGTATTTAATTTTTACCCAAAAATTTGAATGTTTAAGAAAATTATGAAAAATTTACCGTTGGATAATTTTGACATCCTGATTCTAGAAATAATATTTATTTTATCTATATAATTTTATAAATATGTTAATTTTCACTTTTAAAATAAAAACTAAAATTATCAAAAATTCAAGGGTATTGACAAAAATGGCATTCAAACATTAATAAAAATTATGATTTCATTCATTAAATTATACGATCATTTATATTTAATAAAAAGAAATTAATTAAAAATAAAAATATTTTATTAAAACATTATTTAATTTATTAACCATTAATTCATCAAAATAGATTTCTTAGTTGAACATTAACTAAAAATAATATTTGTGCTTTAAAAAAACTATTTTCAAGGTAACAATAATAAAATGAAAGTATATTCATTATTATATTCCAAAATAATTTACATAACCATAGTACTAAAGAGTTGTTACATAACCCCTCATAACACCCACATAAGACTGAAGTTTATGGTGTACGATGATGACAGATTCTTGGGGTGGCTCGAAAAACACTGCTTGGTTTGTAGTTTCTATCGACTTCTATTTCTCTCATAGGCGGAACTGCTCGAGCTTAAAATATTCATGCTTGGCTTGGGAATGGTCAAGAGCAGATCCCAATGATGCCACCTCCTTTCGGAGATCAGAAAAATGGGCTTCGTAAGGGTAATGTCTATGGGATAATGCCAACACATCCATTTTCTGAGTCAATTGGATTTGTTAATGCCCTTTATTTATACTAATCAAATAATCACTGGTCAGCAGCTATATTAGCAACAGTCACAATTCTTAACATAAAACCAAAGAAGTTGACATTATATATGAACATTTTACATAATGAGACATTTAATTAGATTAAGAGGGATTTCCATTAATGAATGTTTGGGTCGTTACACATCACATCCGATAAGGCCGCGAGACTGGAACCACAACCGAAGAGGGACAAGGGTGGATCACCTTCTATTGAAATATGTGATGTCTCGGTTCGTATAATGTAATTTCTTTTAAATGTCCTTAAAGATATATTATAAATTCATTTTTTTGAATCCCATACGACTAGAATAAATAGAATATTTTACAATTCATAGATATTTTGGAGTGAAAGATGAGTTTGTGGTTGGAATTAGATGAAGGATGAAACTCTAATTTTCAAGTATATATGTATATATATTTATATATATATTCTCTTATTCTATGAATAAATTAATTCTTAAACATTATTGATAAGATCTTAAAACAAAAAATGTGTTATCCTAATACGTTAGGTTTTGTTGAACGGATGATATTTTACCTCATCTTAGATTGAAGACTTTGAGGCCGTCAATTTTAGACTTGTTTGTCATTGATGATCTCAATAACTTACAATAAATAATTACATTTTTTCTCCAATTGTGTGTCTCTAATTTCATCCAATGATCTCCTAATTGAGATCAAAATTTGGTGTTGACATTTTCATTTCCATTTCCCTCTTATTTAGACTATATTTTATTAACCCAATTTCAGATGTCGGTTTTCCGAGAAGGTATTTTTTTAATTATTAACCATTTATTTTAAAAGATCAATTTGAAATTGTGAGGAAACAATTTATTGAATATGGAAATAATTTAAATCCCTAGGATTTAATAGTAATTTTTGAAATTAAAGTAATTCAATAGCTTGTGTTACACGCAACACCAAGTTCGAGCGCACCACAACTTACCAAACGAGCCATTAAAAAAGTGGTTAAAAATATTATTAACTGAGTTTTGAGTCTTATATATATATATAATTTTATCACCCATATTATGTGTCCCATAGAGATAATATAATAAAATATTCAAATTTTCAGATAAAGGATGTATTTTTCAAAAATGCAAGTTTACCACCTACTAATAGTGAATTTTTTTATATGAACTATCCGACTCTTATATTTTATATGTGAAAAAATAAATTTATAATTTATAAGTGGTACATAAAAATTTAGTTTTGATAAATATTTTGTGTTTTTCTAATAACATACATATTTGGATGAATATAAATGATACTAAATTTTAAATGAAGTTTTTTTAATAAAAATAATATATAGCGTTAAATTATACATTTGAATTGTTGTGAAGTTTAATTAGATTATATTTTTATCATTTTATACAATTTATGTCATTATAAGTAATGTAACATTTTAATTTGACATAAACATGTGTTAATCTCTTGATAGTTTTTACTTATTAAAACCCCTCATTTTTGTTTTGACAACGAAAATTAATTTCAAATAAATTAATGAAACTTCTATGTTTTGAATTTGGTAAAATAGATTTCATTTTTGTATTCGGAATATCAAAATTAGCTTAGAGTGATTTTATTATTATTTTTTTTGAAAATATTAGTTTTTCAATGAATAGTGAAAAACACTATATTATTATTTAAAACTAACTTTTTTTAAATAATTACATATTATATTAATATATATTAAGTCAAAATAGATATATAATACTTATATATGTTTAATGTAATTATTTTGAATCATTTTATAATAAAATATGATGTATAAATTTTTATTCAACTTTTTACTCTCTTTTACCCACCTTCTAGGAGTATTAGAAAGTTTTCATAAAACATAATATTACCACTTCTATGAGTTGAATTTTAAAAATCAGATACAGGCGGTTGAAATTAGAATGTAAAATGTGGTTTAATAAGATGTAAATTTTTTTTGAATAATAACATTTGAATATTATTTACCGTGGTTAAAAGAAAATAGGTCAATTAAGGGTAAAAATTATATTATTATTACCCTAACACATGTACTAATTTTATTGGATATGTTTAATTCGACCGATAACCACCTTAGGAATAAAATATAGCCCTTTATGACCACATGTAATAGATTAGGATATTTAATATTATTTAATTTAAAGAATAGTTAAAAGTGTTAAATTCAAGGTTTAATAACTAAACCATTTTAAATATTGGGTTTTACATAAGATAAATTCGACTAAAAATATTCATTAGAAATATAAAAATATTTCCTATATCATGGAGTTTTATTTATAAAATTTTCACATTAAATATGCTAATTTATTTAGGACATAATGATTATCCAGTAATTACCTTATTAACAAAATAATCAAATAAATGGAATTATAAATATTAAAATAATTATAATTTCTGTGTTTTTATGACATCAACTAATTTTAAAGGTGAATATGATATGTTAGGATGGATTCGATATATCTTGTTCGAAGTAATCATGTTGCGATGACTTTTTCAATTACCAAATACTAAATAGTGTCAAAATTAACATAAATGTATTTTTTTAAAAAATATTATATTATTAAGTTATATAATATTCATAAAAATATAAGGTTTGGAAAAAGGGAATAAATAATATTATATAAGTAAGTAATAAACCACATGAGCTTCTCTTGGAACTTTAGAGTATGATTATTAACCATATTGTGTAAAAATACTTGAATATTTGGTTATAGTTAAACTATTCAACTAAGAGTTAAATCTAAAAGATAAGGTTTATATGGTGACATAAACATATCTAAAACCTATTGGTGGAGTTTTTTTCGACCCATACACACCTTATACTTGAAATATATTATTTAAGAGCCACTATAAACCTAAAATTATTTTATTATAAAATAATATTGCAATCTTTTCCAAAAGTGACTCTCACCTATCCTATAATTGGGTACTTCCCCTTTTATTGATTTCACACCTCCAAATCCATTTGGCTTGGAAAAAACCTTCCCAAATATCTCCCCAAAATTCATCAAATAATCCTAGAATCCTTACCTAGATCTGAAATCCAACCTTAGGAGCCCTTTTAATTAACTAAAAAAACCTGAAAAAGAGGTAATAATTTCACCACCCACTTTCTAGTACTTTTCGTCTTCCACTTCTTATTTCTCTATTGATCCAATAACAAAATAAAAAATAAAGTACCTTATAGATACATTTTTGTTATTATAAATATTTTACAACCATATTTTTTATTCTATCCATCCTATAAATGACATAGTCAACACACGTGCATATGTACGACTTACCATCTCCACGCCGTGGTGTAGTTTTTTATTGAAACACTTCATTATTTGGATGGGTATAACAATGAGTATAACAAATTTAAATAATATATATAACATTTTAATTATTCTGTACATAAAATATACCATCCAATTACATATTATTTCACCATCAATATAATGATATTGTCGCTTGTGCGTACGTACGGATTAACGTATCCACAGACGCAATGAGATTCATTCCCCATCGTAATCATTCAAGAATAATTTTTATTTTATGATTAAAAATAATGTTTAAGAACATAATATCATTCTGGATATGAATAAAATACTTCCATTTCATAAGAAATATGGCTTATATAACCATGCATAAAAATGAAAACGAATCAGTTAACACCCGAAATGATGATACTACTAAAATATTATTAACAATGTAATATTAGAAGGCCATACATGATATCATATTTATGTATATGATCCTTATATAATTTTATAACAGTAATTTAACTATTATACAGGATCTTAGCGTACCCTTGACCAAGGAAAAGTACAAGGTAATAGTTAATTTCACTATCCCTTTATTATCTGAGGTTGGTTTTACATAAGTATCTACTGGGATCTATTTATCATCCACATACATGTTTCTTATAAATTTATTTCAAATCATTTTTAAAATGTACTAGACTATGGGTTAAAATCATTTATACCATTTATTGACTTTTTATAAAATTATTTTAAAGGAATCATTCTCTTGTTTTCCGAATAAGGTATATTATGACCTTTTTGACAAATTATGGTTAGAATGTTTTTTAAATTATATGGTGGGTGCGGTTATTTTTAGCTGTTATAACACTGTTAAAGCATCCCTTACAAGATTATAAGAATATATTGAAAAAAAATTATATTATTATTACATGACTTTTAATTTATTTCCAAATAGATGGATACATTTCTCCCAAAATCTTATGATTTCATCTATGTCATCATCTTTTGATGGATTTTAAACGTTTTTGAAGTTTATTTCATATGATAAAAATCTTCCCTATTGTATTGAAGGTTTTTTGAAATGTTTTACTATGGATGTTTTATTTTTATACCATTCATGGTTTGTGGATAAATTATTGAAATATCATGTGCTAGTTTTAATATTAATGTTTAGGTTATGTCTAAACCATTACATATGAGAAATTCATTGGACATGGTAAGTGACGGGTGGAGCCCGCTATATCTCCTGAACGCATCAGTAGGTCTCATGAGACAATCTAGTGTATTGGCATAAGGCCTTGAACATATCTTATTTGTATTTTTGGCAGGAGGCCATGACTATGTGGTTATGATGTTAGGAATTATTCATGCCATCATTATGAAATTTCCTTTGGATATTCCATGTGATTATTCAACTTGTAGAATATCCATGTGAATAAGTAAATGGACATATTTGATTTATATTTAAAATATTATGCTGAAGGTTATGTTTAGAAGGATTCTGTTTTAGTGTTATACATTACCTTAAAAGTTTGTGCTTATTTATAAATGTTTCTTCTATATTGTTATCCATTCTAAGAATCTGAGCTCATCCATTTCTTTGTTTTATTTTTTCCAGGATGTGAAGTTGTATATTATGACCCACTTGCTGGGATAGACTAAGGGAAATGAATGTGGTTAATGGAAACATTTCTGTGGTTAGTTTTGATTTTATAATGTAATGTAAAACATATGTACGTATATAGTACTTACAAGACTATTAAACTAATAGGTCATTCTGGATTTTATCCCTTGTGATCATGCTAATGTTATATAATAATGCACCGACTTTGGGTAACTTGGGTCAAGGCATTACATTTTATTTATAATATATCATCATCATCATCATCATTATTTCGAAATAAATTTTTTCTGATCATTTAATACCAAAGGATTGATAAAATATAATCCTAAAATATGAATAATTAATTGAATAGGGTTAATATTATTCTCTTTTAAAAAATGAAAATTTTCGAAGAACTATATTTGTGTATTTCCAATATTGGAAATAGTAATATAAAATGATCACTATTATTTAATAATATAATGTAATTTTTAATTTATTAAAAAAAATATTGGAAATTAATTATATATTAATCGATGTGAAATAATATTATAAACACATAATGTCTGAAATATCAATTTTATATAATAATATTTTTCTATTCATATTATGGTTTCAATTAAAAGTGAAATCTAAAATAATTATAAATTCCTTTAGGTTACATAGAGTAAAATTTTTTAATTATATCCTTGATTTTATTAATGAATTTATTTTACATTTTAATATATAAAAATATGAGATCGATGAAAAAAATTGAGTAACCACTATAAATGTAACTTAAGGAAAAAATTATTAAATAATGTGGTAAATGAATAAATTTTGATAAAACATTATATGAATTTTTTTCAGTTTATTCATCAATGATAACAATTATTGTCCATGTTTCCACACTCCTTTAAAAATGACAACTTTACATCATAAAAAATCATTATTTATGGGGAATATCACTAAAAACTCAACAAAAAATGAAACCCCCCATGCCCCTCCAAAAATAATCAAATCATTTAGTTTTTTTAAATAAATTCCTATTTTCTTCGATTAAATACTTCTAATCTGATTTTTTTCTTTTTTATATATTAATGAATTGAAAATCAATAATTATGAATTAACCCTTTATGAGAAGTGAAAAAATCGACAATGTTAGAACCTAGTTCTTCTCCATCTTTTTAATTACCTTAATATATTAACATAATAAATATTTTAATATCTTCTCTAATGAGTTTATATTTCTATAATTATACATATGATAAATTTAAGCAATGTATTTTAAACATAAAAAATCATACTCATTAAATTTTATAGTATTTTATTTCTTGGGTTGATAAACACAAAAACATGACTAATTTTATAGCGACATTATATTTCTTAAAATGAATAAGTTTCAAGAAATTAATTCTGGGAAAATTGATTATATAGAGTAAATAATGTAAACTGTATAGTTCTACAAGGGTGAAACTATAAATTAATTATTATTAGAAACTCATTATTATCAGTAAATTAATACAAACTTGTTTGATATGAATATCATTCTAAAAATTATACACATTTACTCCAGAATGTGGATATGGTAATAACTTAAATATTAGAGCATAATTTTTATACTATTTTATTTAAAATATGAATGATTAATGTATGGCCCTAGACATAAACATTATATAATATTGAGTAAATTCATGAATTATCCTTTAATATATTTTATGGTTTTGAGTTTTAAAAAATTATGCCATAACTATTACATTAAATCTCAAATATTAAAAACTATTGACTTCAACTCCATCCAAACTTTTTCCACAACAATAAGAATCTAAAAAATAGAATTATTTTATTTTTAAAAATATTCTTTAATTCTTCCTTTCTCATACCGTTCCTTATATCCTGTGAATTTTTTTTTCAAGAACACTGGATGAGCATAAAATGCTCAGTAAGAAACATAAAATAAGGAAAAAACATCAGTCCCTGAATACATACAAACCAAGGAAATCATACTTTTTAACCATAAAAATTAATATATATAACATAACTCATGAAATCTTCAGATTTATGAATAAGTCATAGAAATATTAAATCATAATGGAAACATGAGGAATCCATAGCATACTTACATTGTATCTTTGATAGCCACATTCGGTGTTACCTTCATGGTTATGTTTGGAATACCCATAACAATATATTCCCTAAATATCATTGGAGAAACCATAACGTTTACCTTTGTCACATTACCCTATTCATAAGAGAGGTATTGGGGGTTATCAGGACTCAATTTATCGTCGAACCACCAATATACCAACATAATTCATAAGAACCATAAAATAATCCTAACAAATAAAACAATCATAAAGGAAAAATTACATTTCCACCTTGAAATCACATTTCATAATTACATGACACAGTCTCATAAATTATAAAAAATTATTCTATAATAAAATGGTAAACATATAATGTAAACATCAGTACAAAATTTTTCCATAAAATCAAGAAATTCTATTTATGAAATATATGTTAAACATAACATTCCAAGTTATTGAAATATCCAATTATATTATATAATATATTTAAAACATTTAAAAAGAATATTTTTCAATAAAAGTGTCCCATTACACATTAAAACATTTATATTAATGATCATTTTAAAGCATTAATTTACATATAAATAAATCCTTAAAACCCATTTTGAAAACATGTAATTTAAGAAGAAATATTTAAATAATAAATGTTTAATACATATTAAATGTCTTTTTAGTTAATGAGTCATGTAACACTTGAGAAACACATGAATGAAAATAATTGGAGAATAACATTAAAAAAAATATAAAATATCATGATAACAAGAAGATTCATTATATAATATGAAAAATGGAAATATAAACACCGTATAAAAGTGAATTGGTGAATAATGACAAATAATCCTCAGTGGAATGTAAATTGAGATGAAATCCATTACAAAGATAGTATATGTATATTAATGATAAATAAAGGAAATAATAATTAGTGAAAAATATTAATACACCCAACATTAGTATATATTAATTGTAAAAAAAATCAGAGGTCATTCATAAATACTATTGGATAACAAAACCAATGACATTGATATTTAACTCAATGAAATGAGATTGAGTGTGGATTTTACTTACAAAGTAATTATAAATGAAGTTATAATTAATCAATTAGGGGATTATGTGTAGCAATAGTATATCAATAATATTGGAAGTGGAAATCACACTATACTAAATGAATATTGATTCCACACATAAACATGGAGTAATATATTCAATGATGTATGCGTAAAACCCCATGATTGGAAATTGAGTTTAGATATTCCCTTACCTTGAATCTGACATGTATCGTTCATTATTTGAATTAATGAGTTATAACCATAGGTTAATTTAAACATCCTTGGGAACATTTTTCATGTTTATTATTCCTTTTATATAACTTATTTCCATGTCATAAAAATTACACAATTAAATAATTTCATATTGGCCATTTTGTCGATATTTGGCACTTGAGAAAAAAATGAGCTTATTTGATGTAAATTGTCCATGTGGTTAAAATTAAATCATATCAAGAATATTATTCATGATTCAAATATCATATATATATATATATAGTATATACTTATTTTTAATAGTTAATAAAATTTGAATAAAATAAATGAAATACACCATTCATGGAGACTGTAGGCCGCACATATACATGAACACTACATTCATTTTTTTATCATATTAATGGATTGAAAACAATATTATATAGGAATACTATAATTCTAGAATAATAAATATGTTATATATTTTACAAAAATACATTAATTTCGTTATACATTCTATGTATGGCATTAACGAGTCATATCACATTGTGGGGGCAGTAGTCCAGACTTCGACAAGTGAAAATTATAGTATTTACACATTATGGAAAAAATAAAGGTATGTTGTAAATAAAAACTACATAATAATATACTCAATATAATTATAATATATATCATATTTATTCATTATATTCATGTTTATAATCATGGTGTAATGAATATAATGAAAAATTAATCGCATCAAAACATAGAGACGGTAGGTCGTACGTATGTACGAGTGACGATATCATTAACTTAATTTTTAAATAGAACATTATTGGATGGTATATTAATTATAATGAATAATTATAATTTAATATTCATTATTTAAATCCATTATACTCATTATCATTCACATCAAAAAAATTTCTTGTTGAATGTAAAATTACACCACAGCGTGGAGACGGTAAGACGTACGCGTGAATACATGGTTATATTGTTATTTATAGGAGGGTTAAAATGAAGTATATGTTTGTACCATAATTATAATACTATATATTAATGTATAAAATACTGTATTTAATAATTTAGTATGGAAACTACATAATTCGAATATATAGAAAGAAAATAATTTTGAATGAGGTAATAAAACAAATACCTCTTTTTTGAGTATGTCCTTTTGATTTTCATAAAGAGATGGCTTAAGATAGATTTTTTCCCAATGTGTTTCCCCTAAGAGGATGGGATGGATGTTGTGAGACTATTTTAGGGGAATTTATATGATATAATGGTCATTAGAGGTGTGAGTAAGTGGGTAGAGGTGGTGGCCTTTTATATGTGGGGGGAGGGGCACTCTAGGAACATCCTGAAATATTTTTTTATTATAAAATAATTTTCAAATTTTAATAGTTATAGATTAATATATTTCAGGTATAAGATGGGGTTAGGTCTAAATACTCCCACACAATAGGTTTTATAAATTTTTTGGTCATAAAATTATCCTTAATTTTTAGCTTCAACCCTGAGTAAAAAAACATTAACACTTAACATGCCTTCTTGTATTATCATAATATATGGTTATTATAGTTACTATAAAATTCCAATGAAACCAAATGTGGTAAATTAATTACATTTTTAAAATTATATAAATCATTTTGACTAATATTAGATATTTTTTACTATTATATAATTTAATAAAATAGTATTTGTTTTAAAAACTAATTTCTGTCAATTTTGACACTATTTAGTATTTGATTTTTGTTAAACCCATAAAAACATGATTAATTATAAAAAAAGTATTAAATAAAATATAATATTTCATATTAATCTAGAATATATGTGTATCAAATAAAAATGTTCAAATTTAATTCATTTAAACGTTTAATATATAATTTATTTAAATCTTTTATTAATAATGTAATCACTACATCATAATTGTATGAAAAATAAATTCATTTCTATAATGTATAAAAATTAAAATTAAAATACCATGCTTTATGAAAAAATTTAATCTTTTCTAGGAATATTTATAGTCTAATATATTAGTTATTTATCTCTATATTAATCTTTTTTTATAAAAGATATATGGAAATGTTATATTTCCATTTTATTTAAATTAAATATTATAAAATGTCATTTCCACACCCAGGGGGCTCCCAAAATCCAAATGTTCGTCCTATTGTTGATCATGATTGGAATGATCCATTCAATAGTATTATAACACATTTAATCGTAGTTTTATATTATTATAATATAATTTTTTACCATTATTTACTTGATTTAACCTTTTACCATGGTAAATAAAAATCATTACTAAAGTTGCAGTTCATATTGATAAAAAAATAATGGGTACATATTTACATAATTTAGAGCATATTATTCCAAATATTGAATCCACTTTTCCAAATTCAAAACATATAATTCTCAGAAATTAATTTACAATCAATTCTTGTTGTGCAAATTAGAAAATGAAGTTTTATGAAGTAAAAACTATCAAAAGATTGACAAGTGTTAATTTCTAATTAAAATGTGAAATTACTTCCAATTAACATAATTTTATTAAATTTAAAAAACATAATATTATTAAACATTAAAACCAATTACAATTACTATCTAACTATATAAATAAATTAGATGAAAACTCAGTTTTGAATTAAAATATTGTATTTTTCAATATTCACTAAAAATGATTTTATAAATAAAAATACCTTAAGTAACTTTTGACACATGGCATATAAATAAGAAGTTAATTTTATCATATAGAACATATAAATGTTACAAGAAATTTTTTTAAAACATTTTTCGCCATCAAAAGGCGTTAAAACCACTTTTTAAAAATATTAGAGTAATTTTGGAAAAAAATGGATTCATTATCATTTTATGCCTCTAAAATTAATTGGATAAAAGTATACACATTAAAAAAATTATAATAATAATATTTTTTATTTTGTTTATTTCTTCCAATAAAACATCTAAATTTTACTACTATTTAAACTAGTAATATTATTGATTTATTATTTTTTTGAATAACTCAGTCTTGTGGGGAACGTAAGATTTAAGAGAAAATTGTTGTTACGTGTTGGGTATGCGATTATAAATAGTGTACCCATTTAATTAAAATTAATATTAAATTTAAAATAATTAATAGGTAATAAAATTTATTATTCTATAAATACAAGGGATGTTACATCATTCTCCTCATTTGGAAATTGCGCCCTTGCAATTTTAAAATTTTTCAAGGAAATTCCATTGAAATTCCGACAATGGAAAAAAAGTCAACAAAAATAACTATTTAAAAGAAATATTGATATGTAAAATGGTCACCCAAGAGAAAACAAACTATGATTATTTTTAGTAGTAAGTAGATATGGAAGGGATAATATCCATCTTATTTTGATAGAGATTGATAGGAAACATGATTAGGAGAAAATTAAAATCTATAAAACCTAAACATGTGATGGGTGAAATGGTATTAGATTTCCCTATATAAAAAGTGAATAGAAAATGTTTTTTTAATATCGTTTTAATATATTGGAAGAATTTATTATTGATAAAGAATCATAACATCAGGAAACATACTTACTTGTCATGTAGTGTTTCATCATTCAATTAAATTTATACCACAAAGTCTTCTTTTCTCCAAACATTGAGTATTCAATTTGACTTCGTCACACCTGAATCTCTATAATCAACATCTAGATAATAATATAATCCAAAAAATATGAACTATATATTTCTCTTATCTTTATACATTATCCAAACCCAAAATGGTTACTAAAATATCATATAATCCAAAAAAGGATAATCCATTATAAAAATAAACAATACTCTTAATCTCCAAAATTTAACAAAGGCCATTCAATAAATAATTTTCCATAAAATACCTCAAAATAATAAAAACAGAGATTGAAATCCAAAATTCATAAGGATTTGATCACCTAGACTTCCACGATAAATCTTAAAATCAATCTCAAAATTAACTAAACTACTCTTAATGTTTCATACATATAAATAATAACTATAATAACATATTCTCTGAAATTGTTTAATCGCTTCCATAAATGACTAGAATAACAATAAATACACTATGTAAACATATATTCTTCAAGAATATAATTAAACAATTACTCTATTAAAATCCCATAGTGTTCTATTTACCTTAATCATATATTGTTCCAAAAACAATGAACGTACTCCAAAATAACATTTATCAGTTAATCACACAATCAATTTTCTACACTAAGAATATCCATTTGATAATACATTTACCTCCTAGATAAAATAATTATTATTATATAAGATCATTTAACAAAAATTAAAAGGTCATAATAACTAGGGAACTCATGCAGAATAGTTGTAGGTGATGCTCCCTTGTCACACATATGTTGTGTGTTCAATTCTCATTGCCTTGATGGAAACAAAGGGTTGTCTCCCATCCTTTGGGTTTTCAGCCATCCTATGGGTTGTCCATTTTTAAAACAATATAATTATTATAAAACTCCAAACATGAGATAAAATCATTAAACATAAATATAACAAGTTTTATCAACAAATGTTTTTCTATACCACTTATTTTCATCCCAAAATGTACTAACCCATAACTCCCTTAAAAATACATGTTTCCATGAATACATTTTATTACATAGAAATATCATAACATAAGACTAAAAATGGGTTTCAAACACATTGAACATATAGTCAAACATAACATTATAAACCCATAATGATATCAAAAACTCTTAAGAGAACATTTTCATCTCTAAAGTTGTATAATCCATCCCCTAATACTTACTATAGGGCCCCAATTTTAAATGTTACATTATTTTGATTTAAGTCAAGAATTTACACTGAGGATATTTCCAGGTTTAGTTTCTTAGAGAATTAGGAAATATGTATTACCTTACATCTCAAATATTATAAATTATACACTTCAGCTTTATCAATTTTTCTTAAAAAACAATACACCTAAAAAAGAATTTTTTCTGGATAAAAATCATCATCAATTCGTCCTTTATCTTACCCATCCTTATAACCTGTGTAAAATTGTTCAAAAACATGGGTTGAACATACAATTCTAAGTATGGGATATAAAATTAGGAAAGAAATAATATGTTCATAAACCCATACATATCCCTAAAATCATAATTTTTATTCATAAAAAATAATTTTGTTAAAAAACATCATGAAATCATAAGAATTATGAATAAATCATATGAATCATAAATCACAATGGATACTTCTGGAATCTACATAATACTTACATTATAGCTTTCACAACCACATAGGGAGTAACCTTCATGTTTCTGTTTGGAATACATTTCATAGTATATTCCATAAATCTCTTAGGAGAAACTGTAACATTTACCTCTGTCACATTACCCAATCCTTTGGAGAGATATAAAGAAATCACCTTCCCATAGTTTATCATTGATTCTAACATATACATGAATAATTATCAAGAACCATAACATAATCATAACACACAAATCAATAATAAAGGAAAATTAACAATTCCAGTTTGCAATAAGATTTCATCTTTACACGCCGCCTTTTAATAAATGAAAACACATTATTTTAAAATGAAATGGTAAACAATTAAAGTTAACATAAATACATTATTGTGACATAAAATAAATATATTCCATTAATGGAGTATATTTTAATTAAATCATTACATGTTATTAAAATAATAAATCTAATTTTGAAACACATTTAAAACATTTATAATGATGATTTTAGAATAAAATTGTACCATACCACAATGAAAATTTTAAATGAATTAAAATTTTAAAACATTTATGTCCATATATATAAATCCTTAAAACCATTTTTAATACATGAACAATAATGATAATGTTTTAGAATAATAAATCATTAAAAAAATTTAAATGATGTAGTAGTTAAAGAGTCGTGTTGCACTTGGAATAAAAATGAATAAAAATAAATAAATAATATCATTAAAAAATAATATAATATCATGAAAATATTGAGAGTAATTATATTAAATTACATAGGAAAATATATACCCCATATAAAAGTGAATTGGTACACAAATACTAATAAGACTCAATGGAATGTAAATTGATATGAAATACCATAAAAAGATTGTATCTGTAGATTAAGGATAAATCAAATGTCAAAATTATGTGTGAAAAATATAAATGTAACCAATATAAGTAGAGATTCGGTGTAAATAAAAATATGTTATTCCCACATATTATTGTAAAAACAAAACCAATGACATGGGTATTTAACTTAATGAAATGATATTGGGTTAATATTTCCCATTGAAAGTTCGTATAAATGACGGAAAAATATATCAATGGGGTGATTACGTGTAGAAATAGTATGTAAAAGAAAAGGGAAGGTGAAATTAAATCATAAATAATTAAATAGTTATTACACACTTAATATTGGAATAATATAATCAATTTCGAATGTGTAAAACCCTGTGAGTGGAAATTGAGTTTAGAAATTCCCTTACCTCTAATCTGACTTGTCTCCTTCGTTATTTATATTCTTATATAATTAGCATTGGATAATTTATACATAATAGAGAACCATTTTCATGTTTATTGTTCCATTTATATCACATATTATTATTTTCTGAAAATTAGAAAATTATTTAAGTTCATATAGGTTGTTTTATTGATATACGTTACTTGAGTCGAAAATGAACAGGTTTGACCTAAATTTTCTATGTGATCATAATTCCATCATATATAGAATATTATTCATGTTTTAAATATCATATATATATACATTATATATGAATTTAGAATATTCCACTACATTTGGAGATAATAACTGGAATGCACCGTTCATGGAGGCAGTAGGTTGTATGTGCGCAGGAATGCTACTTTAATTTTTTGTCATATTAATGGAATGAAAACCAAATGATACATAGGAATATAATAATTATAGTATAATATCTTCTTTATATATGTCACATTAGGTCATTAACTCCAATATACATTCCATTAATGGCATAAACCAGTCATATCAATTGGTGGGGCGGTTTTCCACACTTTCGCAAATGAAATTATTATATTTACACATTATTGAAAGCATAAAGGTATGTAGAAAATTAAAATTAATGAAGAAAAGAGTCAATATAAATATCTAATAAATCATATTTTTTCACTCCAATAATGTATATAATCATGAATTAATAAATATCATGTAGGGTGAATCACATCATATCATGTGTACAGTGGCCCATACGTACGCACGAATGATGATATCATTTAGTTAATGGGTAACATGTATAGAATTAGAAGAAATATTAATTTTTTAAAACAATTTCCATGAGATATTAATTATATGAATACATTATAGTCATTATTATTCTGATCCAAATTAATTATTATTGAATGAATAATTAATCCATCGAGTAGAGATGGTAAACTGTATGCACGCACACATAGTGACATTATTATTTGAAGGGGGGTTAAAAGGATTTACTAAGATTTTTCCTAAATATAATAAAATATAATCATGTAGATGATACTATATTTATTAATTTAGTTTCAAAACTACAGAAGATGATGATGTAGAAGAAGAAATTAATTTTTAATGTGGTTATTAGACAAATATATCTTCTCCAAGTATCTCCTTCTGATTTTCACAAAAGGCGTCCATATGATGGATTTATGCCCAATGTGTGGCCTCTAATAGGTATTTATGGATTTTTAAGCTTATTTTAGTGGATTTTTAATTATACAATAGGTTTTATATATTTGGGTATGTTGGTAGAGGAGGTGGCCTTTTATAAGATAGTGGAGGGGCACTTTTGGAAAGTCCTGAAATATTAATTTATTATAAAATAATTGTTGAATTATACTAGATCAAACGAGAAAAATATTTCGGTTAAGATTATAATGGTTCTAAATCCTCTCAACCAATAGGTTTCATACTATATTAGGTCACAAAATTAACCTTACATTTTATATTTAACCCTTATATTAAAACATTAACTATTACCGTGTCTTCTTATATTTTGATGATATATGGTTATTATCATTACAATAAAATGAATATAGACCCACAAGTGGATAATTTATATCATTACTGTTGTTATATACATAATTTTAATGAGTCATGTATTTTTAGGAGTATTATTTCATTTAATAAATTATTATTTTTTTAAAATATCTTTTATGTTAATTTTGAAAATATTTAGTAATTGATTTTTGTAAAGGTCATAACAACATGACTAGAATAAAAAATAATCAAATCAATTATAATATGTCATAATCACCCATAAAATTATTTTATAGAATAAAAAACTCAACTGACATTTATTTTAATATTTATTATATAATATATTTGAAGTTTTATTAATTAGGTGATCACTAAATCATAATTCTGTCACAAATAAATAAATTTATTTAATGTATAAATATTAAAAATAAAATACCATGATTTAGGAAATATTAATATATTTACAAATAATATTTTTATTTAATGAGATCATATATATAATCCATTATTAAAATTGTTTTATTAAAAGATATGTGTTTATGTTATATTCCCTTTTCATTAAATTAATTATTATAAAATTTCCTTTTAACAGAAAGTGTCTCCCAAATTCCAAAAGATCATCCTAATGATTATCATGGTCATATAGATATCCTCAAACATGATTAGAATATGTTTTAAGGAATTTTTATATTTTTATAATATAATTTTTTACCCATATTTACCTCATTCACCTGTTCACCTTAGTAAATAAAAATAATTACATATTTTACATTTCAAAATTTCAAGAAAAAAGGGAAACTATTTACATAATGTACACCTTTTATTCAAAATATGGAATCAAATTTTCAATATTCAAAACAAATAATTTGATGAAATTAATTTAAAATTTAATTACTATAGTGAAATCATGAATAAGGATTTTTAAGAAGTAAAAACTATCAAAACATTGACATGTGTTTATGTACAATTAAAATGTGGAATTACTTCTAATTTAAAACATTTGATTAAATGATAAAAACATTATCCAAATAGTTTTTCAAACAAGTTAAAAGGATTATTTAACTATATAAAAAATGTACATGATAAGGTAGTTTTGAATTAAAATCTAGTAATTTCTCTATTCATTAAAAAATAATATTTATCATTAAAATAACATAAGTAAATTTTGATTTCCTTCATATAAATTATAAGTTTATATTATCATATCTAACAAATAAAAGTGAAATTTTTTAAAAGGTTTCACCATCAAATGTTTGTAGAATGGCCATTTAAAAATATTAGAGTATTTTATACTTAATATTGGATTCATTCTCAGTTTTAGCCTCTAAAATTAATTTTATAAATGTATAAAAATATATTAAAATTTTAAAATCTTAATATAGCTTGTTTTGTTCATTTGTGCAATATATAATGGCAAGTTTCTAAATACCATATAAAAGAATAATATTTCTGTGGTTTTATTATTCGGTATAACTCGGTGTTGTGGGCATCATAAGATTTCAGAAAAACCTATTGTTCTGTGTTGAATAAGCTATCATAAATAGTGTATCCTTTAAAATAAAATTAATATTAAATTCATAAATTTTAATAGATATGAAAATTTGTTATTATATAAATACATGGGATGTTATAATGAATGTTTTATCTTGAAGGAGGATCAATATCATTATTATGAATCATGAGAAAACCAATCAAAATAAATTATATGATTGGATGCATATAAATAATTACTAACCAAAATATCTATAACTAATTATTATAAATAAAATTATAAAAAATAATGGATATGATTAAATTTATTCAATAACTGATTAATATGGATTTTTTTAATATATTAGTTTAATGAACATTTGTGAATGTTTGACGAAAAGGAAAGGGTATCATTACCAATGACCTTTTGTAATCTGTATTTTTTATAATTGAATGTATATATATATATAAATTAAATATGATTCTCTCTAAAACTGATTTATTTTCTTCTCCACTCAATTTGAATAGGGTTTATATATATTCATACCAGTTTACATCATATTGGTTCACATCTCAATTGAAACATTACATGCATATGCAGATGAATTAATATATTGTTTTTAGAATGATTTCAGATTTCCCCATTTCCATTCTCCCTATATTTTTAATATGGTGTGATTTTAAAGGAAAGGCTATGTTTGATTTCATAGAAGACACACAATATCGATAATAAACAACCCAAAAATTATATCTATATAGAAATGATAATTATATTCTATTTATTTAATTGGATGGTTTGAATTGGGATGAATCTTTATAAATAATATATAATTTTCTTAAATCAAATAAAATTTATTGATAAATCAATTTGAAATAATCATCATATTTCTATTAAAGTTATTTTATTATTCATAAATATCTTATCTTCATAAATAGTATTTATTATTATATTAAATAAATGTTATATTATTTTTTTGTAAATTTTATAATTTTTAATTAATAAAATAATATAATTTTGGAAATCAAACAAATGAACATAGAAATGTCTTAAATATAATTTATTTCTAAATATTTAAAATTATCAATGAAAATTGATGAATACATATTGGAAAATGTGTTATCATTTAAATCAAAAATAAAATAAATTTTTATTGGGATTTATTCAATAAAGATTATTAGTTTCTTTTGATCTAAGGTAATCAAATTAATGGCTTACTCAAGAGTTTTTCACAATAAAATTTATACCTGTGAAATCATATTTTGGAAGAACTACTTTTTATCGTGTTTTGTTAAATTAATTTCAAACAATATTCTTTCACTTATAATTTTTTACATTTTAAAATTTTATTCCATATTTTGAATTATTATGTTGGGATTTTTTAAATTTATCCCTTTTTTGTTTTCTAATATAAATAATGATATTAGTAATTTCTTTTTCCAATGTATCACTAAATCATTTAATTTATAGTTCAAATTAAATTGATAAACTGTATAAAATGAAAAGTATACTTTCATTACTTTCATTGGATTATTCCAATTCATGATTAATCATCCAATATTTGTTTATATGACCACATTTTCAATTTTATTGTCATTGTAATATTTATACTATTTTACGTAATGAAATGCCAATAATGTCACATTAAAGATTTTATTTAAAACATTAATCATAGGGATAGAAAAATGATATTGTCGTATTTAAATAATAATTTGAAATATGAATTATTTATCAAAATCATGGTAATTTCTTTATATTTATTAGTGAATAAATAATTTCTTTTAATTCTTACACATCGTTGTTTCGATATTTATTCAATTAATAGAAAAGTAAAATAAATGATCTTTAAAATACTATATATCATATAATTTAAATGGATAATGTGACACATGATATTTATTTATGAAAATTATTTAGAAAAATGGGTTTTGTGAATTGTATTTGTATTACTACTTCTATATTTAATTAATTCATGATAAATTAAATAAATAGTTCTTAAATTGATATTAAATATGTTTATTAATGAATAATATTTTAATAAATGATTTAAAACTGTAAAAAATTATATTCATCCAAATTAATGGTATAGGATTAATTACGTCATCTATTTTCCATTAATGGGTTGCTTGTCATTTAATTGTTAAATTTTTAATGCATAAATGTTAGATGAATTTTAAATTATAACAATTATCTATAGGGTTAATTAAGGGTTAAAATAAACTGATAAGTCTTAAAATTTGATCCAATGTTTTCCATTTTTTATTTTAGTAGAGGATATTAAATCATAGCCATATTATAAAAGAATAATATCAAATTTTATATATTTTTTATATCATAATTATTTTATATTATTTTAAAACTTTATTAAATCCCTATACAACCCCTCCCCTCTATTATAAAATGGATCATGATCTTCTCATTCATTAACAATTTAAAATATAATTTGTCCAAGAATGAATAAAAAAACATCCCAAGAATCCTCCAATAATTTTATATTACTTAGTATGTGCAGAATACTAACTTGTATGGTCTTATGATGAAAATCAATTGAGGTTATCCAAGGAAAATGAATTGTTCTTAACTAAGTGTTTCTATTTTATTTTGGCATCCACCTAATTAAAACCATTCTCAACCATTTTATATGATTTAATAATTTTTATATATATAATCTAATGTTATTTTTATATATTAATAAGAAATATATATATATATCATCAATCAAATGGGAATATAATTCTTCATTTTTGTATGCAGTGAGATACAACCTTGCAGACTAATGGATTTCGGCATCCATAACCACATCAAAAATCTTTTTATAATTATAATTAACATAAATATATATTAAATATGTGTAATTTTTTAAAATAAATTATATAATTTAGGTTCTTACCATTCCATTCATTGAAAAATTTCAACGACGTTCAGGCATTCACATAGACTACCACCACCATGAAGAAACGTGAATCATTTTTCATCACCACATCAAATTGATGAAATATATAATTATATAAAAATATTTAATATGATATTTATGATATTAATATCAGTTTATATAGATAAAATATTACAGTTCTTCTCTAAATAATATTCTTTAGAAAACCAATCCTTACTCATGCTTATTTACAACCTAGCGTCAAAATGATTGTAAAATAGTTCATTTTTTGTAACCATATATAATTATATAATTTTGAATTACAATTAATGTATAAAAATGTTAATTATTTATTGATTATTATTCTAAATTTGATGGAATGATGACATCTTTGGAAATAGTCAACCAACCAAAGTTATTTTGGACTTATGAACTATTTATCATCAAAACACAAAACATAGTATTTTTAATCATGTAATTAAGTATTCAATTAAAATAAATAAATAGATTACGAATGAATATTAATTCATGAAAACATTATTTATAAATCAAATAATTAATATGAGTTTATTATACAGGTTATAAAGGATGTATTTAGCATATCAGAACTCTAGGTGAGGGATATCATCTCAATTTCATTTCATTGAGTAAAATTTAAATCTCATAAATCTAATTTACCCTATATCATATATATAATTACATATATACAAGTTATATCATGAATCCTAAAAACAACATGATATTTAAATATTTTTATTTTAATTATTTTATAAATTTGGATTTGAAAGGAATGATACCATATGATAATTGATTTCATAACTGAGTTTTCATTGCTAAATTATAATTCTTCATTGGTGAAATTTTTAATCAATGTTCATATGTGAATTTAAATAAAAAAATTTCATTATTTATTTAGTTTTTTCCTTGGATTTATATTTGTTACAAAAAATCTCTCAATTGAGTAATTCACAAATTATTGATTTGATCTTTTTAGGGATATCCATATGAAATTTTCAATCATTAGGGAAAAATATTTTGATATTGATATATATTCTTTCATCAGGTGAATATAATTACTTTTAAACGAGATAATTTTTTGGATATTTAATTTTCCATTTGATGTTATTGTTTCATGTGTATTATGGTTTAAGTGTTATGAATGTGGATATGGGTATATGTTACAATATCTATTCTTCACAGTAATGTTTACGTACAAGAATCCATTGAAAGAAAAACTTGTGATATTATTTTCATAAACCACATATAATTTATTTACATCTATTAATTAATGATCAAAACATATTTAATTTCATTTTCTTCCATTTTTTATTAGATAATCATAAATGATTTCATTATTTATTGTTAACAATCTCATATTGTCATTTAAACTGAAATTCTACCTCTTACATATCCTAATTTCTAAATTTTATTTTAAAACTATTTTTTTCTAGATATATATATTTTCATAATGATATTTAACATGGTCATAAAATACAATTTAGAATTTTTCAAATTCCAAATTTCTTATTTTTTTCAAAATGGTTCTTTTCTACAGATCATTAAAGTTTTTTTTTCAAAAAATGATTAATTATAACATATAAACACTAAAAATTTTATTCTAATATTGAACATATTTTTCTTTGAATAATTATTTTCATGATTCTTTTTTTATTTTGTGATGACTGTTATTTTATAATATTTTATGATTTCTTTGTTTTTAAAATGGTTTTTATTTTTAGAAACAACATTTTGTTCCGGTATTTTGTAAGTGTTATATGAAAATGATTTTTCATGATACTTAAATGACTTATATATTATTTCTACTGGGTTTCAATTATTTTTTTCTTGATTTACATCACATGGATCTTTATTATTTATTTCAATGACTCTTTACATTGTTAAATTTTAATTCCATATTTCTGATTTATGAACATGGTTTTTGGGGTCATGAATTTCCATTATGTCTTCTCATGAAAAGTGATAATTTAATCATACCCTTATGATCATCTAATAATCAATTATGATATTTAATAGTTATACAAATATTTGTATATTGAGAGAATATTTTGATCATTATGAACCAGTAGTTTATGAATCTGAGTATAATGAGTTTTTTTTAGTTCCCTAATACAAGAATATGAAAATTTTACATATGTATTCATCTCATCAAATATATAATTTTTTTTGATATATTTAATGTGGAAAATATTGGTTAATAATTTTCGGAATCAATGATAGAGGTGTTGTGTGCATGTTTTTAGCACCAGATCCGGGTGAACCAGTTTGGGGACATTATTGTTTATTTAAATAATAGTTTATATAACATTGGATATTATGATCATTAAATGTATGATTATATTAAAAAAACTGGATACCATTATTGGTTTTTATTTTGGAGGTTCATTCTTTTTTGAATTTATTATAAAACTATTTGTAGCTTTTATAGGATGGAATTTAAAGGTTACTATAGTTTCTCATACATAGAGTGAGTGAAATAAAGTTGTAGATTATTTATCCTCACAAGATGATCAAGATCATGAAGTCACATACTCCCCCAACATTCATTTTTTAACATGAGGGTGTTTCCTTCATAAGAGGGGTTTCCCTCGGTCTACACTACATTAGGCCAACTTAGGCACTATTTGGATTTCATTCTTGTCCCGTATTTTTCATTCAATAAAAATTGAATCGATGATGATGGGGAACATATATCCCATAAGTTTAAAATTAGGCAATATTTTGGGAGTGAAGTTTTTATTATCTTTTGGAAGCATATATTATCATAATGTTTCTTAACGGTTACTGTGGATATTTTCTGGGAAATTATTGAAATATCTTGGAGATTAGATGTCTTTATAATTGAATAATGTTGTCTGGAGATAAATGTTAAATTTACCTTGGAAAAATGCGTAATAAAAAAATTTATATTTTTTTGTTTATATCTTGGTAATGAATATTATGAATAATTTTACGGAGTGTAATATATATATATATATATAATTATTTCATTCAACGATTGGATATTACTATTAAATTTCCAATATTAATGTATTATCTATACATATTAAGATTTATTCATTTTTGGAATTATAATTCATTATTATATGACTTTTGGTTTTGGATAATTCTTATATATTGGAGAAATAGATTTTTTCCTCAAAATATGTATATGATATAGTGAATGTCGATTTTTTTACATCAAGAAACAATATTTTATCTTGAATATATATCGTTGTTAGAAAATTATGGGATTGTTGTGGATATCTATTAGAGGATAAAATTAGAATTTGTAAGTACATATATTTCCTCATTTTATTATTCTATAAGTAAAATTAATTACTCAACTATAGTAAAATAATCTTGAATGAAATATTTTAGTCAATTATTTTTATCATAAATATATTAATGGTATTTAAGACATCACAGATATGTTGTTATTGTGATGAACAATGTTTTGATGAACATGTTCATTATAAATCCCTTATAATCTTTGGGTATTTTCCCTCCATGTCTATAATTCCACATCCAAATTATTTATTCAAATTATGAAACAATGTTATATTTTATTCCATAGGTATTTTTATCCTCACATTTCAACAGTAATGTGGAATTTTTACAAAAACATTATACGATGTGGGATATAAAAAAATTAATATTCAAAATAATTTATTTTAAATATTGAGTTGAAATTGTAAGGGTTAAATTTATTAAATGGTGGGAGAATGTAATATCTAACTATTTAAAAATAGAATATGTGATAGATTACATGATATGCTACACTGATCACAAATGAATCAGGACATATTATAATTTAAAAAATACTTTTATAAGATATACATTAAATTGGATAGTATGCACAGAAACAACTACATTATAAAAATATATATATACACACACACACAAATTCAATTCATTTATATCCATAGATTATTAATAAATAGTTACTTGATTATACGTTATTTCATTTCATTCATTCTGTATTCATTTTTCAATAGTGGTACACATTTCTTTTTATGAGGAAATATTTTTGATAATTTATATTAATTAAAGAAATCATTTTTTAATGATAACTTTATGGAAATCCTAATATCAATTTTGTATATGATCAAAATTTGATAATTTTTAGAAATGTTTAATTTTCAATTAATAATGAATAACACTAATTAATTAAAATATTTCCAATTTAATTTATTTAAAAATTTAAATTATATTATTAATTTTTAAATTTCATGAGATCTATTTGAAATAAAATGTTTTATATAAGTTTTTTTTATGAATTTGAATCTTGAATGTCATATGAAAACATTTCACACATGAAAAATTATTTCTCGGAACGAATTATTTATGGTCTGATTTTGTTTGTTAATTTTCAATTTAATATTCAATAAATAATGATGTATTTGAATAATGTATTCCACATTATAATTAGTGGGTAAAAATTTATTAAATAGGTTCATTTTATTTTTTTCATTATAAATAGTAGCATTAGATATTTTTTTACTCCACAAAGCGTAAATCCATTAATTAATGGTTAAAATGATATGATAATGACTACAAAATGAATATAAAATTTTCATTAATTATATTCCACGATCCCATTTTATCCATACTCAATCAAAATTATGTTCGATGAATTTTTTTTGTTTTTTGTGATTATATCCATTATAATATTTTCTCAAAATAAATGTAAAAAAATTTAAAAATATAATTTAAATTTACATTAATTTTTTGCACATGTAATTTTATAGTCGATATGTTTTATTATAAATAGTCATTTGAGATTTAAATTTTTTGACATCAACATGGATACTTAATTAAAATACATTGTAAATAAATAATTACCATAATCATTTACACAATTCTGATGGAAGAATTATTTAATTAATTTTATTAAAAATAAAGTTATATTTATTATAAAAAAGTAGTATAATTTGAAATAAATAGTGCTACGCCTTATTCTTGTAGGTAAAATTAAATATTATTTTTTTTTGGATTCATTGGATACTAATTCCATTTTTTATTTAAAAATTTAAATTCTAAATGAATGATTTTTTTAAAATTGACATCAATCATAATTTATAATGAATAATATATATGTAAAATATTTTAGATTCATAAAAATAAAATATTATGAATATTTAAGGCTATATGGTTAAATAAATCATCCATGATCTATTTGGAGAATTTTTTTAATTTTATATTAAAATTATTTTTTTGGAAATTAATAAAATATTAATATTTGTTAAATTTTCAAAAGGGCTAACAAAGGGTAAAAATGGAAAAAATAAAAATGTGATCCAAACATGTAAAAATTTTATTGAATGAGACTTTATTTACTTATGATAATATTATTTTAGAATATTACAAATTTGGTTCCTTTTGGGAATCAAAATAATTTTATATAAGTCTAATATTTTTACAAATACCAAGAGTACCCCATCCCTCTCAAATAACAGGGAACCAATTATTGTAATGACTCCACTCATTAGAAGCATTTGGGTTCTAAAAGTACCTATAATAATATATTACTATAATCTCTTAAAACATTAAATAGGGTATATTTTGGGTATAATTCCAATAGTATATTTTTTAAAGTGTATATAAAAATATTTTGTCTGAAGAGGATGTATAGTTATTAATATAGTATGATTAATTTATTTATTCAACTTATTATAATCTACTCCAAAAAGTAGGAAATAACGACATCAACATCAAACCTATACAAGTATGTTATTATGGTATCTTAATAAATAATATCAATCTCCATATTACAATAAAGGTGATTGTATATCACGGTTCATGTGTACAATATAAAACCACCGCATAGACCAATATAATTAATTTCCCATCACCACCTCTCATTTATTCCTACATTTATATATCAAATGCATATATATATATATGATATAAATTACATATTTATTGTCATGGAAAAAATATATCATTTACATCGATAACATTCAACTCACTAAAAAATGATAACTTCGTCTGTGTGTATATGTGGACTACCACATTCACAAAATGATATTCTTTGTTTTTCATCACCACATAATATAGATTGTATATATAATTATTTTTACGGAAAAAGTATTATATTTTTTATATTATGATCATTATGGAATGGTAAATTATTTCATACATTCTTTCGATGAAAATTGTTAAAAAATGGAAATGTTACTCAGGTATATGTATGACATACCATTTGGACATAATAATCAAATAACATCAAATCATCAGACATGGGAATCAGTAATCATGTAATTAAATATCAAATTGAAATTAATTAATTGATTATGGATAATATATTTATCATATAATATAATATTAAGAAATAATATAATTTATATGAGTTTATTATATATATTTTAATTAAAGAATATATAAATTATGGACCTCAGGTCAAGTATTTCATCTCAATATTCATCCATTAATAATGCTTTTATTATTAATAACCTGATTTATTATTTATATAATATATAGTTCCAATTTTACATGTTATATCAGGAATAATAAAAGCATCATGACATTGTATGATTCAATTTTAATTACATTATCAAAATGTTTTCACACAGAATTTAACTAGTGTTCAAGGGTTTCTCAACACATATTTCTTCTATTGTGTTTTAATATGATGATTATGTAAGAACATATCTCTCAATTAAATTATTATATATTTAATTTTACTAATTTATATATATTCCCATTATGTATCCATTTATTAACAATCATTTCATTGAATTGATCTTTGTAAGGGTAACTTGTCCCTCATTCTCTTTTTTCTTATGTATGCCTATAAAATACAACTATCATCCATTATAAAGTTTATATATATCTCGTTTGACATGTTGCATCACAAATCATCTCATCTCATGATATTTAATGTTTAACATGATGTTATTATTCCTCAACAATTGGTATATAATATTTTCTAATGTGGATAAGGCTTTATGTTACAATCCCATTTATTTTCATGAATTTTTATATACAATGCCCATTTACAAGAAATCATATTATAATTTTTTCATGACCAACATATCCTTTGTTATCCTATGTTCATGAAGGTGATTTATATGTCTAATTTCAATTTTATCCCGTATTTATTTATGAATAATTAATATAGTCATTGGTAACTGATATCGATCATGCAAACTCCTTTTTATCTTGAATCATTCTCTTACAAAAAACATTTATCAAAAATGTTTTTAGATAATTTATTTTATAATATTTTTATTTTACAATTATAATTTATATTATTTTATTCTAATTTTAGATTGAATTAAAAAGGGTATTTCTTTAAATTATCCAAATTGGTCATTTTAAACACCCTATAAAATATGTTTCAATAGAATGATTATTCTTATCATTTTCTACATGAACAAATTTTTACACCATAATAAAAATTATTTTAAATGAATACACATTTAAAATATTCTATGTTTATTTTATTTAAAATATATTTAACAATAAATTATTTGTTTTTTTATTTAATTATAAATTTTTATGGTAAGTGGGTATGTTCACCCAGAATTTTATTTAATGGTCTATTAAATATAGTTCTATTAAAAAATCCTAAAACCATGATGTCACTTATTATCAATTGGAGACATTTATTCACGACCCCCTTTCTACAAGTTGTTCCCCTCATATGCCGAAAATGGGAGATTATAGATAATGAGACCTCAGGGAAGGAAAAATATCCACAATAAAGAATAAGTGAAAACTACATGCACTAAAAGAATAGTATGGATGACAATGAACATGAATCCAAAATGGCTCCCGCTAAACCCCAAGCTAGTACTAACCATCAAGATCTTAATTATACTCCCACTAAATAGAAAAATAATTTATATATACATAGGATTATTATAACAGTATATTCAATAGGATCCACTAGAAAGCATCTTCTGTAAGTGGTAAAATAGTTATGCTATATCACATTAAACAATAGGTGAAACTAAATTCTCACCAAAATTGGTAGTCAATGTTCCCAGCTTCACCGTGGATCCTCTAATGATGGACAATGTACAATAGCATATAATATTAACGAAAATAAATCTCACACAGACATTCCTTCCCCTTTGGTTTTCAAATAATGCTTAATGTCTCATTTCATAGGCATCTCACTAGAAATTTCTTTCATGAAGACACACGGGCGAAACACCATACTGTGATCCTCATGCAACATACCGCCACATCCATACAACTAAACATTACAAGGTAGCTTCCATAAGCCATTAAAACCCATATAACGTGTGTCAAAGATCAGATATTATACCTAAATCCATCCAATCACATACTGAGACAAATGAACCTCATGAAATCACTCCATATATATATTATACATATAATAGTCCTTATAAACTAATATCCATAATAAAAATGTGTGATATAACTACAAGACATTACAACCCTCTACACACGTATATGGGGAAAAATTAGCACCAAGCATACCATCATAAATAAATAAATTGATAAGAGAGTGGGGATATAGGGGGTAATCATCAATCCATCCTCCCATTAGGATGCGGGGGAAAGATACCATGGGGATACCAATTATCGGGTTGTATGTGATAGATTAGCATATAAAAACAGATAATGTACGTAATATAGTATATATCAAAACCACGAAATGGGAATACCATAGTCTCAAACTCAACCACTGATAATATCTCTCATACTCGTGACTACCAATACTAACAATATATATCATGTCACAACCCGTCCTCAGGGCCCGTGCTGTGACTACCCCAAGCCCGCCTTCCATTGGACAGGGGAGGGAGACTATCCCCAAAGGCGTAAATACTAATAAAAAAGGAAGGCATTGACATTATAAAACATAGACACACACAAACATAGTACAAGCGGAAGAAAACACTAAATAAAGCTGTATAAAAAGTGTGCTGATAGTACAAAGGGGGCTAGAAATACAAGCCCAACAGTAATGTAAAAGGAAAAGACAAAATAATAGGAAGGTGTCAAACTGCTCCTGGATCGTCCTCCGGAGTTCCTACCTGAAGGGTTGGTAAAGATGGACACCTCAGCTCTCCACATCCGTTTGTCACCTCCGGGTACCGTCTCATCGTGATGTCCACTGTTGAGTACCATCCATCTCTTCAAGCCTCAACCACGATCAGTTCTTTCCATCGTCTGCGTCCAACACAATGAGGTGCAGGCATAGCCCGTGCAGGGGTGAGTATAACAATAATCAGTAGGGAAACCTAGACCCTCAAGGTCTCACTAAATCCAACAAGGATAAACCACAAAGAAAGATCTCAACAGATAACCTTTACTTAGGTATATTCCCATACATAAACCTAAGTTATCAGGTAACCCATCTCAACCATGAGGCAAACACAAAGGTCAATGACTCAGCTCAAACCAGGATTTTTATTCATGATATCGAAACCACGGCTACTGGAGAACTCCTCCTCTGTCGAGTACAGTGATCCAGTCGTGACTCAAAGGTGATACTCTCTAACCATAGACTGCTGAGGTACTCCTCATGTTGAGTATCGCAGGTCGGCCACCTCACAAAGTACTGCTCCACCGCCATGGGTATGCCACCTCAAACATTAGTGCTCCCCCTCATAGCCTACAGATGTACGTCTCCTGTCGAGTACCGCGGGTTTTCCACCTCACAATATAGTGTTCCTATGACATGGGTCTGCCACCTCAAAATAGTAGTGCTCCCCACTGGGCTATTCAAGTCACTCCGAAACAAATCATACAAGCAGTCATCAGGTTTTAGATATCTACTAGGTCTCCGCACTCTGAATGCTCATCTCCGGGAGGATGCGCTGCAGGAGATACTAGTCAAAACTCCATGTATCTCAAAGTCCCACGAAGAAATGTCACAAATGACTGTCTCGTCATAGGGGTCTCAACGCAATAGATGGCGCGTCAATCAGACGCCCTGTCTTTGAGTTATTAGCCTTTTAGTCCTGGGGCCCGGTTGGATTCATGTATGAACCAACCTAACCTTATCTCAACAGTACCCAGAACGTCCATGGGTTATACTCAAAATGATCCGTTTCTCATAGAGATTACCAACGCCACTGCCGTTCGTCAAATAGACGTCTGATCTAAGAGTTATTGGCTTTTCCATTATAGGGGCCCGATAGGTTTATAAGATAAACCAACCCGACCATACTCCAACTAAATCCAACACTCAAGTGGAGTATGAAAAAATAACCATCTCATCAGGAGGAATCCAACGTAGTCGATGACACGTCAATTACATGTCAGGTCCTCAAGTTATAAGTGTTTCTGCTCTGATGGCCCAGTTGATTTCGAGTTCGAACCAACCGAGTCATTGAAAAACATAGCCAAAACATTGAGTGTAATATTCCAAAACAACCATCACGATCCAAGGAATCCTACACAACTGACGGTGCATCGCTCGGAGATCAGTAGCTCATGATAACTCCATTTAACAGAAAATGGTCCGAAAATGGGGGGTCTGGGCCCGGCTAGTGCTGCTCGGCCAGACCAGCCGAGTGTTTATGCAGAATGGGGGGTGGGGGCACTGATTGGCACTGGCGGTGCCCGCCGGTGCCGCCCCCAGTCATCCTGGATCCCGCACGGCTGCAGGATCCACCTCATCACCGCCAAAACTGTTGCCACTACGGATCTCCTCCGGCGGCGTGCTGGGGCGATGGCCGCCACCTCTAGTCGATGGCGCCGCTCCACCGGTGACCCAACCCTCCATGAGGTTACATGGGCCACCGGAGTTGCTCTGGTGGTCTGATTTAGCTTCCGTCTGCACCGACGGTCTTCTCTGGTCCTAAACATTACTACGAAGGCACCTAATCACCGTTGCGCTTCCGTTCACCCGTCACCACACAATATGTGCACCAATAATAAGTTGACGGTGGGTCTAGACTTGTTCATTAGTCCGTACCCTCCACGTTAGTAGTTCTAATAAACACCCAATAGAATAATCTTCCATGTTAGAGGGTATAAATCACGTAAACGTAAATATAAAAAATCCCCCAACCATGATTACGGTTCATTCTTCCTAAAATCAGAAAGCATTTCCACTCCTTCAACGCCATGAATGAATCGTCATCAATGGTGAGTTCCCCACAGTTGTAATTCCTCCCTTGATGTAGAGGAAGTAGAAGATTGTATGAATGTGTAACTTTCTTTGTCGAGTCGTTCTTTGCTGATGGGGCGTCAGTCTTCGCGGGAGGATGATGTTCTTCAACAAAGGAGGAAGTTCCTTATATTTTTTCACAAGATCTCTCCAATCTCACCCAACACAACATGTGCTAAACTAAAGTAATAGGCTAATGCTATTATTTTACTAACAAAAGCAATTTCAAATTCAAAATTCAAAACACTTAATTAATTAATTTAAGAGGATCAATTTATTAATTAAGGTATGTTGGAATGAGTTAAATATGGAGAGAGGGAAGTGGAATGGTCACATTAAATATGGTGGTTTCCAATTAATTGAAGCGATTTTAAGGAGTTTAGGGGGAGGTTAAAGTTTGGGGCTCGGGTGGGCCCCACCTCACAAATATCCACACTTGGGTAGTTAGGTGGTTGTGGGTACCACCATTAACTCCCCTTTGTAGGATATAACCACCTCAGATATAAATAAAATTATTCTCCACCAATTTTATTTATTTTATGCTAAATCCCCAATTAATAATTTACTACCCGCATAAAACTCAACTGCAGTAAAGGTCCCCTTAAGCAATTACCAGCGTTGTGAGTTCATCAGATCCCTCAGATTTCAATTCCGAGCACTGGTTCAAAAGATATAAAAACTTGCTCGTTCGTTCACTGAATTTACCGAAGCTAAACTTTAGAAATTGATTCTGGGCTCACCGGGCCTCGGAATCTAGTGCCGTTAGAAGCTACAGACTCGTAAAATTCCAAAAAAATTAAGAAAAAAATTTCCTTCAAATTTACAGATCTTTACATTACTCCCACATCGGGTCTTCACGTCCCCGTAAATCCATAACATAAACTGGAGAAACTAATGGAGGTACCGAGCACACATCTGAGCATCCCGCTCTAATGTGCTCTCCTAGAGGTTTCCCGTTCTTCCAGCAAAAGCGCACAAGAGGAATCGACCGTCCCCATAGGACCCGCTCCTGTTGATCCTCATCCTCTATTGGAACACCATGAAAGTCGCCCCATCATTGATGTCGAGCTCTCAGTGGTCGACGATGATGGATAGATCATGCACACATCCCATCAGCTTAATTACGTGGATGATGTCGTGCACCCATTGCAACTGAGTTGGAAAGTCCAGCTACTATCTCGCCACTTCTAATAGCTAAATTCCGAATCTCTAACTAAGAGCATATACTACAATGTTCCCCTCCCTATGAATATAAATTATCTCAAAGACATAGTCCTGGAGGAATTATATCCATCGCTACTATCTCTGGTTCATGTATTTTAGAAATAAGATACACCTGAGACTATTGAGTTGGAGAGAACCATAAAATGTTCGCTCGACGAACAATGGGTGAGACTATCCAATTGTAAGAACTCGTCTCCAACACTATTTGTCTACGTTCTACAAGAGATTATGAGATTTCTCCTCTGAAGAAAAGAGAAATATGGTCTCATCCCCTGGATGAACCACGTTCTTTGTCTCATACAGTCAATCCTGAAATGAACGGTAATATTTCATGCCATAGATGACGTCGTAAGGCCTCAACGCTACTACCAGGAGATCCAACAGTTACTCTCTCCACCAAGGGTTGAGTCACACTGTCGGCATCAGTGCGTGGTTACTGGGTCTCCACTAGTAGGAATCTCGCAAGTGGGGGTCAAGTCAACGGTTTTAACCGGAAGCTCACAGTATCAACCATACAAAAAGGACAGTAAATTAAACGTCACAAAGAAAAGTGTCTTTATTACTGTAGCTCGAAGTACAAGGACACAAAGAAAACAGAAAAACAACAACACATATACTAGAAGCACCAAGAATAAAGGCCTCCATGCCTGGAACTATTCTCTCTCCTATCCACCTGCTTCTGAAGCTCCATAGTCATAGGCTTCAGCTGCCTGAAGTTGTGCTCTCCCATATCCACATGTTCCCTGCGGTCTGGGTGGACCTCCTAGTGGTTGTGGGGGGAAACATCGAAGCGTCATCCACCTCCAGCTACATGGCCAGCTCCCCTGCCTCCGTCTCCTACTCCTTGCAGTCTGCCTGAATCGAACCTCTGCCTCTGCCTGGGAGGTCCATCTTCTATCTACGGATCATCCGAGAGGTGGGTCGGACAGTCACGAGCCTTGTGACCCAATCCACCACATGTGTAACACAGCATGGTTTGTCTGGCTCTGTCTCTACCCTTGGTGCCTCGCACTACCGATCCCGAGTCATGTGGTCAACCACCTGTAGGTTTGGTCCTTTTGGACCTCTTCATCATCTGTCTACTGCCAGCTATAGAAGACTCTGCTGCATGGTGTCTAGTGGTGGGTCCCGCTGTTGTAGACTACTCGACAAGGAAACTCTCCACTAAGAGGGCTCATTCCAACATCCCTGTCTGCATTCAGATGTTGTGGGAGACAACAGAAACTCTAATCTCTCGCCTGAGCCACTGCTCGAAGGTCTGGACCCTGAAGAAAAGGTCTCGTACCATAAATGTAGAATAGAACGAGAGGTATGTGAACCTTGCCGTGTATCGTGCTACTGTCATGTTGCCCTGCTGCAGATGCAGTAGCTCCTGTATCGACACCTCTCGGAGGGTGGTTGGTACAAACTCTTCCTGGAATAGGCTCTCGATGTCTTCCCATAGGAGTATCACCTCATTGTGCATTTGGAGCATCATGCTCCACCATCTGCCTGTTGATGCCTATAGGAGGCTGGTATCAAGGATCTCCTTGATGTCGTATGGTGTCCCTACTAGACTAAAGACTCTTACCACAGCCTCCATCCAATCCTCAGCCACATGTGGGTCCGTCTCTCCCCGGAACATGGGCTTCCTCTGGCGATGGACTCATGTAGTGCGCTCAAGAGGCATGCACCGCCTACTGCTGGGGCTGGTGGCATCGGTGTCCCAACAGGTGGTAGTACCGCTGGTGCCTCCACCGGTGACTCAACTGCATGGGGGCCCTGTACTAAAGCCTCGCCGCTCGGTGGCCTGTCAGTACGTACAACTCTCGGGGCTCTAGTTGGTCGTCTGCCGTGAGGCATCCTGAAAGAAACAGATGCGACACAGTCAAAGACTATAACTGGTGAACTCACCTAGTTTGAGATGAAATAAAAGAAACTTTTGAAAACACATATGAAATCAGTGTTTTCGTGCACTGAGTCGGAAATCACAAGTCATGGTCCTAGTGTATGGAAACGTCGGCCACCTGCACCAACACTGGACACCCATAACTAAACACCACTCTTAGTACCCTTAACACTATTGCTTCATAGAAAGAAAATATATGAGTCCTATGTTCTTGCGGTATAACCGATGACCTCTGATACCAATTTTTCACAACCTGTCCTTATGACCAGTGCCATGACTACCCCAAGCCCGCCATCCATCGGCTAGGGGCTGGCGACTAGCACCAAAGGATTTAATCTAGATAAAAGAGGAAGGCAATGCCATTATGAAATGTAAACACACACATCTAGAGTACATGAAGATGAAAAAACTATGTAAAGATATATAAAAAGTGTGCTTAAAGTACAAAGGTGTCCAGAAATACACGCCCAATAGTAAAGTACAAGGAGAAGAAAAAATATCAAGAAGGTGTCAAGATGATCCTGGATCATCCTCCGGAGTTCCTACCTAAAGGGTAGGTACAGATGGCCACCTTAGCTCTCCACATCCGTTTGTCAGCTCCGGGTACCGTATCGTCGTGAAGTCCAGCTATGGGTACCATCCAGCTCTATAAGCCTCAACCACGATCAGTGGTGTCTGTCATCAACATCCAACACAACGAGGTGCGGGCATCACCCGTGCAGGGGTGAGTATAACGATACTTAGTATGGACCCCGATACCCTAAAGGTCTCACTAAATTCAACAAGGATAAACCAAAAATAAAGATCTCAACAAATAACCATTACTTAGGTATATGCCCATACATATACCTATGTTATCAAATAACCCATCTCAATCATGAGGTAAACACAAAGGTCATTGACTTAGATTAAACCAGGATTTTTATTCACATTATCGAAACCACGACTGCTGGGGAACTCCTCCTATGTCGAGTACAGTGATCATGTCGCGACTCTGAGGTACAACTCACTATCCTTAGACTTCCTAGGTACTCCTCTTATTGAGTAATGCAGGTTCGCCACCTCACAAAGTAGTGCTCCCCCGCCATGGGTCTGCCACCTCACATAGTAGTGATCCCCCTCATAGCCTATAGAGGTACTTATCCTGTCAAGTACCATGGGTCTTCCACATCACAAAGTAGTGATCCTCCACCATGGTTCTACCACCCCAACATAGTAGTGCTCCACCATGGACTATTCAAGTCACTCCGAAATGAATCGGACAAGCAGTCATCAGGTTTCAAATAGGTATTAGGTCTCCGCACTCAAAATGCTAATCTACGGGTGGATACGCACAACAAGCTATTGTTTTAAACTCCAGGTATCTCATAGTACCACGAATAAATATCACAAAGGTCCGCTTCGTCATTGGGGTCTCAACGCAATAGACGGCGCGTCAATCGGACGTCCGGTCTGTGAGTTATAAGAAATTTAGTCCCCGGGGCTAGATGGGTTTCATGTATGAACAAACCGAACTATATCTCAAAAGTACCCCAAACTCACCTGGGGTATACTAAAAGGAACCATTTTCCCATGAGATTACCAACGCCGCTGGCGGTTCATCAAATAGACGTCCGATCTGAGAGTTATTGTCTTTTCTTCTTTAAGGGCCCGGTTGGTTTATAAGTTAAAACAATCCAACTGTACTCCAACAGCATCCGAACCTCAAGTGGAGTGTGCCCAATGAACTGACTCATCAATATTAATCCAACGTAGTCGACAAGACGTCAATTGGACATCTGGTCCTCAAGTTATAAGCGTTTCCGCTCCAAGGGCCCGGTTGGTTTCAAGTTCGAACCATCCCGACCATACACAAACCTCGCCAAAACCATGATTTCAATATACCAAAACGACCGTCTTGTTCCAAGGAATCCTAAACTGCTGACGGTGCGTCGATCGGAGGTCTTTAGCTCAAGATAAGTCAGTTTACCCAAAAATGCTCGGAAAATGGGGTGACTAGGCCCGGTCCAACCCACCCTGGGTCGGCCCGAACTAGGTTGACCCGAATCGGGTCCGGGTCCAGTCTAGCAGGTGTAGCCTGGCCTGGATGGCGCAGCCCGGCCTAGCAGGCACGGCGCGGCCCGACCCATGGCTGGGCGCAGCTCGGTCGACCTGGCCTCCCGTTTATAAAGAGCGGGGGGGGGGGGGGGGTGATTGGCACCGGCGCCGCCCTCGGTCGTCTCAAATCTCGTGTTTCCACCACGACTATTTTCACGATGACTCTCCTTTGGCGGCATGCTGGGGTGCCGCCGCGCCGGCAACCCGCGCCGCCATGTGGTTCTACGGCCCACCGGAGTTGCTCTGTTGGTCTGATCTAACTTCCGTCTACGCCGGCAGTCTCCTAAGGTCCCAAACATTACGACGAAGGCTCCTAAACTCGGTTGCTCTTACATTCACCAGTCTCCATGCAATCCGCGCACCATGAATAAGTTGGCAGTTGGTCCGAACATGTTCGTTATTCCGTACCCTCCATGTTAGTAGTTCGAATAAACACTCAACAGAATAATCTTCCATGCTCGAAGGTATAAATCATGTAAACGTAAATATAAAAAATCAACCTACCTTGATTATGGTTTGTTCGTCGTAGACGCAGAAAGTGTTGTCGCTCCGTCAATGCCGGGAAATAACGGTCATTGTTGGTGAGTTCCTCATGGTGTTAATTCCTCCCTTGATGTGGTGGAAGTAGAAGATTAAAGGAATGTTGAGCATTCTTCACCGAGTCGTTCTTCATTTAAGGGGCGTCATTCTTCACGGGAGGATGATGTTCTACAACAAAGGAGGAACTTCCTTCTCCTTTTTGACAAGATCCCTCTCCAATATCTCCCAATACAACATGTGCTAAATTAAAATAATATGCTAATGCTATTATTTTATTAACACAAGCAATTTGAAATTCAAATTTCAATACACTTAATTAATTAATTAAAGAGGTTCAATTTATTAATTAAGGTATCTTGGCAAGAGTTAAAGAGGGAGAGAGAGGAAGTGGAAAGGTCACATTAAACAAGGGGGTTTCCAATTAATTTAAGGGAGTTTAATGAATTTAGGGGGAGGTGATATTTTGGGGCTCGGGTGGGTCCGACCTCACAAATATCCACACTTGGGTAGTTAGGTGGTTGTGGGTCCCACCATTTACTCCAATTTGTAGGATACAGCCACCTTATATATAAAAAAAATTGTTCTCCACCAATTTTATTTATTTTAAACTAAGTCCCCAATTAATAATTTACAACCCACATGAAACGCAACTACAGTAAAGGTCCCCTTAAGTAATTACCGGTGCTGCGAGTTCATCGGTGCCATCAGATTTCAATTCCGAGCACAGGTTCAAAAGATAGAAAACCCCACTCATTTTTTCACTGAACGTACCTGAGCTAATCATCAGAAATTTATTCCAGGCATAGCGGGCCTAAGAATCGAGTGTTTTTAGAAGCTACAGACTCATAAAATTTAAATGAAATTAATAAAAAAATTCCTTGAAATTTTCAGGTCTTTACATATCCTTTTAGAACACAGTCATTTAAAGTTATAAAGTAAATACATTTATTCATTTTCATTAGTTACACCTTATGTTAAATAATTATTTAACAATTAATTAAAGCTTAGGATTTTACACATTATATTTCATTATCATCACATAAATTTTTTATGCCCTTGTGGAATAAGGAAACTGAGTCCATGGATTTTATGAATTACAGCCTCTGCATTGCATCCCAGTATGCTCTAACTCCATTGGTTAAAAATTTACACATTTATCAATAACATTATTTTCCACATTATGAGCTACTCTATGAACACATCACAAGCTACCAAACAAGGTATACAAAAAATCCCAACTATCTACTTCGAGAAGAGGTTAATGGAAAGAAGAGAAAAACCATCAATCAACCAAATGAGATATTCAAACCAGTATAAAACATTTTTATCAGCGGGTAAACCTATATCACATTTTTCTGTCATCACCAGTGTGCTCCTTCATACCCACATGAATTTTTGGATGCATCCTTACATCACAATAATCATCTTCTACCACATCAATTAGGCCACACTACCATATATATCATAAAAACCCTCCTGGATAATCCAACCCAATCTCATGTCACTTCATGTCCTCCCCTAACCATTATTACACTACAACCATCCACGATCAGCCATACTATGCACACATCACTCCACAAGCAGCATGAAACACACATATCAACCAGACACTTGGCCCTAAAGAAGGAATATAGCCTTAACACACAATGAACTCACACAATACCAAAGAACAAGGATCATGGACTTTATATGATAAAAAGAGACTCATGACCTATAAAGGCATTATCTTTTATCACACAACTGATTATTATTTCATATTGAGTTAAATTATTCATTAATTACAATTATTAACTATAGGAATCCTATTCAATGATATATCAAATGCTATCACAGATTAATTACTTAAATAATTTAATATGCTTAAATTTCATATATCATCCAGAATCAAAATGCTACACATCTATATTAAAGTACATTAATACATTAAAGGACAATTAATTTAAAAATTATTTCATCCTTAAGACTATAAAATTTTAATTTCATTAAACATGCCTCATTAAGCCTTTCTATAATTAATTAACAACTACATACATCTATAAATTCATTCCAAATTCCACATGTAAATACTATTATTAAATGAAAAACATAAAAACCGAACTATCTAGAAAAACAAGTGAAAAACCATTTCAATGTACAAAATAGAAACATATCCATGTGATGGATACCTAATCTTTAATCAAAGTCAAGTACTCATTTGGTCACATTCATTAATATCTAGGGGGATAAATCAGGCTACATTAAAGGTAACACATAAATAAAAGAGATTCCATGAATACCCAACATAAAAAATGGTTACAGTGTTCTTTTCAAAATAATAGACCAACATTATCGATCTAGATATCCTCTCTTTCGGTAATTACATCCATTCGATGATTCCACACCATAACCACATCAAAAAACATAATAAAAAATCCATTAGAATTTCAATGTCAAGAACCATCACATTGAAAAGATGAATTGTAGGAAACATATCAAAAACCCCAAAATAAATGATTTAAAATGTACACTGTAGTGAATACGGATCACTACTGATCAAAGGATTGAACATTGTGTTTAATCACATATAGAAAATCCCAGAAAAAATCGAAGAGGTGGTTATCAGGTTTCCTAGACCCTGAGGGAGAGTTGTTGTAGCTGTAGGGTTTGAAAAAACTGAGTGGCTGAAAATATTTAAAATTTACAGCATCAGTGATTTATATAATGCTTAATCACATTTAATGTCAGGTAATCATCATGGTTCAGGTTCCACTAAATAAATGTCACCATTTTAGGATTAAAACCCTAATTTATTACACATCATGAAACCCACTTTCATACCATGTATCTTTACTTGGTGTAAAATATCCCTACATCTAGTATTCAATTGCTGAACTCCTCTAGACACACTCTCGGCCTCTTATGAGGTCCGTATTCACTAGAAACAAGCAATGGGTTGGTTTTCTCAAATCCAACCACTTAAATATTTTTTAATGTTTTCATCCTAATTATTTCACAAATTGATTCAGATTGTATCAAATATATCTTCCTGGAACTCATTAAATTTATAAATAGTAAACATGTTATATATAAAATAATGGGATTTTTTTGGGGTTTTATAATGAAATGGAAGATCATTTTATACTATTTAAATTATAGGTCTTGGTAATTTTTTAATCTCAATAATAAAAATTAATCGAATAAGTGTATGTTTACCCATATTGGGAATTTGAGTTCACCCATATTTTATTTTATATTCCATAGGTTATGTATAATTAAGTTACATGATACCAGTCATACATGGTTTCATATGGAATAATATTGGTGGTGATTTATAAAAATTATTATGGAATATTAGAATCTTGGTATAATGAGAGGTTATGATAATCATTATAGACTAGTTGTTTATGAATCCATGTTGTTAATATTTTTTTTATTTATATAAAACTCAAATAGTAAAAAGTTACTTTGATATATAATTGATCCAATATTTTATTTTCATGTTTTCTGTGGGGGATTGAAGAAAATGGTTCAAATTTAATAATAGCATGGATAAAAATGTAATGTATATATTTTGACCATCAGAACATGATATGTGTGTTTAGGGTAATTGAAATATTGTTTTATAAATAACCTTATATATGATTAAATTCAATGTTAATTTCTTTTAATATTAAATATTAAATTTATTACATTATTCGTAATCTAATTTTTGTAACATTTTTTGTGTCATTTTATAATGTTATGTCATTATTTATAATGTGTGAATTGAATGGTTATCTTCATAATTCATTTTTATGAACTTATTTTCCCATCATATTTATTGTTTTTATATAGGAATATTACTTTTCCAGATTTTGGGGTAATCCAAAATAACATATATTCCCAATTAGATTTTAAAGAACCTATTATGAAATATTTGTCAGAAAAAATACTAGTAATTTATTTTTATATTTCAAAGATATTTAAATTATTCGTATAGAAGAATTTTATATTATGTAAATGTGAATTAATATTTTCTACTATTCATTTCGTATATTTTCTAATAATAATGTTATAATTATTTCCCTAGAAGGATTATGATAGTTATTTAATTTTATAGGAAACCCATTTCAGTTCAATTAGAAAATTATGCAACGATGGAATTATGAATATTTTATTGTTCATAAATATCACATATGAATATTTAATTATTATTTTATGTGTGTTTATATATTGTCTCAATAATTTATTAGATATATTATGTTATCTCATGAGATAAAATATCATGAATTTAAGAATAAAATCATACATGAATGGTTATTTTCCACTATGCGATGATGGTATAGTAGTGATCCTAGTCATAAGAAATTAAATATTATTCATAGGTATGTTCCAAAATATTATGTAGATAATATTATTTAGTGTCTAATGATTAATTTCAACATTTTTTACAATATTATTCCATCTATTTGATGTTATTTTAAAATAATATTTCAATAACACTTTACATTTTATAGATACAGGTATCTTAATTAACCAATATATCAGAAATCTATAACTGGGGAACATGTAATAACATTTATATGATTATTTTGGTATTTATATTTAAATAATTTTCTAAAAAAATACATAATAATGTGAACACTTTATCATAGTGTACGTTTTTTTCCACAAAATATACCGTTATTCTTACATCAATGTACCATTCAAGACAGATTTTCAATTAAGGGGAATAGCCATAGAGGAAATCATATCCCTGATAAATTTTCTACTAATCCATAGATCTCAGAAAAAATTGATAATATGGGATGAGAAGAAAATTATAATAAGTTATATTAAAAAAAAGTACAACACCACTAATTTTGATATTTTTGAACATCGAAAATCATGTATTCCTTATACATAATAATAATTTTACCTCCAAAATTATATATTTCCACAAGATATATTCAATTATTTATACAAATAAATTTTTAAAAACCTATGAAAAATCATTGGAGTATCATTAAATCCATCAAGAGGCATGAGGGAACACATTAAAAAATTCCACTATGAGAAAACCTTTCATTAGGAAGCATTCGAAAACAAAATAAATAAACTATTTTCCAAAAACCATTTCTTTCATGGAATAATATATGAATTTATGATATTCATATAAATAATATTTTTACACTTATTCTTAAATGATTCTTGATTAACTGAATCCCAACAAATTCAATATGTATAATAATATTTCGTATCTCTTACATTTTAATTTTCATAGAGTATGTCATTACCCAATGTGTTGAAGATCTGTATCGGGAACACCATTCATCATGAGATATATCAATCCTAGTAGTCATCATATATAGTTATCATGTAACTTATCATCCACATAATATTTTTAAAATTTATTCTTGTCAACATAAAACACTTAAATACAATTTTAGTCCCATAATCTAAACTATATCCATTTTCACATAGTAATAATGTGAAATATGCTTTTTCATTGAAAAAAATATTATAAATGAATAATTTGAAGAAGATAATTGATATGATATTCTATTAAAAACTATTTTAACATATATAAGAATATTGGTAATTCATATATTAAATCTCAATTTCAAATTTTAGTGAATTAATATATGTTAAAAAGACATTAATTATGTGATTATGTCAAAGTAAAAAATTAATAATAAGAGAAATATTGAATGTTTTCCTGTTAAAACAGTTTTAATAAAGTAAAATATATTATAAATTTAATTTCATATTACTTTCAAGATAAAATAATTTATTTCTAAAATAATTAAAATGACATTACTATAGAGTATAATGATATTAAAACATTTGAAATAATGTTTTATTAGGAAATACCTTAATTTCCATTACATCTATCTTTATATGATATCCAACAATACTATCATAATTTGTTTTAATATTTATAGAGTCTGATTGAATATTTTAATCCTCATTTCATTATTAATACATCTATTATATAAATTATATCCTTTTAATTTATATATATTAAATTTTTTTTGTTCACATTGGATGTTTTAAGGGAATTTAGTTTATAACAATAAAACAACAACCACTAATGGACCATATTCAAATGGATTATGGATACATTAACTCCAAAATCCTAAATATATAGAAATAATAATAATTTTAAGTGAATAAAATTCAAACAATAATCATGAAAGGAGGCTATTAAAAATTAGTCATGCCATTTAATGTAGATGGTAGTCTTAATGAATGCATGGACAAATATTAAATATTCCTTCCCATTAAAAAGGAAATATTGTGGATAATATTCTATTTTACAGATTCACAAATATGTTATAAATATCATTTTTATTCATTATTTACATCCTTATGACTGACATTGACTATTGTGAAAGTAAAATTAATTACATCACATCCTATAATTTTTAATTCTGACAAACATGAAATAGGTAATAAAAATTCTAAAAACATAAATGTAATTAAATAAAATATAATATTTACATGAAAAATAAAAAATATTTCATAATGTTCATTAGTCATAATTTGATCCGTTATTTGAACAATCCATGTACACTTTTGATGAAAATCAAAACACATATATTAATGGAGGTGTTGGTCCAAATATACATATAAGAGATGTTATCATTTATGAAAGGATGAAATATTAGATGAATTTTTTTCTAACATAATCAAAAAAAATTCAAAATATTTCTGAATTTGATGTTATTAATGTTGTATTTTAAAATAACATTTGAAGGAGGTGGAAAAAGAAAAAAAATATGAAACACTTAGCTAAGAATTATAACTATTCATTGGGAAAACTACCATATCCTACACCATAATCCATCATTAGATTGTATTTTTGTGAGACTAATACCAAAATTATATGGGTATGAATGTTTGGATGTTTTTTAATTCTTATAGGATGTAAAATGCTCAATGTGCGTCATAAAGTTAGTATATAAGGTTTCATTTAATTAGTGAGGGGAGTTGAACAGTTATAATTTTTTATTATTTTGATATAATGTTTACTCTTGATCATTGAATACTGTAATATGAGGTGATATTTCATGAAATAAAATTATCAAATGATAATTAATATTAAAATTCGGTCCTTATCACATAGTTTTTTTTCTTAATTTACTTATTTTACCATTGACCAGGCTAACAATTCATAGTGGCCAATATTTGACCGTGATATTTTTAGTAATTTTAACATGACGAAAAAATATAAAATCTATTTTTCATTAGTTAGTTAGAATAATTTATAAAATTTAATTTTAATACAACATTAAAATGACAACCGATAGACCTTTTAGAAAAATAAAATTTTCATGCATAAAATGAATTTATAAAATTATAATGACTAATATTAAATGATATTAAATTATCTTAATAGTATATATAAGGATGGGTCCAAATTATAATTTAAAATAAATATAAATATAAAAATAATACATAAAAAAATTCAATTAAAATTATTCTTTTATATTGATTTTCCTTAAAAATCTATAAGAACAAATCCATTCAGAAAAATCCCAAACATCCACCATATGACATAATTTATAAGGTGAATTAAAAATATGTCCATTTTTTATTTTTAAAACCATAAAATAATGATATTTACCTTACATATAAAACCATTTACAATATGAAAAAAAAATTTATATAAATTTTTTTTTTTTCAGAATAATTTTTTTTATAACATATAAAAAAATTATCCATATAAATCCGGAATATAAATACATATAAATATAATGATTGATTGATTTCTACATTAATGATGGTTTAAAATTCATTTCCACTTTGAAAAGAAAATTCATGCAAATTTACTCCTTACACCATCAATTGAGGGTATTTTTTCTTCATAACATTTCATTATTCCCATATTGTTTCGTAGATCTTGATATTCCTCCATGAAACCATTAATATTTAAATAAATCTTTTTAGTACCACACCCATTCAATAAAAAATTTAAACCCACTTTTTCTTTATATGATTGATTCTCTTCAAATTTTATCAAATCATGAAGCACAATATGATATTCATCAAATAGAAATTTCAATTAAAAATAGAAAATGAAATGTAAAATGAAGTTAAGAAAAACATGGAGGTATAAGAACTCGGTAAGAAACTAACCCAACATTTTCAAAATTTCATATTGTCTAATGAAACACTTCATTTCTTAACAAAACACAGAACAATTTCCAAAGGTAATACTATAAAAAAGCATTATCATGTATATAAAATGAATGTCTATTCCTCAAATTATATTCATAACTCCGGTATCTACTCGGTGAAACCCTCATACAGTGATAAATAATATTAATATTACCATCTATATATTTTACCATTTTTTACTGATAAATTAATCTTCATTTACATCTGCATAATGTGATGGATTCCATCACTACATTTCATATAATGCATCAAAATATTCAATCTATATACTGGAATAAAAATATTAATTATAAGAATATTCCACCAATGAATGATATTATTCCCAACATCCATGATAATATATGTATAAATATGTAGGAAAATATTTGAAATTTATAATTGATCATTCAAAAAATCTATTAGATTGAGATAAAATGTTTTATGAGAATTTAATTTTCACCCCAAAATATTTAAAATTCATTTCCATTAATTTTTTGTATATCAAGTATTACAATTAGATAAAATAGAGAGAGTGACTTCATTTAATCCGTCATTATGATGATGATAAGTTATATCAATTAGGTCAAAATTCATAAGATCTTGAATACTAAATAATGTGTCTGCCGTGAAAAATTATATACAATATCTTAAAACAATGTATTACATGGAGATATATAGACTAATCATAATAGATACTAAATATATTAATTCTTCTATATCACTTTATGAATTGTAAAAGGAGTATGTATCCCCTCTAGATAGTTTTTCTCACCATTAAATTATTGGAAATTAAATAAATAAATATTATAATTTTTAATATATTTCTACCATCTACAATAACAAAAATTTATCAATGTTGTATATATAACATAGTTCTGTTATGAAGAATACAAAATTTTGATCAATTAGAGTTATTCGACAATTACTTCTTCAACTGGGATTCACAGGGCACATTAAACAACTTTCGGAATATCATAACTCTTTCTTTATTAATTATAAATTCATTAAACTTTTCCTTCTTCAAAAAATAAACCATTATATAGATATCATTACTTTCCATAAGATAATTCATAATTTTATTTGAAATATAGGAATACACTGATACCTGAATGAAAAGAGATACATTTTTAGGATTAATAGTTTCTATTAAAACAATTGTCAATTTGTTTTTCAAAATTATCATGCTACAAACGTACCATTTTCAATGAAACATTATATTTTTGAGTCATTCCAATTCATTATTTTTCTACATTACCTATATGATAGTGAATCATGTAATTACTATATTTTAACAGCACCAACCATCGACATTTCCTCTTGTTAAAAAAATAATGTGAATATATACATTTGACATTTATGGTTTTTATATATTTAATATCTTAGCCCGTATTAAATATGACTCAGTGTTTTTAAATAAAAATCCATAACTATTAAAAAATGGTCATGTGTACAATTATGGTAGTAATGAATTCTCAATTTTCATAAGATATGAAATATCATGTTAATCAAGAATCCAGACACAACCATGTACCTTTAATAAAGTATCACTAATAATAAGAAAATCATCATTTCTTGATTCAACGGTCGAAATTAGAAATCAAAAAAAAAATTATTCTCAATTAATGTAAATAATCATGAAATTCCATTATCTATATTATTTTTATTGATTTTATTGTAAACATATTCAATGATCAAGATAAAATAGATATATTTCAAAAACATGCCTGTAGTAACCCAATAATTATAGAAAACATTGAATATATGCATCCTTGATTGTCATTTTACACTCCTCCAATACATTATTTTAATCAAGATCAATAGTTATGTCATATTGAATAACAATTAAAAATTAAATAAAATTGTTTTATATAAAAATTCATATTAACATTATTTTATGTAGATGCTATTTTATAAAATTTTTTAATAAAAAATATTATATAATGAGATTCCTCATATACCTTAGAATATATTAATATTTTATCAATTAATGTCATAAGAAATTTAACTAAATAAACATTGAAATTTTTATTCATTATATCTAGAAATACAGTGGGTGAATTCATAAACTCAAAATGATTATCCACTAAATCATATTTCCATAAATTATATGGAATTGATCCAATTGAATTCCATCATTATTAAACTTTAACTAGTTTTAACTAGACATAATATTAATATTAAAAAAATACAGATCTCCCAATAGATGACCATAATGTTATACTATATGATTGAATAAATAATTTTTATTTAATGTGATGTCACTATGTAATCTATAATTAGTTAATAGTATCAGGAATGAATACTTATTCTTATAAATATATCATGGAACCCCATATTAATGTACAAGGGATGATAAATTAAAAACCAAGGAACTCTTGAAAATGTTAATTTAGTTCCATAAAATATTCTATATCCATTCTATAATAGGGTTTTGAAAATGAAGTACTATTATGAACTACACACACAATAAAAGTATTATCCAAATAAAGAATAACACCCTGGAAATCATCAGAAAATGAATCATGATATAAATTTACCACTGAAACATCACTAATTTCAATTTTTCAATTTATTTTAATAATATTTGAAAGGTAAAATTTAGTGACATCATTTATCAGTGTCTATGCCTATTGATATGTTATCAAAAGTTTGAATTCATTTTTATATAAAAAAATCAATTTGGAAGTATCTAATTTATAATAAAAATATTTTATCATATGATAATAATAATAATTATAATCCATTACCAAAATAAAATCAAAATATTTTATTGTTAATATAATATACATTTTAGGATTCACCATTCCACATATTTTATCATGAGGTTTTCTATAAATTTTTATTTCTTTTATACAAATCAGAAAACTATTTCCTTATAGTTAGGACATCATTTCATTAGATGTTACTTTTATTTTACATCTTCATTTATATGATGTAGATGAATTTATAGAAGCCAACATAATTAAAATTTATTGATAATCTAAATAAATCATTTAATGTATCTAATAAAACTTCATGTTTGGGTCCCACATCTATCATATTAATAGAAGTAAATGATATTATTGTTCTTTTATATTTCCAATATCATTTAATCCAACATTGAGTAAATAAAATTATATATTTTTTAGATCAATTACCTTGTTTATTAAAATAAGCACATCTTATGGGTGTCTCATTATCTATTTCCCATTAAATATATTATCTGAACTATTTTCCATGTAGTAATTAGATATTTGAGTAACCATACCACAATGGAAAACCTTCCTTGATTCTATCAAATATTATTTAATTTTTTTACCATATTTGAATTATTGGATGTGTATACCCATAGATTTATGGGTCAAATGATTCGTCATTTATTTTCTTAGTTACCATATTATAAAATATTTTCATTAAATATTAATTTCTCATAAACCATTATATAAATTTCATGATATAATGGAAAACCTCCTCATATCATTGAAATTAATGAGATCCCAATACACTATATATATATATATTGATTTATAACTATATAATATCAATTAATATCACAGATATATTCTCTAATGAAATTGAGTTCATTCCAATCCATTTTAGTTAAATTAACATTATAAGAGCATACATAGACTTCTTTTATTTGGTTCAAATATTTAAATAAACATTATATTTAATATTTAAAAATATTCATAATATAATATATTTTGAAAAAGTTCATTAATGAATTTCCACTTCATAAAATCAGTCTCATCCATTTCTATAAAATTAATAACCAGATACAATAATCTTCAACATCACATTCAAATAATAAATAGAAAGAGATGAAATTTAATTTTTTGTACATCCAAACACATAAAATATCATATCCAAATGATTTATTGACCATTTCAATTTCTCTAAATATAATGAAACATAATGTGTTAGTGGGTATAGTTTCATGAAATGATCCACTATAAAATTTAACTTTTGGGGAGAATCTCATTATTATCATTTAATGTTGCCACAGTTAAAAGGCTACATTCAATGAGTTAACACATTAGAAAATAACTATTAAATATGATCAAGATTGAAAAATTTGAATGTAATTATCAATCTTATTCCTTCCTACCTCATATTCCATGTTTCATCTATATAAAACCATTTGGAATAAACATTGAACATATGGAGAGATATTGAATTATTAAAAATAATTATGGGATAACATAATAATAAATTAGTGTCAATATATATTGTCTTTTAAAATTCTATTTTCCTATAATGCAATATGTCTTCAACTGGAATCATAACCTTGGTATCATGATGAACATTCCAATCATTACATGGTTATTAGGGGGTTCTCAATCACCACTTGTTGGGGACTAGAACTGGGAACCAATCATGAGAAATATGGGAACATTTTTTTAAGATAAACAGTGGAAGAAATTGTAAAAAATTAGTATGCTCAAGAGAAAACTATATAGGGTTAAATTTACCAGATGTAAAATTGTTAAAAAAAATACCATACTACTTCATAAATTTTATATAAAATTGAAAAAACCATTTCCCAACAGATATGATAGATCAATAACAACATATTTATATCTACACTGACCTCTTAGTGGTGCTTCCACCTTTCTCAAACCTAGTGAGATTAAATCTAAATATTCAAAATCAAACATCTAGTGTGTGGGATAAAAGAATAATAGGGTCTCTCTATTAATTTATTAAAAATTATTCCACATTAATTAACCATATAATTATTTCAATTTTAAATAAACATAAATTTCATTAAAAAAATAAAATTTATAAAAAATAAAATTTTACATGCCCATTAATGAAAGTATTTCTGAATTTTTTTGTAAAAAAATTTATATAAAAAATTTATATAAATGATCCAAAAATTAGTAAAATAGTTTAATAATGATGGAGTGTATATCAAAATAATAAAAAATGATAAACATGATAATCTATAAAAAGGTATGGTAGTTCCCTATTATGGGATCCTCACAAACTAGAATATGTGATCATGGAAATATGTGTACACACATCCCTTAAACATTGGTCAACGGGGGATAATCACTATCCCATTGGTAATGTGACCTCTTGAATATATTTTGTTATAGTTATAATACATCAATATTGTTTTTTCCAAAATAACTCACTAACTACGTATGATTTCTTGTTCCCTAACAATTATCAATAATGGGTAATTTATTTCAAAACTACTTAAAATAAAATTAACCAATTTCTCAATTTAATATTTTTATTTCAATTTTAACCCAAAAATGGGGTTTTAATGAAATAACTCATTTTTCAGTATAATACCTAGAAGTTATTATCAATAAAATTAAATCTATTTTCAAAATGAAAATTTAAAATCAATTTCAAAAATAAAATTCTATTTTGAATTTGAAAAATTTCATTCCACACTATAATTTAAAATATTTCCATCTAATTACACTAACAAACACAAATTCAATCGAATTGGGGGTTTTTCCAAATTTTCATTGTAATGAAAATGAATATCCAAATAAACAAGAAACTAGGATTTTAAAACAAAATATATTGAAATTTAACTGAAATCATGAAATTTTGGATTAAATCATTATTAAAATCCAAAATGGAACCACCTACCATAGATTAGAGGATCACAAAACACAACCCCTATAATGAGAAACTCTAAAAAATAATGTCAGAAAATGATAGATTTCAATAAACCTTACACTACTTATCTAAACAATGTATATTAAAACCTCCAAACAAAAGGATATATAATAAACCCTATGGAGGAATTAAATATGTAGTTGGAGGGAAGGAATAGGGATGAAAAACATTCTAATAAAGGATAGAATGAATATCCCTTGACTTCTTCCCACCTAAGAGAGGGTTTGGATGCGGTAGAAATGTTCATTGGGAGCCCTCTTACCATTTTAAAATTAAATCGTGTGAGTTGCGGTTGGGCGGTTTCCCAAATTGGGTTTTTAGAAATTATAATAGAATTTTTTTTAATATTAAATTCATTCATGAACAGTTAGTTGGAAAAGGACACATGTTTGGTTAAATTGTGTGAACTAATTTCACATCCCATGATATAGGGTTCCACGGTCTATACATGGGGAGTATATCATTTGACATTCCATTCTATAACCATGAAACCCATATTTCTATGTTTTAAATTTTTTTTACTAGCAGGGGCACACGGGTTGGGAATATCCTATGCGAAACATTCAAAGGAAAAGAGCCATACTTTTTTTTTCAAAATATCACCCAAAGAAACATGAAATGAGAACCAATCGATGAATGATAAAATGAAGGGTTTATGATTATGTCAATGTTATAACAATATGTCACAACCTCCCCAATATAGATAAATTATGTCCCTAGAAATCCTATAATGAATCATCCTTGTCAAAAAAATGAGTCCAATGCTCTCTCAATACTGCTCCCTCTCCCAAGTATAATGAGTGTCTGAACTGTGCTAAAATAAACCTTGATCCAAATGCATCTTCCTCCATTGATGTACCTTGTTTTATAAATAATCTATCCTGGCCAGATTCTAGTTTGAGATAAATAATTATTACCTTCAAGATCACTACTTATTAAAACATGATATGGATTTGAAAGATACTATTATAGATAAACTATATCTAATACATTATATATCGATTTCAAGTAAGGTAGAATTGAAAAATCTTAATCCACTTTCCCCACTTATTCAATAAACTTGATAGGTGATGCAAAATAAGGAGCATATTTCCCTTGCATCTAAAGCTATCGATGACCCAAATGGGTGTAAAATTCAATTACACATGGACATTAACTGAAATATAAAATATTCGGTGGTGATTATAATCTTAAGACATATAACATCTCTGTTCCACCTACATTGTCTAAAGAGTGCAAGGAATATTATATTTCATCTCTTGATCTAATTTCTGTCCATCCCAGGAAAATTGCTTTTTATATCTGATCAATATAATGGATATTTGAAAGGCCAACCATACAAGGCCATAGAAGGATCCATCATGATCATGGAATGGAAAATATTTTCATAAGAAATTTCAAATATTTCTAAATGGTAATCCCATACCCAATGTGTGTAAAAAATGTATTCATGAAACATATACTCAATAATTTTTATAGATCTTTCTTTAGAAATCCAATTATATATAGTATGTTGTACAGAAATGAACATTAGTTCCTCATCCCTCTTGAAAGCCGCTCTAAAAGTGAGGAGTAAACCAATGTTATCTATCCAATAATAAATCGTATTAAACTAATTGGAAATGGAAAATATATTTCTTATTGAGATTTCACAACCCTCCAATGATCTCTTTCTCATCCCACATACAAGTCAATAGTGGATGTGGTAGAATCAAACTCAAATGTCTCTGTTGTTCAACCTTGAGGTGATGGAACGTATAAAAATTGGATAAAAACAAGAAATGATTCATCTCTAAACTCATCACCAGAATCAAGGCATGATTTCAAATAAAATATCCATGGTTCCATGGTGAAATACCCCCATTAAACTATGGAAATAACCCATCACATCATTCCTAAAACATAACAATACCTAATTTTATTTGATAAAATTGAATTATGTCTTTGGAGAATGATCAGTCATCCATATAATACCAATATAAATGAGTGTCTCTAATTCTATATAACTTTTCATCATACTGTTGTTGCTGAAGAATCATCTTGAGAAAATTGGAGGTCAACTGAATAATATCTCTGAAATCCTTAGTCCTTGATTCTCAGACACTAATATGAAACTGTGCAAAGAGTTTTATCACGTTAAATAGTTTGGATGATTGAATAATGGTTTTTGTTGGAAATTTCATATTTAAGAAATATGTGACAACATTAACATTCCATGAGGTATAGGTAATGGAAAAGTAAAAATATGTTTGATATTCATCCAAGTGCCTCTATAAGATATAAAAATATTTTTTATAGGAGCTAACACTCATGATATAGTGGTTGGAATACATAGTAAAACCTTACCTATAAAGGTAATACCTAAAACTCTTAATTGATACAGCACATCGGTTATTTAAAGGTTAGGGGTCGGATAATTATTCTTATATTTACAAAACTTCCAAGATCCATACAAATCAATATGATCACCATGAATAAGAACACATCCAAAACCAGAGCATGTTACATAATATATGACCTCATAGCCATGATCGTCCTCTAGAAGACTCAACATCGACACAATAGTCATAACAACTTTCATCTGAAAAAATAACAATTACATTTATCATCTTAAGAAAACGCTACTCCCTTCTTAGTTAGAGAATTCATTGGGGAATCCTACATTGATAAGTCCTTCAAAAACTAGAGATAATTTTTAGGTAAGCCTAATATGTACTAAATCTTGAAAACATTACATATTTATTCTCATGTCATAACATCCTTCATATTCTAAATATCAACATATGCACCATGTTATGACACCACGTGTCAACATAAATTCCCTTCTGAAATCCATAAATTACATTTTGGTAGCATGGATGAATGTTGTTGATTTCTCAACATTCAAGGGATAATATATTTTGGGGCACATGAATCACCACGGACATAGAGTAAATATTCTGGACATGAAAAAATAATATTAAGAACGTATCAAGATACTAATGGAAAATCAGGTTTATTAGATTAATAAAAACAATAGGGACATTCCATAGATCAAAATCCATGAAAATTTACTCATTACGGATGTACCATCACTGTTGGATTATTTCATTAATTTTAGATTCTTTTATATTTTATTGATGATAACAAGATCAAATATCCATCTTCAAAAACCAATTTAACCCTTTCATCTAGTTAATCATAGCATCTATATGTGGAAACATATACATGTTATTCACCACAACCCGATTGAGTTTTGGATAATCAACAACAAGGAAAAGTGACCCATCATCAATCATAGTAATGAGAACCATAAATACCTAATGTGACACACTCTTGCATAAGGGAACATGTTGGGATACACAAACACCACTATAGGTAGATCACCGATCAATGACTCCCCTACTATATCAAAATATAACACTAACATTACATTTACCAACTCTATATAAGAAGTCCCTCCTCTACTCAACCTCAGGTCCCATTCACTTGAATGATACCACACAACCTATTGGTTGTAGTAATGGAGACCCATCCAAGATAGTAATAAATTCATGCTATATTTATAGACACTCAATCCATAAGATTATGATATCAATCGGTTTCAGGTTGATAATAATACAATCCAAATAATTCTATATATCTCATAATGACAAATTAGATGTAGGACTATAGAAATATATCTCACATTTTTTCTAAGGGGGATGTAATATAAATCAGATGTGTTAAAATATTCTTAGGGATATTAATAAGATTCATAATAATGGTGGAAATATGGAATTCAATTCTCCATTATCAAATATAGTAAACAATGATGACGATGATATAGTTATGGTGCCACCCACCGTTGTTGGACACTTATATTTTACATCTAGAGACACTTAAATTGGGTGAAGAATATTCATTACTAATTAATGTGGCCATCAACCCTTTGTATATGATGTATTAGATTGTACAACCTTTTTAGTAGTCACTAATGATCTGGTGAAACTATCTGATGCAAAATATATTTGACCAACATTTTGGATATAAACTGAGCATTTATTGCAACCACATATCTTGGGTGCCTATATGAAAACCCATTTCATTCTCCCAACATTCCACACTGGTAAAAAAATAATCATCCTATTCCATGAACTATATAAGTGGTCGTGAAAATACCCTACTATCAATAAACACCATCTGAATCACCACACCTCCTCTCCCCTTTATATGGATAAATTTATCTCGAATTGGGAGAAAATGTAACTGTTTTCAACCATGACTAAATTGCTAGGTCCATTTCTATCATCAAAACTCTATCAAACAAATAAGTATAAGATGGAAGATTCAGATGGAACACATAAAAAATAATATCATATCAATGTCTGATATCTATCCCTTGGGTAATTACATTCACATTCGATTATATATCATTTGATAACTATAGAAGACTATAAAAATAGTTTTCATGTTCTCTCATAGTCATTAAAGCCTACTCAAGTTGAAACAATTAAAAATAATTTTCCAATACCATCAAATTTTTATTAAACTGATCAACAAAATGGGATTTAATGTATTTCCACTGTATTCCCTCAATCATATATGCCATTACCATCATTTCCCTACATCGACTTCGAGGTCCCTCTATCATGATTGTGGCACATTTATACATGATTTCATCATTCATATCTTTGAACTCAAACAATGGATTGAAATTTTCCATCCAATCCATAGCTTGGTGACCTTTATAAGAGACATGGAATGTTTTTGGGTTTTGGATAATGGTATTCTAAGAATTATTTTGTAAATCATTTCTTTGATTTTTAAATACTGGAACCTAAACGGGAAAATGTGCAGAAGCATGTCCTAGATTGGGGAAACACTCATGAAAACATCAACTAGATTCTGGTCCATGGGAGGATATTTGACATCGGGGTTCATCCCTAATATCCTCTTAGATTCAATTAACACATCTTATCCTTGGCATGATGCTACATAACATAAACAAATATCATTGAATACGTCATATTAACACTCAATATAATAAAAAGGACAATTAATATCAATAGATAGAGAAAATTGTATTTGATTTCAATCGATCTAAATCAAAAGAACAGAAAATAATATAACTAAACCACATAAATTCTCTCCAAACCCTACATTGGGGCCTAACGAATAATTTTCGTGAGAGTTAGTCCGGATTCCAATCACAGTTCCATATAATTTCTTGAAAATATTAGTGGACTTCATACAAACATTCGAGAAAGGTACTTAACCTACTCATTTAATATGATTTTTTGACAAAACGACTAGAACACCCTAGTACCCTAATGCCTTGGATGATCCGGATATTTCATGAACAGAATTATTGATCCCATGGCTTGGAAAATATCTTCTGAAATAAAATTAGATAAAATAGGTTTCAATTTTTCAAAATAAAAAGTGCATGTTATAGTTTTAATTCCGAATTCGCAAAAGAAAAATCCACATGAAATATTATACCATAAGTCAAATAGTTAAACGAACAAAATGTAAATTTTCCAAGTACCAAAAAATAGGGAAAACTCCATTTACCCATAGAATCAATTGTTTAATGCCCAATAATCATCAACAACTACCACCTATAAGTGGCGGAATCCCCTTACTAGATCATAGAGAAAGGAAATATACAAAATCCCAAAGGAATTGGTATTGTGTGATCTAAACTCTCAAAAGGGACTAACAAAGGATTCCATAAAATTTTTCTTAATTAATTAACCAAATATTGATTCAAATTATAATTAAATTGGACATTATATACAAAATAAAATTTAAAACAAACAATGGTTTACAGTTCTATTGATGGAAATATTTATAAATAATGTCTTCATACCGATTTTAAACAAAACAGTTTATGTAAATACACAAGGAATGTAAAAATTAGATTATAATAAATGGAATATATATTAGAGTAATCAAATAATAGAGACATTTCCATCTGCCAAAAGGTATGGTAGTTCCATGTTATAGTGTCCTCAAACAGTAGAATTTTTTATCATGGAAACATGTGTAAAAGCATCCCTTATAAATTTGTAAAAAATGACTCTTCACCATCCCATCGAGGAAGTGACGTTCTTCATAAAATGTTTTAGATTCATAAAGAGTCAATAATGTGTTTTCTCAAATAACCCACTCACTAATTTAGCATGAAAGTTCTCTAAAAATAATAAAAAAAATTTATTTTATTTCAAGAATATTTAAAACACATATAACCCATTTAACATTCCAACATTCCCATTTCTATTTTATAAACATATATTATTTTAAAATAATCATCCTAATTATAATATATAATCAATGGGTTATTATTAATAAAAGGACCATTTTACAAATAAAAAATTGAAATAAATTTCTTATTTAAATTCCTAAATTTAATACCACATTTTAATTTCAATGTTTTCCTGGCAAATCTACAAACAAACCCCAATTAATTGGAAGTAATGGTATTCCACAATTTGTATCCCAAAGAAAATAAAAATCATAATTTACATAAAATTATATTTTTCGAATATAACTGATATAAATATAATTTAAATTAATATATTTCTGTTTCAATCACTTAAATATTCATATATGGTACCACCTACCATATATCAGAGTATCACAACACAGTGTTCCCACGATGAGAATATCAAATGAAGAACACCAAAAAAGTTATTTATGAATAAAAATTAGATTCAAGATATAAAACAAAGGGGATTAGATTCTAAAAAAAATAGAGATCCAACAAACCCTATGGATGAAATATGGATATATTAGTGTAGAAATAGCATGGAAAGAAGACATACCCAGAAATGATCGAATGAAATTTTCCTAAATTTGATCTCCCATAGAGAGTGTTTGGTGGAGAAAAAAGGGTCCATTAGATACCTAAAAAAAATTAGAAAACTAAAGAGGGTGATTTAAGGTAGAGTAGGGTTAGAAATATTTATTATATAAATTTTAAATGAAAATTTTGATTAACAAATTCTTTCACTCACAGTTTCTAGGGTTGGGCTTCCAAGTTTGTTAAAATGTGTTCCCAAACAATTTTTACCCTACTCTAGGGATTCATGGTAAATACATGGTGTGTAAACTTATTATAAAACTATATCACAACCCTATAAAACCCATTTTCCATAATGTTTATGGTTTTAACTTGTACGGTACATAGTTTGGGAAAACTGTTCTCCTACCATGAACATCCTTAGAGTCATCTAAAATTTCAAAAATTTCTCCTGGTGAACAAAAAAATGTGAACCAACTAAAGGATAAAAAAATTTGTTTATTTGTTATTATTAATAGTAAGTGAAATTTTACAGTGTCTAAATAAACCATTTGATAAAAACTATAATATCTCATAACACAATCAACCTATAATTTTATTTTTTTAATAGGGGATAAAAATTATTGCATTTTCATGATTTTTAACATTAATATTTTAAGTAAAATGTTAAAGAAAACTTAATATATTGTACACATCGATATAGTGATCATTATTTCTTCAAAGTTATATATTTTATTTTAGTCCCCTCTTTCAATGAATATATATATTATTTTATAAAGTTTATTTACCATAGTTGATATCATGACATTTGAAATATTTTTACTCATACATAGATCCCATGAATTATTTTCTAAATTTTTTTATTAAAAAATTAAATCATAGAACGATTTAGAAATATATGGTCATTTGTGTTAATCATTTTAAAATTCATCAAAATCAGTAATGATGTTTTATTTTTTACTTATTAATAATTTAATGTAATAAATACAATATTTCCTCAATTGAAAATCATTTGTTTATAATAGAAAAACCATAAAAACCATTATAATGTATCATAATATAATTAATGGAATGTTAATTCACATGGGATATCATAAATATATTATTTGAAAATTGATCATTTTACATTTAAACCATTCATATCTCATGGAATAAAAATATTTCACCTCACTCGTTTTTTCATGATTATTCTATTTATCATGTAGTACCATATACATAACCTATGTTAACATTTTTTAAACCATGTTTCAAAAAATAATTTATAATTATTTTCATTGGTCTAACAAACCGGGTTATCTTCCTCATTTCTTATTTATAATATTACCTCAATACTATATACATTGGAGTTATATAATGGAAATATCAATTTTCATGAGATATATTGGACACGGAATTCATCATCTATAGTGAAAAAATAAAATATCATTGAAAAAATAATAAACATTAAATTATTCCATATAAATCCCTTGAAATTTCATTTGATCCAATATGTAGAACACTTTCAATTTTCAGATAATTATTGCGTGATATAATATTTTCCCCAGAAAACTATTAAAAAAGAATCATTTATTAAAAAATAGGAATATGATCTACTTTTTAAAAAACATGTTATCTAGTAGTGGAATATTGATATTGAATAATAGATACAATAGCTGTTATATTATATCAATATATATACATATATATTATCAAAACATACTTTTTTGTCTTCTGGAAGAAATCTAAAAAAACTCATATGGTATATGATCGATAGATTCCATTTAAATACATTATAAATAAAGACCAATATATTCATAAATTACAACTACAAAATAGTTAACCATATATAATTATATTTTTGAAACATTTAAACTATCAAGTATCATGGGTTGAAATATATTAAAAAATAAAAAAAATTCAAGGAAATATCAATTATTATAAGTCTCGCCAACATTCACATGATCTATTACAGTTGAATAAAAAAGTTATATTAGTTTAAATCATTTGTAATAAAAAATTTATATAAATTTTGTTATTATTATTATTATTCCACTTATTATAATTTTTCTTCAACTAATAAATTTTTTATGATCATGTTACATTTTTTTGGGGTCGTTCAGTTTACAACCTCAAAACAAAATTACTGATTTGAACATTGTAAATGGAGTTACAGTTTTATAGACTCCCTCTTCTCAAAAAATTTTGTAATTTGATTATGTTAATGTGTATTATTATTTAAAAATCATCCATATAAGTTTGTAACTAAAATTAATGATTTCATTTCATAGAGATAGTGGTCTATAAGTACAAATTAACGATGTATTGTTTTATCAAATGAGTGAAATTGAAATAATACACTCAATATTTTAATTTTTATGTATCATTAAGATGTTATAAATGTATTATTTATTTAATATTTTATTCCATATGTCAATAAATTCATTTTGACTATAAATAATGAACCTCATCGCTTTGTTGTGCGGGTATTGCACGCTTATGCATAAGAGATGTTATCAATTTATAACAGATAGGAAGCAAAAGAACATATGAAATATTGTATTCTAAAAATAATAATTAAATAATTAATATAATATATATTAATTTATCCTTATTCTTTATCAATCAGATAATTTTGTTTTGAAAAAATGAATCACTTTCGGGTGATGGTAGTCCATAAATATGTACAAGAGATGTTTTTATTACACATATGATAGAGAAGAAGATAAAAAGGACTGTAAAAAATCATGATATCATATTATTAGATTTCATATTCGTATGTCAACCAATCATAATGGTTAAATATTTATTTATATATATATATATTAAAAAATAAACATGAAACATATGGCAAAGAATTAAATATATTCATTGCAAAGCAACCCTCTAAACCCACATTATGAAATATTATGTTCATATTTATGTAATATAATGAACTATAGGACATGTAATGGATGATAAAATGGTGTTTCTATATGTATTGGGAATTATAAAATGCTTATATTTTTTAGATATGTGAGGGGATGTGGGACCACTTTTATATGATAGGGGATTGGTGTACCTGTAATTTTTCAATGTTAACATAAATAAAAGTTTTAATAAAGGGGTAATGTCTCCAAAACTATCCAATAGTTTATATCAGGTCATAATGGTTGAAATAACATCATCCAATTTTAATTTAGATAATAATTTTTTTCATACAAATTTTTTTATAATAGTAAATAACATAACTTACCCATTAGCATCGAAACTAATTTTTATCCCTATAATCATTCATAATGATAATGAATGAAACTAAAAATATAACAAAATATGATCATACTAATTATAAAAAATTATATCCCTTTTATTATAATTAATTTCTATATGACATAAATGTGTCATCCTATTAATTATGATATATTTTTTAAATAAATTCAATCTTTTTGATAGAGTTTGTTGCAAAAACACAGGGTTTAAGTGAAACCCAACACTCTATTAAAATAATATTATTTTTACATGATCATCAAAACCTAGCTGTTAAATTGGTTTTTATGAATTTCATTATAAAATTTATAAAAATTCATTTTTATATATATATTGAAAAATTCAGTGGTTGTATGTTTATGAAAAATAAAATGATAACCATTATAAAAAAATGTTTTCTGAAAAAAATGTACTTTTCTTAATGGTTGTTCAATCACAGTTTTAACACATAATTTAACATTATTTTTATCATTTTTATCATACTTATTTTACAAATTTTTCTCCATTTTTTAATTCATACTATCAAAATTAACTTATATTAATTTATTTTATTTTTTTGAGATGTATAACATTCCAATGGAAAGTAAAAAAATAATGTTTTTTATTAAAAATTAAATTTTCATTTAATGTAGATACTTGAAAAGAATTATTTTAATTTTGTTTTAAAATAAAAAATTTCAATTATATATTATATAATCCAAATTAAATAATTATAATAAATTTCTTACTTAATTTTCATTTAAAAACATTATCAACCATTGAATGTTATTCATTGTAAAAATATTTGTTCAATGAGTTTTTGGGTTAAATTTTCAACTAAAATGTTCTACTTATATGATTTGAATTTGGAAGAATTAATTTCTTTTTTGGAAGAAACATATTTGATATTGATGAATAATATAAAATAAATTATTTTCCCTAATGAATTTTTAATGCAGAAAAAAAAATTTCTATGATTAAGATAATATTGGGTTTGTCATGGGATAAACTAAATGGATAAGAGTTAGAAATTAAAAAATATTAATTCATATTTTATCATCATATTTCCACCCAATATCATCCGGGTTTATACATTTTCCATCATTAGAGCCTTTTAATAATGAAAATATTGGACAAATTAATTCATTTCAAAACATCCATGTGGTTCCACTCCCCCACTTATAAAAGGCACCGTATATCGTCCAATTTCCATACATAAAAATACCATTTTTTGGACATTACGTTCCAAAATAACTTCACCAATTCCCATTATTAATCCTATATTCGTTTTTTAAATACCATTCTAGAAGAAAAAACTTAATCCTAAATAATTTCTCACAAAATGAGATAATGTCCTTAACGAGTGTTTTATGTTATTTATTCTTCAAATTCATTTATTTTTTTAAAAATTATATATTATAATATCATTGATATATTACATAAAGTGTTTAACACCCCATTATTTTATGGTATGTTTTTAAAATTTAATACCTTCAATATTTTATGATTCATGCAATACTGAGTATAAAAATATAAAATATTATTATGTAAAACTATTGGATTAGTAATGTCACCATTAGAAAAAGAATTATTTTCAATGGAATGGTAACTTCATCTATGAGAGTATTAATAAAATCTAGGTTTCTTATAAATGAAAATATGACATATTGGTATAAATATGTATATATCTTTGTATAAGTAATAAAATGTTTTAAAACTGATAAATTTAGTGTTGGTATTTTCTGTTAATCCTAATTGTTTAAATAAACTTTTATATCTAATAAAATGTTTTAAATGAAAATATTTTCTCATAAAATAAATTCATAAATTAATATTTCCTTATTTTGATTATATGAAAACTTTATTATACCTTAATTAATTTTTTTAAAGTGTTATAAAATTAGTCATTTTGTTAAAATCGGTATTTCCATAATAAATGATGATTTTTAATAAAAATTCAATTGCTCATATTTATAAAAAAAATTTAATAAAAATGAGTTTATTTCAAAATTATACACATCAAAAAATTGTTGGTTTATTTTTTCCTATTTTTCTAAAATAGTTGAATTTTTGTTAAATAGTGAAATATGGTAATTTACTGTATATTTATAAATTTTATGTTAGAAAAATTTCTTCATTAATTTCATATCTAAGAAAAACAATCTACATCAATCCATATCATTAATATATTTATTAATCTAATGATATGTATTATGTTTCTTTAGAAAAAAATATATATCAAATGAATTAAAGAATCAAAAAACACTAATATCCTCTAATATAATTACCACCACTCCTCCACTCCCATTCTACCTAACCCTCCATAGCCTTGAATCTTGTCCAATTTATGAACAATACCACTTATAAAACTTATTCCCCACATTAAATAAAATTTATCTTTTCCATAATGATGTTCTCATAGAGCCAGATTCAAGAGTTACAAAATCCACTTTTGTTCTTTTAATTTTTCTTCAATTTAATTTATTTTTTATCATTTACATACCTCAAACATCAAAAAATGAATTATAACTCCATTATATAATATATAATAGAAATTTATTATAATTATGGAATATCTATATTAAATTCTGTTATTTTCCCTGTTATATTCTAAAAATGAATACATTATCTATGAGGTGCTGAATTATTATCTACATAGGCGATTATTTTTATTTTTTCAATTCTTCCTCATGATTGTTCATAATCAAATATATAATTCTAATACAAAATTTACTATATGTAATAAAAAATATTTAATAATCTAGAATACCTATATACACATAATATTAATTCATAATGTCCAAACATGTTCCTCATCATCGAAAAAATTATGAAAGAATATAAATGGCCATCATTAATGATTTATCTAATGAATCACCCTTATATATAAAAACAATTATAAACAATACCATTAAATCTCTATTAAGAAAATTAAAAGCATAAAATTTATATTTCGGATAACTTTTTCAAATTTTAACATGATCTTTCAAACATGTATACAAGTAAATCAATCATGAAATTCAATGAATTAGAAACTGATGAATGAAAAAATTGAATCTTATATATAATGAAAAGTCCAAAAATGAAAATAAAAAATTATAATAAACAAAATACTTGTTTATGATATTTATAATTAGGTTATTTATGATTGTAATTTTATTATCTAGTAAATTAAGTACAACTGAATATAACATTCAAACATATGGAAAGGGTTTCTTCTTGAACATCCATTTTATATTCTGGTTACAATTTCACTCCCTTTACACCAATGAAATTATTATTTCATTTTATTTAATTTATCTATATTACATTTATATCTTCGAAAATATTATATCTTGATCAGTTCAGATTTAATTTATGGGGAAATACATGTTTTATAAGATCCCCTTTTCAATTCCACTGGAAAAGAATATACTATTAAAGGGTACATCCCAATTTCTTACCCATTTTCATGGACACTCCGTAATTATTAAAAATGGAAAAATACTTTTCTAAGATAAAATATTTTGTAATGAAAAACTAATTTATTTGTTAATTTGTTTTATGTAAAAAATTAAAATTATTTTCCTTTAAAGACACTTATATATATTTTCATATACCATACTAATGTGGATCATTTATAAAAATTCTTTTCACATGTTTTCATTAATATTAGTGACCATTTATTCGTCAAATATCATTTTTTCCTTCTATTTCATATTTTCTGATAAATATTTATATTATATGATTTTATGAAAATTACTTTCACAAAATGACTCTTCATTCTAATTTTAAAAAAGGTAATTTCAATTAAGAATTTATTTGATTATTTTAATAGAGTATTTTCTTTTAATTCATCACATTATATTGTATTTTATACATTATAGTGGTTTATATATTATTATAAGTTATACCATATTTTATTATATGTTTTATGATCGTTTTTATTATAGACTTTATATTCATGGTTTATGGTTGAAGAATTCACATTTATTATGCTAGTTTTTAATATGAATGATTTTGTTATGTTTCACCCATTTCACATGAGTAATGAATTTGAATGATAAATCGCTGGTTTTGGCCTTGTATATCCCATTAATTAATATATATGTGTCATGAGATAAACTATTTTGTAGATTGGATGATGTCTTACTCATTTATAGTGTCATGGCAGAAGCCTTGACAATATGTTATGATGTTTGGAATTATAAATTTCCTCATTAGGATATTAGTAATTGATATTAGATTATATTATTTTACTAGTAGTACACACTTGGTTATGTGTGTTTCTTTTGCGATTATTTGTGGAATTATTTTATCATATTTTAACCCTTTTATATAATTGTCAATATTTTTTAAGGGCATGTGTTTTTTTATTCACCCTGAATTATTTTTTATGCTATTTTATGATTGCGTACATTGTATTTTTTACCCTAATTTATTATCTGATCTCACCAACATAGTATGTTATCTTTTTTCCATAGGATGATAAGATGATTATTATGAATGATATTCATATATAATTTAGGTGTTTACGAATGCTTCTAATTTTGTTGTTGTGTTGTTTTTACATTCATTTAATATTGTAAAACATATATTTTCATATAGTTTTACAAAATATAATGAACTATTCATTTATTTTGGATGTGTTCTCTAGTTCATAATACTAATGTAATTAAATATGGAACCAACTTTGGTCTACTCAGTTTGAGGTCTTTATAGTTGGTATTATAGGTTATTTAGCTGAAATCATGGAAACTATATTTTAAAACAATATATTTGGGAAAATACCATAATATCTACTTTGAGTATTAGTATAAATGAACATCCTAGAATTTTGGTAATGTGGAGAATATTTGGTCTTCAAACAAATACATCCTTATATTGATATGACAGGAGGTCAGGGTTCTGGCACATATGTACATAAGGGTATCGACCTGAACATGGTTTGTCATTCATGAATCTGCATCACTTGGTAAATTACAACTAGCATTACAAAGAAGATGGTTTTATTCTCTAATGAGATATGCATTTGATTATTTATATTATCTTTTAAAACCGTAATAATGGATATAAAATCAAATATGTCCCCAAAGAAATCATATTTTTGATTATGATATTATAATCCCATAAATTATCAAATTATGATAAGTATTTGTATAGTTAATAATTATATATTATAACCTAATTCAGAGTATTAAATTATTTAGAAATAATATATTTTATTTGTAATGTACAACTCATCAATGTGAATAACTCATGAACGTATTTCCCTCATATTAAAGATAATTATGTTTGATTGAATGTCTAAACAAGTGTTGAAAAAACTGTAACTATTTGGCACAATCGACTTAGGTTATGGGAAATAACCTAACTCTCATGGAGCAGCCTGATCCAAAATATAGTGTTACCATTTTAGGCTAAATTTTGTGAAAGATACCTCCATTGTTTTTTTGGGACTACAAACCAATTTATAGAAGAGTAGTTTATAAGTTCCTTATAGACGATATTTTACACATTAGAATGAAATGAAACTGAGAAGGTTATTTTGGTATTTAATCATATATGGGTAGATGCATGTTAAGGTTTGTTATTAATTCAATACAAAATGGAGGACAAAATTTAAAATATGGAATTGGAGTATTTTAATGAAATTTTCTTAGAAAAATATTTCCCTCATGAATAATGAGTGGATAATGACATTCAATTTATGAATCTATGAAAAAATGGGTTGAATATTTTTACATATTTGAACACAACATGACAATGAAATCAAGAAAGGAAATGGATTGTATATACAATCCAATGTGAATGGTTGCTAAATTCATTGAAGGGTTAAAACCATTCTACCGAAGGTTTCTAGTCTCCCAAAAATTCTCATCATATGAAGATGTAGTCTCATGTGATATCTATATAGAGAAGGATTTATACATTTATAATAAAATTAATGGAAATAATGAAATGTAGAGGGTTGATTAACTTTTTAGAAATGAAAATAAGTAATATGATAAAAAGGGAATATTTTAATTTCCATCCTTCAACAATTTTGAAAGAATCATCATGGAACATTACTATTTATAATGGGAGTTTGATTCAATTGTTATGAAAGAGTCATCCAATACCATGATTTTAAGGGATAAAATGAAGATACCAATTTTAAATGATACAAAAGTAGTTAAATGGGAAATTATTCAAATGATTTTCCTGTTAATCAAGGATACATTCCCCAAAATGGCAATATGAACAGAGATATGCTTATGTGGTCACCACAGTTAAGGGTGAAGTTCCTAATGATGTATTGGATTGTATAATAATTATCCCATATAATTTATAGAAGGATTTATTTGAGAATATGTCATTTTATTTTTTTTATATCATCCCAGTTTAATTCAATTATTATATATTTAAAATTATCCTTAACATGGGAGTTGTTAGTTAGGACTCGTTGTAGAAACCATATTGCATAAAAACTGCGTTAGGAAATTCCTATTTTGAAACATTAACTTACAGTAATTTCTGATTTTATTATATTAATTATGTTTTATTATAATATAATTCTTATTATGAAATATATTAAATAGTATAATGGAAAATTTTATTACATAGAGAATGAAATTATGATTCATGATGAAGGTAAAAAAATTCATCGTTAGAAGGGAGTCTTTTTCATCTATGTTATATTGGTATCCACCTCTAACCACTCTACAAAGTAAAATTCATGGGGAAGAAGAGAAAACATCATCTATGGAAGAGGAAATAACTATAAAAATTAGGGATTTACCTATTTTATAGGAATACATTAATATATTTCTAGAGGCTTTACATATATATCTTCCAAAGTGGGATGTTGAGTTTCTATTGAATTAATATGTGAGGCATGAACTATATCAACTACCCCTATAGAATGTTCATGGAGTAATTAATACAGTTAATGAAATATGTATTTGAGTTGACAGATAATGGATTTATACATCCCAGTGTTTCACCATGGGGATATCCTGTTATTTTTTGTAGGAAAAAGATGGATCCATGAGACTCTAATCAACTATAGGGAGATCAATGATAATATGATAAATAAAATTTATATGCTGACTCAAATTTATGACTTATTTGATCAACATCATTGATCTCAATATTTTTTAAATATTGATATTCGATATGTATATCATAAATTTCATAAAAAGTCGGAATATATTACAATGACAAAATTTTGAACTAGATATGGACATTACGAGTTTAATGAAGTTCCATTTTGACTAAAAAAATCACACTATATTTATATGGATCTAATATATAAGTTGTTTAAGGAATATCCTTAAATTTATTTTTATATTAATTTAAAATATCTTAATATATTTCAAAATCTATGTGAACCATGAGAACCCTACACATTGCTCTATATATTCATCGAAGAAAAGTGTTATATGAGATTTGTTGAAAGTGTAAATTATGGCATAAAAAATTTACTATTCTTGGCCATATGACTCTAAGGATGTAATAAAAAATTATCCTATTATTAAAAAGGGTTCTCATGAATGGTCTACATCATCCAACATAACTACGACATAAAGTTTCATGTGTTTAGAAGGTTACTATTGTCATTTCATTTATAATTTATCTTCAATAGATAAGCCATCATCAAAAAAATACTTATAAATTAATTATGTTTGTATGTAAAGATGAATTTGAAGAATGTTTTGATGAATTCATGATGGGATTAGTTAATTCTCGGATCATCACACTACCATCGTGAAATTTTGTGTTTCTGATTTATATTGATGCATTATGGAAAATACATGGATGTGTCCTTATATAGAATGATCGAGTTCTTAAAAATGAATCAGGGCCCTTAGAAACAATTGAATAGAACTATACAACTCAGGATATTGAGTTAATATACATAATCATTATTCTAACTATATAGATACACTATCTCTATAAAGAAATTTATGTGATATATTAAGGTAAAAAGAGCATGAAAGTAATGTTCTTAAGGAAATAGTTCAACCTAAAAAAAAGGATATGACTCGAGATACTCAATGATTATGAATTTTCAATACAATATTGCCTAGGGAAAGAGAATAAGGTGGAATGTTCATTGGTTAGGAAGGATTATGGAGTTATTAACAAAATCGAAATTGAAAAGAAAATTACAAACATGGATCTAAAAACTGGTTTTAGAAATTATCAAGGAATTTGAAACATAATTTAATTTTAAATTGGAATCCAAATAATCTATATTAGATAGGATTAAAATTTCTCTATCTAATGATGAAAATATTTAAAGAAAAATTAATGCTATGAATTATGGGAAGTTTGAGCACTTCAATTATAAGTTTGAAATACAGAAACTAGCTATGTTGAATTGAGTTCCCTCTTTACCCAAGTTGAAAGGGAGTTATTTTATTATTCCCATATCTATAAATTCTATATACATCCTAGTATCACTAAGATGTATATGGATTTTAAGGGTCATTTACAACGAGATAATATTAAGAAAAAAATTGTTTATTATGTATCAATATGACAATTATGTTAAGAGTATAAGGATAAAAATGCCATCATAGTTGATTCATAAAACCCAATACTATTACAAAATGTAAATGTCATGAAATTACTATGTATTTTGTAACTATATTACCAAATAACCTATGAAATAATTATCGATAAGGGTAATATTTTATCAGCATTCTGAATCCACACATTTTCTCTCTATAGGGGATGATTTCCACTATAGAGCCTTGAAAAAATCTATATTAATTATGCCTTAAAACATCATGGAGAACCTATTTTAGTTGTGTTTATTTTGATCAACCATTTAAATCAAAATTAAATAAAATTATTCAAAAATATTTTGACACATAGAATTATTTCAGTACATATTATTACCCTCAAACTACTAGTAATTCTAAAAGGACCATCCAACATTATGAGACATGTTGAAATAATGATCACATGAATTTCAAGGTATGTGGGATCAATATTTACATTTGGGATAGTCTTAAAATAATAATACCTTCCATTCATGTATTCAAATGGAAGTATAAGAAGAATTATATAGAATGATATGTTGTACCCCAACACATTAGGATGATATTGGTGAGAGGAAACATGTAGTCCCAAGGAATGTAGATGAATTAATGTAAAAGGAAAATATTATTCAAACCCATATCAATTTAGCTGAATTTGAAAAATAGATAAATGCTAATAATTGAAGAAAGTATTTGTAATTTCATGGGGAGATCAGGTTTTCATGAAATTATCCCCATGGAAGGGTGTTATAAAATTTGGAATGGATGAGAAACTAATCCACATTGGTATTGGCCCTTTAAAAGTCCTCCAGATAGTTGGATGTTTTTCATGTCATTTAATGATTCCAACTAGCATTTAAATATTACATAATTTATTGCAAATATATTTTTTAGGGAAGTAAAAGCCACACCCAATTCATGTCCTCACTTGAGATGGAATATGACTATTACATGTTTTATCTTACAATGAAGAACCTATCTAGATTATATACCCTATAGAACATGTGTTGAGGAGTCAGGAAACTAAGATAGTAATGTTAACTTGAATAAATCATAAAATGGAAGAGGTGATGTTTGATCCAAAGAAATTTATGATGAAGAACTACCAAAATAATTTTAGGTAGTGACAATAGGGAAATATTGAGGATGAAAATTTTGAAGGATGGTATAATTTAACAATCAAATATTTTATAGTATGTTTTTAAAATTTAACATTTCTTATAGTTTATGCTTAACACAACACAATTGACAATAGTGTTATATATTGATAAGTTTGGCCATTAGAATAATAACATGACAATTGCAAATTCAAATATATCCAATAAATAGTAAATTAAATTATTAAAGATTAATAAAATTTGGGTATATTATGAATTAAAATATTATATATTTATATATTAGTATAATTAATTACATATTTTAAATGTAATAAATTAAGTGTTGGTATTTTTGTAAAGTTAACATTTTAAATTACAATTTAAGAATTTATATAATTTTATAAAATAGAAGTAATTTTCATAAAATATATTCAATATTTAATGTATTGATTTCTTCTGATTAGAAGATAATTTAATAAGACCTTAATTATTTTTTCATACTATTATAAGATTATTTATAATTCAAAAAATCAACATTCATTGAATAACATATTTTTGCATGAAAAATAAAATTTCTCTTATTTTGATAATTTTTATAAAAAAATTAATTCCATTTTTAAATTTAACTTATAAGAAAAGGATAAGATTAATTTTTTGTATTTTTAAACAATAGAAGATTTTGTATGGTGAATTGTGAAATATGGAAATTTACTGTCTATATACACATTATAATTTAAATAAAATATTTATTTATTATTTTCTAATTTAAGGATCATAATATCGGTCACCCCCTATCTCTATACTATATGTAGTTAGGTAATAAAAAATAATCATAAACATGAGAAAAAACAATAAAATTAAAATAAATAATCATAAAACACCCTTCTCCTCCATAATAAATACCATCCTTCACAACCACATCTCCTAACACCTCCAAAAAAATGAATCATTTATGATTTTATCCAAATAAATCTCCCAATATCTATTCCCTTCATTTTGTTCTTTCTGGTCTCCCCCAAAATACCATTTAATTATTCCTTAAGGAGGTTCCCAAGGACAGGACTTTAAGAGGTATAATCCAATTTCAGTCATTACATTTTCTTCAATATCATATCTTTTATCATCCTTTCCTTACCTCACATACAAAAAAAATTAATGATAAATGCAGTGTATAATATATTATAGAATGTTATATTTATTTTGGGATATCCATAATCAATTCATCACACATTCCCTTTCTATTATAAAAATTAAAACATTTACGATCAGGTGCCGATTTACCACCTTTATGGACAACATGAAATTGTATTTTCATTTCATCATTAAAGGATGATAATTAAATAAATTATTCCCAAAATATATATTAATTTATGTAATATCTCTTATTTAATGTTCTATAACAGGTATAATTACATAATATTAATTCATAAATTCAATACTAGTTCATGATGTTTGAAAAATTGCAAACAATTTCTAAATGGTTATCGGTAACAATATATATAATGTACCATACTCCAATATGAAAAAAAAATTAAACATAAGACCTTTTAATCTCTTTTATGTACACTGGTAACATATTATTTCAATTATGGATAAATATTTCCATTTTTATATGATCTTTTTTACATTAATACATGTATTTTAATCCTTAAATCCAAGGAAACAAACACTCCTGAAGGACAAAAATGATTCACATAACAAATCAAAAAGACAAAATGAATAGAATGTAATTATAAGAATTTTACTTATGAAATAAAATTTTAATAAAACCTATTTAATTTTCTAATAAATTATGTAAAAGTGGATAAAACCTTTTGACACAAAATATACATTTCTTCTCAAAGGGTTGATTAGAGAGTTCTTTTTAGAAAAACTTAGTTTGTAAATCTCGTGATTGAATGTCAAATAGTTGAGATATTGGGCATAAACCATGGTTTTAGGCTAGGTCGAGAACATCTAGGTGTTAGTGTCGAGCAGAGCCCATGGTGGAAGATGATGTAGGGTCTTTTCTTTATTTCATTTTTTGTTTCTTTTTATTTTATTTTCATTTCCGTATTAATAACTTTTTTAATTGTTTTTTTCATTTTGTTTCTTTTATTTTCATATGATTGTTTTAATATATATATATATTTATTATATTATGATAATTTAATTGAATAAAATTAGTTACATGATTTATATTATACCCCCAATTTATAATTTGGTTCAACATTATCCATTTTATTATAATGTTGTTAAATTAAATTATTATTTTACTGTTAATAATATTATTTTTTATAATAAAACATTATTATTATAAATATTTTCCATGTTCGGTTAGACATACACTGTGTACTTTAAATAATTATCATTTTTAAGACTTTTTATTTATGCCAATTAATATTTCATGTCTTATAAGTTCAAGTTTCATAAAAAAAAATAAGTGCATCCAAAAATAGTCTATATTACATTTATTAATTCAAATATCAATATCATTCCATCTAAAAATTTACATAGATAATAAATAAAAAAATAATCCAATTTTAGAACAAGATAATATATTAAATTAAATACAGAATCATATATTTAAATTAAAAAATCATGTGTATATATAATTTATAAAATCCTTTAAATGAATATATCCCTATTTTATTGTTACACAATCTTTCCAAATTATTTAAAGAATCAACAACTATAAATCAACAACATAAAATATTTTTTTATAAATAGTCTATAGAGATGTTATTTTAATAATAATACATTACATATTTCAGTAATCTGGTCAGGGGCACGATTCTTAATTTTACACTTATTTGGAATTTTATTATAATCATCTTTGGAGGGATCATATTAATGATGGATTAAAACGATTCGAGCTACAATTTCCCTAATAAAATTATTTTCTTATATGCCATTTATTATTTCTAATAGTTGTCATATATTTCCAATTCTCGTGTCTTTAGTCTAAACAGGTTTTCTACCTCTACATTTTAATGTATCATCATTATTTGAACCCAAAATATTTATTCATATGTATCATCTATTACATCTAATAAAATTCTATATCCAAAATTATCATATAATTTAAAAAGGTTATTATTAAAGGGATACATAATTGAAAAAAATCAAGACAATACATTATAGATTTAAATTAATATCCTTATTTTATAATAAATACATTCACACATAAATTTTATATTTTATATAATTTATAAAAAATTGTAAATAAATATCTATGATTATATTAAATTACATACTTGAGTCTATTAATAAAATCATTTAGTAAACATATATTAAAAGAGAAACATTCTTATAATTTCTAATCATTACATTCTACCCCTTTTTTATTGAATTTCATCATTCAAATTAATGATTTATATTTAAGAATACTCTGAAATTTTATTTTTCAGAATGTGGAAAACTAGAACTACTAGATCTCAATATTTTTAATAATTACTTAACTCTAATGAATTTGAAAAGGTGGTTTTTGTCTCATTGAATTTTTTGAATTTACATGTTTATAAAATAGATGTCATGAAAAAAATGTATATCATTACAACATTACCCATTTATGAAAAAACAACATATTCTCTAAAGTTAAATAATTTGTTTCTGTGATAACAATTTTATTTCTGAAGACCCTCTCTTACGAGTCATGTATATAAAAATGTTGTATATTTTTTTTGTAAAAATAAATTAAAAACTATACAACAATTTACATCTATGGATCTTTTATGGTTTATTATTTGGAGGAAAAGGACAGTTCTTACATTTTATGAACGATAATATAATAATTAAAAAGGTTGTAAATAGTCTATTATTGTGGTAGCTTCATGTTGTAGCTAAATTCCATGAATGGTCTATATGATCATAAAAGCATTCTTTAAAAACATATGATGGGAAAAAATAACTAGATGGTGTTTTTGAGAGGTCAGTAACAATCCTATTTAATATACTTGTACCTATTGAATAATTCATTTAAAAATATCTCTAAAAATAGATTTGAAAATATCATTAAAAAATCATTTAAAATAACGTTGAAAATATATTTGAAACAACATATGATAAAAACTTTTAATTTTGAAATCAATTTTTTTTAATCAAATTTTAATTTTTTTTGTAGATTTTGAGAACTATTTTGAAAATCCTTTGAAAAAAATCATTTTGATAATTCCTTTGAAAATAATTATGTATTTTTATAATAAATAAATAAACTATTTTTAAAATACTTTCTCTTTTGGAAATTATATAATTCCATGGAAAATAATTATTATTTCAAATACATTTTAGGGCATTTGAGAATACATAGGCTTTAAAAATAAATTAAAATAATATAGTGGTTTTTCAAAATCCACAAAATAAGATCATGAAAAAATATTGGGTCCACATAAACAATGAATGATATGGGGGCCTACTCACTTTCATTATGAATGGGTACACTTCCCATCTTTTTTCTTGTTTACAATGATTAAATGAATGTTTTATTGAATGTTTTATCTATCTTTATATATATAAATTTTCCTATGGGGTTTTTGATTGAAATACATAAAAAAGATTTAAATACACATAAAAAATTAAAAATATTATCATTCCCATGAATTCACTTGTTAGATTTTTTACTACAAAATTTCATGTCATTTATATTTATCATGATATATTAATAATGAAAATTAACATCAGTGAAATTTTGATTTCCCATAAATTACTTCTCCGTAAAGTGTTACATAATATCTTTTTATATTCATCCTTAAATAAATTTCTAAAATAATGATTTTCTTAAATCACAATTTCATATCTTGAATCATTTAATAATATATAATCCTTTAAAATAAAATGAATGCAATTATAAATTTCATCTCACATGAAATGATATGTATTAATTTTTTCATACTTAAAATATCCATGGAAAAATTTATATAACAACAAAAATATTACAAGTAGTAGCTTGAAATTTACATAAAATAATTGATATTTAATTTCACATTATTATTATCGAATCCAATATAACTACACAAATTAATGGCATACATATTAGTAATTTTAAAATCATTATTTTTCACAAAATAATTCCATTAATAATATATAAAAATTTATATGATTACAATGATCAACAATTATAAGTCAAAGTAAATATACTTTTAACAAATAACGTTAATAGTAAAACTATATGAAATCAACAATAAATATGAATGTAATATTTTTTAAAATACAAAATTATTCAATTCATTATTTAATGAAATTATGTAAGATGATATAAGGTTTTTATAATAATTACATAATCATTTCAAATCATGAAATGATGGATGTGAATATATATATATATATATATAATTAATGAAACCCCTCACATAATTGTTGATAATTTTCATTCATAATTAGAATCTCAGAGTAATATCTAATTCTTATAAAACCATAATTTTAGAATTATTATACATTTATATATATATATATATATATATATACATAATGAACCAAAACATGGAATATTTTGAAATTATTATATCACATCCACACCTCAATTACATAAACATATTTTTGAAAAAAACTTATTTCACACAAGGAATATTCTTATAAATATATAAATATATAAATATATATTTTTTGTTGATATACATGCAATGACATGCATGTAAATAAATATATATAAATCATATATATAAATTATATTACATGAACATGATGAAATTGAAATCCATTTGTGCATATAATATATCTATATATGTGAGTGTGTGTGTGTGATTGAAAAATTGAAATTATAAATAATATATATATATATATACTAATGGGATTAGAGAGCGAAAAGTTTGAAGTAAAAACATTCACCTTTATATGATAATAATTTTGGAACCATAACTCTTGAATAAATGGGTTATCTTGGAATTGATACTGATATATGCACATAAATTAATCAAAATAATTGAATCCAGTGTGTTTATATTAATAAATATAGTGAATAATTTTTAAAAATTGTTTTAAAATTAAACTTCCCCCATTACAAAATATTGGATAGTGGAATGACCTTTTTCATCCTTGGTAGAACTCGAACCAAGGGGATGGAAGTTGCCTTTCTAATTTTTGGAGTTGGATCAAAATAATTGAAATTAAGGAGGGAGGAGAACATGGGAGAGATATTGGAAATAGGATTTTACACTAGGTTCTCACCTAGCTAAAGAAGCAGTTCATATACAATGATTCGTTATAGAATTTTAGTATCCGAGAGAAGCTAAAATTGTGTATGGAAAATTTAATATAGGAAGCACAGTGAAATGATTGGTCAATAATGTTAATATCTAATTTAATCACATGAATAAGGATTTAGAAAATTTAAATGCAATATCAGAACATTATTTCAATTTTTTTAATTTAAATATGCATGATGGGAAAAATTGAACATGAGTGTTTCCATGAGGTGAAGGGAAATCGAAGGTATACCTTCAATATCGATGGAGAAAATGAGGCATGCAATGGAATCATTGTATATTGGAGGCTCTCAGAATGTGTCATGTGGTAGAAGTTAATGTCGGTGCATTTCTAGATTTACTTTGGCTTGATGATGAGTCCATTGTGTAGTGGAGGTAGGGTTTTGGCTAGATCTGAATTCAGGGAACAAGATGATGTGAATGGAATATTGGATGGCGCTGCTTCGATGGAGGAAGTGTGGTCTTCTAGTGATGTGACATACAATAGTGTAAGATCCTATCCTATTCTAATGTCATAATTGTAATTGTTTTATATACTATTATTTTTAAATATTGATGAATTTTTGTTTCATTTATTACATGATGTGTGTTTTTGTGAAATTTGAGAAAAATGGAAGAAAATGGAGATGTGTGTGGTTGGTGCACGATCAGATAAAACAATGCATCCCAACCTAGAGTGTCATGCCACCCTAGATAGTGAGTAATATCATATCCAGGACATGGTTTCATAAATTGTGCACCCATAAAAAGAAAAATATAAACCCCAAATTTAATTGTCTCAGGGTTTTGAGAAACAGCATGCCTCAATCCAGGAAACTATACATTAGATTTAAATGCGATCAAAAACAATTTTAAAATATACTTGAACTCCCAGGACTCACCTTTTTCAACCCCACTCCACTATAGGTCCTACATTACTTTTTTTATCTCTCTCTATGAATATAAAGCCTTATAGATATCCATACATCACTATCTATTTCTAGGAATGAGGATCTCCTCATCTCCCTGTAAGTGGATGTCATACTGATGCCATTATATCCATTCTCCTTTATCCTTAAAATCAGTTTATGGAAATTTTCTACTATATTTGGATCTAAACCATTTTGGTGAGATATATATCTAATATGGTAGATCTAGATCCATATTTATTATATCTGCGTGTCCTTAATCTTGGATTACTGCTTAAGATCCGAATCTAAATCTACATCATTGTGTTGCCTAATTTTTATGGGTTTCCATTGGAAAATATACCTCAATGAACCGACATAGGTGGTATAATATGAAATTCACATAGTCTTGTTTTTGACATATATTCAATGTTTTTGGATTTCAAGAATTCATATTCAATTCAATCCTTAAATTGATTTTTAACATGTGGCCAATTTATTAATTGGTTTATGGTTGTAATTAAGGATTAATCGGGGAGTTATCCATTGGATTGAAGGGATATAAATTTTGTTAATTAAATGGTGAATTTATTTTGGGTTTCAGGGGCGACCCATTTACATAAATAATTATATTATTAATTCTAATATTGTGGGATTTTTTATTTCGATAATTAATATGGGGATTAATAATGGGATGTTGAGATAATTGTTTAGCAATAATTTAATTGATGAATTTGTTATAGAATACCACAATATTTTTGTTGAGATAATTATTATAGATTAATTTTAAGATAATTATATCCTAAAATGAGATAATTAGTGGTAGATTAATTATGAGAAATTGTGGTTATTTCAATGAGTCATTTAATTGAAGAGTTAATAATGTGATATTGAAGTGGTTGACAAGAAAAAATTAATTGAGGAATTACTTATTTTCATTGAAATATTTAATTAATTGAGGAAATAATTAAGGGTAATTTTGTAACAAATTAATTTGTGAATTAGTATTTTAATAGATAATGAATATTAAAATGATTAATTAATGAAGTGTAAAGTAATGGAAACATGGTTATTATATTCTGTTATGTACAAATAGAATCATGGTCATTCACTTATGAGTAATTAATTTGGAATATGTTTATTTTGTTGAGATATATACCTGGGGACATGGGAATTATAATTACGTGTAATGGAATGGAATCATGGTCATTTTATAGATAAGTACGAATAGTAACATGGTCATCTTACTTTAGAAATTTAATACTCGTAATGTGGGAGATTATGTGTGAATTGAAGAATGGTAATAAAGGTACTTTGAGATATAGAATCACAAGAGAATACTTCGAGCATCATAATGAGTGAAAATAGGTACTGATATATGATATCACCTTTGGATACTTCTAGATATAGCATCAGTCGACACTTGTTTTAATAAATGATATTACATGTGGAACACATCGAGCTCTGATGTGAGCTAAAGCTAGTATTGATGTATGAGTGACCTTTAGAACCCTGGAGTTAATGCGTATAAAAAAAGAAAAAATAATAGTGTTATAATTATTTTTTATGAATTGTAATTATTTTTTATAGTACTACATACAATATAATCTATATGGATATTTATTTAAACACTATTGGCAGTGGCCTTTTGAGTCATACTCACACCCTACTCAGGATACCTAATCATTACACAAATAGAATCTATTTTTTTCAGGATTGGATAAGGGAAAATTACCAATTATAGTTGGATAGTGGGGGATAGATCTCAAATGAGGGAATTAGGTATGCTTCGAGACCCACTAGGGTGTTGTTAGTGTCTTCATTTTCAGATTTCATTTTAGAAAATAGATACAGACATTATCATATAATGTTTTTTATTTCATTTGGATATTGTATTTCCTATATTGTTATCTTCATATATTAACATAATCTGTGGTTAATTATGCATCCACAAATGTGACTTATTTATTATAGTGTTTACTATGATTAAAAGGGCCAACTTATCCTTATTATTTACTTATTAGACCCCTAAAACTAATTGGTTGCCTCTAGTGTATGTGGAGTCATGCCAAATGTCATGAGACTGACACGCTTATGGAAACAATATGTGGGGCCTAGGATGATATGTTACAATGTAATTTACGAGGTACAGTTTTATTTTAATATTATTTTGTCTTACTATTAAGGAAATGTATAAATGCTACTATAAAGAGTTGGTTCATGGTTATGACCTCTATCATAGGGGTTGATACCCGATTTATGGGGTGGAACCCATGTACTCAGGGTGGTATTATTGCTACTATTGTTCTTTTTTTTTGTATTGAATATTATTTATCTTTATGTAACATACATGTTGTTTGATGTCAATTTTTTTATATTTTCTATGAATTTCCTTGTAGACTAAAACGACATGAGAGTAGATTCTGCAAGAATCAATCAAGGATCTCGAGATTAATTTTTGACATGATTAATATTTTAAGGAATAGGGGAAAAGGTTTTTGGGTATGTTTTTGTATATAAATTGATTTCCATGCTTCTTAAATTATATTTAAAAAAGAACCTAATATGATTTTGTTAATAGTAAAATGATTATAAATGAGAATAAATAGTTTTTCAATTTTGAAATTTGATATTAGAATGTATTTACACTTGTTAACATTGACGTAGGTGTATAATGGTGAAGGGTAGTGTTATCCCCTTAGTTTTCATCACATATAGTGACACAAGGGAATGGATTGTCATAGATCTTCGTCATAAATAATTGTGTTAATGTTATGAATACATTTACAAAGGTCATTTTTTCCATTTTAAATAATATTTTTCTATGAAAATTCTTTTTGAGAGGGGGTCCAAGGGAAAGGTTAGGAAAGACCATATAGTAATGGAATGAGAAGCACTGATCTTGATGGTTATGAAAGATGGGGAGAAGTTCATATAGGAAATTTAAACATTCATTCTATTCCTAGAAAGAGATGTAGAGAATGATGTGAAGGGAATTTCTGAACTAATGGGGGTGTTTTAGTTGCAACACCCTCTGACATTTACTCAATATGGATGACTTGAAGGAGATATGTTATGGGTTGTGTTCCTCAAGATGATACATGAAAATATGGAGACTCATTTTATGAGGAGGTTCAAGTTGTCTAATTATATTCTGTGAGGCATATATAAGAAATGGTGGGATGTTTAGGCATGGAGTATATTGACGAATGGTATGATTTGGATGTACATCTTAGAATGGTTATTGGAGAAGTTATACCTAGATATGATTAGTTATAGGAAATTAGTGGTTGTCATATGACTAACTGATGGGAAACTGTTCGTGATGTACTATTTTTGACGATTTATATATCTCTAGTGCCTTTATCCACCTTTGACTAGAGATGATACAACTATAAAGAGGTTCTTTTAGGAATAACTGATATGCGAGATTAAGTCTCAACTCAACCACTTTTGATTTATGAATTTTGATGATGAAGTCCATCGATCTCTCATAGATAAGGGGATCCTAAAAGAGGATTCCATATTTTATAGATAGCTACTACTAGATGATAAAGTGGTGTGACTTCCAATATCGAGAATTTCCAATATGAGAACTTTTTTTAGGGATGTGGGAACATGGGTGGCTTCGTTGGAGGGTCATCATCACATGTCATCATCTATATATGTTATGTAGTACACAAGGACAAATAGTCAGTGATGGAGGATGTAGACATAGTCAACTTGTTGGAAGGAGATCTTATAACACATTTTAGAATGGTATATACATTTCCACTAGTTGAGGTGGATGTGGTTGTGGATGTGGTTCTTCTAGGAAAGAGTTCCAATAACAAAATATTTTTGAATATAAAGGGACTTAGAAACCCACATAGTTAAGAGGGGTAGGATTGTTGCATGGGGTGAATACTACAGTTGTGGATATCATGGTTGGACCACTGACAGTGAGAGGTACTATTCATTTAGATTCTACATTATCTATAGCCTCATTTAGTACTAGTCCCTCTCCTTCTTTTATAACAACAAAACATGTTAATGGTTTGATCCCTGAGGTGGAGTATGTGAGTGGTGTGATGACTATTGATACACCATTGGTGGTAATGTCTAGATACATCTCTCTATACAAGGGATGTTCTCTTGAATTCAGGGTGTAACAATTTTATGCGATCTATATTTGATTGACATGATAGGATTTGTCATAATAATGGGCATGTACTTGATTATTGCATACCGAGCACACATATATTATTACTGGAGGATAGTGACTTTTACATCTCCTAAGTGTGACCAATAAATTCACTATGAGGAGTGGGATGTCTAGGATAGTTGGGCAAGGAAAAATATACAGAAAATGGGATTGATAATAGCCCAGGTTTCTAGACTATTTATGGTTGATGATGTTGTAATGAATTATATATTTCCACATGGAATGGAAATGTTGTAGGACGTGGACCCTAAATATTTCTTACGGATGACTCCAAATAGAGATGTGTAATTCACTATTGATCTCATGCTGAGAGGTCAGCCAGTATTTATTCCACCAAAATTAATGGAACCTATAGAGATTCAATAGATAAAGGCTCAGTAAGATGAGTTGGCGGATAAGGGTTTTATTCATCAGAGTACGTCACCTTTGGGCTCACCTGTGTTTTTTTAAATAATTTTGACAAGACTCTACTTTTCTACATCAATTAGTGGATGTTGAAAAATTTAACAAAAAATAACTGGTGTCCAGTTCATTGTATCAACTATCTATTTGACCTGTTGAAGGAATATCGTGTGTTCTTGAAGATCTAAATGAGATTAGGATATCATCCAGTGAGATTTCATATTTCTATGATTCCACGTATTTCATTCAGATGTTGGTATGGCCTATATGAGTTCATTATAATCCTTATTGGGTTGATGAACACTCTAGTAGAGTTTATGGATTTTATGTGAATAATATTACACCAATATCTTAATCATTTCATTGTAGAATTCAAATATTTCATCTTTTAATCTAAGACTCAATTTAATAATGACCAACATCTTGACCTCATCGTGAGTACACAGAGAGAGCGTCGACTATATTCCAAGATATCAAGGTGTCAATTAGGGATTAATCATGTACAAATCATGAGACACATCATCATGAAGTAAGGTCTATCATTGGACATAGTGATGATTCATCCCATGCTTTCTTTGGAGCTTCCCAAGAATGTGTTCAATATCTGTAGGTTTATGGGGTTATTCAGATATTATCAGTGATTCATCATGGAATTTTCCATTTTGGAGCACTGGTTTTTGGCTTGACCAAGAATAAGATAATATTATTATGCTAATATTATTATGTGTGTTCATTCCAAGAGGTGAAGAAGAATTTGATATCAGAACCAATCTGGATCATACCCAAATCAGGCGAGGAATACATGGTGTATTGTGATGTTTATGGGATCGTCTGTGTTGTAGTGATGATGTAATGAGATCGAGTTATCGAGTATGTGTATTGGTAGTTGAGGACTCAATAATGGATCTACCAAATGCATAACCTCAGGAATGTAGTATTATATTTTGGTTTGATGTGTTGGTAGCACGATTTATATGGAATGAATTTTCCAGGTTTTCCAATCACAAGAGATTACATTATATCATCACTTAGAGAAGTTTGAATTTATGGTAGCGCGGGTGGGTGGTGTATATGAATTAATTTTGTTATAAGAAAGCATGTATGCTTACGAATGGAAACAATGTACTTGAATTTTTGAGTAGGAAAACATAGACTTAGGGAGTTCGAGAGTGTAGTTCTATGTGGATAATGATGAAATGTCTAAAAAATGAATGATTTGGTTCAACAAAATTTGGAGCAGATGACTCTCATATCAGTCTCAGTAGAGTTGACACAGTTGATCCTTATTAAAGACATTCTATATGAGGATCCATAAATTTTGATCTTGTAGGAAAGCCTTGAAGGTGGGGAGTGACATTTAGATTCGAGAATAGATGAGTATGAGATCATCAACAAGACAACTTAGTAAGTTGTCCCTATGATTATGTTGGAGGAGATTATAAAGGAATTTTATGCCGCTATATGGGTAGTAAAAAATGGTGTTACTAAATATATGCCTGATATATAATGATAGTTTTGGTAACTATGAATGAAAATATAAATAGTAGGGTTCTTGAAGCAATGATTTACCTGCTAGTAGGTTATGTCAGGGAATCAATGACGTAGGGGTTTTCTACAGTTGTTTCCAATAATGGAATGGAAGTAAGAGGATGTGAAAATGTATATTTTTGTTGGTCTCCTGAAGATGATATGGAATAATTATGACATTTGGTTTATTGTGGATTTATTGATGAACAAACCACATAGAATTCTAAAACGGAAACCATCATAGTATAGCTGTGGGGTGAGCTATGTGTTTAAGATATAGTCTCTATTAATGGGGTTCTGTCAACTGTATATTTATATCATGACTCATATTTCACTTAACTCTTCTAGATAGGCATTCAGAAATCTCATGGTATATATGTATTTTTGAGTATGTCCTTCCACTCACAAACTGATGGGTAATCTAAGTGTAAAAAAAGGATCTTTATGATACACTACACACATTTCAGAATGAATTTAGTGGATATTGGGAGAATAATGTGGTTTTACTGGAGTTATTCTATAAAATAAACTATCTATATTATATATATATATATATATAACCATAAAAGACACATTATTTTTAACCGTAAAAGTCAATTTTATTCTATATGGATGCAGGAGAGTGGGATTTGTTGCTATAATTCTTGTCAAGTAGAGATTGGACCTGGTTGAGCTGATATAAAAATGTATGGATACATCATAGAGTAATTATATGTCCTTTTCTAATAGGAGGAGCTGACACATAGAATATAAAGAGGTTGATCCCTTATTATTTAGTGTGTTTCCTAGGTTGGGTCACTACAAGATATCATGTCAGTGAGTGTTGGATCCTAGATATGTTGGCACATTCGAGACTAAAAAAAGAATAGGGCTTGTGGCTTACTGATTGAATCTTCCATTAAAATAAAACACAATGCATGATTTTTTTCCATGTGGGAAATATTCTGTAGTGTCACCCAGAACCACCTCTTCTGATATATGTGAATTATATTGATATTGATATCGTTTTGTACTTTGAGGAGCATCTGATACATGTGTTGGATCATAGTGAAAGAGTGTTTCATGGAATGATTGTGTGGATAGTTCAGCTATTGTGTAAACATGGGAATTTATAGGAGGAGACATGGGAGAATGAAACATATATGTGGGCTTAGTGGCCCAATCATTTTGGGTGAGATTCATAGGGATGATTGGGAGTATTGATCAATGGTGATCTATTATATGATGGGGATATTGTATGTTCATATAATTTTCACGAGTTATCAAAGGATTTATTCAAGGTGTATTTTTTTAAAATATTCTGTATATTTTGTTTAAGATTTACCAGGGGGTTTGTCTGGGTGAAATTTGGTAAAAATACAAGAAAAAGGGCATCAGAAGGGTTGGATCCTGGTAAAATGAAACCATAAATCCTATACAATAATATTGTGTAAACCTGGAGAGTGGGTAATCACATGGTTGGCACATTTATTTATAAATCATGTTACCAGAAATGGAATGTTCTTCACCTTAGTCCATTAAACTGTCTGTGAGATTTAAAAAATCCCAAAAAATTATTTTAATATTTCCACTATGAACTAGGACTCAACTATTTGGACACCCATTAGACCATAGGCCACCTTTCAAAATTATGGAGCACACAGTATGAATTAAAATACTTCATAACATGCATTCATCATGATCCAAATCCCATATTAGTGATATCCTCCTTTCTCAATAAGTGCATCTAACCATGATTTCTTTCTTTTTGTTATTATTTTTCACCATGACCTTTTGATGGATTTTTTTCACTTTTTCTTATATCTATTCATTTTTCAAGATAAAGATCTAGGATTTTTGATCTCGATCAACAGTCATATGTTCATGATGACTTTAATCATGGTTTAGGGTTTTAGATCTAGATCCAAATCTATATAGTGGAGCTGGCCAATTTTTAAGGATTCTTATTAGGAAATATTCATACACAAAAAAGGTAGGTTCTACAATATGTAATTAATATAGTCAAGACTTTTATATGTATTTTCATGGATTTGGATTTATATTTTTATTTAGTTATTCAATCCCTAAATTTATTTACTTTTTATTCCCAATTGATTTGTTGGATTATTGTTGAAATTGATGATTAATCATGATGTAAATCGAAGGATATAGGGGATTCCCAATTTTATAATAAATTGGGGAATTAATTATCGCATTATGAGGATTCCAATTTAGAGAATTAATTTGATGATTAATTCTTCGATTTAGGGATTTTCGGTTTTGAAAATTAATCTGGGGATTAATTACAAGTTGTTGGGATAATTGGTTAAAAATAATTTAATTGGAATATCAATATATATGTGTTGATATAAATAGTGGTAAATTAATAATTTTATATTGATTTCATGGGTTGAGATAATTAATGATATATTAATTATAGTTCATAGAGGTTATTGTGTTGACATAATTAGATTTATAATTAATTATGTTATATGGAAATGGTTTACTTGAAATAATTAATTATTGAATTAATTAATGTACATAACATAATTAATTATGTGGTTGATTAATTAAGGGTAATATTCGAGTAAAATAATTTATGAATAAGTAATGAAATATTTAGTGAAAAATTAATTGATGAATTATTTAAGTGTAAATGAATGTGAATATGGTCAATATAGTTCGACAAGTATGAAAAGAAACGTGTTCATTCACTTGTTAGTAATGGGATGGGAATGTGGCCATTCAACTGAGAAGTACACATGGTTACATGTAAATTACACTTATGGGTAATGGAATTGGAACATGATCATTATATTAATAATTAATAATGGTCACATGGTTATATTTCAATTGAAATTCAATATAGGTAATTTGGGAAATTATTTGTGAAACAAAGAATGGTAATAAAGTTACTCCAAGATGTGGCCTCAAAGTGAAGTAATTTGATATCCAATATGATTCTAATCGGGTACTGAGATATGATATCACTATTGAATACAAAAATATCCATCATGAGTCGAAGTATGTATTAAGGTATGATACTACCTGTGGAACAATATGAGCTCTTCCATGAGGAGAAGCTAATATTTAGGTATATATGTACTTTGGATCCAAGGATTAAATGTGGTTAAATAAAAAATAAATTAAAATGTGTTAGAAATTTATTTATGCACTATACTTGTTTATTTATTTCACTACATACACTTTTATCTGACAGTATATTGTTTTAGAGACCAGTAGGGTGGACTAAAGAATCAAACTCAAACCCCACTCTGGATACCCGATAGATACCCGGATAGACATTATTGGAATAAGAAATGATAAGGGATAGACCCACTTTCAGTTTTCTAGTTGGGGATAGATCATAGATAAGTGAACCAAAAATGGTTCATGTCCCACTGGTTTGTCATTGTTTTCATTATTTTATGTTTTTTTTAGACATTGAAAATATACATTAGCATGGAGTGTTTGATGATTCTGTTGGATACTATATTTCATAATTTTTATCTTAAGATATTGATATTATCTATTGTTATATATGATTATTATATAGTGTACTATTTCTTCTACTGTCTACTCTGATAAAATGTGGAAAAATTCTCACCATGATTGTCTTATTAGACCCATGCTACTAGTCGATAGCCTCGAGAATACGTAGATTTACGCCTTAAATCATGTGAGTGACCAGCATGGGGAACCAATATGTGTCTTCTATAATGGGATGTTATAGGTGTTGGTGAGATCATGTGTCAATAGTTGTTATGGGGTAGGTCAAGTGTGCTTAGGTGTCAGCGTCGATCAAGGCCTAAAGAGGAAGATGACATGGAATATTTTCTATCTTCCAATTTTTGTTTCATTTTGTTTTATTTTCTTTTTTTTTTACTCTTGTTTTTTTAATTCTTAATTTTTATTTATATTTTTACAGGAACAGTTTCATATATATATCGATGATTAAGATTATTTATAAATTAAGTAGAGTAAAATCAATTACATGATTTATATTATAGCTTAAATTTATAATTTTTATCACCATGTAAATTTTATTATAATGTTAACAAATTTTGTTATAATATTAACATAAATAATAGAATATTATTTTATCTATAATCACAAATTATTAATACTAAAATATTCCATGTTTGGTTATACATATTTCTTATATTTAAAACTATCATCATTTTTTAAACACTTTGTATTTGTGTATCTTAATATTTCGTGTCTTGTTAATAAATTTATGAAAACAAAATTTAGACGTTCATCTAAAAATAATGAATAATACATTCATTAATTCCAATATCAAATAAAAAAATCATCTTTTTTTCAAAAAAATTAATAAAAAATACTCTTCACTTAAAATTTGATAATATATTCATTTAAATAATGCATTTTATTTGAAAATGAATAATTCATGTATATTAATAAATTATAAAATCATTTGACTATCTATATCCCTATTTGTCAATAACTAATATTTTCATTTTTTGAAATCCTCAAGGACTATAAACCAACAACCACAAGATTTTTTTATAAATATTCCACATAGAATGTATTTTTATGACCATGCATTACGCATTTCAGTAATCATATTTTGATAATGATTGCTATTTTTATGCATATGTTTTTATTATAATCATCATTGAATGAATCCTATATATGATAGATCAAGAAGATGGAATCTAAAATCTCACTAATGAAAGGTTTTTTTATTTTGTCTGTTTTTATTTCTAATGGTAGTTATTTGTTTAAGATTCATGATTCATTAGTCTAAAGAGGTATTATGGTATTATGTTTTAAAGTATCATTGATATTTTAATTATATTTATTTATTGAGAAGACAATATTATTGTGTCTAATAAAATACAATATTAAAAATAATATTTTTCTGAAACATTAAATTTATTAAAGGAAAATGCTAATTTCAAGAATATTATGACATTCCATATTATATTAAATTTTATAAAATTATAAAATAACAAATATGTTCTCCACTAAATTTTAAATATTATATATATTATTAATCAAATGTAAATAAATATCAAAAATAATATTAAATTATACACATTAGTTGATGAAATAAATCATTCCATAAAAGAAAACTATTATTCAACATTCCGAGTTGTTACATAATACATTGTTTACCGTTTCCAGATTTCATCTTCTTATTCCAATGTGACATTCTCATGCTTATGGTTTAAAAAAAATATTTACCAGGTGAGTGTTATTGATTAATTGAGTGTTCTCTATTTTATCCAGAATATTAACCAATTGTTCTTTATAAGAAAGATCAATATCCTCTAGTACTACCTCTGAGTTCAATACATCTAATGGTTTATGTATGTATAAAAGGAAGATAAAAACATCGAACACACATGGAATTTCATATATAACTATTTTATGTGATAATTGATATGTTTCAGTCATAATATGATATATAATATCAAAGGTAGTAATATAACATGGTCAATTTTAATTTCATTCTTCCATAGATAAATTTGTAGATATAACTTCTCATCAACTTCAATATCTATATTGCACTGATGATTATATATATAAAATTTATATCAAATTTCTAATGTCCTTACTTTTTTGGGATATTTATAAAATTATATACCTAATCATAATATTTCTCTGGTCCAAATTAATTTCATTCTAAATATTAAATCTTGTTTTTTTGGTTTAAAACACTTTTTTACACAATGGGCTTAATTAGGGGCCATATGAACTGTCCTGTGAAATATTTTGAAGCAAGAAAACACAAATTGTGGATTTTTTTGATCCTAACAACCATTTACACACTTTTTAGAGGATCATATTATATCATATTATGTTTTAATTGTTCTCTCAAATTGGACAGGTAACTCCCCATGTTTTTTTGAAATATTTTTTTTATTAAATAAAAATTCCTAGACGGATTACGTTACATGTTACACTATGTTTAGTATTATTTGTACAAAACACCATGTTTACCATTATTTCTATAAAACACCATGTTATAATTATGTGACATGAAACACTGATATAATCATGTTGTATACACGACACTATGTTTTTCATGTCGAACATCAAATACTGAGTTCCTTCAACATCTTGCGTTGCATTCAAGACCAACTCTTCCAAACTACAGAAAACTTTAAATAATTCTTTCTAATATGATAGTTTCAACATAGCCCATGAAATGGAGATTTTTATTATTATCATTTAAAATATGAAAAACATATTTCAAAATGTTTTTAAAATAAGTTATTTGGTTAGTAATTAGATTTAATGAGATTAATAACTATTATAAAATAAAGAAACTACTTTTTTAAAATCAATATTTCGATGATAAAACCCCATTTATTTCAAAAAATTAAATATGAAACTTTTTATTAAATAATTTTACTTATATATATGTATATATATATATAATTCGATAAAATATTACATTCGTCATATTAATTTTTATGAAAAATATAATAATTAATCCCATTTAATGCTTAAAAATGTCTGTTTTAAAAAAAATGTTTTTGTACTGTAATAGCTAAGGATTTTAAGAGATAGATTCTTTTCATTTCTATGATGTTGTGTGTTGTACACTACACTGAGATTAGCTTGTGCAATATGCAACACCGTATTATCTTGAAGTATACACAACAACATTCTTGTATTGTGTTGGACAAATTTCATATTCTTCTGATAGAATTCATTTCACCCAACATTGAGTATATATTTTGGACAATGTATATATTAACTATGGGATCGTGGAGGAGTGCGATGGTGAACATATAGAAAAACCTAGATCAGCTGATTTGGATCATGTTGAGGGTACCAGGATGAAAATTGTGCATGAAGAGTTGGTGGATGATTGCTTTGGTCATAAATACGTATTCCATCATTGTGTGAAGAAAAAATATGATGTTCTTTGGGAAGAAATTGGATACAAAAAGTGCTTCATAGATTTTATCAAACATATGAAGAAAATCACCATTTCATGATTATGAGGATATTTCTTCCAGAATGATCACACAAAATTGGTGGACCGCCCGTGTTTCTACTAACCATAATGTAGTTGATGAAAGAATTTAGATTTGTAGGTACTTTATATTCACTCGAGTTGTTATTCTGAAGGGAGTGACACCATGTAAATTCAAGGACATCACTAAGAAGATAGTTGAAATTTGTGGTATTTTTGATTGGATAATGACAGCGATTGGCCGTGGGTTTTACCATATAGTATTTCTTTCTTATAAGATGAAGCAACATTCATGGAGTTATGGTTCATTTCCCCTAATCCCAGGATTCCACATAATTCATGAATGGGATCGAAACATAGATCCCAATAAGGTCAAGAACACTTTTAATCAACATTGGATAATTGTATGTAATCTTATCTTGCAATACTGGAATCCTAAAATCCTTTGGGATATGGCCTCATCTGTTGGAAATCCCATAAGACTACATAGACAGACTGAGAACCCATCATTCGGGAATTATGTGAGAATTCTTGATGAGGTTGACATGTCTACAACAATCATTGAGGATGTAGTATTTACCACTCATGATGGTAGCCAAAAACTTGGCATTTATTATGAAAGAAACCCCATGTTATTCCAAAACTGTAATTTCATTGGCCATGTTGCCTCATATTGAAATATAAATATGATGTGAAATAAATTTAAGGCATGAGGCCCAGACGTGGAAGGCTATATGAGAAGCAAATCGAAGATGATTCCCTCTCCTGGATCTGATCATATTGCCTCAAATGGAGCTCCTGATGATGTTTTCATCTTGAACAAGGACAACTCTGAGAAAGTAACTACAATAGGTGATTCAATAAGTGTTAACATCTTCAAAAAACTATGAAAGATATTGATGATCATGTATATATATCAGTTCCTTTCTATCCATAGGGATCCGGCTCTCCAGGGCTAGGTGCCATGGTCACTCTTGATAGAGTGGATCTGATGGAATATGATGATCAGATTGCAGATCAGGCTCCGACATCTAGAATTCTGGAGACTGTCCCTATTTTTGATTTAGATAATCCTGACCATACCCCTGATAATACTATGGAACATCCTACTAATTCTCATGGCGATCCAATTCAATAAAGTATGGATGATGGTGAAAATAAGGATGTAGGACAAGAAAAATCTATTATAGAACTAGTTTGGTGCCCCTCCAATATAGGTGAATTCATGAAAATACTGGTAGCAAAGGCTGCTAAAAGAGTGTTACTTGTAAGATTTCTCTTCACCCATGTTGACTCGAATAACCGATTCTCTTCGCTATGTGTTGTGGAATCTGTTGTGGAGGAGGATTACTCGGCATCAGTCAATCAAATGACTGGTACATCTGATGATACTTCTGATGTTTCCTTTGGTAAGGAAATTAATCTAATTAATGTTGGTCCTAGAACTAGGATCAGGTCCAAAAATTGAAAATTCTATTTCGAAAATGCCATGGAATTGAGAATCCTCCTACAGTCTGGTCCATTAGACACTTTATTATGTCCAATAGAACCCTATTAGTAGGTATTTATGAATAAAAACTAATTTTTTGAATTGGATCAAATTTGAATGGGCTTCTTTGGGATATTCTTTTGTTGCAAGAACTCAGTTTGATGGAAATTCAGAATTCTTATGGGAGCTCAACCATGATAACATCACTATAAACACTATTCCGGATGACATCCAATCTATCACATTATCATGTTATACTGTCAGTTCATCTATTGATGCAACCTTTATCTATAACTTTAATGTTTATACAAGAAGAAGACATTTCATGAAAAATTTCATTAGTATATCGAAGAGCATGAATCCCAGCTAGGTTTTCCTTGGTTATTTTAGTAATGTTCTGAGGCCTGATAAAAAAATCTGTGAAAATTTTGGTCATGTTTCAGCACCTGACTTTATATCTTGCATTGATAATTGTGTTCTCTGTGAGGTCTCCCTATCTGGTGATGATTATACATGGAATAGGTACACTGTTATTGGGATTCATGAAATTAAATTGGACAGTTGTTTTGTGCAAGTAGATGGAAGGAATGAGGGGGTGGATGTGTCTACGAAAACTAATCAAATATTTCATTTCGATCATAATCCCATAATTGTTGATAAAAATACAAATATAATATGGACATCCCATCTTCCCATTAATTTTAACAATTCTTGGATTTTTATCCCTAGATTCATAGTTATTATATAGTATGTATCAAAAAATGGTCATTTAGGGAGTGCCTCTCACATCATATGTTCTACACATTAGGTAGGGAAGGGAAGGCTAAAATAATAGACCAAGGAATCATGTTTTTCCTTATATAGTGACATTAGAGAGGGTGAAAATGTCTTTTTAGGATACCATGTCCAGAATATGTTTTAGGAGCATCCTTCTCAAAAGTAAATTCAGACTAATTCTAATTTGGATAAATTATTGATACTGAAAGAGAAACTATCTCAGAACCAATTTAACATTAAATGTCCAACAGAAGGGTATATAAAAATAAGATGTTTAAATTTCATTAATAGAGAAAAAAAGAAAAAGAAAATCCTCAAAAAACGTATTACTGGTGATTCAATCTTCTCTTCTAAAATTGTGATTGCATATTTTGTGTCATTTTATTTTGAGAAGCTGTATTCAGATTCTGGAAATGAAATTTCTAAGAAAATTATCTAGTACAATGATCCTTCCATTGAAGAGTATCAGAATGTGAGACTTGTTTACATGACCAATAAAAAAGAGGTATATGACACACTATTTTCATTGAATATTCTTTGTGTTGAAGGTCCTGATGGCTTCACCAATCTATTCATTTTATTTTACTAAAACATTGTCATGGTTGATGTAATATATACGGTGATGGATTTTTTTAGATCAACATACATGCCTATTCGGATGGAATCCATATTTGTTTCCTTAATCCCTACAAAGGGAAATGCCTTTGAAATTATTTATTTCATGTATGTTTCCATTGAGTATACCATATCATTAGTTATTTGTAAAATTATGAGTCAATGATTAGTTGAGGTTGAGAAGGGGTTCATTTCTTGTAACCAGTTTGGTTTTGTCCTACGATGGAATATAAAAACCTGCCCTTTAACTACCTATGAGTGTGTGAATGCAATGAATCTAAATGTAAATGATTGAAATAAGGCCTATTATATTGACATTTCTAATGCTTTTGACACAATTAGATGGTGTTTTCTATTTATCATTCTAAAAATGTATGTCTTCTCGCAGAAATTCATTGATTTTATAGGGTCCATTATCACCAGTGATAGGCTATACATTATTGTAAAAGGATCCCCTAGAGGGTTTTTCCAATGTACAAGAGGGGTCAGATAGGGTGGCACAGTCTCTGTTATTCTATTTTCCATTGCAGAATATTACCTAAGATAGTGCCTGAATGATCTGTTTATCTTTGGATGGTATCAACATATAATAATTAGAAGGCACTTTTGTGCTCCATCAAATTTATTTTATGTTGATGACATATTTCATTTTGGATGAGCGGGGAAATGTACAATCTCTTGCATAAAAGGAATTTTCTTGCACTACGTATTGGTTTCATTTCAAGTCATCTGTTGGGGGAAATCATCTATCTAATTCGGTAAATGGATCCCAATATCAAGTAAAAATAGAATTTCTAGGAGGCTTGGAGTTTGAAGAGGTTATCTCCAATTAAATTACAATGGTGTACCACTTTTTTGGGACATATTGACAAGATGTCATTTGGAAAGAATCGCCTTAAATATAACAAAACAGTTGGCATGGTAGAAGGGAAAAAATAATCCCTAGGTAGGGAAAACATGTCTGGTTAATGCAGTCATAACATCAATGTTAGTATACTCTGTATTGTTATACAGATGGCCCGAAGTTCTGCTTAATGAGTAATGTATCCAAATCAGAAGAAAAAAATTGGTCTTGTTCTATTCATGAGAAGAATCTAGTCATAGTTTCATGGAAGGACTGTATTAAACCATTAAAAATTGGTGGGCTGGTTATTATATATATAAGCTTATTAAATGATAAATTGATCAAAAAACTCAACTAGAATCATATATTGACCCCAAATTCATCCATGGACTTTCTGATAACTAGATTCTATGGAAATTTAATAATGGATACATAAGTTACCTCAGGTCCTCTATTTGGACTACATTGATGCAGTCTTTCTCTAGACTCATGTTCTGATATAAATGGATGGTGTCCAAACAGTCAAATCTGAATTGTTTGACCGCCACTTGGATTTCCCGAACAATATGGGATTACAGACTCATTCCATATTCTGTAAATCATTAAAAGATTACAGTCTATTATGAAAATACAGAGCTTCATGTAATTATACCCAGTCACATTCATTTCGATACCTCTCGATTCTATTTTACTTATTGTGATGCTTGGTGTAGATTACTAACATGAATAGTAGATTCACAAAAAGTGCTTCTATAGATCTCTTTGGGGCGATTCTCTAGGCCCTCCTCAATGGTTTAATGATTTCTGAAAACTGGTTATCACTCCATCTTATAAACAGCTAGTTTGGAGGATATGGAAATGTCAGCTTCCCCTGCAGCACATGATGTAGCGCTATGGATTTCAGTTTTTTGCACCCTGTAGATTCTTTTTAGTAGCAGATGAAACCATGCATCATTTCTTTGTTTCTTGTACCATTTCTTAAATGTTTTGGTCCTATATCCCGATAATTCTTCATTGTAAACAATCCCTCAAGACTATGAAGGATTTACTGTAGTCTGTTGGCAGTGCTGAATGGAGTAAGCTGGTTCATGACATCATGTTGATAGCGGAAGCCACGATCCAAGACATATTATGGAAGGCTGTGAATGTCTTTATATTCAACATCAACAATCCATGTTTCTATTCGCATGTTATCCATATTTAGTGTTCCATCTGAATTGCCTCGAACAATCCAGCTATATCTATAAGAAAAGAAGTCTCTCACCTTATGTTGTTGTGGTCTCTTGGTGTTAATTTTAGGATGAAAAATCCTTTGATTATGATGTATGATCGATGGATACCACCCTCCTATGCTGGATAACATTCAATTTTTATGGAGCTACATTAGGTTCTCCAGGACCCTCTGAATGTAGTGGCCTCTTCCGGACCTACATGAGATTTTTGAAGTGGTGCTTTCTCCATTTTATTGGTAAAGGATTCTCCATTGAAGATGAGCTCTGTTCTATGATAAAAGAGGTAAGGTATGAAGTCCATTTCAGTTGGTATGACTTTTGGATAGAATCAGACTCTCTTATTGCTTTCCAAATTCATAAAGATCATTCAATGAATGTGCCATGGAAGATGTTACCTGTCTAGACTGACTATCGTTGACTCATTGGTTTGCTCCCCTTTGAAGTCACACATATTTATCATGAATCCAATCATGTTGATGATGATCTCTCAAAGGGTGAAATATTTTAGGTCAATTCTAATTGGCCCTTTTTATGAAATGAGTATTGTAAATGTTCTTTTAATGCTAATTACTCTGGTGAGGTGCACACTCGTCTTTGTAGAGAAACTCTGTAATATCTTGTAGCATACGTTCTGTCATTTTTATATATTTTTCATGGAGAATCTTTGCATGACACCAAATAATCTCTGTATAAATGTTCTATGTTTGGATCATTTTTAAGGAACACTAAAGGAAGCTTACAGTACACACCACTCTTAATTGTCTTGCGTTACATTCAAGAGAAACCTTACTCGATAGTTTGTGTTGTACACGCTAATGAGTTTCATTAAACAACAATATATTATTAAATTATTATTATTTAATGGGTTATACAATAGCCTTTATGAATAGTGTTATCCAAATATTGAACTTTATATATCATTATAGTCCATCTTACACATTTTCTAGAACATGATATGAGAACAAAATCAATTTTTAGGATAAAAGAAGATTTAAAAAAATGTTGTTTTACCACCTTTTGTTGGATCATCCATTTTAAATATAGTTTTAACACATTTATATTTTATATTTGATAATATAAACTTCTTATTTGAAAAAAGGATATAAAAATTTACTTAGGATTATTATTTTTTTATTTTATGATAAAATTCATGTTTTAATGAATAGTGAACAATAATGCATTTTATGTCAAAAAATGTCTTTTCATCTAATTTATTTATATTGTCAGATTTTACATTTAATAGTTTTTAGTTTTTAATGGGATTATATTTTTATCATGTACGCCAATTTGTGTCATTAGAAGTAATTTTACATTTAAATTGGTGTCACAACCCCCTCCCACCAAAGATGCCCCTCCTGAGCTGGCAATGGTGAAAGGGAGATAATGACCCCCTGAGTCCCACCTCCAGTAGGCCCCGGGGTGGCGACTAGCACCAAGGGTATATGTTTTCACAAAAATGGGAGGAATTACCCTTTTTAATTTTAAAGATCGGGAAATAGGACAAGTCAACCACCAAAAAGGAAAAGAACCAGTGTATATAAATAAACCCAAACCAAGCCCACATGCATGTTTAAATAGTTTATAATAAGGTACAAGTCCAAGAAAGCTCAAAGTACAATACCAAAAGAAAACAAAGGTACACCAACAGCAACAACTCCAACTGTCCGACTAGTAGGGTCCCGCACGGCCCTGGTAGTCCTCCTGGACACCTAAAAGTAAATGTAGGGTGAGAATACAAGTATACTCAGTAGGGAAACCTATAGCTCTCCGGCACAAGTGGAGAGACATCGTAATGTCCCATGAGAACAAAAGAAGAAACCTAGCAAGGAGTTCTATCCACCCAACCTCACCAGCCACACTCACCAAAACACAAGCACAACAGGTAGTAGTATATAAGAAACAAGCGTATTGGGTACCCCACACTAGATCCCTTTAGTTAGCTGCTCTTCCTAACGATGAACATCCTGACGCTGCCACACTCTCCCCACCCGCACACACCTGGGCCTCACCACCATGTATCCCGCCCGCACACACCTGGGCCACACCACCAGTTATCCCACCCGTACACACCTAGGCCTCACAACCACATATCCCGCCCGCACACACCTGGGCCTCATCCCGAAGATTCTTGGGAAACAGTAGAACCTTCCCGAAGAGTCTTGGGCTAAAGCCACCCCAATCGAAACCTACCCGAAGAGTCTTAGGTGTAAGGTCGCCTCAGGCCATCACAGCCTAGGGGAGAAAGAGCAGGAAGGAGCTAGTAACTAAGGGAAAAACACACTCTCCCAAGAAATGGGAGTGTTTGGCACTAAGTGCTCAACATGGGTGGGGTGCGATAAACACAAAAGATATATATATATATATATATATATATATATATATATATATATATATATATCAACCACACAACCCAACCTATGGTTTCTAAACAGAGAAACTCAGGATGTGCCTCGACACTGCTACTACGAAGCATGCATACAACAAACTAACCCAACCCCATTTAGGTTATCACATTTTAGTAGAAATAGTTATTTACTTCCTTAACGACTGGGAAACAATCCACAACTAACCACACCAATCGTTCGTAAAAAATATCCCTGCCATCCACAAAAAAAGATAGGAAAAACATAACCAGCACAACAAAGTCCCTCTTATCAACCAACCATCCCCATTGATTATTATTTCTGTTTCACTACCATGCCCCACCATTCATTAAATCTTCCACTTTTATTTATTAATCTCAACCCATAACCCGTTCACATTAAAACCCAACCCTGCAGCCCCGCTGCCAACCGACATAACCATAACCGCACCGAAACTCGTACATCAATATCCCTTTAATTCCATTTATTGCAGCCCCACTTTCTGTCACCAACACAACATTCACACCAACCCACAACCAAGTCAACTGCAGCCCCGCTGCTCACTTGATCCACAAAAACCCACAAAAACACCCCCAACACATGCCACGTAACCAAGACAACACCTATATGTTCATTATTCCATTTTGTTTAACCGGGGTGATCACCCAAGGGTTCCAGACTTTCATTTAATCAGCCAACATTACTTGATTATCTAATTTCCACATTCCACAAGCTTCCATCCATAGCAAAATACAGAAGGAGAGGGAAACATTTAATTGCGTAAGAAAAGGCCCCCAACAACCATGATTTTTAGTAGGTAGAAGCTCATTCAATTCACAAATATAATATCACAGGATATAAAAAGTAAATTAACAGCAATCACTAACTTCCCAACCCCATTACTTAACCAGTTATTATCTTTATTTAATAGTTCAACTATTTCTCATGAAAACAAAAGGATACCCGCCCCGCATGATCAAAAAATTAGAGAGACAAAGTTGAGATCCATACCTCAACAGGTTCCGGATCGCAACGCTCTCCATGATCAACCATAGAAGACGTCCTTCAGCATCTGTCTCTTTTGTTGGGTCCCGTCAAAACCTCCTCGGGTGGATGTCCGAACGGAAAGGGAGAAGTAAATACAATGGATCCAAGCTAGGAAGTTCCGCCTCGTCGTTACGATCCCGTGGCCGCTGACGGATCGTAAATCAGAGCTCGGACGAAGAAGTTATGGAAGGAAGAGCCTTCGAGTCTCTTGAGAGAGCTCTGCTCAGAGGAGAGGGGAGGAGAGGTGTGTGTTGAAAAGGAGAAGGGTACCCCTCCTTTTATAGGTGTGAAAATAAAAAGTACATGACATGTACATTATGGTACACGGTGTGTACTCGGTTCTTTCACACGGTCTCCACGCGGCTTCCAACACGGCTCTATGGCCGTTGACTAGTCAACACACGGTTTAAGGGTAACGCATACGCGGGGAAAGACTACACGGCTTGTAGTTTAGACACATGGCGTATATCCATTTATTGTACACATCAAGGACACGACTCCAACACGGTACACGACCGTTGATTGGTAATGCATACGTGGGGAAGGACTACACGGCGTGTAGTTACACTACATGGCGTGTACTCATTTACTTCACACGACGAGGACACGGACTGCAACACTGAGTATACCCGAAAAGGGAGTACACGGCGTGTACTCAAACTACACGGCGGGTAGTTCCAAAATTCATGAAACTGTGGGAAAGTCCATTTTACCCTCCAGAACACATCTTGACCTTATTTTTGACAAAGGAATGGGCCGGAGAGGGCCGGCCCATTACATCAGATACCTCTTAAAACATTCTCGTCCCCAAGAATTCAAAAACAAACCCAGAGGAACCCTACAAGATACCTCTTAGGGTTCTATTTATAACAGGAACCTAACCACCAACCCTAATTATAGGTGTTATGAATTCCTTCTCCCTTGTCGACATATTATCCGCTTTAGGCGGCACTGACTCACCTGCACGGGTTTAATCGAATCCTCATTAATGCGTCTCGATTAAGAATTGGGTCTTCCCACTTTCATACATTATGATTTTCTAACTTACACTGCCCCCAACACCATACAACCCACACACTGCTCGAACACATTTTCTTGGGGAATTCCTTCTCCCATGTCAAGATATTATCCGCTTTAGGTGGACCTGACTCACCTGCACAGGTTTAATCGCATCCACATTAATGCGTCTCGATTAGGGGTTAGGTCTTCCCCTCCACACATGATAGGGCTCTTCACGTACATTTAAAGAAAAACGGGAAATAACATAGCAATAAAAAAACTCACAAAAATAAGATCCAGGCCCAAAGAATGAGAAAAAAAGTTCCAACAATGGAGTGTAATGCTCCCAAACAAAACATAAAGGATTTCATTCAAGAAAACCCAAACACATCTCTATCGATCCATGGCCCTTCTAGAGATGCTGCATCTGATGCATGCAACTATCCGTGCCCAGCTCCTCTTCCTCTCTGTTGAAGTCCGCCTCCTCGATGACGTCCTAGTTGGAATCCTTGAGGAACTCCATGTGGTTGGATACCACCTACTCTATCTCCCCTCAAAGGGACTGGAGCCTGTTACTGTTGGAAGTGTCTTGCCGGTGACTGGAGCTGCTGAGGCGGGCGTGGAAGCTACCCACCTCCACCGTACTAAGCTTGGGTCGGGCCCTGACTCTGGAGGTGCCCGAAACCTTCACAAAAAAAACAATTTGGTCCTGGGCTCGTTATAAAAGGACGGTGACACGATGATTTGAACTGGAACTGCTGGGGCCCGCTCCCTACCGGCCTGAAACTGGAAGGTCCTGTCGTAGGAGACCAGCTGCTGACTGCCTTCCCCTTCGATGAACCTGGCTGGATCCTCTCTCGGGGTGCACCTTCCAGTGAGTGCATCCTCTCTACAACCTCTTCCATCTTCTGTACTTCCATGTACGTCGGAAGGGTGAAGGGGGTGACAACATACTAGAGCGAAGGACGGAGCGCCTCCTCCAAACGTCTCGCCCGAGACTCCTCGTCCGGAAAGAGATCTGAAGAAAAGCGCATGAGATCTTTGAACTTGATCCCCAGCTATCGTACCATCATACTCCTCTGCTGAAGGGAGAGTAACTCATGGCGCTTCTCTGCCATGATCATGGAAGAAAGGAATTCCACTCGGAATTCCTTCTCAAAGTCAGCCCATGGAACCTCTACCTCTATCCTCTCTCCGAGGTAGAGCGTCCACCACTGTCGCGCCGCACCTCTCAGCTGACTGACTATTAGGGGAACCCTGTACTCCCTCGGAGCATGGATCAAGGTAAAAGAGATCCCTAGCTCCTCAAGACACCCCTCTGTCTCCATATCTGAAGTACTACCATCGTACTTCTTGAGGGTCAGCCGCTGGAAAGAACGGAGAGTCTCCTTCCACTGGCTATCTTCCTCCTCTCGATCAATCCTCTACTGATCGACCGCCTGAATCTTCAGGGACTCGGCCGTCTAAGCCACCCGGGGACGACGTCCAGGTGCCATATCCGTACAGTAAACAAGGATCGCCTAAGCCCAAGTAGTAAGGAAAAACTCAAGGATTCATTTTATCATTTTATTTTAATTTCTTTCCCAGAACACCAAAATCAAGTAAAACACAATCATGATGATGCATGTACCTTCCCTAGGGTGTCTACCCTACAATCAATGTGGTCTCACTTGGTTGTTAGGTAGGCTCAAATTCCTTGCATCGGATCATGGTGGGCCCTAAAATCCAGTGTCCTAACCTGTCTTCCCTGGCCTATGTCATGCACCAAGATTGACTAACATTGTTTCCCTACCATCCCATGCAATCCTCACTGTGCCTAACTCCAGACTCCATCCTATCTCTCAGCCATCACCTCTGATACCATTCTTTCATGACCCCCTCACACCAAAGATGCCCCTCCAGAGCTGGCAATGGTGAAAGGGAGATAATGACCCACCCCGAGTCCCGCCTCCAGTAGGCCCCGGGGTGGCGACTAGCACCAAGGGTATATGTTTTCACAAAAATGGTAGGCATTAACCTTTTAATTTTTAATGATCAGGAAATAGGAGAAGTCAACCACCAAAAAGGAAAAGAACTAGTGTATATAAATAAACCCAAACCTAGCCCATATGCATGTTTAAACAGTTTATAACAAGGTACAAGTACAGGAAATCTCAAAGTACAATACCAAATGAAAAAAAAGGTTCAACAACAACAACAACTCTAACTGTCCGACTAGTAGGGTCCCGCACGGCCCTGGAAGTCCTCTTGGAAACCTGAAAGTAAACGTAGGGTGAGCATACAAGTATACTCAATAGGGAAACCTAAAGCTCTCATGCACAAGTGGGGAGACATCCTAATGTCCCGTGAGAACAACAGAAGAAACCTAGCAAGGAATTCTATCCACCCAACCTCACCAGCCACACTCACCAAAACACAAGCACAACAGGTAGTAGTATATAAGAAACAAGAGTATTGGGTACCCCGCACCAGTTCCCTTTAGTTAGAGGCTCTTCCTAATGAAGAATGTCCTGACGCTGCCACACTCTCCTCGCCTGCACACACCTGGGACTCACCACCACGTACCCCGCCCGCACACACCTGGGCCTCACAACCACCTATCCCGCCTGCACACACCTGGGCCTCACAACCACCTATCCCGCCTGCACACACCTGAGCCTCACAACCCCGTATCCAGACCGCATACACCTGGGCCTCACAACCATGTATCCCGCCCGCACACACCTGGGCCTCATCCCGAAGATTCTGGGGAAACAGTAAAACCTACCCGAAGAGTCTTGGGCTAAAGACACCCCAATAGAAACCTACCTGAAGAGTCTTAGGAGTAAGGCCGCCTCAGGCCATCACTGCCTAGGGTAGAAGGAGCAGGAAGGAGCTAGTAACTAAGGTAAAACACCATCTCCCATGAAATTGGAGTGTTCGACACTAAGTGATCAACATGGGTGGGGTGCAATAAACACAAAAGATACAGATATATATATATATATATATATATATATATTTCAACCACACATCCCAACCTATAGTTTATAAAGTGAGATACTGAGCACGTGCCTCGGCACTGGTACTACAAAGCATGCATACAACAAACAACCCAACCCCCTTTAGGTTTTCACATTTTAGTAGAAATAGTTATTTAGTTCTTTAACTACTGGGAAACTAACCTGAAGTGCATTGTGTTGCATTTGTTGTCAATGAGGCATGAAGTTGTCTTGGAATGAATGGATGTCAAGGAGTCAAGATGTGAATGTCAAAGGATGTGATGGTGTGTGATGGTGATGAAGGAGAATGGCCATGGTACACAGATGCATGTCACTTAGGAGATTCACTAAGTGACATAGGAGATGATGGTTGAAACATTCTCTAAGAAAATCAGACGATTGATGAGCTGATCTTTAAGTTCATAGAACTTGTATCATGATGATACAATGTCACAACATTGTTTTAAGACCATGCATTGTAGTGACAATGCATGAGGAGTTGAAAGGAGTTCCATCCACAACTACTAAGTGGATGATGTGCATTAATGAAGTCCATGTACTAACTAATAGTACATGTGAATTGGAAGTGATCCAATTGATCTCTAATTGGATCAATGAAGCACATTGAGAGAAATCTTTGATTCAGGAGCATCGGTTGATGGAAGAACCTTCAAGAATTCCATTCTTAAATAATGATTATATGTTGAAGAAGGATGATGAATTCTAATGAAGAAGAAGAAATAAAGAAGAGGAAGAATGGATTAGAAGAAGGGAGAAGTGGCTTGGAATTTGGCATTTTACATATGGGGATACTTTGTTTTTTAACAAAGTGTTTAACACTTTACTTGCCAAAAAATATGGCCAGCCCATGAGCACCTTGTGGGTTCAACCCCAAGGCTCATGTAGGCCTAAGGCGCCACGCCCAAGGGGGAACCCATGAGGCGAGCTCAGGGTGGCAGGGGCGCACCCGCAGACACCACAGAGGCGCTGGGGCACGCCCGGAGGAGCGCAGGGCACGCGGTGGTGAAACCCGCGCGCCGGAGGAGCATAGTGGGCACTAGGAGCGCGCCCGCAGGAGCAAAGGGTGGGCGCAAGAGCGCGCCCGCTAAAGAACTCGGTGCGGGCGGCACCGAGAGGGGAGGAGATTCAACTGGTGGGTTGAGGGAGCTCCAGGCTTATAAAGCGCGGAAAAACCGGCCGCGGATTCGATGTGGGACGCGCATTTTTCACCCGGAGCGCATCCTGGCCGTCCGACTCATCGCGCGGCTGATCACAGCCGCTCATCGCATCCCGCGCGAGATCTTTTGATCGCGGCCGTCCGAGGATATTCAAACGCCTGATCCGACGGCCGTGGCTTCGTCCTCTTCCTCGAGCCCGAGCCGAAGCCACCCGCGACCGCCGCTGAACCAGGCGACTCCCGAAGATAGTTTTCGAGATTGCGGCCACCATTTTCGAAGCTGAGGTGTCCCTCGTGATCGTCTCTCCACACCGAACCGAACCATGCTTAAAAAATGGGCTTGCATGCAACGAGAGGAAAATTCGATGTTCGGCCGAGGCAAGCAAAGCTGCCGAGGCCACGTGGTTCGTGTCTTGCATGGGATAGAAGAAACAGAGGCCGTGCATGCGTTATAAATCGCATGCACGACGAGGAAGAAAATAATAAATGAGCCCGCGTCAAACCGAGAATAAATATCATGATTTGGAAAAATCTTGAAGATCCGAAGATCTCGGGTGTTTGAAGTTTTTCTCACGCGGATGAACCGAGGCTCTCCTCGCCTATAAAAAGAAGACCCAAGGCGCTGGAGAAGTTTGCTGATGCGCTGAAGTATTCTTGAAAATCTGAGTCCCGTGAGAGCTCTGCCACGCGAAGAACAGCCCTGCGCGCACACTTGCGCGGCAGTGAAGCCCGGAGCATTCCTTGCTCCGAGAGGTTCCTTTTGCGCACCTCTTGCGCGAAAAAAGAGAAAGGGAGTCCCCTGTGCGCCTTCCTTGCGCGACAGGAAGACCCGTGGCCGCATCCTTGCGCGCCCGTGGTTGCATCCTTCTCTGCCCGCGGACTTGCGCGACAGGAAGTGTTTGCGCGAGCCTTGTGCACCTTGAGGGCTTGCGCGCGGCATTTGAAGACAGTAGAGGTCGCACCCTTGCGCCTTGTGACCCTGCGCGGCAGTGGAGTTGAGTGTTCGGGCTGTGTGTGCAAAAAGAGAAGAAGGCAGTGTGTGTGCAAAGTGGAGAACCCAAGCCGTAGCTTTGTGTGGGTGAAGTGAAGACCACACCTTAGTGTGTGTGTGCAAAATTGAAGAACCACCGTGGGCAGTGTGTGTGCAAGACAAGAGGAAGACCACACATTTGTGTGTGTGCAAAGGAGGAAGGCCATTACATACCTACGGCTTGTGTGTGAAAGTGGAGGCCTAGACTACACATTGTATGTGTTTTAGAATTGGACAAGGCCATACCTTGTGTATGGATTTGAAGAAGAAGGTCGTAGCCCTTGTGTGTGAAAAATGAAGAACCAAGTGTGTGCATAAGTGAAGTGCACACTTTGAAGAAGATTAAGAGAACAAGGAAGTGAGTGTGCTTTGCAAGTGAAGTAGGCCAAGCTCAAGTGTTTGCCAAAGTGAAGAAGTTTTGTGAGCAATGAGATAAGGAGGCCGAACCTAGTGTTTGTGCACTAAGTGAAGTGAACACACTTAGAAGAAGGAAGAAAGAGGAGACCCTCACACTAAAGTATAACACACATTCTAGTGTGTAAGCAAATTGCATAAAGTGTGTGAAGTCTGAGAAGTAGGTGTGTGCTCAAAAGTGATTACACCGTTTGTGGGTCTACTGCACCAAGAAGAGGAAAGGGAAAGTGCATGCATGCATGCATGCACGTGCACACGTGAACAGTGCTAAATCAGTGGTGTGCATTTGAGAAATCCAAGACCAGGAGATCTTGAAGATATTGTGATGCCATGCATTCAGTGCATGAGGTTGAAGTGATCTGAGACTGGACCAGACCGAAGATAAAGATATTATTTGTCTGAGCATTCAGTAGATTGAGAAGACCCTGATCATCACAAGTGATCATAGGTACAGAGCAAGGCCAGCAGTCTTTATCCCAGACTGCTGAGGATACTTGAAGACCTTAAAGTGAAGAAGAGCTACTCGTGCGACTCGAGGAGCCAAGAGAAGACCCTGTGGGACTCAGGGAGGAGAAGTCTTCAGTGGGATTCTGGAGCAGGCCAGTGGGACTCTGGTAACACTGTGGGACGCAGTATAAAGACCCTCCTGTGGGACTCAGGAGAGATACGGTGGGATGCTGTATCGACCATTGTAATACTAACAGATTATAATGGGAGAATCCATGCTTGGAGAGCATGGCAAGGATGTAGGCCTTTGGTGCCGAACCTTGTAAATCCTTGTGTCCTGTGCCTTTTCATTACTGCATTATCCGGGAAAGGTTGAGAGATACAAGAAGAGTGTATCGAGGCTTTAACCAGCCATAGAGGTTTAATTGATAAGAATCAATTAGTAAAAAGTTTTAAGGGATCACTGATTCACCCCCTCCCCCTCTCAGTGATTCACACTGATCTGGGCACTTCAATTGGTATCAGAGCGAGGTTACCTCTAAAAGATCCAGGGGAGTCTTTATGAAGTGCAGATTTGAGGAAATGAGTGACCAGCCTCAAATGGAGATATCTGCCAAGACTCAGAAAAATAGAAAGAAGAAACAGGCCAAGAAGATGAAGAAAGTCTGTCCTAGCTGTGATGAAGTTGAAATAATGAATGATCTTCAGAGTGCACTCAAATATCTTCAGAAGACAGTTCCCATGGAAGTGGAAAAGTGTATAGCTACAGGCATCCATGATCTTCATGAAGAAAAATCACAGTTAGAAGAAGAAGCCAATGCAATGGAAGATCAATTGGCTAAAAGGGTTGGCATAACCAACACTCTCAGAAAGCTGGTGAATGCCAAGGATGAAACTGTTTCCCTTTGCAATGAAAGATATGAAGATACCTGTGAAGAATTGCAAAGGAGCTCTTCTGAGAAAGAAATATTTTTGATAATTATCAAAGAAGTGTTCCATGCACTGGAGAAGCTGCACAGAGTCTCAATGATTGTCAGAGATGCTCAACTAGAAGACAAAGTAAAAAGGGTGAAGGAGCTTGACAACTCATTGCATGAAATGAATAAGGTGCATGAAGACCAGATAAAGCAGCTGGAAGAGAAATGGGAAGGAAGGCTAAGAACTATTGAGGATGAGAAGAACTCCCTCAATATGAAATGTCTAGAACTAGAGGTGATATTGAAAAATCTGGAATCACCCAAAGCTGAATCCTCCCAGTCAGCTGAAAGCAGAAATGTTGCTACACAAGTGTGCTTTGAGCAGGATGATTCTAAGAGAAAGACATCCTCTAATAAAAGTGCAACACCTTCTAGAAAGAAGGTACCATCCATACCATCTTGTACTGATGCTTCTAATTGTGTTTTTACAAAAAGTACAGGATGGAAGAATAATTGCAAACAAATATGGATGAAGATAGTAGAGAAGCAGAGCTCTCCTAAAACAACACAACAAGTCAAGAAAAGTACCCAAAAATCAGAAGGACTGAAGAGGTCAAGATTTGTGGGTCAATGTTGGTGTTGTAACAAGTATGGGCATTGTGCAAAGGACTGTTGGTACAATCCACTGAATGATAAAGCACAGAGGAAGCCCATGCCTAGGGGGAGCAAGACAGAGGAAAAGAAGCAGCATCCACAGGTCCAGAGACATCTGTTTACTGCTAACAGATTTGGATTACTTGACAACATCTGGGATGGTTGCAAAAGTGGTCAAAAAGATACATGTCAATCTCCAACTGTATCCAGAGCTCAAAAGAAGAAAATATCACAGAACCTGGCTCAGAAGGAATCCTTGGGAAGCAAGCAGAAGAAAGTGGAAGATGCTCCCAAGAAGAGTTTGAAGAATGAAGAGAAGTCCTTGGAATCTAAATCCAAGAAGGGTGAGTCATCCAGAAGGACCACCAAGAAGAAGTGCTTCTACTGTGGAAGGAATGGTCATACCATGGATCTTTGTAAAGAAGCCATGGAAATCAATAGAAGCAAACTGAACTCAAACAGACAATCAATCCAAAAGAAGCCGAAAGGATTGATTGAAAACAAGTTGCCTAAGAGAGGTAGCTTGACCGTATCAAAAGAACCATGTGGAATATCCAGAACTGAGGCCACACTTCCAAGTGACTTACTAGTCATATGGCCAAATTAGTTGCAACTTGCCAAAGATCTACAAAGAGCTGAAGATGAAGTTCTGGCAATTGCTAAAGCAAAAGGGAAACAAAAGGTTTCACATGAAGATGTTTTGAGAACCACACCAGCACAATCATCATTGAAGATCAAATGTGCAAGTGTGAAGACTGGTGAAAATGGGACATCTCGGTTGAGAGAATCTTCTCAACCTTGTTGTTCACATTGATGAACCAAGGAGGTTCCATCTTATTCCCATATACTATTGGTATTTACATGTGCTAACATTGCAGGGAATTGAAGATGATGATCATTCTCAACTGGAGGATGGTTTGGACAGAATGAAGTGCACCCCTTGAGGGGGAGCCAATCTGGAGAAGATGGTATTCTAAGATTTAATATCATCTTGAGAAAGTGAAGGTATTCCAATCATGCTTTCATCCCTTGTTTCTTAATTGAGTTTATCTTGTTAATTAAGGGGGAGTATGGATTGAAGACAAATGGATGAAAGGGGGAGCTTTATCATTGCACTGAACTTTCTAATGAGTTTTGTGAAGTATGTGCAGGATTTAGCAATTCATTGTTATATCTGGAAAATTTCAAACCCCCAAGCATGATCTCACATGTGTAGAGAATTATGGACAGCTTTGAATTCCTTTGTCATATCACTCTTGTTTTCTACACCGGGTTAGCCCAAGTAGACTTAGAGCTGATTTACTAAAGGTTCTTTGCTAAAGAAGAACATGTGACATCATCCCTCTCTCAGTGTTTTTCAAGAAAATACTTTTCAAAGGGAGGAAGAGATTTTTGAAAGTGAACCACACCACACCTTTGCATTTGATTGCCAATAAGGGGGAGAAAATATTGGCACACATATTGACCCATTCATATGTGCTAAAGGAGTGTATTGACAACAAATACAAAGGGGGAGATTGAAGTGCATTGTGTTGCATTTGTTGTCAATGAGGCATGAAGTTGTCTTGGAATGAATGGATGTCAAGGAGTCAAGATGTGAATGTCAAAGGATGTGATGGTGTGTGATGGTGATGAAGGAGAATGGCCATGGTACACAGATGCATGTCACTTAGGAGATTCACTAAGTGACATAGGAGATGATGGTTGAAACATTCTCTAAGAAAATCAGACGATTGATGAGCTGATCTTTAAGTTCATAGAACTTGTATCATGATGATACAATGTCACAACATTTTTTGAAGACCATGCATTGTAGTGACAATGCATGAGGAGTTGAAAGGAGTTCCATCCACAACTACTAAGTGGATGATGTGCATTAATGAAGTCCATGTACTAACTCTTAGTACATGTGAATTGGAAGTGATCCAATTGATCTCTAATTGGATCAATGAAGCACATTGAGAGAAATCTTTGATTCAGGAGCATCAGTTGATGGAAGAACCTTCAAGAATTCCATTCTTAAATAATGATTATATGTTGAAGAAGGATGATGAATTCTAATGAAGAAGAAGAAATAAAGAAGAGGAAGAATGGCTTAGAAGAAGGGAGAAGTGGCTTGGAATTTGGCATTTTACATATGGGGATACTTTGTTTTTTAACAAAGTGTTTAACACTTTACCTGCCAAAAAATATGGCCAGCCCGTGAGCACCTTGTGGGTTCAACCCCAAGGCTCATGTGGGCCTAAGGAGCCACGCCCAAGGGGGAACCCATGGGGCGAGCTCAGGGCGGCAGGGGCGCACCCGCAGACACCACAGAGGCGCTGGGGCACGCCCGGAGGAGCGCAGGGCACGCGGTGGTGAAACCCGCGCGCCGGAGGAGCATAGTGGGCGCTAGGAGCGCGCCCGCAGGAGCAAAGGGTGGGCGCAAGAGCGCGCCCGCTAAAGAACTCGGTGCGGGGCGGCACCGAGAGGGGAGGAGATTCAACTGGCGGGTTGAGGGAGCGCCAGGCTTATAAAGCGCGGAAAAAACCGGCCGCGGATTCGATGTGGGACGCGCATTTTTCACCCGGAGCGCATCCTGGCCGTCCGACTCATCGCGCGGCTGATCACAGCCGCTCATCGCATCCCGCGCGAGATCTCCTGATCGCGGCCGTCCGAGGATATTCAAACGCCTGATCCGACGGCCGTGGCTTCGTCCTCTTCCTCGAGCCCGAGCCGAAGCCACCCGCGACCGCCGCTGAACCAGGCGACTCCGGAAGATAGTTTTCGAGATTGCGGCCACCATTTTCGAAGCTGAGGTGTCCCTCGTGATCGTCTCTCCACACCGAACCGAACCATGCTTAAAAAATGGGCTTGCATGCAACGAGAGGAAAATTCGATGTTCGGCCGAGGCAAGAAAAGCTGCCGAGGCCACGTGGTTCGTGTCTTGCATGGGATAGAAGAAACAGAGGCCGTGCATGCGTTATAAATCGCATGCACGACGAGGAAGAAAATAATAAATGAGCCCGCGTCAAACCGAGAATAAATATCAAGATTTGGAAAAATCTTGAAGATCCGAAGATCTCGGGTGTTTGAAGTTTTTCTCACGCGGATGAACCGAGGCTCTCCTCGCCTATAAAAAGAAGACCCGAGGCGCTGGAGAAGTTTTCTGATGCGCTGAAGTATTCTTGAAAATCCGAGTCCCGTGAGAGCTCTGCCTCGCGAAGAACAGCCCTGCGCGCACACTTTTGCGGCAGTGAAGCCCGGAGCATTCCTTGCTCCGAGAGGTTCCTTTTGCGCACCTCTTGCGCGAAAGAAGAGAAAGGGAGTCCCCTGTGCGCCTTCCTTGCGCGACAGGAAGACCCGTGGCCGCATCCTTGCGCGCCCGTGGTTGCATCCTTCTCTGCCCGCGGACTTGCGCGGCAGGAAGTGTTTGCGCGAGCCTTGTGCACCTTGATGGCTTGCGCGCGGCATTTGAAGACAGTAGAGGTCGCACCCTTGCGCCTTGTGACCCTGCACGGCAGTGGAGTTGAGTGTTCGGGCTGTGTGTGCAAAAAGAGAAGAAGGCAGTGTGTGTGCAAAGTGGAGAACCCAAGCCGTAGCTTTGTGTGGGTGAAGTGAAGACCACACCTTAGTGTGTGTGTGCAAAATTGAAGAACCACCATGGGAAGTGTGTGTGCAAGACAAGAGGAAGACCACACATTTGTGTGTGTGCAAAGGAGGAAGGCCATTACATACCTACGGCTTGTGTGTGCAAGTGGAGGCCTAGACTACACATTGTATGTGTTTTAGAATTGGACAAGGCCATACCTTGTGTATGGATTTGAAGAAGAAGGCCGTAGCCCTTGTGTGTGAAAAATGAAGAACCAAGTGTGTGCATAAGTGAAGTGCACACTTTGAAGAAGATTAAGAGAACAAGGAAGTGAGTGTGCTTTTCAAGTGAAGTAGGCCAAGCTCAAGTGTTTGCCAAAGTGAAGAAGTTTTGTGAGCAATGAGATAAGGAGGCCGAACCTAGTGTGTGTGCACTAAGTGAAGTGAACACACTTAGAAGAAGGATGAAAGAGGAGACCCTCACACTAAAGTATAACACACATTCTAGTGTGTAAGCAAATTGCATAAAGTGTGTGAAGTCTGATAAGTAGGTGTGTGCTCAAAAGTGATTACACCCTTTGTGGGTCTACTGCACCAAGAAGAGGAAAGGGAAAGTGCATGCATGCATGCATGCACGTGCACACGTGAACAATGCTAAATCAGTGGTGTGCATTTGAGAAATCCAAGACCAGGAGATCTTGAAGATATTGTGATGCCATGCATTCAGTGCATGAGGTTGAAGTGATCTGAGACTGGACCAGACCGAAGATAAAGATATTATTTGTCTGAGCATTTAGTAGATTGAGAAGACCCTGATCATCATAAGTGATCAGAGGTACAGAGCAAGGCCAGCAGTCTTTATCCCAGACTGCTGAGGATACTTGAAGACCTTAAAGTGAAGAAGAGCTACTCGTGCGACTCGAGGAGCCAAGAGAAGACCCTGTGGGACTCAGGGAGAAGAAGCCTTCAGTGGGATTCTGGAGAAGGCCAGTGGGACTCTGGTAACACTGTGGGACGCAGTATAAAGACCCTCCTGTGGGACTCAGGAGAGATACGGTGGGAAGCTGTATCGACCATTGTAATACTAACAGATTATAATGGGAGAATCCATGCTTGGAGAGCATGGCAAGGATGTAGGCCTTTGGTGCCGAACCTTGTAAATCCTTGTGTCCTGTGCCTTTTCATTACTGCATTATCCGGGAAAGGTTGAGAGATACAAGAAGAGTGGATCGAGGCTTTAACCAGCCATAGAGGTTTAATTGATAAGAATCAATTAGTAAAAAGTTTTAAGGGATCACTGATTCACCCCCTCCCCCTCTCAGTGATTCACACTGATCTGGGCACTTCATAACCAAAACAAACCACACCATTCATTTGTAAAACATATCCCTTCCATCCACAAAACATGTTAGGAAAATCATAAGCAGCACAACAAAGTCCCTCTTATCAACCAACCAACCCCATTGATTATTATTTCTGTTTCATTACCACACCCCACAATTCATTAACTCTTCCAATTTTATTTATTAATCACAACCCATAACTCGTTCACATTAAAACCCAACCCTGAAGCCCTGCTGCCAACCTCCATAACCACAATCGCACCGAAACCCGTACATCAATATCCCTTTAATACCATTTATTGCAGCCCCACTGTCCGTCACCAACACAAAATTCACACCAACCCACAACCAAGTCAACCGCAACCCCACTACTCACCTGATCCACAAAAACCCACAAAAACACCCCCAACACATACCACATAACCAAGCCAACACCCAGATGTTCATTATTCTATTTTTTTTAACCAGGGTGATCACACAAGGGTTCCAGATTTTCATTTAATCAGCTAACTTTACGTGATTATCCAATTTCCACATTCCACAAGCTTCCATCCATAAGGAAATACAGAAGGAGAGGGCAACATTTAATTGAATAAGCAAAGGCCCCCAACGACCGTGATTTTCAGTACGTAGAATCTCATTAAATTCACAAATATATTATCACAGGATATACAATGTAAAGTAACAGCAATCACTAACTTCCCAACCCCATTCTTTAACCAGTTATTATCTTTATTTAATGGTTCAACTGTTTCTCATTAAAACAAAAGGATACTCGCCCCGCATGATACACAAATTAGAGAGACAAAGGTGAGATCCCTACCTCAACTATTTCGTGATCGCAATGCTCCCCGGATCAACCTTAGAAGATGTCCTTTGGCATCCTTCACTTTTGTCGGGTCCCGGAAAAACCTCCTCTAGTGGAATTCTGAAAGGGAACACTGAAGGAAAGATACTGTATCTAAGCTCGGATGTTCCGTCTCTTCGTTACGATCCTGTGGCCGCTGACAGATCGTAAATCGGAGCTCAGAAGAAGAAGTTATGGAAGGAAGAGCCTTCGAGTATCTTCAGAGAGCTCTGCTCAGAGGAGAGGGGAGGAAAGGTGTCTGATAAAAAGGAGGATGGGACCCCTCCTTTTATAGGCATGAAAAGAAAAATTACACGGCATGTACTTTATGGTACAAAGGTGTGTACTCGGTTCTTTCACACGGTCTCCACGTGGCTTCCAACATGGCTCCACGGCCGTTGACTGGTCAACACACGGTTTGAGGGTAACAAATACGCGGGGAAAGACTAAACGGCGTGTAGTTTAGACACATGGCATGTATCCATTTATTGAAAATGGCAAGGACACAGCTCCAAAACGGTACACTACCGTTGACTGGTAAAGAATACGCGAGGAAGGACTACACAACGTGTAGTTAAACTACAAGGCGTGTACTCATTTACTTCACATGACGATGACACGGCCTGAAACACGGGGTATACCCGAAAAGGGAGTACACGACGTGTACTCAAACTACACGGCGTGTAGTTTTAAAATTATGGAAAGCGTGGGAAAAGTTCATTTTACCCTCCAGAACACTTCTTGTCCTTCTTTTTGACAAAGGAATGGGCCGGAGTGGTCCGGGCCATTACAATTGGACATAAACACATGTCAATATTGGGATATTTATTACTTCTTAAAAACTCATTCTTTGGTGTTGACAATGAGAATTAATTTTAAATTAATTACTCAAAAATTATTTTTTTTGAATATAGAAAATGGATTCAATATTTGGAATCACAATTTTCAAATTTTGTAAATCGGTAACATTTATTTTTGGACATTATGAATAGTAATATCAGTTTTTTGTTTTATTTTCCATGGTTAAAGGGTAAATATGGTAAATGAGGGTAAAAAATAAAATTATAACAATTTTTAACTACACTAAAAAATGCCATAATATAATTTGATGAAATATTACTCACCATGGGAATCCTTGGATATATTGTGGGATCCCATGGAACCACTTCGATGTGAAAATGACATTTTATAAAAATTAATTTAACGTTAAGAGAAATATGACCTAAACTTGAATCATCACAAAAAAAAAATGGTTTTAAACATAAGATAAATTTCACCATATATATCCATTGGAAATATAAAAAAAATTCATATATAATATAATTTTATTTATAATTTATGGACACCATAAAAATATATTTATTTATGACATAATGATGATGTAATGATTACCTTATTAATAAATGATATAAAAAATGAGATTATAAATATTAAAATAAATTTATTTTCAAAATTTTTATGCCATAAAAGAATTTAATGGATGATTATAACTCTTTAAATTTTAATTAATGATGTTTTTTAAAAATAGTCATGTTTTTTGTGATTTTAAAAATGGTCGTGATATGAATATTATAAAAAATAAACATAAATGAGTTTTTAAAAATAATACTATATAATTAAATGATATAACAGTCCAAAAATCTAATATTAGGAAAAATGTCCTAGATAACATCTAAAATTTCATTAATGAACCACTTGAGGTTCGAATGGAATTTTATAGTAACATTATTAACAATATAGTATAAATATACAAAAAGACATCATAAAAGATTAATTAGTTAACTAAGGATTAAAGAAAAAGGATTTATTTAAATAGGAGACCTAAAATTGCCTAAAACCAATTGGTTAAGAGGATTTGGAACACCCATAATCTTATTTTTTAAATCAAATAAGATGTGGACCATCTTAACGTAAAATAATTTTATAATAAAATAATATTTCAATACCATTCAAAAGTATCCATCATCCTCTCGAATAAAAATGAATATCCTCCCACAGTTCCTCACACCACCATAAGCCTTATATCTTGATCCAACCCAAAAAAATTCTCATATAAAAATTCTTAGTTAACTTTTAGATGTTTTGGTGTTCCAAAAGTTCCACCCTAGTGTCCCTATGAAGAGATCCAAATGAAGTCCAACGAAGAAGAGGTAATTTCTTTACCAATTAAATTCAATTTCTTTTCATCTCCCACTTCATATTTCTATGTTTATTCCACAATAAAGTAATAAATCCATTATATTAAACATTTTAATATGTAATTATAATTATGGGGTAACCTTATACCACCTTTTATCCATCATACAAATAACAATATCATGATGTGTTCGTACGTATGGCTTACCATCTCCATGTCGTGGGGTAATTTACTATTTATAAATACATCTTTAGGATGGGTATAATGATGAAAGAAATGCATTTAAATAATTAATATTATATAATTATGATTTAATATAATTAATATACCATCCAATTATATACCATTTAACCATAAAGGGAATGATATTTTCGATTGTGTGTACGTACGACCTACCATCTTCAGGATGTGGTGAGATTCGTTCTCCATGTTATTAATTAAAGAATAATGATAAAATATATATGATGACTAAAAATAAAAAAAAATTAACTTAATTTCATAAATAAAATATATCCAATGCATAACCAACATGTCTTAAACAGAAAATAGGATTGAGAAAATGAAGTAGTTGTCTCCTAAAATAATGGTAATATTGATATACTATTACCAAAATGATATAATTGGATCAAATATTATTTCATAAATATATATATGATCCATGTATAATTTAGTAAAATTATTTTAACAATATATTAGAGGTGAACACACCCTCAAAAAACGAATAGTAAATGTAAGGTATAATTTTGAAAATCTTGATTTTATCCGAGATTATTTATTCTTAAGTATTTACGAGGGTATACTTATCTTCCATGTCCATGTTTTCTAAAAATGATTTCATAAAATGATTAATATTATTATATTTATTTTTAAATTAATTTTTACCCATTTTTACTTTTACTACATGGTTTGGATGGAATATTTCTTACATTTACCATATAAGGTACTTATTTATTTTTCAGAAAAAATACGAGAAGAATGATCATTAACTTATACAACATGAATGGATTTTTACAGTTTCATGACACCTTATTTCCTAGAGTCTTCATCTAGATTATTTAAAAATTATATCTAACTAAATTATTTTCTTTTTAAATTGTTGGGAATTTTTTGAAAAAATAATTCTTGAAAAATATATGATATTTTCATTATGAATAAATATCAACTATTTTTTCAAAAATATTTTCCATCATAGAGGTCACTCGTTACAAAGGGATATATTTATATAACTTTTATTAATATTATTTCATTGGGTTTATGATGGAATGATTACAAAATCATTTAGTTTAATATTAATTATGATTGAATGATGTTTAAGAAACCCATTTTATTTCATTGGTTATGGAATGGTAAATGTTTTTATGTTTTGGTGGTGCACGTAAAAGCGATTTCATTATGAGATTGGTGGGAACTATATCTCCATCCAATGAATTTGGTAATGATTTATATCTCATAAGACTGACATGACTTGAATGACAAGTAAATATGGTTCAATAATAAATTGATCGTATGACTAGTAAACCTGGTTTAGTAATGGACTTTGTCCACAATGATGGTCTACCCAGTAATTCCTTGGATACTATAGAAATAATATTATGTGATTATTAGTTTTCCACAATTAAATTTTCTTTTCCAATTTTATTCAATCATATTTAATGTTCTTTTCTGTTCTATTCCTTAATTTTTGCCATAATTTATTTAATGACTCATGATTTTGTAGTTTAAACATTATGTTCATATTTTTTACATTAAAAATTTAATGGTTTGTTATGTTCTCTAGGTTTACCATTTCTGTGCATTTGAGCTCACACTTTTTGTGTTTTCCTTTCCCCTCGATATAAATATAGGTATTAGGTAGGAAAACAAAAGGGGATGATCATTATGGTAGATGTCAAAGATCTATCACAAAGTTAGAGGATTATGTCCCATGTTTGAAAAGACCCTAAACTAACACGGTCTTTGGGGCATCATTTGTGTAATGTAATAAGTATTCTGAAAATGTAATGTAATTTCTATCTATGTCATTATGGGATCATTATTGTTGGTATTAGAGAGAAGAATTATTCATCCTTTGGATTCTAGGATGAAAAGGAATTATTGAGATCCCATGAAAAATTTCAATACATGTGTCTAGTTATGTACTAAGGATAAGTCACGAAAAATTACAATACTATAATTTCTGTGATAATCATAAATAACCTAGGATTAAAACTAGGATATGATAGATTTAAATATTATAAGCGATTTACCTTACTTATGTGGTTTTAATCTCTGATATGTATTTCTCATACTTTTTGCTGGTCCTAGTCAATAGCCAGAACTACATAGAACATGGTTAACCATTGAAGGTTTCAAATGTATAAATTATGGTAATAATGAATATTGATTACTTAATTGGAAATATCATGAATTGAATCCTAATGATTGTATAAGTGTCAGTCATACTGCTATGGATATAGAGAATGTAAATGACATGTGACAGGTATGTGATTTTTTTCAAGTTTTGTTTACATTAATCTTACAAAGCATTAGACTCATAAACCTTAATAAGTTATTCATATTTTATGAAAGATGGTGTTGATGGATCCTGGGTAATGGTTTAAGAATTATATTGGATGATTTATGTGTATATGTTTTGGAATTAATAGATGATTTTATATGAATAATGGATTATATAAGTGTTCTCTATATAAGAATTTAATTAATGAATAGAGTGGATATGTTGAATAGTTCTATGGAGCCAAATAGGGATTTAAGTGTATGTTTATATACTTGTAGAACACGTGATTAAGGGAAAAATTACCCTTAATATGTTTATTATGTTCAGATAATGATTTTTGGATAAATATAGTTGGATTTGAATAAGTAAATTAGATGATTATATTTTCATGGGTGTTATTTATGGAGTTATTTAAAAGTGGGTCGTGTTATCATGGATAAAGTATACCAATTTTTGGGACATAAGGAATATATCCAATAAATTTTGGAACAAGGATTCAGGCATGTTTTAAATAAGGATATATGGTAATTTAGGTGATTACCATGACTCGATAGAATTGATGATGAATTCATTAAAATGTTTGGAAAGTTACCGAATATATATATATATATATATATTGGTATCAAAGGGATAAGTGATGGTATTGATAGGATTTTTATATGACCTTTCTTGTAATTGTGGTTTTCGTGAGATTGGATAGAAGTATTCTGGAAAAACCAAAATGTTGGAATGGATTAAGCTGGACATTAGATGGTATTTTTTAACGGAAAAATATTTTTTTTAATATTTTATAATTGTATAGTTTTTGAAAATAGACTACCCACAGGATGAGAGACAACCCATCACATTAGACAACCCTATAATAATTGAACCAAAAAATGAAGTACGGTGGACCTTTATCATATACCAATGGCCTATAGGAAGTCCCTAGTTTTATAAATTAGTTTTATTTTATTTAATCTGTATGATTGATAAAGAATAAGTCCATTTTTTGTAACCATGTACTATTAATCTCACCATAATGGACTTATGTATATTTGATACCTTGTTCTAACATTTTTGTTGAGATAGATAGAATAACCTATAGTTAAATTTCATTGTCTGCTAACATTTCAATAATAAAAAATTCAATTTTATTTCATTAAAGAAGAGGTGATGTGAAAATTTTTCAAGGAGTGAACAATGGTGAGATTGTACCAACATAAAGTAAGTGTTTAATCTATGGAAAAATTATTTAAATTTAGGAAAAGGATCTCAAAAACAAAAAATGTTGTCTTAGTACCTTCTTATTAATAAGTTAGATGGTCCCTTAAATCATCACAGATTTATGGATTTCTAGTTGTTATCTTTCTCCAATCCTTTTTCTATACAACTATCTATCAGAAAATGACGGTTAGATTTCTCATCTATATCCATGTTTTCATTTCCCAACTATGTTCGCCTATACGGAATCACAATGATGAGTTTATTTGGGAAACTGTTATGTTTATATCTCTCATTTTGAAAATGATTATTTAGTATTCATTTTTATGATACGGGTTTCCATGAATGAAATATTCAAGCACTAAACCATTTATAACCCAAACGAATTTCATGCGAGAAATTCATATTAAGCATGGTAGAATGTAACACCGTGAGATTTTAGGATAGAGATTATTTTAATTTCTATGATGTCTAGTGTTGTACAAAACACCAAGATTATCTTACGCTATTGGCAACACTGTATGAGCTTAAATTATATGCAATATTATTCTTGGCTTGTGTTGTACATAATTTCATGTTATTTTGATAGAGTACATTTCACGCAACATTGAGTATAGATTTTTTTCTATGTATAATTTTACTAAGATTTTATTATTTTAAATTCAACAATAAAGGATTCTTCCATTGCACACAACACTATCTTTTGTTTCTTACACTCAATAGCATCCTTACTCGATATCTAGCATTGTACGCAAAACCATGTTTCACTAAAAAATTATATATTATTAAAATATTATTATTTAATGGGATATAAACTTTCTATTATGATTAATATTATACATATTTTGAATTTTAAATAACATTAGAATTCATCCAACACATTTTATTGAACATGATATGAGAACAAAATCAATTCTTTTGGGTAAAAATAGTATTTTTAAAAAAATGCAATTTTACCACCTTTTGATTGCACATCCATTTTAAATATAGTTTGTATCAATTTTAAATACTATATTAAAAAAATATCTTCTTTTTATATGGGCTTTAAAAATTTTCTTATGTTGAGTTTGGAAATTTTTACGAAAAAATTCATATTTTAATGAATAGTGAAAAATACTACATTTTATGGGAAAAATTCCATTTCATCAAATTTATTTATATTATATCATTTTACTATTAATTGTTTTTAAAGTTTAATTATATTATAATATTATCATTTAATCCAGTTTTGGTTATTGGATGTAATTTCAAATTAAAATTGGACATATTCACATGTAAATATTATGATAGTTATTACTTCTTAAAACTAATTTTTGGTTTTACAATGGGAATTATTTTTAAATTAATTAATATAACTTAATTTTTTTGAATTTGGAATAATTGATTTGATATTTTGAATAGAAAGTTAAAATTTTTTAAATAGGTACCTTCTATTTTTTGACATTATGAATACTAACTTCAGTAATTATTTTATTTCCCACGGTTAAAGGGTAAATCTAGTAAAAAAGGATAATAAATAATATTATAATAATATTAAACTACCATCCCTCATGTCAAAATCCAATTGGATGAGATATTACAAAAAATTGGTATCCATGGGTCGATTTGTGGAACCCAAGGAACCACTTGGATGTGAGAATGACATTTTATAAGAATTAATTTAAAGTAAAGATAAATATGACATAAAAATGTAACTTTTTAATAAAGCAATTTTAACATGGTATTATAAAAATATAGATTAGACTATAAATAATCATTGTAAATATAAAAATATTCCCTACATCATTGAAATTTATTTATAAATTTTATACATCAAATATATAAATTTATTTATGACCCAATAATGATACAATGAATACCTTATTATGGAATGATTTAAATAAATGAGATTATAAATATTAAAATAAATTTATTTTGTAATATTTTATGTCATCAAAGAATTTTAGGGATGATTATCACTTATCATATTTGAATTATAATGTTTTTAAAAAAAATCTAGTATTTATGGAAATTTAAAAACACTCATGGTATGAATAGTATAAAAGTTCACATGAATGTATTTTTAAATCAAATATTATTTCATTAAGTGATATTATATTACTCAAAATATAAGATTCATCTAAATGACATATATAATGTTTATAATGTCATTAATGAACCACTTGTGGTTATTTTGGAATTTTATAGTAACAATATTAACTATATAATATGAATATACTAGAAAACAAGGTAAGAGTTAAAACTACTACAAATATGGCCTTTATCTGCACTATAAATGTCGATTAACAGTGCTAAAAAAGCACTGTTAATCGAGGAAAAGATAAAGGGGGGTCTCATTTATCAATGCTTAGAAAAGATCTGATAAAGGCCTCTTTTATCAGTGTTTTTAGCGCTGATAAAAGACCTCTTTTATCAGCGCTTTTAAAAAGTGCTGATAAAAGTTGAAAAAATATTAAAAAATTAAAAAAAATTCCAATTTTACGGCTCTTCAATAGTGCTTGAAGCCCACAATTAATAGCACCTACCGCCCATCGTAGCCTACACACGCCCTAGCCTAGCTCCACCCAACCCCACCCTCCCCCACCCTACTGTAACAATGCTAGGTAATTCCCCACACCTACGCATGTGACCTGCCTCCCCCAGGATTCGAACATGAGACCTCTCGCCTGGCGCCTAAGCCTTTACCACTCCACCATATTGTTTTTATTTTTATTTATTAATATATCTACATATATATATATATAGTTATATTTACTAATATATTAATATATATGTATATTTATTTGTATTAATAGACATTTCAGTATATTTATATATATATATATATATTAATATATATATATATATATATTAATATATATATATAGTCTTATTAATATATACATATATTTAATTATATTAATATATATATATCCATATATTAGTATATATTTACATCTAATTATTTATATATATATATATATTTAGTTTTAATTTTTTATCTGTATATTTATTTTTATATTAATATATATTAATATATATTTATAATATTAGTTTTATATACATTTATAAAATATGTTTTCTTATGTGTGTTTTTCAAAATAAATAAATAACTACATACATACATACATATATACAACACACACACAGATATATATATTATATGTACATCTGTAGGTATTATTGTACATATTTATATATATTTAAAACTATTATAAATTATTATATATATATATATACAAAAGTTCTAGAAATGGGATCTCGAAAAACCTAACAAATCATAGAGTCACTATAAAAGACATAACTTCTTCTCTAGGTTTCCATTTAAGCTCCTTGAATAGTCCAACAGAAGCTCATGGAACAAACTACAATAACACAGGGGTTGAAGGCCGAACAGACACCCATATTAGAAGTTATGACCATTTTAATAGAAATTTGATAGGGGTCTGGACACCGAAACTGAGTTTTGTCGGCCTTCTATTGGTATTTTTTGGATTTTCGAGTCAAAAACGTGACTAATACTATTTCTGAGTCAACCATATGCATTTATCTATTTGTTGTCTTTGATTTGATATGTGGTAGAGCCCAAACAGACACCCAAAGTGAAAGTTCTGTTCGTTTGAAGTTGTACATTTTTTGGTGTGTTTTAACTGATATATCATTTTGTCCTATGATCTTCTAATAGTTTCGACTAAATGTGGTTGTCACTTTATTCACAAGCTTCGATTTGACTATTCACGGTGCTCTAATGGACTTCTGGAGCTGATGTTATGCCCATATTAGTGAGTTACTGGTTTCTTACGTTTTTAGGAGATACCAGTGTTGCAAAATTTCTAACGACAATAACTTCTGCTCTGAGTGTCCGTTTTGGCTCTATCATATATAAAATCGAAGATTCCAAAACGTTTAACACTTCTAAATCACCAAAACCCCATCTCACGTTTTTTTAGGTTCAAAAAGGATAGAAACCCCTTTGAATGGTCCTATGTTTGGCTTCGTGGGTCTGTTTTGCCGTTACATATGCTTCAGGTGTCTGTTTTGCCTCAGCCACATATCTAATCGAATCTTACAACCATACATACACTATGATGACCATTGTAACAACATCTCATATTATTCAAGGTATGAAAATGTCTTTAATCCATAAAAATGACAATAATTTAACCACTATAGTGTCCATTTTGGGTCTACAACATATCAAATCGATATAAAACATATATTAAAAAATATTTATTATATTTATATCAATATAAATAGACTTACATATCAATATATTATTTCTTACGAAATATTTATTATTTCAAATATACACATTTATCAGTGCTAGAAAAATGCACGCTAACAAAACACCCCATTATCATCGTTACTAAAAAAAGTGCTAATTAATGGGCCCCCTTTATTAGTGCTAAAAATGGTTGATAAAGGGGGGGATTTATCCGTGCAAAAAAATCCATGATAAAGGGTGGTTCTATGGAATCCCAGTTTTGTGGTAGTGTAAATTAGTTAAATATGGGTTAAAGCTAAATGATACTATTAAATGTGAGACCTAAACTTGTCTAAAACCTATTATATTAGAGGATTTAAAACAATACTCAAATTAATTTCAAATTAAATTTCTTTTAGAACTTTTGTAACCCAACATCATTTTATTATATAATAACATTTCAATACCTTCTTAAGGTTCCCATCATCCACCCATAAACAATGGAATCTCCTCCCACATTTCCTCACACAACCTTGAGCCTTAGATCTTTTCCATAGCCTGCTCTATTCTCCAATAAAAAGTTGTATTTTACTTTTGGAGGTCCTTTTTTATCAAAAAATCCCTCCCTAGTGTCTCTAAGAGGAGATCCAAAGGAAGTCCAACGAAGAAGAGGTAATTTAATTACCAATTCAATACAATATCTTGTCATCTTATTCTTCCTATTTAAATGTAGACTCCATAATAATGTAAAAAAACCATTATATAATACATTCCTTGATGTTATTATTATTATGGGACAACCTTATACCTCCTTTTATCCATCTCCAAAATAACTATATCATCATGCATGTGTGTGTACTACTTACCTTACCCCCATTGTGGGGAATTTGTTATTAAAAAATATAATATTATGATGGGTATATTGATGAGTATAATGGATTTAAATATTTAATATTACATGATAATTATTCTGTATAATTAATATACCATGCAATTACAAATCATTTAACCATTAAGAGACAGATATCATCACTCATGCGTACATACAACCAGCCATATCCATGATGCGGTGAGACTCATTCCCCATGTTAACATTTAAATAACAATTATAGACATTATTTTATTAGTGAATATAATAATTATGAACTTATTTTCACGAATAAAATTCATCTTATTCATAATAAATATGACTTTCAAAGAAAAAATTGAATGGTAAAATGAAGCAGTTAACACAAAAATTAATGGTAATATTGACATAATATTACCAAAATGATATAATAGGATCATATATGATATCACACATATAGATATGGTCGAGGTAAAATTTAATATCATTATTTAACCATTATAATGGAGGTTACCACATCATAAAATAACAAAAATTACAAAGGAGGGGATAATTTTACAAATAACATTTTTTTCGGGATAGTTTATTCATAAGTATATACTAAAGTATATTTTTCATCCATGTACATGTTTCCAAAAAATTATTTCATAAAATTATTAAAACTAATATATGTATGTTTATATTTATTTTTACACATTTTGAGTATTATTTCCTGGTTTGGAAGGAATGTTTCTTATGTTTATTATTAGAAGAACTTTTTGAATTTTCTGGAAAAAATACGAGTAACATTTTTTTTAAATTATACGGCATGAAAGTATTTATATGGTTTAATGCGACCTCATTTCCATGAGGCTTCCTATACATTATTATATGATTATTTTCTACTAAATTCTGTTCTTTTAAAATTGTGAGTCATTTTGAGAAAATATAACAATTTTTAAAAATAAAGGATATTTTCCAAAAGAAGGATTTTCTAGTGTTTTCTCAAAATTATTTTACATCGAAGATGAAACTATTTAAATAGGGTTATATTTATATAGAAATTAATAATATGATTTCATTGTGTTTATGATGGAATTATTAGAAAATACATTTTTTATATCTATTATGATGGAATGTTGTTTAACAAACACATTTTATTTAATGGGTTATGCTATTGTAATTTTTCTATTTTTTTGTCACACGTATTATTGGATTCATTATGAGATGGTTGGGACATATATATCCCTCCAATGAATTGGGTAATGATTTGTATCTCATGATATAGACATGACATGAACGTCATGTAATTCTGGTTCAGTAATACATGGATTGAAGGAAAAATACACCCAGTTTAGTAATGGACTTTTTCCACTATAATGGTTTCAGTAGCAATTCCTTGGTTATTTTGGAAATCAATTTTTGTTCTTATTAGTTTACCTAAATTAAATTTTTTATGCCAATGTTATTATTTCGTGGTTAATGTGCCATTATGATCTATGCCTTACATAATTTCGAGATTTATTTCATGACCCATGATTTTGATGTTTAAATATTATGTTGGCATGTTTAAGTTCAAATGTTTATGGGTTGTTTTATGTTCTCAATTTTTACCCTTACCGAGCATTTGAGTTAACCATTTGTATGTTCACTTTTTTCCCAGAATAAAAATAACGGTTTTAGGTATGAAAAATGTGTAACATCATTATGGGAGATGTTGAAGATCTTTAATCTAGTTAAAAGAATATGTTCAATGTTTCCAAGGATAGTAACCTATTATAGTCTTTGGAGAGACTTTTGTTTAATGTAATATCTATTCCAACAAATTAATGTAATGTATATTTACTTCAATATGGGGTCTCTATAGCTACCACAAATTAATGGAACACTTATCTTAAAAAAAATTGATGGAAAATTTTATATTCTATTTTTTAAAAAATAAAAAAAATAATTTTAATGATTAATTTCATTATTATATTGTTGCCAATTTATCATATTTTTATAATAAGTTTCATTTACTAATGAGTTGTGAAAAATAAATACATTTAATTAAATATTACCTTGTTATATAAATAATATATAACAATAAACTATATATTAAACATCAGTTTCATATAAATTGATCAATTACAAATACATTAATCCAAATTTAGTAATGAAATATTATTTATTTTCAATTTTATATTAAATCTTGTATACTTTTGATAATTTCTCACATTAAAAACATGTTTTCATCGTGTCTATGGGATAAATTTTAAAATCATTATTTCCTCCTACATGGATTTAATATTTAAATATTTAACTATATTTTTAATAATGATATTTAATTATTTTGAATATGTCCAAATTTATTTTTCAATAATTTGACTACTAAATAGATTTAAAATTATTTATAGTTATTTAGAGAAATGTATTTTTTTTCCAACGGACTAAACTATAAAATAAAGGGGGGAAAGGAACTATAAAATTTTCCAAAACCCATTTAATGGAAATAGTGATGCCTTATATATTATAGTCACGAATTTGGTGTATTATTTGAGTTGCTTTAAAAGGAGAAAACAATGGTGTAATTCACCCTTTCGTTAATTTAATTGTTTCCCTCACACCTCTATTATAATTGGATACCCTCAATCCCCCTATCCTCACACCTCTGAATCCTATTGAATTGATAAATACATATAAAATTATCTTCCCAAATTTGATAAATTCTTCATCTATGCCTTAATTATTACATAAATCCTACCAAATTTTTCCTCTAGTGAAAATCAAAATGAGATAGATAAAGAAAATATAATGTTCACCAACTAAACTTTTTGTTTTATTTATTCAAAAAACACCTCCAATTATTTTAATATAATGACTATCTAATAACCTTATTATCATAAATAAAATAATTTTTTAGGTTTTTTGAATTACCAACATCATTTCACACTTTTATTAAATCGGATTCCCAATCATTAGTCATGTGTATGTCGGACTACTTCCTCATGAACAGACGGTGTTCATTATTCCATTAACTACATTCATGGTTATGAATAATTATTTAAATTATATTTATATTTTATTTTTATTAATTATTTTATTTTATTATGATTATATAATATCTATATCTCACATACCAACGTGCTTTCCTTTTTCTGGTTTTTGATAATGTCATTCATGTGTATGACAAACACATGCCTCGTGAAGCGATGTGATTCATTTACACATTACATGAAATGTATTAAGGATGAGTTTTAAATAAATATGATATATATATATATTAAATAAAAATAGAAAAATAATTAAAATATTTACATCATTCTAAATCATTCATTCAATAAGACAGGAAATTGAAAGAAGTGTTCATGAGTTTATACGACCTGTCATTTCCATAAATGGTGTATTTTGATTTCGAACACTAAATTTTATTTCATATATTAAATACATATATAATTAATATATATGATATTTATATCACAATTTACATTTTTATTATTATTAAATAATGATCTAATAATGAATTCATTTTCTATCATGTGAAAACATGTGTAAAAAAGTGATTATTACACAAAATATTACATTATCATGGAATCCTGAATATATAGGTAATAAAAAATCATATAAAATTTATATAGGATTTTAAATATATGATTATGTTTATGAGATATTTTCATAATGAAATTTTTTTATATTGGATGTTTGAATGAGTTCAAAAGAAGTAAATACTTAAGGATAACTGATTTTTAGTCTCACTTTTATTTCTACGAGACTTATTCCATATTCACCACTTCTATATTTTGTGAGGAATATATACTACACAATGAAATTTTATAAAATTAATTTAAATTATTTCTTGATATTCATTTTTTCAATTAATTTTTCTCTTTCATATATCTCACGATTAAAAAGAATCTCACGTTGTAAGGGATTTATTTCCCACATTTTTCTTTTCCAAGACATATTCTATATTAACAACCTCATTCATAAATGAGTTGTATATATTTACCATGATTTATTATGATTATTTAATAATATTTATTATTATTTATATTTCCACATCATGATCTATCATCACGGTGGTTTATGGTTTGAAAGATACCAAATCAGTAAGGGAATATTTTATCAATTATTTTTCACTCATAGACATGGTATCTTATGAACCTATATTATTTTACATGGTTTATATAGTTCCCCATTAATATTTTAGACCACACATATCAGTATTTTCATGGAATTTTGAGCTTAATTTAATATTATTATTTCATTAGTATTATGACTCAATGTGACAAATATGTGAAGAATTTGTTGCTACAATAACATTGTTTTCTTGGGTTTTTTATGTTTATACTTCCATTAATTACATTTTATGATCCATATCTCAATATTTCTCATAATATTATTATCCCACGGGTTTTCCTAATTCATGAATTTAATGGTACAATTTATCCACTATTTTTTGTTCTGATAATTATGAAAAGTTTTCCAAAAATACCTCTTTATATCTCATATATTTCAGAAAACTGTTTTCATCCAAAACCTCGTTGGGTAATAAAACTCTATTCTTTTAAATGATATATTAATTTCATTTTCAAGGAAAAGTGTTTTAAAAATATTGTAATTTTGAAAAGTGTTGACAATGAATCATAAATTTATATTTATATGTTTTCAAAGGTTAATATCAAAGAAAACTATTTCAATTGTATTCAATGAATACGTTATATGTTTTGAATGTTTATTTACAATGAAAATTATTTCAACGACTTTAAATATTCACGTATATGTTTTAAAATCATATTAATAATAAATGCATTTTCAAAAAAATTTATAGATTAAAAATAGTTTCCAAAGATGAATATATATTTTCTGCAAGATTTTTTCTAATAGTTCATTCAAAATTATTCTATATACAATATGACATACATTGAAATAGTTTATTATTTAATGGGGATATGATCCATGAACGAAATTATAATTCATTCATTGAATAGTTTATTTTTGGGATGATTTCTAAATCCAATTTTTATTCCACGGTCTAAATCATGTTAAAATGATCATGAACCCTAGATCACTACACATGTTATATTATGAGGAAATTGTTATGATACCATTCACATCATGATAGGTTTTTATATTATTAAATTCTTATGTTACCCATTTTATATAATGGGTTTTGATATGATGAATATTTATGATCATGTGGTACACATATGTATGATTTTATTATGTGATGTGTGAGGCATATATATCCCTCTACTAAATTGGGTAATAATGGATAGTTCATGAGTATAAATGTTATGTCTGATCATGATTTAATTTGCACAATTATATTATAAAACTTAATACATTCTCATAATGTCTTTTAGGAACATGATTACATGTTAACAGTGTTATCTGTGAACCTGATTACATGGTCACAATGTAATGAGTGTACATTATTAAATGTACCCAATTTTATGTGTGAACCCGATAACATGTTAACAATGTTATGTGTGAACCTATCATTCATGTCTATAATGATATAATTTGACCTATTTTCATAAAAATATGTTTATCTGAGTGATGGTTCCATGTCCTCACCTTAATGAGTATATCTGTTTCTCTTTAAACAGGTTGAAAATGTTATTGGATGATGTGTCTTCATAAATCAATGTGTTAGGATATTGTTTTTAACTCATGGATCATGATCAATGATTATATTATGACTAAAATATTAAAAAATACCTATCATTATACAATTATTCGAGATTGTGATCGTCGAGTTGTATAGATGGATTATCAAATTTTATATTCATGTTTTCATACAGTTATTTCCCTGTAATATTTAAATATATAATTTTCATACACTTATTGAGATACTAAGATCAACCTTTATTATGTTTCATTTCTTTATGTCATGAATATAGTATTTTTTTGGAATATCTATGTGCGGTACTAAATGGGATTTTCTTTGTGGGAAATATAGAAGATCATTCACTAGATCCGATGATTACGTTCATAGTTTCAAAAATAAAAAAACTATTATAATCCTTGAGAATTTTTTTCAGTAATGTTTTGTCTATTCATCTAAAAATATATAATATCATTGTTTGGGAAGATGAGGTCAGAACAAAAAATATTTACGAAAAAAATAAGTAGTTCTGAAACACATCTCTATATTATTTAATTGCTAAAGAGCTATCTAATAGATCAATGAAAACATCTGATCCGGATCAAATATAATAGAATTGTGTATTCAGTGAAACCCTTAAATTTTCATTAATGTATATCTTGTAAATATTATCAAAAGGGAAAAAATATCTGATAGAGAATATGTTAGGACTTCATAATGATATTGTCTATAACCCATCATTCAATTTTCTCTTTCATTTTTTGGGGGACCTAATGAAAAAACCCATGGTGATGTATTCCAATTATTGTGTGGTGTTAATAATGTTCGTTGGATCATTTTATACATTTTCCCCTTATCCATGACATTATAACAATTGTTGGGTAGACATACATAATTTTAAATATATATCATCATTTTTTCATCACAAATTATATTTCATTTAGGTTGTTAGTTGGTGAAATATTATTATCTCCCATCATTGGTATTTTCATGCCTCACAGCCTTAGTAGATGAAAAAATTTGTTTCTCAGCTTGTTAGTTATTCCTTTTACAAAAATATATTACTAAATATATTTTGAAATCACAATAATATGTAATTTATATAACATAAATAATGATAAAAACCAGAAACAATAAAAATACCCTTAATAATTTCTAATAAAATACATCCCCATACAAAAAATGGTTTTAATTACCATAAATTTCCCTAAAAAATATATTTTATTGAAAAAATATCAACACATAAAATACCAAATTGGGTCTCTACGACAATGGACATATGATCAACCTTAAACTCATAATCCCATTATGGAATCCATAACACTTAATTTAATATTAAATGGAAACATATATTCATCAGAAAATAATGAAATAATTAGATGATTCATGGTTATTCAAACCAAAGAACAATTAAAATATTAATTTAACATCAAAATAAAATCATCAATATATATGAAATATTATTCCTTATAATTTAATAATTGGTATGGAATAAGTGCTTCTTTGGTTTGGAATCTAATTATTGGTCTGGGGAATTGAGTTGGATAATACACATGTTCCCCCAAACATAAGACATCGAAATTATCGAAATTTGTTATTTTATTTCATCCTTATCCACATAGATAACATATTCCCTTCCATTTCAGATATCCCTATAGGTTATTTCCCCCATAATCTTTACGCGTAGTGTGTCAAATCATAATTTCAATATAATAATGACCACATTAACTATCACAAAATTACATATTCCTCTTATTAGAGGTGTCCATAATCTCAATGACATTCAAATTATAAGTTATATGTTGAAATAAATTATTTTTCATAATCAAAATTGAAATCTCTCTGTATGTCATCCAATTTCCTAACTCATATTCACTGAATTATCCATCAGATTTAATATTATCATCATTTCTTTTTGTTATTTTCATTGACCAAAAATAAAAATAACATTTTGTGGAAGAATGATAATATTTTAAATCATAATAATAATGAAAAATAATTTGTATGCTGAAGAAGTCATGATATATTATTTATAATATATGAAAGAATATGATTATCCACTATCATTCATAGTCATGTTTTATATAAATTTTTCATAATTTTTTTAAATGACTCTAGGAATTTACAATTAATATCCCTGAGGAGTGTCAAATGAGATGTTTAGCAATCCCCATTTTCATTCACAAGGTGATATCTCAGTCCAACTAAATGTTATTCTTTCAGAGATATTTCCAATATGTACCTTTTTTGTATACCCACATCCACTTTCATTATCTGGATAGGTATTTAATTTCTTCGAAACCACTTACTCTATCATTTACCAAAATCCCTATACATTTTACAACACATTGACTCATCATTAGATATATCATAGATATATTCCATGAAAAATTATTAGAAATATAAATAGGTATCACACTAACATTTTATCAACATAATTTTCAATGGTGAAATAAAGCCTTAATCTGATAAAATTATAGTGACCCAGTATTTTCATACACATATTTTACAAATCTCTAGATAAATATTTTGAAAATTATAGAAACTCATTCCAAATGATCATTATAGTTTTGTGTCTCTGGATACAAGAAACATAAATTTATAATTTTTTGTAAGATCATCAACATTTCACACTAATATAATCCCCCTTATTACACTATAAAAAAACACCAAACATAAAACCATGCATCATAATATGATGGATGGAATCATATGGAAGGGTGATATCAGATACTAATTAAGGGAAATAAAGGTATATATGAAAGAGTAACATTAATATAGGAGAATGAGAACATGATCAAAACATTTTAATAACAACGATATATATCATTGATCATAATTTTTATTCTTGGAATAAATATTGGATGGTCAATGGACAAGAATCCTTTTAGAATCAAATAACATGATCATTGTGTGAAAAAAATTTCCATCCGAATTATATTTTTTCATACATTTAATAATGAAAAATCATTTCTATATATGTCATGTATCACATTCAAACATATCATGGTGCAATGGGTTCACTCCCTAAACCATCTTAGTATTCTGGGTTCACTCTTATGTCCATAACTGAGGATGATGTCCCTTAGATTAAAAGAGATCACACCACATTCCAGTCATATGTATCCCATGATGTATAAATAGTTTCAAAATTAATTGGTGGTATATTTTAGTTTCACCCAACAATTAATGAAAATAGTACATTTATGTTCCAAGAAATCATAAAATATTCATCATATCATAAATCATGAAATGAAATGTGTTTCAAAAACATTTCATATTCCAATAACCTTTGGGAAAGAAACAAATTTCATAGTATTTTCACAATTTTAATATCTCACGGCCTGTAGAGAAATAAGTGGGATTCAGTATAATATTATCATGGTGTATCCCATATAAGGGAATGGGTTTTACATATTTTATTCATCATTATTCATTAAAATAATGAATAATAATGGTATCCATTGATCATATCCCAAAAATTGAATTAATTACATCATGGAATGTCATGTTAGATAGGGAGTGATCTCATCAGAAAAATTTCATTGAATGTTTCTTGAGCTAGATAAATTTTATCTGATAATCAATTTTTTTAATAAAAAAACATAAAATATTTTTTAATCATTTTCAATGTAAATAAAATAAAAAACATATAAAGAAATCATATAAAATTATTTCAAACATTTTTCGAGGAAAATATACAACACACATTGATTTTGTCTTGAAAATATAAGAATGAATTGAAAATAATTTTATTGAAAAATAAAAATTGAATAAATATAATGTAATATCGAATTAAAATCATTTTAATGATTTAAGAAGATTCCATTCAAGCAATAATTATTAAAAACGTTTCCTTTCTTATTAACAGTAAAATCATGGTTGTTTTTTAAAAAAAAATAGGGAGATTACATATTTTTTTAATACCTCAAACATGTATAAAAATATTTGTAATAAATTATTTTAGGAATTAGAAATTCATTTGGGTGTTATTTTATGAAAACAATGTTTTGAATGAAACAAGAGTTTTGGATTTAAAAGTTAAATTTAGACGATTTGTTTCCTAATTTTTTTTAATAATAAATACATAAATCATATAAAATGAAGGGAAAAAATGAATTTAAAACAAATAACATGTCTTGAATATATTTCAGGAGATTCATGACTGGTATATCAAAATATTTCATGATTTGAAGGATAACAATGAGAAATAATGACATCTTATATGGATTTATTATAAACTCATAACGATTTAGTAAAATATAATCATTAACCTAATGATATGTTCACATTAAATGACACAAAAAATAATACATTAATTAATAATTTCATGATATTATGTGGAAATTAATTAGTATATATTCCTCATAAAATAAAATAGGTGCATTAAAATAATATGTCACATGGAAATGAAATTTTGACTTAAATCCCATATAGATTTGATTTCTTTAGAAATATATACCCCAAGAAATATATATAATAAAATATAGATTTAAATATAATAATTTCTATGTATGAGAATCATAAATAAAATCATGTTTAGTGTACATACAACAAAAAATAAATAGGTGGTGAATATGGAATGCTTCACAAAGATGTAAAATGTTAGAGATATACCTCATTCCACATTAGTAATAGTTTTAATAATAATAATATAAATTAAATAATAAAATCATATGAAATGATTAATAAAATTAAATTATGGATATTAATTATATTTCATTTCAATCTGTACTATTTACGCACCAATAATGAAGAAAGTGTTGATTTTTTATGAGTCTTCCATAAATAATAGAGAGAATAAAAATTCCTAACATTATGTCAGGATATTAATCACATATGATTGAACATAATATATAGTAATTATATGATTAAATTAAATATATTATTGAAACATAATTATATGTATTATTCCAAATATAATTTAATTATGACCATTTACTATCTTTTTATTACAACATCATAATTATAATCAAGTTTCAAGTAAAAATATCAGTTTTTGTATATGGTTTGATTTGTTATTTTAGGTCCTATTACATTTATAATGATTCCATAATAACCATAATAATAATAATTACATTATTATCATATTTATAAATCTAATAAAAGTTAATTCCAATTCTGAACATTTTTCTGAGAAATAAAGAATGTTATGATCATAGAGACGACAGGTCGTACATTCTCATGACTAACGTTTCATTTTTCGATAACCATTATAGAAAGGAATAATGTAATATTTATAAATTATATAACAATAAAATTACCATTAATCAAAAATTATTCAGTTAAATAAACTTATTGGCATAATCCATGTGGGTTGGTCATGAAATTAGAGAGTCTTGCTGCTTTGTGAATGTGGTAGGATACACGTACATGAACCACATTATCATCAACCAATGAATGAAAAGGTAGAAAAAAAATATATATTATCATTAATTAAATATTTATATTTAAAAAATATATTAATTACTCATAGATATCACATATATTAATAATAATTTTCCTTATTATGATCCTTGTAAAATTTTATTTAAAATGAATCATATCACTTCCCAAGGTAGTTGTCTATCGTGCATATGAGTGGAATTATTATGTCCCAGACAGAATGTAATTTAAAAAAGATATATAAAATATAGTTATTAAATAGATATTATTATGTTATAAATATCACACAGACACACACACCCACATATATATATATATATATATATTATTTATATCAATTATAATACACATGTGTAATAAGTGGTAATGTGAATAATAAGTTCATTGCTTCTTCATAAGGTCGTGCGCCACAAACAGGATTGTGATTTCAAAGCCCATTTTATGGTAGTGTGATTGAGTGTAGTTACATCCCCAATCATAAAAACATATATTTCTATGTAATATAGTATGTATGTTATATCTAAATAGATTTTTAATAGTATATGTATGTGAAGGAAGAAATAAAAGTACAACACTTATTGAAGAATGATGCCTCTTCTTCATTTAACATCTTTATAAATAGACTAAAAGCCTCCCTATGATGGAATTATGAAAAAAGAAAAACTTCAAGAATGATATATTTTAGTTTTGGAAGTGATTTGGTTATGAAATTTATGATAAAACATAGTTTGAAAGAGTGAAGATGAAAGGAAAATAGGTTTCTTTTTATAACTGAGGTGGGTGGGAAACTTATAATATTTTGAAAATAAAAAAGTCTACCCACAATTTAATTTGGTGAAATTCTACAAAAATTGAGTTCTATAGACAATTAAAAAAAGGGTTTAAATATGAAATTCCAATAAAAATAATAATTTTTTGTTCATTTTAAAACATATCTTTTTATTTTAACCCACATTAAACCCATTTTCATCTTAACAACAATAATTAATTTATAAGGGTTCCACTATTATATTTGTTGAAAAATTCAATTTAAAATATATGATAATATAAATTAGGAAGATTATAATTATGCAATACTTTTTTCAGGATTCAATTTGATTAAGAGGATAATATTAATTTAAAATTAAATCTACAAACGTGATGATAAAACAGGTATTCAAAGAGAAAAATATCAAATGTATAGAGGATTGTTATATTAAAATTTGATTTTAAATTGATTAAAATGACCAAAATCGTATTAATAGATTTATAATTGAAATATTTTTTATTTAAAACTAAATTAAAATATAATTGTAATTTATAAAATAATTTAAATTACAAATATGTTTTCAAATAAAATTTATAATTTTTCTTTATTCATCTAAAAAATAATAAATTTTGATAAATTGTAATAATATATAATGGGATAATTTTGAAATGATTTTTAATGAAATTTAATTTATCTTTTGAAAAATAAATTCCATGAAATTATACATAACTTTTTAAATGATTTAAAAAAAGATATAAATTGGTGTTCATGAAAATACATTATTTAGGAATAAAATTGGATTTATTATTATATCATATCTTGACACCTCTAAATATAATTTGTTAATATATGATTGAATATATACAATATAAGTTTATTTAAAATAATAAACCAATTGTTTTTTTAATTTATTTCATTAAAATGAATTTTTTTTCATATTACTAATTTTTTGAATTTTGATTTCATTTATTTAGAAATTGATATTTTCATTTACTATTAATTAGAACAAAATATAATTTTATACACTTCTATATATTATATTTTTTTCCTATAATATAGATAATCTTATTATTATATTAAATTCAATTATCATTTTGATAATGAACATATTAGATAAAAATATTATAATAGTATGTTATATTTCATTTAAATTCGGTGTAGCATTTATCGTAAGATAAACTCATCTCTTGAAATAACACGAGAAATACCAATGTTTAATGTAATGAGTGAAAAGAATAATATTTCATATATCAAAAAATCTACGAGATTAAATTTACATGAAAAGAAATTTTACAAAATATCATGGTTTTAGATGTGTAATCGCCAACTATAGATTGGAAGATGAAATTCATGATTTAATAATTGATCCAGGAAGGAAGATACTGCTATAGATTTGTACTACCTCAATTATGGATCAATCATTGGAATAGAAATAATTCTTTGAGGATGTGTAACATCCACTTTGTTCACTGTCTCCTGATCCACTTCAATTTGACCATCGATCGTTGTACGATGATGATTTTCTAAAAAACAGTACTACAAAATAAGACATTATATGTGTCGGCCTTTAGCGGTGCTAGAAAAAGTGGCAACAAAGGGTAACATTTATCATCTTCTTTTTTTCTATCACTGATAAATGGAAAAATCAATCAGTGAGTTTATTAGAGATGAAAAAAGGTATCCTTTTTAGTAGATTTATTATCCCTGATAAAGGGTTTCCATTAACAACCCTTAATGTTTTGCACTGATAAAGGACACCCATTATTAGTAAATTATTTTTAGCATCCAAAATAGAATTTTTTATTTGTTAATTTTTGCACTGATAAAAGAACAAATAAAATGAAATAACTAAATAAATTAAAAAAATTGAATAATTTGTTTAAATAATGTTTAAAAAAATTACTAATTATATAATTGATTGTAAAAATTATAAAATTTATTATTGTACATATAAATAAAATATAGTATATATTATATGGATAGTTATATATAAAATAATAATTAATCAAATATAACTTTAAATTTTGTATTTATTCCTTACATTAAATAATAATATATTTATTTGATAACTGTTTATAATAAAAAATTAATAAGAATAAAAAATAACGACTAATTGCATCGATTAATGGACATTATTGAATGTGATTTGATTTTTAAATTTAACATAGATATAACATATTATATTTATTTCACACACTTGTAATTAATTCATGTTTCATACATATACAGGCCAACAAAATATTTTTTTTGCCATTTAACAAATTTATATTAATTATTATATATTTATTTATTTACTAAGTTTAAATTTTTTCAAAATTTAATCATCAATATTTAAAATATGTATCCAATTCATTAATGATTTATATTAAAAAAATATACAAATTTCCAACATTATAGTCATTTTTAATTAATAATTTTTTTTCTATTTTTATCATGCATGTAAATAAGATAAAATATTAATTAATAATGTTAAAAAAATATTTTTTAAAAAATATTAATATATATTTTTTAAATGTATATTTATTATTTTTAAACATTTCGGATTTTAAATAAATATATATATTTTTTGACAAAGTATTTATATAATTGTATTTAAATAAATATAGATAAATTATTATAAAATAAAAATAAATCTATTTAAATAATTAACATATTTACTATATATATGTATATAAATATATTTCATAATATAAATATTATTATTTGAAAAATAATTAATATATTTATAAATATATAATTTTATATTCAATGAATTATAAAATTGTATTTTTAAAAATAGTATTATTATAACTATTATAAATATGTATAATTATTATAATTTCATAAAATTGTTTTTTAAAAGTATAGTATTTATTAATTAGTGTTTTCAGCACTCATAATAAATAATTTTATTATTTCTTATTAACTTAGAGCTAATAAAAGTTTAATTTATAAGCAATTTTTTTTTGAATCACTGAAGAAAAAGTCATGATCTATTTTTAGAACCATAACCATCATGAATGAGTTCTTCATGTCTAAAGCACTCCACAGAAGAGACATTCTTCTAGTACTCCCCATTGTAGAATCCATGATCAAATCTTGGTGAGAATCAGGGCTCCTACTATTCCAAGGATCAAATCCAAGGTTTGAGTGATTCAAGTGTTGAACAAGACAAAGGCTCAAATTGAATCCATGTATTTTGATATCTCAAATCCCCCTCGGTTATCCACATAACCATAGCATCCCTCATTCATGAATCTCAAAATGTCCAGTTCCATTGTTGTATAATAAAAAAACCGAAAATTCATTTTTTTAGATATATTGAAGTATCTTCTTCCCTGATACCATGTGTCTCCCCTTCGGGAAACACTAGTACTGTGGAACTTGTAATATATTAATCTCATTGTTGGGTCATGTTGTTATGAGTTATAATAGGCTCCCAATACATATATTCTATGTCATATACCTTTTTTAAAATGTCATATTTTAAAAAAATCATCTATATAGCATTATGTGTTGTCATTTGTTTGGAATAATCAATTTTAAATCACTCGGGAACCCCTTTTTCATATTTTGATTAAGAAATTACTAGCCTATGATTTCCTTGATTTTATTGTAAACTAAGGAAAATGATTCACTAATCATAGACATTATGATATCATACCACATATGTTCCACACAAAAAACCATTGTGCATTGTCCATTCCTCAAATATTATTTATTCGACATATTTTAGTACCAACATCCACTGATCATTATCCTTCTTTATTTAGAGTGTGTTATCAACTATACACTGCTAAAAACCAATGCTTCTAGTTATTGATCCAAAATTAAATACTAGGTCCTCATTAATTTCAATATCTAATAAAAATAATTATTTATCTGTAACAACTTTCTAATGTTTTCATCCCTAATGATCCCATCTTATTACAAAATTTATACTCCCCCCTTATGAACCACATTGAGGAACATATATTTGACATCAATTTGGTATACTATTAAATACATTTTTTCTGAAATATCTGACAAATTAAAATTTTTCACAACAGGGATATTGGTTTAAATTTATCATAAATATAATTTCACTTGATCATGGAGTTCCCATTGAACACTATCCACTATTTATTTTGAGCCAATTTTCCATAGTCAATGTGTTCATTAATGAACATCAACAAGGTTCTAAAAAAATCATTATTCCAGCCTTGAAAAAACACTCCATGTCACATTGTTCTATTTTAGATGAAACTCCTCATGCATATATGTGGTCAAATTATCATCCTTTTCATCCACTCAAAATAATTTTTTATTTACATGGGATAATGCGAGGTATTTTGTAGAGTCTAACACCTTGGAGATTTCACTAAAAGCATCCAATAACCAATGGAATTATTTCATTGCTTTTGACTTTGATTTTATTTACAACAGTTCATAAAAAGGTAGAAATATTTGAAATGATAACCAAATAAATAATATTTCATAAAAATAACATCATTTATTACATCACACATCAAATAAACACTTTGTATGTTTTAGATTAATCTATCATAAAGAGATCCTTCATTCACATTTCCCTTTTCTTATAACCTTATTAATCTCTGATTACACCCATGTAATTGTCACAAATGAGTGTAATAACCCATTTTAGAGAACACCATGGTGTACTACTATCATCCTCATCAGTTTCATCTCTTGAATAGTTATTATTTCAACTTCTTTTATGGGAATCATCCCTCATTGCTTTTATGATTCCTATACTACATTTAGAAGTAGTAAACATATGGATGAATACTACATTGAGTATTTAATGAAACATAGGTTCATGTCCAAAAGAGAGTGAGGATGAGTTCCAAAAAAAATGCACCGATAAATGTTCATAAGATGAGTTAATGAGGATGAAAGTTTTCTATAAAATTCAATGTTGCATAAATTCAGCGTATAACACCAACCATAATGGATTAATTATTTCCTTAAATTTAATTACACATTTTCATCGATTAATACAATAATTGTTGGAAAAAAATAAAATGTCATGTTTCCCTTATTAGAATTATCTACAACATTCACTTTTGATAATGAATATTTTATGTGTATATTTTTATTTACTATACAAAATCAATATTTTATAAACCCAATATGATATAATTAATTTCACTCAGATGATTCAAAAAATCTATCAAATGTATCATATTTTCATGTCATCCGACTCGCTCATTGGTTGATTGTTTTTTGAGATATAGGTAACATTTTTTTTATCAACATCCATTTTTTCAATGTCAGCATATCCTTATGGTCGAAAATATTTTAAAATAAAAACCAATATGAACAGAATTATTATATTATTTCATATTTATAATTAATTAATTTTTTAGTATTACTCCTATTGTAATTAATTTCTAGTACTGGTGTATTCTTTTGTTCGATTTTGGGTCGTTTTTTCAATGATTCCCACTCTCTTGAGGGTTTGGACTTTGTGACTACAAATGAGATAATAACAATAAGGAAACACATGAAGAATGAATAAAACCATTAGTATAAGGTGATTTCACACAACATATTAAATTAATGTATTCATTATATTATATACTATATGTAATTCAATTTACTTATCAATTTTATCTAATATGTATTCACTTTTGGTCACAGATCTTTTGGTAACTCATGTTTTTCTATTCAAAATCTGAAACATGCCACAAAAGGGAAAAAATGATTGTTTCGTCGAATACAAACATGACTTCTATTTTCTTTTTTTCTTTTATCAAACTTCCTACATTGATTATTGATTTGATGTTGTTATCCAGAAAAACATTCTCATTGATGAATGTAAAAATTGTACTGGAAACTCATATTTCCATTACAGTGAATTCTCATGATATAATGGGCACATGATCTTCGTCTCCTCTTCTGACCTTTCACAATAAGATTAGTTTTTCATCTTAGAACATTGAGTCAATATGTAGTGTTGGTAGTTCGATATATAATGACAATAGAAACATGGTTACATTGGTAGTTCAGATTGTTTTTAGATATTAGTATATATAACAATCATTCATACCTCAATATGACACATGGTATGACCACTATAACTCTATGTGATTATTTTTATTTAAATATGAAAATAATGTTATTTAAAAATAAAAATTATATACACAAAAATGAAAAAATTTAATATGAATATTTTTACACCTTAGAGAAATAATCCATATGTTATTTGAGACAAGATGAAATTACCCTCACCTAAATTCAACAAATGGTGTGACTGTTATGAATCAATATGTTCAATATCAGTTTAAAAATAACAATTTATTTTAAAACATTTCCCTCAATTAAATGTATTCAAACATGATTGTATTTTCAAAATAATTTATCAAAAAAAATTAAAAAGAAACGTTTACTATTTAGTTATCAGTCTCACATCAAACTATTACATGATTTGATCGATATGGGACAAAGTGCGTCTTTTTAGTTTGAAATGGATTTTGTGGATAACAATTGACATACTCAAAACTGAAAAAATGAATATACATTGTTTTTAAACGTTATTAATATTATCCATATGTAATTTTAGATGTGTAGGAATCAGTCGTACCTCAATTCGAAACATATTGTGATAGATATGACTCCAAGTTCATTTTTTATTTAGAGAATTATTTCAAATTAATAAAAAGGACAACTAACCTACTCAAAATTCAGAAAAAATATTATAATAGTAATCATACATTATTGGAATACTCATTAAGTTATTTTTTTATTAATCAATAGGAACACAATCAGAAACACAATGTTCTAGGAATGACTCAATGTGTATGTTATCAATTTAAAATTGACAATTTAGTTCAAAAAAACCTCATTCCCTGAAAATTTAGAAAACATGCTCTTATTTTATTAAAAATTTAGGAAATTTATTCATAAGTTATTTTTGACACGTAAAAATCATCCTCATGTAAAACCAATACACGATGTGATAGGTATGAGTCAATGTGTGTGTTTCCATATTGAAATGTCATTTTAGTAAAAAAGAAATGTGACATACTCAAAACTCAGTAAACACATTTTGATCATTTTTATATTATTTTAGATTGACATATAAGACATTTGGGAAATGAAATAATTATGCACACCTCAATCTGATGCATTTTGTGAATGATATGACACTAAGAGTATCTTTTTATTTAAAAGTGACTTCAATTATAGTAAAAAGGACAACTAAACTACTCAAAAACAAGAAAATTCATTTAGATTGTTTTAATAGGTTAGTAACGAAATCCATAAGACATTTTTAAATTATTGAATTTAGTTTCACATCAACGAATTCGGGTAACCTCAAGGCATTCATGCCACATGAAATTGTGCTTGATTAAATTTGTAGACTCTACAGGGAGTAGACTATGGATGAGGATTTAGAGTAGGTACATTCACTAGAGCATAAGCTAATATATTTGAATGAAGGAGAGGGTATGAAATTACCATCAGGATAAGTCTGTGCATGAATGGTAATCCTTTTTAAATAGCCATGTGATGGTAGAGAGCTGAAATCCTGATGATGAAGTAGGGGAGGTGCAGATCCAAGCAGTTATAGTCTGGATAGTTCCTCAATGACCTATGGTTCATTTAATATCCAAGGCCTTCAGGTAATGTATTCTCTAAGCCAACATCCCTTATAACGTATCCCCCTCATCCTTTGAATGGGGGACTATTAAATATAAAATAAAAACAAGCTATTTATACATTCGGTCAATTTAATAACGAATGTGATCGATATGTGTAGTAGTGCATGTTTCTATTTTATAATGACATTTTAGTAAAAAAAATACAAGTGACATAATCAAAAACCAAGTAAACACATGGGGTTTATTATTATATTTAATGAAAAAAATTATTTATCCATTTGGGACATGTAAAATTTTTCTGATCCTCAATCTGATGCACTGTTTGACAGATACAACTCCAAGCACATTTTTTATTTAAAATTTGTATTTATTTTAGTAAAATAGAAATTTACATACTAAAAACCATGAAAAAGCATTCATATTGTTATGATAGATATTTTAAATGATCGACATGTCATTTTTCAGATGTATATGATTAAGATGTACCTCAATCTGATACATGATATTCCTTGTATGAAGTAGTGTGCCAATTATCTGTTAATAATTGATTGTTTTAATCAAAAAATGTAACTCACTGAAAACTGAAGAAATAAAAAAAATTAAAAATATTTATATATTTTATTCATAATATTTTTTTTACGTGTTGGAATTTTTCTCTTGTAAAAACAATATGTGATGTAATCGGTTTAATTCAAACTATGTGTTTCAAATTTAAAAAGATATTTTAGTAAAAAAATATAATGGGACATACAAAGAACTGAGTAAATTCCTTTAGGTTGTTCGTATACATTTTCAAAATTATCAATATATATTTTATGATGTGTTAAAAATATATGAACCTCTATCTGAAACATGGTGCGGATGATATTCTTCCAGGTGCCTCTTTTATTTAAAATTGACATAGATTTTTTTATAAATGAGAAATGAATTACTCAAAATTTAGAAATCATGATAACATTTTATTGATACTATATTAAAAGAATCTATAAGTCATTTTTGATGTGTAGGAATATTATGCACCTCAATTTGATACAGTATGTGTCCGGTGCGATTCAATGTTTATGTTATCTGTTTAAAATAGAAATTTTAGTTCATAAAGTTCCACTCAGTGAAAACCAATAATAATAACTCATATTGAACTTATAATGTTATAAAATGATTCATAAATCATTTATGATTTGTTGGGATTAGTATCATGTCAAACTGTTACACAATGCGACCAGAATGATTCATAGTGCATGTTTCGAGTTTAAAATGACATTTTTGTAACAAAAGAAAAGAAAAATACTCAAATCTGAGAATAAAAATTTAGATTATTTTGAAAATTTAGTAAAATGATCCATAAGTAATTTTAGAATATTATAAACTATCTACACCTCAATCCAAATCATGGTGTAACTGGTAGGACTCCATGTGCGCATGTTCAATATATAAGTATCATTTCCGTTTTAATACATTCATCACATTGCCAAATATAAGAAAATCATCCTAGATTGTTTTTCATAGTTATATATACTATTACATATTTATTTTCCTTATATATTTTCCCTTTAACATATTTATATAATTTTTATTTTGGTAATTCTTGACGACCAATAAGAAGTGATGTGACGTTCCTGAATTAACCATTAAGCAATCCAATACACATAGTTCCTTGTATGACTCAATGTTTAGTTTATAATTTAAAAATTCTGTTAATTTATTTATTTATATTATTACAATAATATGAAATTTTTTCTTATACATTTCCTTTTCTTGCTCATGTAGGGTTTATGGTCCTAAGTCAAAGGAATACTACAGTTTTTTAATGTGTGTAATAATATGTTCTATTGTAATTATATTGACCAATTTTTTTGATTTTATATAATATATTTTTAATCTTTTTTATTATATTAAATTTTATTTTATTTAAATTATTTATTTATACTTGATTTTTATGATTTGTTGATGTTTTTTTGTTGCTGTGTGCAGTTAAAGCACACTACAATATATCCCTTTATCAACTCTTAAAAAAGCACTGATAGTGGTTTCATTTTTCCTCACATCGATATGATATGACAAATGAAACCATTATCATAACTTATATTATCAATGAATATTTACCCCTTTATTAGATCATTAAAAATTACTGATAACATACTAGGACTTTTAATATCTCTCCTAGAGTCAATGTTTTTCAAGCGCATATAATGGCCATTTTTGTGTGGTTAAAAGGATATTTAGCATTAGTGAAGGAACTCTCTCTAAATATTTTCATATATATAATGGGTTATGTTAAAATCCCCAATAACCTTATCAAAATATGGTATTTATAGAATATATAACTAGGTCCTTTTATAAAAAATATAGATTACTTATCTATTTATTTTAATCAAAACCCCTATCAATGGATACGTCGGTTAGACATCTACTGTTGACCAAACATAGGTTATACTTTTGGTTATGCCCACAATCTGGATTCATCTATGTTCTTAGATTTCCAATTTTAGAATACATTCTAGAGATATTCCTTTATTTCAAAAATTTTTGTTATGTGTGATTTTAGAATATATACTATTTTTTAATATCAATTATTGGATCACTGGGGCTTGAAATCCAGTCCCATCTAAGTATTAAGTATAAAACATATATATTAACATTTATTGTTGTCATACAATGAAAAAATATCCAATACATTAATCCCTCTTAAAGTATTTATTCATAAAAATTCATAAATTAAACAAAATGGTGGGGATACTGAGACAACGTATGGTTATCCTGATCCCTAGAAGACTCCTAAATTCTACCATGACATCACAACACACACAAAATAATAATTTCACATCAACATAGGATCCTCTCTTATTTATCCTTGATCTCCTCTTTGTACTAATGAAATGTGGATACATTCTCTATTTCAAGATCACCCTTATCAATAGAATGCATAGGGTCATGAAAAATTTCTCCTCACCTTCCAAACATGTAAAACATGGTGTAATTTCTACAACCATGGAGGGTTAGTCTGGGATGTATCAAACCTTGAAACCCCTCTAAAGGATATAAAATGATCCGATAAAACATTGGGATAACATTCCTCCCATACAAAATCTCTAAAATCATCATCATTGGAAGATTATCAGAAAAAACATGGCCTCTCTTATCCAACTCCAATTATATCTGATGTTATTCTTCATAATTTTTTTCTTCTAATCTATTATATCCTAATCCACTAATATTTCACTTAGACCTACACTTTTGTCAACTACACCATATATGTCCCAATAAGAAATTCCATAGTTATCATAGTTCAATATATAGTGGATATACATTGTCTCCCATATTGACGATAAAAAGGTTATATGATAATAGTATAGTGATAATTATTATTATATTCATACTCCACCAATGGTAAGTGTCATCAAAGCACAAGGATAAGCTTAACAAGAAATTCCTCCAAATATCCTTCATCACATGGATAGTGTACTCTGTTTTCACATCCATAATTTGGGGAAATGATATACTCATCCTCCACTAGGTCCCTAATTCATCTTATAAACCTCTCCACATTCAAAACATAAAATTTGAATCATGGGAGGAGATGATAATCAATAGAACTCCATGGTGTAATATGATATCATACACATACAATTTTTCCATGAAACACCACCAAAAAATGATCTCTAATATTAAAGATATTCTATGACATAGAATGGAAGTCATTTATCACCCAGATGGAATCATGGAATTGGGTTTTCAAAATATACCAAGTGATAATGTCCATATATTCATTATCCAATTTACTCTATGAGATCTGATGAATGTAAATCAAATCTTCAAGAATATGGTTCTCATCCTTCGACTATATAAATTTGTGACACCTTGAGAATAAATCGTACACAGACTCTCTCATTTCATCACACAAAAATATATGTCAATGGTATATGTATATCTAGTATGCATCTATTGGTACAATCAAAGGAGAGGTGTGAAAAATAACTAATACTCCTCTGGTAATGTGACCAAAACTTCCACATGTCCTTGCAAAAGGATAAATGTATTCCTTCCACTAGAAAACTAATCTTTTGAATATCTTGATCGTATTTTCTTACAAAGGACCCCACAATCAATGTATCCTAATTGAGGATCTATGAAACAATAAATAAGATTTGGTTTCAACAATATATTTTTATGAATAATTATTCCCATCTTGTCAACCCAGGTCACTAGAAAAGAAAGAAACTTTTCAGATTTCACCTCCAATAAATGTGAACTTCTATTCTTGATTATGGAATCTTACACCATTTTTCCCTTATCATGTTTATAGACTATCTCAATGTCATATTTCTTTAGGAATTCCAACCTAAATCACTATTTTTGGTTAAAATATCTATTTATGTATACATATATGATATTTTTATTATTTTAGTAATCAATAATGATCTATTTCACAACATAGTGCTTCCACATACTCAAAGAGAATAACACTGATGCTAAATCTAGGTCATGAGTCACCTTTTTAATTTTCTATGGTATCAGATACCTTGGCCCATGTGAAATAACTTCTTTCTATCACATCAATTTGTATTCGTTCCAAGAATAAGAGGTATCCTAATATATTAAATACTTTATTCCATCCTTTAGTCATTAGAGAATTGGATCACTATTCATATACATTCTCAAGTACTCAAAGGCTCTATAAAAGTGAATCATCTATTGTATTTTGCTTCCCATTCTATAGCTGATCAAATAAAGGGGATTCATTCTTGGAAAAGTGATTTATGAACCATCTTTATTACACATCCAACCAAGAAGAATCGACACATATGACATAGTTTTGGATAAATACTACGGAAGAACTACATTGTTATTATCTGGTTGTATAACCAATACATCCTAGGAAATTAAATTCCTTAGAAGATGGACCTCATGGATCTGGAACTTCGACAACAAAAGATTATAATAATTTCATTCCCACAAAGATTCTATCAGACCTTCCTCATGTTCTCTATATACAACTCCTATATTGTAGAGTATATGTGTATTTAATCGAATAAGACTACCATAAATCTATCCATGTATAACATTAATGTCTAGTTTATCAGATCCATAAACAAAGTGGGGGAATTTTCCACATTGAATGGCTTCACTGGGAAGAAATAGTGTTTATAGAATCATAAGAATTCCATCATTGGAATATCATCCAGATGAACCTAGAAATGAGGGTAGAATAACATGAGATCAACCATCATTAAAAATATAATACCTACAAACTATTCTATTGGGTATTCAATTCATGGATGTGTTTACTGTATTTTTATCATACCCTTATTCAGAAGAAAGTAGTCGATGTAATTCTCCACAAACATGTCCCTCATTTCCATGAACAGTACTACAAATACCAATGAAGAAACACTAGATCAAATAATATACATTATTTTGATGGTTCTACAACTACACACTCAGATCCCTATGATTAGTTGGGACTATATGGTATTCAAAAGAAGATATTAGAGATGATTCAGGGTAATATTTTGGGCAAAATTCAACCCCCATCATGGATGTAGTATTGGATTTTACTCAATGAAATAAATCCATATAATCCATTAGAAATGTAGTATTATAGATTCATGAATATTTCACAACCTAAAAGTAAAAAAATCAACCTATTATGGGTGTTGGGTTTCATCATATTTCTTGGAAGAAACACTAGTCTCACTATGATAACTCTCTCACCAAAAAATGATGACTATTTAATAGTTTTCTAAAGGAATCCAACTCATTATTAGTGATAGTAAATCATTGATTGGGCCATAGAAATATAGTCCATAACAAAAATTTCATCCTATGGCTTCAATATATTAAATTATAGGTCCCATGAAAAACATTATCCACTAAAAAAAAGGTCATTCTACTATTAGATAAGTTATATCATATATTGTTTCATTGTATGAACATAAAACCATACCACTTCAGCGAATGACACGACCTTGATTTATATATCTTTTACCGGCAATAAGGAGATGAATGAATAACTCACACTTGATTCAATTAGTATTTATGGAAGATTATAATAAGCACATATTTTACCACTAATAATGTCATGAGATTCATGATCATGAAAATCCAAATCCTTCAACAACCTACAATCATTAAACCAAACTCCATAATCCTAATGATGACCACCGATTTGTGGTGTATGATGTATCTTATTACATCATCCACTACAAGAACCACCACCAAATAGAGCCCAACATACTCCTTTTCAATTTTCACCTCACATGGGGTGGCCTTGTCAATACATGGGAGAACACATATCAGGGTTCTTCCTCTTTCATGGAGGTCTTTCCACTACTATCCAAACATCCTCTACAGGTCAGGATGGGAAATAACTTGCAATGTCACATTGTCCATAATATGCATAGAATCACCCTAGTCTGAGAAACCATATTCTTTCTATGGTTCTATGGTTGTAGGACCATGTTCTGGAGTTTGGGCATGGCTATGCCTTATGTACATTGAATCTCGTCATTTTATTACTTTTGTATATAATCCAACCAGGGGATGCCAACTAATAGCCCTAGTCACTTGTTCTTTATCACATAGGACTATGTCTATAAATTGTTATAACTATTAAACTGGTATAATATTCTACTCCAAATGTTTTGTACTATTCTACATTCCCTTATGGGGCACTAATCTTTTGTAACTGACCTAAAACTGGTGGTTCATCATTCATCAGATCATTATCATCATCATAAATCAGTTTCCATGTAGAATATCATCACTTAGGTATTCAGAATGTAATCCAAACATACCACAGTTTGATGGGAATATATATATGGGGAAAATAGTCAAGCATAGTCCTAGGATCAATCCTATATAATGAATATAACAATGTTTTTTACAAAAAATTCGTTTTTCCAAATTAAAATAAATTTGAGAGAGTCCTTGAGTATGGGAAAGATATTTGTTGGACCAAAAACAACTTCCCAGAAAAAAATACACAATCAAGACACATTTCCAGTTTTAAAATTAATTTTCAACCAACCTCATAGTGGTAAGAAAAACCAAAAATCATCTTATGGTTGAACGACCTAATATAATACAATATAATTATCAAAAACATCAAGGTCCACCTAGAAAGTGGAAAAAATGGTAGCCACAACCACAATCCCACCTCCATTGGCTAGGGGATTGAGACAAGTGTCTAGAAGGAATTACTAAAATGAGATACCATTGTCTAAATTACTTGTACACACACAACCGATAATGTCCAAAAAGTATTTCATATGTATAATAATAATATATAGTAAAATCAATTTTAAAAACCAATCACGAATAACCAATAGGAATTAAAAATGAGAGTGATAGTTTAATACCAAATGCAAAGGAAAAATACACACCCACATTGAAATAGAGTCCCATCCTGAAAAAATATTACAGAAGATAACTCAGAGAGACTATCTCATGATCTCCAAAACCATACCTATATACACAGGTTAGGTAAAAAATAATATATATGCTCCTCTGAAATAATCATTGATCTATCAATTGTCTATTGAAGACATGGAACATTTAGTCAAATACTATGTTTTGGAGAGTATATGCATACCTAGGAGGACTCCTTGAAAAATGAATATGGATAATTATAAAAGAAGTTATAAGAAGTTAGATGAACTTAAATATAGAGGGAAATTAAACCCAAAAATATTGATATATAGCTTCTCATATAATAAACATAAATGATAGTGTATTGGTATATCCTTCTCACAACCAATCATAGGATGATGAGAAATCTTATAGATCCAATGTCCCATATTCAATTCCTGTTGTCTCATTTTTATCCAAATAATTCATGAGGAGGGAAAGTTTCTTACAACTACTATATAGGCTGAGTGAGTTATAACTACAAATTTCCATTATTGATGTTTAGCATCATGAAAAACCATATTTTAAATCATGGGAAGGGGAATGAATTCTTCCACTACTACACACCATAGTTGATTAATGAATGCATAGGAACCATGAATTTAATATAACCTCACCTGAAAAAGTGTGGAGGGTCCCACACCAAGTAATTTATCTCTAATGAATAGGTATCCATGGATCCATTGGAAGACCACTAGATACCAAATATCTAATATGGATGAGTTCAATAAATTGGTAGACAACCCAAATACTTGTAGTATTAATGTGATTAAAGAAACTATATGGGTGGATAACATGGGGAACCGACACCCTTGTTTTACAGGGGAGTAAATTTATGAAAAATTGAGGTACCACACCTAGGTGTTACCAACTAGTATGACATCTTACTATATGAACAGTATGGAGGAATCAAACCATGATGATACAGTTGAGTTCCATCTCATGAAATAAATGAATTATTTCTTACTATGATAATGGATTTTAATCCTTATCTAAACAATAATTATAGAGGACCCCCACTTAAGTGATATAGGGTTGTATTTACTCCCTATAAACTATCGAATAATCAAAACATTTTTTCACCACAACTAATGTCTCCTGATGAAGAATCACACTGGTAAAATCTCATATCATATAATAAATCAACCATGATGGCTTACATTATGTTGTACATGAAACCACACAATTTATTGGATACTAAAAGGAAAATATTGTTCCCAAATGAAGTATATATGGGAAAATTAAGATGTTGGGGGATGTTCATGGAGTGTACGTGGGTATATACAATGAGCTAACCCACCACATACCCTAAACTTCTCACCTATAGACATGGTGTGGTGGCCATATCACTATACACAACTTATATCAATCCAACATGGCATGTATTATCCAATCAGGGCCTATCTGTGTTCTCATAGATGTGCACTTGTTTATTATCAATGTTTTGTATGTTGACATGAAAAGGAATCGGAACATGCCCATATACTCCTAGGGTACACAATATATCTTCCCCCACAAGATTCTAGAAATTTTAATCTATCACATGGATTGGCTATATGGAAGGGTCACAGAACATGTACTTATATCAACACATTTTATGATATTTATCTTTTGATGAAACCCAAAACACTATAAAAGTATATATAACACCACCTATGTTCTTCTATACTATACAATAGTCAGGAATGTTATCCAAAAAAAACTAGTTCTTCACAAGGATACATGACCTGTTACTTATTCCATGATCTGTTCATATTTTTCATGGAAAAATATTGTTATTAACCTCTATCCGTCAATTTAGTCCCTTTTGTAGAAAAACATCGAACATGGTGATTCACTCATAGCCCAAAATGTCACGCATCATCCGTCGGTCGTTACCACTCAATCCCATCACATATTTGGATATAAAATTCATAGACAATAACATTGAATCCAAAATACATCTAGTTCCACCATATATTGTACAATCTATTCGTTGAATGAACATCTCCCTTTAATTTAGTGGTTCCATAAATCTCAAACCCTCCCAGAAATGTGAAACCATGACCCTGTAGGCCATTGGTGATGAACATTAAGAAAGAAGGGTGTTTTATCACATAATTAATGTAAATAAAATATTTTCCTCTTCTTCTAGTCCAATGACTATAAATAACGTATTAATATGTGGGATTACATGTTAAACAAATGATATTTCATGAATTTACAAAATAATCTACAATAGGGATCATGTAAGAAGGGTGCAATCACAAAATAAGGAAAAGAAAAAAAAATTATTCATTAAACATTTAATAAAGAGGGAAAACAACAATTCATCAGTCATACCTAGATTATATATAAATTATTTATAAAAATTTTGTTTTCCAAGGATGGGGATAATTTTCTTCATTCACTGTCTCATGAAACACCTTGATCTGATCATTGTTCATTGTTCAGTGATGATCTTCTAATGAAGAATAATCCCATCATCCTCCAAGATATAGAAAGGGTTATATGGAAATACATTTGGAAAATATCGTAATATATTATTTAAATAGGGATAATTTTTGTAATAGAAATTTAATAAATTTATTTATTTTATTTAAAAGCAATCGCCAGCGGTTTCCTCAACCAGATGTCTTGAACCAAGAAACATTAAGTCATTCATAGGGTAAACCACATGTTTCGGAATCAAATATTTTATTAGATTTCTTATTTGAGATTCAGATTATGAAATATTGAATTATTTCTGAAAAAAATTCGTGGTATAAATATATTTAATATTTTAATTATATCACTTCTAGGAACACCGAGCCTCTGAATCTTATGCTAACACCACACCTGGTGTTAAAAATACATGATAATATATATATCAAAATTATCAATTGAGAAAATAGAGTCTATAAAATTATAATCTTGTTAAAATTTTGATAAATTTAATGGGTCAATATAGTTTGAATAGAAATTAATTTAAAGAATGAAAATACAATGAAAATAGATTTTGGAAAATGTTGTTTTAGAAAAAAAAATTTATTCCAAAAAAAAGAATTAGATAAGTTAAAATGTAATTAATTGAAATAATTTTTTTAAATGGAAAAATGTATCATTAAAACTAATTTATGATAGAATGATACATCTTAAATGAAATGAAATGAAATTAGACTTTTATTATGAATAGTAATTTTTCACCATTCTCCCAAAAAAATGTTTCCATAAAAATCCCCAAAACTCATCCTAATATATAATTTATAAAATTAATAAATAATTTAACCCCATTTTATCATTTATTTATAATAAATATAGAAATTATAATTTTAATAAAACCATCTTACACATGGTAACATAATTTTGTTAAATAAAAATTATTCTTTTTTTAGTTTATATATTATATAAATGAATATATAAAAATATGATGAATATAAATCCAGAAAATTAATATTAATAATCCATTAGATTTATTTACATATTGGATTACATATTTTTTCATATATAATATATTAATTATTGGATATGATTGTCTTATAGTATTATTAAGCCCAATGATTATGTTTCGACACCCACTTGTTTACAGTTTTCACTATTATGAAATTCCAATATTCTCTCACATGTTTTTTATTCTCGAAATATGAGATCACCTATTCATATTTTTTATATTCCATGGGTAATTATAATAGTTTTGTATAACCTTGATATTTTATGAGATATTTCTATTTAATAAATTTTATTTATTTGATATCTTCTTATATATGGATCATTGAATTTATATAAACGTGATACACTATTAATGAATTATTATTTACTGTGGAAATAATCACATATCCATTGGATTATTTTGTAAGAATATTAATATATACATTATAGTTTTTACACATATATAAAATTATTTCATTGGTAACAATTCCAATATTAGTGAAATCAACATAACATGAGTGTAAAAAGTTTTGTTTTACTAAAAATAAATTTTTATTAGAACAATGTGAATATATTTTATTTAGTAAAAATAGAACATTCTTAAAAATTATTTTCCTTAAATTTTTATATTATATTTTTGATTTATTATTTTAATTTTTATCTCATTTTATATTCATAGAATTAAATTATGGTAAACTCATTCTTACGCATAAGAATTAATTTTTCAAAAAAAATACATTTCATTTTTTATGATTATTTTAAATTAAATATCTCCAAATTATATAAAATTAATCCTTTAAAATGTATTAAAATTTTAAAATCCTAAACTATAATATATAATGATAAGTCCAACATAATTATAGTTATTAATTAATAGAAAACACAATAAAAACATGTTCCCTGTGTTACTGATAAACCAGATTCACTAGTGGTTAACATAAGAGATATGGTATAAAATATCCAAAAATAGCTGATTTAATTTGATTGGATAATGATAGATTATCCCTATGATTTGTATCATCTATTAATTTTAATTCTGGAGCCACAATACCTCATTAAAAAATTATTATATTTTAATCTTATGAAAAATCACATGTATTATCGATCATTACCATATAAAAGGATACCAAATATCCTCTCTTACACACATTCTATGAGACATATATGGATTCAAATACACATACCTATTTCATTCCTAACATTCCTACCCAAGGTCCTTCATTTAATGTTTTGATAATAATGACTACCTATCTTGTCTTAGTGTGTAATCCATTTGAGGTTTATCAATGAATATGTATAACTCTTAACTAAGGACTTTCTATTTTATTTCCCATTATACATCCTCTATATCTATGTCATAAATTATTAATAATGAATTTATTATATTCTGAATATTGGTTTTTATTATTTTTAAACCATCCTCTTTATCCTAACAATCAAATGGTTAATTAATGTATCCCCAATTCTTATAAGCGGACTAACACCTCCACAGTGTGATATGATTAATTTTCCCTAAAAATAATTAATGTTCAATTAATTTCATGATTGTAATGTTTCTATATGATATTTTTGATAAAATTATTCTTATATTTGTATAATATCATACTTACCATTTTACGTTTCCAATTATGAAAATGTTATAACATCGCTCACGCATATGTGTGGACCACCACCACCACCCAATGATGTTACTTATTTTTCTATACCAGTTTATATTAATAATTGTAATAATGTATACAATGAATAAATATTAACATTATTTAATTATTAACATTTGGATATGATGATACCATAATGATTGTGAAATTATCAAAAATGTTAAACCAAAATAGACAAAGAATATAGACTAATTTTCATCATGATGTTCATTTCAATGATGAAATTATTAATATAATATAAATGAAAGTAATAATAACATGATATTAATTCTGTTAAACCTTAATATGGTTTTATTATATTTTTATAATACATCAATTATTGTTAGAAAATATAAATTTATTCAGGTAAAGTGATATGTAACATGCACCCGGGATTCATGATTCAATAATATTTTTAATGTGATTGTTATGAATGTATTCCTATTAAAAAAATTATATAGGTTTCATACATTATTTTTAATATCTTTTATTCTATACAATATATTTTTATATTTTTTATGTATTATTACCATTTCCCTTTATTTTTTAAATAAAATTGTTGTAAAACTTATTCTCTAAAAACCCGAACATATTTCCACATTGGTCAATTTATTTCCATGTCAATTCCAATAATATTTGTTTCATAATTTCTTTTACAAATAATCAAAATATTTCTGAACTGTCATATTCAGAGATTGCTGTTATTTTTTAAAAAAGGAATTTATTTGGGGATTTTTTTCTGGATTTGATATTGTAGAGGTTTTTTAATGTCATTAATAGAATTGTTTTGATTAAAAAAATGGAATGAAAAAATAATCCCACATTAAGGAACATTATTTTTTATTATTGTTTACATTGAAATTTTCTTTGTTATTTTTTATATTTACATATTATTTATTAATCCAATTAATTATTTTTGAAAATTTTGTCATTATAAATGGTTATTTTTAAATTTTTACAAGGAATGGTAAGAATGATAATCTAAAGATATTTTTAATCAATATTTCTATACATTTGGTGTTGTTATAGTTCACGGGGTATATGGTCTTATGATAAATTCTTGTTTCTATCTCTGGATGGAGTATGAAATTGAAAATTTAATGATTATTCTATGTAACCCATTTCATTCCCATGTATTTTTATCTTATTGTTAATCCTTAATAGAAACTGTTTTAACTCCATGTGCTCTGGAATGAGGAAATATTTATTTATTTTGAAACATTTTCTCTTTCCAATGGTAAAAACGATTCAATTTCGTGAATGTTTTATGATTTTATGGGAAATATATATGGTATTCATTAGATGAATTCCAAAAAACATATTTCCTATAATTATGCTATGATATGAGGGACCATTCATGATTATTAATGATTCCACACACATATGAATTATGTTTTTCGTTAAAAAAATGAATTATCCCCTGATATTTGAATAATTATAATTGAATTACTTGATAATGTTTTTTAAGATATGATTATGGTCCCATAAAATCATGCTTATCTTATGATCAGTTTTAACCATTGACTTGTATATAATATATTTACTTTTTAAGATAATATTATCTCTCTATTTCATTTGTTTCACTTCATTATGTTATGTAGACTAGATTTATATAAGCAATCACTATGTATTATAGTACATGAGAATATTATTTTGTGTGATATTGAGGTATATTCATGAAATATTTTGATTTATATATGTAGTCCACACATACCCAAAACAATAATACTTATTTTTTGAAATTTTATTTTATATTTATTGGATATTCATATGAAATGATTTAATATGTATGTATTATGTCCTGAACCATCCCACTGAGTCTCTCATATCCTATAGTTGGCCAGTTGTGATAACCCGAAGCCTATGACTAACAAAATAATAGTTTGAGACAAGCATTGAGATGAAATAAATAAAATGTGAAGACATTATCAAATTTACATGTATGTATGCACACAACAATACAAATAAAATCGTACAAAATAATATAATAGAGAAGGTAAAAACTAGTTTAAAATGTTATATGTAATAACCTCTGGGGAATACATTAGAGTACAATAACATTATTTTGAATCATAATTTTGAAGAAATGCACCACTCAAGAAATGTTATCACAACTTGACAACAACTAGAATAAAGGAAAAACAAAGACATCTCAGTTTATGATCCTCATGTTCGACAACCATATGCGGCCTCTGTACCCTAGTATCATTATTCTCCACTGATGTCACCACTAAACATGTATTTGTATTAATAATACATGACATGTTTAGAAAATTACATTGTAGGGGTTAGTATATACATACACAAATAGGTTTCCTCATTATCCACAATGGGATAAATATACAGATACATTAGAAGTAAGAACAATCCAAAATCTCTTATAAATTCCATCATGAGATTGAATTTGATAATAACATATATATTCACAAAATTAATCCCCCAAAAATAATGAAACATTATCTCCTTATCCATATATATTAAAATATAAATGAGCTCACCGACAGCTCCAAGGGTCAATATTTAACGTCCGGAATCATGTAGAAATGTTCCAACAGCTGAGTAGAGAGAGAAAATGTGTCACATGGATCAATTGATGAGGGGGATTTATCTCCAATTGTTGTTCCCCATAACCACATAAGATTAATTTTGTATTTACCCCCCCCCCCCACCACTGGAAATCCATGATTAAAGAGAAATAATTCTAAAACATACATCTCTTATGTCTTTACAATGATCTGTTTGTAGACCCTCTCCATGATACTACTCCAAATACCGATGGGGGTGGAATAAAAAATAGGGGAACCAAATCATACTATGATAGGGGATGAAACTCAGTATATACTGATCAATATCCCTATATATAATTAAGTGTGTAGCACTCAACTTGAATGATGATATTTTGGGACACAAACCATTATGTGATAGGAGTTTTCCAATCCTAATATTCCATGTAATACAACCATAATTTTCATGGATTGGACTATGACATGCCTCTTCACTTTGTATAAAAGGGATCAAAAAATCCAATGGCCGAATAATTCCCCACTAAATATAAAATAGAGGGGAGTATCATGTTAATCGAAGAGGACCCACACCAAATTTTAGAGGAGTACAGACTCTACCGATATGATGAGAACATGGGACCCATTCCCTTGTATGATGGAGGAGTATAATACAAGATGTCCCATTGATGTCCATTCCCTAGTCACATCCATTTTCCAGATCCTCTCGATAATTTTTCACACTTGGAACACCCCACATTGGGTATCACACTCTATATTTATGTTTTCCATCAAATTATGTGTGGAAAAATACTAATGATCTGCTACTTCTTGGACACAGTCTATATCATGATGAAGTGTATAAGAGAGGTAGAATATTAATGTTGAACTACATGGAGTGTATGATGGTTCCCCATAGAAATTAACATCACCCCATTGATGTTTCATTTTGTACAATTGGCATGTTTTTTTAATTTATGTCACAGAATACAACATGTCTCAACCACCCTGGGCCTGCCCATTTTCATTTAGACATGTTGTTGAACAAAGGCTTTAGGTCTTGCCCTTGGTAATTAATGTGTATCATTTCAATGCCCTAGTACTTGATTGTCCTTGTGTATTCTGATCATGGATATATTCCTATAAATTCCCATGCCAATGTACTCTTCGAGTTTATATTGAGTAACTAGAAAATGGTGATATGGGGGGTGATATTATTTTTTTCCCTAAAACCCTATATTGAGCATCAAGGTGAATACCTGACTTGAGTACATTATTGTACACACTATGTAGTCATTTTAGTGGAAAACATATTTTATTAACCCAGATCCAATTCCAACTTCCCCCTTTTTAAATACACTATAAACCCACTCTAAATATATGTGTAATGACTCTTCCCATTGGTTATCATCCAATGGTGGTCCAAAATTAGAATCCAATCTTCTACTGATGATACTATATTTAACTCTTAAAATTAAAATCACCCTTCATCCATTTAGATCCCATATCCATAATTATCTACCCATGATCTGTCTTCATAAATCCATAAATCACTAACCCATTAATTTTTTCTCATATCCTATAAAAATCTAAGGGTTCAATCATGCTCTAAAATGGCCCCAATAATTTCAATCAAATGAAACTATTGGTAATTTGACATGAATGAATACAATGGTCATGATAAATGAATTAAAATTATGTGAAACCATTATTATACAATAGATCTTAATGAATGATCAAATAAATGTGGATATTCGTGTGTGTTAGAAGGATTAATAGGGGAAGAAAATTTAATAAAAAAATATGAATTACTGCATGGATCTTGTGAATTACAAAATATTGTTGATAAAAATAAGTGGATACATAATTTAACTAATTAAAATTAGAATGAATTTGGAAATAACAAGAAAATATGGAAAAAAATTATTATGGATTGATTGTTGTTGAAGAGACCATTCCTGAGTGATGAAGAATACATACGACCTTAACTACCTCTGGATCCGCCTCGATCTGATCACTTATCATTTTACAATATCGATCCATCATTGATAAATAAAGGTAACCTCTTATAAAACACTCCTTGGGTTATATAGCTAACCCTATATATTTTAAATAAATAAATTTTAATAGTATGATGATGTATTGTTAATTTATAAAAAAAAATATTACATATTTATTTATTTTCTAATACACAGACCAAAGGATATTTTAATTATACATCTAGCATCATCTGACCTTAGGTTGCACCAATGATGAACCATATATTTTAGGAGTAAAAATTTGCCTCATATTTTGTATATGAGGTATGGAATAATAGAAATACTTATTAAACCACTGTGATCGGTCCAAGTGCATAAAAATAAATTCATATTTTTATATCATTTCATTGAGGCTCACTACGCCAAATAATAACTTAATGAATCAGAACCAATCTTCCAAAATAATCTAGGAAATATTCCATGTCTTACATGGAAATAATTAAATAATTTATATTCTCCCCAACATAATGGATTGTCATCCCAGAAATTAGAAATATACTCACAATTGATGTTTATAATCTCCCACCAAGGTTTCCCATTATATTGGGATCTCTCGAGGGTTCCTATTTTTCTAAAAAAAAACCATGCATACAGTGGAACCATATTCCCAAGAGGGGAACTATATTTTTACTTCTCAATATATATTGGTACAAAAGAATATAAACTCCACTTTAAACAATAATCTCAATATGGTTGACATCCTGAAATGATGCATTCACATGTCACCATAGTTATGTAAACAGGAAGTCATTAAATACCATTACTGACCACTACCACATTTTCAATATGTATACCCCCTCACCATCATGGTATTCAAACAACAAAAAGTACCTATAAACCATTGAGATATCCTACCATATTTTCCTATTAACTGCAATAATTGATGAGGTGATATCTCAAGGAATGTATGACCACTCTTTCAATTACCAAACGCCACCATCGTCGATCCATAAGGGATGTGAGATGAATCCAGTCTATCCACATCTACCCTTGGATGAAGTTATCCTTTTAAAATTATCACTAAAACATACTAATGCCATAAAAGGTTAGTCACAAAGTAGCTCAATCCAAAAATTTCCTAGCCTATAAGACCCCCCATACATGTCCTCCAATAGAAATACACAAATTGTGGAGTGGTAACTGTTGTTCCAAAAAACCCTATCAATAGAAGAAGATCCTCCCATAAATGGACCAAAAAAACTTGTGACTTAAATCATGATCACTAAATAAATGTTACACTTCACCTAATCATCATCCTGGGTTATAAACACCTTGATCCACATATTCTATGTCCCAAAAGGCCTCCAAAATCATCTATATAGTTGAGACATCTATCATGAATTACATTATAAACTGTTTTTTAGAGGTAATTCCATGGATTTACACTACCTTATACACTAATAGGTATCAATTTCTATCAACTAGGATCTGCCCTTAGAATTATTTAGTTATTAATCTCAGTGAGTCAGTCAATGATAACTAGGATAGTTTCATGACCTAATGAAGATCATCAAAACCCCCATAATGAAAATACTTAGGTTACAATACCATATAGATATCCATTTAAAAAAAGATTTATATATATTTATAGGTGAGATAATATGTTTTTGACATTGAAATATGTTACTACATCCTCGAAAACAAATCCTAGTGAATATAAATCAGGGTAAAACTACACCTATCAAGGGTCTGAAACTATGGTAATGAATCGTTCACTAAATATAAACTTAAACATATATGAACTTGGATAATGTGATCCCATCCTTATTAAAATTCATCAATACTATATCTAGTTGATATCTTGTCATGAAATATCCCATAGTTGTTATCTCCAAGTCATGTCACCCAAATAAACTATAAAATACGTGATATAAATATCATAAAATAAAGATACACTACAACTTCATTATCATCAAGAAAAAAATATGAAAAAGTGAATTACCTTGTCACCACACTCAATAACATTGGTCCAAAACAAATTCAATAAGAATATTCTAAAATGGAATACCCACTGGGTGAATCTCATTTTCCAATGACTCCTCAAATGTTTGGAAAACTGTTACAACCATTTTTTGAGGAAATATTAGAGGAATTGGATATTCCAAGTCCAAGAATTTCTATATGATTGTTCCAGTAATGTTGGTATTATTAGTGAATTTATCAAATCATTACCGGTTGTATCATATGCTCCACCACCACCTCTGACTAATGGAGGTTTCAATTATATAATATTAAAATGTATCAACCCAATGTGGTATATTATTTTCTTCATAAGACTCAGAAAAATATTATGGGATGTTCATCATGCTTTCAGGTATCACCAAAGAATCAAATCATCTACAAAAACACTATGATTCCTTGCTCATTAAATTATACTCTCTGACCTGGAGTTGGTGAAAATTGATCTTACAGTCAATCTCCAAGAAACACTTCACCCAAATCCACAAATCAATGATGTCATCCATTCATAGGGGTGGATAATTATCAATGATAGTAACATGGATTGAGTGAAATCATTACAAAACCTACCTAAAGATATCATAAAACACTATGTTTAAAAAATTATTCCAATGTGAAAAATAATTTTATAACAATCCATTTCTATAAATACTCATCTAACAATACCTATAGCTCCCACTACTAGACATGGATAATAAAAATACTAGTGTAGATATCATGTCATCCCTAGGGAATATTTATGTATAAAAAATTAATGGACAGTAAACATGGAATATCCATACGTATAATGTCTAGATAGTCCACCACCATTTTAGGGAAAAAAATCTCCTAGAATACACATCAACAATGATTATAATAGACAACTGGTAATGATTAAATTGTATTCATCCTTACATGTGGTCATCCTGCTTGGATTGGGATTCATTATAATTAACAAACAGTAAACCATAGCCCACTAACTCAGGTAAACTACTACATTCCATGATAGTATTAAAGTAGCTATAGTTACTAGTTAACCATTAAATTTTTATAAATACATTTTAGGACATCATAACCAGCTATGGAATGATTCCATGTTAGGATTACTATCCTCTCAAGGATACATCTCACTATTAAAAGTGACTAATCTATGCTCCCCTATATATGAACCTCCAAATGGAATGTCCGATTAAAAAATATACAAATTTATATCTAGACCTAAAATATTTTCTACATCTACTGAAATGTACCTTGTGACTATTTTAAAAAATTAAAACTAGAGTAGAGAAGACATAGGTCATACGACGATTAAACATAGAGCTTCTGGGTCACATGCCACAATTGATTGTTTTCATGTTTTCCCTCTCCCACATGTCCTCTTTAACCATGTCCCCCTCTAACACCTTATTATATCAAAACGAACTCCTACATAAAAATAAACGGAACTCAACCACCACCAAATGAAGCTATCTATATTGGTTTTCACTATATTTCTCCAAAAATTTTATATTGCATCACAATAATGGGTCTTAATGGGGTCATGTTTCCCTCATTATTAAATCCATGAAATAATATCAAACATCACAAGAACATGGATCTACATATATCCATACTCAACATAATGTGTTTTCACTAGGAGGACCAACATCACATAGGGTCCTAGACTAGAGTAACCATGGCACTAAAGGTTCATTTGAGCCATCTAACAATGTGGAATTCAGACTACCTCACTATGATTACTAGGAAGTGTGTATCTCTATATCACATAACACATATAATTTATAGGTGCATTATATCATGGTATCAAATTATCCAACCCTGAAACCTCAAAGTCCTTTGGTTATGATCATGACGATCTGGTAATTCAAGATAAAAAAAAGTTAAACAACCCATACCACCACCTCAATCCAGTCCTCCAATATCATAGGGCCTCAGTCACCAAATACCTAAAATGGTTCTTATCAATGAAACACATGTAATATTATATCTATGTTATTGTTATATTCTAGAGCTATTGGACCTATCCATAGGTCAAAATGTGATAGATCACCTACCAATACCTCTAGTGGTGAGTCTATATACTACTAAATTGATAATAAAATCTCTTTGTGAATGACTAAAAGAAAAACCTTATATAGGGGTCATTATATTCAGGAATCATGTATTCAAAACACTCATAATTTCACTATCCCCAATTAATTATTTTCCATCATCATAGAGAAATCATTAATGTAATCATCAAATACCATTTTAAAAGAGCATATATGTGGAGGTGACTCAATATGGACCATCAAAGGAATAAATATAATATGATTTATATTCCAAAGTTTGAAGCAAAAGATTTACCAATATTCTAGTTTTATATTTTGGTAGTTAAAGTCTAGCAGAATGGATATGTCAGCATCAAGACCAACATTGGATTCAATGGAAATAAAACCACACTTAAAACCTATCACACTATTTCCAAAATTAACAACCAACTAAAAAAGTGGATAAATCTAAACAAAATCCCAAGGAATGAAATAATCTGATACCACACTATCATATAATGACCCACTATGGCATTCCATGATAATGGAAATATGGGTTTTACCACAACCATACCACCTACAATTGGCTAGGAGAAGACAACATGTGACGAGATAGAATACATAACAAGGGAGTCCATTTCGTAATGTACCTATAATCACATAACCAACCATCTCCATGAAACCATGGAAGAGTTATGTAATAATGAATGTAACATCTAGAAAAAAAATTACTAAAATATCATCTTGAGAATACATCTTACTATGATAACAGGAATATGGGGAATTAGGAGGTATAATACACACCCAATGTTAATATAAGTCACAACCTAACAAAAACTAGAATAATGGAAAAATAGGGTCTAGATCTTGAGCTACAAGTCTTTCCACCATATGTGATATATGAATCATTTTATCACTATGATTCCTCAATTTCACTACCAAACATCATTCCATCTACATAAGACAATAATTGTATAGGAAAATCCATTGACGTAGTTAGTATATACATACACCCTTGGGTGCCTAGAGAATAGAATAACAAAAAATGTATTGATAGAATAACAATAAAATCATCCCATATGGCATATAAAATTAGATCATAAGGCAGAAAATGTTGATAAACCATATATTGTAACTAAGAAACCCAAATGGGAGATAAGGTGGATATCCATCACCACAACCAATCTACGAATGATGTTTTCTCTTGCACCACAATGAGTATATATTTTAGGAATATCATCATGAACAATTATGAAAACATAATAATTGAGTGACCACACAATTACACTTCTCACAGTAGCCATGGGGGATATATATCTTGGGTTCTTTCTATGTTACCAGATAAAATACATAGGGGAGTGATCTCTCCTCACTATCGTGTGTCCCCACCATGTGATCACTAAATGTAGTCCATTCATCTTTTATTTCATAAGAAGGAATTATGTTGATGATCTCACATCACCACTTCTCCACAACTAAAGATGGTATAATTGCCAATATAGGACCTAAAACCTAGTATTTAAAGGTATTTCAATGAGTATATATAATACCCACACACTTAATTTAATGCGGGCAGTACCACTCCACCTGAGTGAAATATATTAGTGTTTTTTAATGATAGATAAATGTGGTATTCCAACTCTATAATATGACATAGCCTTTATAGAATCATTTTAGATGGGCCATGACCATGAAGTTGTACACTGTAGCTGAGGGAGACACAATACCTTTGTAGGAAACTCCCACCACTAATTATTGAAGAAGGGGGAGTAGCAATAAACAAATAAAGGAAAAAAATTATATTGGATATTACTGTATCAACTTATGAAAATTGTGTGGAGGACATGTACCCTAGTGTGTATTGGGAATACCGACCACAACATGTTTTCCATGATCTAACCTTGATTACTTTTATAGATAAATATCCAATAAAAAATTATTTCTTTCATAACTTCACATCATATCTAGTTTTTTAAAAAAATTTACATCATCATATTATATTGAAAATCGAAACATCAGATATGATACACATGGGATAAAATCATTTTCCCAATGAAGGGTACATTAGACTGTCAACAATCTTGTGGAAGTGCACATTATGTAAGGTATTTCACCTTATGTGTGACCTATCCATACAACATATTTTTTCTCCACTAGACATGTCTAATGAAACCATTTCATTCAACATGATGTGTACATTTTTTAACATGTTTCATCCACCTGAGGCCTTCCCATGCCCCTCTATCCATTATCGTGTTCCTCATGTACAAGGCTATTTCCATGTATGTTGTTCGTGTATGACTACATGGTCATGACCATGTAATATTGATGAACATGTGCTCTAGGTCATGATCATTCAAGTGTACTCTCAATGTACAAATTGATATTCCAGTCTAGGGTCACATATAATATGGATGTTCATTAAGTCATGTTACATTTTTCATTGCATGAAACCCTAGTCATAGTAACCAAGGGATGACATAACATGTGTTCTTAATTTTACACTCTATGTATTCTTGTTTTTCATACAAAAACAAATTATTCACATGGAAAAAATAACCCATCACAACCGTGAAATATTCCATTTGATCAAATGAAATCTATGGGTAACACATCAATCTAGAAAATCCTAACATTTACTGGCTGGGAACCCGAATATAATCATCTATCATTATGTCAACGCACATCCCAATAACCACCCATCCCCTTTCACTACTCTTGATTCTTCATCCATAATGAAAAATTCTTGATCCTTGAAAATCAATATAAAGATCGCCATCTCATTAATTTTTCTCATACTGTACATGAATCTATAGGTTGAACCACACATGAACTCACACTAAAAATGTAAAACCTTGACCCCATGGTAAAATAGAGATATACTTAATGAATAGCGAGGTTAATTGCACCATAAAAAAGTAAAACCACTATTGGTCAATCATTTTTTCAAATGATCAAATAAAAATGGATATCTAGAGGTGATATCTTTTGAAATTGGAGATGAAAAATTAATCAATAATATGAAATTATAGAAAGAATCATGAAAATAAATAAAATATCCCGAAAAATAAACAGATAACTAAATATACACTCGGAAAATAAAATATGGTAGAAATAGATAAATAAAATACCCTACCTAGATTAATGATCAGTCATTTGGGAGGAGTACATTCTCTAGAGATGATGAAAAGTCGATTCAGATGTTGGAAATCATTCTAAATCAATTTGATAATCTGTCACTCTATTAACACTACACTCTAATGCTGAAGAAATGATCCTCCCCTCAAATCATCTAAGGGTCATTCAGATAACATTATATATTTTTTTATAACAAATTATAAAAAAAATTATTAGTATTAGGATATTGTATAATAAATAGTGGAATAAAAATAATTATTTTTCTAATACCAACCTCCACCTGTTTCTCTAACATGACATATAGCATCGTATAACTATATTTCCCACCTCAGGTAAACCCCATGTTCCAAAATCATCTATCGTCCCAGATTTCCCATATAATTACCCAAAGAGCTGGGAAACCATTTAAAAATATACATTTTGCAAATATGAATTAGAATATATTAATATTTTTTAATACTGACACTATGATGCTCTCCATGCACAAAATTTCTTTGAAAATTCAGAACTAATCCTTATAAATATTAATAGAAATATTTCTATATATTACATGTAATGTGAATAGCCATTAAATATAAAATGATTGGGTTAACAATGTTGGTATCGTTGTAGGTTGTAAATAATTATTGGATGTTAGGATTTCAAAATATTTTTGAAAATCATCAGGATAATTCTATATATTGGAATAAAACCATAATCTTTTGTAGAGAACATATTGTATATTATTCAATGAATAGATATTCCAATATGGATAATTTAATGTGAATTCGATTGTAGAATAGATGTACCTTGTGGAAAAAAACAATATAATGGGTTGATTTGGTATAACATTATCATAACCAATGCACAATACATGGGCTTAAGAAAGCACACCGAGTTAAGACCTCCCTATGGTATATAATTAGATAAACTGAATTTTTTCATACCAATATTTATAAAGGATTTTAATAAACTATGACCAAGAATAACCCAATTTAAAAAAAGGATTAATATATTTAAAATAATATTTCAGTACTTATTCAAACAATGATTAATTATTAGTGATTATATGATTAATCACTATAATTATTGTCCCTCAAAATATTATTTATGTCCCTAGTCAATGGTCAGACCTAGGGGGAATCAAGTGATCACTAAATGTGATGTGAATTTAAAAAGTTTTCATGGATGTCAAATCATGTATCTATGATCATCTAAATATCTCAATCTATGAACGGTAACCTGAATCATAATAAAATACTTAATACTCGAATGAACAACACACTATAAAGTATTTTTGGAAGCAACATATTCCTTCCTATAGTGGTTATTCAGATCCCCTAATTTTTTGTAATGTATTGGTAACACTAAAAATATACATTACATCCCCATTCTTTGGATAATAAAAATGTTTTCTTATCATTATAAATTTTTAAAGGAGAAGAAAGGAAATGGATGACTGTTATAAAGAATATAAGGAAACAATGGAAGATTTACTCTATGATTTCGAAAGAGTATAATAATTTATATTTCAATATGTATTTTTCATAAATAATTAAACTAAAAAGGTGAGGGTAATATTTGGAACTAAATAATATGAATGATAAATTGATTATTTTAAATGTGAAAAACCATTCAAGACAACTAATGTATGCTTATTAATTTTTCATAAATAATGAATTAAATATTGTCTAATTATTATGAGATGTGATAAAATTACTGAAATAAATTTTATACAAGTTACATTGATAGATATATTGAGAAAGAATGATTTTATCTCAAGATAGAATTCAAAATTGGAGACAATCATTAGTCACATGGTTTTTTTGAAATAAGTCAATTATAGAATTAAATGGAACAAATGTTTATTATAAAAAGGGAGGAATTAAAATTAATTTTCTATTACGTGATATGTGTTGAAATAAGCACCAGGTAAATTTACATTTGATGTTTGGTGAAATATTAAATTGTTGTAAAGAAGGATATAGAGATAAATAATACAAATCTAGTGTAATGCAGATAAAAAATGATAGGATTAGTGTAAAATACTTATTTAATGTTCCAGAAACACTCTAGAGATTTAACTGAATAGATTAGAGATATTATAAATTCAACTAATTTTTAAAAGGGTTAATGAAGAATGTTTCTGTCAACAACCTATTATGAGAAGAGGTGACGGGTATAAAATGATATAATAACTACTAAAGTGCCTCATTATATTTAATGGTGAATTCTAAACTTACAATCATACCCTAGAATTTAAATTACAATATATCATTATAGATATATCTCACTTAAATTACTGAATAAGTTTAATTTGGTTTCACGTCACCACCTTATTGATTAGATGATGAGTCGATAGAAATAAATTTTATTAATATGATGATAAAATCTCAAGTTAATAGCATATCACTGAATGAAGATTTATTGAATATACATCCAATAAATATTCTTCATCTATCTCAATTTGAATTTGACGTGATTTCAGGAATAGATTGAATCTATTTATATAGATCCCATATCAATTGTGGACGAAGGTATATTATTTTGGATATTCTATATTAATATATGATCATATTTTAGAGTAATGGAAAAAATGAATATCCGATCAATGTAAAACAAATTATAGGGGTATTACAACCTATTTATGAGGGATATTAACAAAATATGTTTTTGGGGAAACTCAATATTAAAAATATTTTCCTATTTTTGGGATTGTTCAAATGTTTGTAATACTAAATTTCATAGTCTTTCCCTAACTCATGAGGGTTTGTTTTAAATAATACGCATACATAGTGCAATAAATATTTCAGTATCACTAAAGATAATTCACCTTATTGTGATAATATAATTAAATAAAAGAAATAAATGATTACCAAGATAATGGACTCATATTCCCATGGGAATAACAATGTGGTTTATCTAAAAAAATTAAGAATAGTCATGTGCCATTGGGTATTTTATTTTATTATTGAGAACATAACAAGATCAATATCTGGACTATGTATCCTCTATAATGTATTGATGATTTATTTAATAAAATGAATGGAAAAAATTACATTTTCCTGATTGACTGTTGTTGAGAATATTTTCATTTTATGGTTGAGAAGGAGGATATATCAATGACAATATTATATAAGAGGTATCATAATAAAAAAATTATTGATTCCATATAGACCAACTCATCCATATTTTATTGTAAAAAATATAATTAATATAGTTTCTATATGTTTCCATTATCTATTTTTGGTAGTACTCAAAAATTAATTTGTTATATATTTATACTTAATGAATGGTCATGAAGATAATTTTTGGGATAATGCTAAAGAAATTAATGTTGGTGAAGATTTTTTTCCAATTTTCTTGACTAAAAAATATGTCTACAAACATTCACAATGTTGAGTCATATAATCAAAGTGAGTGTAAAACAGAGGATACATAAAAAAGTTGATACTATGGAGAAATACAAAATTCTAACCATGATAACCAATATATATACACTTCTTGGGCATTGAGTATACTACAAACACTTTTTGGGATTCATTTTATGGATATGTATTCTAATAACCATGCTCTATCTGAAATGGTCTAAGAACATTCATCCAGACAACTAAGAGTAAATTTTGAAATAGTGGAAAGGATGATTGATAAATTCACCTATTCATATACTTCACCATAGTGGATTATGGATTTTAATCTTTGATGATGCATATGACGGTCATAATGGGAGGTATCTTCCTAGATAATGGTATGGTGATATCATAATCCACTTAAAAAATATCATTAATGAGAATAATTACTTGAATAATGATTTTGATTTGGTAGGAATAATACATGAACTGAAAATATGAAATCATTATCATTATTGAAATAGTTAGATATATATATTTATCATAGAATATTGAATAATATACTCATCCATCAAAATTTGAATTTAACCAAAGGATTTTGTTTGAGTTAATTATTTATTATTACTAACCAATACAATAATACCATGGAAAATGATAAAAATATATAAGATTATATATGATTAAAAGAACATTCTTGTTTTTATTTTATGTGGATTAAAATACATCCAATATTTATTCATTTATATATTATTGTCATTAAAATCATTAATAATGTAGATATATGATATCATTCACAAATTAAAGTTTAACCATCCTTACCTAAGAGGATTAAAGTAATATATAAGGAGGCTTAGTAACTACAGAATAATGTTATAAATGTTTCTATGTTCGGATATAACTCTGATATAATGATAAAATTGATTATGTAATTATCTTTCCCATCAATAAAATACATAATGAAGGTGTTTTCATATGAAGATCATTCTTTCTTACTGTCTATTCATGCCGGTTGGTTGAATATGTATAATGATATGAATATTTATTTACAGATGGATAACATGAAAATGGATATTGTAAAATATGTATCTAAAATACTATTATGTAAAAATGACATGTGTAAGATAAAAATTCTTTGAGGATGTTACCTCCCTTAATCATACCATAATTTAAATGTGAAAACAATTTCATTTATACTATCATTAAACTCCCCTTGAAATCAAACGTGTAAAATATTATTTTTGATTTATTTAAACTCTTAATGGAGAAATGAAACTAAATTTAAATTTGATAATATTTCAATATTGATCGTACATCCTAGTTATACATTAAGGGTGTTGTAATATTTGACTAAATACTAATATCAACTTTACCATATTATGATCTTAGGATTACCTCGATCGTCTATAGAACTATTCATAAGGCTTTAAATACAGTGTTGTAGTACTATTTTGCATATCAACCTTAGAAAAATGGTCAGTATAATAGGAAAAATAAATCACAAGAACATATTTTTAGATCATGCTATATTTATTGATAAATATATTTTTAAAAAAAATTGGTTGAATTTTCAAATAATAATAAATTTCACTCGGGCATCGTGATAGATCGTTATAGAGACCACCATAGAAGGATATAGATTAATCCATGATATTGTGATGAATTTTTGGAAATAAATCTATTGGTCCTTAGATATATGTGGAAATATCATAAAAGGATATATATTCTCAACTACACACCAATGTTTCATAGTGTCGATAGAAAATATATGTTGAAATTCATCTATGATATCCAATGTTCGATGATTCTGAGATGCAAAAATTTCAAATTTTTCTTGGATTAAGCATTGGAGATTTGTAAATAAAGGAATATTGATCCATATTAATATATATATTTCTATTCAATGGTTCAGATCACATTATTAAAATTGACTATTAATTAGAAGATACAATGAATTACTATCATGTTCATGATGTGTTTTATCTGTCTATCACACGAAGGTAAATACATTATAATTCAAAAGATACAAAATTAGTGAAAACCCACATGAGCATGAAATATATAATTATGAATAACTACTGATGATTTTGAATCAACATAAGATTTTTTTAATATGACCACTCATCTGGTCAATGTTTTGTGTTTAAACCATACTTTTCATAATGTTACATGTCAGCCCAATGATATGGTGACATTAAAGTATCCCCATTTGAAATAATTTGAGTTATTAAATCTCGAGTGAAAAATTGTTTCATTTAGGTTATAATATATCACCATAATATTTTTGGACATGTTTCATTTAAAAAAATTTACAGCTTCCTTTACATGTAACCCTATGGTTATATAAACCGTGATTTATGATTAAAACATTAGTATGAAATGTGAAAATTATCATCTAAAAATTGGATTTGTGTTTTTTAATAGTAAAAAAATAAATTATGAAAAATGATTAACACAATTGTAAAAAATGAACGCATATGATATTAATGGATTTGGATTATAAATAAAACCACAGAAGTGATACAAATAATATTTTTTATAAAAACTTATTTTATGTGCACAATATGCATTAATCTATATTAGTTCAATTGATATTTATTTATGAAAAATTTTAGTTAAATTTTAATGAATGTGTAAAATAATTTTTTCTGAATGTAATATTATATATTTAAAATAGAAACAGATGAAGTTAAATTTTATATATGCATTAATTGGAATTTTTCAAATAATAGTTTTATTGTGTTTTCTATAATTATTTTAAAAATGATTTTCTAAATTTAATAAATTTAATAATATAATTTTTATTTAATATATTGAATCACCATATTTAATTAAATTTAATATGTTATCCCTAATTTTTTGCCCAAATTAATTGTAAAAAATGAATAAATTAGTTCCATACTGAATGCTTAAATAGGTTTACTAAGGAAAACATAAGTGACAGGTTTTAAGACCCAAAAAAAATATCCTTAAAATTTATTTTAATATGTGATTTATAGCATATTATTTTCATCAAGAAATTTTTTGAATTTAATCCATTCCGAATATAATAAGGCCTTATTATGTTTTAATCTTTTTATGAATATACTCTAAAGAATTTTCAGCACTTAATAAAGGATACCATCACTTCTCTCTTATTCACACATCATGATCCTTATATCTCAACTATTTCCTATACTAATACCTTTAAAACACCCCTCAAAAAGTCCTTGATGTCTTTTTTTATCATAATTCCATATGTTCAACTTTTATGTTGTAAGCTAATGGATGTTTTTTCTCAAAGATTTATAACTCATAACTGAGTAAATTCAAGTTTATTTATCCATTTTAATACAATAAAACTATTATATCCATTATAATATAATTATTTCAATATATTTTATAAAAATAAGTGATATTATTATGATTTACCATCTATTCAAACATCAGTTTCAATCAAATAAGAATTGAACGTATCATTTATGTGTATATGTGGCCTACAACTTCCACATAATGATGTGATTCATTTTACATCACCAACATTGATTGATGATCATTATTATTAACATAATGATTAAATATAATATATGTGACCCAATTATGAATATTTAATTAATTTATCTTATCTAACTTGTTACATTTCCATTCATTGTAAAACGATAATGTTTATCAACAGTATGCTTGGAAGACCACCTTTATAATAAGGGTGAGACAAATTTTTCACCACAAAAATATATGAAAAATTAAAAAAAATTATAATGGATTAATATTATACATGTATCATGATTAATATTATAATGATTATGAAATTATGAACATGGTGCGTGTACTATAATTATTAATCATAACAATTTCTGGGAAATGGAGCTGTTTTCAATCAGATGATTGTTTTACTGATGTAATTATTTATAATAATATAGTTTGAAATTAATTAGAATTTATACATTGCATGTTGTATAAGAACATTGTTTTGGAATATATGTATAATAATAATATAATTATTATACATGAAATTTTAATACTCGTAAATCTAGATGGATATTAAGGTATGGTATTGTTATTTTAATCCCATTAAAATCAAGATTTTTTATGATTGAGTTTATATTTTGGGTTAATAAAGGAATATTTTCATTTAATATTCATAAATTATATTCCCTACTAAATTGTTCTACCATTTTTCTGTATGATTACCATTATCCTTTCATTACAACATAATATTATCATGTAATGTTTTTTGATGAATATACAAACTTATTAAATGTTTAGTCTATGAAAATTTAATCTATGATGAAACTATTCAAAAAAATATGGATGTTATTTATTTTATATTAGATTTTTTATAATGTAAATTTTCACTATATTTGAATTTCATTAAAAATTAAAAAAATAAATTATATTAAATATTCATTTTTTACATGTCATTTTGGAAGGAATTTTTTCTGTTAATTTATAAATCATGAATATATATTACCTTTGTCATGGATATTAATTTCATTTTTATTCATCAATATGTTTCTAGGGTTGTTTCCAATGTAAATTATTTTCTCCAAATTTTTTGATTTTTATGAAAAATATTATCAATAGAAAATGATAATTAAGATTTTTTTATTGAATGATTAAAATGGTCTTTTCAATTAATCTTCACCTAGGTCGAAATTCTTCAAGCATTTATAATCTTACATATGTACATGATGTTATTATAATATAAAATTTCAATATATTGATATCTTATGATGATATTGATTTAAGGACAACTCTAGAATAAAAATTTGTTTAACATGGGTTAATTAATTTTTTCATGAATCCATTTTGAGACAAGTTTCTTTTCCATGGGATATGATATGATTAGATTTTTAAATTTCAATAAAAATAGATTCATTTATTTATTTTATCATGTGAAAATATGATTATTATTTTTATTATCATGTGGGACAAATATATATGAGTGTAATTATGATATGGGTGGGAATAAAATTATATTACCCTTTAAAGAATTAGTTAACTATTGATATCTAATGATATAATTTGGACTAGAATGTTATGTGAACTGAGTTCTGTAAGATAATATATACAATATGATAGTGCAGAGAGTGAACCTTTTCTAATGAGACAATGGAATGAAGAGTAAACCCAAAACATTGTGATATCCTTTCAATTGATATCGAACAAAGGAAATTATTTTCAATCTTATGTGTATATGATAAACATTAGTCTTATAATAATTATATGAACTCGTAAATCATGATTTATTATTAACGATTCCAATATCATATGTATTATGAATTTCCCATCAAACAAACTATTAAAAATATTTATGATCAATGATCTTGGACTAATTGTTTTTTCTTATTCACTCTCAATGTCATGATACCAAACACTAAATCAAATTTTATTCTCAATTGTGACCTTCGATTTATTTTTGTTTTATTTTCACATAATAATAATCAGATATCACAATTTCTTATGTTTTCTTTTACTCATTCATGTTGAAATTGTTTATTTATGGAATTTCTATGAGGTATAATGTGTGGGAATATATTTTAGGGAGATGTTAATGTTCACCCAAAAAGTTATATGATTTATATATATAGTCTCCCATGACTAAACCCCTTTATTATTCATGGGATTGTTTTTAATAATATATGACGAATAATTTTCAAAATGGGGTGATATATATATGTCCAAAATTATTATAACACCTCAATTTGTAACATATGATATGTTTTTATGGACATCATTTTGAAATAGTTTTTTTGGAGATGTTGAATATTGGATATAGAATATTTTGTATATGTACCTATTCTCCAATGATACTAACCCTATCGGTTTTGGGGTGTGATATATATATATATAAATGCTATGTATATTAATATAATATTATATAATATACATGAATACCATGTTTTTATTAAATTTTTATATATCAATTTATGATTCAGTAATTTTAGGTGTTTTTATATTAATCATTTTATGGTTTAACATAAAATGACCAAAAAGGATACACATGTGATGTTTAATGAACCTAAAATTTTATCTATTTAGATGATTATGTAACCTTTTTAGACATATTGTTACTGATTTTCTATATTTCATTATTTATGTCCAAAATTATTTCTTCTTGATACTCATTCAAATATTATTGGTTTATTTATGGGTTTATGCATTGTGAAATTGAGTTAATAATATTTAGTTCATAACCCGCAATCTCTGATATTTTTCTAAAAACATAATCATTAAATATCATGTTTCATTATTATAAGCTATATGTAATTAATTCCATCATAAATTTAAGACATAAAATGGAATGTTGGATCCCTTATAATCCTTGGATCATTTTATGATTTTAATTTTATAGAAATATGATTAACTCTTATATAACATTATCCATGTACTCATGTGAGAATTTTTTCCATCAATAAACATATTTTCATATTTGAAAATAAGTATTAAACATATCGCATAAAACTAAACCCTCATACACCCATTCTAGAAAAAATTAATTTAACACCATTCATCATAATTAAGGGAAAATGAATAGAAGAATGGGGAGTTCAGATAGTCAATTAAGATACACATATGAATTAATACTTTATTTTTATATATGAATATAAGATGTAATTAATATAATTATTACCAAATTAATGTGCCTAAAAATAATAATAAAATAATTAAAAACCATAAATACATGTATTATCAGTCATGAACCATGGGATAATAATTTATTAATTTCAATAGCCATACGAATATGGACTTTTGAGACATGTGATATCAATATTCAAATATGTAAATAATATATACCCCTAAAACAATAAAGAAAGAGTTCTAGATTATTAAAAAAATTATTCATAGGATACTTACAATAACCCATACAGATGGGATAAATATATGTGGTTAACACCCAAAATAACTTTTCAGTAAACTTTTAATTTTCTATCTCTTTCCCCTCCCAGTAGTTACATATTTTCAATAAACTCAGTAATCATTAACCAATAAATTTGAGAGATATATAGAGATCACTTATTCATATAAGATATATCAATATCAATATAATCATCTGTAATATCAATGTGCTTTTTAAGAATGTAGAACATGGAGTTTTTCATTTTCATCATTAATATTTTAATGATATCTTAGGTTCCTATATAACATGAATTAATAGTGGAAATGAAATTTATTTCTGAAAATATCATTTAAAAAATAAAATTCAATAAACCTATTGAGTATGATTGGTATCATTACAATATATCTATATTTATCCTATATATAATCATTTTATGTTACATTGATAAATAAAAATACAATAAAAATATGATTTAAAATACTTTTAGGGAAATTTTCATTACACTTTTCAAAATCTCTTTTAAAAACTATGAAATAAAAAAATTGTGTAAAAAAATGTCTTTGAACATAAATTTGGAAACATAAAAAGTATTCATTAAATTAAATAATAGTCATGGTTATAGGATCATATATTCATGTTATAAATTTGGAATTAATCATTTAATTCAATCACCTGTAATGACTGTCAAAAAATGTCCTTATGGAAACTTTTATGAAACTTCTTTTTAAATACATTTAATGGAAGATAAAATGTCATGTAAAATTAATTTATTCAAATTATTTATGTTTATAAAATATAATTTATGTAAACATTATTTAAAATATTGATATTCAAGAGAAATATTCTCAAGGTAAATGAAAATATTAGATCAGTATCACATTAAAAACAATCTTGATAATTAATGAAAAAAAATAGAACATGAAAATTTAAATTTTATACACCTTTTGTAATGTTATTCAATGAAAATATATGTTTTTGAACAAAATAATATAATATTATTCCATCTAATGTAACACCAAATGGAGTCAATATTCAAAAATAATGGCGATTGTAACAAAAATACATTACCACTTTTGAAACATTTTAACTAACTATAATTGAAATAAATAGTATATTATGTCCCTAAAAATGAAATTATAATCTGGAAAAAAATATTACACACTTCATTTATAATGAATAAACACAATAAATCTGGGTACATTAAATGAAACATGACCCGAGGAAATCATATTGAGAAAAATAAAACCCTTATAATGATCATAAATTTTAAAGTGATGAATAATACATTAATTTATTTTTTATAAATATTTAAAATGAAATAAATAATTATTAATAATTAATAAAATATTGTATATTTCTATTCACATAAAATAATTGAAAAAGTCCAATGAAATAAAATTATAACCCAATGAAATGAATATTTGCTAAGATACTTATTACCATTTGGTAACATTCAAGTCAGGAACCCTTGGAATAAATAATTTTTAATAACATTATATAATAACCATTATTTATTTAAAATTTTAAAACATGTGGAAAATAGACATCATAAAAAAATTTAAGAGAACATCATCAAAATATGACTTGATTAATGGAATGTGAGACAAAATCTATTATCATGAGTCTTTATATTCTATATATATTAATGAAAACATATATAATAAAATTATATCAATTAATTTCATATGTAGTAAAATAATCCGTTTTATTAATTTTACAATTCAATCATTTTTTCAATTATTTCTAAGTCATAGTTATTTACTCAACCACTAAATTACACATTGGCTATTTTTAGGATGTTTAATTAATAATTTAGAGATGACATTGATATATTGATCATGGAGAAATAGGTTGTTGTTCACTAATATATAGAATATTAATCATGAAATAATTTATATTTTTAAACCATTAATACTGTTTTAAACCCTATTGTGAAATACTTTTATGAAAAATCCATTATTTAAATATCATATAGATGTTAGGTTATAAATATGTGGGACTAAAATTCACATTTATCAACGAACATTACATAATTAAATCATATATTAATTTTTCCTTAAATAATTATGATTATTTTTTAAATATTATATTATATTATTAAATTAATATATATATACATAATCTTTTAGAGTCGGTGTTGAAAAATGAATCGCGACACTTCATGGAGGTGGAAATCCACATATATTAATGAACAACATTATCAATTTTAAATCGAAGATAATGAAATAAAATAGATTCTATATTATCTTTTTACTATTATAATTATTTTATTTATGTAATATATATAAATTAAATCAAATTTATAAATATATTTGAGAATTGGTTATAGGAAATGAATTGAATCGATTTGTGAGGTGATAATCCTTCATAAACATAAATAATGGTTTCATTTCACAATTTATAGAAGAGGATATAGATATATGATATTAAATAATGATAATAATTTCTAAATTTATTTATGGTAGTGATTATATTATTTCATCATGTTCAAATTTTATTGTAAGGAATTAAAAGAAGAAAAAAACTAAAACAATAGGATAAATGATATTGAACGTCTTAGAATTCCATCCACTAATATACACCTTATTCCCACAAAGGATATTATTAAAGAAAAACATAGACCTTTATAATGTGTTTAGAGTTTTTTTTATTTTTTATACGATTGGATTATCTAAATGGTTCTTCAAATTTGAATAAATGTGGATAAGTGTTTATTTTTTACTTCTGAGGTGATGGGTACTATTGTAATTGCAAAATTTATTAAATTAATAATTATATAATTATCATTAATAATTCATAAAGTGATATATTATGAATATTTGATGAGTATGAGTCTAAATAGACTCATCAAATAGTATTTTTACATGCTTTTGTTATTTCATGCCATTACCTCCATGTTTTGACACCCTTTGACCCATCTGATAATTTCTGTGGTATCAATGAATTTTTCTCATTAAGGGTAATCAATGTTAATATTAAAGTAATAATGACAGAACAATTTTTTATGGAATATATTTACAATCAATTAAAATTAAATATTAGCAAGATAGTTTTTTAACAAATTTTCTATCCTTAAATAAAATATAATTAGTTATAAAATATCGTTAAGGTATTTCTTAATACAATTCGCATATGTTGACTTTTTAAAACTACATGAAATCAATATAATTCGAATATAAATCGTTAAAAGATATCTAATATGATATATTTTTATTAAATAAGTTACTAATTCTATTAATTAAAAAATATTACTTTTAGGGTTTTTAATATCATTTACTTAATTTTTTTACTTCTTTATCAATCACTATGTTAGAGTTACATATGAATTTATGGTAATTTTTTCATCACAAAATGTATAAAATAAATATCCATGTTAAAAACTTTAAATTAAATTTCTATGTTAAAAAATTTTAAAAATCCTTAAAATAAACATTTATAAATGAATATAATTTTTTTATCCAACTAATAAAATTTATTGATTTTAATATTAAGGAATTAAAATTTTTAACATTTTAAAAATATATTATAAAGAAATGAAAGTTGCCTGAAATTTCACAATTTTGTAATTATTTTTTATTATGGAAGATAACCAAACATGCAATGTAATATATAATGGATTTTTGTTTTTTTATATATTATAAAATTATTTGTTCTTTAATTACATGATTTTTTGTCACGACCCCCTCCCACCAAAGATGCCCCTCCTGAGCTGGCAATGGTGAAAGGGAGATAATGACCCTCGAGTCCCGCCTCCAGTAGGCCCCGGGATGGCGACTAGCACCAAGGGTATGAGTTTTCACAAATATGGGAGGCATTACCCTTTTTATTATTTTGGATCGGGAAATATGAAAAGTCAACCACCAAAAAGGGAAAAGAACAAGTGTACATAAATAAACCCAAAACAAGCCCACATGCATGTTTAAACAATTTTTATAACAAGGTACAAGTACAAGGAAGCTCAAAAGTACAAGTGAGTACAGTACCAAAAGGAAAACAAGAAAACAGCAACTGCACAACTCCCATTGCCTGACTAGTAGGGTCCCGCACAGCCCTGGTAGTCCTCCTGAAAACCTGAAACAACGTAGGGTGAGCATACAAGTATACTCAGTAGAGAACCTAATGCTCTCGTGCACAAGTGGGGAGACACCCTAAGGTCTAGTGAGAAAATAGAAGAACCGGAAACTAACAAGGAAAAACTATCCACCCAGCCTCACTGGTCATACTCACCAAGTAACACAAACAAGTTTAGTATATATATATATATAACAAAAGTATTGGGTACCCCACACCATTTCCCACTTAATTAGATGCTGCTCTTCCTAAGGGCAAACATCCTGACGCTACCACACTCTTCCCGCCTGCACACACCTGGGCCAAACCATGCATCCCACCCGCACACACCTGGGCCTCACAACCACGCATCTCACCCGCACACACCTGGGCCACAACCACTTACCCGCCCGCAGACACCTGGGCCTCATCCCGAAGGTTCTTGGGAATGGTAAGCCTGCCCGAAGAGTCTTGGGATAAAGGTCTCCTCAAGCCATCACAGCCTCCGAGACCTACCCGAAGATTCTTGGGTGTAAGGTCACCTCAAGCCATCATAGCCTATGGAAGAAGGAGCAGTAAGGAGCTAGTAACTAAGGGGGAACACCCACTCCCATAAAATGGGAGTGTTCGGCACTATGTGCTTGACATGGGTGTGCTGCGACAAAACACAAAGATACAATTATATATATACATATACCAAACACACAGCCCAACCTATGGCTTCTTAAAAAGAGAAACTGAGCATGTGCCTCGGCACTGCTACCACTAAGCATGCATCAACAACCAAACAATCATTCCCCATCCCCATTTAGGTTTTCATGTTTCATGCGATGGTTTAACGAATTATTACTACTGGGCAACTATCATCCAGACAAAACCTTTCACAAACATATCCCAACCATCCACAACCAAGGTTAGGTAAAACGCAAGCAACCACATGCCATTTCATTTACAAAATATTATCACAACCATACAACATTCCATCATTCATTTATTTCAAAGTTACACACATAAAACCCTTTCCACACACAAAACATTTCCGCATTTAAAAACACCTTTTACTTCAAAACACATTTCATAATCAAAACACTTTTCATAAATAAAGGCATTTTCCACAACCAACCACTTCCCATTTCAACCCCATCGTTTACAAAAACATTTCCCACAAATCAACCAAACCACCAAAATGTTCATTATTCCAATTTTGTTCAACTGGGGTGATCACACAAGGTTTTCAGTCTCATTTAATCAGCCAGTATTTACGTGCTTATCCATTTTCCATGTTTTAACAAAACCAACCACAAACAATTCAGATATCAATTACGCACGCAAAGCCCACCAACGGCCTTGATTTTCAGTAGGCAAAGGCCTTTCAATCCAAAATCACAATCAGAAGATAAAGAAACTGGAAGGCAATAGAAACAGCACAAAACCCCAAACCCTTCTTTATCCGTTTATTATCTTTATTTAAAGTTCAACTGCATCCCATGGAATAAAAGAAAAATATCCCACCCCGCATGTTGCACCAAATAGAGAGACGAAGGTAAACCCCTACCTCAAAAGGTCCCGATCACTTCGATTCCGACGACGTCCTTCGGTGTCCTCCGCCTTCGCCAAACCAGACAAACGCCTCCTAGGATGGAAGCTGGAGAAGGAAGGTCGGAAGGAAAGGTGGCAAGTCCGGGCTTAGAAGCTTCGTCTCATCGCAACGATCCTGTGGCCGCTGACGGATCGTAATTCGGAGCTCGGACAAAGAAGTTAGAGGAGGAAGACTTATTGATCATCCAAGAGTGTCGTCGTGCGAAGAAGAAGCGAGTGGTCTGGAAATAATCTGTGACCCTTTCTTATATAGCCAACGAATAGGTAAAACAGTATGCAACGTGTATTTATGAATACACGATGTGACCGTACATACGTTACGTGTTTTGACTGGTTAACACACAACACGTCACACGTTTTCCACGCGTTTTAATAATAATGATAATTCTATCAATATGTGGTGTTTCTTTGACCCGAGGGATGAGTCATAAAAGTAGCTCGTTAATGGTCTTAAAATGACGGTCATAATATCAGGGTTACACTGTCGCTGACGGATCGTCAATCCGATACCGTATGAGGGAGATACGTTGGATACAAGATCCCGTAATAATAACAATATTAAATCTGTTAATTCATTAGCGTTTCGGGTACCCAATCCGAAAACCCGAAAAAGACATCCAATATTTGACTCATAATTTTCATCTCGTAGTCAGGGTTGCACTGCCACTGACGGTTCGTGAAACCGAGGTCGCACGAAGAAGTTACGGATAAAAAAGTGTTTTATCAACAAAATTAATAATAACAATATTTTATTATTATTATTAATCAATTATTTATTTATTTTTCATAACTCCAAAATCAATCACGTTTTGGAGTCTTTATGGGTGCTATAATTAAGCACCAATTCCTCCTTTTTCATTTATTTGTCTTTTAATTTTATTTCTCTTATTTTCTTTCATGATTCTCTCCCACCACCAAAAGTGGCGCATCCCATTTCTTTTACTCCATGTGGAATGCCCCAAACTCCATTCTAACTTCAACTTTATTATTTAATAAAATTAATAATAATAACACCCATAATTAATGTACTAATTTAATCCCATTAAATTAGTTTACCATGGTTATTAAGTTAAAACCATTCCATTTAATTAAATTCAAATAATTTAATTTACTAACCAAAAATTAAACCCATTTAATTTAATTTACCAATCACACACATATTTTTGTCACCTTTATCATTATTATTTAATTCAATAGTAATACATATTCTTTAAATTTTATCAACGGGTCCCCATAATTAACATTAATAATTATTATTATTATTGACGCCCATTATTTTCATATAATTACTCCATATATCCCATAACATTATATTCACGCATGGTTGGGAACCCCATTCACGTCCTCTTCATGTTATTATTATTATAAAAAATTATTATATAATAATACCCTTTTAATGTTATTAACACAATTCCAACTTTAATTGTGGAGAACCGCACAATGCCTCATGTACAAGGTCACACCCATGCACCCCATGCATTTCATTCCTTTATAATTTATTACATGAGCCTCATTTATTGTAATTTATTCCTTTATAACTTATTCCATGCGCCTCCCATAATTTTATTAAATATATTCGATTTTATTTCTTATATTTTACAATGGTTAAATTAAAATCATTTTATCTAATTAACACCAAATATTTTCATGCCACCATTATCAATTATTATTATAAAAAAAATTATTACAACACATGTCGTGTTTGACCACATCAAATTTTTTTACAAAGAAATGGACCGGAGAGGTCCGGGCCATTACACCAGATACCTCTCAAAACATTATCGTCCTCGAGAATTAAAACCAACCCATAAAAGGGGGAAAGGTCCGAACAACCACCCCTCAAGATACCTCTCAGGCCTCTTGTCATAACAAGAAACAACCGACAACCCTAATTATGTGAGTTAGGAATTCCCTCTCCTATGTCGAGATATTATCCGCTTTAGGCGGCACTGACTCACCTGCACGGGTTTAATCGCATCCACATTAATGCCTCTCAATTAAGGACTAAGCCTTCCCACTTCCATATATTAGGATTTTCCAACTTACACTGCCCCCCAACACCATACAAAACATCAATAAATTTCCCAAACACATGGCTTGAGGAATTCCTTATCCCATGTCGAGATATTATCCGCTTTAGGCGGCACTGACTCTCCTGCACGGGTTTAATCGCATCCGCATTAATGCGACTTGATTAGGGATTAGGTCCTCCTCCCCCCACATGTTATGACTCTTCACACACATTTAATGGAAAGATGGAATCAACTTATCATTATAAATTCATGAAAAAAAAGTTCCAGGCCCAAAGCATGGGCGAGAATGTGTTTCAACAATGGAGTGTGATGATCTTGAATTTAAACAAAACATAAATGAGAGCATTTAAGTAAAACCGGAAACATCTCTCTTGATCTCTGGCCTTGCTGGGGTTGCCACTTCTATTGCATGAAACTGTCTGTGTCCCACTCCTCTGTCGTTCTGTTGACGTCCAGGTGCCATAGTTTTTCGGTAAACAGGGAACGCCTAAGCCCAAGTAGTAATGAAAAACTCAAAGTTTTAATTATCATTTTATTTCAATTTCTTTCCCAGAACACCCAAATCAATTAAACACAAACATGATGATGCATGTACCTTCCCTAGGGTCTCTACCCTGCAATCAATATAGTCTCACTTGGTCATTTGGTAGGCTCAGAGTCCTTGCATAGGATCACGGGGGGCCCTAAAATCCCGTGTCCTAGCCGGTCTTCCCTGGCCTATGTCACGCACCAAGATTAACGAACACTGTTTCCCTACCATCCCATGAAATCTTCACTGTGCCTAACTCCAGACTCCATCCTATCTCTCAACCATCAGCCTCTGATACCATTCTGTCATGACCCCCTCCCACCAAAGATGCCCCTCCTGAGCTGGCAATGGTGAAAGGGAGATAATGACCCTTGAGTCCCGCCTCCAGTAGGCCCCGGGTTGGCAACTAGCACCAAGGGTATGAGTTTTCAAAAATATGGGAGGCATTCCCCTTTTTTTATTTTGGATCGGGAAATAGGACAAGTCAACCCCCAAAAAGGGAAAAGAACAAGTGTACATAAATAAACCCAAAACAGGCCCACATGCATGTTTAAACAATTTTTATAACAAGGTACAAGTACAAGGAAGCTCAAAAGTACAAGTGAGTATAGTACCAAAAGGAAAAAAAGAAAAAAGAAACTGCACAACTCCCACTGCTTGACTAATAGGGTCCCGCACGGCCCTGGTAGTCCTCCTAAAAACCTGAAACAACGTAGGGTGAGAATACAAGTATACTCAGTAGAGAACTTAAAGCTCTCGTGCACAAGTGGGGAGACACCCTAAGGTCCCGTGAGAAAACAGATGAACCAGAAACTAACAAGGAAAAACTATCCACCCAGCCTCACTGGTCACACTCACCAAGTAACACAAACAAGTTTAGTATATATATATATAACAAAAGTATTGGGTACCCCGCACAATTTCCCACTTAATTAGATGATGCTCTTCCTAACGGCAAACGTCCTGACGCTACCACACTCTTACCGCCCGCACACACCTGGGCCAAACCATGCATCCTGCCCGTACACACCTGGGCCTCACAACCACGCATCTTGCCCGCACACACCTAGGCCACAACCACTAACCCGCCCACAGACACCTGGGCCTCATTCCGAAGGTTCTTGGGAACGGTAAGCCTGCCCGAAGAGTCTTGGGCTAAAGGTCGCCTCAAGCCATCACAGCCTCCGAGTTCTACCCGAAGAGTCTTGGTTGTAAGGTCACCTCAAGCCATCATAGCCTATGGAAGAAGGAGCAGGAAGGAGCTAGTAACTAAGGGGGAACACCCTCTCCCATAAAATGTGAGTGTTCGACACTAGGTGCTTGACATGGGTGTGGTGCGACAAAACACAAAGATACAATTATATATATACATATACCAAACACACATCCCAACCTATGGCTTCTTAAAAAGAGAAACTGAGCATGTGCCTCAGCACTGCTACCACGATGCATGCATCAACAGCCAAACAATCATCCCCAACCCCATTTGGGTTTTCATGTTTCATGCGATGGTTTAACGAATTATAACTACTGGGAAACTATCATCCAGACAATACCTTTCACAAACATATCCCTGCCATCCACAACCAAGTTAAGGTAAAACGCAAGAAACCACATGCCATTTCATTTACAAAAGATTATCACAACCATACAACATTCCATCATTCATTTATTTCAAAGTTCCACACATAAAACCCTTTCCACACACAAAACATTTCCGCATTTTAAAACACCTTTTACTTCAAAACACATTTCATAATCAAAACACTTTTCATAAATAAAGGAATTTTCCACAACCAACCACTTCACATTTCAACCCCATCGTTTACAAAAACATTTCCCACAAATCAACCAAACCACCAACATGTTCATTATTCCAATTTTTTTCAACCGGGGTGATCACACAAGGTTTTCAGTCTCATTTAATCAGCCAGTATTTACGTGCTTATCCATCTTCCATGTTTTAACAAAACCAAACACAAACAATTCAGATATCAATTACGCAAGCAAAGGCCACCAACGGCCTTGATTTTCAGTAGTCAAAGGCCTTTCAATCCAAAATCACAATCAGAAGATAAAGAAACTGGAAGGCAATAGAAACAGCACAAAACCCCAAACCCTTCTTTATCCGGTTATTATCTTTATTTAAAGTTTAACTGCATCCCATGGAACAAAAGAAAAATATCCCACCCTGCATGTTGCACCAAATATAGAGAGGAAGGTAAACCCATACCTCAAAAGGTCCCGATCACGTCGCTTCCGACGACGTCCTTCGGTGTCCTCCGCCTTCGCCAAACCCGACAAACGCCTACTAGGATGGAAGATGGAGAAGGAAGGTCGGAAGGAAAGGTGAAAAGTATGGGCTTAGAAGCTTTGTCTCATCGTAACGATCCTGTGGCCGCTAACGGATCATAATTCGGAGCTCGGACAAAGAAGTTAGACGAGGAAGACTTATTGATCATCCAAGAGTGTCGTCGTGCGAAGAAGAAGCGATTGGTCTGGAAATAATCTGCGACCCTTTTTTATATATCCAACGAATAGGTAAAACAGTATGCAGCGTGTATTGATGAATACACGATGTGACCATACATACGATACATGTTTTGACTGGTTAACACACAACACGTCACGCGGTTTCCACGTGTTTTAATAATAATGATAATTCTATCAATATGTGGTGTTTCATTGACCTGAGGCATGAGTCATAAAAGTAGCTCATTAATGGCCTTAAAATGACCGTTATAATTTCAGGGTTACGCTGTCGCTGACGGATCTTCAATCCGATACCGTATGAGGGAGATACATTGGATACAAGATCCCGTAATAATAACAATATTAAATCTATTAATTCATGAGCGTTTCGGGTACCCAATCCGAAAACCCGAAAAAGACATCCAATATTGGACTCATAATTTTCGTCTCGTAGTCAGGGTCACACTTCCACTGACGGTTCGTGAAACCTAGGTCGCACAAAGAAGTTACGGACAAAAAAGTGTTTTATCAACAAAATTAATAATAACAATATTTTATTATTATTATTAATCAATTATTTATTTATTTTTCATAACTCCAAAAGCAATCACGTTTTGGAGTCTTTATGGGCGCTATAATTAAGCACCAATTCCTCCATTTTCATTTATTTGTCTTTTAATTTTATTTCACTTATTATTATTTTTTGTTTCTCTCTCCAATCTATATTTTTTTTCTTTCATGATTCTCTCCCACCACCAAAAGTGGCGCCTCCCATTTCTTTTACTCCATGTGGAACGCCCCAAACTCCATTCTCACTTTAACTTTATTATTTAATAAAATTAATAATAATAACACCCATAATTAATGTTCTAATTTAATCCCATTAAATTAGTTTACCATGGTTATTAAGTTAAAACCATTCTATTTAATTAAATTCAAATAATTTAATTTACTAACCAAAAATTAAACCCATTTAATTTAATTTACCAATCACACACATATTTCTGTCACCTTTATCATTATTATTTAATTCAATAGTAATAAATCCTCTTTCAATTTCATCAACGGGTCCCCATCATTAACATTAATAATTATTATTATTATTGACGCCCATTATTTTCATATAATTACTCCATATATCCCATAACATTATATTCACGCATGGTTGGGAACCCCATTCACGTGCCTCTTCATGTTATTATTATTATAACAAATTATTATATAATAATACCCTTTTAATGTTATTAACACAATTCCAACTTTAATTGTGGAGAACCGCACAACGCCTCCTGTATAAGGTCACACCCATGCACCCCATGCATTTCATTCCGTTATAATTTATTACATGAGCCTCATTTATTGTAATTTATACTTTTATAACTTATTCCATGCGCCTCCCATCATTTTATTAAATATATTCGATTTTATTTCTTATATTTTACAATGATTAAATTAAAACCATTTTATCTAATTAACACCAAATATTTTCACGCCACCATTATCAATTATTATTATAAACAAAAATTATTACAACACGTGTCGTGTTTGACCACATCAAATTTTTTTACAATGAAATGGACCGGAGAGGTCCGGGCCATTACATTTTTATAAAATGCTATCAAAATATTTTATATGATTACCGTTGATAATAAAAATAAATAAAGGATCATGTTTAAAAAAAAATAATTATTCCCAAAAATGAATCAACATTTTATTATTTAAATTCTATAATTTTAAGACTAAAATTCAATTATATGTGCATAAAAGTTAATGAAAAACTGATTTTAGAAAAATGCATATTATGAAAAAAATGAACATATCCCAAAATAATGAAAAATATTGATTAAAAATCGATTAATGTGTTAATAAATAATTTAATATGTGTGATATAATTTTGATTTCAAATTATAATCAATATGTGAATTTTTAATTATAAGAAATGTCAGGTGTACAAAAATTGGTATTTTTCATTATTTATAGAAAAATTAAACTTTTAATAAATATCCAATAATTTAAATTTATTCAAAATTTTATAATATAATTAACAATAATGTGTCTACTTTAAAATTAATGATATTTTTTCCAAGAATATAAATATAATATTAATGTAAAAAAAATTTAAACACATGTTGATGATAAAAAAATTTAATTAATAAAACGGATTTACAAAAAATTGACTTCTTATAAGGTCTTTTATGGGCCTTATTCCTAGGTCCTAAGGGATATGTAAGGGTAATAAATTATCCCATAAAAGGGGTATTATACAAAAAATAATAAAAAATAATTCTGTCGGGCCAATTCAGGTGGAATAATCGATAATTTGTTTCCAAGAAAGAAAACATTTGTTGGGAATGATATTATGGAAATGAGGGAAAATAATTTCAAAATAGTGTAGGAGATTCATAGTTACTATTGATAATAAGAAATTGAATGATCATGACAATGTTATTTAACCCAAAATAATTAATCAATGATGTGTAAAAAAGGTAATTAATTAATTATTAATAAATAAAATAGGGAAACATTTTTTTAAATATATTATTTGATTAGTAGATTAATTACATGAAAATAAATACTTTGATGATAAAAATTTTTTATAAAAAAATTATAATTTAATAATTCAATAAATTCAACCATAATTTAAACATTTTTTTTCCAAACGTTCAATATTGAAGACAAATTTTTCATACTTGAACCCCAAAAATCAACATCTTTGTGATCATATAATCCCAAAAAGTAAGAAAAACTATTCTTAAAATAATTTTATATTAACAAAACAAGAATTGTTCAACATAAGTTATTATAATATTAAAAATTTGTAAACCATTATATGATCAAATAATACATTTAACTACCAATGTTACAAAATAAAACCAAATGATCAACTTATTTCATTCATTTAATAAATAATCCTACATCCCAAATTCACTAAATAACATAAATAGTAAATAATTATTTTCCATAAAATTTTAACTCATTTCTATCATTATACAAAAGATTAATGTTAAACAATTCTTTGAAAATAAAACTCATTTAAATATTTATGGTCACCTATAACCCAACCCATTAAAACATCTCCCAATATAGTATTAATAACATTCAGATATTGTCAATTAGAAAATCCAAAGATACATATATAAAATTAACCAAATAATAAATCATAAATATAAAATCCCATGATGGTATCCATATCACATAATTTTATCTCTCATTAAAACAACATTATATCTAGATAATTCTAAACCCTTCTCTGATAAAAAATATAATAACGTCCAACCCAGATGCCTGAATCCAGTGAAAAAACATTGTTTTCACATTTCTAACAAAATACCAATATAGATGACCCAAAATAATCCCTCCCAAATTTAAACCATCAAATTAAATATAAAATCACTTACATACCAAGGTACCATTTAGGTTTATAGTTTTTTGGTTTTGACCTAGCTCATACAGAATAATACCATTTTCCTAGAGTGACATTGTTTTCAACAATACCATGATTATATTATTTCAAAATAATCCATCAAAATATCCTAAAAAATCCCAGAGTCATAATAAAATTCTTCAAATTTTTTTTTAGCATAATTCATTATCACTCTGGGTAATGTAAACCTAACATGTTTGAGAAATTATTCTCAGTACGTGTAAAATTGACTACCAATAATTAAATGATTACAATGATCAAAATATGATAATAATGGATAAATTGAATATTCAATGATTATGTGTACAAAATAAGATAATTCATATTCAGTAATACATGGACTACAATCCCTAAACATTAATTATTGATTTAATAATGGAAAGAGTTATTGAAATCACAATTTATGACCCAAGTGATGTTAATCTAGATCAAAGGAAATAATAAAACACCATATAATAATATTGATATTTGTTTTGGAATTATGGAACTTTATATCTATATGACCCTTATAAGACCCCATATATATTGGATAACATTAAAAATTTAATAAACATAATATCTAATGAGTAACATGTTAACTAGATTACTCGATTACTTCATACGAGTTAATAATATTTTGTTAACACCATCATTTTGAAACAATAAATTTGAGAGATATATAAGGATGACATATTCTAATTTTTTGTATTTAAATTAACTATTAATTTAATAATTATCAGGATCACATGTCAATATCTATAATTTCCAATTACCATTCCTGAGTATAACATAGTGAATCTTTCAGTTCTCATCATCAATCTTTTATCAACAGATTATGTTCATTTATAACAGTATTTAATAATAAAAATGAAATGGGTTTTTATGAAGATATATTTAGAAAAATAATAACAGAATGAGATACTAAACCATGATGGTATCATTATAATATTACCCCATTGGATCAATATTATCATTTTTTTGTCTTTTATGAATATAAATGTAATAAAAATATCATGAAAAATATCCCTGATGAATATACCCATTAAACATTGAAAATAGAATTAAAAAACTAAAAATTAATAATATTATATGTAAATACTATTAATTTAAAATATACATGAAATAATATAGAGGGAGATTCAGTCTAAATAACAATCATATCAACTGGAAAATATGTTAATGTCATAAAATATATAATTAACAAATAATTAAAAATAAATTAAAGAGAATGAAATGTATTCCCTATGGAAAATGTAGACAAATACTCATCAAAATCCACTCAAATTAAGTAAATATATAATTTAATATATATTTTGGGAATTATTTATGATTATTAAATAACATTGGTTAAAAAATTATATAATAAATTGATATAGAAGAGAATGAATACTAATATAAATGAAGATACTCGATTAGTATCATTTACACATAACATTCTGGATTTTTCAATAGTCAATATGGGAGAGAATTTGAAATAAGGACTTAATCAGAAAATTTATCATTATTATATTAACAAGTAAATTTTTTATGAATATATTTTTAAATGATTTCCACCAATAGAACATTGATTATATATAATCTTGAAACGGAAATTTTATTGTTTGATTATTCCCTTACATTTTTTGAAAAAAATCTAATCAAAGTCATTCAAATAAATACTATGATATGAAATATAAAATTCCAAGAAATTATTGATTTAATATGTTAATATAAATTCATGATGTACAAATTTCACCCAAAAGGAAATAATGGTGAATAAAAAGAAACATATCTCATGGAATTGAGATTGAGACAAATGAAACCCTTATAAGGATCAAAATATTCCAAGTGGTAATGAATCAATTAAGTGATTTCCTATATATATTAACATCCATAAAAAATAGTTGTAAATAAAAAAAATTTAAATTACAAGATCAATTAATGCATAATAATTTTATAACAAAGTCAATGAAGAAGAGTTATAAAACATTGGAATGAAGGTGAGTTAAGATTCTCCTTATCATTTGGTAGAATTATGTCCAATCCACATGGAAGAAATAATTTCAAAGTCCATGATGTATGAAATCCTAATTATTATAAATTTTAAATTGTCATTATATAGACCGTATAGAATAAATGATTATTATAACATTATAGTATTCATCAATGAAGGGAACGTGAGCCGAAATCTCTTACTTCATGTCCAGACATGACATTTATGTCATTGACGTACTATAAAAGAAATTATTATCCTCTATATTATTATGTATGAATGTTTTCTTATGTTTATTAACATATCATTAATAATTTTAATTCATTTATTTATGTTAATTAATTAATTAATTAATTTGTGATTTCGACATCAAGTATTTTGAGGATGTTCGAATCATTATATTAAAATAAATTACATATTTTTCTTGATGAAAAAAATGAAATTGTTTTATAAAATCCAAAATAATTATAATTACCTACATAAAATTTATTCACATTAACTAAAATTGAAATATATTTCATCACTGCTATTTAAAAAACATTATATTTTCAATCATGTATATAGTAGTCCATATGTATTCATGCCTATAATTTCCATTTTTAGTGAACATGAATTTAAATATGTATGTATTATTTAATAAATGAATAATTATTATAATACCATAAATAAGAAAATTTTCTTCTCAAATTTAATTACATATATCATTCACATGACTGAGTGGTGGAAAACAAATAAAATCACTACATAGAGGTCCTAAAACACATTTATGGATGAATGATATCTTCATTTTTTAATTTATGATAGGGTAATGAAAATATATGTGTATTTTTATTTATAGAGAGAAAAAATATTCATAGAATATCATATATTTGTATATATGTTAAATTCATCACTATAATCAGCTATGAGAGTTGGTGATGGAGAATAAATTATATTGGTTTATGACGTGGTAGTCATTGATACAGATGAGTACCGATTTCATTTCCTTTTGTATAGAATCACATATATATATATATATATGTTTAAGGATCCATCCTAAAAAATGAAATAATATTGATTTTATTCAATAATTTACTTTCTCTCACATTGATAATCTTTTTTGGTTTATAGTTTTAGATAATTAGTCTATCCTTAATATATAACAACCCATTATAATAAAAGGGTTTACTACCAAATCCATATCCTATTTTTCAAAAAATATTAATCCTATTAAAGTAATACATGATTTATTTTCTTTATAAAAATCTTCTGCACTTCATCATTTTTATTAACCTTCCTTATACCCTATGGAAACATTTAAGAAACAAGGGATTATAATAAAAAAATCTCAGAAAGGAATATAAAATTATTAATAAAACCATTATTCTAGGAATATTTTATGCTTTAGAAAACATTATCACAAATTCATAGTTTTCACACTTAAAAACATACCATAAGAAATAATAAGATTACTGAAAATACATCTTAGTAATCCTACATCATAATGCAAGCTTGTGGAATCCATATAAAACTAACATTATAGATTTCATATCAATATAGGGGGTAAAAATCATGGTTTCTTTTGTTATACCCATAAAAATATATTCCCTAAATCTATTAGGAGAAACTAAACTCACCGTTTATGATGATGGTAGGTCGTACATAAGCATGAACGCTATTTTTGTACCTCTTGCCGTATTGAAACAGTGAAATTTAAATGAAATTTATATAAATATTTTAATACAAATAAATTCAATAATGTTTAATTTATATGTCATTTATATCATATATGTTTACAAAAATAATTATTAATACAATTTGTGTGATGTGTGAATGAATCTCCTCATTTTGAAGAGGCAGTAGTCCACACATCCCAAAACGAAGTTACGTATAAATACAATATGGAAAGCATGATGATATATTTAATAATAAATATCCATAATATGAAATAGGTTATAATATAAATATTTTACTATTATTTTATTGTAATAATGTTTTTATAACCACCAATTAAGGAGATAATGGAAAAAGACCAAAAACTTTTTTCATAAAGGCGATTAACCAACATAACATGGACAACAATTTTATTTATTTGAATAAGATGAGGTGTGAAATTTAATTGATATTAGATATTCTATTAGAAACATAAAAATACAATATTTAAAAGATTATTTATTAACCATTAATTGTTTTATTGAAGAGGTGAGGATAATGTATAAAAAGAAATCAAATTCCGAGAGGTACATTGAGAAAATTACCTCTTGATTAATCCCACCTTGAATAACCATTGAGAACCTTCAATTTGGAATTTTTTAGAGACAAAAAGCACATTGAGGTGGGAATTGTTAGGAATATTGGTTTGGGTAGTGATTTTAGGAGCTACAATGATTTTTGGATTTAAATAGTGTGGTGGAGATGTGGTATTTAAACTTGAGGAGAGGTACGTTCAAATAATTAATTTTTTGATTATTTGATATTAAAATCTAACCATATTGGGGTGGAAATAAAATATATGTATTTTCATTATTATTAATGTTTTATTTTATGGTTAGGGAATATAAAGACATCAAATAACCATTAAATGTTCTATTTGTTTTGTATGTTATGCTATAAATATATATCTTTAACTCTTGTCCAAATTTTACTTTTACAATAGTAATTTCTTTATCATGGTATATTTTTTATACCTAAAAAGGGAATTGACCTTAAATTATAATTAAGATATTCTGATTCCAAATATTGAATCAATTTAACCAAAATAAATTCTCATAATTGGGAAAATTTTACTTATAAATAATTCTATACAAAAACAAAAATGAGTGTTTTTAAAATGAAACATTCAGATGTTTGAAATGTTTTTATAACTAATTTCAATTTTAAATCGATTAAAATTAAAAAAATTGAATTAATTGATAAAAAAATTGTCTAAATTTACTTTAAAATAAATTAAATTTATAATCTATTAATTTAAATAATTTATAAAAAATAAATTTTGAATTAAAATGTAGTGTTTTTCATTATTCACTAAAATATGAAAGTTATCAGGAAAATATGAAAAAATATAAAAAATAAAATTTTAATTCAATATTAGAAATATAAAATTTATTTTTTAAAATAGAACATATATAGTTTTCAAATACTAGTTTTAAAATGGACTCTCTTTTAAAAGGATGTAATACTATATTATAGAAATATTAACGATTTTGAGCCAAAATTTGTTTTTATTTTTATTTTAGGTATATAAAATTTATTAGAAGAGTGTAAAAAAATTTAATAACATGTTTAAACATAATATAGTTAATTATTTTAATTCCCCCCAATACAATGTCTTTGTGTTAACTAACATTTAAAAAAATATTAATAATGTATTTTTTAGATTAACTCAGTTTTGTGCGTAACATAATGTTTTAGAGTAACCAGTTATTGTGTGTCCAATATTTTATTTATCATAGATTCTATATTAAGGTACAATTAATAATTAATTCATAAATTTTAATATATATTAAAATGACTTATTCAATTATAACCAAGGATGTTACATTATTCCATACCTTTGAGAATTTTCCCCCTCACAATTTCTATTCATTATTAAAATAAGTGGTGGTATTTATCCATCATATAATTTTCCGATTCCCATGTTTGGTCTGAAATAATATGATTTTTTGAAAAAAAAAATCCATAAAATTAGGAATGATATTATTTCACAACACTTTCTCTATGCAGTCATGAATCTTGGTAGGTTATTCTGCATTAGAATGATTCTCTTCCAAATGAACTACCTCTGGACTCAAAATATGATGTGAATCCAACAAATACATTTATAACATTGAAATATAAAAACATTGTTTACCTAGGATAAACATGGAGATAAAAAAACATGCTAGGTAATTGATCCAACTTTCTCTTGGGCATCATAGGGTCCAACCTACCATGGGCTGAGCTTACCTTCCCTACCAAAATACATCAAACTTTTCTAACTAGAATCATTGTGAAATAATTGATGAAAAACCTTAAAAAAATATCTTTCCACAAATTATCCATATAATGTTTTTTCTTTCTATGTGCTGCCTTCATATTCTTATGAATCAGGTTATCCTTTTCTACCATATGTTCTTCTAATTTTTAACACATCAACTTCATTTAACCTAATTTATTTCCAAAAGTGGTATTTTAATATAGCTTTCAATATAATTCATCATTTGGTGCCATATGTATTCTAGTATGATAACAGTTGTTATAAGAACAACAAAATAATGAAATATGTTGATCCCAACATCTCTGGTAATCCATAAAAAAGTTTATAACATATATTCCAATGTATTTCTTGTTCATTGGGACCTCCCATCATATTATGGATGAAATGATGTAATAAAATTTAATTAATTACAAAATTTATTTTGAAGTAAATTCCAAATGTTAGAAGTTAATCTAAGATCATGATCAAATAAAATAGAGGGACAATCTCTATGTTTTCTAAATATCTCATTATGATATAACCGAGAATGATTATCTCTAGATAATGTAACTCGAATAAAAATAAAAATGAGTAGATTTAGTCAATTGATCATAAATAACATAGATCGCATTGTTAACTAAATAAGTCTTTGTTAATCCTCATAATAAATACATTGATATATTAACCAATTTATAATATGGTATTGTACAAAGCTAAAGCATCACAGTTGGCAATAATCATTCTGCTTCCACAAGTTGAAATGTCCAACAATTCATAGTAAGATAAGCAATATCAGTTTTCTTTCCATCCCACTAGTAATACTCTCAACAGTCTCTATACATCTTAGAACATCCAGGATAAACTAAAAATAGAGAACTATGGTAATCACCTAATAACTCTTTCAAAATCTTTTAATCATAGGGCACACATAACCTCTTCCCAAATCCCAAAACACAATCTTTATAAATGTAAAATTCATGTAACATACCCATCTGAACCAATTCAACCCTTTTCTACAAGTAAATGTCTTCCTTATATGCTTTCTTAATTATATCTAATAGATATGTTTTCACTAACACCTGAATCTAAATAGAGAAATTTCCAACCCCAAAAAATCCATTATAATGCTCAAAAAATCATTAATCAAAGGGTCACTTTCCAAATGTATCATGGTTAATGTAACATCACTTTTCCTACTCAATGAACTAGCCACATTATTTCATTTACCATGATGGTCATGAATAATGAAATGATAATCTTTGATTAGTTTCACCCTCTTATCCATCTCTTGATCAATATTTTCTTAGGTTAATATTTGATAAATTTTGGGGTCAATATATATTTTATTTTTTATTTTTTAAATATGATACCTTTAAATGATAAAATAATAATAATTAAAAACAAATTCCAAATCATATGTATGGTTATTTAACTAATTAATTTTGAACATACATGATATATAATTTGGCACATAATAATTTTACATTAGGACACAACCAATTCCTTTCCATAAAGAATCATTAGATATAAAAATTAACAATTTCTGGAAGGTATTGCAAAAAGAGGATCATTCAACAATCTTCTTTTCCAGTTGCTGAAAAAAATAATCACCTTCATTTTCCTATATGATCATAACACCCTTTGGAGTAAACATAGTATGTTTTCTATGTAACATTTCAAAATTATCAACAAACTTCTAGTAACAGCCTAATAATCCTAGAAAACTACAAATCCTAGCTATATTTGTGGGACATAGACATATATCAACAAATATTGTTTTTTTTCTGAATAAATATTATGACATCGTTAGAAATAATTTGAAAAAGGAATGAAATTTTATGTAACCAAAACTCATACCTTCTGAATTTCCCATATAGTTTTTTTTATTTAAGGATTGAAAAAAACCCTTAAATGACATTCATGAACAACATTACTCTTAGAATATATAAAAATTTCTTCAATAAACAAAACCAAAAGCATATCCATGAAATCACGGAATATTTTATACATAATATCCATGAATTAAGAAGGTCCATTAGTTAACCCGAACACCATAACTATATATATTTAATGTCCATATGTAGTAAAAAACACGGTCATTAGAATTTCTACATCCTTTACATTCAGCTAATAGTACCCCAACCTCATGTTAGCCTTCGTGATAAACAATTCCCTCTAGATATGATTATATAACTCATCAATATGGTGAAATTGAATCTTTTTATTAATAGTGGTTTTATAAAATTCTCTATAAAAGAGGAAAAATTTCAGTGAAACATATTACTTTTTAACAATCAAGGTAGTAACACACCATTGTGATGTGCAAGGTCGAATTAATCCTTCATCAAATGACTCATATAATTGCATCCTCGACAATAAAAGTTCAATATGATTAATTTGGTAAGGTGGTTTTGAAATTTTCTTAGTAACAAGAACTATGTCAATAGTAAAATCAACTTTCCAATCTGGTATAATACCAGATCACTCCTCCGGAAAAATATCATGATACACATTTACCACTGGAACATCACTAATCTAAATAGCTCCATCATTTTGAAGAACATGTGAATGATAAAATTCATTTCCATATTTTTATAGTTTCACAAATTACTTATATGTTATACATAAGAATGGTTAATTCTATTATATAAAATTAATGTATTAATGAAAATAAAACTGTTTTGCTCTATAGTAAATCATTTCATGGTACACAAAAAATAAATGCATACCCAAAAGAGCATCAAACTCTACTAGATTAATTACTACATGGATTTTAGGAAAATGATTTCCAATGGAAAATACATTAATATTCTTATAATTTCGTTTGACTAAACATTTCCCCCTATTTTTATCAAATGTTCTGGATACAATTCTAGGGGATGAATTTCCAATTTACCAAACATTTCTCAGAATGAATACAATGTGTAAACCCTGATCACACCACACATTGGAATAATCTATGTAAATAAACAATTTACATGATATCAGTTTATTTTATGGACCAACATCTACTGAAGAAGTTGAAAATGATTGCACATGTCATTTCTGCTTATATTATGGAGGTTTCCCTTCATTTGAGATCTTCATCGAACACTCATTTTCATAATGAACTATGTCATTGCACATAAAATATTTTGTTGATTGTAAAATATATTTTTTATTACCTCAATCAATAATTTTTTTAGTGAAATTATTTTTCTTATGTCCCATTTAATCATATGAGATGCACATACCATAATTCAAAAGGAATTCCCAAATTCACTTTCTACCACATTTTCTAAAACGGTTAAATTAATTTTCCTACCATGATACTTTTTGAAAAATTCGTCCATTTATCATACCACTTCGACCTGTTATTATTCTATTTATCAAAAAACACATGATCATTGAAAATTCAATTTCCAATTACTCTTCACATCAAACTATTTTTTCGAAACATTAGAAATCACAAAAACTCAATAGCCTTTGATACTTTGGTTTTACTCTTGAGTAAAAATGATTGACTTTACTACAAAGATCTCAGATTATATTTTGAGCATGACTTGATAGTTGAGTGATTTTTTCATCATATGTAGCCACCGAGTTGTCCTTCAGCCTCAATTACAAGGATTTTTTTCAGGAATAGTTGATCAACATTAGGAAAATATTTTACAGGAAGAATATTTTTTAATTATTGCTAAAAAAGGGAATCGATATACTCAATGTACCTGATATTATTATCTATAGAACACCACTGATTAGATTCACCTTCAAAATAATATACAAGAAGACTAAAATTTTGATTGTTTGAACACCCCATGGAAATAAATATATTTTTTAGTTCTTTAATACAGCCTTAAACTACCACGGGTTTATATAATTCTCAAAATGATGGAGGATATAACATCATTATATGATCTATTATCTATATTTTCCACTTTTTATGATCTATCAGATCACATGCATGGGTAACCCCACTATTTATAGACATTGTCAATGGCTCCATCACTGTAACAATCTGTTCATTTCCAATTCCAACCATATAAGGATGCTAGTATGGAAGGTTTTATTCCTATAGATGTCATACCAAAATAGATGTTTCAAAAACTTTCATCAGGTCACGTGCTTCTGTCTACTTGAGGATGAAAGGTGTGGTTTTGTTGCCCCGTATTCCCACATTTCAAATGTAGCTGTCTTTCATTGCTTATTCAAGGATTTCTGCTGCTTGATCGAAATAGGTTGATGGGAATTTTGTTCTTCCATCCCTGGATTCCTCCTCAGATCTCATTACCTATTCAAAGTCTCCCTTATAGACTTAAGACATTGTTCGTGAAACTCTTCCAAGCGTCATATTTTCATGGCCACCAGTTAATTACGTTTCTTCTTTCGGGACATTCCAATGGGTTTGGTCAGGGAAGCAACCTTCGGTCAGTGGTGTAGTGACATTGGGAATGAATGGTGTGTCTAGACTCTAGAACACTGGAACATCTGGGTTTTTTCCCCTTGTTATTGGGCTTCGAAAGGGCACAGAATCCCAAGGCATCTTGCGTCGAATATGAGGAATTATATTCCATAGGCATGTCTCTGAGGTTTTCATCAACTCCTAATGATTAAAAAAGGGTATGAAACAAGTTTAACGTACAATAGAGATGGATCAGACTGATCAGAACACTGACTTGAGTGGATTAGATGAGTGTAACCCATGGAGGACACACTGATGTAGGTGGGTTGACATGAAACCACCAGGAAGTGGCTTCCCGGGTAAGAATCAAGATGGATGATGGGGTGCTGAGTGGAATGGGCGGTTAATGGGATGGAATTACTGTGAGGATGATAGTAATGCTAGGATTGAGTCTGAGGGAGACTTCCAACATATCCCAGTTGAAGGGAATCAATGTCCGCGTAGTTCAGGAGGGTAATGGGATGCCTAAGGATCTGGCCCATGAGAATGGATGCATGGATGGGGACTCGGAGGAAGTGGAACCTCTGGGTTGGGGCATGACCTTCCTGAGACACATATGATCGAGGGAAAGGTCAGGAGATGAGCATGAATTAGGTGTACACATAGGACGACAACCAGATTATGTGCATGGGGATATTTCCTGGTTAGTAGCTTGGGTTGGTCTGATGCCCAAGGACGGACCAAAGGTGATGGTCTCAGTGAAGGGGAAAAAATAGCATGCCGCTGAATTGGAGACGCAACGTCTTACCACTGATTGGGATACAACGGCTTACCGCTGATTAAGGGACACAACGGATTCCCGCTGCATGGTGCGCAATGTCTTACCACTGATTGAGGTATATAGTTTAATGTCATGTAGGACCAGGGTGAACCGATGTGAATAAGAACATGAGGTCTAGATTAATGGTGTAGGAGAACTGACGTGAAGGGGGTCGGAACGATTGGGTGTTGGACTTGAACCTCTGGGAAACTTCCTTCATACCTTTCCTTAGCAAGGATAAAATTCCACATAGTTCGGGAGGGGATATTATGGTGTCCTGATGAGGAGACGGTTGGGACCAACGGTTTTTTTTGGATTGAGCAAAATGGAGGCTTCCTACATACCTTGCCTTGGCAAGGATCAAATTCCATGTATTTCATGTTGGGGGCATGGAACCGATGTGAAGATGGTCGGAACCAATGGGTGGTGGGATTGAACCTCGTGGAGGATTCCTACGTACCCTTCTTTGGCAAGGATCAAAGTCCGTATAGTTTGGGTGGTGTTCGGAGCTTACACTCTGAGCTGCCCAGGGTGTTGGGGAACTGATGCGAAGATGTTGGGAACAACCGGGGTGGTGGGCTTGAACCTCGTGGAGGCTTCCAACCTTTCCTGCCTTGGAAAGGATCAATGTCCTCATTTTTCAGTATGGTGTTTGGGGATTACACTCTTGGCTTCCCAAGGTGATTCTGAACCGATGAGAAAATGGTCGAAATGACCGGGGTGGTGGGCTTGAACCTCATGGAGGATTTTAACAAACAGTAACTTGGAAAGGGTCAAAGTCCTTGTAGATTAGGATGGTGTTTGGGGCTTGCACACATGGCTGTCGAGGGTGTTGGTGGACCAACGTGAAGATAGTCGGAATGACCGGGGTGGTGGGCTTGAACCTCATGGAGGCTTCTTACATACCCTACCTTAGCTAGGATCAAATTCCTCGTACATCAGGATGGTGTATGGGGCTTACACTCTACGTTGTCCAGAGTTTTGGTAAACCGATGTGAAGATGGTTTGAATGACTAGGGTGGTGGGTTTCAACCTCATGGAGGCTTCCTACATACCCTACCATGCCAATAATAAATGTCCTCGTAGTTTAATATGTTTTTTGGGAATTACACTCTAGGATTCCTTGGTTGTTATGGTCGATGCTAACTCTAAGCCCATGTGAGTCATGCTCGGCGTGAGAAACAATAGGAAGCAAAGACCTAATGATCACATTTCGAAAGGTGCATCTATGGGAAGTAGAATGGGGCTTACACATGGTTAGCATCCAAAAATGGAAACATGGGATTGGGACTTATTCTAGGATGGAGGACTGGTGGCGACAATGCACAATGGGAGAGGTATTTGGCTCCGAAGAAAGGTGGGGCAGGGATGCTGCCTCCTGCAAAAAAAAAATCTAGGGTGGTTTCCATTTCCATGCATTAGATGCATGGGGGGAGTCACCATTTAACGTCATGTGATGATGATGATGTTGCGTGGTATTTTAACGTCCTACTTCTCAGATGATGTGGGCTCACTCCACACCCCTTGGACTTATATAATTGGTAACCTCTGCACCTTGGTGAAGGGAACGCACCGACAATGAAATTATGGTGGGGTGTCTTGAGGTGATCCCATTGGGGGTCCACATTTGCATGGATATACGAAGAAGCAATAGCTGTTAGCATGCATATATGAAGAAGCATGAGGTGAAGCCATGCAATGTGAAACATCGCCCAAGGGATATTGAAGTTTCCACTTACAAGCCTAGAAGTTTGTATGGGAAAACAGTATATAAAGTAGATGTTTAGGGCATGAAAGGCACCTGAAAAATATTTCTGTAGGAGGACATCACACACAAGCGAAAGATCATGGGGGCACGAAAATGGAGTAGTTGCGAGGAAATGACCATGGTGAGGGGTCCTGATGATTGCACGCAATCGTGGAGGTTTCCACAGAATTGGCATGCAATATGAACAATTGCGCGGAAAATACCTGGATGGCACGAAATTGGAGGATTGGAGTGTAGTAGTGGAGTCGAGGATTTGCGCGCAAATGGATGGAATTGCGTGCAAGGATTGGGGGTTGCGTGAAATGGGAAGGGATTGCACGCAACTTGAATGGATTGTGTGCAAGGAGTGAGGTGCACGCCAAAAAGGGATTGCGGGCAAGGAGTGGAATTGAGTATAATTGGACGGGCTGTGCGCAAATTGATGGGATTGCGGCAAGGTACCGGGACTCGAAGTGATGTGGACGTGGGTTAACCCAGAGAGGTCTCTCATGAAGGCAGACCCTTGGGCGACCTGGTGTGAAAAATCCCATAATGGAAATCCAGATTTTATGTGCTCTAGAGTTTGATTTTTCATAGGTGAGATTGTAAAAATTCATCATACCGGATACCGAAGGGGTGACCTTATATTTATAGGCCCTCGGGGTTGGCGGATCTGCGTGAAAAACGGGCCCGTGCGAAATTTTCCATGACGATGTCAGCAGCACACAAATTCAATAGCGCGAGGCGATTGCGCACAAATTGCCACTCTAAAGGTCGGGGTTCAGAAATTTTCTGTGCCCACATCGAAAACATTCACGGATCTCATGGTGTTCAATTGAGATAGACATTTTTTCATGCCACTCCGATTTTTTTTTGGCGGCCCCTCTGCCCCCCCCCCCCAGAATGCATCAACAGGTCCAAATAAGGCATCACTTTGTCGCACTGAAACCTCCTTCATCCCTTGATAATTTTTCAGCATCTACAAATAGCCCCCACTGAATCAGAGTGGGGAGGAGACACAAATGTCTGATTCTGAGGGAAATGTCATGATGCAGAATTCCCTGGGACCCGCGCACACAAAAATAAGAGCAGCACGTAAAACTGATGAGTGGCGTGTAATCAATTTTTTACATGCGTTTGAAAGGTCCAACTCCACACCTATAAAATCTCTCATAGGTCCATCAGTCATGTGGATTTTTATCATTTGAAAAGTCCTCATCTCTCTCATTAAAAATAATTTCTCTGGATTTTGTGAAAAATAGTCTCAGTTGCGTGTAATTACCTGACTTCAGCTGTCATTTTAAATATAGAATCAGGTTTTTTGGTTCCAACTTCTGTTTTTCGCACCGAGCCATGATTTTTCACGCAAACCCTTGATATTTTTCCTGGACTCCCTTAGACTGCAACGGATGAACATGGCTATTAATCGGGCTGATGCTGAGAGAGAGGCTACATTCGTCGCTCGAAGGGCTGAGATGGTTTCCAACCCTGACGTACATGGTACCCAAAGGATTGAATCCAGAAAAAAAATCACTTCAACATGATCACCCCATCCTAGAGGGAATATTCACTATCCGACAACTTGCCATTTTGGGACTTTTGTGTCATGGAGATGGTACTCGTGTTAATATTTAAAGTGAACACACCGTGATCAGGGGTGAAAATAGAGGATGACCTACCTCAGTATAATATCAACTACAATTGACATCCCGCTAGGGAAACTAGACATATGGATGTCTGTGTCTTGAATCCCAGGAATAGTACAATTTCGGGGAGTGACCCGGTTGCGGAGGATTTCTCGGCCTTATACTAAATTACCTTCCGTCAGAGGGTTATTGATGAGACTAAAAGACAGATATAGGATTGGGACTATTGGTATAGAGTAAATTTCATTAGTGAGTGGGCCTGGGTGTATTGGGTGTATTGGGTTCGCCAGACATGTGACCAGTTTTGGGTCATACTACGACACATGAGTTTGATCGAGGCGGTGTGGACATCGACGATTCATTTCTACCATCACCATGAGCATAGGTCAGAGTTTTTTACTCTATCGTCCACCAATATGAATACCTTCTATCTTCACCATGGGGAAGTTGGTATCAACCTTTGGGTCATTCATTGCATCGGGGGTATCCCATTAGATGGGCACTAGAACAATGAATTCCTCCTACCGAGGAACATATGGGGAGACTGATCATGAACTCCAATGCTAACATGGAACCTATTGGATATAGATATGGAGAGGCTGGGGTGAAGGATTTTATGAAGGAAATCCTTTAGAAGAAATTCATTATCTAGTTCCTGCAAAGAGATCTGGAATTCAAGATGCCTGGGTGAGGAAGGTGGTGTCTGACCACGACACAGAGGATCAAAAGAGGATTTTATTGGAGGACCCTAGAGACGTGGGAATATTAGTCTTGGGGATTTATCATAAATGAGATTCAGGGCCTGATCATTCAGTATGCCGGATTTCTTGCAACATTCCATAGTGGGTGGCTCCTATCGGTGAGGGATGCAAGGTCTGGGGTTTGTCCAACGACATTGGAGATGACTGACATCATGGATGTGAAACCGAGGTTCAACCGGAGGATCCCCGTGTTAGCCCTTCTGTACGTCATTATGGTTTCATTTTGAGAGGGGGCTCACCGAGGAGGATATGCGGTCACTTCCAGATCTTTAATGGCTGGATCGCGGCTCATTACGGTAGATATACCTTTCCAAATTTCATTTTTCCTCTGGGTAATAGACGGTTACTTTCCTTACTGAATACTATTGGGGTTATGCCATTGACACACAACGAGGAGGGAGTAAAGGTCAGAATTGGAAATCATGGAAATTTCACTTTTATCCCGCTCCCCACTCCGACATTCCAAATGACAGACAAAGGGAATTTCTCACTAGAGAAAAGGGAATACATCCAGGGCATCAAAGGTGGGGTACTTTGGCCCATATAGATGTGACGATCCTTTATGATCCCTAAGTGCTATCAGGATTTTCTAGGATGTTCAGACGCCTCCAGAGGATGCCGATGAAAGTGTTCCCAGTCGTCGGGAAAGAAACGCACCGCAGTGTTTTCTGCCAAATGTTGTTGATGTTTACAACCCATGCCTCCAGTGACATCATTACCATTCCCCCCACCAGAGTTGATGTTGGACTCTCTACTGAATATTGTGATCATTGGGACATATAATACCCTGAGGGTCTTTTTCAAAAGAGTGTTCGAAAAATCAACGTAGCCAGTGTAGAACATGGCCCGCGAGAGAGTAAACAGAGTGTTGTTGGGGAGGATAGTTTGGAAGCATGTCAGTCATCTGGGCCCGCACAGGCCGAGGCATCCATAGCGAGGTTATCACATGGCGTGGTTGCTCCCTCATCACCCAAGGGGAGAGGGTCTAACAAAGTGGCTAGGGAACTCCCAGGGAATCATATAAGTTATCTGATTCAACCTTCCGATGACGCAATCTTTTGGGCTCTGTGGTCGGCATGGATGACCCTACAGTAGTCAATGGGTTCCGAAGCCCTCTGGAATAAGATATTATGAGATAGACTCTAGATTCCAGTGTTCATGGTCATTCTTATTGAAAATAAGGTGTGCTTCAATCTTTGGCACACATACTTGATGGCCATAGGCGCGTTTACAAGCTTGTGAGGATGGCGTGAGGAACCATCCTTCCAGGTGAAGGTAATGCTTATCCAGGGAAAAGATAAAGAAAATATGTTGTCCGAGGATGGTGACAGTAACCAGGTGCCTACGGGTAGTGAGACAGAAGAGGAGGAGGTAGAAAGAGAAGGTGAAGGTGGGGTGAAGGATAAGATTAAGGAGGGGGTATATAAGAAGAGGAGCATGAAGATGGAGGGTATCGACGGTCTTTCCCCCAAGGGACTCTCCAAGAGCGTGGTGAGCACATTGGCTCTAATATAGATATAAATCAGCTTCTGGTGGTACACCTCAACCCTTATCTATCCTTTACCCCTTCGTTTTGTTTTTTGTAACCCTCAATTAGATCCCCTTATACTGTTCAGGGCATATTGGCGCAGACCAAGAGTCTCTATCCGAAGGGGGGAGGTGACAATATAACTTGGTGGGTAGATGATGCCAATTATCGAGGTGACGAGTGCTGAGGGATCCCCTACAATGAAAGATCATGTAATAGTTATAACACTAGAGGCTGATACTTGGGGATCTTGTAAGTTCATTACTTCAACACTGGTATTTACCATTGGAGAGCATAGTTGATCAGGGTGTTCATTGTTTGTGTAGTAATCACATTCTTGGAGGCTCATCGAGCTGCCGAATCTAGGTCATCCACGATTGATTCAACAGAAAATGTTCGGTCCCATTAAGGACACGCTTGTCAAACCGATCCAGCCCCGACACTTGGTGAAAAAATAGTGGTGGACATCTGTAGTACTAATGTCGGGGTTGAGCCAAAAGTTGTCAAGGGATCTACTGAGACTGAGGCGAGAGAGGAAGGTCACTCAGGCATTGAATAGCCTAACCCCTTGGGAGGAGTACCCTAAGAAGACCCTACTGTGGGTTTCTTGGCTACCTTCCCTGGCTATCGGCCTGCAGATCCTGTGGAGATAGATGATTCTAACTCAGAGGTGGCAGAGGAGAGCCAGATGACGCGATGCTAAGGGTGGAAGTATATCAAGATATTTCTTGATCATCCCCAGGCAGAATGGTTAAAACTGATGGGATCACTCTAAACCTGGTTGATCTTTCTCTATGCTCGACAGGTGGATGCTTACCATCTCCATTTGACAGTCTATGACTACATGACCGAGAAGTTGTGAGAGAGCAGCCGATGCTCTGACGTATCCCGGTGTCAGAAAGAGTCAGGGAGTTTCCAAGTATTCCTGAAGGTAGAACAAGAGCCCCGACGCCTTGAAGTATACATGAATGAAAAAGAAGTATTCATTGCAAAATATTCCGAGATTGTGGGGCAGTTGAGGGACAAAATGGCGGACACATAAGGGTAGCTCGTGGAAGCGGATCACCAAATGACTAATCATCAATCTGAATAGGTGAATGTATGGGCTATGAAATGTGAATTTTTCTCTAGGTCCACTGATGAAGAGAGGGTTCTTAGGGGGCTGGAAGCAATCCTGGAGGCGACAAGCCAAAATGTAGCAGTGCTGGAACGATCCATCCAAGATGCAGATCCTTAAGGGCACAGTTTCGGTCAAACATATAAAATTATTTCTCCTTTCTGCCAATTTTTCTGAACTGCATGTAAGGATAGATTTATATACCTGTTTGTTTGGTCTAATGCATTCAAAGACAGTTTAGAAATAAATTGAAATCCATTCCTTAACTCGAGTGGGTATTACATGATGTGAAAAACAAGCGATGTTTGTACTATTTATTCATTTTATTGTTGGAGTGCCAATCATGCTTCAGGTATCCGAGATTCGAATAACCAATCCGGATTTCCATGAAGTGAGGAGGGAGGCCCGATTAGTGGAAGAGGACCTCAGAACAACTGAAATATTGTCTTCTCAACATGCCCTAGTGCATGATTGGGGTAACACAAGGGGTGTTGGAATTCAACCCGAACTTAATGGAATTCAAAATGTGAATCACAATACCCCAAATTAGGAACACTATTGGGGTGGCGTGACAATAAAGGACACCTATTAACCATGTTTGAAATGCTGTAATCATATTAACTAAGCCTAAAATGGGGATGAAAAATGAGGGCTGATCACTGACCATGTCCAGAACATGGGGCCTGAATCAGAATGCCACCAATCATTCTTCCGGAACGTTGGGCCAGGATAGTAGGTGAGCCATAGGCTGAACAGTCATACTTTTAGGGGGTACCTATAGATGTGAAAGAGGATGTATGTCTGAATATAGGGCACACAATGTGTGGAAGGTGGAGTGGTGGTTTGATCGAACAGAATCCAACACTCTTGAAGTTACACCACCGTGGTGGAAATACATTATGTGGACTCATCGGTCTGATCATGGATCATTCCTACTTTTAGACAGGACCCCTCTGGTGAAGAAACTGTTGCATCACAATGTTATCACGAGGCATCCTGGACTTGTTTAGGGTAAAGGTGCAGGGTTCCCCGAAAGAACTCAGGAGAAGTAGCCGAAAAAGTGGGGACCAGACTTGTGATTCTTGGGGATGAACCCAATGGCAAGATTCATGGATGTTCCTACGTATCCATAGAGAATGGGAATCAATCCATACATAGTTCTACAAGATGTCGCTCAGTTTAACGTTTTGTGCCAAGGACGCATAGTGATCTTATTTTATGTTCATAGAGCCTGGACTAGGTATTGGTAAGGAATGTGGGGGATACATGGTGAGGTAATTATGCAACCCGACGTGAATGAGGTCCTAGAGTCCATATCACCATGTGTTCCCTAGGGATGTGTTTATATCAAGGAACCAAACACTAAAGCTAGACATGGCCCATATATAAGTTTTTGGCCATTCCAACGTATCACATTAGAAATAGAATCAAGCCGAACGTAGTTATAAGGGGTGGCACAATATGGTTCCAGTGTCAAGGATAAAAGGGGCATGCAGGTCTAGCCCTCGCTCCAAAAGAAGAAACATTCGATAGGTCATTTTTGACTTTTAGGTTGAATGGATGTGTTTTTTTGTGATGTGATGGGACCAGAATAGTGAATCGGGGCATCACAACAAGAATCAATCCAACAAAGGCATTGACAAATGGTTTGGTGTTTGACTGATACCAAACAAGATGTCTCTTGTGCGAGGGAACCACAATGAAATGCCATTTTTCATCGTGTGGCCAGGAAGATATTGTCAGTGTTTAGGGTCATGTGACGGGGCCATCCATGAACTTTAACATCATGTATCATAGACACAATATTTTAAATTCAAGTGGGACTAGGCAGCATAATTTAAAGTCATATGGCCCAGACATAGATATGAGGTTAAATAGGGAATGTGCATGGTGCAATAAAGCATACCCGATGTGAACGAGGACACGATCCCATACACACCGTGCATGTTTCTGAGAAAGAAACCCCAATCCGAGTGGCCATCAAAGGGTAAAAGGTAGAATGTAGGAGCGACTATATCACAATTAAACTAGACCCGAAGATGAGATACCTGGGTGTTCCTATGTATCCCATGAGGATGGGAATCTGGCTGCACATAGTTCTTGATGGTGCCTTTTAACGTCATGTAAGAACAAATACGGTTTAATATCATGACAGACAGTAGGTTGGAGGGACTAGCTCCTAGAGGGGGCGTATGCGGTGTGGCACTTTCCAACCTAAAGTGAATGAGGGTAGAAGCCCATACACGCCACACCATGAGGCCCTATAATGGTGGATTCCTAAAAGGTAGAGTAAAAGAGATAAATTAGCAGAACTGAGATGGGCCCAAAGATGAGATTTCTGGGCATTCTTAGGTATCCCATAAAGATTTGAATCAAACAGTATGTAGTTCTCCTAAAGGGGAAATACATAAATATATTAGATTAAGGTCTTAGTACTCGGACCATAGAGAAGCAGGACTATCCCAAGTAAATGTGGGCCTTAACCCAATTCCAAATCCTACATGAGTCCAAATAGTTATAGGTAACACGAGTGGTTAAGGTATTTGCAATACATAAAATACATGAAAAGGGGAAACCAGTAAAGAGGCCCGAATGATTCCATATCACAGCTTTCTCCTCCTAATGTGAGGATGCACACAGAGGAATAGAACCAAGTGTTTCATAGTTCAACTTGGACATGATGTGATGAGGAAGGAAGAGAATCATGTAACCCACATTTTGGGCTTAATGGGGTTGGCGTGAAGATGTTGGATAATGGTTGACCATGTTCGAGACACAGAATTCACACCGTATGACATGATGTTGGAATAATAACCGAGCGTCGACCACTGACCAAATTTGCAACGCGGGACTTCTATTAATTTTTCGTTCGAAATACTTATGGACGTTGGCATGTGATTGTAAGAGGTCCCTTGGGAAGAGTATCCATATCATTCATGGGTCCTTTTGGATGTTAAAGGTGATGGAATCCATAATGAAGGGGAACACGAAGCATGAAAAATCGGTGAAAGAATGTCCAGGAAGAATCTGATATCTCCAGGCACTGAACCAGAGTACTCTTGAGCACATTTGGTGAATCACCGAAGAGGATCGAGGGGCTCACCTTGAGAGCGGCCTATTTGAAAAGAAGAGTATAGAATAAGGGGATAGATAATTCTTAGGAGAAGGACGTTAATGGCATGGTTGTTAAAAAAACTCGATGTGAATGAGGACATAATCCCATAACACACCATATAATACACTCCTTGGGTGAATACAGGTCAAGGGGCCAAGATGAGGCTGGAACTGAAGACTAAATGTGTGTGTGGTCTTACACATCCCATAATGATGGGAATCAAGCCATAAGTAGTTATGGAAGAGATGCAGATTGGGGTAAGATAACCCAACAAGGGGGTGTAAGGAATGGAAGTCAACCTGACGTAAATGAGCACATGATCCCATGTCACACCATTCAATATTGAGTGAATGCTGGGGTGGGGGCTCAAGATTGGGCCAGATATAGAATTTTCTTGCCAAATTGTAGTTTAATGTCTTTTAGTGAGGACGAATGTGATCTTATTCTATGGTCATAGAGCTCGGACCATGGAGAATAGCTACTGACCAGATTTGCAACACAACATCCATCCTTATGTGACTAGATGTTAGGGTAAACAATTGGGCATCGATAGTAGATGATTTTCAAAATGTAGGACTTGTACACCTTTTTTGTTTGAAACCCTTGAGGACGTTGTCCCAGGATGGTACCAGGCCCATTAGACCTAGTATCCATTCCATTTTGGGGTCCTCCTGGACACAGTAGAACATAAACCCAAATTATGGTGCCGGCAAAGCATGTTAGGGCCAGTGCTCGTGGATAGGGCGTAAATGGAGAAGGAATGCCTCATGGCGAAGTGTGTGTCATGGCCATATAGCCCGACGTGAATATGGATTTGATTCCCTACCACACTACACAATCCCGAATGAGAACTTGAGAAGAGCGGCCAAAATGGTCGGGGGACCCGTGACTGGGTGTCCCAGCCAACTATTGTCATATGACCTCTTATGTCGGTGATGCCTCATCAAAACTCCTAATCCCACATGAGAAGTGCCCAGTGTGGGAATGAAAGAGTAGGACTTGGATCTACCCATTATATAAGGGTTAGATAAATTGCATCACCCGAAAGAAACCGCGACTTGACGGGAAAAGGGGCTGAATGAACCATTACACTCAATATTTGGGAACTACGAGGTGGCAATAACAATAAAGGATATTTGTTGAACATGTTCTAAACATAGTTTCAATATCATGTGACATAGAATGGGAACATAAAATGAGAATTTACCACTATACATAGTCGCAACACAGAACTTGTATCAATTCATTGCTCGAAAGACTTGAAAACATTGGCCCGTATTTATAGGAGGGCCCTTGGGCTGAGAATCCATGCCATCTGGGGGTCCTTTTGGACATTATAGATGATGGAGTCCCAAACAAGGAGAGTGAATAAGTTACATGTGTGCTCATGCATTCAAAATCAAGTATGACAGGGAAAGAGGTGGATCTATCCAGGGAATGCGACGTATGGAGAGATCATGATGAGCTCGATGCGAATTGAGGCATGTTTCTACACCACACCATATGTCTTGACCCCAAGGGATATTCTAGAGTTTTGGAATGGGCCTATTGGCAAAATTTCAAGGCGTTCCTACGTATCCCAGGGGGATGAGAGTCAACTTGTATATAGTTCTTAAAGGCAATGATGATTAGCGTCGTGCGGTGAGGATGTGGGGGAATAATGGAATGAGGAGGGAGAATATGGTGAGATCATCATAATTCTAAAATGATCGGGGCGAAGGAATCATGCACTACACCATGTAAGGATCCCTTAAGATAACTGTAACACGGGGGCCTAATCAAAGAGACGAGTTTTGTTCTAGACTCATGAAGAGACATTTGAGAATTCTTATATATCCCATGGAGACGTAATCAAGACATATATAGTTATAAGGATGTCGTTTAACATCTTGCAGGATGATATATAGTTTAATTTCATGCAGGACATGGCAGTTTAAGGTCATGCGGGACCAACGGTTTCAGATCTTGCCGTACCGGAGGGGCTCTGGAAAAGTATCGCTTGGGAAACACGGCATTGGTGGGTGGAGTTATACGCTCACCATCCATTGTAACAATTGAGTAAGAACCATTGGGACAATCCTTGTGAACAACATAAGGTCATTCCCATTTGGTCTCCAAATTGGGTGGTTTCCACCAGGTATCATCGCTCTACAGAGGGACAATTCCATGTCTCCTTGCAAGAAAGAGTGGAGGAGAACATTCTTATTGAAAGCTCTAGCCATCTTATTTTGATGCATTTTTATATTGTGCGGGCCACGAATCATGTTCTCATAAAGTGCTTCCAATTTGGCCCGGAAAATTTTAGTTACTTTCTCTAGCGCCTGCTGATCATAGACCTCTCTACGTAATGAAAGAAACTGAATCTCGATAGGCAAGACGGCCTTTTCTCCGTACACTAGGGAGTATGGAGTCACCTGGGAGGAATTACGAGTCGTCGTCCGATAAACCCAGATGGAATTTGGAACCTTTTTCGGGAAACTATTATTATTCTAAATGACAATTTTCTGCAAAATTTAATAGAGGATTTTGTTAAGATCATCAATCTACCCATTTTCTTGTGCGTGGTAGCGGGATGTATAGTTAGAACAGATGTTGTACTTGGTATACAACTTCTTCAAATTGGTCACCCAGATGTTGGTGCCGTTATTGGTGAGGATGACATTTGAGAATCCAAACTGGTAGATGATATTGGATATTACAAAGTCGATGATACCGTGAGCATTCAAATCCTTGAGTGGGATGGAATCTGCCCACGTGGAAAAGAAATCCGTAGCATTCATGATGAACGGACATTGGCGAGCTATTACTGGTGGATATGGTCCCAAAACATTCAGTCCCCTAATTGCAATGTGCCAAGAGTACTTGGTAGTGTTGAGAGGTTCCAGTGACTGATGCATGAACTTGGCATGAACTTGGCTTGCATGGCATCTCTTGGAATACTCGATGTAGTCATGGATCATGGAGGGCCAAAAGTAGCACTTTCTCTAGATTTGGTGAGATATCTTAGGCTTGGTCAAATGATCACCACAGGAACTGGTGTGAACCTAATGCATGACTTGAAAAATCTTCATGACTTGGATGCAACGAAGGAGAACACCATCGAAACCGTGCTTGTAGAGGATCTGCTCAAGACTTGGAATATCTTGGAGGATAAAATGTAATGCACAATGTCGGATTCTCTTGTGCTCGGCCTAACCAGTCGGGAGGTAACCATTTTGGAGATACATGAAAAAGGAGGCCCTCCAGTCAGGAGTCACTTCAACCAATGCATTTGTGGTACTTAGGGTCTTGACATGGAGGCTCTAGCAGTAAGATGGGTCACCTGTATTCCGTCGTCGTCACCTGGGGTTACGGGAGAAATGACACTCTTATACACCATGTGGATAATCATATCATCCTATTTGGGCTCTGCAAGTGATTCAGCTAGGTCGGACAAGGCATCTGTAACACCCCAAGCTTTCACGATACACTTCTTTTTCAATAAAGCAATAGTTTGCGTTGTACGCAAGTTCGAGATTCTAACACGTCACGACCAATCAAAGTAGCAGTTATGAATAGTAATACCCTCTTTTTGAAATTATATAAATTTTATATTTCAAAATAGACTTCATTTTTGTATTCGTAGTATCGAAATTTTCCAATGTTTAATTTTTTGTATTTTTCTGAGAACTTCCAATTTTTTATCAATAGTGAAAAATACTTAAAAACAACTTTTTTATTCAAAATAAATTATAGTGATAAATTATACTATTGAGTGTTTTTAAATTATAATTAGAATATATTTTTAAAATTTTATCCAATGGTGTTCATTATAATTAATTTCACTTTGAAATTAGACATAAACAATTGTCAATCTTTTGATATATATTGTTTCTCAAAAACACGCTATTTGTTGTGACAATGGGAATTAATTATAAATTTAATTATTGCAACTTATATGTTTGGAATTTTTTAAAATAGACAACATTTTTGAATTCTGAATATTAATTATAGCTTAGGGTGAAATTTTGGCATTGTTCTGAAAAACATCAATTTTTTATGAATAGTGAAACCACTAAGTGGTAGTTAAAAACTGATTTTTTTCTTTAAATGAAACATTACCACTTCTGTGATTTTATTTTCAAAAATCTGACATACATGGTTTTCATTAGGAAGTAAAATGTGGTTCAATGGGATTAAAATAATTTTGGGTGAATAGTAACTTTTAAGTTTAATTAATCACGATTAAAGGTAATTAGTGAAATTTAAGCTAAAAATGATATTATAAAAATATTAAAATACCTTTACACTTGTCCTATCCCTATTCGATGAGTCATGGCCGACAAAGAAAATCCATGGGTCAACATGGGGACCCCATGGAGCCACATTGGTAGGAAAATGACATTAAAAACATTTTATTTATTATTGAAATAAAAATGTCACAAACAAGAGTTGTTTTACTAAAACAATTTTTAAATGGGATTATACAAGTCATATTTTTGACTATAAATATTCATTAGAAAGTTAAAAATATTTAATACATCATGATATTTTGTTTATAATTTTTAGACATTATATAAATTAAATTATTTATGACACAATGATGATGCAACGATTACCTCATTTATTAACGATTTAAATAAAATGAAAAGATAATGTAAAATATAAGCATAACACTTGTCCAAAGCCAATTTTATGAGAATATTTCGAACCCTTATCACCTTAAACTCGAATTATATATGTTTGGGACCTTTATTATCCGAAAAGCATTGTATAATAAAGTAACATTTTATTACTTTCCAAGAGTTCCCCTCCTCTCCACTTATAAAAGGCCCCCACCACTACCACCTTACTCACACATTCAAAGCCTTTTGGCTCGGCCAACCTCATCAAAAATACTCTCCCAACTTCCCTCCATTACTCCTAGAAGCCTCAATTTTGGAAGAATTCTTCCCAAGGAAGCCTTTGGCTCAAATCCAAAATATTTACCCGTGTTTAAGGTAATGGCTTCTCTAATGTTGTTTTGTTTTATTTTTCTTCTCCAACCCCTTAAAATCTTTTTATTCCTTTATTTTGTAACAAAAACAGTATCTAAAATATAATAAGATTCTTTTATGATTAGGATTTGGTTTACAGATACACACACCTTCGTCTAATGGTTAAAGAACATACTGTTTCTGTGGGTGGTGAAATACTGCCTCCTGAAACAAAGATTGTTCAATATTCTTTTAACACCTCTAATAGTGGCCATTTTGATTAAACTATTTTCATATATGATATATATAATATGTTTATGTTTTCCTTATGCTTCTGTATTTCTCATTTATGGTATGCTTTATGATTTCCATTATGGGTAAACATGATAATTTCATTTTAGGAAGTGCGGACTACCGCCCCCTCAAAGTGATTTTAATCATTAATGCCATATGTGCGATGTATAAAGGATGGAGTAAATTATATTGTATATGATATTATACTGGAATTATAATACACCTTTATACTATTATGATTTCATTCCATTAAATACGAAATAGAAATTAATGTAGCGTTCATGCGTACGTACGACTTACCATCTCCATGAACGGTGCATTTCATTTCTTACCTCTAAATGTTATGTAATATTATAAATGAATGTATATACTGGATATATATGATATATATGATATCTAAATCATGAATATAATTCTGGATATGATGGATATTTCACCACATGAACAACTTGTAATTATAAGAAGTTTATTTTTGACTCAAGTACCTAAGATCGACAAAACGACCGTTATAAACTTAAATAATTACATAATGTTCATGACATGGTAATAAGTGATATAAAAGGAATAATGAACTTGAAAATGGTTCTTAAGAAGATATAGATTAAATCTAGTTTATTATTCAGGAGATCAAAGAACGGTCGAGTGAATTCGGACACGAGGTAAGGGAATTTCTTAACCCAATTTCCATTCTTCGGGTTAATCTCCAACTTCCAAATTATGTCATGATATTATTATGTCCTATCTTGTATTTGTAATTTCTTTATGTGTACTTATAGTGAATACACATAATAGATCTATTTTATTTTAAAAATTATCTTTGTAAGGACTTCGTCTCAATCTCCTTTCATTGAGGCATATTTGGTTTTATACACAAATTTAATTTATACAGTGTATAACCCCTTTGACTTTTACTTTTATTCAAAAGGAATCTTTTTATACGAAGTGTTTTCACTAAATGAAAAAAGTACTGATTTTTCTTACATATGTGGCGACAATGACTTCTCTTCCGCTGTGACCATTATTTGAGTTTCGGCTTCCTCTACAAGCCATATCTTTTTTAAAATTAAAAATAAATTCCATGTTTTAATTTTCTTTTATTTTGGTATTGAAAACGGTTTTGAAAGTGTTTATTTTATACCAATGTGTTGTATTGATATCTAGTGATTGAAATGTGGAAATGTTATGTTTCCTTTATGCATATTTTATGTGATATGATTATGTTATGGTTTATGATATGTTTAAACCTATTCATATGAGGAATGTATTGGACTTAATAAGTGACAGGTGGAGCCCGTTATAGCTCCTCGATGCATCGGTATGTCTCATGAGACAAACTAGTATCTTGGAACGAGGCCTTGAAAAAATCTTATTTGTGGTCATGGAAAGAGGCCTTGGCTATGCGATTATGATTGTCTGGCATTATGCATTACTTCATTATGAAAGTGGTTATTGATATTGCATGTGATTATTCGACTAGTAGAATATCTGTGTGACTAAGTAAATGGAATTATATAATTTTATTTTTTCCATATTATGCTAAAGTTAACATTTAAAAAGGCTTTTGTTTTAGTTATACATTGCCTTAAATGTTAATGTTTATTAACGAAAGCTTCCGCTATATTGTTATCCTTACTGAGCATCTGAGCTCACCCCATTCAATGATTTAATATTTTCCAGGATGTGAAGAAGTATTTTATGAATGACCTGCAGGGGTAGTCAGAAGAGGATATGAGTGTGGACTATGGAGACTTTGTTATTGTAGTTTTTAACTTTATGATGTAATGTAACATTCATGAATGTATCTAGTGTTTCCAAGGCAACTAAACTAATCAGTCTTTTGAGACTTGATCTTTTCTGATCATGCCAATGTTACGCAATAATGCACTGACTCTGGGTAACTGGGATCGGGGTGTTACAGTTGGTATCAGAAGCAGTTTAGTACTAACCATGGAAGCAAGATTTGGATAAACTCTGATTAGAGCACATAGCCCGAAGATAGACTTTGAGGATTAGTATAGAAGAACATCCTAAAATTTTGGTATTATAGAGATGTTGTGAGTTTTACGAGCAATACATCCCTGTCTGGATACAGGCAGGTAGAGGCGGCTCTGGCACAGATATACCTAGGGGTAAAACCCAAAAACACCGCTTTGATCTAGAATCGAATGGGAACTAGTGCACGACAATGGGGATTGCTGCACTCTTGGTTACGACACTCCTGGGGGATATGCTTAGGATAATTCTCATTTTCTTTACAAACCACTATGAAGGGTTATGAGAATATAATTCCTCAAAGAAAACATTTTTTTGGATTATATCCATAAATAGTTCAATTTATGTTAAGTATTTTACAAGTATGGAATTATGTATTTGGATTCATAAACTAATCTAGTTTATACCATTGTTTAGAAATGGAACCTAGTGGAAGGAATGGAAACTGTATCAATGCTCGCACTCCGTGAAGGGATTTCCCTCCTGCTCAAGATAATTATTGTGGATCTGGATATACAACTGGTGCTGATCAACTTATTACCATACTGAGACAAATCACTCAGGTTATGAATAATAAACATACTCGTATGGAGCACCCTGATCCGAAACGTGGAGGATCATTATTAGACCGCTTCATGAGGCAACAACCGACAACATTTAATGGGGGTACAAATCCATTAGTAGCTGGGAAATGGATAAACTCCTTAGAGAAAATATTCCACGCCTTGGGGAGTAGCGAAAGGGAGAAGGTTTTCATGAGAGTCTACCGCCTCATTGGAGATTCCGATCAATGGTGGTCAATGATTCAAAACACAAAGGAAGATGAAGAAGTATCAAGTATGGAATGGAGGGAGTTTAAGGAAATTTTCTTAGAAAAATACATTCCGCATGACCATCGAGCAGATATGGAAAGGCAATTTCTGAGTCTGAGACAAAAGGAGGATGAGAATGTCGCAAAGTATGAGGCCAACTTTACAAGGTTAGCAAGGCATGCTGCAGATTATATATGTTACCCAAGAAGTAATATTGATCATTTTTTTTATGGGTTAATACCATTTCTTCGACGAGCATTAGTCTCAAAAATATTCTCAACGTACGAAGATATAGTCTCATGTTCAATCAATACAGAAAAGAAATTCTCTAAATCTTATGACAATAAAGTAAAGCAAGAGAAGAAGAGAACGGTGGAGCAAGAGATAGATAAAGGGAAAAAATGGAAAGCACGATTTTCAATTATGTGATAATTGTGGGAAAAATCACCTAGGTACTTGCCTAAAAGGAATGGGAGTTTGTTAAAAATGTGGAGAAAAAGGTCACTAGGTGCGTGATTACAAGGGAAAGAAAAAGGCTATCAATGTTGAATGCTACAATTGTGGGGAAATGGGGCATTATGAAAATGAATATCCTAAGCATTAGGAAAACTTACCTCAGAAAAGGCCAAAGGATCAAGGACAATCTTATGATGTCACTACAGTTTAAGTGGCATAATTAATGTATTGGTGCTTTTGGACTCAAGGATTATATTCTGGTTATAATAATAATGTGATATATATAAGGATTGTACTGGAGTACTTGTTATTTTCATTAAGGTCTTAATATGATGAAGGTAGTCATATTTTTAGTATGTGAAAATAAGAGAAACTTTACTTTGTTTGGGGAATATGATAAATTGATTTTGGAATTAAGAGACCTTTTAGAGAAATTCTGGACAGAGGTATTTTGGATAACTATAAAGGTTGGGATAGATTAAGTTGAACTTTGAATAATATTGTTTAAGGTTAAAACATTTTTGAAGATTATTAATGGAATATTATAATACTATATTTTTAGGAAAAGGACAACCGACAGGGTGGGGCCTAACCCGTCGCGTCGGACAAAGCTGTAGGAATCGAACCCACAACCATAGTGAGACAGAACTTTACTACCTACGACTAGCCTACAGGAAGTCCCTGGTTATTAAAATATATTTTTCCTAATCTAAATGTTATGTGTTATAATTTGGAACCTTATACAATTAGGACAAATAGAATATTTTTGAGTTCTATTACCTTTTAGAGTGAAAAATGGGTTTGTGGTAAATATTTATTAAAGAATGAAAGTCTATATGACAAGTATGTATATTCCCTTACGTTCTTATTAAATCATCTAAATAAATTCCTCAACATTATAAAAGGTAACTTAAAACAAAAACGTTTCTGGTTAACTTTTCCAAATGGGGATTCAATGACAGTTTAGCCAATCACAAGTTTGTTATTTTCTTGTGGTTAAATTTGTCCTAATCCAACTTTCTACAACTCTCCATCAGACCATGACGGTTATTTTTCTTCCATATCCATATTTTCATAGAATCCTAGTATGGGCTATCTCGGGTGACCTTTGTACTTATCTTTCTATCTTTTAATGTTATATTTTTATTAACCTTATTTCCGATGTGGGTTTTCCACAAAGGTATTTTCTATTTTCAACCTTTTATTTTCAAAGAAAAATTTCAAATTGAGAGGATGCAATTTATTGAAGTAGAGGAGAATGTAACACCCCAAGCTTTCATGATACACTTCTTTTTCAATAATGCAATAGCTTTCATTGTACGGAAGTTCGAGATTCAAACACGCCGCGACCAATCAAAGTAGATGTTATGAATACTAATACCCACTTTTTGAAATTATATAAATTTTATATTTCAAAATGGACTTCATTTTCTTATTATGAGTATCGAAATTAGCCAAAGTTTAATTTTTTGTAATTTTCTGTGAACTTACAATTTTTTATGAATAGTGAAAAATACTTAAAAACAACTTTTTTAATCAAAATAATTTATAGTGATAAATTATAATATTGAGTGGTTTTAAAGTATAAATAGAATATATTTTTAACATTTTATCCAATGGTGTTCAATATAATTAATTTCACTTTGAAATTAGACATAAACAATTGTTAATCTTTTGATATATATTGTTTCTTAAAAACACGCTATTTGTTCTGACAGCGGGAAATAATTATAAAATTAATTAATGCAACACATATTTTTGGAATTTTGTAAAATAGACATAATTTTTGAATTCAGAATATCAATTATAGCTTAGGGTGAAAATTTGGCATTGTTCTGAAAAAAGTCAATTTTTTATGAATAGTGAAACCACTAAGTGGTAGTTAAAAAATGATTTTTTGTTTAAATGAAACATTACCACTTCTGTGATTTGATTTTCAAAAATCCGACATACATGGAAGTCTTTAATAAGTAAAATGTGGTTCAATGGGATTAAAATAATTTGTGGTGAATAGTAGCTTTTAAGTTTAATTAATCACGAATAAATGTAATTAGTGAAATTTAATGTAAAAATGATATTATAAAATTAATAAAATACCTTTACACTTGTCATATCCCTATTTTATGAGTCATGGACGAAAAAGACAATCCATGGGTCAACTTGGGGACCCTATGGAGCCACATTGGTAGGAAAATGACATTAAAAACATTTTATTTAATATTAAAATAAAAATGTCACAAACAAGAGTTGTTTTACTAAAACAATTTTTAAATCGGTTTATGCAAGTCATATTATTGACTATAAATATTGATTAGAAAGCTAAAATGATTTCCTACACCATGATATATTTTTTATAATTTTTAGACATTAAATAAATTAAATTATTTATGACACCTTGATGATTCAGTGATTACTTCATTAATTAACGATTTAAATATAATGAAACGATAATGTAAAATCTAAGCATCACACTTGTCAAAATCATATTGGATGAGAATATTTAGAACCCTTATCACCTTATCCTTGAATTATATAATTGTGGGACCTTTATAATACTAAAATTATTGTATAATAAAGTATCATTTTATTACTTTCCAAGAGTGCCCCTCCTCTCCCCTTATAAAAGGCCCCCACCTCTACCACTTTACTCACACATTCAAAGCCATTTGGCTCGGCCAACCTCTACCCAAATACTCTCCCAACATCCCTCCATTACTCCTAGAAGCCTAACATTGGGCAGACTTCTTCCCAAGGAAGCCTTTGGCTCAAATCAAAAAGAGTTACCCGATTTTAAGGTAATGTCTTCTCTAATGTTGTTTTGTTTTATTTTGCTTCTCCAACCCCTTAAACTCTTTTTATTCCTTTATTTTGTAACAAAACCAGTATCTAAAGTATACTAAGATGTTGTTATGATATGGATTTGGTTTACACTTACACACACCTTCGTCTAATGGTTAAAGAACATACTGTTTCTTTGGGTGGCGAAATACTGCCTCACGAAACGATGATTGTTCAATTTTCTATTAACAACTATAATGGTGGCCATTTTGATGACACTATTTTCATATATGATTTATATATTATGTATATGTTTTCCTTATTCTTCTTTATTTCTCATTTATGGCATACTTTATGATTTCCATTATGGGTAAACACGATAATTTCATTTTAGGAAGTGCGGACTACCGCCCCCTCAAAGTGATTTGAATCGTTAATGCCATATGTGGGATGTATAAAGGATAGAGTAAATGATATTGTATAAGTTATTATACTAGAATTATAATACACCTTTATACTATTATGATTTCATTCCATTAAATACGAAATTGAAATGAAAGTAGCGTCCAAGCGTACGTACGGCTTACCGTCTCCATGAATGGTGCATTTCATTTCTTACCTCTAAATGTTATGTAATATTATAAATTAATGCATATAATGGATATATATGATATATATGATATCTAAATCATGAATACAATTCTCTATATAATGGATATTTCACCACATGAACAACTTGTAATTATAAGAAGTTTATTTCTGACTCAAGTACCTAAGATCGACAAAACGACCGTTATAAACTTAAATAATTACATAATGTTCATGACATGGTAATAAGTGTTATAAAAGGAATAATGAACTTGAAAAAGGTTCATAAGAAGGTAGAGATTAACTCTAGTTTATTATTCAGGAGAGCAAATAACGGTCAAGTGAATTCGGACACGAGGTAAGGGAATTTCTTAACCCAATTTCCATTCTGTGGGTTAATCTCCAACCTTCAAATTATGTCATGATATTATTATGTCCTATATTGTATTTGTACTTTCTTCATGTGTACTTATAGTGAATACACATAATAGATATATTTTATTTGAAAAATGTTCTTTGTAAGGACTTCGTCTCAATCTCCTTTCATTGAGGCATATTTGGTTTTATACACAACTTTCATTTATATGGTGTATAAAACCCTTTGACTTTGACTTTTATTCAAAAGGAATCTTTTTATATGAAGCGTTTTTTCTAAATGACAAAAGGACTTATTTTTTTTATGTATGCGGCGACAATGACTTCTCCGCCGCTGTGACCATTATTTGAGTTTCAGCTTCCTCTACAAGCCATAACTTTTTTTAAAATGAAAAATAAATTCCATGTTTAAATTTATTTTATTTTGTTATTGAAAATGGTTTTGAAAGTGTTTTTATTATATCAATGTGTTGTGTTAATATCTTGTGATTGAAATGTGGAAATGTTATGTTTCCTTTATGCATATTTTATGTGATATGATTATGTTATGGTTTATGATATGTTTAAACCTGTTCATATGAGGAATGCATTGGACTTAATAAGTGATGGGTGGAGCCCGCTATAGCTCCTCGATGCATCGGTAGGTCTCATGAGACAAACTAGTGTCTTGGCACGAGGCCTTGACAAAATCTTATTTGTGGTCTTGACACGAGGCCTTGGCAATGTGGTTATGATAGTCTGTAATTATGCATTCTTTCATTATGAAAGTGGTTATTGATATTGCATGTGATTATTCGACTAGTAGAATATCCATGTGAGTAAGTAAATGGCATTATTTAATTTTATTTTTCCCATATTATGCTTAAGATAAAGTGTAAAAAGGCTTTTGTTTTAGTTATACATTGCCTTAAATGTTAATGTTTATTTATGAAAGCTTCCGCTATATTGCTGTCCTTACTGAGCATCTGAGCTCACCCCTTTCAATGTTTTAATATTTTCCAGGATGTGAAGAAGTATTTTATGAATGACCTATAGGGGTAGTCAGAAGAGGATATGAGTGTGGACTATGCAGACTTTGTTATTGTAGTTTTTATCTTTATGATGTAATGTAACATTCATGAATGTATCTAGTGTTTCCAAGGCTACTAAACTAATCGGTATTTCGAGACTTTATCTTTTGTGATCATGCCAATGTTACGAAATAATGCACCGACTCTGGGTAACTGGGGTCGGGGAGTTACAGCATCAACCTAACAATTCTGAGATCGAGGGACATGTGTAACCTCTGGCTGAGATGGGAACTGAGCCATTAGTTGGAGTGTGCATTCCATCAATGGTAGGAGCTCTGAATTCCTGAAGACATAGTCACCGTTGATCATCTTGATGGCTATCTCAGAGTCCCCTTTCACTTGTAAATGGGGAACACCAATCTCGAGGTCCTGCTTGAGGCTAGTGATGAGGGTATGATACTCAGCTTTATTGTTGGTACAACCTTCCGAAAACATGAATGAGTACGGTAGAACAACATCTACTGGGGTAATAAAGATGATACCCAAGTCTACCCTATTGAGCATGGGGTCATTGAGCCTTCTATAGGTGGGGCTTCGGGAAACACCATCGAAGTGAATCTGCCAGCACGACATGGAATGATCTTATGAGAGGATTGCCTCACCATGAAAATTCAGATCCAAGGATATGTCTTTAGGAGATGGATGGGTGGAAAGGAATTCTGCCAATGCATGCCTCTTTTTTTTGGGATAAAACAAATATCGAACTGCTGAAAAATACTACCCACCGAGCTAGATGGCATGTCGACATGTGGAAGTTCAAAATGTACATCAATGGGTCTACCTGAGACACCGCCTGTACCTCATGGTGCTGCAACTAATGTCACAATTTCTATACTGTGAATACTAGTGCAAGGAATCTCTTTTCGATGGGGGAGTATCTGGTATTTGTATCTAGGACCATGCATATGAGGTAGTAAAGGCTGGTTTTTGTCCCCTCATTGTTCATTTGGGTGATAAGGGCACTGGGATATCGTTTTAGGGAGGTCCCAAAAAGGACAAGATGCTTTCCAGAGACAGGTGGCATCAAGACCGGAGGCTGGAGTAAATATTTCTTTATTTCATAAAATGTGGCATGGCACTCTACATATCATTTAAAGGCAGTGCCTTTATTCATGTGCCGAGAAAATGGATTACACTTGCCTGTCAGATTCGCAATGAATCATTGTATGTATGCTATGTGGCCTTGAAAACCTAGAAGCTCCTGAATATTGCTCGGGGGAGGAATCGAGCTGATGGGATTGATATTTTCATGGTCAATCTCAATGCACTTGTACCTGACAAAAAGGTAGAGGAACTTCCTAGGGGTTACCCCAAAGGAACATTTCAATGGGTTCATCTTCAGGTGACAAGAATAGAGGTAGACAGACACTTTCTCATGGTCCTTAAGAAGGTCCTAACGCCATCAAGATTTGATGACTAGATCATTCATGTTGCATTCCACCAATGTCTCGAGGATTGGCTTGAATATGTGATGCATCTCCCACTCATAGGTGGAACCTGCATTCTTTAAGCCGAAGGGCATGACCTGGTAACAAATTTTACCTTGTGGTACCCTGAAGGCTGTAGACTACTCATCCTGAGGGGCTATCTAGATATGATTATATCTGGAGAACCCATCCATGAAGGAAAAGTCTTGGAACCCTGCTGTATCATCGATCAACAATTCCATCACAGGATGGGGAAAATCATCCTTCAGATAATTAAGGTTGAGATCCCGGTAGTCGGTGCAGACTCTGATCTGTCTGTTCTTCTTCTAGACTGGAACAATATTGCCTAGCCATTTGGGGTACTGGACTTCCTTGGAGAATATGTCTCTGGAGAGCTTGTCATCATTGGCCACAACTATTACATTGTGAGAAGGGTGCATCTTTTTGGGAGGGTGCATGAACCCGTAATGATTTGTCGGGTGACCTAGACGGTGGATGGATACCTAAGGATCTCACCCTGGAATCTTATTGTAGCTCCAAGAGAATAAATCACGATGTTGTTTCAGGATGTATATGTACCATTGCTGCTCCTTGAGAGGCATGGAGGCACTGAACAATGTGTGTCTTGGATCTGCCTCGCTACCGAGGATCACCTATAACAATCCATCAACCATGGTGGAGACGCCCTCTTTAAAGGCAGGGGGAGCATCCTCCAGATCCTCTTCATCTATTTCAGTGGAGTAATCCCCAGTGGGAGGAGTTCAATTGGGTCGGAAGATCCTGAATAGAGGCCAGTACCTACCTGAACAACAGTGGTCACTGCATCAGGAGATTCCAATACTTCAAAATCAATAATAATAATGTCTATCAACCCGATCCCATTTGGCCTCTAGCCCATGGGGACATTCTAGATGTTTTCAAAGCATTAGTGGCTCATTCGATTGAGACGGTTAATTCCAAACCGAAAAAATAGGCACGTATGACGCAATTTCGTTGTCATGGGGTGGACATCATGATACCTTATGAGGGTAGGGGCCCAAGGAACACTGAGTTTTGATTCATATAAAAATACGAAGTGATATTCCAACATATCCTGGACCTGGGAATATGCCCCCCATGTGATAGAGAAAACAAAACATTGCCCTATATCAGGTGTTGTGGCCTCCAATCGATGGATCGGGAAGACGTTGGAATTATCCAGACTTGCCCAGGGGTTGGTTGCAACTGCCGCATGCTCGACCTCAATGGCCTGAATCTGCTAGTATTTTCCCTTGTAACAGTAGGAATCGAGGTTGTAGGCTTCACAAGAGGAAAAAGGAGATGCATCACCTTGGAGAACACCTGCTTGACCATTGAGGGAGTACTTGAGGAACTGGTGATACGATGAGGGGATCATTGCATGCTTCTAGAGCCATGGTCTTCCCATCAATGCATTGTACATGGTGTCTTGGGAGACATCCATAAACTCAGTACTAGAAAATATTCCTCTAAATGGGGTCTTCAAAAGGATCTTGCCCACCGGGGTCTGGATAATATTGTCATATCCTTGGATTTTTAGGTCAGAGTGGGTTAGATCACCCTTAGATAACCCGTATTTCCACAGTGTATGTATATGGATAAGGTTGATCCTAGAACCTCTGTCAACAATACAGCGTTGAAACTCCTCACCGTTTAACCATCCGGTTATATACAGTGGGCGGTTGTGACCAGGTATAAGAGATCCTTCATCTTTTTTAGATAATTAGATGATGGCATGGCATTCAGAATTTTCAAGAGCCTCGATATTAATGGCCTGTGTGGCTTCTGCATCTGTCTCGAACTAGAGGGGGTGTCTTAATGCCAAAGCAAGGGCCTCATGCATATCAGGAAATAGGGAAAGCACCACGAGGATAGAGAGACTTGCTGGAATGATGGAAAGATTCTTGATAACATCATACTTCCGCGCCAGTCGTGAACTTTTTCATGCAGGAAGTCACTCAATGATTGGTGATATGGTGGACCCTGCCGAATGGGCTGGAGGCTAACTGGTGTTGGGCCTATCCCACTGATCACTAGTCAGAGCCAGCAGAGTGGATACCGGATGATGATCAGACGACTGAGACTGGCTTGTAGTATGGCGTGGATGGCTGTGGCATGGTGAGGTGTCTTTGCCTGATCCAGTATCACAAATGATAGTGAAGGTGGTCCTGATGTCACCAGATGTGGAGGCTGCACGTGCTGAGCTCTGCGCGGGGCAAGCTGTTTGGTCTCAGTGGCACGCACTTCCTGGATGGAGTACCAACTGATGTGCTTCGATGACCCATATGGTCATTGCTCATCCGAAGTTGTTGTCAGATGGGGATGTTAGGGAGGTCCGCCTGGCGCTCCCCATCATAAGAAGTCATGTAGGGGTTTACAAACTCAATTCTGTTAAACGAAGTGTTCCCTTGAAATTCAGTCAAAGATTCATCCACTAATAAGCAGATTCTGGGAGGAACCCCCATCTCTGGTGGCAAGATATAATCAAGAGTACGGGATGCTGATGGCATTGGCAGGGCGCGTTGATTTCCCTTGCACAGCCGATGCTTGATTTCTGGGAAGAGGCCGATTGAGATGATGATGCAGAAGTGGAAGCTATAGCTTCTGAAGAATCTCAATGATTCAGGCATGCACGAATGATCCCATGGGACCGGGAAATCGTTTTTCTATCCATCCAGTCATCATAATTCTATGACCCGCGATTAGAATCCTGCTGCCAATCCCCCTCGTTTTCACTACTATTGTGTGTCCTTACGATGATGCATGCCACTTGTGGCAGGGCCGAGCCATACCTGACTACATTGTTAGCAACCTGGTCTTGAATCCACTCTTTGAACACATAGCAATAATTTATATTGTGCCCCAAGATCCAGTGATAGAGTCAATAGTTGGAGCGATCAGTGAGGTGCGCCTCTTCTGGCCTTCTGCACTCAGGAAAATGCACAATCCGATCATCTAAGACACATTAGAAAGAGCGAGGAAGTTATTTATCATTAAAGGAGTACATTCGGTTTCTTCATTGTGGGAAGGGGGACTTGGAGATTGGCCCTGATGAGGTGTTGTAGGAGCATGTTGTGTAGTCGTAGCCTAATTCTCCAGGCTAGGCGGTGGCAGGGCATTATATGGGGGCACCTGCTAGTATTGAGGAGGCCACTGCTGGGCTAGAGGCTATACCGGTGGGGGAGGGCCTCTGCGAGGTTGCAAATGTTGCTCCATTTGTAATAATTCCTTCCATCTTGGGGCCTCTATTTGGTCCATCGCGGTGGGCTCGTCTCTGTCATCCCTCATAGTGGGAATTACTAGGGGAAACAGATGTGCATGGATGGCTTGTTGGAGGGCTTCATCCAGGCACTCAGCCTTATTGGATAAGTCTCGGAATCCTCTTGGGTAGTTCTGGGTGATAAGAGAGGGAACCAATTCCTTCTTAACATTTCCCACAAATATTGTCAGTATTATCTCCCGAGTCAATGAATTGTCAATGGAGTATGTAAGCCCTTTCCCTCGGGGAATAAAGTCTGTGACATGCTCATTATGAATCTTTTTTCACTTGAAGAGGTCTTCAATGCCTGTCTTCCAATTAGTGGAGAAAAACTTGTAATGGAATTCCATCCTAAGGTCCTACTAGATGGTTACCGATCTGATGGAGAGTTGGTTGTACCATAAAAACACAGGCCCCTTGAATGTCTGCACAATACATCGGAGCATGGCAGCCTCCCGCTGTGCTAGATTCCCTATCATGGGCACACACCTCAAGGTGATGTCGGCCCGGTACTATCGAGGGTCCCATGTTCCATTGAAGGGGGAAAAGGTGGGATTCCTGAAACATAGAGTTGCAGGCATACTAACCACCCAAGCTGGATATGGCTTGCAATCAGGTGGGATTGCCACCTGTCGTATATCCAAATCCTTTAGGCAGGCAATGAGTGCCTCCACTGGTTCATCTAGGTGGGGGTCCTAGTCTTCATGGAGATCCTTAACCACGAGCATGTTGGTGGGTTATTCAACACGGTATGAAGGCCGAGCAACTCGTGGAGCGGTTGGTGGCCCAACACTCAGGGCATATGGGGGAGCCCAAGCTAGGTTCCTTGGATTATCACCCGATTCGGGAGGGTTTGGGATGACATAATATTACCTCTTTCGTATGTTTCGGCTTCAATCCGGTCCACTGGAGCATCATGATCAGGGTTACCTAGAGGCTGCACGCCGAGGGGAAGTTGTTCCTTCCCCTGCTGTACTGGTCTAGGATTACAGTAGTCTGGCCATCGATTTGTAGCGCATTCAGCCAGGAGGCCATCAACCAACTTCTTCTGGTCAATAAGTTGTAGGTTCAATGTGGCCATCTAAGGGTCCTCCTCCGTCTTCTTCACTGAGGTGGATGGGTCAGAGTGTTTTGAAGCTCCAATGGGCACTTTACCCTTACCAAAAATCCGGCTGAGCATTATTGCCTTGATGGGCGGAGGGAGACCCAGCATATTCTTATTCTGTAAAGTAACACTTCTTGATCGGTCCAACAGTGGTGGCAATCCCTCAGGGGGAATATCCCCCTCAAGAAGCTCTAGATCATCCTCCCCATACACTATATCAGCCATATTGATCGTGACCCTTCCTGGGGGAATATCCTCAATATTGCCTAGTGAGTCAGGCTGCAGAAGGATAAAACTGAAGTGGAGGGAAAAGTACTTCCCCCAGCCACAGATTTTCCTATGGGGAGAAGCCTCCACGATAAAATTGTGGAGTACCTTGAAACTCTGAACATATTTCAGTTAGAGGGCCTTACAGTGGCCTGGTGACTTGGGGCGCTGGGCCATAGGGAGTGCGGTCAAATCAAGTAGATGGAATTGTGCCCCAATGTCTTCAAAATGCGATTGGATCCTGGGATAAACCACTCACAAATGATGAAGGTAGAATTGCTTTTCCCATATGGTTTGGTAGAAACAATCAATTTCCCCCGGGGTGAGGGATTCTGGCATGCAGAAATTTGGCGCTGCTACGAGCTAGAATATATCAGGGAAATGGTCTGCGATGAGGATGTTCCATATGCTCCTCAGCTCATATTTAGCTTTTGTCCCTCCATAACCACACTAATGAACCATAGTTGTCTGAGGAACTCGCAATGGCACTAAGGCAGGCCACTAGGGCGGCAGGCTGGCTGGTTGGGAGTGCGTCGAGCAGGATGACTGGATGCCAAATCTCAGACTGTCCTCATAAGAGTGTAGCGACCTAGCCGCTATGTCGCTATAAGAGGGGACGACAACCGTAGTTCTTGGCTCAGGGCTTTGGATACTGGAGATAGGACGCGATGCTGCTCACCCGCCATTGGACTCCAAAATAGCTCTTCGTGATTAATTGTCGAGGTAGAGAGTGCTTCTAGTGAGTGACGGTGGTGATTGCATGACCGTGACCTGTAGGGTTGCCAGATTTTCATCCTCCGGGATATACATGTGGAGGCAAGTAGGAATATAATATATCTCGCATTCTGGGAGTACTATGCTGATGTGCCTTGTTCCATCCCTAATCCTTGACTCAGATAAGCAAGGGGAGGGTTCCCCACCTGAGTCGTATTCCGCTTCGGAGTTTGAGAAGCATAATTGTTTGATCTCTATCAGGAACTTCCCATAATTCTTCTTATGGTGGTGAAAACCCGCCTTCTTGTCCCTTGATGGCTTTTTGAAACAGGGATGATTTCTGATATGAGGTCCTTTGGCCACATAGGCGTTGGGGTGGAGAGGGTCTCCACTTGAGTAAGTCGGGGTGTGAGGAGCACCGGGACAGATGTCAAAGGGGACATGGGAAGGACATCCATGGGTAGCGTTTGAGCGGGCGAGACCTCTGCTCGAATCCGTAGGAGCCTGGGGAGGACCTCCATACCTATTCCCCCCTGGTGAAATCAGTATGAGGGTACTCGTACTGGTCAAAATGAACATGGGTAGGACATCCCCGATGGGCGCTGCTGTAGCGAGGTTGCCCGTCACCCCTCTAGTTGTTGAAGTGAGTAGCACCTTCTCCAGCTGATAAGAAGACACGGGGAGGATCTCCATGTTGAAGAGAGACCTGATGTTCAATTCCCCCACAATGGTGGTCGGGGTAGGAGGAATGACCCCATATCCAATGTAGTGGTCACCATAGATACTTCCACATTGAGCGTCACTGTTGGGGGGAAGACCAACATTTGAATTGAAGGTGTCACAAGGAGACCCTCCATGCCAATACTCGAAGTGGGTAAGTCCCGAACTCTCCATGGTAGCGGTATGTGGAGGACCACCGTACTGGGTGGCATCATTGTGGGTTAGTCCGCGGCGACCCCTGCCTATGCTGGTGACCACGAGAGTCAACCCAGCCTGCCCGTGCGGTGGTTGGGTCCTCCATCTAGGTCGGGCATACTAATGTCCCTATTAAACATACACATGGAGTTGGTGGTATGCATCAGCGGTGGCTCAATCCACTATAGCCGTTGACGTTAACAACCCTTGGCAGGCATCCTCTTCGGCTTGCGCCCGACACTGTGGTTGGGTTGAATGGACAAGATCCAGTGGTGCAGAAACTTGGATTACCTGCTCCATGTCCAGTACGACCGGGCTGCGGTGCTAATGCGGCTGAGTGGGCGCCCTCGCTGGGAGTCCATATAATGGGACTCTGACTGTGCTAGCCCAGAAATCACCTACCTTGTCAGTGTAGGGAGGGGAGTTTTTGAAGAGTTTTAGGGAGAGGCTCTCGAAATGGATATATGTTGGGTTGGGGAGCAACGGTTCCCTATGTGTCCTTTGCCGGAAGCCTTGACGATGAGGAGCATACACCTCCATATCTAGGTGGTCCATATCCGTCATAGGTATGATCCCCTCCTCCTTGTAACGACACATGAGGCCATTGATTACCCTCCACTAAATAACCTTGGACTGGGATATGGTGTGTGGGTTCCCTAGTACTATGGGTGTGGAGGCCATTGCAGAAGAGGTGGATCTATGGAGGACTACCGTGTTGGCACTGCCCCTGCCTCTCTGTTTGTGGGTAGGCGGTAATCGCGTTCCGTGTGCAGCAAACTGATTCCTGATAGCTTGGAGATTAACTCATAAGTGCTAAATGAAAAAGTAATTGACAACCAATTCCCCATCACCAACATTTCATCCATGACCTGTAAGATATCTCCACACTGATGACATCGTAGAATGGGATGTCCCACGTTTTACTGCCCCAACATCTGGTGAGTTTGACGCCAGGTCCGCTATTAGCTTGACAGGATCCGACGATGGATGTTTGGATCCAGTGACATGCTAGTCTATATATTATTTGAACACTACTAATATCTATATTGAGGAGAATATCTTCACATTGGTTAACCAATTCTGTTTCCGATGGTTTTTCCGGGGAACGCGCGTCTATCTGCTTGAGGAAGAAAGGCGGAGTTTTGTTTCCCCACATTCTCACTATCCAAAGGTAGGTGACATCCTTCTCTTATTCAGGGAACTCTTCTCCTTGATCAAAATGGGATTAGGGGAATTCATTTCTTCCTTACATGGATTCCTCCATAGATCTCATTACCTATTCCTGGTCTACCTTACATACATAATGCGTAGTTCATGAAACTCTTCCTAGTGCCATATTTTCATAGACCCCAGTTAATTACGTTGCTTCTGTTGGGACATTCCAAAGGGTCTGGTCAGGGAAGCAACCTTCTGTTTGGGGAGTAGTAATGTTTTGCATCATGGGTGTGTCCAGAAACTGGAACTCTGGCTCGTATGGGTTTCTTCCCCTTGTTATAGGACTTCTAGAGGGTGAGGAAGCCCGCAACATCCCACATTGAATTTGAGGAATTATATTCCATAGGCCTCTCGCTAAGATTTACCTCATCTTCCCATGTTTAACACATGGTATGACACAAGTTTAACATCCCGTAGAGACATATTGGACTGATAAGAACACCGAATAGAGTGGATCAGATAATTGTAACCCCTAGAGGACACATTGATGTCGGTGGGATGACATGACCTCACCAGGATGTGCGGACTGGGTAATAATCATGATGATGATGGGATAATGAGTTAAATGGGTAGTGAATGGGATGGAACCACCATGAGGATGATGGTAATGTTGGTCATGAGTCTCAGAGAGACTTTATACATATCTCTATGGTAGGGAATCAAGGTCTGCGTAGTTCCAGAGGGAGATGGGATGGTGGGGGAGGTGGCCCGTGAGAATGGACATGTGGATGTGGACCCGGAGTAAGTGGATCATCGGTGTTGTGGAATGACCTTCCCAAGACATATAGTCTCGATGGAATGGTCATAAGATGAGATTGAATTGGTTGTACACATAAGACGACAACCCGATGATGTGCATGGGGCTTATGCATGGTTAGCATCTGGGGTTGGTTTGATGCCACTAGGACAGACCAAAGGTGTGGGTCTTAGTAAAGGTGACTACAATGACCTTCCGTTGAATATGAGACGTAACGGCTTACCACTGATTAGGATACAACAAGTTAACACTGATTGTGGGACACAATGGATTACCACTGGAGGGGTCACAATGTCTTACCACTGATTGAGGTACACAGTTTAATGTCATGTAGGACTAGGGTGAACTGACGTGAATAATGACCCAGGGTCTAGATGAATGGTCTATGATAACTAACGTGAAGGGGGGTCAGAATGACTGGGTGTTGGGATTGAACCTTAGGGAGGCTTTATACGTACCTCGGCTTAGCAAGGATCAGTGTCCACATAGATCATGAGAGGTGACATTGGTGTCCAGATGTGAAGACTTTCGGGACCAATGGTTATTGGGCATGATCATCATAGAGGCTTCCTACGTACCTTGCCTCGCAAGGATCAAATTCCACATTGTTCAGGTTTGTGGCATGTATTTGATTTTATGATTTTTGGAACCAATGGGTGGTGGGATTGAACCTCGTGGATGCTTCCTACATACCCAAAAATGGCAAGGATCAATGTCTGTGATGTTTGGGTGGTGTTCGGGGTATAAACTCCAGGCTGCCCAGGGTTTTGGTGAATCGATGTGAAGATGGTCGGAATAACCAGGGTGGTGGGCTTGGTCCTCAAGGAGGCTTCCTACATACCCTTCCATGGCATGGATCAATGTCCTCATAGTTCATGATCATGTTTGGGGCTTACATATTAGGCTTACCAGTGTGTTAGTGAACCGACGCGAAATGGTCAGAATGACCGTGGTGGTGGGATTGAAGCTCTTGGAGCATTCCTACGTACCCTGCCTTGGAACAGATCAATGTCCTCATTGTTCAGGATGGTTTATGGGTCATACACTCTAGGCTGCCCAAGATGTTGGTGAACTGGCACGAAGATGGCCGGAATGACCGAGGCAGTGGGCTTGAACCTCGTGGAGGCTTCCTACATACCCTACCTTGTTAAGGATCAAATTCTTCCTAGTTCAGGATGGTGTTTGGGGCTTACACACTAGGTTTTCTAGGGTGTTGGGGAACTGACACGAAGATGTTAGAAATGAATGGGGTGGTGGGTTTGAACCTCATGGAGGCTTCCTACATGCCCTGCCATGGAATGGATCTATGTCCTCATAGTTAAGGATGGTGTTCGGGGCTTACACTCTATGCTGCCCAGGTTGTTATGGTTGACCCATACTCTAAGCCCATGTGAGTCTTGCTCTGTGTGATAAACAAGAGGTAGTAAAACCTTAAAATCACGTCACGAATGGTGTGTCTGCAGAAAGTAGAATGGGGCTTTCACATGGTTCAAAACCCAAAGAGGAAACATGGTATTGGGACTTACTCCAGGATGGAGGCCCAGTGGCGAAAAAGCCCAATGGGAGAAGGATTTGGCACTGATGAAAAGAGGGGCAGGGGTGCTACCTCCTGCAGGAAAAGCTGGGGTTCTTTCACTAGGGTGGATACCCTTTTCCCGCGTTGGATGCATGGGGCGAAGTCACAGTTTAATGTCATGTGATGAGGACAATGATGATTGGTAGTTTAACATCTTGCTGCTCGGTTGATGTGGGTTCACTCCACACCCATAGGACTTACATAACCGATACCCTCTACATCATGGTGAGGGGAATGCACCGGACATGTAGTGTGGGTGGGGTGTTGTGATGTGGTCCCATTGCGGGTCCATGTTAGCATGGCTATGCGAAGAAGAAATACCTGTTAGCGTGACTTTACGAAGAAGCATGAGGCAAAGAAACGCAGTGTGAAACATCACCCAAGGGACTTGGAAGTTACCTCATAGGAGCCTAGAATGTCATATGGGAAAACTGTATATGGCGTAGATGTTTCGGGCACAAGGGACACCCGAAAATGATTTCCAAAAGGAGGACATCGGGCACATGCGAAATAGCACGAGGGTGCAAAAATGGGGTAGTAGTGAGAAAACATCTGAGGTGAGTGGTCCTGGAGGATTGTGTTCAATCGTGGAGGTTTGCGCGCAATTGGCATGGAATTGACACAATTGCGCAAAAAAGACTGGGATGGCGTGAAATTGGAGGATTGGAACATAAAAGTGGAGTCGTGGTTTTGAGCACAAATGGATGGAATTGTGCGCAAGGATTGGGGTTGGATGTAATGGGATGGGCTTGCATGCAATTGGAGGGGATTACGCTCAGGAGTGGGGTGCGCGCATGGAACATGCTTGAGAAAAATTGGACGGGCTGTGCACAAATGGATGTGATTGAGCACAAGGGGCGGGACTCAAGGCAATGTGGACACAGGTTATTCTAGAGGGGTGTCGCGTGAAGGAAGACCCTTGATCGACATGGTGCAAAAAAATCCAGTAACTAAAAGCCATCTTTTGGGTGCACAAGAGGTGGATTTTGCGTAGTAGTGAAGGTTCAAATTCTTTATCCCAAAAGTCAAAGGGTCAACCATATATTTATAGGTGCCTAGGGTCGGTGGATCCGCACGGAAAACAGGTCTATGCGATATTTTGCACGACGATGTCGGCTACGCTAAAATTAACCGCCTGGGGCGGCTATGTGTGAATTGCTGCTCCCACAGTTGGTGCACAGAAAATTTCAGCACCCACACAAAAATCATTCCCTGATCCTGTGTTTTTCCACGCGAAAGTCATTTTTCTCACCACTCCATGTTTTTTTGCACGTCCCCTCCCAGCCCCCTGGAATGGATCATCGGGTAGAAATATGGATTCACTTTTTCGCACCGAAACCCACTTCAGACCTTGAGAATTTTTCTGTGTCTACAATAGTATCCCTACTTCCTTTGTAGAAAACCATTCTTAATAGACCAATCATATTCAATTCTACATGCTAATCTCCAATTCAAATATCATCTCAATTTGTTAATAACATAAAAATCATTTATGTATATTCTAATAACAATATACTAACCTATAAATTTATATAAACCAACCTATGTTACCAATTATAAATCCCTTACCATAAAAATTACATAATCATGATTTTAGTCATGAATTTACATGCTTTAAAATTGAGGATCATTTCAGGTTTTGAGTTTTAGAGAATGAGGCCATCGTTAATATATAAAATTCCTTAATCATATAAGACGATACAACTAAAACAATATCCATTTCATCAACCAATGGAATCCAATTTTTTAAAATAAAAAATTTATTTTTTTCATGATAAAAATGTTTATGAATTCTTCTAATCTTTTACTAATCCTTATACCATATGGAAGACATTAAAAAAATGATTGATCACCAAAATCCCAGTAAGGTATATTAAATAAGGAATGAATCTATTAGTCCACGAATATTTTAAACTCAAGAAAAAATTTTCAAAAATTATACTTTTAATATATAAATAATATAACTCATGAAATCATAATATTTGAGAAAAAACTTCTTAGAAATCTTAATTCAAAAAGTTTTATTATGGCATTCATATCATACTTATATTGTATCATTCAATTGGATTCATGGAAAGACATTTAGTATTAAATAAATATAATATTATTTTCATATCAAAATGGCGTAGAAATATTATTATTAAACCAAATTATGGGTATTAGTCTATGTCATCGCATAAAATTAATTTTGGACTGGTTTTAGTTACATTCCTATCCTTATATCTTATTTTTATCCCCTCATTAACTATTCTTACAATTACAGTGATATCAATGTTTCTAACACTTTGGGGGTAAAGAAAATTATTAAAAAATTCTGATTTAACAACAAATTTTGAAAGGATTGTATTATTAACCATGTAACACTATATTAAAATTGGAGATGATTTTTATGTTTTTAAATAATTATTAATATATTATTATTTATAAAATTTCATTATTGTCATTTTTACAAAATTCCTATTATTTAAATTTAAAACCAATAATAAAAATGGATTTAAAATATAATCCATTATGAAATATATATTATTTTAATTTTATGTTTAAAATATTCATCCAAATTATCTCATAAAAATATATTAGATTCATTGGTTTTAAAAACATTTTTTACATTTTTTACAACTTGGATAATCATTATGCCAGTATTTCATAAGAATTGAATATAATTATATAATCTCAAAAAATTAACAACAAATTACCAAGATAAATAAATTATTAAAATGTATATTAAATATTTTTTACGAACCTTATCTTGTTGTTATGAATATTAGAAAATGAATAGATATTAATATAAAAATGTGATATTTTTATCTTTATATTCACTAAAACGAATGTAATTGATATAATCATTGGAAAGTGGCATGAAATTTGCTTATTTCCTAGTTTTGGATGTTTATGGATAACAATATTGGAAGGTTTTGGGTTTTCTTTAAACCTTGTCAAATTATTTTTTATCTTAATTACCAGATTTACCTTTATTCGAGTAACATAATATTTCCTGCGGTTATTATTGACGATGATAAAAATGAAAAAGAAATATTAAATTAAGTTGAAAAATACTATTATAAATATAGAATACATTATTAACATATTTATTTCGTTAATTGTAAGAAATAATATTTAATATAAATACATAAAATAAAACAAAAAGAATATATTAGAAAATTTATTTTGAAACCAAAAAATGAACATATAACAAAATAAGGTATAATATTCATTAAAATGTATTTAACTATATTTTATATCACTAAAAAAAGACTTATATTTCATTTTAGATCTAATTTATTGAAAAATGGGACTTTTAATGATAATAAATCACAATTTTACAAAATATATTACTTTTAACTAATCACATAAAATCAAACCCATCATAAAAATCCAAATATTTCACTTCAATATATTTTTTATATGTTAATATCAAAATTGATATCATTTATAACAAATAATACCAATAAATATTTTTAGATATTTAATTTTTACATTGTCATAAAACCCATTATAAACAATTTTTGATGAAACTTATTTTCAATGAAAAATATACATTGTTATAAAATTATTTCTTAATATAATTTAATTAATAAATAAATTTTTAATGATAATTTCACCAATATAAATTTCATAATTTACATATATATATATATATATATTTAAACACAAATTTAATGTCTTCGTAATAATGGACATATTTAAATAATAATATTTAATGATTTATTTTTGTTCGATGTTTCGTATATTTCATTTTATATAACATAATTTTTTCTTCAAAATGATAGTATATTACAAAAATTGAGTAGTTTGAAAAATAAATTATTTTAAAAAAAGAGAAACCAAATGTGATAAGATATTTAGTGAGAAATATCATTTCAATATTTATAGACCCCCTCAATCTATAAAAAATAACCCTGATTTGGTCAGACTTTATAACATTCTACTGAAGGAGATTTTCTATATTATGTCTATTATATAGAAATATTTGACCATTATCAAGTGTCTTCCAACAAAATTACTTACATAAATGGATCAAAAGAGTTGAATACATTTTTCATATTCCTAAGTACTAAGAGAATAAGAAGGGTGTTTTTTATGTTTGTAATTTAGAAGGTGAAAATCACCAAAAATTGAAATCTAATTAATAATATACATAGTTGTATTAAATAAAATCAAAATAATCAGTGGAGTTTACGGAATTTTTTTCAATATATAAAATTCCAAAAAAAATTATCCTAAAATTTAGATTTTATTCTGTTTTTTGAAACAAAATGATAAGTAATCCTTTAGTACAAGTGAAGAAAACGTCCAAATAATTGTCAGGTATGCCTATAGTGATATAATTATCAACAAAATAAACTTTTTTCATATATCTAGTTACATAAAATCATGTATCTAAAGATTGTTAGCTCTATGGGACATTATAATTTATAAAGATACTATTAAATATGATCTCAAGGTGAAAATATAATTTGACGACTCAAATTATCCTATTTTTTCAATGACGCTAATCTAAAATAGATATTTAAGGTAAATGAATGGAAAAAATATATTGTGTAGTTATGAATAAAATTTTATTTTGTTAATGTTTTGGGAAGATGCATGAGGAGAATTTACTCACAGGGATTTGTAAATGATATGAGTGTGGAATATATAATGAAGATGAATATGAATGTTAATGATATATGAAAATCCCAACCAATGAAGTGAAATAAAATAAATATCATCCAAATTGACAATCCAATCTTTTAATCATTTATTTTATAGAATATAGACCTTATAATACCTATTTCTCAAATACAATAGTTATCGATGATAATAGATATCAACATCCTCCACAAAAAATAGAGAATTAAAATGCCTATGTAATCAAAACTGTAGAATTTTTTTATAAAAATGATTTAATCAAAGGTTGTTTTATTATAGAATCATGAAATTAAAATGTGTTATTTCCTATAGATCAATCCATACATTTTAAAATGGGATTTTCCATTATTGAATCAAATCACCACCCCATCATTTATATATTTAATTATCATTGAATATTACTTATGGTATAATGATTACATATATTTTTTTAACCACTCTCTCAAATAATATTTCGATAATATATTTAGGGATAATATTTTTACTCCCTATTTAGGGTAATTTCGTGTGATTTTATGAAATTATTGACATTCCCTGTAAAGAGACTATATTAAAAGTCATAAAAATAAAATCAGTGGTCATATCCTAAATAAACATGGTATTATCTATCAATTAAATAGTTGAATTTGAAATAACTATAAAAAATTACTTCCATTACATGGGTTTTAAAACTCAATCATTGGATGGGATTCTAAAATTTTTGTTTGAAACATTTAAATTGAATATATTCTATTTTTTTTAATATGATGATATATTTCTTGATTATTTCCTTTTCATTTTTCTATTTCATGGGGTTGAAATTAAAATTGATCTTATATATAGTGATATACGTAAATAAATGAATCTAATAGATTTTAACATTAATTAATTTAGTTAATTAATAAAATAAATACTAGACAATCTATAATATATTTTCCTACAACCATATTCTTCCCTGTGGGATGATGTAACATTTTTTATCGTCACTTTTTCCACATTGGGTGTCATCATTATTTATTATGATCATAAATAACTATGTACCGAAATAAATATACACCACCCTTTATCTATGTCTTGGTTGATAAAATATTAGGGGATTAATTTTTATGAATATTTTCTGTCTATATGGTTATCCCCCATTAATGGTGAATAGAGAGGATGCACCCATGAAACCCATTCTAAATAAATTGGGGAAATATGATTTATAGTGATTCCAATATGAATAATAAATACCCAATATATATTCATAAATATGATTATTAATGTATTTGGAGAATACAACATTAATTTTGGGATATTATATATATATATTCATATATTGCAAATAAAAGGAAGGTAATGTTGATCATTTAAGGATTGTACTAAAAATCATGAGAATGATGGAAGTATATTAAATTTTTTTAAATATTGAATTATACCAGAAGATAATATCATTTTTTTCTCATTTAATATTATGAGAGGGTATGTTAATTGTTTTTTAAATGTAATAAGTGAATAAATAATGATCCATATGAACAATAATAATCCATATATATTTTAAAATGATTGGATTGATACTATAAATAGTTTTTTTGAAGTATATCTTTAATATCAAATCCACTAACCAAGTCATCTTTGATGTGATTCAATATCTTATGGATATATTAATGTGTTGATTTATACTTGGATGTAAAAATATTTTCGGTAACTAAAACTATGTTAAATCAACCATTAATTGACAATGGGTTTTTTTATACAAAGTGATTCCTCAATAAAGGTATTGAGACATTTTATCAAGATAATTTAAATGGTGGGGGCTTATTCACAATTAATTTTAAGGATTTGTGAGAAAAATTAATATATAAATGATTTGGATATATAATTCATAATATGTTCATATTTCTTATGAAAATATTAACTACAAGGTGACTATATGAAATATATAATGATCACATGTAAGAAATGTATATATTCAAATAAGAGTTTAACATACAATAAATTAGATTTTTGGTGTTCATAAAATACTATGATGTATCTATGCTTTACCAAAATAGTTATTTAAACAATATAGATGACGTTTTGAGCATAAATGACATTGGTTCCTTATTCATCAGTTTGATTGGAAGACATAGATTACTTATGTATTTTAAAATGAAGGACCATGAAATCATGGGAAAAGCAGATAAATTCTACATTTTATAAATGAATTCTCAACCATTTATCCATGTAATTATAATTTTAACAAATTAATGATGATATTGTTATATAAAAGAACATAGGGATTATTTTAGAGTCTAAAATAGAATATAATTTAATTATTCGATTCAGAAAAATTAATGGTTTCCATAAATAACTGAAATGAATAATTGTCTGTGGATGATGCATATATATCACCATTCTAGATCCAACCTATAAGTATAAATAATTATACAATTCTCATGAACCATATTTGAGGAATCACTATGAAGAATGATATTTGATGATATATTTCAATTCATGGAATGGAAACATATTAATGTGGATTGAATGGATTTTAAGGGATCCATGAAAATTCTACATTTCTATGTTTGAAAAATGTATTATATCACAATGGATTTTGTTATATGTATTCCAAAGATGTATAAGGGAAATAATTATATTTGGTTTGTTATTGATTAAATTATTTTGTAAAAAATTTAATTTTTATATTGAATTATTTTTCAATTTATTAACACATTATGATATCTAGAATGTGTTTTGTAGGGGTTCCAAAAGAACTACTAAAATTTTTATTTTATTGAGATCTGATGTTTACAAAAATGCCCTATAGAATTCATCAAAGAGTGTTGTTTAAAGAGTTGAGATTAAACACTTATTATAATCCTCAATCTCTTGGTCAATATAATAATCCAATTAAAACAATATAATTTGTTCTAGGATAATGTTTAATTGAATTTAAAGGACTTTGGGAACAACACCATCACTAGAAATTATTTTTATATAAAAATGACTACATTAGAGCATCCAAATATCACTATTTTAGGAACTATATGAGAATATGTGTGGAATTACAATTTTTTAGGATTTGGATTGAGAGAATAAACTCTTATTTCTAGAAATTTATCATCAAATTTTAATGAAGACTCATACCATTATTCATTACATGTAACAACCAAAAGTATACATAATATATAAAACAATAATCATGGGTATTATTTTGAGTTTGAAGTTGGGGGGAAATATTCCATTGAATGTCAACATATATGAGGGTTATATGATTCATGAAAAATTTAAAATTTATCCAAACTTACATTATCCCCTTTGATGTTATTGATAAATTATTTATGGTAGATAATTATAATGTACATTAATGGAACCACTCCCATGTGAATATTGTGTTCCATGTATGACATTTAAAAATGTATGTACCTAAATGTTAACATATTCTAAACATATATTTATTATAAATGGATCATAATATTTATTTTTGGAAACAAATGTATGAAATTTCTAATCATAGGGTAAAATTACTTAAAAAATATCATTCAACTAGTTATTGTTATTTAGAAGAATCATATTTTATATGAAACTATATGAGTACCAGAAGATTTAATGAAGCAGATGTTCCAAGATATCTTTATCATAGTACGGAAATTTAAAGGGATAAATTATTTTATGGTGTTATTGTGTCATCCAATAAATATTAACATTATATTTTACCATTAAATAAATATTTTTTCACTAATCATTCATCAGATGAAACACCGACCTAAAATATAAAACAATATATTTTATTAAAAAATATTATAATATATAATAAACATTAACAAATAATGTTAACAAAATATGACAAATTTTTATACAGATTACCTATTTAATATATTTTTTTGAAAAAAATAACTAATAAACATGAAATATCATTCATCACATTCTTTTCGTTATGTTTGTATACCTAAAGAAAACTATTTAAAGGTGTTATGGAATTAAATGTACGAATGATATGTCAAGAATGGATTAAATGAATAGTATGATTGATTCTTATGAATATATATAAGAATATGTATATCTATAATGTTGTATAATTATATATATAATTATTTTAAATATTGTAAATCAAAATATAGTCATTGGGAATGAACAAATGAAATTGGTATAATGATGTTTTTTTATAAATAAATTCAAAATAAATTATTTCTTAATTATAGAATGAAATTAATAAATAATATTTACATAAAATATTTTTATATAATTTATTTTAGTACCATATATATTATTATTATTATTACATAATATGATGTCTATATAAAATTTAATGAAATATTTTAATATCACTATATTATTATATACTAAATAATAAATACTATGCTGTTAAAATTATTTATTGTTAAAAACGGTACTTCTCAATTGACACTATTATGTATTCTGTATTTTTTTATTAATAAATTTAGCATACCACATTCATATAATTAATATAATGAAATTTTTCAATAAATAAGAACAATATTTGAAATTATTCTATTTTTAATTGATATGTGAGTGTCTCATGGGATCTTGTCATCAAATTAAGAGGCTGATGAATCAGGGTTGATTTACTTATATTTTTTAAGTTCATAATTTGTTTCATTATTCCTTTAAATTTATCGAACATAATACATCATTTAATATATATAGATCATAATAAATTGATTTCACCAAATATTAAAAATTGATTATATATTATATAAATTAAAAAATAGTTAATTATTTTTACAATGTTTGTCCTCAATATGATAAAACACTCATCGTTGTGTTGTCTCCAACCAATTCCATGATTTTACACTAATAATATTTAAATAAATTAATGTGGTTTGGAAAGATATTATTATTAACCCAAAATGTTGATCCTGCATTATAAATCTCCCAATAATATATTATATTCATTAATATATATATATATATTTGTGTTCATACATTAGTAGGTCCTTGATAAAACCTTTTATATCAATTGAACATCCTTAGTTGTCAGAGAAGTTCTATTTTTTTTAATTTTAGATCTATCAATTATATTATTTATGTAATGTTACATTTTTAACCTTACTCAACTTATTTTGAACATCATTTTTATGTCATATTACATTTAAAGAGAATATGATTTTCTAATTAACATAACAAAAATTTTGTCAATAAAACATTTCATGATTTCTATAGTGAGAAAAATACACTATAAAAAATTTATACACTTTTAATCTGTATTCAATGAATGAAGTTAACCCTTCTTAAAAAATTAATTTAATTATATGGATTTAATTTTAAATATTTTACAATCTGGTCTAAATTATAATCTACTTATATAAATTTTATAATGTCTCCAAGTCCAATCCAATCGATAAAAAATCCCATCTCAACTTACTTCTCTTATTTCCCTTGAAACATATTTAGAATTATGAAGCACTATTTATTATTATTTTAATCATGATATATCCACTTAGAAATGTAATGATTATTTTTGAAAATAAAAATATATGATGTTCATCATTATTTTAAATTTCAAATAATTCTATATTTTAAATTAACATTATTTTATATAATTATCATGGGTTCCACATTCCAAAACATCCCTAAAACCTTATCCATTATTATACAAAAAGTTTCATGAAATAATATCCTACATCTGAATAATAATTTTTTTTATATTCCATTTCTTAATCTCATATATTATTAAGGCCCCATTAACTATAATTATTTTACTACATTAAAACATTACATCAGTCCAAAACTAAATCATCAATATTATGATATATTATAATTTTCATGATGATTTGTAAACATGCATGACTCAAAGTATTTGTTTTTATTTTTTCTCACACATATCAATATAGTGCTTTAGCTAATTGACTTTTCTTTTAATAACATTTCGTGACCCAATAATCTTATTAATTATAATGAAATACTCGACACATGAAATATATTTTAGTTTTTAATCAAATTTTATTCTTCATGGAATTTTTTCAGTTGAATATCATATTCTGATAAATTCCTTTATTTTTATGCTCAAAATGTTATCGATCATATCACTCTTATAGATTAAAACATCTTTGGACAATCCAATAACTCATACACAACTTTAAATATATGTGTGAAAATAGCCTTGTGATTTCGAAATAATCAAAAAAAAAAATTTTGATAATATGATAAAAAACTTTAATATAATGTTACAACACCCTAGAAATATTATTTTGATAATATTAATAATCAATTCTGGAAAAATTACCCTTCTTGTAATATTTTAGTACCTTTCAACATTCATCCTGTGATCACACCACATCTATTGAAAATTTTTAATGATCATTTTGAATTGCTCTTCCCCCCACTAATAGTCATCACCTATGGTAACATCATACGAACATATCAACAAAAATGTTTTTGTGTGTGTAAGAACTTATGAAGGTGGGATAAATCCCACCATTTCATTTCACATGTGTTTTCACATGTGGATCCTATAAACATGCATTATTTATAGTTTAATATTATTCACATATCTCAACTCGAAATTGTAAAAATATTTGCAAACCATTACCTCTGATACTTGTTAGTTTTATCAATTTATTATTATTTGATTTTCTGGTTTGGGTTTGGGTTTGTGTCCTTGATGAAATATTGTGATTTTTCAGTTTTTGGTGGTTTTTTCCACAGTCACAATGTTTCCACAAGGTTTGTAGTAAATGTTCTTATAGGCCATGTGGTTAGGGATTGTTGGATTGAACCAACTGCATTGATTGTTCATAAACATTCAGTAGGTCCCAAGTAAATATGCACTATTATTTCCTTAGGCATAGTTGTATGCATGGTTACTACATGGTTTTGAAAACAGTGTGGCCACACTGTGAGAACATGCTGGGTATTTAAAAATTTCAGATATTCTTCTCTCTCTCCAAATTTCATCCTAGATCAGGTACCCCTCCCTCTAATTTTGATACACAATGGGGTCATCCATAACCCTCCTCCTTTGCTTTTAATCATCCCGGGTTTCTCGAACATTAGATCTACTGTATGATTTTTGGGTTTATGGGTGGTTTTCCCTCCTCAATATATTTTACTCTGATTTTTTTTATTCTCATTTGCAGTTTCTATCTGTGGTCAAACCCTATGGTTAAGGATGAATAATTTGGATTATTTATCTTATGGATAGGGCATTCAGATCAACTATTCGGCACGGTTCTTCATATGCTTGGAGTATAAATACTATCAAAAATGGTTTCAGTAGGTCTTTAGATGTATTTCATTCATGTGGAATTTATTTTCATTCTTGTAATTGAAAATAAATTTAACAATTGTATTTTCACCCCTATGTGTCCCTTGGCAATCTTACTATCTTTTTGTTGAATTTATTATTTTTCTAAAATTAGTTTTTGAAAATGGTTTTTGTGAGTTTTTTTTCTTTATTTAATCTAGGATGTTGTTTTAAAGGAAATTTTTCATCTAATGTTGAATTAGGGGTATTTATGAAATTTATATATATAAATAGGCTGTGATGATAATCGGTTTCTTTTGTGTGTTAAATATAATGTTTATGGATTTTTAATGTTTAGTTTGAAAAAAAATTAAATGTTTTGGAATGTTCTTTGTGTATATATAGAGATATTTGTGTTCTTTTAAAATTGTAAGTGGTTGTTTTGGGATTCAATGCGAGAGATGACTTTTCTAAAGTTATTTTCATGTTTCTTCTTGGATTTTTTTGTGGCATTGGATGTTCCATCATAACCAGACTGTTCTTTGTGTTGGTTTTTTCTGTAATCCATGATTTTATAAACGGTTCTTCTTTTCATTAATATTTTTTGGAATAATCACATTTCCTTTCAAAAGGAAAATAATTTCATCAAGGGTTATAGAAATAATTAATTTAAATGTGTTCCTCATGTCTTGGATCTCTTTTCCATGAAACATTTTTCTTTTTAATGTTGAAATATGTAAAGGATTGTTTTCCAATCGTGATGTGATTGGGTGTGTGTTTTGAATTTATGGGCCCATATGGTATTGTAAATATATAAATTTTGTTGGTGTGATGGTTTTGTAATGATTTTTATGATGTTTAGCTAAAGGAATGTTCATATTTTTCAACACAATGATGATGTTTGTGTTGACATTTTGAAATAATTATGTTTGGAAAATGTGTGTGACTTATTGGTAACCAAACATGTTTTTATAAAATGGTTTGAATGTTAATATGGTACGGTAGCATGGCGTGAACCTTGTGTGATGTTAATTGTATATGTATATATATAGGTAACCTTAGTAAGAGGTATTTTCCTACACGGGTTGTCATTTATTGGTGTCTATGTTTGGGGGTGGAATGTGTAGCAATCATAGTTGAGTTGATTCATCTGTTTGTTGGCCACTTACATACACAACTTTAATAGCCCCATGGGTACTTTGGTGTCCATAATATGATTAAGTGGTGATAGTATACCAATCCTGATTAGACGAGCTGGAATGCTCTGTAGTTGTATAAAGTACATGAGGGTTATGCCACTAGTGAGGCTAGGATAGGGAAGCTAGTAGGTTATTGACATAAGAGGTTCACGCACACTGACTGGTGTTTTCGAAATGAGTACATCCAGGGGTTGTCTATGGATGTTTTGGATCACCCATGGTTATTGTTTATATTTTTTGTTTACTTCATGTTTCATGGGTTTGTATTCTTACTTTAAAAGCCTATTTCATTTTAGCATTTTTATGGTTTTTTTGTTTTGAAATTTTATTATAAATTGGATTTAGGGTTTTAAATGAGATGTGTTGTGTTTTGTTTTGTAAAATATGAAAAACTATATATTTTTTAATTTTATTTCAAACTAGTTTCATTGGATGGATTTTGGAAAAGGAACACATGGATTTTATGGTTCATTATTTTCGTCCCTATTCAGCATTTTGGTGCTCACGACTATCCAATCATTCTAGATGTAGTTTAAGAGTTTCTTATGGTTTCCTAGTGGGTTCTCATTGTGGATAAGGTTTAGACTTATGGTTGGAGGTGACTTAGAGGTCACAAGGTGATCAGAGGGCATAGTTTTGTTTTCTTGTTTTAGTTTTTAGTCTGTTTAGTTGTATTTTGTAACTGATCAAGTTGTTTATTTATTGTGATTCAGTTTTTTTGTTTTTGTTTTTGTTCCATATTTTTTTGATTTATTTAATTTATCAATATTATTATTTAGGATGAAATTATTCCCACATGGATTTCATTTATTGGGTGGTACTAGTTTCCAGCCCATGAGGACTGGGAATTCCCACAGAGCCATACTACAGATCAGCTCGGGAGACCAATTTAGTATTGAACATGGTTAGCTCAGGGGAAAATGGAATTAGAGGTGGTTCATGTTATTAGGGGTGTCTGATAGAAATAGATTCATAATGTTGGGACTCATGATGTAAGCAAGGTAATATCATAATGCACTCTTTCTCACACTGATTGTTAAGCTACCAGGGGTAGTCCTGATTTGAATATTTTATCTCGGTTTGTTTTGGATTGAGGTATGAAAATGGTGGTGGACCTATGTCTTATTTCAGCCTCATATGGGGTGGTGAACCATGTGGATTTCAAGTACTTGGTTCGAGGACCTCTCAATGTTATTCCATGCATCGGGAATGGCCCACTACCATGTCACTAGGATAGGCATAGGCACTAGTTCCTTATTCAAGTAGTTCATTCATGGTTTTGTTTCATTTTGTTTTGGTTGGTGGAAGCGTATGTTTAAAATGAATGTGGATCTTGAAAAGAAAATGGATTTTGAAATAGAAGTGTTTTCCATCAAATGGTTTTATACTGTTAAAGGTGGTTTTGAATCATTGAATGTGTTTGGGGTTTGAGAATATGGATTAGATGTGACCCTTGTTATTAATTATGTATATTTTAATTTGTGTGGGAATATTTGGTCGTTGTGTGGGGGAGACATGGTCACTGAGGGTGTAGATGGATATGGATGGACACACACTTAACGGTTCATAAGATTCCATGGTTGGGGTTTTTAAATCAATGGTTCTGCTGGGATTTCCTAAAATGGATTTGAATGAGAAGGTGAATTCATAATATTTTTTCTTTAATGTGGATTTCTGGTTATTTGGAATTGTCCTTAAAAGTGGACAGTCCTGAAATTTCAATGAAATCACCATTTTGGAAAATTAATTTTGTTCATGTTTGTATAAGTTTGGCCTGAGATCTTTTTTACTTATGTTTGGGGTGTTATTTTTAATTAATAATTAGTTTGATGTTGTATTTGGTTTGTGCTTTTTGTGTTTCTCAAAAAATGAATCATAGAGAGGTCATGAATATTTCTAATGACTCGTGCCCGGTTCCTGCTCCTTATCAAGTGTTTCCTATCTTAAGTGGTGATCAAGGTTTGTTAGAGGCTGTGGTGAGGCTTGAGGAACATAAATGTGCTTTCAGGTCATTGGGAACTCTAAAATCAGTTAGAGTTTGTGCAGCTTAGAGGTTTCTTGAAGTTCAAGCCATAGATTATAGGGGGATGTCATCCCCATCATCGATGAATGTTGAGAAGAAGTGAGAGTTTTTAATGCCACTTTTGAAACACCCCCAGGTAAATAACGAATATGACATTCTCACATTTATCCATATTTGTGAATAAAATATTAATATAACTTTAAATGGGACTCTATGCTCGATAGCGTACCCAATAAGCAACAACGAGTTCCTTTGAAATCTTACGTTGCACTCTTACAATAAAATAATATTATTTTAAATGGTAGTTAACGCCTAGATGTTGTAATGGCGGGAATGAGAAAAACTAACTACAAAATGATTATATATGTTTGTCAAATATTTTTACTTTTTAAAATAAATGGTAGAGGATTAAAAATGGGAATGAATCCAATTTTAAGCGTAAACATTCTAATATTCATTAAAAGGTCGACTAACCACCTTTTGACGGAGAACGCTTTTTAAATCCACTTTTTGACATTTTCATATGTTATATTGGGCCAAATAAAATCTTTCTTTAGAATCGGGACATCGAAATTTTCATTGTGTAAATTTTTGGTATTTTTCCGATAATGTTCATTTTTAATGAATAGTGAAAAATGTTGTATTTTAATTCAAAACATCTTTTTAATATAATTTATTTATATGATTAGATAATATTTTGAATTGGTTTTAAAGTCCAATTATAATATATTTTTACCATTAAATCCAATAGTGGTCGTTGGAATTAATTTCTTCTTGAAATTGGACTTAAACTAGTGTCAATCTTTTAATAGATATTGTTTTTTAAAAACACACTATTTGTTTTGACAGTGGGAATTGATTATTAAATTAATTAATACAACTTATATGTTTTGAATTTTGTAAAATGAACATCATTTTTGAATTCGGAATATCAAATATAGCTTAGGGTACATTTTTGGTAATTTTCTGAAAAACATCATTTTTTGATGAATAGTGAAACCATTAAGTGCAAGTTAAAGAAACTAATTTTCCATTTAAATAAAACTTTACCACTTCTGTGATTTGAATTTCAAAAATCAGACATACATGGTTGTAATTAAGAAGTAAAATGTGGTTCAATTGGATTAAAATAATTTTTTTGGTGAATAGTAACATTTAAGTTTATTAATCGCGAATAGAGGTAATTAGTGTAGTTTAAGGTAAAAATAATGTCTTAATAATAGGAAATGACATAGACACATGTCCTACTGGCATTGGATGTGTCATGGGCGACCAAAGAAATCCATGGGTCAACATGGGGACCCCATGGAGCCACTTTGATAGGAAAAGTGACATAAATAACTTTTTATTTAAAGTTAAAATTAAAATGCCACAAACATGTGTTGTTTTACTAAAATAATTTTTAAATGGGGTTATACAAGTCAGATTTTTGAATGTAAATATTCATTAGAAAACTAAAACTATTTCCTACATCATGATATTTTTGTTATAATTTTTAGACATTAAATAAATTAAATTATTTATGACACCATGATGATGAAGCGATTACCTCATTATTTAATGATTTAAATAAAATGGAATGATAAAGTAAAATCTAAGACCTACACATGTCCAAAACCTATTGTATGGGTGGATTTAAAACCCTTATCACCTTATCCTCGAAACACATCAATGTGGGACCATTAAAATCCGAAACTCATTCTAAAATAAAGTAACATTTCCTTACTTTCCAAGAGTTCCCCTCCTCTCCTCTTATAAAAGGCCCCCACCTCTACCTCCTTACCCACACCTCTCAAGCCTTTGTTTCGGCCAATCTCTGCTCTTTTGGTCTCTACACATCCCTCTTTTACTCCTAGAAGCCTCTCTTTTTACATAAGTCTTCCCAAGGAATCCATTGAGCTCAAATCTAAGAGAGTTACCCGATTGTAAGGTAATGTCATCACTTGTGTTCTTTTGTTTTATTTTGCTTCTCCAACCCCCTAAAATCTTTTTATTCATTTCTTTTGTGAAAAATCCAGTATCATAAATATACTAGGATGTTTTTAAAAGAATAATTCTAGCTACACTTACACACACATACATCTAATGGTTAAAGAACATACTATTTCTGTGGATGGCGAATTTCTGCCTCAAGAAACGATGATTGTTCAATATTCTCTTAAAACCTTTCATGGTGGCCATTGTGATGTCACTATATTTTATATATGATATATATGGTATTTAAGTTTTCTTTATGCTTCGGAATTTTATATTTAAAACATGCATTTATGCTTTTCATGTGGTGCAAATGCGAAAATTTCATACGATGAAGTGTGGACTACTACCCCCTCAAGTGATTTGACTCATTCATTCAATACATGGAATGTATAAAGAATGAAATTAATGAAAATATGTGACCATATATCATATAAATTATAATTGAATTATAATATATATTTCTCTCAATTATTATTTTTTAATTCCATTAGTATGACAAAGAAATTAAAGTAGCGTTCATGCGTACCTACAGCCTACCATCTCCATGAACGGTGCATTTCATTTTATTTTTATCTCAAAATGTTATGAAGTAGTAAAAAATGAATATGTATTGGATATATATGATATTTAAATCATTAATACTATTCTAGAGAAGATTTACTTATAACTACATGGACAATCTGTAACATCCTGGGTAAATAAAGAATAAAGCATTTTCATATTTATTAATATTTGCGAATTAAATATTAATTTTACTTTAAAGTGTTTGTTATGTTCGATAGCGTACCCGATACGCCACAAAGAGTTTCGTTGATTCTTAAATTGCACACTAGTAATAAAATAATATTATTTTAAATGTTAGTTAACACATAGCCATTGTATTTGGAGGGAATGGATAAAAATAACAAAAATATGATTATATATGTTTTTAAATGTTTTTACATTTATCCAATAAAATATAAAGGCTTAAAATACGAAAAGAATTCAATTTTAGGCATTTATACACTAATTTTCACTAAAGGTTCACTTATCGCCTTTTAATGGTGAACCGTCCTTAATATAGTTTTGGTCACTTTTATACATTCTATTGGACCAAATAAAACACTTTTTTATAATCGGGACATCAAAATTTACTTTGTGTAAATTTTTGGTATTTTTCTGATAAAGTTCATTTTTTAATGAATAGTGAAAAATGTTGTATTTTAATTCAAAACCACTTTTTAATATATATTATTTATATGATTTTATTATCGTTTGAATTAGTTTTAAAGTGAAATTAAAATATATTTTTACCATTTAATCCAATAGTGGTCGTTAGAATTAATTTCACATTGAAATCGGACTTAAACTAGTGTCAATCTTTTGATACTTATTGTTTCATAAAAAAAGACTATTTTCTCTGACATCGGGAATTAATTATTAAATTAATTAATTAAACTTATATGTTTTGAATTTTGTAAAATAGACTTCATTTTTGAATTCGGAATATCAAATATAGCTTAGGGTGAATTTTTGGTACTTTTCTGAAAAACATCACTTTTTGATGAAGAGTGAAACCACTAAGTTGTACTTAAAACACTGATTTTCATTTAAATGAAATTTTACCACCTTTGTGTTTGTAATTTCAAAAATCCAACATAAATGGTTGTCATTAGGAAGTAAAATTTGGTTCAATGGGATTAAAATAATTTTTGCTGAATAGTAACTTTTATGTTTATTAATCACGATTAGAGATAATTAGTGTAGTTTAAGGTAAAAATAATGTTTTAATAAAATGAAATGAACGTGAAACATGTCCTACCCTTATTCAATGTGTCATGGTATACCAAGAAAATCCATGGGTCAACTTGGGGACCCAATGGATCCACTTTGGAAGGAAAATGTCATTAAATACTTTTTATTTAAAGTTAAAGTAAAAATGTCACAAACATGAGTTGTTTTACTAAAACAATTTTTATGTGGGGTTAAAAAAGTCATATTTTGGACTATAAATATTCATTATAAATATAAAAAAATTTCATACATCGTGATATTTCTTTTATATTTTTTTAAAAATTTAATAAATTAAATTATTTATGACATCATGATGATGTAGTGATTACCTCATTATTTAACGATTTAAATAAAATGGAAAGATAATGTAAAATATAAGACCTATAAATGTCCAAAAACTATTGGATGTGTGGATTTCGAACCCCTAATATCTTATCCTAGAAACAAATCAATGCGGGACCATTAAAATCCGAAACTCATTATATAATAAAGTATCATTTCTTTACTTTCCAAGAGTGCCCCTCCTCTCTTCTTATAAAAGGCCCCCACCTCTACCACCTTACCCACACCTCTCAAGCCTTTAATTCGGCCAATATCTGCTCTTTTTGTCTCTCCACATCCCTATCTTACTCCTAGAAGCCTCACTTTTGGCATAAGTCTTCCCAAGGAAGCCGTTGAGCTCAAATCTAAGAGAGTTACCTGATTTTAAGGTAATGTCTTCACTTGTGTTCTTTTGTTTTATTTTGCATCTCCAACACCCTAAACTCTTTTTATTAATTTATTTTGTAACAAATCAAGTATCATAAATATACTAGGATGTTGTTATAAGATGAATTCAAGCTACCCTTACACACACCTACATCTAATGGTTAAAGAACATATTGTTTCTATGGATGGTGAATTTCTGCCTCACGAAACGATGATTGTTCAATATTTTTCTAACACCTTAAAAGGTGGCCATTATGATGTAACTATATTTATATATGATATATTATATGTTTATGTTTTCCTTAAGCTTCTGTATTTTTCATTTATGTCAGACCATTGTGTCTTCCATTTTGGGTATACGCGATATCTTCATTTTAGGAAGTGCGGACTACCGCCCCCTCAAAGTGATTTGATTCATTAATGTCATATTTGGGATGTATAAAGTATGGATATAATAATAGTATAGATTATAATATACTATAATTATAATATACCTTTTTATAATTATGATTTCACACCATTAATGTATGAGATAGAAATGAAAGTAGCATTAATGCGTACGTACGACTTACCGTCTCCATGAAAGGTGCATTTAATTTCTTATCCCCAAATGTAATGTACTATTATAAGTACATATATATAATGGATATATATGATTTATGTTACATATAAATGATGAATATAATTCTGTAATTTAAATATACATACATCTCATTTAGTTTGAATTCCATTAATATGACATAGAAATGAAAGTATCATTCATGCGTACGTACGGCTTACCGTCTCCATGAACGGTGCATTTAATTTCTTACCTATAAATGATTATGTGATATTATAAATACATGTATATGCTAGATATATATGATATATATGATATACAAATCAGGAATTTCATTTTGGATATAAATAACCTTTGACCACACGAACAACATGTAATTGTAAGAAGTCCACTTTCGACTTAAGAAAAAAATATCGACAAAACAAACATTATTAACTTAAATGATTACATAATGTTTATGACATGGAAAGAAGTGATATAAAATGAATAATAAGATTGAAAAATGTTCTTTAGAAATTATAAATTAACTCAAGTTTATTATTCAGGACGTTAAAGAACGATCGAGTCAAGTCAGACCCGTGGTAAGGGACATCATCTCAATCTCCTTTCATTGATGCATATTTCGATTTATACACAACTATATTTTATAAGGTGTATAAACCCCTTTTAATTTTACTTTTATACAAAAGTAATCTTTTTCTACGAAGCGTTTTACTAGACGACAAAAAGTAATGTTTCTTTTAACGGACACAGTGACAATGACTTTTTCCGCCGCCACGAGTATTATTTAGTCTTTGGATTTCTCAACAAGCCATGATGTTTTTTTAAATTAAATAAATACCATATACACTTTTATGTATTTTGGTATTGAAAATGGTTTTTATAATGGATTTGTTATTTCAATATATTTAAGTGATATATTGTGATCAAAGTGTGGAAATGTTTTCTTTCCATTATATTTGTTTTATGTCTTATGATTTTATAATGGGACTTGGACATTTGACTGGTGGTTTCGTGATAAACCATATGACGGGTCGTGCCATGAATACCAGGATGGGTGGTTACGTTATAACCTCCAATGCATTGGGTATGGAAGTCGGCCGTATGGCTATTCCATTAAGTGATATGTGAGGAAGTCGACCGTATGGTTATTCCATTTAAGTATGTTTATGTCCCAAGTTACCTTTATATGTTATGTGATCTTTATATGTGTTTTATGGTAATCTTTTGGTTACAAAATGGTAAGTAATGATATTTTATTCAGTGAAGAGTTTTTACTACTTCATAATGGTGAAAAAGTATTACTTTGATAAAGTATAATGGTTTACTTGTTATTTTGATAAACTAATAGTTTTCATTCTTTGTGTATCCCTTACTGGGATTTCTATGGTCACCCCATGTTTTTGAAATGTTTTTCACAGGACTTAATGTGGAATAGGGTCAAGGATGGGATCAAGGGAAAGTCATGATATATAAAACATGGAAGTAGACAAGATTCTTTTTAATAGTTTTTATTTTATGGAAACTTAGTAGAAGTGTCTACTTTGTAATCTTTTGAGATGTAATATTTCTGTCCTAATTCTCTAAAACTCAATACATAAAAAGATCATCAATGTGAACTATTCATTTAATTCAATATTAAGTAAGGTTTAAGGCCGAGGCCTTATAGTTGGTATCAGAGGTTGGTTTAGATAACATTAGGAGTTAGAAAAGGGTTAAATTATATGTTAATTTATGGTATGATTGAAATGATATATCATTTAAATATTACCAGGTTTCTTCGCTTAAGATATTTTTGTGTTATGAATTGTTTTTCATAGAGGAAACAGAATAGCTTTTTTGGGAAGGCATATAGAGGGAAATGACCTTTCAACTCAGTATCCTGAGATGGTCAGAATCAGAACTAAACAGTTTGTTGAAGTGATGGCTCAGTTGACTCAGGTGAAAAATGATGGTTATTCTTATTGAGGATATTTTGGTGTTTTTTAAAAGTAAAGAGGAGCATGAAAGACATTTAAGGGTTATCTTGAAAACCTTAAAATAAAAGAAACTATATGGAAAATTCAGCAAGTGTGAGTTTTGGTTACAACAAATTTCTTTCCTTGGCCACATTGTTTCAAAAAATGGCATAAGTTTTGATCTTGCTATAAAAAAAGTTCTTTAATAATGGACAAGACCCACAAATGTAACCGAGATCCATAGTTTTCTTAGATTGGCAGGTTACTACCACGGCTTGTTGAAAAATTTTCACTGTTATCTAGTCCAATGACTAAGCTAACTTTGAAGGGTGTTAAGTTTATCTGGATAAAAGAATGTGATGATTGTTTTTAGGAGTTGGCAAGAAGATTGGTGAATTCTCCAGTTTTGGCACATCCTTCCAGGAATGGTGAGTTTGTTATATACAGTGATGCTTCGTTGAAGGGACTTGGCTGTGTCCTTATGAAAAATGATCAGGTAATTGCACATGCTTCACGTCAGTTGAAAACTCATGAGGTAAATTACCCTACACATGATTTGGAATTAGCTGGTGTTGTTTTTGCTCTAAAAATTTTGAGCATCATTTGTATGGAGTAAAGTGTAAAATATATACTGATCACAAAAGTTTAAAGTATATATTCACTCAGAAAGAATTGAACAGGAGACAAAGGAGATTGCTGGATTTAATCAAGGATTATGATTGAACAATTCATTACAATCTGTGAAAAGAAAATAAAGTGGACGATGCTTTGAGTCGAAAAAGTAATGCTTCATTAACCATCCAACGTTTGGAATGAGATCCTTTGGTTTTTGATTTGATGAAAATTGGAATGGAAATTGTTGGTGCAGGATGTTCTTCTGTTTTGATTCAGGTATCAGTGAGATCATCTCTATCAGACAGAATTAAGCAAGCACAGAGGGAAGATAGTGAGTCGCAGAAAAAGGTAGAGCTGGTTCAAAAGGGTAAGTTGCCTGAATTCAACATTGATAATGATTGTGTTTTGACGATTGGGAAGAGATTATGCGTGCCTTGTGATTCACAGTTGAAGAATGAGTTGTTATGTGAGGCTCATAGTTCCGCATTTTCAGTTTATCCTGGCAGTTCTAAGATGTACAATGATCTGTGGGAGTATTACTGGTGGGATGGAATGAAAAGAGATATTGCTGATTTTACTGTGAAGTGTTTGACTTGTCAATAGGTTAAAGCAGAGCGGAAGTTACCAAAAGGGATCCTTCAGCCTTTACCAGTGCAAGTGTTGAAATGGGAAAACATATCCATGGACTTTGTTGTGGGATTACCGAGGAAATCTCGAGGTAATAATGCAATCTGGGTTATTGTTGATCGCCTGACTAAATCTGCTCATTTCCTTGCTATACGAGATACTTTTTCCCTAGATCAACTTTCCTGTTTGTATCTTAAAGAGATAGTCAGGTTACATGCAGATCCTATCTCCATTGTGTCTGATCGTGATCCCAGGTTTACTTCTAACTTTTGGAAAATCCTTCAGAAGTCGTTGGGTACTGAATTAAATTTTATTACAGATTTTCATCTGCGATCAGATGGGAAGTCAGAGCAAACAATTTGGACCTTGGAGGATATGCTACGAGCTTGTTTGATTCATTATCAGGGATGTTGGGACCAACATCTTTCTTTGTTGAGTTTTCTTATAATAACAGTTTTCATTCCAGTATACAGATGGCACCATTTGAAACATTATATGGGAAGTGGTGTCAATCTCCACCTTTTTGGGATGAAGTGGGTGAAAGGAAGCTGATGGGACCATAATTGGTTGAAGAGATGGCAAAAAAAGTTCAGTTGATTCAGAAACACATAAGAACAGCTCAAAGCAGACAGAAGAGTTATGTAGATAACCAGAGGAAGGATCTATATTTTGAGGTAGGTGATCATGTTTTTCTCATAGTTTCACCATGTAAAAGTGTGATGCGATTTGGTAAGAAAGGAAAGTTGAGTCCACGGTTCATTGGACCATATGAAATTTTGGATAATGTTGGATCAGTTTCTTACCGAGTGGCTTTACCTCTGAGTTTATCTCAGGTACACAATGTTTTTCATGTTTCGATGTCGAGGATGTATATGCCAGATCCATCTGATGTTTTGAGCCTAGAGGTAGTTCAGTTGGAAGAGAATCTCTCTTATGAAGAACAACCAGTCCAGATTCTTGACCGAAGAGATAAAGTGTTGCGAAATAAGGTAATTCACTAGGTAATGGTTTTGTGGAAAACCCATATAGTTGAAGAGGCAATGTGGGAATCTGAAAATGCTATGAGGGATAAATACACCACTTATATTGATAAGTGAATAAAATTGTGAGGACGCAACTTCCAAAAGGGGGGAAGGATGTAACATCCCAGGTAAATAAAGAATAAATCATTTTCATATTTAATAATATTTACGAATTAAATATTAATTTTACTTTAATGGGGTTTCTATGTTCGATAGCATACCCAATACACAACAAAGAGTTTCGTTGAATCTTACGTTGCACACTATTAATAAAATAATATTATTTTAAATGGTAGTTAACACATAGCAGTTGTATTGGTGGAAATGTATATAAATAACTAAAATATGATTATATATGTTTTTAAATGTTTTTACATATATCCAGTAAAAGATAAAGGCTTAAAATACGAAAAGAATTCAATTTTAGGCATTTATACACTAATTTTCACTAAAGGTTCACTTATCTTATTTTGATGGAGAACCGTCATTAAATATAGTTTTGGTCACTTTTATACATTCTATTGGACCAAATAAAACACTTTTTTAGAATCGGGACTTTAAAATTCACTTTGTGTAAATTTTTGGTATTTTTCCAATAAAGTTCATTTTTTAATGAATAGTGAAAAATGTTGTATTTTAATTCAAAACCTCTTTTTAATATAATTTATTTATATGATTAGATTATTGTTTGAATTTTTTTTAACTTGAAATTAGAATATATTTTTCCCATTTAATCCAACAGTGGTCACTGGAATTAATTTCAATTTGAAATCGGACTTAAACTACTGTCAATCATTTGATACTTATTGTTTCATAAAAACACGATGTTCGCTCTGACAGCGGGAATTAATTTTTAAATTAATTAATTCAACTTATATGTTTTGAATTTTTTATAATAGACTTCATTTTTGAATTCGGAATATCAAATATATCTTAGGGTGAATTTTTGGTACTTTTCTTATAAACTTTAGTTTTTGACGAATAGTGAAACCACTAAGTGGTACTTAAAAAACTGATTTTTCATTTAAATTAAATTTTACCACCTTTATGTTTTGAATTTCAAAAATAATACATACATGGTTGTCATTAGGAAGTAATATTTGGTTCAATGGTATTAGAAATTGTTTTGGTGAATAGTAATTTTTATGTTTATTAATCGCAATTAGAGCTAATTAGTGTAGTTTAAGGTAAAAATAACGTTTTAATAATATGAAATGAATTTGTCACATATCCTACCCTTATTGGATGTGTCATGGACGACCAAGAAAATACATGGGTCAACTTGGGGACCCCATGGAGACACTTTGGTAGGAAAATGACATTAAAAACTTTTTATTTAAAGTTAAAGTAAAAATGTCACAAACATTAGTCGTTTTACTAAAACAATTTTTAAGTGGGGTTATAAATGTCATATTTTAGACTATAAATATTCATTAGAAAGAAAAAAAGATTTACTACATCATGATATATGTTTTATATTATTTAGACATTAAATAAATTAAATTATTTATGACATCATGATGATGCAGTGATTACCTCATTATTTAACGATTTAAATAAAATTGAATGATAATGTAAAATATAATTCCTACACATGTCCAAAACTTATTGGATGGGTGGATTTCAAACCCTTATAACCTTATCCTCGAAAAACATCAATGTGGGACCATTAAAATCCGAAACTCATTCTATAATAAAGTAACATTTCCTTACATTCCAAGAGTGCCCCTCCTCTCCTCTTATAAAAGGCCCCCACCTCTACCACCTTACCCACACCAATAAAGCCTTTGGTTCGGCCAATAACTAATCTTTTTTTCTCTACACATCCCTATCTTACTCATAGAAGCCTCACTTTGGGCAGCAGTCTTCCCAAGGAATCCTTTGAGCTTAAATCTAATAGAGTTACCTGATTTTAAGGTAATGTCGTCACTTGTGTTCTTTGGTTTTATTTTGCTTCTCCAACACCCTAAACTCTTTTTATTAATTTATTTTGTAACAAATAAAGTATAATAAACATATTAGGATGTTTTTATAAGAATAATTAGGGCTACACTTACACACACGTACATCTAATGGTTAAAGAACATACTGTTTCTGTGGATGGCGAATTTCGGCCTCACGAACCGATGATTGTTCAATATTCTTCTAACACCTTCAAAGGTGGCCATTTTGATGTCACTATATTTATAAATGATATATAATATGTTTATGTTTTCCTTAAGATTCTGTATTTTTTATTTATGTCATAGATTTGTGGCTTCCATTTTGGGTATACGTGATATCTTCATTTTAGGAAGTGCGGACTACCGCCCCCTCAAAGTGATTTGATTCGTTAATGCCATACGTGAGACGTATAATGGATGGAGTTAATAATATTATAGATGATATTATACAGGAATTATAATATACCTTTTTATCATTATTATTTCACACCATTAAAGTATGAGATAGAAATGAAAGTAGTGTTCCTGCGTACGTACGGCTTACCGTCTCCATGAACGATGCATTTCATTTCTTATCCCCAAATGTAATGTACTATTATATGTACATATATATAATGGATATATATGATTTATGTTACATCTAAATGATGAATATAATTCTGGATTTAAAATATACATACCTCTCATTTAGTTTGAATTCCATTAATATGACATAGAAATGAAAGTACCATTCATGCGTACGTATGGCTTACCGTCTCCATGAACGGTGCGTTCCATTTCTTACCTCTAAATTATTATGTGATATTATAAATACATTTATATGATAGATATATATGATATATATGATATCCAAATCAGGAATGTCATTCTCGATATAAATAACCTTTGACTACACGAACAACATGTAATTGTAAGAAATCCACTTTCGACTTAAGAACCAAATATCGAAAAAACAAACATTATTTACTTAAATGATTACATAATGTTTATAACATGTAAATAAATAATATAAAAGGAATAATAATCTTGAAAAATGTTCTTAAGCAAGTAAAAATTAACTCAAGTTTATTATTCAGGATTTTAAAGAACGACCGAGTCAAGTCGGACCCGAGGTAAGGGACTTCGTCTCAATCTACTTTAATTGAGGCATAATTCATTTTATACACAACTATCTTTTATACAGTGTATAAACACCTTTGAATTTTACTTTTATACAAAAGGAATCTTTTTCTACAAAGTGTTTTACTAAACGACATAAAGGAATGTTTCTTTTTTCGTACGCAGTGACAACGACCTTTTCCGCCGCCGCGAGTATTATTTGGTATTTGGCTTCCCCAACAAGTCATGATGTTTTTTTAAAAATGGTATAAATAACATATACTCTTTTATGTATTTTGGTATTGTAAATGGTTTTTATAATGGATTTGTTATGTCAATATATTATGTGATATATTGTGATCAAAGTGTGGAAATGTTTTCTTTCCATTATATTTGTTTTATGTCTTATGATTTTATAATGGTAGTTGGACATTTGACGAGTGGTTAAATGATAAACCATATGACTGGTAGTGACATGAATACCAGGATGGGTGGTTACGTTATAACCTCCAATGCATTGGGTATGGAATTTGGCCGTATGGCTATTCCATTAAGTGATATGTGTGGAAGTCGACCGTATGGTTATTCCATTTATGTATGTTTATGTCCCAAGTTAACTTTATATGTTATGTTATCTTTATATGGGTTTTATGGTAATATTTTGGTTGCAAAATGGTTTGTAATGATATTTTATTCAGTGAAGAGTTTTTACTACTTTATAAAGGTGAAAAGTATTACATTGATAAAGTATACATGGTTTACTTGTTGTTTTGATAAACTAACAGTTTTCATTCTTTGTGTCTCCCTTACTGAGCTTCTTATGCTCACCCCAAGTTTTTGAAATGTTTTTCACAGGACATAATGTGGAATAGGTTCAAGGATGGTATCAAGGGAAAGTCATGCTATATAAAACATGGAACTAGACAAGTTTCTTTTTAAGAGTTTTTATTTTATGGAAACTTAGTAGAAGTTTCTAATTGTAATCTTTTGAGATGTAATAGTTATGTCCTAATTCTCTAAAACACTAAAATTGAAAATATCTTCATTTTGAATTATTCATTTCATTCAATATTAAGTATGTTGTATGGTCGGGGACTTGTAAATTCATTTTCAAACAAGTTCATTTTTGACTCATGTACCAAACATCGACAAAAATATCTGATATGAACTCATATTATTAGCCAATTATTATAACATTATAATATGTGAAATGAACTGAATAATAATAATTAAAATATGTCCTTAAGTAATTATAAATTGTCCAATGTTTATTATTCAAGAATATAATGAAACGAACAAGACAAGTCAGACTTGAGGTAAGGGATCCTACCTATCTCTTTCTTTTTAAGTACACTCTCTTATGTCATTCCTTTTAAGCTCATATTTCTTATGATTGGGATGTTATTTTATATTATTATTACTGTACTTTTTATGTTCATTTTATGAGGGACCCTATTTTCTCTCATCAATCCATTTTGGAAGTTTTAATTGGCATCGTTAGGCTGTAGAAATTTCGTAAGGGGATTTTTATCTCACTTTGTGTTTTCGTGAGATTCATGCAACATTTTCCAATATTTCCTTTTGAGTGGTTTATGTACTGTCCATTATTCTACTAATTTTTTAACATACATTCTTTTATGAGTATTTACATCAATGTGGTATGACCCTTCTTCAATGGGGTGTACTTTTCGAAAGTCACCCAAGTCGGTAAGGTTGCCATTCACCCTCATCTTTTTAAAAGACTTTTTTGTTATGTCTTTTAATTCACATGCTATTATGTTGGGATATGTTATTATATATCCTTATTGATGTAAATTTTATTTCCAAGTGATTAGATAACATTTTTATCTCTCATCAACTCTTTTTTTGAATTTGGAAGTGACGTCGTTAGGCTGTCGAGTTTTTGCAAGGGAACTTCTTAACCCAATTTTGATTCATGGGGATAAACTTGTACCCCTTGTATACGTCGTTCTATGAATATGTGTGAATGTCCTCTGATTTTTTTACACTTAATATCCACTAATATTTTGTTTATTCATTTGTCACACATAATTAGGTAATTAATTTATCCTTAATCCAATGATACTGTCTTTGTAAGGGACATCGTATCAATCTCCTTTCATTGTGGCATATTTTGTTTTATACACAAATTTCTTTTATACGGTGTATAAACCCCTTTGAGTTTTTGTTTATTCAAAAATAATCTTTTTATACGAAGTGTTTTACTAAAAGACAAAAAGGAATGTTTTTCTTGTCATACGTATGCGGCGACGACGACTTCTCTGCCACCGTGACCATTATTTGAGTTTCAACTTCCTCAACAAGCCATAACTTTTATTGAATGAAAAATAAATACCATGTTTTACTCTTCTTTTATTTTGGTATTGAAAATGGCTTTCATAATGTTTTTATATCAATGTGCTTTATTGATATCTTGTGATTGAAAAGTGGAAATGTTATGTTTCCTTTATACATGTTTTATGTGATACGATTATGTTATGGTTCTTGGGAATTATTATGAAGACGGGTGGTTCCCTGATAAAATAAGGGTGGGTGAGGCCGATATAGCTCTCCAATGCATTGGTTAACACAAAGGGGTTAAACGTTAAGGTTTCTCCGAATAGATTTAGGGAATATACTGTGATGGGTATTCCAAACGTAACCAAGAGGGTTACTCCCAACGTAAGAATGTTATGAATGCCTCAAGTTACCATTATGCTTTATGATTTCAATGATTTATTCTTTATTTGATGAGGTATGTTAAAATGATTATGTTTTAAGAGTAATGTATGATTTCATACATGGACTAATGTTTTCTTTTCATACTTTTATATCCCTTACGAAGCTTTTTATGCTCATCCCATGTTTTTGAAATGTTTTTCACAGGTCAAGGGAAAGGTGCATGATATGATGATAGTGTCAAGGAGGTGTCAAGAATGATTCCATGATTTATTTTAAATATGTTTCCGTTGATGGAAAAAAACAAATACTCTCTTTCATGTGACCACATTGTTTATATTTGGAATGTAATTCATGATTTATGATCTAATTCCCTAAAACTCTAAACCTAAAAAGATCCTCAATGTGAATTATTCATTTAATTCAATATTAAGTAAGTTTTAAGTCTGGGGCCTTATAGTTGGTATCATAAGTCGGTTTAGATAACTTTAGAGGTTAGGGTATTCTCTTGGTATAGGTGAAATTAACATAATGGTTAGGATTTCAGAAAGAGTCCTAGTTTTAGATAATGTGAATGAGTAAGTATATCTTGGTGTTTATCTTCCACTTTAGTATATGATGGTTTTGTTGATATACTCACACTGACATTTCTGTTTTTAGAAAATGGATGGATCTAGAAGGCACCAAAGTGACAATGGGTTTGAAAGAAACTATGGTGGTTCTCTGATTAAGAGACTGGATGAAATGGGGGATTCAACGAGGAAACTCGTGGTTGTTCTAAAAAAACTATCAAGGAGTCATGATCAACCACTTGTACCTTGGTGTGTTCTGAAATGAATCATGTACGAGATGACCAATCGATGTGGATGTTTAGGTAATAATTATAAAGGTAACCATTAGGGTTTATACGATCCTTACTTTTGAGGTAATTATGGGTTATTATATATTATGATGGAAAATGAAAGGCATGAGATAAAATTAAGGTTAAAATATGTTATGATTATTTTTTGAAGATTTTATCTTGTTTTGGGGAATGTTTTAAGAATTATATAGTTTTGGAAAAAGGACAAAACGCAGACTGTGTGACAACCCGCCGCGTCGGAAAAAGCTGCGGGAATCGAACCCACAACCAAAGTGAGACTGGTATTTATCGCCTGCCACTGGAATACTTGAAGTCCCTGGTCAGTTTGACTAATTCGTTTTAGTTAGATTATTTTAGGAATCATGAGTATGTTTATTTTGGGTTATCTATGGAAATGATTAACCTATCATCGAGGATATGTGACTAGGTTAATTACTTTTCAATATGAGAATTTAAGAGCAACTGATGTTATTTGGAGATAAAAGTTAATTTCTACCTTGGAAGTCTATGTGATTAAATCCTTAAAATACATGGGCTTCAATCCTAGTTTGGTTTACTTTGAAGAATTTTATGGACAAATAGTTTGTCGAATGGTCCCCGTTGAACATTGGGTTTTGTTGGAAAAATTTTGGAGATTAAGAATAGATTTTATTTTTATAAAGGGTTATCCTTTTCTTGATTATCTAATCTTTTACTAACCTTTTTGGTTTTGGTTTTGGTTAAAGTCTAAAGAAATGGGAAGTATATAGTTCTCTTTTGTGGATTAGGTGATTCTCTAAAAGTTTATTATAGTAATCTTAATATGAACAAGTCTTCCTAAATACTTGTCTTTTGGAGAAAATATGAATTTGTGTAAGAAATCTAATAAAAGGTGAAAGTCAACATGATAAGTAATTATGTTTCCTTATGAATAAATTCCCCAATAAAAAGTAACTTAGAACAAAAATGTTGTATATTAACTTTTCCTACTTGGGAATCGAATACCGTTTAACCCATCACATGTTTGTGATTTTCTTATGGTTTAATTTCTTCTAGAAATGATTACTATCACTCTCCCTCACAACATGACCCTTTGTTTTTTCCTCCATATCCATGTTTTCCTATATGTAATCCTAGTATGGGTTAACTCGGGTGACCTTTTTTACTTCTCTTTCGTTATTTTATAGTGATTGTATTACTGACTCTTGTTCTGATGTGGGATTCTCAATGATGTTTCCAAGCCCAATTTAAAAATTGCGAGGACGCAATTCCCAAAAGGGGGGAAGGACGAAACACCCCAGGTAAATAAAGAATATTACATTCTCACATTTTTCCATATTTGTGAATAAAATATTAATATAACTTTAAAGGGGACGCTATGCTCGATAGCGTACCCAATAAGAAACAACGAGTTCCTTTGAAATCTTACGTTGTACTCTAATAATAAAATAATATTATTTTAAATGGTAGTTAACTCCTAGATGTTGTAATAGTGGGGATTAGCAAAACGAACAAAAAAATTATTATATATGTTTGTCAAATATTTTTACTTTTTACAATTAATGTTAGAGGATTAAAAATGCGAATGAGTCCAATTTTAAGCGTAAACATTCTAATATTCTTTAAAAGGTCGACTAACCACCTTTTGATGGTGAACGCTTTCTAAATACACATTTTGACATTTTAATATGTTATATTGGACCAAATAAAATCATTCTTTATAATTGGGACATCAAAATTTTCATTTAGAATATTTTTGGTATTTTTTCGATAATGTTCATTTTTTAATGAATAGTGAAAAATGTTGTATTTTAATTCAAAACCTCTTATTAATCTAATTTATTTATATTATTATATTATCTTTTTAATTGTTTTTAATGTCCTATTATAATATATTTTTAACATTTAATCCAATAGTGGTCATTGGAATTAATTTCATCTTGAAATTGGACTTAAACTAGTGTCAATATTTTAATAGATATTGTTTTTAAAAACACGCTATTTGTTTTGACAGCGGGAATTGATTATTAAATTAATTAATAAAACTTATATGTTTTTAATTTTGTAAAATGGACATCATTTTTTAATTCGGAATATCAAATATAGCTTAGGGTAAATTTTTTGTAATTTTCTGAAAGACATAAATTTTTGATGAGTAGTGAAACCAATATGTGGTAGTTAAAGAAATTGATTTTTCGTTTAAATAAAACATTACCAATTCTGTGATTTGAATTAAAAAAATCTAACATACATGGTTTTCATTAAGAATAAAAATTTGGTTCAATGGGATTAAAATATTTTTTTGGTGAATAGTAACTTTTAAGTTTATTAATCGCGATTAGAGGTAATTATTGTATTTTAAGGTAAAAATAATGTTTTAATAATATTAAATTACCTAGAAACATGTCCTACCTTCATTGGATGTGTCATGTCCCACCAAAGAAATCCATGGGTCAACTTGGGGACCCCATGGAGCCACTTTGGTAGGAAAATGACATAAATAACTTTTTATTTAAAGTTGAAATTAAAATCTCACAAACATGTGTTGTATTACTAAAACAATTCCTAAATTTGGTAATACATGTCAGATTTTTTACTATAAATATTAATTAGAAATCTTAAAAGATTTCCTACATCATGATATTTTTTTATAACTTATAGACATTAGATAAATTAAATTATTTATGACACCATGATGATGCAGCGATTACATCATTATTTAACAATTTAAATAAAATGGAAAGATAAAGTAAAATCTAAGACCTAAACATTTCCAAAACCTATTGGATGGGTGGATTTAGAACCCTTGTCACCTTATACTCGAAACACATCAATGTGGGACCATTAAAATCCGAAACTCATTCTAAAATAAAAAACATTTCATTACTTTCCAAGAGTGCACCTCCTATCCTCTTATAAAAGGCCCCAACCTCTACCTCCATACCCACACCTCTCAAGCCTTTTTTTCGGCCAATCTCTGCTATTTTGGTCACTCCACATCCCTATATTACTCCTAGAAGCCTCACTTTGGTCAGAAGTCTTCCCATGGAAGCCTTTGAGCTCAAATCTAAGAGAGTTACCCGATTTTAAGGTAATGTCTTCACTTGTGTTCTTTTGTTTTATTTTGCTTCTCCAACCCCCTAAAAACATGTTATTCATTTCTTTTGTGACAGCTACAGTATATTAAATATACTACGATGTTTTTATAATAATAATTCGAGCTACACTTTCACACACATACATCTAATGGTTAAAGAACATACTGTTTCTGTGGAAGGTGAATTTCTGCATCCCGAAGCGATGATTGTTCAATATTCTCTTAACACCTTTCATGGATGCCATTATGATGCCACTATATTTTATATATGATATATATGGTATTTATGTATTCTTTATTATTCTGAATATTATATTAAAAACATGCCTTTATGATTTTCATGTTGTGAAAATGCGATAATTTCATACTAGGAAGTGTTGACTACCGCCCCCTCAAGTGATGTGACTCGTTCATGCAATACATGGAATGTATAAATAATGAAATTAATGAAAATATGTGAACTATATAACATATATATTATAATGTAATTATAATATATATCTCTCTCAATTATTATTTTTTAATTCCATTAATCTGGCAAAGAAATGAATGTAGCGTTCATGCGTACGTACGGCCTACCGTCTCTATAAATGGTGCATTTCATTTCTTTTTATCTCCAAATGTTATGGATTAGTATAAAATGAATATTTACTGGATATATATGATATTTAAATCATTAATACTATTCTGGAGAAGATTTATTTATAACTACATGGACAATCATTTTCAAACAAGTTCATTTTTGACTCAAGTACCAAACATCGACAAAACGTCTGATATGAACTCATATTATTAGCCAATTATTATAAAATTATAATATTTTATATTAACTGAATAATAGTCTTTAAAATAGGTCCTTAATTAATTATAAATTGACCAAAGTTTATTATTCAAGAATATAAAGAAACGAACAAGACAAGTCAGACATGAGGTAAGGGATCCTACCTATCTCTTTCTTTTTAAGTATACTCTTTTATTTCATTCATTTTAAGCTCATATTTCTTATGATTGGGATGTTATTTTATATTACTCATACTATAATTTTTATGTTCATTTGATGAGAGACCCTATTTTCTCTCATCAATCCATTTTGGAAGTTTTAATTGGCGCCGTTATGCTGCCGAAATATCATAAGGGGCTTTTTATCTCACTTTGTGTTTTCGTGAGATTTGTGCTACATTTGCCAATATTTCCTTTTGAGTGGTGTATGTACTGCCCATTATTCTACACTTTGTGTAACATTATTTCTTTTATGAGTATTTACATCAATGTGTTATGACCCTTCTTCAATGGGGTGTACTTTTCAAAAGTCACCCAAGTCGGTAAGGGAACCTTTCACCCTCATCTTTTTAAAAGACTTCTTCTGTTATGTCTTTTAATTCACAAACTATTATGTTGGGATATGTTATTCTATATCCTTATTGATGTAAATTTTAGGTCCAAGTGATGAGATACCATTTTTATCTCCATCAACTCTTTTTCTGAATTTTGACGTGACACCGTTAGGCTGTCGAATTTTTGCAAGGGAACATCTTAACCCAATTTTGATTCATGGGGATAAATTGTACCCCTTGTATATGTCATTCTATGAATATGTGTGAATTTAATTTGATTGTTTTAGACTTAATATACACTTATATTTGATGTATTCATTTGTCACACATAATTATGTAATTGATTTATCCTTTATCCAAGGATACCGTCTTTGTAAGGGACATCATCTCAATCTCCTTTCATTGAGGCATATTTTTTTTATACACAAATTTCATTTATACGGTGTATGAACCCCTTTTAATTTTCATTTATTCAAAAGGAATCTTTTTATACGATGCGTTTTACTAAACGACAAAAAGGAATTTTTTTTTCTTGTCATACGTATGCGGCGAAAACAACTTCTCCGCCGCCGTGACCATTATTTGAGTTTCGGCTTCCTCTACAAGCCATAACATCTTTTGAATGAAAAATAAATACCATGTTTTACTCTTATTTTATTTTGGTATTGAAAATGGTTTTCATAATGTTTTCATATCAATGTGTTTTATTGATATCATGTGATTGAAAAGTGGAAATGTTATGTTTCCTTTATACATGTTTTATGTGATACGATTATGTTATGGTTCTTGGGCATTGTTATAAAGACGGGTGGTTCCGTGATAAACTATGGACGGGTGAGCCCTATATAGCTCTCCAATGCATTGGGTAACGTGAAGGGGTTAAACGTTAAGGTTTCTCCAAAGAGATTTAGGGAATATACTGTGTAGGGTATTCCAAACGTAACCAAGAGGGTCACTCCCTACGTAAGAATGTTATGAATTCCTCAAGTTACCTTTATGCCTTATGATTTCTATGATTTATTCTTGATTTGATGAGGTATGTTAAAATTCTTATGTTTTATGAGCAAAGTATGATTTCATACATCGACTGATGTTTTCTTTTCATACTTTTATATCCCTTACTGAGCTTCTTATGCTCATCCCAAGTTTTTGAAATGTTTTTCACAGGTCAAGGGAAAGGTGCATGATATGATGATAGCGCCAAGGAATTTTCAAGAAAGAATCCATGTTTTATTTTAAATATGTTTCTGTTGATGGAAAAAAAAGAATACCATCTTTTATGTAACCACACTATTTATATGTGGAATGTAATTCATGATTTATGATCTAATTCTCTAAAACTCTAAACCTGAAAAGATCCTAAATGTGAATTATTCATTTAATTCCATAGTAAGTAAGGTTTAAGGCCAAGGCCTTATAAATTTTGACCAATGCTTAAAACTAGAAGAGGTGATGTTGGGGAAGGAAGCTGAGATACAGAACGTTTTGCAGGGGTAGTGTCCAGTAAATTATTACGTTGATAATTTTAAAGAGTTGGTTTTATTCTCATTGGATGTAGCATCAAATGGATAGATGTAAACCCTATTTTTGTCTGTAGTCTCCTTCAAAATATTGTAGAAACACTGATCTAATTCGGTGATCCATATTTTGAAACATTTATTGATGAGGAATTCAAATATGGGATTTTTGTTGGGGTACAATCAGTGGTGGTTGGTTCTCATAATGGTTCCCTATCTAGTTATCAGGATGTTAAAGAAATACTTGTTTCTAGAAAACATCATTTTTTGGATCCGACTACTAGTTCTTCAGATCACTATCTAGTATATTTTTAGTGTAGCTAGTTCTAACATGTGAATTTTACTTGTCACATTCTTTTAAAATCTTGTTGTCGATGTGGTATTTTGGTTAATTTTGATATGTTTTGCAGGAAGAACAGTCCAAAAATTTATTCTTCATAGAAGAATGTCCCGCTGGATTTTGAGACAGGAGATGATTTAGTCATTAGATTCCTATCCACATCTTTCAAGGAGATGTTAGCGCAGAGTAAGGAGTTTCCAGGGAGTGTGGAACCTTGGAATGTTATTTTATGTGATGGGTTGGAATGATTAACAGTTCATCATTCATATAATCTAGCCATTGTGATTTTTTCTATTCATGTATGTTCATTGTTTTGTAATAATAATTTAATTAACAATTCTTTTTGTACCCTATGTGGTTACATTTGTATGGACAAGGTTTCTTGGATCGTTTATTTTTTTTAAGGTGTGTTTGGGTCTATTGTGGATTTGTTTTGGCATGGGAGGTTCTCATTTGGGAAATTTTCTAGTTTTTTTATGGGGTGTAGTGGTATCTTGAGTCCATTATGTGGTTTTAGTTTGAATTATTCTCATGGGATTTCTTGAATGTAAAGGAAAAATTTGGCTGGTGTGGAAAATTATATGTAGTTCTGGTTGTGTTTCATATTTCCTTTGTACAAAGGGTTATTGATTATTGTTCAATTTTTTCCCATTCCAGTAAATCAATATTCCAGTTCAATATGTAATAGGTCATTTTTTGGGGTTCATGGGGTGGATTAGTTTAGTTCATGCTAAATATTTGGAAAATTCTAGTTGAGAGTTCCCTCATTTCCCCCCCTAGGGGTGGTGTATTTCAATTTTAAATTCTCTCATCAGGGGAATTCTTATAGTTGGGAGTACCATCTAAGGATTTCCCATGGTTTTGTGTTGTGGTTTCTCTTTTATTGGTCAGGTATGATCTACATAGAGTGTGGTCAATCCGGGGTCCTCGATTTTCCTTGATGTTGTATGAACCTAGACTATGGTTTTTCATAACTATTGTCTTGATGAATTTTTTCAGGAAAGAGTTTTTGTGTTTGGATAATTTACACACCCCAACCTCAGATAAATATTATTTTTATTGTTTTATTATTCTTGGATATTCTATTCGATAATAAAGTTTGATTCCCATTCAAAATTTTGATATTTTTTTAGTTTCAGGTGGGTTTTCAAGGTGTCACATAGTTTGCACATAGTATGCAGTAATCGTAAAAATAGTCCATGTGGTTGGGGTGGGCTAGACATAACTGACCCTATGTCTATAGGACATCCATTTGGTAGGTCACAATATACCATTCACCATTCATCCCATAGGAATAGAGGTCATCACGGTAACCGTACGGTTTGGAAAATCATGCAGAGAAGCCAGGTCATTAAAAATTTGAGATCCTCTTATCTCCCACAATTTATTTCAACCTAGCCCAGGATCCCCCTTCTTTATATTATTTTGGAACAATAAGGGGTCCTCCCAAACCCTCCTCTATTTCATCTAATCATCTGGGGGTTTAACACCTTTGGATTTATGGAAAATCATTAGGGTTTTTCGGTGGGTTTCCATCCAATTTCTCATTCCCTCTCTATTTCATGGATCTCCTTTGGGGTTTTCTTCCACGGAAAATCACTAGGGTTAGGGTTAGATAATATGGTTCTTTTTAAAGTGGTTAGGGTGCGAGGATCATCCGTTACGCTCAGATCTTCCTCCCCTAGGTGTTTCGTTCCAATCAAACATGGTTTCAGTTGGTTTTTCCAGGTTTTTCCTTCTTAAGGAACTTCTTTTGAAGCATGGTATTTTAAATAAATTTATAAAGTTGATGAACACCTCTATGGTACCACTTCAAAACTAATTATTCAATTTTTTAATTTATTTGGTTTTCTTATAGTTTGTATTAAATGTGATTAGTGTGAGTTATCTAGCATTTATGGACCTAGGATATTGCTTTAAATGCAATGGATCCTATAAAATGGTATTAATGGTGTTTATTAAATAAATATATTTAGTGATTTTGTGAAGATAATTGTATTATTTGTGAGGTAAATTTTCTGTGTATGATTTGGTAAGTACATGTTTGATAAATGTGTTGAAATGTCTTGGAACGAGTTTTATGTCTTAAGTGGGTGGTTGTGTTCTTTTAATAATGTAAGTGGTTGGTTTTATTTTCAAAGGGTGTGATGACCTTTCAAAAACGGTTTCATGATTATTGCATGATTGTTTTGTCCCATTGAATGTTGGAACATCCATGGTTTCACTAGGTTCACACATGGATGTGCCTTAAAATGAATATGGTGCTTTGAATTAGTGTTTTCTCTAAAAACAATGTTCCTAAATGGTTCTTATTATATTTTGTTTTCTAGAAATGATCCCAATTCCTTTAAAATGATAAAGTACTACTTCAATTTTTTTGTAAAACATGAACATAAATTCAATCCTCATGACATGTATTGTTTCCCTTGAAATATCATTTTTTCTGAGTATCAAAAGAATAAAGGAACATCTGATAATTGTGAAGTGCTAGGGCATGTGTTTTTAATTTAAGGGCTTGTTTTGAATTATAAATATAAAAATTATTTTTGTGGGATTCATTTTTAATTTTTTTGTTATATAGCTACAAAGTACAATTTGGTTATTCCAAATCAAGGATAATTTTTTTGTTAACAATTACATTGAATTTCTATTGGAAATTGTGTGTGCTAAGTTACCAACCTAAAGTGTTTTAATAAAATGGTTTGAGTGTTTATATAGTATGGTAACTCAGTTGGAACCTTGTGTGATGTGATATGTATATGAAAGTATATAGGAAATATTTATTGAGGATTTTCCATCATGTTTTACCATATATTGGTGTCCGTTTTTTGGGTAATAATGTGTAGTGATGATAGCTATGCGAAGCCAAGTAGGCATTGGCCTCATACTTACATATATTAACAATAACCATGGGTTCCTTGGAATTAAATAAATGATCAAGTGGTGATTTCTTACCAGCCCCGATTGGAAGGGTTGGAACCCTCGGGACATGTAGATAAACCAATAGGGTTATTCCACTATTTAGGCTAGGATAGAGAAGCCTGTTTGTTATTGACAATGGGACTTCACCGTACTTTTCTAGGTGGTTCCGAATTGAGTACATCCCGTGGTTATATAGGGATATTTATGATCCCCCATGTTTGTTTGTATATATATATATTATTTACTTCCATTTGAACTAGTTCCTATGCCTTATTCCTAGAAAATATCATTTTTACACTACCTTGGTCATTCCTTGTTTTGGAATTTTATTATAAAATGAAATTTTGATTTGGAAGTGATATGTGAAGTGTGATGTTTTCAAAAATGGAGAGAATATTATATTTGGTATTTTTTTGTCAAACTAGTGTCATTGGAAGGATTTGTGGAAGGGAACACTTGGATTCTGTTTTTCATCTTTGGCATCCCAACTAAGAATTTCAGTGCTCACGTGTATCCTATCTTTCCAGATACAGGTTCAAATTTATATTGGGTATCCTTTTAGGTGCTCTTAGTGGATTAGGTTTGGTATTATGGTTATAGGTGATAAAGTTTTCAAATGGAGATTACGTGGAAGTGGATTAGTTTGTTTTTTAGATTTCTTTTCAGTTAGTTTTATTCGACAACTGACCCAGTTTTTTACTTATTGTGATTCAGTTGATTATTTTTGTTGTGATTGAGTTTTTTTATTTATTAGATCCTAAATATTTATTGGTCTGATATCATTCCTACAAGGATTTTAATTAATTACTAGAAATAGTTTCCAGCCCATAGGGACTGGGAACACCATTCGGGCCATGTTGCGGTCCGACATGGGTGACCAGTTAAGGGTCGACTAGGTTAGTTTGTGAAAAATATTTTCTATAATAGATTCACAATTTATATGATAATCAATCTCATCCCATTTTAGGTTTAAAAATTTATAAAATATGTGTCTAAATGTACTTTTTACATTATTTTTAATTCACCGGCCAGTGTCACATTTGTGTAGTGGACAATAAAAATCCACCATTAGTTGACATGATTGGTTTCATATTCTGATGGAGCCAACATTATATATTCTTCAATAATTTTTATCAATGTGTATTTTCATTTCATTCAAAATTCAATAGGAGTTCTACAATCACATTAGATTGACTAGAACAATATTAAAATCTCAAGATTATGATAATATTAACAATTTTTTATAATAAGGTTTCCATAAAATTAACGATTTTTATCATAATTTAATATTAAAATATAACATATTATTATTTTTAGAAAATATTTATCCTGACGAGTAAAAGTGTGTGAAATGCAACAACTAATACTGTATTGTAGCAATAAAATCATCTTTCGAATCATCATTAATTTTATTCACATTTTCCAAAAATCTGGAATGTTTATGAATCATATGAAGAATAATATTAATATTTAGAATTACACATACTATTTAAGTCATCCCATTTTCATGGATTTTGTTTTCTATTAATTTTCTATATATTCAGTTTCATTTTCACTAAATATCTGTACAAAAATCATTTGATATTATCATCTGAATTTCCATATCTAGGAAGATATCTTTTATCATAAAATAATGATGACTAATATTCCTCATTCTTAAGAGAATGTAATAATTAATATAATGAGCATAGATACCAATAATACGATATTTATGATTGTTTCCTCATATAAAGAGTTCCAATAATTTCAATTCTATCCATCAGCATTATATATTTCACATTCATTAATCTACAGGTGTTCCATATCACAATGATTTCATTAGAGGGTTTTCCAACTGGAGTTTACACATATTGTGACCATACATCTAGGACACCTATTGGTATCCTAAACATCTAGAATACTAATTAAAGTTTCTCTATTCTATTGGAAACATATATTGTACTACATCAACATCATCATCATTAGTTCTGTACTTCAGTCACCCAATTGATTTTTTATAAATACAAAATTTTCATTAAGGAGTTTTTTATATTCTGACATATTGATGATTAATTCATTGAATTATATTTAATGTATCATGTTTTAGTACCCAATAATGTTTGGAATTTGAATCTCCCTTTATATTCATCTTGTAGTGAGATATACACTTTCTTTAAACTCCTTCATCTTTACCAATTTTCATTCATTGAATTTGTTATAAACCATGATTTTTTTAATGGTCGAGTACGCCCAATTTATATGTGAAATAAGACCAAATAAAACACCATTATTTCAACATTATATAAAAATAGTAAAAAAATAAGATTTATTAACATGTACAGTAATGTTTTCCTTAATAATTTGTATGTCATACACACTTTTATTAAATACATTTTTTGAATAAATTCCTTAGATTTTTTTTCATATAAAATTCCTATATGATCGTCAAAAAATAGCTAAAATATGTTCTATAATAGAATATATGTTGTATCCAATTTTACAAAACATTATAACTTTCTCATCCATACAAATATTTATAAATAGTTGGGAATGATATCAACATCTATCAATGTGATAAATTCCTAATTTATTTATATTTTCAACATACATAAATTCATAAGAATCATTTAGTGATTGTTTTATTTGATTAAATCAGTCATTAATTTTACAAAAAATTAAGTCAATTTTGGACAACACTAGTTCTTAATTGTTATTCTCTTTATCTCATCATCATTTTGTTTCTAGAATCACTGATATTCATTTTAGTGGAAAAATCCCTCTGAAATATGTCCCCTTAAATTAGCATTATCATTTAGCATTACCAAACCATATTTGTGATTATTTTCGATTTTTTCCTCATAAGATAGATATATAGGCTGAAAACAAATTATTAACCACAAAACACATCATAAAAAACATTCTTTTATTCAGGAAGTCCTCATTACCACTCTATTCTTTAATATCATTGGTTTGCATGGATTGTTTTTTCTCCATGATATTGTCTTTGATATTTTTTGTCTTTGTATTCATAAAATTATTTGGATAGATTTTTTTTCATATATTCTTTTACATAAATCTTCCTTACATTGTAAAAATAATTTAGGAATACAATCATGGAGAAAATTAAGACATCATTATCATTCATCTAATGATTTTTTATTTTTAAGTAAATGTATCTTTGGTAGATTTTAAATCTTTATTAATTAGATTTTCCAATCTATGATTAAATTTCATGAAATTTTCTTTAATGTTGATAGTCAAAATAGAACATCCACATTGATTTTTATCTTCAAATATGTTAATATTCATAGATAAAATATTGAAAACTTCAACTTCATAGTTAGAGGTGTCTTCCACCATACCAATCAACATTTTTATTTCACATATTGACTCAATTATTTTCAATATCTTTATTTTATTAAATTCACAATTCCTTATTTTTTTTAAAACAATCAATTAATTATAAATGTCTCCCATAAATGTAGTATCTTTTTCTAGGTGACAAATATTCCGTAAAATTTTTCTTTGTAAAATTTTTCTTTATAACTCTATTTTTTACATGAAAATATAGGACAAATATTTATCAATTTTTAATATTGTTCATCAATTTTGGGATAATTAATTACCTTTTATTTCATTCATGACTGGTATTCGTAACACAATAGTCACCATTACCATGACCACTTCTTCCATAATAACGAAAAAAATTTGAAGACAATAAATTATAGTTTATAACAACAAATTTTTTTATTGATCATCAGTTTCCCATATTCATGTGTTAATTATCTTCCACGCTCACTCCCTTTATAGAGGACATCACCATTTATCATGTAATTTTTTACTATTTCAACAGTTTGTCGATTAGTGTGTAATCATTATACAACACCATAAGTGTTCATGAAGTCTACTCTTCTACGTGATATGGTAATTTGGGTTTGATGTGGGTTCTTTAAGAAAATAATTCTTGAAAATACTATATGGGTGACATCTTCATTAACATAACTGTAATATATTCACTAATCTGGACAGTTTCCCTATACCATTCTTCTCCCACCATTGTTCAGAACATTAATAAGTACTATTTGAATAAAGCAATTTTTTTAAAAAAAATTCATTTTAATGTGAATTATCAATTTCATTCAAATTATCAAAATATATACCTTCCAATTTTTTCATAATTAACCTACCTCTAGATTTATTATAATTCAATAAATATATTTCCATAAAAAATTTGGAATCAAATTTAATTGAATAATAAATTAAATATTTTCGTTGAATTTATTCTTCTTTTCAAAATTTAAATTATAAATACAAAAAACATTAATCATATTTTAGATTTTTTGATCATCAAGAAATATTGAATTCTATTTACATTATATAGTCATGTATCCTACAATATCATTATAAGTCATACATCTTCTAGTACTGATTAAGCATGTTCTATTATTATTCCACTATTAGTCATTAGCTACTAATTATTCAAATATTTCAAACCTTTATAACCATCCTTTAGTTTATAGAATTATTATTTATTTATTTCTATTTTTACCACAATGTCAATAAATCTCCTTTACAATTCATGGCCCACATGTTTTAACATTTATTTTCAAAATAATCCCATTTCTTCCATGCCATCATTTATTTTTGTGAGAATTTTATGATAACATTTTTTTTAACATATGATTCCTCCATTTCAATATATTTCTTCTCAGGATGTCATTTATCTGTATAATGGTCATTGATAAATGAAAATATATTTTGGAGAACATTAAAAGAGTAGTCCTTCATATGATAATTTATTTTGATTTAAAAAATATCGAATATAGTCAATGTATTCAAACTTACTATATCATATACACTCATATTCTAATGGTCTAATTTTAATGTATGCATTAGAAGAAAATTACCTTATATAACATATATTTATAAGAAATCAAAACTATATATATTTTGAGAACATAAAATAAGATTTTTTTAGTGATATACTTCTTATAGTTATTCATATTTTGGATTGATGTTTTTTTCCATTAATTATATTATATTCCATCATCTTTAACACATGAATAGATTACTCGTCATCGATAGGTAAAATATCATCAACATCAAGAAATTTTAAATTATTTACATTCAATTACAACTACATGGAACAAAATTATATATATTAATAAAAGGAACCTAAAACAAAATACCAATTAACAGTCTTACTAGACCATGAATTCACCCTATGTGGGTGAGTGGGGATGAATTAATGTTGAACAATATTTATCCAATTCAGATTAACATAGTATTTTTATTCCATAATACTGATCAAGCCTATATAATCAATTAGGAAGTATCAATATTTATATTTCAACTTCACTAATATCCCATAATGTTATTAAAGTAATTTTTAGTGAACAAAACATAAATATTTTTTGTAATGATCTAAATTAATATGATAACATTATCTAACTTATCTTGACTCACATCATGTCAAGAATTATCTTCTAATAATATTTTTATTATTACATGTTGTGTGGAAGATATGGGACATGAACAATAGTGTACATACCATAAACAATGTCCACCTACTATGTATTACAGTAATCTTGTAAATTTTTAGCATTTTCAATCATCAATAGATATTGGACTATACATTTTATTTACATTGAGCTTCCTTTCACCTAGATCTAGTTCTTTTTCCAATGACCATAATTATAGAACCATCAAATTTTATCTTCAAGTCAGATAAATTTTTAAGCTTACATTACATCATCAAAACATCATGTTCATATATTAAAAACATTATTAAAAACATGATGCCTATATCTTATAATGAATTTCAAATAAATTAATTATTTCATGAAATATTTTTCATAAAATTTCTCTCTCAGATATTTATTCTCCACCTGTTACACTTTTTCTTACTGAAAACATTCTTTTTGTTAAGGTAAATATTCTTTATGAGCTAAGTTATTTTAAATATCAAATCATTATGGATCAATTTTTATTTCGATAAATAAATAAAATAAAATCATTAGGTGATGTCTAAACCCCATAAATTGTTGTGTCGACATATGTCCCAAATTTTACAAAAAACATTGAAAGAATAATTAATTTACATTCATTGAAATTATACCATTGATATCCCATCATAATATTATTATAATCATTGTTATAAATAGGGGATAATTATGTCTCCCAACATTACCAGTTTCACTATCTTTCCCATATTTGTTTTATAAATTCTTTTCCATAACTCACATGGGTTAAACATTTCTCATAATCCCTCAAATATTCTCTATTAATTCACATTATTTTTCTTTCTAAAAAAATAATTTAATTTTTTTCCACTGTATTATATTTAATTTCGAGTATTATTATTATGTATCTCAATTAAACTTTTATTGGGCACTATAATATTCCACATATAAAATACTAAATTTTATATGTTCTAATATATTAAATATTTATTTAAAAATTGTAAACTATTTTCTATGACGTTTTTTGTGATAGAAGGACTCATGAAACTCCTTCAGCTGATTCGTATATTGACCTTGGGTTTTGGAAACTAGGAATATATTCTTTATCCCTTTTCATATAGATATTTAAACATCATTTTTATAAATCATCAACAGAAAAAATCTAAAATAAAATTTCTTATAATAATAATCTTCTTGATATTATTCAAAAAATTCACATATTTCAATAAATTCATCTATTTTTTCATCGTATAATTCTTATGATCATATTATTTTAATAAATTCCTTTATATTAAAAAAATACCGAAAATCATACATATAATTTTGTGTATGTGTGAAAATAACCATCCTCATCCAATACAATCTGGATACATATTTTATTTATCCGGAAAAAAATATAATTATCTTGATATAATATATCAACCATCTTATCCCGATCAATATTATACACCCTAATAAATATGTTTTCCATTTAGTGGCTTGAAAACCACTTTTTGCTTTCACCATCTGATCACAATACTCATCCTTATCAACATTTTAATACATCATCAATCACTTCCCATTTAGATTGTAAACATTATCCCATTAGTTATAATTTTGAGGAAAAATAAGTATTAATGTTTCATGACATAAAAACAACTATTATGGTCTGATGTACCAAAACATTTAATTTTGAATGTTTCCTCAAATGAAATTCCTATATACATGATTGCATTATAGTAGACTCAACCACACATATGTTGACTATTTATATTAATATTATTATTGATCATTGATTCTCATTATGTAAGACATCAATACTCTCCCATTATAGTTACATCAAACTCATCAACATGACAAATGAATTTCTAATTAACATTATTTTTATTTCAATATGCATCCTCTAGTTTTGGTATTGGATTTTTGAGAATTCTACTTTTGATACCTTCACCGGTTTCCTCTTTTCCATGTGACACATCATGTCTAATTATGAGAATATTTATCAACATTCCTGCCTATTTCTACTGGTAGATTACATGTTCAATTCAATCATTTTTTAATGAATATGAATCTTTCAACATATTTCACATTCATTACTAATTAGAATTTTTTTGATACTATAATTGACATCCTATAAAATTGTTTTATATTCATTTGATAGTATTATATTACATTGTACCATTTTTGTGAATAATAATCCTAATTAGTCAATGCATTAGAGCATCAACATCTTTTGGTGTACTATTGAAACATCATCCCCAAAAATATCTTCTACAGATGTATTATCATTCATTCTATATCATGTGTGTATATTTTTTCTTTCATTATTAATCATCATAATTTACATGCATATTCAAAATTATTTACAACTAAATCTCATGTATGTTTTATTAAATGTGTTCTCTATATCAGCAACTGACGTTTTAATGGGATATTAGTATAAGCAGTCACATAATATTTTCTTCTAAATATAGATATGTGTGAAACATATCCTTGATGATAAAATTTGGAATAATTTTCTTAATCAATATTTTAAAAAATTGATAAAAAATTTAATCTTATACACCATTAACTTTTTGGATATTTATTACAGAATAAAAATACAGTTATATTAAATAATTTCTTCTTTATCCATCAAAAACATTTCTACAACATTCGATTAACTATATATTTTTTAAATTATAATTTTTACGTTTTTTTATTTTTAATACATTATAATTATGTATTTACAATTATTTTCCTACTATAAAACATTTATGTAGTTTGAAACCCTATACATGAACACCTAGATCAAGTTCTATAGTCAAATGATTTTGATATATACATTGATATAAACTATAAAATCATTGATATAACCATCAGTTTTAGAAAAATAAAAAATAATTATTACATCTATTAAATTGTGGGGAAATTTTACTGTTTATAAATTTTTCAATAAAATGTATTACATTTTATAGAGAAACCAATGTTCTGTATATAATGAATGAATTTGTTTATATTATTTTGGAAACTACGTAGATGATAATGAATATTCAATATCTACAATAAATAAATTCATATTTATGTATGTCTAATCTGTTAATGCATAAAATGTTTTTTAAATAATAGTATAAATGTAGATATAAAATGGGGTGAGACCTAACACTCATTAAGAGAACACAAAAAACGATTTATATCTTGGAATTAGTATTATAGAAGGAAAAAATTCATCAGTATAGATCCATAATCAACATGGACTTCATATAATTTTGTATGCATGAAAATAAATAAAAACATTTATATAAATAGTACTTATAAAATATTTTTGTACTGAATAAAATTGAACAAAAATATGATGATTCCAATACCTTTTTATATGAAATTTACTTGTAAATATTACCAAAATGATAATATCTTAATAAATATGGCAGACATACACAAAATACCTAGACTTTTATCTGTCATGAGAAATGTTTAACTATCGATGAGATATATATTTATGGGCCCTATCTACCACCTTACAAATACTAGTTCATTCAAAATATGATTAAATAAATTTAATACCATTCAATGTGGAAACATATAAAAAATAAAACATAGTTTCTTATATAGTGAATCATATGGAATATCAATACATATTCATACTGTGTAAGTAGACAGTACTCATCATGATATTAAATATTTTTCATCTTTCCAATAAACATGACACCACAGTTATAAACCGACCAGATAAATAAGTTGATTGTCAAACAATATATAGTCAATTTGAAACCAATAAACTAAATTTGAATAGAAACATGTGGAATTTCAATACATTTCAACATTTAAAATGAATAACATTCCTTCCTTCTAAACATCATATATTTTTAATTTTTTATATGGGTGTTATTCAAACTGTAAGAATAATGATTATATGAAAATGAAAATACATGAGTAATGAGATGTCAAGAAAAGTAGAGAATGAATATGGATAGATTAAAAATTAGATAAACCACGTTTAATAAATGAATCCTAGAAGGATTTGGATGTAGAGGAAAAAATCCCCAAAACCTAATTCTTTAAACAGTATCACAAAATATAGGATCACTATTTGAATTGTCTGATACCACGAGTTCAATACCCCAAACGAAAAAATATAAATATTATAGGATAAATATATTTAAATGAACAATATTAAGGTAATATGTGTTTTAAATGTAACAATAAGTTTACCTTAAAGCATAAATGATATTTTATAAACCATTTTAATGCTGGATATAAATTATAAATTTAAATCAATTTATCTCAGATAAATTGGGATGGGATTAAAAAAATATTTAAGAGAATAAAAAATGATTTTTTATCTCCAAATAACATTTTTTGAAGCTCACACCATTACTATAGAAAAAAATTTCATTTTTATTAAAAAATAACTTTCAAAAATATTATTATAAAATACTATATAGTAAAATATTTTCTAGGGTGAAATCAATAATGGAAAAGTAAATTTTATGATTAACTATTTTATTTTTTAGAAGGTAGATTTTAGGTGCCATAATCCCATAATGCTATATATTCCATGAAGAATGAAACAATTTATGTTTTAATAGGTGGTAAAAATGTATGCACTGAAGTAGTAAAAAATAAAAAGTCAATGAATATAATATAACAAAATTATATAAAAAAATTTTAATAGACAAATTTAAAATAATTTTATGAAAATTGATTTAAAAAAATATCATACAATTGGGGTAACATTTCAGTCAAAATACATTAGATTCGATGAAGCTAATGTGGAATAATATATCACATGAAATAAAATTAAAAAAATTACATAAAACTCATGAGATATTAAATTAATAGAAAACTATAAAATTTAATCATAATGAATAACATGTAACATGACTTAAATAATATTCATTAAGACAAACAAAGTAATTACAGCTTGGGTGACATTTTATTCAAATCCCCTTGAAAGTGAGGTATTTTAATATAACGAAAAAATTTATTAAACAATAAATACTGAACTTATATCTCCATTATTTATTTTATACACTACATAATTTAAGTTATGTGAATAATATGAGACATGCCTCTAACATTAGATTTTGAGATGAAATGCCTTTCCTCAGTCCCAATTCATTATGATTTTTCACCATACATCATTAATTGTTAAATTAAATTCCATAAAAAAATTACACATATACATAATGATTACAATTTATTAATCTCACATATAAAAATTAAATATTAGATAGATTTTACCATCTTTGAACACTAGTTTTATTTACTCTTTATAGTTATGAACTACTCTCCACATACTCAGGATGTTTTTTATTATTTTACCAAATTCAATTAATATTATATAATCTATGCTACTTTAATAGTTTTTCCAATATATTTTATAATTTTATAATTTTATTTTATAGTAGTTTTGGTTAAGATCTATGAGGTTTAAATTAGTGATGAGAACAATGGGATGATTCTTAATTAATTAAAGGTGATTTTATATTTAATGACTTTAATGTTCATAAAACCTAATAAGAACTAAAATATTACTACATAAATATTTATATAATATTGTACCAATAGATAATTTTTTATATTAATCCAGAATATAAATTTGATGTATTGTGCATGTATGTGATTAAACTGACCTAAACATGTACCGATAATGATTACATAACTAGGATGAGCTGGTTTAGTTATAATATCACGATTAAATAAGTATAATGATATTATTTAGTTTTAATTAGTGTGAAATATTTATATTTAAAGGATTTATGAGATGAAGTAATTCTCAAGACCCATCCTGAAGGGTCTCGTGTTGTGACTCACCAATAACACGACCAATTGGCCGACAGATATTGACTAGTACCAAATAGGCATATCAGTGAAATGAGACTCCTTTTCCAAAGTAACTATACACATGTACACATCTCAAATCCGGTAAAATGTATAAATTTAAAAACAAATGAAGAAGAATTTATTTGAACATCAAAAAAACACAACTATAATGTTATAGGATGTAAAGGAATGTAATCATGGAGAAGTATAACCCCACCAAAAGAGTAGAAAACTATGTCGATCCATAAAGAAAAACTTGGATTATTGTTAAAATATTGTGAAACAATACCTCAATCTATCTATTATGTCTAACCACTATCTGGTCCTGGTCTATCAAAGAATCTATCAAATCATTTATCATCTACACAAGACATTACATGTGCAATAAAATCTCGTGTAGGGGTGAGTATAACAATACTGTGTAGAACACCTCAAAAGAAAAAACCATACCAAAAAATAAGTATATTCATCTATACATAGGTTTATTTCTTCATTAGATATGAAATTAATATCACAATATACTCAATAATGACACATATTCTAAAGGAATGTCCCAACCATATTATGTCCGCCTAGGATTCCAATCAATGGATCCACATAGAAATATTCTGGGAGAACACACTACTACATCTTATAGAAGTCATGGTGTCTAATTGAGAGGTAGTTCTATTCAGGTCTCTTAATTATATGTAAAAACTAAGGCCATATGATATATGATTCATATGAGAGGATCACTGTCAAGGCCACAAGGTGATACTAGAAACTCAATCGGGATTAAACTGCTAAGTAGAGGATTAATGATGAAATAAATTTTCTCATTATTATACCAATAAATTCACCTATGTAATGATGATTAGTGGATATCACTTCATACCTCATCGATGGATTGAAACTAATTTATTTAAGAAGTTCTGTTGTAGGGATCATTTTCCTTGGATTAAGAGATGATTCCATGAAAACCATTTTGGAATGGTTCTTGGGACCACACTATAATGAAACATGTCTGAGATTTGGAGAAAAAGTGAAAAAATACATGTCTACAATTTTTCACAATGTGTATAAGGGTTATACACCATTTACCTTTATCCTGGGTCTACTAGTGTAAATATCTCATGTCTCATGCCATGTTAGCAAATAAATACACAACCTTTCATCATCTTATGTACTCTACATGTATGGTTTTACATGTCTTGGCCCATTTATCTATTCCCATGTAGTTTTAAAAGTAATTTCCCATGTACGATGGTGCATTCCATGTCCTTGTATGGGAGTACACAATGTGATCCAACCTGTGTACTCCAACACATGTTCATGTACCCTCTAAGGTACATTATAGAAATCTATGAGAGATCACATTCCCTATGACATGGGTAAAACACTATGTGATACTTATATTCCTTGAAACCTGAGACACCACAATGGGGGGTCCCACATAGCATATAGATCTGAATTACACACCTTATAATTTGATATTTTCCAGAAACTAGTGTCTGGAATCCATGAATATTATATGTTTCTCTGGCCACTGATCCAACCATTCCTCACCTCAAAAATGGATGTTCCATCTTGTCCAACACTCTTTGATGGAAAATGATGTGTTATATAATAAAATATTCTTAGAAATCTGATCTACACATCGATCATATTATTGTTGTGTTGAATGAGAAATCATGATTCTATATTATCAAATCCACTACTTCTACAACTGTCACTCCTCATTTGGGTGATTCTAATCTTGAATCTACAATGATGGATCACTGAACCAAGTAATGTGTGTTGAATTACCGGTCCATCATGATATTTTTAACTCTGGTCCAAATGATGAATTCCCATGATGAACAATGAAATGGGTTATAAAGGCATAATACAAATCAAGACGAATGAATATAGACAAATTTCCATTCCGACCATGATCTGTTTCCCTGAGAATATCAACAATGATTCACCAATCACAATGTATTCCTCACAAAAAAACCCAAATAGTAAACCCAACCCACAATACTATTGATCTACAGATCAATACGTTCATTGATTTACATGAGTACATCATAGGAAGTAATAATGGTAAAAGAAATCCAAATCTAAAAAACGTCCTACCTCTATTTGGATTGATCTCTAACAAATAATGGGGAACCTCCATCATTTTTTGGAGAGATCCTTTTAATTCATTGTGCATCGATTGTCAATCCACAATACAGTCACTTTTTTAAGAGAATTTCTCTGACACTCTATCCAATAACTATCCAATGGTTCTATGGTTATGTGATTAACCTTATAATTCAAACCTAACAATATATTAGGAGACTCTATAAATACTGCATAATCTAAAATACATAAAATAATTTATTTTATTATTTTATTCACATACACAACCTTAATTACTTTTCCACAAACCACATGTTCCATATATAGTTTAAATCATGAATAAGTTAAGCCACATTTTCTAAACTCAATTGTTCTCTCAAGTTTCCTATTTAGGCCCCTATGCAGACGTCATTCCGTATTTTCAGGAAAACTATTTCCTCATGTTAATATATATATATTTAATATATTTCAAACAATTATTTAGGGAACATTGGGCCTTATAATCACATGCTAAGAATATTTGAACATGTTGTGTATCACAGTATGTATGCCCGTGTTGTTCCACCGTAAATAAATAAAATAGTGTAGGGTTGAAAACCATCAATTGATGTAACCAGCTCCATATCCATCCATACAGGATAACATCAATGAGGCTAACTTCACTAACACCACATTCATATATATCTAAGAAGATATCCTGATGAGGGATTCTTCCATGAAATTCCCCTTCCCAGAAGTATAGATAATTTATATGTCATTATCTAGGAGGAACTCTATCCATCGCCTCTATCTCAATATAACTATCTTTTGAGAGAAGATATACGTGAGACTCTAGTGATATGTGTATTTGATAAATCACTCACCCGTCATATAGTTTCAGAATATCTTTAGTGATATGTCTATCATTTCTAAATCAATATCATGAGTTACATAATTTTTCTCATGTGTTCTCAACAGATGTGAACCATATGAAATCAGAGTTTCCCTCTACATAAGAACACAATTATGCCTGGTTACTAATGCTTAACAAATACAACATAATATAAACTCTCTTATAGAAATATCATGATTTTGAGTACTATTAAAATAGTATCTCAACTAATTGAAAGCGTATTCTATCCTCTCAATCAAAATTAACAACATACCCAATTGAGTCAATGAAATCATTGGTGATGATATTCTGGAAAAATCTAGAATGGATATCTGGTAATAGTTTCACCACAAAAGGAATCTCTTCACCTCCATCACCATTTAGGGAGGATCCCGAAGTAAAAATGGATCAATATTGACCAGGTATACATCCAAACCACTTTCTGAGATAACATTTCCTATAATATGGATGTTCTATATCCAGAAATAAATCTTTTAGAGCATTCCATAAATCTGGTTCTCATAGAGAACGTCTAGAACTATCCTAAAGATTCACACATTATCCTCCTAAAATTCTGAGAATACAAGGATATGTTTGATGAATACTATAATAAAACAATATAATAAAAAGTATCCAGTTCATGAGTCCTAAGAAAACTACTAGGGACATTTTCATGAGGACAAGGACAACAATGTTAACAATGTTACCGTAGTGAAATATTAATTCTTCCTTTAGTATAACAAAATATTTTACTCATATCTGGTGTTATTGTAACTTGAGGTCAACCATATAGAACCATTGAACCCATATCGAATGATAAAAGTGGTCATCAATCCTTGATAGTGGATACATGGTTTTCATAGTCACTTGGTTCAATAACTGGTATTCCACAGACAACATCAATCTCATGAAAATCTTATTAGAAATCAAAAATAGGGGTACCATTGGTGAAACATTGGTTTTAAAATTCCCTCCTACTTCTATTGAACCAACTTCACCGTCAATTTGGGAAGCTCTTTAGTGTCCTCTAATGTACTATAATCGATAATGATTCCTTCCCGGGCTGTAGATCAATGATGAAATCTATCTCACAGTTGGGAGGTAAACCTAGAACATATTTGGGGAATATTTCCTCATACTCTTCCACAAGAAGTATGAAATTGGGAATTCATAAAATCCAATTCAAAAATAATAGTCTATCAAAATAATGAGTAATATTCTTCACACATTTATTAATCACTCCATCTTACACCACATGGTTATCCATTTCATCGAAAAAGGAGAAAATGGCCCCTCCACTACAGACAAGCCACATCCTGAACCTGAAATAATCAATTTGGTAATGAACCATTGATATAAAGTTCATACATAAGATTATTTTGTAAGGAATCATCAATATAATATTGAGATCCCAATAAAAAAAATTTCCTCCGTGTGTTAGTTCACAATATCAACAAAACAGTGTTATCACAGTGTCTCCTTCAATAGGAGTCCCCATGCATAAGGGTCACACTAAGGGGTCAAACAGAATCTCTAATTATCTTACAGGGTTGGTGGAATGAAATAACTAACTAGAACATATGAAATTTTAACAACAACTCTCGTATAAAATCCACAAATAATTCCTCGAATCCTTCCCAGAGAATATGGATTGCATATTTAACAAACTGTAGAAATTCCTACCCATATCCTCTTGCTCCTTTAGCCTATTAAGAAGCACAAGGGGATGGTTATAGTATCAATTCAATGAATCCTGAACATCCATATGATCTCCCAACTACTCTATCACATCCACAACATTGTTAATATACCTTATACTAATGATGAATTGACTAGGAGGCATATCCTCCTTCTATAATTCATTTATATAGATGGTTAGACAATCTAATGCAATTTTCCTCATGCCATCACATGATTTACACCACATCTCTGTATACTTAATTGACCCACACTGTGAGCCATGGTCCAAAGAACCTATTTATTAGGACCTCCTATTGAATTTTATTTCACCTCTAGGTCCCTTTGAGTGATGGCAGTTCCTTGCTTCTGAGGTCTCTACTCCTACATTCCAACTATTGGGAACTGCTGGATATTTATACTCAACCATAAAACTATCAACCACGAAAGATTTATCAAGAATACCTTCTGTTGTAGGAATTATAATAACGTTAAAAAATGTCAAATTTTATCTACACAAACCTCACATGAAGGTTTAATACCAAATTAATTGGTCACAAACCATACACATCGAGTGCATATATGGGATGGTAAACATTAATGAATACTCAGTTGTCATTCTATTTCCTTACTAGAGTACTAGAATATAATAGAAATATACATCCCTCAACAAAGATGGAGTGAACTTCTCTATAAAAAAGTTCTAAAAAATTTACCATGGTAGAGATGCCTCTTTTTAATGTTGGGCCACAAACCCCCTCCATTACCCTGTTGTGTCATGAAGAACGCTCACTACAAGGAAAACCATCAGCTCTACTGGTGTCATGACTAGATGAAGAAAATGAATCACCACCTCTATAATATTCTCAGGTGCCTATGGGTATGGGTCTCATTAGAACCATATGTCTGTATTTAACCAAATCCCATGATGTGAGCTCATTCTATGAACCTTATCCATTGGTTTTGTGGGTTCCACTTGCTTCTCTATGATGGTTTGACTATCTGGAGAACTAGATTGAGGTGTCATATTTAGAATTGTTCCACATATCTATTCCTCATACCCCATGCGATCATCTGATTGATGCTGACCCTTAATCCTAGTTAGTATACATCCTAGAGGCATCTTGAGATAATCAATATGTGACATAACCAATGAGTATATTTGGAGTGTTGAATTATGAATGAAATGGAATCCACTTCCCATTCCTACATGATTCATGTACTATGGTTCCCCCAAAAATATTTCTTTCTATGTACGGTGTGGAAAAATGTGATTATAGCCCATGTGTATTAATACATTGGCCACAACACCAACACTGGTGGTCCTGGCATGAAATCTGAACTCTAAACACATAAAAGTATTCCACCAAACCATGATCACAAGCTTCGGTCATTTGGTAGAAATGAAATCTTTGTTATAACTTTTTCATGGTGTGTTCCAAAGGGGACCATGATATGAGTATCCAATACATCCTCTTGTAGTTTAGGGGATACAATTAAGTGCCGATTTTTAAAAGCACCATATTTGGAGTTATAAGACTATGTTAATCAACACACACACACATATAATATATAAGTCTATGAAATGTAAAAATAACTGAACAATCTTTCATGCATACATCTAAATCGCATAACAAGAATATGATCCAATTTAAAGTAATGTAATCTAGTTGATGTACATGCCTGCCACATGGAGTCTGAAGAGTAGTCCAATATGAACATAAAACTATGAATTTTTCTTGAATAAAAAAGGATCACCCCTATATCTATTCTATATTACTATTCACCATTTAGACATGATACTTTAGGGACACTTTCAAAGGGTCGATCATCTGGACATGACTGATATGTATGAAAATATCCCCATCAAGGGTTTGTACAAAAATAGTCCGCATGACACTCTAAAACTATAAAGCACACAAAAATGAAATAAAATATTCCCTATATAGGTATATTTATACATAATATATAGGAATAATATCTAGATGTTCTGAACAATGAAACAAGAATGAATTTTATGTCACAATCATACTCTGGAAGTCTAGGATTTTAGCATAATGATTCTATAAAGAACTCTAATGGAAGAACACACTCATGGGTCTGATGACACTGATGGCTTCCATCTAAGATCTACTTCTTGGTAGGTCTCAACAGTATATGTACACACTTATGTTATAAAGAGATACCATATAATGAAGAGGATCACTCCCACGGCTAGGGGTGATTCCCAAAACACAATCTAGATTAACCTGGAATGTAGAGGATTGGTGCCCACATAGTGTTAGACATGTTGGTACAAAGAACTCCACCTAGGGAATGAATATTATCAGAGGATCTCACTACAGGACTCACAAAATGATTCCAAAAACACTATCCATGATTTCATGATAAGCTTTCATTATACTAAGACTACAAGAAGAATACATACTAACTTCAAGGGAAGGGTTATGGTGAATATAACATAAATGAATAAATTTTATGATCTTGTGGAAAAGGGCTCCAATACATGTCTAGGAATGTAAATGATGTGTATAAGGGTTCCATTTCAAGTCATATGACACTGGGTCCTTCCTGTGTAAAAAATCCTATGTCTCAACACGTGACCAAGTAGAAGTATGTAGCGTGTCAGCTTCACTAGTTATCTTCCCATGTTCCTACATGTATCACTTCTTGTGTACCCATTCCTGAGTATTAGTAAATGATAAACCCCGTGTAATCTCATCTAGGACATGTCCATGTAATGGAGTATATGGCTTGCTCCAACCCATGTACTCCAAACATTTTATGTGTACACTCTGAGGTAAATTTCGAGTTACCAAGGAGAGACCATATTCCCTGTGATATGGTTCACATTCAATGTGGTACTTATCATATATCAAACCCTATCCACAAAAAATGGGGACCCACATGGTGTGTTGATATAACATACAATTCTTGTAATGCATGATTTTCCAGAATCATTGATCTTGAATCCACACATCTTCTTCAGTTATCTAGTTTGTTATTTAGCCACACCTTCCCCATAAAATCATTGTTCCTTCTTGTTCGAGCTAGTCCATTGACAAATAATGTCATCCCCCAACATATATACATGGTAATATGATCTAAAACTCATTATTCAATATGTTAATAAGAATAAAAATTCATATATCATCATCATCTTATCTACAACATCTACAACCATCGCACATACATTTAATTGTGATGATTTGGAATCAATAATATTGAATTATTGCACAATGAAACATGTGTGTAACAATAGATTAGTTAGGATATAATAAACCAAATATTTAATGATGAATTCATAAAATGAACAAGTAATTTAGGGAGAAAATCACAACTAAAATAATGGTAAATTAACATAGATTTATGGTCATACTGACCGTGATCATTTATTATGATAATTACAGAAATTAATCAACAATCACAATGGATTTCTCCCCAAAAGTACCCTATAAAAAATTCCATCCTGCAATACACACCATCCGAAAAATCAATCTGTTCATTAATGGATTTTACATTATTGCTGACATTAGGAATTGGGAATGAAATACATAGAAAAAAAACTTACTACCTCTATTTTTATTGATCACTAATATAGAATAGGTAGGGGCTATGATCACTATCATGAACATTTGAATCTATTGTGTGTCGATAGTCAATCCACAATCTGGTATCCATTTTTCTATGAAAATTCCATCAACTCTCTCTCTAATTGATCTCTAATGGTTCCAATGTTAAGAGAATACCCATTTAATTCTAACATAACACTATATTTAAATTATTTCCAATCACTCTGTTAATAAAAAAAATTAAGCAATTTTTATAATTATTCAATTCATTTTTGTGCCTATGATGACTTTTAAAAAAACCACCATTACTGACCAAGTTTCATTCTCACATAGTATAACCCTAGGCATCCAAACACATTAGTGCCCTCTGATTTTTTATCCATTCAATATTTAGATGCAATTAAAATGTTTTAGTAAATTGCATTCACATGAAGATTTATATATTTAACATATATCAAACATTTATTCTAGAAAAAATAGTTTTGAGAATTTTACTATAACCTATCGTCTAGTCTCCAAAATAATCTATAAATTATCCAAAAACAATACATGGATAATCTATGTCATTATCGTCATGAATTTTTTAATTGTTTTTATTAATATTAAAAATATTATCTCTTTATTATGTGTGTTTATGATGGTTAATGTTTCCATGATATATAATTAATAATACTAAATATACTATTCCTAATTTATTTTTTATTAATATAAATCATGATATACGTATCATAAATATTCATCAAACTAAGTTAGTTAATCATCCTTGAAATTTGGTGGTGAGAAAATAATATGTGTCATCCCTTGAGGTTGTTGTCTTTATTTTCACAAGAGAAAATTTTTATTTATTAGATTGAATGGGCGGGAAATAAGTTGTGCCTATACCATAAATATAATAACATTTCCATTTTTACACTAATTTGTATATATTAAAAATTTTATTGGTGGAAGGATGATGGGAATGGTAACTATGAAAAAGTTAATGGGTAAGTAATACATACATAAAAAATTTGGATAGTCACTTAATGTAACATTTGTAAATTAAGGCATTTAGTTACTTTTCTAGGTATAGGGTAAGTAAAATGTGAATAGTGTCACTAGATGATGAAAAAAGGGCATAATTTCATTTTAATTCCAAACTATAGTTGTGGTTTGAAGTGGAAATAGGGGAGATACTTATATAGGTTAAAAATTGATCAATCGTTTGAAATATATGTTAGGAAAATGATAATAATGGAATTGCATTAGGGTTAGTTGACTTTTGACGAGTAATGGTTATTTTGAAACATGGGTGTTAATTAAGTAACCAATTTTTTTAGAATGTCTATGTGACAAATTAATTTTTATAAAATCTAGATATATCATTTACCATTTTTACCCTTAATAATACTAATTGAAAATTATCCATGGTAATTTTTTTATGAGTAAAACTATAATATGAAACATTTAGAAAAATTATAATTTGAAGAATGTGTTTTTTTTACTATATTTAATATATTTAAAATTAAAATTATGATAAAACTAACTTATATTTTTATCATATCATTTTTTGAAAAACAAATGATTGATTAATTATGTTTTAATTATTAAGTGTTATCAATCTATTTTAAAAGTTATTGGTAATGAAATTTTAAAATCTAATTACATATTTGATAAATAATAATATATTGGAGTTTATATAAAATAAAATAAATTTACATTCACAATTTTAAAAAAGTTATTTTTTTTTATTAGTTAACTTTTATACTGGAAAATTATTTTTACCATAGTTACAAAACGTTATACAGAAAAAATAAGTTGAACCCATTACATAATTAGATCATATTAAATTAAGGTATTCAATTTTCAATATCAATATAATTTTTTATAATTTATAAAAATACAAAATACTAAAATATGGTGATGAGAATAACCAAAATATTAATATAAAAACATCTATCTGAATATGTCTTTCCTTTTAACTCCATTTTATCTCATATGATATTATGGATCAACCTAAGACTCCCTTATTCAATCACAGCTTCTCCATAATAATTTTTGTAATAGGATTTCTAACATAATTAGTGAGTTTTTTTAATAAATCCTTCAAATGGTTTAGAATATGAATATGATAAGGAAAATAATATCACACAATATTGTCTAGTTATGTGTGACATATTTTGAAAATTGATTATGAATTTACGAGATGATTTAGACAATGATCAACAAACCCTTTTCCAGGTGATACCCCTAGTTTATTAAATGTTATTATGTGATACACAATATTTTATCTAGATAGGGATGTATTTAAATTAAATCCAGCTACTCAGGAAATAAGTAGTATTCATAGATAACATCCTATACTTATACACATTGTTATGGATTTATATAATGTTCTGAAACAATAATCCCTAAAAAACATAACATTATATCCTTATAATTATATCATATACTATCCGAAAGGGTTATGTTTACCATTAAAATTAAGATAAACATTTCATTATCAAGTCATAAATTATCCTCAATGATAATCTGGACATTAATATTTGTCTAAATGTTTCCATTGATTCCAACAAAGATTACCTGGACACAAAATCCTAGATCTTGTACAATGAACACTTAAATTAAATAATCATATATTTAACATATATAAAATAATATATATATATATATATAAATTATAAATAATAAATTATAATTACATATATTATATTTTTATGATATTTTCATATCTAAGTCTTTAAATAATTATGGTAAAACGTAAATTAAAGATAAAAATTTTCATTCTAATGAAGTGAAATTTTTTTCTAATAATATCATAACTAAAAAATCAAAAACTAATAACTAACCTAACCAAAAAAATTATTTCAAAAATTATATCTTTGTAATCCGGTTATGTTAAATAATTTTCATTATATCATGCGTAAATAGACATATAAAATGTGGTGATATCAAACACTCGGATAAGTAATTCATACAACATATGAAATAATGGATTCATAATTGATGAAATATTATCAACGGTTTACAGACCAAGATTTTCCATTTAATTTTTTAATTATATATAATTATTACTAGTTTCGAAAAATTGATGGCGTATGATTCTAGGGATCGGTGTTCTTGAAAGGAAGTTCTGAAATTTTTTAAATGTAAGTTCAGTAAACTCCATAGCTTTGTTTTCTAAATTTTGAACTGGTTCATATATTAAAAATATGAGGGCACCATTGAATCTGAAACACTGGCATTCGCTTAATGGAGGCATCATTTCAACCACAATAGGTCAGGAGAAAAAGGTAGCTTTTGGGAATTTTTAAAAGAATAAATAAAATAACAAAGTTATTTTATTTATTTCATTCTTTTCCTCCAATGGACAAGCGGAAATGTGGGACCAATGATGTTTTATTCCATTAAATGGCTTGAACCTTCAATCCTAATTAACAACTTCATTGGGAATAGGGAAGGTTCATAATTAATGAACCCTCATAAATCCCATGATCGTTAGACCCCCTCCCTATCTCCTATTTATATGGAGCTTGGGAAGAGGTATTGATACAACTTCACCGAGAAACAATGTGATGACAAATTTCCACAATGCCAAACCCTTGAAGGAAAGATCTGATTCCAGTGGGCGATGATGGCTGATGATAAATCATGAACTAAGGGAAGTCGCTTGACTGGAAAAATTGGTGGCTTGTCCTGGGGACAAAGAACAACAACCCACTTCATCAATCAGGAGATCTCTCCATTTTTTCTGGTGGTAGGGATTTGATATTTTGTTTAATTAAAGTGATTCATGAATCCTTTAATCCACCCTCGTGATTACATGCTAACACGGATGGTGATGGCCAAAGGAACCCATCCCGGACCCTCCGCTACCTTTCTACCTAGGTGTTATCCATGGAAGACTGCCAGTGCGATGGCACCAAAAAACAATGATGGAGGCGATGCGCCATTTTCTGCTGCAAGAGGAGGTTTCGACAATAGGCCATGACAGTCAGTAGACAGGCCGACAACTGCCCGCCGCGAAGGTGTTGGGGAGCGCCATCGGGCGCTACCGGTGAGCACGGGGCCGCAGACGAAGCTGTGACGGGTCAAGGTGGCCGCCGACACACCGGTCGACCATAGAAGTAGAAGACAGCACGACCAATGTCCCACTGGTGATCAAGGGGCTGCGGTGGAGGAGGAACCCGCACCTCCCTTGGGTTCCTCCATGAAAGGGTGGCTCCCACGAGGGGTCGCCGCTTCACAAGTTGAACGACATGTGCGCCATTCGAGACACCGGGGGTCTCACCCCCCAACGTTGGCTAGGGAGGACCCCACCATGGGCATTAATAGGAGCCTTCCCCCTTGGGGTCCAGACTTCCCCATGCGGTCCAGGCATAACTCGTCTTGGCCCAACCCAGCCGGGTCAGTCCGGTCAGGTCAGACCAGACCCAGGCCCAACCGAACCCAGAAACTCTTCAAAGGCCATATCTTGAGAACCATACACCCATTTTACAAACCCTCTATATCAATGAAATACCAGGGTCTAGGTAGTTCTTTTTTTATACTTCACATGAGTTTTTGAAACATATGGAGTGCACCCGGGTTGGATCCAACTCGAATCCATTCGGGCCCTCAGAACAAAAAAGCTTATAACTCACAGACCGGGAATCTGATTGATGCACCGTCTGTCGCATTGTAACCTTTACGACATGGAGTTCCCTTGGGTTACTCTTTTGTAGAGATTAGTGGTGGTCAATGTACAACAGATATCTCATGGGGACGATTCTACAGAACATGAGTGCACTGGGTGTGAGGAATCCTGTGGGAGACTAAACCGTGATGGAAGAACATTGATCCTATGTGGGTCAGAATCTATTGAACCTAAGTGGATCAGCATCTATCAATCATGTGTGGTTCCACATCTATTAGATCTTATGTTGGTCAATGCTTAGAGATCCTATGTGGGTTATCACATATCGATCCTGTGTGGGTTAGATCCCGTTTTGGTCAGTGGGGGTTATTATCTATCGATCTTGTGTGGGTCAGCATCAATGCTTCTTAATATAACAACATGATCTAGACTTACGAATAATCCTATATATTTATTTACATAAGTTATACCTGAGTGTGACATGATTATTTTAGCTTTATGGTACTTATATCTTCGTGGTGTAACATGTATGGTACATCTATCTCCGTAGAGTTACCTATGTGTTATTTCTACCTTCGTGGAGTCGTCTTTGTGGTGTAACATGTGTGGTACCTCTACCATTGTAGTGTTATCTGTGTGGTACTTCTACATTTGTGGTATTGTCTTCAGGGTGTTGCAAGTGTGATACATTTACCTTTTTGTTGTTACATCTGTGGTATTTCTACATTTATGGTGTTACCATTGTTTATTCTTACCTCGTGTATGAGATTAGTAGATCTTGATAACTTATGTATATGTATCGGCTTAAACCTAAGTAAATTTGTGGTATTTATTTGTCTATATTCCTTTTTTAACTCTAAGAGACCTACATGTTTCTCGAGGACCCTACTGAGTATCGTTATATTCACACCTGCATGGGCTACACACACACACACATTGTTATGACTTGTACAGATGAAAGACATCATTGATCGAGGCTGAGGGATCCAGGACAGGACGGTGTTAGAGGTGGACCATTTGGAATGATGTGACGTAGGGACTACTGTTCGTGAGTTGTACATACCCTTCATGTAGGCTCCTTGGTGGATGATCCATGAGATGTTGGTACTATTTAGTTGTATTTTAACATTTCAAATGTACTTTTACTTTTTCAGTTGGGATTGTAATCCAGCCCCTTTACATTCAGCACTATTTTACTACAATAGTTTTTTTAGTTGTTATTTTGTGTTGTGTTCTTGGATTATGTTCCTATATAGGTTAATAGACAATGCCTTCCAGTTTTAGGGATACACCATTACGGTGACAGTCACCTACACATGGCCTGTGGAAGGCGGGCATGGAGTAGTCACAACATGGGCCCTGGGAGACGGGATGTGAGAAATTTGTATCAAAGGAGTCAGTTATATTGAATAAATAAGACTCTGATATTTTCCTTGTGGAAATAGTTGTATGTGTTATGAGTGTGGTATTCAGTTTGGGGTATCCAATGTGGGTGTTGCGGCCAAGGTATCCAAACACTAGGATCCTGACTTTTGATTTATTACTCAGTGCACAAAAACACTAATTTTGTGTGTTTTGAAATGTTTTTCTTATGATATTTTTGAGTAAGATCTCGATTCATAACATATTGACCATTGAACACCTATCTTATTTCGGGATGCCACCACGTAATCAGCCAGCTCAGATTCCCAAGGATTAATGGGATGACGACCCATCGAGCGATGAGGCCTCGGTGTAGGGCCCTCTTACGGCGTTAGCACAATCAGGTGGCATACCATCAGCACCACTACCTGTTGGGTAGTATTTTCCACTTGCCCAACCTTAATAGGATGCATGACGACTGAGCGCATTGCACAACTTTTAGTGGCAGAGCACTCCGAGGTTCCGATGCGAGATGGTCCCGTAGGCGACTGAGGAATGGCTAGAAGTTGTAGTTATATATTTCCTATTGGTTGAGACTCAATATGACCTAATGGTGATCCTAGTATCCATTATTTATCAGGATGTAAGAGGGAGATGGTGGATTTTGATGCTCCAGATACATGACAAGGTGACCCTCGTCTAGGAGGACATCGAGAGCCTTTTCAGGATAGAGTTCATCTCATCGACCTTATTCTCTGTGCATATATAGGAGCTATTTCACTTATAGTAGGGGTATCATGAATGTGGCCATGTACTCGGTAGGGTTACACAATTTATCCCACTACTCCACCGACAAGGTACATGACCCTTTCTTTACGGACTAGACCATTGAGCAGTGTCTCCACAGGAGATCAGAGTGTCGATGATATCGCTCTGCATTCCGATGTAGACTACGGTGCTATAGATTGCACATTTGGTGGAGAGATCCCTAACTAAGTATGGACCAATGGAAAGTTCCTCCACCAGACATCAGGTTGCAGAGTCATCTTCATTAGATAAGGAGAATGATGCAGGGACCCAAGCGGGCTCAACCTTCAGGTGGGTTACCTCAGGATATAGGGTAAGTGGTGCGGGGCTCATAGGACAGAGCCGGGTAGATGAGCACCAGACATTTCTACTCATGAGGCGGACATAGTCACATGGCTCACCACTACCCGACCCATCATACGGATGACCAAAATAAGGTAAAGGGACTTCTTAGGCCAATAGAGGGATTTGATTGGGTAGGTCCGTAGGTAGAAGTTGAACGTGGAAGAGGATTTGGTCGTGCAGCAAGTGGTGGGCGGTGATTCGAGGTTCTACTGCTACCACCTCTAGGTGGTCCACCCCTACCACAGAGAGAAGCTAGACATGGATGATCTCATCTCCAGGAAACTGAGGCCTACGACCACAGTGCTCCAGAGATGATTAGTTGTATGATCTATATCTATTTCACCCTAGCTGCAGTACTTAAAGACACAAGTGTCAGTCACTCTTTTATTTCCACAACTCTCATTCGGAGCGTAGAGATTCTGGTGGAGCCGTTGCCCGACCCTTATGGCTAGGGACTCTTACGAGAGAGGATTTGATGAATACACACATGTGCTAGTAGTGTGATCTTACTCTAGAAGGTGAGGTATTAAGATGTGATATTCTAGCATCTGCGACAAGGCCTTACGATGTCATCATGGGTATGGACTGGTTATCCACAGTCCATGCCCAGATAGACTATATTAGGCGCAATGTGCGATGTGTCACCGAAGATGAGGCCATGTTTTACATTAAAAGAGATAATGGAACCTTTGCCACATAGGATGGACTTACCCAGAGAAGGGTGCATCCGATCACATATCAGTTGGCTAGCCTTACCCATGGAGCAGTAGATGATGAGAGTCTCAGCTAACATGTAGTGGTGGAACTGTATGTTGAGGTCTTTCTTGATGATGTTCCGGGACTACATCCTCACAGAGATGTAAACTTTTACATCGACGTGTACATTGGAACGACCCTGATATCTTCACCGGCATAATAGATAGCTCCTGCAGGGCATGGGGAGTTACGGTTATAGCTAGAGGACTTGTCGAGGAAGGGGTTTATAAGACCCAGGGTTTCTCCAGAGGCGCCCCAATTTTGTTCTCCAAGAAGAAATATTGGAGTTTGAGAATCTTTGTGTAATATCGGTGTCTGAACTCGGTGACAGTGAAGATCAAGTATCCACTTCCGAGGATTGATGATCATTTTGATTAGCTGAAGGGAGATCGTTGATTTTTGAAGATTGTCCTCAGAGCAGGATATCATCAGCTCATGGTGCGAGATGAGTATGTGCAGAAGAAGGACTCTAGAGGTCGTTATTTCCACTATGAGTTCATGGTTATGCCATTTGGCATGACCAATGCCCCAAAAGTGTTCATGGGACTCATTATTATGATCTTCCAGATATACCTTGATCAATTATTGGTGGTCTTCATCAACGACATCTAGATATACTATGAAAAAGAGAAGGATCATACCTATCATCTGCAGGTAGTTCTAGATACATTCCAACATCACTAACATTATGCTAAGCTCTCAATGTGCTAGTTCTCGATTCAGGAGGTTCACATTTTGGGACACATTATCCAAGAGGCTAGGATTGAAGTGGATTAAATGAATATAGTTGATTTAATTTCATTGGATGAAACTAGGAGTGTGACATAGGTGGGGAGTTTCCTGGGGTTGGCTGGATACGTTTGGAGATTCATGCCTGACTTTTCGAGACATGTTTCACATTTTTAAGTATTGAGTAAAAAGATACATCCCCTCATATGGATGGAGGGGTTCCATTAAAATTTTCAGGAGCAGAGGTATAGACTAATGAGTGCCCCCTTATTGAGTCTACTAGAAGTGGACATTGGGTAGGTAGTCTACTATGATGAATTAGGAACCACATGTGAATATGTCTTGATGAAGGATCAAGAATTGATCGCTTATGGTTCATGACTGTTGAGACATCATGAGTTGAGCTATGCTACTCATGATCTAGAGTTTACCTATGTAGTCATCTCATTGAAGATGTGACGACATTACTTGATGGGTGAACATTTTATAGTCTAATCTAATCACAATTGTCTCAGATATATCTTCTCTCAGAAGGAAATGAACGTGAGACAACAATGATGGCTAGAGTTCCTCTAGGACTATGAATTTGGGATATTCTATTCTCCTTGAATCGGGAATTTGGTAACAGATTCACTCAGCATAAGGTGTGGTCTGCAGTTGCTAAGCGAGGTGACATAAAAGATAGAAGTGTTGAAGATATCCTTAATGGATAGAGATGGAGCAGCATAACTCTAGTCTATGATAGTCACTCCCCCAATAGATCAGTGAGTCAGGGAGGAAAAATTTGGGGACATTGACTCTGATGCACGAACTGCTCAAATATCCTCATGATAGGAACCTGATAGATTTTATGATGGTGGAGAGAACATCAACTTTTTAAAGGATGTACCATGGTAACTGTAGCACTACAGAAGGATATGTTCAGGGAGTCCCATACATCCACTCTGGTTGTACATCCTAGTGTGGTGAAGATGAACATGGACCTCCAGCGTCAGGACTGGTGGTGTGGGATGAAGAATGTAGTGGCAGAGTTTGGGACTTGATGCCTCACTTTTTAGAAGGTGAAGGTCGAGAATCATGTTCCAGTAGGTATAGAGCATCTAGTAGAGGTACCAGAGTGGAATTGGGATGGTATCTCCATGTACATTGGGATATGGATTCAATGTATGTACGAAGGACATGATTGCATCAGGGAGATCATTGATTGACTCCCCAAGTTGGCCAACATCCTACCCATCAGAGATAAGGGATCAATAGAGGGATTGGGATGCCACTACCTACTAGAAATTGTGTGATGTCAGGGGGTGCCATCGACGATTGTCGTAGACCATGTCACATGTTTTACATCCCAGTTGTGGAAGGTATTGTAGGAGGCATTCAGGACCCAGTTGTGTTTGAGCTCTGCCATTCATCCTCATATGGATGCTCAGATGGAGCATATCATTCAGACACTGGAGGACATGCTTCGTGCATGAGTCCTAGATTTTGGCCCTAGTTGGGAGGATAACATGCCCTTGGTGGAGTTCTCATACAAAAATAATTATCACTCCACCATCAGCATGGAACTATTTGAGGCCTTGTATGGTCAACCATGATGATCACCTCTACGCTGGATGAACCCAGGGGAGTCCGAACTTATTGGTCCAGAGTTGGTATGGGATACAACTGAGAAGGTGGAAATCATCCAGGATAAGATGAAGACTACACAGAGAAGGCATAAGTATTATGCTGACAGGAGGCAGAGATCATTGGAGTTCTAGGAGGGAGACCATGTATGGTATTCCCCGGACCGTTCTGGTCTATTATTTTGTGAAACTATGGGGTTTGAGGTGTTTCGGGAGGTCAGGGTGAGTTATCCCCATCACATTTCAAAATTTCCATTTCGTTGAACAGTTCCAATGGTAGAAAATTGTGAATAGTGAAATTGTAACCTTAGTCGAACAGTGTCAACATTAACCTTCTGTGAACAGTGCAATGGTAACCATAGGTGAATAATATAATGGTAACCATAGGTGAACAGTGTCAACATTCACCTTCCTGTGAATTGTACAATGGTAACCATTGATGAACAGTGTAATGGTAACCTTAGGTGAACAATGTCAACATTAACCTTCTATGAACAGTACAATGGTAACCTTAGGTGAACAATGTCAACATTAACCTTATGTGAACAGTGAAACGGTAACCTTAGGGGAACAGTGAAATTGTAACCTTAGGTGAACAGTGTCAACATTAACCTTCTGTAAATAGTGAAACGATAACCTTAGGTGAATAGTTTCAATATTAACCTTCTGTGAACAGTGCAATGGTAACCATAGGTGAACAGTGTCAACATTAACCTTCTGTGAATAGTGAAATAGTAACCTTAGGTGAATAGTGCAACATTCACCTTAGGTGAACAGTGTCAACACTAACCTTCGGTGAACAGTGCTACGGTAACCTTAAGTGAATGGTGTCAAAATTAACCTTTTTTGAATAGTGTAATGGTAACCTTAGATGAATAATGTTTTCAGAAGGGTGAGGTTCCAACGGTGAGGTTCATGAACAGTGTTTCTAGAACAGTTAGGTTCACGAATAGTGATTTCACAATGGTGAGGTTCATGAACAATGTTTCCAACTTCCAAAATTTCACCCCATTAACATTTCATTTGAGGTAAAATTCATTTAATGTCTTGTTTTAATTACTCTAAGGACAATTCAACAACCATAACTCCTATATTAATTATTCCTATGGCTTGGGATATCACGAACCCCTCCTCCCAAAGTGTACCTCTCCTGGGGCGACAATGTTAGGAGGAAGATAATGACCCCCGAGTCCTGCCTCCAGTAGGCCACGGGTTGGTAACTAGCACTGAGTGTATAGTAAACACACCAATGGGAGGCATTACCCTCTAAGATAACACATGTGGAAGAGAGAGAGATAGATAAGATAGACACCAACCAACTCTAACTCAGAACTGAAATATAAAAGAAAACCCAAGTGCACATATGTAATGTAATTAAAAAGTACTACAACTAGAAGGGGAAAACCACTAGTACCCAAAAATGAGTAAAAACAACAGAAACGACAAGCCCAAAATACTCATGTTACCCCATGCTTGTTGAAACCATCTTGATCTCTAACCTGCTCCATGTGACCTGAAAAATAGTTTATATATATATGTGGTGATCATTATAGTAAACTCAGAAGGATCCTCCCCAAAGCCTCTCGTGAAAATGTAAATAAATCCTGCTAAAGCAAAGTGAACAATAAGTTAAACTAAATTGTCACCTAAAAACGTATACAATGTTTCCCACCATGTCACGACCCGACCTCGGGGCCCATGCCGTGACTACCCCAAGCCCGCCTTCCATAGGCCAGGGGCTGGCGACTAGCACCAAGGCGTAAAATCCCGGTAAACAGGGAAGGCATTGCCTTTAAAAGTAACAACCACCACAGAGTCAGCAAGCGGAAAGTAACTACAAGTGCAGAAAAGTAAAGGGGTCCGGAATACAAGCTCAACTGAAAGTACAACTGAAAAAGTAAAGAACAGCAACTGAAGAAAAGACGGCGGCCTCGTGTCGTCCACTGACAATCCCACCTGAAGGGTGCGTACAGATAGCCTCCAGGCTCCTCGGGTCCCACGTCCGCTCCGAGCACGTCCCACCCAGTGGTCCACCTCCAGGTACCGTCCTGCTCCACGCCCCAACCGTGATCAGCGCTGTCCGTCGTCTGCATCCAACACAACAAGGTGCGGGCATAGCCCGTGCAGGGGTGAGTATAAGCTACTCAGTAAGGACCCCGAGACCCCCGAAGGTCTCCCGAAATCCACAAAGGATATAGCACAAAAAGGAAGGTGCAATCACGAAGTAACATCTGACTCGACTTAGGTATATGGCCATACATATACCTAATTCCCCACTTCTAGCTCTGCTCACGAGCTCAAGAACAACTCAATCCACATAGGAAAGCAAGACTCAAATCCACAAAGGAGAGTAAACAGTAAATCCACATAGGATAGTTCAACACAATCCACAAAGGAGAGTAACATAAGATTCAGCTCAACCAGGTATACTTTTTCAGATGACGTCAAAGATGATCACTGATCCATCTAAGTCGTCGGACCCACGAAGGATCGATAGGTACTAACCCCCGCAAAAGACCCACACAGGATCGGGCTCACACAGAACCTGTAGCACTGATCCACGTTGGATCGCTGAGTGTAGTAGTCGACGCAGTCCACTGAGGATCTCTGCACAGTTGTCGCCGCAGTCCACGAAGGATCTCTGCTCTGTCGTCGAAATCACAGCCAGCGCTAGGGTTCCCGCACTCAGCGAGCTCGTTTAGGAGGGTCCGCTCCACGAGCCGAGAGGCTGATACATCTACTGACACGTAGTCCGAAGTTGATGTATCCAAATGTTCCGTATCGACAACAGGATCTCAACGCAACAGACGGCGCGTCAATCGGACGCCCGGTCTGAGAGTTATTGGCATTTTCGTCCCAGGGGCCCGGTTGGTTTTTAGGGCAAAACCAACCCAACCGTACTCCACCTGTGTCCGATCCTCGGGCGGAGTATGCCAAAAGTTCCGTCTCACTTAGAGGAAACTACCACAGCTGACGGTACGTCGATCGGACGTCCGTAGCTCAAGTTATGAGCGTTTCCGCTCCGAGGGCCCGGTTGGTTTCGTGTACGAACCAACCCGGCCGAACCCAAAGTCTTCCGAAACCTTGAGTATAATATACCGAAACGACCGTATCGATCCAAGGATCACGTAGCCGCTGACGGTTCGTCAATCGGAGGTCTCAGGCCCATGATATGGGCAAAAGACCGAAGAAGGCCCGAAAACGGGGGTTCTGGGCCCGGGGCGACCCGGCCCGAACCACCCCTGGGTCGGCCGAACCGGGTCGACCCGAACCGGGTCGGCCCGACCCGGCTAGGCCGGGTCCGGTCCGGCCTGGGCGCGGCCCGGCCGACCGGACCGGCCGGCTCGGCTTCGGCCGAGCGGCCGAAGGGGCGCCGCGGGTTTGACCCGCGGCTTAGGTGGAACGCGGCCCCGCGGGGGGCCGCTTGTCACGCGGACGTGGCCGGGCCGCCGCGTCCCTCCCCGGTTCCGCGCGGCCGCAGAACCGGCCGCCGCCGCCGTGGCTTCAGCCGCGGCGGATCTCCTCCACGGCGGCGCGCCTGGCGCCGCCGCCTTCCGCGGGCCGCCGGAGTTGCTCCGGTGGCCCGTTTTGCCTCCCGTCTGCGCCCTTGCTCCTCCTGGGGGCCGATCATCACTGCGGGATCAACGGATCGCCCTTGCCGCACGGTTCGTCATCGTCCGCCAAATCCGCACAACAAAAGATCGGCGGAGGGTTGCCGGGTCTTGTTCGTTAGATCCGCACCCTCCGCGTTAGTCATAAACAACGGGAGGAAAAGAAAATAATCAACAACAATTTTAATTAAATTAAAATCGTTCGGAGATCAGGTTCTTTATTTTAAAAGAATAAAAACGGGGAATAAAATACTCCAACAACCCTTACCTCGAAGTTTCCGTCGGACGTGAGGTCGTCGCGAAATCGCTCGTCGCGAAAGGAGGGGATCGTCACGTCGTTCGCGGAAGAGACGTTCGTCGCACCGCGGGAAAAGCGTCGCGCCGACGATCTCCGGATCTAGAACAAACGGATTTAATTAATTAAATCCGTTGTTATTTAAATTTAAAAAAAAGTGAATTAAACGATCCGTTTCTCACCTTAGTTGTCGAACGAGGATCGGCCGCGGAAGAAGAGGCGTCGCCGAAGAACGTCGCGGGTAGAGCTCGTCGACGTCGCAGATCACGGTGTGCGTCGTCGAATTCCGGTTCCGGCGTTCTTCGCGTTCTTCGCGTTCTTCGCGTTCTTCGCGGGGAGGGTGGAGGCTCAGAGGATTCGCACAACGATAGCAATCCTCCGAAATAGACAAGTTTGTCTATTTTATTAATTTGCCAACAAACGCAAAACGCGTAAGTAATGACCCATTAAATTCGTTGAATTAATTCAACGAACGAAACAGCCCATTTAATTCACGAAATAAACCGCCCAATTAAATGGTCTGTTAAGAAATTAAAGAAAACGCGTCGGTTGACTTTTCAGTTACTTTGACGGGTTTTCGCGGGTGTGTTACTTAGCGAATGAAACGGCGGGGCTCGTGCGGGCCCTGCCTCACAAATATCCTACCAAGAGGGTAGGATATTTCAGGATAGCACCCTATCCGCTTTAACTCAGTTCCAGTGGCTTCCAAGTGACTTCCATGCAGCTTAAGTGAAATAAAATAAAGTTGTCGCACAAATTTTATTTTATTTCTGACTTAAAGCCCCAAAATTTAAAAACCACGTCTGAGCAAACGCAACTCCGGAAGAGGCCTTTCTAAGAAAATACCGGCGCTGCGATTTCATCGGTGCCCTCAGAATTCGATTCCGGGAACTGGTTCAAAAGATAGAAAAACCCGCTCGTCCGTTCACTGAACGTACCCGAGCCAAACTTCGGAAATTGATTCCGGACACACCGGGCCTCGGAATCAGGTGCCGTCTGAAGCTGCGCTCTTGTAAAATTCCAAAGAAAATTAAGAAAAAAATTTCCTTTAAATTTGCGGGTCTTTACATTACTCCCACCTCAGGGCTTTACGTCCCCGTAAAGATACATCAAAAACTAGGGGAACAAATGGGGGTACTGAACACGCATCTGAGCGTCCCGCTCCCAAGTGCTCTCCTGGAGGATCCCGTGCTGCCATCTGACGCGCACAAGAGGAATCGACCGCCCACGTAGGACCCGCTCCTGTCGATCCTTGATCTCCACTGGGACCTCCGCAAAAGTCGCCCCATCGTCCACGTCTAGCTCCCCAAAGTCGATGATGTGCGTCGGGTCGTGCACGTATCTCCTCAGCTGAGACACGTGAAAGACGTCGTGCACCCGGTGCAACTGAGGTGGTAGAGCCAGGCGATAAGCCACCTCTCCAATCCTGCTGAGGACCTGGAAAGGCCCGATGAAGCGTGGAGACAACTTGCCGCCTCGGCCAAATCTCCGTAAACCACGTCGAGGTGAGACACCCAAAAAGACGTGGTCGCCATCCTCGAACTCTAGTGGCCTCCGCCTCCTGTCAGCATATGACTTCTGCCGGCTCTGAGCTGTCCTCATCCTCTCCTGGATGATCTGGACCTTCTCTGTCGTGGCTCGGACCATCTCTGGTCCCACGAGTGCTGACTCCCCAGGGTCTGTCCAGCACAACGGTGATCTGCAGGGTCTGCCGTACAATGCCTCGTATGGTTCCATCCCAATGGTGGAGTGGTAGCTGTTGTTGTACACGAACTCCACCAAGGGTAGGTGGTCCTCCCAGCTGCGACCAAAGTCGAGAACACATGCACGGAGCATGTCCTCGAGTGTCTGTATGGTCCTCTCCGTCTGACCATCCGTCTGAGGGTGGAAGGCTGTGCTCAGAAGGAGCCGCGTCCCGAACGCCTCCTGCAACCCCTTCCAAAGCCGGGAAGTGAAACGAGCATCTCGATCGGAGACGATAGACGATGGCACACCGTGAAGCCGTACGATCTCCTGGACGTAAAGACGTCCCAAGCTCTCCACTGAGCCCTGCTCTCTGATGGGTAAGAAGTGTGCCGACTTGGTGAGTCGGTCGACAATCACCCAAATGGAGTCGTGACCTCTGGAAGTTCGTGGAAGTCCAATCACGAAGTCCATAGATATGCCATCCCACTTCCACTCCGGGACCTCCAAGGGCAGTACCAAGCCTGCTGGTACCTGATGCTCTGCCTTCACCTGCTGCCAGGTGAGGCATCGTGAAACGAACTCTGCCACAGCTTTCTTCATGCCCGGCCACCAGTGCTGTCATCTGAGAACCTGGTACATCTTCGCCACTCCGGGATGTACCGCCAAGGGAGAAGTGTGAAACTCTCTCAGCACCTCCTCCCGTAAAGCGACTGGTACGAAGGTACGTCCTCTGAAAAGGATGTCGTGCTCTGCTCCAAGGGAGAAGCCATCAGGCGCCTGACCTGAGGATATCAGTGCACACCGGGTCTCACAGTCAGCGTCCCCACGCTGAGCCTCTCTGACCCGCTGTAGAAGTGGAGGAGAGACTGTGAGAGACTGAAGAAAGGCTGCTCCGTCTCTATCCACGAAGGATATCTGTAAGGAGGCTAGCTGCTCTGTCGCCTCCTCAAGTAGCTGAATGCCCGTCCTCCTGCTGAGGGCATCGACTACCACGTTCCCCTTCCCAGGAGTATAGACTATCTCAAAGTCATAGTCCTGGAGGAACTAAAGCCATCTCCGCTGTCTCAGGTTCAGGTCCTTCTGAGAGAAGATATACCTGAGACTCTGGTGGTCAGAAAAGACTGTGAAGCGCTCGCCCATCAGATAGTGCCGCCAAGTCTTCAGAGCGAAGACCACTGCTGCTAACTCCAGGTCATGAGTGGCGTAGTTCTGCTCATGCGGCCTCAACTGACGTGATCCGTAGGCGATCACGGCCCGCTCCTGCATCAGGACGCACCCGAGTCCAGTCCCTGATGCATCGTAGTAAACTACGTACCCAACTCCCTCCTCAGGCAACCTCAAGATAGGTGCGCTGGTCAATCTCTGTCTCAGCTCCTGGAAGCTCTGCTGACATCTTTCTGACCACACAAAGGGTTTCCCCTTCTTCGTCAAGGCTGAGAGTGGTGCCGCAACTCTGGAGAAGTCTGGCACAAATCTCCGATAGTATCCGGCTAGGCCTAAGAAGCTCCGCACCTCCGTCACGCTCCTGGGTGGCTCCCAAGCTAGCACTGCCTCGATCTTCGCGGGATCCACTGCAACTCCCGCCTCAGAGATGACGTGCCCTAAGAAGTGGACCTCACGTAACCAGAACTGGCACTTTGAGAGCTTGCCATAAAGCTGGTGCTCTCGAAGCGTGTCTACCACAACTCGCAGGTGGTAGGCATGCTCCTCCTCAGTCGTCAAGTATACCAAAAGGTCTTCAATGAAGACCACGACAAATCGGTCGAGGTATGGCTGGAAGATCATGTTCATGAGGCTCATGAACACTGCTGGAGCATTGGTTACGCCGAACGGCATAACCAAGAACTCATAATGGCCATACCGACACCTGAAGTCTGTCTTCTGCACGTCCTCGTCTCGAACTCTGAGCTGATGATAGCCTGACCGGAGGTCTATCTTCGAGAACCACCGCGCTCCCTTGAGCTGATCGAAGAGGTCATCAATCCGTGGCAGCGGATACTTGTTCCTCACTATCACCTGGTTCAGGCGACGATAGTCGACACACAGTCGCAAGCTCCCGTCCGCCTTCTTGGCGAACAAAATCGGGGAAGCCCAGGGTGAAACACTGGGTCGGATAAACCCCTTTCTCTGCAAGTCCTCCAACTGTACCCGCAGCTCCCGAAGCTCGGCGGGGGCCATCCGATATGCTGGAGTAGATATCGGGGCCGTCCCGGGGTACAAGTCAATGTAAAAGTCTACCTCTCTACGAGGAGGTAGCCCTGGAACGTTGTCAGGAAAGACGTCCACGTACTAGTCCACCACTGTAGGAAAAGCTGGACTCCGCACGTTCACTGCTCCTAGGATGAGGCTAGCCAACTGATGAGAGATGGGCTGCACTCTCCTCCGCGGAAGTCCATCTTGTGCTGCAAAGGTTCCCTTCTCGCCGGTGAAGATAAACCTGCTCCCGTCGGTGCGAACACATCGCACCTTGCGCCTAAAACAGTCGATCTGGGCATGAACCGTGGATAGCCAATCCATGCCCAAGATGACGTCGTAAGGCCTCGACGCCGCTATAAGGAGATCCCAACCGAAGCTCTCGCCTCCTAGAGTAATCTCACACTGCCGGCACCAGTGCGTAATCGTCGAGTCTGCTCCCGTAGGAGTCTCTAGCCGTAAGGATCGAGCCAACGGCTCAGTCGGAATCTCCGAGCTCCGAACAAGGGTAGAGGCTATGAAAGAGTGACTCGCCCCTGTGTCTATAAGTACTGCAGCAAGGGTGGAATAGACACAGATCGTACCTCGAATCATCTCTGGCATGTCGGGGTCGTAGGCCTCCACTGCCTGGAGCTGGGCCTGTCCCTGCCCACCAGCTCCCTGTGGTCGAGGTGGCCCTCCTGGTGGTGGTGGGGGTAGAGCCTGGAAGCGTCGCCCACCACCCGCTGCTCGGCCAGCTCCTCTGCCACGTCCGCCTCCTCCCTGCGGACCGCCACGGTCGACCCTCTGCCTCTGCCTGGGTGGCCCCTCCACCGTCTGCTGCTCCTCTGATCGGCGAGTCGGGCAGTCACGAGCCATGTGACCCTGCCCGCCGCAGGAGTAGCACAGCCTGCCTCTCGGAAGGCTGGCACTCCGCTGTGTGCCCCACACTGCTGAGCTGGTGTCCTGAGGCGTCTGCGTGGGGGTCTGGTCTTCCTGGACCCGAGAGTCATCCGTCGGCTACCTGCTGCCGATGACTCAGCTACCTGCCGCCCTGCGCTAGGTCTCGCCGCTGAAGAAGGCTCTGCCAGGAAGCTCTCGATCAGGAGGGCTCGCTCCAGCACTCCCGCCTGGGTCGGAATGCTGAGGGAGATCAGTGACACCCGAATCTCCTGTCGCAAGCCCTGCTCGAAGGTCCGGGCCCGGAAGAAGGGGTCCCGTACCATGTCGGTCGAGTAGCGAGATAGGTCAGTGAACCTCGCCGCGTACTGAGCGACCGTCATGCTGCCCTGGCGCAGCTGGAGAAGCTCCTGGATGTGCACCGCTCGGAGGGTGGCTGGGACGAACTCAGAGCGGAAGAGGCTCTCGAAGTCCGTCCAGAGCAAGGATGCCTCATCGTGAACCTGGAGCATCATGCTCCACCATCGTCCTGCCGCCGCCTGCAGGAGGCTCGCCGTGAGAATCACCATGAGATCCGCTGGTGTCCTCACTAGCCTAAAGATCTGTACCACCGCCTCGAGGCAGTCCTTGGCGGCCTGGGGGTCCGCCTCAACGCGAAACCTGGGTGGTCGCTGGCTCTGAAACTCATGCAGTGCCCCGAGGCGACGTGCATCGTCAGCGTCTGGTACTAGCAGCATCGGTGGCTCGGCGGGTAAAGCTACCGCCGGTGCCACTGCTGGCAAAGGGCCCTGCACCGAGGCCTCGTCGCTCGGTGGGCTGCCGTCGCTCCCTACACTCGGAACCCTAGCTGGATGCCGTCGCGGGGCCATCCTGAAAAGGAGAACAAGAGCACCACAGTCAGAACAGTATACCTGGTGAGCTGGCACAAGTAATCACAAGGAAAACCTGAGACTTTCATAAAGCAGATTAGTATACCCGGTGAGCTGACACAAGTAATCCCGAAGAAGACATGAAACACACATGCAATCAATGTTTTCATGCATTAAGTCGGAAATCAGGAGTCAGGGTCCTGGTGTACGGATACGTCGGCCGCCGCACCAACACTGGGCTCCCTGAACTGATAACCACACTCAATACACTAAACACTATTGCTTCATATAGAAAGAAAAGACGATCAGAGTCTGCGGTAGAACCGACCACCTCTGATACCAATTTGTCACGACCCGACCTCGGGGCCCGTGCCGTGACTACCCCAAGCCCGCCTTCCATAGGCCAGGGGCTGGCGACTAGCACCAAGGCGTAAAATCTCGGTAAAGAGGGAAGACATTGCCTTTAAAAGTAACAACCACCACAGAGTCAGCAAGCGGAAAGTAACTACAAGTGCAGAAATGTAAAGGGGGCCGGAATACAAGCCCAACTGAAAGTACAACTGAAAAAGTAAAGAACAGCAACTGAAGAAAAGACGGCGGCCTCGTGTCGTCCACTGACAATCCCACCTGAAGGGTGGGTACAGATAGCCTCCAGGCTCCTCGGGTCCCACGTCCGCTCCGAGCACGTCCCACCCAGTGGTCCACCTCCAGGTACCGTCCTGCTCCACGCCCCAACCGTGATCAGCGCTGTCCGTCGTCTGCATCCAACACAACAAGGTGCGGGCATAGCCCGTGCAGGGGTGAGTATAAGCTACTCAGTAAGGACCTCGAGACCCCCAAAGGTCTCCCGAAATCCACAAAGGATATAGCACAAAAAGGAAGGTGCAATCACGAAGTAACATCTGACTCGACTTAGGTATATGGCCATACATATACCTAAGTCCCCACTTCTAGCTCTGCTCACGAGCTCAAGAACAACTCAATCCACATAGGAAAGCAAGACTCAAATCCACAAAGGAGAGTAAACAGTAAATCCACATAGGATAGTTCAACACAATCCACAAAGGAGAGTAACATAAGATTCATCTCAACCAGGTATACTTTTTCAGATGACGTCAAAGATGATCACTGATCCATCTAAGTCGTCGGACCCACGAAGGATCGATAGGTACTAACCCCCGCAAAAGACCCACACAGGATCGGGCTCACACAGAACCTGTAGGCAGTGGCTCACACAGAACCGGTAGTAAGGACCCACATAGGATCGGGATCATACAGAACCTGTACCACTGATCCACGTAGGATCACTGAGTGCAGTAGTCGACACAGTCCACTGAGGATCTCTGCACAATCGTCGCCGCAGTCTACGAAGGATCTCTGCTCTGTCGTCGAAGTCACAGCCAGCGCTAGGGTTCCCGCACACAGCGAGCTCGTTTAGGAGGGTCCGCTCCACGAGCCGAGAGGCTGATACATCAACTGACACGTAGTCCGAAGTTGATGTATCCAAAAGTTCCGTATCGACAACAGGATCTCAACGCAACAGACGGCGCGTCAATCGGACGCCCGATCTAAGAGTTATTGGCATTTTCGTCCCAGGGGCCCGGTTGGTTTTTAGGGCAAAACCAACCCAACCGTACTCCGCCTATGTCCGATCCTCGGGCGGAGTATGCCAAAAGTTCCTTCTCACTTAGAGGAAACTACCATAGCTGACGGTACGTCGATCGGACGTCCGTAGCTCAAGTTATGAGCGTTTCCGCTCCGAGGGCCCGGTTGGTTTCGTGTACGAACCAACCCGGCCGAACCCAAAGTCTTCCGAAACCTTGAGTATAATATACTGAAACGACCGTATCGATCCAAGGATCGCGTAGCTGCTGACGGTTCGTCAATCGGAGGTCTCAGGCCCAAGATATGGGCAAATGACCGAAGAAGGCCCGAAAACGGGGGTTCTGGGCCCGGGGCGACCCGGCCCGAACCACCCCTGGGTCGGCCGAACCGGGTCGACCCGAACCGGGTCCGCCCGACCCGGCCGACCGGACCGGCCGGCTCGGCTTCGGCCGAGCGGCCGAAGGGGCGCCGCGGGTTTGACCCACGGCTTAGGTGGAACGCGGCCCCGCGGGGGGCGGCTTGTCACGCGGACACGGCAGGGCCGCCGCGTCCCTCCCCGGTTCCGCGCTGCCGCGGAACCGGCCGCCGCCGCCGCCGCTTCAGCCGCGGCGGATCTGCTCCACGGCGGCGCGCCGGGCGCCGCTGTCGCCGCCTTCCGCGGGCCGCCGGAGTTGCTTCGGTGGCCCGTTTTGCCTCCCGTCTGCGCCGTTGCTCCTCCCGGGGGCCGATCTTCACTGCGGGATCAACGGATCGCCCTTGCCGCACGGTTCGTCATCGTCCGCCAAATCCGCACAACAAAAGATCGGCGGAGGGTTGCCGGGTCTTGTTCGTTAGATCCGCACCCTCCGCGTTAGTCATAAACAACGGGAGGAAAAGAAAATAATCAACAAAAATTTTAATTAAATTAAAATTGTTCGGAGATCAGGTTCTTTATTTTAAAAGAATAAACACGGGGAATAAAATACTCCAACAACCCTTACATCGAAGTTGCCGTCGGACGTGAGGTCGTCGCGGAATCGCTCGTCGCGAAAGGAGGGGATCGTCACGTCGTTCGCGGAAGAGACGTTCGTCGCACCGCGGGAAAAGCGTCGCGCCGACGATCTCCGGATCTAGAACAAACGGATTTAATTAATTAAATCCGTTGTTATTGAAATTAAAAAAAAAGGTGAATTAAACGATCCGTTTCTCACCTTAGTTGCCGAATGAGGATCGGCCGCGGAAGAAGAGGCGTCGCCGAAGAACGTCGCGGGTAGAGCTCGTCGACGTCGCAGATCACGGTGTGCGTCGTCGAATTCCGGTTCCGGCGTTCTTCGCGTTCTTCGCGTTCTTCGCGTTCTTCGCGTTCTTCGCGGGGAGGGTGGAGGCTCAGAGGATTCGCACAACGATAGCAATCCTCCAAAATAGACAAGTTTGTCTATTTTATTAATTTGCCAACAAACGCAAAACGCGTAAGTAACGACCCATTAAATTCGTTGAATTAATTCAACGAACGAAACAGCCCATTTAATTCACGAAATAAACCGCCCAATTAAATGGTCTGTTAAGAAATTAAAGAAAACGCGTCGGTTGACTTTTCAGTTACTTTGACGGGTTTTCGCGGATGCGTTACTTAGCGAAAGAAACGGCGGGGCTCGTGCGGGCCCTGCCTCACAAATATCCTACCAAGAGGGTAGGATATTTCCGGATAGCACCCTATCTGCTTTAACTCAGTTCAAGTGGCTTCCAAGTGACTTCCAAGCAGCTTAAGTGAAATAAAATAAAGTTGTCGCACAAATTTTATTTTATTTCTGACTTAAAGCCCCAAAATTTAAAAACCACGTCTGAGCAAACGCAACTCCGGAAGAGGCGTTTCTAAGCAAATACCGGCGCTGCGATTTCATTGGTGCCCTCAGAATTCGATTCCGGGCACCGGTTCAAAAGATAGAAAAACCCGCTCGTCCGTTCACTGAACGTACCCGAGCCAAACTTCGGAAATTGATTCCGGGCACACCGGGCCTCGGAATCAGGTGCCGTCTGAAGCTGCGCTCTTGTAAAATTCCAAAGAAAATTAAGAAAAAAATTTCCTTGAAATTTTCAGGTCTTTACACACCACCCCATGGATACTCTCACCAAGTAACACATACAATAATATGTCATATAATAAATATATCAAGCGTAACCAACTACTACTTCCCCACTGGTTTTACGCTTTGCCCCAACGTCGCATGTCCTGAGCATCTCTCTCCAAAAAGGCTTACCCGCAGACACATGGGCGAAGCACCACAATATGCTCCTCGTTCAAAAAAACCACCACGTCCATGCAAGAAAGTAACAAGGTAGTTTCCAAGAGCCACCAAAACTCGCATAACTTATATCATAGGTCGGGTATTATACCTCAATCCATTACAGCGCATACACCAAGTAGGGATCCTCAATCCATCACAGCCTATACATGTTACATCTAAAGTAGTCTATAGGATACTATATCCAGAATATATGTGTGTGAATAAACACAAGCCATTAAAGCCCTCTACACACATATATGGGGAAAACTATCCGCTGTGCCTACCAGCAGAAGTATCTACCAAGAGAAGAGAGTGGGGCCAATAGAGGTAGTCAGCCATTCATCCTCCCACCAGAATGTTTGGGAAACACCCCCTCAGGGATCAGAATCCCCAGGGTGTCAGTTTCCCTTACTAACAGGGTGGTGTAGCATATAGAAACACAAAAAGTACATAATATATTAAATCTCACAAAAACACTATAAGGATAACCTAGTCTTAGACTCAATTACTGCTAATGTCTCTTGGACTCTGGACTGGCACATCTAAGACAGGGTATCCTATAAACACACAACCATTTAGAGAGATTTTAGGAAAATTATTTCATTACCTTTTTACCAATTTCACTTTACGTTAATAAATTCTTTAAACACTAATTAACGATGAAAATTTCCACATTAAATTTCATTAGAATCACACCCAAAGTCCATCTTCCCTTTAAAATTACAACCGCATCATTTATTTTCCAGTAAACTCCAACCCCATGGTTAACACCATTTATTCAATTATTCATTATAGAATAACATTCTCACATTCCTAGGGATTAAAAAAACATTCTATGCTACTAAACACAATGGTGCTCAACATGGTGAGTAGGTGTACTACATGTCGAGTGTTTTCTGTAACACCTCGAGATTTTATTAAAAATATTTTTTAATTTCATAGATATCTTATATTGTATGCTACACCAAAATTATCTTCTGTTATACAGAACACCATATTAGATTGCAGTATACGCAACACTATTCTTGGCTCATGTTACACACAATTTCAAGTTTGTTTTGTAGAAATTATTCTACGCAACATTATGTATAGATTTTGTTTAATGTAAAAATAAAATAAGCTTTGATTATGTTATAATCCACAACAAACGGATCTTTCACTACCTGCATCCTTGACTTTTCTTTCATTACACATGATCAACAACATCCTCGATATCTTGTGTAGTACGCAATAGCGAGTTTCACTAAACGATATTTTATAATATTATTTTTATGAACAAGCCATTACGAATATTAATCCCCAATTTTTGAAATTTTAGATATTTTATCTTTCAAAATGGACTTCATTTTTGGATTCGGAATATCAAATTAGCATAGGGTGAATTTTTGGTATTTTTCTGAAAAATTTTAATTTTTGATTAATAGTTAAAACACTAGGTTACTATTTAAATACCGACTTTTTATTTAAATAATTACTTATTTTATTTAAATTTATTTTAGATAAAAATTGATACATAATACCTTTATAAGTTCAATGTAATTCATTGGTGTCATTTTATAGTAATTTTAGATATAAAAAAATTTATTGATCTTTTCACCGTCTTTTACCCACCGCCTAAGAGAATTTAAAAATTTACATAAAACATAATTTTATCGCTTCTGTGAGTGGAATTTTGAAAATCTGAGAGATAGGGTTAATATCAGGGAGTAAAATGTTGTTCAATAAGATAAAAATATTTTTTAGTGAATAGTAACTTTTTTACTTTTATTTACCACAGTTAAAAGTAAATAGGGTAATTAAGAGAAAAAATGATATTATTATTACCCTAACACATGTCCTAATTCTATTGGATAAGTGTAATTCGGCCAAAAAACCACCTTATGAATAAAATATTACCCTTTAGGTCCTCTATGATCAGATTAGGACATTTATTATTATTTTATATAAAGAATAGTTAAAAGAGTTAAAATCAATGTTTAATAATTAAAACATTTTTAATATAGGGCTATATAATAGATAAATTAGAATATAAATATTAATTAGAAAGATAAAAAGATTTCCTACATAATGGTTTTTTATTTATAATTTTTAGACATTATATAATTTATTTTATTTATGACACAATGATGATGTATTAATTACCTTATTAATGAAATATTAATATAATTGATGTTATAAATACCCAAATAAATGTAATTTTAGACTTTTTATGAATTCCACTAATTTTCTAGGTTAATATGACATGTCAGTATTGATTAAATTATCATTTTTCGAACTAATCATGAAGTTATGATTTTCACAAAAATCAATTACCAACTAGTGTCAAAATTGACATAAAATAGTTTTCAAAACAAATATTATATTATTAATTGTTATTATATTCCTAAAAATATATGGTTCTTCCAAATGACTTATATAAGGTTATATATGTTAATAATGAACCACTTGGGATTATTTTTGCTTGATATAGTATGTTTATTAACCATATAGTGTAATAAAACAAGAAGACAAGGTAAAAGTTAAATTATTTAACATAGTGATAAATCTAAATGATAATGTTAAAATAGTAACCTAAACTTGTCTAAAACCAATTGGATGAGAGTATTTCGACCCATCCCCACATCAGATTCAAAATAAATCATTTTGGAGCTATTATATACTGAATATGACTTTATTATAAAATAATATTTTGAGTTTTTTCCAAAGGTTCCCCTCTCCTGCCTTATAAAAAGGGAACCCTTCCCTCTTCTCCTCACACCCTTTTGAGCCTTGTATCTCGGACAACCCCTGCCCATTTCTCTTCTCCACTTTCCTATCAACACTCTTGAGGTTCTGGTCTTCTCAAAAGTCCAACTCTAGTCCCTTAAGTGGAAGCTTAAAGGAGGTCCGTCAAAGAAAAGGAGGTTCAGATACGTACGAAGCATATCAGACCTAAGGTAAGGTATAACTTTTCCAATCTCATTTTTATCTGAGATTATTTATTCGTAAGTATTTACTAGGGTTATATTTATCATCCATGTCCATGTTTTCTAAAAACGGTTTCATGTATGTTCAAAGTCCTTTTACCCATTTTTGACTTTTACTACATGGTATGTATGGAATCATTCTTTTGTTTATGTTACGAGTTATATTTTGACTTTTCTGACAAAAGTACGATGAGAATGTTTTTTAACTTATATGGCATGAATAGATTTTTACGGTTTCATAAAGACTTATTTTCTTTAATAATCCTCTACAATATTTCATGACTATTTTCAACACAATCATTTTATTTTAAAATTGCATGGAATGTTGTGAAAAGAAAATGATTTTGATGAAGAAGGGATATTTTCATCAAACAATTAATTTCAAGTGTTTTATCAAAACTATTTTCCATATAAGATGACATTATTTCATATGTTTATATTTAAAGTATAATGTCTCTACAATTTTAATGGTTTCACTTTTATTATGATGAAATAATATCCATTTGTTTTATATGGATTATGTTATAAGGGGATGATGTTTATGAAAACCATTTTTTTCATTGGGGTTTGATGAATGATTTATGTTTATGTTGTGACACACATTAGAATTATTTCATTATGAGATGGGTGGGACCTATATCTCCCTCCAATGCATTGGTTAAAGATTTATATCTCATTAGATAGAAATGGATGGAACTGTAAGTCAATCTGGTTCAGTGATACCAGACTGGAACGAGGATTGAACTCGATCTAGAATGGGCTTTGTCCACTAATAAGGTCTTGGCAGCAATGGCTTGGCTACTATGGAAATCATATCATGTGGTTAATGTTTTTCCAGAATTACATGTTTTATTCCCATGATATTTTATCATGATTAATGTTTTTTATGATCTACGCCTTATGTACAACAATGTTATATTCCATTTCTCAAGATTTTTATGATTGGATTTTATGATCATGTTTTTACATTGAAATTTCTATAGACTATTTTATGTTATCTATGTTTACCCTTACTGAGAATTTGAGCTCAGCCTTTTTATGTTTTAATTTCCCCAGGATATAAAGATAGGTTTTTGGTAAGAAAACAAAAGGGGATGATCTTTAAGGGAGATGTTCAATATCATTCACAATGATTAGAAGATTATGTTCCGAGTTTCCAAAGACACTAAACTGTTATGATCCATGTGTGTTGGTTTTGTTATGTATTAATTATTCCACTAATGTAATGTAATATCCATGTACTCCAAGCTTTGGGTCTCTACAGTGGGTATTAGAGGAAAGGTTTAGTCAACCTTTAGATACTAGAATGCGAAAACATTAGTGAAATACCTAGAGATATTTTTAAGGTATGTATAGGGATGTCTCTAATGGTAATTATAAGTAAAGGTTATAGTCCAAGAATTACGGTAGGGATATTATAATTAAACCTATGATTATTGATATTGAAGGTACACCCCCTTGATTATGTTTTTTTTCCTCTCACACTATTTTCTTTGGGTTTTAGAAAATGGCTGGAAACAGGAAGATTCACGATAATGGAGGATATGATGGAAAATGGAATGATATTCTTCATGGGAAACCAAAATAAATTGTATCTGGAGGTCCACCTACCGTTATTATGCCTAATCAGAAATCTCATAATATTATTAATAATCTCAACATTGGTAAGTTTCCCGACTCAGCTAATAAGAGAAAGATGGAGTTTAGTGATGATCATAGAGGAAAGAAAGTTCAATTTACCTCATGTAAATCACGTGGGAAGAGGAATCAGGGAGAATGTATCAAAGGAACTGGAAGAGGATTTGGCTACGGAAAAGAAGGACACAAATCCATTAATTGTAAAGGAAAATGTTCAGTTAACACCATGTACATGGATAGTGGTATTTATAATACATCAACAATGGTTAAATGTTTTAAATGTGGAATGTACGGGCATTATGCAAACCAATGCCCTAAGTGAAAGTCTCATGAAGAGAATCAGCATGGTCATATGGGTAGTATTTATATTGATGATGACGAAGAGACTACAAATGATATGTGAGATGAAATAATTGTTCAAGATTGGTCAATGGTTTAATATGGTAGTGGAATGATAGTATGATTATCAAAGAATAATGTATGGTACTATAGATTAAAGATAAAACTAAGGATTGTTAAACTGTTGTCCTTCCTTATGTTTTTGAAAGTATATGATGGATTGTACCGGTAACCATGAAAGGTTATTCAAATATTTTTGGAAGGTGGATGATATATTTATAATGAAAGTATAAGGAGATAATTAGATGTTTGATAGTATTCATGAGCTCATGACTGGTATAAGGAAAAAGTGATATCATAGTTTGAGTATATAGAATTTTGGGATTTTGGTATGTGGAAAGAGTTAACTTTTGACAACATTCATGTTTTCACTAAGGTTTAATGGGTATTAATTTTTCAAGATAATACATGATTAAGGTATTCACATGTTTGTAATTTGACCAACAAGATATATCGTTTGATATATTGGGCATAAATGATGATATTCACTTTCTCATGACATGTCTAGTTATTGTTTTCTTTATAATATGAGCATTGGCATAAGTATTTTGGATAATCCTAAAGATTGGAATGGATTATGTTGGAAATAAGTAAGTATTGTTTATGGATAGAACTTTTTTTCGTTATTATTGATGAAATGTTATAATAATGTAGTTTTAGAAAAAGGAAAACCTGCAGGATGGGCGACAACCCGTTGCGTCGGACAAGGATGCTGGAATCGCACCCAGAACTGATTTACGACAGGCCTTTATTACCTACCACTGGCATACCGAAAGTCCCTGGTTAGTAGAAACTAGATTTATTTTATTAAGCGGTGTGATAGATGAAGTATAAGTCCATTTTATGAACCATATATGATTAATCTCACCATAGATAGACTTATGCTAACCTTATGTTTGAGACAGATGGAATGACCTATCATTCTATCGCATGATCTGCTAACACTTCACGAATTACAAATTCAACTTCATTTCTTTAAGAGATGATACGTAAATTGTTCATGGAACGAACAACAGTGAGATTGTGCCAAAATCATGTAAGTATTTATTTTAATTCATCAACTTTAAGGAAATGACCACGAAAACAAATAATGTTGTCCTAATGTCCTTATATCCAATGAATCAGACGGTACCTTAGATCATCACAAATTTATGGTGTTGTGGTTGTTGGAATTTTTATAGCCATCTTCTCTACCACTCTCCATCAGAACATGATGATTAGATATCTCTTCTATGTCCATATTTGTCACCTATGTTCTCCTATGTGGAAACCCAGTGATTATTTAATTCTGGTCACCGTTACGTTTCATAATTTAGTTTTTTACATTCATTTTTGTTATTTCTTTTTACGACGCGAGTTTCTATAAAAAAACATTCATGTAGTAAACCATTTATAACCCCGACGTATTTTGATGGCAAAATTCATTTTAAGGGGGGTAGCATGTAACTCCCCGCGATTTTATGAAAAATATTTTTTAATTTCATTGATGACTTGTGTTGTACGCTACACCAAAATTAGCTTGTGCTATACACAATACTGTATTATCTTGCAGAATACGTAACACTATTCTTGGCTCGTATTACACACAATTTCATGTTTGTTTTGTAGAAATTATTCTACACAACATTAAGTATAGATTTTGTTTAATTTATAAATGAAATAAGTTTTATTATGTTTTACGCTACACCAAATGGAGCTTTCACTACAAGCAGCCCTGACTTGGCCTATATTACACGCAATCTAGACCTTCCTCGATAGCGTGTGTAGTATACAATACTAAGTTTCACTAAATGAGATATTATTATAATATTTTTATGAACTACCCGTTACGAATAGTAATACCCACTTTTTGAAATTTTATAAATTTTAACATTCAAAATGGACTTAGTTTTTGGATTCGGAATATTGAAATTAGCCTAGGGTGAATTTTTTATATTTTTCTGAATACTTTCAATTTTTGATAAAAAGTGAAAACACTACGTTCCTATTTAAAAATTCGATGTTTTATTTAAATAATTATTTATTTTATTTAAATTTATTTTAGGTTAAAATTGATACATATTACCTATATACGTTCAATGTAATTCATTGGAGTCATTTTATAATAATTTTAGATATATAAAAATTTTATTGAACTTTTCACCCTCTTTTACCCACCTCCTAGGAGATTTTGAAAATTTACATAAAATGTAATTTTACCGCTTCTGTCAGTGGAATTTCAAAAATCCGAGAGACACTGTTAATATCAAGGAGTAAAATGTGGTTCAATAAGATAATTTTTTTTGGTGAATAGTAACGTTTTACTTTTATTTACAACGGTTAAAAATAAATAGGGTAATTAAAGGTAAAAATGATATTATCAGTAACCTAACACATTTCCTAATTATATTGGATAAGTGTAATTCGACCCAAAAACAGCCTCAGAAATAAAATATTACCCTTTAGGTCCACTTGGATTAGATTAGTACATTTATTATTATTTTATTTAAACAATATTTAAAAGAGTTAAAATCAAAACGTAGTAACTAAATTTTTTATATATAGGGTTATACATTAGATAAATTAGACTATAAATATTCATTAGAAAGATAAAAAGATTTAACAAATAATTTTATTTTGTTTATAATTTTTATAAATTAAATAATTTAATTTATTTATGACACAATGATGATGTAGTAATTACCTTATTAATGAGATATTGACATAATTGATGTTATAAATACCCCAATAAATGTACTTTGAGACATTTTAAGAATTCCACTAATTTTATAGTTTAATATGACATGTTAGTATTGAATAAATTTACATTTTTTGAACTAATCATGTTGTTATGATTTTCCCATAAACCAATTACCAAATATTGTTAAAATTGACATAAAATAGTTCTTGAAAACAATATTATATTATTAATTTTTATTATATTCTAAAAATCTATGGTTTGGCCAAATCACTTAGATAAGGTTAGATATATTAATAATGAACCACTTGGGGTTCGTTTGGCTTGATATTGTATGTTTATTAACCATATAGTGTAAGAAAACAAGAAGTCACAGTAAGTGTTAAATTATTTAACTTATTGATAAATCTAAATGATAATGTTTATATAGTAACCTAAACTTGTCTAAAACCTATTGTTTGAGAGGATTTAGACCCATCCCCACATTATAGTCTAAATAAATCTTTTTGGAGCTATTATAAACCGAATATGACATTATTATAAAATAATATTTTGAGTTTTTCCAAAGGTTCCCCTCTCCTCCCTTATAAAAAGGGAACCCCTTACCTCTTCTATTCACACCCTTTTGGGCCTTGAAGCTCAGCCAACCCCAACCCATTTCACTTATCCATTTTCCTATCAAAATTCTTGTGGTTTTGGTATTCTCAAAATAACAACTCTAGTCCCTTAAGAGGAAGCTTAAATGAAGTGCGTCAAAGAAATGGATGTTCGGATACGTACGAAGCATATCAAACCTAAGATAAGGGATAAGTTTTCTAATATCATTTTTACCCAAGATTGTTTATTCGTAAGTATTTACTGGTGTTATATTTATCATCAGTGTCCATGTTTTCTAAAAAATTGTTTCATGTATGATCTATGTCCTTTTTACCGATTTTTGACTTTTAATATATGGTATGTAAGGAATATTTCTTTTGTTTACGTTACGAGGTAATTTTTTAACTTTTTAGACAAAAGTATGAGGAGAATGTTTTTCTAACTTATATGGAATCAATGGATTTTTATGGTTTCATAAATCCTTATTTTCATGAAGCTTACTCTACAATATTCATGACTACATTCAAAAAATCCTTTTATTTTAAAATTGCATGGAATTTTGTGAAAAGAAATGAATTTGCAGAAGAAAGGTTATTTTCCTCAAAAAATTCATTTCATGTGTTTTATCAAAAATATTTTCCATCTAAGATGACATTATTTCATATGTTTATTTTTCAAGTATAATGTCTCTATGACTTAAATGGTTTCACTTTTCTTATGATGAAATGACATCGATTTATTTTATATGGATTATGTTAAGATGGGATGATGTTTATGAAACCCATTTTATTCTTTTGGTTTTGATGAATGATTTATGTTTATGTTGTGGCACATGTCAGAATGATTTCATTATGAGATGGATGGGACCTATATCTCCCTCCAATGCTTTGGGTAATGATTTATATCTCATGATATAGACATGGTTGGAACGATAAGTTAATCTGGTTCAGTGATACAAGACTGGAATGAGGAGTGAACTCGATTCAGAGAGGGACTTTGTCCACTATGATGGTCTTGGCAGCAATGCCTTGGCTACTATGGAAATCATGTAATGTTCTCAATGTTTTTCAACAATTAAAAGTTTTATTCCCATACTATTTTATCATGATTAATGTTCATTTATGATCTATTCCTTATGTGCTGCAATGTTATATGTCATTGCTCAAGATTTTGATGTTTAGATTTTCTGCTCTTGTTTTTACATTCAAATGTCTATGGATTGATTTATGTTCTCTATGATTACCCTTACTGAGAATTTGAGCCCACCCTTTTTATGTTTTATTTTCCCCAGGATATTAAGAAAGTTTTTAGGTAAGATAATAAAAGGGGAAGATCTTTATGGGAGATGTTGAATATCTTTCACCATGATTAGAAGATTATGATCCGAGTTTCTAAAGACACTAAACTATTATGGTCCTTGTGTGTTGGTTTTGTTATGTATTATGTATTCCACAAAATTATTGTAATGTCCATGTATGCCCCGATTTGGGACTCTACATATTCTGCATATAGAAAGAGTGTAGACCCATCCACCCCTGAAAAGCTAAACATGGAAATCACGTGGCATAGCCCACGCATCTTCGCCTCTTTCAGAAGAATGGTAATCAAGAACAGCTATCATTAGCAGTGGGGAAAATAAATACATAAAATCAACCAATAAAGATCATAAAGAATATAATAATCACATCCATCCCATTCCATCGTGCCTAGTGTCCTCCCCAACACCAACATTCATAAACTGATGCATCTCACCACTCTAGGGGTTATATACTGCCACAACCAAATGTCTCTGTTCCACCACATATCACAACAGCCATCCCAGCTCACATCACAACACAAGCAGTAAGAAAACAAAATCACATCAATTCGGCTATTGACCCTTTTACAATCAAGACGGTAACTCGAAACCATTGAAGGAATTATCAAACAATTAGTTCTTTAATCTGACTTGAATTAACAGATTTATTATTTATAGGTTCTAAAATCCAGGATACCTAATCAGTAAGCTATCACAAATAATTAAACAAGGATACTAAACCAATTTTATTAAAATAAAATTAAAACATGAAGAACCATATTCATTTAGATTTCTCGTTATCCATGGCCAACATCAATCAATTAATTCAGGTTTACATTCTTTACCAATTTTCATCAAGAACAAACAGCTAAACGATGCAATGTTGGATTTCACTATATCTAGAAAACAAGGGGAAAAAAATACAACCAATATCAATTTATTTATCCAATTAAAATATTTGTTATGTCAATTTCATTGTTTTGCAGTGGGATAAAACATGCTAACAATATAGTTTCATGTAAATTAAAATAGAAGTAATGAATCCCCTACCTCAAACAGTTCTTGATGTTCTTTATCTATCCAACGGGTCAAGATTCTCCCCTCGTGTCAACTGCATCCAACTGAGGATTCCATGTTACGACTTCACCAACTAAAACCCAAGAATCACCCATTATAAACATGGAGATCACATGCTATAATATGGAATGGAGAAACAGAAGAATATGAACCCCAACAGAACAACGATAAAACATACCTTATATTGAAGATTGACCAATACAACTCAGTTGCATCAAAACAGAGCGAAATCAATCATGGGTGGAATTTCTGTTAGTGAAACTCTTACGGGATGGTATGAGATGTTTGAGCATCTTATATCTTAGAATAATGAGAATAAATTAGAGAGGAAGATATACCGACCCTTTAAAATATTTCATGGAGCATCGGTTTAAGATATTCTTGATTTCCCATTAAACATATATCTCATTATACCACACGGTTTGAAAACTTAAAAATATCCCATGCCATAGGAGTAATTAATATACGAGTTATGGCCTTTGAATCAGCCTTAATTTCCTTAAAAAGAGGCCTTAAATGAATTTTACGTCAAAGTAAAATGTTAAAGGGGAGAAACTATAGGAAGCTGGAAACACCGTTCACGAACTCAATATTTGGCAAAGGAAAAGAATATTTCATGAACCTCACCATTAGACATAGTACACGAACCCCAACACTAGACATTGTTCAAGAACCACACCATTCGACACTGTTCATGAACCTCTCAATTGGACATTGTTCATGAACCTCACCGTTAGACACTGTTCATGATCCTCACAGTTAGACAATGTTCATGAACCTCACCATTAGACATTGATACTGAACCTCACCTTAAGACACTGTTCATAAAACTCACCATTATAAGGTCACCGTTCTAGAAAAAAAGTTTACAGAACTCAGAATTTGGCAAAAGAAAGGAAAGGTCATTGTTTGGGAAACACTATTCACAGAACTTAAAATTTTGCAAAGGAAAGAAAAGGTCACCGTTAGAAGGTCAGCATTATGGAAACACTGTTAACAGAACTCAAAATTTGGAAAAGGAAAGATAGGTTACTGTTATAAGTTCCTGATTGAACTGTTCACATATGCAACTGTTCACATAATTGGAAATTTGGTAATGGAAATAGAGGTTACTGTTTGAGGATATCGATAGAACTATTCATTGATGGAAGTGTTCACAGCATTGGAAATTTGGAAAAGGAAAGAGAGGCTACCATTAGAGGTTACTGATAGAACTGTTCACTAATGGAACTATTAATAGAAGGTTACCAATGAAACTGTTCACAGATGGTTATCGTTGAACTGTTCACAACGGTCTACTGTGTGAACTGTTCACTGAACTGGAAAATTGGAAAAGTGTTGGAGATATGTCACCTTGACCTCCTAGAACGCCTAAAACATAATATCTTCATAATGGAATGGACTGGAGAGGTTTGGGCCATTAAATCAGATACTTCTCAAAATATTCTCATCCCTAAGAATTCAAATCGCACATAAAGTGAAAATCAAATGGGGTACGAACAACCACCCATCAAGACACCTCTCAAAAGAAAGAAATCCATAAAATCATAAAATGGAATCCATCTCAAAAACATGAATGGTTTATAACCATAAGTGATACTTCAACACATCAAAAGAGTTTAACATCAATAAACTATGGGTTCTGAGAACGTATTTGTGCCTCACTTTCCTAGGTACTCTCCTCTATGCCACAGTGACACCACAAGACACGAACTGAGGGGATATAATATAAGGTCCCGACCTTATAACATTACATAATATTGAATTAAATGAATAATTCACATTGAGGATCTTTTTAGGTTTATAGTTTTAGAGAATTAGGCCATAACTATTACATAACAACTTGAATATTACAAGTAGACACCACTACTCAGAATTAATTTTTTTATAAAATAAAAACACTTAAAAATAATCATTTCTAGTTCCATTTTTTAGACAGCTTGACTTTTCCGTGATCCTATCCTTGACCCCATTCATATTTATGACATGTGGAAAACATTTGAAAAACATGGGTTGAGCATAAAAAGCTTAGTAAGGGTTATAAAATAAGTGTGGAAAAAATTATCCCATCAATAAATTGAAATCAATTAGACCATATTTTTCAATCATAACATACCTTATGAAATCATAAGATTTATGACTAACACACACAAATCATAAATCATAATGGTTACTTATGGAATCCATATCAAACAAAAATTGTAGATATCACAACTACATAGGGAGTTACACTTGGAATACCCATCACAGTATATTCCCAAAATCTCTTTGGAGAAACATAACCTTTACCTCTCTCACGTTACACAATGCAACAGAGAGCTATCTCGGGCTCACCTACCCTAGGTTTGTCACGGAACCACCCGTATACGTAAACAATACCCAATTACAATAATATAATCATAACAAATAACACAAGTATAAAGTAAAGTTAACATTTCCACATTCCAATAAATCAAATCAAGATATTGAAATATACAATGTTTTATCAAATCATTTTCAAAACCATTTAAAAAGCGAGTTTTGAACAAAAGTGTCCCATACAACATTGAAGCTTTCAAATGTTTTGTCACTTGAAAACATGAATGTCTATATAAATAAATCCAAAAACCCATTTTGAAAACATGGACATTAATGAGAAATATTAAGAATAATATATCCTTAAAACATTTAAAATTTTATTTTAGTTAAAGAGTTTTTTAACAAAAAGGGAGATGCTTGAATACAAATAATTGAGGAATAACATTTAATCAGAACTTTATAATATCATGAGAATAAATGGGTTCGTGATATAATTTGTCAAAGGATAGTATATACACAATATAAGAGTAAATTAGTGCATAACAACAATGAAGTCTCAGTGGAAATATAAATTGAGATGAAATCCCTTATAAAGATGGTATCCTTAAATTAAGGATAAATCAATCACATAATTATGTGCGAAAAATATAAATACACCCAATATAAGTGTATATTATGTTTTAAACAATCAGAGGGCATTCACATTTATTCATAGGATTCCATATTCATGAAGTACAAGTTGAAACCAAAAAATTGAAATTGGGTTAAGAAGTTCCCTTGTAAAAATTCGATAGCCTAACAGTGTCACTTTAAAATTCAGAAAATGAGTTGATGAGATAAAAAGGGTATGTCATAAAATGGACATAAATTTTACATCAATAATGATATTGAAAAACATATCCCAACACAATAAGATGTAAATTAAATGACATAACAAAGAATAAGTCTTTTAAAAAGAGGAGGGTCAAAGGTGCCCTTACTGATTTAGTAACCTAGAAAACTTATACCACATGAAAGAAGGATCATATAATGAATATTTAAATACTCATAAATTAATATATATTATACAATGAGTAAAATAATTATCAGTTCACACACCACACAAAAGGAAATAGTGCCAAATAGAGCATGAATCTCACTGGAATAAAAAGTGAGATGAAACCTTTTACCACGTTGTAATCAATAGAGTCGTATGACCAAAAGTTAATAACCACAAAATGAATCACAGAATTAGATGAATATAATGAGAATCATGATAATCTATATCAAATGGGAGTACAAAATACACCACATGAAATGAATAAGTGAAGAATAATGGAAATATCACGTAATTAAATGTGAGATAAGAAAATCCCTTACCTTGTGTCCGACATGACCCATTCATTATTTAATCTCCTTAATAATATACTAATGTTAATTTATAATTTCATAAGAACCATTTTAAAATTTATTATTCCTTTTATATTACTTATTATCATGTTATAAACATTATTTATTTATTAAAGTTAACAACGGTCGTTTGGTTGATATTTTGTACTTGAGTAAAAAAATGAACACCTTATAAACACATGTGGTTCGTGTGGTAAGATATCCATTATATACATAATTATATTAATGATTTATATATCATATATATCATATATATCTAGTATATAAATGCATTTATAATAGTACATAACATTTAGTGGTAAGAAATGAAATGAACTATTCATGGAGATGGTAAGCCGTACGTACGCATGAACGCTACTTCCATTTATATTTCTTATTTTAATGAAATTAAAAAAATAATGATACATAGTTATATTATACTTCCATTATAATATCATATACAATATTATTAAATCCATCCTTTATACATCCCACATAAGGCATTAACGAGTCATATCACTTTGAGGGGGTAGTAGTCGCACTTCCTATAATGAGATTATCGTATTACCCACAATGGAAAACATAAAGTATTTCTATAAATGGAAAAATACATAAGAATTAAAAAAAATAAACATAATATATATCATATATAAATATAGTTCCATCATAATGTCCACCATGAGAGGCGGTTCGAGATATTTGAACAATCAACGTTTCGTGAGGCGTTAGTTTGTCATCCACAGAAACATTATGATCTTCACCAATTAGAGGGAAGTGTGTGTATTTTTATTTCGCATTATTCTTATAAAAACATACTAGTATGTTGATTATAATGATTTGGTTACAAAATAATGGAATAAAAAGAGTTTATGGGTTGGAGATGTGAAATAAAAGAAAATAATATATGTTAAACTGTTACCTTTAATTTGGTTAACTCCCTTTGGTTTGAACCAAAGGACTTCTTGAAGAGCATTATACCTTGGGTAAGGCTTCTAGGATGAGGATTGCGATATAGGGAGATTAATTAGGCCAAGGTTGGATGATCTAAAAGTCTTGAGAGGTGTAAAGAATTGGTTAGAAGTTGTCTTCTTTTATAAAGTAGAGGAGGGGCTCTTTTGGAAAGTGTGATAATATTATTTTATTATATAATGATATTCGGTTTCAAAAAGTTAAAAAGTAATTAATGTCTAAGATAAGATAACAAATAGTAGAAATAATATCATCTAATAGGAATTGGAATGGTTTGGGATGTTATTTTAATATTTATAATCTTATTTTTTTAAATCTTTTATTAATGTGGTAAATACTACATCATTATTGTGTAATAAATAATTTAATTTATGGGATGTCTACAAATTATAAAAAAATACCATTATGTTGGAAATATTTTTAAATTTCCATTGAATATTTATAGTCTAAAATATAATTTATATTACACCATATAAAAAATAATTTACTAAAATATTTTTTTTCATGTCATTTTTTCCTTTACATTAAATCAATTAATCTAAAGTGTCATTATCCTTCATAAGTGGCTCCATGGGGTCCCCAAATAGACCCAAAAATGCCCATGGTCGTCCATTACCCATCCAATAAGGTTAGGACATGTGTTAAGGTAATTATTAATTATTACAATATTCATTTTACCTTGAATTACCATATTTATCTTTAACCACGGTAAATAGAAGTCAAAAGATATTATTCAGAAAAAAATTATTTTCATCTTAATAAAAAATATATTACTTCTTGATAATAACCATGAATTTCAGATTTTCAAAATTCAATTCATAGAAGTGGAAAAATTTCATTTAAATGAAAAAGTCATTTTTTAACTACTATTAAGTGATTTAACTATTTATCAAAAATTGAAGTATTTCAGAAAAATTTAAAAATTCAGCCTATGATTTATATGATATTCAAAATTCAAAAAAAAAATTCTATTTTTCTAAATTCGAAACTTAGAAGTGTGATTAATTAATTTAAAATTAATTTCTGTTGTTAAAACAAATAGCCCGTTTTTTAAAAACAATAACTATCAAAATATTGACACTTATTTATGTCCAATTTCAAAGTAAAATTAATTCCAATAACCAAAATTTGATTAAATGGAACAAATATATTATAATTACACTTTAAAACCAATTAAAAAGATAATTTATCCATATAAATAAATTATATTAAAACACAGTTTTAAATTAAAATACAATATTTTTCACTATTCATTAGAAAGTGATCTTTATTGGAATAATTCTAAAATTTTACGCAACATTATTTTTGATGTACCCATTATAAAGAAGGATTTTAGTTGGTCGAATATTATTTATTAATGTGACAAAATTTATATTTAACGATGGTTCTCCATTAGAAGGCTGTATATCGGCCTTTTAATGTAAATTTTTCTTAAAATTTGATTCATTTACATTTTAAGCCTCTATCATTTATTAGATAAATGTAAATAAATTAAAAAACATGTATAATCACATTGAAATTAGTATTTTTAATTCCCACAAATACAATGTCTAGGTGTTAACTACCACTTAAAATAATAATATTATATTATTAGTTTGCAACGTAAGATTTCAAAGAAACATGTTGTTGTGTATCGGGTATGCAATCGAACATAGCAACCCCTTTAGAGAAAAATTAATATTTAATTCAGAAATATTAATAAATATGAAATATGCCTTAATCTTTATTTACCTGGGATGTTACATAGAACGCACATGCAACACCTTCTCTTTACGTTCATGGATCTTCACAGGTCGCTCCTCAAAGGTTGCATCAAAATCAACATCGATCTATCCTCAATCTATGATGTGAGAGTCATTATGAATATATAGAAGGAGTAATTATACATGGAAAACGTCATGCATCCAGCTCATCTGTGGGGGAAGTGATACTCGATACGCCATAGTACCTACATGAGCTAACACCTCGAAAGGCCCAACAAAGCGGGGAGAAAACTTACTCCAACGACCAAACCATCAGTGGCCATGACGGGGAGTCACCTTTAGAAAAAAATTATCCCCAACATCAACCTATAAGGAACTCCTCCTTTCATCGGCATATGATTTCTGACGATCTTGCACTCTCTTCATCCTCTCATGAATCCCCTGAACCATCTCAGTTGTATTCAGCACTAGTTCCGATCCGGAAATTACCAACTCACTGACCAAAGTCCAGCATAATGGAGAACGGAAAGGTCAGACATACAAGGCATAAAATGGTGCTATACCGATGGTGTAAAGAAAACTATTATTATAAGAGAACTACACCAAGGGTAAGTGATTTATCCACGAACCTAAAAAATGATGAACACAAGAGCGCAACATGTATTCATGAGTCTGGATGGTTTGCTCTGTTTGACCATCCGTTTGAGGATGAAAAGAAGTGATAAGGCATAGTTGGAACCAAAATCATGTTGGAGACCACTCTACACCCTAGAGGTAAAATGAGGATCTTGATCATAAATTATCTTCCTTGGGACTCCATGAAGTCTCACTACCAACTCTAGATACTTCCTCGACAAAACATCCACTGAGATCAACTCCTTGATCGCTATGAAGTGGGCCAATTTTGATAAATGATCCACTACCACCAAAATAGCATCATGTCCTCCCAGAGCTTGAGGTAAACCTATAACAATGTCCATTGAGATGTCCTCCCACCTCCACTGAGGAATCTTTAATGGCTGGATAAGACCACCAGGAACACTGTGTTTGGCCTTCACCTTATGAAAGACTAATTATTGAGACACAAACTCTGCAACTGCATGCTTCAGCCCCGGCCACCAGAATTGGATCCTCAAGGCTCGGTACATCTTTGTCACTCTAGGATGTACCACTAATTGAGAACCATGGAACTCTCTAAGAACTGTCTCATGCATCTTCATGGGAACAAAAAACCTTCCATGATACAACAATCAGTGTTGTTCATCCTCAATCCAACCATCAGGGGCCTCCCCACAAACAACTCGGTCTCTCCAGACCTCCACCTCAAGGTCCCCCAACTGGGAATCTTCCAACTTTTGCATCAAGGATGAATGTACTATCATATATAAAAGAAATATTCTACCCAAAACTTCTCTCATATCAAGATGTAATGCTTTCATCTCCTCTATTACTCTTCAGGAATCACCGGATTCATGCACAACATCACTACATGACTGTTGACTCATAACATCAGCTACAGCATTCACCTTTTCTGGTGAATATGATATCTCAAAGTCATATTCTTGTAAGGACTCCATCCACCGACCTTGTCATAAGTTCAAGTCCCGCTGGGAGAGAACATACCTCAAAGTCTTATGATCAGTGAAAACCAAAAGGCACTCACTAAGGAGGTAACATCTCCACTAAATTAGAGAAAACACCATGGATGCCAACTCATGATCCTGAGTGGAATAATTACGTTCATGGGGAGGTAACTTCCAAGACCCATAAGAAAAAACTAACCTCTAATGCATGAGAACATAGACTAACCCCAAATGTGATGCATCATAGAATACATTAAACTAAATTCCCTCAGCTGGCGGACAAATAACTGGAGCACTTACTAACTTCTCCTTTAGATACTCGAAAGCTACCTAACACTGATCAGTCCATATGAATTCCTTATCCTTCTTGGTCAAAGCTATTAGAGGAGTTTCAACTCATGATAAATTGGTTATGAACCTCCTGTAGTATCCTGGGAGTCCAAGGAAACATCTAACATCTAACACTATCTTGGGGGCTGTCGAAGAAAAAACTCCTTCTATCTTCGATGGATCCATAGCTACTCCATGTTGGGATACAACATGCCCCTAGAAACGAACATCTCGAGCCCAAAACTCACACTTCAAAAACATCCCAAATATCTTATGTTGACGAAGAACTCCCAAAACAGGTTTATATGCTCAACATGATCCTCCTCCGATGTGGAGTAAACAAGGTTGTCATAGATGAAATCTACCACGTACATATCCAGTTACTCATGGAACACAGCATTCATGAATCCCATTAATACTACTAGAGCAATCGTCACGCCAAACGACATTACAACGAACACATAATTCCCAAGACAACAACAGAATATAGTCTTCGGGATATCCTCATCCTTCACACGCTTCTGATGATATCCTATCCTCAATTAGATCTTTTAGAACCATCTTTCACCATTCATTTGATAGAATAAATCATAATTCATAGAAGAGGATAGTGATTCTTTATTGTCACTATGTTTAAGTGACGATAATCGACACACAACTGTAAACTGCCATCGGCCTACTACACGAACAAAACCGGTGCACCCCACGATGACACACATGACCGAATAAAACCACACTGTAACAGACCATCAATTTATAAACATAGCTCTTGTAAATCACAAGGGGCCATCTTATATGGAGATATATAGATAAAAGATTCTCCTGGTTGTAGCTCAATCCCAAAATCGATCTCTCATTGAGGGGGTATTGATACAACCTCTTCTAGAAAGACATTATGGTACTCTCCTATGACCCAAGGAAATGCCAACTACTGAAGCATGTAAAACCTCAGCATCATCTCAACCATCGTGGATGATAAGGATGGAATGTGCCTGTGACACATCTGATGATCTCACTTGCTAACAAACACCACTTGCTCCCCATCCGCACCAATGAAAATGACCTTCTTCATGAAGCAATCCACGGTATCCGGCACCAAATTCAACCAATCCATGCCGAGGATGACATCATATAGTTGTATTAATAAACATAGGAAATATCCCCAAGAGCGGTGTTTCCCCAACACTAGCTCACAGTCTCTACATACTTCAAATAAGTCAGCTCGACCTATAACTGGCGTAGTCAACGCCAAGGGCACTGGAAGCCTCTCTACCTCTGGAAACAAATCATGGAAAAGTGTATTTGATATGATGGAGTGTGTCCCTCCTAAATGAAACAAGGAATACACCATGGTAAGAAATAAGAAAAGGGTACCTCGAACGATGTCTCGCTCGCCTGGAGCTGGCAACGCAAGAGCGGGAAGCTGACCACGACCTCCTCCACGGCCTCTCTGACCCTAATGACGACCACCTCCATGGTCGCGCTCTGCTCTCTGGGGACGGGGAGAATCATGGAACTATCCTCCGCATGCCCCATCCAACAATTGCTGATCTAAAGCGAGAGCAACCTGCTAATGCTGCTGCCTCGGATTGAACTGCTTCAACGTAGGAACCTGGAGCATAGCACCTGGTGCATGATGACTACTCTAAAACGGTGGGCACTCCCAATGCTGATGACCACACACACCACATGAAAGACTAGTGTTTGATCCCAAATCATAGGCTGGAGAGTTTATACCTCTATAGAAACGAGATGTGAAGGGTTGGGACCTACCCCTGGCTGAACGAAAACACTTCTACCCTGAAAACTGGGAACCATGAACCACAGCTCTAATTCATCAGGAATCATGATGATTCCCCTCTCATAATGATCTGGTCCTGTCCAATGTCCTCTCGAAAACCTCTTCCCTCACCGGCACCTCAAGATATGTTTTCAGCATAAATGGGGAGACCTGGTGCTGGATCTCTACATGCAAAGCCTCCTCAAAATGCCTCGCCCTGGCCTGCTCATCTAGTAACAGGTTAGAAGCATATCATAAAATTTCATGAAATGGATTCCAAACTCTCGAACACTGGAGCTCCCCTGTCAAAGGGTAAGAAGCTCCTGGAGACTGGACGCCTTCAGAGTCGATGAAAGAAACAAGACTCCAAAACTATCTTGGGACTCCTCCCATGTGATCGCTGACTCCACACGATCCCCAAGGAATAAGAACCACCACTGCCTAGCTACTCCACATAGCATCATCACAAACAAGGACACCCAGTTCTCCTTTATAGAACAAATCAAACTGAATCCTATCCCAACCTACTCCTCCCAGTCCTCTGTGACGAAATCAGAAATGGAGCACTCATACTTCTGCATACTCTGGCACTAAAAATATCTGAGTGACTACCTCTAAGTGTTTTCATCTTCATTATCTACCCTATGATGATCTGCTAGAGTAGCCTACTAGACATTTTTTGTGCAATCCTGACAAGGACGTAGACCTGGAGCCATACCTGTAAAATAACAAACCATTAGAGCTCCTAAAACTAGAATATGGAAGACTGGAAATTCATTAATTAATTGTTTTCTTTTATTCATTTTAGTTTAACCTATTCCATGGTCTACCCATTCAAACATAGGCACAAAAAATATTGATAAATGATCCTTTCCTAGGTATCTACCCTGAAACTTGTATCACCTTATTTAGTATCCACTGTAAACCTAAAGGTTTGTACATAATATCATAGGGGGCCCTAAACGCCTATGTCTCAGCCAGTCTTCATTTTTTCCTCACTTTCTAAACCTGAACGACACTTTTTTCAATCAATCCCATACAAACTCACCTATCCCTAACTCTAAACACAAAATTATCCCTCAAATAGACCTTTGATAAAACTCAGTCACGACCCCCTCCCCACCATGTGTACACCTCTGGTGCCGGCAATCTGAGAAGGAAGATAATGACCCCCCCCACCCCGAGTCCTGCATCCAGTAGGCCCCGGGTTGGAGACTATCACGAAGGGTATAGTAAACACACCAATGGGAGACATTTCCCTCTAAGAGAAATCATACAGAATATAGAGAGATAAGATAGACAACAACCAACTCCAACTCAAAACTGAAATATAAAAGATAACCCTTGTGCACATATGCGATGTCATGAAAATGTACCACAACTGGAAGGGGAAAACCGTAAGTACCCAAATGAAAGAAAAAACAGTAGCAACCACAAGCCCATACATCTCCTATAACCCCAAGCACATAGAAACCAGGTTGATCTGAAACCTTCTCCAAGTGACATAAATAATGTAAAAATATATATAGGGTTTGTATAATAGTATACTTAGTAGGATCCTCCCTGATGCCTCTCGTGCAAAAGTGAAGAAATTATGCTAACACACAGTGAACATAATGTGATAATAACTCATCACCTAAACATGTATACTATGTTCCCAACCTCACCAGGGATACTCTAACAAAGTAACGCATACAAGAATATGTCATAAATAATGAATATCAAGGGTACCTCACTACTACTTCCCCACTGGTTTCCCTCTTTTATCCATCATCGCACGTCCTTATCATTTCACTCCAAAAAGGATTGCCCACAGACTCTTGGGAAAAGAACCACAATATGATCCTCATGCAACCAAACCACCACATCCATGCAATAAAGTAAGCAGGTAGTTTTGAGGAACCACCATTGCTCTCATAATGTGTATCATAAATCGGGTATTATACCTCAAGCCATTACATACCATACACTGAGTAAGGATCCTCAAGCCATCACAGCCTATACACATTACACATATTGTAGTCCATAGGATACTATATCAAGAATATATTTGTGTGAATAACCACAAGCCATTACAGCCCTCTACAAACATATATGGGGAAAACTAACTGATATTCCTACCAGCACAAGTATCTACCAAGAGTAGATAGCGGTGCCAAAGGGGTAGTCATCCATTCATCCTCCCACCAGAATGTTGGGGAAATCACTCCCCAGGGCTCAGAATCCCTGAGCTATCAGTTTCCCTTTCGGATAGGGTGGGGTAGCGTATAGAAACACAAAATTATAGAATATATTAAATCTCACAACCACCCTATGGGCATAATCGAGTTGTAGACTCAACTGCAGCTAACGTCCCTCGGATTCTAGAAACCCACTTCTATGTCTAGGTATCCTATAAACACATAGCCTTTTTGAGAGCTTTTAATAAAATTATTTCATTATCTTTTTACTATTTTTCACATTAGTTTAATTAATTAATCCAAAATTAATTAACATTGAAATATTCCACATTAAATTTTCGTAGAATCACACCCAAGGTCCACTACCCCTTTAAAATTAAAACCTCGTAACTTTGTTCCAGAAAACACATACCCCATGGTTAACACCATTAATTCAATTATGCTTTATAGAATAATTTTCCCACATTCCGAGGCATTCTTGAAAAACATTCTATGCTAATAAACACAAGGGGGCTCAACATGGCGAGTAGATATACTACCCGTCGATTTTTTGATGCCTTTAGTAAGAGCATAGGCGCATCCTCACTTGAGAAGCTAAACATGGAAAGCATGTGGCCGACCTCGCGTGTCTTCACCTCTTTCGGAATAAGGGTAAGTAAGACCAGATGCCTTGAGAAGTGAGGAAATGTAAAGTATATAGTCAACCAATAAGGACCAGAAAGCATCCAACAATCACATCCATCCCATTCCATCATATCTAGTGTCTTCCATGATACCCATATTCATAAACTGGTGCATCTTCCCACTCTAGGCATCATATGCTGCCACAACCAAAAGTCTCCATGCCCCCACATTTCACAAAATCCATCCAGGGTCACATCACTACACAAGCAGTAGGAAAACAATAATCACATCTATTGGGCTATTGGCCAATTTACAGTCAAGATGGTAACTCCAAACCATTCAAAGAATTATCAAACAATCAGTTCTTTAATCCATCCTGAATTAATAGATTTATTACTATTAAGTTTCGAAATTCAGGAAACCTAATGAGTGGGCTATCAAAAATAATTAAACAGGCTTGCTACACCAATTTGATTAACATAAAATAAAATCACGATGAACCAGATTCATTTACAAGCCTCTTTACCCATACCCAACAATTATCAATTAATTCAGTTTTACGTTCATTACAAATTTTCATAAAAAACAAATAGCTAAATGAAGAAATTAGGGATATCAAACAATCTAGAAAAAAGGGGCAAAAAATATGACCGATATCAATTTATTTATCCTGTCCAAATATTTATTATGTCAATTCCATTGTTGTAGAGTAGGATAAAACATGTTAACAATACAGTTTCATGTAAATGAAAAGATAAGCAACAAATACCCTACCTTAAATAGTTCTTGACGTTCTTTATCCACCCAACGGGTCACGATTCTCCCCTCGCGTCAACTACATCAACCCAAGGTTCCCATGGTACGACCTCACCATCTGAAACCCAAGATAACCCCATTAGAATCATGGAGATTACATGAAATAATATGGAAAGGAGAAACATGAGAAGATGAACCCAAAAAGAACAATGATAAAACATACCTTATATAAAATATTAACTGATACAACTCAGTAGCATCAAAACAGAGCGGAATCAATCCTGGGAAAAATGTTTCATTATGAAACTCCTAAGAAATGGTATGAGATGTTCGATAGTATTACATTCAAGAATATGGAGAATGAATTTGGGAGGATTATATCATGTCCCTTTAGAAGATTTAATGGAGTAGCGGTCTAAGATATGCTTTATTTCACATTAAAAATGGATCAGATTAACCCACATGGTTTGACCAAGTGAAAACATCCCAGGCCTTAGGAATAATTAATATAGGAGATTTGGCCTTTGAATCAGCATTAATGTTCATAAAATGAGGCTAAAAAATTAGTTTACATCAAAGGAAAATGCTGGATGGGCAAAACAGTAGGAAGCTAGAAACACTGTTCATGAACTCAAAATTTCGCAAAGGAAAAACACTGTTCATGAACCTCACTTTTAGACACTATTCAATATCCATACCATTAGAAACTGTTCATGAAACTCACCATTATACATTGTTCATGAACCTGACCATTCGAAACTATTCATTAACCTCACCATTAGACATTGTTCATGAACCTCACCCTTAGACACTCTTCATGATCCTCACCATTAGACGCTATTCATGAACCTCACCATTAGAATGTCAACATTCTGGAAGCACTGTTCACAAACTCAAAATTTGGCAAAGGAATGAAAAAATCACCATTCGAGAAACACTGTTCACAGAACAAAAAAAATTGGCACAGGAAAGTAAATGTCACCATTAGAAGCTCATTGTAATTGAGTCACTGTTCCCAAAACTCAAAATTTGGCAATGGAAATAGAGGTTACCGTTAGAGGTTACCGATAGAGGTTACCGATAGAGGTTACCAATAGAGGTTACCGTTAGAGGTTACTATTAGACCTCACTTATAGAACTGTTCACTAATGGAACTGTTCAATGAAATTAAAATTTGATAAAGGGAAGAGAGGTTATAGTTAGAGGTTTCCGATATAACTGTTCACTAATGGAACTATTCAAATAATTGGAAATTTGGAAAAGGAAATAGAGGTTAGTGATAGAACTGTTCACCGACAGAACTGTTCACAGAATTGAAAATTTGGAAAATTAAAGGGAGTGTACCATTAGAGGTTTCCTATAGAAATGTTTACCAATGCAACTATTCAGAGAAGGTAACCGATGACACTATTCAGAGAAGGTTTCAGTTTTACCGTTCACAACATTCTACCATTGGAACTATTCACTGAACTGGAAAATTGGAAAAGTGTTGGGGATAAGTCACATTGACCTCCCTGAATAACTCAAACACCATACTTTCACAATGGAATGGACCGGAGAGTTCCAATCCATTACAAAGGATATTTTTACTTGGTCAAACCTCTTGGATTATTGTGATCTAGTTTTAATAGGAAATCAAGCGTATCTTAAACCATTTCTCCGTTAAATCTCTAAAAGGGACAAGATATCTTCCTCCCTTGTTATTTCTCCTTATTCTTTGGTGATAGATTCTCAAACAATTCCGTCCTTCCCGTAGGAATTGTAATATCAATATTTTCCCCATGTATTGGTTTCCCCTTGAAGTTCATCCTACTTAATGTTCACCCCCTACTTCGGTGCAAGCAGAAATGGTCAATCATTCATCGAATTATGGTATGTTTTATCCTCGTTATTTTGGGGTTCATCTTCTCTTGTTTCTCCTTTCCATATTATAGCATGTGATCTCCATGCTTCTAGTGGAGTTTTTTTTATTTCAATTGGTGTGGTCGTACCGTGGCATCCTTGGGTGGATGTAGATGTCGTGATAGGAGACGATCGTTAACCATTGTGGTATGAAGAACATCATGAACCATTTGAGGTAGGGTATTCATTGGCTCTGATTTCATATATGTGAAACTGTATAGTCAGCATGGTTTATCCCAATAGATGATAATGGAATTGACATAATAAATAATTGAACTGGATAAATAAATCAATATCGATCGTATGTTATTGCCTCTTGTTTTTCTAAATAGTGTGATATATTGGATTTCATTGTTCATATGTTTGTTCATGATGGAAATTGTGAAGGAACGTAAAGCCGAGAATAAAATGATAACTGTTTGGATAAAGATAAAGAGGCATGAAATGAATATGGTTCTACTTGTTGTAATTTTAAGTTAATCATATTGAAGTCATATGCATTTTTAATAAATTTTTGATAGATTATTGTTTAGGTTACCCATAATTTGAACCTCAAAATAATAGATCAGTCAATTACAAATGAATAAATGAAATGGATGTTTGATATGAAGATAATTCCATGTTGGGTTCTGAGTTTCCCTCTTGATTGTTAAATGTCCAAGATCCCAATTGTTCAGATATTTGTTTTCAGGCTTCTTATGTAGTGATGTAAGCCTGGATAGATGTTTTGGTATGTGGGGCATGTAGACCATTTTTTGTGGTAGCAGATGATTCCTAGAGTGTCAAGATGCATTGGTTTCTGCATATGGTGTTGGAGAGGACACCAGGGATGATAAAACAAGATGGATGTGATTGTTTGATGCTTTCTCATTATTATTGGTTGATTATCTGCTTTACTTTTCCCTAATGCTCAAGTAAGATGATCTTCCTAACCCTTCTTCTGAAAGAGGTGAATATGCGTGGGGTATGCCACATGCTTTCTGGGAATAGCTTCTCAAGGGAGGATGGGTCTACGCTCTTTCCATAAGCGACCAAGACTCGACGGGAAGTACATCTACTCAATATGTTGAGCCCCCATGTGTTTAGTAGCATAGAATGTCTTTCTAGGATTCTTGTGAATATGGGGAAACAATTCTGTAATGAATAATTGAATAAATGATGTTAACCCATGGGGTTGGAGTCGCTTGAACATAATGATGAGGTTTTAATATTAATGGGACCGTGGAATTTAGGTGTGATGCTAACGAAGATTAATGTGGAATTGTAAATGGTTAATTAATGTTTAATGAATTAATTAACGTAAAGTCTAACTAATTAAAAGTAAATGAATTAATCTAATAAATCTCTTTAAATGTTTGTGTGATTATAGGATACCTAGTGATAGAAGTGGAAACCCATAGTACAAGAGATGTTTGCTACAGTTGAGTCTAAGACAAGGTTATTCCCATAGTGTGGTTGTGAGATATAATATATTTTGTACTTTTTGTGTTTCTATATGATACTCCACCCTATCAGTAAGGGCCATTTACAACCCGGGGATTCTGAGCCCGAGGGGGTGTTTGAAAAAACATTCCAGTGGGAGGATGGATGACTGACTACCCCCTTTGGGCCCGCTCTACTGTCTTGGTAGATACTTTTACAGGTTGGAATAGTGGTTAGTTTTCCCCATATATGTGTGTAGAGGGTTGTAATGGCGTGTGGTTATTCACACACATATATTCTGGATATAGTATCATATAGACTACTATAGTTGTAACATGTATATGATGTGAAGGCTTGAGGATCCTTACTCAGTGTATGGGATGTAGTTGCTTAATGTATAATACATGACGTATGATACATGTTTTTGCGAGATGTGGTGGCTCCCATAAACTACCTGATTTCTTTCCTGTGTATAAGTGGTGTTTTTGTTGCATGAGGTGCATATTGTGGTGCTTCGCCTAGGTGTCTGCGGGAAATCCTTTTTGGAGAGAGATTCTTAGGACGTGCAACGTTGGGGTAATGAAAAAAACTAGTGGGGATATAGTAGTGGGGTACCCATGATAATTTTTATTATATGATATATTCTTGTATGTGTTACTTGATGAGAGTATCCTTGGTGAGGTTGGAAACTTAGTATATCTGTTTATTTGATGAGTTATTTTTACTTGTTGTTCAGTATTCTTTAGCATGATTTCTTTACATTTGCATGAGAGGCTTCATGGAGGATCCTACGGAGTATACTATTATACTCACCCTATATATATAAACTGTTATTCAGGTCACATGGTGCATGTTGGAGATTAGGCTAGTTACTACTAACTTGTGATTGTAAGAGTTGTTTGGGATTGTGGTTGCAGCTATTTTACTTTCTTTTGGGGACTTTATGTTTTTCCCCTTTCTGTTGCAGTTTTCATGCACAAAATTTCATAATTGTACTTGGGATTTATTTTAGCTTACTGTGTGAGTTGGTGTTGGTTGGTTTTTATCTTATCTCTCTCTTCCGCATGTGTTCTCTTAGAGGGTAATGCCTCTCATTTTTGTGTTAACTATACCCTAGGTACTAGTCGCCAACCTATGGCATACTGGAGGCAGGACTTGGGGTCATTATCTCCCTTCTCACATTCCCGGGCCATGAGGGGTAAACTTTGTGGGGAGGTGGTCATGATAGAGTGGTATCAGAGGTCTAGTTGAGGGATATGATGAAGTTTGGTGTTAGTAACATGTGAGGTTGCATGGGTAGGTAGGGCTACAATATCATTCGTTTATAGAAACGTGATGTGGAAAATGGATATCGACTGAGACATATGCGTTTAGGGATCCCTTTGACCTAATGTATGGACCATTAAGTTAACAATGGCTACTAAACGAATTGATACTAGTATCAGGGCCGATACCTAGGAAATGATCATTCTTAATTCTTCTTTGTTCCTGTGTTTTAATGGATATACTTTGGTATAGGTAAATATAAAATCCATGAAATAAAATAATTATGAAATTAATTTTGAGTCATTAATATTCTAGGTTTAGGAGCACTAACAGTTTGTTATTTTTTAGGTATGGTTCCAGGTCGACATCTGGTTAGGTTTGCATAGATGTTGTCCAGCAGGCTGTTCCAACAAGTCGACGTAGGGTAGAGGTTGACGATGATGACCCATAGAGGAAGACTCTCTGAGAGTTTCTGCACCAGAGTTTGCAGATGTACTAGGGCTCTATTTTAAATGCAGTCATAGAAGACTTGTTGGAGGTGGTCGATATTGGATTACGTTCGATTTGTTCCCAGAAGGAGAAATGTGTTTCCTTGTTTGTGATTATGGTATTTGGAGCAACGAGGCAGTGGGGTTTCTTGGTCCTCATGGATCATATGGAGTTATCGATATAATGGGAGGATTTCTGAGACATTATTAGATTCATGTTTATTTATTTTACTTCGAATGCTTCTAGTCACCAAGAGATTCTTACCCTTCGATAGGGGAGCCCCAGTGTTTGAGTCTTTAGAATCCGTTTCAAGAACTTTTTATGATATGCTTCTGACCTAAAACCAGGTGAGGATGCTAGGGTAAGGGATTTCGAGGAGGCTTTGTGTCCAGAGATCTAGTGCCATGTCACCTCATTTATGATAAAAAAATATCTTGAGGTGGTAGAAAGAGCATAGGTAGTCAAGAGGACTTTGGACAGCCCTGAATCATCATGAGAGGGGAGACATCATGATTCCTCGTGAATCAGAGCTGTGGTCTAGGGTTCCTAGTTTTTAGGGTAGAAGATTTTCTGTTCTTCCAGGGGTAGGTCACATCCCTTCACATCTCATTTCTCCTGAGGCAGCAACTCTCAAGCCAATTCCATGGGATCAGGACCTTGTTTTTCTTGTGTTGGTCGTGGTCATCAGCAATGGGAGTTCCTGAACTTTTAGAGAAGTCATCGTGCACCTGGTGCTCCTCTCCAGCTTCCTCTATTGAGGCATATCCTGTCGAGACAACAACAGCAGGTTGCACCAAATTTGGATCACTAGAGGGTAGATGGGGCTGGTAGAGGACATCCCCATGACACTTCTCGTCCTCATAGAGCAGAGCACGACCATGGTGGTGGTCTTAATCAGGGTCAGAGAGGTTTTGGAAGAGGTTGTGGTCAGATTCATGCTCTAGCGTTGCCAGCTCTAGGTGAGCCAGACATCGTTTGAGGTACCATTTTCTTGTTTTATACCTTGTAGAATTCCTTGTTTGATTCAGGAGTGACACACTCCTTAATATCACAATCCCATGTCCATGCTTTGGGATATGAGGTAGAGAGGCTTCCAGTGCCCTTGGCATTGACTACGCCAGTTGGAGGTCGAGCATACTTGTATGAAGTATGTAGAGACTATGATCTACTGTTGGGGAAGAACCTCCCTTGAAGATATTTCCTATGATTACTAATACAACCATATTGTGTCATCCTCAACATTAATTGGTTGTATTCGGTGCATGATATCGTGGATTTCTTTTGGAAGAAGGATGTTTTCATTGGTGTGGATGGAGAGCCAGTGGTGTTTGTTGGGGAGAGAGATCCTTGGATGGTTCATAGGCACATTCTGTCCTTATCATCCGGGATGGTTGAGATGATTTTATATTCTTCAGTGAATCTAGAAGTTGTCATTTCCTTGGGTCATATAAGAGTACCTTGAAGAATTTCCAGAAGAGGTTATAGCATTACCCACACGACGAGATATCGAGTTTGGGATCGAGCTATAACCAAGAGTGTCTCTTATCTCTATGTATCCATATAGGATGGCCCCTTATGAGTTAGGAGAGCTACTTATACATCTTGATGGTCCGTTACAGTGTGGTTTTTTTCATCCAAGTGTGTCATTGTGGGGTGCACCAGTTTTGTTCGTGAAGAAGTCTGATGGTAGTTTGAGGTTGTGTGTCGATTATCGTCGCATAAAAAAGTGACAATAAAGAATCATTGTCCACATCCATGGATTGATGATTTATTCAATCAAGTGATGGGTGAATAATGGTTCTCAAAGATCGGCTTGTGATTCAGGTATAATTAGATGCATGTGAAGGATGATGATATCCTGAAGACTGCATTCTATAGTTGTCAGGGGCATTATGAGTTCTTTGTAATGTCATTCAGTGTGAAGATTTCTCTACCTATGTTCATGGGATTGATGAACGTTGTGTTCCATGAGCTCCTGGACAAGTTCTTGGTAGTTTTCATCAATGACATCCTTCTGGACTCTACATCTGATGAGTATCATTAATATCATCTACACGTCATTTTGGGAGTTCTTCTTCAATATATGTTGGTTTATAATTTGTCAAATTGTTAGTTTTGGGCTCATGAATTCCATTTATTAGGGAATTATGTTCCAAGTAGGGAGTAGTTGTGGATCCATGTAACATAGAAGCAGTTCTGTCTTGGGTATCCCCCAAGATAGTGTCTAGGTGCGATGTTGCCTTGGTCTTACATGATACTACATGATTTTCGTAGCCTATTTCTCATGAGTTTCGACTCCTATGATGTCTTTGACTAGGAATGATCATCTGTTCATATGGATTGATATGTGTCAGGAAGATTTTGAGTATCTAAAGGATAAGGTAGTAATTTCTCCAGTTCTGTGTCTTCCTACAGAGGTAGTTCAGTTTGATGTTTTCTGCGATGCTTTGCATCTGGGGATATGTTGTGTTGTGGTGTAGTGTAGGTAGGTTGTTTTATTTGGGTCTCTGCAGTTGGGTCCCCATGAACATAACTATTCCACTCATGATCTTGAGTTTGCAGCCATAGTGTTTGCTCTGAAGTTGTCGAGTCATTACTTCATCGGTGAGCACTTTGTTGTTTTCACAGATCATAAGAGTTTGATGTATGGTTTCTCCTAGTGCGGCTTGAATTTTAAACAACATTAGTGGATGGAGTTATTATAGGAATACGACTTCAAAATATAATATACACCTTGAAAGGGGAATGTTTTAGCTAATGCGCTGAGTCGAAAGTCACGTAGTGATGCTGTGTAGGAAAAAAATGATTCCTGGAGAGTAATGGGAGAACTATCAGCATTACATATTGTTATGGGATATGTTATGGGTAGAGGCTATCTTTTTCAGATAACAGTACAATCATCCCTAATGTAGATGGTGGAAGAGCCACATTTGTGGGATGTAGAGTTGGAGGTCTGTAGAGATTCAGTTGTTTGTGGATTGGCCCATGATGGTTTGTTAGATGATGAACAACAATGGGTGTTTTATCACAGATGGATTTTTATTCCATTGATGATGCTCGAGTTGTTTCTCATAGAGTTTCATAGTTTTCCATTAGTAGTTCATCCTGGTGTAAAAAAGATGCCCCAAGCCTTGAGGAGCCAGTTTGGGTGGTGGGTGAAAAAGCGATCGGTTTCATAGTTTGTGTGTCTCTGATTGGTCTGCTATAAGTTGAAGTCCGAACACCGTGTTCCAGGTTGTCTTCTCTAGCCATTAGTGATTCCTCAAATAAAGTGGGAGGACAACTTAACGGACTTTGTTACTTGTTTACCTCATTCTCCAGGAGGACATGATTCTATTTGGGTGTTAGTGGATTGCTTAAAAAATCATCCCAATTTATTGCAATCAAGGAGTCGAGCTCTGTGGAAGTTTTGTCAATGATCTATCCGGAGGAGGTGGTGAGACTTCATGGAGTCCCAAGGACGATCATTTAGTATCGAGATCCTCACTTTACTTCGATGTTATGAATAGGTCTCCAACATGATTTTGGTTCCCAAATATGCCTTAGCACTACTTTTGATCCTCAAACGGATGGTCAGATAGAGCGAACCATCCCTACTCTTGAAGACATGTTACGCTCTTTTGTTCTTGATTTTGGTGTCTTATGGATGAGGATATTATCCTTGATGGAGTTCACTTACAATAATAGTTTTCACTCCAAAATCAGTATAGTGCCTTTTGAAGCCTTGTATGGCCGACCATGTCGTTCTCCATTGTGCTACACTGGGGTCAGAGAGTCAGCAATTCATGGACCAAAAAAATTGTAGAATTTAATAGAGATGGTTTAGGTGATTCGTGAGAGGATGAAGATGGTGAAAGATCATCAGAAATCATATGTTGATCAAATAAGGAGACCCTTAGAGTATAAGGTTGGGGATCATGTGTTTCTGAAGGTGTCTCACCGTCGTGGGAAGTGAAGTTTTGGTCGTGGGGGTATGCTTTCAGTCGACATTGTTGGTCTCTTCGAGGTGTTAGATCATGTTGTATTTGTGGTGTATAGTGTAGCACATCCCCCACAGATGAGTCAGATACATGTTGTTTTCCATTACCACATATTTTCCATTATCTTCATGATGAATCTCACGTCATCGATTGGGGAGAGATCGATGATAATAATGATGCAACATTTGAGGAGCGGCCTGTGGAGATCTAAGATCGTAGGGATAAGGTGTTGCGCGAGTGTTATATCCCCTTGGTTAGTGTCTTATGGTGAGACAGTGTCATTGATGTTGAGACAATAAGGATATATTTTGAGTTCTCCATTCCATATGGTTTTATGTTTTGAAAATCACAAACACATTTTCTTAAGTTCTGAATATTTTTTAAGTTATATATTATTCTTAAGTTCCGAATTTTCCATTCTGTTAGACGTACACATCTATCATTATGTTTTTCCATTATGATAGACTTATAGATTTTTTATTCAATTTCATGATTTCGATTCTAGTTTATATATGATGCCGATCTTCAATACTGATTTCAGTGTATATATGGTGCCGATCTTCAATACCAATTGTGGTGTATATATGTTGCCGATCTTCAATACCGATTACAGTGTATATATGATGTCGATTTTCAATACCGATTCCGGTGTATATATGATGTTGATCTTCAATACTGATTTTGGTGTATATTTTTTTCCAGTCATTACGATTCTGAATTTGGTGTATATGTGATATTGATTTTATGATTCCGATTCAAGAACAAATGAGATACCTGTTTTTCAATCTGATTTACTTGTGCTTATTTTTCCATTTTATTGATAATGTTTTTCCTATGAATCCATTTTCTTGATAATTTTAGAGTTGCCTAATGTATCATTCCAATGGAATTAGATTCCATGATTTCTTATATCTAACTTTTATCATTAACTTAACATCGTTTCTACTACGTGAAACAATTTCATACAATATGTTACCAACTAACCATTGTATGTTTTCTATGTGTTCAGGTCCCTTCGAAATTTATGGAAAATATGATCATTGGAGAGGACCGACTGTTGGGAATAATTGCCTATAAATACAATCTTCTTTGAATGATCACAATACATTGTAGATAGTGGATGAACTTGATTCATGTGAAATAGTTGTGAACTTATTTCTAGAGAGAGAGTTTTTTACAACTCAAATTGATTTGTGTGGATGTCGTGAACAACTTATTCAGGCATGAACAACTTGTTCAGACTTGTTTAGTGCATACTCCGATCATGCTAATTATTGGCTTCCGGGTTTGGAAGACAGAGGTTCTGATTTCCTTCTTAATCGGGGGTTTGCAGGGATAGCAAGACAAATACTGATCTTCAGATTGAGGGCATACCTGGGTTTGTGTAAGATATAATTTATTTGACGTATAAATCAAGGAAACTTTATCCAAGGTTGTTGGACACCCATTCCTTTGGGTTAAAATAATCCCATTGTTACTTTATTCATATTTTATGTGGTTTTAATTCCATTGTATTTGTAAATTTGTTAAAGTTTGAATGTATAGACTTCTTATACATTGTAATTCTGTAAATCTAATTATATTACAGAATCTATACACTTTAATTTAGAATCATTCTTTTACGAAATTAGAAAAGCTTCCTTTAATATGTCTTGTGAATGATTGTTTAACCTTGTTAAACTTAACAATAATGGTTGGAAAGGAATTTTTAAAGTATAAAATTCACCCCCTCTGGTATTTTGAGCATCTACATTCTTATTTTAAACCTGCAATTCGTATCGATGGATGTTTCTGAAAAAATTCTTTCCACATATAAGTTTTTCTTTATCTAGTTTTCCTTTTCTTATGTTCTTCAAATTTGTTCATAAACTTTTTCTTCTAACAAGCGTTGTGGAATGAAATTCCTTATACTATGGCATGTATTCATGTTGGATCTCTAGATAATATCAATCTTACTAGACCACTGATCTTCAATGGGAATGACAATGTGTACTGGAGAGATAGAACTAATCCCATTGTGATAATCACGGGTCTTGACAATTACCTTATATTAATTTGATATTATAAGATTCCTGATAAGGAATTTAGAACCATTACTAATCCAGAAAAGGTGGAATACCAGCTAAACGTTAAGGTATGCAATACTTTTATTTGTTCCTTGACTAGAAATATATATATCAAATTCTCATATTGTGAAGTTGAAAATATTATTTTGAAGAAGCTTAATGTAACACAGTTTGGACCATCCAATGTTATTGAAAATAGAAGAGCAATGCTCAGGGCAGAGTATTATAATTCTTGATTCCCTTATAGAGAACCTATATGTAAGTCACGACAATGATTTATGACTATTATCAACAGCTTACAAATTCAGGTTTGAGAAAGGTTTAGATGATGAAGCTCTTGTAGATAATATTATTTACATCACGCCTAACGAATGGGAATCCAAGAGGACTGCAATAGATGAGAGTAGGAAAGTTACTCAAATTTATCTTAATGAACTATTTGGAACTCTACTTCAACATGATACCATAATGAAGAGGGATAATGATAATATCAAGAAGAATTGGAATGGAGGCGTTTCTTTTAATACTACTTCAAATCATATAAAATCACAGACTCCTAATATAATTATAAGACATAAAGCTAAGATGGTTGTTGTTCAATCTGAATATAGTGAAAGTTATGCTTCAGAAAATTAGTTAGAAAATCTTTCTTGGAGGATGAACAAGGTTGTTAGGCAGAAAAACATTCAATATATATACATGAAGAAAGGTGGAAAAGATATGAAAGATAGAGAAGTGAATTTCTATGAATATAGAAGAACTAGACATATTTGACCAGATTGACCCTTTTATAAGAAGAAAGTCAAGAAAGACATGAATTCTAAAATAAATAAGAAGAAGTTTTATAGATCAAAGAATAATAAAGGCATAAAGGCCAATGAAAATTGGAGTCCCAGTGGTGGAGATTCTTCTGATTATTTTTCATAATATTAATCTTACGGTCAAAAGAATATTGGTCTAATATCAAGAGCACCATTTCAAAATCATTGTCTTATAGATAACGTATGAACTGCTAATCATTATCCAATATGTCTTTAAGTGAAAATATTCTAGATAAAGGTTTTTCCTCAGATGTAGAATTTTCTTCATCAGATAATGATAATGATTTGCCTTCCTATGAGGTAGTTTCTAGATTTGATATGTTTCCTGAATAGAGATATTGTAATGTTTCTAAAAAACATGATAAAGAAAATTCTAGAGAATCTATTTTATCAAAATAAATTTAAGATCCTTCCAAAGATCTTGATTAGAAAAATGATGTTTTATGAAAAAATTCTATGAAACATGAGGAAGTTAATTCTATGAGGGATAAACTTTCTAAGGATCTTAAAAATATACTTTTAGAATAAGATGTTTTAGAGGATAAACAAAACTCTAAATATGTTATTCTTGAGGATAAGAATTTAGTCTTGAGACTAAAATCTGAAATATTTTCTTTGATGTAACTTCTTGAAAAATTTCCTTCTGGTAAATTTTTTTTTGACATGATGTATTCTCAAATCCAACCTCATTGTAATAATCAAGGATTAGGTTTTTCTCATGAAAAAAATATTCTAGAAACAATTATTTTGGTCCTTCTAGAGTTCCTTTTTGTACTAAATGTAAAAGTGGTGGGAATTGGAAGAAAAATTGTTCTTTAAATAGAGTTCAATCCTTTGGGTTTCATAATGCTTATTTTTCTAAAAAAATATGGTTACCCAAGCTTTTATTATCATATTGTCCCGGATCCAAGCATGTTTGGATTCTGAAGACCCAACTCTTTCTTTTTCAGGAAAATAAAGGATGTACCAACGACATATGGTACATGGATATTGGATGTTCCTAGAACATGACTTGTAACAAAGTCTATTCCAACAATATTTGAATGACTAAGGGTGGAAATGTATCTTTTAGTGATAACTCTCAAGGAAAAATTTTCAGTATATGTAAGATTATTCTTCTTGGAAAAGATAGTATTTTAAATGTTCTATTTTTAAAAGGCCTTAGGCACAACCTCAGTATCATAATTCAATTTTGTGATGAAGGTTACCATGTGAATTTTAGAAATGATAAATTATTAGTTCACAATTCCAATGATGGGTATATTCTCTCTACCCTTCGGCATGATAATGTGTACACCATAAACCTCGAAGACCATAGAAGTCAATATCTACCTTTCCTTAGGGAATTTTAAGATCAATCATGGCTTTTCCATATGAGACTAGGACACTATAACCTATGGAATCTTAGTAAGGTTTCTAAGAAATAACTAGTTCATGATCTACCAAAACATAAGTTTGATTCTACAAAAGTCTATGATCCTTGTCAATATGGTAAGCAACATAAATATAGATTTAAATCTATAAGTGATGTTACAACTTCTAATTCCTTACATTTAGTGCACATGGATTTATTTGGTTTAACAAAAAGTAGAAGTATTGTAGGAAAATACAATGTGTTTGTCCTAGTTGATGACTACACTATATTTACATGGGTCTATTTTCTTGCTATGAAATCTGAAGCTTTTTCTTATTTAAAAATTTTTAGATCTCCTGTGAAAAACATGAAAAACATATCGTTGATAACTAATCATAGTGATCATGGTAGAGAATTTTAAAATTCTGATTTTGAAATATTTTGTAGTAAAAAAGGTATTACTCACAACTTCTCAGCTCCAAAAACACCTCAACAGAATGGTGTTGTCGAAATAAGAAATCTCATTTCCAAGAGATGACTTGAACTATGTTGAGTGAATACTCTATATCTAATAATTTTTTGGGATGAATATATAAGTATTTCTTGTTATATTATAAATCGAGTATTAATAAGACCATTTCTTAATGAAACACCTTATAAATTGTGGATTGTCCAAAAACCAAAAGTTTCTTACTTCCAAGTTTTTGGTTGCAAAGTATTAATCATGAATACCAAAGATAGCATACATAAATTTGCACCCAAATCCAATGAAGTAATTTTCTTATGTTACTCTACTCACTCTACAGAATATAGATTTTTTAATCAAAACACCTGCACTATGGAAGAAATAGTACATGTTAATTTTGATGAAAATGATCCTTTTGTTTTCAAACAACATGAATCTTTTCCTGATATATTTTTTAAAACTGTTCACCAACCTTTGATAGATGATTTTTTAGACAAGGAAAATGTTCATGAAAATGTTTCTAAAACACATTCTCTTGAATATTTTCTACCATATGTTGATGAATAGGTTTTTCAAAATCCAAGTCATTTGTTACATCGCAATCATCCAAATGACAATATCATTGGAAATCTTAATCAACCAGTAAGAACTAGATGTTCATTAAGAAATGTAGTTGAACATATTTCATTTAATTCCCAATATGAACAAAAGACTTCTGAAGAATCCTTAGGTGATGAAGATTGGATAAAGGATATGCAAGAGGAACTCAATGATTTTGTAAGGAACCACGTTTGGACCTTGGTTGAAAAACCTATGGAATCTTCTTTCATTGGAGTAAAATGGATTTTTAGAAACAAATGCAATCAAAATGGATTCATTGTCAAAAATAAAACAAGATTGGTTGAAAAATTCTATAATCCACAAGAAGGCATAGATTATAAAGAAACCTATGCTCATATAGAAAGACTTGAATCTATTTGTATTATTATATCCTTTGTAAAAATATTAAATTTTAAACATTATCAAATGGATGTGAAGTGTGCTTTTCATAACAGTTATGTACAAGAGGAACTCTATGTAGATCAAACCCCTGGCTTTGAAGATACAAAATATCCTAATGAAGTTTATAAACATACAAATGCATTATATGGACTTAATAAATCTCCTAAATCTTGGTATGATAGGCTTTCAGGATTTTTATTCAAAATAACTATGTTATGGGAACTGTTAATCCTACACTTTTCATTATAAAAAACAATAATGATGTTTCGATTGTTCAAATTTATGGTGATGAAATCATCTTTGGATCAACTCATCAATCCTTATCTGATTCCTTTGTAAATCTTATGATATATGAGTTTGAGATGAGTATGATGGGTGAGTTAACTTTTCTTCTTGGTTTTCAAATTTATAAAAAACCATAGAGAAATTTCATATCTCAACATAATTATATCAAATATCATCTTAAAAAATTTTGTTTTGACAACAGCAAGTGTATATATACTCGTATTGGATCCTCTAATAATCTTGATATTGATGAATCTGAGAAATTTGTAAATAAAACATCTTATAGTGGGATGATAGGAAGTTTACTATACTTAACATCTTGTCAACCTAACTTACTGTTTTATATTTTCTTATGTACTAGATTTCATGAAAATCCTAAAGAATCCCATTTAAATGCTGTGAAAAGAATTTTCTGATATTTAATGTGAACGTTAGATTTGGGACAATTTTATTCATCTAGAAATGATTTTGAACCTAAAAGTTTTTCGGAGGCTGAATTTGGAGGCTATACAACGGATAGAAAAAGTACATTCGGAACATTTCATTTCTTAGGAGATTCCTTAGTTTCTTGGTCTGGAAAGAAACAACATTCTGTGGCACTTTCCACTCTTGAAGCTGACTATGTAGGAGCTGGATGTTGTTGTGCTCAAGTGTTGTGGAAGGAACACACACTCATAGTCTATGGTATGAGTTATACTAATAATAAAATTATGTGTGATATCCAAAGTGTCATTTCAATAAGTAAAAACCGTGTACATAACTATCATGAAAAGCACATAGATATTAGACATCACATTCTTAGGGATCACACACTTAAAGGAAATATTATTCTTCAATTCATTAGAACAATAGAACAACTTGTTTATATTTTTACAAAACCTCTAAATTCTGATAGATTTGAATATATTAAACATAATCTAGGAATGATTTCTATATAGTAGTCATTCGTATCTACTTCTTGTTTAAATTATTTTCTGACATTAAACTACTCCTTATTTCTGGTGGAGTACATATGTTTGTTTATTTTCATTCTTCAATATCATTTTCTTAATTGAAAATTTCAGATTTGAAAATATCATATTTGAAATATTCAGATTTGAAAACCTCCAAGAAAAATTCTAATTATACCAATAAACCTCTCAATGTATTCCAAATGGTAATATTTATTTCTCTTTATATTCATTATCTTTTGTTTTAGTTGTTGGTATTTAAAAAATACTTATATTTCGGTTTACCTTACTACAAATGATCGGAATTTATTTTTTTTCTATATCCATTATTAACCATCAGATCCGATCAGTTTTTTATCATCCTTCTGATTATCTTATGGAAGATGAAAATCCATAGCCATGTCTATATAAGGGGTTCCTCGTTTCAAGTATTTCACCATCCATACTGATCTCAGTGCCAAAGTTATATTTCCATCAAAACACTCGTTCCAAATTTCTCAATCACCGTAAAGAAAACCAGAATCCTCAAAAGATCAGATGATAGTTAGTATGGAGATTAAGGATTGGTCAATATTTAGGGAATGGATAGTGTTCCATATGTTCTTTGAAAAATATAACTCCCTTATTTCTAAGGTGAAAAGATCTAATGGATTGGAAAGTGTCCGTGTGGATAAGGAGAATTCTCAGGATCTAGTTTATCCTGATCTCATTATTAAAATGTTTGAATCAGTCTCTTTCTTCCAAATGGATGGTAAGGATCTGTTGAAGTTCAATTTCTATGATAATACATATACAATCCCCAACAATAAGGTATAAAATGTTCGTAACATACCGTATGAAGTGGAAGATATTCTATGTTATCAAAAAAATCCCGATAAGGAAGGTTCTTTTGAGAAGGATAAAGCTCTTGATTATCTTGGATTCATGTATGTTAAGAATCCAAAGATTACAAATCTTTAAATGAATCAAAAGATGGTGGATCTCTTGAGGCATGAATTCCTTATTCCAAGAATGGGAGATAAGGATTATCTAAAGATATGTGATATCATTCTTTTATAGTTTAATGTCAACTTAAGGAAGATGAACTTGGTGAAGTACATCTTTATCACTATTCAAGCAATAAAAGGCAGAACCATCAGATCTCAGTTCCTTATGTACCCGACAACTATTTTAAGGATAATTGTTATGTGTCTTCGTGTACTGAAGTTTATGTGTCAATCAATCTTGAAGCCTTTCAAGATTTTGTTTCTAAGTGATGACACTCTAAGGAAGATGAAAGTATCATTTATTCAAGAAACCAAATGCTTTATAGAAATAGTTGTTTAAGACAAGGGTGAAGTTCTGGAGTCTTCAAAGACAATATCCAAGAAAAGAAAATAGGATGAACTAGGCTTGCTAGTACTAGTTCCTGATGTCCTGGTATCAGCACCTCCACCTGCTAAGAAACCAAAAGCTTATTCAGATGCAATAGTTGCAATGTGGAGTGAAATGGCAACCACCAGAAAGGATGTAGATCCTCCATTCTTGTAGAATCCCGAGGAGGATAAGTCCTAGAAAATAAAGAAAGATGAAAATCTTGAGAAAGAAAAGAAGGAATAGAAATTGAAGGAGTAATCTCAGGAAGTACCTTATTCTCAAGTTTCTCATAAGACACAAGTGGCCACTGTAGAGATCCAGAACGAAATGAAAGTCCCAGCATTGTCAAAACCAGTTCATGAAATTGAAGATCAGATAATCCAAGATTATGATGATCTTTTAAGGGAAGTGGAAGATTATGTTGGAACCCCTTCATGATCAGGTTCCAAATATATTGAACAAGTCAAAAAACAAGTTGAAGAAGATGATTAGGAATAAATATAAGTTGAAGAAGAGGTTGAAGTTGAAGATTATGAAAAAGATGAATTTGAACTAGAAGAAGAAGTGGAGAAATAACAGGTTGAACAACAAGGTGATGAAGAGGAATAATTTCAAGAATAAGAGGAACAAGGATGGTCTCTACATAATATGTATGAAAAAGAATAATATTAATAGGGATATCTAAATGTTTTTCATATTTAAGATGAAAAACCTCTAATTCGAGACCCTGTTAAGGGGAAGAATGTTTGGATTGCTTTATCTGATAAGGAAGCACCTCAGAAGTCCTCCAATAGATTAGAGAGATCAGCTTCCCTAACTCCAAGAGTAGTTGAGAAAGGAAAATTTGTTTCAAGATCCGAGTCCTCTTAATCTATTGAAAATGACTATGTCAAGCAATCTTTAAGAAAGATGGTCAGCACCATTCCGGTTCTTGAAAACGTAGATTCCCAAAGAAAAATGATGCGTGAAATGATGAATCCAATGACAGAATCCACCAATATTATTATGGAAAACGTTGTGGAGAAAGAAGCAGACTTCAGTAATCTTTTGACTGATTAAAAAGCTCAGAAGGTGACTTGTATGAAATTCTTTACCCGTAGAAAATCCATCAATGAAGAGATTATGCATTTTGTTGATTTCGTGGACTCAACAAAGGGAGATTTTAATTCTTGTTAAACCGATCTCAAAAAGGTTAAGGATTCAATATCTTAGAAGGGTAGTCAATTCAATTATGTTTCTCAATCTGTTAGTAGTGACCAGGGCATTACAGCTGAATTATTGAAAAAGGTTGCTGCTCAAGAAGAAAGGATTTTGACTTTAGAAAAGAAGAACCAGGATCAGGAGATCTTTCTGAAGAAGTTTCAATAAGATCATAAGGAATTCAAGAAGCTCAAACCCCAAATAAAAAAAATCTTGTCAGAGTAAAAGTAGAATGGATATCTTTTCATGACATTCTGATGTTTTGATGTAATATAAACCTTATATCTAAAATTTTCTTAAGAATTTTATTGAATATCTTTCTTTTCTTTTCAAATGTAATCTTGCTTAACATTATTGGTACATCATATACTTCTCCATTACTTTTCCCTCTTTCTGAAAATCAGAAATGAGGAGAATTTATTAATAGGAAGATATGGGGGAATTTGTTCAAAGGAAGAATTTAGTAATGATCTCTGAGAAGGAGAATCTATTAAAGAGGAGTTTGGCTAGAAAGGAAAATGTCCAAGTAAGGGATTTTTTTCTTTTCAGAAGATATGTTTATCTATGGTGGAGATATTTTCTTAATGAAAACACAGACTTTAATGATTAATAATATGATCCTTGGGAAACGTAACCTTTGGGGGAGTTATTCATATTCATATATAATCTCATTCAAAGTAGGATATATGTTTTTTTTCTTGTTTATCTAGGTCAATATATTCTTCCTTTTCAAATTTGTTTGTGCTTTCCAAAAGTGGGAGATTGTTGAGACTATACGGATATCTTATGACTTCTCCATTCCTTATGGTTTTATGTTTTCAAAATCACAAACACTTTTTCTTAAGTTCTGAATTTTTTTTATGTTCTGTATTTTTCTTCTGTTCCGAATTTTCAATTCTGTTAGACCTACTGATCTATCATTACGTTTTTTCTTTAAGTTAGACTTGTAGATTTTTCATTCCGTTTTATGATTCCGATTCTAGTGTATATATGATGCCGATCTTAAATATTGATTCCAGTGTATATGTGATTCTGATCTTCAATACCGATTCCAGGGTATATTTGGTGCTGATCTTCAATATCGATTCCGGTGTATATATGATGCTGATTTTCAATACTGATTCTGGTGAATATAAGATGTTGATCTTCAATACCAATTCCGGTGTATATATGATGTCGATCTTTAGGATACCGAATCTAGTGTATATGTGATACTGATTTTATAATTCTTATTCCGGAACAAATGATTTACCTGATTTTAAATCCGATTTACTTGTCCTTATGATTCCGTATTCTTGATAATATTTTTCCTAAGAATTTTTTTTCTTTATATCTTAAGATTATGTTTTCTTGATATTGTTAGATTTTCCTAATGTATGATTCCAATGATATGGGATTCCATGATTTCTTATACCAAACATTTATATTTTACATAACATCATTTCTTTTACTTGAAACGATGTCGTACAATCTATTACAAACTAACTGTGGTATGTTTTCCACATGTCCATGACCCTCTGAAATTAAAGGAAATTATGATGGTTGGAGAGGAGCCAACCGTTGGGAATCTTTTCTTATAAATACATGCTCATTTGAACGAGAAAATTACATTGTAGAGAGTGGATTAACATGATGCATGTAAAATAGCTGTCAATTGATTTCTAGAGATCGAGGCGCTTACAACTCTCAGTGATTTGTACAGATGTCGTGAACTACTAGTTCATGCGTGAACAACTTGTACAGACTTTCTTAGTGCAGACTTCGATTGTGCTGATCGTGGGATTTCGGGTTTGGAAGACAGAGGTTCTTATTTCCATCTAAATCAAGGGCTTTCGGGGATAACAAGACAGATACCAAACATCAGATTGAGGTCTTACGTGGGATTGGGTAAGATAGAATTTTAAGAAAGTATAAATCACGGAACCTTTATCCATGTTTGTAGGACACCCTTCTCTTTGGGTTAAAATAATCCCATTGTTTCTTGATTCCTATTTCATGTTGTTTTAATTATGTTTTATTTGTAACATTGTTAAAGTTAGAATGTTTAGACTTCTTATACATTATAATTCCATTACTCTGATTATATTACAGATTCTGTACACTTTAAGGTAGAATCATTTTCTTAAGAAATTATAAAATGATTATTTAAGAGGACTTGTGAATGTTTGTTTAAACATGTTAAACTTAATTTTAAGTTTGCAAAGGAATTTATAAAGTTTACAACTCACCCCCCTCTTGTATTTTGAGCATATACATTCTTATTTCGATCCTAAAATGGATGAGAGTAGATGAGAAATTTATTCACAGATACATGGTCGGTACCTAGAGTTGTTCGATGTTTAACACTTTCCATGTAATGATGTCCCCTTTGTGGTTAGAACATTCATGATTATAATATTGTTTTTTTGTTACTTCTTGTCTCTTTCTCTCTTTTGAGAAGTTTCTCGATGGGTGGTTGTTTTGACTCCATTTTGTTTCCCCTTTTGGTGGGTTTTGAATTATCAAGGATGAGAATGTTTTGAGAGGTATCTAATGTAATAAACCAGACCTCTCTGGTCCATTACATTGGGAAAATATGGTGTGTGAGCTGTTCCGGGAGGTCAAAGTGACTTATCCCCAACATTTTCCAAATTTCCATTTGGATGAATAGTTCTAATGGTAGACAGTTTTGAACAATGCAATGGTAACCATAGGTAAATCGTTTCAACAATAACCTTCCGTGAAAAGTGAAACGGTGCCCTTAGGTGAACAGTGCAATGATAACCATAGGTGAACATTTTCAACATTAACCTTATGTGAATAATACAATGGAAACCTTAGGTTAATAGTGCAATGGTATACTTAGCTGAACAATTTCAACATTAACATTTTTTGAATAATGCAACGGTTACCTTAGGTGAACACAGTCAACATTAACCTTCTTTGAACAGTGCAACAGTAACCTTAGGTGAACAGTGTCAACATTAACCTTCTGTGAATAGTGCAATGTTAACTATTGGTGAACAGTTCCCACATTATCCTTCAATGAATAGTTCAATGCTAACCTTAGGTGAACAATATCAACATTAACATTCTGTGAATAGTGTAATGGAAACCTTTTGTGAACAGTGCAATGGTAACCTTAGGTGAACAGGGTCAACATTAACAATCGGTGATCAGTGCAATGGTATCCATAGGTGAATAGTGTAAACATGATCCACTAATGAATAGTGCAATGGTAACCTTAGATGAATTGTTTTCCCAGAATAGTGAGGTTCCAACGGTGAGGTTCATGGACAATGTTTCCAGAACGGTGAGGTTCCAACGGTGAGGCTCATGAACAATGTTTCTAGAATGGTGAGGTTCTAATGTTGAGGTTCATGAATAGAATTTCTAGAACAGTGAGGTTCATGAATAGTGTTTCCAGAACGGTGATGTTCATGAACAGTGATTCCAGCTTCTAAAAATTTCACCCATTTAAGGTTTCCTTTTATGTAAAATGCATATAAATCTTTTTTTTAATGCATTCTATGGCTGATTCATTTTCCATAACTCCTATATGAATTATTCTAATGGATCGGGATGTTTTTACTTGGTCAAACCACACGGTTTAATGTGATCTTCTATTAATGGAAAATCAAGTGTATCATAAACCATCACTCTATTAAATCTTCAAAAGGGATAAGATATCCTCCTCCATTGTTCTACAACCTTGTTCTCTAGTGCGAGATGCTCAAACCTTTCCTTCCTTCCCATATGAATCATGAGATAAAACTTTTCACCATGGATTGGTTTCCCCATGATTTTCTTTCTGCTTTATGTGCACCCTCTTCATTGGTGCAAATAGAAAGGTTCGATCCATCATCAAATTATGGAATGTTTTATCATCATTCTTTTGGGGTTCATATACTCATGTTTCTCCTTTCGATATTATTTCATGTGATCTCCATGCTTCTAAGTGATTTTTCAAGGATTTTTATTGGTGTGGTCGTACCGTGGCATCCTCGTGTGGATGTCATTGTCACGAGAGGAGGTGATTGTGAACAATTTTGGTATAAAGAATGTGAATAACCGTTTGAGGTAGGTTATTTGTTTCTTCACTTTTCTTATATGTTCATCTTTATAGTTAGCTTTTTTTATCCCACTGGGTGACAATTCAGTTGACATAATAAATATTTTAACCAGATAAATAATGTCATATCGATGGTATGTTATTGCCTCTTGTTTTTCTAGATAGTTTGATTTCTATGCTTGCATTTATCAGCCATTCGTTCTTGATGGAAATTTGTATTCAATGAGAAATGTAATTATTCTCATATAGTGGGAAATAAGAATGGGAAAATGAACATACTAAAGTAGTTTATACTAATGTGTTTAGACCATACCTACTTGAATTAAAAGGTTGGTGTTAATAATTCATATCTTTCATTGATTATTTTAATAGATATTGTTATTTCTTATGGATTAGGAAATTTTGGGTTAATTTGATAAAGTCAGTGAATTTGAGAATGAAATAGAAAACGTGATTGGTTTGAAGATTATGAACCCATACTTAATCCATAGTGGAGACTACCTCAATCAAGAAATAAAATATTATTTATTATATTCTGGGATAATATAAAAACTCAATAATTCATATAAAAATAATTTAATGGTTTATGAAATATGAAGAACAACACATTAATTTACATTTTGAGATCAATGATGAGTCACGTGAGCCTTAAATTATTCTTATATAGATACATGATACAAAAAAATAATATTAACTAAATCATGTGCCAACTTGATCAAGAAATGATATTACATAGAAGCCTTGTTCTGGTAATAAAACCGTGATATCTCTTATACATTTTTTGGGGTTTTAAAGTGTATGTTATGGCCATTTCTTGTAACTAACTTACAGACTGAGACAATGCGTGTATGTCTAGAGGGTGTCCTAATAAAACTAAAATATATTACATTTATATAAATATGATATAAAATGATGCGGTTAATGCGGAGGGCATGGGACTAACCTACCATTCCCTAACCCTCCACTACCTTGACACCCATCCATTCTCTATGGAAGAAAACCAACATGGCTGCCCTGACTAGATATGATGGAGGCTACGTGTCGTCATGCACCACAAGAGGAGAGCGCATAACTAATCTCGCTGCGGTCAGTGGAGCGGCTGGCACCGACCAACCGTGGAGGAAGTGTGGAACATCGTCACAAGCCGCCTGTGAGCAAGGGGATTTTTCCGATGCTGAGGTAGGAGAAGGAGGTGGCCGAAACAATAGCCAGTCATTGAAGAGTAGGGCGGTGCAACCAGTGATCCACCATTGAGCAATGGACCATGATAGGGGGGGAACATGCACCTCCGACAAGTTTCTCACCTCTGGTGGGTCCCAAGGAGACCTGGAAACACCCACGTGGTGCCGCCACTTTAGAAGTTGAACAGCCTCTGGTCCGTTCAAGAGACTGGTGGTCTCAACACCCCCCCCCCCATGCCGGCTAGTGCGGTGCCCACCGCTGGTCGGACCCGCGTGCCACCCCTTTTAAGCTGGACCGGTTGGCCGCACCCTTGTGGGACAGGCTACCCCGTTTGATCCGGGACACTCCCTTGTGGGCCGGGCCAGTCCTCAGGCTAGCGGGCTGAGCCCGCTATGACCCATCCCACCTGGGTCAAATCTGGATCGGTTCGGGTTGGTCTGATCTGGTCAGACCAGGCCCTGGCCCAACCGGACCTAGAAACAGTTAAAGGGTCATATCATGAGAACCATACATCCATTAGAAAAACCTTCTATGGAATTGGGATACTTGGATCATGAAGTTCCTTTAGGTATACTCCGCATAAGTTTTTGAAATAGTTGAAGTATTTCCGGGATGGATCGAACATGAATCCAACCGGGCCCTCGGAACTAAAATGCTTATAACTCATATATCGGGCGTCTGATTGATGCATTTTCTATCGTGTTGGAACTCTTATGACAACGGTGTCCTTTGGGTTACTTCCTTGTTGTGATTAGTGGTGGTTGAGGTTTGAATGATATCTTGAGGGCCAGACTCTACAGAACTCATGCGCACTGGGTGTGAGGAATCATGTGGTAAGAAGTAACGTGAAAGAAGAGTATTTATCCAAAGTGGGTCAGCATCTATTGGTTCTAAGTGGGCCAACATATATCGATCCTATATGGGTCGACATATATCAGATCATGTGTGGGTTAGTGGTCATTAAACAATTGTGGGTAAACGTATACCGATCATGTGTGGGTCAAATTCTATTTGGGTCAGCGGAGGTTATAATGTATCGATTCTGTGTAGGTTAGCAGCAGTGCATCTTGATAGAATAAGATGATCTATCCATACGAATAATCAAATGTATTTTTGTACATAAGTTATAAATGTGTGTGATCTGAGTATTTTACCTTTGTGGTACTTTAATCTTTGTGGTGTTACCTATGTGGTACTTCTTTCTCTGTGGTGTTACATGTGTGGTTTTTCTACCTTTGTGGAGTCATCTTTGTGGGGTTAAATTTGTGGTAATTCAACATTTGGGGTGATACATGTGTGGTACTTCTAACTATTTGATGTTGTCTTCATGGTGTCACTTTTATGGTACTTCTACCTATATGGTGTTACTTGTGTGGTATTTCAACCTTCGTGGTGTTACCTTTGTGTTATTCATACCTCTTGTATGAGATGAGCATATCTTGATAACTTAGGTACATGTATGGGAATATACATAAGAAGAGTTGATGTCTTGAGTGGTGATTTATTCATTTGTACAACTATTGGAGACCTACATGTGTCTCGGGGTCCCTATTGAGTATCTTTATACTCACCCATGCACGGGATATGCCCACACCTTTTTGTGTCTACTGCAGACGACAACCAAAATTGTACGAGGCGGGGGGAGTAAGAAATGGACAGTGTCGATGGTGGACCATTTGGCATGATGTGACATAGGGACTACTATTTTTGAGTTGTACCTACCCTTTAGATAGGATCCAAGGTTGACAATCAAAGGTATATTTGTAATTTTTAATAGTATTTTTACTTTTCTATATTACTTGTACTTTTTTATTGGGGCTTGTATTCCGATGCCTTTAGTTTTAGTTCTTTTTTACAACAAATGATTACTTCATGGTTATTTATTGTAGTGCTCTTGGACTATGTGTCTGTACATGTTAAAAGGCAATGTCGTCCTATTATAGTGATGTGCCTTTCGGGTGTTAGTCGCTAGCCCCTGCCCTATGGAAGGTGGTTTTGGGGTAGTCACAGCACGTTCCCTAGGGGACGAGTCGTGATAGTAAGAAAAAATAATCAACTGGAATAAGAATTTAACAACAATATGAGATCATATTATATCATTTAAATTAAATTATAACATAGATTTTAATAATATTTATCTCATATTGATGGATGCATAATTTAAGACATAAAAAACAGGATGTTAAGGAATTTATAAATGATTTTTCTTTTTCATCAAGACCTCAGCCTAAACATTTTTCTGAATTTTGTAGGTAACAAACTATTATGAAAACATTTTTTGTATCACAATACATATAGATTCATCAAGGGGATAAATATTTATGTGAACCATCATCTACCTTACTAAGTACCATGAACTCACTATAAGCATCAAATAATATGTATATAGTATTCCCTAATGAACCAATTATTAGTAAATATAGATATCATTATATTTATTGATATTAAATATCAAATCATGATAACCTATGTTTGTAGTCAATAAAAATAGTGAATTTCAATAAATTCCCCCATGTAAATAAAAGGGGTACTATAAACATAAGACATCTAATGAATGTATTTTGACAAAAAAATACAATTCCAATAATAATCAATATTTGAAAAAAAAGCCACTATTCTAATAAATTTCCTCATGTTAATATATTAACATTCATTCAATGTGAGAGTGATCCAATATTAATTGACTATAAAATTTATGTTTAGACCTTACATACCAAAAATATATGGATACATCGATAAAAGAATAACATGATCATAAGAAATATAGTTAAAGAATGTTGATGGTTTCAAAATTAATTAATCCCATTATACTAAAGGGAAACTAGAAGGATGTTGATGTTGATGAAAAATACTCCATGTAAAATATTTCATTGAGTGGTATCAAAAATGAAGGGATTAAGAATCTGATTGTTTTATTCAAAGAGTTAAATCCCCCAAATGATAACTGATATATAGTGTATAATAAATAATTAATAATCTACCCTAATATGATATATACCTATAGTATATAAATGTTACAATGAAAATAAATACATTAAATAATGTTTATAATTCATGTTCAACATTGAAGTAATATAAAAAATTTAAGGATTCATTTGAATGTATATTTTGAAAAGGCGATGTTACAGATTTAAAAACCACTATGTTTTAAAAGAATGTCCAATAATGGATCTTTAAAAAGTCATAATGTATATATTTTAGATATGGGGATTGGAAGGAATGATGTAACATCCATGTTCTGGGTGCCACTCAATGGGTTCCCCGAACCCGGTTCGCCATGTGACCTCAAGCGCATTTACCCAAACACCAGAGGCTGCCGACTAGAAGCGAGGGCCCATGTCTGATAGTGGGGAAACTATGCCCTCATTTGTCAATGTGTAGTGCAGCAGAAAGAATAAAACATACAACAATAGTGGAAGTAATAACCATTCATATATAACTGATGGGATAACTGATAAAAAGGGGAACCAACAGTCATATATATATATATATGAGAAGATTCAACATGTCACTATTCTAAAAAACAGCCAAAACATGGTACACGATCAATACAATACAATTGAAGTACATGCACAGAATAGAAAAACAGAACAACCCACCACATCGTGAGACAGTGCTCGGTCCCATGCTCTCCTACACCCCAGCAACAATCAAGTACCTATATAAGGACCCTTTCCCTTATCTACACCTGCAAAAACGTAATCTGTTTGGGCCAAAAATCATGGCCCAAACAGGGTGTGAGAAATATATCTATGTAGGCACCCACCAAAGGCCCATTCCCAACTGTGTGTAAACAAGCAATAATAGTGTGTAGTAGTAAAATACAATAAACTAAGCAGTACTCAAAAGTAACTAACATAACAGTTATATTGATATTTAATTATTCATTTAATCCATTTAATATAAGAAAACACCATAGTGCATTTCTAAGTAAACAGTCTGCGTCCTCACACAAGCAAAATAAAACCCTCATAGAATCAGAATCTAACCCACTGGTATTTCCCTCAGGCATAACATGAATTCCCCTCAGGAGCATGAAGTGTTGCCCTCAAACAAAGAAGTCAAGCCCTCAGGCATGAATGGTTGCCCTCAGGAAACATAGTACGTTTCCCCTAGGCTAATATAGTCAGGCCATCCGGCCATAGTAAACACCACCCTCAGGCACAAGTAACAGGGCCAAGCCGAACATATAAACGTGAACATTACATACAATTCATCTCAAGGAAAAAGTAATGCACAATTTAAACATGGCATCCCCTCGAGTATCCTGGCTAAACTGCTAAACAGAGGAGTGCACCCCCAGGGTGGTCCTGGATCCAAGTAGTGCTCAGAATCAACATTTTAATATCACATTTAATTACCTATAAAATTTTATGAATTAAAATAGCCATGGTCTCAGCCACACGACACCCCAAATATGGGTTCATATATCAAAAACACAAAAAAACAGACGATAGTTGGAAAATAAACACCAAGACACCTACCTTATATGCCCCTGATTAGTATACTCGAAAATAATTCCATGAATCATCCTAGAACGAGGTAGATCTGAGGTGAAAGAAATTTCATTCAACCTTAAATAACGTTACATTAAGGAAGAATTGGAAAGAACAAATCAAGGAGAAGGAAGCTCTTACCAGCTCGATTCTAACGAGATTGTCCGAGTAGGAAACGGATTCTAGACGTGTGGTCGACGGATCTCCAAATGCTCGGCCATTCACTCTCGCTCCTTCCTCCGGTTCTAAGAAGTCCTTGGGAATAGCGGAGTCTACTGCCCATTTTATGCGAAAAAAACAAGTACAAGGCGTGTACTTTTAAGCACACAACGTGTAATTCCCATTTTTAAAATATTCCTCTAGCGGCTTCCCGCCAGCGTGGTACTGTTCACATATCGACATGACTACATGGCGTGTTCTATCGCACAGCTGGAAACTGCCTTACTATTCACCTGCTGACTGACTACACGGCGTGTAAAGGACCACTACACGGCATGTAGTCTGTTCCTACACACTTCATTGCTGACATGGCCACACACACTGTGTACTCATTCCACATGGTCAGAAGTACATGGCATGTGGAAAATAACCAAAATTTATGAATTTTCCCCATTTTCCTTTTTTTCTAAAAAACACTCAAGGAAAGGGAAAAGAAGAAACTTGTACCTCAAGAATAAGAACTAGGTTCTTACAAACTTCCCCCCTTATAGAAATTCGTCCCTGAATTTCCCTTCCAAGGGTGTCAAAGATATAGCTCAGAACAACTCTTTCCACTGAGCACGTACATCGGTCTCCCGCTCCCAGGTTTCGTCCTGCAATCGGCCATGCTGCCAAAGCACCCGTACGAGAGGAACAGACCGGCCTAGGAGAACCTCTGTGCTCCTATCAACGATAAGAATCAGATGCTCCTAAAAGGACGCATCCATCTGAAGCTCAACAACCTCTGACTGAAAGGTGTGAGATGGGTCTGAATGATAGTGACACAACTGAGACAAATGGAAGACGTTGTGCATGGCTCTGTACTGCTGTGGTAACTGCAACCGATAGGAAACCAGCCCGACTCTCTCTAGAATCTCAAACGGTCCCACATACCTCAGAGAATGTTTACCATGTCTCCTAATCTGCATATGTCCCATCCTTGGTGAGACACATAAGAAAACCTGATCCCCAACCACGAACTCCAAAGGTCATCTGTAGCAATCAACATAAGATTTCTGATGATATTCTGCGGTAGCCATATGCTTTTGAATCAACTGGACCTGTTAAGAAGTCTCCTGCATGAGACATGGTCCCAGTAAATCTACCTCACCTGCCTCTGACTAGCACAAAAGTGATCGGCATGACCTACCATATAAAGCCTCGTGAGGTGCAATCTCAATGGTCCCCTGAAAACTATTGTTATAGGGAAACTCGACTAGGGGTATATGCATCTCCCAATAGACCCCAAAGTGTAGGATGCATGCACGTAGCATGTCCTCTAGCACATGTAACGTATGCCCTGACTGGCCATCTGTCTGAGGGTGGTATGTTGTGCTCAGAAGCACCTATGAACCCAGTGCCCTTTGAAAACACTACCATAAACGAGACGAAAAGCGAGTGTCCCTATCTGAAATTATATATCGAGGAACCCCATGAAGACGTACGATCTCTCAGATATACAACTTTCCTAGATAATCAACCCCGAAGGTCTCTTTGATCAGAAAAAAGTGAGCTACCTTCGTGATTCTGTCCACAGCAACCCACACAACATCATTGCCTCGAGGTGGCCTCGCCAAACTAGTCAAAAAATCCATCGAGACATCATCCCATTTCCACTCCGGAATGGGTAATTATTGTAACAGTCCAGCATGTCTCTGGTGCTCCGATATCACCTACTTACAGGTGGAACATCTCGTAACAAAACCAGCTACAACTCTCTTCATACCCGGCAACCAGTACTGACGTCTCAAGTCACGATACATCTTGGTAACCCCGGGATGAACTTCCCAAGATGAAGCCTGATACTCCCACATCAGCTCCTCGAAAATATCCCTTGGAACCCATACTCATCCTTGGAAATGTCGAACCTCATCATCACCTATCATCCACTCAGTAGAAGGGTCCTCACTTTCGACCTACTCCCATAGAAGTTTTCCTTCTGAATCAGATATCTGTCTCATCCTCACACTCTCATGGAGGGTAGAGGTCACAATTAATGATGAAATATAGGTCTTCCCCTGATTGTCTTGCACCTCCAAATGCATCTCAGAGAACAAGGCCATGAGCTTCCACTCACCACTGGCCTCCTCCACCACCTGTATCTGTGTCTTACTGCTCAGTGCATCTGCTACTGCATTACCTTTTCCAGGTGTATAGTCAAGATCAAAATCGAAGGACTATAGGTATTCGACCAAACTTTGATGCCTCAGATTCAAGTCACGCTATGTAAAGATATACTTGAGGATTTTGTGGTTAGTGAAAACCACAAAATTCTCTCCGAAAAGATAATGTCTCCAACAGCGCAACGCACGCACAACAACATCCAACTCGAGATAATGCGTCAGGTAATTTCTCTCATGTGGCCTAAACTACCGAGACCCGTACGCAATGACTCGATCGCCCTGCATCAACACTACTACCATCCCAATACCTGATGCATCATAGTAAACTGTATATCTCTTCCCCTGCTCTGGGAGTATCAAGATCTGTTCTGATGTCAACCTTCTTTTCAAGTCCTGAGAGGCTTTCTTGCAAGCTTCCGACCAAACGAACTTCACACCCTTCTTAGTCAGACCCATCAACGGCGATGCTAAGTGGGATAAGTCCTGTATGAAGCGTATGTAGTAACCAGCCATCCCTAAGAAAATCTGTATCTCAAACACATTATTAGGCTTCTCCCAGGAAACTACTGCTCTCACCTTCTCTGGGTCTACTGCCTCTCAGATGATATGACCCAGGAAGTGAATCTAGTCCATCCAAAAGTGGCACTTTGAGAGCATAGAAAATAGTTGATGCTCCCTCATTGTACTCAATACTATCTCAAGATGGGTGGCATGATCATGTCGAGTGTGAGCGTACACCATGATGTTGTCCATAAATACTACCCCAAAAGAATCCAGATAAGGATGGAACCCACGATTCATCCGAGCTATGATAACTACTGGCGCGTTTGTGAGTCTGAATGGCATAACCAAGTACTCGTACAGACCATATCTACTCCGAAAAGCTGTAAGCGGTATATCCGATGGTTTCACACGCATCTGATGATATCTGGATCACAAGTCAATATTTGAGAACACTTGTGCTCCAAGAAGTTGATCAAAAAGATCATCAATACTTTGTAAGGGATATCGGTTCTTAACATTAAACTGGTTCAGCAACTGATAATCCACACAGAGTTTGAGGGTACCATCCACCTTCTTCGCAAAAAGGACTGGAGAACCCCATGGAGAAGTACTGGGTCGGATGGAACCCTTTGCCTGTAACTCCTCTAACTTCCTCTTGAGCTCCTGCAATTCTGGTGTAGCCATCCTATAAGGAGGAATGAACATCGGTGCTGCCCTTGGCACAAGCTCAATAGAGAAATTGACCTCACGCTCCGGAGGTAGACCTGAAAAATCATCCAAGAAGACATCCCTGAAACGATCAACCACTAGAGGGAAATACATCTGACGAGTCCCCTGATCATCCAGATATAAGCTCGCAATCTAAGCTGTGACTCCACCTCGATCAGGATGCTCTGGTCCAGCTCGACTCGCATGAACATCCCATTCGACCATGTATAGAAACTCTCCGCCCTATGGTGATGTGAAACTCACCCTACGACGATAGTAGTCTACAAAGGCTTGAAATGGAACCAACTAGTCTATCCTGAGAATGACATCATAGCTTGTCATATCTAAGACATAGTGGTCCCAAAGGAAATGACAACCACCAACCACTAGGGGGCACTCCTTGCATTGACGCACACCGGCCGTTCTAGTACCAAATGGAGTGTCTATATTCATAACATCACAAGAAGAAGAAAAATCGAGCCCAAGGCTCTCCACAATGGGTATAGATATGAAACTATGTATAGAAACCATATCGAAAAGTACTGAAGATAAGACAAAAGCTACTAGAATAGTACCACTGACTATAGAAGGTTCGAGATCCTGCTCCTGATGGGTTTGTTGCACTGCATATGCCTGCCCAGTACCGCGGCCCTACGACACAGCCTGGCTACCCTGAGCTGTCCCGCCCTGCTGCCTCGGAGATCATGGTGTCTGGCCACCACGACCACGACCACCATCTCTTTATGCATTTTCTGACGTATTCCAGTTCCCCGACTAGTAAGAAGCCCCTGGTCCTGCTCCCGTACACAGAGTCTTCATAGAACCCCTCTCACTAGCCATCGGTAGAAACACCCTGCAAAAGCGTGGGAAATGACCCACCTTGTCGCAAGATCGGCACTCCACTAGGTCACGTGGACACTGCGGCCTCTTGTTCCTCTCTCTAACACACTGATAGCACCTGATCCGGCCACTTGACGAAGTTGTCTAGCTGGTACTGCCTCCTTGAGAGAAATCCATTTGTCTCTTCCTCTTTCCAGTAGAAATAGTACCAGTAACTAGTGCTGAACCGCCCTAGCCCACACCACTAGATTCCCGTAGGTTCCTCTCTGTGATTAGTACCTGATTCACAATAGCATGTACTGAATGTAACCTGAAAACATTCACTAGTGATCAGATGTCATACCGGAGACCATCCTCAAAGCGCTTGGACCTCAACGTCTCGTCACCCACCAGAACGGGTGATAAACACTGAAGCTCAGTAAAATGAGCAGAATAGTCCATCACCGACATAACACCATGCTGAGTATTCAGGAACTCTTGAGGTCAATATTTCCTCAGCGTCTCTGGGTAGAAGATTTCATAGAATAATAACTGAAAATCCTCCGACACCATGTCTCTGTAATGCTCTGACAGGGTGGTAACATCCCACCACCTCTGGGCAGAATCACACACCATATAATTTTCGAGCTGGAACCTCCGCCCTAGAGGCATCTCAAGATGCTCGAAAATGGTCTGCATTGACCCTGGCCAAGACTCTGCAGCCTGTGGTCCACCATCCCCTGAAAACTTATGGTGATGCTACTGCTGGAAGATACGCGTCAGCTCGGCCATAGATGTAGCAGTCTGCGGTGATCCATGAAAGGTCATCCTGAACCGCATGAAGCCTTTATGGAACTGAGCCTCCGTGATTGTGTCTGGTATAACAGCTAGCGTTGCATGTGGCTATTCTGGAGGATCAACTGGTAGCCCATGGCCCACCATATCTGGTGTATACTCGTTGTCGCTCTCCTGGAGAACAACGCATGAACCTCTAGGTGGCATGAAACTACAAGGTCAAAAACACGCCTTAGATTCATGATTTATCAAGACTGAAAGAGAAGGAAACACAAAGGGAACAAGAGGATGATGGAATTTCATGATTCTCAAAACAAGACTACACAGCGTGTACAATGACTACATGGTGTGTACATGACCTCTCTTCCCCTGCCCGGGTCCTACCACACTGCTAAGCCACCCGGCTCCCATTGAACAAAAACTACACGGTGTGTATAACTTCTACACGGCCTGTATAGTGGAATTTTCCAACTGCCCGTGACGTTTGTGACACGACCGACTACTCGGCATGACACTACACGGTGTGTTACACCCGCACACGGTGTGTACACCACCCCGTTTCCCAAACACATTTAAAAACCACACATTTTGTCCTCAGAAAAGACACCACGCCGTGTCCTAGAGTTACACGGCGTGTTCAAGGAGAGGTGACACCGACCCATGTTGTTAGTTACACGGCCAAGCCCCTAGGTCATACTACATGGCATGTTCATCATTGAAATGGCGTGTTCTATACAGAAGTTCACTGACCCGTGTTGTTAGTTACACGGCTGGACTCCGGGTCAACACTACATGATGTGTTTTTCCCAAACATTCCCTACCCCGTGTCATGACCCACACGGTTTGTGACACGGGAAGAGACTACACGGCGTGTTCTCTGGGTACAAGGCGTGTACATAAAAAGATTATTTTTCTTCCAGAACAGAAGGACATACACGATGTGTTTAAGGATACTACACGGCGTGTATACTGGGTATCCGGACAGTATCCCTCAAAAACATTCCCGGCACCCAGAAAATACTGAAAAACAACACCTAAGTGTCAAATTCTAACCCGTGAGGGCGCATACTCCCCACGAATCAAAGTTTGACATCTTATCTATGTTATAACAAAATAACCATCTAATGATCCACCAAATTCCGGTTAGTGAGGGCCCATACTACCCAAAGACCAATTTTTTGTGTTCAGTGTATAAATATGCTCAAATAAAATTACAATATCACACAGCTGGTATTTTATCAAAGAAGTTATCACAACAGTATGCTTTACAAGAACAACAACTATCACAAAAATAGGTAAAATTTTAATGCACCTACATGGCTTGGAACTATGAATGGCATGTGATTTCTAGAATGTTCCTATATGATTCATGAGATGGAATACCCTCATCTCATCGGGTTGTAACTAAATAGAACCCATAGATAAAATATAACCATGATAATCTCAAGTGTGTCACCCAACGGTGAAATCAAATCAACTGTAAATTGCAAAAGCATTAAAATTGCAATCATGAGGTTAATTGGCATTTCCCTGTATACGGGATAGCTACGCCCGGGCAAATCTTATTACCAACTACCATTCATCCTATCCCTATCTACGACTCCAAATAGTAAGTCAAAGAAAATAACTCCTCTGATACCACTTTGTAACGTCCCGGTTTCGGGTGCCACTCAACGGGTGCCCCGAACACGGTTCGCCGCGTGACCTCAATTGGATTTTCCCAAACACCAGAGGTTGCCGACTAGCAGAAAGGGCCCATGTATGATAGTGGGGAAACTATGCCCTCATTTTTCAAAGTGTAGTGCATCGGAAAGAATAAAACATACAACAATAGCGGATGTAATAACCATTAATATATAACTAAAGGGATAATTGATAAAAAGGGGAACCATCGGTCATATATACATGAGAAGATGCAACATGTCACTATTCTATAAAACAGCCAGAACATGTTACATGATCAATAAAATACAACTGAATTTCAGGTACAGAAATGAAAAACAGAACAGATCGTAGCCTCGCGAGCCAATGCTCGGTCCCATTCTGTCATACACCCCAACTGCAATCAAGTACTTGTATAAGGACCCTTGCCATTGTCTACACCTTCAGAAACGTAATCTGTTTGGGCCGAAAAGAATGACCAAAATAGGGTGTGAGAAATATATCTCAGTAGGCACCCACCAAAGTCCCATGACCAACTATGTGTAAACATGCTACAACAGTGAGGAGTAGTAAAATGAAATAAACTAAGCAGTACTCAAAAGTAAAAACCATAATAGTTATATTTCCTTTTAATTATTCATTTAATCCATTTAATATTTGAAAACAACACAGAGCATTTCTATGTAAATAGTCATCATCCTCAGACAAGAAAAACATTACCCTTAGGTAATCAGAATCCAACCCGGAGGTATTTCCATTAGGCATAATAGAAATTTCCCTCATGCGCACGAAGTGTCGCCCTCGGGCATAGAAGTCAAGCCCTAAGGCACGAAAGGTTTCCCTTGGGTGATATAGTACGTTGCCCCAGGCTAATACAGTCACACCCTCCTGCCACAGTAAACACCTCCCTCTGGCACAAGTAACCGGGCCATTCCCAACATATAAACATTCACATTACATAAAATTACTCTCAAGAAAAAAGTAATGCATAATTTAAACATTGAATAGCCTCGAATATCCTATCCAAATGGCTAAACAGAGGAACGCACTCCAGGGGTGGTCCTGGATCCAAGTAGTGATCGAAACAACATTTTCATATCATATTTAATTACCTATACAATTCAAGGTATTAAAATAGCCACTGCCTCAGCCACACGACACCCCAAATATGGGTTCGTATCTAAAAAACACACAAAACACACGACAGTTGGAAAATAAACACCAAGACACCTACCTTATATGCCCCTGGTCAGTATACTCGAACAATGTTCCAAAAATCGTCCAAGAACGAGGTAGATATGAAGTGAAAGAAATTTCAATCAACCTTAAATAACATTACCTGAAGGAAGAATTTGGAAGAACTAATAAAGGATAAGGAAGCTTTTACCTGTGCGGTTCCAGCGAGATCGTCCGAGGCGGAAATGGATTCCCGACGTGCACTCGGTAGATCTCCAAAGGCTCGGCCGTCCACTCCTGCTCCTTCCTCTAGTTCTAAGCCTTCTCTATCAACAGGGGAGGCTACATCCCATTTTAAGCGAAAAAAACAAAGTACACGGCATGTACTTCCAAGTACATGGCATGTACTTCCTATTTTTGAACTTTTCCTATGGCGGCTTCCCGCCAGCATGGAGCTGTTCACCTGTCCACATGAATACATGGTGTGTCTGCATTAGCACACGGCGTGTTCTGTCACACAGCTAGGCACCGCCTTACTATTATCATGCAGACTAATTACATGACGTGTAATGGTCCACTACATAGCGTGTAGTCAGTCCCTACACCTTTCATCACCGACATGGCCACACGCCCTATGTACTAATCACACGCGGTCATAAGTACACGACGTGTGGAAAAGAACACGGCATGTACTTCCAAAATTTGTGATTTTTCCACATTTTCCTTATTTTTTTAAATTCACTCAAGGAAAGGAGAAAAGAAGAAACCCACACCTCAAGAATAAGAACCAGGTTCTTATAAATGGCATAATAATTTGAATGAAAAACCAATTTCTAGTACATTCTAAATACCTTTTAATCAATACTGAAATTGTTAGAAGAGTAACAAAACATTATATGATATTATAATATAAAAATCCAAAAGGGTGTTATAAAATTCCATGTAATAAAATAAATAATTTTTCAGAACCATATAATGGAATATCAATTTCCTAGATGAATCATTATAACGCACTAATTTTTTTTACCAACATCTCTTGTGGGAAAAAAACCCAATGAAGAATGAAATAATTAAACATGAATTAACATTGTAAATACAATATATAATGAATGAATATCTCATAATTAAAATGAATTATAAAATTTCCCATACATATATGATGTAATTTCAAGATAATTTTCATAACTTAATGAAAAAAATTATGTTACCAATAATACTTATCGTTGGGGTAACACACGATTCAAAATACAGTTCATGACTGGAACAGAAGTTTTCATTGTACGTACACTAAATTTAATAGAAATAACGAATTGAATATTCAATGGATATTAATAAATATAATAAAATATATTGAAATCATGGTGAATAACACAAAAAATTTCATAATTAATATTTATTGACATTTATAAAATGATGATGTTTTAGTAACATTTATCAAAACCAATGAAATATAATGAATGAAATTGAATGTAAAATAACTTGATTTAGTGATAATTTTGAATATGTACTTTATAGAAGGATGTATATACACCATCTATTATAATATAATATTTTTAAAAATAGATATTATATCATTTTATATGAATATTAAATACATTACAAAAACACACACCTAATTACGATAATTGTTTAGTGACATTGGAAACATGGTACACAATCTTCTAAATTTAGTGAAAGATATTTACTATCTCCCATTAATATCATCCCATTTAGTACTCCTAACAAACATATCCTATATAAAACATTCTTCATAACCAAGGTAATGGATTCAGATGAAATCGTGATCTCAGATACTCAATAATGTTAAAAAATGCAGATAATTTACCATTACATGATCATAAGGTTATGAGAACACAAGAAAAATATATCAATACCATTACCTTAAAATAAAAGATAATCATTATTCCTGGAATAAATATTAGAAGATATTAAGACATTAATGATAGGTAAAAAAATAACATGAGGCATGAGAGCATAATATTTTTATAAGACATAAGATTTTGGTAAACAAATAAGTATAGAAAATCATTTCCATATTTTCCATAGATCGTCACTAAATTATAGTAGGAAACTCCATAAGAAAATATACATATAAATAATGATACATCTCTTCCCCCAGTGGAATCCAATTCCTTATAGAGTAATGAGTGTACTCCACAAACCATCATAGTATTCATGGTTTAATCTCATTATCACTATAGAGGAGAATATGGCATACTAAATCCAGTTTACTTTCCATTACATTCATGTATATCTCATGAGATATAAAAATTTTACCAATTCATTGGAGTGATATATATTCTCATGAAATATTTGGTAATAACGTTAAAATTTTCATTTTTTATAATGTGACAACCATACATGTTTATAAAATAATGACTAGTGCATAATAAAAATCATACATATGTGTTATACAAGATAAGAAATACAATTATTATGTTATAACTAATAAAATGATATTCGTTTCATAATTATTTCATGAATGCATTATATATATATGAAAAAAAAGTCTCATAATGATTTAATCTTTTCCATATATAATGTACTATGGATAAAGAAGTGGGGTACATAAGGATTTTATATTGGTATAAACCATGGGAGACAAATGGGTTTCAAAAATAATTATAATTAAGAACCATTTTGAGAGGGAATAAGAATGGTACCCTTTGGTACTACCACTAGTAAATCATAAGTAACATCAAAGTATGTCATCATAGACAGAGAAGGATTTTTAATGAAAATTCCCATGCAATGTTTCTGTAGGAAAATAAACCATATTTTAAAATAAATTTTTATGAAAATAAATTTTTTTCAAAATCAATTTCTTTGAAAATAATAGTGAAAACATGTAAAGTAATATTTGAGAATAATTTTATACTTTTAGTGATGAAAATATCCTTTCAATATTGAAATAATATATTAGAAATATATAACAATATTGGAATAAATTTCATTTAAAATCAACATGAAAAATATTAATGTAATCTTAGAAGTATTTAATGGTCATGACTGATGAAATTTAATTAAGGTCATACCCAATGATTTCATGTTGATTTTTTTAAATTATAAACAGGTATTGTTTTTTAAAATTACATGAAGATTCATATTTCAAAAGAATAAAATTTCTAAAAGGGTAAACATTTCTTAAATAATTTTTTTTTAAAATTTTTTTATAGATTTTTTTCGAGTACATCATTTTTTAATTACAAGAGTGTTCAACAGGAAAGAGAAATAGGAATTTTCCATGGAAAATTTTATTTTAATTCTTTGATAAATAGAAATTAGAAAATTAATGGAAAATATTAATTCTCATTACATAATTATAAGTCGATAAAATACTTGTGTTTACTTATTTATTGGTAACATGATTATATTATCGGAACCATTTAAATAAACAATCTTGATAAACAATGAGATCGTATTATAAAATGAGTACCACTTTAGTAAATTTGAAATATTATCCCCAATATGTAATACATGTTAATGATAAATAAATTTACATGACTATAAATAAATTCATTATATTACATGTCATAGGGGATTAATATATACATCTTACAAAAATATAGGCATATACCATAATCATATGTCTAAATGATGGAAAAATGAAACAAAAATTACTTACCTATTTGGTAACATTTCTATAATACATCCAATGATAGAGAGAGAATAATATTGATATGAAAATAACTTAGTAACTATAAAAACCATATAATATATTTATGGGATGTATATATTGTATATAAAATAAATGGGTGGTGAATAAGGCAGGTGTCTCATGAAAGTAAAATGTTATACCAAAATCTATTGCTGTATGTCTTGAATTTAGATTGACGTGTTCAAACCAAATTTATAATAAAAAAATTATTATTATAAATATATTACTAAACCATTATTATATATATCACACCATATATTGTTTTACAATATCCTTTTATTCCACATTTATTATCAATTTCAGGATAACTCCACATTTTTTGTAAAAAATTATTTATTCTTTATAAATTCATTGATTTGTTATTTCGGGTCATATTATACAGATCATCATTCCATAATATTGAAGATATTAAGGACTATATATATTTTATATATATTTAGTATATATTTATTTATAATAATCTTTATAATATAGATATACAAAATCAAATACATTGTTCCTGGAGATGGAATGTCATACATACACATGCACACTATTTACATTTTCTAGAAGTGTTATATTAAATAAATTTAAATAATTAATTATCATTACATAATCATTTTTATTTAATATATATCCCATATTTACATTAAAACTATTCTTATTATCTTCTATTTCGTGAGGCAGTAGTCTACTATACACACGAGCAACACTATCATATTACCACAATGTGGAAATCAGGATTGTATGTGTGAAATAAAAATTATACAATTAAATTAATATATTAAATTTAAAAGGTAATATATAATTATTACATTATTTCAAATAGTGATAAGTGGTAATTGAAAAAAGAATTATATTGGTTCATGTGGTTGTAGACCACCATACATACGAATAATGATTTTGTAATTCTTTTGTTGGATGTTGAGATGGTTTGAAGTCATTAACCTAAAAAATATAATATATTTTTGTCGAATATACAGATGATATTTAATTTTCTTCTTACCACAAAAATTTAATGGGTTTTTTTATTTAAAAAACAATTATTTATGAACAAAACCTCTTCCTAATGATTCCAACTAATGTTACACTAATAAACCTTCCTAGTTTGGAATTAATCCCAAAATTATTACTCCATTATGAGAGGTTTCATTTATGGGAAGTTATTTATGAATATATTGACCAATACAAAAGGGTTTTAATATTTTTAAAGGAAAGTAGAAGGACTAGGCATCATAAGTGAGGTGAGTGGAACACTTGTCATTTTATGGAAAAATAAATTTCAATAATTATTTTATGTCACATGGCTCAAGTAAAGAAAAATTCATGATACTATAATTGATATGTTTTAAATATATCCATGAAATGTTTTAAAAAAATCATATCGTATAAATATCCTTATAGCCTAACCCCTGGATAAACCCATTTTTTCCTTTACCACGATAAATAATTTTTTTTTTTTCACAACTCATTTTTCTGAAATATTTGGTTAAAATAAATAAGTAATATAAATAATTATTATTATAAATATAAATTTCATTTTCAAATATTCAATTCACATAACTTAAAATATCTTATTTAGAATTAATCAAACTGACATAATGATAAAGTGGCGTTTCAATGAGAAATAGTTTAGAATATTACAATGTGTTCACCTATAATTTCATTATGAAGATGAATATAGTGACCAAAATTAGATAAATATTTATATAATTTATTAATTTAAAATTTTATGAAATTTTAAATATAATTTCACTTTATAAATAATTTAAACATACAAATAGCTATCAATTAAAAATCATTATTTTTTATTATTCCTCATAATTTTATTGTTCTCACAAAAGTCTCAAACAATAACCATAATAAAAATTTTTATATGATGATTTAAAAAATTAATTTAATATTATAATAAATATTATATAATATTTTTAAAATTAAAATTAAAAAAACTCTCCATATGAGATAACAAGAAGATTTTACATATCTGTATTTTTCTAGAACATATAATTTTATAATTACAATATGTCTAATAATAGTATTTTTTTAGACATAAATGACAGTTTTTTGATATATAACCTAAAAAATTCATTCATAAAAAAGACTATTAGGGATTATTTAATGTCATTAATCATGAGATAAATTATGCATTTTAATTTTTTTCAAAATAACCAATTTTGAAACAAAAAAATTTCCATATGCTAAAATCCAATACAATGTTTATTCAGAAGTAATTAAATGGATTAAATATAACTGAGTAATAATAAAATTAATAAAAAAATAAATTATTAATTAAAATTAATTAGTTTATTGAATATAAATTTTGGTTTCTCAACAGATGATATTTATTACAACTCACTGAAAAATCAATATTTTTCTTGAAATAATTAATAAATTTTACCAAATAATAATTTTAAAAAGATGATTCCAAAAAATAATTTTATTTTATCAAAAGAAAATTATATGGACTCTATAAAGTGCATATAATATTTACTAATAAAAAATGATATAAATAATTTTTTAAGAAAACATGTTTTTGATGATTATAATTACACTACAAAATAATGATATTTTATTTAACATGAATTTATAAAAAAATATATTTAGTATGAAATTTATAAATATATTTCGTATTTTTTAAAATATTATTCAAAAACTCATATTTAAATAATAGATTATAGTTTTTATATTTAGAATAATATGACATCTTGGTTTGGTGAAGCTCATTGTCACATGGCATGGAGATAATTATTATTACATGTAATGGGTGATAATTTTGGTTGTGCCATTAATTAACCACAAACACCCTAACCCATGTAATTCATGATATTCATAGCATCTCAAGTAATATAAAATGTCTAATATATTAACTTTTATAGAAAAAATTATATTTTCACAATGTCTTGAGGTGTTACATTATTCCCATGTAAAAATAAATTTCAACCATGAAATTTGTCTCGACCATAAATGGCTATTCTTTTGAAAATTACATCCTAGAAACCCACATATTATAGATGAATAATAAAAGACCCTTTCTAAAGAAAAATATGGTGTCCTAAGTATTGTATAATGTAACTCAATACTAGTTTTACCCATAAAATAATGTATTTGGAATGTCAATATATTGGCATGGAGGAATGTAAAAATATTTATAAAGAGTTATAGGGATCAATAATAATTATAAAATATATGATCTAGAGATTTTTTCTCACCAAAAAAACATATATTACAGTGGCATGGAAATGTTCTTTGATAATGTAAAAATGATGACAATGAGACAAAAGTTTATTTGAAGATCATTTTCAAAATGTTGAATAATTTTCTTGATAATATATAAATATATTATTTCATTCCATTTCTTAATCAAAATATCATCCATTGGTTAGGCCTTGATCATTTTTCACATCATCTTTTCGTATAAGAAATAATTTTTATTGATTTTGGCAATGTCACTAATATATACTATGATCCATAAATAGAAGAATATTTTTATCCATTAATCATTTTTTATCGTTGAAAAAAATATCATAGGTCATCCATTTTGGATAAATATTCATATAGTGAATTAATAAATTAATACCAAACTACACATCCAATGTTCATATTATCCACATCATAAGTGGTTATCCATTTAAACCTTTTAAATGATTATAATCACAAAAATTCAATATAATTTCATTAATTTTATCAAAATTAACATAATGCTAATCAATCATATATAATAATTAGTATATTGTTTTTTATATACAAAACATAAGATAATAGTCAGAATATATTATCCAAAACCTTGGTAATAAATTTAATTACAATAACACATCAATGAAATAATGAATTAATCCTAATTAGAGGAATAAAAACATAGATTATTGAACATATTACATAGATTCAAAAATGATATGAAATACATCATGGATAACATAAAATACTTTGTGAGCCAATTTTTTGTTGTTTATATGGTCATCAATAATATCCAATATACACTATCTGTATGATTTATCTCTTTGTAAAAACTATGTACCATATAAACATCCTTTGTAAATGCTAAGGGTTCTATTCCATTAATTAATGTATTACAATTTCATTAAATTACTTTTCAAGTCCATCCATGACATTTTATATATTCTTGAAACTCTTTAGTGAAAAACTATATTGAAAATATCCATTGATGTCTCTTCATTATTATAACAAAAATACAAATAATAAGAAATATAATTCAGTGAATCCCAATACTTAAATCCATCAATAATTACACATTATTTATAATCCATTAACTAAGTTTTATCATCTTATTCCCTTCCAATTATTCCATTCATATGTCATTTTCCGACAGATCATCATCAGCAATATAACCACTACTCCTATAACCTTGGTAATTTTCATCCCAATCCAAACCATTTGGACATTAATTATCATAATGAACCTAATTTACCTATTTGAAACATTAATGATTCAATTACACCTTTTGAATACTAATAATACCATTAATTATGTTAACTAGACATTTTATTTTTCATATGTAGTTACATACTTAGTGTCCATATTTTTATCTCCCAAAACAACTACTCATCCCTCTAAGACGTTTTGTTGAGTGTATATTCCAATATACTCAAAAAATAAGAAACAAAATCTTTATTCATCCATGTTTTCCAATATATTAATTCTCAATGAAATATATCCTTCTCTTCCTTGGTGAGTCCAAGAGTTGGTCGATGTGCACACTATTAATCATGATTTTGGTTATTTGATTTGGCATTATCAAAACATCCTTCACTCTAATCATAATCCAATTTAGTTTCTCATATTAATCAAATTGAGTCTTAGATTCTGGGTAATGTTGATTCTTTAATATTAAATCTATTTATGAAAATAGAACTATTTAATTAGAAACACTAATCATAGAGGAAAACCAAAAATTCATGAAAAATAACATTTATGGTATATAATTCTGGACACCTTCTTTTTAATCCATGAAATCTTTGGTTTAACCGTGTTCATTAATAGAAACAATATATATAAATCATTCATGATATTATATAAATTAATTATGAATATCCATATCATATACCAAGGGAGTGTCAAACTTGGTGTGTAGTATGGCCTTTTATCAGGCCCCATGCGATTAAATTGTCCATCTAAATGCCACATTTTTTATCCTTTTACCCCAAGAAACATATTATCCCTAGCCATATCCAATATTAGTATAACTAAAGGTTTTTAATTTCTTGAAAACCACTTGTTAATCCCTTTACAAGAATTGTTGGACATTTTCCTCTAATTTTACTCATCAATAGACTTATTCTTATAGAAATCCCTAGAAATATTTATTGAAATATAGAGAGGGATATTCATAAATGTTTGTCATCCTAGTTTCTAAATGTATGATAAAAGATTTATTTTAAACCAACATTAGTTACCAAAATTTTTATCAATGAATGTAAATATTTTTATATTAAAATTCATTTCAATAGACAAACACATTTCTGAGAGCCACAATAGTTTAGTGAATATGAAATCATAGAACACAATGGTCAATATATGGTTAATGATATTCAATGTATCACTCAAATATTTCCCACAATATCACTCTTCTCAAAAATATCCTATTTTAACCTATATTCAAAAAATGGGAAAGAACACATAAAATACTGTCAGCTCAAATGATATATATCGTAAAATAATTGAGATATTTAGGCCTAACATTAAATTTAGGGACATTGAACATGAGAATATAATATTAAAACCACATAATCAATATCATTTATTTTAATCATAATCCATTAATTACATATTGATAGTTCATAAGATAGGAGTCATAAAGAAAATCAAATAACATGATTCACGAGTACCTAATATTGGAATAATATAAAAATAATTTTGATACACATAATCATTAAAAATCATTTCCTTAGTTTTCAAGGGTAATTTCCATAAAATATCATGGAACTCCTTGGGATTATACTCCTCTTAGGTGTGTCACACCAACAGTCCTAGAGGAATAATTATACACATAATGGAATAGGTTCACTCCCCAAACCGTCATAGTAGTCCTAGTCCACTACCAAGAACATTTTAACAGACTAATTCACATGTAGATCTAGGTTCACTCAATTTTCCATTCTTATATATCATACTGGATTAATATCAGTACCAAATGCCTTGGGGATGATATAAGTTTCGTACGTCATTTGTCATAACATAACCAAAGTCTATTGTTATAAAATAACCAATATAATTTTATATAACAAAACCACCACAACAATACTTAATTTATAAATATTATTTCAATTAGATCGTAACACATTAATCATTCCATAACCAATGATATTAAATTGGTTTCATAACCATTTCATCATAACATAATATCTAAAAATGAAACATCTTTCATTAGCATTTCAATTATTCATTGTAGCATGATCTATAAAGAATGAAGTGGGATACATAATAATTTTTGTCACACTACAACGTATCGAATAGAATTGGGTTTAATAATCATTATTTCCTCATGGACATAAAATTATAAGATAATGAATATTTATTATACCCTTGAATAATATTATGAATAAATCATAAGTAACATCGAAGCCTGTCATCATAAATTTTCAAGGGTTTTAAACAAAAAAAATCATTTGGAATGTTTACGAAATAAAATTACAATTGATTGAAAATAAATTTTTTAAAACATTAATATTATTAAAATCAGTTTTATTTAATGTAATATATAAAATAAGTAATTTAAGCTGTAAAATTATTTAAAATGATTCTAGTGAAAAATATTCCTTCCATTTTTAAGAGATGAATTTAATAAATAGAACATTTCAAGAATAATTTTCTTTTAAAATAACCTTGAGAACATATATATGAAGCCTCAAAAAATATTAAGGTCATGTAGGTGGAAAGGTGTTTTTATTTCTACCATAATTATTCATGGTTCATTTTATGTAATATCAAATTAGGAATTGGATATCAAAATGATGTGAGGATTCCTTGTTAAAACATTTAGTAAAATTAAAAAACGTTTGTTAAAATGACATTAATAAATGTTTTAATGAAATAAAAAATATATATATATTTTTATAAGACAAGGTTTTGGATGTAATAGTGTTTTTGACCAAAATGGAAAATTGGGGAATTATTCTTAATAAAATTATATTGAGCTATTGGGTTGATAGAAATAGTCAAATTACAGGAGAAAATATATTTTTAGTATATAACCTGAGGTAAATAAATTTCATTAGTCTCCATAGACATCTTCCATTATTTTTTTATCATCTGACACGTGATCATAATAAATCGTCATTAATGATAATATTTTGACATTAAATCATTACATCTTTGGTAATATTGAAATGTAAACCCTATGTAGATATATAAGTAAATAAAACATGAAATACAATGAGTATAATTAAATTAATGATATAGATTTCCCATTGGGTTATATATACTATTTGTTAAAATGATTGGGTTCAAATATGGTAATATGACTCCATGAAGGAAAATTAATATGAAAATCCACTACTGATTTGGTAACATTTGAACAATAAACCACATGATAAAGAGATCATATTATGGATATTTAAATACATATAATAATATTTATAAGAATCATAAAATAAATTCAGTGGAATTATCTACACAATTTACTAAAAATTGGAGATGAATATGGCTTGTGTCTCAATGATGTAAAAAGTGATATGGAAATCCATTATTGTAAGTCCTAACTTCCTTAAAAATTATTCCAATCACAAATATAATATATATATGTTTATTATAAATCAATTAAAGAATAGTAATTTTATATATCATTCCATATATGATTTTATTATGTCCTTTTATTAACCATTAATTATTAATTCCCTATTAAAGACATGTTTTATGTAATATCCACAATGTTTTCCCAATATGCCTTGCTTTTTTTGGAAAAAAACATCAATCATGAATGAATAATCCATAAAATACTTCCAATATTATAAATATCATATATATTCAGTATATATATATATGTATATACTAATCTATTAAAGATATATATTTAGAATCAAATACACGGTTCAGGGAGAAGGTAGGTCATACTTAAACCTTAACATTGCTTCCATTTCTCCGATGTATTGAAAAAAATTTAATTAAATGATATTGTATAATTACATAATATTTTATATCCAATATATATAACTTATTTTCATTAAATTATCTATTATTTCATTCTATTTAAAGTGTGAATGATTCAAATATCTTGACGAAGAGACTATACATTGTACAGATAAGTGATGTTATCATATTTCGAAAAATGTTAAAACGAAGTTATGTGTGATATAAAAATTAAACTATAATAATAATATCACAAAATTTTAAAAATAAAAAATAAATCCATTAATACTTCTGACCATGATATCTGGATATTTAAAAATAAATAATAGTGTTCTGTGAGGCAATAGACTATCTGTAACATCCCAGGTAAATAAAGAATAAAAAATTTCATATTTATTAATATTTACGAATTAAATATTAATTTTATTTTAAAGGGTTTTCTATGTTCGATAGCGTACCTGATACACAACGATGAGTTTCTTTGAAACTTACGTAGCACACTAGTAATAAAATAATATTATTTTAAATGTTAGTTAACAAGTAGCCGTTGTACTGGCGGGAAGGGATAGAAATAACTAAAATATGATTAGATATGTTTTTAAATGTTTATACATTTACCCAATAAAATATAAAGGCTTAAAATACGGAAAGAGTTCAATTTTAGGGCATATATACTCTAATTTTCACTAAAGGTTCACTTATCACCTTTTAATGGTGAACCGTCATTAAATATAGTTTTGATCACTCTTATACTTTATTTTGGACCAAATATAACACTTCTTTAGAATCGGGACAGCAAAATTTACTTTGTGTAAATTTTTGGTACCTTTTTGATAAAGTTCATTTTTTATGAATAGTGTAAAATGTTGTATTTTAATTCAAAACCTTTTTTTAATCTAAATTATTTATATGATTAGATTATTATTTTAATTGGTTTTAAAGTGAAATTAGAAAATATTTTTACCAGTTAATCCAATGGTGGTCATTGGAATCAATTCCACTTTAAAATTGGACTTAAACTGGTGTCAATCTTTTGATACTTATTGTTTCACAAAAACACGCTATTTGTCATGACAGCGGGAAGTAATTATTAAATTAATTAATTTGACTTATATGTTTTGAATTTTGTAAAATGAACTTCATTTTTGAATTCGTAATATCAAATATAGCTTAGGGTGAATTTTTGGTAATTTCCTGAAAAACTTCAATTTTTGATGAATAGTGAAACCACTAAGTGGTAATCAAGAAAACTGATTTTTCAGTTAAATGAAAGTTTACCACTAATGTGTATTGAATTTTGAAAATCCGACATACATGGTTGTCATGAAGAAGTAAAATGTTGTTCAATGAGATTAAAATAATTTTTTGGTGAATAGTAATTTTTTTTCATTAATCGCGATTAGAGGTAATTAGTGTAGTTTAAGGTAAAAATGGTATTATAAGAATGTGAAAACACCATGAAACTTGTCCTAAACGTATTGGGTGAGTCATGGCCGACCAAGACAAGCCATGGGCCAACTTGGGGACCCCATGGAGCCACTTTAGTTGGAAAATGACATTAATATATCTTTATTTAATGTTAAAGTGAAAATGACACTAACATAAATTGTTTTACTAAAATAATTTTTGATTGGGGTTATACAAGCCCAACTTTTGATTATAAATAGTCATTGGAAAGCTAAAAAGATTTCCTACATCATTGTATTTTTTTTATAATTTTTAGACATTATATAAATTAAATTATATATGACATAATAATGATGCAGCGATGACATCATTATTTGACGATTTAAATAAAATGGAAAGATAATGTAAAATATATAAACTACACATGTCCAAAACCAATTGGATGAGTGGATTTCGAACCCTTATCACCTTATCCACGAATTATATCAATGTGGGACCTTTTAAAACCGAAACACATTTTCAAATAAAGTAATATTTCTTTACTTTCCAAAAGTGCCCCTCCTCTCCTCTTATAAAAGGCCCCCACCTCTACCCCATTTCACACACTTCTCAAGCCTTTGGCTCTGCCAACCCCCGCCCAATTACTCTATCCACATCCCTCTACTCATCCTAGTGGATTCCCTTTGGGCAGAATCCTTTCAAAGGAAGCCTTTAGGCTCAAATCAAAAGGGAGTTACACTTTTAAAGGTAATTCATTCTCTCTTGTTCATTTGTTTTATTTTGCTTCTCCAACCCTCTAAACTCCTTTTTATTTACTTATTTTGTAACAAAACCAGTATATTAAACATACTAGGATGTTTTTATAATATTTATTTGAGCTACACTCTCACACAATTACATCAAATGGTTAAAGAACATACGGTTTCTGTGGATGGCGAAATTCTGCCTCCCGAAACGATGATTGTTCAATACTCATTTAACACCTTCATGGGTGACCATTATGATGTCACTATTTTTATATATGATATATAATATGTTTATGTTTTCTTTAAGCTTCTGTATTTTTCATTTTTGGCATACCTTTATGGTTTCCATTATGGGTAAACACGATATCTTCATTTAAGGAAATGCGGACTACCACCCCCTAAAAGTGATGTGATTCGTTAATGCCATATGTGGGACATGTAAAGGATGGATTTAAAGATATTATATATGATGTTATACTGGAATTATAATATACCTCTATATCATTATTATTTCTTTCCATTAAAGTATGAGATAGAAATGAAAGTAGCGCTCATGCGTACGTACGGCTTACCGTCTCCATGAACGGTGCATTTCATTTCTTATCCCCAAATGTAATGTACTATTAAAATTACATGTATATAATGTATATATATAATTAATGATATATCTAAATGATGAATATAATTCTGTAATTAAAATATACGTACCTCTAATTTAGTTTTAATTCCACTAATATGACAAAGAAATGAATGTAGCGTTCATGCGTACGTACGGCTTACCGTCTCCATGAACTGTGCATTTCATTTATTACCTCTAAATGATTATGTAATATTATAAATACATGTATATGCTGGATATATATGATATATATGATATCCAAATCAGGAATTTCATTCTGGATATAAAGAACTTTTGACCACACGAACAACATGTAATTGTAAGAAGTCAACTTTCGACTTAAGAACCAAATATCGACAAAACAAACATTATTAACTTAAATGGTTACATAATGTTTATAACATGGAAATAAGTGATATAAAAGGAATAATGAAGTTTAAAAAGGTTCTTAATCAAGTATAAATTAACTCAAGTTTATTATTCAGGACGTTAAAGAACGATCGAGTCAAGTCGGACCCAAGGTAAGGGACTTCGTCTCAATCTCCTTTCATTGAGGAATATTTCGTTTTATACACAACTTTCTTTTATACGGTGTATAAACTCCTTTGACTTTTACTTTTATACAAAAGGAATCTTTTTCTATGAAGCGTTTTACTAAACGACAAAACGGAATGTTTTTTTTAACGTACGCGGTGACAACGACCTTTTCCACCGCCGTGAGTATTATTTGATCTTTGGCTTTCTCAACAAGCCGTAATGTTTTTAGAATAAAATAAATACCATATACTCTTTTATGTATTTTGGTATTGAAAATGGTTTTGAAAAAGGATTCTATTATGTCAATATATTTATGATATATTGTGATTGAAATGTGGAAATGTTATCATTCCTTTATATTTGTTTTATGTTTTATGATTTTATATTGGTACTTGGAAATTTTAACGGGTTGTTACGTTATAAACCATATGACGGGTGGTGCTGTGAATACCAGGACGGGTGGTTACGTTATCACCTCCAATGCATTTGGTATGGAAGTCGGCCGTATGGCTATTCCATTAAGTATGTATGGAAATTGTACATATGGCTATTCCATTAAGTGATATGTGTGGAAGTCAACCGTATGGTAATTCCACTTAAGTATGTTTATGTCCCAAGTTACCTTTATATATTCTATGTGTTATTTATATGGGTTTTATGGTAATCCTTTGGTTACAAAAAGGTAAGTAATGATACTTTATTCAGTGAAGATTTTTTTTACTACTTCATGAAGGTGAAGGTATTACTCTGATATAGTATACATGGTTTACTTGATGTTTGAAAAACTAACAGTTTTCATTCTCTTTGTATCCCTTACTGAGCTTTTTATGCTCACCCCAAGTTTCTTCGAAATGTTTTTCACAGGACTTAAAGTGGAATAAGGTCAAGGATGGGATCAAGGGAATGTCATGCTATCTAAAACATGGAATCTAGACATCTTTCTTTTTAAGAGTTTTTATTTTATGGAGACTTAGTAGAAGTGTCTACTTTGTAATCTTTTAAGATGTAATAGTTATGTTCTAATTCTCTAAAACTCTAAACCTGAAAAGATCCTCAATGTGAATTATTCATTTAATTCAATATTAAGTAAGGTTTATGGCTGGGGCCTTATAGTTGGTATCAGAGGTCGGTTTAGACAACTTTAGGAGTTAGAAAAGTGTTAAGTTATAATATGATTGAAATGATATAGCATTTACGGATTACCATGTTGCTTCGCCTAAGATATTTCTGTGTTCATAATGGTTTTCCGCAGAGGAAACAAAGCAGCTATATTTGGACGACATCAGGAGGAAGATAACCTTCCAAATCAACAACCTGAGATGGTCGAAATCGGAACAGAACAGTTTGTTGTAGTGATGGCACAGTTGACTCAGGCTATAAATGGTGGTGGTATCCATGCACGAGATTAGCTAGATCAACCACAGAGGAACATGTCAGTAGTGGAACATTTCATGAGGCAACATCCCCCATCATTCAGAGGATCATCTGACCCTGTGCAAGCTGAAGGGTGGATTAAAGCACTGGAGAAGATTTTTGATGTCATGGGGTGTTCAGAACATCAAAAGGTTAGTCTTGCTGTTTACCGTTTTGAAGGTGAAGCTGATCAGTGGTGGTCGATGGTGAAAAATATAAGGGATAGTGATGAGATTGAGGATCTTCACTGGGACAAATTCAAAGGTATGTTTCTTGAGAAATATTTTCCTAAGGTGGTTCGTCTTAGGATGGAAAAACAGTTCCTAGAATTGAGGCAGGAGGATGATTCAGTGGCTGCTTATGAAGTAAAGTTCACTCGATTGGCAAGGTATGCTCCAAACTTCATACGAGATCTTGATAGTAAAATAAACCGTTTTTACTCAGGGTTAAAGCCAAGGTATCATAGGGCTTTAGCTTCTCGTGAGTTTAAAAGTTATGAAAAACTTGTTCGATATGCGGAGAAGGTGGAAATGGAGTTTGCCGATGATCAGGTGTTCTATGACAAACAACAGAATAAGAGGTCTAGTTGGAAGGAAAAGGGGAAGAGTTCATCAAAGAAGCAAGGAGTTAAGAAAACCAAATATCCATCCTGTGAGAAGTGTGGTAAAATGCATCCTGGAGAATGTTTATCCCAGTCTGGTAAGTGCTTTCGGTGTGGTAAGTCTGGTCATATTGCTCGTAACTGTAAGGAATATGATCAAGCAGGAAATGAAAAGCCAACAGTAAGATGTTTTAAGTGTAATGAAATGGGTCATTAGGCAAACGAGTGTCCAACGAAGAACTCAACTTGGGGAATGCAGCCAGAATACAAGCAGAAAGGGGTGGTAAAATCCTTTGCAACAACTTCAGCAGATGTTGGGCCATCAAATGAAGTGGTATCAGCTCCAGGGAGCTCAGTATTTTTCGAAGATTGACTTGAGGTTGGGGTACCATCAGTTGAAAGTAAAAGAAGAAGACGTTCCGAAGACTGCGTTCCGTACTAGATATGGCCATTATGAATTTGTAGTTATGCCTTTTGGGTTAACCAATGCACCTGCTGTATTCATGGACCATATGAATAAAATTTTCCATGAGTTCTTGTATAAGTTTGTGTTTGTGTTTTGAGGTTTGTGAAGAGGTTATGTGTGCCTTGTGATTCACAGTTGAAGAATGAGTTGTTTTTTCATCCTGGCAGTACTATGATGTACAGAGGTCTGCGGGAGTATTACTGGTGGGATGGAATGAAAAGAGACATTTCTGATTTTACTGTGAAGTGTTTGACATGTCAACAGGTTAAAGAAGAGCGGCAGGGATGCTTCAGCCTTTACCAGTGCCAGAGTGGAAATGGGAAAACATATCCATGGACTTTGTTGTTGGATTACCGAAGACATCTCGAGGTAATAATGCAATATGGGTTATTGTTGATCGCTTGAACAAATCTTCTCATTTCCTTGCTATATGAGATATTTTCTCTCTTGATCAACTTTCCCGTTTGTATCTTAAAGATATAGTCATGTTACATGGAGTTCCTCTCTCCATTGTATCGGATTGTGATCCCAGGTTTACTTATAACTTTTTGAAAGGCTTTCAGAAGTCGTTGGGTACTGAATTAAAATTTTAGTACACCTTTTCATCCTCAATCAGATGGGCAGTCAGAACAAATAATTCAGACATTGGAGGATATGCTACGAGCCTGTTTGATGGATTATCAGGGAAGTTGGGACCAACATCTTTCTTTGGTTGAATTTTCTTATAATAACAGCTTTCATTCCAGTATACAGATGGCACTATTTGAGGCATTATATGGGAAGCGGTGTCGAACTCCAGCATTTTGGAATGAAGTGGGTGAAGGGAAGCTGATGGGTCTTGAATTGGTAGAAGAGATGGCAGAAAAAGTTCAATTGATTCATAGAACACATGAGAACAGCTCAGAGCAGGCAGAAGAGTTATGCGGATAACCGGAGGAAGGATCTATCTTTTGAGGTAGGTGATCATGCTTTTCTCAAGGTTTCTCCTTGGAAAAGTGTGATGAGATTTGGTAAGAAAGGAATGTTGAGTCCATGGTTGGTTGGACCATACGAAATTCTGGAAATATTTGGATCAGTTGCATACCGAGTGGATTTACCTCCGAGTTTATCTCAGGTACAAAATGTTTTTCATGTTTCAATGTTGAGAAAGTATATGCCAGATCCATCTCATGTTTTGAGCCCAGAGGTAGTTCAGCTGGAAGAGAACCTATCTTATGAGGAACAACCGGTCCAGATTCTTGACCATAGGGAGCAAGTGTTACGGAATAAGGTGATTCATCAGGTAAAGGTTTTGTGGAAAACCATTTGATTGAAGAGGAACGTGGGAATATGAAAATGCTATGAGGGATAAATACCCCCACTTATTTTGATAAGTGAATAAAATTGCGAGGACGCAATTCCCAAAAGGGGGGAAGGATGTAACATCCCAGGTAAATAAAGAATAAAAATTTTCATATTTATTAATATTTACGAATTAAATATTAATTTTATTTTAAAGGGGTTTCTATGTTCGATAGCGTACCCGATACGCAAAGATGCGTTTCATTGAAACTTACGTAGCACACTAGTAATAAAATAATATTATTTTAAATGTTAGTTAACAAGTAGCCGTTGTACTGGCGGGAATGGATAGAAATAACTAAAATATGATTAGATATGTTTTTAAATGTTTATACATTTACCCAATAAAATATAAAGGCTTAAAATACGGAAAGAGTTCAATTTTAGGGCATATATACTCTAATTTTCACTAAAGGTTCACTTATCACCTTTTAATGGTGAACTGTCATTAAATATAGTTTCGATCACTCTTATACTTTATTTTGGACCAAATATAACACTTCTTTAGAATCGGGACATCAAAATTTACTTTGTGTAAATTTTTGGTACCTTTTTGATAAAGTTCATTTATTTATGAATAGTGTAAAATGTTGTATTTTAATTCAAAACCTCTTTTTAATCTAAATTATTTATATGATTAGATTATTATTTTAATTGGTTTTAAAGTGAAATTAGAAAATATTTTTACCAGTTAATCCAATGGTGGTCATTGGAATCAATTTCACTTTAAAATTGGACTTAAACTGGTGTCAATCTTTTGATACTTATTATTTCACAAAAACACGCTATTTGTCATGACAGCGGGAAGTAATTATTAAATTAATTAATTTGACTTATATGTTTTGAATTTTTTAAAATGGACTTCATTTTTGAATTCGTAATATCAAATATAGCTTAGGGTTAATTTTTGGTAATTTTCTGAAAAACTTCAATTTTTGATGAATAATGAAACCACTAAGTGGTAATCAAGCAAACTGATTTTTCAGTTAAATGAAAGTTTACCACTAATGTGTATTGAATTTTGAAAATCCGACATACATGGTTTTCATGATGAAGTAAAATGTGGTTGAATGAGATTAAAATAATTTTTTGGTGAATAGTATTTTTTTTTCATTAATCGCGATTAGAGGTAATTAGTGTAGTTTAAGGTAAAAATGGTATTATAAGAATGTGAAAACACCATGACACTTGTCCTACACCTATTGGGTGAGTCATGGACGACCAAGACAAGCCATGGGCCAACTTGGGGACCCCATGGAGCCACTTTAGTTGGAAAATGACATTAATATATCTTTATTTAATGTTAAAGTGAAAATGACACTAACATAAATTGTTTTACTAAAATAATTTTTGAGTGGGGTTATACAAGTCCAAATTTTGATTATAAATAGTCATTGGAAATATAAAAAGATTTCATACATCATAGTATTTTTTTTATAATTTTTAGACATTAAATAAATTAAATTATATATGACATAATAATGATGCAGCAATGACATCATTATTTGACGATTTAAATAAAATGGAAAGATAATGTAAAATATATAAACTACACATGTCCAAAACCAATTGGATGAGTGGATTTCGAACCCTTATCACATTATCCACGAATTATATCAATGTGGGACCTTTTAAAACCGACACACATTTTCAAATAAAGTAATATTTCTTTACATTCCAAAAGTGCCCCTCCTCTCCTCTTATAAAAGGCCCCCACCTCTACCCCATTTCACACACTTCTCAAGCCTTTGGCTCGGACAACCCCTTCCCAATTACTCTCTCCACATCCCTCTCCTCATCCTAGAGGATTCCCTTTTGGCATAATCCTTTCAAAGGAAGCCTTTAGGCTCAAATCAAAAGGGAGTTACACTTTTAAAGGTAATTCATTCTCTCTTGTTCATTTGTTTTATTTTGCTTCTCCAACCCTCAAACTCTTTTTATTTACTTCTTTTGTAACAAAACCAGTATCTTCAATATACTAGGATGTTTCTATAATATTTATTTGAGCTAAACTCTCACAAAATTACATCAAATGGTTAAAGAACATACAGTTTCCGTGGATGGCGAAATTCTGCCTCCCGAAACGATGATTGTTCAATACTCATTTAACACCTTCAAGGGTGGCCATTATGATGTCACTATTTTTATATATGATATATAATATGTTTATGTTTTCTTTAAGTTTCTGTATTTTTCATTTTTGGCATACCTTTATGGTTTCCATTATGGGTAAACACGATATCTTCATTTAAGGAAGTGCGGACTATCGCCCCCTAAACGTGATGTGATTCGTTAATGCCATATGTGGGACGTGTAAAGGGTTGATTTAAAGTTATTATATATTATGTTATACTGGAATTATAATATACCTCTATATCATTATTATTTCTTTCCATTAAAGTATGAGATAGAAATGAAAGTAGCGTTCATGCGTACGTACGGCTTACCGTCTCCATGAACGGTGCATTTAATTTCTTATCCCCAAATGTAATGTACTATTAAAATTACATGTATATAATGTATATATATAATTAATTATATATCTAAATGATTAATATAATTCTGGAATTAAAATATATGTAACTGTCATTTAGTTTTAATTCCACTAATATGACAAAGAAATGAAAGTTGCGTTCATGCGTACGTACGACTTACCGTCTCCATGAACGGTGCATTTCATTTCTTACCTCTAAATGATTATGTAATATTATAAATACATGTATATGCTGGATATATATGATATATATGATATCCAAATCAGGAATTTCATTCTGGATATAAAGAACTTTTGACCACACGAACAACATGTAATTGTAGAAGTCAACTTTCGACTTAAGAACCAAATATCGACAAAACAAACATTATTAACTTAAATGGTTACATAATGTTCATAACATGGAAATAAGTGATATAAAAGGAATAATGAAGTTTAAAAAGGTTCTTAATCAAGTATAAATTAACTCAAGTTTATTATTCAGGACGTTAAAGAACGATCGAGTCAAGTCGGACCCAAGGTAAGGGACTTCGTCTCAATCTCCTGTCATTGAGGCATATTTCGTTTTATACACAACTTTCTTTTATACGGTGTATAAACTCCTTTGACTTTTACTTTTATACAAAAGGAATCTTTTTCTACGAAGCGTTTTACTAAATGACAAAACGGAATGTTTTTTTTAACGTACGCGGTGACAACGACCTTTTCCGCCGCCGCGAGTATTATTTGATCTTTGGCTTTATCAACAAGCCGTAATGTTTTTAGAATAAAATAAATACCATATACTCTTTTATGTATTTTGGTATTGAAAATGGTTTTGAAAAAGGATTCTATTATATCAATATATTTATGATATATTGTGATTGAAATATGGGAAATGTTATCATTCCTTTATATTGGTTTTATGTTTTATGATTTTATATTGGTACTTGGACATTTTAACAGGTGGTTACGTTATAAACCATATGATGGCTGGTGCCGTGAATACCAGGACGGGTGGTTACGTTATAACCTCCAATGCATTGGGTATGGAAGTCGGCCGTATGGCTATTCCATTAAGTATGTATGGAAATTGGCCGTATGGCTATTCCATTAAGTGATATGTGTGGAAGTCAACCGTATGGTTATTCCACTTAAGTATGTTTATGTCCCAAATTACCTTTATATATTCTATGTGTTCTTTATATGGGTTTTATGGTAATCCTTTGGTTACAAAAAGGTAAGTAATGATACTTTATTCAGTGAAGATTTTTTTTACTACTTCATGAAGGTGAAGGTATTACTCTGATATAGTATACATGGTTTATTTGATGTTTGAAAAACTAACAGTTTTCATTCTCTTTGTATCCCTTACTGAGCTTTTTAGGCTCACCCCATGTTTTTTTGAAATGTTTTTCACAGGACTTAAAGTGGAATAAGGTCAAGGATGGGATCAAGGGAATGTCATGCTATCTAAAACATGGAATCTAGACATCTTTCTTTTTAAGAGTTTTTATTTTATGGTGACTTAGTAGAAGTGTCTACTTTTTAATCTTTTAAGATGTAATAGTTATGTTCTAATTCTCTAAAACTCTAAACCTAAAAAGATCCTCAATGTGAATTATTCATTTAATTCAACATTAAGTAAGGTTTAAGGCTGGGGACTTATAGTTGGTATCAGAGGTCGGTTTAGACAACTTTAGGAGTTAGAAAAGTGTTAAATTATAATATGATTGAAATGATATAGAATTTACGGATTACCATGTTGCTTCGCCTAAGATATTTCTGTGTTCAGAATGGTTTTCCGCAGAGGAAACAAAGCAGTTATGTTGGGACGAAATCAGGAGGAAGATAACCTTCCAAATCAGCAACCTGAGATGGTCAGAATCGGAACAGAACAGTTTGTTGCAGTGATGGCACAGTTGACTCAGGCTATAAATGGTGGTGGTATCCATGCACGAGATTAGCCAGATCAACCACAGAGGAACATGTCAGTAGTGGAACATTTCATGAGTCAACATCCCCCATCATTCAGAGGATCATCTGACCCTATGCAAGATGAAGGGTGGATTAAAGCACTGGAGAAGATTTTTGATGTCATGGGGTGTTCAGAACATCAAAAGGTTAGTCTTGCTGTTTACCGTTTTGAAGGTGAAGCTGATCAGTGGTGGTCGATGGTGAAAAATATAAGGGATTGTGATGAGATTGAGGATCTTCACTGGGACGAATTCAAAGGTATGTTTCTTGAGAAATATTTTCCTAAGGTGGTTCGTCTTAGGATGGAAAAACAGTTCCTAGAATTGAGGCAGGAGGATGATTCAGTGGCTGCTTATGAAGAAAAGTTCACTCGATTGGCAAGGTATGCTCCAAACTTCATACGAGATCTTGATAGTAAAATAAACCGTTTTTACTCAGGGTTAAAGCCAAGGTATCGAAGGGCTTTAGCTTATCGTGAGTTCAAAAGTTATGAAAAACTTGTTCGATGTGCGGAGAAGGTGGAAATGGAGTTTGCCGATGATCAGGTGTTCTATGACAAACAACAGAATAAGAGGTCTAGTTGGCAGGAAAAGGGGAAGAATTCATCAAAGAAGCAAGGAGGTAAGAAAACCAAATATCCATCCTGTGAGAAGTGTGGTAAAATGCATCCTGGAGAATGTTTATCCAAGTCTGGTAAGTGCTTTCGGTGTGGTAAGTCTGGTCATATTGCTCGTAACTGTAAGGAAGATGATCAAGCAGGAAATGAAAAGCCAACAGTAAGATGTTTTAAGTGTAATGAAATGGGTCATTATGCAAACGAGTGTCCAATGAAGAACTCAACTGGGGGAATGCAGCCAGACGACAAGCAGAAAGGGGTGGTAAAATCCTTTGCAACAACTTCAGCAGATGTTGGGCCATCGAATGAAGTGGTATCAGCTCCAGGGAGCTCAGTATTTTTCAAAGATTGACTTGAGGTTGGGGTACCATCAGTTGAAAGTAAAAGAAGCAGACGTTCCGAAGACTGCGTTCCGTACTAGATATGGACATTATGAATTTGTAGTTATGCCTTTTGGGTTAACCAATGCACCTGCTGTATTCATGGACCATATGAATAAAATTTTCCATGAGTTCTTGTATAAGTTTGTGTTTGTGTTTTGAGGATTTTGAAGAGGTTATGTGTGCCTTGTGATTCACAGTTGAAGAATGAGTTGTTTTTTCATCCTGGCAGTACTAAGATGTACATAGGTCTGCGGGAGTATTACTGGTGGGATGGAATGAAAAGAGACATTGCTGATTTTACTTTGAAGTGTTTGACATGTCAACAGGTTAAAGCAGAGCGGCAGGGATGCTTCAGCCTTTACCAGTGCCAGAGTGGAAATGGGAAAACATATCCATGGACTTTGTTGTTGGATTACCGAAGACATCTCGAGGTAATAATGCAATCTGGGTTATTGTTGATCGCTTGACCAAATCTTCTCATTTCCTTGCTATACGAGATACTTTCTCTCTTGATCAACTTTCCCGTTTGTATCATAAAGAGATAGTCAGGTTACATGGAGTTCCTCTCTCCATTGTATCGGATTGTGATCCCAGGTTTACTTCTAACTTTTGGAAAGGCCTTCAGAAGTCATTGGGTACTGAATTAAAATTTTATTATAGCTTTTCATCCTCAATCAGATGGGCAGTCAGAACAGACAATTCAGACATTGGAGGATATGATACGAGCTTGTTTGATGGATTATCAGGGAAGTTGGGACCAACATCTTTCTTTGGTTGAATTTTCTTATAATAACAGCTTTCATTCCAGTATACAGATGGCACAATTTGAGGCATTATATGGGAAGCGGTGTCGAACTCCAGCATTTTGGAATGAAGTGGGTGAAAGGAAGCTGATGGGTCCAGAATTGGTAGAAGAGATGGCAGAAAAAGTTCAATTGATTCATAAAACACATTAGAACAGCTCAGAGCATGCAGAAGAGTTATGCGGATAACCAGAGGAAGGATCTATCTTTTGAGGTAGGTGATCATTCTTTTCACAAGGTTTCTCCTTGGAAAAGTGTGATGAGATTTGGTAAGAAAAGAAAGTTGAGTCCATGGTTGGTTGGACCATACGAAATTCTGGAATGATTTGGATCAGTTGCATACAGAGTGGCTTTACCTCCGAGTTTATCTCAGGTACAAAATGTTTTTCATGTTTCAATGTTGAGAAAGTATATGCCAGATCCATCTCCTGTTTTGAGCCCAGAGGTTGTTCAGCTGGAAGAGAACCTATCTTATGAGGAACAACCGGTCCAGATTCTTGACCACAGGGAGCAAGTGTTACGGAATAAGGTGATTCATCAGGTAAAGGTTTTGTGGAAAACCATGTGATTGAATAGGCAACGTGAGAATCTGAAAATGCTATGAGGGATAAATACCCCCACTTATTTTGATAAGTGAATAAAATTGCGAGGACGCAATTCCCAAAAGGGGGGAAGGATGTAACATCCCAGGTAAATAAAGAATAAAAAATTTCATATTTATTAATATTTACGAATTAAATATTAATTTTATTTTAAAGGGGTTGCTATGTTCGATAGCGTACCCGATACGCAACGATGAGTTTCTTTGAAACTTACGTAGCACACTAGTAATAAAATAATATTATTTTAAATGTTAGTTAACAATTAGCCGTTGTACTGGCGGGAATGGATAGAAATAACTAAAATATGATTAGATATGTTTTTAAATGTTTATACATTTACCCAATAAAATATAAAGGCTTAAAATACGGAAAGAGTTCAATTTTAGGGCATATATACTCTAATTTTCACTAAAGGTTCACTTATCACCTTTTAATGGTGAACCGTCATTAAATATAGTTTTGATCACTCTTATACTTTATTTTGGACCAAATATAACTCTTCTTTAGAATCGGGACATCAAAATTTACTTTGTGTAAATTTTTGGTACCTTTTTGATAAAGTTCATTTTTTTATGAATAGTGTAAAATGATGTATTTTAATTCAAAACCTCTTTTTAATCTAAATTATTTATACGATTATATTATTATTTTAATTGGTTTTAAAGTGAAATTAGTAAATATTTTTACCAGTTAATCCAATGGTGGTCATTGGAATCAATTTCACTTTAAAATTGGACTTAAACTGGTGTCAATCTTTTGATACTTATTGTTTCACAAAAACACGCTCTTTGTCATGACAACGGGAAGTAATTATTAAATTAATTAATTTGACTTATATGTTTTGAATTTTGTAAAATGGAATTCATTTTTGAATTCGTAATATCAAATATAGCTTAGGGTAAATTTTTGGTAATTTTCTGAAAAACTTCAATTTTTGATGAATAGTGAAACCACTAAGTGGTAATCAAGCAAACTGATTTTTCAGTTAAATGAAAGTTTACCACTAATGTGTATTGAATTTTGAAAATCTGACATACATGGTTTTCATGAAGAAGTAAAATGTGGTTCAATGAGATTAAAATAATTTTTTTGGTGAATAGTAATTTTTTTTCATTAATCGCAATTAGAGGTAATTAGTGTAGTTTAAGGTAAAAATGGTATTATAAGAATGTGAAAACACCATGACACTTGTCCTACACCTATTGGGTGAGTCATGGACGACCAAGAAAAGCCATGAGCCAACTTGGGGACCCCATGGAGCCACTTTATTTGGAAAATGACATTAATATATCTTTATTTAATGTTAAAGTGAAAATGACACTAACATAAATTGTTTTACTTAAATAATTTTTGAGTGGGGTTATACAAGTCCAAATTTTGATTATAAATAGTCATTGGAAAGCTAAAAAGATTTCCTACATAATAGTATTTTTTTTATAATTGTTAGACATTAAATAAATTAAATTATATATGACATAATAATGATGCAGCGACGACATCATTATTTGACGATTTAAATAAAATGGAAAGATAATGTAAAATCTATAAACTAAACATGTCCAAAACCAATTGGATGAGTGTATTTCGAACCCTTATCACATTAGCGACGAATTATATCAATGTTGGACCTTTTAAAACCGACACACATTTTCAAATAAAGTAATATTTCTTTACTTTCCAAAAGTGCCCCTCCTCTCCTCTTATAAATGGCCCCCACCTCTACCCCATTTCACACACTTCTCAAGCCTTTTTCTCGGCCAAACCCTGCCCAATTACTCTCTCCACATCCCTCTCCTCATCCTAGAGGATTCCCTTTGGGAATAATCCTTTCAAAGGAAGCCTTTAGGCTCAAATCAAAAGGGAGTTACACTTTTAAAGGTAATTCATTCTCTCTTGTTCATTTGTATTATTTTGCTTCTCCAACCCTCTAAACTCTTTTTATTTACTTCTTTTGTAACAAAACCAGTATCTTCAATATACTAGGATGTTTTAATAATATTTATTTAAGCTACACTCTCACACAATTACATCAAATGGTTAAAGAACATACAGTTTCCATTATGGGTAAACACGATATCTTCATTTAAGGAAGTGCGGACTACCGCCCCCTAAAAGTGATATGATTCGTTAATGCCATATGTGGGATGTGTAAAGGATGGATTTAAAGTTATTATATATGATTTTATACTGGAATTATAATATACCTCTATATAATTATTATTTCTTTCCATTAATGTATGAGATAGAAATGAAAGTAGCGTTCATGCGTACGTACGGCTTACCGTCTCCATGAACGGTGCATTTCATTTCTTATCCCCAAATGTAATGTACTATTAAAATTACATGTATATAATGTATATATATAGTTAATGATATATCTAAATGATGAATATAAATCTGGAATTAAAATATACGTACCTCTCATTTAATTTTAATTCCACTAATATGACAAAGAAATGAAAGTAGCGTTCATGCGTACGTACGGCTTACCGTCTCCATGAACGGTGCATTTCATTTCTTACCTCTAAATGATTATGTAATATTATAAATACATGTATATTCTGGATATATATGATATATATGATATCCAAATCAGGAATTTCATTCTGGATATAAAGAACTTTTGACCACACGAACAACATGTAATTGTAAGAAGTCAACTTTCGACTTAAGAACCAAATATCGACAAAACAAACATTATTAACTTAAATGGTAACATAATGTTTATAACATGGAAATAAGTGATATAAAAGGAATAATGAAGTTTAAAAAGGTTCTTAATCAAGTATAAATTAACTCAAGTTTATTATTCAGGACGTTAAAGAACGATCGAGTCAAGTCGGACCCAAGGTAAGGGACTTCGTCTCAATCTCCTTTCATTGAGGCATATTTCGTTTTATACACAACTTTCTTTTATACGGTGTATAAACTCCTTTGACTTTTACTTTTATACAAAAGTAATCTTTTTCTACGAAGCGTTTTACTAAACGACAAAACAGAATGTTTTTTTAACGTACGCGGTGACAAAGACCTTTTCCGCCGCCGCGAGTATTATTTGATCTTTGGCTTTCTCAACAAGCCGTAATGTTTTTAGAATAAAATAAATACCATATACTCTTTTATGTATTTTGGTATTGAAAATGGTTTTGAAAAAGGATTCTATTATGTCAATATATTTATGATATATTGTGATTGAAATGTGGAAATGTTATCATTCCTTTATATTGGTTTTATGTTTTATGATTTTATATTGGTACTTGGACATTTTAACGGGTGGTTACGTTATAAACCATATGATGGGTGGTGCCGTGAATACTAGGACGGGTGGTTACGTTATAACCTCCAATGCATTGGGTATGGAAGCCGGCCGTATGGCTATTCCATTAAGTATGTATGGAAATTGGCCATATGGCTATTCCATTAAGTGATATGTTTGGAAGTCAACCGTATGGTTATTCCACTTAAGTATGTTTATGTCCCAAGTTACCTTTATATATTCTATGTGTTCTTTATATGGGTTTTATGGTAATCCTTTGGTTACAAAAAGGTAAGTAATGATACTTTATTCAGTGAATATTTTTTTTACTACTTCATGAAGGTGAAGTTATTACTCTGATATAGTATACATGGTTTACTTGATGTTTGAAAAACTAACAGTTTTCATTCTCTTTGTATCCCTTACTGATCTTTTTATGCTCACCCCAAGTTTCTTCGAAATGTTTTCCATAGGACTTAAAGTGGAATAAGGTCAAGGATGGGATCAAGGGAATGTCATGCTATCTAAAACATGGAATCTAGACATCTTTCTTTTTAAGAGTTTTTATTTTATGGAGACATAGTAGAAGTGTCTACTTTGTAATCTTTTAAGATATAATAGTTATGTTCTAATTCTCTAAAACTCTAAACCTGATAAGATCCTCAATGTGAATTATTCATTTAATTCAATATTAAGTAAGGTTTAAGGCTGGGGCCTTATACTATCGTAGACCCGATTGCTAAATTCATAACCCATTTGAAAGAAGTAGAAATGGATTCAGTTAATTAACAAAATAACATAAATTATGTATATGTTTAATAATTTTGTTATTATAACATAATATTCAACTACTAATTTACGGGTTAGAGGTTAAAAAAAACAATAATGATTACTGATAAATATTACCTCTTCATCATATATACTTATTTTGTTTTCATAATAAACCTCATTCAGATGGATTTAATAAATAAATTTGTCATATAATATGATTGGTTATAATTTAGTAATTTATTTTGGAAGATGATTACTGAATGATACTAGTTTGATGTTGTGAAGATGAGAGGAGAATGGGTGGCCATTTTTGTGTGTGGAGAGTGACACACCTGTATTCTTTTTGAAAGAAAGTATTCCACCCAAGTTTTTATCATGTGATAAGGATCCTATAATAGACTATTATCTATTATAAATAATATATATTCTAAAAAAGCACAGATAATGGGTTTTATAATATTTTTCTCTCATTTTTACCCTTACCATTATAGTTATTCCTAACATCCCCATTATTACCTAAACCATGGTAAGTAATTTGTACTATTTTCCATATTAATTTTATTTAAAAATAGACCCTGTTATATAAGAAAATATTTTCTTATTAAAAATATGTAATCAATTTTTGAATATCCAATTTACATAATTATAAAAATTAGATTTAAAATTATTCTGATAGATGCAATTAAAAATAGAGTATCCAAAATTAAAATGTCCCAAAATTTATAATTTATTGACAACCAATTTTTATATGATATTTATTCCAATAAAATAAATTAGAATAATAGATAAATAATTGAAAGAATTTTAATGTGAAACTAATTTAATATTTTTTTTAATTTTTAAATAATTTAAAAAAAATGGTATTTTACATATAAAATTACGTATTTTCACTATTCATCTAAAAATTATAATTTTAAGGAGATTGTTAAAAACATAAAAGAAATATAATTATTCAATTATGAAATAAAAATTTTAATTAATTTTTCAAAATTATATTTATTAAATATGATAAAAAATAAAATAAAACCCACAGATGTTATAAAGAAGCATTTTCCATAAATATATTTTTCTAGAACACATAAATTTTATAGCAGCACTATGTCAAATAAAAATCATTGAATGATAAAAAAATAATAATTTAATTCATTCAAAATATACTCCATTATTTAATATTGTAATTAATTAAAATATAGAAACATTATGGGAATTGAAATAGTTTTTAGTAAAGAAAAATTTTTAAACTAAAACAAATTATATTAAAATACAATATAATGGTTATTGAAATTTAATTAATTGGTTTAATGATAACAAATACTATTTTTTAACTTTATAACATAATTGGGAATTTATTTTTAATATAATATTAAAAATGATATTTTATAAAATGATATTTTTATTTATTCACCAAAATAATCAATATTTTAGAAAAGAATTCCAAAATTCCATGATATGTTAATTTTAATAAGATTATCACAAAATTGATGTTAACATTGTCAAAATAAAATTTATAAATTCTATATAATATTTATAAAATATTTTCTCCCCCCAGAAAATCAATTTTTATAAAAATTTTATATTCAAATATTATAATTATTTTACTAAAAAATAGATTGATTATTTAATAAATTTTTTAAATAATTTATTATTGATTTTTTAGTTTATAATTATATCTTATAATATATTTTATAATATAAATAAATCCTATTTAACATAAATTATTTGAGAATCATATTAAGAATACTACAACGTAATGGTTTGCAGAAGCTGGGTGTCACATGTCATGTATGCTATCACTAATGTGTATAACATAAGATAAAATGAACATTAAGTCCAGGACATGTTATAATTGTTTCTGTGTGTGATGTAATATAAATTTTTTTTTGAAGAAAAATAAATAATATATCATATTTAATTGAAAAAAATATATTTCCAAAATTCATGGGGTGTTACACCAACTAAAGTATATTATATTCATAATAAAAAATGTTCCTAAATGAGAAGAATTCAAAATTAAATATCATTCCATGATATATATATCAATTTTCAACATTCACCAAACTTCCTGAATAAAAAAATTATTATTTTTAAAATAATATCAAATAAAGATATTGATAATTATAACAGTTTATACTCGCCATTTATATTTATTCTATATTTATTATCTATTTCATAAATACTGAGTTAAATATTGAGTTAAATGGTGATATTACAATACTAAATTAAATAATGTATTTATTTATAACATGTCATACATGTAGATAATTTCTCATAGTCATCAATGATACAAATTCATAGTACTGTTTATGTACGTTGTCAAAAAGATCTAGACATTAACCTACCTTGATTAATATATTATTACGATGTCATATATTAGTTTTGTCACTATGAAATAATCATATTGAACATATTTAATATTTATTAGTGTGATATATTAAATTTTATAGGATGTATATGATTATGAACTGGATATGAAAATATTACTTTGAATGAATAAATATATTTTCCACTTAGTATGATTATTTATAGTGGTTAATGTAATATTTATCAATTAAATTACATATTATTTATATACATTGAAATTTATAATTTACATATATATTCACTGTACATATTACACGAACCCTCCATGAATATTATTGAGGGAAAATATATATCTTTTTTCCTAGTGGTGGTACTCCCCAAATGTTCATGAGCAATGTCATCATTTTTCTTTATAAATAATGGGACTAAATAATTGCTATATTTTTTATATTATAATTTTAGAATATTTTTTATTCTTCAATAATTATATATATATGTGGTTAGAATAGTTATGGAAGCGTATAAAAACCCCATACCCACACTCCCAGATCTAATTCTAAAATAGCAACATTTCATTTCCGACATTGATTTAGATAAAAAGACCTAATTTTAACCGTTAAAAATACAATATAAAACTAAAATACTTGATCACTTACATATCTATGGAAATTTTAGGTTTATTTAATTCTATAATTTGGAAATAATATTTTAGAAAAAATTTTATATATACATCTTTTTCAAAAATGTATACAGTATCTCCCACTATTTTATCACATGTAATAAACTTTATAGATAAACCATACATAAAATAAATAATCAAAACATAGAGAAATAGAAAACAAAATATGGTTAACCTCATAATATCAGTATGGGTAATCATAATAATTGACAATTTAATGTCATCACTGAACATGATATAATAATCTGTTTATGAAAAGATAATCAATTTATATGACAATAACAAATGAGATTTCATACCAATCAAATTGGGATCATAAATCCGAAGATAGGGGATAATTATTTAACATAAATAATGATTCATATAAGTTAAAAATCATGATCCATGTGAATAAATCCTTGAATAATGGATCCATTATATTTAATATACAACATTGAATGAATATGTATGTATCATGGAACATAAAACAATTATCATGGAATTACCTAACAAGATTATTAAAATTTCATACAGCAGTAACAAAAAATATATGAACTCCATCATCTTCTTGGTGTATCACTACTCAATTTTCGGTTAGTGGTAATTTCAATCTAGTAAACTTCATCTCAATACCCACACCATTAGAGGGTTTAATTGACCATCATATCCACCACTCTGAACATGACCTCACACCATTTGTCTATTATTTAACCACCCCTAAATTTTTGTTAATATAATAACCCAATAGATTTAAAATAGATTTATAAGTACCCAAGAATGAAAATAATTCTAATATTAAACGTTTTAGTATCAAAATACTCATTTTTCATTCATATCTTGATACACCAAAAAAAATAAAACTTTTCAACGAAAATATATTTGATAAGAATCATAATACATCTAGTGTATAAATATGGGTTATATAATAAGATAATATCCAAATGGTATCATAAGTAATATAATTTTTTATTGTTATATATGAATATAAATACCCTAAAGAGATCAATAAAAAAATTATTGGGTAAACTACACATTCCACATTGAAAACCACTTTTGAAATAAAAATCCTAAAAATTATAAAATATAATTTATGTGAAAATAAATTTCAAAACATGTAAATGAATCGTCAATTTATTGAGTTGTAATAACAGAGGGATGTCATATGCATTTCATAATCATTACAGTATAGATTATTCTCATATATTTATTAAATAATACGTTTTTATAAAATTAAAATTGTATCTCTTTAAAAAAAATTTAAAAAAGAATGAAATTTGTAATTGTGAAATAAAATAGATAATTATGAATTGTAAAAATTTCCAAAAATCATTTTAATAAACATAGTTAAGGATGATAATGTTTCTCTAACTAAATAAAATGAAATTAGGAAGACTATTCTTTAAAAAAAATTCATTCCCAATAGGAGTTATCATGAGATATTGATTGTAAAAAAACATAAATATTATTGAAATATATTGAAGTGAAGAGAAATAAAATACCATTTTCACATATAGGACACATATTTTTCTTAATTTGATTTAAATCATAAACAATACCTATTAAAATGGTACTAGAAATACACCCCCAAACTCTTTGGTATAGTATGAATCCAAAACCACATTATATAATAAAAAATATAAAACATTAAATACTGTAAATATAATTATATCTCTGATATAACTTGTTAAAGGGGAATTCTATATACCTCATAAAAATATATAGATATATTAGGTACTTTTATATCCAAAAGAAATAATGTATAAGACAAATAAACCTTTCCGATATCATATCAATTATTTGGGAATAATTAAATGTGAAAATTATTAGGAAAAACATTATATCCCAACATGTAAATGAAATAAAAATTTAATTGGTAAAAAATGAATTTCATACATAATCATTTCAAAATATATTCATTGTAGATGTTATATATCCCAATGAAAGATGATTATGTTAAGAACCCATTTATGTTCCCATTGAAATAACTCCAATTGACAATATTTAATGGAATTTTAAGAGAGGATTATAATCACCTCAGGGGTTGGTGGATGTGGTAATGGAATTTTTTAAAGGGATTTTAAAATATTCTTAGTGTAAATATGAATTTTATAAGTCTAAAAAAAGACGAAGTGAGTCACAATTTATAGAAAATAATGGATTGTGTTTTCATAATTTTTAATGCCTTTTGGGACATAAATTTAATTATGAAAATAAATTGTGGAATAGATAAATATCAAGGAGGATATAATAAAAAATTTCATATCTAAATGATTCATTATAGACTTTTATAATCTTATAATGACATAATGATAATTCTGAAAAATGAAATATTATTTAATGTACATTCATCACTTTTCATATTACATGAAATTAAAATCAAAAAGTTTTCTACCATGTCTGAATATAATCTATTCGATCTTCACTTATACATCTTTAATATATATAATATTCATTGGATACAAAATTTTTTTTTGTTATCAGCTTTTTAACATTTTGAAAATAAATTTATAATTATTTCACTTTTTCAACATATGTCGTGCCATCATAATGTATTTTTTGTACAAAATTATAACATATTTAAAATTTAAAACACACTAATGATTTAATAATAATTATTATAGTCCTTTTTAAAAATTTCTATTCATTCATAATGAATAACTATTCTCATTAATACAATGAATACATATATAATTTTTATTTTGGATTTACCAACCATGCCAATAAATTGGACAATCAATTAGATAATATTCATCTTACATAATTATAAAATTTGAAAATTTGAATCCAAGTACTAATAAATAGTTAATATCTAATATAAATTCATGAAAAAATTTCCATTTTAAAATATTATCCTTAAGACATCAAAATATATTTTTCTAGTGACGTGTATGCTCTACACCATCACTAAAAATGAATTTCATAATTTTCATGAAATTGATTATAAATAATATGTTTTGAATTAATTGTTTATGTTATTTTATGTATATTATCACAAAATAGTTATTAAATATGTTTCATAAATATATATGTTTTATTAATGTTATCATAATATCATAAAATAAAAAATATTCAATAAAAAAATATTCCACTATTCATCAAATTTTCCCTTCAAACAATCTATTAAAATAATTTAATTCAAATATATATGTGTTATAAAAATTAATTATATTTAATTTACAACAGTAAAAATCATTGATGATATTATAATATCTTAGAAGCATCAAATTTAGTTCTTTTAAATCTGTTTACATTGATTATTTTTACCTGCTTAATTAAACATTGTTATATTGATATGTGTGTGTTCCATGTAATTATACCATTTATATAAAGTAGAAAAGAATTTTCTACTATGAAGGTATAATTTTCAGACATAATGTAATTTTTTTTATCATTCTGAGGAAATTTTAATCCTTTAATAAAATATTAATGTTTATTACAACAAATATTGCATCATTTTTTTATACATTACTTAAATAATATTTATTATATTATCAAAACCCAATTTCATAATATTTCCATATTTTTAATAAATATATGAATATAGAAGTAGAAGACACATTTCAAAGTATTATGGAATCTATATTAGTGATTTAAGGTATTATCCCATTGTTTTAAACCAGTTTTACCTTTTTTAACCTTTCTGCGGTGATAAATTTTATCATCATTAGAATTTAGGATGAAAAAAATAAAAGTGAATTATTTAATATAATTTAAACTCCCTATTAAAAATATGGATTCCATATTCATTATTAAATTTCTATAATTGATTAAAATCAATTTTAATATTAATTTTTAAAATATTGGAATATATTATAAAGAAAACACATTTTTTAATGTAAAAAATGTACTTATATAAAAATGAGTCATAATTATGAATGAAATATAATTCATTATTTTATACAAAATTAAATAAAAAAATTGTTACATTAATAAAAATTTAAATTCATAATTATAATTTGGAATGAAATCATATTACAATCTTACAATAATATATGCTTTTCACTCTACAATGAAAAATTATTTATTTTAATGAAATCCAAATAGTTCCCACTAATATAGTTTTGAGATGATGATTTAAACAAAGAAAACATCTTCAATGAATAATGCTTCTTAATTTTAATGAAATTAGTTATATTATCCATTTACAAAAGGAAATAAGAATCATTATTTAAGAAATGTTATATTTGAAATATGAAATAACATTAAAAAAATTTTGTACATTTTTGATATAAATTTATTCATGGATTCTAAATAAATATAATGTTGAGAGATGGTTTTTTTATATTTTTATAACATTAATACCTAATAATTTAATGACCATGTTATAATGATTCCCTTTAAATTATAATATTTCATGGTTCATGTTTTCATAGTGTTTTGTGATGTTTATGTTATCTAACTACGATCTTTTAAATATTTCATTGTTAGATTATCAGTCGAAAATAAAATTCATCCTCGAAATTTTTTCATGATATGAGTATGAAAGGTTTTTACATTGGATAATACCTATTTTAAAACCACACATAATATTAATGGTTAATAAAAAATTCTCTTGATATGTTTGTATGTGAAATATTAAGGTCATCTAGATTAACAAATGACATGGTTTCTAAATAGGAGAAAAATATAGAGAAGTGGAATATATATACATAGTGGAAAATCAAATGACAAAATAATGAAGGAGTGTGATAAAAAACTGTTGTTAGAAGAATGTAAATTATCATGAGAATGTTAATTAAGAAAAAACCATAAATCAAATAGTTGAGTTAAAGTACAAAGATTCATTAGAAATAAATTTAACATGATATCATTTTTTGGTTCAAGATAATTTCTTTTGAGATTTAGTAATTTCATATACCATCTCATCTAAGAACATAAGTATATAAAAGAACATTAAATTTTGAATTTAATCCATTTATCTATATCCCCTAAAAAATCATATTCATTCAAAAATGATGTGTGTTGAAGATGAATTATTCATATTTGAAGAAATAAAATTAAATTCTATCAGATTCTTGATGCACCAAAAAAATAATAAAATATTACTCTAACCATTTGAAATTACCCAAAAACAAAATGTATAGAATAATGTGTGACAATATGAATAAACATATATATTAGGATAGTATATATTAATGTTGATATACTCAACTATAAAACCCAACATTCTAATAAAATTAATTGACAAGTAACTATCCTAAAAATTAGTGATGGTATTTATCACTTTTATTGAAACAAAATGATAATATGGATTTGATCATATATTATTTGATGAAAAACATAACATTTATCACAAAAAAATCAATCATTGTTAGTGCTTCATTCCATAATTGTTTATTCCATATAAATATAATGTTCATAATAGAATAATCATTTCATAAAATAATTATATGATAATATAATATATTATTTGAATGATAAATCTGATTATTTTTCTCAAAAAAACACAAATTGCATAAATTTCATTACCTTTATATTATTATTAAAATTATCAGAAAATAGTCATGTTCTTAAAAAATAATTTTAGTCACATTGTCAAAAAAATATGTTTAAATCTAATGTTTATGTATATGATGAATTATATATTCTATCATATAAAAAAACAATTGTACTAATTGAACATAATTTCCACAACATCAATGATCATATCAATACTAATTTTTATCAGTACTTTTATAAATATGTTCAAAAAGAATAATTCATTAATTAAAAATCATCCAAAAACATATATTGAACACATTTGTTTAATTACTAAAAATTACACCAAAAAATACACTTAAACACCCTAAATTATCATAAAATAAATCTAAATATCCTTTCTGGTGTATATATAACAATATTTTATAATTTCAAATTAGTTTTTAAACAAATATTTGTAAAACATGAAAATAAGCTTCATTATGAGTCATGTTAGCAATTTTTGAAGTTTTTATGGATGTGTAAATTAAAAAATATTGAATTTTTTTAGAGAAGAAGAATGATAGAAATTCATAAAATATATAATCTTAGAATGTTGTTGGAGGAACAAATAGTAAGATTTTTAGAAAATATATAAGGTAAAAATGTTATCAGATATTACAAATGAGATAATGCTATAATGTTATAAAATTGAAAAAAGAAATCTTTTTTATGATTAACAAAGGTTAAAATTTATAATATCATAATGTTATTAGAGATAATTAAAATAAGAAAATTTTAAATTTAAAATACATAAAAATAATAGAATGGTAAAAATTTATAAAGATGTTAGAGATAAATTAATATAGAAAGTTACAAAGACAAAAATTCTATATTTTAAATCATATTTAGAATATTATTAAATTTATAATGTGAAAGAACCAAGATATTATATGGAAACGAAGAGATTGATAAATTTAAAAGTTATAAATGTTACAAATTTATAAAATTTTATAAATAATGATTGTTTATATGGAAGGAAAATGATAGAATGATAAAAAAATTTATAAATTCTTAATATTTCTAAAGAAAAATATATATATAAATATAGAAAAGGTTAAAAGGAAGATTTTTATTATAGAATAATAATGTCAGATAGTAAGAATAATTGTCGACTCGAAAATAGTCTTGATAAAAATATTGTTAGAAGTCTTGTTATATGAAATTTATATCAAATTCAGGAAATTTTAAGACGATATTTCAATGTATCCAACACTATTAATAATCTAATGAAAAAATATATTGTTTATTTAAGAGTACATAATGTTAATGAAGAATATTTTCTATCCAATGGACATTTTTTAATCAGAAGGATAATCAGATGGATGTTTTTTAATTAGATTCACCTTCGTGAATCAGATGGAATTTTTAAAATCAGACATAAGTTTCTTAATAGTATAAAATTTTATCAATCTAGTGAAATTTTATTAATTAAAATGAATTTTATAAATCATAAATGCATTTATGAATATAGAAAACCTATTTTTAATTGATGTAATTTAGTGACTCAGATATACATTTTTTAATTTAATGTAATGTGAAAAAAGATGAATTTTATTCCATTTTCTAATAGAGTTGCAAATCTCAAGTTGAAATGTGAAAAATGATCAAATTAAAATGTGTATGTAATAAATATGATGTTCAGGGTTTTATAATGTTGATGTTACAATGTTTAAGATACAAGTTTTACAATGTTGATGTGATGATTTGATGGTGTTTGTTATTAAAAGAAATTGTTACAAATCTGAGGTTGGAAGTTGTATAAATTTTTTATTAAAAACTAAAATTTGTATGTTATACACAGGTGATGTTTCAATTATCATATAAGTTCCATAAATATATATTATTTAAATTTAAAAAAATCATTCAATTTTTTTAATAGTATTCTAGATTATAATAAGAGTCATGACATGATTATAGGAATATTTTGTTCTACCTATGTGTTGAAATTTTACTTTTCGTGAGAAAGAAAATGAAATTGGGTTCCCACCTTTTAAATCATGGGGTGACCTATATAATGGGGAGATATTGATGATCATACTTGATTCTATTCACCAATGAAAAAAAATAAAGTGGATAAAAGGTTGTGTTAGAGTGATTTTTCAAATAAATATTAGTATAATGTTGAAGTATTATGGGAAATGTTTTATAGGCAGTTGATTGAATAGGTAATCCAAATAGATAATTGGAAAGACAGTCTGATATAGTTTCTCTAATGATGTTTTTTGAGGGGTTGAGTTTTTTTTATAAAGAAGAAATAATTTTTTATACATGGTTTAGATTTCAGTGAGATGAAAAATATCGAGATTTCCAGATGTAAGAACAAAGGGATAGAAACATTGTTGGTAGAAAAAACAAATAGATAAAATTTCATTTACATTTCAGTTAAATGTTTAATGGGTTTAATTTACCATGATTAATTTTTTTTCGATCTTGTTTTTCTAAAAACATTGAAATATATTGGTTGTAATTTAATCATACATATCAATAAGTTGAGGGAGTCTAATGGTAATTGGATCAAATTTGGAATAAATACATTATTATAGTGAATTTATAGGGACCCACAATATTAGTAAAGGCATGGATTTATATTCCCACATGAAGGAAGATCCTTATAATTAGTTTGTGTGTTGTTTACGTTCCTCTAATTTCATTTTGTTGACAATTTATATTAAATTCGATAAGTAAACAACTCTATTAGTTTTTTGTAGATAAATGTCATAAATTAAGAAATTTATATAACTAAAACCACTAATTCAGACACCCCCATCATTGTGGTAACATAATCATATGGAAAATAAATTGAAATTTGATCCATTGTTCCACTATTTATTTCATGTCCTAGATAATTATAATTTTATCATCACTAGAGGTAATACTAAATTTTATGAGAAAATATACAATGGATGAGAATGGTAGAAGATTATCTATATCATTTCAACTTCCCTATAGGTTATTAAACAATTAAATATTTATGTTCAACACATTGAGGAAAAAATAATATGAATTTTAATAACTAAATAAATTCAAATGTTAATTGTAGACGCATAAATTTTATTTTTATGTTTTGGTTAATAAAGATGTTCATAACTCTGATGGGAATCTAAAAATAAATGAAACAGTAGGACATGATAAAATTTATTTTTGAGGGAAACATCAATGTAAGGGAGGAAAATTTAAAAATATGGTAAATAAAAATAAAATATATCATAATGAGATATTATTATAATATTTTTTAGTATTTCATGTGATTATATAATTTAATTTTACATAATATAGGTTTTTGAAATGTCTTGGAATATTTCAAAATTGTATAGAAGAACATGATAATATTCAATTGAATGTTTGAATCAAAAATATCATCATAAAAAGAAAAATATTATGTATCTATCAATGAAATATATAAAATTATTGTTTTACATAATATGATAAAGTGTCCAAAATTCAAAAATACGATATACGTTTAAATATTTTTTAATCAAATGAAATTTTTTCAGTACAATTTTATGATAATAATAATTATAGTGATTCGGATGATAAATAAGATGATTAATTAAATTACATGACTATTTCTCTTAAATCAAGGAAATAACAGATTAGTGAAGGAAATTATGGTTCAAATTCCCACTAAAATGTATAGAGTTCATATGAAGTGGAAAGTTTGGTATGAATTGTCCAACATTGAATGTGACTTTGTTTGAAGATAATTCTAGAGAAAAAATTCAATGGATGAGGTCTAATATATTTTACATGGATGATATGACATACATCAGTGGGAAAAAAATTCACTCCAAATGAAACAACACTACTGACTAAGAAGGATTAATCTCTTTCGGCTAATAAAAAGTATTTCAGATAGTGTTTGTTCATTGAGAATAAAAAACATCTGTAAAAATGATGAGAAAAAAGATGAATCCTAGTATAGTGATGAAGTAGAGGAAAGGAATGATGAAATATATAAATAATATCAGTCCATATTTTATTTAGTATCATATTTTTAGAAAAAATAAAACACTAAAATAAAATCAGAATGACGAAGAAGAATGTGGAATGTATAAAGATATCCTTAAATATAATGATTAATATATTCCTAATGTTACAAACCATAAACTAAAAGTGGATAAATAATATAAAATTGAAAAAGATATCGATTTAAAACATTATTCTAAGGAAGATAATATCTATAAATCCAAGTTTACACTTTTTTATGTTGATGATAAATTAGAATAAAAAATAAAAAATTCAAAAAATCATCATATGTAAAAGACGAGATATCAAAATATGCTAATGTGGCCCAAAAAAATAATTGAGTGACATCTTTATCCATTAAATTCAATATATCATCTGATCATACTAACCAAACCGGTGTTATGAGTAATTCTAGTAAAATATGGGTTGCGAAAGGGTGTGATAAATCTATCACAATAGTTATAGCATAAAATTTCCACAAGAATAATGTTTTCCCATTATTGGGAGAAAACAATTTGTTACTAACATACATAAGAAAATTATAAGGAATCATATTATTTTTAGATGAATTCTATTTTTTGGTTATTGATAGATTAATAGTATAGTTTTTTACAAATGTTATAAATTTTGAAATTTTAGTTCTCTAGCTTATACATTGTATGAAATATTAGGTAAATAGTAGAATAACTGAATTTAATATTTCTATGATCATAGATGTTTCAAGGATAAAATCTATTGAATTTTTAAAAAATCAAATGAAAAATTTTATTCAATACATGGAGATGTTTTCTAGATAATGTGACCCATGGAGACACTTTGGAGATGAATGTTTAAAAACTCATCTAGGAAAAATATTATATTCTCTGAAAGAATAGGAGAAAATAAATTTACATTTTTATGTAACATTCCACTTAAATAAATAAAATGATTTTTTTCATATTTATTAATATTTTTGAATTAAATATTAATTCTAAATTAAAGGGGACTCAATTTTTAATGGTGTACCTGATACATAATAATGGGTTTTTTTGAAATCTTATGATGCACACTACATCGGGTCATACTGAGAAATAATAATATAACGTTATTTATAATGGTTATTAACGCATTTCCATTGTAATAGAGGGAATTAATAGAACTAAATAAAATATGATTATACGTGTTTGGTAAATGTTTTTACATTTATCCAATAAAAGTTAGTGGCTTAAAATGTGAATGTATCTAATTTTAAGCATAGATATTGTAATATTTTTTAAAGCTCAAGTTACCACCTTTTGATGGAATAAACTACATAAATATAGTTTTGGTCTATTTTATATGGTCTACTTGAGAAAATAAAATTCTTCTTTTGAACCATAACATTAAAATATTCCTTGGGTAAAACTTTGGTATTTTTCTAATTAATTCATTTTTAATGAATAATAAAAAATACTGCATTTTAAATCAAAACTGCCTTTTAATATTACTTTTTTTATATGGTAATATTAACTTTCTAAATGGGTTTGAAGTTTAATTAGATTATTTTTTTCATTTAACCCAATTCTGGTCATTGGATGACATTATACTTTGAAATTTGGCAGAAACAAGTGTCAATATTTTGATAGATACTGTTTTTTAAAAACACGTTATTTGTTTTTATACAATAGGAATTAATTAAAAATTAATTAATGAAACTTATATTATTTTAATTTTGTAAAATAGACATCATTTTTGAATTTGGGATATCAAATATAGCTTAAGCATAATTTTTGGAATTTTTCTTAAAAGCACCAATTTTTTATGAATAGTGAAACCACTAAGAATTATTTAAAAACAGACTACTACATTTAAATGTAATTTTACCCCTTATGTGAATTGAATTTATAAAATCCAACATAAATGGTTGTTATTAGTAAGTAAAATATTGTTCAATAAGTTTAATATAATTTTTTGTGATTAGTAACTTTTGAATTTTATTTACCACGGTTAAAGGTTAATAGTGTATTTCAAGGTAAAAAGAATATTATAATAATACAACATTATCTAAAAACCTGTGATAACCTTATTGGATGATTCATGAATTCCCATGGTAATCCATGGATCGATTTTTGGGACCCAATGAAGCCACATGGGAGTGATAATGACCCTTTATTTTAATTTTCACAAAGTAAAGGAAAAAATGACAAACAATTATCTTTAAGTAAATTAATTATTAAATGGAATTATATAATTTATCTTTTGGACTGTAAATATTAATTGGTTGGATAAAAGTATTTCCTACATCATGGTACAATTTATAAAAAATTAGACATCGAATAAATAAAATTATTCATGACACAAAAATGATGTTATCTTTACATCATTAATAAATCATTTAAATAAATAAGATTATAAATATTAAAATAACATCCAAAACCTATCCAATAATTATTTTATGAATATATTTCGACCATGAGTGATTATATCTTCTACCTTAATGAGTTTTGGACCTTCAGAAACAGAAAATCATTATATGAAAAAATAATATTTTCACACTTTCCAAAAGTACCCCTCCTACAACTTATAAAAAGCCCTCATCTCTAACCCATTCCTCAAAACATCTGAAGCCCCTTGTCTCATTCAAAACCAACCCAAATAAGCTCTCAATATCATTCTATTCATCTGAGAATCCTTACCTTAAGCAGAAGGCACATCAAGAAGTCCTTTTGGTTCAAACCAAAGAGAGTTACCCAAATTAAAGGTAACAGTTTCTCTAACTTATTTGGTTTTATTTTACCTCTACAACACCTAAAATCTTTTCATTTATTTATTTTATAAACACACCAGTATCCTTAATATTCTAGGATGTGGTTATGGGAATTATTAAATCCACACTTACACACACCTCCTTCTAATGAATAAAGAACATACTGTTTCAGCGGATGGAAAACTAACGCCTCACAAAACTATGATTGTTCAGTTATCTCCTACCACATATTATATTGGCCATTTTGATGGAACTATATTTATATATGATATTTATTATTTTTATGTTTTCCTTATGCTTATGTATTTTTAATTTATATTATACATTTATGATTTCCATTATGAGTAAATGCAATAATTTCATTTGAGGAAATGCCGACTACCACCCCCTACAATTGATATGAATCTTTCATACAATACATGTGATGTATAAAAGATGAATTTATTGAAATTATATATTATATTATACTGTAATAATAATATACCATTGAATCATTATGTTTTAATTCCATTAATGTTCAAAATAGAAATGAAAGTAGCATACATGCGTACGTACCACTTACCATCTCCATGAATGGTGCATTTAATTTATTATCACCAAATTTTATGTAATATAATAAAAACATATATATACTACTTATATAAGATATATATGATATATAAATCATTAATATAATTCTTTAGATAATGGACTTTTGACCACATGGTCAAATTGTAATTATAACATGTTCATTTTTAACTCAAATTCTGAACATCATCAAAATGCCTAATATGTACTGAAATAATTAACAAATTGTTATAGAAAGTTAATAAGTGATATAAAAGGAATAATAAATGTGAAAAATGTTCTTATGTATGTACAAATCAGAATAAGTTTATTATTCAGGAAGAACCAGGAACATATGAGTCAAGTTGGACACGAGGTAAGGGATTTGTTATATCACTTTTTATTCTGTGATATTTCCATTGTGCACCACTTAATTTGTTCATGTGGTGAATTGGATACTTCCATTTGATATATATTATCAGGATTATATATATATTCATGGTATTCTGTGATTAATTTGGTGGTTATTAACTTTTGGTCATATGACTCGATTGATTACAATATGGTAAGGGGTTTCTTATCTCACATTAAATTCTCTGAGAATTCTATTTTTTACCACTAATTTATTGCATATGGTGTATTGCGTACATCAATTTGATATATATTATCATTCCCAAATTTATATTAATGTTATTTTGTGAGTAATTTGGTTGTTTCTATCTTTTGGTCATACGACTCGATTGATTACAACGTGTTACGGGATTTGCATCTCACTTTTTATTCCCGTGAGATTCATGATATATTTTCCTCTATTACTATTTTTGTGGTGTATATACTGCCCATGAGTGTATTAATTGTATAATATACTTCAATTTATTTGTATATAAATCTTCATTTTATGATCCATCTTTCATGGGTTGTATGTTTTGTACGTTACCAAATCGGAAAGGGAACTTTTAACCTAATTTCCATTCCTTGGGTTAATCTTCTAATTATTAATTATGTCATGCTACGATTATGTGTTGAATCACTATTTATTTATTTATGTTGTAATTTATACCCCCCTTTTTGTGGATAAAAATTTTATACACATAATCACTCCATTGAAAAATTCTCAACTCAACGATATGAACTTGATAAGAGTAACATTATATTAATTTCCATTCATTGAGTTAAACTTCCAAGTCATTGGTTTTGTCATAAAAATAACATGTGAGAATTTCCTATGATTTATTTACACTGAATATCCAATCATATTGAGTGAATTTATATTGGTCAGATATTATTATGTAATTGATTTATCCTTCATCTATGGATATAGTTTTTATAAATGATTTAATCTCAATTTAAATTTCATTGAGACATCATTGTAATTAGGCACCAATTCTATTTTATATGTTGTATATACTATCCTTTGGCATATTATATTTGGAATCCCTTTATTCTCATGATATTATAAAGTTCTGAATTGATGTTATTCATTTATTATGTGTATTCAAGAGTCTTTCTTTTTGTTAAAAACTTTTTAACTAAAATATCTTTTTAAATGTTTTAATGATTTATTCTTCTAAACATTTATCATTAATTCCCATGTTTTCAAAATGGTTTTAAGGATTTATTTATTTGGACATTAATGTTTTCAAATGATATATTTATTTAAAATTTTAATGTGTTATGGGACAATTTGATTTACAAATCTCTTTATTAAATGATATAAATTGTTTTGAAAATGGTTTGATAATACATTGTTTATTTCAATATAATGATTTGATACATTGGAATGTGGAAATGTTATCATTCCATTATTATTGTGGTATTTGTTATCGTTATGTTATAGTTATTGGGCATTGTATATGTATACGGGTGGTTCTGTGATAAACTTAGGGCAGGTGAGCCCGAGATCACTCTCCATTACATTAGGTAACGTGACAGAGGTAAACGATAATGTTTCTCCTAAGAGATTTAGGGAATATATTTTGATGGGTATTCCAAATGTGACTTCCTATGTAGGTGTGATAGCTACAACGTCATTATGTTATGAATTCCATAAGTCAAATTTATGATTTATGATTTTTGTGTCTTATTCATAAATCTTATGATTTCATAATGTATGTTATTATTGAAAAGTATGGTTTCATTGATTTGTATTTAATGATGGTCTAATGTTTACCTTCATTATTTTATATCCCTTACTGTGATTTTTATTCTCATCAATTATTTTGAAATGTTTTATATAGGACATAAAGATGAATAGCGTCAAGGATCAGATCATGGAAAATTCATGCTGTCTAAAACATGGAACTAGACATGTTTCTTTTTAAGAGATTTTTTTATGTAAAAATGGATACTGATTAGTAGTGTCTATATGTAATTTTCACGTTGATATGTAATAGTTATGGCCTAATTCTCTAAAACTCTAAACCTTAAAACATCCTTAATGTGAATTCTTATCATAATTCACGATTATGAAATGATTAAGGTCGGGTCGGTTTAGATATCAGTATAGGTTAGGGTGTTCTTTAAGCATAAGTGAAATTACCATAATGATTAGGATTTTAGAAAGAGTCATATTTATTTTAGATAATGTGGATGAGTTTAAGATAACATGAATAAGTAGATCTTAATATTTACCCTCCTCATAAAATATTATATAATGATTTTATTGATATACTCACACTTACCGTTTTGGATTTTGTAAATGGATGGATCTTGCAGGCACCAAATTTTTAGTGGATGTGAAGAAAACTGTGATGGTTTTCTGAATGAGCAAACTGAATGAAATGGGAGCTCCAATTATAAATCTTGTGGTTATTATCAACCAAAAATCTGGATTCATGATTGATAACCTGAACCTTAGTGATTTTTATAAGTCATCATATATGCAAGAAAGAAATCCCTATGGATGTTCAGGTAACAATCACAAAGGTAAGTATGTTAAAAAACCTATGTGTCAAGAATGTGGAAATGAACACTTAAGAAGATGCTTCAAAGTGACAGGAATATTCTATAGATGTTGAAATGATAGTCATAAAGCAAGAACCTTCCATCGAAAAAGGAAGCATCCAGTTGACTCTAGGAAAGGGAATGAAGTTCTATCTGAGATATCAATTGATTGTCTTAAATGTGGTCTGTGTGGTCATTATACAAACAGATGAGCTATAAAGAATTTTCAAGAATGGGATCACCAGGATCATACAAATATATTTTTACCATTACTAGAAGATATTTTGATTTAGGATGATGAAACTAACAATGACCAATGAAATGTATGGATTATTTCTTAACATGTGGTTTGATATTATTGAATATTTGGATATGAATCATGATTTTTTTATATGAAATAATTATTTCATAATTAGTTGGAAATGAATGGTTAATGGATTATGAAAAACTTTGAATGAGTATTAAGTCAATATATAAGGGATTCAAGAGTTATGGTAGTTTTTAGGATGGTGAAATGATTAAAAGTATTAAGGCTCTTTTGATGATGGGATTGAATTAGAAGAATTTTTATAGTATGTGTAACCCTAAAGATTGATATATGGAAATTTTATTCAAGAAATAATTATCTTTTCTTTTCTGGATATAGCTATAAAGAACCATTTGGGTTTATATGATCCTATGTTTTGAGGCAATTACAAGTTAATACATTTTGGGATGAAAAATGAAAGTAATTTGAGATCCTTTTGGGGTAAAATATGTTATGGTAATTTTTGTTGAATTAATATCTTTTTGGGAATGTTATAAATTATATCTTTTTTAAAATGGACAACACGCAGACCGAGTGACAACTCGTCACATTAGACAAAGATACAGGAATCGAACCCACATCCTAAGTGCGACTGGGATTTATCACCTTCCACTGGACTACGTGAATTCCCAAGTTAGTATGACTATATATTTTTAGTTATATGATTTTATGAATCAAGATTAAGTATATTTAGGGTTATCTATGGAAATAATTAACCTATCATAGATAACATGTGATTTGGTTAATTTCACTTCAGTATGTGACATCAGGAGTAGTTGATGTTTTTGGAGATAAATGTAAAGATTTTTTTGGAAACTATGTGACAAAATCCTTGTATAATTTTGTGATTCAATCAGAGTTTGGGTTACTAAGAATAATTTATTGATAATTATTTTTTTAATGGCATTGGTTGAACATTGGGTATTGTTAGGAAAAATTTCAAGATTAAGGGTTGTTTTTATTTTTGTAAAAGTTTATCCTTTTTGGGGATTATTTGATATTTTACTAAACGTTTTGGTTTTGGTTGGTGTCTAAAGATAAGGGGAATATTTTTTTAATATTTGGTAGATTATGTGATACTCTAGAAGTATATTCAAGCACTTTTAATCTGAGAAATATTGTTTTAAAACTCATCGTTTGGAGAAATGATGTTTTGTGGTTGAAATTTAGTAATGGATGAAAGTATACATGATAGGTAATTATGTTTCCTTATGTTGTTAGAGATACTCAAAAATAAATTCCTCTACATTATCCAAAGTAACATAAAAAATCATTGTTTGTTAACTTTTCCAATTGGGGAATCAAATACTGTTTAACCGATCACATGTTTGGGATTTTTTGGTGATTGACATTCCCCAAATCATGTTTTCAATCACTCTCAATCAGAAAATAATGGTTTGTTTTTTATTCCATATCCTTTTTTTATTACATGGAATCCTAGTATGGGTTATCCCAGGTGTCCTTTTTTACATCTCTTTCTTTCTTTTAATGTGATATTTTAACTGACCCATATCCGATGTTGGACTTTTAATAATGTTTTCAAGCCCATTTTTAAAATTGCGAGGATGTAGTTCTCAAAAGTGGGGAAGGATGTAACATCCCAGGTAAATAAAGAACATGATATTTTTCATATTTCTTAATTTTGGCGAATTAAATATTAATTCTACTTTATAAGGGATTCTATGTTCGATGGCGTACCCGATACGCAACAACGAGGTTTTTTGAAATCATATGTTGCACACAACATTATGCCATATAGAAAAATAATAATATATTATTATTTTAAAAGGTTATTAATTAATAGTCGTTGTAATGTCACAAATGAATAGAACTAAATAGAATATTATTATACATTTTTGTTAAATGTTTTTAAATTTATCAAAAAACTTTTAGAGGTTTAACATGTGAATGAATCTAATTTTAAGCATAAATACTCTAATAATTTTTAAATGGTTGATTTACCTTGTTTTGGTAGAAAACCCTCCTTAAATATAGTTTTGTTATCTATTATATGTTATATTTTAAAAAATAAAATTCTTATTTAGAATCGGAACATTAAAATTTACCTTGGGTAAATTTTTTGTATTTTTGTTATGAAATTCATTTTTTAATGAATAGTTAAATGTTCTATATTTTAATTCAAAACCGACATTTAATATAACATTTTTATAGGGTTATATTATCTTGTTAAATGTGTGTAAATTATAATTAGATTATATTTTTACCATTTAATCAAATGCTGGTCATTGGAAGAAATTTCACTCTATAATTGGGCATAAAGTTTCTATCTTTTGATAGAAATTGTTTCTTAAAAACATGCTATTTGTTTTGACAACACAAAATAATTTTTAATTAATTATTTAAAATTATATATTTGTAATTTTTTAAAATAGACATAATTTCTGAATTCTGAATATCAAATATTTCTTTGGCTGAATTTATGGAATTTTTCTGAAAAAACATTACTTTTTGATAAATTCTGAAACCACTAAGTAGAAGTTAAAAAACTAAATTTTTGATTTAAATTAAATTGTACTATTTCTGTGAATTTATTTTTGATAATCCAATATACATGGCTATTATTAGTAAGTAATATTTGGTTCAATAAGATGAAAATTATTTTTTGTAAATAGTAACTTTTGACATTTATTTACCGCGGTTAAAGGTAAATAGGGTAATTCCGGGTAAAAAGAATATTATAATAATTCAAAATTAACTTAACACTTATCCTAACATTATTGGATAAGTATTGGATGATTAGGGGAATCCTTGGGTAGCTTTTGGACCCCATGGAGCCACATGGGAGTGATAATGCAATTATTTTAATTAACTTAATATAAATGCAAAAATGACAGAAGCAAATATCTTTTAGTAAATAAATTCTTACATGGGGTTATATAAGTTATCATTTCAAATATAAATATTAATTGAAAAGATAAAAATATTTCCTACATCAGGGTACTTTTTTTATAATATTTAGACCTCAAATAAATAAAATTATTCACGACACAAAAAGGATGAAGTGTTTACCTCATTTATAAATCATTTAAAAAAATATGATTATAAATATTAATATAACATCTAAAACCTATAAAATTACTATTAGATGAATATATTTCATACATGAGTCCTCTTATCATTTACCTTAATGAGTTTTTGACCGTTAGAAACCTAATATCAATATATATAAAAATAATATTTTCAAACATACCTAAAGAACCCCTCCTCCCCCTTATAAAAAGCCCTCATCCTTGACCCATTCCTCACAACTGTCAAGCCTCTTTCTCATCCAATCCATGCCAAAATATTCTCTCATGATCTCTATCCACCTCCTAGAAGAATTACCTTAGGTAGAAGACACTTTAAAAGTTTGTTTGGTTCAATCCAAAGAGAGTTACCCAAATTAAATGTAACAGTTTCTCCAAACTTATTTTCTATTATTTTACTTCTCCAAAACCTAAAATCTTTTCATTCCTTTTGTTTATAAAAACACCAGTATCCTTAATATACTAGAATGTTTTTATGATAATTATTCCAACTAAACTTACACACACCTCAACCTAATGTATAAAGAACACATGGTTTCTGTGGATGGAAAAATAACGCCTCACGAGACAATGATAGTTCAATTATTCTTTACCACCTCTTATGGTGTCCATTATGATTTCACTATATTTATATATGATATATATTATGTTTATTTTTTCATTATTCTTATGTATTTTCAATTTACATCATACCTTTATGGTTTCAATTATGAGTAAATGTGATAATTTCATTTGTGGTAGTGCAGACAACCGCCCCCTCAAAATGATATGACTCGTTCATACCATACGCGAGACATATAAATGATGAATATATGGAAATTATATATGATATTATACTGGAATTATAATATAACTATGTATCATTATGGTTTAATTCTATTAAAGTACAAAATAGAAATGAATGTAGCGTTTATGGGTACGTACGACATACTGTCTCCCTGTACGGTGCATTTCATTTCTTATCCTCAAATGTTATGTACAATTATAAATACATATATATACTGGATATATATGATATATAAATCATTTATATCATTCTGGAGAAAATGGACATTTGAAACATGGGAAAATTGTAATTATAATAAGTTCATTTTAAACTCAAATTCAGAACATCGTCAAAATGTCCGATATGAAATAAAATAATTAACTAATTATTATTGAATGTTAATAAGTGATATAAATATCAATAATAAAATTTATTTTATTAAGGAAGTCTAAATTAACATAATTTTATTTTTCAGGTATAACCATGAACATACAAGCCAGGTTGGACACGACGTAATGGATGTCTTATCTCACATTTAATTTTGTGAGATTTCCATTGTTCACCACTTATTTATTGCATGGGGTGCATTTTGTACTTCCATTTGATATATATTATCCTTATTCTATATATATTCATGTTATTATGCGATTCATTTGGTGATTATTAACTTTTGGTCATATGACTCTATTGATTACAATGTGGTAATGGGTTTCTTATCTCACTTTTAATTCCGTTAGATTTCCATTGTTCACCACCAATTTATTTCATGTGGTGTATTATTTCCTAACATTTGATATATATTATCATGATCATATTTATATTCATGTTATTATATCAATCATTTTGGGGTTTTTAACTTTTTTTTATACGACACGATTGATTACAATGTGGTAAGGGATTTTCAAGTCACTTTTTATTACTGTGAGATTCATGCTATATTTTACACTATTTCCTTTTGTGTGGTGTATGTACAGCCCATGAGTGTATTAATTATATAATATTATTCAATTTTTGGGTATTTACATATTCATCTTATGACCCTTCTTTTATGGGTTGTATATTTCATAAGTTACCAAATCTTTAAGGGAACATTCTAACCCAATTTTCATTCCTTAGGTTAATCTTCTAATTCATAATTATTTCATGCTAGGATTATATGTGGAATCAATATTTCTTTATTTATGATGTAATTTCCACTCCCCTTTGTGTAGATATACTTTTGATACACATAATCACTCCATTGATAAATTCTCAAGTCATCGATATGAACATGATAAGAGTTATTTTAATTCAATTTCCATTCATTGAGTTAAACATCCAAGTCATTGGTTTTGTCTTAAAAAGAACATGTGTGATTTTCCTATGATTTATTTACACTGAATATACAATCATATTTAGGGTATTTATATTTTTCACAGATTAGTATGTAATTGATTTATCCTTAATCTTAGGATACTGTTTCATAAGGGATTTCATCTCAATTTTCATTTCATTGAGACATCATTGTCATTATGCACCAATTCACATTTATACGGTGTATATTCCATCCTTTGGCATATTATACCTGGAATCCCATTACTCTAATTATATTATAATGTTATTATTCAATGTTATTCCTAATTTTTTTTATTCATGTGTTTCTCATTTTGTTAAATACTATTTAACAAAATTATAATTTTAAATATTTTAATGATTTATTCTTCTAAATCTTTATCATTAATTTTCATGTTTTCAAAATAGTTTTAATGATTTATTTATATGGATATTAATTTCGTGAAATGATAAATTTATTTAAAATTTTTAATGTGGTATGAGACACTTTGAATCAAAAATATATTTATTAAATGTTTTTAATGGTTTTAAAAATGGTTTGATAAAACATTGTTTATTTTAACATCTTGATTTGATATATTGGAATGCAGAAATATTATCTTTCCTTTATTCATGTGTTATGTGTGATGTTTATGTTATTGTTATTCGGAATTATTTATGTATACTGGTGGTTCCGTGATAATCCTAGGGAGGGTGAGGCCAAGATAGCTATCTAATGCATTGGGTAATGTGACCGATATAAATGTTAATGTTTCTCCGAATAGATTTAGGGAATATACTTCGATGGATATTACAAATTGGAATCTCAATGAATCTAGGATAGCTACAATTTATGAATGTTATGTATGCTATAAGTCACATTTTTTCATTTATGATTTGTGTGTGTTATTCATAAATCTTATGATTTCTTAAGGTTTGTTATAATTGGAAAGTATGGTTTCATAGATTTGTATTTAATGATGGGATAATGTTTTCGTTCCTTATTTTATAACCATTACAATGATTTTTATACTCATCCCTTGATTTTTAAAATTTTCCCATAATAAATAAAGATGAATATTGTCAAGGATGGGATCAAAGAAAATTCATGGTGTCTAAAACATGGAACTAGACGTGTTTATTTTTAAGAGATATTATTTTTGGAAAAAAATGGATACTGAGTAGTAGTGTCTACATATAATTTTCAAGTTGTTATGTAATAGTTGTGGCCTAATTCTCTAAAACTCTAAACCTGAAACGACCCACTATGGGAATTCTGGACATAATTCAAGATTATGTAAGGTTTATGTTTGGGTCATTACATTTTATAAAGGTAATTTGTTATGATATCTTTGAAAGAAATAAATGGAAAACCCAAAGAATTCATGATTTTGAAAATTCCTCAAATATAACATGTTATTTATATATCCTCATTGATGTCGTATATTATGATTAAGGAGAATTAAATTTTTGAAATGTTAGTTTTATAAAAATAAATGGAATTAGAACAAATGTTATTGAATATGGGAAAATAAAATATATGGAAGATATATATTTTGATGAGATAAAATAACACCCACAGTTTAACCAGAAAAATATGATAAAAAATAAGAAATATTCATTAATGTTTCTTGTATAATCAAATGTGTGGATTATGGTAAAGGCTATACAATGGGGAAATGAACTAGGTAAAATATCTTCTAGATAGGAGAACCTTCTAACTGTAGTTACTAGATTTATGATGAAGATACAAACTATAAAATCATGGACATGGGATGCATGGTAAAATAAAAATAAAAAACAAATATTAAAAAATAATTTAGTTAAAAACATACAATAGATGAAAATAATGTAGGATGGTGTTTTTATAAAATTATATAATTGAAATATTATTAGTAAATTCAAAAATAAATAAGATATTCAATATAATATGCCTCTATAGATTATTCACTAAAATTTATAGGGTAAAATAGTATATTGATCAATGAGAAATAATTTTTTTAACTTTAACAATTATATTGAAGACTTCATTTAGTAGAGAAATATTATGTTAAGTAATCACAAATCAATGGCTATTGTAATGTTTTCATTTTTAATATAGAATATTGAAAGAGAAATGGATATTTAAGTAAATAATTCAGGAACTTATAATCTAATTAAGTATACCTACAAATATTTTAAATCATTTATGGATATGTGTGATATTAAAAAAAAATATTTCTCCATTCACCCCTCAAAAAAATAGAGTAGTAGAACTGAGAAGTTGAATCTTTTTATAAATGGATATAAGTATTTCATATACATATAAACCTTTTATATATGAATAGGGAGAAGCTATTAGTACTGTTTTACTTGTGCAAAATAAATGTTTTCTAAATTTAGAATCTAACATGAATTCATATGAAATGCCTCAAAGTATGAATACTAGTAGTGACACATTTTATTATTTTTGGATGCCATTTCACTTAAAGATCATTAACCATGATCGTGGAAAAATTTATGTGAAGTATGAGGAAGGTTTTATTATGGAATAATCACCCAATATAAGAAGAAAAGTATTCATGAATATCAGTTTCTAAAATTTGGTGGATTCCTATGATGTGAATGTTTTTGAAAATTCATATTTCAGGGTAATAGATAGAAATTGGTCGAAAATAAATCCATTACATTTAATGATAATTGGAAAATTATATATTAATATGAGATTAAAAAATTAACATAATATTTATAGGAATCATCTGATAATGAATGTGAATCACCAATAAAGGCTCTCTAATTTTTTATAGTATGGAAATTGATAAAATTGAAAAATATTATTTGAAATCAGAAATATCCCATTCAATATAAGAGAATGTAAAGTCTAAAAAATAAAACATCACAAATATCACATTTTGAACTAGAATATTCTACATATGAAATTTAAGAAAATGAGTTCCGAATGTAAATAAATGAAATGATAGATTAAATAAGAAAATGTAAATCTAGGACCCTAGCCTATGTCTAGTAAGAATTATTATTATTGACACAATGTGGGTATATAGATGAAAGGTGAATAAAAATGGATATTGTTTTTGAAATAAAGATTAATTTTTTTAAAGCCTACTCAATGGTGGAAGTTGTGGATATTGAGGAAAAGTTCCCCTATTGAACGATTAGAAACTCTATGAATGTTCATAGTAGTGGTTTCACAACATTATTATAATGTTTTATCAGATTTATGTAAAGTTATTTTTCATAAATTAGGATATTAATAAATAATAATCTATTCGGAAATAAACATTATATATATTTTAAAATTATTAAAAAATATCTTCAAATTTAATAAAGCCTTTTATTTGTAGAAATAAGGTCTCTGGTTCTTGTACTCAAAACATGATAATGTATTAAAATAATTAAAATTTTAAATGTAGAATGTTGATAATTTCGTATATGTGAATGACTTGAACATACGAATACTAACTTTTATTGTTTATATTTATGAAATAATTGTATTGGGATATATATAAAATTCATAAAATGCTCCTTCTAATGAAAAGAAGATGAATTTTGAAATTTCAATGCTTTTAGAATTAATCATCTCCTATGGTATGAAAGATAAAAATATGAAGGAATACATTTTATATCTTAATAAATTTATACCAATTATTTGTTAAAATATTTTGGAATTCCCCATTAAACGTTTGTTTCATAACATATTTTAGACGGTCTAAAGATGAGTAAAGATTGAAATGGGAATAATGTTCAGTTGAATGATTTTCAAGTGTCGATGAAATTTTTATTATATATTCCATCTTCAAGATCCAATATTTATATTATATTTTTTGAGTTTATGATATTAGAGTGATCTAAAAGAATCACATATTTTAGTAGAAAACATTATTTCATGATATGTTAAAGAAACGAATTCCTATAGTGGTTTTTATTTGAATTTTTCTAATATAAACATTCTTAAAGTCATTTATATTGATTTCATGGGATATTGTAATGATATAAAAAAACATTAGAAATTAATTTATAAATGAGAGTCATTTATGTTATAACTCGTACTATAAAATAGTTTTTAGTGGTTTTGATCAAAAAAGAATCGGAATATGTTGAAGCTTCCCAATATTGTATGAAATGATTTCGATTAAATTTCAAAAGAAAATATTTTAATTTGAATGTTTCTATATGATTAATGAAATATATTAATAATAAAATTTTCCATGATCTTTCAAAAATCCATACATAACTAATGAGAAAAACATGTTTATAATAAATATTTTTTATAAAAATAAAATTTTAATGGCTGTAATGTTATGTTAGAGTATATTTTTACAAATTATAAAAATCATAATACATTCAACAAATATATGAAAAAATGATTGATTTTTTAAATTGAAAAAATAATTTCATCTTTACAATCTTCCAAAGACGTTATAAGTAACTTAAGGAAATTCCCCCACCATAAATTGGATTATCTATCCAAATCTGAGAAATGGTAAACACCTAGTAATAATATTATACAACTATTTTGGTAATGATTCTAAAACTGTCATTATCTTAATACGAGTACATGAGAGTGAAATATCACGTGCTGAATAATTGTAAAAAAAATTTATATGACACAAGTGTGATAATTTTTCGTAACATAAAACAAATTATATTCTATGGGGGTTTCATTTCATTTAAAATATTACATTATCTAGTGGTGTGGGGTATATAAACTCTCTTTTGAGAAAGGTTGTGTTTAGATAAAATTTAAAAAAATAATTTAAAAAAAATGATTTAATAAGAAGATTAACTAAGGAAAAAATATAATTGCTAAATTTTAATAATGAACAATTTAAAAATATCCAAATTCGTGGGATTTGTAACACCCGAGACTTTTAAGATAAATATTTTGTTTTTATGTTATATAAATCATCAAAGGAATCTATCACTACACACAACACAAGCTTGGCTTAGTTTACACGCAACTGCGGCCTTCCCCAATAGCTTGCGTCGTACGCAATACCGAGTTTCACTAAACAACGATATGATATTAAAATATTATTAAAACTAGCCGTTATGAATAGTAATAACCATTGAAATTGTGTAAATTTTATTTTTCAATATGGACTTCATTTTTGGATTCGAAATTTTGAAGTTAGCTTAGGGTGAAATTTTGGTACTTTTCGGATAACTTTCATATTCTAATGAATAGTGAAAATTATTAAATTTTAATTAAAAACAAGTTTTTTTAATCGAAATAATGAATAGTGATAAATTATTAATTTGAGTGTTTTTAAAATATATTTATAATATATTTTTACAATTTAATACAATGTTGTTCATTGGATTTAATTTCACATTTAAACCAGACATAAACAAGTGTCAATCTTTTTATAATTATTATCCCTTAAAAATAAGCTATTTGTTTTGACGAAGGGAATTAATTTTAAAATTAGTTAATGTAACTGATATGTATTGAATTTGGTATGATAAAAATAATTTTTGAATTCAAAATATCAAATATATCTTGGGCCTAATTTTTTGTATTTTTCTGGAAACTTTCATTTTTTGAAGTATAGTGAAACCACTAAGCGGTAGTTAAAAAAACTGAATTATTTCAAAAAACTTAATTTTACCGCTTCTATGAGTGGAATATCAAAAATTCGGGAGACACGGTTGATGTCAGTAAGTAAAATGAGGTTCAATGAGATGAAAATAATTTTTGGTGAATAGTAACTTTTTACTTTTATTTACCACGGTTAAAAGTAAATAGGGTAGTTAAGGGTAAAAATGATATTATTATTACCCTAACACATTTCCAAATTCTATTGGATAAGTGTAATTATACCAAAAACAACCTTAGGAATAAAATATGACCATTTGGTCCCACTTGGATTAGATTAGGACATTTATTATCAATTTATTTAATGAAGGGTTAAAATAGTTAAAATCAATGTTTAATAACTACTGAATTTTTAATATTGGGTTATACATAAGATAAATTCGACTATAAATATTAATTAGAATGCTAAAACTATTTCTTACATAATGGTATTTTATTTGTAATTTTTAGGCTTAATATAATTTAATTTATTTATGTTACAATGATGATGCAGTAAGTATCTTATTAATGAAATATTGACATAATTGATGTTATAAATACCCAAATAAATGTAATTTGAGACTTTTTATGAATTAAAATAATTTTATATGTTAATATGACATTTTAGTATTGAGTTAATTATATTTTCTAAAACTAATCATTCTGTTATTATTTTCATAAAAATCAATTACCAAATAGTGTCAAAATTGACATAAAATAGTTTTTAAAACAAATACTATATTATTAATTGGTATTCTATTCATACAAATATAAGGTTCAGCCAAAAGACTTAGATAAGGTTATATATATTAATAATAAACAACTTGGGGTTCTTTTGGCTTGATATAGTAAGTTTATTAACCATAAAGTGTAAGAAAACACGAAGACATGGTAAAAGTTAAATTATCTAACTTAAAGTTAAATATAAATGATAAGGTTTAAATTGATTCCTTAACTTGTCTAAATTCTATTGTATGAGATTATTTCGACCCATACCCACCTTATCTTAGAAATAAGTCAATTTGGAGCTATTTAAAACCGAATTTTGCTTTATAATAAAATTATATTTTTAGTATTTCAAAAGGTGCCCCTCTCCTCCCTTATAAAAGGGCACCTCCTACCTCTCTTCTTCACACCACTTTGAGCATTCAAGCTCAGAAAAAACCCTGAAAATTTCTCATCTCCACTTCCCTATAAACATCCTAGAGGTCCTGGTATTCTTCAAAGACCAATTTTAGTGCCCTAAAAGGAGGTCTCAAAGAAGCGCTTCAAAGAAGAGGTAATGTCTGTTACCGATTCATTCATCTTTATTTCTTCTTCCACTTCCTCTTATTTAGTTGTTTCAGTATAAAGTAATAACATCAGTATCACTCATATAATGATATGTTATTATAAGTATGAAACAACCCTATTTCACCATCTATCCATCCTACGGAAAACGAAATTACCACGCGTGCGTACGTACGGAATATCCTCTCCACGTCGTGGTGTAATCTATTTTCCACCACCACCTTACTCGGATGGGTATAATGGTGTAAATAATAACTATATATGATTATTGTAAAGTGATATTGATTCTGAAATTGTATAAATACACTCCAAAACAATTCCATGATCATGGTAACGATATCATCGCTCGTACGTACGTACGGAATACCGTCTCCACGATGTGATGGGACTCGTTATACATGACCTTCATGGAATAATGTTTATATAAATGAATTGAGTGAATGAATATGATATATATTACACTAATAACATTCTGGAAATGAGGTATCTATAACCTAAAAACAAAAATAAGAATTTATTCGACAAAACGCGCATAAGAACAAAAAGTAATAAACACCTGAATAACAAGTAGTAATGAAATATTACTAATAATAAGCTAAGAATATGACCATATATGATATCATAAAAATAATTATTATTCTGGAATAAGTCAATAAAATTATTTAAATCATTATACGGAAGGTTCAGACAATTACGAATAAAATTAGACTTAAGGTAAGGGAAAATCTCACAATCTCATTTTTATCCGACATTGTTTGTACTTTGGTATTTACTGAGGTGTATTTTATCATCCACATCCATGTTTCCTCAATATTTAATATTAATTCTATCCTCCAAAAATTGTCTAAATCCAATTTTACCCATCGGTGAGTTTTTAGTAAAAGATATTAAAGGAATCTTTTGTCATTTTTCGTACGATGTACTTTTTGACTTTTCCGACAAAAGTATGAGAAGAATGTTTTTTCAACTTATACGGCATGAATGGATTTTTGAAACATTATTTCCAAGAATCTTCCTTTACAAGTTTTCTAGTTTATTTTTAATCAACTTCTTTTAGTTTAAAATTGAATGACATTTTAAGAATGTAAAATTTTTTTGAAGTAGAAAGGATATTTTCTTCAATAATGGAGTTCAAGTGTTTTATCAAAATTATTTTCCATCTAAGATAATAAGGTGTTCTGATTCTATCCCTATTATTACATTGATTTGATTATGTTGTGATGGAATTATTTTTTTGAATTCCTTTATCTTATATTAATTTTTTTATGATGTCATGTTGTTTAAGAATCCCATTTTTATTACATGGGTTATGCAATGATGTATGATTTATGATTTTGTGGCACACATAAGAATGATATCATTATGAGATGGGTGGGACCTATATCTCACTCCAATGCATTGGTAAAGATTTTATATCTCATGAGATAGACATGTCTGGAACGGCAGGTTAAACCGGTTCAGTGAAACAGGACTGAAACGAGGAGTGAACTCGGTTCAGAAATGGACTTTGTCCACTAAGATAGTATTAGAAATGAGGCTTGACTAATAAGAAATGATTCTCTATTATTATGTGTGCATTCCACAAAGTTTCATGTTTTATGTTATGATTATTGGGATTATATTTCACTACCATGATTTATCTCATGTTATGAAATTATGACCTCTTTTGTTGGGTAAGATTTCCAAAATGTAATGTTTTGATTTTGATGTGATTGATATTTCTTGTGTTTACCCTTACTGAGCATTTTAGCTCAACCTTTTGTATGTTTTCTTTCCCCAGGTCCGGAAGAAGGGTATTAAGTAAGATATTCCAAAAAGGGACTATAGATATGAAGAAATAAATGGGAAAAAGTTTAGATCCTTTATGAACCAGTTGTTTATGTTTCTTAGTTTCTAAAGACACTATACCTATACGGTCCTTTCATGGTTTTGTTATATGTTGTAATAAGTATTCTTCAATATTGAAGTATTAACCATGTATGTAAATTATGGGTTGTTATAGTTGGTATCAGAGGAATGGTATAGTCAACCTTTGAAAACTAGGATGTGAAAGCCTTAGTAAGAACCCTAAGGATAATTTTAAGCATAGAACACAATCTTAGTGTTTTATAAATGACCATGAATAACCTAGGATAAGACCTTAAGTGTGAAATTTTATTCTTGATTATGTGGTTTTCCTTTTATAATTAGTGTTGCTCACACTATTCTTCTTGGTTTTAGTCAATGGCTGGAACCCGACGGAACCGTGTTAATGCGGAATGCGACGGGAAATGCATTGATTGTCCCCCTGAGCAACCAAACGTTATTAGAGCTAGAATGAAAAATCTTATAGCCATGCTCACACAACATTTGAAAGCTATGAATAATGCAGGACTTCCCAACGAGAAAAGGAAGGAGAAACATTCTGTTGAATCCTTCATGAGGCGGCGTCCACCTTCTTTCAGCGGGTATACTGATCCATTAGTTGCTGAACAATGGATTAGTACTACTGAAAAGAGATTTTCAGTTCTTCAATGTTCTGAACATGATAAAGTCATCCTAGCAGTGTATCGTTTGGAATGATATGATAATCAATGGTGGAATCTTATTAAGAATATGAGTCAAAGGGATGAAATTGAGTCCATGGAATGGGACGAGTTCATGAACTTATTTTTCAATAAGTACTCCCCTCGTATTCTCCGAACAAAGATGGAGAAAGATTTTCTTGAACTGAAGAAAAAGGATGATGAATCTGTTGGTACCTATGAAGAAAATTTTACATGACTTGAAAGGTACGTTTCCGGTATTATTATCCAACCTGAGCGTAAGATCAATCAATTCTTTAGTGGCTTAAAACCAAGTCTTAGAAGGGCCTTAGCGATAAGGGACTTCCATAGCTATGAGGAAATCGTTCGATGTGCTCTCAATGTTGAGATGGAGATTGAAGTAACCCATCAGTCATATGGGTTTGATAATAAGAGGAAAATGTAATTCAATGGAAAATATAAAGAGCACACTGAAAAAAAGATGAGCTTTTCGTTATGCTCAAAGTGTGGAATTAAACATGGAGGGAGTTGTCTTAAAGGGACAAACAAATGTTTTAAATGTGGAAAGGAAGGTCATCGGGCATTTGAATGCCGCAATGATGGGAAGAAGATGTCTAATGATGTAAACAAAGGAAGGGACACACAGAATGAACCTACTACACTTCACTGTTTCAAGTGCAAGGATATGGGGCATTATGCCAATAAATTCCCTAATCCAAGGGTTGTTGATGATGATCGAAATCAAGAAAATCTTATGGCTAAAGACAAAGGAAAGTCACATGTAATTTCTATCAGTGATGTGGAGTACGATAATGATGCTGTGAAAGGTACACTTACCATCCACTCTAAAGAATCAAATGTTTTATTTGATTCTGGATCCACCCACTCTATTATTTCTGAATATTTTTCTTAGGGTATCATCATATTACCTCAACAATTAGATTTTGAGTTAGCTGTGACAACACCAAATGTCACAACAATCACATCTAATGTTTATAATTCTTCCCCGATTTAAGTTTGTGGGAATGTTCTTCCTGCAAATCTTGTGATCCTTACTGTAGTGGAATTTGATATGATTCTTGGAATGGATTGGATTTCTTCATATGGAGCTCATATCAATTTCCAAAGAAGGGAAGTCACATTTCATATTCCAGATTAATCTTTGATCGTCTATCGATGCAAGGATGAACATAACCTTCCAGTGGAAATTTCTTCCTTCTTATGGGTCTTTATTACACTGAATGAAGGTTATTTATGTCAAATGGTTGGTGAGAATCTCACAATTAAGAATATTCCCATTTTACAAGAGTTTGATGATGTATTTCCGGAGGAATTGTCGGGTCTTCCACCAAATCGTAAAGTTGAGTTTTCAATAGAACTCATACTGGGTGCTTTGCCTATTTCAAAGACACCTCATAGAATGGCCCCAATTAAGTTGTATGAATTGAAGAAGAAACTCCAAGAGAATCTTGATAAGGGATTCATACTCCCTAGTGCGTCACCTTGGGGAGCACCTGTTCTATTTGTTATGAAGAAAGATGGATCAATGAGACTCTGCATTGATTATCGAGAACATAACAAGATCACTATCAGGAACAAATATACTCTCCCACGCATTGATGACTTATTTGACCAACTACACAGAGCTTAATACTTTTCCAAGATTGAACTTCGTTCTGGGTATCATCAATTAAGGGTCAAAAGGGAGGATATACCAAAGACGGCTTTCTGTACAAGGTATGGACACTATGAATTTATAGTGTTTCCATTTGGTCTTACTGATGCCCCTGCTATCTTCATGGATCTGATGAATAGAGTCTTTAGAGACTATCTTGATCAATTTTTGGTAGTCTTTATAGACGATATTCTTTTATATTAAAAGAGAAAGGAAGAACATGAAGATCACTTGATAATTATATTGAAGACCCTGAGAAAGGGGATGCTTTATGCCAAATTTACCAAGTCTGAATTTTGGCTTAAAAAAGTTGCATTTTTGGGTCACATAATCTCAAAAGAGGGGATATTTGTAGATCCAGCAAAAACAGAGATCATCGAAAGATGGCCGAGACCAACAACAATAACTGAGATCCAATGTTTTCTTGGTTTGGCTGGATATTATCGATGTTTTGTGAAATATTTTTCACGATTATCTAATCCACTCACCAGGTTGACTCGGGAAGGAGTTAAGTTTATTTTGACGGAGGAATGTGAAGAGAATTTTAAAGAGATGAAAAGAAGGTTATCCAGTGCACCTGTGCTCACACTGCTTTGTTGTGGAGAAAGGTTTGTGATCTACAGTGATGCATCCAAGAAGGGGATGGTGTGTGTTCTTATGCAAAATGATATGGTGATAGCTTATTCCTCATGACATTTGAAAATCCATGAGCAAAATTACCCAACACATGATTTGGAGTTAGCTGCGGTAATATTTACATTAAATATTTGGAGGCATTATCTTTATGGAGAAAGGTGTGATATTTTTACCAATCATAAAAGTATAAGTATATTTTCACACAAAAGGTGCTGAATATGCGCCAAAGAAGATGGTTGGAACTGATTAAGGATTACGACTCCTCAATTCATTACCACCCTAGGAAAGAAAACATGGTGGTAGATGCATTAAGTCGACAAGACCATGCTAGCTTATCCATGATGAGGATCACAAAAGATCCAATATTTATGGATTTACAAAGGATGGATCTTGGAATTTTAATGGAAGGGGGAAAATCGTATCTTTCTCAAATGAATGTTCAACCATCTATACATGTGAAGATTAAAGAGGCACAAAAAGAAGATGTAGAGTTACAAAATAAGGTGAGAAATATTCCTTAATTCAATATTGATTGTGATGGGATAATAATATTTAGGAATCCGGTTTGTGTTCCTCCCATCCCAGAATTAAAGAAGGAGCTGCTGGATGAGGCTCATAGTTCTTCATTCTCTATTCATCCTAGAAGCATGAAAATGTATAGGAACCTGAAAGTGTACTTCTGGTGGGATGAAAAGAAAAGAGATGTTGCTGAATATGTCTCTCGATGCTTGGTTTGTCAGCAAGTTAAAGCTGAGAGACAGAAGTCTAAGGGGATGTTACAACCATTTCCCATACCCGAATGGAAATGGGAAAACATCACTATGGACTTTGTTACAGGACTTCCTAAAACATCCAAAGGAAATAACGCTATCTGGGTCACAATTGATCATCTTACAAAGTCTGCACACTTCATTTCTATTAGAGGGGATTAATCTATGGATCAGCTTGCCAGGATATACGTAAAAGATGTGGTAAGATTGCATGGAGTACCACTTACTTTTATATCTGGTCGGGATCTGAGACTTTAACTCGAAGTTTTGGCGAAGCCTTCAGCATACTCTGGATACATATTTGGGTTTCAGCACTGGTTATCATCCTCAGACAGACGGACAGTCTGAGAGAAAAATTCAAACTCTAGAAGATATGTTGAGAGCTTACTCTATGGATTTCAATGGTGGTTGGGATCAACACCAACCTTTGGTGGAATTTTCTTATAATAATAGCTTTCAATCAAGTATTCAGATGGCTCCTTATGAAGTTCTCTATGGAAAGAAATGCAGGACTCCAACTTGATGGGATGAAGATGGGGAAAGAAAGCTATTAGGACCTGATCTTGTTGATGATATGCCAGAAAAGGTCCGATCTATTCAACAACACATAAGAGCAGCTCATAGTCGACATAAATTTTATGCCGACAACCGATTAAAAGACCTAGAGTTTTAAGTGGGTGATAAAGTGTTCCTACGAATATATCCCTGGAAGAGAGTCATGAGATTTGGAAAGAAGGGGAAGTTGAGCCCTAGATATAGCGGTCCTTTTGAAATACTGGATCATGTTGGAAAGGAAGCTTACCGATTGGCTCTTCCACCGAATCTCTCTCAAGTTCACGATGTGTTCCATGAATCTCTCCTAAGAAAGTACATACCTGATCCTTCACATGTACTCAGCTCAGAAGTTGTACCGCTGGAGAAAGATGCTTCTTATGAAGAATAACAGATAGAGATTATAGATCGTAGTGAAAAAGAACTACGGAACAAGACCACTTGTTTGGTGAAAGTTTTATGGAGGAACCACCAATTAGAAGAAGCTACATGGGAGCTTGAGGATATTATGAGGGAGAGGTATCCTCATCTTTTTGTTACAAAGTGACGAATTTTGAGGGAAAAATCATTTTAAGGGGGTAGAATGTAACACCCGATACTTTTATGAGAATAATTTTGTTTTTATGTTATATAAATCATCAAAGAAATCATTCACTACACACAAAACTAGCTTGGTTTTCTTTACACGAAACTGCGTCCTTCCTCGATAGCTTGTGTCGTACGCAATACCGAGTTTCACTAAACAATGATATGCTATTAAAATATTATTAAAACTAGCCGTTATGAATAGTAATAACAACTTTTTGAAATTTTGTAAATTTTATTTTTCAAAATGGACTTCATTTTTGGGGTCGGAATATCGAAATTAGCTTAGTGTGAAAGTTTGGTACTTTTTGGAAAAATTTCATATTCTGATGAATAGTGAAAATTATTAAATTTTAATTAAAAACAACCTTTTTAATCGAAATAATGAATAGTGATAAATTATTAATTTGATTGGTTTTAAAATATATTTAGAATATATTTTGACAATTTAATACAATTTTGTTCATTGGATATAATTTCACATTTAAACAAGACATAAATAAGTGTCAATCTTTTGATAATTATTATCTCTTAAAATCACGATATTTGTTTTGACGATGGAAATTAATTTTAAATTAGTTAATGTAACTGATATGTTTTGAATTTTTTAAAATAGACATCATATTTTAATTCATAATATCAAATATAGGTTAGGCATAATTTTTGGTATTTTTCTGGAAACTTTCGTTTTTTGATGAATAGTGAAACCACTAAGTGGTAGTTTAAAAAACTGAATTTTTTCATAAAACTTAATTTTACCACTTCTGTGAGTGGAATTTCAAAAATCCGAGTGACACTGTTGATGTCAGTAAGTAAAATGTGGTTCAATGAGATGAAAATAATTTTTGGTGAATAATAACGTTTTACTTTTATTTACCACGTTTAAAAGTAAATAGGGTAGTTAAGGGTAAAAATGATATTATTATTACCCTAACACATGTCCTAATTCTATTGGATAAGTGTAATTCGACCAAAAAAACCATTGGAATAAAATATGGCCATTTAGGCCCACATAGATTAGATTAGGATATTTATTATCACTTTATTTAAAGAAGGGTTAAAATAGTTAAAATAAATTTTTAATAACTAAAGCATTTTCAATATAGGGTTATACATAAGATAAATTCGACTATAAATATTCATTAGAAAGATAAAACGATTTCCTACATAATGGTATTTTATTTTTACTTTTTAGGATTAAAATAATGTAATTTATTTATGTTACAATGATTATGTAGTAATTATCTTATTAATAAAATATTTACATAATTGATGTTATAAATACCCAAATAAATGTAATTTGAGACTTTTTATGAATTAAAATAATTTTATATGTTAATATGAAATGTTAGTATTGATTTAAATTAATTTTCTCTAACTAATCATTCTGTTATGATTTTAATAAAAATAAATTACCAAATAGTGTCAAAATTGACATAAAATAGTTTTTAAAACAAATACTATATTATTATTTGTTATTTTATTACTAAAAATATAAGGTTCATCCAAATGATTTATATAACGTTATATATATTTATAAAAAACATCTTTGGTTTCCTTTGGATTGATATTGTATGTTTATTAACCTTATTGTGTAAGAAAACAAGAAGACACTGTAAAAGTTAAATTATCTAACTTAATGTTAAATCTAAATGATAAGGTTAAAATTGATACCTAAACTTTTCTAAATTCTATTGGATGAGAGTATTTAGACCCATACCCATCTTAAATTATAAATAAATAAATTTGGAGCTATTTATAATATTATTTGGCTTTATAATAAAATAATATTTTTAGTTTTTCCAAAGGTGCCCCTCTCCTCCCTTATAAAAGGGCACCACCTCCCTCTCTTCCTCACACCACATTGAGCCTTCAAGCTCGGACCACCCCTACCAATATCTCCTCTAAACTTCCCTAGAAACATCCTAGAGGTCCTGGTCTTCTTCAAAGGCCAATTTTATTTCCCTAAAAGGAGGTCTCAAAGAAGCGCTTCAAAGAAGAGGTAATGTCCGTTACCGATTCTTTCATCTTTATTTTTTTCCACTTCTTCTTCATTAGTTGTTTCATTATGAAGTAATAACATCAGTATCACTCATATACTGATATGTTATTATAAGTATTAAAAACCCAATTTCACCATATATCCATCCTACGGAAAATGAAATCACCACGCGTGCGTACGTACAGAATACCGTCTCCACGCTGTGGTGTAATCTATTTTCCACCACCACCGTACTAGGATGGGTATAATTGTGTAAATAATAACTATATATGATTATTGTAAATTGATATTGATTCTGAAATTTTATACATACACTCCAATACAATTCCACGATCATGGTAACGATATCATCTCTCTTGCGTACGTACGGAATACCATCTACATGATGTGATGCGACTCGTTATACATGATCCTCATTGCATAATGTTTATATAAATGAATTGAGTGAATGAATATGATATATATTACACTAATAACATTCTGGAAATGAGGTCTATATAACCTAAAAGGAATAATAATAATTTATTTGACAAAACGCGCATAAGAACAAAAAGTAATAAACACCCGAATAACAAGTAGTAATGAAATATTACTAATAAGAAGCTAAGAATATGACCATATATGATATAATAAAAATAATTATGATTCTGGAATAATTAAATAACATTATTTAAATAATTATACAAGAGTTTCAGACACTTACGAAGAAAATCAGACCTAAGGTAAGGGAAAATCTGACAATCTCATTTTTATCCGAGATTGTTTATACTTTGGTATTTAATGGGGTGTATTTTATCATCCATATCCATGTTTCCTCAATATGTAATATTACTTCTATCCTCCAACAATTGTTTAAATCCAATTTTACCCTTCGGTGAGTATTTAGTAAAAGATATTAAAAGGAATCTTTTGTCGTTTTTCGTACGAGTTAAAGTGTTTTATCAAAATTATTTTCCATCTAAGATAATAAAGGGTTCTGTTTCTATCCCTATTACTAAATTGATTTGATTATGTTGTTATGGAATTATTTTTATGAATTCCTTTATCTTATATGAATTGTTTTATGATGTCATGTTGTTTAAGAATCCCATTTTTATTACATGGGTTATGCAATGATGTATGATTTATGATTTTGTGGCACACATAAAAATGGTATAATTATGAGATGGGTGAGACCTATATCTCCCTCCAATGCATTGGTTAAAGATTTTATATATCATGAGATAGACATGGCTGGAATAGCAGGTTAAACCGGTTAAGTGAAACAGGACAGAAACGAGGAGTGAACTCGGTTCAGAAATGGAATTTGTCCACTAAGATAGTCTTGGAAATGGGTCTTGAATAATAAGAAATGATTCTCTATGATTATGTGTGCATGCCAAAAAGTTTCATGTTTTATGTTATGATAATTGGGATTAAATTTCAATACCATTATTTTTCTCATGTTATAAAATTATGACCTCTTTTGCAGGGAAATATTTCCAAAATGTTTTGTTTTTATTTTCATGTGATTGATATTTCTTTTGTTTACCCTTACTGAGAATTTGAGCTCACCCTTTTGTATGTTTTATTTCCCCAGGTCAGGAAGAAGGGTATTAAGTAATATATTCCAAAAAGGGACTATAGATATTATAAAATAAATGGGAGATAGTGTAGATGATTTATGAACCAGTTGTTTATGTTTCCCAGTATCTAAAGACACTATACATATACGGTCCTTTCATGGTTTTGTTATATGTTGTAATAAGTATGCTTCAATTTTTATGTATTAACCATGTATGTAAATTATGGGTTGTTATAGGATTTCTGGACATTTTTATGTCTTTTAGACAATATAGTTTTGAAAAAAATCTTCCATTAAGTAATTCTTTGGAAAAAGTATGAAAGATGGTTTTTTTCTTTGATAATGATTTATTACTATGTTTGTGGATTCAATGAATGATATAATGTTGGAAATCTTCTATATAATTTTAAATTTATAAATTCATAAAATTTATTATCCTATGATGATTATGTAGAGTATTAAATATGGAATCAAGGAAAAGTAAGAAACTTAGACAGCTTCTTGAGATGGCGAATGTGTGAAGGTTTGAATTTAGAAACATTTGAAATCTATAAGGTAAAATGATATGAATTATGTGATATAGTTTTCAATTCAACATGATAATTTGTTTTATGAATGTGTGAGATTAATACATTCATAAAATTTATAATGTTAAAAAAAATAGATATCTATTAGGACATGAGATATGAATAATGTGACAAATGTCAGAAATTATAAAAGACTGAAATTTAGAATGTTAATGGAGATGAAGAATGGGATAATGTAGGAAAGTTAAAAATTTCACAGTGATTAATAATTTGTGATATTTAGAAAATATGAGAATATTTTATTTCATATTTTTATTATAGAATAAGGAATTTGGAATGTAAAAAATATTTGAAATACATAATGTTAATTGAGAAGAAGAAATTGAGAAAGATTCAATAATAAAAATTATAAAAATTTCAGAATAAGATATCATAATCATTAAATGTTTCATAAATTATGAACATGATCACAATATAGGACAAATCTCATTAAATATATGAAAATGTGAAATTATACATTTCGCAGTCAGATACCTATTTGTTAATTTGACAAACATTGGGAAATCAGATAAACTTTATTTAGTTGGGAAATTTTTTTAAATTAGATACACTTTTTTTAATTGGATGGACTTATTTTAGTCAAACACACTTTTGAAAACATTATAATCTATTTTAAATCAGGCATATATTTTTGAGAAAAATATTATTTTATGAATCAGAATTGATTTTTTATTTAAGAATTTTTTTGATTCATAGTGAGTTTTGTCCATTCGATGAATAACTAAAACATGCACAGTTCATCTAAATTTTATAAAGAGTTTAGAATTTAATATTTATCAATTTTCAATGTTTAATTTTTCACTAAATATGATACATTTTTTATGAAGTTTATGATTCAAATTTTAATTTTCATGCTTTAGTAAAATTGATGTTACATATTTGATGATAAAAGTTATACTAAGTATAGTTGAAACTGTTGAGGTTGCATGTTGTATAAATTTGATGATATAATATTGATGATATAATATTAAAAAATGTAACCCTAAAATTATTGAATATTTTCCATAAAATTTTTTTTATGGAAAGTCAAATAAATTTTAGTTATTCCAAGTTGTTAAAAATATTCAAGAAAATTTTTGAATCATTGAGGAGTATACAAAGAAATTATTCATTATGGGTTTGTTGAAATATGATATTCATTTAGCAAGAAAATAAATTTACCATCCCTCTATTGAAATATTGGGAACACCTATATAAAGGATTAAAAATAAAATTATTCATGGGAATTTTCAATCATGCCAAAGGTTGAACTTCTTTAAGGATTTAATCATAATGTGTTTCCATCTAAATATGGGTTTCAAGTTGAATAAATCAAGATAGAAGCTTTTGGATTTACTATTGAATATAAAACTAGTTCACTTGAAATGAGTGAGCATCTGACATAGTATCCAGGATTATCATTTGTGAGATATGAATTGTTTTATGTTAGTCATAATTAACATTTTATACTTCGCACATATTTCAATAACTATAATATATGTAGATTACTTTATATGCGATAACTAGATGAACACATACTTGATGGAAACAATTGAATGGATGTAATCACCGAGAAATTTCATATATACTTTTATATAGGAAATTTTACAATATTACATATTTTTGGCCACATTTTTTTCAATAAAAACTATAAAAATAAAGAAATTGTGTATAGAAATACAAATTGGGAGAAATGAGGACTCTAAAAAGAGTTTACACATAGTGGATTTCAGTTTTTTCAAATAGTGAATTCTCATTTACCTATAGGAGTGGCCCTGGTAACGTTGTTGTTTCACAAAATGATGTCAAACCATATAAATCATTAGTTACCTTTATAAATAATATCTTTTCATTCAAGTAAAAATTGATCGAAATATGATAATAAAATTACATTATGTTGTTTTGGGTACAATTTTCAAGATAAATAATATTTATAAAAATGGATCCTCTTATTCAACAACCATACCAACTACCTTCCACATTGGTTCACCAATCATATAGAACTTCAATAACTTTTATATGGGTATATATTACATTACATATATGATGAAATATATATTTGTTCCCTTCAAAGTATTTATATCACTTATGTTAACCTCCCTTAAAACCATCCTAAATTCTAGTATTATCAAAAACATTTCAATGGTATTGACTATAACAACCCAATACGTGAAATCCCATATACAATATACAATATAATATTTATATTCAATTATTTGATTCCAATAAACATGACCCCAGTTTATCTCTTCAAAAAATATATCATAGTACTAAAATACCAGATTACGTACATACCCGAGAACCTTTTTTCCTTTGAATATTTTATAATTATCACAAACTCTTACATGTAAAATACTATATATATAAAAACCAGTTTATAAAATTTTATATCATCTCGAACTAAGTTCATCACATCTACTATACATCATACGTATAATTTACTTAAAAGTATAATATAAAAACAGGTGAAATTAATAACATAATAAAGACGTTCTAATAAACATAGTAAGGATAGATTGAAGCATTAACAATTGAATTTAATTGATGAGAACTAGATAAGAATGAATGTATAATGACATAATGAATATATTAGAGAATTACTGTAAATATATATTTTTTCATTCGTATATATTACATCATAAGAGAGGAATATTTTATACATATCATAATTATCCATGATGTAACTATTTAGGTATAGTTCCTACGGAAACATGGTTAAATAAAAACGTAGTTCATAGTTGAACAACATCATCTCCCACTAGGTTCTTCATAACATGCACCCACCTTATACATTTAATACATTATAACATTCTTCACACTTGGGAAAATGAAAGAAAATAAATGGTGTCATTTATATATTTAGTGATGATAAAAATAGAGATATCAACATAACCTTATCATAAGGATATGATAACAGTATATTAACATTTGAAACCCATTCCCTTTATATCATAAATCCTTGAAATAATTTATAAAAATAATCTTGGATGTTTATAAGACAATAATAAAAAACAAAATCAAATAACATGATCAATGAGATCATAACTTTGGAATAGTAAATTTAATTATTTCATACATAGAAGCATTGTAAATCATTTATATAGGATTTATAGACCATTTTGAAAACATTTATAGTGGAATTGTTTCACTCTTCTAACCATCATTGTATTCGATGATCACCCCCATGATTATTGTACTGTGAAAATCCTCCAACTGAACTATGTTCACTCTTAATTACAATCATGTTCACCTAATGTGATATCAAAATATACCCAATACCATTGAGTGATATATATGACCCTAATTTACTTATATATTACATGACCACTTTTTTTTTGTTATAACCTAACCATAGTCATCAATTATAATGTTTTGACATTCATTGGATAAAATATATCCACTATCACACAATGAAAACCACAAAAAGTGTTCCCTGATACTATATACTATTCATCATAAACTAACTAATGAAAAAATACCTTTTAAGACATTTATTTTCATAATAATTCATTCAAAATAAGTCATTTTCTCAAAAATTTCATCATAGTATAACCCATGGAATAAGGAATGAGTTTTATAGACATCATTTAATCATAAACATTAACCACATATAGAAAAATTATGGATTTAATGATTTCTTCACATACCCAGTAAATCAAATGTATCATCAAATGAAGTCATCCAAGATGGAAAATGATTTATAAAGATCACATGGAATGTTTTTTGAAAAAAATATCCCATCCAATTTGGGAAAAATTATATGAAATATAAATAATTCATAAAAAATTATATACAAAATTTAATTTAAAATCACCATGGAATCTTATAATGGAATATTTAATTAATCGATATGTAATAACACTGGCTAATATATTTCATGTAATACATGTCAAAATGAATATTCCCATTATAGTTTTTTAAAATATTAAGAGACCCTTATTATAATAAATAAACGATTATTAAATTTAAAGTAATAAAATTAAAATAATGATAATACAAATTTATAAATTCATTTTAAAATTGTAAAATTTTATATTAAACATTATTCAAATTCACAGACATTGATGAAAAAGAAATTTATATTATAGAGGGAAATGGAGATGGTTTTAAATAATGATTTATTATTATATAATGAGTAAATAAATAGAGGAAAAATAAGTGAAAAATGTAATTTATATAAATGACTATAGGAGAAGATATGTCATGTATCTATTGAAAAATAAATCACATGATTTCATCATTAGAACATAATCATAAATGAAACTGAAATAATATTATTTTCGAACATAAATTTTATTTCACACTGACATCTTCTGAACCATAAGAAACATGAAGTAAATAACATTAGAATAATAATTATATCCCATATTTTTTAATATATAAATGAAAAAATTCATTCTTCAGACATATATAAACCACAAAAAATAAAATAATGATTTATCAGGGCTGCCTCCCAAAAATGAAACTATGTGGTGAAAATACCTCACATGAATTGGTAAATTTATAATAATAGGACACATCCAACAATAAAATTACATGAAATATTAAATATCATGGGACCTAGCCTACATGTCCAGGAGGTGAAAATTATTCACTAATCCAGGAGTCTATGTTAGTCATACGTGGATGGAAGAGAATTATGTGCCCGATGCACTTGAAATCCATGTATGAAATAAAGAGAAACTGACTGTTTATAATATTATAGGGTCACATCATAGTAAATGTCTGTTATTTTTCATGGTTATTCCCTTGGACATCATGATTTTATCCCACCATAAGTAGTTTACTTTTTATTTGTTTTCTTACATGAAGACTTCTTTTAGTAAATAAAAAACATAATTTTAATGCATAAGAAAATACCTTATAATAAACACAAACATATGGTAAATATAATATATATTTTTTATTATATATATCATTCCATTTTTTATTTAGTTATGGCCATTTATTAATAGTTTAATAACTATTTCATGCTAATAAAATAACTTGCGTCATAATTATCTTCTTTAGCTTTTTTATTTGATATTTTATGTCTCTATACATTAATAATGGTAAAATAATATACCTTAATTTTATCATGATAAAAATATTACATATATTAAGACAATATTAATTTATTGTAATTCAAAAAAATTAGAGATATGAAAGGAATTACGCCGATCATGGAGAGGGTTGGCCATACGCACATATGAATGATGTTTTTTTTCTCAATGAAACAAACGTAATGAAGGAAAATAATATATCCAAATTATGAAACAATTACCATTTCAAATACATCCCATATATTTATTAAATTTATCTTTATGAAAATCTATGTATTTTATATTTGAAAAATGATTCACAACACTTCTGGATGATGTAGTTTACTATACAAATGATTGAGGTTATTATATTCCTATAGAATATATATTATAATGTAATATGTGATATCATAATTCCAAATGAAAACTTATTTCATAAATATAAATTAAATATATTTAATCTACCATTATATCTATATGTCTGAGTCTATGATGGAGAACACATTAAATCCCTTCATGAAGTGGTCGTTCTCTAAACACACGATGGATAATTTAATTTCCCATTTGATGAAAGTGTATATGGATATTGATTATACCCTTAAAAATTATTATCTATGATTATCTTATATAATTATTTTATTATATCATAATCGTTGGATGGGATTACAGTTATATGGAAGGAAAAAAATAAAAACACTCATCTAGGAACATTACCTGCTCTTCAAACAAACTACATAGGTTTCTACAAAATTCCTTCATAGTAGGGTTTCCCTATTTATCTATGGATTAAAATATGTTATGATGGAATTATTTAACATATTTTTTATGTTATTTGATGAACCAAAATCTCATGTAAATGTGAATATGATAGGATTATGGAATCCATTTTAATAGGGTGGGAGAGAACCCCCTTGGATGTTTTGAAAATAAAAACATTGTATAAATTTTTCAAACATTTAAAAAGTTTTTTAATTATAAATATTCGAACAATATATTTTATAGTGTAGAAATATTTCCATCCATTTGATTTTGTACACGTATTTAGGTTAAATTACACCATATATATTATAATTTAATCCCAATTAAACTCATTTTAACCATAACATGGTTAATTATTTCTTATTTTTTTACTATTAATTTTGGCCAAAAATTATGTTGACCATACAATATTATAATATTTTTATTGGAAACGTGGAATCCATTTATCCATGTTCCTTTCACCAAAAGGGTAAAATGATAACTTACAATAAAACCCATAGATGTGTTGTATAAGTGGTTTTCCAATGAAAAAATATTAATATATATAGGATGATTTAATATACATATTAAATATGAAATAAATTATAATAATATAAATTATATTAAAAAATATGTATTATAAAAAATTATTTCGTAGAATCCATTTTAAAATAAAATTGGTTATTTATATCCTTTAAACGAAATTACCATTTTTTTAAAAAGTACATTATTTTTTTACTATAGATCAAAATAAATATTCAAAATTCTTTACAAAATATGTAAATCATAATTTTGAAATGTGGATTTGAAAAATTCATTTCACTTTTTTTTAATTTTAAATGTAGAAAAAATAAATATATTATTTCTTCACTAAATATAATAATTTTTTGTGAAAAGAGTGTTTTCAAAAGATATAAAATCTTCACCATAAATTATTCATTTTATATCAATATGATTTAATTATATAAAACCATTCAAAATAATTTAATTCTTTTTGGTCCATTTTAATTTTCCAATTTTAATTACTACATTTTAATTTTTTTTTAAATGATAATATTAATTGTATATTATGGTTTGTTAAAACTTCGTATTCCATGCAACTCAATTTATTGAAGGAATTAAATTTATTTGAAAAATTATATTTCATAAAATATTTGTTTGGTACATTATCACCCCCAAAAAATAATTTCATCCATGGAAATAGTTAATTTGAAATGTAGAAAGTTGGATACTTTGATCGTAATATGTACATAGTTTCTTAAATAGCTTCATCAAAATGGAGGTTCCACCCTAAAACTATGACCCATTGAGTTGTATTGCTACAAGTAATATTCTATAAATTATTATTATTCTCTATTGGGTATTTCTCATAAGAATGATCTTGATTCAATGGTTTGTCCTCAACGATCAGTACATGTGAATGATTGAGTATGTACATCCATATCAGAGATAAATGAAACATATCGTGAAATATAGAGAGGTGTGTTTGATGGGGAAATATATAATCTATGGTCCAATTATGAAAAATATTTTAAATGGGAATAATAAAACTATGTCATTATTTTCCATTATATACCAATATCATGACATTATTTCATGGATTATATTTTTAAAACATCTTGTCACAACCAAAAAATTACAAATCAGGCCAGTTATTGTTATTATTACTTTTATGTTGAATGTGTGATTCCCTTTTGTATTGTCGAATACCAATAGAAAAATCATTCAATTTAAAATACATATCAGATCACAATATCATTTTTACTCCATGTTCAACACATAGTGTTTTATTTCCTCACATCATCTCATAAAGTACATATAACGACCCATACATTACATACATTGTTAATACTTCAAAATTAAAGAATACTTATTACAACATATAACAAAACCACGAATGGACCGTATAGGTATAGTGTCTTTAGAAACTGGGAAACATAAACAACTGGTTCATAAAGAATCAACTTTTACTCCCACTTATTTCATCATATCTAGAGTCCCTTTTTGGCATATCCTACTTAATAACCTTCTTCCTGACCTGGGGAAATAAAACATACAAAAGGGTGAGCTAAAATGCTCAGTAAGGGTAAACAAAAGAAAGATCAATCACATTGTATACATAAGCACATAACTTTTGGAAATCTTACCCAGCAAAAGAGATCATAATTTCATAACATGGGAAAAATCATGGCAGTGAAATGTAATCACAATAATCATAACATAAAACATTAAACATTGTGGTATGCACACATAATCATATAGAATCATTTCTTGTTAGTTAAGACTCATTGCCAAGACTATCTTAGTGGACAAAGACCCTTTCTGAACTGAGTCACCCTCGTTTCAGTCCTGTTTCACTGAACCGGTACAACCTACCATTCCATCCATGTCTATCTCATGAGATATAAAATCTTTACCTAATGCATTTGAGGGAGATATAGGTCCCACCCATCTCATAATGATACCATTCTTATGTGTGCCACAAAATCATAAACCATACATCATAGCATAACCCATGTAATAAAAATGGGATTCTTAAACAACATGACATCATAAAACAATTTATATAAGATAAAGGAATTCATAAAAATATTTCCATCACCAAATAATCAAATCCATGTAATAATAGGCATATAAACAGAACCCTTTATTATCTTAGATGGAAAATAATTTTGATAAAACACTTGAACTCCATTCTTGAGGAAAATATCCTTTCTACTTCAAAAAACATTTTTCCTTTCTTAACATGTCATACGAATTTAAAATAAAAGAAGTTTATTAAAAAAAATCTTGAATACTTGTAAAGGAAGATTCTTGGAAATAATGTTCTAAAAATCCATTCATGCCGTATAAGTTAAAAAAACATTCTTCTCGTACTTTTCTCAGAAAAGTCAAAAAGTGCCTCGTACGAAAAACGACAAAAGATTCCTTTCATAAATTTTACTAAAAACTCACCAAAGGGTAAAATTGGATTTAAAAAAAATTGTATATGGATAGAAATAACACTACATATTGAGGAAACATGGATGTGGATGATAAAATACACCCCAGTAAATACTAAAGGATAAACAATCTCAGATAAAAATGAGATTGTGATATTTCCCTTACCTTAGGTCCGACTTGCTTTGTAAGTATCTGAACCTCCTTTATAATGATTTAAATAATGTTATTGACTTATTACAGAATCATACTTACTTTTATGGTATCATATATGTTCATATTCTTATCTTCTTAGTAGTAATATTTCATTGCTACTTGTTATTCGAGTGTTTATAACTTTTTGTTCTTATGCGTGTTTTGTCGAATAAATTCTTATTCTTTTTTTAGGTTATAGATACCTCATTTCCATAATGGTATTAATGTAATATATATCATATTCATTCATTCAATTCATTTATAAAATCATTATGAAATGAATATCATGTAGAACGAGTCGCATCACATCATGGAGACAGTATTCAGTACGTACGCACGAGTGATGATATCATTCCTATGATCGTGGAATTGTATTGGAGTGTATGTATACTATTTCAGAATCAGAATCACTTTATAATAGTCATATATAGTCACTATATACACCATTATACCCATCCATGTAAGGTGGTGGTGGAAAATAGATTACACCACGGCGTGGAGACGGTATTCCGTACGTACGCACGCGCTGTGATTTCTTTTTCCGTAAGATGGATAGATGGTGAAATAGGGTTGTTTCATACTTATAATAACATATCAGTATATGAGTGATACTGAAGTTATTACTTCATAATGAAACAACCTAAGAAGAAGAAGTTGAAGAAGAAATAAAGAAGAAAGAATCAGTAATGGGCTTTACCTCTTCTTTGAAGTGCTTCTTTGAGACCTCTTTTTAGGGAACTAAAATGGGTCTTTGAAGAATACCAAAACCTCTAGGATGTCTCTAGGGAAGTGGAGAGGAGAAAGTGTCAGGGGTTGGCCGAGCTTGAAGGCTCAATGTGGTGTGAGGAAGAGGGGGAGGAGGTGCCATTTTATAAGGGAGGAGAGGGGCACCTTTGGAATAACTAAAAATGTTATTTTATTAAAAAGTGATGTTCGGTTTTAAATAGCTCCAAATTGATATATTTCGAAGCTAAGGTGGGGATGGGTCGGAATCCTCTCATCCAATAGAATTTTTACAAGTTTAGGTTCCTATTTTAACCTAATCATTTAGATTTAACATTAAGTTAAATAATTTTACCTTTACCATGTCTTCTTGTGTTCTTATACTATAAGGTTAATAAACTTACTATAAGCAGCCAAACGAACCCCATTTTATTTATTATTAATATATATAACCTTATCTAAGTCATTTTTCCGAACCTTAGATTTTTAGAAATAAAATAACAATTACTAATATAATATTTGTTTTAAAAACAATTTTATGTCAATTTTGACACTATTTAGTAATTTATTTTTGTGAAAATCATAACAGAATGATTAGTTCAAAAAAAGTTAATTAAATCAATAATAGCATGTCATATTAACCTATAAAATTAGTGTAATTAATAAGAAGTTTCAAATTACATTTCTTTTGGTGTTCATAACATCAATTATGTCAATATTTCATTAATAAAATAATTATTGCATCATCATTGTGTCATAAATAAATTAACTTATTTAATGTCTAAAAATTAAAATAAAATACCATTCTGTATGAAATATTTTTAGCTTTCTAATGAATATTTATAGTCGAATTTATCTTATGTATAACCCCATATTAAAAATGTTTTAGTTATTAAACTTTGATTTTAACTATTTTAACTATTCATTAAATAAAATAATATTAAATGTCATAATCTAATCGAAGTGGACCTAAATGGTCATATTATATTAATAGGGTTGTTTTCGGTCGAATTAAACTTATCCAATAGAATTAGGACATGTGTTAGGGTAATAAAAATATCATATTTACCCTTAGTTACCCTATTTACTATTAACCGCGGTAAAAAAAAGTAAAAAGTTACTATTCACCAAAAATTATTTTCATCACATTGAACCACATTTCAGTCCTTGATATTAACCGTGTCTCACGGATTTTCGAAATTCCATTCACAGAAGCGGTAAAATTATGTTTTATGAAAAATTCAGTTTTTTTAACTACCACTTAGTGGTTTCACTATTCATCAAAAATTGAAAGTTTTCAAAAAAATACCAAAATTTCACCCTAGGCTAATTTCGATATTCTGAATCCAAAAATGAAGTCCATATTGAAAAATAAAATTTATAAATTTTCAAAAAGTGGTATTTACTATTCATAAAAGCTATTTTTAATAATATTTTAATAGCATATTGTTGTTTAGTGAAACTCGGTATTGCGTACGACACAAGCTATCGAGGAAGGTTGTGATTTCGTGTAAAGCAAGACAAGAAAGTATTGTGTAGAAATATATTCCTTTGATGATTTATATAACATAAAATATCGGGTGTTACATTCTACCCTCCTTAAAATGAATTTCACCCTTGAAATTCGTCACTTTGTAACAAATAGATGAGGATACCTCTCCCTCATCATATCCTCAAGCTCCCATGTAGCTTCTTCTAATTGGTGGTTCCTCCATAAAACTTTCAACAATCGAGTGGTCTTGTTTCGTAGGACTTTTTCGCTACGATCCAGAATCTCTATCGGTTGTTCTTCATAAGAAAGGTCTTGCTCCAGCGGTACAACTTCTGAGCTGAGTACATGTGAAGGATCAAGTATGTACTTTCTTAGGAGAGATACATGGAACACATCGTGAACTGGAGAGAGATTAGGTGGAAGCGCCAATCGGTAAGCTACCTTCCCAACACGATCTAGTATTTCGAAAGTACCGATATATCTAGGGCTCAACTTCCCCTTCTTTCCAAATCTCATAACCCTCTTCCAGGGTGATATTCGTAAGAACACTTTATCACCCACTTCAAACTCTAGGTCTTTTCTTCGGTTGTCGTCATAACATTTCTGTCGACTCTGAGCAGCTCTTATGTGTTGTTGAATAGATCTGACCTTTTCTGCCATTTCATCAATGAGATCAGGTCCTAATAGCTTTCTTTCCCCAACTTCATCCCAGCAAGTTGGAGTCCAGCATTTCCTTCCATAGAGAGCTTCATAAGGAGCCATCTGATTACTGGAGTGGAAGCTATTATTATAAGAAAATTCCACCAAAGGTAGGTGTTGATCCCAACCACCTTTGAAATCCATAGAGCAAGCTCTCAACATATCTTCTAGTGTTTGAATTGTTCTCTCAGAATGACCGTCTTTCTGAGGATGATAAGCAGTGCTGAAACTCAACTCTGTATCCAGAGTATGCTGAATACTTCTCCAGAACTTCGAGGTAAATCTCGGATCCCGATCAGATATAATAGAAAGTGGTACTCCATGCAATCTTACCACTTCATTTACACATATCCTGGCAAGCTGATCCAGAGAGAAATCCTCACTAATAGCAATGAGGTGTGCAGACTTTGTAAGACGATCAACAATGACCCAGATAGAATAATTGCCTTTGGATGTTTTTGGAAGTCCTGTGACAAAGTCCATGGTGATGTTTTCCCATTTCCATTCGGGTATGGATAATGGTTGTAACATCCCCTTAGACTTCTGTCTCTCAGCTTTAACTTGTTGACAAACCAAGCATCGAGAGACATATTCAGCAACATCTCTTTTCATGTAATCCCACCAGAAGTACTCTTTCAGGTCCCTATACATCTTCGTGCTTCCAGGATGAATAGAGAATGAAGAACTATGAGTCTCATCCAGCAGCTCCTTCTTTAATTCGGGGATGGGAGGAACACAAACCTGATTCCTGAACATTATTATCCCATCACAATCAAGGTTGAATTCAGGAACATTTCTCTCCTTCTTTTGTAACTCGACATCTTCTTCCTGTTCCTCTTCAATCTTCACATGTATAGACGGTTGAACATTCATTTGAGAAAGATAAGATTTTTCCCCTTTCATTATAATTCAAAGATCCATCCTTTGTAAATCCAAAAATATTGGATCTTTTGTGATCCTCATCATGGATAAACAAGCATGGTCTTGTCGACTTAATGCATCTGCCACCTTGTTTTCTTTCCCAGGGTGGTAATGGATTGAGCAGTCATAATCCTTAATCAGCTCCAACAATCTTCTTTGACGCATATTCATATCCTTTTGTGTGAAAATATACTTTAAACTTTTATGATCAGTATAAATATCACACCTTTCACCATAAAGGTAATGCCTCCAAATCTTTAATGCAAAGATTACCGCAGCTAACTCCAAATCATGTGTTGGGTAATTTTTCTAATGGATTTTCAACTGTCGTGAGGCATAAGCTATCACCATATCATTTTGCATAAGAACACACCCCAATCCCTTCTTGGATGCATCACTGTAGATCACAAACCATTCTCCACTATAGGGCAGTGTGAGGACGTGTGCACTGGATAACCTTCTTTTCAACTCCTTGAAATTCTCTTCACATTCCTTCGTCCAAACAAACTTAACTCCTTTCCGAGTCAACTTGGTTAGTGGATTAAATAATCGTGAAAATTCATTCACAAAACATCGATAATATCCAGCCAAACCAAGAAAAATGCGGATCTCAGTTACTATTGTTGGTCTCGACCATCTTTCGATAACCTCTGTTTTGCTGGATCCGCAGATATCCCCTCTTTTGAGATTATGTGACCCAAATATGCAACTTTTTGAAGCCAAAATTCACACTTGGTAAATTTGGAATAAGGTTTCTCCTTTCTCAGGGTCTTCAATATAATTCTCAAGTGGTCTTCATGTTCTTCCTTGATCTTTGAATAGACAAGAATATCGTCTATAAAGACTACCAAAAATTGATCAAGATAGTCTCTAAAGACTCTATTAATCAGATCCATGAAGATAGCAGCGGAATTAGTAAAACCAAATGGCATCACTATAAATTCATAGTGTCCATACCTTGTACGGAAAGCCGTCTTTGGTATATCCTCCCTTTTGACCCTTAATTGATGATACCCTGATCTAAGATCAATCTTGGAAAAGTATTGAGCTCCGCGTAGTTGGTCAAATAAGTCATCAATGCGTGGGAGAGGATATTTGTTCTTGATAGTGATCTTGTTAAGTTCTCGATAATCAATGCAGAGTCTCATTGATGCATCTTTCTTCTTAAAAAATAGAACAGGCGCTCCCCAAGGTGACGCACTAGGGCGTATGAATCCCTTATCAAGATTCTCTTGGAGTGGCTTCTTCAATTCCTGCAACTCAATTGGGGCCATTCTATAAGGTTTCTTCGAAATAGGCAAAGCACCCGGTACGAGTTCTATTGAGAACTCAACTTCACGATTTGGTGGAAGTCCGGTAATTCCTCCGGAAAGACATCTTCAAACTCCCGTACAATGGGAATATTATTAATCGTGAGTTTCTCACCAACCATTTGAGATAAATAACCTTCATTTAGTGGAATCAAGACCCATAAGATGGAAGAAATTTCCACTAGAAGGTTATGTTCATCCTTTCATTGATAGACGATCATAGATTGATCTGGAATATGAAATGTGACATCCCTTCTTTGGCAATTGATATGATCTCCATATAATGAAATCCACGCCATTCCAAGAATCACATCAAATTCCACTATAGGAAGGATCACAAGATTTGCAGGAAGCACATTCCCACAAACTTCGATCAGAGAAGAATTATAAACTTTTGATGCGACTGTTGTGCCATAAGGTGTTGTCACAGGTAACTCAACATCTAATTGTTGAGGTAATACGGTGATACCCTTAGAAAATTCTTCAGAAATAAAAGAGTGGGTGGATCCAGAATCAAATAAAACATTTTCTACTTTAGAGTGGATGGTAAGTGTACCTTTCACCACATCTTTATCGTACTTCACATCGCTGATAGAAATTGCATGTGACTTTCCTTTGTCTTTAGCCTTAAGAGTTTGTTGACGTCGACCATCATTATCAACCCTTGGATTAGGGCATTTATTGGCATAATGACCCATCTCCTGGCACTTGAAACATTGAAGTGTAGTAGGTTCATTATGTGTATCCCTTCATTTGTTTGCATCATTAGACATCTTCTTCCCATCATCGTGGCATTCAAATGCCCGATGACCTTCCTTTCCACATTTGAAACATTTACTTGTCCCTTTAAGACAACTCCCTCCATGTTTATTTCCACACATTGAGAATAAGGGAATGCTCATCTTCTTTTCAGTGTGCTCATTAGATTTTCCTTTGAATTCCATTTTCCTCTTCTTATCAAACCCATATGACTGATGGGTTACTCCAATCTCCATCTTGACTTTGAGAGCACATTGAACGATTTCCTCGTAGATATTGAAGTCCCTTATGGCTAACGCCCTTCGAAGACACGGTTTTAAGACACTAAAGAACCGATCGATCTTACTCTCAGGTTGGATAATAATACCAGAAGAGTACCTTGCAAGTCTTGTAAAATTTTCTTCATAGGTACCAACAGATTCATCATCCTTTTTCTTCAGTTCAAGAAACTATTTCTCCATCTTTTTTTGGAGAATACGAGGGAAGTCCTTATTGAAAAATAAGTTCTTTAACTCGTCCCATTCCATGGACTCAATTTCATCTCTTTGCCTCGTATTCTTAATAAGATTCCACAATTGATCTGCATCTCCTTCCAAACGATACACTGCTAGGATGACTTTATCATGTTCAGAACATTGATGAACTGAAAATATCTTTTCAGTAGTACTAATCCATTGTTCAGCAACTAATGGATCAGTAGACCCGCTGAAAGAAGGTGGACGCTGCCTCATGAAGGATTCAACAGAATGTTGCTCCTTCCTTTGCTCCTTTGGAAGTCCTGCATGATTCATAGCTAGAGAAAGTTGTGTGAGCATGGATACAAGATTTTTCATTCCATCACCCATAATGTTTGGATGCTCAGGGGGACAATCATTGCATTTCCCGTCGCATTCCGCATTAACACAATTCCTTCGGGTTCCAACCATTGTCTAAAACCAAGAAGAATAGTGTGGGCAACACTAATTACAATAGGAAAACCACATAATCAAGAATAAAATTTCACACTTAAGGTCTTATCCTAGGTTATTCACGGCCATTTTAAAAAGCCTAAGATTGTGTTCTTTTCTTAGACTTATCCTTAGGGTTCTTACTAAGGCTTTCACATCGTAGTTTCCAAAGGTTGACTATACCTTTCCTTTGATACCAACTATTTAGACCCATATGTTACATACATTGTTAATACATAAAAACTAAAGCATACTTATTACAACATATAACAAAACCACAAAAGGACCGTATAGGTATAATGTCTTTAGAAACTGGGAAACATAAACAACTGGTTCATAAAGCATCAACTTTGCCTCCCACTTATTTCATCATATCTAGAGTCCCTTTTTGGCATATCCTACTTAATAACCTTCTTCCCGACCTGGGGAAATAAAACATACAAAAGGGTGAGCTCAAATGCTCAGTAAGGGTAAACAAAAGAAAGATCAATCACATTGTATACATAAGGACATAACTTTTGGAAATCTTACCCTGCAAAAGAGATAATAATTTCATAACATGGGATAAATCATGGTAGTGAAATGTAATCACAATAATCATAACTCAAAACATTAAACTTTGTGGCATGCACACATAATCATAGAGAATCATTTCTTGTTAGTCAAGAATCATTTCCAAGACTATCTTAGTGGACAAAGTCCCTTTCTGAACCGAGTCACCCTCGTTTCAATCATGTTTCACTGAACCGGTATAACCTACCATTCCAGCCATGTCTATATCATGAGATACAAAATCATTACCCAATGCATTGGAGGGAGATATAAGTCCCACCAATCTCATAATGATACCATTATTATGTGTGCCACAAAATCATAAACCATACATCATAGCATAACCCATGTAAAAAAATGGGATTCTTAAACAACATGACATCATAAAACAATTCAAATAAGATAAAGGAATTCATAAAAATATTTCCATCACAAAATAATCAAATCCCTATAATAATAACGATATAAACAGAACCCTTTATTATCTTAGATGGAAAATAATTTTGATAAAACACTTGAACTCCATTCTTGAGGAAAATATCCTTTCTACTTCAAAAAACATTTTTCCTTTCTTAACATGTCATTCGAATTTAAAATAAAAGAAGTTTTTTAAAAATAAACTTGAAAACATGTAATGGAAGCTTCTTGGAAATAATGTTTTAAAAATCCATTCATGTCGTATAAGTTAAAAAAACATTCTTCTCGTACTTTTGTCGGAAAAGTCAAAAAGTACCTCGTACGAAAAACGACAAAAGATTCCTTTAATTTCTTTTACTAAAAACTCACCGAAGGGTAAAATTGGATTTAAAAAAAATTAGATGGATAGAAATAAAATTAAACATTGAGGAAACATGGATGTGGATGATAAAATACACCCTAGTAAATACTAAAGGATAAACAATCTCGGATAAAAATGAGATTGTGATATTTCCCTTACCTTAGGTCCGACTTGCTTTGTAAGTGTCCGAATCTCCTCTATAATGATTTAAATAATGTTATTGACTTATTCCAGATTCATACATATTTTTATGATATCATATATGGTCATATTCTTAGCTTCTTAGTAGTAATATTTCATTGCTACTTGTTATTCGAGTGTTTATAACTTTTTGTTCTTATGCGTGTTTTGTTGAAAAAATTCTTATTCTTTTTCTTTAGGTTATATATACCTCATTTCCAGAATTTTATTAGTGTAATATATATCATATTCATTCATTCAATTCATTTATATAATCATTATGAAATGAAGATCATGTAGAACGAGTCGCATCACATCATGGAGACGGTATTCCGTACGTACGCACGAGTGATGATATCGTTCCTATGATCGTGGAATTGTATTGGAGTGTATGTATACTATTTCAGAATCAGTATCACTTTATAATAGTCATATATAGTAATTATATACAGCATTATACGCATCCAGGTAAGGTGGTGGTGGAAAATAGATTACACCACGGCGTGGAGACGGTATTCTGTACGTACGCACGCGCGATGATTTCTTTTTCCGTAGGATGGATAGATGGTGAAATAGGGTTGTTTCATACTTATAATAACATATCAGTATATGAGTGATACTGACGTTATTACTTCATAATGAAACAACCTAGTAAGAAGAAGTGGAAGAAGAAATAAAGATGAAATAATTGGTAATGGGATTTACCTCTTGTTTGAAGTGCTTCTTTGAGACCTCCTTTTAGGGAGCTAAAATGGGTCTTTGAAGAAGACCAGAACCTCTAGGATGTCTCTAGGGAAGTTTAGAGGAGAAAGTGGCAGGGTTTGGCCGATCTTGAAAGCTCAATGTGGTGTGAGGAAGAGGGGGAGGAGGTGCCCTTTTATAAGTGAGGAGAGGGGCACCTTTGGAATAACTAAAAATATTATTTTATTATAAAGTCATGTTCGGTTTTAAATAGCTCCAAAATTATATATTTCGAAGCTAAGGTGGGTATGGGTCGAAATCCTCTCATCCAATAGAATTTAGACATGTTTAGGTTCCTATTTTAACCTTATCATTTAGATTTGACATTAAGTTAACTAATTTTACTTTTACCATGTCTTCTTGTGTTCTTATACTATAAGGTTAATAAACTTACTATAAGCAGCCAAACGAACCCCAATTTGTTTATTATTAATATATATAACCTTATCTAAGTCATTTGGCCTAACCTAAGATTTTTAAAAATAAAATAACAATTACTAATATAATATTTTTTTTGAAAACTATTTTATGTCAATTTTGACACTATTTTTGTAATTTATTTTTGTGAAAATCATAACAGAATTATTAATTAAAAAAAGTTAATTAAATCAATAATAACATGTCATATTAACCTAGATAATTAGTGTAATTCATAAAAAGTCTCACATTACATTTATTATGGTGTTCATAACATCAATTATGTCAATATTTCATTAATAAAATAATTACGGCATCATCATTGTGTCATAAATAAATTAAATTATTTAATGTCTAAAAATTACAAATAAAATACCATTATTTAGGAAATATTTTTATCTTTCTAATGAATATTTATAGTCGAATTTATCTTAAGTATAACCCCATATTAAAAATGTTTTATTTAATAAACTTTGATTTTAACTATTTTAACTATTCATTAAATAAAATAATATTAAATGTCATAATCTAATCCATGTGGACCTAAATGGTCATATTATATTCATAAGGTTGTTTTTTGTTGAATTACACTTATCCAATAGAATTAGGACATGTGTTAGGGTAATAGTAATATCATATTTACCCTTAGTTACCCTATTTACTATTAACCGCGGTAAAAAAAAAAGTAAAAAGTTACTATTCACCAAAAATTATTTTCATCTCATTGAACCACGTTTTAGTCCTTGATATTAACCGTGTCTCTCGGATTTTCGAAATTTCATTCACAGAAGCGGTAAAATTACGTTTTATGAAAAATTCAGTTTTTTTAACTACCACTTAGTGGTTTCACTATTCATCAAAAATTGAAAGTTTTCAGAAAAATACCAAAATTTCACCCTAGGCTAATTTCGATATTCTGAATCCAAAAATGAAGTCCATTTTGAAAAAGAAAATTTATAAAATTTCAAAAATTGGTTATTACTATTCATAACGGCTAGTTTTAATAATATTTTAATAGCATATCGTTGTTTAGTGAAACTCGGTATTGCGTACGACGCAAGCTATCGAGGAAGGTCGCGATTTCGTGTAAAGCAAGCCAAGCATGTATTGTGTAGAAAAAGATTCCTTTCATGATTTATATAACATAAATGTCTCGGGTGTTACAGTACATTAAAAGGGGTCATCTGAATGATGGAGTTAAATATTCTTTTTTTGTATGATATTTCAAACAGATGAATCTTTTAATCCGAAACAAATTTAAAAAAAAGAACATTATATCAACATAACCTATTGGTTTTTAATTTCTACCTCAGACAAAAAATCATTCATAGGAAGATATATAGTGATGGAACATAAATCTATATCCATATATAGTAGAAGACATATCAAGAACAATAAAGTAAACAATATATCCCAATTAGATACAATTGAATCTGACACTCATCATAAACTTTCAACACTATTAATGTATATCCTAAAATAATTATATTGATATAAATATTATATGATATAGAGTAATTTTTATGACATCATTAGGTAGTCGAATACAACCCATATAAAAATTTCCGTTTTTATGCTAGAGAGAGTTAAATGAAAGAGTCCATAGTAATGTTTTCAAATTTCTATTGTAGTATTTGTAAACTTTTTAACACACTATAAAATGTATTTTACTCAACATTATATTAATGAAACTATAAGAACTAAGATGCAAACTCTATAATATATCTCTTTCTGTCATTCCAATATAAAATGAACTTATTTTCTTCAAACTTATACTTAATCATTGATTAATTAATAATTTTGTTTATAAATAATACCTCAAATAGATCAAGTATTATCTAAATCCTCTATTCGTCAATTCCATAACGATAGATTGGTAATTCTTATTTCTGAATGGAATTAATATATTGTCATAGTGGAATTACACTGTATGGAATGAAGCCTTTTTTATATCATCCTTCTTCACCCTCAATTGAGTATATCCAAAATGATGGTAAATCATATAAATTCATTGATTTTTATATATAATGTCATAAAATTCATCAATACTGGGTAAAATATAATTATATATTATTTTTATTTTTTTACCTCCTCCCAATCAATATAGAGCTTCACTAATCAATAATTCATTAAAAAAAAGTACAGATAGGCCCCATGGTGACACACTTAGAATAATGCATACCATATCATAATTCAAATTATGTTTGTTCATAATTTCCTACAACATAATTGATTACATTCAATAAGGATTTCAAGAAATAGTTGTGGCACTAGGTTATAGTTCCCTGGAATAATCAATATAATGATTTGGTGGATGATTGGGAAATTGTTTTGGAATGACAAAAAAACTCTCGTATAATAGTGATATCATCGATTTCATGTTTCTAAAAACCATACATGATAAGAAAATATGTTTTCAATTAGAATCCAAATCCATACAAGGTATTTCACTTCCATAAGATGTTCATATTTATTTTCTCATAGATAGATGATTATTGGTTTTTTTGGAATATACATCATAAATTCATTCCATATAAATTGATATTAGATTTATGTAAAGAAATTTAATCCAAGAAAAAGATAAAACCATTGTCAACCAGAGGGATAATAATATTATTTTCAATAAGAGTATTGCAAAAAAAATTGAATTATAAAAGAAACCTAGGCACTAAATTTGGCCAGAATTCCATTATGTAGATTCACTCATAATTAAACATATAATTATGTGTATATGTAATACACATCCTAAATAATAATCTAAATATAAATTAATTTATTTAACTAATATCAAATAATATATATAAATATTTTTTAAATTCAATCACCTACCCACCATGGTTGTTATATATTCAATCCATTACTAAATCCAAAATGATAAACATAACCATAAATAATCCTTAATTAGAGTGATTCTTCATGAAAATTCTGTTAAATGATTTAGATATCAAGAAAAAATAATTTTAATCTATTTAAATTCTATTTTTTCCTATTTCAATTGTGGTCATAACATATTCAAAACATCCATGATGGTTTTGATTGAGTTTGTGAATTTATGAATAATATCCCTAGGGAGTGTCATCTCATGTGTCCAGTAAGGCCCATTATCATATACTATATAATAAATGAGACTAGATCAATGATTAATTTTTAGAGTAATTACCCCTTGGTAAAATAGTTCCATAGCAGCATCCAAATATAGTATTAGAGAGGGATATTTTTTAGGGAAACAACACTCCGTTATTTTCGATGGGATAAGGTATTCTCTTATAAAAAGGATTATCAAAAGGGTTATCACTCACATTTTTTCATCCTAGATTCCAATGGTAAAATAAAACATTCACTAATAAATACTATAAAACCCAAAAATATAATACATATATATTACATCACAATATATGAGTACACATTACATTATATTTTTATCCAATCCATAAATATATTATATAAGTGAATTTCGAAACATGAATAGAAAATATACTTGTTTAATGGTGAACAAAATTTTATATTGTTGTGTTCTTAATAAATACAACCGACTATAGACTTATCGTACATAATAACATTATTCATGACCTAGAATATGAAATGGAAAAAATAGTGTGATTATATTCATAGTGATGATAAACAAGGGAGATATAAACATGGAATCAACATAACTGAACAATAACATGAGAATGAAATTTTAAAACAATAATATATATATCATATACTATAAGCATGATTAATGGAATAAATATTTTATTTCAGTAAGATATGATTAATAATCGAATAAATGAAAATAAACTATGAGAGAATAAAATATTCATTTCACATATATTATTGGATATACATAAGATTAGTAATTAATTTCATTAGTGGTAAATGAACATTACAATAACTATAATAGGTGAATTGTTTGACTACCCATACATTTATATTAGTCACGGTTCACTCATAATGATATAATAATATAAATAAATTCATACTAAACTATGATTACACTCTATTAGATTCAAGTTTATATCATTATTTATCAGTCTGTGTCTATTGAATCAGAGGGATATGTTATCCACAACAATTCTAACCCTACTCATTATATCACAATATTAAATGGTTAATTACATAGGATTAAAAATAATAAAACCATAAATATTGATAAGTATAGTGTATTTGGGAATTATGTAAATTACATAACAACTTAAAATAAGGACTACATCATATTTATTGAAAAAATCTATATAACATTAATATTTTTCATTTTTTACTTAACACTTCATGGGATTACCAGGGGAATACATAAGAAAGTAGTGAGATATAAATAAAAGTATGGGAATAGAAATTTATAGACATAAATATGGTTACATGTGTTATAAAATTGGCATAAAAACAGTGTATAAAGTTGATTTTAATGATAATTATTAACAATGATTCATGATATATCATTATAAACTAAATACAATATTGGAAATATATAAAAAAATTAAAACATTTCATCATAAAAATATATCTAGGATCACTAAAATGACATAATTCTGAAAAAAAAATCAAGTGATAGATTAGGCTTAACACCTAATCCCTGTCAAGATGTTTCTTGAGACTCATACATCACACAATACATTGGTGCACTATATAATTTTGGATGTACCCATCACATTCATTTAATTATCAGGCTAATGTGTGCCACATTAATACTAATATGTGGAATCATTGACCAAAACATTTTGTTAAATTATCCAAGAGTGTTGAAAAACATCAAATAAGTCCACAATAATAAACGAATAAATGAGTAAATCTGATCACCCTTGATTTGAAATAGGGCATGGGTATTCACTACTCATATCTTTGGTATTGAAAACTGTGGTGAAATTTAAGCGTCATGACGACCGTACATAGAAATTAAAAAATCTTGGATGAGAGAGAATGGGATATCTTATCATTTCAAAATTTAGGAATAGTAATAGGTTTGCAAAAAAACATATCCATACAATAAGAATATGAACTATAATGGATATGATAGTAAAGAAACATAAACAATAGGAATTAAAGGATCCCTTAACTTGAGAGTGTGACTCGAAATTCTTGGGAGAGACTTCTTGAGGGATTGGGGAATCCTTGGTGGGATTCAAGAGTGTATGGTTATAGTGAGGACATAATCTAAAAATATTGAGTAAAGTGGTCTAGGATGTAGGTTGGGGTTTTTTAGGAAATTAGTTCATAATTCTTTATCATTTCATACTCATAACTATTTGAATCTATATAGTAAAATAAAAAAAACCAAAAAAACCCCATGGTTTCTTACGATGGGTATTTATTTTCATAATTTTATTTGAACAATAGCTAAAAATAATAAAATAATACCCTTTATTCTGTACAAGTGATTCATAATTATAAGGAGATGATTTTAAAACCATAAAATATAATAATGTTTTTAAGGATTCATCAATGATTTATAAAATAAATCAAATAAAAATTTGAAGTATATTAAATGGAAAACACATTTTTTTTCGTGGATAACATTTATAGTATTTATTAAAAATCATATTGTGATTTATGATGTAATAATACACACTGTATATTTATATGATGTTTAATATTGATATGAAATATCAACTATTTCATAAAAAATGAAAAGTTCATCATTGGATTCTTTTGAAATTTTTATTTCGAAAATAATATTCATATTATGAAAATAATTTTCTAAATATGTGTATTTTCATTATTAAAATAAAAAACTATTTTTTTAGAAATGATGGGTTTCTAGGCAATGGTAATATTCAAAACTATATTGAAATTATATTTGAATTCTTAAAAAATATACGATCATTTAAATTATATATTAATTATTAAATAATAATTTTTTATTAAAATTTTAATTACTTCCAAAATAAATTTATGAATCAAAATAAATATTTTTAATGAAATTTAATACAAAATAATAATTGAATTTTTTTTCATTGAATAAAAATAAATATTAATTTATAAAGTTAAAATATAAAATAAAGAAGTATTCATTATTATAAAAATTAAAATATTCATATTATTAGTGTCTTCAAACATATGCCAATTATACACCAAAAAACACCCTAATTGTCATGTTCACAATGGTGATACTATCAGGGGTGGTTCAACATACATGGTTTGGGTCATGATCGCAATGAGATTAAACACCTATCAAAGAACTATTTCAGTCATTATTATGTTTTTGGATAATTTCTTGGTCAAGGTAAAGGGAAAATTTCATTGATTCTATCTCCCTCATAATATTATATAATTGGTCTCCATATGTTAATGTCCAACTCGTTCAGGCCATCACTTTTATTATCTATGACAATTTTATTTCTTAAAACACTATATTTATACTATTACTTTGCTCAATATTCAATAGATACATTATCAATTGTAATGATTATTAATATAATTTTATATATTTTATGATAAAATAAAACAAAATAAGTTCATGTGTTTTCTATAACAATAATACTTATTACAATATTTCATTGGGATTTTTATTTATAAATATTCTAGTCATTGCTGTCTTACCAAATCTAGAAATTTCACCATTGACATTTATATTTCCCACAATAAAATTGATGAGTGAAAGATTGCTTCATCACTTCACCTAGTTCCCATTTTTCTTCTTAAAACAAGTGGTTTCTTCACAATACTTTTACCTGGTGAATTTTCTTATTCAATCAATCATTGAATCTATAATATAATATCTTCAATAAAAGCTCTTAATAGGAAATATCATTATCCAATGGTACAAAAACTGCATTGATTATATGCGAGGGGTTTGGAATGTGATTCCTTTAGAGTGATACATGTAATAAATATGTATATGAGATAGGTTATGTAATAGTTCTAGTTTGGAAGTTGTCACTCAAATGAGATCAAAGATCTCAAAAGGACTAATGTACCTTAGACTAGGCATTCCCTCCTTCCCAAATCTAATAACCTTCTTCCCTGGAGATATTAATATGATTACCTTGTCCCCGAAATAAAACTCTAGGTCTCATTAACAATTGACAACAAAGTTTTTCTATCACCGCTATGAATCCTTGATATTCTGCAAAATGGTCATAATATTATCCACTATTTCTTTGACCTTTTAAGGACCTAGTTATCTTCATTCCCCAAATTCATCCCAACATAAAGGTGTTATTCCCCTATTCTTAGAATAGGAATCCTAGTGGGCCATTTGTATTCAAAAGTGGAATCTATTATTTTACGAGAACATGACTAGAAGATGGTGTTTGTCCCATAATCCATTACTGTCAAATTTGGATGTTCTAAAAATATTCTCGTGTGTCTACATAGACTATTCATGTTTTATATTAGATTGATGGTGATACGTTTTATTATGTTTAACATAGTATTTAGAGAATTTTGGATACTCTTACAAAAAATTGAGTTCTATCAGATATATCTGATAGTAGTGTTCCATGAAGTCTCACCACTTATCTAATGTTTATCCATTATTGTTATTCCAGTTAGAATTCATATTTTATTACAATGAAGGGATAATTAATCGTAATAAGATCCACTACAACCCATACACCATTATTTATTCTTGAGGTAATCATAATACCAGTTAAAAATTCCACAGTGATGTTATCCAATTTCCATATAGGTATGGGTAATGGTTATATCATCCAATTGTATTTTTTTCTTTTCATGCTTAATTTTATTAAACAAATGGCTTATTGATGAATATATTCTATAATCTCATTCATCATATTGTCCCACCAATAGTACTCTCAATGATCTCAATTGTGCCTCATGGATGAATGAATAAAGTCGTACTATGTGCATCACCCAAGAGAAAATTTTTAAATAAGGATTTGTTAGTAGTCATAGAAATGAATGAAATATTACAAATCCTTATTCATTGAAATTGAAATATGAGTATTCCCCATTTCTTATATATTCACCTATTTTTTTTGAATTATGATGTCATTTGTTTTGACTACACTTTTCCATTCTAAAATGGATGTATTAGAAATCATTTGTGAATGGATTTATGATGTTCCTTCGTTATGATTCCCATGTCCATCCTATTAACATATAATAATACTGGATCCCTCTAAATTCTCATCAATGATATAATTTATGGATCATTTCTACTTAGATATTCATCCTCTTTATTCACATTTCCTTGATTGTAGTGGAATTGAGCATTCATAGTCCTTGATCATCTCTTACAAAAACAGTTGAACAATATTCATATCTTTCAATGTGAATTTAAATTTTTTGAAATTATGATAAGTATATATTTCACTCTTATACCCAAAGAGATAATTCCACCATATATTCAATGCGATGATCAGTGCATCCAAATCCAGATCATGTGTTGGGTCCTTATTTCCCTAATGTAACAACATCCTTGAGCATATGATCCCATATTTTCGTTTTTCATTAACAAAAATACCAATCCCTCTATAAAAGCATTAATAAATCCCATGAAAATTTTTCCAATACTGGGTGTGAAAGAAAAGTTTTAGTGATATGACTCAATATCATCTCTAGGAATTTATCTTCACATTCATAATTACAATAAAAAATCAAACCCTTCCAAGTTAACTTGGTTAGAGTGTTTGATAATCATGATTAATTTCTTACAAATCGAATATAATACCTAGATATTCCCAGGATACAATGGATATCTATCTAAGATGATGATCACATCTATCATTTACTAGATTAATTTATTTATGGTACACATATATCTATTTTATTTGATAATAAACAACATGGATGATATTACATTAAACAATTTCTCACTTTTTTTATACATTGCATAAATCTTTTCATTTAAAAAGTCTATTTGAATAGTGATCAGATTCTCTTATTGCACCTCCTTACTTTTATATTATATTAGAATATCATATATAAAAACTACCTCAAATTTAATAAAGTAATCTCTAAATCTCTATCAATCATGTCTATGATGTTTAATGGAGATTTTGTGAGTCCAAATGGAAATTCTATGAACTCATTGTTCCCAAACATTGTACAAAAAGAATTCATAGGGATATCCTTTTTATTCACTATAATATGGTAATACCATGACATTAGATCCACCTAAAAGAATTATTGTTCTCTATGTAGATTATTGGACTTGTCATCAATCTGTGGAATAGGATACTTATTTTTTATCATGATTTTTTTTGTGATCATTATAATCAATGAAAATGAACATTGAACTATCCGTATTCATTATGAAATAGAATGGTTCACCACAAGGTGAATCACATGGGTGAATGAATCCTTTATCTAGATTTTCATGTTATTTTTTCATTGTATCATTATGTTACATAACATAAATTATATATTAATTCTATGATAATTCTAACACCCTAGGTATATTATCAATGGAAAATTCAACCTCTCATCTAGGAGGAAGATGTGGAAATTAATCAAGAAGCTGATTAGTATAGTATGCCAAAATGTTCATGTCATTAAGGATAATCATTTGTATTGTATCAATTATTTGAACAAGATAGACTTTTCATTGGGAAATAATATCCACACATGAGATGTTGGGGAAAAAGAAGATCCATCATCCTCCTTGAACTGTTACATAATCATAATATTATTTGTAATTTAGAGAGTGATTTCTTTTTAATAGAATTTTATGTTGGATATATATAGGTAAAACTAATCCATACTCACAATTTCATAAAATTATTGTAGTGGGACTATCACAAATAGACTAGGATACTCTTTCTACAAATATTGATAGTGGACGAGTCATATACTCAGGATGAAATAATATCACCATTTTCATTTTTCATTGACATGTTTAATTCCACAGTTTGATCTCGTGTTTGAATAGATCCACTCAGAATTATTGTTTAGAAGGAATAAATAGAACCAAAATCTGAAAAATGTGTTCTCTATTATTGAATAAATATAAAGTGTACCTATAATGAATTCATTGTCGGAATCCAGCTCGTGGTTGTGATTGGAAAAAATCAAAATTCCTACCTGGGAGGTTGTTGATAGTCTTAGAAAAACCATTGCTTAATACCTTGATTTGAAAAGTCACCTGGTTACCTGATGTTGATGCAATGAACAATACATCATGGATTGACTGGAGCATTTCATTCTAACATTTCTTTAGTTTGGTTATCTATTCGTAACTTTCGGTCTAGGTTACCTCCCTTCCTACACCAAAATTATATAATTTTCCCCCTTAGAAAATTTACTAGGTTATTATTTCCAAACTGTTGAAAAGTTTAACAATGCCTTTTATTAGAAAACTTATTTTTCTCCATCAGAACACCAGTGCTAAACTCCAATTTCCAATTATTATCCCCATGATATCCATGAGATTCACCAATACAAATTTCGACAGAGATGGAACATTGGGAAACAATAATACAACTATCAATGTCATGGATCACCAGGGATTTTCATAGACTAGGTTTCTTCCCACCAAATTAGTTATATAACATGCATTACATTGTAATGAAAAATATGGGATTGTATAATGAAATTAGTTTCAATTTTTTCATTATATTCTATAATACATTTTGTCTCTTTTCCAGAGGTAATGAAAATCCATTTCCATTTTATAACGGTGAGTATGATGAATATATTAAATGAATTTTTTTTCCAGATTTCATTCCACCAAATCTCAAGGATCTAGTCCATATGATTAATATTGATTAGAAATTTCCATCATATTTCAGATTCAATATCCATACAATAAATATCTAGTACAACCTTCACATTCTTAAAACCTTGAAGGATATAGAATATATTTTCAATGGATTTGATACAATGATTAAATATTAAGGGATCATATAACCCATTTAAAAGAGGACTACTTTTGTAACATAATGGTGAAAATTATATCTTGTAATTTCTTTACGGGATTTGGGAACACTGCCTAATACAGGTCTCTATTCAGAACATGAGTCAACCTGATGATATTTGTCCCAATGTTCTCAATTTATGATCCCATCATGCTGTAGATCTATTTGGGGAAGACGTAAAATTTCCCATACTATCAGTTTTTACCTAATTCTGCCTATTTATATCTATTGGATATAATTAATGTAAAGTTAGGGATGAGAATATGCAATCTATTAAACAAAAAAACGGGTATCCAATGTTATTAAAGAGATAATATAAAAACTAAATTTGGTTACTTATCTTATGAATTTACATCCTTCAATATATGTTATCCATGATCAATTTACTAGAATTTTTTCCTATATTTTTTATTTATTCCTTTAATAATGGATTGTGATGGTATTTGGAATTTACCAAAGCATATCCTTTTGGATTCTCAAACTAGGTGTGCATCAAGGCCCATATTTTTGCCCTAAATCCTTGCAGAGTCTAGTTCAACATGGTGTTTTCAGGGTTTACCACTACATACATCTATTCCACAGCCACATTAAATTTTTTTATATAGATATGGATTTATTTTCATGATATAAAACATAAAGTACACTTTTCAAGAATTTATAATGTTCTTTTATAAATAGATTAATCTTTAAGGCTTTCACTATAGTTTTTCATACAAATCCTATAATTTAAAAGGCTTTTCCATTGGAACCAACTATGTAAACCGATTTATTTATTTCAAATTAATACATAATTGTTTACATAAGATTACACTTAATAAAACGTGGATAATATATAATTCAAAATCATTTTATAATTAGTTACATTTCAAAACAAATTAAAATTTGGAATAAATCAAAAATATTAAAAATTCATTAACATAATCATATTATTCCATCATACATTACCCATTATGGGATAACATTGGTTGAAACCTAAGAAATAGTTTATCTATAAAACCCATTAATGGAATAAACATGCGAAAACATGATGAATGAAGTACATGTTTGATAAAAAAACATAACAATGGTTCATAAACGGGGTTAAGACATAAAATGAAAAAATTAGGCATGATATCTCATGATAACATATGGGTAACATGTGATATGTTGAAAAAAATTTATAAAAATCATTGTAAATGTAACAACTTGAGTTTTTATGGACAATTTTTTAAAAAATAAATAAATTTTTATTTATAAATTTAAATACTCTGTGTTAGAAATTCCTCTCAAACGGAACAAACATATAATATGTTTTATTGCACCAACTAGGTGTATGATTCATGGAACATAAAATCATCATACAATACATGTAACACTGACTTGGTGAATGTTACATGCAACACCGACTTGGTGTACATTACATGCAACAATGATATTTCTACGAAACATCATTTCGATATTATAATTATTTAAATGAGATAATTATAACCTAGACAATAAAAATAGATATATAAATAGTAGTATATTATTTTAAAATATTATTTATAATTTTTTTATACATACAAATATATTTGATAATTAATGATATGGATTTTTATAAAGTCCTTTTATGTATAAAAATAACATTTTCTCGAATGAACCTATTTTAGTAATAATTTTCTTCTGATACATTTAGTAATTTAGTGTCATAAAATAGTTTACAATTTTGAAGTAATATTATTGAAATTATCACAGGTTCAATACTCTTTATTTTTCTAAGAATAATCATTTTTAATGAATAGTACAAAATAATATTTTTAGTTTAAAATTGACTTTTCATTTAAATAGTTATTAATATTTATTTATATTTTATTTTTATTTTAATGTAATATTAGTTAAATTATAAATATCTTAATACAATATAGTTCATTAGAATAAATTTTAGTTTGAAATTGAATAGAAAAACATAATAAACTTATCATTATCTTTCTTTTTTAAGAACTTGTAATTTCGTTGGGTCTGCGAAATATTCATTATTATTAATTTAGCTTACTCATTTAATTGAATTTATAAAAAATTTTTTTTAAAAAAAGTATATAATTTAGTTTCTAATTAGATAATATTTATTTTTTACCAATATTATTAGTAATAAAGATAAAAATTAATCACAACAATTAAGGTCAAATTAATATTCATTAGGGTCTAAATATTAATCTTAGCAGAACAAATGACCTAGAAACTAGTCAAACCACCATTTTAAATAAATATTTATTCTATAAACCAATAATTATTGATTTAGGTTGGTTTTACATATCTTTTTTTATGTATGAACAAGTGTACACCTAACTTATTTTCAAAAATTCCAGGTTAATGCTTTTCATTACCTATAGAAAGCCACCACCTCTCCCACTAAATCACACATCCAAAAAATAATATGATAAAAATATAATAACCAAAAAAATATCAAGAAATTCCCCCTTCCACCTATATTCATTCCATTGTTCATAAGTGACTCTAATAATTCCTTTTTGAACAAACTAAAATGAATTACTCGATTAAGAGGTAACGTCTTCAGTCAAGATCATTTCATTTATTTTCCTACTCCCCCCACTACAAACTATTTATTTAATTACTGTATAAAAAATATATTATCAAAAATATACTATTATTTTTTATGCCTATGGTTTTACGTAAATTCATTCACACCTCCATAAAAGGGACAATATATATATTGTTTATGTGTTTGACAAACTACCACCTAACTAGACGATGGTTGTTAGATTTTCCTTATCGTATCTCATAATGTATATTATTAATAAATATATATATATATATATTAAATATTATATTATATTTATTTATTTACCCTTTTTATTCCTTTTATAGAACAAACATTTTTACTATCTAGTTGGTGTGAACATAATAAATTCGTTCGATGAGGTGTAGACTACCACCCCTCAATGAGATATGATTCATTCATACACTAATTGGATTGTATTAAGGATGGATATAGTAAATATATAAGATATATATGATATAATATATCTATTATATTAATGATATATATGTACATATAAACATACTTCTTTTACTTTCTTACTTTTAACATGACTATTAAATGGAAATACCATTAATGAGTATGTACGACAAACCGTATCCAGGAATGATGTATTCTGTTTCGTACTTATATATTATATATACTATTATAATTGAAATATAATTTATATATATTATATTTAAACCATGTTTTACATTCTATTTGTCATTATATAATTTATAAGTATCAAATATATAACAAATTCAGACACATGGGAAATATTAGGCGAATATTACCCAAAGTGAAAGCATAACATGAGATTGTTAACAAGTGGGTTATAAAAAGAGGAAATCAAACCATATATGGTATTAGATATAAGAACATGGTTATTTAAATTATTTATAATAAATTATTATTTTTTATAATGGTTTTTTGAATTAGTACGATGAGAGTCAACAAATAATGAATGGGGATTTCATCTACCTTTTTATTTTTGGGAGATACCAGATATGTTATCCACATATTATTTTTTTGTGGTTTATTTAATTATAATAATTTTTTTTAATTTATATTATAAAAAAATTTACATGTTTTACCTCATCTATTTTATTTACTTTATTTTCAGGTGTTTACGTTCAATAGTTAGCAAATTAAAAAAAAAATTCTCTCAATTTTCTTTCCCCGTGACTCACGTTTTGTTATAAACATAAATTATTTTTTGTGGTTTATATACATACATTTAATAAGTAAAATAACGATTTTACATTATTTCATGATATTTTATGCTACATTTACTTTATTTTCTTATATATAGAGTAGGACCCCATGTTATTAATTTATATGGGTTTGTTGAGATAATCTCATCACTTTCCATGAGTTTTTATGTTTTTGATTCCTTTGATAAAATATTATGATTAAAATCACAAGGACACCCATTATATTTCTTTTCCATAGGTTATTTAATATATCCTCATGCATTATTATTATTTTTTCACTCTTTTTCTATAAGATAACGCTTTCATGAAATATCTGATAATCTCCTAGTTTTATCAAAAATCAATTGAATACACAAAAATGTTTTCAAAAACAATTTATAAATTTTTTTTCAATCATACATGAAGACCATTTTCAAGGTAAAATTATTTTAAACATGATTTACTATTTTAAATGATTTCTTTATATGTTATTAAATGTGTTTTCAAAGAAAAATTATATCAAAAGGTTTTATGATTGAAATAGCATGTTTTAATGGAGAATGGATATTTTCTATGAAAAATGTTTTTAAATATACTTCACATTTATCTCCCATATAAAATAACATTTATTGGTGTTAATTGTGAATTTTTGGGGGAAATATTCAATTATTCCATTTTTATTCTGTCAATGAATGAATTATATTTTTATTTAATTATGTTTATGAAATATGTTTCTATTTCATGAGTTATACAAATTTGTAACACTATTATTTTTATGAGATGTGTTTATGAGGAAATGATCATGAAACTGGTATCTTTTTTTATTGGTCACATAATGAATACATTTTTATGAAACCCATTTAGTTTTATGGTTTATGATATTATTATTTATGATCCTATGGATCATGTATGTATGATTTAATTATGAGATAGGTGGGATCAATATCTCCCACCAAGGAATTGGGTAATGATTTATATCACTTGAGATAGAAATGGATGCAATTAAAAATGAAATTGGTTTAGAATTACATGTCCTGAATGAAATGTGAAATTTATTTTGTAATATGGGTCTATAATGATGGGTTAACTCGGTTTGGTAATACAAGATTGCAACGGGTTGCGAACCTGGTTCTGTAATGGACTATCTCAACAATAATGGTCGAGGGAGAAATGTGTTGGATACTATGGAAATTATTATATATGATTATGTTTTATCCATAATTCCACATTTTATTCCTAGGTTATTCTTTCATTTCTTACTATATTTATTTCCTTATGATTCATGTCATATGAAATAAAATTATTTATTCCTTGATTCAGGTAGATGACCTTTTATATTCTTGGTATGATTATCTATTTTCATTATCATATTCTCATACAATGATTCTCATGATTATTCATACATATATCCCTTACATACAAGTAATGAGAATTTAATCTCCCTCATTTTTATGTTTCATTCCCCATGTAATGAAGAAATGTATTTTGGAAGATTTTTCTAAGAAGGGTGATAGTCTAGAAGACCCTAGTTAGAGATAATGTATCACAATTATGTGTTAGTATTTATGATTACATGATTCAATAGGAACTAGTGTAGTAAAATATTTGTTTTTTTATAATTTATTATTTTTTTTCTAAAAAAGTAATATAATGTTAATGTAGGAAAAGAGAGGGTTTTTATATCTGGTATCATAATATTGGTTTAGATAACCTTTATAAACTAGAATGTGAAAACCACAGTGATAACTATAAGTACATGTCTACATATAATTATAAGTATAAGGAAACGTGTAAGAAAATGTACTAGAATCATGGTAAAGGATGGAGTGATTGGTTACCAGGAAATAAATCCATGTATAGACTGTACATGTGGATGTGGATCTATAAAAAAAGCACATAAGGGTAAAAACTCTGACCAGATGTTCCAAGCCCGACTCCAGATAAACTATTACAAAAAATCGGTCCTTCTATATGTTATGTTTCATATTTCAAACCCTCCTTTGATCATACCTCAATTTGTATATATATATATATATATGAACATCCAATGGAGAATATATCTAGCGTATGAGTCTTAATTCCCATTAAAAATGGATTTTTACCACAAATTACTGGGGAAAAAATTCAAATAGCTGATATGATAATTGTTTAGGATTTTAAGGATATCTTTCTAGAAGATATTCTTTGTCCTCAACCAAAATGTGAAGTTTAGATTTCAATAGAATTCGTTCCTGGTTTGACAAAAATTTCTAAAACTCAACATATAATTTCTCCGATAAAATTCTAGGAATTAAATAATAAACTCTATAAAAAACCTGATAAGGGATTCATTATCCCAAGTGTTTCACTGTGGGGTGTGATAATTCATTTTTTTAGGGAATGATTTATCGACATGGCTCTATATTAATTATAAGGAGGTTATCAAGATCACAATCAAGAACAAGTATCCTCTTCACTATGTTGATGACTTGTTTGATCAATTGAACAAGATCAATAATATTACAAGATATACCTTTATTCTGGATATCATCAACATGTGTTCATGAAAGGAGATATTCCTAATAAAGAATTTAATACATGGTATGGACATTATTAATATTTACTTATTCCTTTTGGTATTATTAATTCCCCTTCTTTACAGAAGGATTTAATTAATATGTTCATTAGATATAAAATCAGTCATTTTTTGGTAGTCTTAGTAGATTTTAATCTTATCTATTTAGAGAAAATGGATGAGTATGAAGAATATATGATAATTGTACTAAAAATCATATGAAAAGAGAAGATAAAAGAAAAATTTAAAATGTGTTCATTTTGGCAGAAAATTGATTCATTTTTGGTCACATAATCTCAAGAGACTCTATAGAAATTTATCTCTCAATGAAAGAGGATATTGAATACTGCCCTAGAATATCCATAGTGACTGAGATTTGTAACAATCTTGGTTTCTGTTTATATTAGTAATTTTTTGTGAAAATTACTCATAACTCACTAATACTTGGATCAATTTAACTGGGAAGGGTTTCAAGTTCCTCTAGACTGAAAATGGTGAGAAATATTTAAAAGAACTAAAGAGAAGGTTATTTAGTTAAAATATGATTACATTAACCTTTAGTGTATAATGGGTTTTAATCAATAGTTATGTATATAATAATGTATTGGGCGGTAATGTTTTGGAAAATAACATGGTTATCACTTATGCCTCACAAAATATGAATATTCATGAGAACAATTACCCAAATATTGATTTGGATTTAGGGGAGGTATTTTTTAACATTAAATATTTGTATGACATATCATTATAGATAAAGTTTGATATATTTACAGGTCATAAAATTATAAAATATATATTCACGGTGAAGTATATTATCATTATCTTGATAATATGGTTATATTTGTTAAAGGATTACATTGACTCAATACATTACCACCGTTGGAAAGTCAAAAAGGTGGCTGATGGTTTGAGTTGGATGGATAAATCTAGCTTATCTAGGTTGAGGATCGCAAAAAATCCAATAATTTTGGATTTTATAAGGTCTGATATATAAATCATAAATGAAGTGGATTAATCATAACTTTATCAAAGGATTGTTCAACCCTCTATCCATTTGATGATTATGTAGGTGAAAATAGTAGATGAAGTGCTGCAAAAGAAATTTAGAAATTTTCATTTGATTCACATTGATCCGGAAGGATTGATAAGGTTTTGGAACCATGTATGTGTGGCATTCATACCAAATTTTAAGTAGAATTTGTTATAGGAAGAACATTGTAAACCATTATCTATTAATCAAGGATATAGAAATGTGTATAGGTACATGAAATAATAATTTAGGTGGGATGGAATGAAGAGAGATATCATGCAGTTTGTATCTCAATGCTTGGTATTCCAAAATTTTAATGTAGAAAGGAAAATGTGTAAAGGGATGTTGCATCCTTTACCCATACCAAAATATATATTGGATAAAAACACTATAGATTTTTTCTTTAGAATACCCAAAACCTCTATAGGGATTAATGCATCAAGGATGGTAGTCATTCGCCTTACTAAGTTAGCAAACTTCATCACTATTAGAGAAGACATCTCTCAGGATCATCATTCCTGGATATAAATTAAGAAAGTACTAATGATGCATGGAGTACCAAATTTATTATATCAGACTAGGATATGTGGTTAACTTTAATGTTCTGGAAATCTTTTCAGTTATCATTTAATATATAATTGAGTTTCAATATTTCAGTTAATCCAAAGATATATGGTTAGACTGACATAAAAATTCCTCCCCTCTAGGATATGTTGATCACTTTTTCTAGGGATTTTGAAGTTGATTGGGACCATTACCTTCGTCTATTTGAGTTTCCATAAACAATATCATTAACTAAATAATTTAGATGGGTCATTATGAATCATTTTATGGTAATAATTGTTTTCCCAACTTCTTGGAATGATCTTAGAGAAAGAACGCTATTAGGACCTGATATTGCTGAAGAAATTGTTGATAAGGTTAGAAACACACAATGTAATATAAAGGAAACTCAATGTAAGTAGACAATGTATGTTTATAACTGATCACATAACCTATAATTTGAAGTTATTGAAAAGGTGTATCTACAAATCTCATCATGGAATATTGATATGTGATTTGGGAAGAAATGGAGACTATTCCCTTGGTATATCGATCCCTTTGAGATTCTTGATCGTATTATCACGGTAGCTTATCTCATGGAAATTACTCAAAATATGTCTCAAATCCATGATATGTCCCATGTATCTCTCCAGTGGAATTAAAAACCTTACACATCACATTTACTAAATACATAGATCATACCACTCGAGTTGGGTCATTTTTACATGTAGCAACCTATTGGTATTTTGGATCGTACATAAACATTTCTATGAAACAAGACTACTCACCTGGTCAATGTTTTATTGATAAATTAATAGTTAGAGGAACATACATGAAATATTAAAGATATGATGAATCATTATTATCCTCATTTTTTACCCGATTGATGGATTTCAAGTGATAAATTATTTTTAAGGGGGGTATAATGGAACACCCTGAATTTTTATAGAACAATTTTTATATAAATTAAAATTTCATTTATGTCATACAATACAATAAAAACATTTACTTTCACATGGATACAACATGGAATAATTTATATTAATGAAGCTAGAAAAATGACACACAAAACCTCAAATCATCATAAATTAAATGAAAGACCAACTTGGCATACATTACATAGAACACAAACTTTGTGCAAGTAACATTCAATATTGATGTTTTGATGAAACACAATTTTGAAATTATAATTACTTAAATGAGATAATAAAAAAATAGAAGTCAAACTTGTTTATATTAAATGTTCTAAATAATTTTGAAATATTATTTACAAATTTTTATATAAAAAATATTAAAAATGAAGGTGATGAACTTTTTGTAAAAAACTTTTTTGTTTAAAAATATCATTCTCTCGAATGAAATGATTTTAATAATAAAATAATTTTTAAGAACATTTATAAATTAATTTTATTAAATAAAATTCATATTTTAATTTATAATTTTTAAATTATATTAGGGTGAATGTATGGGGTGTTTTAGAGAAATACCAATTGTTAATCAATTGTGAAAATGCAGTTTTTTACATAAAACTGCCTTTTCGTTTAAATAATTTTAATATAAAATTTGATTATAATTTTTAAGGTCACATTAGATAACTTTTACATCTATTAATTATATTTAGTTCATTAGAATCAATTTAATTTTTAAATTTAATAGAAAAACTTAATAAAAATTTTAACTTATTTCTACAAAAAAATCACATAATTTCGCCTCATCTGCACGATTATCATGTTGATTAATTTTGGAACTTATTTTAATTGAATTTATAAAATACATAATAAAAAATTTTAATAAGTATATAATATATTTTTTAATAATATATCATTCTTAATTTGGACCAAAATTATTAGTAAAAGTAACGAAAATTAATCACAGCTATTAAGATCAAATCAAGGTAAAATAGGGAATAATCCTTATTATTAGGGGCCCAAATTACCATGAAACATGTCCAAACCCCATTGTATTTCCATACTTAGTATAGAAGAACATCCCTTATATATATATGTTGGTTTGATATGAATATATTTAGCCAAGAACATGTGTACAAATAACCTATTTTCAAACCTTCCAAGTGAGTCATTATACTTCCCTATAAATCGCCACCACCTATCCCACATCATCACCGTAGATGAACCGGTTATCCTCATAAATGATATACCCAATAAACATCCAAAAAATAGTATCTTCCTCATGTAATACTTCCCATGGTTATAATTCCATCCATTGAAACCTTTTTTCCCAATCCAAAATGAGTTACCTATATAAACGATTACCACTTATCTAAAACTACATTATTTATTTTATTTATACACCCCACCATAATATTTATTGCATTAACGTATAAAAACACCATTATACTAAATGTACAGGGATTTATTATTATAAGTGTACTAACAAATTACACAGAACTCCATTTAATGGTTAATTAATATATTTTTTATGTGTTCGATGAACTACCACTTCACAAAATGATGATCGTTCAATTTTTTAACAACCTCTCATTGTGGAAATTCTGATGGAAACTCAGAAAATATATGTCATATATTATATTTAATATTTCATTAATATTTTTTATTCATTAAATAAATTTTATTTTACATTCCATTTTGGGTTAATACGATAATTTCATTTGAGATACTGTGGACTATCGTACCCTTAAAGCAACATGATTCATTCTTACACTACATGGATTTTATTTAAGAAGGATTTAGTGGATATAATAGATATATATGACATAATAAATATAATTTAATAATTATATGTATAAATATATATTGAAATATATTTCTTCTATGTTCTTTTATTCAACATGATAATTAAACATTAATAGTGTTCAGGTGTACCTACCGTCTACCATCTCCATGAACAATGTGTTCCATTGAAATCATATATTTTATATAGATTATTATAAAACACATATAATTTATATAAATGATTTTTAAATCATGTTTTACATTCTTTAAATTAATATATAAATTATAAGTACCAATGATATAAAATATTATGACACATGAAAATAATGAAGCAAATAATACCCAATGTGAAACATAAACATATGATTATTAAAAAGATGGTAATATAAGGTCGTAATAAAACAATATATATTGTTATATATAATAATATTTTTAGGTAAAATATTTGTAATAAATTTATATTTATAATATAGTTTTTTTGACCAAGTACGACAAGTGTCAAGCCACAAGTAAGGGGTTTTCATCTTATTATTTGTTTCTGTGAGATATAGGGTATGTTCACCACTCCTTCCTTTTGTGTTTTCTATGTTATTTACATGATTGTATGATATGTATCTTATAAATAAATTAATGTGTACGAACATATTCTTTTGATGATTATTAGTTCATGGAGTCTATGTTTCAATATTTACCAAATTAGTAAAGTAGTTTTGCCTCAATCTTCCTTCTTTGAGGCTCATGTTTTTATGCACTAAAATACGCCAAAGCAGTGTATATAAATCAATTTTACAAGCCATATCATGATTTTTTTTTCATTTTTGATATATTTATATTCATTTTATTCATGTTTCTTATATTGATAGTATGATCCCATGTTACCATGTTATAAGAGTGTATTGGGACAATATCATCGCTTTTTGAGATTGTTTATGTTAATCCTTCCGTTAATGAATTATTTTGATCAATCTATAATGAACACTCATGATTATTATTTTACTATATTTATTGAAAATATCCACATGTATTAGTACCACGATTATCCTATTTGTTACTTAAGATAATGTTTTCAAGTAAAATATTTTTGTCTATCTTTTTTATAAAAAATCTACTGTATTCCAAAACCATGTTTTAAATAAAGTTATAAAAAATATATTCAAATCATCATTGATAAATATTTTGAAGGAAAAATGAATTTATAAATGTTTTATTGTTTTAAATGACTCCTTTATATGTTTTTAATGATATTTTCAAAGAAAAATGTTTTCAAATGATTTTATTTTTTAAAAATCAATTTTTAATGGAGAAAGGATGTTTTCCCCAATAAAATTTTATAAATGATTTTTCAAAATTATTTACCATGTAAGATAACAATTGATGTAGTTACACAATCATATTTAGGAAAATTACTCCATGTTCCCATTCATTTTATTTATCTGAATGGGTTATGTTTTTTTGCTATGATTTTTTTGAAACCCATAACTAGTTCAAGGGATATACAATTTTTAAATAAGTTTCATTAAATTGTGTATGCATATGTTGAAATGATTTTTAATCCTATATATATTTTTCACACATAATGATATTATTACATATTTATGATACCCATTTCTTTTCATGGGTTATGATATGATTATTTCTGATATTGTGGAATATGTGTGTATGGATTCATTATGAGATGGTAGAGACGTATATCTACCTCTAATGAATTGGGTAATGATTTATATCTCATGAAATTGAATTGAATAGATTGATGAATGAAGTAAGTTTAGTATTGTAGTGATGGAATGGTAATTAAACATGGTTAAGTAATACATGGATGGATCTAGGGATGAACATGGTTCCGTATTATTGTCCAGGAATGGGTTGTGAACTCGGTTCAGTGATGGATTTCCACCCATAAGATGGTCTTGAAAGAAATACCTTGTCTACTATGGAAATATTTATATATTTCTATGTTTCATCAATAATTCTATGTTTTATTCTTACGTTATTCATTAATTTCTTGTGTTCATTATTTCATTATGATTCAAGTCTTACAAATGTCCAATCCTTATGAAATGATTCATTTATATGATCTTTGATATACAATGTATGGTCTTATATATTCATGATCATGTTTTCTAACCCTTAATCTCATGATTATCATCACTTATCATCCATGTTTACACTTATATACCATTTAAGCTCACCCATTTTTTGTTTCCATCCCCATGTGATGACAATATGAATTATGTTTTATGTTTCAAATGAGGGTGATAGTCATGAATATCCTAGTTGGAGATAAATTTTCACACTTATGTATCCGATTTTTTATATCCAGGTTTACAGAGGCTCAATTATAGTGCGTTCTTTGGGGTTTTTTGGTACAATGGTTTATAATTTCCGTAAAAGTTATATAATTTTAATGTATGGAATAAGAGGGTTGTTATAGTAAAACAATGTCAAGGTTAACATCCAATGCATCATATGGAAGAAAACCTCTGATAGATTAGGTTTTCTCTATAATCCATTGCATGACATATCATGATACAAAATCATTACTCAATGCAATGGATCTCTATATAATTTCAGGATCAATCATCACATACATTTCATTCGAATTCATAGGTGTGGCACATATATCATAAAAAAATAATTTTTAACCAACTTTATTCTATAATCTTAGAGTTTGGAATGAATAAATGTTATTCCTTAATCAAAAAAATATATGTGCATAAAGATAAAAAAACATTATAATAAAAATGGTACGGGTATTCACTACACATTTCTTTGGCATGATAAATCATTGTGAAATTTTATTAGTATTATAATTTTATATTTAAATTCAAAAAAATAGTATCATTGGAGAAAAATGGGTCCCTCATATTTTTCTTATCAAATTTATAATAATCGTGACATGTGAAAAACAAATCCAAACATTAGTAACTGTAAATAGAAGGTAAAAGATAATAAGGAAATAGGAATAATGAAAATATGTAAGGGATCTCATACCCTTGAGAGTGTGACTCAAAATAATTGGGAGGGTATTCTTGAGATCTTTACACATAATGGGAGGACACTAGAGAGGTTTGAGGAGATTAAGGATCTAGAATAGGGTTTTTATTGAATATGAGTGGGATATTTTGTGGGATTGTATAGAAAATAAATGTGTAATTATTTATAATTTTTCAAACATTGGATTTGGTCTCAATATAATAAAAAACCTAAAACCACATACATTCAAATTTTCGTTTCCGATGATTTATTCCAAATGGTAGAGGTTATCATTATTTAATTAGTCTAGGGGCCAAATATAATAAAATAATTTCCATAATGACCCGTAAGTGAATCATACATTTAATCGAATTATTTTTTAATATAAAAATTTATTAATAGTTTTGAAGGATTAAGGAAGACATTATGAAATTATTCAAATAATAACAAAATCACATTATTTTAAAGACAAAACATATATGTGTTATTTTACCAAATGTAGAGTATTTTTTACTTCTCTTTTTGCTCTTTTTGATGTCATAATACACAATGTATATTTATTCAATATTAAATTTTTACATGAATATTCAACTATATTTGAATATTATTAAAAATTCACCATGGGATACTACTGATGATCTAATTAAAAAATTTTAATTAATTTATTTCACATAATTTTATACATATGCTTATTTTCACTTTTTAAATAATTGTCCTCATATATTTAGAAATTCCTGGTTTTTTTGAAAATATCATTTTTCTAAACCCATATAAAAATTAAATTTGACTTTAGAAAAATTATATGATCATTTATTTTTTATAAAAATTAATAAATAATGTTATTTTATTAAATTACTATTTTAGGGAAAATCCATAAATTCATAAAAATAGTAATCTTAATTGAAATTCAATACTAATTAACAATATAAATTTTTTATCATTGTATAAAAATAAAAATGATCAATAAAGTAAAAATATGAGATGAAAATGAAGTTGTTACTCTAAAAAATATAAATATAAATTTTATAAGGACATAACCGTGAAATAGTAAATAATCTTGAATTAAATGAATAATACACATTGAGGATCTTTTCAGGTTTATAGTTTTAGAGAATTAGGTAACACCTATTACATTACACTTCAAAATTACAATGTAGACACTTTTACTTAGTTTCAATTTTTTCATAAAATAGAAACTCTCGAAAAAAATGGTCATCACTACTTCCATGTTATTGACAGAATATATTTTCCTTGATTCCATCCTTGACCCTATTCATCTTTAGGTCCTGCGAAAAACATTTCAAAACATGGTATGCGCCTAAAAATGTCACAAAAGGTTAAAAAATAAAGAATAGAAATAGTAATCCATAAAAACATAAACGTTTTGACATACCTCATGAAATAATATGATTTATGAATAACACATAGAAATCATATATCATAAAGGTAAATTTTAGCATCCACAACCTACTTACATTGTAACTTCCTCTTCTTTGTAGGGAGTTACCTTTGGAATACCCATCACAGTATATTTCCAAAATCTATTAGGATATACCAACATGTTTACCTACATCAAGTTACCCAATGCATTGGATAGCTATCTGGGGCTCAATCACCCTAGTTTTACCACAAAACCACCTGTATATGTAAACAATTCTCATGAACTATAACATATTCATATCACAAAAAATTAACATAAAATAAAGATAAAATATCCTCATTTCAATGAAAATATATCATTTAATGATATTGACATAATCAATCCATTATCAAATCAATTTTCAATAAAAAAAATTTAAAAAGAGTATATGGTATTTATTTTCCTTTAAAACAAATACTACAACTTGTAAAGGAATCCAAATATCAAATAATACTCACCGCGGTAGAAAGGTCATTGTCACCGCTCATGTTAAAAAACATTATTTTTTTGTCATTTAGAGAAATGATTCGTAGAAAAAAGATTCCTTTTAAAACCCATTGAATTAAGTTAAAAGAAAATGAGTATAATTATACAACGTATAAAATAATTTCAAGTGTAAACCAAAATATGCCTCAATGGAAGAATATTGAGACGAAGTCCCTTACCTCGTGTCCGACTTGACCTGTTCATTATTTAATCACCTGAATTATAAAATAAAATTAATTTATACTTTATTAAGAACCATTTTCAAGTTTATTATTCCTTTTATAATACTTATTATCATGTTATATACATTATGTTTTCATTTAAGTGAATAACCGTCATTTTTTCAATATTTGGTATTGAGTCCCAAAGGATATTCTTATAATTACAAGTTGTTCATGTGGTCAAAAGTACATTATATACATAATTATATTCATGATTTAGATATTATATGTTTCATATATATCCAGTATATATATATATATATATTTAGAATATTACATAACATTTGGATGTAAGAAATTAAATGCACCGTTCTTGGAGATGGTAAACCGTACGTACACATGAATGCTACATACATTTATATTTTGTATTTAGTGGAATAAAAACATAATGATACATAGATATATTATATTTCCAGTATAATATCATATATATAATTTCAGTAACTCCATCCTTTATACATTCCATTAATGTCATGAATGTGTCATATAACTTCGAGGGTGAGGTAATCTGCACTTCCTCAAATGAAATTATCATATTTAACCATTATAGAAAACATAACGGAATGGTATAAATGTAAAAACAGAAGTATAGAAAAAGTATAAATATAATAAATATCACATATAAATACAGTTCCATCTTAATGGACACCATAATATGTGGTAGGAGATAATTGAACAATCATCCTTTTGTGAGGCATTAGTTCGCCATCCACCAAAATAGTAAGTTATTTTCCCATTAGATAGACTTGTGTGTATGTTTAACTCAAATATATATCATAAAAACAACCTATTTTATTTATTATAATATTTTTTTTAATATAAATAAATATAAATATTTTAGGAGTAGGAGATGTAAAATAAAAGAAAATAAATTAAGAGAATTCCTTACCTTTAATTATGATAACTCCTTTAGGATTGATCGAAAGAATTTCTTGAAGTGCCTTCTGTCTACGTTATGAAATCTAGGAAGAAGAGTGGGATTCAGGGAGATTATTTATGAAGTGGATGGATGAGCCATGGGTCTTTAGAGGTGTAATTAATGGGAGAGAGTTGATGGAATTTTATAAGGGGGGAGGGGCACTTTAGGAATGATTGAAAATATTATTTTATTATATAATGATTTTCTATTTATAAAGGTCCAAAACACATTAATATAAATTTTAAGATGTATCTTGTTCGAAATAAAATAATCCTATTATAATTAGAGTAGTTTTGGATATGGTTTTAACTTTTGTTATCTTATTTATTTAAGTCACTCATTAATGAGGTAAACACTGTATCATTATTATTTCATAAATACTGTTTATTATATAATAACTAATAGTTATAAAAAAATACCATATTGTAGGAAATCGTTTATGATTTCAAATTAATATTTATAGTCTAAGAGAAAGCTTATATAAACCTATGTAAAACTTGATTTACTAAAATATTTATGTTTAAGTCATTTTGTATTTACATTAAATTAATTAATATATAGTGTCCTTATCACTCTTACGTGGCTCTGTGGGGTCCCAAAATTGAACCAAGGATTCCCATGGTCGGACATGTAAAATGAAATTGGATTAGGAGTCATGTTATTGTAATTCATTATTTTTATAACTATATTTTTTTCCCTTATTTACAAGATTTACCCTTTAACCATGGTAAATAAATTTTTTAATGAAATAAATACTGATAATATCTGAAAATAAAACATATATATTTAGACAAATTAGGACTAATAATTCAAAATAAGGAATCAATTTTTCCAAATTCAAAACACAGTAGTAGCCTAAATTAATTTAAATGAAATTCTAGTTGTGAAAAAAAAGTGTGTCTCTAAAAAATAACAACTATCAAAAGATTGAAACTTTTTTATGTCAAATTTCAAAGTGAAATTACATCCAATGAAGAAAAATTGGATTAATTGGTAAATGTATAATTTAATTATAATTTAAATCCAATTACAAAGTTAATATAAAAATACAAATAAATTAGATTAAAATGTTGTTTTGAATTAAAATACAGTATTTTTCACTATTAATTAAAAAATGAACATTTTAAGAAAAATGACAAAATTTCATCCAAAGTAAATTTTGTTATCCCGATTCTATATAACAATTTTATTTTGTCAAATAGAACATATAAAAGTGACAAAAACTATATTTAAAAATGTTTCGCCATCCAAATCAAGTAAATCGACCTTTTAATGAATGTTAGAGTAGTTGTGCTTAATATTAGATTCATTCACATTTTAATCCCCTATATTTTATTGGATAAATGTAAAAACATTTAACAAAAAATTTTAATCATATTTTAGTTAGTTATGTTTATTCCCTCCAATATACAGTTAGGAGTTAACTACCATTTAAAATAATAATATTATATTATTATTGTGAAATGTAAGATTTGAAAGAAACCTATTGTTGCATATCGAGTATGCCATCAAACATAGAATCCCCATTAAAATGAAATTAATATTTAATCCTCAAATATGAAAATAAAAAATTAAAATATCATATTAGTTATTTACCTAGGATGTTACATCCATCCCCCTTTTAGTAATTGTGTCCCATTAATTCTATTCACTTATCAAATAAGTGGGGGTATTAATCCCTCATAGCATTTTCAGTTTACCAAATTGTATCTTCAACCATATGGGTTTTTGTAAATCCTATACCCAATGAATTACCTTATTCCAAAATTATTTCTCTCTTCAGTCAAGAATCTGGACTAGTAGTTCTTCGTAAGAGAGATTCCCTTCCAACAGAACTACCTTTGCGCTCAAAACATTAGATGGGTCCGACATATACTTTCTCAACATTGAAACTTGAAAAACATTGTGTACATGTGATAAAATTACAGGTAAATCCACAATTCAGACAATTGATTCAACTTCCTCAAACATTTCATACGGATCAATTAACATTGGACTCAATATTCCCTTCTTACCAAAACGCATCACACTTTTCCATGGAGAAACATTGAGAAAGACCTGATCACCCACCTCAAAAGATATATCCTTCCTCTGGTTATCTGTATCACTTTTCTGCCTGCTCTGAGCTATTCTCATATGATTCTAAATCATCTAAAATTTTTCTGCAATCTGTTCTACCAATTCTAGAACCATCAACTTTCTTTTATCTACTTCATCCCAAAAAGATGGAGTTAAGCAATGCTTTCTATATAATACCTCAAACAGAGCAATATTTATACTGGAATGAAAACAGTTATTATTAGAAAAGTCAACCAAATAATGATTTTGGCCTCAACATCCCTGGTAATCCATTAACGAAGCACATAGCATATCATCCAAATATTGTATTGTTTGTTCTTACTGGACATCTGATTGAGGAATAAAAGTTGTACTAAAATTTAATTCAGTTCCCAATGACTTCTGAAGGCCTTTACAAAAGATATATGTAAACATGTGATCACGAACAGATATAATTAAGAGGTTAAATCCATGAAACTGGACTATCTAAATAACTTACAACTAAGAAAGTTGATCTAGAGACAAAATATCTTTAATAGGAAGGAAATGAATAGATTTAATCAATCAATCAATAATAACCCTGATTTCACTGTTACCTCGAGATTTATTCGGTAATCACACAACGAAGCCCATGGATATATTTTCCCATTTCCACTTTGGCACCGGTAAAGACCGATGCATCCATTTCAGTAACTTTCACTCTACCTTAACGCGTTGACAACTCAAACACATCACAGTAATGTCAGCAATATCTCTTTACATTCCATCCCACCAGTAATACTCCCAAAGATACTTTTACATCTAATTACATCCAGTATAAACTGAAAATGGATAACTCTGTGCATTGTATAACAAATATTTTCTAACTATGAATCACAAGTCATGCATAATATCCTTCCAAATCTCATAATACAATCATTATCAATGTTCAAATCAGGCATCTTGCCCTTCTGAACCAACTCTACCTATTTCGGAAACTCGCTGTCTTCATTCTATGCTTGCTTAATTCTATCTGATATAGATTATTTCATTGACACATGAAAAACAATAAGGTAATTTCTAGAACTAACAACTTCTATGACAATTTTAATCAAATATTTAATCAAGGGATTATTTTCCAAACGTTACAAGGTTAATGTAGAATTAATTTTTTGACTCAAAGCATTAACCACTTTATTTTTTTTCTGGATGGTAATGAATCATGAATCATAATCACTGATTAATTATAGAATTCTCTTATGTCCCATTTTTAATTTATTCTGAGTGAATTTATACTTCCAAATTTTGTGGTTAGTATATATTTCACATTTTCTCCATATATATGATTCCTCCAAATTTTAAAAGCAAAAAGAATAGCCACTAATTCCAAATCATGTGTAGGGTAATTTAAGTCATGATGTTTGAACTGAAGTGAAGAATAATCAATTACACTATCATTCTACACTGGGACATATCCCAGTCCTTCCAAGGAAGCATCACTATAGATAAAAAACTAACTATTTCTGGAAGGCAATTCCAAAACTATAGTACTCCCCAATATTCATTTCAAATTTTTGAAAACAATCATCAAATTCTTTTATCCATATGAACTCTAAGAAATTTTTGAGTTAACGTAGACATTGTACTAGATAACCATGAATAATTATCAACAAACCCCCTATAATAACCAGAAAAATCAAGATAACTATGGATCTCAGTTACATTTCTAGGTCATGACCTTTCTTAAAAAAAATTTTTAGTAGGATCTATAGTTATTCCATTTTCTGAAACAATATGACCATAAAATGAAAGTTGTCGTCACCAAAACTCAGACTTTCTGAATTTCCCAAACAGTTTCTGTTCTTTTATGGTTTGCATGAAAACCCTAAATTGACTTCCATTCAAGTATTTACATTTAGTATATACCAAAATATCATCAATGAACACATCCACAAACATATCCACAAACTATGGTTAAATTCTGTTCATAAGATCCATGAATATATAAGGTGCATTGGTTAACCCAAAAGGAGTAACTACAAATTCATAATGGCCATATCTAGTATGAAACACGGTCTTCAGAATGTTTTCTTCCATTAATTTTCACCGATGGTATAACAAACTAAAATAAATCATCGATAAATATTGAGCTCCCCAGAGCTGATCAAACAAATAATCGATATGATGAAATGGATACTTGTACATAATAGTCATGTTATTAAATTCTCTATAATCAATGCAAAGACTCATTCAATCATCTTTCTTTTAAATAAACAAGAAACAATCACCCCATGTTGATGTTCTAGGATGAATGAAACCATTGTCTAATAACTCATGGAATTACTTCTTTATCTCTACATGTTCAATTTGATCCTTTCAATAAGGGAGTTTTGAAATTTTCTTAGAATCAGGAACTAAGTCAACAAAAAATTCAACTTCCTAATCAAGTATAATATCAGGCAACTGATTAGAAAAACCATCAAGGTACAAATTTACCACTAGAACATCATTAATCTGAATAGTTATATAGTGTTCAAAAATATGTGAAAGGTAACATTCATTTCCATCTTTTAATACAATCTGAGAAACCTGATATGTTATCAAAATAATGGGTTAATTCATGTACACAAACTAAAAATCTTTCTGAGAAGAAACCTCTTTAGCTCTGAAGTCATTCGTTGAATAATAAACAGAAAGCCAATCCATACCCAAAATAACATCAAACTCTACTATAGGGAAAACAATATGGTTTGTAGGTAGATTTTTTCCATATTCGAGGATATAAAGTTTCTTATAATTTCTGTTTGTCTCAACATTTCCTCCAAGTGTTTTTACTATAATTTCACAATTAATATCTTGAGATGGAAGTCCCAATTTAATAGATAACTTATCAGAAATTAATGTATGTGTAGACCATGAATAAAACAATAGATTGGAATAATTTGAACAAAAAACAATGTACCAAATATGACTCCATTTGATGGCCCAACATCTCTCGAAGTAGTTGCAAAGGATCTCACTACCCCTTTGTGATTGTAGTCTGGTTACTTTCCCTTCGATAAGTTCTTCGTTGGACACTCATTTTCATAATTTCTGATTTCATTGCACTTAAAGCATTTAATTGATTGTAAATAAGATTTTATCTTTCCATTAAACTATTCTTTTTCTATGAAATTATGAGCCTTATTTCCCATTTTACCCCATCGATTGCACTTACCAGAATTCAAAGGACATTCCACCATATAATTTTTTTCCCCAATTTTCTCAAACAATAAACATAATTTTCATACTATCTGACTTTTTTGAAGAGTTATACCCTTTCATATGGAACATTGACCTCTTATTCTGTTGTTTTTTAAAGTACTCCCGATCCTTAGTAAACTATATTTTTACCTTCTCTGCATATTGAACAAGATTTTCATAACTATTTAACTCACAATAAGCTATATCCCTTGGATAATTTGGCATTAATCCTAATAAAAAATGGATGATTTTACTATCTATATATCATATGTAATTAGGAGAATACCTTAACAACCGAGTGAATTTTGCATCATAAGTATCCACTGAGTCATCCTCCTGCCTCAATTCCATGAATTGTTTTTCCATCCAAAGTCGAACAACCTTAGGAAAATATTTCTTACGAAAAATACCTTTGAATTCATCCCATCAAAGAGAATCAGTCTCCTCACTATCCCTAATATTTTTCAACATCAACCACAACTGACTGGTTTCACATTCAAAATGGTAAACCGAAAGATTAACCTTTTGATGTTCGGAACACCCCATGACATGAAAAATATTATCCAGTACATTAATCCACCCCTCATCTATAACAAGGTCAGATAATCCAATTAATGGTTAGGGGTGTTTCCACATGAAATGCTGCACTACAAACAAGTTCCTCTCTGGTTGATCTGGCAGATGACGTGCATGGATACCACCACAATTTATAGCCTGAGTAAACTATTCCATCACTACAAAAAACTGTTCTTTTCTGATTCCAACCATATCAGGTTGCTGATTTGGAAGGATATATTCCTCTTGATATCGTCCCACCATAGCTACCATGTTTCATCTAAGGAAAACCATTATCAACACAAAAATAAATTTGGCAAGGAAACATGGTAAACTGTAAATTCAATATCATTTTAATATTACTGTAAATTAATTTATGGACATTAATTTAACAATATCCTCACATCTAATGTTTTCTAATATAGCCTCTGATTCCAAATTTAAGACAGAACCTTGAAACAATACATAATAATGAATTAATTGAATATTTTACATTGATGATGTTTTCTGGTTTATATTTTTAATGAATTAGGTTATAACTGTTACATTACCTCTCAAAATTACAAAGTATCCACTCTACTCAGTATCCATTTTTTTCATAAGACAAAAACACTTGAAAAATAAATTATGTCTAGTTCCGTGTTTTAGATAACATGTCTTTTCCCTAATCTCATCCTTGGCCCTATTAATATTTAGGTAATATGAAAAAAATTTCAAAACATGGGATTATCATAAAAACACAATAAGGGTTATAAAATAAATAAAGGAAACATTAATACGTCAAAACACATACTTTCTACCATACCTCAAGAAAACATAATATTTATGAATAACATATAGAAATCAAAAAACATAGATGTATCTTTTGGATTCTATAACATACTTACGTTGTATCATTCAAAGCTACGTAGGGTGTTACATTTGGAATACCCATCACAGTATATCCCATTAATCATTTTGGGGAAACATTCACATTTACCTCTTTCACATTACCCAACGCATTAGAGAGCTATCTCAGGCCCACCCACACTAGTATTATAACATAATAACCCATATAACTAAATATTTTCAAAAAATGATATCATAATCATAACACATAAAATTAACATAAAGGTAAGATAACAATTCCACATATGAAAAATAATATATGATTTAATGTTATTGAAATAATAAATCGATTATCCAAACCATTTTCAATACCAAAATACAAAAAAATAGTATATGGTGTTTATTTTTCTTTTAATAAACACTATTTCTTGTTATGTAAGACAGAGATAAAATAGTTCTCACAGTGGCAGAAATTTCGTTGCCACTACATACGTTAAAAGAAAAATTCATTACTGTAGTTTAGTAAAAAAAATCATTGAAAAATGATTCCTTTTGAAAACCAATGAATTATGTTAAAAGAAAAAGTGTATAATTATACACCGTCTAAAATAAAGTCATATATATACAAAAATATGCCTTAATGGATGTAGATTGAGACAAAGTCACTTACCTCATGTCAAACATGACCCATTAGTTCTTTCAACTATTGAATAAAAAACAGAAGTGAATTTATACTAGCTTAAGAAAAAATTTCAAGTTTATTATTCCATTTATATTACGTATTAACATGTTATAAACATTATGTAATCATTTATGTTAATAATGGACATTTTGTCGCTATTTGGTACATGAGTATAAAATGAACATCTTATATTAACATGTTGTTCCTGTGATCAAAATCATATTATCTCCATAATGATATTCATGATTTTTAATAATCATTTATATCATATATATCCATCTTATTTATATGTATTGATAATATTACATGACATTTGGAGATAAGAAATGAAATTCCTCGTTCATGGAGACGGTAAGCAGTACGTACGCACAAACTCTAATATCATTTCAATTTTGTATTTAGTGGATTGAAAACATAATGATACATAAATATATTATAATTCTAGTATAATATCATATATATAATTTCACTAACTCTATAAATTATATGTTCCATGTATGGCATGAATGAATTTTATCACATTGAGGGGGCGGTAGTCCACACTTCCTCAAATGAAATTATCGAATTTACCAATTATGGTAATCATAGAGGTATGCTATAAATGAAAAATACAAAAGTATAGAAACAATATAAATATAGTATATATCAAATATAAATACATTTCCATCTTTATGGACACCATAAGTGGTGGTTGAAGATAATTGATCAATCATCGTTTCGTGAGGCATTAGTTTTCCGTCTACAGAAATAGTATGTTATTTACCCACTAGATGGTGGTGAGTGAATGTGTATTTAAAATACATATCATAAAAACAAGATATTATATTGAGTATAATGGTGTTGTTATTAAATAATAGAATTAATTTTTTTATAGGGGATGGAGAAATGACAAAATATAAAAGTATTTAATAGATGATGTTACCTTTAATTCGGGTAACTTTCTTTAGTTTAACCAAAATAATTTCTTAAAGTGATTTATTCTGTAGGTAAGGATTCTAGGAGGAAGAGAGGGATATAGAGAGATTATTTAGGCAGATGATTATCGAACCAAGGGGCTTGAGGGGTGTGAGTAATGGGTTATAGGTGATGACATTTTATAAGTGGGAGGAGGGGCTCTTTAAGAATGATTGAAAATATTATTTAATTATATAATGATTTTCGGTTTCAAAAGATCCAAGACTTTTTAAAATAGAAAATAAGATGAATTTTGTTTTAAATAAAATCATCCAATAATAATTGGACATGTTTTGGATATTATTTAATTTTTTATAATCATATTTATTTAAATCATTCATTAATGAGGTAAAAACTACATCATTAATGTGTAATAAATAATTTTATTTATCTGATTTCAAAAACTTATAACAAAATACCATGATGTAGGAAATCATTTTATATTTTAAATAAATATTCATAGTCTAAGATATAACTTATATGACCCTATGTTAAAATTGATTTTCTAAAATATATATGTTTATGTAATTTTTGTCTTTATATTAAATTAATTAATATAATGTGTTATTATAAATATTATGTGTCTCCATGGGGTCCCAAAATCGACCCAAGAATACCCATTATTGGAATTTTATCAACAAATAGTATTTTAACACATGTTAGGATAATTAAATATTATTATAATAATATTTTCTTACCCTTATTTAAAAGATTTACCCTTTAACCATTGTAAATAATATTTCTACTGAAATAAGTATTCATAATGTGTAAAAATAAAATTTACCTATTTACACAAATTTTACCACCTAATTAAAAATATAGAATCAATTTTTTTAAATTTAAAACTCAGATGTGGCCGAAATTAATTTAAAATTATTAATCATTATCAAAATAAAGTTTTTTTGTAAGAAATAATAACTATCAAATGATTGACACTTGTTTATGTCCAATATCAAATTGAAATTACTTCCAATGAAGAAAATTGGATTAATTATAAAAAATATAATCTAATTATATATTAAAAGCATTTAAAAAGATAATCTAAACATATAAATAAATTAGAATAAAAGGCTGTTTTGAATTAAAATACAATATTTTTCAATATTCATTAAAAAAATAAAATTATCCCAAAAATACCAAAATCTCATCCAAAGTAAATTTTAATATCCCAATTATAAATAAGAATTTTATTTTGTCAAATAGAACATATAAAAGTGTCAAAAACTATATTTAAGATGGCTTCTCCATCCAAATGCGGTAAATCGACGTTTTAAATAATATTAGAGTGGTTATTCTTAAAATTTGATTCATTTTCATTTTCAACCTCTATCTTTTTTTTCGATAAATGTAAAAACATTTTAAAAACATGTTTAATCATATTTTAGTTAGTTAGTTTCATTTTCTCAAGTACATGACTAGGAGTTAAATACCATTTAAAATAATAATATTATATTATTAGTGTGCGATGTAAGATTTCAATGAAACCCACTGTTGCGTATCATGTAAGCCATCGAACATAACATCCCATTTGAATTTAAATTAATAATTAATTCACCAATAATAAAATATCCTATTCATTATTTACATAGGATGTTAAAAATATGGTTAGGTTCTTTATTTATATATCATTAATACACCATACAATTACAGAGTGGTATTATTCATGGTGGTGAGACTTTTAGTGGATAGTTTAAAGTACATGGTTTGGGCTATGCTCCAGATAATATTGATCTTCTCCAATAAATAGTTTTCTTAGGGTTAAGGTACTGGATATTATGTTATTCTTGGTCAATATAAAAGACAAATAATTATTTCTCTAATATAATTATGGATATAATAGATTCATATAGTTAGATCGTATTTTTATACGCTATCACTGCTATTGTCTTTGACGATCAGATTTGTTAAAACCCTACATTTTTACTAATAATATGATAATGGTTCAATGACTATATCTCAAATAGTAATGATTCATTATGGTTTTTTAAATATGATAGGTTGTAATAAAAAAATAAAGTCAGGTGTTTTTTATAACCAAAATATGCAATAAGACATTGTAAGGGGATATTTATTTATAAATGTTGGGTCGTTGCACCATTCATCCATGATTATAATTTAAAAACTATAAATAATTGTTGCATAAACTCTATCCATGGTTATATTTTATCCACCATCCATGTTTACAACATAATATCCATTGAATAATGAAAAACATGCATAGATGTGCCTCATAGTAAAAAAACATACATATAAAACAACTGAAAAAATGAAATGGGATTCATAAAAATTCCATTATAGAATAACCAGTGGAAGAGATATCAGCTTGCTAAAAATTTCTTCATATAATAAAATAATAACCCATGTAATCCTTTAATGTATTCATTAACTCATTGAATGTTTATGATATGGAAAATATAATTCATGTATTAAATTTTAAAATGAACAATCCTTCAAAACAATTTCAATATATTAAAAAATACTCTAGTTTAGATAATTGAAAGAATATTCCATTAAAATAAAATAAAAAAATTAAAACAATATTGAATAATATTTAATTGATAATTGTGTATTTTTAAAAGAATCATACTTACAATTTTTTAATTCTTTTATATAAAAGAAAAATTATTTTCAACAAAATTGATAAATACAGTTGGATTTACATAAATTGTTTATTTTACACAATATGAGTAAAAATAGAGGAAAACCAAAGGAAAAAATGTATTTTGTAGAAAAATACAAAGGAAACTAAAATTCATTATTTTATCGAGGAATATTTCAAATGATTTTGTCATAAAAAAATAATCCTAAATAATGAGATTGCAGCATAATCCTTTTCTGTGTTAGTATCTTTTGAATCGTAATACCTATGAAAGAAAAACATAAGATATTAGTAACGCATAACTATCATGTGATGAATCATAAATTACTTTCATGCATAGTATATACACCACAAAATGATATAATTCACATATAAGTCTTATGTCCCATGTGAAAAAATGAGAATAAAATCCATTACCAAGTTTTGAAAATTTTGAACCATATACCCCCATGATAAATAACTATATGTGAATTAGTAAATATATTTAGATAAAATAATTCATTATATAAAAATTAAAAGGGACCCTATATCCACCTTATTAAATAATTTATGTGCATAACATAATATATGTCCCAATGAAAACACTTTTAGATGAAATTATCATTCCTAAACTATCAATATTGTTTGTAATCATTTAAACATCATATATAATAAATATTTATTTATAATAAATCTATTATACTAAAATAATCATATACATATTTCCTATATTATTCACTTATATACTTTTGTAATGTGATTATTAATAATTAAACATTTAAATCTTGTTCGATGTAATAACTACATTGTTCTACATGTATTTTTTGATTTTCAGTCAGTAAACCATTTACATTGATCATGGTTTTATCATTTATCATATGTTAAAAATAATTAAAATATAATATATATTCATAAAATATTTATATATAGTAAAACAATAAATTTTTATACAAAAAAATAATTATATATTTCAAAGAAAGGGTAGGTCATACGTATGCATAAATGATGTTTTCATTTTCTCAAAGGAAGGAAAAATAAGAATTTTTAATAATATTATACCATTATAGAGTAAGTATGGATTGATATATATATATTATATAAATTATATTTTACCACATTACCTTCCATGTAATGTGTTAGTGAAAAATGAATGGCATCACTTCATGAGGCGGTAGTCAATCGTACACACAAGAAGCAATATCATATTCACATTCAATGGAATATAAGAAAGTAAATATGATATCATAAGTAAAAATTCATATTTATTTCTAAAATAACATACACGTATTCTAAATTTTTCTTTATATCTATCAGAGTGAGGTGATGATGGAAAATGAATTACATCAGTCTGTGAGGTGGTCGTTAGTTGTAGATAGGATCAACAGTTTCGTTATCCATTTTATTGAGGAGTATATGGCTATATTTAATTAAATTAAATTAGTAAAATAGTATTACATTGAATTTTATATTTATATTTTGTTTTTTAATATGTTTTAAATGATGTGGAAAAAGAAATAAAATAACAAACCAGTGCTAAGAACGTACCATCTTCTTCAGACAGCCTCTTAAGGATTCCTCCAAAAAAACATTATAGATGTGTTTTATAATCAAAATATGGGCATATAGATTTGGTTATTTATTTAAATAACTAATATTGTTTGATATATTATGAAAATTAATGTTTTTTGTTGTCAAATATTATAGTATAGGTGGTTCACTTTTTTATGTAGGGGAGGGGACACTCATGGAATTTTTGAAAAGAAAATTGTGTATCGTCACTCAAAATTAGATATAAGTCCCAAATAATATAAATTATCAATAATTATAGGTTATGATTTCTAATTATTTTAATATATTAATTTTTTATACATTTATATTTAATTTTAACCTATGTAGTTTTTGTTTAATCCCAGGGTAAATGCATATTTACCAAACATGTGACAATTATTTTTACTATTTTAACAAAAAATTAAGAATGAATTTTTTTCTTCTAAAACTATTATTTCATATTAATTAATATTATTCCAAATATACAATCAATTTTTATATTTTGAATTCACCAAAGTGACAAAAGTTAATTTTAAAGTTAGAACTGCAATGTGGATGAAGAAAGAGTTTTTAAAGGGGAAAAGTTAAAATACAATACTATTTTTAAAATCAATATTAAAAATTAAAAGGATTGAAAGTAACTAAATTTTATTAATAAATACATAATTGAAATAACTTATCTTTTATAACAATATTTATATAAAATTTAATGTGTAATTACTTTAAACTAAAATTCAGTTTTTAATATAGATTAGTATTTCATTACAATTCATTAAAATAATTAAAAGTTGAAGAAAATTATCAAAAACTCACTAATAGATAATTTTGACTTCTAAATCTCCAATGTTATGTATTATTTTTAAAATATTGTTTCTAATAGTTGAAAAAATTACATATAATTTTTTTTCACAATATGAAATTTCCTTTTTTAAGAAAATAATATTAAAAAAAACATTTTTCTAAAAAGTATGTAAATATTCACTAATAATAATATATATATATATTATAACTTATGACATATTTTGTATAAATTTAAATTTCTTCAAAATAAAAAACATTTATTTAATTTAATATAACATTCTTTTTCAAATAAAAATATTAATATTATATTGTGGATCAATAAACCAATGTGTTTCTTGTCACACAAGTTGTGGAAAAAATTTGTTTCATGTAAATAAAAATATCATTAAACTCATGGGGTTATATTTTAACTTATCATTACTAATATATTAGATTTATGTTTAGCCATTTTTTGGTTTCCCTTTTTTTCTACTAGGTAGAGTTGAAAATGAATTATGAGGGAACCTATAATGGTGAATATGGATATTTGATGGACTCTATTGTTTTTCAAGCCTTTTATAAATTCTCCCAGACGGTTACATACTATACAACATTTTTGCAAGGAATGTAATGGTCAATAGTCGCATGCCATGAAGGGTTCACACCATGAGTGTCACATTATGTGATGATTCATTACACGTTGTGAAGTAATTAATGGAATTTTTTAATTAGATGTGACACAATTTTTTGTGGTTAAGGAAATTATATACTTCCCAAGATGTAATGGGGATACAAGGATTGTAATAACCCGACTACAAATTTTAAATATATAAAACAGTTGATATCCACATTTTTCCTTTTCTCATGTTTCATTTCTCTCATTCTAAACTGTTTCCTAGGTGATATGGGATCCATCCAAATCTTCTGACTCCCTTCATTCAATATTCATTCATCGTTTTGTTAGTGGTTTGATTCTTGGGTAATATTTATCCTTTATTATTTGTCATTGTCTTTATCTCTTCTGATGTGATTTGAATATATCATCATAAAATTAGAGGATATATAAACTTATTTGATTAATCTCGATTCTATATTGAGTTATGAGGTCTTCAACGTCATTATTATCATATGTGGGATTTGTTTCTAGAATTGGGTTTCAAAAATAGGTAGGTATTTTTGACCTGAATGGCCAAATTGATTTACCTTGGATTGGATGATTTATTTCAATTATTATATTAAATTAAATTTCTAAAAAATTCTTATAATTGAACTAATAAAACATAATTCCAGTGAATTGGGTGATTTGAAATGGTTGTGGAATAAAAATTGGGGAAACCCCCAAATTCCATTAAATTGGGCTGTGTTTATTAAATTTGTCAATTTAAATCGATTAATTTAAATTTTAGAAATGATGGAAACTATTTTAATTAATTTTTTTAATTAAATTATGAAAATGAATTGTGAAATAGATTTAATTGGTCTTTAATTTTTTTATTATTGTTAAAATGGATAAAATTCATGATCTAAACATTGTTGTTTTATCTTCTTAGAAAGGTATATTTTATTATTATTATTTGATTTGGTTTTAAATGGAAAATTTGAATTCAAAATTGGGGAATGGGATTTTATTTTATTTTCTGGATATATAAAATAAATTACCCATTATAGATTGTGTAAGATCCCATTCATTCCTTAGGATTTTTGGGAGTTATTTTGACACACTCTATGGTTATACATCATTCTAAACATAAATACATTAGGTCACATCACTAATGGAATGGGGATGAGACACCATTGCCATTTTTCATAGGGATGTGTATATTAACACATAATATCCATCACCAAGAGAGTGTTTAGTTCTATATCATGGAACATTTATACATATTTGGAAGATTACTATGTTGTTCACGTTTTTCTATTTGAGATATAAATTTCTGCCAATGTTGTTTACCTACTCTACATGCCCTTTGTATTTATATAATTTTTTAATATAAATACATTATTTAATCCTATTTTTAAAAAATAATATATATCTTGTAATGTAAACATTGTTCTAAAAGTATTTCTCAACATTTGAACTATATATAATGTTTTGTCTAAATATGAATCAAAATTTCATTCATATTTATTTTAAAAATTGAATTATTTCCATTGTATAATCTATTATTATAATATGTTATTTAATCCTTTGTGTGACCCTACTAGTATTATTATCTCACACCCAACAAATGAGTTTGGGTGTTAATGGATTATCTCCTTCTAGGTTTGAGAAATGCGTATGGATATCTTGGAGGTGGATCTAGATATTGAACCATGGACTTGGTGATTTTTATGCTGAGGTATATGGGATTATCTTTCTTATATTTGTACATGGGTTGTAATAAGTTGGACATTATTAACTTGATGGATTCTGGTACATTACTCCAATTGGAGTAACTTTTATATGAGTATAGAAATTCATTTCAGGCTTCCATTATGTTTTGTGGAAAATTTGATCCCTCTTTCATGTTGTATGATTCTACATGCGAGTCACCAACCCATTTGGATTGTGAACATGCTTCGGGATTTGTTAGGATGAGCTCAGTTATCTGGATACCAGGGTACCAGAGCTGGTTTCTGAAAAATTGGTATTAGTGGTTGGTTGTTCAGAATCTTGACTTGAAGTTTGTATGCATTGTGAAATATTAGAAAGACATAGTTGGTAGTTGTGTTTTAGTAACCATCTATATATCAACATAATTAATGTTATGATTCCTTGGGTGGTTAGTTGCTGAAGTCATGATGATTGAATCTATTCTTTTCCATGTTTTTATTTTGATTGTGTAAAATCCCAATCTTGTATTTTCATCCTATTAGGATTAATATCCATTATCACACTATTGAACTATTAAATATGATATATTCCTCTTTGTCTAATGATGTTATGTAGAATCATGACCTTGATAATACGTGAGAATCGAATCTAGGATGTTTCCGCGTCAAAACCAAAAAATTGAAATCCTCTAGTGGACCCAAATCTAGTTGAGGTGATTCTGGGCACCGTCAACAATCTCGGATAGGCACCACATCATCATCATCAAAATTACACTTTTTATTAAATAAAACATGAAAAAGAGGTAGAAAACTAGTGTCTAGGGAGCATTAAATAATGAAGACCAAGGGAATCACCTCGAATGAAGTTCATCCCCCAGGTTAGAAATAAAAAACATGAGGAAGAAAACCGATCATGGTGCCAGGGGTGACCATAGAGGCCAAGTGATTCAACACCTTGTTTCCATCCCTCCACATGTGAGTGACACTGATGATACTGTCAAGAATCACTTTACATTTCCCTGTTTATGCATTATTAGTGGAACTTAATGGGGGTGTTCTTTGGTAATTTTCCCCCGGATTTGTTCTTCAGTAGCCACAATTTTTTTAAGGAACCAATGATCCTCAACATGTCGATGAATTGTTGGTCATGATTTGATTTCTATTTGAGTTCGTGGAGACACTATTCGAGATCAAGGAAAATAGTTCTGCCTTCGTGATAGTGGGACCAATAATGTGATGGTGTAATATGATGGTGACAGTTAGGATACATGAGGGTTTACAGTTTTAAGACCTCACATATCTTTTCAATGACCAGTTCTATCTAGATTTATTAATGTTATCCAAGTCTACGGTCTTTTTCAAGCTTTAGTAGGTCAAGAGAACTCTGAATTTGTATTAAAATAACATTATTGAACCTGTGTTGTTTTCAGCTAAGATTGTATCTAATGAGTGGAATAAGGCTTGACGGTTCTAGTTTGGAATATTATCTGATAACATTTCTAAGTTATTCTTACTACAACTTCCCAAATATATTGATGTAATGGATATGGAAATGATGGTTGAGATAGACCAACCAATAATGTCGATGTTGACAAGATTTCCTTTTTCACCTAGAGGCAGCATGGATTACATTAAGGGAAAGAAGAAGAGTGATGATTCTGAATGTTATTCTCGATGAATAGGTCATCACAGAGCTTCTATATATCTTGGTGGATTTCATTTGGCATTCTCACAGTTTGGCGTTCCAAGACACTATCTGTGGGTTTTTATTGATACACCTTTGAACAATATCTGTTATGGACATTCATGAAACATAAATGGATGCTTCCATATATTTTCTACTCCACATAGAGGAAAATGATCATAAAATCCTCCAAAATATTTGGGGTGATCAGATGCTTCATTTATAAAATTGTTCCAACCACATGAATCTAGTATAAAGAACCATCATGAAAGGGATGAGTCTCCAAAGGAAGAAGAATCATTTCTAGTAACTCTGAGAGGTACCATTATTATAGCTTCACTATTGGTGATAGTTTAATGTTATACTCTTGTATCTCATTCATTTATTTCAACCATTATTATTATACATATAATTCTTCATATGGATATTTTATCTTTTTCAATAGTAATTACTACAGCTAATGATATAAAGGGAGAACGAGACCATCACGTTCACTCTTTTTTATAATCTCGATCTGATGTCTAGATATCATCGATTTTTCAAGAACTTGACATGAAACCTCTTAACATCATTTTTGGAATGTGTTGTCCCATTTATAATAAATCCAATAAAAATTATTATCTCTCATAGGAATACCATACAACACCCCGAGGTTTTTCTCTTTTCATTTAAGGTTAATGGGACCCGAGGTCGTGTAGTGCCAGACCTTATCATTCAATGATACGAAAGGAAATTTTTTCATTTCATATTTTTTCAAAAGTGAGAATATTTGAGCAGTGATCTCCCTATAGTTCTCATCGACCTTCAAAAGGTATTTATTTTTTGATTTCATTGGGTTTCCACTATTAACAGAGGTAATGTTTTCCATTAAATTAATGTAAGGTACTCAACCAATTTCTCATTCCTATTACTCCATGGGTCCATCTGAACTGGATGGGATGAAGTCTCAATAAGACTATCCTCTTGAGAAATTTTTTATACAACCTTGTTTTTCACCATGTATGGTAATTTTTATTATTGATTAGAAAGGATATGGTTGTCTTCAAATATGTGTTGATTACTAAAATCTCATTCAGCATTCAGAGAAGAACAAGTATCCATTTGAAAAATTGATGATCTATTTGATCAGTAAAAGTGGGGGATGTGCTATTAAATAATTGAAATTCAATATAGTTACCATTATATGATGATAATGAATCTTACATTTACAATACATCCATTTATAGCATGTATGAATATTATGTGCACTTGGATATTCCCTTTGGTCTAAAAAATATCCTTAAAATTACGGGTCTTTGATGAGAATGTTTTTCTGTAATTATCTGGAAACCATTTTGATGGAAATATTGATAAAATCATTATTTAATCTATGTCATAGTAGGATCATATCCATCATCTATTAATCTTTTTGAGTTTACTATGAAATCACCATCCTTTTGCCATATATTTGAAATATGATATATGGATACGAGATGTGAGATTCATGGGACATGTGGTGTTGGAACAAGGGATATCAGTTGATCCTAAGAAGGTGAAGGAGTTTATGCCTTGGGATAATCAACAAAATGTGTTCAATATTATGAGCTTCTAGTGCTTAGCTAGAAAATATCATTGGTTCATGAAGTATATCATTAAGTCGAAATATCGGATGACTAATCTATCTCAGAAGGGAGTGATGTTTTCATTGGATGATAGATTTAATATTTCATTTGTTGGGGTGAAATTAATTTTAACTACTTTTCTCATGTTGACTCTTCTAGAGGATGGGTAGGGCTATATGGTCTATTTAGATTCATTAGGTTTTAGTTTGGGTTGTGTTAATTTGTAGGATGATCCTTTTTTTCCTATAGATCTCATCATCTTAGGAAACACAAGAATAATTATCCTACCCAGGACCACTAACATATAGTTATAATGACAATACATAAAAGATGACATCATTAACGTTATAGAGAAATAAATAATATAAATCCAAACCACATGACCATGAGTTATATCTTCTCTTAAAAATATATTAACCTCTTTAAGAGGTGTTGGGTGGAGTATGAGAAGTACTTAAACATTGACATAACCTATACCATAGGGACAGGAAATGTAATTTTTTATGCATTGAGCTCAAAATATATAACCCATGAAGTGAATTAATCTTCATTAAGAGAATAATTTTATGGATATTTATTCATTGTTTCCTGTTGGAGTCCAGTAATTAGGGGAAGAGGTTTCTTATCCATTATCATATTTACATCCACTCTTCTCGATATGATTTCTCATGATCAACAACTTAATGAGGAATTTCATATTATTAGACACTCCCATTTTATTTGGGATATAGTTTCCTAGTGGTCCTTCTACAAATATGGTGTTCTCTGTTATTAGAATCACGTTTGTTGTTCTATTAGTGTAAATGATGGTTGTAATGGGAACAATCACAATTCACAATGGGTTTTACACCGATGAACCACTAATATCATCTACGACATCAAGCAGTTATTTTTGTGTCTTGGTAAGGGATGTGGCATTATTAAATTCGATTCCCTCAATTTTACATGCCAACATGATAAGGTCGGGTATTGGAATCCTTCATGTTTACTTGAACCACTACTGGAACCTACATGGGAGTGGGATGAGATATCTAGGGACATTGTGGTTAGGTTTCCTTGTACCCATAGATGAATGAATGTTCTATCAGTTGTGATAATCATGATGACCATGTCATCTAACATTATATACATTCTTGATAAAAACAACGTTCAAGTGTAGGTTAATCATAACAATCAGGAGATTTTCCTTTTCAATGGAGTTTCATATATTATAGTTTCTGGTAGGGATCCTTAGTTCAATACTATCTTTTAGATATGACGTTTGGAGGCACTGGGATCTTAGGTCTATTTGATCCTGGCATTCCATCCACATTCAAATGTGTAGACAAAGAGAGTTATATAGATTATAGAGGATATTAACAGTGTGTGTGTTATCCCCATCGGTTGGTCATGGGATGATCATTTGGGGATAAATGAGTGTTCTTATAATAATATTTACTATTCCATGATCCCAATGAATCATTTGGGGGCATTGTATATACGAATTTGTAAATATACATTTTTCAGTCATATATTGGTTAAAGGTCTTTGGTTAAACAAAATTTGGTCCAAGAGATGGCAAAAAATATTTAGCTGATTCGTTAGAGAATTTCGATGGAACCTAACCGATATAAGTAATATGTTGATAATTGATATATACCCATATAGTTTTGAATTGGTAGTCATGTATTATGTATTGTTGTTCCACAGCTGGGTCATTGCTGTCTGGGGAGGTAATAGAATGTTTCACTTCATTTTGTGTGACATTTTGAGCTTGTTATGATGTTGGGGAAATTTTCAAAATGATTATAACTTCCACCATTTATGAATTTGATACCTAATTTGGTCCATTCATCAATACTAATAATTTAACTATATAATCCTTCTCATGTTTTGAGTTGGAGTGATATTGATATTAAACCTAAATTATCGTTAATTAAACAACATTTTAGGATAGTTGATTCTGAATCCAACGTACATCATTAGAGGCATATTCCTTTGGTTTATGTTCTATAGTACAATTTTTATTATATTAAGTATATTTGGGTAAACAAGGAATGAATGTGTGTAATTTGACCACATCTATTTGGAAGGGAATCATCATTATAGGCTTTTAGGGGATACCAAATTTTTATGGCGGAGATGTTGTAACATCCCATTACAGATATGACAGGAGTATCATTAACCTTTTCATGGTTTTTCCTTTTCATCGATTGGGTATTGAGTGGAAGGAATAGGTTAGATTATTATTGTGGGGATATCAATGTTTTATTAGACTCATAGATATATGTTGAATTTTTTAAACTCTATAGTAGTGTTACACGTATTGCAACTGGGTTACACAATGTGAAAAGGTTTCAAGGTGCATACATAGAAGGGTTCACACTATGAATGTTACACACAAAATATGATTCATTACTCCTCATAATGTAATGAATGATTTTTTTTAATTTGATAATATATGTTTTTCTATAGTTATAGAAAATAACTATTTCCTAATGTCTAATCGGGTTACACGACATGTAATACCGCAACTATCATTTTTAAAAATGGAATCATAGCTTAGATCATGTTTTATCCTCTACTCCAGTATCTGTTATCTCGTCCTAAAACCTTTCTCAAGTGATCTTGGATCGACCCAAACCTTCTAGGTCCATTCATTTGACATTAAATTATCGTTTTGTTGGAATTTTGATTCCAATTTAAACCTTCTCCCTCATTCCTCACATTTTTCTCTTTCTCATTATTTACGATTTTAATATGTCATCCTAAAATTTATGCATCTATAATCATTATTTCTATATCTAATTTGTAATTCATGTTTTTAGGTCTTGTGTTACTTTTTTTTGAGATGGGTTCGGGACGGAAATTGGGAAAACCACCAATTCCATTAGATTACGTCATGTTTACCGGAATTGGTTGATTTAAACTATATAATATATATTATCGAAATAGCTGATAATATTTGAATGGAAATTTTGAATTTAATTATAGAAATGAAATGTGAAATTTATGGAATTGGTTTTGAATAGATTTTAAACTATTGAATATTGATTAAAGTGTTTTCATATATGCAACTTGGTTTTATCTTTTAAAAAATGCATGTTTTTAATTAATACATATTTTGGTTTGAAATGAAAAATTGGATTTTGGAAAGGGGGAATAAGATTTAATAGTATTTTTTGAATTCTTAAAATAAACTTAACATAATTTATGTGTACGACCAAATGAACGACTTAGGTATTTTGTGAGTTTTTTGGAAACACTCTATTAATAGACAATATTTTGAAACAAAAATGCAGAAGGTCACATCCCTGATGAGATGGTGATGTATGAACTATTGATAGTGTCATTGGTATGTGTGTATATAAATATTTCCATGATCACATAGAGAGTTCTTAGTGCTATTTCCAGGAACATTGACACCTATTTGGAAGATGAAAATGTTTCTTGCATGTTTTATATATGAGATATAAATGTCTGCTATTTTTTTATACAAATCTACATGCGTTTTGTATTTATATAAAATTTTTTATATAAATGTTTTATATAAGAAATTATTTTATATATATTATATAACTTATAATGTAAATCATGTGATTAATTTATTTTCCATAATTTGACTGTGTAGAATGATTTTTAATATATAATTTAAAATGATAAACATATTTATTTTAAAATTGAAAATCGTTATTTGGTTAATACTTTAATATAATATCTTATAAAATACTTGATGAAAACCTACTGGGATTCTCATATCACACCCATCCTATGTCTTCATGTGTTTTATTATTATCACCCTCATTTTTTATTTAATGGGGATATGTGTCTTGGTGGTGGATCCAACTATTTCACCTTGGACATGGTGAGTTGTGTCCATAGGTACATGGTCTTCTCTTCCCAATTTTGGTACTTGGGTTGTAGATCTTTGGGGTTTCATGTCTTGTGGACTTCTTGTAAATTACTCCCATATGAGTTTCATTTGTATGCATATTGACTTGTTTGTCTTGATTCTACTATGTTTTGTGGAAAATTTATTCCCACTTACATGTTCTATGATTCTAGGTGCTAGTCGTTGATCCATGGGGATTGGGAACACTCCTTGGGATACATCAAGACTGACTTGGTTATCGAGTTACCATGGTACCCAGGATGGCTGGTGACATACAATAAATTTTGATAATTAATAGGCATTATATGCTGATAATAAATTAGGATTCATATAATAAGGATTTAACAAAATAAAATTTTCCTTTATATTAACTAACATAACCCATTTGAATATAATACTTGTAAAAAAGATCCAAATAAACTCATATAAATAATCAAATAACATTGAAGGTTTATTTTAAAATTTAACAATAATTATATAATTTCCTTACATGATAATTTCCATATCTCATAGGAGTTACAAATAAATAGAAAACATAGTCATCTATTATGAGAATCATAAATCTGTTGTCCCTTGGGAGAAACTTCCATCTAGTAAACACCATGAAAATACCCAATAAATTAAATTTCTATAAAAAATTAACATTTTTATTATTTATGATGTAACCATCATTAAATGGTCGCTAATAGTACCATTGGTCCTTATATTATAATGGAAAAACTACCAGTCATCTATAAGTATGCACATATACCATATAGTGAGAAAAAATTACAATATTTCACTTTTTAGTATCAAAATAAACATTGTTCTCTAAAATCATAATTTATCCATTAATAATAAATTGGTTCCAAGATAATATCATTTAATGAATCATAATAAACCTCAAAAAGTGATATGGATCTTATAACAAGATCATACCCTCTAATAGAAACATTGAAATCATGGTTTTCTGTGCTGATAAATATAAACACCATAAATTGTTTACTAAAAAAATTATTATGGAATATATCATTTTGAAATTAAAAATAAATTTCAAAACAAATAAATAAAACAATATTATGAATATATATATATATATATATATTTAATGAACAATAGATTTTTGAAATGGAATAATCTTCTCATTATGTGTGCATAATGGTAGGAAGTATCATAGATTCTGTAAATGTTAATATATATATTATGTTCACAAAAATGGAAAAAATTCCCTTATTTATAAAGTGAGCAGAAAATACTTGTTAATAAAAATTATAAAAGACAAAATTTAATAGAAACTAAATTTAATTTTCGTAAAAGAATAGTTAAAAGTATTATCTAATGTAACAATTTATAAATATAATCACATTGATAAATACTTATCATGTAAAAATTTCTATAAAATTCAGGGGTTATCTGAACAGATAAAAATATTTACATTTATATATTTTTTGTAATTATAATTTTTTTTGTTTAACTATATTTATATATGTCATGTTATCATCCACAACATTTTTAAACAGTTTTAATAGTTTTGAAAATTAAAAACATTGTTTTAACATTTAAAAATTTATTATTGATTATTTATATTATTTCATAAGGAATATTATTTTCATTCATATCATGATAACATATATGATATGATATTTTTAATTTTCCCACCATTCATAAGAATTACACAAGATTTATAATGAAATTATTATCATAAAAGTCCATAGCTAAAAAATATTAATAAGACCCATACTTAATACTTAATCATTAATAAAAATATTCAAATACATTTTAAATCTCATTTATTGTCATTAAAAAACCAAATTTTACCTTTCTAGTGTTTCATAAGCTATACATTGAAAATAAAAATGATTATATTATTTATTGTTAAATTAAATAACATTTATATTTTTTAAATATATTTTTATGATATTCCTTATATATAATCATAAATGGTTATTTCCAAATAATTCATAAATTTATATATCATATTTATGTTATGATAATACGTACATAACATCATATCTCAGAAAAATATATATACTATTATAGAACATGTAACATTAAAATCATTACGAAGATAATTATATTTGAATATTTTAATAAAAAAATTATAAAATATAATCTATATACTTAAAAATCACTCATGACCCTGTCCTATCCAAATAACATGAAATATAATAATAATAAATTTATTAAATTTATTTTTTACCAGCTTATACATGCTCTTCGGTAGTGATGTGTGTGAATTTTAGGAAATAATTTCATTTCAAAATATTAAAAATAAATCGATATTATAAATATAATATATTCATAATTTATGTAATAATTATAAAACACTCATGAATTAGATTAACCATAATGATAAAATTATAATGCCTATTATATTAAATTCAGTGAAATTAATTTTTTATTCATTACATAAATAATATTGATGTTGTTGTCAATGAAAAAAGCCATAAAGAGGCCACATTTTTGATAAATTTATGAATATCATTAGAGAACACAAATTATAATCCAAGAGGTAGTGGTTACTATTTTACATTAGAACTAGATGTAGGAGATCTCATCCTTGATGACAGAATAATTTTGTAGCCTTTGAACAATAGAAACACACATAAATTAGACATTATATTCAAAAAAACACATTCTTTTAACTGGGGACACAACTATTTCAATTATTATACACTTAAAATCATTCATAATACAATTAAATTAATATTTGGGGAATGAATCATTTTAAATTTCATAACATAGATTCTTAAAAAGGAACAAGTATAACAATATATTTATAAAGAATAAATAATATTGAGTGAATCATGTATAGTAATATAAGGTCAAATATAAATCATATGATCTTCAAACATACCCATGTATATCAGACATATTTAACAATGAACATTGACATCAATAACTAGTTTCTTAATTATTGAATTCATTATTTGGAACATCTTAAACATACCTTCCTACCTCAATGGCATAAAATCTATGTAAATGTGTTTGTCATCGGTAATGTAACTGGCCATTTTTATCACAGGATTCCCATTGATTAATCAATTACCTATATAATTTCATACACCAAACATCACATAAGAAAAATAATTCATACATTTTATGAATAATTAATAAAATATAATCAATATTCATTTATAATGAAAAACTATCTGTATAAGTAGGGTACGATGGGTCAACTCATTCCCATTCAAATTGATCGTGAAATAGACATTAATATGATTGTTGTTATAATTATATTATATTATATATATAATATTATGTTAAAAAAGGATATTTACAATTATGAAAATACTCTAAAAAGATCACTAAAAACATTGTCGATGAAAATACACTTTTTACTTTCTGTTCACATACAAACAATATAAAAATTACACAAATAAATAAAATTTAATTGAAAATAATCATTGAATAATCCAAAAAATTCATCAAAGCATTGGGTATTCATTATAATGGAAAATTCATCTCATGTAGTGTACGTTAAAATAATGATTCCTTTTAAATTGTTTATGTATAATGGTCAAAAGAATATCATTAGAAAAATAACAAGAATATTACATTTAATGACTATGTCAAAAATAAATAATAGTAAAAATTTAATATAATAATATATTTTATTCTATGAAAAATCCATTAAAAATTTTCTAATTAAAAAATGGATGTGAAAGAAAAGAATCATGACCATGTAGAAAAATAGTGTCGATTTTCCTTAAAAACATTATTTCGGTAACATGAGTATATAACGATAGAGAACAAATTTTTTTTAATTATATGAATTACTATATGTGATGAATGTGGTTGGATTTATGATTGAAATATAATATAATTACCCCAATGGAGACGTAATTATTATAAATCTTTATTAATGATGTGGTAATGAAATAAACCCTTACTTCATGTGTGAAAATTTTCATATGAGTTTGAACATATTTAATAATATTTATATATTCATAATTTTTTTTTCTATAAGCATAATAATATAAATCATACAATATATTGTTTAATTATGTCCTTTTATAAGATTCTAATTAAAAATTCATAATTAAAATCATTGTTTCGTGTGATAACTACTTCCATTTTCATATATTTTTTGGTTCGTTAATTTTTTCAATGTACATTGATCATGATTCTGTAATTTATAGAGATTTAAATATGATATATATAATACATATATTCATTATATAAATAATTATTTACTTCTATATATCATAGACAATTAATGAAAAATTATATCACTTATATAGATTTTAGGTTGTACGTATGCCTTAACGAAATTAAATCATTTTTATGGATGGATTGACTGAAAGTAAAATCAAAAACGAGTTTTAGAAAATAATTATTATATTTCATAAATAATATATATTTATTAAATATATCCTTATTACAAAACTTGGAAAATGAAAATGAAAAATCAGATCACATCTCATGGTGGAGCGGGTAGTCCACACATACTAACAAGCGATGATATCATTGTCCAAGGAATTGGATGGTAAGAAGGTATATATGATTATAAATCCAAAAGAATATATATATTTTAAATATCATGTGTATTCATTACATATATTTTTTTAATAATTCATTAATGTTAGATATGGAAAATGTCATTGAGAAAGTTGGTCATATGTACGTATCAGTGATATAAATATATATCATTTGATAGAATATATAGTGAATATTGGAGGTTTCCTAATAATAATATAATTTAATTATATTTAATAAAATTAAATAATTATTTTATTATAAATATAGTGGATTTAAATTAGGTAATATATAAAATTAATTGAATGAGTTTCGATAAGATTATAACCTCTTATTTAGTCATCCTATTTTAGTTCCCTTATTAATATTAATGAGAATGATATTACATTAATTTTGAAACATAAAATTAATGAATGGTGAAGTTAAGAAAAATGTTTTCTGGTTTTGGATGTGATAAATGGCTCAATTAGTTGTTAATAAATGAGATATAGGGTGTCCTTCTATAAGGGGGGGGATAACAAACTATGAATTAATAAAAAATATAAAATATGATAAACCACTCTAAAAAATGCTTCAAAATAAAATTTGATTCAAAGATAATGTGGACATGGTATAAATATCATAATATCATGAAATTTATTTAATTTTTGGAATCATTTTACATATTATCTTTTTCTACAATCCCTTTATTATCAAATTTTAATCTTTACCATCGTGATTACTTTATAATATTAAAATGTTATAATTTTTCTTATAATGTAAAATTTGACTAATAAATTACCAAAGGATTACACTTCAGGACATTTATATTCCTACGCAGAGACTTTCAATATTATTTTTTTTCATTTATAAATAATGGAATAATATATTTTTTATATTAATATTGGTAATATAATTATAATGACTTTTCATGTAAATTTTCATTGAAAAAAACATGATAGTTATCTAATTAGAATATAAAAAATTAATAGATCCCTAAAATTTTATACTTCACTAAAAAATTCACATAAAAAATAATGCACCCATTTTTTTAAATTTAATAAATTTTAAATCATTAACAATTTTTCAATTATTTGAATAAATACTATGTCGGTGTCATGTAAGTATTTAAGTTAATTATTTAAAATAAAAATATTATAAAAAACTAAACAGATAAAAAATAATTATTATTTCATATAAACAATAATAATCGATCATTTCCACCATTTATCCGTATGATATAATTTTAGAGTTATTTAAATTGAGAGAGTAAAATTTTGTATTTATTCAATTCTAAATTATAATAAATTTCACAATAAATGAATAAATACTTCAATGTGGCAATATAATTGATATTTATATAGTTATATAGGGGATATACTAATTAAATATTTAAAATAGATGTTTTAAGTAATTTTTAGCCATATAATATTATTGTCAACTATAATTAAACCATTTTACATTTACTATATTAACAATAGATTATGATTTTTAATATTCAAATAAAAAAATTCAAAACATAACTATTTAAAAATTATGACCACATTATTAGAAATTTGGAATCCATTTATCATGTTTAAATTTATAGAAGTTCATGAATTTAATATTAAATTATACCCCAAAATCATGATGAAAAGACTTCTCTAGGGGACATTTTATCTTATGTATAAAAGAATTTTCTCCCAAATTCCATCATAACATTTATTATGGATACCGTGATTTTATTATTGTAAATATAAATAAACTATATGTAATATTAAGTATGTTTAGGGAAAAACTAAACAAATAAATATTTTGAAGTAAAATGATTATTTTTAATAAAAACATTATTTATCATTATTCGTTAAAAACACAATACTTTATGAAAGTTCATTAACCTTCTCCCTATTATAAATATATCATTATTATTTCAAAAATTACATTTTTTTAATAAATTTTCCAAAAAAGTACCTGAAATTAATTATTTTATATTACCACCAATAAACAATTAAAATCATTTTTCAAAAAAAAATCAATTTTAAACAATAAAATTACATTTCTAATAATTAAGTGACTATTTATTAATATATATGATTTATATAAAAATATAAAAATAATATGTAAATTTTTTTATTACTCATATTCATTTATAAAATTTGATTTATAGGTTATAATGGGATATTATATTATAGTTCATTTACATTTAGGGTTATATCTGTAATAATATATCAAAGAAATTTACATCATTTAAAGAGAAATTTATCAAAAAATATCGGTATGATATATTCTAACCCCATTAAATATAATTTCACACATTAAATTAAATAATTATGATTCAAATATCTTAGAATACTTATACCTCAGGTCATCCTCTAGTTCCCACATTCCTTAATCAAATTTATGTTTTCACCAAAAATCATTGAACATGAGAGTGGTCTTATTTTGAAAAATATTCTCTTTATAATCTATAATATCCTATAGTTTTTCCTCATAAAATATTTCACAATATATTGGTATGAACTATGAATTTAACACACATGAAAAATGAGATATATACTTCCTTAGGTGAGATACATGAAACACATACTAATCATGGGGGAGATTTGGTGGAAGCACCAAGTTGTATGCATGAATCCTAATATCATAAAGAATCTATAAGGTAATATATACCAATGATTTTTCATTCCAGTAATTCCAAATCAGAATATCTTATTCTATATATAAATTCAATGAATTGAATTATCACTTATATCAATCTCTATATTACAACAAAATTTTACATTATGACATTTTTTTGACATTGAAGGTCCATTATGTCATGTTCAATGTATCTGACCATTTAATTCATTTACTTATTTACAACATTTACCAATAGATTTATTTCATTATATTCATTCAAAAACATTAGTATTTTACACATATTTCTATAGAGGGATTCGACAAATTGATCAAATTATGGAGTGAAATATAATATGGTATGAAAATTCCACCAATGTAAATTCAAGATCCCTAACACAACTATAATCAATAGAGCACGATCGCAACTTGTTTCTAAATATTTAATGTCTCCTTATAGAGACTATCTATCTAAGGAAAATGAATTGTTCTAGAACACAAGACTATATAATGAAATTTATAAATACTTCTATAAAGCATTGAGGTACTCCTGGAATCCTGATCAAATACAATATAATGTGGTGATTCCGGAATCATTATTGCATCCTTATTGTATATTCTATATATCTAATTTGGAGAGAAATATTCTCTGACAGCAAAATTTTTTACTAAATTTAAGAGGAAAATTTATAAAACCCAATAATAAAACATTAATTTTTATGTTTTTTGTTGTATGTGGAAAAAATACATGATGTTGTTTTCCCATTTCTATTATAGTATTAGTAATAGTTAGAACATCCCCGTATTCTTCAGTCTACATGCCATAAAATCATATGAAACTAGGAAATGAGGTACATGCACTGAAATATCCCCATTCTTGTTTTTCTTCTAAAAATACTCTATCAGATCTCTATACATCCCCATACATATAATAATAATTAATAACTATGAACACTATGCTTTATCTAACTGTTCATTTTTTAACTATTGTATTTACATGATACAATATCAGTTCCAAAATCATATCATCCTAGAATGACCAGGGTTGAACTGTACTATCCTTTCTTTTTTTTGGAATATTCCATGATATTCATCAGGTAATCTTTTAATCTTTTTGATATATCATGGTTGTGTTTATGAGACATGGTATTTTAGTAGAAATTTATTATTTTTTAAGGAAAAGGGGCATCCTATGACTGGTGCACAGATTTCCAAAAATGTTTCCCAACACCCAGAAAAGTGTGCAACCAAAAGAATAGTGGTATTACATGGTTTGTTCATGGTGGTTAATAGTGTGATCCCTCATAGTAGTAATTATGAAACCCTCAGTATAGGATCATGATTAAGGGTCACGGTTTTGAATAACAATCTCCCCTTCTTTAGAAATAGTTAGCATTATTTAATGACTAGAAAATTATTTTAAAATTTTCAAACCCCCCTTCATTCACCCTAAATCTACCATAATCAACAAAAATGGGTTTTCCTCACTTTTGGATGTTCATAGATGGATTCAAAGACCTTATTAGATATGATCATAATGAAGCAAGGACTAAATTGAACAAACATTACTACTCCCAATATAAGATCTCTTCCCCTTTGGTTTCCTCCAACATTATATCAGTCCAGATGAAGAGGATTTTTTTTATTACCAGTTGTTAATGTTTTATGACTAGGGTATGATAGATCTTACTATTTTAAATATTATATCTGGTTTTTGGATCGATATCTCATTATTTATTGCGGAGTCGAATGTTCTTCTTCCATTTTTGGATTTTCAGTTCAGAGAAATGTCGTAAAAAATCATAGGAGGTGGTCTATAGGTGAATTCAATTATAAATGATTTTAATTGTGTGTATCAAATATTACACTTCAATTTAAATAATTTTCCAATTTTATCTATAATTGAAAAAAATTTAAAATTATTTTCATCTGCTTTTGAAATGGGTTACACAAGTGGAAATTGGAATTGGTTGAATAGTGATTCTAAATTAGTAGATAAATGGGATGATGAATTGATTGATTAATATGAATTAAATAATACTTGTATTAACCATAACTGTATAATGTATTTTACAATTAAATGTTGATAAGTTGCTTAATAGTGAATTGTCATATTATTTCATGTAAAAGAATGCGTCCAACAACGTTTTATTAATAAATTTAAATGATATCATTAAATGGGAATGTTTGATAAGAAGGTTAATAATTCTTAAACATGATGAATGTGACACATTGATATGTTTGAAATTGTAATATATGTCTAATAAATGTTTGGTGCATGGGCTGATGCTCCAATTCACATATAGAATTAACTAATATATAAGAGTGGGAAATAAAATAATGCTTCAAAATTCTACATGTGAAAACAATGGGTTATAGGATATGACTGATGAATCAAATACCAATAGAGAGATTTATATTCCTTTAGAGGCCCAAAATTATGGAATTCGACAATGGATCCAAATATCTATGGTATGAATTGAAATTAAATATATAATAGATGCCCATTTTTTAATGATTTGATATATCTATTATGAAATTTTTCAATCTCAGGCTTGGGATGAAGCATGTATTCATGGATTGCTTTTAATTGGTAACTCGATAAGTTATATAATTAATTAAAAAATAATTAAATTTGAGAACTTCATACATTATACATTGTAATTTATTCATTATACAACTAAATCACTAATATTGACATCATATTATTTTAGAATTCTTTGGTGGTGGCCTACTGAGTTATAACCACTTCCCATATGGGCTTTGTAAATGGTACATGAAAACAAATGATGCTTCTAGGAAAAGATAATGGAAAGATCCCAATGCTAAATGACATTTTTTGGGTTGGGGAACATGTATGCTAGGTTTTTTTGAACCTCTTGGTAGATTTGAGTGTTACTTAATTTTGGTTTTTTCATATTGACACCTGATTCATATATGTCATGAAAAAAATAATTTTTAAATATTGGATATTTTCCCACTATTATTATTATTATTATTTTATACTAGTTTTTATTATATATGGTTTTATTCTGGTTATTATTTATTTCATTCCATGTATGTTCTACTTTGATCAATTGTGTACAGTCTCCACATGTTATATAATTTTCCCTCACTACTAGTTGAAAACCACTTTCATATGGGGAGGCATACTTGAGGTGACATAGTTTACCATCCCAAGGTCTAGAAAAGTTTCACAAGATCCCAGATGTTACAAATATTTTTTAATTACAGTTTGCTTTTATTTTCAATATCTTACTATTTTGGAAAGTTAAACATGGGACTCTGAAAATTATGGACATGGTCACGTGAACAAGAATCAGTGTAGATAACCCATGCATGGGGATGAAACCATGTTCCCTTTGGGGGATTATATTCATTGATATATATTTTTACAATTATATTTTATTTCAACTTGGGATATGAACATGTTGGTTGATGTGATTATTTTTCTATGATTTTATTTGTGTACCTATATGGAATGAATGTCGATTATACATGAATAATTCCAAGAACTCCTGAATTGTTTTGAGATGAATCAATTAAATAAATTAAAAAAAATCATATATTTGTTGTGATATTTAAATGAAAATTAATTTAATTATTTTCGAAATGTAAATGAAAAATTTCACTAATATGAATTTGACAATTGTAAAATGATTCTAAATGGGGAAAATGTAATATTTAAAATTATTTCTAGAGATAACAATAAATAATTTTAATGTATACCATATATAATTAATGCCCTTTGTAAGCATGGTTGAGGGTAGTGATAACACAACAGTCTTGACTATCTTGTAAGATATGGGAGATAACCTATTGTAGCTTTTTTTGAATCCCACATACGTAAATGTGTAAATGATGTGAAATGCATCCTAATATGTGTGTTTGAAATATTATAGATATCCCTCTATTAAGAGGCTTATATAAAATACGAAAGGATAATACGGAGGGATTCGTGCTTCCAGTAGTGGGACCTAAGGCATTAATAGTTCAATGTGAGAGAGACGGTGAATAGTTCTAGGTGAACATTTCTCACATTATGTAGTTTTTCGAAAGGGACACATAGTGGGTTATAAAGAGTATGTCATACCTAACATGATAGATCCAGATAAAATACCCTTTATAATATCACTGATTTTTTGAACTAGAGGTTGTTGTGTTCTAAATTGAGTACATAGAGATGAAACATGGCCAAATAGAGACTCCCACTATGAAGAGAATAAAACTAGATGCATATATATTATAGGGATTGTAGAAATCTTTTTGGGTCATACAAACTCATGATAGAAATATGGTGGAAGAAAATTTAGGATAAGTTCTTAGATAATATTCACAATAATACAGTTAGGAAGTCAGGGAAATAGAGGTCATGAGGATTTCCTATGGATGTATGTCCACGATGGACTATCCTGTTCACTTTACATATTTATAGAACATTTTCATGGACTTGGTATTAGAAGAAGATACTATAGAGAAACACTTTATGGATGGGATTAATAGAGATATTAAGTCCTCTATTAACATCTTTGGGCTGGTAAATGTTTCATAAGTGGTGGATAAGGATCTTATATCATAGGGGAACCCGATAGAGACTTTATTCGATGACATATTGATTCTACTAGACATGAAAGAGGTAATACATTTTATAGTTCCTGGTGTCTCTAGGATAATTCCATCTATGTAGATAGAAATAAATTTTACTAGGATAAAGGATCAGTTAATTAGGACAATACTAAATCGACCTTCCACTGGTGAGGTAGGATGGTACACATCCATAGAAAATTCCCAAAACCACTAGTAGAGTGTCGAGCATGAGGGAAGAGGAGAAAACTAAAGTAGTTATAAAAGATCCATAGATGGATATGTAATAATAGAGGTTAAAGGAAGAAACATATTTTGGGAAGGTGATATTTTAAACCATACCATTCTAGAAGTAAGATTTTTACTATCCATAGAGGTTGATGAAGTGAAAGTGGTACTTCTAGGATATATTACTTGTATCATCCGAGTGGTGATACTATGGGGATTCAGAATGGATCACGTAGAAGAGGGGTTGGGTAGATTCATTTCATTCAATGTAAAAATGTTCTTAGTGAGGCTAGGCCATTAACAATTATAGTTACTATTCTAGTATATTCTATCCATTATAATATCTCATTTGATACATTCTCATATAATTCCATTAAATCTAAACAACTATTTAATGGGATGATTCTGATAGTGGAGTTCATGAGTGTAGTCATGATAATCAATCCCCCACTAGGAGTGTGGTCATGAGTCATCTGTATTTTCAAGGGGTGTTCTGTCAATGTTTGGTAGTGTTTATTTATTTGGGATCTCTATATTCATGATATGTTAGGATTTTACTTGATTATTTGTATAGAATTGTTGGTAAAATACCAAGACCAAATAGATTGATTCCACATGTGAGTTACATTATGTCATCTTACAGTGACAATTATGTTCATCATGGGGAGTGTGATATTTAGGAGGGTTGTGGAGGGCCAGTATGTCAACAACTATGAGAAATCGACACCTAGTTTGAGAGTCATTTTATTGATGATGGGGGTTTTGAAGTGTCATTTCATTCCACCTATAGTATAACAATTATGGTATGTGTTTCTTAAAGACTTATCAGGAATAAAACATTACAATGATATGGAGTTTATGATTCAGCTCACCCCTAAAGATAGGATGGATTCCAATCCTCCTTATAGAATGAGAGAAATATAGATTAATGAGAATAAGACTCAACTAGAATAGTTCATTTATAAGGGATTTATCCATAAATTTGTATCATCTTGGTTTTCTACAGTTTTTAATTAATGAATGTGGGATTGAAATTTCACTATTTTTTAGACTATCAAAAGATAAACCAAATGATATTTTAGAAATGGAGTCCACTTCAATGTATTAATGATCATTTTTTTCGAGTTGATATGAGAATTTGTGTTCTCTAATATTTACATGAGATAAGGGTATCCTCAGTAAAGAGTTCTACCTTCTAATATACCACATATAGTTTTCATAATATGGTTTGTCCATTATATGTTTTCCATGATCCCATTTCGGTTGATGAATTCCCTAGGAATTTTTATAGCCTTGATGAATATAATCTTACCCAAGTACTCGGATTCGTTAATGGTTTTTTTACAGGATGAAATATTTGATTACATCATGAGTTAGGATGATAATTTTGAACATCCTCAAAAACACTGAGTTAATTGAGAGAGCATCAGAATTACAAAAATATTTTAAATTTTGTGTTTTGGATTAAGTAGGTACATTACATGGGTTACATAATCTTGGAGTTTTTTGTTTTAGTAGACATAGATAATTTTCCTGCATTAATTTCCTAGGATCTGCCCAGTATTTTTTTTGATATTCATAGAATTTCAGAGTTTGTGGGATACCATATGAGGTTCATCAGGGCATTTTCCCACTTTTATGAACCACTTTTAGGCATTACCAAAAAGTTAATTGTGTTGAATTAGCCTATAAAGTGTGATAATTCATTCCATGAGTTGAAGAATAATTTTACTACAACTCTCAATTTGATCCTACCAGATCATGTGGTGTCTTATACTATTTATTGTGATTCATATCTTATAGGACTTGGATAAATATTGATTCTTGTATACTGAGTTTTTGAAAATGTGTCATGGATGTTGAATAAACAAGAATGGAAATACTAAATTAACTAACTAGCGTTTGTAGTAGTGGTTTATGTAATGATGTGTTAGATGTATTATGTTTTAGGTGAATAGTTTACTAAGTTTAATAACTAGAAGATTTTAAAATATATATTTATCAATGATATTTGAATCTTTGGTAGCATATGTGAGTTATTTATATGATGTAATGTGAATTTAAGATAATATTTATGCATGAGTTGGAAAATAATGTGGTTTAGGTTTTGAATGGAAAAAATAAAACATAGGATGTTTAGGATTTTCATTATGAGTGGATGATGATGAAAATACTTGTAGATAATAATGTTATGGTTGTGGATGTCTAGGATCAGAGTACCGTCATAACAGTATTCGTAGATTATACACTTTTGAGACAGATTATGGAGGGGAAGTATGGAGATCCGGATTGTTTGGGATTAAGGGAATTCCTTGAAATTTGGCAGTCATAATTAAATTTTACATATAGAGTTTAATATGATGATATGTGTATGTAATTGGGGTTTCATCTAATGATTTTTTTTGGGATTAGTGGAATGGTGAATTACTTTCCCTAATGTGCCTATTGTATCTAGGAATAACAAAAATATACCATAACATACTTCGATAATATTTATGTTCGAGAAACAAAAAGTATATTTTAGGGTTTTTTGTAATGATGATACATCTATAAACATAATAAGGATGAGCATCAATGACCTGGTGGTTTACTAAAGAAATTTCCCATTCCTTAAGGGATGTGGCATGACTTTACCATGGACATTGTTGTTGGTATCCTAATGATACCTCCAAATAATGACACAATTTGGGCGATTAGGGAATGATTCAAGAAGTTAGTTATTTTCAAAAAAATAAGGGAGACATTATTAGTGAATCTATTTGGAGAATTTTTTATTTCGGGGATATTCTACATTCAGGTTGTGTTGTAGAGTATATTTCCAGATAGTGAATCATGTTTCACTACACCTATGAGGATTTATTATATAATGAACATGGTATATAGTTATTAATGACTACAGATTTCAACCCATGTATAGATGGGTTAGTGTAACATACAATTTAGGGTTCTAAGGTAATTCTTAGAGTGTGCACACATGACATTTCAGGTTTTTGAGTGAATTAGAAAGAACATTTTAAATTCACCTATAAAAATAATCATCTAGAGAAAATTTAGATGAATCCTTATGAGGAACATTATGGTAGGACATGGAGATCACAACAACACTGGATGTGGTTTGTTTATTTGATTCTTTTGGGTCCGATTATTATGTAGGTAAAATCATACCAGTTTTAGCTGATTTCGAAGTGTATGGCTACAACACATAGTATAATGAATTCATATGATAAATGATTAATCCAACCCCTTGGGTTTGTAGTGGTGGATCATGCTTTCATTTATGATGGACCTAGATTTGTATAGTGCATGATTTAAGGGAATGAAAAGGTGGTGCCAACAGTTGTGGGACCTTTTACGGTAATAGAATGATTATTGACAGTGGAATACTTATTGGACTGTCAGTATACATTTAGTTCTATGAATGATATTTTTCATGTTTCACAACCTCAATGATATTTCCAATGCCCTTATCATGCGATAATTGTGGTTGATTTGGAGCATTATACTATTTTCTTACTTGAGATGAATATGATATGTGTAGTGGCTCATGGTGATAAATTTTTTGGAGAAATAATGTGTCAGTAGTTCAATTTTTTGGAAGAATGTTCATTTTTAAGAGAAAAAATCGAAGAGAGAAGAATAAAAGTGGGGTCAGTGGCCTGATATTTTTATCATAGATTAATAGAAATTCATTGAAGTGAAACATTTGGAAATTCTTTTTATGGGGGGTATAATGTAAGATCCTGAGCTTTTGTAAATATATCTCTTGATAAATTTCAGGTTCTGTATTATAATATTTTGGTATAAAATTGGTGGTTTTTATTTTTGTGGTGTTTTTGGTAAAATTTGGTAATTTTGGAAGGAAAAGGGGAGTTACATTATTGGTACACATTTTTTCCAAACCATGTTCCTACCCCTCGAAGACTGTGTAACCCCAAATAGATGAGGTTTTAATGGTTTCAATATAGTTTTTCAAGCCATGCTACCTACATGTGTTAACTATGTGACCCCTAGGAGAGGTCAATAATTATGGTCCATGGACTAGAAAACCATGCACCCTACCTAAGAAACAAGGAATGTGTTTTTTAATACTCCAAAAATTATATTTAAATTCTAAAACCCCACTTTAGTCACCCTTTTTCGACCCTAATAAACCCTAGTGGGTTTTTATAGATTTTGGAGGCCCATATAGGAATTCTACTGATTTTTTAACTCTATTCACAATGATTCAAGGATCGATTATCTGTAACTCTCCATGTACAAAATCTATTCCCATGTGGTTTCATATTTGTTTATTTTATCTTTACAGAAGATGTGTTGTGTTTTTTAACAATTGGTGGTGGTTTAGAACTAATGTAATATAGATAAAACTCTGTATTATGTTGGATCTAGGATTAGGTTAAATATATCATTATTCATTCTCTAATTATGAGTTCATCATTAATTTTGGGACTTTCGGTTTGTGAAACTCTCACTAACGATCAAGTGGTTTATGGTATGAAAGTCAAAAAACATTGTCTTAATTTTAATTTGTTTTATATAACTTTTTATTTAAATTTCTTTTATTAGATAATTGCATAAGATATTTTATTGCAACATTTGAAATTCCCAATGATAATTAAATGAGTTGGACTTGGGGAAAATGGATTTGGTTGAATGGGGATTAAGAATCTTTTATTATTGTGATGGTGAATTCATTGATTAATGTGAATTAAGGAACAATTGGGTTAACATTAATGGGTTAATGGGTTATATGATTAAATGTTGATAAATGGATTAATGGTGATCTATCAGATTTTTCAATGTAAATTAAAGAGTTGAACAATATTCTTTAATAAATTATTAAGGTATCATTTATTAGTAATTATTAATAAGAACATTAATGACTTATAACTATAATTTATATGAAATAGTTAAATATATGCTATTGTGATATATGTGATATATGTGTGTGGTACATTGTCTGATTCATAAAAATCCCATATGTGATTGACAAATATGTGTGTGTTAATGTTAAATGGTGCTTCAAAATCCCATATGTTATTAAAACATGTTTTGGATAGTGAATGGCTCTTCAAATACCCATAGAGCGCTAGACATGATATCTTAGGACCAAAAAATTATAATTTGTCTATTGATCCAAGTAGCTATGATATGAATAGAATTTAGTTTGATAATGGAAGCCTAGGTTTAAATGAACTGTGATTCCAGATTTTAAATGCGTCAAACTATAGTATGTGACAGTGAAAGTATCGATGGTTTGGGTTTCATTTTAAAGCTGTGAAATTATGTGGTTAATTAAAGAGTAGAAAAATTTGATAACAATTTACTTTATTCATTTCACATTTTTTATAGTACTACATACATTTTTTTGAATGGATATTGTTTTTGATGATATGGCTGGAAGCATGCATAGTTTTACTTACATCGTACTCAAGCTGCCTAATTGGAACCCAAATAGGATTTGGGATTGTAGGACATGATTATTTTAAGATCTAGATGTTATATGTCTAAGTTGATATGGAGAATAATTTATATAATAAGATATGATGTCCAGACCCACATTGGAGATGTCAGTGTTATTTTTTCATATTGACACATGACACATATATTTGAGGACAAATAAACTGCTTTGGATTTGATATTTTTCCCTTTTTGGTTTATTACTTGATACTAGATTGTATGTGTTAAGTTTTTATTCTTTTAGTATTTTATTAATTTCAGTTTTTTGGATTCATTGATAAGGATGGTATAGTTTTCACTGGTTATATATTAACCCTTACTACCAGTTAGTAGCCTATAACATAATTGGAGGAATTCTAGAGTAATGTAGTGAACCATATCATTGAACAAGCATATGTAAACCATTATGGGATGTTACCTGAAGTTAAAAATTCACTTCACATACTTATGTATTTCCACATCTTCCTTCAATTCTTTCTTAATCCTCTAATGAATTGATGGTTGTATATTGATCCAAGAAAGATAACATATTTCCAATTTCCTCATAATTTCATGATACATCATATATAAATCAATAAATGGTTGATATCTTTTAATCATTATCAAGGAAAAACTATCATTGTCTTTGAGACTCAAAGAATCTACCACCCTGTTTGTGATCCCATGGTTATAATGTCTTAAAAAAGTTAATATATTTGATCAACCCCTACTATATTATTTTATGCACATTCATCTATTTATTTGTAAATATATACCTGCTGATTTTATCATTTACATATATAAAAACATTCAATACATAGGTAATTTCCCCATATTATCAAAAAAAATTACTACATGAAACTACAAATCATTATTTGGGTAATTTTTAACATTATGTATTATTGAAAAGATGTAAATTATTTATCTATGGAATTCTACATCATTACACAGACCCTGTAGTAATTTTATTCATCACTATATATCACAAACACTTTATTCACAGTCAAGTACTATATGTACAGGCACACTAATTATCCATTACCATTGTTATTTTAATTTATCTTCACATTACTCTATCTATAAAAACATTACCCTAATCTAGGTTATCATGGTGAATTTATGAACTAGTATTGAGTAATATATCACAATTATTTTGGTAATATCCATCAAACACAAGAAAACTAATCTTTTTAGTTATCACAATTGGCCTATGCCCTTTAGAAATATCTTTTGTTTTGATAAATCCACAAACATACACCCACATGATATTATATTACCTCAAAATGAATCTTTATTAATAAAAAATTAACTCATGGAAAATTTATCATAAATATATTCATTAAAAAATGTCATCGAAACAATTATCAAATGTTCATCATTCTATTCCATTCTAATTGAATACATATGAGTATCATATACATAGACAACAAAAAACGTATCAAGGAAATTTTAAAAACTATATTCATTAAATCCATAATGATTGATGGATGGTTGTAAGTCCAAATGCAATTACAATAGATTTATAAAGACCATGCCACATATTGACTGTTTTCAAGGGTATATCCTCATTCTGGATCTATAGTTGTTGATATCAAGATCAAATATCAATCATTTAACAATATAGATACTGTTATAATTGATCAAATGGGTCACTAATTCTAGGTATAGTTTACATATTCTTAACAGTTAACTTGGATATATCCAACACAATCAATAAAAATGAACATTAATCTATATTATTCTTAACAATAATCAATGTTTCACCCCATAGTGAAGCACTTGTTCGAACATATCCCATATATAAATTCTAATAGAATTGGTTCTTCAATTCCTACAACACAATTAGATTTATTACATATGGGTTATTTTAAATAGGTTTTGAACTATATAGAAGTTCTATTGAAAAAAAACATCTGTATTTGGTGGAATACAAGAAAAGTGATATGGAAATACGTTAGAATATTATTTTAATATAGGTATATTCTCAAGGTTGATATTCCCACCAATTATAATGAAAAAAATATCCATCATGAATAGAGAGAGAAACCCATATGATGGTTCTAATTTGTATTGGGTGTTTGGATTCATCCTCGAACTGATATATTATTAACGTTGATTAGTAATATCGAATGAAACATCCTTCCTTGACAATTCATATGGTATAAATACTGATAGTCCCAATCAATAACCAAATATACATTATATATAACTACATAAATAAATAAAATATTTGGGTGATTAAAATTTCCAAAAAATTATATCGAACTGGAGCTTTCAAAATATGATACGATTGATAGGATAATTTCCTATAAAATTTTATATAAAAAAATAGATTATAATAAGATAAATTTTATTTTTTACTGGTTACTTTACTAGAATGTTGAAATGTATATAAAAATTGAGATTTAGTGAAAATTCAAAAAGGCACCAAAAAGGCCTTGATTATAACCAAACCATGCAATCACATGAATGTTGACCACATGGAATACTTTTGGGTGTCGAAAGTGATGAAAATGGGAGAAAATGATATTTGAGACCTAGAAAATAGAAATTATGGGCCAAAAATCATTTTAAGACCTAATACTATTTCAGCATCAAATCGTAGGTTAGGATGTGAATTTGTTTCACGATCTAACACCAATTCAGGACGTGAATCATGTTTATGGAAAGAATGTTTTAGGATTTTCCCAATAACTGCATATTGCATTCGGAATTTGGAAAGGGAAAAAAAATTTCCCAATACATAGGTCAATATCCATGAATGACCGTAGACTCATAATGAGTAGTATTTATGATGAAATAAATAATACATAATCCCCATAGATTTATATTAATATATAGGTGTTTCATTTCTACTAGAGGATGGATTTCAAAATCCCAGTATTTGGGTGAGATTTTTTGTTATGTAGGGTCCATACCTCTATTTTTCTCTAAATTATTAATGTGTCATTTTAATTTATTTTATCCACATTACACATTCATCACAACGATGAGGGGGTAATTCCATCCTTGTTATCGGGTAATTTAGATGATGGGGAAAGGTTCTGTTCAATTATTATCATTATTTTTATTCATGTATTGGACTACTAAAATTAATTAATAAATTATGAATCTATTTTCCAAACATGCCAATGGATTGGAGAATTGGAAAGGAATATTTTAATTTTAGAACAGGTTTTAATTAAAAATAATGACCATTTTCACATTAAAGGTTACCAATATTAAAAAATCATCTCTTGGAAAACACGATCTTATAATTTCCCCACCATCAAGATCATGAGAATAAGAGTATTGCTGCATTGATTAAGAGATTTCATAACATTTTCTCTACCGCATCTTATGTCATATTACACAAATGGATCAGTTAATTAAATTTATAAATTTAATTTCACTTGACCACAAAAACTAACAAACACTCGCATGCCTTATATTGTGAATATCTAAAAATCCAATTATAATTGATTTCATTAATTCATAAAAAAATATTGAAAAAATATGAAATGAAAACCTGTTACTTAAAAATTAACTTCATAAAATCATTTTTCTTTAAAACAAAAAATAAACTAAAAAACTTCTTTTATTGTTTGATATCTAACATTCCAAATTATATTTTTAAATATATTCGTTTCCTTTTTATATATATTTTTATTTTAATTACCCATAGGTATGTTAGGATTCCACACAATCATTTAAAAACTATATTTTTTCTCCAGGGATGGTTGCAAGTTATTTTTATGTTTTAATTTATTTATAATTTTTTTATTTTCTCCTCTATATATTACATTGGTTCATTCATTCTTCATTTTTCAGTGACTACATATTGTAATGAATGACCAACACAAATAATAAAAAGGTAAATAAGTTTGTAACGTAAATATTTAAAATTATAAAATCATAATTATGATAAAGGAAGTCTCTAAAATGGAATGTATTGGTAAAAATATATTTACTCTAGGAGAAATACCAAGAGATTCATGGAAACATCTTCTCCTAAATTAAAGATTGTTCGTGAAAATGGTATTTCAATTCATCCTCAAGGAATTTTATATGGTATCAATTCAATATGATATTAAACCTAAATTCATATAGATGATATGGAAAAACATGAAATTCATAATACTACAAAATAATGATCTGAACGATCATCATCAATTCATTCTTGAGATATAATATAGCTTCAAATTCAAAAATATCTCATGTGATGATGTAATACTTCTCATATTTCGATTTTCATTGAGGGATCACAATGATGGATGGATTCTGAGTCTGTCTACTCATTCATACACCACATGTGATGATCTGAAGAGGATTATTATTACTTACTTCTTACCACCTTGTTCATTGATTTGAATATGCGTAATCATTTAAATAAATTGTCAATTTTAAGATGAAACTATAAAAAATCAGGGGAATAATAGAATCTTATGATTCATAAATTCCACCATCATTGTATAGATCTATGGATTCTAATAAAAGAAATTAAAATGCTGTTTCAACGAGAAATGGGTAAATTAATTATGCTTAGTAAGGGACATAAAAAAGGAAACTCATTATTTCATATAAAAAACATGTTTTTGTAAGAATATAATTAAAACCCATAAAAATTAAATAAAAACCTTTTATGGAGAGTAGTAGCCTTATATTCAGACCCCTTCTTAATCTCATGTCAGAAGTAACTATAGACTGACAAAATCCATTGGATAAGTCATCTAGTAACTTCCTCCATCCCTTAATAGAGAAGGCAATTTACCCAATGCATTAGAGCATTATCTAAACTCACAAATCATATATTCTATACTTGGGTCACCTATTTCTATCTTGGAATGCACATAACGTATGTTATATTGTTCTCCTTCTTGATCAATAATGGGGATCAACCCTTCATATAATCTAGATTTAGCTCAAATATTCCTCATATATAATGATCACATATCATTTAAATACGAAAATATTTTATTCATTCCCATTTTAATCATGGAACTCTTGAAAAAATAATTTTACACTTTTAAGCAATTCATTTTATGACATTAATATAGCCATTTCTTTTGAAAATTCATTTTCCATACCACAAATAAAAAAAATAGTGTATTTAATAGAATAAACAATGAATTAATTTAAATATATTCAAAAGTATAATATATTTTTCATTAATGTGTGAATTTTTTTTATTCCCATATGTGTTTGAATAGAACGTTCACTTTTTCAGTTGAAAGTAATATAAATAATTCCCTAGAAATATTTCCTTTTCAAAAATAATAAAATTTGAGGGAAAAAAATTCCATTATAAAATTCCCCATTATATATAAGTATATTTAGAAAATAATTTAAAAAAACATCGATGTGGAGGAATATGTGATTTTGAAATATACTATAAATGGAGAATTTTTTATGGAAATTTTCCTCGAAACATTGGGAACATTTGAATCATATTCCCTATGAAAGGATAAAAAAATAAATATCATGATAATATAAAAATTTATTATATAAAAAGTGAAATAGGGATTTATAGACACATTATAAATGAATATAAGTTCCTAAAATCAATATATGCCACAATGAATTGAAATTGACATTAATCCCTTAACATTATTTTTACTCATCTTGTACTTTCATTATCATATGTAATAAAATTATTTTCATAATATTTTAAATTAATAAGAACTATTTTTTGTATAAAATTAATATTATTTTACATCACACCTTTTTTTATACAATTACATAATCATTTATGTTTACATCTGAGGTTTTGACAATATTTTCCTTATGGGTATAAAATGAAAGAAACTGGTTTAATTATTAAAAGTTGTCATTATTTATATATCACCATGATAATAATTATTTTATATTCACCATTATTTATAAGAATATTAATATTAAATCTGATCATGAAATATTTATAGTAAAAATTAACAATGTTACAATCATTGAGATAGTTGGTCATACGAACACATGAGTAACATTTTCATTTTTCTACAATAATTAAGTAAATAAGGTATTTATTATTTCAAATTTACATAATTATAATCACATATTTAAAACCATATTATCTAATCAAATTTAAATAAATACATAATCAAGGTAATATGGTTATGAGAAATAATCCCATCACATTGTGGACACGTTAGTTATCACATATGTACAAACGCCATTATTAGTTCTCCAAGAAAGGCAATGTAAAAGTAAATGATTTATATTTAATTTTCATAATGATAAACTTTATATCAATATTACATTTTATTTATATATATAACAAATATTCATTAAAATTTTCTTTATTAAATTTTATGAAATGTGATATTGAAAAATGAATCAAATTTTATCACGAGACTATATTTCTCCCTAAACATGAGGGGTAGAATTGTATCCCCTACTAAATAGAATGGTAGATGGTATGTGGGATAAAATAATTATAGAAGTACATTAATGATACTAATTTCATGTATATACATTATATATTCTATAATAACAATCCAAAGGATCCGATTATGAGAAAAAAACTACATCTGTTCGTGAGGCAGTAATTTCCCATATACAAAAATATTGTCTGGGTATCCCATTTTATGGTTTAGGTGAAAGATTCATGTTATTCAAATAATAAAGTAACATATTTATATACTGTAAATTCATTTTTTATTTTATCTTCGGAATTTTAAAATATTTTATTACTGTTAAAAAACAAATAAATAAAACTCTATTAAGAATGTTACCACATTTTCGGAAAACCTCCTTATATTAGACAAAAAATCCTTCATATGATGTATTTTTTTAAAAAAACTAGTGTATATAGTTCGTGGTGAGGTTATTAAGGATGGTATTATGGAATGTATCAGCTTATACAATCTGATTTTGTTGTGTGAAGAGAATAGGAGAGGGATGGCCTATTATATGTGAGGTTACTGACATACAATTATTTTAGGAAAAGAAAAATGCATTCCTAACATCTTTGCATTACCCAAGGATCCTAAATGGAAAATTATTGGGATAAAATTCATATAATTCTGAAAAATTGTTACAGAAAACAACATAGAATTTTTTTTCCATTTTAACCAACATCATTTTCGTTTAACCCTTGTTAAACTAGTTTTCAACATACCCATTGTAAAAGATTTCATATATTTAAATATGTATTATGTCCAAAAACTATGTTTTCCATATTATTTGTTATAAATTATTATAATTCCAAATATTTATTAATTTTTTCAAAATAAATTTCACCCATGTTAAATAATTGAATTTAATATTAAACCCACAAGCATGATGAAAAAAAAAATCAAGGAGTTTTTTTCTAGTCAAAATATGATTTCATATTAACTAAATGAGTTGTAAGAAACATTTTGTGTTATATTAATATTTCTATATATATATATATATATTACATTTTAATCATTCTCTATCGGGTTTTTTTTAATTAAAATAATAAAAACATTATACTCTTCAAAGGAGTTTTGTGAGAAATCACATTTTTTAGTCCTTAAAATTAATATATTCTAATATCCAATATAAAAAATAATAAAATGTAATTATGTGGATTAAATATAACTAAATAAAATGTATATTAATTTAAATATTATTGATAAAATAATGGAAAATATAAATTACATTATATAATGAAATGATGTGTAATTTTATATGAATATGGTTCTCTCACTAATTACTAAAAACCCAATATATTATATAAAATATCAATACATCACCCTTTGTTATTTTTTAAAATACAAAAAAATGTAATTATTTTTCATCAAATTAATATTTTACTATTTTAAATTTATTCTTTTCATTAAACCTTATATGAAAACAGTTTAATTAAAATTATTCCCTTTTCATGTAAAAACTACAAAATATTTTTATAATTTTAATAATTAGATATTTCAAATTATTAAACATTAAAATGATTTATAGTTTTATTACTTGGGTTTTCATATTCTTCTGCATTTTGAATATTTTCATTGAAATTATATATAGATATTAAATATGTGTGGATTTATTTCCCTCTTTTCATTTTTACATTTCCATGTTTCTTCATGAGCAATAGGCTTTTCTATAAAACCTTAATATGTTTAATCACCATATAAAAAACCATGTTCCCAATATGGTCATGTATTTGAATATAATAATCCATATAATAATGTTTATCTTCCAATTTATCTACTTTATTTCTAAAAACATTAGAGTTATCTCCCACATTCATCCTTAACATTGAATCATGAGATATGTTTTGTACAAGTGAAAATAATGGAGGAAATTACACTAATTAAGAAACTGATCCAACTTTCAATAGGATTCAATATGGTCCACTAGCCCAAAAATAAAGAATTGCGTATTTTTTATAACACATAACAGTTTTCAATAGTTATTCTTTGAGAAATACATGATCACATACCTCAAAAGAAAATTAATATCTCTATATATTTGTATAATGTATCTACTTTATCTGATCCACCATAATATGTTTCTAAATAAACAATACCATATTAGACATTTCTTACAGAAAACATGGTAACATAAACATCCATTATCCGAAATCATCCCAGAAAACTTTTAACCGACACCAATTTCCATATATTTCCTTAAATGTGTAAATCTATATATTTGATTAAAAACATTTATTATTAGAAAACTCAACCAATGAATGGTTTTTTCGCCAACATCCATAGCAATTAGTTGATAATGGATTTAACATATCTTCCATGTTTTGAATCTTCTTCTCATAAAAACCATCAATTTAAAGATGATAACATGTATTAAATTTTAATTTACTTCATGTTGACTTGAAAATACCTTTCTAGAAATAAGAAGTAAATTTGATATCATAGAATTAGGAAGTGTAATTATAATATCCATATAACCTCACCATCTACATAATATATTATTTAGAATACCAATGCAAAGGCATTTTATATTAAATTGATATATAATTAGTTAATCGATAAACACTAACCCAAATCATATTACGAATATAATATCAATGTCAATTTCACAAAGAAATCGATTGATATATTTTCTCCTTTCTCTTCTGGCACTAGAAAATTTTGAATCATTACATTAAATAAATTTAATTCTTCATTGATGATTTAAAATGTCAAACAATAAATTGTAATTTCATAAATAGCTATCTTCATAAAACCACACTAATAATACTCACGATGGTGTCGACACATGTTTTTTTTGTCATGTTGATCATAAAAAAATAGGGTAATAAAATTCACTCAACAATCTAATCCTAAATTTGAAATAAATATGAATATATAATATTTTTATAAATATGATAATCCATCTAAATAAAAAACTAACTCATGAAAAAACAAATTTATAATGGATTCTATCATTTCAAAAAAAAATATCCCTCTTCTGAACATGATTATTTCATTCTAACATATTAGAATTAAATAAAATAGAAGAAATTCGGGATTTCCCAACATCAACTAAATCATGGATAAAATTTAACAAATATTTTACTAATGGGTAATGATATTAAATTAATTTTTTTAATATTTCATTATTGTTTTGATTAAAATCATTATCCATATATATTTCTTACAAGATTGTATTGAATAAGTAAATCATAATTCATGATTAGTTCCAACCATATCCTCTTAATCATGTCCAATTATATATGATTTAGTATAAAAATAAAATAGTTTTTATCAGTATATATTTCACACATTAATGTATAGTATTGATTCGTCGAATTTTTTAAACAAAAAAATTATTTGTTTATTCCCGATCATGTGTAGGGTAATTGAACTCATTATCTATCATACGATTGTAAGAATAATAAATTTCATAATCATTATGTGTCAATACGTAGATGATTCCAAATATTGAGGAATATATTGAGAAATAATTTTACCCTCTTTAGGATGGAAATTACAAACCCTTATAACTCCAATTATTCTATTTATTTCATAAAAATATCATCATATTATTTTTTCTAGACTAATATAAATCCTTTTAGAGTTAGCTTAGTTAGTGGGAACGATAAGTAATAAATGGTTTCAATAAACCATCTATATTAAACTACTAATATAATAAATCTATTAATCTATGTTATTTTTTGTGTCTTGATCATTATTCAAAAAAAATTAGTACATTCAATATTTATTCCACAATTATAAACAATGTGTCTAATAAAAAAAATTATTTACCAATTCTAACACTAACAAAATTTTTAATAATAATTATTATCATATATGGTTTGAAAAATAATCCATAGGTTAATTTCATAATCAACATGATATTTAGAATGTACCAATATATAATTAATTAATACAATCATATTCATATATTAATAGCCATGTAATACACTATTCCTAAGATCCATTAATACAAATGGTTCACTAGAAAACCTAAATGTAATAAATAAAAAATCATAATGCACGTATTTATTCGAATATTTTATATTTGGAATTAAATATTCATTGACATTTAACTGATGGTACAAAAACACTAGATCAACCTTCCAAACACACTATGCTCCCATAAGCCGAAAAAAATAATTTATATGAGTAAAATAATATTTTTTTCATAATTTTAATTTTATTTAAGGCTTTATAATTAATCCAAAGACTCATTGAAAAATAATTATTTATAATAAATAAATCTAAATCAGCCCACGATGATATTCTTGGATGAATGAAATCATTATTAATCAATTCTGCAATTTCCTCTTTATTTGTAATTGTTTTTAATATTCTATTAAATAACGGGGTTTTAAAATTTTCAAAGCATCATAAAAAATTTTATTTGTAAACAAAAACACCTGATAAAAAATTCCTGGAGTTATTTCATCACAAAAAAATATATGTATTAATTAACTACTGGCATTAATAAATTGATCTATATATTTATTTTCATTTTTATTATTATTGTAACAACCACATATATCTCTAATAAAACTTGATATTAGAAATTATTTTGACACCATAGACTGGAGTTTTATTTTCAAAGTCTTAAAAAACATTGGATTAAATGATTCATTTATTGGAAGAATTAAAACATTATTTAGATAATCTTTTATTTATATTATGATTAATGGAACCCCTAGAGGTTTTTTCAAATTCTCTAAAGGTGTCAGGCAGGGAGACCCTCTTTTTGACATCCACTTTGTTATTGCTGAGGATTACTTAAGTACACTTCTCAATAATCTGGTTGATCAATGTAAGCTTATGCCTATACAAGTTTCTAGAAACCTAAATACCCCTACCCACCATTTATATTCAGATGATAACATCATGTATCTCAAAGCGGATAAAAGAAATATTCATGTCCTCAAGCAAGCTCTTAACCACTATGGGGAAGTCTCAGGACAAGCGATTTACTGGAATAACTCGTATATTTGTTTTGGAAAGAGAATTCCTGTCAAAAGGAAATCTAGCATTACCACTTATCATGGAATTAATGAAGGCCTCTTACATTTCACTTATTTGGGTGTCCCAATATTTTTGGGTCTTCCTAAAGAAAGATACTTTTCTAATATCATTGATCAATTCATAAACCAACTCTCTACTTGGAAATGGAAATCTCTCTCCATGGCTAGATGAATATGTTTGGTCAAATCGACCATTATCTCTAAAATTATATACTCTCTTATTATTTATAAATGGAATGTCGACATCTTCAGGAAAAATAATACTTATATAAAAAACTTCATTTTGATGGGAAGTATTTTTGAAAAGAAACTTGTCACCATCCCTTCGAAATCATGTTGTAAACCTCTTGATAAAGGTGGCACTGGTATAAAATATTTAAAGCTGTTCAATAATGATCTTCAATCCCGTCTTACTTGATGTATTATTAATTTTACTTCTAATGCTTCCGAATTCTTGAAACATATATTCTTCATTAAACTCTTAAATGGGAATTTTAATTTCATCAACTCTTCGATCTGGCCTTCTATTAGGGACTCGTACAACAAGATCATGGAAAATTCTAGATTGATGGTTAGTGTTGATTCTTCCATTAATATTTGGTGTGGAAAATTTTGTGGTAAACCCCTAATATAATTGTTTCATTTAAATATTATTTATGAAGATACTTGTCATTCTATAAATGATGTCTTACAATTTCAAAGACATGACCTCCATGAAAATATTGCACAGATCATTGATAATCACCCTTTTGCTTCTAATGGTGACTTCCTTGTTTGGGAACCTGCATCAAATGGAATCCTAGACTCTAAAAACTACTACAAGCATAACATTTATGGAAATGAATCAAATTATCAATGGGTTAGTCAATTTATCAAGCCTTGGATCAAACCTTCTAGGCTCACCCTTATTTGGCGCATTGCACATAATAGATTGCCTAATGAAGCTGGTCTACAAACTTTTGGCATACAACTCTGCTCTAAATTTCACTTGTGTAATCAGCAATGGGAGGACGCTGATTATCTTTTTTTTGTCTTGTGCGACGACCTCTTCATTGTGGAATTATTTTCTTGAATTATTAAATTGAAGATGGCCCTTATCAAACTCTATTTGAATGTTTTTAAAAAAATGAATTATATATTAAGCCTCTATACAGGTTAAAAATATTTTTCTTGTGGCAGTGGAAGAACTCCTGCATGAGATCTGGAACGTTATAAATGATATTATTCACAATAAACACTCATTTGGCCTCAATGCAGGAAAATATCAGATTCTTATTACAATTCATGAAGATATTTCAATTAAAAATGGTTGTTGCAATAACTCGGTTGGTGACTTTGATATCCTTCATCATCTATTTGTGACTGGCATATACCCAAATCCCAAACGTTCCTTTGAAGTATTCTGGCAATCACCAATGCTGGGATGGATCAAGGTGAACATTGATGGGGCTTCTAAAGGCAATCCAGGCCCTACCATTTGTGGTTCCATCTTCAGAGACTCAGCTGGCCAGTGTCAGGGTTGCTTCTATGTTGGATGTGGACATTCATCATCTATGGAGGATAAAATGGTGGGGGTCATCCATGAAGTTGATTTCGTGCTTCAAAGATGTTGGAGAAATATTTAGATTGAATGTGATTCTACCACTATCGTTGATGCCATCTGTAATGTCAACATTCATCTTGCCTGGACACTTACCACACTTTGGATGAATTGTATGAACTCGCTCCTTGGGATTGATTACATAGCTACTCATGCCTACCGTGAAGTGAATGTTGTTGCAGATGCTCTTTCTAACAAATTAGTACATTAGAGCATGACTTGGATGGACACTCTTCCAGCTAACGTATTATATCAGTTTGATAGAGATTGTAAAAAATCCCATCCTTCAGACTTTTGTAATCTTTTTTCTTATCAATAAATTGTTCTTTTGTCAATGAACAAATAATTGCCTTAAAAAACATATATCACAAATAAATTACTATACATCATGTTATGTTATAAATTGTACGAAATTATTCATTAAAATAATATTATCTCGGAAATATATGATATAATTATAATATCAAGTCACATCTATACTCAATATTATTTGAAACTACACTATGGGAAGTTCAATATGATCTTTATAAAATTATATCTTGCTAATAATAATGGGAATATTCTTAAAAAACATTATTGATTCAATATTTCCACCGATATTTTTGAAAAAATATGGTGTCTTCATTTAATGTGGAGATATTATCATTTTATTAGTAAATCTTTCATATATCAATGTATATTAATATATAGAGGTGAATAGGGAATTAACATTTTTTAAATAAATAATATCATATAAGACCACTATACTGGATGGTCTAACACCAACTGTTCGAATATAAAATGGATTTTATATAACTCCCTATTTCCAATCAATATGATTTCCGTGATGTCAGTCATGAATTGGAAACATGTTAGAATAACGACCCAACACAATTAACATACAATTTCTCATCATTAGATGGTTATATGATTCCTTATTCTCTGATTGTATATGAAATTTATCATTATATTGATGACCCCCATGATCAAACTTACCACAATAAAAATAATTTCCAGATATAATAAATTATTTCTTGAAATGACATATTCCTAACATGGTACATGTTTTGGGATTACCTAAAAACTTATTATAATGATTCATCTCTATTTTCTTCATCTAATAAAATATCCTCCTATTTTCATCTTAAGGAACAAAAATTTATGACCAGTAAATCTCAAATTTAAGAGCACAATGCAACGCTATCACATTAATTTTAAATTTTATTTTTTCAAAGTAGTTATTAAATGTAGATTTAAACATGATTAATAACTATTAACTTTATAACATGTATCATGAATAAATATTTTCAATGATAAAGATATTAAATTGAAGTTTTTTACCTATGATTCCAAAAAATAATTATATTTTTTCCTCAATTCCTAAAATAATTATCCATCTATAGTAGAAAAATAATATGGACATATTTCTAAATAAAATGGTCCCTAAATGTATCTCATTCCATAGAATAAATATCGTATTTATTATTATTATTCTAATCTAAAACCACAGTCATTCATATTCACATTCCAAATGATAGATTACTGTAGTGACCATTGGATGTTCCAAAACCTATGAGAAAAAATATATTCTCTTGTGCATTGATCCATACATTGGATAACAACATATTTAAGGATCCAATGATTGCTAGATGTTTCCATCTCAAAATATGATCCATCATCATCATTTTTCTCAGTAGATGATCCTGTTACTCTATATAATGAATTCTATCAACATTTATAACATCAATAATCTGATCCATTATAATAAAAAGCAACTATGTTCTAATTCCAATAATCTCACACAGTTTATTTTCAAGGATCATTTCATATTATTTCATTCTTATTTCCAATTAGCCATTTTAATTTGTAAAATCAGACTAAACAAATATACTTTATAAGAAGAAACATCATCATATATAAGTAATATATCATTTTAAATTATAAATAAACTTAAATATTTCATCCATGTGATATTAATAATATCTTAAACACCTTGATTATATAAATCTTCCAATATATACCATGAATAAAGAATCAGGAATAAAAATTTCTAAATCATGTGTTTTAATTCATGTATTCATTCTATTATATTTATGGATAGTTTATTTTTTTCTGCCCTAGAAAATTATGTCGTAACTCAAACAATAAAAACCATATAATAACAAGATGACACTTCCGATTAGTATCCAGTTTTTTAACAATGAAAAACATTTTGAATAAAACTTGATTTATTTTCTTGAAAAATTATTATGACTTTAATCATAAATTATTACATTCCCTTACACATGATTGAAATATATTTGAAACATTTTAAAAACATGGGATTAGTAAAAAAAATCCCAGTAAGTGACATAATGAATTGGAGAACCATTAGACAAATAGAAAAAATGAAAACCCATGAAATGATTATTGTCCCCTCAATGTTCAAGGATTGAATGAAATATATCACTTCTAGATAAACAAAACATAGATTATTTTCTTAGGTAAAATAATAAAAACTCATATCACTCAAATAAAAGCCAATTTTTTAATCAAAGTGAATTAGACTCATAAGTCATCTTAAACCCATGTTTCATGTTACCAAAGCCTTGATAAATCTACAAGAGAAGCAGTTTACAAAAAAAATTTCATTCGAATTAAGTCAATGATTGTTACCCAATGTATTAGAGTTCTATATGGTCACAAATATCTTATATTTTATATCGGGATAATCGAGTGAATTCTAAGAGCACTTATCTTATAAGCTATATCAAGTTCACCCATCATCATAAAGGTGGTCGAACATTCTAATATTCTATATCAAGCTCACAAAGTTCTCCTGAATAATTCTCAAGTATATTTTAATGAATACAACATATTACACATCATTTGATTTATCATAAAACTCATAAAAAACATAATAATACTTCATTCAATCATCCTTATGATATCAAAGTCCCATTTTATTTTAGATCACCATTTTAGTAAAAAAATTGTTATAAAAATTGGTTTTAATTTAAATAAAAGATGAAATATTATAACGGAATCCAACATTAAAACTACATTTACATCCACAGGAAAAGACATTGTGGATGTATATGTAAAAGTAGATTATTCATTCTATCTATTGAAAATAAAATCTAAAATTCCATCAAAGAGTAATTTTTTTGAAAACATATGTAGGAATGGAAATAATTCCATTTATAAACTGTAGTTTTTATATAATTTCACTATTAAATTAGTTTTAATAATAATAAAAATGAATAAAAATATGGTTGAAGGAGAAAATTGATATTTATTTCTTAATTAGATGTCATTTACTACTTTTGAAACATTTGGATCATAATCCGTAGAAATGAATCACATTAAAAAAATTAAATATCATGATAAATGAGAAATTAATTAATAAACATGTTAATTTTTTCATTATATACATCATATAAAAAAGTGTGCATAAAATAAAAATATGCATCAACTAATTGAAATTGACATGAATTTTCAAACGTAGTGTCCAACTCACCAAGTACATTCAATATCACATGAAATAAAAATTTATGTTTGTAAAGACCCGAAAATTTCGTGGAATTTTTTTTCAAATATATGGGATTTTTACGAGTCCTCAAAAATTTACGGTTCTTGACTTCGAGGCCCGGTGTGCATGGAATAAATATCTGAAGTTTTGTAATGGTACGTTTAGTAATCATACAAGTAGGATTTTATAACTTTTTAACCGGTGCTCAAAGTTAAAATTTGAATGCAATATTCTACTCGCAGTGCCGATATTCTCTTATGAAAACATTCACCTCGACGACAGTTGATCGAGAATGAAAGTTATTTTTTAGAGTTTTTATGAGTTAAATAAAAATAACTGTGTATCTTATTTATATTTTTGTGGTTAAACCTCTAAGAGGATGTTATAGGTGTGGGAAACCACACCATAACCTCCCATGTAAGGTTATGGTGGGGGGGCCTCCCAAGTTCTAAACATCACTTATTAATTAAGGAGGTGGGAACCACACGGGCTTTAAACCCCTTGAAATCTCCATAAGTGGGGGAACCCTTGAACATCCCTAATAATTGTGCCAAACCACTCAAATTAATTAATGGAACATTGATTAAATATTTTGAATTCATTTGTATATTTTGGCCAACAATTAAATAATGGGTTAGCTTAAACCATTATTTTTGGATGGAATATTCATTTGGTGGAGTGTTGGAGAGGGGTTGGAAGAGCTTGGAGGAACTAATTCTCTCAACGATGAAAGCCAATTCCACCAACGAAGAAAGATCTTCAACCAGGGCAAGAAATGGAAGCGTCGTCCTCGAAGAACACAGACGTCGTCATCCTCAAATTCTTCATCTTAATTCCGAGGTCAATGGAACGACGTTTTCATTTCCGCAACATCATCGACGAACTACAATACCAGGTAGGGGATTTGAGTTGTTTCTTTTTCCCGTTTAATGTCGTTCAATTTATGGATTTTGATTTCTCAATTGATATCACCATAAAGAGGAGGGCTCGTTCATACGAACATGGCCCGACCATCCCCCTTCATTTCCGTATCTTGTAGACGATGAAGGCAGCTCAACAGCCCCTCCGGAAAAGTAAACTGCAAGGGAGCAACGGTGGGCAGCGACGGGCCGGCAGTGAAGATACTGATGGTGCAAGGTCGTCGGGTCACCAAAAGGGTGTGGCCCCGCTGTACGTCGCGGAAGAAAGGGCACATAATCATCGCGCCGCACAGAGGAGAATGGGGAAGTGGCTAGGGCGGGATGCTCTGGAAGGACGTGGCGCCGTCGAACCACATGGAGGAGGACAATCATGGCCAGGGTGAGACGTGGTGGAGTGGCGCGGTGCTGTCATGCTTCCTAGAGGAGCAGAACCGTGGCCAGAGCGGGCCGCGACGGAGGAGTAGGAGCGGCTGGCTTCTCGGCCAGCCGTGAGGAGAGGGACCAAGCGATTCCGGTGTGATCTAGACTAGTAACACCTGGCACCAGTTGATCTCACACCCGAATGACAATGCCCTTCTGGAATTCCAGGGGGCATGCGATTTTCCCCCTACATGCGGCGTAGGCAGACCTAGGAGCCACCAGGCCGGTTGGTCGTCGGGCCAATCCCTGTGCGGGCCATATGGCCAGACATAGTGTGGGCCACCGAGCAGCCCCCTTGGTCTGGGCCGCCCCCTCAGGACATGCCTCCCTTGGGCCAGGCCGAGCCACCCCTTCGTTAGGGTTGGACATGCGGGCCGAGTCAGACCCTCGTCCGGACTGTATGACCAGGATACACATTTCCACCCATAACATCGGCTACGGGTGTCTGATCGACGAATCGTCTGCATTGACGAATAGCATAGAGTGAGGGGGATATTTTGCAGTATTGCACTTGACATTTGGACATAGTTTTTGAATGTTAGGGTTGGTTTGAAACTAAAATCCAATCGAGCCCCCCCACCCCCCGGACGGAAATGCCAATAACTCACACACCAGATGTCCGATTGATGTGCCATAAATTGGGTTGAGACCCCTTTGGGGAGGCAGACCTTTTAGATACTTCTACATGGGAATTCATGATAGTTTTAGTATTAACCATTAGATTTTGGAGCAGATCCTTCCCAAAGCGGGCAGACAGAGTAAAGAGACCTAGTAGCTAGCTGGGACCTGATGACTGCTTGACCGATTCGACTTGGAGTGCCTCGACAGGCCCAGTGGTAAGCACCTTTGTGTGACACGGTAGACCCATGGTTGGAAGAACCTCTGTGTGAGAATTAAAGACCCACATTACTTGATAGTAGGAGTACCTCAGTAGGCTACGATGGGGAGTGCCTCTGTGTGGGCGCGGTAGACCCGTGGTGGGTAATACCTCTGTGGGACGCAACAGACCCACGATACTCGACATGAGGAGTACCTCAGCAGTCCAAGGATTCTGGGAAGCGCCTCTGTGTGATGTGGAAGGCCCAATGTTCTTGATAGATGAGGAGTACACCTTCAGTTGAGGTTTCGACAGTGTGACTATGGATGTTACTAGTTACTATTCCCAAGAATAAAATCCTTGTTTGAGGTGAGTCAATGACTTTTTTCCCCATGATTGAGATGGGAAACTAGATAAATTAGGTATATGTAGGGGCATATAACTATGTATTGGTAATCCATTGAATCCTTACTTTTTGGTTTATCCTTTTTGGATTTTGTGTGACCATGAGGGTCTTGCGGTCCCTACTGAGTATCGTTATACTCTCCCCTACATGGTCTATGCCCGCACCATGTTGTATTGGTTGCAGATGACAGAAAACACTGACTGAGGTAGTGAGTAGTAGGACTGGACGGTACCTAGAGGTTGACCACTCGACATGAAGGTACACAGAGCGGACATACAGACGTGGAGTACTGAGGAGGCCATCTGTACTTACCCTACAGGTAGAAACCCCAGAGGACGACCCATTAGCCTCTTTACATTTCTTTAGTTGTTCTTTCTTTCAGTTGTACATGTAATTTCTTGTTGGTATTGTATTTCCAGACAACTTTTACTTTCCAACATTTCTATTGTATACACTTATACGTAGTGTTTTGATTCTAGTTTTGTAATCTGTTTTATTTGTTTTCTGCTATAAAGGAAATGCCTTCCTAGATTAAGGATTTACGCCTTTGGTGCTTGTCGCTAGCCCCAGGCCTATGGAACGCAGCCTTGGGGTAGTCATGATATGGGCCTCAGGGGATGGGTCTTGAAAAATAGGTATCATAGGAGTTAGTTCTACCATAGAACATATGACTATGGTCATTCATTTCTGTGAAGAAATTTTTTTAAGGTACTATGTGTGGTTTTAATTTCAAGGAGTCCTATGTTGGTGTGGGTGGCCGACATATCCATAAACAAGGTTCCTGACTACTAAATACAGACTTCTGACTTAGTGCACAAAATCACTGATTGTGTGTGTGGCTTTAAATTTTTTCTTAAGTCAGCTCAACCAGGTCATCTCACCAGGTATAATATTTTTACCGTGTTGCATCTATTTATTTTATGATGCCTCCCCATAGAGCTCTGGGAGTCGTACGTTCTGACAGCCCACCGAGCGACAAGGCCTTGGTGTTGGGACCTTTTCTAGTGGTGGCACCTGAAGTACCACTTCCTGTTGGGCCACTGATGCCGTCATCCCCAGCACCAGACAATGCATGCCACTTGAGTGCATCGCATGAGTTCTAGTGCTGGAGGCCACCCAGGTTTTGGGGATAGATGGACCCATCAGCGGCTGATGGTTGGATGGAGGTTGTGGTGAGAGTCTTCAAGATAGTAGGGACACCAGAAGACTTCATGGCGATCCTTCCTACTAACCTCCTTCAATAAGTAGCCTGTAGATGGTGGAGCCTGATGATCTAGGTCCATGACGAGGCAACACTACTCTGGACAGAGTACGACAGCCTGTTCCAGGTGGAGTTTGTCCCAGTGACCTTATGAGCGGTACAAATACATGAACAACTTCATCTGCAGCAGGGCAGCATGATAGTAGCACAGTACTCAGTGAGGTTCACCGACCTCTCGCACTACTCTACGAATATGGTATGAGTCCCATGCATCAAGGCCCGGACCATTGAGCATTGGCTCAGGAGAGATATCAAGACATCGATGGTCTCTCTCAGCATCCCGACGCAGGCATGGGTGTTAGAGAGAGCCCTCCAAGTAGAGACATTTCTTGCTATGTAGACACCAACAATGAGACCCAATACTAGTCTACATGATGTGTAGTCTTCTGCTGATGGAAGTAGACAGATAATGCAGAGGTACAATATAACCAAACCCATGGGTCGGCGACCGCAACACTCAGGATTTTCTGCGCCGGGCACCCAGAGTAGTGACTTAGCTGCCAGGGGAAGGCAGTGTTACTCATGCGGTGGACATGATCACATGGAATGTGACTGTCCAACCTGCCATTCAGATGAAAAACAGACAGTTGAGGGACCTCCCAGGCAAACACATAAGTTTTATTGAGGCAGTCCGCAGGGCACAGGAGGATGTGGCAGAGGAGCTGGTCGAGCAACAAGAGGTGGATAACGTTTCGAGGTGTTTCCACCACCACCACCACGAGGAGGTCCACCCCGACCACAGGGAGTGGGTGGACCATGGAGAGCTCAGCTTCAGGCAGATGAGGCTTACGATCACGGTGCTCCATAGATGATTTTAGGTACGATCTGTGTCTACTCTACCTTAGCTACAGTTCTTATAGACTCATTTTATAGTAATTCTTTCATTGCCACTTCCCTAGTTCGGGGCATAGAGATTCCGACGAAGTTGTTGGCTCTATCCTTATTTCTAGAGACTTCTACGAAAGCAGACTTGATGATTACACATAGGTTCCAGTACTATGAGCTTACTCTAGGAGGCACGAGTTTCGTCTGGGTCACCTCGTATTGGCGTCTAGGCCTTACAACGTCATCTTGGGTGTAGAATGGTTATCAACAGTCCATGACCAGATCAACTGTATTAGGAAAAATGTGCAGTGTTTCCGCGCAAATGGGACTAGGTTTACCTTAACTGGTGATAAGGGAACATTTGCAGCACAAGACAGACATACTCGGAAGAGGGTGCAGCCGATGAATTACCTGTTGGCTTGCCTTACACTTAGAGAAGTTGATGTGGAGATTCTGACTTATCCTGTAATGGTGGGCCAGTACGCAGATATTTTCCATGAAGATGTTCCAGGACAACCTTCTTACAGAGTGGTGGACTTCTATATTGACATGTACCCTGGGATGACACTGATATCTACTCCAACATATCAGATGGCTCCCATTGATATTCATGAGTGGCAGATACAGCTGGAGGTCTTGCATGGGAAGAGATTCATCTGACCCAATGTTTCTCCCTGGGCATCCACTATTCTGTTCACCAAGAAGGAGGATTGGAGCTTGAGGCTCGGTGTTTACTACCGTTTTCTGAACCAATTGACCATAAAGAACAAGTACCTACTCTTGAGGATTGATGTCATCTTTGACATGCTGAAGGGATCATGGTGGTTCTCGATGATAGGCCTTAGATAAGGCTATCATCAGCTTAGAGTTCGAGATGTGGATTTGTTGAAGACGACCTTTAGATGTCGGTAGGGCCACTACGAGTTCTTGGTTGTTCCTTTTGGCATAACCAACGCTCCAATAGTGTTCATGAGTCTTATGAATAGGATATTACAGCCTTACCTCGATCGCTTTTCTGTAGTCTTCATCAACCACATTCTGATCTACTTGACAAATGGGGAGGAGCATGCCTACCATTTTCAGGTAGTGTTGGACACACTCTGAGAGATCCAGCTTTATGGTAAGCTCTTGAAGGTCCAGTTTTGGATTCGAGAGGTTCACATCATGGGACACATTATCTCGGATTTTGGAGTTGCAATAGATCCAGAGATTATTGAGGCAGTACTTTCTTGGGATCCACCCAGGAGGGTGTAGGAGGTACAGAGTTTCATGGGCTTTGATGGATACTACAGGATATTTGTTCTAGGCTTCAACATAGTTGAAACCCCACTATCAGCCTTGAAAATTAATAGGAAACCCTTCATGTGGTTAGAGAGAACCTCGTAGAACATTCAAGAACTGGGGTAGAGGTTGACTAGTGCCCCATGTTGAGGCTTCCAGAGGAATGTGTAGGGTACGTAGTCTACTGCAACGCATCAGGGACCAGACTCGTGTGTGTCCAGATGTAGGACAAGATGTGATCAGGTATGGTTCTCTGCAGCTAAGACAACATGGGAAGAACTATGCTACCCATTTCCTCGAGTTAGCAGAAGTGGTATTCTCCTTGAAGATGTGGAGGCACTATCTGATGGGCGAGTGTTTCATAGTATATTCTAATCACAAGAGTGTTAGGTATATATTCTCATAGAAGGACCTAAACCCGACACATCTGCGTTGGATTGAGTTCCTCTATGACTATGAATTTGAGATAGGCTATACTCCTAGGAAGGGGAACATTGTTTTGGATGCACTCAGCAGGTGATCTGGTATTCAGAATCTAGGAGAGGTGACAGAGTAGCTGACTGCGTTATATATTTTTTATGCGGACCGATATTGAGCAGCTTTCCTTCAGCCTCTTAGAGTCACTCCTCTACTTCTTCAGCGAGTTAGAGAGGCACAACATGGGGACACTGATCTCGAAACACGATGTGCTCAGATATCCATAGGGCAGGCACCTGATAGATTTTCTGAAGGTTGGGAGCACATCATCCTCTTTAGAGGACGTACCATGGTACCATTGTCACTTCAGGAGGAAGTGTTTAGGGAGTTCCACCCATCCCCTCTATCGGTACATCTAGGAGTTGAGAATATGTACCAAGACCTTCGATGACAGCACTGGTGTCCTGGTATGATGAAGGCTGCAGCATAGTTTGTCTCTCGGTGCCTCACTTTTCAGCAATTGAAGGCGGAGCACCAGATACCAGCAGGCTTGGATCAGCCCTTAGAGGGACCATAGTGGAAGTGGGTTGAGATATCAATAGACTTCATGATGGGTGTTGCATGTACATCTAGAAGTCATGATTAGATATGGTTGATCGTTGACCGACTCAACAAGTCTGCCCACATCCTACAGACTAGAGAGCAGGGCTTAGTACAGAACTTGGGACGCCTCAATGTGCAAGAGATTGTGTAGTTACATGGAGTAACTTCATCTATTTTCTCTGACTGTGAAACACGGTTTACATCCCGACTATGGAATGGGTTGTATGAGGCTTTTGGGATATATCTTCACTTGATAACCGCCTTCCATCCTCGGATAGGTGCTCATAGTAAACGGACCATTCAGACCCTCGAGGACATGCTCCAAGCTTTTGTCCTCGACTTTGGTCGCAGGAGGAAGGATCAGTTACCATTGGTAGAGTTTTTCTACAACAACAGCTATCACTCCACCATCAGTATCGAACATTTTGAGGCCTTCTAGGGTTGACCTTGTAGATTGAAACTATTATGAACATACCAAGGGGAGTCAACACTAGTGGGACTAGAGTTGGTACGGGCTACAATGGGGAAGGTGAAGATAATCCAGGAGTGGATGAAGACTACACAAAGTAGGAAGAATTCATATGTCGATAAGAGATGGAGGCCTCTAGTGTATGAGGATGGTGATCATGTATTCCTATGGGTGTCACCACGATGATGTCTACGGAGGTTTGGAAGAGGCGTAATGTTAACTCTACGACTTAACGGACCATTCCAGATCCTCAACATAGAATGTGAGGTGGCTTACCGCTTAAATATTCCTCCTCAGTTGCACCAGGTACATGACGTCTTCCACGTATCTCCGCTGAGAAGATACGAGCATGACCCTTCCCACATCATCGACCATGGAGAGCTAGACATCGATAGCGATGCGACTTTCACGAAGGTCCCAGTGGAGAATGATGATCTAAAAGATTGGGTTCTATGTGGATGGTCGATACCTCTGGTGTGCGTTCACTGGCAGCATGAGAATCTCCAGAAGATCACATGGGAGTGGGAGTCTCAGATATGTGCTCAGTACCAACATTTGATCCCTTAGTTCTACTTGTAGCTTATGGGGACGTAAAGCACTAAGATGGGGAGAATGTAAAGACTCAAAATTTTCATGGAATTTTTTTTAAATTCGTGGGAATTTTTCGAGTCAGAGAAAATTTATGGCGCTTGATTCTGAGGCTCGATGTGCCCAGAATAAATTTCTGAAGTTTTGTTCAGGTACATTCAGTAAACATACCAGCATGATTTTATTACTTTTGAACTGGTGATCGTAATTGATACCATGGGAACTGTTAAACATGGAGCACCGGTATTCACATAAGAAAACATTCACCTCGACGGAAGTTGGTCAAAAATGAATGTTATTTTATAGTGATTTTAAGAGTCAAAAAAAAATAAGTGTGTAGATTATTTTTATTTTGGCGGTTAAACCTCCTAGAGAATGTTCGATGTGGGGGGACACCACACCATAACCTCCCATGAGAGGTTATGGTGGTGGGGCCTACCCAAGTTCTAAACATCTCTTATCAATTAACGATGTGGGGACCATAAAGGTTTAAACCCCTTGAACTCTCCATAAGTGGGGGAACCCTTGAACTTTCTTCATAAATGTTCTAATCCACTCCAATTAATTAATGAATCATTTATTAATTATTTTTAAATCTTTTGAATAGTTTGGCCTTCAATTAAAAAATGTGTTATCATGACCCATTATTTTTGGTTGGAATATTAATTTGGTGGATCTTTGGTGAGGGTTTGGAAGAGAATGGAGGAACAAATTGTCCCAAAGAAGAACGTAACTTCCACCAACAAAGAAAGTTCTTCAACTGGTGAATGAAAGAGATGCATCGTACTTGAAGAACACCAATGACGTCATCCTCGACTTCTTATTCTTCTTTGAGACATCAGCTGAACGACATCTGCCTTTCTGCAACATCATCGACGAACAAAAATATGATTTAGGGGATTTTAGATGTTTTTGTCCCCGTTTTAAAACATTCAATTTGTGGATTATTATTTTCTGATTGATATCACCATAACGAGGATGGATCAGACCGCACAAACATAGCCCAACCTACCCCTTCGTTTCCTCGGCTTGTTAACACCAGCGGCGGTGCAATGGGGCCGCCTGAAGAGTGAACTACAGAGAAGCAACGACGGTCGACGACAGGCCAGCCGCGAAGAAACCAGCGGCACAAGGCTCCCGGGTAGCCAATAGGGAACAAAACCCCCGTACCGCCCAGATGAAAGGGTACAACGCCATTGCGCCACGTGGAGGAGAAGGGTGTTGTGGCCAGGGATGGCCGTGACGGAAGGACACAGCGCCAACGCGCCGTGTGGTAGAGGAGAGCAACGACTAGGGAGGGCCTCGGTGGAGGGGCGCAGCGCCATCTCATTGTGCGAAGGAGGAAAACCGCAGCCAGGGTGGGCTGTGGAGGAGGAGAAGGAGCGGCTGGCCGATCGACCAGCCGGGAGAAGCGGGACCCTTCAGGTCCCATGTGATCTGGACCGGCCCCACCTGGCGCCGGTTTGGCTCCCACCTGAATGGAAATTCCATTCAGGAATTCTAGGGGGCGTGCAGTTTTCCCCCTAGATGCGGCTTAGGGAGAACTACGAGGAATCGGGCCGCCGGGTCGCCCCCTCGGGTTGGGCCGCCCTCCCTCGAGTCGGGCCGCCCTTGGGTCGGGCTGCCCCCTCGGGCTAGGCTTCCCCCTCAGGCCATCCCACCCCTTGGGCCGGGCCACCCCCTCGGGCCTGTTCAAACCCGCGGACCGATTCAGGCACGCGGGCCGGGTCGGACCCGAGTCTGGACCTTTTGTCCCAAATACACCTTTCCACCCATAACATGGGATATGGGTGTCCGATCGACGAACCATCTACGAAAACAGAAAGAATAGAGTGAGAAAGATCTTTTTTCATACCCCACATGAGGTTTGGATATAGTTGGGGTACATTCGGGTTGGTTTGAACATAAAATTCAACTGGGGCCCCTAGGACAGAAATATCAATAACTCACAGACTGTGTGTCCGATTGACGTGTCTTCTATTGCGTTGAGACCCCTATGATGAGGCGAACATTTGAGATACTTCTAAATCGGACTTCGTGATAGTTGGATTTTTGACCTGTAACTCATGGAGCAGATCCTTCCCGAGGAAAGAGGACAGAGTATGGAGACCATGTAGCTGGCTGAGACCTGACGACTGCTTGACCGATTCGACTCGGAGTGACTCGATTGGCCCATTGGGAGGCACATCTGTGTGATGCGTTAGACCCACAGTGGGGAGCACCTCTGTGTGAGTGTAGTAGACCCACTGTACTTGACCTGAGAAGTATCTCAGTAGGCTTTGAAGGGGAGTGCCTATGTGTGAGCACGACAGACCCGTGGTGGGGATCACCTCTGTGTGATGCAACAGACCCACGATACTCAATACGAGATGTACCTCAGCAGTCCAAGGATAGTGGGAAGCGACTGTGTGAGACGCGGTAGTCCCACTATACTCGATAGAGGAGTAGTACACCATCATCTGAGGTTTCGACAGTCTGCCTCAGGATGTTACTTGTTAATATTCCCTAGAATAAAATCATTGTTTGAGCTGAGTCAACGACTTTTCTGTTTTCCTCATGATTGAGACTGGTTACTAGATAACTTAGGTATATGTATGGGCGTATACCTAAGTAATGGTTATCCGTTTAATCCTTAAGTTGTGGTTTATCCTATATGGATTTTGTGAGACCTTGAGGGTCTTGGGGTCCCAACTGAGTATAATTATACTCAACCATGCACTGGATATACCCACACCACATTGTGTTTGTTGCAGACGACGGACAGCACTGACTGAGGCAGAGAGTAGCAGGACTGGATGGTAACCAGAGGTGGACCACTCCGCATGACCGTACATGAAGCCGAAGGACATATGTGGATTGCGGAGGAGGCCATATGTACCTACCCTATAGGTAGAAACCCCATAGGACGACCCGGAAGCTGAATTACTTTTCTTCAGTTTTACTTTCTTTCCATTGTACTTGTACTTTACAATTGGACTTGTATTTCCGGCAATCTTTTACTTTCCAGCACTTCTTTTGTATACAGTTATACATAGTGTTTTTCTTCCAGTTGTGTACTCTGTTGGGTTTTTTTCTGCTATAAGGGAAATACCTTCCCAGATTAGAGAATTACGCCTTTGGTGTTAGTCACCAGCCCATGGCCCATGGAAGGCGGCCTTGAGGTATTCAAAACACGGGTCCTGGGGGATGGGTCGTGTCAATGTTGATTATTTAAATTAATGATAAAATTGATCATGTTAATTATTATAACTATTTCAATTATTCAAATTTTATATACGATTACTCACTAAATTTTATTTTAGGTCGAATGTTTTGATGATATTCTACTTATGTGTACAAAATGACTTTAATAGTTTGAATAAGGATGAAGAGGATATTATGAAAACATATCAAAAATAATAATCTTGAAATAAATATAATTTATATAGATAATATATACAAAAAAACCCAACCATGAAATATTTTTAAGAAAAAATTAATATGTTATAATCATTTTTTTGGTAGGTTGTAAGTACACTTGAGTAAAATTTCCATTTTTGATTAATAAATTTTGAATGTAGTTATGTATTATTTTCTCCTTAATGAATGGTAATGAGATCATAAAAATTTAGTATTTAATAAATAATTCTTTGTATCTACCATCCTTGTGACGTGGTTATGAATATTAATCGCGACGATTCGTGGACATCGTAGTCCAAATGTACGGATGAAAAATGTTATCATTTTTCAATGAATGTAATAGTAGATGCAAATTATATGAATTAACATCTATTAATGATTAATATATAATCAATGTATTAATTAAATAACATATATCACATATAATAATTATCCTCACCCTTATTAAATTCCATGATAAATAATATTGTAAAACGATTCATATCTCATTTTGAGGCAGTAGTATTCCACACGTATGAGCGATGTCATTGTAGACCCCGTCTAATTGATTGTGTGACTTTATATGTTATGTAATAACTAAAGAAATATATATCTGTTAAATATATCATATATATCCTATATAAAATTCATAATAACAATCCATTAGATTTAATAATAAAAAACAAATCACATTGATTTCCAATGATTTAGTACCCATACACATGAATGATGATTACATTTCCTATTTGACGAAATAGGAGATGAAATTATGATATTTAATTAATATAATAACATATTACTGTATAAGATATACTCATGTTATTATAAAAATATACTATATTAATATATTATTAAAGGGGAAGAAGTTTTAAAATATAATTGGTCACTAACACACAATTCTAGATTTTCGGACAACATCGATTAGTTGGAACTAAAGCCTTAATATGATATATTTACGATCAAACCATGGGAAATATGTCATTTAAATTAATTTAATGAATTTATTGGGAAATTTATTTGATAAAACAATAGTATTTATATGGGATAAAATGAAAGGAGATCGGTGGCCCTTATGAGTGAGTTAAGTGAGACAATTGTAATTTTTTAGGAGAGAATTGTGACTCCATGTTTTTAACTAGAAAATAAGACAAACTAATTAAAAATTATACATCTATGAATTATATATATTCAAAATATTTACATTAAATAAAATTTAGCCTATATTTTACGACATTTTTTAATATTTTATTTTTATGTTATTCCTAGTTAGACATGTATGCACCTTAACAATAATAATAAATTTTGGTAATATCCAAAAACCACTATGAGAAAAAACAATTATTAATATTATTATGTAAAATAAATTATTATGATTTGAAAAATAGTACCCAATTTACTATATTAAATATATTTTTCATCTAGAATTTATTTCAAAATTAAAACTGTAATCGTTTGGACAAAATATATTTTCAAAAAGTGATTTTTTCCAGAAAAAACGTTTTTTTATTAACTCTATGAATAGTAATCATTGTTGGATAAAGATAAATTTATATTTACTAATATATAATAAAAAAAATATTTTAAATAATTAATTTTTAGGTATTTCATTAATTTATCAAATAAAAATAGCCATTATACAAATTAAAGCAGTCTTTAGAAAAACCTCAATTTTTAAAAACAAAAATAATCTTATACTGAAATAAATAATAAATACGATTCAAATGGAATAACAGGGATCATATATAAATAAATACTTAATTTATAACTCTAATTTATATTCATATGATAATGATAATGTTTAATTACATAATTTATTTAAAATAATGGACATGTATTTATAATTCATTATTTTCACTATTCACAAAAAAATAAATATTAACTAAAAAATACCAAAATTTAACCATATATTAAATTTTACATGACAAATTAATAAATTAAAATAATTATTTTGAAAACCAATTCTATAATTTAGAGATTAATTTTTTTTAATAAAACCTTATATAAAAAAATATTAATTAAAAATATTTTCTTTTTTATTTTAATTTAATATTATATTTGTATATGTAATATAAAATTATATATCATATTATTAAAAAACATTATGATTTACTTATTAATTACCTAGTTTGTTACACCTTCCATTTCGGTATTTTATATAATGGAAAAAATGGTGCATCAGCCAGAGGTAAATATTGAAATTTATACCATTCTGAAATGTTTTGAAATTTATTAGAGGATAATAAGTGATGAAATGTGTGGACATGTCACAACTACAGTAAATATTATGTCAATACCATTAATAATTCATCCAGTCAGTAGTAATGTGAGATGATGATTGAGTATCTACGGTCAATCCCATGATGTTGAACACTATTTCTTTAAGGAGGGATCCCGAATTAATGGAGGTTTTCTTTTTTAATTTTTTTTACTAGTTTCCTTGAAATCACCCTAAAATTATTATAATTTCATTTGATAATGGATTTAAAATTATACTATTATTTTCGAATGGATATCAAGTCACTAAGAAGAATAATAAGATGAATCTACTTGACTAATATACTTTGTGAACCCATTTTGCATCATGAATACAAGGAAATACATTTTTTTCAATCCATTCACATCAAGAATCAGAAATACATAGAACATATAAAACCTTATTCCAAGAATCATTCAACGAGTATTAATCATATAATTTATTATGTTTTCAATCACACTCCCCTTATTTAATCTATTTACAAAATTGAACTGTTTATTTCTTATCTACACATGATTCTTAAATTAAAAAACAAAACTATGAGAGATAAGCTAGTTATGATATTTCTCAAGAAATGAGTATATATTTTCTTCTAAATAAATTTTAATGATAAAATAAGGGAAATAATTATTATAGCTAATGTTGAATATTAGATTTCCAAAATTATGATTTGGGGATAATGTAAATTATATTAAATGAAATTATTATAATATTTATCATACCAATAATTTTTTTTATATTTTCATTTATTGACATTATTATTAAAATGAATTACCATGACTGATTTCCATGAACATTCATTTTGATTATACATACATCCACTAATTCTAATATTTCTCATTTTTTTCAATAGTAAATTTTTTCTATGGAATGAATATGTTATATTCTATAACATTCTTGGAAATAGAGTCAAATTTTATTTGATTGATTAACTAATTTTTTAACCATTTATCCTTGGTCAAAACATATGCTGGTATATTTTGAACTCAATAAATCTAGGGAAAACCTTTTTAGGTGATGGGGTGAGATAAAAGACTAACATATACATTCCTTACAACCTCTAAATAAATATTATTATATTAAAAAGATTAATTGTGTGGGAATAAATTTTGCATGTATAGTGTGTTTTATATAAGTGAGATGAATTTTTTTCAGTTTTATATTATGAATTAGTGATTTAATATGATATAATTCATTGAATATTATCATTACTTGCTTCTATTGTGTAAATATGTGAGTTGTGTCTTGGGTGGGTTAGAATTCACCATTTCTAGATTGATGATATATGTATTTTATATGGTTAGCTGGTTGATGCGAGATTTTCCTAAAGCATAAGAATTAAAAAAAGAAAAAAAAGAAAAAAATATAATCTAAAAGAGAATAAAATATAATAATAAATTAACCTATATAACTAAATTATTATTCATTTATTATGGTTAATTTTTTCCTGAGAATACATCTATTTCATTTTCAGAATATAAATATAAAACATATAATTATAGATGTTTATTTTGCATAACTTTTGATATCATTGACTGGGATTTATAATCAAATATATGTTATAGTAATTACTTTTTTTAAATCATATCGCTACCTTTAATTAGTCCTCATACATAACTGATTCTTAATGGTTATGCCTTTATTATTTTCTGTGATTAAAATCATTACACCTCAGATATTCATTAGTACTTTCAATCCTATAAGAAGTGAAAAATTTTATAGGTATGTGGTGGACTATTTTTAAAAGTATACGTTGACTATGAGTAGAAAAATTAAATCATATTATATTTATAATAGAAATATTATTAATTATTATCTCAAAATAATATTGAATTTTTTTTGTAATTTCAATAGAGAGAATTAAAAAAATTGATTGATTTGTTTATTCTACAAGATATGAGTTTTTGAATCTTCTTGTTTGATTAATAGATATTAAATTTCCCATTATTTAATTTAATTATATTATCATTCAATTTATATTATTTTAAGCTGAGTTTCCTTTTTATTATGTTCAGAATCCAAAAAATTAGGTCATTTCAAAATAGAAGTATGGTGGGATTTGATTAGAAAATTTGCTGTAGGACTTTTTTCTATATAGAGTCATAGAATTTGATAAAACTACTTTTCAATCTTATTTGTGAATTTAATGTTTATTATATATGAGAAACTATATATTAATTCAATGAAGATGATAAAAATGATCATAATTTAAATGTTTTTCAATGTAATTATTTCTTCCCATGGAATTTGATACACATCAAATGCTTCCTTGGGTTGAAACAAATGAAAAATTGATAAACAATGTTTCAAGAATTTAAACATGGTAATTTAGGGCCCAAAATAAATTTAGGATGTGAAACCGGTTCAGTACATGAATCTAGTTATTGAAATGAAATTATATCATGAGTTGAATACAATGTATTATGTGCAACTAGTACATGTTATTAATTCTCATTAGGGAACATGTGTTTCTTATGAATTCCCATAAATTCACAATTTGAATGGTTTTTGGAAGGAATGAAAATAAATTAAATCCCATAATTCCAATCATCCCTGAGGATTCACATGGGAATAGTAGTTTTTCACTTTTATTATAACTTAAATCCAACACTATCATGATGGATATCAAAATACAAAGAGCTATTATACTTTTTCGAAATGGTTAATTCTGTAGATAAAATCTTTTGGTGAGAAGTTGGTCCATGCATGGTTCTTCACAATTACATTTTTAATTTTTTATGTTTCAATTTTTTTTCATACTGCAAGTATTCCCCCAAAACCATTATTATGTTTTTGTTCTTACTTTATCATTGGTTAATTTATCTGAAGGGGGAAGGTTCAACTCAATTATTATTTTTATAAATTTCCATCAATTTTTTAATCTCATTTCATTAATAAAATTACAATCTATTTATTTTAATGGCCATTGATTGGTGAATTTTAGTGAAACCTATTTATACAGAAACATAAAACATTGAATCATGAAATATCATTGGATAATTTAGGGTAACTAGGATAAAAATAAACTTAAGATATTATTGATTAAAAATTCCCCAAACTACCTGATGATGGAAAAGGGGAACATCCATTTTGATATGATAATTTCAGGACCATTGATTCTACCACATTTGAAATCCAACATAACATATGGATTGATTATTTACATTTCATAACCTAACTAAACTCAACACCTAAAACTATAAAACCCCATATTTCCATTGAATTGATTTTACAAAACACCAAATATTATTTTATTTCATTCTCTCTTATAACTATAATCAAAACCTAAACCTAATCATTCATTCATTCATACAAATAAATTAAATTAAAAATTTCTATTAAAATCATAAAATATCTAAATCGAAATCTCATGGGGTTTGGCCATAGACATTAAAAATAGTATAATTTAATTAATTAGTTGTAGTTTTTAGAGTGTTTATAAATTTTTTTACGATTAGTCTTATAGTGAAATAATGAAACCATGATGGTTTCTCATTGTTAATCCAACTATTTTGATGTTTTCACCACCAACCCAATATATAATAATTAAGGTAGTAATGAAAATCCGTTTCCAAATTAGTATGATATAAATTTTTAAGTATATTTATAATCAAAAAATAAATTTTCAGTCTTAGTGTAGAAGATAAATATACCTTTTTAAAAATCAAAATAATTTCCTCCCATTTATATATTATTTGAATAAGCTGGGCCTTCTCCCCTTTGCATCATTTGTGGTCAATTCCCATGAATTTTGTCGAATTGGTAGGAATATTTCACTATCACCTACTCGTTAATGAACTATACTATTAATTATTCTCCTTACCCTTTAATTGATAAGAACAATGCCATTTTTCACAAGGCACAGAGTAAATTACCTTTCCCATTAAATATGTACCATTGTGTTTCCTTGATCAACTATCACATGTTTGAAATTTTCAATTTCTCTTCCTCCCCTAATTAGTTATTCTCAATATTTTCCTTTTATATATATTCATTTATTCAATTTTATATGACATGGATAATTATTTAGCAATACTTATGAGACATGTTATTAGATAATGATATGATCAGAATATTAGGGATATTAGCTCACATGAAATAATTCTCTTTAGCCTAAAAATGAAATAGTTAGTCTTCCTATTTGGATTGTGTATGTAGTCTTCATCATGATATTAAAACCTTGTAAGTATATATTTATACATAGGAAAATTTTCTTTTTCCATTTATCCTATTATCAAAAAATTTCTATGAATATACTATCATTGTATACTAGGTAAATATTTTTCTAAGGGAAGTACCCTAAATAATTCTTCTACAAGATCATTTACCCCAATAATTAGAATTATGAATAAATTACCATTATTGAACTGAATCCCCTGTGAGGTGATTATCTTCTATTAAAACCTTATCTCATTTATTGTTTCCCAAATAATGATATATCATTTCAATGAAAATTATACATTTTATGGATCCCATTTTATTGGTGGTTTCATTGAATTATATATTTTATTTGAATATAACTGTTTAACATTATCACACCATATTAGAGATCAATTGGAATCTCTTTAAAATCAATCTTATTGCTCATAACCTAAGTCAACAACCCTAATATATTTACAACGTTTTCTTCTATAGCTCATGATTCATAATCATTCTCAGGATGGAAATACATTTATTTATTTTATACAAAAATAACATTTACATTCATTCCTCCATGAACCATTTCAAAAAAAAATCATTCAGAAAATTTGATCTAGAAAATATGAATCATAATGTATGATTTTGAAACTACTAAAACAATTATCATAAATTGATATATTTATCAATAGTTACTCACAAAATCATAAGCATTATTTAATTTCGAATATTCTAGAATGTTAAAAATATTTGAATCTCTTTTGTAATTTCTTATAAATAAAATACTCATTAACCATCTAATATCCCCATGGAGTGTCAAAAAAGGATTTTATTACTGTCACAATTATCATGTCCTAGAATGAATGTCAGATATTATTGAAAAGAACATTTCACTGTTATTTTACATAAATTAAGAGGTTCCAAAACCATTTCCACTTGTAGGATAAACACGAGGATCTATTGTTAGGGAAACCAAAAAAAAACAAGCCTTACAAAAACATTAAGATGTTAATTATTCTTATATTTTTCTTCAAAGTCATGTGTAAGGTTGATTCCCTATTATATTCTTTTTACACATAATTCTAATGTTTTATTCAAAATATTTTTTCATATAAACTATAATTAACAGATCCCTAGTATCCTATAGATGATCTCAACATTATTTCATTGATACTAGATAAATGTAATCAAATTCCAAAGTACCAAATAGTTTAGTACACTTTTAAAATAAGATACAAAAATAAATTTGGAATTATATTTCAAAAGATGAAATTCAATTTATTAGAGGCTTTGAGAATGAAATAATTCAATCTAGAATATATCAATATATTAATCACAATACAATTTCATTCATCACGAGGAAAAGAATCATAAGAAATAAGGGATATAATATTCTTAATAATTGAGATGATATAAGGGATTCTAAATATGTAAGGGTATAAATATTAGTCCAATAAATTAATATAAAATATAATATGTCTGAAAAAATAAGTACGGATGTCATAACTATCCAAATAATCACATAAAAATGAATAATTGATTATATATCAATATTTTTCATAATAATGGTGATCTTAAACGCACAAAAACTATCTCAAGCCAACACAACTACATAAATTATATTCACTTATAAAAGTTCACTAAATTTTTAGTCTAACAAAACCTATCTATGCATTTAGGTGATATATAATTCCAAAATATATCAATCACATAATAATTCCAATTAATTCATATATTAATAATAAATACAACCAAATTAACATTTCATAATAATAAAAAATTGTATATATGACTTGTAAAATGATAAAAAAATATCAATATATTACACATTAAAAATAATAAAATTCCATTTAGGTAAATATGGTATAGGGTTCCATAATATTATATTCTCATTATAGTATATTATTCATAAAATAATGTTAGCGAAATTTTAAATTACATTAAACATATGACATTATATTTTACAAATGAAAAGAATGATTTATCAATAAAATGAAATATTAAAAATAAATAAAATTCCAATAATATCTAGAGAACCTTTCCATGAAATTTTAGTAGCAAAATTGTGATGTCATCTTCAATGAATTGGTATTTCATTTTTTTGAGAAATTTTTTTCATTCCATGTACATTAAATAATTTACTCATTTAATTTTTTTGATGTCATTGTCAAAAGATCCACAATTGGATAATAAGAAGAAGATAAATTTTATACCATATTTTAAATAAATATAATTGTGAAAAAATATATAAAAATGTATTTTATTATATTTAATATGTTCTTTATATCATTTCATGTAAAAAAATTTCCATTTAAGAAAATATTTCTGCCAAAGAAGAAAAACATTTGTTTCCATAAAACCATTATTTTGGTGTCTCCTGTATATAATTAGATAAATTTAAAATGATAAATTGTAATTTATTTATATTAATAGGGTATAGGAAAATTTATTGGTTTTAAGATATATACATAATATAATTCTCTATAATGGATTTTAGAGAAATCAATAATTAAATGAGTCAATATATCATGAATAATATTGAAATAATGAAATAATTAAATGAGTCTATTATTTAAAAAAATGCAACTATGAAATAACGATTTATCTCATGTCTGAATTCCTTATTTCCTTTTACTACATCGTATAGAATAGTTATAAATTTCTTATACAACTTTTAAATAATAATTATCATATTTTCCATACCATATTTTATTTACAAATGTACATTTATCCCATTTTTATTAACTAATCATTATTAAGAGAAATGTTCTAGGTGATAACTACATATTTTTCAACATATATTTTAGTTATATAAATTTTTTCATTATACATTGGTAATGGTTACATAATTTGTAGAATTTATTTATTAAAATAATAATCATAAATATTAATTATATATGTATTTATTATCATCTATTTAAGATAAATATTTTAAAACAAATTACATCATTCATAGAGATGGTACGTTATATATACTCATTAACATTTTTTTCACCTTTTGACAGGTGTAATACAAATATTTGAAAATAGTTATTCAATAATAAATAATAATTATATTATCCTATATATCATATGTATTTATTTATCATTTCCTTATTAACATCTATGTATTGTGGAAATGAAATATAGATCGTGGTACTTCTTAAAGGTTGTAGTCCACACATACACATAAGAAATATTATCGTTTCCTAACGAATTTAATAGTAAAAAGGTAGATACAATACTATAATTTGAAAATCATGATTATGTTAAGATGTATAATTTATTAACTATAACTATTTTTAGAATTATTATTGAAATGGGGATCTATAAATCGAATCACATAACATTGAGTAGATTGTTGTTCATACATACACATGAGTGATACTTTCACAAAAAATTTAGTGGAATATAGTTAGAAAAACATTAGTTTCATTAAAATAACAAAATCCACATATTCAACACATTGAATTTTTTACGATGAATACCACAGATTTATATTAGTAAATTCATGAAATAAATTGAATTATTTCACGTAAATAAATTATCATTTCTTTACTAAGCTTCATTTATATACCCCCTTAAGAACCCATAGAATTTTATTAAATCAATAATGGAACATATAATATGATAATATAGATGTTTAAAGAATAATTATGTTGTATTGAAGGATATATATCTTTTAATGTGCTCTAAATAAAATTGGTAAGGGTTGTCTGTCTATAACAGAGGGAAAGGGACCACATCAATTTCAAAATAAAATTAAATTATAATTCCTTCATCATCATAAAAATGATTAAAATTGATATACATGAAAATTAAAAAAGTATATGGCCAATTGAACATAATATATGGAAATTCAAATAGTTTTTGTTTTAATTTTATATATGATCATTTCTTTTATCCCATTAAATAACCAATTTTAATCCGAAATGATTTAGTGGATTTTTAAATATTAATGTTCCATTTTTTACTTATAATTATTATTGCATCTCATAATTGTCCGTGGGATTACATTTCAGACAATATATCATCCAACTTGTTATAATTTGATATTTATATTATTTTTTAAATATTTTACTAAAATATTTCTAACATATAATACAATTGATGACATTATAAGGATTACTGTAGATATTTGACCTTAAAAACCAAATGAAAGAAATGAAATTCAAATATAAAACATAAAAATATACCTAAATTATTATATTTATATTAAAAATTTATGGGATACAACAATTCATCATAATTTTATTTGTTTTATCATTTTCGAAATAAATAATTTTATTTATAAATATGAAAATGTTGTGTCAGTGTTCTGTAAACATTTGGTTAATTATTTAATTTCTAAACACCATAAACTTGTTATAATGATATATAAATCTATTATTATATTTTATTATATTTTACAAATAAACTTATCATTTTTTATTTTCATTTAATAATTTTTGAGATATGAAATTAAATAGAGTGACATTTTGTATTTATTAACATAGAAAATTATGGAAAATGTCATGATCAATGAAAATGGAAAAATATGCCCATATATTTGGACATAGATAAAAATATACTAACACCAATCATTGAATTGAATAATGTCATGTTATATAATGAATTATAAGCCTTGTAAAATTAGATTAGATCCTAATTAACCAATTTGACCTTTACCATTGTAATAAAAATTTAATGTAGTTGTAATGTATATTAACAAAAAATAAAGGGGAATTAATTTACAAATTTATAAATTTAAATTTTAAATTAGGAAACCAATTTTTATATAATATTTTTGAATGTGATGGAAGTTATTTTAAAATAATGCCTAAAAAAGATGATGAAAATGAGGTTCCATAAAAATTATTTTCCTAATATAAAATGTGTCATACCAAAATAAAAAATAAAATACATTACAATAATATTGAATTAAATATTAACAATAAAAATGAAATTATATTACTTTTAATTTATTTTAAAATACTAATTTTTAAAAATTATTGAATAAAAAATAATTATTTAATAAAAAATGTTATATTTTATTTATTCATTGATAAATCATTATCTTCATAAATTTCTGTAAATTTCACTATATTATTGCGTCCTAATTATAATTTCAAAAAAAATATTTCATTTTTTCACATAAAATTTCTAAATTTAGAAGAAATTATTTATATTATTTACCCCTTAAAAGGAATAAAAACCCTTTTACTAAAATTGTATATTTATGGAATATAATAACATTACATAATATTGAGTTCATATATATAAATATCTGATTTAATCAAAGTCAATTAGAAATGTTTTCAAAATAATGTTTCTCATATTAATACTAAAAATTTAATGGCTAGCTTATGAGTTCATATTGTATTATAGTTCTTTTATAATTTTCATTACATTTATTAAAATATATTGAATGATCTATCTTCATTTAATGGGGAATACATCATAAATTATGAATTTGATTTAATATAGATGCAATTGTGATAAAAAAATGTTATTTGGGAAACTTTTTGGCTTATTTGAATGAATTTCAACATAGATTTAACCTGGTTTAACTAGTTCTTCCATTACTAAAATGATAAAATTTATCGTGGTAACCATTCAAGTAGAGTAAATATTAATGTGTCATATATAAATAATAATACTTTAGCTATTCCAAATATTGAATCAATTTTCTAATATTAATTTCACACAAGTGAATAACATTACTATAAATTCATAAAACCAAATGAAGAGTTATTTTAGAAAAATGATTTTTTTAAATAGAAAATAATATTATGCCAAAAAAGTTATATTACTATGAAAATTTAATAAATTAAAAATTTTCAAATTAAATAATAAAAATTTTACTTTTATATAAAATTAAAATTAAAATGAATATTGTTTGATGTAATAAATGAATGTTTTTACAAAAATTTATTTTATAACTATTTACTGAAATATCGATCATTTTAATGAAATAAAAAACTATCATTGAAGTATATTTTTGATATTTTAATCTATAAATTATAAAAAATTTTAAAAATATGATTTCTAAATATTGAGGTTAATTAATTAAATTTTACACAAATGACAAATAAATAAAAATAATTTTTAAAGAAAACATATTCATGAATAAAAAATGACTTTTTCTGAAAATTTTCTAATTATTTATTATGAATAAGTCAACACATTTTGAATATAAATTTTTTTAGATGTTATATTAGTATGTTTTTTTATTTTTAATCATACCTCACAATTTTAGGTATAGGTTATAACTGCCAAATTTAAATAATTATGTATCATGGTTTATTTAAATATGAAGTTGATTAATGTATATACATTCAAAGATGTTTTCTTATTAAAATATATTTTTATTACTTATATGTCAGATGGGACGTATAAAGAATAAACTTAATATGTTAACTAAAATATATGTTGCGAGTTAAAATTTTATATTTTTGTATCATATGGAAAAGGGGGAGTTGGGGAATTTTATTAATAATATGAGCTTCACGAAATTAATAAGGGGTATTATAAAAGTTTATTGTTCAGTTTCCCATTGGAATTTAGAACATTAGTTGTGTCTAGCGGTAGTGGACGTAATATCCTTTTTTTAGTGAAAATGATGTCCAAATCAATTGAAAAGAATGACGGGCTAGTGATAAGAGTGGAATTTCACTAGATCTAGTGGATTATGGTAGGGAAATGGTTAATAATACATGTATGTAATGATTTCATTCTGATTAATGATTCTTATAAGCTCTATGTGATATGTTAATTATATTAAATTATAGATACCTCATTTACCCATTATTCCTTATTATTCATACATAAAAATTAAAAAGATAATTATTCTTTTACTAGAAATATAAGATGAATCTTACAAGAAATATAAACTTCTTAAATTCATCAATGAACTCTAATTAATGTAATAAAACTTATAAATATGGTAGAATTGGCTTTTTATTTAGAACATTTCAATAGTTGAAAAATATTTTTATAGAAAAATTCGTGTTTGATCATTATGTTTTTTAAATCACATTTAACAATTGATTATGCACTAAATGGGTCATTATTTTTTATAAATGTGATTAAAACTAATATTATAGATATTATAAATACCTATTTATTTAAAATAATAATTTTTATAAAACTATCAATCATTGAAAAAAATAATTGTTTTACCTTGGTAACTATTATTTGCCTCCGTAACATAATTTGATGCATAAAAAAGAGAAATAACCCAATTTCGTAATTTGACCATTCAAATATAATATAAAAATTTGTACTTTTTTATTTACTAGAAGTGGTAAAATTAATATTTTTATACAGAAATATAATGAATTATTTATTCGTAGGATTTTTTTTATTAAAAATTATATTAACTTTTCTATCCATATTTATTTTTAAATACTAGTCCGACATGTGAAAACTAATTATTAATTTAAATTATTTATTTAATTTCTAATCATATTTTATATTAAAAAATGTATTTTTCAAAAAAACGAAATATTTTTAAGAATGAATTCATACATATTTAATAACTATATTTAACAATTTAGTTTGTGAAATTGAATTAAATTTATATTAATTACTACTTAGACTTTACTTCAATAAATGATTCATAAATTATTTACACTTAATCGACTCCATAAATTCAATGCCTAGGTTTTTTCTATCTAAATATATCATAATTTTATTTTAGTTTGGTGTTTCTTGTGGAGAAAACTATCAATCACATCGAGTTATATAAAAGTAATCAGATATTAAAAAAAAATTGATTTACATGCATTCTAAATATCCACCTTAACATTTAATTTTCTATTATAAATTTAACAAAATACAATACTTCATTATCATCACTTTATGGGTAATTTAATATTAAATAAAATTAATAACACTAAATGATTAAAAACACATTTATCTGTAAAAAATTAAATACGTATGATGTTATCCATTTAATTGTAAACCTATAATATATATATATTATAAAATAATATTATATTGAGTAAAAAAATTTATTCCTCATGTATAATTGAGGTCATATGGAAAATATAGTATTTATGAATAAAAAGTAGTTATCGAGGTAAAAATTAACTAACCATGGTATTGAAAAAATTAGATAAAATGTGAAATACTATGTTCTAAAGAAACAAAATATCCCAAAATAATATCATAAAATTTATTTATGATATTATTCATGAAACAATTCCATCATATCCAACTTTTTATTCACATGTATTTCAAAATGACAACCTTACATGTTATTTAATGCATATTTATGGGAATTATACTAATGAAATCACTTAAAAATTCCCTTCCGCCAACAATATCAAACCATTATAAGCAGTAGGGTTTTATTTTATTAGAGGGAATTTATTTTACATATTTATAATTTTTTCATTTTTTCATTATTTTTGTTCTATGATGAAATATGAAACACATTATTATTATTGAGCTCATCTTTAAATGGACTAATTCATTACTGTTAGTAAACATTTTGTTACCATAATTTTCAATTACATTATCAACTCTCATATTTATAATTATAATTACCAATTTTAATTATATTATATTATCACACATATCATTCTACTCAAAAGATATTTCTTCTTTACTGCTCTTAAGTATTAATCATTCACAAGAATTACATGATGTTTTTTGGGGAGGTTCTAAAAGCCCGATCAACAATGATATACCAACACATAATTATAATCATTAATAAGTATCAAGAATGTAACTATGATAATATATGATATTAATGAATGATTTATTTCATGAATATTTTTCATGAATTGATATAATATTTTTTTACTATAATGTTATTCATTGTTATATATAAATAACCCAACACATGTTTGTCATGTATTCTATTATCAAAATTAAACCAATACCATACATCAAGTGAAAATGGGACTATGTAAATCATGGAAAAACAATTATTCCATAACAATTAATAATATATGAATTATAAACCATATACAATTAATGTTTACTGACAACATGATTATAAAATGTGTATAATCCCATCATATTAACTATAATATGTTGATGTAAATAAACAAAAACTAACTAAAATATTTTTAATGTTTATTTTTAATTAAATATTCTAAAAATTTATGTTTTCTAAAAAGGATTATAAATGTGGAATTCATATATATATGGTTTTTATGTGGGTGGTTAAATTAATTTTTAAGATGTCGGTGTTATAGATAAGGGTTTCATTTATAATTGCATTTGAAAATCGAGATTATCTTTGTATGTGTTTCAATTTATGTAAATATGAGGTATTTATCACTAAAAACCTACTATTTTCATTTCTTCTCATCATTTATTGGGTTTAAATTTATTCAAAGTATTTTACATTAATTTGTATTGAACTCCAATAATGGGTTACATGTATGTGGATCTCAAATTATCTCTTCATTTTAGTCGGGGATCATTTTATTTGATTTATATAATCTGTAAATTGTTTTTAAATCAATTCATTTACATTAATGATTTCATATTTTCATTAAATTTTTTATTAATTTTTTATGACAAATTTATTAATTATTTATAATTATTTCTATCATTTAATTGTCTATTGTTTTGAATTTATTTATTAAATTCTGAAATGAATCTTCATTTGTAACATTTTATATATTTCCACAATTTCCAACCATATTCAAAAAATTTCACTATGATTATTCCATTTTATTTATTTATGGTATTCCAAAGTAATTTTAATCAGAAAAAATACTTCCTTTTAAAATGAAATTATTAAATGTAATGGATATTTCATAATGTCCATGATTGAAATTTTCATACAATTTTGAATATGTATTTTTTAGCAGGGTAAAAATTAGTTTATATTTATTGTGCTTCACATGGGCTAACATATATTTACACCAACCACATTATCTCTCAAAATGTATATTTATAATTACTTATTCTTGTATTTATAAAACTCCATTCAAATTCAACAGTAGATCAAGTAATTGTGGAATTCTTAACAATTACCAATTTATATCAAACACATTTTTATGGTCAATAATTATATAATTTAATGGCCTTTGATTAAATATGGACATCATATAGAAAATGTCATCTAATGATCCATGAAGAATCTTCAATCCCCTCAGCCTAATGACATGATTCAAAAGCTTCACAGGAAGCTGTTGGATGTGATTTCATGATGATAAGTATGAATAAATATGAAGAATAATTATTACCAAAATACTAAATGAACCTTATATAAATCTTATATGAATTAAAAATATAATTAAGTACAATGAAATAAAACCAAATTATTGAAACAAAAAAACAGATGAAAAATAAATCACTCAGTTCACCTTTAAACACCCACCACTGAAACAACCCATTTAATATCATCAATATATTTTTTTATTCAATCCACAAACAATAATTAAAATTAAAATATAGAATTTTCTAATTTGGAATTAACTATTATTGAGATCAATGTAAAAATTTATATACATGATCAAACTAACCCATGAATATTGAGGTCACGTGATATTCAAACATGGTTAAATTTCTTAGAATAAATTCCAAAACATTGAAGCCCTCATTATATATAAAAATGTAATTATGTTAGAATGGTATGGTATAAAATGGCTAAAAGTTAGTAACAATAGAAAATAATCAATTATTTTTATAAAAAATCACTAAATTTTTTCTTCAAATAGATTTTGAAAAGGTCTTATACTTTCAAGAACATCAATTTAAGGGATTTTCTAGACACTAATAATTATATAATAAAAATGTCATAAAAAGGATTAATAAACCTTATTAATATGTTTCTTTTCAAAAAATATTTAACATCATTGTTTTATTTTAAATATTGATAAAATTAAACTGTATAAATTTCCCTATGGAATTATTAATATTATAAAGATGTTAAAGAGGTTTTCTTTTATTGAACATTTTTCTAGGAATTTTTTTGTGAGAGTGATGATTGTATGAATAGATTCAGAGTGGATCTAAATTAAATTTTCCTACTCAAGGAATTCCATGGACTACACAATGGAGTTCTTATAATATTAGATGATTCTCTAAACACAACTGTCATGTTGGTGTGGTGCCACCAGACAACCAGTGGTATTAGTAGATCCCATGTGGTTATTCCAGGCACACTAGCCTACCCATGCCCTATAAGCAGCAAAATGATATTCCCAGTTTATGATTTGATTTGATATACCTTATGGGATTTCAATATAATGATGTTTTTATCCACTTTAACTCCCAAATATGACCAAAATTCATATATCCAAAATCTCAAACAACCCATTTTGTCACTATAGATCTCTCTTCCATATCCCATTGATCCTTCAATGTTGGAGTAATCCATCTATTCTAGGATGGTATAGTCCACTAGAACAACACCTATTTCAATTTATATATTCATATATGTGTATGAATCGATGTATATTATATCAATACCATAAAGGTATAATGAATTTTTCTTCCTATTTTCTTTAAAAATAGCTGGATCTAGTGGGTTTATATCATTATATATCCGTATCAAGCTCTGTCATCAATTTGGGAAGATTTATGTGTATGTTTTTTTTGATCATATTGTTAGAAATGTAATTGATGGTTATCTAATGATATAAACATATTTCATTAATGATTCTATGGTATATTAGTTGATGTGTCGATGTGTCAACTGATACCCCTTCATAGAAGATAATATTTTAATGAAAGGTGGACGTTTCATGGGTAGTCGTCATATATCAATAAAATTGAGACTCTCTTAAAATCATTTCTTATATTTAATCTATTTTAAATTGATTAATTATTGATGGTTCTTTGTTTTTTGGCTAGACACGGGGATCTATTCTATAATAAGTGAGGAATCATTGATTCATTTCCATACCGAAAATGGATCATGTGAATTAGAGACCATTCCTATAACATAACTCATAATTCATTTCTTCTTTTAATTCCTTAATGTATGTGATTCTAGAACCACCCTTATAGAATTTTTATCCTCTTGAGTCTCCTTTATAAACATAGTTACTGGAAAATAATAATCTAGAGTTATGAATAATTAACATGTCATACCATCCATTATGGTATTGGTTCATGGATAGGAAATCAATACAGTTATTTATTCAAAACATTGAGGTATGAAGTTAATTATAATTTTAATATCTTTTTTAATATTTTTTTATTCATTTTATTTTGGAGTATCTTATTTTCCATGATTATTGTTTTTCCCTATTGGTGTGTGTGTATGTATTGATACTGATATATGATTTGTGTTTCCATGATTATTTATAGTGTGTCTAGTTTGCATATTTTATATTGAAATGATGTTGTAATATTTCAATATTATATGTGCATGATGGAGATTAGTTCTTGTCTTATTTTTCAATTCATTTTTTGTTTCCATGTAATGGTTTATCTAGTTCATTGAATTATTAATTTCTATAATACCATTATATGACTACCCAATAGAGGGGGATAATGAATGAAATATAGAGACAATTATAGTATACATATTTATGAGGTCGGATAATAATGGCATTCTATCCCAACCTAAAACATTATACCTTTTGGATAGTAATTAACATGTTGAAACATGATACCTTATGCACAACTAGTACAATTTCCACTCAATTTCTAATGAAGAATAAGTGACATGTCTACATACTTATTTTTAGTACATAATCATTTAAATGTTTTTGATCATGTTTCTAGTATTAAGATGATGTATGGTCAGGGATAATGGTGGATTTTTTAGAAAATGGGCCTTCAACACACTATTTTATATAGATACATAAACATATATTAATATATTGAAATAAAACATTTATACCAATTCATACTTGTTAAAAGAATATAGATGTACATGATTGGGTTTCATTACTCAATACCTACATGGGAATTTAAATTCAACGGAATACATCATGAATATGGATGAATGTATAGGATAAGGGTTGTATCAAATAGAAGATATGTGGATCAAAGATCATCAACTGTTTTTAGGATGTTCCCAAGAGAATTAACAGAGAATTTAATTATTTAAATATATTAAACAATTTATACAGTTGATTTGGGATCTAATTTTTTACTTTTTGGATTTTTTTACAATCAGTTATTTAACATATTATTTGGAATATTAGTTGATTATTATGAGTTGTTAAATTTTTTGTTTGTATTTTTATTAAAAGGATATGGTAATGAGGGTATGTTATCCCCAATTATAGTTTTAAACCCCTCCCAATTATTCAATAGACTATTTTATATGAGTATGTGTGGATCAGGTCTTATGAATCTCTAGCCCAGACCCATTGGTTTGTATATATGTGATGGAAACAGGTATCAAATTATCATTTTAATATATTTTTTAAACTAACATGTGAAATGTTAAACATGGTATAATTATTTTCTACCCAGGTAGGGGAGTTTTGTTTTTTTAAACCATTACATGGTTAATAAACCTTTTAGTAATAGTTTTCATGATTATTTCTATATTTTCATAGGATATGATTATATTAAGGAATCCTCATTTGGAATGTAGTATCACATGATATATATATATATATATATTCTTGTTTTGTGATGAAAAATAGTCATTTAATTTAATTCATTTGTTGAGAATTCTTTTCATGATAGATATTTATACTATGTTTCACCGATATATCAATTTTCCATGCAGTTTTGGAATATTTTAGTAGTTAATAAATTGAACATTTGACTTTTTGCATATTTTGTATATGTATATGTGGCGGTGATTACTTTTCAGGGATGTAGATTTTTATTTGTTTTATGTGGGATATAACTTCGGTTATAGGAAGAATCATACGATAACCATCTCAGATCCAATATATAATAAGATCTATAATAAAAAACATACGATTATTTCAGAATTTAGTTAGTTTTTCATGTAGACATCTCATAGAAGGTGATGATTTCATACCCATATCAAATGGTTTTGGATGCCCCAATTAGGATGATTCCCATGTTCCACCACCTATAGTGTATGAATGTACAATATAGAATTCTATCAAACTTTATCCACTATTGTAAGAATTTAACCCAACTATAATGGGATTATTTCCATTATTCCTACCTAGGTTGGAGGGAAACCAAGAAATATGTTTCACTATCCCATATACTTCCTAATCAATCATCCATAACTCATTATATGCACTGGAAGGATACCAAATAGAGTGGAATATATAAATATATATATATATATATATATATCATTTATGGTGTCTCTAACCTCATTGAGGGTCTTAAAGAAATTATTGAGAATAATTGATAATTCATGATATTGGAACATTCCATGAGTTCATGGGTAGTTGTATGATAGGTTGGTAAACATTAGGGTCTCACATGAGAATCCTTCAATGGTTGGATCATTGAGAAATTCTTCCTCGATGCACATATTTGATACCTATCATAGAACATTATAGGGATAAAATAGGGTTCTATGATGCTTACATTAGAATCCACTCTTTTCCATGAGATACAATATCTTTCTTTTCTCTTGGTTTAGGAATAAGGAATAGATTTTGGTGATTTTCATGATCATTATTTATCTATATATCATACGAAGGGTTGGGACCTTGGACTTACCAACATACCAAGAGATTCTATACAATTACATTACAATTGAGAATATCAGGGAGGTGGATTGAGTAGTTTTACTTATTCCAACTATCATAACTCAAGAGGGTGGACCACCTAAGGATATGGTGCCTTTTTAATTTTTAAATATTAGTAGTATGACCACAGATTCATGGAATTGTTTTAGCATTCTTGTCGATCAGTGTACTACTACATTATCCTACACTGGAGTACTAACACAGTGCTTCAACCATATGATGATTAGGAATTATCCATTGTTCATTAAATAACTGTAGATTAAGGATAAAATGTATGGTAACATGGTTCACCTATAACCACTATTCTCAATATAATTGTATGAAGTGTTCCATAGTGATGCATGAAATAGATGATCTAAAACTAAATAATCAAGATAGAGTCTTCAGTAGCTGACTCAAATGGAGATGAACTATTTTGTTAATGGGTCTTATAGATAGGTTAATACATTTATAATAAGCCTGGAATATGTGATGGATCAGCCAAAAATAGATAGCAGTATGGGTCTATTTACTATTCTATGTACTCTCTTGATCAAATATACATTATCTACCACTTTTAATGATACATCATATTCCCAATATGATATTTGTAGAACAATATTCCTATAATTGACATACGATTATTTTTTCCACAGAGTTTATTTACCTCAAAACACTCTTTTCATGTTGTTGGGACATTATTAGTGATTCCTTTTGTTCACTAATAATGTTTATACTTATAAACATTTATGAAAAATTATGACTCTACAGATGATGATATTTTATCTTATTCATGGGATGTAGTTGATGACTAGCTTAATATGATACATTTATTGATATCATAGACTCATATTATTTAAATTTCATAAGGGAGAGAAAATTTTGATAACTGATGAATTGGAATTGGGTGTTGGTAAAGTGTGACAAGACATGAGATAGATTTGGATGATCATTGTGTAGTGTGTACTCTAACATCATCCAGTATAATTAGTGGAACTTCCTTGAATTTTATACTAGTTATGGATCTATTTAAGGAATTATTTCCTTATGATATTTTAGGGATAACGTTGATATAAGATTCGAGTTTAAGAGAGAAGTGTTTCTAGGAATATAGGAAATTTTTATACTGATATATATCATACAATTTTTCCTGATTTGAAGGTGATCAAGGAAAACACTAGGACCTAGAACCGATGGGATTTTTCAATATAAGAACATCAACATTGTGTGAACCAAAATTCCTCATAAAGAAGTTAAATTGTTGTCTCTAACAATGTATTGATTAACATAAGATAAATTTGGTTATTATTATGTAGAAGTATCCCTTTCCAATTTCCAAAAATCACTCTAATAAATTAAGGGATTACAAATAGTTCTCCATGTATTTTATCCAATTTATTTTTCAATTTGTATGGTCCAAATAGTAGGATATACCTATTAAGGAATTTTTGAATTTTTTTTGTATATATGAGTACTTGTTGATGTTTTTTGGTCAAAATATGATGAAACATTGATTACAGTTCTTATAAAAAGGATCATTCTAAAAATCTAAAAATTGTAAGATGTAAAATTTTCGAAAATAAGGTTTATTCGAAGATCAAAAAGAATATATTTTGGATTTCAGAAATTAAATTCAAAGTCCATGTGTAGTTTTGGAATTTTATAACCACAGAAATAAAAAACTGTGTATGAAGTGATGTATTTGTCATGTACAAGGAATGCATAATTCATAAATGTATTTATGGTACAATCTAGATAATATCATTATTTTATAATTTTTTTAATATTTCTCAACACAGATGTCTACAATGTTAAAGGAGGGAGTGATTATTCAATATTCAGTCATGTATGAGGAGGATTTTATTTATAAGAAGAGAGAGTTCACTATAGATCTAATGTTGATACATCCCAATATATGGATTGGATATTTTGATTACTATGTTATATCAATTGTTTTACATATTTTAGTAATACTGTAGAGGGAGTGGAAAATAACATGATGTTCATATCAGCTCTGACCTAATGGGAAGAACATTCCCTCCCTTGACATGGATACAAAAGTCATATTTCACTCTTTATGTTTTTGGAGAGAGAATCATTTCATATGTAAATGTGATATCAATACTAACCATAAGATACCTCACTAGATCCTAACACCTAAAGAAATAGATTAGAGGCATAGTTGACTATTTATGTACCTACTAACATTCATCATTGATCTGTCCAATGTAATAAGTAATAGAAATGGTGCTTTATATTCTGTTATCAATAGTACGTGGGAATCTCAGGAACATGGTGAACTACCTTATGAGGAACACTGCTGTAAAATGAAATTGTTGGATGATTAAAGGATGAATACTTCAAAGGGTTAGGGATTATGGATATGTACCATACTAGTGATCATATATACTTAAGTAGAAAATTTAGAGTCTAGATGAGAATTATATATATAGTGTTCTGTGTGGATGAAAAAACATGCTAACAGAGACCGAATAATATTGTGTTCAATGTACAACGATAATGTTATCCAATTACAATTTATAATTTTAATCTAGGGTTTTTATTTGGAATATTTGTTGGGACAGATCCACACCACTATGTGGTAGGTTTATCATATATTGAAAAATATGCACCATGTCTTATGGTATAATTTTTGGTAATCAAATGTGAATATTGAAATTTATTTATTTTTTTTCAATGACTAGTGGCCTAATAATATTGGTTAATCACCATAATACTAGAAGTTTTCTACATCCAATTCCAATTTCTTGTGGACGCAAAGGACATCACAATAAACAATTTTAATGGGGTACCTAGGACTATGTGGATCTTTGATGGGGGTTTTTGTGATATTGAATTAACAAATAAATGTTTTTCATTTATTTAAAATTTATGAGGCTAAAAAATTAATCAATTTGGAATTTATATGTTCATGAGATTTTATAAATATTCAGATTCCTCTAATTATTATATCTAATATATATGCACATATTACATCATAATTTTTTGGGTTATATATATTGACTTATAGATTCTGTTGTAATTTAACATTTTGTTTAATACATAATGAGATGGAAAAGCAGCATGATGGATTATGACACAACTAAATATTCTCAATGCTATCATTCTAGAATACTGTGGATTATAATATGGCCACTTAGCCCTTTTTGGGTCACATTAAATAATTATAACTATGTTCTAATTAATATGGATCCTTAAAGTGATATGTTTGATAATATTTTCCCTTAAACTCTAAGAGGGAATGTGACATGGGACCATATAGTTTAGGGAACAATAAGAAGTATGATTCCTTTATGATAGTTAAATATATTCAGAATATACTGATGATATATTAGAGAATAGAAGATTTTAATTAAAAATAATAAAGGAGGTATTTTCAGTTTTATATAGGAGAACGGTTTTCCTTCAAAAATTTCTCATTGATTGGTCCCTGAATTTTTGAAAAAAATGAATACTACGTCGTGATATATTGGAAACTTCAATATTAAAAAGATGGTTTAGATAGACTCATACATACTACATATTATGCGTCTGAACCGAGGTATACATAATCTTTTTCATGTGTCTCACCTCCAAATTTATATTCTTTTTATTATAAATGTCATCGATTGTGAGTATTTTGATCTAGATCTATTCACATCAGACATGTATCTCATAGAGAAGATTATTAAAGGTAGTGAGAATTTCCATTGAGAGAATTTGATACCACTATTATATATTATTTGGTTTCATTTGAAATTCTAGGTTTAGTTGTTGAAGAATCTGTAATTTGTTCAATATCAATTGATATGGTTCTGGATAAGAATCATTAATTCATATTTATTAGGATTATATTCTTTAAAACCAGAATATCGTGCACCATTTTATTATTATTTTTTGTCATTTCTTTTAATTTTCTAAACATGATTTATCTATATTTATTCACCAATAACATTGGAGTAAATGGGGTTTTTAGTGGGAATGGATCTAGGAATTAGTGATTACAGTGATAAAAAGAGGCAGGGATTAATGCTGGATGTAAAATACCATCAACATTATAATAGACTCTACTACTTACGATATGGAGTCGATCCATTTTTTTATGTTTTTTTATTCCCCATTGGAAATATAGAGGATTTTCATGATCTATCCAATGGTGGTGGACAAACCCATGTTGTTTTTGGAATTCCCACCAGCTACATAAGAGAAAAACATCAGCTAGTCATTGTTCCCATTCATATGGTTCATTTTACATACCTTGACTGATTTTAATCCCATGCAGTTTTTGCCACCTGTATCACAAAAAATTTGAATCAAATGCCTTATTTTTAAATTTTTAGTTTCCCTTATCATAATAATTTATCTATTACTCATTTAAAATTACCATTCAGTGTTTTTGTGATTCGAAAATGCTTGAATGACAACAGACTAAATGATTTACACACATTTCAACTTCATTAATGGGATATTTTAACGGATCTACGATGGATCTGTGAATTTATAGGAGATCTATATTACTTTTTAACCTCTATTCAATTAATATTGTCATATCTAGTTAGTTGATACTGTACTCTCATAACATTTAAATATATCATCATATATTGACATTTCTTGGGTATGATTTTATGGATTAGTGTTAATACCCCAACTCTTCAAAATGTTCCCCTCATGTGCTGGATATGGGAGAAGAGTGATAATGACCCCCCGAGTCAGGCCTCCTATAGGACCCATGTTGGCATCTAGCACTGAGGTTATAGTGAACACATATATGGGAGGCATTTCCCTCTATGGGAAAAAAACAGAATAGAGAGATAATACATGCACCAACAAAATCCTTCTTAGGCTAAAATATAATAGAAACCCATGTGCATATATGTAATGTTATGTAAGAACTACAAAAACTGGAAGGAAAATCATTAAGTACCAAAATTATGTAAATCATAAGTGACCATGATTCCTGGATAGATCCCACAATCCCCAATCTATTAGTCACCATCCTGATCTCAATCCTTCTCCAACTAACCTGAAAAAATGTTGATATAAATTTTGGGTGAGTACAATAGAAAACTCAGTGGGACCCCCTGGATCCTCTCATGAAAAGGGGATGAAATAATTCTAAATCATTGTGAACCACAAGTGACACATTATTATTAGTTAAATAGGTATTCTATGTTCCCAACACCGTCTTGTGTATTCTCAAAAAGTAACAAATGAAAGAGTATATGATACAAAAATGAAATACAATGGTACCCCTCTACCACTTCCCCACTAGTTTGTCTCTTTTCCCCAATTCCACAAATCTTGATAATCTCTCTCCAAAAAGGTTTTCGTGAAGACACAAGGGCGATGAACCACAACATGCACCCCATGAAACACAACCACAATGTCCTCGTAGACTGAAGTATCTATATTGTTTCCATGACCCACCTCATATCACATAGTGTGTATCAAAAATCAATTACTATACCACATGTAGTTATACACCATACACCGAGTAAGGGTCCTCAATACCTCACATCCAATACATGTTACACCTATAGTTGTCCATAAGAAACTATACCCATAATATATGTGTATAAAATAAACTCAATCCAGTACATAACTCTAAACATATATATGGGGGAAAACTATCATTCATACCAATACATGTAAGTACCATGATAAGAGAGTGGGGCCAACGGGGGCAGTCAGTCATCCATCCTCCAACCAAGATGTTAGGGAACACCCCTTAGGGATAAGAATCCGTGGGGTGTCGATTTATCTAACTGAAAAGGTGGTGTTTCATATAGAAACAAAATATTTATTTGATATCATATAGCTCAATACCACATTATGGGAATAAAAAATTCTTAAACTCAACTACATCTCACGTTTCATGGACTGGCGCCATCAACTATTATGAATAGATATACAATAAGAGAAAAACCATTTTAAAGAGCTTAATTTTTCTCCCTTATCAATTTTTATCAATTTTAAATTATGTTAATTAAATATTTGAAAATTATTTAAACATCATCATTTTTCACATTCCATTACATTCACATTTTTAAAATGAACCATTCCCTCTATGAAAACCCAATCTAATTCCACAGTATCTCAAAAATATTACCGTGGCATTCCATATCAGCAAGCTCCAACCCCATGGGTTAACCGCTTGTTCAAATTTTAACAAAATTACTAATTTTCATATTTTTATATATCTATTTATTCTAGGAAAACATTCTGATCAAAAAACACAAGTGGCTCAATAGGGTGAGTAGATGAGCTACTCATCGAGTCATTGCCACATTGAATAGTATATTATACTCATCCATCATTGAGAATATATAAATGAAAATTATGTGGCATACCCCACATGGTTTCACTTCTTTTTGAAGGAGAGTAATAAAAATCATCTTACTCATCCAGTGGGGGGAGTAAAGTAGATAAACAATCAATAGATTCAATAAGTATCTGACATTCATATCAATAGCTAAGACAAGCTTTAACCCATTCCATCACCTCAGGTGTCCTCCCCGAAAACAATTTACATAAATTGATGCATCCCACCCCGCTAGGTATCAAATACCACCAAAACCAATGTTCCTCCCTACACCCACATACCATAATAGCCCTCTAGGATATTCCATCCTAGGATCATGTCTTATCATAAGTATCAAGAAACAAAAAATCATATAAATAGGTTTTTATGCCCAAAATTAGGCATTCAAAAATCAAATACAATAGTCTCACATGAATAAAATGGAGACAGAACTTGTCCTTTAAAAAAAGAGGCCATCTCAGTCACTAGAAAAACATTACATATTCTGTATACAACTATCACATAATCCATTTTCTATTAACTTATTGATTGTCATGGGTTCCATCTTTGGGAAACTGAATAAACATGTTTCTCAAGATATAAAAAGTTAATTAAACAATTTACTTAACATGACTTAATATTTTCAACAAGAATCATCATGATATAGGTTCATCGTCCAATTTGGTTGTACGTGAATATATGCATCTATTTATTTATTATCAAATTTTAATAGAAACCATATTCATTAACCTGCCTCTTTAAAAAGTAATCCAATAATTCATAAATTAATTCAGGACTTACGTTCTTTACATATTTCATCAAGAAAAACATACTAAAAATCAAAAGAAAAGATTTCATGATATGAATAAAATCAATATTATACCTATTATAACATTATAAGGAAACAACATGTGATCAATACCAATTTTTTAATCCAGTTTATATATTTATTAGGTCGATTTATATGTGATAAAAAGAGATAAATCATAACAATGATTCAATTGATAATAAATAAAATAGAAAAGCAATGAATCCCCTAACTTGAAAGTTTTTCTACATTCATTGACCCCAAAAAACAAATATTATGGATCATGATCACCTATCATACGACGAATGCATCCACTCGAAGACTCCATGAAACCACCACACCAACCAACAACCGAGAAAGATCCCATAAAAACATATTGTTCACATGAAATCAGATAGAAAGGATAAGCATTAGGAAACATACCAAGGAACCTAAAATAACAAAGGTAGATCGTACCTTATATAGATGAAGGATCAAAACATCCTAGTTTCACTAAATCAGGGGTCCATATATAGTAGGAAGAACTCTAAGGAGGACACAATACATTGATATAGATTAATACTTGACTTTTATGGGAGGAATAAATATTGGCATCTTGTACCAAGGAAAATCAATTAATTAGAAAAAGAGCCAACATTTTGATAAATATAAACTGATCAATGGTTCAGATATTGTTTATATTTTTCATTAAAAGTTGTTATGTCAAAATTAAACAATTTCACCATGAAAAAAGCACATAGAACATTTGGATAATATTATATAGAATTTATTGTATATGAATCAGCATTAAATATCTTAAAAAATGCTTGTATTTTTTTACATCAATTATAATGTCAAGGGGGTGAAACTATAGAAAACTGGAAAACTATAGGAAACTAAAATTTTGAAAAACTGTAGGAAATGACTCATACGTGGTTGATTTACCATTGGGAGTTATTGGTGTATGATATACTGGTGGATTAGTCACTACTAGGTGACTCACTGCTATACCAGATACTATTGGATGACTCATCGTTGCAATTCACCGGTGGATGAGGTACCAGTGTGAGCTATAGGTGGATGACTCACTATTGGATGTGCTACTAGTGGATGAGTCACTATCAGATGACTCACCATTTGAAGAATAATATTTGAATAACCCACTATGAGATTTAACATCATTAGTCGTGTCACTACTGGGTGACTCACCACTGCAGGCCTACCATTGTGTTCGACTATCAAAAATCACTTGTACGAGTCAGTGTTGTGACCTACCTTCAGCGACTCACCGTAATGAGTCACTGTTGCAGGTCACCAGTGTGAGTCTCCATCGCGACCTACCATCACCTTATACCATACCTAACACAATGGTGAAATAATACACCATAAGAAATCATCATTTTTTGGTAATCCCAATAATTGAGTCATCTTGACCTCCCAAAAAACATCAGACATTGAATTTTTACAAGGGAATGGAATAAAGATTCCAGGAACATTACATCAGATTTTTATTAAAATATTATCATCCATGATAATCCAAAACCATCCAATAAAGTAAAACAAAATAGTTTCATCATAAAATACACCCTACAAGATACCTCTAAATTCACTTGCCACGATAAGAGCATAAACTCTTCATAAAAGAACAAAATGAAACCACATGATAACCAAAACCTTATAATAAGCACTATCATGGGGGAGATAAATATCATGAGAGAGAAAGATACAACAATAAACAATATAATGTGGTATTATAAATAGGAAGGGCCTACAAACACCAAATGTACATCATTTCCGTAGAAGTAATAATCATCAAACAACATGGGGTAGAGAGCATGTATCTTCAACGAACACTCCCATGTACTCTCATCCCTTCCACCATGATGCCAAAAGACATGAACCATATAGATAAAATCAATGCGCAACACGTTGTCCTCGTAGTCCTAGATCTCCTCTGGCCACTCCTCAATGGCTGAAACATCATCAACATAGATCGTACACCCATCGATGATGACAGAGTAATCATGAAGATAACGTCAGAGCTAAAACACATGGAAAATATCATGTCTCTGGATAATCTATGGGTGAAGTACTACCTGATACACTACAAATCCAACAGGATCCAACACCTTGATAATCCCAACAAACAAGGGAAAAATCTTTCACCCTACACATATTTGTTTCTTCCAGTGATGAGAGTCACCTTAAGAAACATGTGATCCCCAATGTCAAAATATAGAGGTCACCACCTATTATTCGAATAATATTTTTGACAATCTTGTGATGCCTATATCCATTTGGATATCACCTAAACCATCTATGTCATACTATATACCAGTTCTGAGCCAAGAATAGCTGACTCTCCAACCCCAATCTTGTACACCAAAGAATGAAAAGGTCATCCACACAAGGCCTCAAATGGTGCCATTCCAATTATGGAGTGGACATTGTTTTTGTATGAATACTCTATGAAGGGTAGGTTCCTGATCCACAGAACTCCAAAATCTATGAAATAAGAGTGAAACATTTCTTGAGAAGTGTATATTGTCCTTTCTATCTAACCCTTTTTCTATAGATGAATAGTAGTTCAATGAAATAATTGGGACCAAAATTCATTTTAAAGACCACTACACACGCTGGTGGAAAAATGTGGATCTCAATCGAAAATAATCATCCTCGGGATGCCTTGGATTCTCAACACCTCTTACAAAAATTTCGTCAACAATAATACCACACAACTCAACTCCTAAATCTCTATGAAGTGGGATGATTTCATCGAATTTTCCACAACCATCCATATTACATCATAAACTCTCAGAGCTCGAGGTAAATATGTAAAAAAGTCCACCATGATGACCTCCCTCATTAACTGAGTAACATATTACTGCTAGAAAAATCCACTAGAAACAAAATGGCCAGCCTTTACCACTAGTAACATGCCTGGTTTTACCTCAATACCTAACATGATCTCCCATTGAGGGGGTAATTCTATAAGCTATACTATAAATAGATTAGGGTACTCTTCTATGATCCTTGGAAACACAAAAAAACTGAACCTCTGATGAATTCAACATTATCTTAGTAATCATGGATGACAAGTATAGAACATGTTTCGGACCCATCTAAGGGTCTCTCTTGCAAAAAAACACATATGTCTATTCATTATCATCAAAGGAAACAACCTTCCTCTAGATGAAATCCATGATATCTTGCCCTGAATAAAACCAATCCATGCCGGGTATGGCATCATTTGGTAGTATTCGTAGTCATAAAACTCACCCCAAGAGTAGTTTTACCCTATCACTAGGTCACAGTATCTACATACTCATAATATGTCAGATTGAACACCAACTAGCATTGTCAATTCCATGGGAACTGAAAGACTCTCAACCTCATGTCCCAAAGCATGGAAAAGGGAAGGTGACATGAATCGGTGTGTTGATGTTGAATCAATCAAGAAATTCATCCTTGTATAAAAAAGGAAATGTTTCCTTGAACTATACCTAGCCCACCTACTGCAAGAAATGATTGTTCAAGAAGCTGGTCATTAACTTCTCCACAACCTCTATGACACAGTTGGTGACCACCTCTGTGGTCGTGTTATGTTTACTGAGGATGGGGGAAATCCCAAGGCTATCCTCTACCTACCACATATGAGATTTTTTTATCCAAAGATGGTGTGACTGACTACTATAAAGAAGTCTATAACATCCACAATGTCAGAACCTATAAAGGAACACTCGACGCACACTATCTTCTCATAATGGTCGGGCACTCATGCCATCGATGACCTCAACCACCATAAGAAATCAAGTGATTTATCCCTTAGTATAGGAATGAGATCCTATATCCCTAGAGAAATAGATAATTGAGGGATGGGACCTAACCTGGACAAATAGAAACTCTTCTAACATGAAAACATTGAACCCTAGACTAAAACATTGCTTCATGAAAAATTTTGAAGACACCATTCACATGACAATCCTGTTCAGGATAACATTATATTGATTACATCTACCCTTTCTAGATCCTCATGTTATGTCATCAACATAAGTAGGGTGACAAGGTTCTATATATTTGGATTCAAATCCTCCTAGAAATGCCTCATCATATCCACATCATTGGAAATAGATACCAAAATTATCATAGAAATTTATAAAATAGATCTTGAAATTTCACTCACTATAGATTCTCTTATGAGGGATGAGATGTTCTTGGGTACTAGCCATATTGGAGGTTGTGGAAAGAAACTCCACCCAAAACAACTCTTAGATAATCTCTCATGGAACTATTTACTCCTCGTGATCCCTAAATAATGAGAGTAATGACTACCTCACTTCCCCTTGTAACATCATCACGAGAAAAGATTATCAATGCTCCTTCTAAGCATGGATCAAACTGGAAGCTATCTCATCCTCTTCCGACAAGTCTTTGATGACTGCATCTTAAAGGAAACTCTATAAATTAGAAAAATTATGTACATATATTATCCTAGTGTCCTCGTCCAAGTGTCATCGTCGTGACCCTCTACTCCTTGGAGATATGCTGGCACAAACTACTGTAAATTTTCTACCCGAACCTTATGAGGACATAGACCTAGAGGCATACCTTCAAAATGGACATATAGTTAGATCTCTTAAACATGTATTATGTAATACTGTTACATGAATTAATTTTTTACATTTATTCATTTTAGATTATCCTATCCCATGGTCTACACATTCATACAGTGACACAATGTAGGTTTATGCAAGATTATTTCTTATGAATCATCCCTGAAAAATGTATCACCTTATTTAGTAGCCACTATATGACTAAATGTCATTGAATCATATCATATGGGGACCTAAATACCCATTTATTACCCCTTTTCCCATCATTACAATTATTTCTAAACATATCTGACTTCATTTCCCTACCATCCCATGAATCCTCACTTCTGTCTATCTTCAAAATCAATAAAATCCCTCAAAAAAACCTATGATACCAATATTTCATGAACCCTACCCTCAGAGATTTTTCTAATAAGGACGAAAATGGTATAAGGGAGATAATAACCCCTCGGGTCTGGCCTCTAGTAGGCCACGAGTTGGTGACTAGTAGCAAAGGGATAATAAAAATACATATGGCAGGCATTATCCTTTAAGAGAAGACATGAAAAAAGGGAGATAAGATAGCAACCCGCCTACTCCTTCTTAGAAAAAATTATAAAATAAACCCAAGTGAACAGATTTAATGTCATGTAAGAACTACAAAACTAAAATGGAAAAATACATGTACCAAAACAATGTAAAATGGCAGTGACCCCAAATCCCAAATAGCTCCTGAAAACCCCATGCTTGTAGTAACCACTGTAATCACCATCATGCCCCAACAAGCCATAATAATAGATTATTTAAATGTAGTGTGTGTATAACAGTACACTCAATTGTATCCCCTCCAAACCCTCTTGTGAAAAATTAATGAAAGATTGCTAATGCATATTTCACAATAAGTTAATCTAACTCGACAACTAATCATTTACACTATATTCCAAGCCTCACCAGTGCTTCTCTCACTATGTAATTCATATTTGATTATATAATAAAGTTGTGAATTTCAAGGGTACCCCACTACCACTTCCACACTTGTTTCCTGATTTTCGCCAAAGTCTCACTTCCTGTTCATCTCTCTCTAGAAAGGCATGCGCAATGACCCCAGAGTGAACCACCACAATAATCACTTCATAAAACAAAATCACAATGTTCACATATCCAATAGTAACAAACATGTTTCTGTGAGCCACCAATACTCACATAGCATTTACCATACATGTGTTATCATACCTCAGTCCATTACATCTCATACATTGAGTATGGATCTTCAATATATCACAGTCTATACATGATACACCTATAGTAGTACATATGAAATTATATCCAAAATTTATGTGTGAAATAACCACAAGAAATTATAGACCTCTACACACATTTATAGGGAAGGCTAACCACTATGCATACCAGCATAAGTAACTACAAATAGAATATATCATGGTCAAACATGTGTATCCTGTCATCCATCCTCCCACCAGAATGTTTGGGAAAACACCTCATGGGATCAGAATCCCATGGTTGTAGGTTTCACTAACCAAATGTGTTAAGTAGTGTTTATGAACATAAAAATTACAATATATAATATATCTCACAAAAGCCCTCTGGGAATAACCTAGTCATAGATTCATCTACATCTCATGTCTCTCGGACTCACTGCTACATCTGATAAGAATGAATATCCATTACGGACACAACCATTTTAAAGAGATTCATTATGTTACATTATCACTTTTCTTAAATTTTATATTACATTAAATAATTATATATACATTAATTTAATATAATCATTTATCATATTCTATTAAATTCACATTTTAACATAGATACATGCCCTCCAGGTATAACCAATATGAGTCCATGGATTCTCAGAAATAGTACCTCAACATTGAATCTCAACAAGTGAAAACCCCAAGGGATAAACAATTATTCATTTTTTAAAACATTAAAACATTCTATATTTCAATATTTATCGGTATTATATGAATACCATCTAATCTACAAAACACATTGGGATCAACATGGTGAGTATATAAGCTACTAGATGATTCTTTTCCACCATTAGCATGAGAGTAGACCAATCTATGCTAGAGAAGCTGAACCCTTAATTCATGGAGAATTCCACAGGAATCTCCACCTCTTTTAGACGTAGGGTATTAAAAAATAGATACCTCATGTAGTGGTGCGAATAATGAAGATAAACTAACAATAGATTCAACATGATTCCATCTTTCATATCAATCGGTAATCAAACATTTAACTTGATCCATCAATATTGGTGTTATCCTCATCACCCATATTCATAAACAGAACCATCTCTCCAATATAGGAATGAATTTCTACAACAAGAACAGGGCATCCTTGAACCCACATATCACAATATCCTACTTGGCTCATCCATCCTATGATCACATCACATCCCAAGTAGTAGGAAACAATCAAACATAGAAACTAGGCTCTTGGCCCAGTACAAGGCACCGATCCATCACACACAACGACCTCTCACATCTCCAATGAAAAGGAATTTAGAATTTACGAAAAGAGGGAAACTGATGTCAAATAAATCCATTATATTTTATTCGTTAAACTAGTACTTAATCCACTTTAATTTAACTGGTTCATTATCACAGGTTCCAACTATGAGTGACCTATGAAAAAATATTATCAAAATATCACAAATTAATTAAGAAATTAATTTAAATATCCATTGATACTTTTTTCAATATGATTCATCATGCGTCATGTTCATAAAACAATTCAGATAAATATACATATCTACATCAAATTAATACTCACTAAATTACATCATTAAATAGATTCATTAACATTTATCTTTAAAATGTTTTTAAATTAATCATCAATTAATTATGGATTTATGTTCTTCAAAAATTTCATCATGAATAACATGATAATCACGAATATTATAGGTATAACACTATCTGAAAAATCAAAGATCAAACCATTATCATTATATAAATCAATTACATGTGATTGATACCAATTTTATAATCCAGTTAAAATAAATATTACATAAATTTCATTGTAATCTATATGGCTAAATCAAGCTAACATTTTTATTTCATGTAAATAAAATTGAGAGAAAATTAATCCCCTACCTTTAAAGGGTTCTGGAATTATATTCATGAGAATGTCCAACACAATGGATATTGATCACCTCTCCTGCATTGAATCAAACCACCCGAGGATGTTGAGACACCACCATGCCAACCAACAATCTATAATGATCCATTAAAATCATTAAGGTAACATGCCATCACCTTGAATGGGGAAAAAGAGGAAACAAATAGAGGAACCATGAAGAACATAGGAAGAACATACCTTATCTCAATAATGGATCGACACCACCATGTTTCAACAAAACTGGTGGTGCACATGTAGCAGGAAAAACACCAAGGGGAACATGATCCAATGCTATTGAACAATACATGAATCCCATTGGAGATTGATCTCTAGGCCTCATATACCATGGAAAATAAATAATGAAGAACTTGGATAATCCTTTGGATAAATCTAAATGGAGTAGTAGTTTAGATACAACTTTGATTTCTCATTAAAAGTAGATCATTCAAGATTATACAGTTTGACCGAGTAAAAGCATGTTGATCATTAGGGAAAATATATATACAATTTATGGTCCTTGAATCGTCCTCAAATATATTAAAATAAGTATTTGACTGTGTTTTACTTCAAAGATAATTTCAAAGGGGAGAAAATGCAGCAAATTAGAAAACAAGAAAAAAAAAATATCTGAAAAACTATTGGAAATGAATCATGGTTGGGTGAGTAACTATTGAGAGTCACCAGTAGATGAGTCGCCATTAGGCGATTCATTGTTGGACGAGATTTTACTGGACAACTCTCCGCTTCAAGTCATTAGTTGGTGGGTAATTGGTGTGAGATATCAATTGATGATTCACAATTGGATGAGCTACTGGTGGATGATTCATCATTAGGTGACCCATGGGTGGACACATCACCATTGGATGTGCCATCATCAGAAAAACTGCCATTGTTCGAGTCATCATTGGATGACACTCTACTAGCGACCTACCAACACAACTCAATGGTTTGAGTAAATTTTGTGCCTCACCATCTGTTAGTCACTGTCAAGAGTCACCCGTGTGAGTCACCATTGAAACCTTCCATCATCACCTACCACTACTAAGTAACTAGGGAAACGATATACCAATGTATGACTAGATTTTTGGTAAACTCATGAAACAAGTAACCTAGACGTCCACGAAAACTTCAAAAACTGAATTTTCACAAGTGAATTGATTGTAGAGGCCCATGCCATAGCCATTATCTTCATTGAATTATAAGTGATGGTGGATTAATGATATATCCTTAATTAATTTCATTAATATTTGGACTATTTGTGGTGGTATTTATGTTTTATTGAAACCCCCCATTGACATTTGATATAATTTTCATGAATGGTGGATTTTTTAGGCCATACATCATATATAAATCATAAAAATACGATCTCATCCTTCATAACCACCATTAATCTCATTAAGATGTATTGATTTTTTATATATCATTGTTTTTATGATACACCTGATGTTTTCTTCTAGATTTTAATAGGTAATCATGATCTTTATTTAGTTGAAAATAGATCAAAATAATTTTAATCTTCAACTTTGATATACAACAAAGGTGTTTTTATTAGATTACTCATTTATCTATGTGATTAAAAAACCACACTTCATGACTTTGAATCCTCTAGACTCCTAGTTATAAATAAATCACTTATAAGAAATTATATTCCCTATTATAAATACTTTATGTGTGAACTCATTATTTTTATGTGTCTCTTTTTTTTGGTCTTCTACACTTTGAAAAAAATTGTATTTTATCCACAATAACCATGATGTATAATGTTCCTAACCATTAAACCCTATGTGTACAATTTTTACATGATTTATGCTATGTTGACATGAATTTTTTGTTGTGGTTTATTTTTTCATCTTTTGGGTTTGTGTTTAATCCATGGTATCTATATATGTTCCTTATTTCTCTGAAATTTTCTAATGAATCTTGATGACATGACTAATGTTGACCAAATTTTTGTATATGTTTCTAATATATCCTCATGATGATGTATAATTATTTTATAATGATTGTATTCTTTATTATGTATGTTAATATTAAATTATATATTTTTTTATTCATATTTACGAAAGGTATACTTATGTGGTATGAATAGTCTATAGAGGGTGAGAGCACAATACATGAAATGATGAAAACATAGTAACAATTGTTGGAGTTGAAATATTATAGTCTTATAGACCATATTGAAGCTCGATGGCGTGAGGATAGTGATTGAAATGTATGAATTTTACTCCTTGTCGATATCGAGTGATATTTTCACTCATTTCTATGTCTATGTCAAGGGACATGTATCCATGTTTATGATCATTTCATTATAAATATTGAGGTGTTTGATCAATCATATTGTGTGGAGCTGAAGAAGGAATGTTAGTGTCTCAAGGTGGATTTGTTTGAATATCAGTTCTTAGTGTATCATGTTTTATGATTTATACCTTAGTTAATATTATCTTTTAATACACATTTAATACATGTTAACACATTTTATGGACACATTATAGGTGTACAACTATGTCATATTACTCACACCCAACACGAGCATCCCAATGATGATTCTGACATCATGTTTATGGATACAACCTAGTAAATGAGGCTAATATTAGATTGTTGATCAATGTAGAATTTATCTAGAAGTGGTACATGTAAGTATAGTATAGGATTTTCATATTTCTTTATAATTTAATTATTTTATCCTCATTATACTCTTTGTTGGATTTCCAACTCGATCAAATTTATTTATTTATTAGTAAGAACTAAATTTCATCCATTGATTCACATTAATTTAGTCCACCTCTTGATTATTTTGGGTTATTATATTTTTATATTATTTTTGATAGTATATGATAGATATGGTATATTCAACACATTAATGGATTTTAGACCCACGCTACTAGTTGGAATCCTCTCATATATGAGAGGGCTTACAAGTTGTCTTGTGGATCGACATCTTAGACACATTTGTTTTTGACGAGATGTTAAAAAACCTTTGTAGATGGATCTGGAAATAAAATTATATGAATTATCCCATGTAAAAAAAATTCCTTTTTGAATTTCCAATTTATATTTTCATCCAAAAATGGATCATCAAGGATAAACAGTGATAATTGAGTGAAATAATGAAAAGAATAATTAATAAAAATTACTACATAAGGGAATAAATTGAATAGGAAGTCGTCAATTGAATATTATATTGGTAATAAGTAGAAATGAAAACATAATATATTGAAGTGGGAGTGGGAACAAAACAATATATAAAACCCAAACCACATTCAATGAAACTTGGGGAAGATATATGACCTATAGTTTCCAAAGGTAATTAACACTATCATGAAACAATAGATTGTTATGTGACCTAAAATATTAGCAAAATTATTACCCCTTGATGAAATTGGACTAACTCTTAGATTGTATATAAACAAAGCTAGAGGATTATACATTCATTTTCCCCCAAACCTATTGTCACCCATATTAAAAAATATAACATATTACCATAGTAATAATTTATTAAATAATCATTAAAACCCTACAATTATTAATGAAATTTGAACCAATTTCCCCATTCAAAACCCCCTTTTTAATGATCACATGAAAATAAAGGACATTTCTTAAGAATATATAATAAAATTTGTGAAATCTAAAACTTTTAATTAATATAAATTAGAACCAATTAATATTAACTCTTTAGGGAGTATAAAAAAATTAATCTAAAGAATCTATTTTAAAATTTTAAGACATATCCTTTTAGATTTATTGGAGTATTCCATTTTGTATATATATAGAAATATATTAATAAGGATAATTACATATTATATTGTGAATATATACATGTGTTTAATATATATATATACACACACACATAAATATGGCTGAAAGCACAAAACAAGCAAAATGAGTCTATAACTTGGGAAATAAATAAGTAACACATAATAAATTAAACAATATTTAAAATTATCAAATAATAATACCCTAGTTAATGAATCACATTAATAATAGTAACACTAATTTATATTTTATAAATAACCTATAATAATTTTGATACACTTTGGGTAACATACATAATGTTAATAAAAATAAATATTTATTTTATTATTATCATTTTAATTAAACTATAATTCAATATTTGTAATTATAATATCAATAAAACAAAATAGTAATGAATATAAATTTAGATGTAATGATTTAAATAAATAAGAAACTTCAATTTTAAATATTATATAAAATTTTTTATGCATATTAAATTTAAATTAAAAAAATTATCAAAATCCTTCAGAGATTAATAATTATTACTTTATTTCAAAACTAATTTTCACAAAATATGTAAATAATCATTTTATATTTATGTTGAAAAAAATTATATTGATCATATTACTTATTAATTATGACATAATTATAATTTTTATTTATTTCTGTACTAATATAAACATTAATATTATAGATGTATTTTTATTGTATAGATATTTGGAAAATTGAATTTTCATTCAATTGTAATAAATATAATCAAATTCTATTGTAATGATATGCACATTATGTTTCATTAAAAATTATGAACTGTGAAAATTATTCTACGATGAATATATATATGATTATTATCAATTAATAAATATAACAAAATAATAAATTATTCAAAATAAAATTGTATATTATATAAAAATTATGATATTTATTAACAAAAATAGAAAATAATGAATTTTCAAAAAATGATATGAAATAAAAATAAGATTTAAAAATGAAAATAAATTGATTAAAAGAGAATTGGAACTTGGAAATGAAGATAGCAAAGATAGATGATACATCTTTATTTAGGGGATAATAGTTTTTTGGGTCTCAAGGGGAATGTTGAGCCGCATCACATGTTGTGTTGAGGCGGAGTCAGGGAATTGACGGTGAGGGAGGTCAGGTGTGATATAGAGCAGAGAGGATGTGCATGGCACTGAGGATGGTGGTCAAGGATAGTAGAATCAGGGGGATTTCAATCATTCAATACAAGAATGGAATATGTATAGTTGAGTTTGAAGGCCATCACGAGTGAGGTGAAGGGCCCAAAAAACATCACCCTCCAGATCTAAGTCCCATAAAGGGTTTGACCATGAATATGTTTTTCGGGTTTTTTAAGGTAGGTCTATTTTGTTTCAATTTTCAGAATCTATAACATTTAATTCATTTTGTTATATTTATATATTTTTCTTATACGATTTAATCATACTGTATCCCATTTTTAAAAATACACTGAAATTTCTTCCACCCTGATCATGTTGATTTTACTGATCATATGAAAATTGCCAACAATTTCTTTTACCTTAAATAATATGAAATATTTTTTCTTTTTTCTTCAATTATGGTTACAATATTTCATAAAGAAAATGGTAAATTTCATTTATTATGAATCATCGTATATACTAAAAGTACATTATAATTTTTCTTCATACAATTGGATTTTTGATCAATTGATATCATCTATTGTGTCATATTCTCTTATTTGTCATTCACATAAATATATGTAAACAAGTATCAAAACATGCATAAATATATATAAATTAAAATCTCATTTTAAAGTTGAAATAGAATATTCTATTTTTAAGTGCATAAATGAGATGGTTGGGAGAGGATTTGTTAAAATCTGTCGCTGCATCACTTCATTTAATTTCTATCGAGGGAGGAATAAGAGAAAACATGAGATAAAGAGAAATTAATTGAGTTATTACAATAATAAGAAGTAGATTTTCTATAAAAATAAAATATTTAAGGGGAGTATTTATTTATTAATTTATATTTATTTAAATTTCGTTTTTTTTACATTTGATTCTATATAATTTAAATCATTATACATATTATACTTATTTTATAATGTAATCCTTATAATGGGATTTATTTTTTCAAAATTTTATTTTATGTCATTATATTAAAAATTATTTTAATTAATCCTCTTAGATTTATGACATTACAAATTAATGTTTTTTTCATTTCATTCAATCTAAAACATGTATTTATAGGATATAATTTTTTCTTATAGATCATTGAATTTTGTAAAAGGAAATGGCCCTTTTCTATAATAATCATGTCATTTTAGGCAAGAAAATTAATTTTAATGAGTCCTTGATTTATTCTTATATGAGCAGTTTGTATGTATTTTATGAAAATGATTAGATAACAATGTATTTGAATGAAAATATTTAATTATAAATGTTTTTATGATTTTTTCTTAAATATTTTTCAAATTATTTATCAATAATATATTTTTCTAAATAATGAATTTCTTCTAAAAAATTTATCTATAAGTAATTAATCGAAGATAGATATTATAAATATTAATTAATTTTTGAAAAATATTTAAAACATTTTAAAATTGTTTTTAATGGATTAATAGTGATAAAGATGTATAATTAAAAAACAACCTAAAATTTTAACATAAATTTAGTTATCGGGGTGGAGAATGGAGAATGCAGAGTGATCCCACGACCTCATGAGTGATGTTCCACCGGTAATATTTTTCATGTACATTTGTATTTTCATAAGATCTACCTGTTATCAAAAAAATCTATAAATAATGTATTATTTTTAAAATTATTTCAAATGTGATATACATTTGTTTTAACAAAATATTATTTGAAATGAAATTTCAAAATAGAATTTTTGAAAAGGTTTTTATATATCAAATATTTACATTTCGTATGAATTATTTATAAAATTGTGTTTATAAAAAAATACACAATTATTTTAAAATCTCTTACTTTTAAATTTATATACTTATCTAGTTATTCTAAAAATATTTTCACACGTACGTTATAAATCCATATAATGAAGTCTTTGCTTTTGAAGATAACGTTTTTTGAAGCGAAGTGCCCCTATTGTTATTTTATTTCAAATTTGATAAATTTCAAAATATAGCCCAATTCTCTAGAATCTAGATTTGAAAAGGTCATCTATTGTTTATGGTGTTTTTTTAATTTCACTTTTTTTAAAACAAAATGAACATCATATTTTTAGCACTGAATCCATAAGCACGGGTTTGGGGAATTATACCTAGTTCCATTACGATAACACTCAAAAAATATCATTTAATTAAAACATATCCACTTCACTTTTTCTAGACTAAAATATCCCAATCGATAAGTGCCAATCAGTAAATCACATTAAATATATTAAAATAAATTTGAAACAAATATATTAATATCCAATTGATCCCACATAAAAATTATAATTTTATAGATCCAAATTTTAAACAACCATTCACAATTGGGTCATTAGGGAAATGGTAGATCGTGAATATATATACTTATGAAATTTATATAAGACGGAAAAACATTATAAATGGTGGGTGAGAAGATTATATCACTCATCAATCAAATGAAAAGAAATATCAATATTTAAATCAGATCCATAATCCCACCAAAGTTTCATTCAACGTGTTAAGAAATGAAGGGTGAATGAAAAATAATGACTAAATTATAGTAAGAGAAATGAGGATGATGTCACCTCTTACCTAGACCAAAATATAAATTAACTCCCAAAGTAATAAACTTAAAACAGAGGAGACAAGTTGTTGTATAAAAGGGAGTCTGTGGGTTGGGGAGTGCCGCATGAGATAGGGTAATGGGGAGGGGTGTGTGATATTTGTAAAATAGGGTGAGGGAATAATAATAATTTTCTTATTTTTAAGAATCCAAGTTGTATTGATATATTTTAAAATTATTTATCAAAATCGTCCACTATTTATTTTTCCTTCACTGTGAACAGCGGGGTACACACATAGTTGGATCACATGGTTTGGTGAATTGTGTTCTAACTATATGAAACACCTCTGGGGCGTTAAATACATCAGTCAACAAGTCACTGGACAGATTTTAGCAATAGGGATCTAATCAATTTGGATTCAATTTTTTTAAAAAATAACATATTTTTAAAGGTTCATGATAAAATAAAATTTCTAAAAATAACGACAAATATATATTAAATATAGTTGAAAAAATAAAAAACATATATTCAGTATCCCCCAACAACACATTACATTTTATACCCCAGGAAATCCATCGATCATATGGAGAAGACTCCAGAAAGAATATAAATTGGGTATAATAGGAAAATCTACATCATGATCTCAAAGACACCTGACAACATATTTAACCCAATAAACTATTTGTGTCTCTTAAATTTAAGGAATCATTAAATACTCATGGAAAAATATGGATCTAACCACTATATGGTAAATCAAGAAATAATTATATTTGTGTGTCTCCCACCATTTAAGAAACATTTGGCACAATTAATAAAAAATATTAATGGAATTCAAAAAATATTCAATTGAGAAAAATCTTAAAACCTCAACCATTGAATCTCTTAAAACCACTCAATCAAGGGAATATTGTCACATTATTTATAATTGTGGTCAACTATCCATGTATTCTCAAATTCAAAAAATCAATAAAGTAACCTAGATATAAAGGAATACCAGCTAACTAACAATAAAATTGAGGAATATAAATCTCAAAACCCTAACTAATCCATCACCAAATGATACCACAACCATAAAAAAACTCCAATGATTCCATAATAATGACCATTATACCCCCCCCCCCAGACAACCCTATAAATAGGATAAAATGGGGATGGAATAATGCAAAATATTACCTCCAAAAAACCATGGGTTTTAACCCTATGTGAAATATAAATTAGTGTTATCCTCTGAACCCATTGGCCTGAAAATGGCCTTGATTATTCTATGAATCCAAATAAACTTAGGACAGTTTGTAATCAAAACAGGTTCAACATCTATCTTATGTACGAGAATCAAAATTTAGGTCTTTCATTGAAATATAAAAATATATAATAAAACATCACCAACATTATCTAATCCTAAACCCAAGGGGACCCATCAAATCCATGAGAAATGATAAAACAAAAAAATCCTCCCCAAAAGTAATTAAAAATGTACTCATGGAGTTACACCTAAAAGTATTTAACTCGTAAACTAGATCAAACATAACCCTAAACAATATTATTTCCAAAAAATGAAAATATTCAAGGAATTTCTAGGGGAATATTAGGAATAAGATACTAAAAAATTACCTATCCAATCACATCTAAAATTAAAACAACCCTCAAAGAATATTATATTGCAATTTAAAATTTACCGCATTAATCAGTCAAAATTTATACCATAAATTTATATTAAAGGAATTAATGAATTAAAACAATATATTATGTACCATATACACTTTGTTACAATGGTATTGGAAGAAAACCATAACATAATAATTGAATTAGTATTATTATTTGTCTGCAAAATTCGTGTGACTCGTTGATTTTTTTCATTGCCCAAGATATTTTCTAGTGCTTCCACACTATTACTACACATTCCATAGATTTTTATGAAAATTTACTTCATGAGAAATGATATATGAACTTCAATTTTATAAGAATGATTATCTAATGTCATATACAAGAAAAATTATTAGGTTCTCGTAGACATGTGTTTAAATTATTCTCATTTATGATCTTCAATTGTATTTCTCCCATTTTTAGCCATATTGGGAATCTCAGCTCCATATTTCATATGTTACTCATTCTGTTGTTTTTTATAATTACAATTACATATTGAATTTCTATTACGGTAATATGTATATATAATAATCTTGGGAGATGATGATGGATGTTTGTAAAATATTTTTAATCTATACCTAGTCTCTAAATGAAACAAATCATATATACACTGGGATAATTTTATTTCATATATAATGTTTATTGACAGAAAATGACTTTATATAAAACAATCATATGGTTCTATCACCTTGTACAGTAAAAATATTATAAAATAATCAATTTATGTCTCAAAAAAACTTATTATTTTTGGAATTTTACATTACTAATATAATATTTTCAACTAATTTTCATTTATTAAAAATACATTCATATTTATTAAATGAGAATAATATAATTAATAAACGCTTTATCATTAATTAACTAAATGAAATAATAAATCATTAACTATAAGATATTCTATATTAAAAAATTTACCATACATAATACAATATTATTTCAAAATATTGAGATGATTCATATGATACAATCCCTCTATATGAATAAAATATAATTAACACTATCTCACAATATAAATCACATATATATAATTATCATTCTTTTAGAAATAATATTGATAAATGTTAAGTAATCAACATTTATTATATATCCCCATATTGAAATTAAAACCATAAATGAAAACATCAATTATTAATTCATGTATAATAAGGTATGATTCATCCTATCCATGAAAATATTCAAAATTGTTTTACCTAAATGAGTGATTTTTGAAAAATTTTAACATTCTTTGTGATTATCAATAAAATTAGGTAATTTTTCTCGGTTTCCCTATTTATAATATAACAATAATCATTTAAATATAATTGCCTACATATATTTTTAAATATATAAATCTTTTCAATGGATTCAAACAAAATTCATTAAAATATTCATATAAACTTAAAATCTAAAATAATTATTAAATGTAACATTTTATTTTTCTATAATAATTTTCTTTATACTACACATATTAAATATTAATAATGTATAATGATTCACAATATATTAATGATTTTGAAATAAAATTTTATTCCTTAATATTTTTTAATAAATGCGTCCCACAAGATCATTAATTATTTACATAAAAAAGTATCTAATAATTCATCATTATGGATTCTGTTATTTCATTTCAAATTTATATGATGAATATGATTCATTATAAGAAATTATTTTATGAAATCAGAAATAATGAAATTTCTATTTTTTATATAATATATATAATTGTTTCCAAGTCTATATTATATATAACAATAATCATATATTAATTTTTTTAATATTTAGATCATTTACATTGAAATTTATTTATTATTAACTAAAAATAGAAACTTCTCTCTTCTATAAAAATGACTAAATATTATATTCAATCAATGAATATAAAAATAATATCTAAACAAAAAATATCAACCATATATTTTAACATCATGTCCTTATATCTGATAGTGTAAGGATTATTTCATTTACTAGCCATATATTAATATCAATAATATCCAATTCACTTATATGTTATAATTTATTTATATTTACACGAGTGGTATATGAATAATTGGTCTCATACTTGTGAGACAAAATTTTAATGATTTATTTATCAGACATTCAATAAAATATTTTCATGATGTTTATCTATGTGAATGAAAGCACTAATGAAGTTTAAATATTAAACTGAATGGTTGAAAAACAATCCTTTGATAGATATCAATAAAAATATGATGTTTTTTAATGTCTTTGTAATCTATAATTTGAATATTTGACAGGTGAGGTTTCTTGTTTATATAAGTATCTAATACCACATTTTTATGAATGTTCTAAATTTAAAATTATAACCCACTTTACTTAAATTGATTAAATGATCCTATATATATATATATCATCATAACAAAACTAAACCTATATTTTCTTCAACAACATTATTGTTTCTAATAAAGTCAATTATATTACATATAACACGAAGATGTATATGAAAGGAATAAATTTCACAGATTCAATATATGAATTTTCATTACCCAAATAATGAAACCATATAAAATTATAAGGATTATAAATTTATGTGTAACCTAATGTCCAAAGATTGTTATATAATTTATAAATTAGTTGAATTTTCCTCACTCTAATAACAATGATTTTTCTGTAAAGGCATTAAATTTCTAGGTTTATGAGTTTTTGAATACATAATGTTATTAAGGACATTTCAATACGACGTAATAATGGGTTAATTTAATATTCTCACAAAAAATATTATTAGATATTCACTAAATTATTATGATATTTTCAAACATTCCATAATTTTTTACCATTTATGATAATATTAATTTTATGTCAACATTGTATTAAATTATTATATTTAATAATGTAAATAATTTTATAGATTGTGATGAGTGGATTATGAAATTTAATAGTAGAATAAGATATGATTATAATCATTCAAAATCAATTACGTGGATTAATTTATTTTCAAGGATTTATTTTTTATTTTTATTAAAAAAAATTATAGTGATTCATGGAACATTATAAATTGAAATTTTTTGGGGTATATTTTTTTCGCAATGATTTGAATTTTTAATTTCACTTAGATCATCTATTATTTCCACTATAGAAAATTTACTTGTTCCATTTGGTCATAGGGAATCATGGGTTGTGTGTGATGAATAATACCATATGAATGAATTCTTATTAGTACTTATTATATAATTAACCTGAAAAATTGGGGTATAATATTTAATATTTTAATCTATCATAAATCATTGTGATATTTTGTTGATTTTTCATTTTCAGTGTTTATAAATGTTGGGACCATTATGTTTATATGTTTATTTATGATTTTTGTTGTCCTTGTTAAAGATGTTAGGAAATTATTTATGTTTTTTTATTGAAACAGAAATCTTCACCATCGGTTATGTTTCCAAAAAGTGGATAATAAATAATGGTTTTTTCCAATTTCTAACAATTGAATTAATGTTAACCAGAAAATATTTTTGTGGAATGTTTTATGAATCATACTAAATTGTTAGACATTTTTTGGTGAAAAAAAGTTATATGATTTTCCATATGAACATTTAAAATATTTTGAGTTATAATATCTCATGATCTATGAATTTTTCATAAAAGGGGTAAAATATTTTTCTGGTATACAAAGTTCTATATAATAATGTTTATATAGTTAATGGGATAAACAAGATCTAACAATATTTTTGGTTGAGGATTATTGTTTAAAAAATTTATAAATATAATTTAAGGTTTCATTTTTTTATGAAATTATTCATGTTCATAATGTTTATGATGTTTAAAAGGATTAGGAAATTTGGTAGGTTTTTGTGTTTTATGAAGATTATGAAATTTATTATTTTCAAAAATAATTCTCTATTTCCAATGTTTAAATAATTTTTTTATTATAGGATGGTTAAATTATCATTAAATTTTAAGATGTTTGAATGATAATATAGTATAATTATTATGATAGATATTTGAGAAGAATAGAAGAAACATAAATTATGATGATTATGGGAATCACATGATCAAATTAAACTCAGGAAAACAACTTTAACGGAAATGATAAAAATGTTAAAAATTTTGGATGAAAATTTAGGTTGAAAAAATTGATATTGAATAAAAATCTCACAAATTGATTTTAAATAAAAAACATGGGATATTATAAAAATTAGAGAAGAATATTTAATATAAATATTTTTAAAAAACATTTAATGAAAAAATGGAATTGGAAAATCATTTATTATCAACATTTAGGATTAGAACTTCTAAAATTAATTTTGGATGAACACGTACCAAAATAACATTTACATATGCATGACATGTCATTAAAATATTTAGAAAATCATTTTTGATATTCTCATATAGATAACAATTGTGATGATGTTGTGATGAACATTCAGCGATTCACTAGTCATGAAGGGTGTTTGTGATTATATTAGTGTTAGGAAAGTTTATAAATATTTCTAAAATAACGAGTTATGGAATATTGTAAAAATATAAAATTTTATTCACTATTTGAGATGGGTTCTAGTGAAATTCAATTTAGCGGTATGTTCAAAATTAATATATTATCAGGGTGAAAAAATAGTTTTGTGTTATTGAAGTAGTTCATCATTAAAAGGGTTCATGAACCAATAGAAAGGGTATTCAGATTATTCATCTATACATAACATAGTGTCTTATAGAATTTATTTTGTATAGAAATATCAGATGATATATTATGTGACAATTTTTTATAATATATTTTAACTGTGTAATAAATTTTTAGGAAAGATGAAAAATAATAAATTGGTGTTGATTTTAAAATGGAGCGATAAAAATTTTCCAGGTGAACATTTTTGATTTAATGTTTGGAAAAAGAAGTTAGGTAAAGAAATATGAAACACTATAACTTAAAATGATTAATTCCAAAATAAATTTGACTCTAATGTTGGTTGATAAAGTGAATAAGATTTTTCTTTTTAGAATGTAAAAATTTATTAATTACATGCATCTTAACTACAACATTATGTGCCTATTGGTTAATATTTCTAAAAATTATTATCAAATAATTGTTATATTTTTTTGTTTGGTAAGTGTGTGCACTATTATGTCAATTATAATGAAATGATAGTGTAAGGATATTCTATGAATGTTGTAAAAAATCTATATGATTTTTTGTAAGGGATTTGGTTATATTGTATTAACTAAAAACCATGCCATGGACTATAAACTATTAATGAGTAGTGAACATTTAGAATTCATGAATTTTTTTAATGTGATTAAGTGGTAATATTAGTTATGTTACTTCACATAAAAAATAGGACAATATTATTTAACAATAATTGAATTATTTAAATAAATGATCACCAATCAACCAAACATCCCACTTATTCTTTACATGGATCGTGTTAGGTCCATTAGTGAGGTATCGAAAGAAGGTTTTATTCAATTGATCATTACTAAACATTATAAAAACATAATTGGACATAGATAATATGAATTATAAAAATTATAAGATTATTTTTTTGTACGATTTAATGAATTAAAATATTTTGAATGTTATAGTGAGTCCATATACTATATACCTTGCTAATAATGATCCCTATGTTTCTAAATATGATTTCCCACCATTCCCTATGGTATTTCCACAAAAATAATATGATAAGAAGAATTTATTGATATATAAGAAATCCCAAAAAGATATAATTTCCACACTCAATGAAAATGAGTTTCTTTGTGTTAATTGATATAGTACTAATAATTATATCATTAAAAAGGTGATGTAAATTTATGATCAAACAACATAGGTTAAAGTTGATGTGTTACAATTCAGGATGCTGAACAATGACAATATTAAAATGGGTGATTATAAAACTCTTAACGATTTCATTAAATTAATATATGATATTATGAGAACAATCAAATTTCATACTAAGATGTTGGAATAATAAACAATTATATAAAATATCTTATGAATTTAATTAAATAAATTTGGAAAAAATTCTTTCCCTTTAGAAGGGAGATATCTTGAATCTCTATCAAAGGATGATCTACATATCACCCTTATCACATTTGAAATGATAATAGGAAATGATATGTAGCAAAATGAAATGGAGGATCAATAATTTCAAATAATGTTTCTATATAAGGATAATATAATGTTTTTATGAATATTAATAATTTTGAGACTCTGACACAGAAGATGTGGTTACTAATTTTTTTAAAAATTTATGTCATTTCTTAAAAGAGAGTGAAATTAGTAAAATGAATGTATATTGGGTTATTGATTCTAATTTATTTTATTATTATATTATTAGAAATGTTGATTGGAATTTCCATCAACTTAATGTATAAGTTGAATATAAAGATGTAGTCATAAAATTAAGATGACATTTTTAGAATAATATAAGAAAATAACAATTTTAACCAATGGGAAATTTAATGTAATATATTTAAAATATAAGAATTTATTATTATATGTGTGATGAAGATGATTAAAGAGAATAATATAATTATTTTATATGTTAAGACAATTAAAATAAATATTACTAAAAAAGTTAATGGGGAAAAATTATCAAATGATGAATTCAATATCTATGATGAAGAATACTCTAAAATTAATTATATGTTGAACGTAGAGTCGAAATAATTTCATCAAATCATAAAATTAAATGAATGATGTATTAAAAAAATTATGGAGTTAAATAAATTGAGAAAAAAATTTGAATGTTTTCATGAAGGAAAAATCCAGATATTCAATGAGATTGATAATCCAGATATGATGTCTAATGAAATGAAGAACCCCAATATTGAGATTAAATAAAATAAGAATTGGTGAAGGAATAATTGTAACATTTTTAGATTAATGTTAGTAATATATAGAATGTTGTTATATTTTTAAAAATAATAATAACATTAGTTGGTGAAATGTTTAATACTACTAGTACAAATAGGGAATAAAAATTTATAAACTCAATGTTTGATAATAATCACGAAGTTGATTAAGAGGAAAAAAATAATGAAACCATTGTATATATCTAAATCTACCATTATTGAAAACCATAAATATTTTTAGTATTTAATAATTGAATAAATTGTTATTATAGGTGAATATATTAAATATATGATTAAATCAATTAAAAATTATAAAATCTTTAGAGGTAATCAAATCCTTGGGATTCCACAAAATATCAAATTTTAATTTAAGAAAGATGATGAAAAAAATAGAACTCTAAAAATATTCATGTTAATAATGTAGATATTATATCTATGGATACTACTTGAATTCTATTGGATTTTTGAATAAAAGATCATTGTGTATATTAAAAATTAAAAAATATAGAGAACCCAAGTGAAAATAGATGAAAAGAACGAGTGGGTGTAAAACCATACAAATAATGAAAGCATATTAAGCCTCATTGAAGGATGAAAATGGATTCCATGCTTTTGAAAGTATTTTTGAATCATGTGATCAATCTATTCCTCATGGAAAAGGATGTATTGTCAGGATTACAACACAAAATGGTTTTAACAATTATTTCCAAAAATCGTTTAATAATATTGACGAATGGTAATGAAAAATAATTAGTTGTATAAAATTATCCAATATATAGAAAAGAATAATCAATATGTATTTTTAATTGTTGGTTGTGGTCATATTTAATTGGATAATTGATGTTATTGAATAATGTAAACAGTTATACATATGGAAAATTGTCTTTTATGTAATTATGAGTCCCTCATAATCAATGTTGATGGATCTGTTAACATTGGAATAAAATAAAATAAAAATTAGTAATTTTTATGGATGAGTGATAAAATATTATCTGTTTCCAAAAATTATGATGAATGTAAACATATTTATTTATAATATAAATATATATTCACGTGAAAATGTTATATGTCAGAAATGCTATAACAAATGGACAATAAATAATAGGAAACTTAATTTATGATATTGATTCATAAAGTTCATTATATTTGATCGTAATAGAAAAAATTATTTTTTCGTATAAAATGATGGGGTATTTGTATAAGAGGATTATAAGAAAGCTATAATTGTGAGAAATTATTCATGATATTCTAGATATGAAAATAATAGGACATTGGTGATGATCTATTTTCTTGAAATATAATATTTCCAACATAGTAGCCAATAATTTTTAAATATAATCAACTCATCCAATAGAGTTGATACATTATAACATTTGTGGGCATGTGAGTAAATAATCAACATAGGTAGAAATTTACATTATTTCATTAAAATTATTTATTTCCTCGCACTACAAATAATAGGATTCTAAAACATTAATCATATTCATTAAAAATTATTATCTATATAAATATAATTGATGATATGTAGTATTTAGATTGTGTGAAGAAAAGTTGAACTAAAAAGTGTGGAGAATATTAAATAGGGATGTTGATAAACTATATTTTAAATCATAGAATTTTTCTTAAGTTTAGTCCAGTGTAAAGCCTAATGAGAAATGTCTTGGGTACAGGAAAAAATATATGTTTCTTGGAGATGGAAATAAAAGTATTTTTAAAACATGATACTTCTCCTTTTTCTTAAAATATATCAAAGCATTAGTTTATGTTCCAAATCAATGAATCAAGGTAATGAATTATTATACAATTTCATATGAAATGTATTATAAATAAACATAATATTTGAAACCTATAAGGATTTTTTGTAGTCCCTATATCATAAAATTAATGGGTTGAAATAATGTAATATTATATCTAGGAGGTCTAAATGAAAACATTTATGGATACCCTACAACAGACTGATAGTGTAGGTGTTATAATAAATAGACTTGTAAAATAGTTTATTTTGATGATAGAAATCATCATAATATATCAGATAAAAATGAATCAATAATAGTTATATATATTAAAGATTGTGAATTTGAGGAAATTTCAGTTAAATACACTGAAATTATAATAATGATAGTAACAATTATAGGGCTAATAGAGATTATGATTGAGCCTCAACAATCTCATGTAAAATGGAAAAATTCATTTCATCTCATCCTAGTATGTGGGAAATGGAGGATGTTCATAAAATAATTTGATACCAATGATAAAATTGTAAAACCATAAGAGATTCAATGTTTTTATCATAGATATCCATACCATTTTCAGAAAAAAAAATTTTATGTATAATTAGTGAATCAAGACTTTATTGATTCTAAAAATAAATTGTCGTTCAGATTAGGTAGAATGATATTGGGGAACTTATACCTAAAACAAAAAAAGATATTTTATTTGAACAAAGTGGGTGTTCCAAGACATGATGACTGAAAATAGTGAATCAATATGTGACAATAAAATATTATTCAACAAAGGTTGTTCCAAAATTAAATCAATTAATGTTTTTTTTGAACCATTTAAATAGTGTAATTATTACAAACATTCAGAATCGTTATTTATATTGATATACATCAGTGTTATTAAATTTTATGTATTTATATAAAGACTTATTTATCATAAAATAATCCTAAAAGAATATTATAATATCGAAAAACCTTATAGCTTCATGATTTTTAATGATGAATGTTTTTGTACAAAAATGATAATGAAATATTTTTATACACTAAATAAACCACCAAGATATTTTTATTAGGAATTGGGAGATTTTTTAGGGAATTTTAATTATAAGAAATGATGAATTGACAGTTACCTATACATAAAATGATATAAATATTTATCTGTCATTTTGAATGTTAATGATTATGATATCAAATTTCCCAGGAATGATGAAGAATCATTTGAAACGTTATTTGAGAAAATGAGAAACATTTTATAAATGTCAATACTGTGACAAATGAAAATTTTTATTTTCCCAAAATTATCAAAAAATAAGAAATATGAATTCATATATAAATAGATTTTTGAAATATATATTCTATTTAATTTTCTCATATATGATTTCAAACTAGTTTCAATACCAATTACAATGGAATTAAATTTTCTTATATTTAATTAGTTTATTATTAGATATTTCAATCTAAAATATGAATATAACATATGTTGTTAACCTTTTTTCCATAGAAAATTGTGAACATAACTACTCTTATCTCATGGATTGAAAATTAATTGATAGATATATCATATAAACAACTGATTTAGGTTCGAAATTTGATATTGTGAGAATGATTTATTTGTTTGGTTTTATTGTTTCATAATGGGTAGGAATTGTTAATGAAAAAAATAAACATCTATTGGAGTATTTCTATTGGGGTATTGATTGTATATAATTATTATAAATTAACTAAATATCAACAAAATTGAAACTATGTATGTTTCTTCCACTAATGGAGTAGCACAAAATATTTAATTGATAACATAGTTATAAGATTTGTTTATTGATTTGAATTTTCCACTTATATTGCATAATGAAACTAAAGGGTAGTAAATCACTATAAAAATTTACTAAAAAATTCTAATTATCTCAAAATTGATATAAAATATCACATAATTATATAGAATGAAGAGATGAATAAACCGAACATGGTGTTTCTTACTACATCAGACTAAGTTGCTGATATCATTATAGAACCAATTTAAAAATAAAACATAACATAAATTATAATTGATAATGGGTATAAAAAGCATACTGTATTTAAAGATATTGTATTTCATATCAGTCACCTCTCTATATTTTCCTTGTATTTTGTTTTCAAGGGATGTACAATTATACTAATATAAATATAACCATTATTATATACATAATAATTTAATGAAATTATGTATATTTGGGGAGTTTTAAATGTCCCATGTTTAGATATAAGTTGTTTTGTGTTGTGAAATATTTTCATATCAGGATAAATAGTATTTTTGAATAATTTTTAATATTGGAAATATATATGTGGTAGAATATATGAAGTTATTTTTCATATTTTCATATTAAGGAAAATCTTTCATAAGTCACACATTGAGATAATATGGTGTCATTTTCCAATTAGTATTGATTTGTATACAAATTCTAGTCACATGGGCATAAAATATTTGGATACTCCATCCACTAACTGAGTTAGAATGAATCAATTATTTATAATCCTTGATTGATAACCATATTCAAAGTGGGGTGGGGGGGGGTGGGTCTAGGATGTTTGTAAATGTTTTGAAAAGGTTGTAATACATCAATAAATATTTTAAGAGATTTTTTAACAAAATTATATCATTAACGATATTTATGATTACTTACATTTGTTAATGGAAAAACAATTAATGAAAATTTCTATAGGATGAAAAAAAATCAATGATGATATATGATATATTTTTTGGATGACAATAAAATCACAAAATAATGTTTTTGTTGAAAATAAAATTTTTAGATTCTTTGCTGTTATGAATGATTATAATAAATTGAGTAAAAAATATCACCTTCCTTGAATTTTTAATAAAGGGGGAGAAATTTTTTCAGGTATAATTATATCCTTCTAATGATATTTTGTGGAGTTTAATTGACATAAAACATGAAATATAGTTATCGTTTAAGAATGTTTTTCCAATGTTTATGACATTTATAACGATATTGAAATTTATGATATTTTGGAAGTATAACAAGTTTATGATTTTTACAAACGTTAATTTTTTTCTAATTATTTCAATTCATATTATGGTAAAAAAAGATATGAAGTTTAATGGGTTTATGATTCTTTTAAACATTAAAAATTATTTTATGTGTATGATATTTGGCAGCTAGAACAGAAAAAATTTAACATATATATTTGGGATGTCTACTGGATAGAGAAGTGATTAAATGTATTAAATATGAATAAATATGTGAAATAAGAAAAAAAATATCATATGAACATTTCAAAAAATCAAATTAAAATTTTATAAACCTTTTAAACAAGAGTTTTAGCTGAACAATGTAGAATTAAATGAACAGTTTATACCAAAAAAGTTGAATTATGTGAATATTTCATTTGAAAAAAAGTTGATTTGGATGATCATATATTATGAAAATTTTAGAAAATTATTTTTTTTAATAGTTTAGAATTAGATAAATATTTACGGAAAACACTTACTGAACAAGAATTTACCATATGATTTTTAATGATGATGTTTTTGTTTAAATATTATTTTGAACATCCCATAAATATAAAAATTGTTTTAATTCTTAGATACCAATTATAAAGAATCTTAATAATGAGTTAAATTTTCATTAATGAAGAGGTAATAATTTTTTAAATGTTTATCAATCAAAGAGTTATTGATGTTCATGGATTTTGATTAAACTCTCGACTACTATACAATTTTTTAGAAATGTTATATTGAATTTAAATTGAGTGAGAAGATCAAACAAATTGAGCTCCATGGGATAGAATACATGATTAACCTAGTAATTGAATATATTTAATGGTTCATGTAAAAGATATAATGTTATTTGTAAATTTCATAGGAGAAAAAGTCAGATTCTTGCAATATTTGTTTCACATAGAGATAAAAGAAGAACATTAGTATAGCCATTATTATGATGGATTTTTTGAACCATGAAATAATATATATGATGAATAAGAATAAGAATGTGTTTAATAAAGTGTTTTATATTGTTAGAAAATACTATACAGTTTTCCCAAAATAGCCTTTCAGATAGAAATTATACATGAACAAATTGTATACAAAAAAACAGATAAATAGTGAAATGGATGTTGTTTTATTCTAAATGAGAATCTTACCTACAACATTGTGATAATGTGAAAAAATGTGTTTTTTTAGAAGATATAAAGTGATTCTGTTCATTAAGAAAATTTAAAACATTCTAAAAATGGTGTTTATGGTTTCTAAATGTTTACCAAAAATATTATTTTCATGTTATAACTCTAGTGAATAGTGATAAGTGGTTGGATTAGGATGTCAAAGTTAGATTTATTCTTAAAAAATATGTGTTTGAATTATTAAATTAATGTCAGTCCATATATATGATAACATATAATTAAATTATAGGGATATTAAATAGGATTTTAGGACGATTATTACTAAAAAATTCATTCTGAGAAGAATCATTGGCTTTATATGTGATCATCCAACCATTAAATGTCACAAACTCTCTAACCATAACTTCATAAAATGTTCATTATATAACTATTGGTTTATCCTTAATTTTATATATTTATAACTAATATTCCATATATTTTTTAAATCCAAATTAATTCCCATTATTTATATTGTTGGAATTTATTTTGTATCATTAAAACATAATATTATATGGGAAAGGGTCTATGAATATAAAATATTGGTCAAATTGTCTCCAAACCCTCAAATGGAGGCTAAAACCTCTGATTTCCATAATTTTAATTTGGGTTCTACTTGGTTACTTACTAGTAATGATCCACCATATGTGATCGATCTTCTTTATCTCCATATCACGTGGATATGATGATTCAAATAACTAAATCTACCAGATAGGGATCCATTTGTGGGGTCCAACAAGAAAATTCAATGAAACTGTATGTATATAGTCCATTGGTGTCCTTTTGGATCCATTTTATGTAGTTAAATGAGTTATAAAGCATGATAATCACAAAATGAAAGCCCCCAAATTTAATAAATCAAATAACAACATGGCCAAATAATATCATCACCTAAAAAATCTATTCCATTAAACAAAAAGAATAAATATTCAGTGATATATATACATATAAATATTAAGGAATTAAAATTTTAAATTATTATTTTTAGATGTCTAATATATAATCAAGATTTGTTAGACCATGTCTCAAACTATATATTGCTATTGGATAACAAAAAATGGTAAAGTAATTACACGATATGGTCTGTAGAACAGGAATCCATATATGGAGGCTCTAGAAACCCCTCAAAAATTTCATTCCAATGTTGAAATTTATCAAAAAAATCATTACATAATACTTACACACTATATTAAAAATTAATTATATCAATGATTCATAAAAATATTTGTATGATAGTGATAAAATTATAATACATATTCCCATCTACGTATGGTAACATAAGGCACATAATAAGAAGATTTTCACTGGAAGAACTCTCATTACCTACCACATAATTCTTAATTGTGAAATATCATATATAAATTTACTACATATATGAAATCAGGTCTATATATTATTATTTATTGTAATAATGATTGTAAAATAATATTTCACACAAGATAACATGCATTGTGGACTAAAGTATATTCCCAGTCACTAGTGGATCAAAAAAAGAACATTGAGTATCAAATATAAACATTAGTAATTATTTCAAACAATAAATCCATTTAAAAAATATATCTAATTCTCATCAATTATTTTGATTACGTTACCTATAAAATAGAAATCCATGATAATAAATAAACACATTCCAAATTAAATTCTAAACAAAATTAGGAAAAAGAATAATAAATAACATAAAAACAGATATTAATTGAACTACCAATAAAATATATTAAAATGTAACATCTCCATGGTTGTATTATCCCATTCTAATTGTCTTAACCTTAAAACATTAAGGATTTAATTTATGGAGAAACCCTTAATGGGGAAAAACTATTACCCATTCAAATGTTTGATTCAACGATATATAATTATAATTTTAATATTTAGCTGGTAGTGTGGGATAATTTATATTAGGAAACCACCATGAATACATGAATTTTTTTTACATGAAAATTAAAAAAATACTAGTGTATAATAAAAATAGAAGATATATTTACTTCATTTTCATAGTGGGGGAAAATCAGGAACATTGCATTTTCTTTTTTAAACCATATTTTTTTGATGTCTGAATATACATAATGAAAAAATATTATATTGAAATATTATATAAAATTATAACATAAACAAAAACCAATGTTTTTAAAAACAAATAAATAAATCATGAAATTGGATAAAAACATTGATCATGTTGGGACATTTTATCATGTAACTAAATATACATTTTTTTCATATGATTCATTCCTGTAGACTTACACATTAAAAGATTCTGAAGTTCCTCATAGGTTATTAATCACAATTCAAGGGAAATAACTTCACGTTGAGAATAATTTTTAGAATATAATAATAATATATACAACCCAAATAATTTTTTTACCAAATAGAAACTAATGGTTCACATAAAAGTGTTCTTAATTGTAAAAACTAAGGAAACCAAAAAAATTCATACAATATTGAAAAATCATTTCAAAATTAAATTGATTATAAGAAAAATTTTCATTTATCCAATTGAATATATTAATTGTCACTAAATCAATGTGACTAGTTATAATTGTTTGCCCTATATGAATATATTAAATATGGTATGAAAAGTAAATAAAAAAAAATTAATGCCTGACATTAAAAATTAATAAATAATTAAATATATAAAAATAATTGTGAAGAGAAAAATGATAAATAAAATTAAACCCAAAAATATATTATATACATTTTTTAATCACCATGATGTTGTGAAATATAATTTTACCAATTTAAATCCACAAATCCTTTGAAATTGAATTTTTGTAAATTCTGAAATTTAGTATGTTATTGAAATATGATTATAATTTTATTGAATATTGTTTATATAAATGATTATTTGATTAAAGGCACCTGGAGAACTGAAAAATCACCTTGAAATTTTAAATAAATAATGAATAGAAACCCATTACCTATTAAACAAAATAAATTGGTATTATTGCGAAAATAAAATATTATAATAATAAATTATCACAAATTATTTACATCTTAAAACTAATGATTTAAAAAAATAAGCATATTATTTAAAAAATGACCGGTTATTGAAAGGATAAATAGAATTTAGAGAATAACATATAATATAATAAAGAGTATATATAGTGAAAATGAATTCTTTCATATGTTAGATGAATATAAATATAGGAATATCATTAAGGTAAGCATGATTTGGTGAATTTACATTGGAATCTCCATAAATTTCCCATATGAGTGAGATTTTATGATATCATACCTTATTTTTAGGTCTTCGTTTTCCTTTCTGGTGTTTTTGAGAATAAGAGTATAATCTATAAATTTAAGTAGTACACGTTGTGTACTTTTGAGTACACGACGTGTAACCGATTGTTGCGGGTGGCTGAGTGCTGGCCATGTAACGGCTGAGTACATGGCATTGTTGTGTGACCTGGAGACCGCCTAAATCATGGCCTGGTAAAGGCATATACACATCGTTTACTTTTAAAAGACACATATTTTATATTTATTTAAATTTGCTATATCCAACCGGGGTCGCGTCTCATTCACAAAAATCACTTCATTTCGCATCGTCTTGTCCAGCAGTGACTGAAGCCGATGATTCTTCTCTGAGCTCTTGACTTGTTGTATTTTCTCTCAATTATGCATAGTTGTCTACATTCAAATCTCCACATTGAGTTCTTCATTCTTCTAGAGCCATGTTCCTTGATTTCTCCTCTTTCCTAAGATATACATGGCTGAAATTTTGGGACATTTATTTTGATCTATGTCATTATAAGCTGATTCATGTGTCAACACTGGAGTGTATCGATCGTACAACACTGAGGTAGTTGGTATTAGACTTTCCATAGTTATTATTTGAACGGAATGTTTAAAAGTTCCCAATACTATAGATTGGGGTATTGCGTGTTTAGGGATTTTAACTATGTTGATTCTCGTTATGCTTGTTTTCTTAATTTAGGGAGATTGTTTGTAAATAGGGTTATTTTAGATTATTTGGAGGTGTTTTCACATGTATGATTGGATATTGACTATTTGCTCTACATTTTCTTGTTAGGTTTCATTATTTCCATGACGAGTGTTGTTTGGATGGAGTGATTTATCTGATGTTGTGGTATGCCTTGTATCTATTTACCTATGTATATCTTTTAGGTTTAATTTGGATGTTGAACATAATTTGTGCATGATTTCTTTACACAGGGCTATGAGAACCTAGTGTAGTGAGACCATAGGGGTAATTGGCGTTGAGGGATCCCCAAGAGTGTCTATTATTTCATTATCATGCTGCGAGACCATAGATGGAACTGACGATGAATGCTCCCTCATATTTTCTATAGTTACAATTACATGACCACAGGGGTAATTGACATTTAGTGATTCCTCAGACTGTCTCTATTTTATCATTAAAATACTATATAAGGAATTAACAGTGATTGATTCCTCATAGAGTATTTGTTTTCCTGAGACCAAATGGGTTAAATAGTGTGATCTTACCCACGAGGTCATTATATCCTTATATAAGTTACCTTGAGGGGTTAGGCTTTGAGAACATACCCAATGATTTATATTGTTTTTTAGTTGAACATGAGGGGATAGGCTGTGAGAACCTTCCGAGAGGGGTTCTTGTTTGACTTTTGAATAATTGATGAATGTAGATGAATGTAATTTAAACAGTAGGACTGTTTACTCATGATTACTTCCAGGTTTATTTAATAATTTTTCTTATTACCTTCCGTATATATTCACTGAAATTTTGGAACATATCATTGTGTGTATTCCGACCAGAATTTGTCTCACACCATGTTTGGGTCATGTGTTTGGTCCTAAACATATTATATTACTACAGGTATAGATAAGGACAATCACCCTTCTACTTCAGGTACTTGATTTATGTAGCGTTGTGGAGCGTGTTGGGGATCATGGGACCATGTTGAGTCTTGAAATGATGTTAGAATAGTTTATTTTTTTTCTTTTTTTAATTTGGGTTAGTACCATATTTCATCACTTTGGGTTGTTTGGATTCTTTCCTGGACGTATGTAACATTTATCATTTATATACATCCCCATCTTTTTTATTTACTTTTATTATTCCACTGATTGCTGTTGTAAGTTATTATTACTACTCCTCATCCAATTATTTATTTATTTCCACTTCATTACACTACCAATGGGGGAATATTTTCCCTACCATCACACCCAAGGCCCTCTCTACTAGTTGGAAGACTCGAATATTCAGGGAAATGGGTTTCAGGCCATGTAACCTACCGGGTACAGGGCACCTTTGGGAAGAACCCGGAACATGGACATTACAAAGTGGTATAAGAGGAATTATTTTCCTCTTGACTTACTGTTTGGATCCAATAGCTATGGATATGTATGAATAGGTACTTGGTAATAAGTGGTTCTCCAGAGTAGCTAACCCATGTATAGGGAAATGCAAGTTTACCTCGATTATTTCAATTTTTATGGTCTGTAATTTTATAGTTGATTTGATGTCACTATTGGTTGATTCACATGTTTTGTTCTATTAGAATTGATAATATTTTGGCTCAATTTCTATTTCAACCTGATGAGATGATGGTTTTCCATCTCATGCATCATATAAGAACTTGCAAGAGATAACATTTCATGCATTCTTTCAATGCTATTTATGGGGCATTATCGATTACATGTTGTTGTGATAGATGATATGCTACATATACATGATATGGTGATATATGCCTTGATATAATAACTAATATTTAATAGGGAATTTTTTTTGGATGGTTTTGTTTGAATAAATTCCAAAAATTGGTTCCTGAGGTGTTATTGGCACTCACAGATCAGAATTTGGCACTTTAATGATCGTTTCTGGGTTTTTCAGGGTTCAGTAGTTGTTTATGAGGCATACTTTCTAGAAAAAACCCATAATACATGGTGCATATTACTAAAAACACACCATGTATCCTTCTTTTCAGGATAGAACTATATTTCTTAAATACACTGTGTGTATTATATGTACACGCCGGGTAGTGGCTAATTGTATCAGTAGTTGTGTGGGAAGTGACACGGTGTTGGGAAATCCTTGGAAGAACCCACCATGTATCGGACGTAAACCTCTTGTTATAGGGATCGTCTGTCCACACGTGTGGCTAATGACACAGATTGATAAAACACAGGATAAACACGTCATGCAAAACTAGTGCACACCTTGTAGTGTTACCCATGTATCTAGCCATGGGACTAACAACACAGGTTAGTGAAATCCTTCTAGTACATGCAATGTCTGGCACGAACATTCCGTGTAGTCTCATTTTAGTTGAACCATTTTGGTTAGTCGTGTAGAAGAACTTTTTCAGGGTAAAATGATTCAATTACATGTCGTGTCATGGGAGAACACATCGTGTGTGTGCGGTGTTACACAACCTAGGTTAGCAGGAATACATGACCATGTAATTGCTTAATGGAACACACTGTGTAGGGGTCATACGCACTATGTATCGCATTTTTGAAAACCATGAATGTATTCCTTCTCTAGTACATTTCTCTCACTCATAAATTTTAGCCATTGATAATCTTGAACTTTGATTTGTGCTTGAACATGTAGAGTCATGATAAAATGTTGTCCTCCAGTTTTAAGCCAGATTTAGGGTAGTCACCAGACACTGAACATAGTGGAAAAGGGATTTCCATTTGACCCTTCCATTGTGCATGTGATGGAACAAGCCGTCATTTTAGATACCGGTTCCAATGAACATTTCCAAGAAGGCTATATGAAGTTTATGCAGACCTTCTAGGGAGTAACGCATCCTTCTCTATATACTAAATACCAAACGTGGGTCGTTAAGTAGTATTATCCTCTAACATTATCAAGGTATGTAGAACCTCAGACTATTGAGTCTTGGTTAGTATCCATGTTATCTATCTTCGAGCATCTGGAGATGCATCATGAGTGGAGGGTGATGCTCGCTACTTATATGCTTCAGGATTCCACCAATAGATAGTGGGATGTGATCTATCAGGTAGAAGGAAAACAATTTATGGAATAGTGTGAGTTCTGGGGTACCATATAAGACAAAATCAACCCAGATATGTTGAGGTCCAATCATTCCCAAGGGTTCATGAGTTTTGACCATGGTACTCTCTCATTCATGGAGTATTCATCTCGATTCACATTGTTGAAGTGTCTCATACCCATTCAAGTGATGATGTGAACTTATTAGAAAGTTAGTTAGAGGTTGGTCCTATGAAGGATATACGATCTCATGGGAAAATCATCAGGTTGAGAACCAAATCTTCCATAGTCTATAAGGCACTGATCACAGAGAGCAACCTGAGGGATTCGAGAGCTGTGGGTCAGGGCGGTTCAGTATCCAGAGTGTGGTGCTTCTCCGACTGATAGTAGAAAGAACCATACGGAGGATACACATAGATATATAAGTAGGATAGATACACATTCAGGTAGTCGGGATATATGATACCAATGTGGTAAGGGTGGGAATTTGAGACCACATCGCCCAAGTGACCCAGTGGAGTGTTGTTCTTGCGACAAGATGGGCCATCATTAATGGTTTTGTTAGTTTTTTTCACCAGCAGCTGGTGATTGAAGCTCTTATATGACTCCTTTTTCCGAAGGAGCACCACCAGTTTCTCATAATTATGGTAACTATAGTTCTCTTGTCTATTTAGACCGAGGTGGAGGTTGCGGTCGTGTTTGACAGTTGGTAGGCTTTTAAGCACAACATGATTTATCAGCTCTGGGTTTTCTAGTAGGGTCATAGAGTCGCGGTACATGCCAGAAAATTATAGTGGATCAGACCCAGTAGAAGTATAATATGAGACCCTATATAGTTCAAGGTACAATATGAGTTACCTATGTCATAGCTTCTTCACATTTCGATATAGGGGCTCCCATAGTTTCATATTTATTCCTATTATAGATAGCATTGGACTGAGTATCATTACTTCTATTAATGTCTAGAGGTTGTACACTCTCCTAGGGGAAAATGGATACTATATGTGATTGAAAGGAGTATGATCTTATTTTTTATGTGTGTCACTTCTTATGGGACCTCTATGTCGTAGATATGACTGGATATGAAATCATTCTTAGGACAGACTAGTTAGTTCCCTTCTAGGATTTTATTGATTGATGTTGTCATAGGAGGAATTTTACGTAACTAGAGGGATGTACCTTATTAAATGAGGGTTAATGGGATGTTCAGACGAGCAGAGTATGAACAAATAATCATAGGTTGGGAGGAGTTACAACCCATATTTCTAGACAATATCTGGATGACTTGGGGACTTCACAGTTTGACTTTCTTCCAGTGGTGGATCATTTCAGGGATGTCATTCAAGAGGACTTTTCAGGTTTTCCTCTACATTGAGAGGTGGAATTTTCAATTGATCATGTTCCTAGAGCAGCACTGGTGTCCATTAATCCTTATAGGATCACAAATTCAGAGTTACATGATCTCAAGTTACAGTTGGAGGAGTTTTTGGTGATGTGTTTCATCCAATCCAGCACCTCTCCTTGGGGTTCTCCATTCCAGTTTGCGAAGATGGTGGATGGTACCCTCAGAAATTGTGTGGATTATTGGAAGCTAAACCAGTTGATGGTAAAGAACTGACATCACATTTCGAGGCTGGATGATCTCTTTGAATACCATCCTAGAGCCTGAGTGTTCTCGAAGATTTATTTTAGATCTGGTTGTCATCATTTTCACGTTACACCATCAAATATACATCTTACATCCTTTCATAGTAGGTATGGTCTATACGAGTATATGATTATGTCATTTGGTCTCACAAATGTTCAAGTAGTTTTCATGGCAGTAATGAACCCATTATTCCATCCATGCTTGGATTCCTTCATGGTAGTTTTTGTGGATGATATCTTAGTGTACACTCTCATGTGACATGACCATTCCACACATCCAGAGATCATTTTTATTACACTAATATAGATTTAGTTATATGATAAGATCTCCAAATTCCTCTTTTGTATGGACAAAATTCCCTTCTTGGGTCATGTTATCTGTAAGATAGATGTATCAGTAGACCCATAGAGAGTGAGTGCATTTGTTTCGTGCAAGCATCGGATGAACGTCTTTGAGGTATGATGTTTTCTATGGAATTATGGATACTAAAGACATTTCATATATGACATTTCACGCTTATAATCACCACTAATGGGCCATAATAGGATGGGTACGATGTACTTATGGTCATATTCATGTTAGTTACCCTTTCAATAGAAGAAAGGTTGGTTGAATTCATCACCTATACTAGGATTGCTGGTGTCAGGAAAGATCTATATTGTATATTATGATGTATCAGGTATCAGGATGGGAGACGTGCTAATGAAGGGGGAAGGAGTCATTGTGTATGGGTCTCGTAACTTGAGGCCACATGAGAGTAATTACCTGATACATGATTTGTGATTGGCTGTAGTTGTTCATGATCGGTGATATTGGAGAAATTATCTTCTGGGAGACCATTGTGTGGTTTTCACCGATCAAAAAAGTCACAACTATATCATTACACTGCGCGATCTGAATTTTAGATAGTGAAGGATTGTTGAGTACCTTCAGTATTTTATTTTTGATATTGCCTACACACATCTGAAAGGCAACACCATAGCTAATGTGTTGAGCAGTGGGACTCAGATATAACCTGTTAAGCAGGAAAGAAGTGAGTGAAAACTTATGGCTCTGTTCACTGATATGCATTTGGAGACACACGATATACATGGATTAAAATTTATTTATTCTGTGGTTGTTACCTATACTCTAAATTATCATGTGTGAATCTGGCTGCTATCGGATTTTGACATCCATGTCCGATGGGAGAGTGTGTTAGGGGAGGACCCTATTACTGGATGGATTGTTGGAGACGATGGGATCTTGTGTTTTCATGGGTGTGTATGGGTGTCAGCATACATACGTGATGAGAAAATGTGGCACTTTCATTCCTCTATTTCAGCAGTTCTTCATGGTGTCACCAATATGAATCGAGATATGAACCGTTAGTATTGTTCGCCAGGTATGAAGAGAGAAGTTGTTGGGTTTTCTATGAGGTGTTCCACCTGTCAGTAGGTGAAGGCATAGAATTAATGACCAGCCGAGATTTTATAGTAGCTACCCATTCTTGAGTGGAAGAGGAATGACGCCGTGATGGATTTTTGGGTAGGTTTGACAAGTTCCCCTTTAGGTAATGATGTAGTATGGGTTGCCATCGATAATCTTACAATGTTTGATCACTTCTTGCTGATCATGTGGACCTTCAGTGTTGATGAGCGGGGAAGGCCTTACATTTGTGAGATTGTATGCTTACATTTAGTTATTCACTCCATTATATCGGAAAGGGATTACCATTTTACTTATTTGGTCTGGTAGGGATTGTAGAGGGATTTGGGTATATAGGTACTTCTGAATACAACATTCCTCCTATAGATAGTTGGAAAGTCCGAGCATACTATTACGTTGCTAGAGGACATGCTTCGTGAAAGCATCCAACATTTTGGAGGTTTTTGGGAGAAGCACATATTTCATGTGGTGTTTTCAAACAATAATTGTTTTCAAGATACTATTAAGATGTAACCTTATGAGGATTTTTACGTTAGGTCATGGGATCACCCTTATGATGGCTAGAGACAAGAGGGGAAGCTTGGTTGGGACCTCGTCTTGTCAAAGAGACAACATAACAGATAGAGTTGATTCAAAAGTAGATCTCTACTACATAGTCATGAAATAAGTCTTATGTTGATTGATGGAGATGACCATTGGAGTTTGAGGTAGGAAATCAGATTTTTCTACATGTCACACTGAGGATGGGACATAAGAGGATTGGGATACAGGGAATGATTTTTCCGAGATATGTTGGACCATTTGTGTTTTTTGAGAAAATTTGGATAGTTGCTTATCAGTTGTAGTTAGCACAGAGTATTGATTTATGCATGACGTCTTCCACATTTTCTCATCTACAACATTACTTCTTAGACCCATCACGTGGTTTTCAACCCGAGGAGGTTGATCTGGAGATAGACACATTGTTTAAGGAGCATCCTATCAGAATTGTTGATCATAGTGAAAAGGTTCTCTATGGACGAACTTTTCCTCTAGTACGATTGCTATAGAAGCACAGGTGAGTAAAACATGAGACTTGGGAGAGGGAGGTCGATGTAAAATCATAGTGGCTGGAGATGTTCTAGGATTCTTCTTTTACACTGCCTTACTAATGAAATTTGGGGACACTTTTTTTAAGGGGGGTTGTTTGTAAGAACCCCAAACCTTATTTCTAGGTAAAGGATTTTTTTATAGTATTTTTGAGAGAAAGGGGAGTATATAGAAATTTAGGGAGTACATTTCTTGTACATTAGAGTATACGCCATGTAACAAGTTTCCATGGATGATCGTGTATAGGCCGTGTAACGGCCGAGTAAATGGCAGTGTTAGGTGACCTGGAGACCGCAAAATGTGGGGCCCAATAAAGGATTAAAATTTCATGTACATTTAAAATACATGCCATGTATATTTATTTTTATTTATTATATGAGATCGGGGTCACGCCTCATTCACAAAAATCACTTCTTCTTGTCTATTCTCATCCAGGAGCGACTGAAGCCGACAATTCTTCTTCAAGCCCCTGACCCATCGTCTAGGATCAAAATCAACCATCGTAGATTGCGTTGGAATGGCCACAATTAGTTCTTCCTTCTTCGAGAGCCTCATTCCATGATTTCTCATATTTCATGAGATATCCTTCATTGACCCATTTATACATTTTTGTAGATAAATTTTGTTATAGGTCTATTCAAGGGCCAACAATAGGTTATATCGATCAACAAATTACAAGGTAGTTTGTTTTTTATTTTCCATAGTCAGTTTTTGAATTTTATGTTAAAAAGATCCCAATACCCTAGAATGGGATATTGTGTGTTTAGAGATTTTACCCTTGTTGATTCTTGTTATTCTTGGTTTCTAGAGTTACGGCGCTTGTTTGTAAATAAAGATATTTTCTATGCTATGGAGGTGTTCCCCCATGTTTTATTTGATATTGGCATCTTGATCTTGTTTTTCCCTTTAGGATGATTGATTTCCATGACTGGTGTTGTTAGGTTGGAGTGATTTATCAGATGTTGTGGTATGACTTGTATATATTTATCCAAGTAGTAATTTTAGGTTTACTTTGGCCGTTGAACAATATTTTTTCACAATTGATTTACACAAGGCTATGAGAACCTAGTGTAGTGATACTATAGGGGAATTAACGATGATGGCTTCCTCAGAGTGTCTATTATTTCTTCATCATGTTGCAAGACCATATGGGGGATTATCATTTAGTGATCCATTAGAGTATCTTTATTAACCATTACTAGACCACAAGGGGAATTGACATTGAGTGCTTCCTCATAGTTCTTGTAGTTTATTGTTAAAAGATATTAAGGGAAATTGATAGATAGTGCTTCCTCCGAGAGTATTTGTTTTCATGAGACCAAAGGGGTTTGACCGTGTGAGCTTACCTAAGAGGACGTTGTATCCTTGTATACGTTACCCAGTGGAGTTAGGATATGAGAACATACACCTGGGGTTACTAGGGATTTATTGGTTGAACCATAGGGGATAGGATGAGAGAACCTTCCCATAGGGTTTCATGTTTTTTGTTGAATAATTTACAAATGTAAATGAATGTAAATTAAATTATTGGATTATTTAATATAGAGAAATTCCTTGTTTATTGTTTCATTTTTCTTATTACCTACCATATATATTCACTGACTATTAGGCGCTGATCCTTGGGTGGTTGTCGAATGGGATTCATCTCGCACCCTATTTGGGTCATGCTTTTTGGACCAATCAAATTATATTGTTGTATGTATAGATAAGGGAAACTGCAATTCTACTCCAGGTAAAAAAAAATTTCTAGAGCTAGGGAGAATGGAACCAAGATGAGGTTTATGATTCTATTGGAGTTGTTAACTTGTTTTTTATTTTTAAATTGATTTAGTATTGTATTTTATCATTTTGACTTGTTTGGATTCTTTCTGAGATATATGTCACACGCATCATTTATATATGTCCTTCTGTTTTTTATTTACTTTCAGTATTCCATAGAGTAAAGTTGTATAGTATTATTAGTTCTTACGCTACTGTTATATGTTTATTTCTTATACATTACTCTACAAATGAGGGCATAGTTTCCCCACCATCACACCCAAGGCCCTCATTGCTAGTGAGAATCCTCTGGATTTCAGGGAAACGCGCATGAGGCCATGTAACCATCTGGGTAAGAGGTACATATCGGCGACACCCGGGGGCTGAAGTTAAAAAGATAAATATATAATAGTCATCAAATTAAAAGATACACAAGATTCTAAATATATTAGGTTTTTATATAAGAAAACATTATCAGTCTATAAAACCAAAACACAATATAATGTTTTTTTCAATTAAAATTTAATTTCAAAGATAGCATGTACTAGACGAAACACTAAGTTTTAACCATCCACAATATATCATTAATATTCTTATTTATACATTAAAATTATAAGACAACAATTTGAAGTAGTCGTATTAACATGAATGACCACATGTAATAAAATAATAAGGGTTTTATGTAATGAATTTATATTAAAAAATAAGATCATAATTTTTAAATGAAATATTTATATGTTTCAAACAAGAACACTTTCTGAATAAAATATTCTTATAAATTTATTTGGAAAAATAAAATAAATTATCTTTTTGAAATTTTAAATATTTTATTTTATAAAATAAAATTCATTTTTGAAATATATAATTAAAATGTTTCATTGAGTGAACATTTCATATTTCTCAACATTGATAAATATTTAGATGAATAGTATAAAATAAAAATATTACTTATACAAATTATTTTGGATTAAATACATTATGAGATAAATTTTTTTATAATATGGTTCTAAAAGGATAATAATATAAAATATATAATTATTAATTAAATTCAATTTATGATAATAAATTTCATTTTTAATTTTGATATTATATCATTATATACTAATACGAATTTTCACATTAGAAAATCACTTTTTCATCGTGTTGGTGAGATTACATTTAAATTTAACTATTAAAAATGTATAAAAATAAATTCACAAAAATATTCAACATTTTAAACCTAAAAATTAATATTATATAACATGTTTAACTAAATTTTTAGTCAAAATGAATAACAATAAAATTTAACATTAAATATCATAGTTCTGGTTATAAAGGGTTTACCAAGGTGTTAATCTAAAAATATAATTATAAAATGACCATGAAACAGTTAATATTTTCCTTGAATATACATATAATGACATTAAATAATCAATGTATTGTGAATTATTGATTTTTTATACTCTTTTTATGTTAAAAACTGGCGTAAAACTTTAAATTTTTGTCTCATCCCTCAATTTTTGAAGACAATCCATATCCTCTTCTATAAAAACATATAAAACCCATTGGATATTCCAATAAATACCAAAATACATTAATTAATTCATTAACCACATCATACATTATTTATATTGATTAATATATCCTCATATAATGGATTTTGGTCTTATACTAAGGTTTATATCTGAAGAAGATGTATAATTCATAACTGAGATTTTTAATTTTATCTCTTCTTTCAACACCTTATAATTGTTGTAAAATATTATCATATAATGAAGTCAGAATATTACATATAAATATAATTTATTATGTTAATTTTAAAAAATATATTCAACAGATCTTACATAATATTTGAAATGAAACTACCAATTGTTTGAATGGAGGACTACCACAACTCTAACTGATATGAATCTTATTCCAATTGTTCATCACAAATATGTATTTAATGATTTATTTAACATATTTATATTATATTTATAACTTAATTATAATTCTATAATTATTCTATCACAAATACCTTCTTTTATTCCAATATATTTGAATTTGATTGTGACACATGTGTATATGGTAGATTACCTCCACCCAGAGAAGTATTATTTTTTTCTCCTACACATAACAAGGTAGGTAATATGGATAATATTAATGAATATATGTGATATATATGTTGTCATATCAAACTATAGGTGTGATAAAATATTTAACTTCATTTAGTTCCATCTACTGATATTATGAAAGCATTGTTCATTTGTATATATGACCAATAATGTCCATGAACAATTCAATTCATTTTATATCTCCAAATATTATGGAATACTATAAATAAATATGTAATTATTATATATAAAATTTATATGATTTTAAATTTTTTTAATATTATGGAACCACAATAAATTTAAATGTACCAAAAATACTATATAAAACCAATGATAAAAAATAATTTATTAACTGAAATGTTATTTTAACAATGATTTGTTAACAAACAAGTAATAAAATGTAATAAGTATTTAGAATATTTTATGAAATGTATAATTTTGGTCATTTAAAATAATTATAATAAAAATATATTTATTATACCTTCTGTTAGAATGTGTACATAAGATTTCAAGAAATAAATTATGGGAATTGTTTCTCAAACATTGTTCTTTTAGAATTATGTAATGTTAGGAACACTTATTCTTTTATAACGTACGAATACAATGTAAAGACCCGCAAATTTCAAGGAAATTTTTTTCTTAATTTTCTTTGGAATTTTACAAGAGCGCAGCTTCAGACGGCACCTGATTCCGAGGCCCGGTGTGCCCGGAATCAATTTCCGAAGTTTGGCTCGAGTACGTTCAGTGAACGGACGAGCGGGTTTTTCTATCATTTGAACCGGTGCCCGGAATCGAATTCTGAGGGCACCGATGAAATCGCAGTGCCGGTATTTGCTTAGAAACGCCTCTTCCGGGGTTGCGTTTTCTCAGACGTGGTTTTTAAATTTTGCGGCTTTAAGTCAGAAATAAAATAAAGTTTGTGCGACAACTTTATTTTATTTCACTTAAGCTGCTTGGAAGCCACTTGAAGCCACATAAAGACAGCTTGAACTGTGTTGAACTGGATAGGATGCTATCCAGAAATATCCTACCCCCTTGGTAGGATATTTGTGCGGTTGGGGCCCGCACGAGCCCCGCCGTTTCTTTCGCTAAGTAACGCACCCGCGAAAACCCGTCAAAGTAACTGAAAAGTCAACCAACGCGTTTTCTTTAATTCTTAACAGACCATTTAATTGGGCGGTTTATTTCGTGAATTAAATGGGCTGTTTCGCTCGTTGAATTAATTCAACGAACTGATGGGTCGTTACTTACGCTTTTGCGTTTGTTGGCATGTTTATAAAATAAGACCAACCTAAAAATCCTTTGAAAGGATTTGAGAGGATCTTTGTTTCTTCATCTCCCCACGAAGAACGCGAAGAACGCGAAGAACGCGAAGAACGCGAAGAACGCCGGCGACCGGAATTCGACGACGCACACCGAGATCTGCGACGTCGACGAGCTCTACCCGCGACGTTCTTCGGCGACGCCTCTTCTTCCGCGGCCGATCCCCGTTCGGCAACTAAGGTGAGAATCGGATCGTTTAAATTCTCCCTTTTTAAATTTCATGACAACGGATTTAATTAATTAAATCTGTTTGTTCTTGATCCGGAGATTGGCGACGCGACGCCGGATACCGCGACGACGCGGCGATCTCCTTCTTCCGCGACGAGCAATCCCGCAACGATCCCCCCTTCTTCCGCGACGAGCGATCCCGCGACGACCTCTCGTCCGACGACGACGACAAGGTAGGGGTTTATTTTCTTGATGATTCATTACTGTGTTCTTATTTCTTTTTGAATAAATAACCGGCATGAATAATTTCAATTAATTAAAAAAAATTGAAATGCCGTTTAAAAGAAAAGGGGTGAACAATTTTTTATCTTTGATTAAAATTTGTTGTAGCCTTTCCTCCCGTTGATTATGACTAACGCGGAGGGTGCGGGTCTAACGAACAAGACCCGGCAACCCTCCGTTGATCTCCTTTGTTGTGCGGATATGGCGGACGACGACGAACCGTGCGGCAGGGGCGATCTGTTGATCCCGCAGTGAAGATCGGCCCCCGAGAGGAGGATCGGCGCAGACGGGAGGCAAAACGGGCCACCGGAGCAACTCCGGCGGCCCGCGGAAGGGGGCGGCGGCGCCGGCGACCGGAGGCGGCGGCGCCCGGCGCGCCGCCGGAGGAGTCCGCCGCGGCCGAGCCGCGGCGGCGGCGAACCGCCGGACCGCGTCCGCGGTCCGGCCTCCCAGCACGCGGCCCGCGCGGGCCGCGTTTCTCCAAAGCCGCGGGTCAAACCCGCGGCGGCTCACTCGGCCGCTCGGCCGAAGCCGAGCCGGCCGGTCCGGTCGGCCGGGCCGCGCCCAGGCCGGACCAGACCCGGCCTAGCCGGGTCGGGCCGGGTCGGGCCTACCCGGTTCGGGCTGACCCGGTTCGGCCGACCCAGGGGGGGTTCGGGCCGGGTCGCCCCGGGCCCAGAACCCCCGTTTCGGGCCCTCTTCGGTCTTTTACCCATATCTTGGGCCTGGGACCTCCGATTGACGAACCGTCAGCGGCTACGCGATCCGTGGATCGAGACCGTCGTTTCGGTATATTATAATCAAGGTTTCGGAAGACTTTGGGTTCGGCCGGGTTGGTTCGTACACGAAACCAACCGGGCCCTCAGAGCGGAAACGCTCATAACTTGAGCTACGGACGTCCGATCGACGTACCGTCAGCTGTGGTAGTTTCCTCTAAGTGAGACGGAACTTTTGGCATACTCCGCCCGAGGAACGGACACAGGCGGAGTACGGTCGGGTTGGTTTTTCCCTAAAAAACCAACCGGGCCCCTGGGACGAAAATGCCAATAACTCTCAGACCGGGCGTCCGATTGACGCGCCGTCTGTTGCGTTGAGATCCTGTTGTCGATACGGAACTTTTGGATACATCAACTTCGGACTACGTGTCAGTTGATGTATCAGCCTCTCGGCTCGTGGAGTGGACCCTCCTAAACGAGCTCGCTATGTGCGGGAACCCTAGCGCTGGCTGTGACTTCGACGGCAGAGCAGAGATCCTCCGTGGACTGCGACGACGGCAGAGCAGAGATCCTTCGTGGACTGCGGCGACGACAGAGCAGAGATCCTCAGTGGACTGCGTCGACTACTGCACCCAGCGATCCTACGTGGATCCGTGCTACAGGTTCTGTGTGAGCCCGATCCTATGTGGGTCCTTACTACCGGTTCTGTGTGAGCCACTGCCTACAGGTTCTGTGTGAGCCCGATCCTACGTGGGTCTTTTGCGGGGGTTAGTACCTATCAATCCTTCGTGGGTCCGACGACTTAGATGGATCAGTGATCATCTTTGATGTCATCTGAAAAAGTATACCGGGTTGAGCTGAATCTTATGTTACTCTCCTTTGTGGATTGTGTTGAACTATCCTATGTGGATTTACTGTTTACTCTCCTTGTGGATTTGAGTCTTGCTTTCCTTTGTGGATTGAGTTGTTCTTGAGCTCGTGAGCAGAGCTAGAATTGGGGACTTAGGTATATGTATGGGCATATACCTAAGTCGAGTCAGATGTTACTTCGTGATTGCATCTTTCCTTTGTGCTATATCCTTTGTGGATTTCGGGAGACCTTCGGGGGTCTCGGGGTCCTTACTGAGTAGCTTGTACTCACCCCTGCACGGGCTATGCCCGCACCTTGTTGTGTTGGTTGCAGACGACGGACAGCGCTGATCACGGTTGGGGCGTGGAGCAGGACGGTACCTGGAGGTGGACCACTGGGCGGGACGTGCTCGGAGCGGACGTGGGACCCGAGGAGCCTGGAGGCTATCTGTACCCACCCTTCAGGTGGGATTGCCAGTGGACGACACGAGGCCGCCGTCTTTTCTTCAGTTGCTGTTCTTTACTTTTTCAGTTGTACTTTACAGTTGGGCTTGTATTTCCGGCCCCCTTTACTTTTCTGCACTTTACTTTCCGCTTGCTGACTCTGTGTGGTTGTTACTTATAAAGGCAATGCCATCCCTATTTACTGGGATTTTATGCCTTGGTGCTAGTCGCCTGCCCCTGGCCTATGGAAGGCGGGCTTGGGGTAGTCACGGCACGGGCCCCGAGGACGGGTCGTGACAAATTGGTATCAGAGGCGGTCAGTTCTACCGCAGACTCTGATCGTCCTTTCTTTCTATATGAAGCAATAGTGTTTAGTGTATTGAGTGTGGTTATCAGTTCAGGGAGCCCAGTGTTGGTGCGGCGGCCGACGTATCCGTACACCAGGACCCTGACTCCTGATTTCCGACTTAATGTTTGAGAACATTGATTGCGTGTGTGTTTCGAGTTTTCTTTGTGATTACTTGTGTCAGCTCACCGGGTATACTGATCTGCTTTATGAAAGTCTCAAGTTTTCCTTGTGATTACTTGTGCCAGCTCACCAGGTATACTGTTCTGACTGTGGTGCTCTTGTTCTCCTTTTCAGGATGGCCCCGCGACGACAGCCAGCTAGGGTTCCGAGTGTAGGGCGCGACGGCAGCCCACCGAGCAACGAGGCCTCGGTGCAGGGCCCTTTGCCAGCAGTGGCACCGGCGGTAGCTTTACCCGCCGAGCCACCGATGCTGCCAGTACCAGACGCTGACGATGCACGTCGCCTCAGGGCACTGCATGAGTTTCAGAGCCAGCGACCGCCCAGGTTTCGCGGTGAGGCGGACCCCCAGGCCGCCGAGGACTGGCTAGAGGCGGTGGTACGGATCTTTAGGCTAGTGAGGACACCAGCGGATCTCATGGTGATTCTCGCAGCGAGCCTCCTGCAGGCAGCGGCAGGACGATGGTGGAGCCTGATGCTCCAGGTTCACGATGAGGCATCCTTGCTCTGGGCGGACTTCGAGAGCCTCTTCCGCTCTGAGTTCGTCCCGGCCACCCTCCGAGCGGTGTGCATCCAGGAGCTTCTCCAGCTGCGCCAGGGTAGCATGACGGTCGCTCAGTACGCGGCGAGGTTCACTGACCTATCTCGCTACTCGACCGACATGGTACGGGACCCCTTCTTCCGGGCCCGGACCTTCGAGCAGGGCTTGCGACAGGAGATTCGGGCGTCGCTGATCTCCCTCAGCATTCCGACCCAGGCGGGAGTGCTGGAGCGAGCCCTCCTGATCGAGAGCTTCCTGGCAGAGCCTTCTTCAGCAGCGAGACCTAGCGCAGGGCGGCAGGTAGCTGAGTCTTCGGCAGCAGGTAGCCGACGGATGACTCTCGGGTCCAGGCAGACCAGACCCCCACGCAGACGGCCTCAGGACACCGGCTCAGCAGTGCAGAGCACACAGCGGAGTGCCAGCCTTCCGAGAGGCAGGCTGTGCTACTCCTGCGGCGGGCAGGGTCACATGGCTCGTGACTGCCCGACTCGCCGACCAGAGGAGCAGCAGACGGTGGAGGGGCCACCCAGGCAGAGGCAGAGGGTCGACCGTGGCGGTCCGCAGGGAGGAGGCGGACGAGGCAGAGGAGCTGGCCGAGCAGCGGGTGGTGGGAGACGCTTCCAGGCTCTACCCCCACCACCACCAGGAGGGCCACCTCGACCACATGGAGCTGGCGGGCAGGGACAGGCCCAGCTCCAGGCAGTGGAGGCCTACGACCCCGACTTGCCAGAGATGATTCGAGGTACAATCTGTGTCTATTCCACCCTTGCTGCAGTACTTATAGACACAGGAGCGAGTCACTCTTTCATAGCCTCTGCCCTTGTTCGGAGCTCGGAGATTCCGACTGAGCCGTTGGCTCGATCCTTACGGCTAGAGACTCCTACGGGAGCAGACTCGACGATTACGCACTGGTGCCGGCAGTGTGAGCTTACTCTAGGAGGCGCGAGCTTCGGCTGGGATCTCCTTGTAGCGGCGTCGAGGCCTTACGACGTCATCTTGGGCATGGATTGTCTATCCACGGTTCATGCCCTGATCGACTGTTTTAGGTGCAAGGTGCGATGTGTTCGCACCGACGGGAGCAGGTTTACCATCACCGGCGAGAAGGGAACCTTTGCAGCACAGGATGGACTTCCGCGGAGGAGAGTGCAGCCTATCTCTCATCAGTTGGCTGGCCTCATCCTAGGAGCAGTGGACGTGCGGAGTCCAGCTTTTCCTGCAGTGGTGGACCAGTACGTGGACGTCTTTCCCGACGACGTTCCAGGGCTACCTCCTCGTAGAGAGGTAGACTTTTACATCGACTTGTACCCCGGGACAGCCCCGATATCTACTCCAGCATATCGGATGGCCCCCGCCGAGCTTCGGGAGCTGCGGGTACAGTTGAAGGACTTGCAGAGCAAGGGGTTTATCCGACCCAGTGTTTCACCCTGGGCTTCCCCAATATTGTTCGCCAAGAAGGCGGACGGGAGCTTGCGACTGTGTGTCGACTATCGTCGCCTGAACCAGGTGACAGTGAGGAACAAGTATCCGCTGCCACGGATTGATGACCTCTTCGATCAGCTCAAGGGAGCGCGGTGGTTCTCGAAGATAGACCTCCGGTCAGGCTATCATCAGCTCAGAGTTCGAGACGAGGACGTGCAGAAGACGACCTTCAGGTGTCGGTATGGCCATTATGAGTTCTTGGTTATGCCATTCGGCGTAACCAATGCTCCAGCAGTGTTCATGAGCCTCATGAACAGGATCTTCCAGCCATACCTCGACCGATTTTTCGTGGTCTTCATTGACGACATTTTGATATACTCGACGACTGAGGAGGAACATGCCTACCACCTGCGAGTTGTGCTAGACACACTCCGAGAGCACCATCTTTGTGGCAAGCTCTCAAAATGCCAGTTCTGGTTACGTGAGGTCCATTTCTTGGGGCACGTCATCTCTGAGGCGGGAGTTGCAGTAGATCCCGCGAAGATCGAGGCAGTGCTAGCTTGGGAGCCACCGAGGAGCGTGACAGAGGTGCGGAGCTTCTTGGGCCTAGCGGGATACTATCGGAGATTCGTGCCAGACTTCTCCAGAGTTGCGGCACCACTCTCAGCGTTGACGAAGAAGGGGAAACCCTTCGTGTGGTCAGACAGATGTCAGCAGAGCTTCCAGGAGCTGAGACAGAGATTGACCAGCGCACCTATCTTGAGATTGCCTGAGGAGGGAGTTGGATACGTAGTTTACTGCGATGCATCAGGGACTGGACTCGGGTGCGTCCTGATGCAGGAGCGGGCCGTGATCGCCTACGGATCACGTCAGTTGAGGCCGCATGAGCAGAACTACGACACTCATGACCTGGAGTTAGCAGCAGTGGTCTTCGCTCTGAAAACTTGGCGGCACTATCTGATGGGCGAGCGCTTCACAGTCTTTTCTGACCACCAGAGACTCAGGTATATCTTCTCTCAGAAGGACCTGAACCTGAGACAGTGGAGATGGCTTGAGTTCCTCCAGGACTATGACTTTGAGATAGTCTATACTCCTGGGAAGGGGAACGTGGTAGCCGATGCCCTCAGCAGGAGGACGGGCATTCAGCTACTTGAGGAGGCGACGAAGCAACTAGCCTCCTTACAGATATCCTTCGTGGATAGAGATGGAGCAGCTTTTTTTCAGTCTCTCATAGTCACTCCTCCACTACTACAGCGAGTCAGGGAGGCACAGCATGGGGACGCTGACTGTGAGACACGGCGTGCACAGATATCCTCGGGACAGGCACCTGATGGTTTCTCCCTTGGAGCAGAGCACGACATCCTTTTCAGAGGACGTACCATGGTACCAGACACTTTGCGAGAGGAAGTGCTGAGGGAGTTTCACACTTCTCCTTTAGCGGTACATCCCGGAGTGGCGAAGATGTACCAGGATCTCAGGCGACAGCACTGGTGGCCGGGCATGAAGAAAGCTGTGGCAGAGTTCGTTTCACGATGCCTCACCTGCCAGCAGGTGAAGGCAGAGCATCAGGTACCAGCAGGCTTGGTACAACCCTTGGAGGTCCCGGAGTGGAAGTGGGATGGCATATCTATGGATTTCGTGACTGGACTTCCACGCACTTCCAGAGGTCACGACTCCATTTGGGTGATTGTCAATCGACTCACCAAGTCGGCACACTTCTTACCCATCAGAGAGCAGGGCTCAGTGGAGAGCTTGGGACGTCTTTACGTTCAGGAGATCGTACGGCTTCACGGTGTGCCATCGTCTATCGTCTCCGATCGAGATGCTCGTTTCACTTCCCGGCTTTGGAAGGGGTTGCAGGAGGCGTTCGGGACGCGGCTCCATCTGAGCACAGCCTTCCACCCTCAGACGGATGGTCAGACGGAGAGGACCATACAGACACTCGAGGACATGCTCCGTGCATGTGTTCTCGAATTTGGTCGCAGCTGGGAGGACCACCTACCCTTGGTGGAGTTCGCGTACAACAACAGCTACCACTCCACCATCGGGATGGCACCATACGAGGCGTTGTACGGCAGACCCTGCAGATCACCGTTGTGCTGGATAGACCCTGGGGAGTCAGCACTCGTGGGACCAGAGATGGTCCGAGCCACGACAGAGAAGGTCCAGATCATCCAGGAGAGGATGAGGACAGATCAGAGCCGGCAGAAGTCATATACTGACAGGAGGCGGAGGCCACTAGAGTTCGAGGATGGTGACCACGTCTTTTTGCGTGTCTCACCTCGACGTGGTTTACGGAGATTTGGACGAGGTGGCAAGTTGTCTCCACGCTTCATCGGTCCTTTCCAGGTCCTCAGCAGGATAGGAGAGGTGGCTTATCGCCTGGCTCTACCACCTCAGTTGCACAGGGTGCACGACGTCTTCCACGTGTCTCAGTTGAGGAGATACGTGCACGACCCGACGCACATCATCGACTTTGGGGAGCTGGACGTGGACGATGGGGCGACTTTTGCGGAGGTTCCAGTGGAGATCGAGGATCGACAGGAGCGGGTCCTACGTGGGCGGCCGATTCCTCTTGTGCGCGTCAGATGGCAGCACGGGAAACTCCAGGAGAGCACTTGGGAGCGGGAGGCTCAGATGCGTGCTCAGTACCCCCATTTGCTCCACTAGTTTTTGATGTAACTTTACGGGGACGTAAAGCCCTGAGGTGGGAGTAATGTAAAGACCCACAAATTTCAAGGAAATTTTTTTCTTAATTTTCTTTGGAATTTTACAAGAGCACAGCTTCAGACGGCACCTGATTCCGAGGCCCGGTGTGCCCGGAATCAATTTCCGAAGTTTGGCTCGGGTACGTTCAGTGAACGGACGAGCGGGTTTTTCTATCTTTTGAACCGGTGCCCGGAATCGAATTATGAGGGCACCGATGAAATCGCAGCGCCGGTATTTGCTTAGAAACGCCTCTTCCGGAGTTGTGTTTGCTCAGACGTGGTTTTTAAATTTTGCGGCTTTAAGTCAGAAATAAAATAAAGTTTGTGCGACAACTTTATTTTATTTCACTTAAGCTGCTTGGAAGCCACTTAAAGCCACTTAAAGATGGCTTGAACTGTGTTGAACTGGATAGGATGCTATCCAGAAATATCCTACCCCCTTGGTAGGATATTTGTGCGGTGGGGCCCGCACGAGCCCCGCCGTTTCTTTCGCTATGTAACGCACCCGCGAAAACCCGTCAAAGTAACTGAAAAGTCAACCGACGCGTTTTCTTTAATTCTTAACAGACCATTTAATTGGGCGGTTTATTTCGTGAATTAAATGGGCTGTTTCGCTCGTTGAATTAATTCAACGAACTGATGGGTCGTTACTTACGCTTTTGCGTTTGTTGGCATGTTTATAAAATAAGACCAACCTAAAAATCCTTTGAAAGGATTTGAGAGGATCTTTGTTTCTTCATCTCCCCGCGAAGAACGCGAAGAACGCGAAGAACGCGAAAAACGCCGGCGACCGGAATTCGACGACGCACACCGAGATCTGCGACGTCGACGAGCTCTACCCGCGACGTTCTTCGGCGACGCCTCTTCTTCCGCGGCCGATCCCCGTTCGGCAACTAAGGTGAGAATCGGATCGTTTAAATTCTCCCTTTTTAAATTTCATGACAACGGATTTAATTAATTAAATCCGTTTGTTCTTGATCCGGAGATTGGTGACGCGACGCCGGATACCGCGACGACGCGACGATCTCCTTCTTCCGCGACGAGCAATCCCGCAACGATCCCCCCTTCTTCCGCGACGAGCGATCCCGCGACGACCTCTCGTCCGACGACGACGACAAGGTAGGGGTTTATTTTCTTGATGATTCATTCCCGTGTTATTATTTCTTTTTGAATAAAGAACCGGCATGAATAATTTCAATTAATTAAAAAAAATTGAAATGCCGTTTAAAAGAAAAGGGGTGAACAATTTTTTATCTTTGATTAAAAATTGTTGTAGCCTTTCCTCCCGTTGATTATGACTAACGCGGAGGGTGCAGGTCTAATGAACAAGACCCGGCAACCCTCCGCCGATCTCCTTTGTTGTGCGGATATGGCGGATGACGACGAACCGTGCAGCAGGGGCGATCTGTTGATACCGCAGTGAAGATCGGCCCCCGGGAGGAGCATCGGCGCAGACGGCAGGCAAAACGGGCCACAGGAGCAACTCCGGCGGCCCGCGGAAGGGGGCGGCGGTGCGGGTCGCCGGCGCGGCGGCGCCGGCGACCGGATGCGGCGGCGCCCGGCGCGCCGCCGGAGGAGTCCGCCGCGGCCGAGCCACGGCGGCGGCGAACCGCCGGACCGCGTCCGCGGTCCGGCCACCCAGCACGCGGCCCGCGCGGGCCGCGTTTCTCCAAAGCCGCGGGTCAAACCCGCGGCGGCTCACTCGGCCGCTCGGCCGAAGCCGAGCCGGCCGGTCCGGTCGGCCGGGCCGCGCCCAGGCCGGACCGACCCGGTTCGGGCCGACCCGGTTCGGCCGACCCAGGGGGGGTTCAGGCCGGGTCGCCCCGGGCCCAGAACCCCCGTTTCGGGCCCTCTTTGGTCTTTTGCCCATATCTTGGGCCTGGGACCTCCGATTGACGAACCGTCAGTGGCTACGCGATCCTTGGATCGAGACGGTCGTTTCGGTATATTATACTCATGGTTTCGGAAGACTTTGGGTTCGGCCAGGTTGGTTCGTACACGAAACCAACCGGGCCCTCGGAGTCGAAACGCTCATAACTTGAGCTACGGACGTCCGATCGACGTACCGTCAGCTGTGGTAGTTTCCTCTAAGTGAGACGGAACTTTTGGCATACTCCGCCCGAGGATCGGACACAGGCGGAGTACGGTCGGGTTGGTTTTGCCCTAAAAAACCAACCGGGCCCCTGGGACGAAAATGCCAATAACTCTCAGACCGGGCGTCCGATTGACGCGCCGTCTGTTGCGTTGAGATCCTGTTGTCGATACGGAACTTTTGGATACATCAATTTCGGACTACGTGTCAGTTGATGTATCAGCCTCTCGGCTCGTGGAGCGGACCCTCCTAAACGAGCTCGCTATGTGCGGGAACCCTAGCGCTGGCTGTGACTTCGACGGCAGAGCAGAGATCCTTCGTGGACTGCGACGACGGCAGAGCAGAGATCCTTCGTGGACTGCGGCGACGACAGAGCAGAGATCCTCAGTGGACTGCGTCGACTACTGCACCCAGCGATCCTACGTGGATCAGTGCTACAGGTTATGTGTGAGCCCGATCCTATGTGGGTCCTTACTACCGGTTCTGTGTGAGCCACTGCCTACAGGTTCTGTGTGAGCCCGATCCTACGTGGGTCTTTTGCGGGGGTTAGTACCTATCGATCCTTCGTGGGTCCGACGACTTAGATGGATCAGTGATCATCTTTGACGTCATTTGAAAAAGTATACCTGGTTGAGCTGAATCTTATGTTACTCTCCTTTGTGGATTGTGTTGAACTATCCTATGTGGATTTACTGTTTACTCTCCTTGTGGATTTGAGTCTTGCTTTCCTTTGTGGATTGAGTTGTTCTTGAGCTCGTGAGCAGAGCTAGAATTGGGGACTTAGGTATATGTATGGGCATATACCTAAGTCGAGTCAGATGTTACTTCGTGATTGCATCTTTCCTTTGTGCTATATCCTTTGTGGATTTCGGGAGACCTTCGGGGGTCTCGGGGTCCTTACTGAGTAGCTTGTACTCACCCCTGCACGGGCTATGCCCGCACCTTGTTGTGTTGGTTGCAGACGACGAACAATGCTGATCACGGTTGGGGCGTGGAGCAGGACGGTACCTGGAGGTGGACCACTGGGCGGGACGTGCTCGGAGCGGACGTGGGACCCGAGGAGCCTGGAGGCTATCTGTACCCACCCTTCAGGTGGGATTGCCAGTGGACGACACGAGGCCGCCGTCTTTTCTTCAGTTGCTGTTCTTTACTTTTTCAGTTGTACTTTACAGTTGGGCTTTTATTTCCGGCCCCCTTTACTTTTCTGCACTTTACTTTCCGCTTGCTGACTCTGTGTGGTTGTTACTTATAAAGGCAATGCCTTCCCTGTTTACTGGGATTTTACGCCTTGGTGCTAGTCGCCTGCCCCTAGCCTATGGAAGGCGGGCTTGGGGTAGTCACAGCACGGGCCCCGAGGACGGGTCGTGACATACAATCCCTATGAAATCTAATGTAATTAATAACTTATTATCATAAAATTTATATTATTATTTATTTTGTTTCTATAATGGATCCTATGATTCAATTGTAACAAAATTATATAAGGGATTTTTGTCTGAGTTTTATTTACGTGGGACAAACCCCCATACACCACTTGTTTCTTTTTTGTGGTTTGTATACATCCATAAAATTTAATTTTATGATTATTATAATGAGAAATATTTTATAAAAATATAAAACTAATTTTCTTAATTTAATGTGGATTTTTATTAATAATATATCATTAAAGAAAATGTTTATGTTGCAATCTCACCGTTTATAATTTTTATTTTTTAGTAAAACAAATATGATGAATTATGGAGATACATTTATCAAGAAATCTATGATCTTAATTCTCCACTAGTTATTTATGTAACTCAATATTTTCCACCCATTGTTCTATAATTATATACTCAAGATGTCAATATAATTTTTTTATTTAGAAATGTCATTATTTGTCTCCTTAGTCGAAAATTATTTTACTTTGATGTCAATATATTCAAAAAAATTATTTTTTATAAAATATCCAATTGTTTTTTAATAAATTTGATTCCATGTTTTAATTTTTTTTAAATAGTTTGAATTTATATTCTTTGAATTTTCATAATAATTCTATTTTTATATTTTACCAAAAAAATATGGAATCATTATTTTAATGTATATGTCATTAATGATATTTTTCACCATCATGACCTCTCATTGGTTTTCACAATTCGTTAAATTTTTTTGAGGTAATTTTAAAAAAACATTATTTATTTATTTTTTGGGGAAATTATTATATTTTAATTAATTTTTTTCGTAGTTTAATTTATAATTTCATCAATATATTGTCAGATTGATATTATAATATAATTTTCTATCTATTTTTTCATCCATTGATGTCACATAATATCAGAAATGATCATGATCCTAAAATAGATTTCTTATTCCATAATTGTATGTTATTTTGTGTATGATTACAATATTATTAAGAAAAATGTTCCATTTTTAATGGGGTATTCATTAATGACATGAAAAAAATATTTACGATTCCTATTAATTTTCAATGGATTATGCTATGTTAAAATGTTTATGAAACACATTTATCGTTTTGTATTCTATTATGATGAATTTTTTACTATATTAGTCCACACCTATGAATAGTTTTTCTTTATGTGATAGTGGTTACATTATAACAACGAATGGTGGTTGTGATATAAAAAAGTGTGGAAAATATGTTATAATCGATGGTTTTTTCACTTTATTACCAATTATGGGTGGTAATAATATCTCCCTAAAATTTATTGGGTATCAATTTTTATCCCATGACATATATTAAATTAGAGTTGGATCTGAACCCAGATCATTAAGAGACACATTCAAAAATGACATACATGGGAAGGATATTTATCTACAATGATAATTTGGGGAGTAATCCCATTCCACTATGATAGAATTTGCAAAAATCAATCCCTACAAATCAAACTATATTACGTGTACAGTTTTATTTCTAGAAATACAAGTCTTATGAAAATTTTATTTTATCATGTTTATCATATTTGATTAATTTATGATTCATTTCATATAAACTACAATTATTTATGTAACAACTCCGATATAACATCTGACATATTTATGGTATTGTTTTCAAATCCAATTCTCATGTTCATATACCATTATCACATGTTATGATGAAATGTATCTTATTTAATATTAATGAGCATCATTGCTCACCATTTAAAATATTTCCTTTCATAATTTTATGAATGTTATATTTACATATGACATTTTGAAGAAGGGTTATAGTTCTAGAGAACATAATTGGAGGTTCTATGGTTATCTTATGAAATATTTTTTCATGTATCTGTGTATCCATATTCACTAGACCTAAAATATTATTCCATGGATAAGTATTTTATGATTTGAATATGCTTATAATATAAAGTGATATATTTTTATAATTAGTTTGTTTAATTTTTCTTAATATTAGAGAAATGTTTAGTTAATATTTTGAAACATGGAAGAGAAAGATTATTTAAGAACCCATAGGATAATAAAATGAATACCATAATATATTAGGTTATATTAAATAATAAATATGGTGTTCCAAGAAATACATACCTATCTAGAAATGAAAGGTGGAAGAGGATCTTGAATTGTAGTACCAAGTTGAAATTATTTTAAAAAGGCACAATGAGAAGGACACGATCATCTCCTGATGCACAATAATTGTTTTTTATATACACCACATACCAACACACTTAGGGGGTATGTGTTAGAGAATCAAGATCACTTTAAAAACATCAATTAAGGATTTCTATACATGATTAAAATTAATGATATAGGATAAACCTAATTTATAATATAATGAATATAACTTTTCATTATTAAGATATATTAAGAATGATTATTCATTATCTATCACTATGATTGAAAATGATTTTTTGTTATGATAATCATTTAGGATTAAGTTATGTATTAAATATAGGACAATGGAGTTGGGGTGGTGCTGTATATTCTAAAATATTTATGTATCTTATATGATATTAGTCATATAAATTACATTATTGCATGAAATGTATTCAATACTATTAATTATTGTCCCCTAAAATTTGATTTTGAATTGGTATTGGGATCAACTAAATATAAGAGGATTGAATCTAATGTTTATGATTCTTTTACTACTGTATTTTCTAGAAATCTGATTCCTAAAAATCATGTTAATGCTCATGGATTTAATTTGACATTATCATTGTCGTGGGTTGTATTTCTCTACATAAATTCAATAGCAATTTTCGAGAAGGGGAGGTCCATTTTGAAATTCCAATCGAACATATAATCATTTATTAGTGTTATGATAAATTTCAAATTCTAATGGAATCCACATCCTTATTATTTGTCTTTATTCCCATTCAAAATATTTTTTTTCTTATCGTTGGATTGAAACTCAACATATATGATATGAATATTTTATAGATGTTTGTGGGGAGATTTCCAAAATATATTCCCAATCATCCTCTAAATAATTATTTAGTGTTATAATTTAACTTTATACAATATAACACAAATATTTTATGGAATTAAAATAAAATTACCTTTTTAGTTGTAGGAATTGAAGAATTAACTCTAAAATAATCACCATTACGTATTCATTTTAAAAAATGTTTCAAATTTGGGTAAGAATTTTATTTATGTTAAAAATAATGATGGAATTATGTAAATAAATTGATTATTGATAACTAATCTAGAACATATTCATGAATAAGAATTATTGACCATTTATTAATGACTTCTTTCATCAACATCATGGAAAAAAATATGGTTCCATGATTGACTGTCATTCTGGATATCACTAATTAAGGGATATGAATGTGATATACCAGACAGTAAATTCCAAACATGGTATGGAATCTTTTAGTGTACAGTGATTTCATTTTTAATTGATAATTACGTAAATATCAACATAAATTAAAATAATATTTTCCTTTTATATTTCAATTGTTTTTCTAGAAGTCCTTAAAGACGATATTGACATTTATTCAAATATAATATAAGAGAATGAAAGAAAACGTTGTTATTTTTACTAATGCCCATAATGATGGATAAAATTTATGAAAATATTATAAAATAAATTTTTTTTAATGAAATTGATTCATTTTTGGGTGATGTATTATCTGGAATGGGTATATGATTGGAACCATCAATGAATGTTGTTATTTGACATTGATCCATAACAACCACTTTGACTAAGATCAATTGTTTTAATAATTATTCCTAATATTGTATAGACTGTGTGTGTAAATTCCTCATAACTATCTATTACGCTCTCTATTTTAACACAAAAAGGATAAATGTACAAATAGATAGAATAATGTGAGTAAAATTTCAAGGAAATTAAAATAGAATCACTGGATTATCATAAATAGACATTACATCATTTCTATGAAAATTATTTACACCATAAAAACAATCATTATTACCATATTCGTTTTTTTATTGTGGATAATATGTTGAAAATAATATAATTTGGGGTATTGTATTCAATATACCAAAAATGACATCCCATTTAGTGTTCTTCAAATACATATCCATCATAAAAACATTCATCATAATCTGGGTAGAGGAAACATAATAAAGGGTGATCATAGATTCTTAATAAGTCAAAATAATAGATATATCCATATATCATGATACCAAGGGTTTGAGGACATGAGAATAAAATTTTAAAACCATTCCCTACATATCATAAATCATATACAATTTTCATTAATAAATCATGGAATTTCACAAGACAAGAATCATAATAGAATCGAATAACATGATACATGGGAACATAACATCATCATAAAACATTGGTTTTCAGAGTAGACATCAAATTATCACATTTAAAACATTTATATATAGAGATATGTTTAATAATTATGTTAAGGGTGTTAAATAAAGCCTTCAAATAAACATTTGAAAATTCAACAAGGTCCACTAATATCAATATTGACAAGAAAGACATGGCCATTATAAATTTTCAGAACTTGTAATTATTTTCATGTATAAGATTTTGATCATGTTCCACGAAAATTATATATAGCTGTTTCACATGATCATAATGAATTAATCATATATTATAAAACTAAATGAAATGGGTTTAATAAAAATATCATTATATAATAACATGTGGAAAAGAGATACCTTTCATAATTATTCCCTTATTTCATTATACCTTACCTAGTGGAATAACAAGCAGGTTTGGTGTGAATTTTATGATGGTATAATTCAGATAAGAGGAATAGGTTTAATAAAAATCAGGTCATAATAGACCATTCAGATAATTGATATGAATTGTATCCTTAGTTCATATCCTCTAAAAATCTTGGTCTTTACATTGTAAAATTCTTTTTCAATGACACATGATAAAAATGATTATGTTATCATTTTTATTAAAATCCAAATGGCCATTCATTGTAAAAAAACCTAAAATATTACTACTAAAACATTATTGTAAAAAACCAAACAAGGGAATAAATTACTTTAATAAAAATTTTCAATTAATTTTAAAAAATAATTATTCATTTTTTAACAAAAGATGTTTTTTGAGGAAAAGTATTTTCAACCTCTGAGGGAAATAAATTGGACATTCCTTTAAAATATTTAATCAATTAGATTAATTAAAAAAATTATAAAATGATAAAATTAAATGAAAATTTGATAAATTAAAGAATTATTAATAAAGTAATGACAATTATTTATAAGTATGTCATGACATTTCCAAATTGGTGACTTAATAATAAACATTTTAGATAATTTTTGAGATTGTAACATAAATCCATTATCGCACTGGTAAAATTTTAAACATTAACCCCCCTAAAAGACACATCATAAAATTGATATTTAATAACAACAATTTCGTGGGAATTAATTATAATATACATTCATTGGAATTACATAGACAACTTATTGAAATAGGTGTCGAATATGGAATATAACCCACATTAGTGAAATGTGGGATAAAAATCTCTTACCGTATGTCATGAATTCCTTCATAACAATTTGAACCTCCTATATAATAAAATTGAGGATATTATAAATCCAATATTGTACCATAATTATAATTATTAAACCATATATTATTTACATATGATAATTATTTACCTTTTTAATAATAACTTATTTTTTAAATCATGTTTCTTGTAATAAAAGCTTTGTTTTTCATATATGTTTTGAATTTTTTATGTTCAGTCCAATTACTCTTTCCGGAATTCATCATCCCTAAAATCATAATACATAATTAATTATAAAATATATATATATATATATCACTTTTAATACCAATTATTAATAGTGGTTTAGAGAGATTAGGTTTGTCACAATCATGGAAACGGTTGGTCATACATACGGATTAGTAAAATGGCATTTTATTCCACGATTTTTTGGATATGATATTTGTAATATTTTATAATTACATGATGCTTATAATTTGAGAAGAAATTTTATTTATTTAAATATTTATACATATCATCTTTGTGGTGTGGTTATGTAACGAGAGAGTCAAATTACTCTATAAAGGTGGTTGTCCACATATACAAGGAAGACATTATAATCGTTATGTGAGGGAAAATTTTATATATAAATTGATTTATATTATTTTAAAAATTATTAATATTTATTGAATATCATAATTATTAAATTTATATCACACATATTAATTATATTAATTTTTATAATCATACATTTAAAGAGTCAGTTGAAAACTAATCACATCGCTTCATGAGAGAATAGTGCTCCATAAATACGAGTGACATTATTATATCCCCTAAAGAATGTAATTTTAAAAAATAAATATATTTTATAATAACTCAATAGGATTAATTTTTTAAAATTTTGATATATGTATATACACACTTTATATCGATTATTATACCAAATAGTGATATTTGTTCATGGAAAAAATGAATGATAACGTTTCGCGATATAGTAGTCTGTCGAACACACAAAGGATGATTTAGTAACCCATTTGATGGAATATGTTATATTATTAGGTAATTAAATTAACATGAAAACTTTTCTTTAATTATAATAAACTTATAATATTATATTATCCCTATTTAATATGAATTTAATGATTTGTATGTTGAAATAAAGTAAAAACACTCATTGATGAACATTTCCTATAGTTCGGGTAACATCCTTAGGATTTAAACAAATTATATCTATCGAAATATTTAATCATAATTTAATTATAATAGAATATCGAAGGAAATTATGAATATTATTTTGGTACATATTGTCCCAACCAAATGCGGTTTCATGGGGTTAATATGACTGGATAGTAGGTGGTCGTTTATAAGTGATTTGAGTGGAAAACATGTAATATATTGAAAAGAAAAATGTAAAAAAATGTTTTTATCATGAAAAAAGTCTAAAACTAGGTAATTATATATAGTAATAAAATATTGTTTCAAAATATTTCAATTAAATATATTTTATAAAACTTTTTAGGTAATTTTAACCCATATATTTTTAGTTTATCCCTATGGAAATGAAAAATTGACCTTAATTATAAGGCCTCATCCTCAGAAATTACATAATCTTGAGTTATGTCAAGAATTCACAATGTGGATATTTTCATGAATATAGTTTTATAGAAATAAGATAAACTATTAAAAAAGGGACCCAAACATTACATGTGGACAATTACACTCATTATCTAATTTTTTCACTAAAGGAAAACATTTAATCAAAACATGATTTCTTTTTCATGATAATAATCAGGTTGTCTTATTACCTTATCAGACCCATAATTATACCCAATGTAAAACATTCCAATAACATGGGATGAGAATAAAAATATCCTTAAGGATTACAAAATAATGAATAAATCCATTAGTCCATGAATATTTAAAACCCATGAAAAAAATTTCAAAATATAATAATTTTCACTCATAAAACATAAACTACCTAACTAACATCATGTAATCAAAGGATGCCTAAAAAAATTCATTTAAATCATAAAAAATAATGGTAACATATGGAATCCATGTTATACTTATATGGTAGCTTTTACAGCTACATAGAGAGAAACCCTCCTGGATTTGTCTGGAATACCCATCATAGAAAATTCTCTAAATCTCTTAGGGTTAAATTTATCATTTACCTCCAAGTTATCCAATGCATTAAAGAGCTATCATAATCTCACCATCCCTTGGTATATCACAGAGCCACCAATATACGTAATCAATTTACATGAACCAAAACATAATCATAAAACATAAATCCTTCTTAATGTATAAATAACATTTCCACATTTCATTCACAAGATATAATTTCATGAAATAGAAAAAACCCATATATCTTAAATAAAAATCATTAAATAAATTTTTACATAAGATTTTTGAGTCAATGTGTTCCATAACACATTGAATCATTAAATTTATTTATTATTTATAAAATTATTGTCCAAAAAATAAAATTTTAAAACAGTTTTGAAAACATGGTCAACAGTGACCAATATTTAGAAGAAAAATTCATTAAAATAATTAAATCAGTGTTTTATTTATAGAGTCCCTTACCACATGAGAAATACATGAATAAAAATAAACTTTTAAAAAACTTATAATATCATTAGAATAATGTGATTCTTGATATATTTTTTCAAATAGAATTATATAAACCATATAAATGTGGATTTTTGTATAAAAACAAGTCTCAAAGGAATGTAAATTGAGAAGAATTTCCATACAATGATGATATATTAATATTAAGGATTATTAAATTAAATAATTATGTGTCACAAATACAAATACACATAATATAAATGGATATTTAATGTAAAATAATCAGTGGTCATTCACAAATATTCATGAAAAAAACCAATGGATTGGATACTTAACTCAATGAATATAGATTGAGTTATGATTTCCCTTACCTTGAGTGCAACACGAATCATTCATTCCATAATTTTAGGAATAATATATTTTGGTTAATTTATAATTTCTTAATAACCATTTTATATTTTATTATTCCTTTTATATCACTTATTACCTTATTATAACAATTTATTAATTATTTGACTTCATATCAGATGTTTGGTCAATGTTTGTTACATGAGTAAAAATTAACTTTCTTTGATTAAAATTGTCCTTTTGTTCCTTATTTTATCATCTATAGAATGATATTAATGATATAAATATAATATATATCATGTATATTTGTATTTAAATTAATACTTAACAATGGTAGATATGAAATTAAATGAACTGTTCATAGAGACGGTAGGCTGTATGTATGCATGAATGCTACATTCAATTATTTTATATATTAAAGGAATGAATAATAAATGATACATAGGAATATTATAATTCCAGTAAAATATATATTTTATATAAGATACATGTGTCCATTAAAACAACACTTCAGGTGTTCTATGTATTGTATGAATGAGTCATATCACATTGGGAGGGAAGTAGTCCACACTTCTTCAAATGAAATTATCCTATTTACACATTATGGAAAGGTTAATGGTTTATTATAAATAAAAATTATCTAAGAATAAAGAAAAAGTAAATATAATATATGTCATATTTAAATACTGTTCCATCATAATGGCCCCCTTGATATGTGGTAGTGAAAACTGAACAATCATCGATTAGGGAGGCAGTAGTTCTGCATAAATACTAACAGTATGTTCTATATCAATTAGATGGAGGTGTGGGTAAGTGTAGTTATAAACCGTAGTGTAACAAAATCCTAACGTATTTATGATACTATTTTTGTTATATTATAATGTAATAATAATTGTTTTGGGGGTTTGAAAAGGAAAATAAATTAATGGACATTGAGTGATGATGTAACCTATAAATCAGGTTACTCATTTTGATTTGATCAAAAATAATTTTTTGAAATGCCTTTTACCCAAGGTATGGCATCCCAGAGAAAAGCCGAGATTTTGGGATATTGTTTTAGTATATTTTGGATGATCTGAGGTTCTTGAATGGTGTGGGTAAGTTGGTAGAGGTGGTGTCCTTTTGTAAGTGGGAAGAGGAGAATATTACAAAACTCTAGAAATAAAATTTTATAATAAATTGATTTTCAAATTATAATTGATTTAAAGTAATATATTTGTAGAATAATATAATCATGGTTGAAAATTGTCTCAATTGTAAGGATTTATAAATATTTTAGTCATAGATTTAGACTGTTATTTTGTATTTAATACTTAGTTAAATAAATAAACACTTACCATGTCTTCTCCTATATTTACACTATATGGTCAATATAATTACTATAAATACCAATAGAACCTAAAGTGGACCACCAATTAAATTATTGAAATTATCAAAGTCATTTTTTAAAATATCATATTATTATTACATTTATCTCATTTAATAAAATGGTATTTGATATAAAAACTCTTCTACGTCAATTTTGACACTATTTAGAAATTTATTTTTCATAATTTCATATGAACTTGATTCCATCAAAAAAAATTCATCAAAATATATATCACATTTAATAATCATATAAAAAATCATGGATGGAATAAAAATGTTCAAATTATATTTATTATTATTTTTATAATATCATTTCTATGAATCATTCAAAAATAAGGTAATCACTTCATCATCATTGTATCATAAATAAATTAATATAATTAATTTATAGAAATTATAAATAAAATAAGATGTTGTAAGAAATATTTTTTTATTTATAATTAATATTTATTGTTTAAATGATCATTTATATAAAACAATGAGTTTTTTATTTGGGAGATACATGTTTCTGTTATATTTCCCTTTTCTTTAAATTAAATATTATAAAAAGTCGTTTCCACACCCAAGTGGCTCCAGGGGGACTTAAAATAAAGCCAAGGATGGCCATGGTCATCTATATATTGTAAAATAGTGTTAAGACATGTGTTATGGTAGTTTAATATTAATATAGTATTATTTAATTACACTAACATACCAGATTTAACCTTTAACAAGGGTAAATAAAAATTTAACTCAAGTTACAATTCAAAATTTTCAAAAATAAAAGTTACCTTTTAAAAAATATACACCTTCTGGTAAAAAATATGGAATCCATTTTACTAATTTCAAATATAAATAATTTGATGAAAGTAATTTAAAATTAATTGACATGGTCAAAACTAGAAAGTAGGTTTATAAAAAATTAAAACTACTAAAATATTGGCAAGTGTTTATAAAAAATATTAATGTAAAATGAAAAAAAATGTCCAAAATTGGTTTAAATGATAAAAAATAATCTAATTACATTTTAAAACAAATGAATAGGAAAATATAACTGTATAAATAAGTTAAATGAAAAGATAGTTTTGAATTAAAATGCAGTACTTTTCACTATTTGTTAAAATATAGATTTTATTAGAAAAATACCAAAATTTCAACCAAATTAAATTTTTATGTAACTTTGATAAAGAAGATGATTTTTTCACATAGAATTTATAAATGTGAAAAAAACTAGATTTAATGGGTTTCTGCATCAAAATGAGTTAAAATAGTATTATTTTTTAAAAAATCTTCTTTTATATGAAAAATTGGATTAGTTTTTTATCATATCTAGAAAACATATAAGACAAATTTTAAGAATTACATTTTATATATAACAAATAAAAATTCATATCCAGTGATATCATTTTATAAACACAATTATTCTCTTTTAAAAAAGTTATCATTAAAACACACCCTTTATATTCAATTGGTTTTTATTTCCATTTAGAATAAATTTGATAGCATCAAAATATTTACTTAAATATGTGTAAACCATATTTTTATAATTTATTTGATTCTATTCATTCCCTCAATTTCAATTGAAATTTTATAATTGTAACATTTAAATAATAATATTTAGTTTTTCATTTAAGCTCTGTATAGAATATCTTGTACACTGTAGAACATAGTATTTCTTTCTTAAAACATTGGATGTTACGTCATTCTCCAGCTATTTAATAATATTAATCATCGAAATATTAATTTGGGGTCCGTAAATAGGGTATGAATTTTCCAAATAACATTATTGTAAAACCACATTAAGAAAAAGGTTAATAAAAAAACCGCGTTAAAAGATAGAAATTGAAGTACGAAGTTCACCCAAGATAACACATACTAGGGTTCCATGTTGGAAAATGTGTTTATGGAATAAAAACAATCCATATTGTTCTGATAGAGAATGATAGAAAACATGAATATGAGAATGCTAACTATCATAAAACCACAAACATGTAATGGGATATGCGGTCACTGATTTCCCAGTAGGAAAATTAAATAAAAAACGAATTTTAAGAACCTTTTCACAATGTTGTGGAATTATTTTACAACATAGAATAAGAACGTAAGGATATATAATTAAATCAAATGTAGAGTATCATCCATTAATCAGATTCCCCCAAAAATCATCATTTTCACAAACACATTATTATTTATGATGACTTGATAAATCCTAAATCACTAAAATCATATTCTTGAGAATAAAATATTCCTTAATAGATGAACCATATATTTCCCTTATCATTAGACATTAACCAAAACCAAAATAGATAGTACAAGATTAGATAATCCCCAAACAATAATAATATAGTATAAAGATAAGTACTACTTTTAATTTTCAAAATTCAACAATAATGCCAAAGTTCTACATTGACCATTCCCCAAATAACATTCCTTCAAATCCCTGAAAATAATCCCAACTAATATTGTTTCCCAAATTCCAGAAGGATTTGATCACATAATCTTCCATGATAAAATTTAACATGTATCTCCAAATGAAATCGATCACTCTAAATTTATCATACCAAAATGTAATCACCTTAATCACAAATTCCACAAAATAGGTTATTTGTATCCATAAATAACTGAAATCACCATGATTCCACAATAAAATCAAAGATTCATCCAAAATAAAATTTCACCAATACTATCCAACATAAATCCCATAGTATCCTATTTTCCTTATATATATTGTGTTCATAAAAAAGGCAACATCTTCCAAAATAACATTTTTCACTTAATCACTCAATCATTTTCCTATACAGAGGATAACCATTTAATAAAACATATGTTCCCAAAAAATTCTTATTCTTAATTCATAATTTCATTTAACTGAAATGAATAAGTCATTAAAATCATGTACTTCTTGTAGGCTAGTGGTATGTGATAAATCCTAGTCGAACATCGATTGTGTGTTCAATTCTCACTACTTGGCCAGCGTGATGTGTTGTCACAAGGTCTATGTGTTGTCCTTTTTAAAAAACAATATAATTTTATAAAAAACCCCAAAATTTTGATTAATTCCAAAAAAAACCATGTTATATTTTAACTTCAAAGGTTATCTCATACCTCATATTTTTCATCCCAAAAATTAATAACCCATAATTTCTTCAAAATAGAATGTCCCATTAAATACCATTTTTCAACCTTAATATTTCAGATAATAAATCATAAAAAAAGGGATTTCTAAGACATTAAACTTATAAACTACTTTAAAATTATAGTCCAATTATGATATCCCTATAACTTATGTAAACATCTTAGTCTATAAATTTTTCTAAATCATCCTCTTATACCATCTATAAATCCCCACCCTCAATCATAACATAATCTTTAGTCAAGATACGAATTCACATTAAAGAACTTTTTAGGATTAGTGATTTAGATAATTAGGACAAAACTTTTATATAATAAAAAAACCTTACATGTGGATAGTTATACTATTTATCCAATTTTACCCCTAAATGATGCTCTTTAAAAAACATGATTTTTTTTCTTGATAAAACTATTTTTGACATCCCTCTTTCTCTTAAACATCTTACTGCCCTATGGAAACCATTTCAAAATAGAGGGATGATAATAAAAATCAAAGAAATGATAATAAAATAAGGAATAAAAATATAATTCCATCAATATTTAAAACCCCTGAAAACATTTTCACAAAATCAAACATTTCACCTATAAAACAAAAATGGTGTAGCTTACATAATATAATCATAAATTTACTAAAAAAGATTATTGATATAGTAAAACATAATAGTAACATGGTATCTATATCATATATACATTTTATCATTCATATATAATATAGCAAGTAACCTTCATGGTTACATTAGAAATACCCATTATTGTATATTCCCTATATCACTTATGAGATACATTATCATTTACTGCCGTCACATTATAAAATGCATTGTTGAAATATCATGGGATCACCCAACCATGGATTTATATAGAACCACCCAAATAAATAATCAATTCCAACAAAATATAACATATTTAAAATATATAAAACCAACTTAAGGAAAAAATAACATTTTCAAATTTCCATTCACAAGATATGATTTCAGGATATTGATAAAATTAATCCAGTTTTAAAAAAAACATTTAAAACATTTTAAAATGATATTTTTAATCAAATTTTCCCACCACAATTTGAGTATTTCAATTTAATTAACAATTTAAAACATCAATTTAAAAAAAATCCTTAAAACAATTTTGAATAAATGGACATTAATAATAAATATTTAAAAGAATAAGTCATTGAAATAATTGAAATGATGTTTTATTTAATGTTTCCTATACAAATAGGGAAATACAAGTATAAAAATAAACAAAAAACTTATAATATAATGATAATAGGTATATTCTTGATATATTAATTCAAAGGTGGGTATATACACCACATACATTTGAATTGGAGTGTAACAATAAATAAATCATAATGGAATGTATATTGAGAAAAAATCCCTTACAAAGACTATAACCATAGATTAAGGATAAATAACTGAAATAATAATGCATGAAAAATTTATATTCTCCCAATATAAATGGATATTTAGTGTAATACAGTCATAGGTAATTCACACATATTCTTGGACAAACAATACAATTGACATGGATATTTAACACAATGAATATAGATTGTGTTATGATTTCCCATACAATGAGACCAAATTGTCCCATTTATTAACTAAATTACTAAATAATAAACATTGGATAATTTATAATTTCTTAAGAAACTTTTTAAATTTTATTATTCTTTTTAAATTACTTATTATCATGTTATAAAAATTAGTTAATTATTTGAGTTTATAGTGGATGATTTGTCGATTCATGGAACTAGAATAAAAAATGAAATAGTTTTGCTTAAAATTTCCATGTTTCCATAACTCCATAATTTCTAGAATTATATTCATGATTTAAATATCATATAAATCTAGTATATATGTATTTATAATTTTCTATAACATTTTTAGATATGAAATTAAATTTACAATTCATGGGGATGGTAGGCCATACATATGCCTGATCACTATATTATTTTCATTATCATATTAATTGAATGAAAAATAAATGATACATAAGAAGATTATAATTCCAATATAATATCTATGTTAAATATGTAACATAATTAAATTAAGTATATATTTTATTTGTTCCATGTATGGAATGAATGAGTCATATCACTTTGATTGGGAGGTAGTCCACACTCCCTCAAATGAAATTATCATATTTACACATTATGGAAAGTATTATGGTTTGTTGTAAATAAAAATAATATAATAATATATATAGTATAAAAATAATATATAGAGTATTTAAATATAGTTCCATCATAATAGACACCATGAGAGGTGGAATGAGAAAATTGAACCATCATTGTTTTGTGAGGATGTAGTTCACCGTGTACAGAAACAGAATGTCCTATATCCATTAAATGGAGATGTGTGTATGTGTAGTTATAACCCTTATCATAAAAACATCCTAATATACTTATGATGTTGTTTTTGTTACCAAATAATTGATAAATTTATGGTTTAGGGGTTAGCGGGGAAGAATAAATGAAAGGAGCTAAAGAGAAGACATTACCTCTATATCGGGTAACTCCTTTCAATTTGATCCAAAAAGCATTATTTAATTTAATTCTACACATGGTAATGCATATAAGAGATGTGGAGTGATTTTGGGAGATTATTTTAGCAGAATTTGGATGATCCATGTAACGACCCAATGTATTTCAAAGGAAATTCCCTTCTAATAAATATGTCATAAAATCACATTAGAAAACAACATAATGAACTACTAAGTGATAATTGTTTTTTAAACATAAGGTTATAACTTCTGTGTTTGAAATTTCAAAAATCTGACAGACAATATGGAAATCAGTAAGTAATTTGGAGTCCAATAAGAAAAATATAATTCTTGGTGAATATTGTTCTACCCTTATGAATAGTAACATAACCTTTTGAATAGTGATATGTCTTAATGAATAGTAACCGTACATATTATAATATATAAATAATATTGATGTTGAAAGTATGACATACCTATATTTTAGAATAAGAAAAGGAATATTTTAAAACTAGTTTTGGATAATAAATTATCATTTTATTTAAATATTAAAATAATAATATTTTGAAATTTATTTTTGAAAAATGGACTTTATTTCTGGATTCTACACATCGATAAATGGTATGGGATAATTTTTAGGATTTTTCAAAAATAATTCAATTTTCATGTGAATATTAAAAATACAGTTTTTCACATAACCGGTGTATCCTAAATTGCATCATTCATGAGGAGATGATGACATAAACATTCCAGAACATTATTTTCGGCCAAATTATATAAAATTTCATTAATAGTTCTTTAAAATACAATAAACTCAATTTACAACCCTAAAAAGAAGATTACAAAGCCTAATGTCAACAAGTGATTTCTTAATGTATCTTTTTCTCTTTCTTTCACATTCCATTTATTAAATTATTTAATTCGGATTTTAAACATTATTTGAAGTTAAAAATGAATTATATTATATTAATATATGATTTATGATGTCAAAAACAATTATTACAAGTCTGACATTTGATGTATTATTTTATTTAATATTTTTCTCTAAAATGATGCTAGATTTGTTCACAGTTATTTTGGAAATTAACTACCAATACATGATGTTTGATTTTTATGCATTGCCAAATTTCGAGTCTTTTACTAATTATTCCTCTAATATTCATGATCTTTTTCCTATATTATGATTATCCTCACTCAATGATACATTTTTCTTATCTATTCTCTTATTGGTCTTTTAGCTCACCCCTTTTTATGTATATCCTCATGTGAATATATCTACTAAGGAGAATTCACGTTCCAATAATAATCAATAGAAAAAGGAATTAAATGAATGTTTATGATTGATGTTGTAATTGTTATGTATGGACCTAGTTTACCCAAGATACTAAACCATTTGATCCTCTATGTGTGATATTATTTTGTTGTTTATACATAAAATGATGTAATAGTAATTTTTGAAAAGGTAGGGTCAATATAGTTGGTATTAGAGGCAAGGTTTAGTTAATTATGGAATTAGGATTATTAAACCCTTGAGAAAACCTCTAACATGAGACTATATACAAATTTCCACAAAAGATACATTACATAGGGTTACCATATGTTATTATTTTAGAATAAATTGATCTAATTAATATGTTATTCATGACTTGTTGACTTATGTTTTTTTCTATCCATTTTTTAAAAAATTTTGGGAACCAAGAAAAACGTGCCAACAACTCGTGCAAGGGCCAATGAAACGATTTCCCAAACGACATCCCCATTGATTTGGGTAGTGGTGTTCAGAACATCATGGCGATGCTTACCCAATTATCTCAGTTTTTGAAAATAACCATAATAATGAAGAACATAACCCTTCATCAAAGGGGGATAAACCTTCTATCAAATATGTTATGAGTAAATTAGCACCAAAGTTAATAGATCATCTAATCCACTAGTTGTGGATCAGTGGGTCAACTCTATGGAGATGATCTTTTTTTGCTTCACTGTTCGGAGATGGAGAAGGATAATCTAGCCGTCTATCATCTAGATGGAGTGGCTGATCATTGGTTGGATTTGATTAATAACACCAAGCTAAGAGATGAAATTGAATGGATGGAATGAGAATAATTTAAGAGAATGTTTCTTAACAAATATTTCCCAAAAACTCTTTGCAGGAATATATAGAGAGAATTCCTAGAGCTCAACAAAAAATAGGGAGAATCTGTCACAACATATGAAGTGAATTTGATAAGGATTGAAAGATACACTTTGGGTTATATTATCAACAATGATAGAAAAATTCATTGATTCTTTAGTGGATTAAAACCAATCCTTTCAAAGGCTCATGCAATTTGAGATTCTAGGAGTTACGAAGAAGTTGATAAGTGTGCTCTTAAAGTGGAGATAAGATTTGGAGAATGGTCCGATAGCTATGGTGATAAGAATAGAAAGATGGAGTTTCAATATGGTGGATCTAATAACAAAATTAAAAAAGAAACTCAATAACCCACATGCCAAAAATGTGGAATGTTGCTCCATGGGAACTACCTCAAAGGGATGAGGAGGTGCTTCATATGTGGGAAAGACGGACAACTTTCTCACGACTATCAAAATGACATGAAAAGTAAGGAGAATGTGTTTGAAAGAGAGAACTACCCATGGTTCAATGCTAAAAATGTAGGGAGCTAGGGCACTATGAAATCCAATGAACTAAACCTTGAGTTCTTGATGGTAATTAGCTTCAGCAGCCACCAAAGCCAAAGGATCACGAGAAGGCATATTACGTCACTACTGTGGAAGTGGAGCATGATAGGGAAGTCAGGGAAGGTACAGATCATATTAAATCAAGACTGGAAAAATTCTTATTTGATTTTGGTTATGCGTATTACTTTATAGCTTCTATGTTTTCTAGAACTATAGAATCTATGCCCCGAAGCCTTAAAGTAGAGATATTTTTATAAACACCATGTGGTGCACTCATTGCAACCTAAGTGTTTGACTCTTCTCCTATTAGTTTACGTGAGATAATTATTCCTGAAAATTTTTTAGTACTTCCCTTGGTGGAATTCGATGCTATAATTTGAATAGATTGGATCTCATTATATAGAGTGTGTATCAACTTTTAGGAAAAGGGAATATTTTTTCATATTCCGAACCATCCCATGCTCCTCTACAAATGAAAATAATATCATTAATCTCCTCGAAAAAATCCTACAACATTATGGGTATTGATTCCCTATGAATAAGCATAACTCTCCAAAATGGTTGGGATGAAGCAAAGTGCCAACCACCAAAAAATTTACATTGTGATGTAATATGGTGACATATTACCTAAAGAGTTACCCAGACATCCCCTAGATCGTGAGCTAGAGTTCTCAATAGAAATAATAACCAGAGCTACTATTATCTCAATGTCTCCCTATAGGATCGCTCCTATCGAACTGGAAGTGTAAAATAAATAGGTGAAAGGGAATTAGGAAAAAGGGTTTATACTCCCTAGTGCATCATCTTGGGGTGCACTAGTGATCTTTATGATGAAGAAGGATGGAACAATGAGACTGTGTATAAATTATCCGGAACTCAACAAGATCATATTAAAGAACAAGAATCCTCTTCCAATGATTGACGACGTGTTCGATCAGTTAAAATTCTCTCAATACTTCTCAAAGGTTTATCTTCATTCTGGATATCATCAGTTAATCTTGAATAAGGAAGATATTCAGAAGAATTACTTCTATACAAGGTTAGGGCACTATGAGTTTCTATTGATACCCTTCAGACTTACTAATACCTCTTAATTAATCATGGATTTGATGAATAGTGTCTTTAGACATTACCTTGATAAATTTTTTTTAGTGATTATTGATGATATTCTCATCTACTCCAATAGAAATGAGGAACATTATTAATATCAAAGAATTGTGTTTGTGACATTGAGAAAGGAGAAGTAATACGCCTTGTTCAGCATGTGTGACTGTTGGATGAAGCATGTCACGTTCTTGGGACATGTGATCACTAGTGAGAAAATTTATATGGACCCTTAATAACAAAGGCAATTGAGGAATGGCCCGTTCCCTCTACTGTCACAAAAATCCGTAATTTTCTTGGATTAGTTGTGTACTACTGAAATATTGTGAAACATTTCACACGATTGTCAAGCCTGCTAAATAAGTTAACAAGGAATGTGGTAAAATATGTTTGGTTGAAATAATGTGAGGGAAGCTTCAGGGAGCTAAGGAGAAAGATTATCACTTCACTTATACTCACACTACCAAAAATTGGAAACTATTTTGTGATATACAATGATTCTTCAAATAATGTTAATGGTAGTGTACTCATGAAAAATGATAATGTGAAAGCCTACTCATCATGAATGTTGAAGATCCATGAGCAGAACTACCGAACGCAAGATCTAGAATAGGCAGCCATGATTTTTTCCTTAAAAATCTGGCGGCACTTCATTTTTTGTGAGATGTGTGACAAATACACTGACCATAAGATCCTAAATTATATTTTCACAAAAAAGGAGCACCACATGCGTCAAAGGAGGTGGTTATGGAGAATAAAGGATTATAATTGTTATATTCTTTATCATCATGGAAATGCGAACAAGGTAGCTGATGCTATAAGTTGAAATGAACCTGCCACTTTATCCATGTTACTGAATGACAAAGACCCCATCTTCCTGGATATGAAAGAATCGATTAAGATATCATAAGGGTTGGTGATACTTACTACCTTGATCAAATGATTGTGCAACCATCTATCCATGAGATGATTAAGTAAGCACAAATGGATGATGTGGAGATACAATAGAGGATGAATGTCGTAATTGAAGGGAAATTGTTGTAGTTTTATATCAACGATGATGGTTTGATTCGTTTTGGAATGAAGCTTTGAATGCCTTCATCACCCGGGATAAAGAAGTAGATATTAGAGAATTCCAAGACCTCAACATTCTCTATCCTTCCTGGGAGTACCATGATGTATCTTGATCTCTAAGAACACTTATGGTGTGATAACTTGAAAATGAGAATGCAGAATATATCTCAAGGTTCTTGGTATGCCCAGAAGTTAATGTGGAGTGAAAAAAGTCCAAATGGATGATGCAACGATTAAATATAAAATTGTGGAAATAAGATAGTGTTACTATGGACATTATCATTGGTCTCCCAAATACGTTGAAGGGAAATATTGTGATATGGGTTGTGGTTGACCAACTCACCAGAACTGTCCATTTTATCTCTTTTCAGGAAGATCTCTCGCTTGAACAACTAGAAAGGATATATGTTAAGGAAGTGGTGAGACGACATGGTGTTCCACTTTCGATTGTCTCTGCTCATGAACCAAGGTTCAAAACTAATTTCTGGATGAGTATTGAATATGCATTGAGTACTGAATTAAATAGCAGCATGACCAATCAGCCCCAAAATGATGGCCAACCTGAAAGGACTATTCAGACACTTGAATATATTCTAAGAGCCTCCTCTCTAGAATTAAAAGGAAAATGGGATCTACATCTCCCATTGATTGAGTTCCCATACAATAACAGCTTCCATCCAAGTACTCAGATGGATACATATAAAGCTATGTATGGAATGCAATGTAGAACTCCAACCTATTGGAATGAAGTTGGAGAATGAAAGAAACTTGTACCCGATCATGTGCTAGATATAACAATGATGTTTTATGTCATTCCAGAAAACATAAAAGCTTCTCAAAGAAGGAAAAAGTGCTATGCTGACAACCGTAGAAGGGAATTAGAGTTAGAATTTAGAGATAAATTCTAACTTCGAATATCACCATGGAAGAGACTCATATGGTTTGGAACGAAAGGTAAGTTAAGCCCAAGGTAGATTGGACCCTTTGAGATCATTGAGCGCAATAGAGTCATGGCCTATCGGCTCACACCTCCACTGATTATGGCTCATGTTCATGATGTGATTCATATATCACTCCTAATGAAGTACCTACAAGATCCCACACATGTACTGAACTCAGAGGTGGTACAGTAGGATGATGATCTCTCCTACGAGGAGCAGCCACTAGAGATTATTGACCAAAGAGATAAGGTTCTATGAAATAAGACAACCAACCTTTTTAAAGTGTCTTTGAGGAGTCATAAGTTTGGAGAAGCAACCTAGAAACCATAGGAGGAAATTATGGAGAACTACCCTCACCTATTGGAGTAAAGTGAAATTTCGAGGGACAAATTTAATAAGGGGGGAATAATGTAACAACCCAATGTTTATCAATGGAAGTTCCCTACATAAACATATGTTATAAAATGACATGAAAACACTACATAATGAACTACTAAGTGATAAATTTCTTCTAAACATAAGTTTGTATCTCATGTGTTTGGAATTTCGAAAATTTGACATGCACGGTTGCAATCAGTATGTTATTTAGAGTCTAATAAGGAAAAAATAATTTTTGTGAATAGTAACATACCCTTATGAACAGTAACCAACACTTATGAATAGTTATATAAAATAATGAATATTAACATTACCTATGATTATATAGAAATATTATTCAAGTTGAAAGTATGATATACCTATATTTTAGAATAAGTAAATGAATGTTTTAAAACTGGTTTTTGATTATAATTTATGATTTTAATTAAATATTAAATTTATAATTTTTAGAAAATTATATTTGGAAAAATGTAAGCCAATTTTGAATTCTACATGATGAATAAATTTTAGTGTGAATGTTTTGGATTTTTCAGAAACACATCAATTTTCAGGTGATTTGTAAAAATATAGTTTTACACATAACCGGTGTATTATAAATTGCATCACTCATGACATATTTATGACATAAAATTTCCAAAACATTATATTCGACTAAATTATATTTAATTTTACTAATTTTTCGTTAAAATACTATAAACTGAATATCAAAACCTAAAAAAACATTCCAAAGCCTAAATTCAAAAGCTGATTCCTGAAAGTATATTTTTCACTTTCTTTCACTTTCCTTTTAATAAATTAATTCATTCGAATTATAAATATTGTTAAATGTATAAAACGAATTATATTATATTAATATATGATTTATGATGTCAAAAACATCTATTACTAGTTTAAAATATGATATATATTTGTTATTTACTATTTTATTCTAAAAACACCTCCCTCCTCATGTATAAATTACCCCTCCCCTCCCCTTTCCAAACAACACATCTAAAGCTTCAAGACATTCCTAAACTATGAGAAAGAATATTCCCTATCCCCTACAACACATTCAAGAGTTTTTGGTGTCATCAAAAGACCAAATCATTGTCCCTTAAGAGGATCTCAAGAGGAGGATTGAAGAGGTAATTTCTCTTCCTCGTTCCTTTAATTTCCTTTCAATTTCATGTTCTTTTCTTATTCTATTCGTACATATCTTAATACACATGGAATGGTAAATATATTATCATATATATAATTTAATTTCATTATAATAATGGTATGTTATTCAATCCAACCCCCTTTTCTGTTTCCTTCTAATTTATTAATTAAAACGTTGTTTGTAAGATGTTAATCTATCACCTTCAAGGACAACATATTTTCTTTTTTCCATTTATACAGTCAGATCTGGTCATGAAACCATTTTGATGGTTGAACTAGAATATATTATATGTATTATTTCCTATTTAAACATCTGGAACTAACTTATTTACATATTACTATATTATTAATCAAAACATGTTTGTTGTGGTCGAAAAACCACCCAAGTTTTCTCAAACAATCTTCATTTAATTCTTATATAATGATTCATCCATATGGAATACAATATAATCAATTATAATATCATTTAAACTCCTAGAATATACTTAATAATTTTTTATATTAGTTCATGATATTTACCCTTGTTCTATACAAACATCAATTTGTGATTACAAGTGAACTTTTCAAGAAAATCCATAAAAACAAACATCACCAAACAATGTTTTTTAAATCAATAACTCATCCAAAGGCACATATAATAACATAATGAAACAATATCTAACCATATTAATGTACATAAGGTTCTTTAATTGTTATTTAATGAATTTAATGTCATTATATAGGATATTAATGTGAAATAATCATTTCGATATAATGTAAGGGGAAATTCTCCAACCTAACTTTCATCATTTGGGTTCTCCGTCATTAACTAATTTTTTTATATGGTTAATCCAAAAAAATATTTGTTCATCTTTGTCTTTCCTTTTTTGGGATATTCATTGTTTTTCACTATTTTTTATTTCAAACAAAATGTTTTCCAAAATAAATCTTCTTTTAAGAACACACCTTTTACTTCTCATTCAATTTTGATGTTTCTTGTATCATGTATGTTATTCCCTCTTTAATTTGGGAAACCAAGGTTTATAAATGTTTTATTATGATATGAAACCCATTCCTTTTAATGTTTTTTTATATTCATTTTTATATATATGATTACTTTGGCATGCATGATAAATTATAATGTAATGATAAGATAGGTGCACCCGAAATTATATAGTGCAATATGAATGTTTCAATGTGACGGGTTCACTAGAAATTATAAATTTCTCCAATGCATTGGGTAAAGTAATTAATCTCATGTGTTAATGTGAAATTATGTGTGAAAAATATGCTTGATTTGTTCAAAAGTATGTGTGGTAGTTAACCACTAAGACAGTATGTTTCATTTTTACGCATTACCACATTTCATGTCTTTTTTTTAATGATTCATCTCATATTACTAATCTTTTTCTTATGTTATGATTATGCTCAATACATGTTATATTGTTCTTATATATTCTCCTACTAGGGTTTTAGCATAACCCTTTTGATTTATAGCCTCTAGCGACTACATTTACTAAGGAGAAGTCAAGTTACAATAAGCAGCAAGATAACAATGAATTAAATGAATATTTATGCTTGATGTTGTAATTGTTATGTATGGTCTTAGTTTTCCAATGATACTAATGTTTTGGATATTATATGTGTAATACAATTTTTTTTTATCATTAAAATGATGTAATATTAATGTATGAATAGGCGGGGTCACTATAACCCAAGTGTATTGAGAGGTGTGGGTAAGTGGGTAGAGGTTGTGGCCTTTTATAATATTGGGGAGGGGCATTTTATGATGGTTTTGGAATATTATTTTCATATAAATTGATTTGAGAAATATAATTTCTAAAAATAATATATTTTGAGGATAATATGACGATTGGTCAAAATACTCTAAACCATTTGGTTTTAGACAAGTTTAGGTTACATATTTGACCTTACCTTTTGTATTTAATCCATATTTTAATAAATTAACTCATACCATGAATTCTTGTATTTGTACACTATTTTGTAAATATAGATAGCATAAAATGACAAGAGAACATCATGATGATCATTAACGTAATTTTTGACATTATCTTTGTCATTTTGAAGAATATAATATTTTTTTGACTATAATATCAATTAATAAAATTTTATTTTTAACAAATACTCATTTATGTCAATTTTGAAAATATTTAGAAATTTAATTTTCATAATGTCATAACTACTTGATAAACTAAAAAAATCATTAAATTAAATATATCATGTCATAATATTATATAAAATTATTTGATGGAATCAAATGATTAATATTAGATTTATATTTATATTTATAATATGATTTATTTGAATGATTCACTAATAATGCCATCGCTACATCATTATTGATTCATAAATAATGTTTTTTATATAATGTATAAAATTTATAAATAAAATAACATGATATAGGTATTATTTTTCTTTATAATTACTATTTACAGTCAAGTATATAATTTATATAAACCAACATTAAAAAATTAGTTAGGACATATATGTTTATGTTATATTTCCCTTTTCATTAAATTTAATAATATAAAATGTCATTATTACACCCTAGTGACTCAATAGTGTCCTAAAATTGACACAAGGATTCCCGGGGTTGGCCATATATAATCAAATATTTTTTTTCAGAAAGTTGGCATGAACTGGTCTCCCAGTTCATGTCAAAGGAATTTATTAAACAAAAATGTGTTACATGGTAATATCGAGGTGTAATGAGCTTACACCCTTTGAAAGATAATGAAACAGACAAAAATAAATTGAAAACTAAATAGAAATGTAGAGAAACGGCCCTGTTGATGTCCTCAAGCGATCAGCCCTGGTGAGAAAAATTTCAGTCCTACTGCATGTATGTCAAGAGTCCGTAAAAATAGGCTGGAGATTCTGATTCTAACAGAAGTAGTAGCTCTGTAGTCCTTTTTAAGATCCTTCATCAAACTGGTCAGCCAGACATCTCAGTCCAGCTTGCATAAAGCCTGCAACTGATTTTCCATGAGACACCTCATCTCGAAACACACCAAATGAGAAATATCAGAATGGTTCTTCATAGATACAAACAAGGCCATCCAAACATAATAGAGTATAGAGAGTATATAGGCGGCTGAAAAACCGAAATGTCCACACAGAAATGCAGGATCAGCTCAGAAGAAAAACCATTACACCCAAAATTGGCCACAAATTCCAAAAGACTCAGATCCAGACAGCATACGGTCAAGATATTGAAGCACATTTTTAAGAGAATCTCTGAAAATCATTAAACTTCAAACATAATCTCAGAAGCATCATGAACAGAGAATTAGAAATTATCATATAAAGAGCTTGGTTTAGAACCCAAAACCAGGCAAGATCAATACCTGCAGGCCCAAGTAGAGAACATCCAAAAGATGAAACCATTCTTGAAAATAGTTGATCCTCCATAAGAAAAACAGCAAACCGAAACAAAGAAATCCAAACAAAAATCCAGGAGCAGAACAAGCTCCAGAAACCATAACAGCAAACACACACATCCAGAACTTCTCTTCTCAACTCGATAACAGAAAATCTTGAGAATATATCCATAGAAAAAGGGAAAGCCTAGAAAAAATATCCGCAATCTAAGCAGCATCAAATCAGAATGTCTTAGAATCTGCTCAGGAACCACATTCCATGGGAATAACAGGAACCAGTCTCCATTGAGGACATGTCAGATAGGTTGGAATAGCAATTCCATAGCCCACTAAATGTAGAAGGCCCCTCCCAACTGAAAATCAAAGCCTGATAGCTCCAAGATGTATGAACTGCCTATGTAAAATAGAGATGACTCCATAGCAGATAAGAACATGCATCAAAACTTCAATCTTCTAGGAACATGAAAATCCAGAGTATCTAAACCAGAAATCCAGTAGTGAAAAAAGAAGAACAGAGAAAATGCAAAGGTTTGATAGTATAACAGCTTGGAATAGACCAAAATATCCAGCATATACAGCACACCCTGCATTCTTGAAACAAACAGATCCAGAGAACAGAACATAACTCGAACAGTCCAGAAACCAGAGTGAATAGCTGGAAAGAAAGGCCAATATGGTGTCACATGCATCCCAAACAGTCTGCTTAACAGAAAGAGCAAGCAGAACTAGCAGCATCTAAAGAACAACTTTTATCTGAAAAATTGCAGGCTAGCAAGAAAGTCAAAGCCAGAAATCCTAGCAGCCTCCAAAAGAACTGATTATACAACAACCAATAGTACAAGTGTTGTTCAGATCAAAGAGAGGGGTTCTCCATCCCATGTCATAACAGAGTAGAAACAACCAGAAAAAAGGGGACTCCAAAAGACAGTCAAATCAAAATACTATGACCAAGTAGAAGTAAGAACCAGCTCAAAGCAGAATAAGGCCCTAACAGCCATATATAATCAAATATGATTCAAACATGGGTTTTGATAGTTTTAGATTAATATAATATTATTTTTTAACCATATTTACACGATTTACCCTTTATCCATGGTAACTAAAAATAATTACAAAATGTAAAATTCAAATTGTACAAAAATAAATAGCACCTACTTACATAATTTGGACCTTATGGTTAAAAATATAGATTCCAATTTTCCAAATACAAAACCCATAATTTATATAAAAAATTAAAAAAAAATCTCATTGTCAAAACCATAAAATAGAATTCTTAGAATTAAAAGCTATAAAAATATCGACATGTATTTATATCAAATTTCTATGCAAAAAACTAAATTCAATGATCAAAATTGAAATAAATGGAAAAAAGTAATCCAATTACAATTTAAAATAATTAAATTGATAATTTATCTATATAAATAAATTATATTAAATAGATGTTTTGAATTAAAATACAATATTTTTCACTATTAATTAAAATATGAATATTATCATAAAAATACAAAAATTTCAACCAAATAATTTTTTGGTCCTCATTCTAAATAAATAATGTTTTTTTCGAAATATAATGTATAAAATTAATGAAACTATATTTAAACAGTGTTCTCCATCAAAAGGAAGAATAATTTTTTTTAAAAAAAATAATTCATCTATCTTAAAAAATTTGATTTGTATTTCTAACATATATAAAAAAACATATATGTTGAATTTTATACATTAGACAAAATATATAACATATAATTATCAATAACTAAAGATATTATTTTATAAACTTAATTATTATCTTTTAAATAGGATGTCATTAAAACAAATCCTTCATATTCAACTAGTTTTTATTTCCATTTCTAATAAATTTGAAAACCAATGAATCATTATTTATACATGTGTAGAGAGTATTTTTATAATTTAGTGGATACTATTCATTTTGGGAATTCTATTGGCTAGGTTATAACGGTATCATTTAAATAATAATATTTATTTGTTCTTTTAAATAGGATTAAGCATATCTTGTATGGTATTGAACAAAGTGTTTCTTTCATAAAACTCAGGATGTTACATTATCCACGGAAATAAATTTTTATTCTTTTCAAGATTTATTTGTTAAAAAATAATTGATAAAACTAATATATTATATAAATAATTATTAATAAAAACATCGTATCAATTTTTTAAAATTCAATTCATATAAATTTTAAAATCTAATTTAATATTTATCCCATTGATGAGGGAAGAAAAAGAGTCTATAATGAGAAAATGTTCCAAACTTATCAAATATTTAACATAATATTCCCATAAGAAAATAGTTAAAATAAATTATGTTGTATTAATAGAAATATAACTCATCCAATAATAATTTTAAAAAATTAAAATATATTATTCCATTATCAATAACATAAAAAATATTATCTATCAATTAAAATCCTGTATTTTTAGTTATTAAATTGAAAATAATAATCCTTTCAAAAACTTATCTAAAATTAACAATAAGTTTTTTATGGAGACTATTATTGAAAATTAACATTATTTTTTAAAATATATGTTTTTATACTATAAAAAATATTAAATATTAGAGTACAAAAGGTTCCAAAATAACTTTTTAGAAAAATAAAATTTTAAATTTAAAAATTGAATTTATCATCTTCTCTTGTCAATAAAACAAATAAGATGAAATTTAGATTTTTTACAGAATACATAATATATAAATTTCATCATAATATTTCACAAAAGTGATTTTAATTTATTTTGATTTGAAATAAATTTTTTTATGAAAATGGTTTTTTAAAATATATTTCCATTATATTTAATGGATTTTTAATTTCATTTATCATTAATCGGATATAAAAACTATAATTTTATATACATTATAATACTATATATTTCAATAATTATGTTAATCATACTAATAACATCAATATTAATGTCTATTATATATCAATTAGTGTTGCGTGTAATTCAATATAAAATCATTGATATGGGTGATGAAAAATATTATAAAAAATTAAATTTATTCCTAAAAAACGTATATACAAGAAATATTTCTCAAAATCAAGAGATATAACGTTATATCCCCCATTAAATTCTTTTTTCATTCTAAATTCATCACAATGGTACAAAAAATGGGGATATTTATGCCTCCTTATATGCTCTATTTTTATATGAATTCCTCATGTTAGTGGTTTCCCCAAATATCATTGACCATCTGATTGGTAATGTTACAGAAAAAATTATCTATTAAATCTATAGTTTCATCAATAATTTCCTTATAGGAAATATCATTTACTAGTGGTATATATTTTTACTTTAGTACATGTGATGTAATAGAGATGTACTTCCTTGTGAGATAATCATTTAAGATATCAGGAACCTCATAGAGTTTTTATGGATGAAAAAATATATAACATATAGTCCCAAAACATAAATAATTTCAAAGGGAATGATATTACAATGGAATAGTTTTCCCTTCATTCATCCATAGAGAAATTTAAAGAAGGACAATATCTAAAAATTCATATTCATGATCACATCAGTGATTGTTCTGATAACATTTTTTTGCTACATTTCCCATTTGTGCTTCTAAATTAATTTAACCTTATAGTTAATTTAATTTGAAATATCACCTCCTAATAGCATGAATTTTGTATATTCATTCTACTATGATCCATTTCTACACTTCTCTCCATAAATTTCTCCATAAGGATCTATATGAATTCTATTCTGAGAGATAATATTCCATAGAAGACAATATGAGTGAGTTGTTGATCCAAAAACCGTTGAAATACAATTAAGATGTTATTGTCATAACCACTAGGGATTTAATTGTTCCCATGTATTGATAATCTATCCTTAGATTATAAGAAGTAGCTAGTCTCAAAGCTTTATCAAGATACTACTAATGGATTTACCACGACATGGAGGTAAAAGTCATGTCGTAGGTAGATAAAATTTAATGTTGTACCCCATGAATCGTTACCACGTTCTTGATTTATATTCTAGAAATTAGATTTAGTGATAAATCATCCCTGTTTCAAAAAAGTGTGATAACTTTATATGGTGACCAAATAAAAGCCATAATTACCTCAATATAAAAGATAACATAAACCCTAATGTTTACGAGTACCAGTAATCATTTCTCCAGAATATGTAATTCCATTCCTCCTTAAATAATATTTTCACAGAAATATATATTAATCCAATGGTTTGTATATTAGTAAATGTATCATAAAATATCATTAATATTAAAAATATCCAATCCCAAAAATTCAAAAATGAGATATAAATTAATATGAATAAATGATTAGCTATATACTCATAAAACAATGATCTTATCTATAACCCTTAATTTAATCATAAAAGAATTCATGTAAACTATCAAATATAAATTTTTCATTGATTCTTTATATATTCTATTAACTTATAAAAATTGAATTTATTGGAATAATGAATTCATTTTTATACTTATGCAATTTGAAATGTAATTTTATTATTCAAGAATCCATATAAAGGTAGATAATCAATTCAAATTTCACAAAAAGATGATCAATATGATTATCATTGTTCTCATTCATTCAAAATTAAACATGAAATCCAAAAAAAAGAAGGGAAGAAGAAGTGTACCATAATTATCATGATTCTCTTCATCCATAATTATTTTATAATTTTTCAAATTATGGTTTTTTATTATTACATCATATGGATTATCATCCACATAAGTCCTTTTATTGGGGAATATATTCTAATAATTCCCAAACACATTGTATATGAACCAAAATAGTGTAGGTGGTGATTTTAATTGATATATATACTCATTCATTTCATTAAATGTCTTCTCCACCAAAAATCCAAGTTCTATCACTCAATTTCCATGATTCCAACAAAAGAGTAACTTCTGGTCTCTTTTAGGAACTCATCTATGTCCTCTATTCCACATCAATATTAACTAGGATTTTGAATCGTTTCCCCATTCCTTGTTACTTATAAATTTATTTTCCATAGAACCATATCTTACATTTCATATCAATAAAACTCATTGGGTATCGAGTATCCATTTCCACATTAATTACATATTGAGAGGTTTATTTCTAGAAAAAAAAGTATCCTATAGATAACACCCATAGGGTGATTCGATTAAAGATGGTGAATAATTATTCAACCATAAATTCACGGTGAATGATAACACCCAAATAGAATCACAAAAGTCCTGTAAAATTTTCATCATAGTTAAAAATATAACTACCCTCCATATTCATTAGCTCAAGGAATTACTTCTCCATTATTGTATAATGAATATGAGAATGAAATTATAAGAAAATATTATTTTAATCCCACCCCACATCATGCTGTAAATTTAATATCATTGACTAATTTTGTTTGTAAGAATTTTAAATTGAGTTTCCTCAACTTACAAATGATTGACAACAAAAATGATATTTTGAGGCTCTGAAAACTGGAGAATATAAAATATTTTTTTAGTTGAATCAGTCCATTTCTCTAGAACTAATGGAACAATGAAACCAATGAAATAAGGTGATTTTTTCCTCATGAGGGACAATGAAAATCATTGATTCCACTTTTAATAATTTGGATGTTCAGAACTGGTTGAATCCTAAGAAGTATTTGAGATAATAGTAATGAAATTTGTCATTTCATCACCCATAACATAAATCTTCTCAAGAGGAAAAACATTTTATTTTCCATTTCATTAATAATTTATACAATTCTTAGGGATTTATAAATTTAAAAAAACTAAAATTCATACTACAAAAAATATAACTTTAGTGGTGACCACATAATCATAATAGATCACTTATAGGGTGTCAGAATATTAAAAACACATTTTTATATGTAAAACCATTGGTTGTAACACTTTTATATGTGAAACCATAGGTTGTAACACCCCAATACATTACAATGTTTTAACATTAGATTAAAATTAATTTTTTAGTATCTTTTTCTATACACCATGTCATGTTATGCTTATTCTATACAAAACACGTTAAAAACTATCACAAAAGATCTAGTTTCACCGCCTTTTAATGTGGTGCCAATTTTAAAATTAAATTTTATAATTTTTATAATTTTTATTTGTAAAAATGATATTAAATTTTTAATTAAATATCTATAAATTATCATTGTGTTAATTTTTCTATTTTTCTTAGAAGTATAACTTCTTTATGAATAGTGAAAATTATTTCATTTTAGTTAAAAACTATATTTTTAATTATTTAATTATTTATGTTATACTATAATTTAAATTTATTTTTGATGTAAAATTAAATAAATCATAAATATATTATCCCAACTTATTTCATTGGACTCATTATTATATTATAATAGGAAATAAAATCCTGTTGATCATTTTAAAAATTTTACATTAAAAATCAATTTTCTCACTGTGTATGTGAGATTAAAATTAATTATAATTCTCCCAATAATGTGATTTGAATTTATAAATATGGGAATTCATGGTTTGAATAAATATATTATATCTAGTTTATAAAAATTTTCAAATTTTTTTATCTAAAGTATTTGTGAAAGTGATTACAGGTAAAATTAAGCTTAAAAAGGGACTAAACCATAATCAAAAGGGCCAAATTAACATGGAATCTTGTAAAACATCATTGTATACCAATCTTATGATGAAATACCATCTTTGATTAATTTTATATGTCATTTGGATATAATGAAATGGAAGTGGCCTAAATAAAATGTAATATAAGGAAAGTGGAGAAATGGGAATAGACCTTAACATTAGATTTTATTAAACATTGAGATATGTAAAAACAACATATTTTCAATTATAAATTTTATTTTGAATTATAAATGATTTTAGTTTATAAAAATTAATTATAATTATTTTTTATTGGTGATTTTATTACTCAAAATGATTAAGAAAAGGAAATGTAGTGATTAATTAGTTATTAATTATGATAAATAAATATAAAAAAGTGAAGTAGATTGATTTAATTGTGGTATAAAATTATCTTTTTAGATTAATATATCATGTTACAAATAATTAAACTTATTAATTTTAATTCCAATAAATTATTGTTATTTATAATTAAAAATAAATAAATAATTCTAAAATTATGTTATTGTTATTTTACAATATATTATATTTAATGAAATGATTTAAAATTAATAAAAATCCAATATATATTGAAATGTGATTTCTATGTGTTAAAAAATATTAAATATAGACTACTAATTAAACAAATTATATTTTATAAGTTTCATATTGACCCATATTCTGCTAGAAATATGTTAAAACATTAAGAGTTTATGTACTGTTTTAGAGGATCACATGAGATTATTTAAAAATAATTTTTGAAAAGCATATAATTTTTTTATAAATTATATATAATATAAATAATTATGTTGATATATTATTCATAATAACTCTAAATTTTTTTTGGTCTTAGTGTATAAATAAATAAAGATAGAAAACTATATTCTTTAAAAAACCAAAATGATAAAACATGGGACTCTTAGAATATAACGTACCAAATTATAAACAAACATATATTTTTGTGGGTTTGATGTTATTTTCTACCATTATTCAACTATAATTCATTAGGTGTCTATTTTTTGTAAAGTGTTTGGAAAGGTAGTCCTCCCATTAATGAATACAATTTGGTATTTACAAGAGTTCCCCCTCTCTTATAAATGGCCACCACCCATCCAACTTCCTCTCACATATAAATGTAACAACCCATGATTTCATAGTATGTTATATCTTCAAAGTAATTCAACAACTTGCATTACATTCAACAACGAGTTCAAGCACCCCACGAAAAACAACACTTGCCATTGAAAAGGATGTTATGAATAGTATTAGCTGAATTTTTAATATTATATATTCTATATAATCTTAACATCCATATAACATGGTTCTTAGATATAATATGAGAACAAAATCATTTTTTTAGAAAAAAGAAGTATTTTTCAAAAAAAATGAAATTTTAAGGCCTTTTAATAGAGAACCCTTTTTAAAACAAATATTTGACACTCTTATATATTCATATTAATGAAATTAAATTGTTAGTTATAATAGTGATAAAAAAATTTAGTTTTGATAAATTTTTTCACATTTTTGATAACTTTCATATTTTAAAAAATACTGAATAATACTATGTCATAATTAAAAAACAACTTTTTTAATCAAAATAATTTTAGTTTTAAATTATGAATTCGAATAGTTTTAAAGTATAATTATATTATATTTTTATCACTTAATACAATGTAGGACATTATTAGTAATTTCAGATTTAAATTTGACATTAAAACGTGTCAATCATTTGATATTTTTTACTTTTTAAAAACCCACTTCTATGTTTTGACAATGGAAATTAATTTTAAATTAATAAATGAAACTTATATGTATTTAACTTTGTATGATGGACTTCATTTTTGATTTCATAATATCAAAATTAGCTTTGGGTGAATTTTTTGTATTTTTCTGAAAACACTAAAATTTTGATAATTAGTGAAAAACAATGCGTTATTATTCAAAAAAGACATGTTATTTAAATAATTATTAAGTTATTTAAACTTATTTTATGTCAAAATTGATATATAATACAGATATAAGTTCAATGTAATTCATTTGATTCATTTTATAATAAAATTATATGTATAAAATTTTATTGAACTTTTAAACATCTTTTACACACCTTTTAGGAGAATTTTAAAATTTTCATAAAACATAATCTTACCACTTTTGTGAGTTGAATTTCAAAACATCAAGAGACATAGTTGATATCAGTAAGTAAAATTTGGTTCAATAAGGTGAAAATAATTTTTGGGGAATAGTAACTTTTGACTTTTATTAACCACGGTTAAAAGTAAATATGAAAATTAATGCTAAAAATGATTTTATAATTATACTAAAACATGTTCAAATTCTATTGGATAAGGGTATTTTGACCAAAAACAACCTTTGGAATAAAATATTAACCTTTAGGTCCACTTGGATAATATTACCACATTTATTATAATTTTATTTAAAGAATAGTAATATGTGTTACATTCAATGTTTAATAACTAAACCATTTTTAATATTGGATTATAAATAATATAAATTAGACAATAAATATTCATTATAATTCTAAAAAGATATCCAAAATAATTTTATTTTATTTATAATTTTTCAAAATTAAATAATTCAATTTATTTTTGACATAATGATGATGTAGTAATTACCTTATTAATGAAATATTAAAATAATTGATATTATAAATATCCAATTAATTGTAAATTGAGACTTTTGATGAATTGAACTAATTTTATAGGTTAATATTACTTTTTAGGGTTGGTAAAATAAATTTTATTTAATGTGATGATGTTTTTATGGATTTCAAAAAAATCAAATACTAAATATTGTCAAAAATTGGAAAAATTGAGTTTTTAAAACAAATACGATATTATTAATTGATATAAGATTCCAAAAAATATAATGTTTGGAAAAAGGACTTAGATAAGATTATATATATTAATAATGAACCACATGGTGTTCTATTGGCTTGTTATATTATGTTTATTAGAAATATAATGTACAAATACAAAGAGACATGGTAAATGTCAAACTATTTAACAAAGAGTTAAATCTAAAAGATAAGGTTGAGATGATGCCCTGAACCTATCTAAAATCAATTTCTTTAGTGGTTTTAGACCCATTCCCACCACAGCCTCTAAATAATTCATTTTGGATCCATTAGAAACCTAGAATGATTTTATTATAAAATAATATCGCATTCTTTTCCTAAAGTGACCCTCACCACTATTATAAAAGCGAACTTCCCTTTATCTTAATTTCACTCCTCCAAATCCTTTTGTCTCATCCATACCCTACCTATATATCATCCCAAAATTCATCCCTTCATCCGTCAGGCTTTCCGTTGGTCAGAAATCCAAACTAAGGATCCCTTTTGATCAAATCAAAAAGAAGAACCCGAAGAAGATGTAAATATTTCATCACCTCTTTCAAGTCCATTTATTCTCCCACTTACTCTTTCTTTGTTGTTTCCATTCTAAAATAATTACACCAGTAAATTCTATATACATTGGTTTTATTATAAAAAATTTAGAATCATATTCATTATTCTCTCTATTATATGAATGAAAAAGTCACCATACGTGCGTACGTACGGCATATCATATCCACGTCATGATGTAGTTTGTTATTCATACACATCATTATTTGGATGAGTATAATAATGACTAAAATGGATTTAAATAATAAATATAAAGTGTCAATGATTCTTTATATATGATATAACATCCAATTACATACATTTTCTCCATTAATTTAATGATATTGTCGCTCGTGTGTACGTATGGATTACCGCCTCCAAGAACGTGATGTGATTCATTCCCCATTGTAATCATTCAAGAGTAGTTTTCATTTTATGAGTCAAAATAATTATTATAAAGACAATATAATTCTGTATACGAATCAAATACTTCTAATTCAGAAAAAACAAGTCATATGTTACCATGAATATAAAAGAAAATGAATTAGTTAACACCTGAAATGATGATACTACAAAAATATTATTAACAAAGCAATATCATAGGATCATATATGATATAATATTTACACATATGGTTATTGTATAATATAATAAAAATGATATAACAATTATATAGGAGATTAACATACCCTCGACCAAGGAAAATTATCGGGTAACAGTTTATTTCACAATCTCTTTATTATCCAATATTGATTTTATGTAAGTATCTACTGGGACATCTTTATCATTTGCTTTCGTGTTTTCAGAAAATTGAATTTTTAAAAAAATTAGTATATATTATACAATGGGATAAACTATTTTCTACACATATTTGACCTTATATGTTTTGAAAGAAATCTTTCTTTCGTTTTCCAACCAAGGTACATTATGTCCTTTTTAACAAAATTACGGTAAGAATGTTTTATTAACTTATAAAGAGGGTGCAGCTATTTTATACCATTATAAAATCGTCGTAGCTTCCCATACAAGATTATAAGATTAATTTCAAAATAATTTTTTTTAATTATATGACTTTCAAATGATTCCAAAATGGAATTAGATATTTCAGTAGAAAAAGTTTGGATTTCATCTATGTCAACATACTTTTGATGGATTTTAAGCTTTTTTGATGTTGAATTATTATAATAAAAATATTCCAAATTGTATTTATGTTTTTGTGATATGTTTGACTAGGGATGTGTTATTTTTATACCATCACTGTTTATGGAAAAATTAATGACATTTCATATGCTAGATTTAATAAGAATGTTGGTATTATGTTTAAAACTTCTCATATGAGGAATTCATTGGACATAGTAAGTGATAGGTGGAGCCCTCTATTTCCCCTTGATACATCTCTAGGTATCATTAGACAAACTAGTGTAATGGTAGAAGTCCTTGAAAAAATATTATTTTTAGTCTTGGAACAGGGCCTTGACTATGTGGTTATGAAGTCTGGAATTATGCATTCCATCATTATGAAAGTGGTTATTGATATTTCATGTGATTATTCAACAATTAGAATATCCAGGTGAATATATAAATAGCATTATTTGATTTTATCTTTTCCATATTATGATTATGTTTAAGTTTAAAAGGATTTTGTTTTGGACTTATACATTTCCTTAAATGTTTAGGCTTATTTATGAATGTTTCTTCTATATTGTTATCCTTACTGAGAATCTGAGCTCACCCCGTTCTATGTTTTATTTTCCCAGGAGGTGAATAATTATTAAATGGTTGACTTATAGGGATAGGATCATGATATAAGTGTTTTAAAAGGGGATCAAATATTGTTTATGTTTATTATTTCATGAGGTAATGTAAAACCTTTCAATGTATCTAGTACATTCAAATCTACTTAACTAATCGATCATTCGGGACATGATTCCTTGTATCATTCCAATGTATTGTAATAATGCACCGACTTTGGGATTCTAAGGTTAGGGCATTACAGTTGTTATCAGAGGAAGTATAGTAAAATCCATGGAAAATAGATTTAGAAAAACTCTTATTAGAGAAAAATACCCTATGATTGACATTGAGGATTAGTATAAAAGAATATTTTAAAAAATTTATACTCTAGTGATTTTGTGTGTTTTCCAAGCAATACATCCCTATCTGGATACGGGCAGGTCGTGCGAGCTCTGAGAGATATGTAGCGAGGGGTAAACCCCAAAAACACCAATTTGAGCAGGATTCGAATGGGAACTGGTGCACGACAATGGGAATTGAAACACTCTTGGTTACGACACTCTTGAGGGATATGCTTAGGATAATTCACATTTTCATTACAATAAATTATAAAGGATTTAGGAGTCAACAATTACCCAAACGAACATTTTATGATTATTGATTTTATGCATAATATATTCAATTTTCTTTAGGTATTTTAAAATGTTTGGAATTACACATTTGGATTCATAAACTTACTTAGTGTACGCCATTGTTTTGAAATAGAAAAGAGTATAATGAATGAGATTTCTAGAAATACGCATGATTGAAAGACTAAGAAGGATCGTATCATTCCCAGTATTAAGCAATCATTTAGAAGGGAAATAGTCTCCCACATATTATCTTCATATGAAGAAATAGTATCATGTGTTATTATTATTTGTAAAAATTCTATGAGTCATATGGAGTTGAAGGGAAGCAAAAGAAAAAAAGGATGGAAGGGAGAAAGATGGATAAAAGTTAGAGGGGAAAGATGGATTTCCTGAAATGTGATAATTGTGGAATAAATCATCTTGGTAAATGCTTAAGGGAATGGGAATTTGTTATAAGTGTGTACAAAAAGGACACGAAGTACGTGATTAATAGGGTAATAAAAATATTTCAAATGTACAATGCTTCATTTCCATGGAGTTAGGACACTACATGAATCAAAGTCCAAATCCTCAGAGTATACCACAAATGCTTATATAGGATTTTAAACATTTTATGATTCTACCAATCATGAAGAATAATGATTTGATTTCTTATGTTGTTATTAAATTATTCTGTCATTTTATTATTTTATTAATGATTTACATGTTATAATAATTATAGAGTATATAAGGATTGTACTACAGTACTATTTCATTGAGAACTTGAGATTGTGTGGAACCAATAAATGTAACTCATGAGTTGGTTAAATGTTTTGGAAAATATATGGTTGAGATAATAAAAGAGCATAATATGTTAATGACAATGAGGTAGTTATAATGGAATAAGATATGGTTGATTTGGATAAATTATATTGGATATTTTTTACTACATTAAAACTGATTAATGATTCGTATATTCCATCATTATTGAAGTTTATAACATTTTTTATATAAGAAGTATATCTAGTATTCTATAAGGAATAAAGGATCATGAATGTAATCAATAAGGTTTTATAATAATTCCGGATGTAACAATGTTTTAAATGAATACATGATGAAGGTATTCAGATGTTGTTACGTGGAAAAAATGATCTTCATTGTGTTTACCTTCATTAAATATTTTGGACTGGGAGTTTAGACAGAAGGTTTTTGGATAATTCTAAAGGTTGGAATCGATTATGTTTTACATTGGATACTATTTTTATGGTTAAATCATTTCCTGATATTATTTTTGGATTGTGATAAAAAGGACAACCCGAAGATTGGGTGACAACACTTCGTGTCTTATAAGGCCGTGAGACATGAACCCGCAACCCAAGGGTGACAAGGGTGCATCACCTACCACTGGCCTACTTGATGTCCTAGTTTCTATAAGGTATTTTTTTTATAGTCTATAAAATTTATTATAAATTAATTATTTTTAGACACCTATATGATTAGGATAAATTGTATATTTTTTAATTCAATTATCTTTTGGAGTGAAAGATGTGTTTGGGTGAGGAATTAGTTGAAGGATTCAACTATACTAGTCAATTATATTTTTTTCCTCTTATTCTATGAATTAATTTATTATTAAACAATAAGGGATTGATTTTAAAACAAAAAATGTGTTATCCTAGTATGTTATGTTTTGTTGAAGTGAATTTTTTTTAATCAAAATAGATTGATGGCTTTGAGGCCTTCAATTTTACACTTGTTTGTGATGGATGACCTCAACCACTCCCTATAAATATTTACCTTTTCCCACCAATTATGTGTTATTAATTTCCACCAATGTTCTCCTAATGGAGATCATAATTTAGGGGTAAATTTTTCATTCCCTTTCCCTCTTATTAAGACTAAATTATATTTACCCAATTTCTAATGTGGGTTTTCCACAAATCAATTTCTATATTTTTAAGCTTTTATTTTAGAAGAACAATTTCAAATTGTGAGGACGCAATTTATTTAAGCAGGGGAGAATGTAACACCCCAAGATTTCATAGTATGTTATCTCTTTAAAATAATTCAACAAATTGTGTTACACGCAAAAACAAGTTTGATCGCACCACGACATACCAATGTAGTCGTTTAAAAAGTATTTATGAATAGTATTAAATTCATTTTGAATCATATATACTCCAAATAATTTTAACAACAATATTATCTATATTTTAGACATAAAATAAGAACAAATTCATTTTCTCAGATAAAAGAAGAATTTTTTAAAAAATGCTATTTTACCGCCTTTTAATGGAGAACCCTTTTTAAAAATAATATTTTAGTGTTTATATATTCAATTAAATTAAATTATATTTGTTTTCAAAAGTGGAACATAAAATTTTAGTATGGATAATTTTTTCGTACTTTTTGGATACCATTAAGATTTTGATGAGTAGTGAAAAAACTATTTTTTAATTGGAAACCACATTTTTAATCGAAATAATTTATACTGTTAAATAATGAATTTTCATGGTTTTGAAGTATAATTGGATTATATTTTAATCATTTAATACAATTTAGGTCATTAAATGTAATTTCACATTTAAATTTTACATAAACACATGTCTATCATTTGATAGTTATTACTTTTTTTAAAAACCCACTATTTTGTTTTGACAACAGTGATTACTTTTAAATTAATAAATGAATCATATATGATCTTAATTTGTTAAAAAAGATGTAATTTTTTAGTTAATAATAGCAAAATTTTGTTTTTCTGAATTTTTGTTATCTTTCTGAAAACATTAATTTTTTTTTGGAATAAAGAAAAAAAGTGTTATTATTTAAAACAAGATTTTATTTTAATAGTTATTTATTATATTTATACTTGATATAAGTACAAATAGATATATAATAACTATATAAGTTCAATTTAATTAATTGGAGTCAATTTATAATAAAATTATTTGTATAAAAATATATTGAACTTTTTAAACTCTTTTACTCACCTTTTAGGAACATTTGAAAATTCGCATAAAACATAATTTTACCACTTATGTGAGTTAAATTTCAAAAATCCGAGAGACATCGTTGATATCAGTAAGTAAAATTTGGTTCAATAAGTTGGAAATAATATTTTTTGAATAGAAACTTTTGACTTTTATTTACCATGGTTAAAAGTAAATAGGGTAATTAAAGGTAAAAATGTTATTATAATTACCCTAAAACATGTCCAAATTCTATTGGATAAGTGTATTTTGATCAAATACAACCCTAGGAATAAAATTTTATCCTTTATAACCTCTTGGATTAGATTATTACATTTATTAATATTTTATTTAATGAAGAGTTAAAAGTGTTAAATTCAATGTTTAATAACTAAACCCTTTTTAAGACAGGGTTACACATAAGATAAATTAGACTATAAATATTATTTAGAAATATAAAAATATTTCATATATAATGTAATTTAATTTATAGTTTTTAGACATTAAATCCATCAATTTATTTAAAAAAATGTTGATGTAGTAATTACCTTATTAATTAAATATTAAAATAACTGACAATATAAATATCCAAATAATTGTAAATTGAGACTTCTAATGAATTAAAATAATTTTCTAGGATAAAATGACATTTTATGTTTGGTTAAATTAATTTTATTCTATGTGATAATGTTTTTATTTCTTTATTAAAACAATAAATAGTGTCAAAATTGATCTAATTGATTATTTAAAACAAAAACTATATTTTTAATTGATATAATATTGAAAAAAAACTAAGGATCGTCCACAGGACATAGTTAAGGTAATATATATTAATAATGAATGACATGAGATTATATTGTCTTGATATAGTTTTTTTATTTCCCATATAAAATAAAAATATAAAGAGAAATGGTAAATGTCATATTATTTAACTAAGAGTTAAATATAAAAAATAAGGTCAATATGATGAACTAAACCTATCTAAAACCTATTTAATGAGTGGTTTTCAACCAATCCTCTCCTTATCCACTAAATAATTCATTTTGGAGACATTATAAACCAAAAAATATTTTATTTTAAAATAATATTTCACGCTTTTCTTAAAGTGACTACCACCTCCCTTATAAAAGGTCTCTTCCCCTTCTCTTAATTTCACACATCCAATGCCTTTTGTCTTAGCCAACCCCTTCCAAAATATTCTCCCAACATTCATACCTTCAACCTAGAGGACTTTTTTGTATGAAAGACAACCTAAGGAGCCCTTTTGAACAAATCAAAAGGAAGAACCCGAAGAAGAGGTAAATATTTCATCATCTCTTTCAAGATCTTTTATTCTTCCACGTAATCTTTATTTGTTGTTTCCCTTATAAAACAGTAAATCCAGTATCTTCTATATACTGAGATGTTATTATAAAAATGGTACAACCATATTTATTATTATATTCTTCATATGAATGACAAAGTCACCATATGTGTGTACGTACGGCTTACCGTATTCACATCATGGTGTGGTTTGTTATTCAAAAACATCATCATTTGGATGAGTATAATAATGATTATAACTGATTTAAATAACAAATATAACATGTTAATTATTCTGTATATATGATTTAACATCCAATTAATTATATTTTATCCATCAATATAATGATATTGTCGCTCGTGCGTATGTACGAATTACCATATCCACGAACGCAATTAGATTCATTACCCATCGTAATCATTCAAGAATAATATTCATTTTTTGATTAAAAATAATTTTTATAAACATTGTTTTATTTTGTATATTAATAAAATACATCCTATTCATAAAACCCATGGCATACATAACCAATTATATAAAAGACAATGAATCAGTTCACACCCTAAACGATGATACTACTAAAATATTATTAACAAAGCTATATTAGAAGATCATATATGATATCATATTTATGTATATGGTTTTTTTATATTTTAATAACAAATATTTAACTATTATATAGGAGGATAAAGTATCCTTGACCAAGGAAATGTACAAGGTTAGGGAAAATTTCACAATCTCTTAATTATCTGAAGTTGTTTTTACATAAGTATCTACTGAGACCAATATATCATCTACATCCGTGTTTTCATAAAAATTTATTTAAAAACATTTTTACTATTTACTAGACAACGGGTTAAAGTCATTTATACCCTTATATAACCTTATATTTTTTGAAAAAAAATTCCATCATTTTCCAAACAAGGTATTTATGACCTTTTTGACAAAATTAAGGCAAGTATGTTTTTTAACTTATACGGTGGGTGATAATATTTTCCATCGTTATAACATAGTCAAAGATTCACATACAATCATATAAGGATATTTTAAAAATAAATTTTTTATTTTAGAATTATATGACTTTTAAATGATTTCAAAATAGAAAAGGATATTTCTCTAAAAAATGTTTTGATTTTATATATGTCAAAAATCCTTTTGATGGATTTTAAGCTTTTTTTAATCTGATTTATTATGATAAAAATCATCCATATTTTATTAAAGGTATTGTTATATGATTGACTATGGATGTGTTATTTTAATACCAATAATGGTTTATGGATAAATTATTGACATTTCATATGCTAGTTTTAATATTAATGTTTTTGTTATGTTTAAACCTTTTCATATGAGGAATGCATTGGACTTAGTTAGTGATTGGTGGAGACCACTATAGCTCCTTGAAGCATCAGTAGGTCTCATTAGACAATCTAGTTTCTTGGAAAAAGGCCTTGAAAAAATCTTATTTGTAGTCTTGGACCAAGGCCTTGACTTTGTGGTTATGAGGTTTGGCATTATGAATTCCATCATTATGAAAGTGGATATTAATATTTCATGTGATTATTCGACTAGTAGAATATCCATGTGAATAAGTTATTTGCATTCATTTATTTTATCTTTTCCATATGGTGCTAGTTTTTAAGTTTTATAATGGATTTTGTTTTAGTATTATACATTTCCTTAAATGTTTATGTGTATTTATTAATGTTTCATCTATATTGTTATCCTTGCTGAGCATCTGAGCTCACCACTTTCTATGTTTTTTCCCATGAGGTGAATATGTATTTAATGGTTGAGCTGTAGTGATTGTCTAAGGATATAAGTGTATTCAAAGGGGAAAAAATGTTTTTGATGTTTTTATTTAATTGTGTAATGTAAAACTTATTAATGTTTCTATTACTCCCAAAGATACTTAACTAATCGGTCTTTTGGGATATGATTCCATGTATCACGCCAATGTTAAGTAATAATGCACTGACTCCGGGCTTCTAGGTTCATGGCGTTAAAATTAATCCTATTAATATCATCAACGTTATTCTCAATTAACATCCAATAATCTCCCCCTTCTTCAACTAATCCTGTCATTTGGAAGGTAATAATCCAAGGATGCGTTTTTTTATAACCCAAAATTAGTTAACCATTTAAGAGGGAACAACATTCCTCTTGCTATTAAGATTTATTTTTATTCTACACCACTGCAATTGTTCTTATTAGATTCTTATATAAAAAACCAATATTATAAATATACTAGGAATTTTTTTGTTAAGTGATAGACTAGTAATTTCAAAGAGGTTACTATAGTGGGTAACAAACATAATATTTATGTGTACGGTGAACAATCGCTTAACGAAACAATGATTTTTCATTTTTCCTTTATGGTCTATCATGGTTGAAATTATTATGTAAACTATGTTTATATATTCTATATATGATATTTATTATGTATTTATTATCATTTAATTCTTTGATAACACATATTTATTTCTAAAGAGGGAAATTATATGTTATATTCTTTCTACTTTGTACAAATATGATAACATCATTTGTTAATGTTTGAACTACCACCCCTCAAAGTGCTGGGACTCATTCTCACTATTCATGGAATGTATAATGGATAGTTTCAATAAAACAATTAAACATATAAGACATATATATTATATAGGAATATTAATACAGATATGTATCATATACATTTAAATATTTTAATATTATAAAGAACCCGAAGTAGATTTCTTGTGTATGTATGACCTACTATATCCATGAACGTGGAACATCATTTATTATATCCATTTATTATGTATTATTATAAATAAAAATATGATTAATTTAATTGATAATTAAATAATTTATTACGTTATAAATATTATGAAATCATTATCTATGTAATAGGAATAACAAATAAGAAATCTAAACATACTTGAGAAAACTAGGTTGTTAACACAAAAAATAATTCAAACATTGAATGATTGTTACTGAACCAGTAATAAGATATTATAAGAAAAAGATATGTGATATTATAAAATGTGTAAGGTTCTATAATAAATTAGTAACTTATATTTATCCACTGTTTAGGAGGATAAAAACTGCACAACCAAATGGTGTTTAAGGTAAAGTATTTTCATCTCAATTTATAATGAATTATTAAATAATTTTTTTATACACATAGTTTATTTTATATGGTGTATATAATACCTTTGAAAATTTAAATCATGAATCTTATTTTTCTCATGATATTATATGTATCAATTAATAACATTCCGTGATGGGTATTACGGTTGTAAACGTTTCAATGTGGTATGGGACATTTTGAGATGATTAAAGATTATTTTCCACAAAATGATATAATGGCCATTCAATGTAAATATATTAATTAACTATCCTACAATAGAGAAATTTTGATAAATTGAAATCCATTATACAATATGTGAATTTTATAATTCATATTATTTATACTATTTGAAGAATTATTTGGACATTAAAGACAATTGTCAGGGACTCTTTTATGAATTCACAACAGTTTAGGGACCAGTTAATATAATCCCCTCAATAAATTAGTAGTATCATGGGATAAAGAATTCTAGGAAGAACCCTTCGCATTTATAAATAAGTATTATATGAATTTTCATTTTAATGGTCGTTACTGTAGTGTTATAGTTGGAAAAATCAATTTGGTCTTTAACAATTATGTTTTAAACCATATTTTGAAAGGTCATGACATTATTGGTTCCATATATCAGGGAACACATGGATTCCAATAATTAAGTATTCATGTTACTGAAAAATAATTTATTATTAGTATCCATTAAATTTTTAACCAATAAAGATATCGAATGATATTATTCTCATTTTAAATGTATAAGTGTCATGGGTAACAGTTTTGTACCATGCCCAATTGATTATTCCATATAAAATATTTGAATGGAATGTATTATTAGATATTTAACTTCACATATTGATTTTTTCTAATTTATTCATTAAGGATTCCACAATAGTTACATTTACTGAACATTTTAGCACACCTTTATTGTATTCTGTCTCTTTCTTGTGATGAAGAAATCACGGAATAGGCTTTTAATGATGCAGTTTATTAAATTTTATTATATATAATGTGTGTAATTTTTATTTCAAAAAGTAATATGGGTATCATTAATGTATTATGGATTTAAAAGACTACTAAACTGATCAATCCTTTAGTATTTTATTCCTTATAATCAAAATATTTAAAAAAATACACTGACATTATTCTCATTAGGTTAGGGGGTTACAGTTCTTATCAAAGGATGTTTCCCAACAATATTTTAAAATAGACATATAAATCAAAGTTTAAAGAAAAAACAAATAATATAAATTTTTTCGATAAGTATTGTAAAATATCTTATAATATTTTTAAGGTATAAATTATCTAGTTATTCTTAAACATAAATCCCTATAATGATACTACAGCGGGACATGGTTCATGAATAAATGCTTATATGACTAACAACCCTGACAAGGTGTGTCAGGCCTGACTCAATGTAACTTGGTACATAACAGAATGCCTACTTGGTCACATGGATTGATAATCCTATGAGATAAATTTAGGATAATTCACATTTTTTTATAAATCATAAATAATAACTTATTTTTATGTGGACAATAAATAACCATTTATAATCCTGATTGATTATATATTAAATAAGTGTGGTTGATTATTTAATAATAATATCCGAAATTATTCATGATTTTTTAGTTTTTTTATTGGTTTTTTTTATAACAATATAATTTACTGTTTTAGTCAATAGCTATATCTAAAATGAATTGGGTTAATAATGAAGGTAATATCATATTTTGGATTAGATGTTAAGTGGAATGATCACTTAAGTGAATGATGTTTTGATCAAGAATAATAAGTATTCATGGGACATGATTAACAAGGTGTACCTTAGAAAACTCTCATAATAATCAAGGAAGAGAAAAAAAATGTTCCCAAAGAGTTTGCGTTACAGAAACTATGAAGGAAAAATTATTCAATTCGATCTATGTCTTGAATGTGGAAAGATTCATAAATGTGCATGTATTAGAGGTACAATAAGAATATTTGAATATAGAAAAGTAGGAAACAAATCACATAACAATAAAGTAAAAAATAATGGCTTTTATTGATACAATTTATGGAAATACTAGCCTCCCAAATACATCATCAATCGATAGATGTACCAATTGTGGAATTAATGGTCATTATGATAATCTATGTTCTAAGTAGAATGATCAAGAAGTGAATCAGCAAGGTAGTGCGAGTAATGGTTATATTGCTGATGTTTATGAGACTACTTGTTGAATTTTAACGGAATAAGTATTATGTAAAACGATGATGTATCCTTGTTAATGGATTAAATATGAAGTTGAAAAATCGACGTTTTTATGTATATGGATTTAAGAATTATGAATATTTAATCATTGATGAATTTTGAATAAGAATCACGGAATACCCGAGTATTATACTATGTTAATTTATTATTAAGGATTTGAGATCATATGCTGAATGGTACAATGAAAAGTTATTTGGTTGAAAGTCCAAAATTTTGTAAAACACATGATTTAGGGAAATAAAACCATTAATATGTTTGTGATGTTAATATAATGATGAATAAATAAATATTTTGGACAAGTGTTGACTACTATGGAACTAACTAATGACTTCTCAAAATGTGGTATATGATATCATTAACGGAGTCTAAAAAACGTTTTAATTTAAGGAATATATCTAAAAACATTTTTCTTACTTAAGTAATAGGTATGGATGAATGTTTTTAATAAGGATTTATGGTTACAGAACTTATTACCATATTTCAATATGATACCCGATGAAGGTGTTATGATATTAGATATGTAATGACTAAACTACTAATACATATTGGTTATAGGCTAATGATAAGTCCATTTTTATAATTTAGTGACTTTCATTCTGAATTATTAGATCATTATATTTCGGAAAAGGAAACACATTATTAAATTTTTTAAGTTGAAATTTTGATGGGTTTTTAGAGATTCATATATAACAACATTATAAAACAAATCATGTTCTATGAGATGAGGAGGAAATAATACAAGTCACCACCAATGGATAAGATTGTTCTTAAAGAAATATTCCAAGTATGTATATTTACTTATATTCATAGAGAGTTGAATAATTCATCATCTCTTGGAAAAATGATCTTCATACAGAAAACAATTCTAGTACCTTCATTTGTAATGAATAAAATGGTCCCATAGATCATATAATTTTTATTGGCTTGTGATTGATAAATTTTTTATAACAATTTTTTCTAGAACTCTCCATTAGAACATGATTGTTATATATTTCATCTTCATCTGTGTTTCAATTTCCCACCTATTTTCTCCAACTAGGGAACCTACTTACATGAAAATGTACTTTCCATTCACTCAAATTAAAATTATCTAATATTTACCCAATTTATAATGAGGGGATTTCAATAATAGTTTATTCTAAAATATCAACCCCTCGCTTACATATATCTAGATTAAATTGTGAGGACAAAATTTAAATGGGGTGGGGTTAATATAACACCCAAATACATTACAATTTTTTATTTTTAAAATAAAATTATTTTTTTGTAAATTTCAATATACACAACACCATGTACTTCCTTTTCTATAGAAAACAAGACATTACCTTGCACACAAGATAGAGTTTTACATCCTTCAATGAAGATCCTTTTTTTAAAATAATATTTGGTAATGTTATAAATTTTATTTCTAAATATAATATTCAAATTTAAATTCAAAATGTTAAAATTATCTTTCAGTGAGTTCGTGGTATTTTCCTGAGAAACATCATTTTTTGATTAATTGTGAAAAATAATTAATTTATGTTACACAATTTCTCTTCAACTAAATACTTATTAATGCTGAATTATATTTTAAATATGAATTAATGTAAAAATTGATAAATTTAAACATATATTATCCCAATATAGGTTATTTAAATCATTTTTATATTAAAATTGGACAGAAAATCATATTGAACATTTGGACATTTTCACATAAAAAAATTATTTCTCACTAAGTGACTAAACCAGAATCTTAAGGAAAAAATGACCTAGAAACATTTTCATAAACCATTTTCTGCCAATAGATTGACCAAATGCCCTATTTTTTGAATTTTATGGGTTATTCAGATATTATTAAATGGAATTTCTATATATAAATGGTTATGTATGGAATAAAAAAAAGTCACTTTCCTCATTGTTGACATTTATAAAACATTTAGATATGAAATAACATAATATTCTCATTTATAAATATCCATTTGAAATATGAATGGTTTAATTTTATCATAATAAATTATTATTAATTTTTAAATGTGATTTAGTTACATAAAATTTTAGGAAATTACAATGTAGTGATTATTAATTTAATAAAGAAATAAAATAACTGAGATTATAATTTTTAAATGGGAATTTGATTGATTAATATATTTAATTATTTATCTTTCAATACTAAAATGTCATTTTCCCCATATTTAAATTTATTATAATTAATTCCCTATTTTTTGATATTATTTAATTGCAACTAAAATAATAATGTTGAAAGTGGTGTTATTGTAATTTTATAACAAAAGATAACTTATTAAATGATTTAAAATATATGAAATTTATATAAAATTTATGATAAATTTTATGTTTTAATAAATATTAAATACGGTATATTAATGGAAAAATTTATCTTTATAATTATCGTATGGACCCATATAAAATAAAAACATCGTTAACCCGGTCTGAGTTTAAGTGTTTTTTAGTGCGTCACATGAGCTTGTTTTAAAATTAATTTCCAAAATACATGTGATAAATATTTTGGAAATTAGTTATGATGATAATAATTATTTTCCTCTATATTTTCTAATAAGTAATAATTTTTTAAGTATTAATGTTGTACGTCTGCATGAGTTCCATTTACATTATAACAAGATAATTATAGAAAAGATATATTTAATATTTTATACTTCCAAAATTATTATAATATCAAAAATATAATATTAATTCTTCAAAAAAACTTATAATTATCAACTATGTGGTCTGGTTAGGAAAAGGGGGAGTCACATCACTTAAGGAAAGTGGTAGTCCACATGTACAAGAATGATTATATCATCTATTAATGTGTCAAAATTTAATAATGAGAATATTATATTATCTATTAAGAATTAAATTTTTTCATTAATATAATAAATATTTTTCATAGACAAATACATTACATAATTACTATCCTTATTGATATCCATGTAAAATGTTAGTGAAAACAGAATCACATCGCTTAACGGGATGGTAGTCCTTCGTACACATGAGAAATTATAGAGTATATCCATCAAAAATGATATTATATATATATATAATATAATTAATTAATAGGTGTTAGAATTTTAAAAATATTACACACACACAGAGATATATATATATATATATTAGATCCATCATCACACCCAACCATGAGAGGTGGTAAGGGAACATTGATTGCCAACAATGCGTGAGGGGGTGGTCCATTATACACATGAATAATGACTTAATAAATCACATTATGAAAATGTGTATGTTTTTAGGGAATTACCATAAGGTAATAACAAATAATTATATATAATCTTTTGGGTTTATTATATCATCATGTTTTAACAAGAATTAAATATTATGGATAAAGAAATAAAATAAAAATGCTCTTTGTTGAACGTAAACTCTTCTCTGTGTATCGTATTCAGAATAGTAGCAAAAGACTTACTATAATGACTTTATGCAATAATTAAAGAATATATTAGGAGAATTGGGAATTTTGAAATTTTATTGACTTATGAAATATTAAAAAAATAAGTTTTTATGTGTTAATATGAAAGAGGAGAATGTGGAATTTTATAAATGAGGTGAGTGGAACAATTGTAAATTATTGAAAATGAATATATGTTCCATCATTTTCCACATTCCACAACAAACCAAAATATATTATAATAGATAATTAAACACAATAATGTATAAATATGGAATCAAATATATTTTAGATTCGTTTACAGGGCATTATAACCCTTATATATTATGTTTTATCTGTGGTAAACATATTTTCAACATAACTGTGGTAATTGATTTTTACTATTTGCAATAATCACCTTAATAAAAATAATATTGAAAAAAATATATAATATAAATTACAATGAATCAATAAATTGAAACCTTTTTTTCAGATTCAATTCAAAAATTTGGAAAAAGTTATTTTTAAATTAATCATCCAAATGTGATGTTAAAACATGTTTTCTATTGTGAAATCGATCAAACTTTTACCATGGATTTATATCCAAATTAAATATTAAAATGATTCTAATGACATGAATTGGAATATATTAAATATTATGGAGCTAAATTTATGTTAAAAAAATTTATAATAGAAATATTATTTTAAAATAATATAAACAAAAATGAAGTTTTAAAAATCATTATATTATATTAATAATAAAATATATATTCTATTATGTAAATTATTAAAAATTAACACTAATATATTTATAAAATGTTATTCAAATAATAGAAAAATATTATTTTGAAACATATTTTTTAATTGTTTTAAATTAAATTATTAAAAGTAATTTTTCCAAAATGAGACAAAACTAATTATCAGAAAAAAATGTTTTCTTCGTAAAATTGAATTTTTTATTCATTCTTTTAAAGAAAAAATATTACATGACTAAAAAATAGTTTATTTAAGACCTAATATACCCATTTATATATAATAATTCACAAAATTTATTTTATTTACTTTATTGAGTTAAAATACATTTTCTTTAAAAAAATATATTTTCCAAAAAAGATTTAAATTATATTGAAATTGTAATTATTTTCATTTTTTGTTAAATTATAATAAAAATTCATTTTAAATACATGGTTATAAAATTTATTTTAATAATTTATTATTTCCTATTTTTTCATTCTATTTAAATTACTACAAGGTGAATATCATTTTATATAATAATATTTTAATAGTATGTCAAGTTTCATTCTAATTCAGTGCTTCATGTAACATAATATAAATTTAGTGACTGTTGTGTCACATGGTAATCTAGGTGATGAGTGTAATAAAAACCAATGAAAAGATTTAATTTATTTCAAAATAATATTTAAAAAATCATGTGTTCTTGCACGGAAGGGGTCATTACTCATCACACATGTTCTTACATTAAGTGATAGTTTATAATGGTTTGGATAAGAAAATGATGAATACATAAAGTGATAGGGAATAATTATCTTCTAGAATGAAATAGATATGGATTATATATCATGAAAACTAAATGTTTTATACTAAAATTATCCAAATCATGAATTGGAGTTAGCTATTTTACTTTTTTGATTAATGATTTAGATGAATATTCATTATAAAGAAATGATTGATATTTATAGCCTATATCAAACGTTTATAGTATATATTCATTCAAAAGAACATGGATATACACTATATAATATTATTATAGATCATTTAATATTATACCACTAAATACATTATCACCCTATGGATGAAAATAATATGGATGATAAATTTAGTTTAAAGGATCAAACAATCATATCTATGACCAAGATAAACAAATATACTATATATATTGATTTATAATGTATGTATATTGAAATAATGATGGAATGTGAGAAATTACATATTTTTCAAATACTACATCATCCATTTAGCCATATAATATTATAATAGGTGAATATAGAAGATTTGTTGTTGTAGGGGAGGGAAAAATATTCCTGAGCATAACCATGATCATGATGGAATGATAAGATTCAATAAGAGTGTATGTGTTCATTTCATACATTTTTTAGGAATATTATATTAGATGGAATTAATTGATATAAATTAATAATTAATTTGTGATGTAGTACAAAGACTTGATTTGGTATTTTTAGTTGGATAGAATGAAAATAGATGTTTTGGTTTTTAAATAATGGTTCATAGTATGTCAGTAAGTTATGGATGAGACAAAATATTGTAAGGTGTGTTATAAGAATTTTCAATACCTAAATGGATATGGGAAAACATCATAAATAATTTTCTGATCACACCGCCAAAAAAATATTAAGTGAATAGTGGTATATGGATGATCGTTGATCACCTCAAAAAGTTATAATACATCATTTATATCATATAATATTTCTCTCTAGATCAACATTATAAGATAAACATTAATTAATTCATAAAATTTCTTGGAGTACCACATTCCATTGTATCTGCTAAGAATTTGATTCTTATGTCAATGTCCTTGTGAATACATCATTCATCTCTTAATACATAGTCGTGTTTTAGCACTATATATCGTCCTTGAATAGATGGCTAGTCCAAGAGATAAATTCAAACCCTATAGTTAAAAATGATATGTAGTTATATATATATATAAATTAATGTTTAAATAAAATAATTCCTCTAGTTGAGTTTTTATACAATATTTTCATTCACTAAAGAATTTTGATGGATCCTTATAAAAAAATCTTGAAATAAGTGTATAAATCCATTTTATTAGTATAAATTTTGAAAAATAAATCTATTTGACTATATGTCAATGATTAAAATGTTTATATGGTTAGTTAAACTCCACAATACATAGGGGTATCATAATTTACATGGAAAAAATATCCTATCAATTTCTCGTGTGAACTATATGTCAAGTTGTTCAGAAGATGCTTCTATAAATTTATCCATGGAAGAAGGTAGTGTGATTCATAAAGAGGGGAAAATAAATTCCTAGGTATATCAGTATCATTGAAATTATTTCTCATACAAGGATTTTATCTTATCAACTTGGACTTCCACCAATAATATTTCAGGTCAAAAATGTTTTCCTTGTTTCTATCCAGAGGAATTAAATACCTAGCCTATCACATATACTAAATATAAATGTTAAGAAAATAGAAAAATATTTACATATGAGAAAACAGTAGAGGATATTATCTATCATTGTGGGAATGTACTATAAAATATTATAAATTTTGTTAGAGTGTAATTCCATGATATTTAATGAATTATTTATTTGAAATAAATATTATTACATTTATAGTAGCTGTTAAGTGCCATAATTAGTAATAATGAATTACAGTATCCAATTAATATTATTACTTAAACTGGATTATTAAAACTGATTTTTAAAATATTAATGAAATAATATGAATAATAATATTTAAAAATTAGTTATAATTTTTTTATATATGAAATAATAATTTAAAAACTACTTAAATTTTCCATAATGTCTTTATATGGTTCGGAAATAATATATTTTCAAAAAATGGTTTAGTTTATTTTAGTGAAAAAATAATACATTTATGTTCTTAAACTATTATAAATTTTTTTTCTGACATATAATATATTTATTAAATAAATATATAAAATTTACATTCGATTATTTTATTTTACAATTTCTTATAAAGATTACTTTTTTGAGGATAGTTATAAAAGTCAAAATAATTTTTATTAAGAGTAGTTTTTTTATATAAGGAATTTGGAAAATGACGTTTATTTGAAGATTATATTATATGTATCATTAGTTAAATTATATATTTATTAATCAAATTTATTTTATTGGAATCAATTTCAATATTAATCATTATATTAAAACTGTCTACACATGTGTAATGTTTCTCTTCAGGGAATCATTTTTTATCGCATGTGTGGGTTTAATATACAATTATATTTTCCACGTATGAGAATTTCATTTGAAAAAATGTAATAAATATAATTAATCATCATATATAAAATTATATAACAATGATATCTTATTTCGTGGCGTCAAATAATTGAAAAAAAAAATAATTATGTATTGCGGTCATGGTCGAAATGAGATTACCATGGGTTAAACTAAACATATAAGGGATAAAATAATAAATAAACCTATAGAAATACATTTTAATTAAAATATATTAATCTTATCACACATAATATAAATTAATGATATAATTTGGATTATTTTTTGAATGAATAAAATTTTATTACACAATTTAAATATTGAAAATTCCATGTCTGTCATCTCCCTTAATTTTAAAATGGAACCCTCAATACAATCCTCTTTCACTTCCAATAATAATTTGGTTTTGAAATTTCTACCAATATCCATTCAATACATCCATCCCAATATACTAGATGCATTATTTATTATAGGAAACCCTCATATAATGGCCTTTCTCTAATCTAAAGAGGGTTTCCCTTGAAGAGGTAACATTCATTATAGAGAATATTATTTATATTTCTTTTTCCACATATTAAATTAATAAAAATGAATGGTTTAATTAAAATATAGTCTTATAAAATATATATTGACATAACTATGTAACTAGAATAACCTATATCCATCTCCACTTCAATCATATTGAAAAATAGTTGTTGATCCAGGGAATCGCATACTATTTCCTTTCTAAGTAATTTAATTTGATTACATTACCAACTCAAATATCTAGATACAATGAGGGATTTAAATTATTTATATTTAATTTATCTAATATTTATTCCTCTATTTTCTTTATATCACATATACCTTATTACATTCCATTTTGTTATATTACGATAATGTCGCACATGTCTACAACAAACTGTAGCCTCACTAACAATGTCATTCATTTTTAACATACTCATTACATGGAAGTTAATAAACATAATATTGATTAATATACGTGATAAATATGCAATAATAAGGAATATATAGTTTTTTATATTATTTATATTATTTATATTCCTTTCATCGAGAAAATGAAAACAACATTAATGCATACGTACATATTATCGTCTCTGTGAATGCTTTATTTCATTTTCAATCACTAAATTTTAGGTGTAAATATAATAAAATATATATTTAAAATATATTTTATTTAAATAATGTTTAATATTATTTGAATTATATAACCATGATAAATTGAAATGGACAACAATACCTAATCAAAACATTCAAGAAAGAAGCTAATGAACCCATAATGTGATTTTAATGACAAATTGTTCTTAAATGGGAAGTGAATGATCTTATGTTTGTAATATATTTTATGATGTTTATATTTATGATTATTTATTAGATTTATATTAATAATATGTTTTTATACCTGATTTTATAATATTTACGAAGGTTGTGAGAGTTAAGGTAAGGTAATTTCATCCCAAATTATCTTTTATCGACCATCTAATATGTTGAGTACCTATCTACCTTTATGGAGTTTATATACAACCCATTGAATGTTTTTGAAATTAAATTATTTATCATCATAATAATTCATGTTTAATTTAATTTTAATGTTTCATTTTCCCTATGATTAAAATTTCACCAAAGCATGTAATGTATTTTAGTCTCACATTTATTTTTGTGGGTCACATGCATTAAGCACCACATATTTATTTTTTATGTGATTATATATCTCTTGAAATCATTTAACAATTATTTTCAAAAAAAACATAGGGACATACATATCCATAAAATTAAATTTCATTATTTGGGATAATGATTTCGAATTTACCAAAGTGGAAATGGTGTTAAATTACATTAACATTATTTATCAAGGTTGATTATGATTAAGATCTAGTCAGAAAATATTATGATCAATTTCATGTTAGACTTATGAATTTTATACACTATTTTTTACTTCGATAAATTAATTATTGTCTTTTATGTTTTCACTAATTATGAAATCATGTTATCAAAATAATTTTTAACCAAAACTAACTTTATATCACTCTACTTTTAAAAATAAATTTATTCAATGAATATTTTTCATTTATATGTTGAATAATATCTTAAAATTATATAGTGATTACATTCATATGTTTTAGGAGATTTTTTATTTAAAAAAATGGATTATATTTAAATTTTTTTTCTAAATGATGTTGTTCTTAATTTTTACAAAAAACTGGAAATGAGTCTTCATTGTAACATCTATAGTTGGAATGATATTTTCAATAGTGATAAATGGTATATGAATTTAATAATACATTAAATGTATAAAATTATATTTTCAGATTAAATATTTACATTATTGTTTTTGTTTTTTACTTTTATGTAATTTTTGTAAATGTGGATTGGTTATTTTTTAAAATAAATGTTCCCAATGGACTTTCATAATAATTTTTTTATCTACGGTCCCTTAATTCGATGTAACATTATCTTTAATGGAGAAAAGATTCTATTTTACTATATTTTATATTTATCTAGAGAGTATATTACAATTGGGAAAATATTTTTACGAAACATTCTCTTTATCATTGGCTTATGCTATGATGAAATGATGAACTGATTGTGCATCATGAGTCACTTACATAGGTTATCCTATGATGAAATATTTTACAAACCAATATTTTTAGGGGTTATATTATAATTAATTTTTTATTACCTTTTAGAAAAAATACTTCTGGTTTTCATTATGTGCTGGAGGTTTATTTATATCCTCTAATGGTAGGTAAATTATAACTAATGTTAATGGTAATTTTTTAATCAATGATGACAATCGTGTTCTAATAATGAATTAGTGGAACCTATATCTACCTCTAATGATTTATGTAATTATTTATATCCCATAAGATAAATATAACATTAATATGGAATGAATCTAATTTAGTAAAGAACTATGTCAACTATAATATTATTTCGATAGAACCTTAACTAATATGATGGTGCAGGGAGGGAAGCCCTTCAAAAATAATAGAGATCAAATTAATATTTATCCACTGTGAATGTTATATTAATTATTGATTTTTACTCCACAATGAAATGTAATATGAAAATGTTTTGTTCTCGTCAATTAACATCATCGATTCCCTTATGATTCATGTTTTACGAACTACAAATATTTTTTCACTAAATAATATTTCTGCTATATAATTTAAAATTCATGGTCTTTAAATGATATTATCATGTTTTAATACCCTTACGCTTATGTTAGGTTGATATCTTCGTTATTTACCCTTACTGAGCATCTGATCTTACATTTTCTTATTGTTCATTTCCATTTATTATTAACTAGAGTATTATGTATGAGATGTCATAGAAGCATGATAGTTATGAACAACATAGTGGGAGATGATATAGTTGCCTACAAACTAGAGGTTTATATATCAATGTTTCCAAAGGAACATTACCTAATATATTATAGTGGTGTTTAATATATAATGTAATGTATATTAACATAATATGATATAATATATATGAATATAATGTTTTAGAATTTAAATTCATTAACTATTTTTCAATCCATGAATCAACCTAAAAATTCTGACAGTAATATGTATTCATCAAAAAAGTGTCATATGAAAAAATTTGGTTATTGTTCACACTAACAATGAAAGTAAATAAATTCATCGAAAATATTAATTTTTAAAAATAAAAATAAAAATAAATGATAAATCAAAAAAATAATAAATTATATACCCAAACATGATATTATAGGTTTCGTATATTCAAAGACAACAACATTAATGGACTTTATGTATAATTTTATGGACTTTTTAATTCGAAATGGTGCGGTGGACTAAGAGACTGTTTCAAAAGTGGATTATGAGATGAATATAAGTTCAAAATATTTTAAAAATATTAAATTCATTGGAAATGGAAATTTATTTATAATTTAAAAAAACATCATATGATTTAAATTTAGTAAACTATAGGTTCAATTATAGTGATGTAACATGATAATGATATTAACTAAAAAAAATCATTATATAAAATTTAAATTTCAAGTATTTAATTCGTGGAAAAACTATGCGTGTTTTTAGCGATATTAAGATATTTTTATCAAATCCCTCTGACCTATATAAATGTTGATAACCTATTTGGAAGATAAAATGAATTTTTGCGGAAAATAGTCATAACACATGATAATTGATGATTCACATTATAATTAATATAATTGGACTTGTATTTTTATAAGTGTCCTTATTATGATTATTTGGCTTCTCGGGGGAGGTCATTATGTGTATACACCAAGTAAAACTATTTTTATTATATATAGGAGGTTTTCAAATAGTTATTAGTCAATGGAGATAGTTTTTGTGGGTATTTCTCAATGTTATGTTACCATATTATAATAATATCCCTATAGGTTGATAAGTCCTCAAAAAGTATATTTTTTGTTGAAGCCTCATTTGGTTCACCATTTGTTAATTATGTCCTACAGTTATGTCCTTCAGTGGGGAAATATGATTTTTCATTATTTGTGATTTATGGTTGTAATGATATTTTTCTGAACATAAATATAATATATTATATAATTCAAATGGGTGTCCCTATATAATAATTGGATAGTCATATATTGGAAGACATGAATAGACTATTGTTTTTATATTATCTTATTTTTTCTCACATCATTTAGGGATGCATGAGAATCCAATTTTCACATAGAAACATTATAATTTTAAATAACAAACCAATTTACTATATTTATGTGATCGAACTCATATAATTTATTTTTTTATAACTAATTTATAAATTTTTATTTTATTATATGAATTTAGATTATACAATTATGATTTCTTTTTGTGTGTTATCTACATTATTTATTGTAACTGGTTTATAAGAATTATTTAGACTCGTTCTTACTGAAATTGATTTTTCATGGTGTTTTGTTTTATTATATGGAATTATATGAATTTTATGATACAAATTTCTTCATATTCTGGCATTAGATATGTATTTTTTATACACCATGTAGACATGGAGTTTTTTTAAATTGTAAAACCTTCATATTATATATTATTAAACCCTCTATAATTGTTTCTAATTCATGACCCATTGAATTTAGTTCTAAATGATTAATTTTAGTTTCATTACATACTTTTGAAGAATCATATTAGGTTCATAGGATTAAATGTAATATTATATTTCATACATAACATAATACATTGGATACCTTCATTAGTTTGAACTGCATTATGTGTTTTCACATCGGAATTAATCTAAAACATTTGTATTATGATGGTTTTAAAAATATATCCAAATTTTTTATAGTATACATATATATATAAAAATAAAATTATTATTAGTTTGAATTTTTCAAATGATTTATTTTTGAATATGATGATTATTCTACCAAAATATTATGTTTTATTCATATTAATATATAACACTTATACAACATTTTTTTGTGAATTAAAAATAAAATATGTAATTTAAATATTCCTAACCTATCAAAATAGAAACGAAGAAAATGGTACCTGAAAAACCATTCAGGTGTAGGATTCAAATACTAATAATTAAATAAACATAAACTAGAGTAAATATAGTATGAAAATATTTCATCACATTCTTTTATTTATAATGACTATTCCACATGACAAATGATATAGTCATCATAAATCCACATTATCCATATTTCAATACTCAATATAAATATGTAGTCTTTATAATTTATTCAATTAATAATGTATACTAATAAATAATAACCATATATATTGATAATATAACAATCAAACAATTACATCAGATTGGATCAATTGGAATCATATGAAATTCATTTCCAGAAACAATTTTAATTAATTGTTTTTGTTTATTAAATATTATAATATACTATTGATGGGGAAATAAAAATTTATATATATAATCTATACAAATTAATATTATTAAAATCGGGACTAGATTAATTAACATGTACTATATCTATCTTCATGAAAGACAACATCGTCGAATGGAATTTCAGTATAGTGAAAAATTCAAAGCAATTTCTCATAGTTCTTATGGGAACTTATTGATCAACACATTAAAATATGGTATTAAAATAAAAAATATATAATTACATATTTAAAAAATATTTAATTCAAATGAAGGGGAAAGTATTTTATATGAGGAATTCTTTTATAATTTTATTATTTAAATAATTATATTTTATAATTTATGAAACAGTTAATGATTTATTTATTTATTTCTAAATTGAGAAAAATATACTTTTTTAAATTTAATGTTTATTCTATTATACTTCAAAATCATAATATATATATATATACATAATCCTTTATATAGAATTCCTACTATTATGGGATTATATATCAATGTTTTTTGTCATTAATTATATAATATGAATATTTCACATTCTAGAAAATAGAAAATCATGAAATAGATTTATTTTGAAATATAATACATATAATATATTATAAAATAACAATAATTCTATTTTTTAAAATAATAAGTTTTTGTACGGCATGAACTATGACATTTTCAATTGTGTAATATAGTTGTCCAATGTAATGGTATTCATTAGGGTTGTCCATATTGTTTCCAATAAATTACTCATGACATACCCTATGAAATCACTTATTATAATATATTGTATAATTTTATATCATTCAACTTAATTTTTCTATTTTTATAGATAGAGTATACAAAAAATAATAAAAATTTCCAAATATCTCCTAATTTACATGGATTCTTCTATTGGGTTATATAAGCATATAAATTTTTAAAATCAAATAGAAGAAACTATATTGTGAACAAGATCATTCATAAGAAGAATAATATAAATTTGAAGTCAATAAAATATAAGGAACATATTTAATTCATATTTATTCAATCACATATAACCGAATATTTAAAATTGATTCCTATTACTAATCTAAATAACTCTTTCATTAAATATGGGTCGAAAAGCTACGGAATATTGAATAATAATTTTATGTTATATTTCCATCTATGACATGTTATAATATTAATATGATTTATAATAATGTTAAATGGAATAATTACTATTATTGGAGTTTGAAATAATAAATTACTATTTCAATGAGATATTGATGTCCTTTTTTTAGTAAAATATACCTCAAGGTAAATATCTCTAATTTTAGTGATTTAATAAAAAAAATTATATTAATACCCATAAATAATATTTCAATCAAGTAAAGACTTATTTATTTCATAAATTAATAATAAAATGTATGTTAAACTACCTATAAAAAATTTAATGTTTTTGATGCCATCCATAGTTGGAAATATCTCATTGGTAAATTATTTTAATTATATACATAAAATTAAATGTTGATGTTATGAATTATGGTTTTTCATGCATATTTCTTGAAATATTAAAACAAGATAATATATAATTACTCATATATTGTATTTATGCGAAAATATATTTTAATTTGATTCATGAAAAAAAATCACTTAAAATAATGACACAATACATGACTTCGTATTTATATCCCTTATATTACATAACATACATTATATTTCAAAACCATTTTTCGTGAAAAAATGATTCTACTAATTTATGAATATTTTCATATATATGAATAATATTTTAGATGTGTAATGGGTCGGTAATGTAAGTATATATTTTTTAAAATAATGATAATGTATTTATGTTAGATTTCAACATAATTTTAAAAATATTAAAAGAAATAAATGTAGGAAATTTAACTTAAAATATAATAAAAATTTATTGTGGTTTTTTATCCCTACTTATTTATGGTAATTTATTTTCTATATAATGTTTATTGATAATGGTTAATATTTTATTTTGTACCATATAAATTCCATTATGAGATATTAAAACTAATTATTATAACTATATTATTAACTATTCATGTCAAATCATTTAGATTTCATGATAGTGATAATATATTAAAACATTCTTGAATATTTTTCACATTGATCCTAATAATGGAAAATTAATATTTAATACATGTGTATAGAAATTTTATTTCCTATTTATTTTTGGATGAAAAATTATATATATATATATAATATGTTGTTTATATTTCTATGATGGTGTATTGTGACTAGATGTAGTTATTGAAATGCAACAAATTTTACATAGAAATAAAGTGTGTTCTCTTGATATTTTATAGTGTAAAGGCTTGAGAATAATTGTGAAATTTTTGACTGAATAAGGTAATTTATTTTAATTCATTATAGGGGATGTGTGGTCAAAACTTATTTTTCATTTGAGTTAAAAAATCCCATCTGTTTTAAATTATCTTTATCTATTATTGTATATATATTAAAAAAGTCATAAAATAGTACATATTTTTAATATATAATATAATTGTTGGTTTAAAATTTTTGAGATATAGAACACTGCCAAACATGTGCGATTGAAATTAGGTTCCATGATATTTCATCTCTAATGATCCCTTTATAATTTCTCTTAGAAAACTATTGGAATGCTTGGTATTAACTAAAATTCTATGTTTTTTTATGCCTATAATGAAAAAAAAGAATCACGGTTAGGTCTTCTAGATAACAAACATTTTATTACAAATGATAATTAATTTTTGAAATATATTACATGTCATAAATCATGTGACATCCTTTTCACATTCTAGTAGTTATCCCTTAATAATAATAAGTTTTGGCATGAATGTATTCAAGATCAGTTTAAACCTCTTATTGATAGTCATACTATAATTAAGTATAGGCACTATTACTTTGTATGATTCTTTTTTTTCAAAATTAAAGTTCATCATTCCAAATAAAAGATATTTTGTCTTTCAATAAAAAATTTATACTATAAAACCATGATAACATCTTGTATAATCTAAATTTTAGGAAACACTACACATAAAAATGTTTAGAATAAATAAATAGATTAACGTATGTAAATTTGGTCATATTCAATTGTCACGTGAGATTTAATGAAATATTGGTATTCACCATCTTCCAAAATTCATGGACCTTCCTTTTACAATCATACTAATGCATTCTAAAAAAATAAAAACAAAGTATGGGCGTAACTATTTTATAAGATTATGTCAATACAGTTTGATGTTTGTTATGAAAAAATGTATAAGTTTTTTCGTTAAAATAACTCCAATATATTATCTAATTTGTGGGATATATAAATTATAAATGTTTCAAATTTGAAACAAATTTGGTTTTGGAGTATTTTTAGGTAAAAAATATATTATTTCTTATGTTATATAGAATTATAAACATATGTGATGAATTAAGAGATGCATCACTATAGTTTTTCTTTTCTTATAAAATTATTTAGACTAGTCTTATATTGGATTCACTCCTAATATAAATAACTAAAAAAATAAACCCATTATTTAATATCATTATATGAGGTACATAAAATAATTTCTTAAAGAGTTAAATAAAATTTATTTTTTATTGATTATTGAATCATCCTTTCATTAAATGTTTAATTACATGTTTTATTTATTTGTGGGTCATACCGATTTATTTTTAGAGAAACAAAAAATGATTTTCATATGTTATACAAAATCATTCATGTATTCAATATTATTTCTCGTATATATAAATCACAATGATATATACTTTTGTTACATGTTTTAATATAATATTAAATCAATTTTTAGTGTAATTTTTATTTTCTAACCAAAACCATGATAACAACCCCTAATTTTTTCAATGATCATATCAATATGTGTTATAAAATAATTGGTAATATTATATATATATTGGATCCAAATTTTTTCCTAATTCTATTATGTTTCTATTTTTGTAGTCTATTTAATATTATATTCAATATTATATTAATATCATTTCATTTATTGAATATTATAAAAATAAACCATAAATATTTGTCATTCATTACACCTAGACCCCATTGGTTTGGTAGTATAGGACACCACATGGACGTCTTTCTTAGGAGATCAGGGTACTTCAAGGGAACAATCCTTTGAAAATGCATATTGGGAAGGTCTTGTAGGGTGTATTATTGGTCTGAGGCTTGAGTGCGTAGGCTCCTGGTTGTCAACTCCACACAAAAACCTAAGGAGAGTCCTTACGGGACAAGGTGGTCCATGGTGGGTGGTGGGTTTTCTCCAATCATAATCTATCGTCATTGGACACTTCTTGCATAGGATTATGGATAAATAATCCTGGAGTGCTTCTGTGAAACCGATGTCATTTGGAATCAATTTTGGTCACTTATATTTTTAATAATAATAGTATTATCCTAATTTAACCATTCTCTCCAACCATCGAAACATTAATCCACCATCCACTTCCACATAAATCACTCAACATTACTATTTAAACCATTTCAAATATTCAATAAAATCCATTTTTTGATTTGTAAAGATCGAGGTAGAGATGAGGAAGCACTACAAGGTAATTCCACCACCTAAGATAACCTTCGGTTCTATGGAAGAGTGCCATGAATCCCATTCATGTAGAAATAGTCATTCAATAATCACAATGAAGGCCTACATGTAGGATGATTTCCACTTCCCACTACTAACTTTTAGGCATACCACTTCCCCACATCCCATGATAGACAACTACTATCACTGATGAAAGGTTATTATTCCATGTACATTTTGAAACATATATGAAGAGAAGAACCATTATGACAACGGTTGATATGATAAATTGTGTCCACAATTGTAGATGTGATCATCCATTGATAAAATGAAGATGTGATATACCATTGATATATTGGTATATGTGAATTACCATTGATAAAATAGTTTATTTTGAATGTACATCCACTACCACAATTTCCACTAATTAATGTTGTGGTATACCTATGGGAATCAATACATGTGATGGGGAACTGTTGCATCTTTCCATTGATTCACCACTATAGAGTAAACTGAATTGGATCCACAATGGGAACTACAATCCTCCCCACTTGAGACCCATCCAAAAAATTAATGAAGGATTTTTTTTCTGTATTCATCCAAGGAGGAGTCTGATAATGAGGATATATTGATTTATCCACATTTTATACATACACTCACCCATCCAACCTATTCAAGACATACGACCATCTATTAAGGGACGATTCCACTTTCAAATTATAATGATTTATTCGATCTACTAGTAATAGAATAGTATATGTGATTAAACATTGATAAATATTTTAATACAATCTACCATTATGACCATTATATATTTCTAAAGGTATATGATGGTACCATCACTATAGAATTACTTCTCAATGCTATAATTTGGAAACACCTATGAAATTTTAATATTGAATACAGAGTATATATGAAATGATATATTCTATGTTAGTGATGATATTTAAAAGGATAAAATGTGAGAGATATTGAGGTTAACTAACTCTAAGACAAAAGGATGTTTCATCACAAAAATTGAATCATGAAACAGAGGATTATGAGTGGAATACTGCTGGATTCTATATTTTCTAATTCTTTTATTTCTTTTGTTACTCTTAAAAGTATTCCCCTTCATCCCCTATTTTTATCTTTTATTGGTGGGATATAACTTTATGGTTTGGTTGAAGTGATGTTTACAACCATTGAATCTTCATTTCAAGTATTTTTCAAATAATGTTATCTATTTATATATACTAATTTTTTTTAATTAATGATATTATAATTTTAATGCGATACAATTGAAATTTTATTTCAAATTCATTTATTTGAGATTTTATTGATTAATAATTTTTCTCTCCCTTAACATGGTTTTTGATCACTCACATTAGGTAATATAGGGTCATATGAATATTTATTTGGTTATTACTAACATTTTATGGAAGAAATAGTATACTAATTTAGAATCCTAGGAAACTCAATACATGATTTCGTAATTCATTGGGGATCCCAAGGAATCCGACCATGTCATTCAAAAATTGAAAAGAGAATTGTCTAACTAGATAAATTCCATGTATTATTTTAATTATCTATCAACCATAATGATGCTTTATAAAGGGGAAATTATTTTTAATCCATTTATTAATCCTATACATAAAGACAAAAGATTCATTTTTACTGGTCTAGGACAATATTGAGAAAGGTAAACCAATCCTAAAACCAATATATTTTCTCTAATAATATCATTAAAAACAAAATTCTTCATTACCATATAAATTGAATTTATATTATATTATATTCATTTCCCTTTTAAAATCATGATCAAAATTCTACTCTCTAGGGATTACTTTGTTCACTTCTACTAATACACACTTAGGAGGAAAATAAAACCATAACATGCATAACTAGGACATCCAATGGGAAACATCCTATTTTTGACCCTAATATCGAGAGGACATTTCAATATATCTAGGAACCTAAGATTATAATATATAAATATCACATAAGATGATGAATATTTGTTTTATTTCACATAAACATGCTTGATTACAATAAAATTTTAATGTATTTGGAAACCTTGAAAAAGAAAAATAGGACCCTAGGTAAACAATATCATCTCCCATTGATATCATCCTATCTAAAACACTTCATAGACATATCATACATAATATGTTTCATCATTACCCTATGAATGGAAAGATAATAATTGTTGATCTCAAATGCTCGTTAATGGTAAATAATGTGGATACATATGTATTACATGAACATAATGGTATAGAAAAATGAGATAATTTTTTTAAAAGCATGACATGAGTATAAAATATATTGTTACTAAAAAATTATATATTTATTGGTTGTAAATATGAACTTAATCATAATTAAATGAAAGAACATGCTCTATTATTGGATAACATTAGCATAGGGATTTAAATTTGCACCTTACCCATAACAATAAAAATTCATTTCCATAGGTTCTAATGATCACTATCCAGACCATCATGATAATAATGAACATTACTTTATATATTTTACTCCCAGATCTGGTCTTCTCATACTATATTCTGTTCACTCATAATTCTAACGGTGTCATACTATACTAGGTTCACTCTTTTTTCATCTATGTCTATCTCATGAGATATATATATATAATTACCCAACAAATGATATTGTTATATAGGTCCCAACATTCTCATAATTAAAACTATATTTTTTTGGGGGCCAATATCATGAACATTTATCATATCATAGACCATGAAATGAAATGGGTTTTATAAAGATTTCATCATATCGTAACCACTGGAAAACATATAAGTTTCATAATTATTACATTATATAATAACTAGTGAAATGAAGTGTGTTTCATAATAATTTATTTATGTAATAACCCAAAGAAGATAATTTGTTTCTATATACATAATGAATTAAAAACATAATCCTCTCTACGAATTAATATGAATTATATCCGTGGATTATATCCCTAATAATGAACAATAACACTAATGGATGATATCATAGATGGAATTTTGTTTGTCAATCATTTGTATTATTTACTATGGAAAAACATTCTTGTAAAATATCATTTGACGATGAAATGATATTTAAAAATCAATTTCTTATAAAATAAACATGAAAAATATAATAGGATCAATAAAAATCATTTGATACATTTCAGGAGGAGAATATCCCTTCAACATTGTGAAGAATAAAAATATTCAATATCATGTCATTTTGAAATAATTTATTTAAAATTGAAGAATATAAAAAATTGTAAGGAAATATTTTCATTGAACAAGATATTGAATAATTTTAATGGCCCCCAAGAATAATTGAGTGGTCCTAATACTGTGAAATATTTTTCATATGTTGCATGTATACAGACAAAGAATATTTTCAATATTTTAGTAAATGCAAAAAATGCATTGTTTATGAAAATGGAATGAATAATAATTTAAAAACATGTTTTAAAAAAATAAGATAATTATAAAAAATTAATTTCTATATAAAACTATAAGACAAAAAATTTGTACAATTTTTTATAAAATTTGTTTTTGGATGAAAAAAAGCACGAACGAGGAGAGAAATAAAGTTTACTTTTCATAAAATAATTTTATTAATAATAATTTTTTAAAAAAGTTAGGAAAATAGTAAAATTAAAAGAATACTTCATTAATTAAAACGAGGATAAGAAATATCCTCAGAATTATGGAGATTTAGATCATCACATTTCTGATGTGGATTGTTTAACATAAACATATTTGATAAATGATTAGATTACAACATAAAACTGTTACCACTTTACTAACATTGAATCATGAACCCTATGATGGAAGAACAAAAAATAAAAAATAAAAAATCATGAATATGATCAAAAAAATTATATTCCATTTCAAAGGGGTTTTAAATACACATAATAATCATCATTTAGATTTTAATTTTAAAAGTTAATAAAACTATACGTGCAGTCTTGTCAAAAGGCCGAAAATTACACAACTATGGGGGTCTAAAATATTGAAAACCTAGTGCATCCCCTCTGATGATGTTAACCACAATTTAAATTATACTATGAGTGTTATGAAAAATTATGCTCTCTCTATACGGAATATCAAGAGATGCTAGATAATCCGCTGCATCATTCCACTCACACAATGTGTGAGACGCTCTTTTGTGTTTTCCATGGCTCCCATGACATATACAGATTTTATTTTCAATAGTCCAAGCTATACTACCATGTCATTGGAGAGGATTATATAACTTCCAGGAGTTAGTATCCACTTCATCGAGCTCTTGTCCCCTCTGCCGGCAAACTATGCATCCTGACCACAAGTTCTTAGCCTCTGATTGTAATGACGTCCCCAAACCCTGTCGTATTGAAAAATCCAACATCACAGAACCGTTGTGGTCCAAAAAAATCCTCCTACGACACACATATCTACATGAAATTCCCAAATCATCAGTATTCATCTTCATTCATCATGTGGGGGATGCCATCATACCCAGTTTCCAGAAGAGAGATTCATTCTAGAAGGGGAATTGTGGGTAGCATGCATGATCTACTATAAGATAAGAGCCTCCCGCCATGTAATGAGAGACTTAACCATATACATATGAATATTTTTATCCCTTATAATCATAGTTTACCCAGATGATCCCACCCCATCATGTATCCACGTGATATATGCCACCCAAAGACACCAAACTTTTTTCGTTACTAGTGTGTGTGCCCTCCCCTCAGGACCCTCTCTCCCAAAACTATGAAACCAGTGGACAATAAAGGGACACTCATACATTGTAGGTATGGATAAAGAAGTGAATTAACCAAAGAACATCCACACCTCATCTTCCCATTCACTCCCAAAGAACATGTGATCTGTACTCTCTTCTGTATACCTACTACAGAAAGAAAATATAGAAGCAAGACTAAAACTGATCCACTTAATATTCTAATTGGTGGGAAATGATTTTTTCTATTCACTAAGTAAACAAACCTATTGTGGATGTTCTTGCACAAATTACCTCATTCCACTCATCCCCTACCACTGACATGGAAGAGACCCGAAGATATTCCTTGGCCATGAAAAATCCTGAAGGAGACTAGGTGAACACACATTTAACCTATTTCGAGTACCATTCATTAAGATGGAACGTATTTAGTTTGTCCATATCCAACACTGCATTAATGAACATTGTATAAAGTCTTTCCTCTCTAAATGTTATGGAAATGGCTGAGCATCTCGGGAATCCAATGATCTCCCCACACCAGTTATCTTGCCAGAATGAAACTCTACCTATTCCAATGATTCACTGAGACTGAGGATTGATGGATAGACTGTGGGACATATCTCACCTTAGTGGGTAGAAGCATTTCCATCCCAAGACTGTCAATCCCACTCATAGAATTCATGCATAATCTACCCCTATATGGTCTATCACTATAATGACTCCCATGCTAGTTTGGCATGCATGCATGTTAAGTTATCACCGAGACTCCAAACATTAATACAACCTTCAATTAGAGGTTCCATCGTCCTATGCCAAGATGCCCAATTCCATATGCAATCAGACCTTAGTTCCCAAATGCAACCTACGATAATTTTTCCCATATTATGGATATCTCCTTTGGATACATTCACAGCCAATAAATCATGGACCTATGAGGCTAGGAGTGCATTACTAACCAGTGCACTAATACCACCAAAAGATAGATACACATTATTCTAGTTGATAGACCTCTCAGATATTCAACATATAAGTGGGTCAAAATCAAGGATTCACATCTTCTTTGAAGATAATCGGTCTTCCAGGTATTCCATAGGAACCTCACCTTTCTGCTTTCCTAGATAGATACTCACCTTTTTAACCCCATTTGCAGAGCATTTGCTCGATATGTAGAAACTACTCTTCGCCTTATTGATATCATGTCTGCACCAATATCTATACTCATCTAGTATTTTATTCATACACTGTAGAGATCTTCTCGAAGAATTCATGATGATCATGGAGTCATCCATGATCATTTTGTGAGACACTGATGGAAAGCTCATCCTCCAATGATATGGGAATTTCTCTCCTCTTTTAATACTATGGTGAATGAGGAAGGTATGAACATTATGGGAAATAAGGAAAATGTTCGGTGATATGGGATCAACATGCCAATGGCCCCGATGGTTTCATGGTCAAGTAAAATATCCCCTAGATGGAACCCCCCCCCCCCACAAATCCGTGTTGTTCCATGTCTATCCATTTTGGGAGATAAATAGATGGTTGAGCGCTAATAATATTATAATGTATCTTGTAAGGAAAATTAAACCTGCTTATTAGCCGAAAGTGCTCCATAGAGGTAGTAAACATGGACTTCAGAATAAGAACCACCACGGTAGCACAATCTACTAGTGGTTATACACCACCTTGGAAATAGTCTGGGATCGCGGTAATATTATCAGGTTTCACCGTCTCCCATGAAGCTGTGTAAAATCCTCATGGGAACCCATTCAGACCATCCATGATCATTGGATTCAAACTCATCATGGAATTATAGATCTCCTCCTCTTGAGGAATTTCCCTATGGAATTCATTATCATGATATGAGAGGTTGGTTTAGAATACCTCAAAAATCCATGCATCATCCCCCTTTTATCCATTCAGAAAGTGGATGATGGGGCTTGTAAAAATTTCATTGATGTATTAGCTAGCCATCCCTCCTACCACCTACATATCTTCTGTTTAATACCTATACTCCATATCAATGTTCGGTTTAACCCATCTTGTCCTTTTCTTAATACAAGCATGAATGTATTATCTATATCAATCACATTCTATGACCAACGTAATCATTGCATCCACCCTAGCCTAACACCCCTATTTTTGTCACATGTCATCCATAAGCTCTTTCCTGCTAGTGAGATCATCAAATAGATATTCATCCCAATGCACTTTGAGCTTCCATTCAATCCGGTCCACATCCTTTATAACTACATCCGGATCTTGATCAGACACATACTTATCATTTGACAACGGATGTAGGTGAGTCTTATGCCATATTCACTTACTATGCAAGGTTTTCCACATGTGTCCATGTGATGGTGTGTTCCAAGAATCATGCACCAAATCATTATATCCCAGATTATGATTCAGTGTTGGTAAAAAAGATACCAAAAATGAAGCTCCTACCTAGAGGATAAGAAAATAGGGTTGGGAATGATCCAATAATCCACATGGAATATGAAAAACCTCTGTATTCGCATAAATTGAAACTACATTAATGTTTGTTAAAAATCTATCCAGATGGATCCATGGCCTGCATTCCCCCCACTGGTTATTACACCACATAAATCGATCCCCTATGAACCTGAGATCCAAAAGGCCCGTGCTGACCAAAAATTGTGCAAAATCAATACTAGATTTTCTATTATAAGGGAATCTTCTATTCTTCTCCTCTAGATCCACAAAAATATGGAACTCCACTCCAAAAATCAATGAATGGTTTCTTCAATTAGATACATTGATATAATTCTATAGGGTATGACTTTTTTGGGTGTCACACATGACATAGATAAAGGTGGATAAGAAAGAGTGAGTGTTAAGGATCACATTATCTTTGATGAACTAGTCCCCCAAATGCACCAAATCAAAATTATTTAACCAATACCATAAAATATAGATATTTGGGTAGGATGGATCATCATGCATGTATACCCTCATTTTTTGTATCTAGGAGATCTCACTAATCTTACTGGACTGTTGCGTGTGCTAAAGTATGGCCACAATCAAGACCTTCTATTTGGGAATGTATGATGCCAACATCCATATTTTGATGTGATCTCTGATACCCCGGGTTTTCCAGATAAGAAAAGGTATCATTGGTATAAAAGGTTCTTGGGACTGACCCATGTCTGCATATCCTTATCAAAGAATGAGGCCCCCACCCCATTAGTTTCCTTGACTATGATCTAGTGCACACGCTTATGCATATGGCCATGGTCATGAAAGAGGGAGGCCCGAAGCCATGGATTCGAGTATGAAACCTTCCCTTAATGACTGAGTTTGATGTATCCTTTCTCCACATTCCATCATCCTCCCGCTACTGAACATTTAGTGAGGTTGAATGAGAGGGAGACATTTATCTTGCTAGAGATGATCCCTCAAATTTTAAACCTAGTGTAACCAACTCCCATGATCGATATTCCCCCTCCTAGCTCACTTTGGGCCATAATTCTATTTAGGGGATAAAGAACAAGATGGCCTCTGGTGAAAATTCCAAAATAGATAGGAACAAACCTGATCCTGAGGCAAGTACCTCTGCAAAAAGGTCACCAAATCCCTACAGTGTTCTAGAACTACGTCGATGTCTCGGCCAAGATGTATCATTGGGTCCAAGGCCCCAGAGGAAGATCACAAGCAATCAATATGAGAATTCACCTAGTAAATTTGAAATCCTGATGGGATATAATTCACCAAATGTTAACGAATGTCTCTAACCTTAGCACCTTGAGCGGGTCATCGTCAACCATCCTGACTAATGAGACAAGACAGATGTGCAACATGTCCCTTGAGAAAGTAGTGAGATGAAAAAATCAGAAGATCCTCGTGGGATTTTTCATCAACCTAAAAAATGTAATCCGTCACTTGATGACCTAAATTGTCTGACACTAGAAGGGAAAGATCAATCTCAATGCCGATATGGGCCATAGATACCTCTGTACATTGGATGGTCCTGGGGTATGAGCATAATAAACCCACAAGAGAGTCACTGATAGCATTGAGAATGACTTCATTACAACAGGGGAGTGGAAGCCCAGGGAGATTGACTGAAATAGTTTCGATGGGGCTCTCTTTCCCCCATTTCATTTTCAAAGACCACCTGGACAAAATAATGCTCCAAGAGCTTAACCATGAGGATCATGTCAACTTGCCCGAATAAAGTAAATTATATATTACAATTAAAAAATAACTGTTATTTAATATATATATATATATATTATTTTTAATAAATCCAGCCTTGATACATTCCATGTAATGATTGAATGATTCACATCATATTTCATGTTGATAGTCTTCCATATACCCAAACCATGTTATCCCATTACCAAAAAATGAAAACATGGTGATATGGATGAAATTAGAATTCTATAATTATAATAATATCATAAATATTATAAATATCTTATATATATGGTAATCCATCCATTTTTACTAATGTTGAGAGGTAGTAATGAAAAAATGAGCGATGTTGGTCCTTGAGATGGTAGTCTAATGTTCACATGAATAATGATTTCATAACCCATTTTACGGAAGTTTCTACATTTTCAGGTCATAAGCATAATAGAAAAAAATATATAAATATACAGAAGATACATACAATATTATATATTCGTGATATAAAAATAATTTATCACGTTTGAGGGTGACATAAAAAATTCGTTAAGGAATGTTACCTCTTCTTCGAGTATGCACCATTGGGTTGCAGTAAAATATTTTCTTGGATGTAGTTATGTATATCGTAAGAATTTTTGGTTGAGGGGACATCTATTTTTGGAGATATATGGGTAAGAATGACCCAAAACTAGGTAGTTTAATTTTATAGTGATTTTACTGTAAATTGGATTCAATGTCTAAGTGTGTACACGATATGAAATAATGATTTTCATCATAATCTCACTTCCCACGCAAGACTCAGCAATACAAAAAAATAATATACTATTAATATTTTTATTTTAGGCTATAGTTATTACCTAAAAATTGTATCTTTTTTATGGAACTGATCAATATATATTATTTTTACAATGTTTTTGTAAAAATATTATATTCTTAAAGTAATTTGTTTTTCCATAAATCAAAACAAATACATTTTTATGCATAAAAATGAGTATATTCTAAAAATGTATTTTCACTGCCATTAATTATGAACCCATTTTAAATATAATATTTGAAAAGATTATAATTTGTATATTAAGAAGTAGTTTTTATGAAATATAATTATAAAAAATAAATTGGGTTATTTTTGGGTTTTTTGAGAACATTTATATTTTGATACATAATGAACAATAATGAATTTTTGTTCAGAACCGATTTTTCATTGAATTTACACATAGAAATAGAAAATGTTTTCAATTGAATATAATCTAAAATTAAACCAAATTTTTTATCAATTAATATATTTTAGGTCCTTTGAATTAATTTAACTTTAAAATTTTGTATAAAAACGGAGAAATATTTTGAATGTTTTTACTTTAAAATCTCGTATTGTAGTCATGTCTGTGTCCTTAAATATCATTTAATTTCACCAAATTATTTGATTGAAATTTGAAAAAATGGATTCTTCTTTGAAATCGGAGTAATTTATAGTTTTCAATATGTTCAAATTAGTTTTGGAGAAAAATTATTAGTGAGAGTGATTAAAATTAATTACATTTTTCAAGAGAAAAAATAAATTAACAAGGGACTAAACCTTAATCCTAAGGGCCCAAAAGACATAGAATATTTTCAAGATGGTATTGTGTAGATATATATATCATCCTTATAATCCTTATTATTTAATTTTTATGATTATCGGATCCACATTCCATGGGAAAATGTTGCCCGAATTCCCTTTTCAAATGTTTACAAGAGTGTCACTCCTCATCCATGGTAAAAAGGCACAAACCACTCATACTTTCTCACACCTATCAAGATACATTGGATGGAACAATATATAACCAAATAGATCCTAAAAATCCATATCCACATCCCATAATCCCTATATTGAGCCAGAATACGTCCATTTAGGACCCTTAAGGAAAACTAAAAGGAGTTTCCCAAATAAATGGTAAAATCTTTCGTCAGGCTCTTTCATGTTATTTTCCTTATACACCTACTCAAATCATGTTAATCCCTGAAAAAATAAATAATTATGTATAATTAATATAATGCTATTTTTTTCTTTAAAAGTTTCTACATACCGTAAAATAGACATCCACCTAATTTGTGACGATCATAATATTCTTGTGTATGATGAACTATTGCCTCATGAAAAGAAGTTGTTGATTTTCTTTTACCACCTAGTATAGTTGGTAATTATAATGGATAGAATGTATATATATATGATATATAAGATATTTAATATGTATTTATTTTTATTTATATATTTTTCAACACATACCTTAATATATTACATTCTATTTAAATATTAATACATCATTTGAAAAAGTGTGGACAACCACCTCCTCAAAGCGATGAGATACATTCACACACTACATGAAATTTATTAAATATGGGATTAATTAAATATATTTGACAATAAAAATTTACAAAATAAATTCATTAAATAACTACCTTTTTTAAATATAACACATCATATACTTTAACACTTTTCCACACACTAAAAAACTATTAACTTCATTTGTGGATGTGTGTACTATCGACTCCTCGAAGCAATGTGATACATTTTACCTAAAAATAATTCTATATATAAGTTAATATTATTAAATAATATGTTATATATAATAGAATGATAAATTTAGGATGTTAAATTATAACTTATATTCTTTTCATAACGATCATTGAAAAAGTAGAACGTCACTCATGCAGAAGTATGACATACTATCTCTATGATTGTAACATTGGTTCATTTTTCATAACTATGTTTCTTGATTTCTGTTAAAATTACAATTTATTTATGTAGATGATAATTATGTCATGATTATTATTATGGATATGATAGTATAATAAAAAAATGTTTCCATAGTTGTCATGCCGATGTTGTTTGACACATAATCCATGTATAGTCAAAACACTCGATGTAAACTTAATTGTATATTTAGTTGTATAGAACATTGAAATAAGTTAAATAATTGTAAAAAATTGAAAAATGATCTAAATAAAATATATAATTATTATTTGTTTATTATTGAAGAATTTAAAGAGACACAATACAATTACGACCCAAATTATGGGTTTTTTTATCAATTTTCATTAATTGAGGCATTTATTGATTAAAAACACCTTTATACATTTATTAGGTGTATATATAGCCCCTTGTAAATTTTGTATCCATATTTAATCATTTATCATCTTATTTAATGTTTCATAAAATGTTAATCATCTTGAGGATTATTATTTACATGTTTAAATTTTTAGGCGACACTTTGAATGTTTAAAGACAAAATTTCAGAATATTTTCTCCACGTAAATACTCATGCTATTATTTTACATATTTATTTGAATGGATATAAAGGGGTTATAATGGGAATTTTATGTCTATTTAAAACTTCATTCAATCTTCTTCCACAATTATTCGATTTAAATTTTTATATGGAACATTATTAAAAATGAGAAAAGAATTTCCCATTCCAAACATACATGTTGAAAATGATTTTTTCACCACCATTAGAATTATTTTATTTTAGGAATATATTACATAATGTCATGTTTTATTAAATAAAAAACCTTCTATTTATTTTGATTATTATTTTATTATTCATTTTTATTTTAAATTTATTTATTATTCTAATATCATGAAATGTTTTCTCAGGGTTGAAAATGACTTTTTATGAGAGATAAGTTGAAAATTATAATCATTCATGTGTTTCGATAAAATTAATTATACATAGAAATTTGGAGTTTTCTTATGTAGTATGTCGATGATGTGTGGTTCTATAGTAAACCAATGACAGGTGGGTCCATGATTGCTCAACAATGCATTGGGTATTGAAGACATCCATATGGATAGTACATTTACCAGAGTGACATGTATGTAATTCGACCTTATCATTATTAAATTTATAAGAGTGAATATGTAATGATGGTGTAAGATGAAGATATGTATTTTTGTTCATGTAATGGGTTTTATTATAATCTTATGACTATTAAAAATCGATGAAATGATATTAATATCATTTCACATTATTTACTATACATCAAGGTGACATGTATTACTTCAAGTTTACATTAAAATAATATTTTAATGATTAACAATGGACTGATGGTTACTATATTTTTATTTCCCTTTGATATTTATATTGAACAAGCGTTTTTAGGGTTTTTAATATAGTTGAGAGTGAGTAAGGAATTAGAAGAATTCAAGTTTATAGTAATAACGATTAATCATAAAAGAGTTAATTTTTTTAAATGTTTTATATGTTAAAAATGTATTCTAGTAAGAAGTCTCTACATTATATTTTATATTTTGTAAAGAATTATTTATATCCTAATTCTCCAAAACACTAAAACTCAAATGATCATCAATTGTGGATGAATTTAAATTCTTAATATAATTCAAGATTATGTAATTTTTTATGGCCATAAACTTATTGTTGATATCAGAGTAACGATTAAGATGACTTTGGAGTTTAGGATTGTATTACTATGATGATATTGTAAGATTTTATATTATGGTTATATTAGAATTATATGGAATTTTAAAATTTCTATTTTTCTTCATCTAATGTTTATTTTTTCAGAATGGCTTCCCTTAGAGAAAATTAGGATGAAATTGTAGAAAGGAAACAAGAGAAAAATATCCTTATGAATAAGCACCATGATATGGTTGGAATCAAAACTAAAAAATTTGGTATGGTGATTGATCAGTTGACTCAAACTATAAATGGGGGTGTTTTCCATAAAAGAGAGTGAACAGATCTATCATAGTGTATCATGATCATAGTGGAGCATTTTTTTGATACTGTAATGACCCACATATTTCCATTGGATTGAGAATACAATGATTCATTACTAGGACTTAAGAGACATCCCCGTGATTCCAAAGGTAGAAAATAAATGTCTAAGGGTTTCAAATGAAAGTGGGGGATGATTTAACCATTATAAAATAAACCAATAACCAAACAAAATTTATATGATGCATGATACAGACGAGGATACTCAACCGTCATCTTTATAACAAATACGCATTAAAGTGTACTATAACAGAAGATAATTAAACTATCAAATTACATATAAAAATATAAATACAATTACTCTAAGGTAGCATAAGAATACATCATCCTCAAACATCATTCTCAAACATTTCCAAATATGATAAGTATCACGAGGGGATGAAAAATATGTTTTATACTATAACTTTTCCAATATCATGGGAAATTGGGTCTACAAAATCACCAATGTTCCAAAGTATGGTTGAGTGTAAAACTCAAATGGTTTTCCCCAATGACTGTCCTACTCACTCCCCTAGGATATAATGGTTAGAAACATATATATATACATATATAATAGTTCATAAAATTTTCCCCAACTGTTTATAACTAAATATAAATAAGCATGAAAACCATTAGAATTCTATAGTTCAGATATTCTATTTCTACAATTTCCCAGAAATATGTAAATCTAAAAAAACTAATAAACAGGGAATTAAAACCATTTCTCACTATTATTTTTGGCATAAAAATTCCATTCCACTTTTTCACTCATTTAAATATCCATGATTCTTTGTGATAGTTCGATACTCTTGAGTTGTCTATCATCGATCTACCATGTCGCCACATAAAAAAAATTTATGTGCCATTAGAATATTGGAATCAAGCACAAGGTAATATTATAACCAATGCACATAAATGTGATCTACACACAGGACTATTATTCTAAAAACATTTCAAATAACCATTTCAATCCTTTTTAATAAAATCATTTTTTTATTGAAACCCATTTAAACAAGCCACTTACAAACACCCATTTTATCTCAATAAATAAATATTTTTATTGAAAACCCATTTCATCAAATATATTTAACATCATTAAATAAAAATCCAATTTTACTATCTTAATTTTATAATCAGGAAACAATCACATTTATCAAAAGCACTATATTTTTATACTTTCCACAACCATCAACAAAGAGTTTTCCTAGAAATCATAAATAATATAATTCATAAAAAAATCTATATGAAGAAATCATTTTGAAACTATTCCATTCATTTATACTATTACATGTTGAGAGTGAGGCCAGCTACCTCAACTGTTTTGATGAAAACCAAAATGGGATGAATAACGCTCATGAAAACAAGGTAGATTCTCCATGAATATGCCGTATACCTTTTATCCTACCATGATCAAGATCAAACATAATCATATATCACGTAAAAAACCTAATATCTATAGATAATATGATTATATCTAATATTCGAAGAGGATAGTAGAAGTAAATCTATGTAGATTTAAGAAAACATAACATGAACGTTGAAGAATGATTCTTACTTCTGGAATCATGTCTAAAACAGAAATGGAGTGCTCAAAATTGATTCCAAATCACATGGGAGAGGCTATCATAACAAAAATGTATAAAAATCCATAGTTTGGGATATGAAGGAGAAAAAGGATGGAGTTATAGGTAAAATGAGTGAGAACCTATCTTTTAGGATCTGGTATTAACTCTTCGCTCGGTAAGTTTGCTGAATTTAGAAAATAATGCGCTAAATTTGCATTAGCTATTACATTATGTAAAACCTGAAACAAAATCCTGACATAGGATTCCTAACCATGAACACTTTGTGTTAACACAATATCCTTAGAACTTCTATTTTGGGTGGTTTCTTCTAGGATTTCTACACAGCTTAGACAAACCATGTGCAACCCCTGTGCAACCTCTTTTTCCCAAAAATATATTGAAAGACTACCCAACTCTCCCTTACCTCACCCTTACACATTATAAACATAAAAATAACAGTTTAAGGGTTACATAATAGAAATTGGGGTTATCAAATTTCCCCCAACATTGGACTTTTCATCCTGCGAATGTAGAAAATCATCACAACCTTGAAAGAGTTCTATCTGTTTCTATTTCATTTCCTTCTCCTATTCACATGTCTCTTCATAAATCTCACCATCTTTCCATATAAGCCACACCAGACAAGTTCTTTTTCCATGAAATACATTATATTTCCTATCCAGAATGTGGACTGGGATATGTAACAATGAAGCATCTGGCTTTAGTTCAACGTGATCCAATCTGTTCACACGGTCATTATTAGGGTAATACATTTTCATATGAGATACGTGAAACCCATTGTGCAGTGAACTGAATTATGGTGGTAATCCCTACTAATATTCCACCTCTACAACTTGTTCTAGTATCTCAAATGTGCCATTATATTTAGGGGATAACAAGACCTACTTTGGAATATTACGATATCAATGCCATGGATAATTCCTAGAAGACAAGATCACTCACCACAAACAACAACGGTTTTAGAGATTATTCGTTAAATATTTATGAAAACACTATGACATGTCCATTCAATGTATATAATCTGAATACTCTTCGTCATTTCTTTTATAAGTCATTTACCAAGTAGTGAAGCCTCACCTATTTCGACAAAACACAGTGGTGAACAACATAGATGCCCATAAAATGATTCAAAAGGAGCCATTTGTGTCGATTTATGTTACATGTTATCATATTAAAACTCCATTAAGGGTATTTGGTCGTCCCATGAACCACAAAAGTCCATTACCTATGCTAGTATCATTTTATCCAAACATTGTATCATCCTTTTTAATTTCCCATCCATCTGAGGATGATTTGTCATACTCATATTCAATTATGACCCAAGGAAATTCTTTATGAATTTCCAAATACAAGAAGGGAAAATCTGGTCACAATCTATGACAATTGAAACTAGTAAACCATGCCTCTTAAGAAATTCATGTATTTAAATTTTTGGTTGATCCTCTACTATATGTGTTCCACAAATAAGAATTAAATAGAACGACATGGTAATCCTATCCACTATTACCCATATTGAATCATGTTTCTAAACCATTATTGGGTGGCCTATAATAAATGCATTGATATTTAATCCCATTTATAGATTGGGAATGGAAAAAAATTTAACATACATGAAGCACATTGATGTTGTTCCTTATCATTCTAACAAGTTAATAACTATGAAATTAACTAATCCACGTTATTTTTTATTTCACTCCACCAAAAAATCTTCTTTAATACATTATACATCATCCATATATATATATATATGAACCTCAAATCTTTAATGGTGGTATGCATGAAGAAGATTATCTTTACAAGCCATAAGTAAAACTATTTTATATCTAGACCACAAAACCATTCTCCCATTAAGATTCCATCCCTTTATGGTGTCCCCACCATTGAGTTTTTAACTCATAAATATGCATTCTACATCATATTTCTATGCGTCCTTTACCATATATATGAAATCTAGAACCACGAAGATAGAATAGAAAACCACAACATCACCTCGGTCTTTTCATTCCACATGCATGTCGTCAAAGACTGACATTAACAGTCATTCATCTGAAGTATATTTTTCCAACTCTGCATGAAACTTTCTAATTAATTTTTTTGACACAAAATAACCTTTTCCAAGTGTACAAATAATTTCAATGTCAATCATCTAATGATATTCCATTTATGTTATTTTCCCAGATTCAAATACTATTGTGAGAAAATTTATTTCAACCTCTTATTATCCATAAACGTAGTAAATATCTCACCAAAAATATTGTCACAACATATTAAAGGAATTCACAACCATAGATAACTCCAAACAATATCTTGAGTAATTATTATCATGAAATATCAATTACCTTGAACCATAACCAACCACATGGTCTCCATGCATGAGAACACATCACAACAATGATTTAAAAACATTACTATACACCACATATCTCTATCATGAATTACGAATAATCATTATCGGTGCTGATGTACAATGTACATTATGTTCTTGAAAAGGATTCATGAAATCTTGAGTCAATCATAATAGAGGATTCATTATTTTCAAATCTATAATCATAGAGTACAGTCACCATAAGCCACAAAAATGGCCTCTATAACAACTAGCTAGACCAAATCAACTTCATATCTCAAAGAAATTCTTTGGGTGTTTCTAAGAGATAATTTATTATATCTTTTCATGATCAAATATCATAAATTTTTTCTAAAATTAAATTAATTAAATAGTGTACCTCTTATATAAAAAAATCACACATAGATTATTTGGAATAAAAACCCTGGTCTCATAATATTTCAAACAGTATCATCATGTGTTACTCCTGATCCTCCCATGTCCTTGAATAAACCAATATTGCATCCACAAATACTATAATAAAAGAATCTAGATATATCTGAAATATCTAATTCATCCAATCCATAAATTATGCTCCTACATTTGTAAGACCTAAAGGCATGACTACGTATTCATAGAATACGTATATACATCTGAAAGTTGTCTTCAAAATATCCTCCTTCCAAGATAAAAATTGGTGATATCCTAATCTATCATAAGATTTACACAACCATTGATATCCTATCAACTGATTATATTGATCATCAATATGTGGAATTGTATACAAATTCATTATCATAACATGATTAATCTTATGATAATCTACACTCATACTTAATGTTCAATATTATTTATTCATGAACAAAACTGGTTCTACCCACAGAGATGTTCTCGATGGTATGAAACCTTTTCATTATAACTCCTCCAACTAGACAATAAATTCCTTTAATTCTGTTTGTGCCACCCTATATTGCAAAAAGAAAATAGGTTTGGTCCTCTTAAAGAGTTCAATAATAAACTAAACATGCCTTATAGGTAGTAAACATAAAACATTATTGCTAAAGATTTCTAGAAATTGATCAAAAACTTCATGAAAATTGACATCCATGAACTATTCCATAGATGCCATGTTCAACGACAACAACACGAAAGAGATCATTCCCTCCATTGGTTCCAACAATCCGATTACACCTATATTCACAACCCTTTATTCTCAAAAGATATTCTCAATGACATCCCCTATTGTGAAACTAACTATTCTGTAATAATAGTTGATGTGATCCATGTACATTTTCATCCAATCCATACCGAGGATTACCTCATTTTCACCCATCTCCAACACTAATAATTCCCATTAAAAGTAATTAAAATCATTTCTCACTACATAAAACACCCCCTATAATTCAAAGGATAATCAAAACCCATGATAGCTAATGAATGTGTAAATTAACTAGAAAATATATCAATGTCAAGAGTTTTTGGGATTACTAAAATATGACACTTTAATTTTATCATTTTAATTTTAAATTGATCAGGGGTGTTCAATATAAAATAATATCAATATAATTAAAGATAATGACTCCATGTAATGGAATGAATTTTGAATATTATTTTTGAGAAATATTTTCCCATGTTTTTTCTAATTGGGGTAAATAAATATTTATTTGAATTGAGACAAATAAAGGAATAATCAGTGGGTACATATGAGAAAAACATCACTTGAATGGTTTAGTGTGTTCCAAATTTTATAATATATATTGATAGAATGTTAAATATGTTTTATTGACGATTAAAGACCTGATATTGATGGGAATTTTATTTTTCTGAGTTCATGAGCTATGAGAAACACATTCAATATTCTGATAATGCTAAAATGGAGTTTTTTGATGATCATTATTACATGAAAATATTAAAACGAATAGTTCTAGTTGATAGAATATGGGATACAATTAATCAAATAAGATTGGAGGTATAAATAATTCATTCCCATTTTTGAAGAAGTCTTGTAAGAATCATCCTGGATAATTCATTTCTATGAATTTGAAGTGATTAAAATGTGGGGAGATTATTTATTTGGGCCATGATATTAAGGAATATAAAAATATAATCATTGAAAGTTCATCGGTAGGATTTTTTTTAATGTGTTATGCCATTATACCATTTTCTGCCCAATGTTTATTAACCATGGTGGAAACTATCATGATTGAAAGAAAAGGGGTTTAGAAAATTCACTTTCACCAAATGTAGTTATTAGCATGGGTCATATAATTATGAGGTGATAGGTGTGAAAAAAGTTTATTTGAATCATACAAATGTTCAGTTTTGATTATGGATAATCACACTCCTTCATTTCATATAAATTTTCATAAAAATTTGGAATATCACGTCATGAATGCAAGATAAAACTATTTTCAAAATCAATGGAAAAAAGTATTATAGAATTGATGATTTATAAGAGTATTACTATTATCATTTATGAGATGGTAATTTTTAAAATTATTTACTAACTACTCATAGTAGAGTTTGATATCATGTTGGATTTTTATTGGCATTCTATTTATCATTATTCAAATGATTATAATGATAAGGAAGATTCATTACATTATCATATAACTTTTCTAAGATACCAGTATAATGTAAAATTTATGAAATATAGTTTTTGGAGTTATATTTCACATGTTTATGAAAATAAAGAAGTATATTTGTTTAGTGACATCCCAATTATTCAATTAATTTAATGATGTATTTACTGATAAATTTCCTAGTGTTTTTCCTAATTGAGAAGTTGATTTTACTACTGATTTAGAGAATAATGTTATTTTTTATCTAAAACCCCTTAGAGAATGGATAAAGTAGAACATGTGGAATAGAAAAACTAGTTACAATGTTTTCATGGAAAAAGCTTCATTATACCAATATCATCACTATAGGGTGATCATATTTTATTTATCAAAACAAAAGATGTCTCCATGAGACATTTAATTAATTACACAGATTTTAAAAAAATCACTATTACGTAATAGGATCCTTTTACTCATATTGATTATTTAATTATCATGTCCATGAGGATTACTATTTTTCAAATATTTTTCTATTTTGTATGTACAATAAACTGAAGGTGAAGGAATATGAAATAGTTATGACATTATTATGGATGAGATAAATGAATTATAAATTCCTAGTTATGCACTTTGGGTCGTATAATGCACATACATTATCTATGAATATTATAAATAGATTCTTCCATTAGTTTTTTGATACTTTTTTAGTTTTCCTCATAGGTGACATTTTTTCATATTCTAAAAACCATGATGAATTGGAATGGATCTTAATGATTGTATGAAAAACATTATAATAAATTAAAGTATGTGGAATGATTAGTAAGAGTGAATTTTGGTTGTAACAAATTTAATTCCTTGGATATATCATTTCAATAGTTGGAATAATTATTTATCCTAATAAAATAAAACATATTTTGGAGTGTAAATGACCAACCAATGTTACTGAGATTCATAGTTTTGTTGGATTATGGGGTTTTTTCTGAATGTTCCTTGAAAACATTACATGATTATATAGCACACCTACATTGTTAAAAACAAACGATGTTATGATTATCTAGATGGAATAAAGTTATTCTTTTAGGAACGAAAATGATTATTGGCCAATTTTTTAGTTTTTTCCTTACATTCTAGTAATGTTGAATTCCTCCTCTATAGTGATTCTTCATTAAATGTACACGATAGTGTATGGATGTAGAATGGAATGATAATTTTATATTCATCACGTCAATTAGAAACTCATGAGTTAAATTACCCTATACAAGATTTGGAATTAGATAATTTTTTTCTCAAATAATAATTTGTAGGAATGATTTGAATGTAGTAAATTTTGAATTATATACTGATCATAAAATCATATAGTATATATTCACTCATAATGGGATGACCATTAGATTAAAAATTTGGTGACCCTAGACTTTTCACATAACATTACATGATTTTATGCATAATTATACATCTGAGTACAAGCCAAGGAACGAAAAATATAGTGTCTTGGAAGACTAGGTTCATAATCACACATTATGAAATAATATTTTTATTTCAACATTACAATGAGCTCTTATATTCCATTGTTCTCACACATCTACATATTATTACCTATAGATAACATGAACTGATGGATGAGCTAAAGGCCTAGTAAGGGAATAACCATAAGAACCCTGCATAAGCACATGGGATAGAATGCATGACATAATGATATAAAAAGGGACATAACATATATATTCCTAACATATAAACATGGGGTCATTTAAAGATAGAATCATTGAAATGTGGATGAAACATAAAACATGACTATTGTATAAGTCAAAGTTAACAGCCAGGATCATTTCCCTTAGTTTCACAAGGCAAGGCGAATTGTTAATACCATTGCATATTTTAGCGCAAGCTATGTCTAACCTCCAAGAGTGTCACATATAACGTCTCAAGAGACACATAATTATCTATTGAATTAGAGAACTATTTGGGTGTATCCATCATAAATTTTATGAATATTTTTTCCATATAACGAATCATTCATAGTAAATCATACATAAACATAAGGGTTACATGTGGGAAAAATTGGGTACCACAATCTTTTCATAATGCAAAAAAAATTCTCATATCATAAAAATGTCCACAAAATAAATGAACTATAATATACATGGACCTTAATAAGGTAAAATCAGAATTTGTCATTGTAGGTGATACCAAGTATAGGTCACAAAATATTTGAAAATTTTTCAAGAATTTATATTCTAAAATATATTTGAGTTGTTCTATGGATAATACTATAGACCCTTCAAAATAGAAAATGGAATAATCCTTTATATAAACCCAGATGTGAACTAGAAATTATTTCAAAATAAAAATAAATATTTGATAAAGACAATTGAGTATTAAAAAAGATGATAGAGTTCATTTGAAATTTGGTAAGAATTTGGGATGTTCCCGGAAAACAGGTTTTCTTATCGAGACATAATGAGGAGGTAATCCCAAAAAACATGCATATACACAAAAAATAATGATGAATGGAACTTGGTACATGAGATTGAAATATTAAAATTTCATTTATAATATGAGCATAATAATAATAGGTAACCATAATTAGGTAAAAATAATGATTACAAAACCCAAATGAATAAATGAGGTTCAGGGGGAATCCACACGTAATATCAGCATGTTATTGTGTGTACACAAGAGTGATTATTTAGAAATAAATGGGTCTATCATAATTTATAAATCATTAGTATGGTATATGGGAGGTACTAAATCATACCCCAGAATTAGGGATTACACATAAAATATAATAACATAGAGGAAGTTATTGAATTAATGTGAAATGGAGTGGATCCCATACCATAATTTCGATGGTGTTATTTGGTTGAATTTTATGACCTGAATAAAAAAAATTTGTTCATTAATTAATACTTATTTAACTTATTATATATTTAAAATATTTATTATAACCTTTTAATCTTTATTTATAACCATGTGGATTGGTTATGAGGATTAATTTGTTTTGGTTCCATTTTCTTACTTGGTTTTAATGATCTTTGATCTAATAATCATGTTCGGATAAACATGTAGTATTAATGTGGATGTACATAATTGAAGATCTATTTTATAATTGAACATATAGAAAGTTGTATGGTTGATAATTTTATTTGGATACTTGGAGTTAATTTGAATCATTATATGAATCATTAGTGAAAATTTCTTGTTTAATTGGTGGTTTGTGACCACAATGAACTAGTATTGTTTTATAAACAAAAAAAATGTGTACAAAAGGAATACATAACCATAGATTATACACAAAATATAATTTATGGTATGGTTCAACCTTTAAAATGGTTTCATGAGTAGAATTAAATATGTTAACAGAAATTAATAACCCATCATCCTTGATTGTGGTAGTTTATCACTTCTCAGATTGTGTCATTACTTCTAAAATAATATAAGTGTAAAGGATAGATGATAATAAATTAATAAATTTTAATAAAAACATTATAGTACATGTATCGTATTAGCGTTTTCATAACATTTGGATGAGGATTGGTAAGGATAGAAAAATAAACAAAAGAACATGGAATTAATGTAAAAGAATTGAAAAGAGGAATTTACCTCTTGAATAAATCAACATTGAGAGCCTATTTAGGGGAGAGGATTTGGTTTTTTAGCAGAACAAGGGATGTTAGACATAGATGAGGATCTTGGGGAGTGATTTGGTCAGTATATAGTCAATTCACATGTCTTTAGTGGAGTGAAGAGAAGTGGTAAGGATGTGTAGTATTTATAGTGGAGGAGAGGAGAGTTTTCATAATATATAATTCCATTGTTTATTTATTCCATCACGTCCAGCAATAGAGATGATTCCATGACCCGAAATAGGAATAAGTGCATGTGAGTTCGAACAAATTGGTCTTGTATAATAAAATCATCATCCATGACTTAATATATCCATTATTATTCATTTATCATTAATTATCATATTTTACTATTCATTAAAAAATCATGTATTTTAGAAAAATCCCTAAAATTATCCTTAACCATTTTTTAACATATAGAATCCAAAAAAGAACTCAATTTTTTAAAAGTAATTTTCTAAATATGATTAATTTAATATTTCATTAAAATTACAATTTACATGAAAAATAAATATTTTTAATCATTAATTTTTCTATTCCGAGATATTTTTATATCCTACATAACCTAGAATAATATTTATATAATATCATATATAAGTTAACTATTCATTATGGTATATCATTTTCATAAGTGTAGGTTTCAATTCATAAGGGGAGGTTACTATTAAAAAAAATGAGGTTTTTTATAATCAAACAACAAATATCTTACCGATCGGAACAGTGTATCTCATATTTTCAAAATTCAAAACATAGAAGTGAAAAAATTATGTTTAAAGGTCACATAGAACTTATTAGTTCATTGCTATGTAATTTAATATGAGTATATAACCTATTTATATGAAAGTAATTTATATTGAACAACATTGGGTCATTACATTATTTTCCCCTTAGGGAATTTCCCCCTCCAAATTTCATTTTACATTCTAAGAAATAAATTGGTTCATGTACTTTTTCTTCATTGCCTTCTACATTTCCCATGTTGCATCTTGATACATATGGTTTCACCATAGTACTTTCCCGAGATGATTAGTCTTGTAACATCTAACGTTATCTCTACGATCCATGATCTTCACTGGCTTCTCCTCATAAAAAAGATCATCCTCTAACTCTACCATCTTTGAAGAGACTAAATGTGAAGGATCTAGTATGTACTTCCCTTTGATGAATACATGGAAGACATCATGTACTTTGGATATGGTAGGTGGATTTTCTAGTCGATACGCCACAGCTCCGACTTAATCACAGATCTGGAAGGGGATGATATACCAGGGACTTAATATTCATTTCTTCCCAAACCTCATGAACTTTTTACATGGAGTTATGCATATAAATACCATTTCTAGAACATTGGTCTCAAAGTCTCATTGACGATTGTCTGCATAACTCGTACGTCAACTTTGGGATGCCTTGACATGCTTCTGAATTATTTTCACCATCTCCACCATTTCTACAACCATTTTAGGTCTGAGTATCTTACGCTCAACAAAGTTATCCCAACACGCCGGTGTGATGCTCTTTTAATGAAAAAGGTCTTTATATGGTGCTATTCAGATGCTTGAGTGAAAACTATTATTATAGAATAATTAAACCAGTGGAAGATGTAATTCCCATCCTCATTTAAATTCCATATAACATGGTGTCAACATATATTCAAGGGTTTAAATTGTTTTCTCATATTGGACATCAGTTGGAGTATGATAAACCGTAATAAAGTTTAGTTCAATTCATTGAACATGTCAGAAACTTTTCCAGAATATTGAGGTGAATCTTAGATCATGATCAAATACAATAAATAGAGGTACTCAATTTAGCCTTACCACATCATTTATGTAAATATTTGTAATTTGATCAAATGATATTTCCACTCAAATTTTGATAGAAATAGATTTATTCATAAAACGATACGCAATGACCCTTATAGAATGGTTTCCTCTGGATGTTCATATAAGTCAAGTGAAAATGTCCCTAGTAATGTTCTCCCACGTCCGTTTTGTTTTGGTTAGTGGTTATATCATCCCCTTAGACTTTTAGCCTTCCCTTTTTGTTACACCAGACACATTTATGCACACTCCAAAATCACCTTCTTCATATTGTCCCACCAATTGTTCTCCTGGAGATCACATTACGTTTTTGTGCTCCCTGGGTGAATAGAGATGTTCAAGCTATGTGTGTCATTAAAAAGACACGTCTTTATCTCAATATGAGATAAAGATGTAATTGTGACCCAAATCATAAAAAATTTTCCTTCTTAATTTTGTAATCAGATCATTTCCCACTTTTGACAGCTTCCACATTTTTCTGAAGTTCCAAATCATTTCTTTGAGCATTCTTTATATTATCCATGGGAGATGGATCAGATGTCAGTTGAAAACGGATTGATGATTTTCCTCCCTTAATGATTCACATGTCTATCCTTAGAAAATCTATGATGATCAAATCCTTTTAAAATCACATCATCAATAATGATGCATGATCCTTCAAACATAGAGCATCTGCCACCATGTTCTCCATATTGGGGTGGTAGTGGGTTCAAAAATCATAATCCTTGATGAGCTATATCAATCATTGTTGCCTAATATTAGGATCCTTCTATGTTAATGTATATTTGATAATTCTATCATTAGTATATATCTTACACTTCTCCCTATAAAGATATTGCCTCTATATTTTCAATGCAAAGATCACAACCGCAAGCTCTAGATCATGTGTGGGATAGTAAATCTCATCTATATTCAGTATCCTTGAGGCGTAGGATATCACTGTATCATTATTCATCTTCACACTACCTATTCCATTCATTGAAGCATAGTTATACACCACAAAGAGTTCACCACATGTTGGGAGTGTGAGTACTTGGGTAGTGATAAGACACTTTCTCAACTCCTTGAAAATATCTTCACATTATTGAGTCTAGAAAAACCTTACTCCCTTCCGTGTTACTTTGGTCATTTCATTTTAAAATCATGAAATGATCTTCAAAAATCATCAATAATACCCATCAAGAGCCAAATATCTATGGATATCCATTATAGATGTTGGCCTCACCAGCTCTTCAATTCCCTTTATCTTGAAAGGTTCCATAGATATCCCATTGCGGGTGATAACATGCCCCATGAATTATACTTCCTCCATCAAAAACTCACATTTTTTTAATATTTCATAGATCTTCTCCCTTCTAAAATTCAGAATAATAGTATTCAGATTCTCATCATGTCCCTCCATTCTCTTGGAGTATATTATAACATCATAGGTAAATACTACCACAATTTTTTTGTGGTAGTCTCTAAATACTATATTCATTAAATCGATGATTTTTTGGAGCATTAGTGAGAATTAAGCGAATAACAACGAACTCATTGTGTCAATACATAATTTGAAATGAAAACCTTTTAATACCTTCCATATTCACATTTAATTGGTGATATACTGACTGATGTTCTACCTTAGATAAATAATTGTCCCCATGAAGCTGATCGAACAAGTCATCTTTCCAGGTCATGTGATACATGATTTTATCTTGATATTATTGAACTCACAATAATCAATGTAATGAGACATTGATTCACCCTTCTTCTTGATGAAGGGGTCCGGTTCACCCCCTAGTGATGCACTCAGGTATATAAAACCCTTCTCTAGATTCTCTTAACACAGCTTCTTCAGCTCTTCCAGATGTATGGTGGGAATTATATAAGGTGTTTTTGTTATAGGAATATATCCTAGAATAAGTTAAATTGAGAAATCAACATATTAGATAGGAGGAATACCAATAAACTCTTTAGGGAATACATCAGTGTAATCCCTCTCGATGGGCATGACCTCAAGCATGATTCTCTACTTTGTCCCAATCATTTGAGATAGACATGATTTATCATATAGAATTAATATCCACACATGAGACAATGATTCTAAAGGACATTCATCTTCCTCCTTACACATATAAAGAATCAAAGGAGGCTTCTGGATGTGATGAGTGATTTACCTTTCATGATAGTTGATATTAGATTTGTTTAAAGATAGCCAATCCATGCCCATGATTGCATAATTATCTACAAAGAGATGTATGGCAATATTTTTTGAGAGGTTAAATCTACAAAAATTAACTACAGAGGAGTTACAACCCATGGACACAATAATTTCCCCATTCACTATTCTCATTTGTAATATGATCTCCAAACATTATGGTGGATTTTCAATAGTTATACTAAACATGAAAGATATGAATGAATGTGTAGAACCAAAATTAGACAGTATATTTCGTATTATCGAATAAATATCAAGCGTACATATAACCACATTCTTTCCCGAATAAAACTCTGAAGTTGTGATAGCATAATACCTTCCTTGTTTCTTTTGATGATGTTGTATATTTCCTCCTCCATCCTTTTTCGTATGTAAATTGTTCGAATAATTCCCAAGATCCATGTAGTTTTAACACTAAAATATAGACTAAGTGTAGATTTGAACCTTACTTTGTTCATCCACATTAGCATAATTCTTCATATCCCTTCGGTTGTTCTGGGAAAGAAGACATATCTTCCCAAAACTAAAACAATTCCTGGCACCCTTTAGACGGTTCCCATGAATCTTTTTTGAACAAATTTTACAAGTGGGATATTTGGTCTTCCATCCATCATTGGATTTGTTTGTTGAACAACTCGTGTTTTTCTAAATTTTTTGTTTCTTTTCACCGAGCCAATGAGACCACTGAGAGTCTCCTATCTCCATTTCATCCTTGACGGCACAACAGATAATATTATTATTACTGTCAATGTCTTGAATTTCCTACTATATATCTAGACTCATCATTATCATGTTAATGAAGTGATCCACTTTTCTTTCAGTGTTCGTGAAAAACCCAAAGGCATACATGGAATGCCTTGTAAGGTTTGCCTCGTATTCCTCAATGGACTCATCATACAATTTCTTGAGTCTGAGGAGATCGCCTTTGATTTTGAGAAAGAAGGTGCGAGTAAAATATTTATTGAAAAATGTCATCTTCAATTCCTCCCAATCCATGGAACAAATATCCTCTTGGGATATTGTATTTTTGATTAGTTTTCATCACTTATATGCTTCCACCATCAAAATTATAGGACGCCATTACATCTTTATTTTCTTCCAAGCATTGGAGGATAGAGAATTCCTTTTCAATGGTGTTTTTCCACTATTACTAAATGATGGGATCAGAAGGTCCACTAACCATATGAGGTCTTTGTCTCATTAAAGATTCAACAAAAACTTGTTCTTTACATGGATGAGGAGTGTGATCCACATGATTCAAGTTATTTTTCAAAACTTTAGCCTGCTGAGCATGTACTTTTAGGATTTTTTGATCACCCGTTTCCATCATATCAGGCATATCATTAGGGAAATATTTACATTTTTTATTACATTGGTTTTTGGAACGTTATCATCTACTTCCCACCATTAACTATGAAAAAGAACGTACACATAGAAGGATATAGTAATATAATATTGATCATAGCAAGGAAATTTTTGATCATAAAAGGATAAACCTATATAGTACAAGTATATCCTAAATTTTTATTTTGAAGGATGAAATCTAGGTTATCCTATATCTACTTATTAAATTATATTCATCCCATATTTTTTATTCCTTTAATAATGGTTTTAACTAATAACTTGAATTTATCAAAGCATATCCCCTAGAAGTGTCAAAAAAAGAGTGCAATAAGGCCCATTGCTGTGTAATCAGATACCCCATGTTAAGCCCAAAACTCAGTGTTAGAGTTTTCACTCCTTGTTTCATATGTTCCAGAGGTTCCTCTACATATTTGTATCTAAACATGGATTTGTTTTCATGATAAACCACCTAATATATATGTACCAAATTTAATGTATGTTTTCTTATATTTCATCTCATCCTTAAGGTTTATACTAAAGTAATCTATTCCAAATCTTTAATAATAACTAAACCATCCTTTGATACCAAGTATAGAGACCCTATCCTTTTAACATAACATTAAAATATTTTATGATTAATTATACATTAGATTACAAGCCAATGATCGTAATGTCTAGTGTCTTGGAAGACTAGGTACACAATCAAATATTATCAATAGAATTTTTTATTTAAACTCCATAATGAGCTCCTATCATCCATTGTTCTCAGACATCTACATAGGATTACCTAGTTATGACATGAACAACGGTATGAGCTAAAATCCGAATTAGGTAATAACCATAACAACAATGCAGTAGCACATTGGATAGAAGGAATGGCGTGATTATTTAAAAAGAAATGTAACATATAGAATCATAACATATTTCCATGGTATCATTTAAACATGTAATCATTGAAATATAGCATAAACATATAACATGACTTTAGTACAAGTAAAAGATAACTGCCAAGATCATTTCACATAGTAGTATATGCCAAGGCTAACTACTAAATCTATTGCACATATTATCCCAAGAAAACTTAATCCACAAAGACAGTCGCACATAATGTCTAATGAAACTCAACATTACCGTTTTCATTAGATAACTATATGGTCAACCCAATATTACATTTCACTAATATGATTTCCACATAAATAATAATGAATATTCAATCTAATCCAAACATAAGTGTTACCCATGGAAAGAATTGGGTACCACAATCATGTCATAAAGCAAAACAAATGGTGGTATCATAAAAGTTTCCAAGAAAGAAAGGATATAAAATATAAATAAAACATCCTAAATTTAAAATAGGAATGTATCGTGGATACTAATTTTAAGTATAAGTGACCACATGCAATAAATGCATTCATGATGTTTTTGGATAAATTCATTTTTCAGCAGTTTTATGGAATATATTATAGAGCCTTTGAAATAGTAATGGGAACAATCCTTTATAAAAAACCAGAAGGGATCCATTAATCTTTAAAAAATAAAAAAAATTATTTTAGAAAGATAATTGAAGGTTAACATATAATATAGAGTGAAATTGAAATAGGGTAACATTTCTAGAAGTTCCCTCTATATAGGTTTGCTTATCGGGAAGTAATTAGGAGGGAATCACAAAAAAACATGTATATACATTAATGTGAACGATGAATGGAACTTGTTACATGATTTTTTAACATTTACAAGGAATTTATAATATGATCATAAGTAGAATAGATATCCTCAATTAGGTAAAAAATAATGAAACATGAAGGAATGAAGTTGGTTTGTGTTGAATTCCTCGTGGAATATCGGCATGATATCTTGTGTACTTATGAGTGCTTAATGAGAGATAAATTGGTTCATCATCACTTATAAATCATAAGTTCAATATTTAGTGGTGTGAAATAATACCCCATTATTAGTTTTGACACATAAAATGGCATAGTATAGAGTACATTCATGAATTAAATTCAATTTGATGGGATGCCTTAAATTATGTCTGATTGTGTTCTATTGTTGAAAATAGTGACCTGAATAATCAAATTAGGTTAATTAAATAATAATTTAAGAGCCTATTATTTATTTAAAATTTTTATTATAACCTTTTTATGTTCATTTATAACCACTTATAATGGTTATGATGTTACGTTTTTTTGTTCATGTCTTTTTCTTACTTGGATTTAATGATTAGTTCAATAATAATCATGTTCAGTTAAACACATATAATGAAGGTGGTTGTATAGCATTGATGTTATATTTTATTATTGACCATTTAATAAGGTTATATGGTCGAAAATATAATTTGGTTACATTGAGTAATGTTGAATAATTATATACAACTCTAGTGAAAAACATTTGTATTAATTAGCGGTTTTGGACAACAATGAACATGTTTTGTTTTATTACCCAAAAATTGTGAAAAAATGCATTAATGAAGCATATATGGGACATAATACATACATTATGATCTGGGGTAACCATGAAAATGGTTTCATGACCATAATTTAATATGGTAATGGATATGGAGAATCCACATTCCTTGAATGTGGTAATTTAACACATCTCAGAGGGTGTCTTTAGTACTAAAATAAAATAAGGAAAAAATAGAGATGATAATAAATTATTCTGTTATCATTCAGAAATCCATTATATTTATGTGAATGGAGTGGTCATAAAATTTGGCTAAGGAGAAGTAAGGATAGAAATGTAAACCAAAGAACATGAAAATAATGTAAAACAATTTAAAAGGGAAATGTATCTCTTGAATCAATAATTTTTGAGTGATTCTTAAGGTGATAAAATTTTTTATACTGAGGTTTCCAAGGGATTTTGGATGTGGGGTAGCACTTGGGGAGTTTTGTGGAAAGAATATAGGCATGTCACAAGTCTTGAGAAGAGTGAAGAGAATACGTAAGGATAGGTGGTATTTATATTGGAGGGGATGAGTGTTTTCATAATATTTAATTTGGTAGATTATTATTTTCCCTCTTGAATAGAAATATTGATGATTCCATGACAAAAAATAGTAATAAGTGCATGTGAGTTCTAACTAATTGGTATTACATTGTCAAATCATCCTCCATGACTCAATAAATCCATTTTTTAGCATTTAGCATAAATTATAGTATTTTACTATTCATAAAAAATTTATATATTTTAGAAAAAATATCAAAAATTCAACATAACCATTTATAGATGTGTTGAATCAAAATATGAACTCCATTTTTCAAAAAAAAAAATCTAAATATTACTATTTTGATATTTAATTTAAATAAAAATTAAAAAACATTTATTTTCTTAATCTCAAAAATAGGTATATCATACATCCACCAAAATCTTATTTATATAATATCATAGGTAAGGTTAATATTCCATAGGGTATATTACTATTCAAAATTGTATTTTACTATTAATAAGGGTAGGTTACTGTTCACCCAAAATTATGTTTTTTCTTATCGGACTCCAAACATCTTACTGATCGAAACTATGTGTGTCATATTTTCGAAACTCAAAACAATGAATTACCAAAATTATGTTTAAAGGTCACATATCACATAGTAGATCATTGAGTTGTAATTTTATGTGATTATATGACATATTTATAAGAACAAAATTTCCATTGAAAGACATTGGGTTGTTAGGGAGAAGTTGTCTAGAACTAATCAAGGATTATGATTTCATGATTCAATGTCATTTTGGAAAACAATACAAGGTATTAGATGATTTGAGATAGTAATATAATGCTACATTGACATTTTTATGTCTATAGAATGACCATTTGGTTAATTATTTGATGAATTTTTCCTAATATTATTTTGATATTGATCCATCCCCTATATTTTGGGATACAATGTAATCTTATTAATCAGAATAAATTAAGAGGGACCATAAAGTCAAAAAAATAATTTAAAGAAAATGTATAATTCATTAATAATGATAATTTTAGTAATTTTCATATTAATGAATTGATTTTTTACAATTTCTAAAACAAATTGTGTTCCTTATGATTCACAGTTGTGGAAAAATTGTTTGGTTGACGCTCATAGTTCTCCATTTTATGTTCATTTGGGAAGAATAAAGATTTATATATACATTATTTAGTATTAAAGGTGTGATGTAATGAAATGGTATATTGATAAATTTACCATGAAGTGTTTTACTTATCAATTGGTTGAATATTGGAAACACTTACTTAAGAGGATTCTACAACAATTATAGTTCTTATTTCGAAATGGATCAATATATCAATAGATTTCATATTTATATTTCCAACTACATTCAAATAAATAATAAGATTTCGGTTAGTTTTGATTTATTAACTATATCTTCAAATTTCTTTCCCATTCATGATTTTATCTCATTAGATAATATTTAAAAAAAAGTCTCTAAAAGGGATTTTGAGGTTACATGGAGAGCCTCTCTCCATTGTATCAAAAAAAAATCCCAGGATAACACACAATAATAACTTCACTGATAGTAGCGGTATAGACATCCACATTATGCTTCTATGAGAGTTTCAATAAAACATCGCTAAATTTGGTTTCATTATTCAATAAATGAAGGAATCTTCAATTTAGTGGTTTTTTCTAGAAAATGTAATTGTAAACACATTTTTTGGTAGTTTTTGTGCCATTCAGTGAATTTTGGCCACAAACAAATGAAATCTATTTTTGGGTCACTTCTAACAACGGCAAAAAAAAGGTTTCATATTTTCTAGGGGAAACACCATGAGAACCACACCATAAACTGCTAAATGATAACAAAAAATGGGGAGCCATTACCGATGATTTTAATCTCCATGAATGAATATCCATTTCTTTTATAAAACTACCTAAAATCACAAAAACCAATGCTAAAATTGCACACTGCGAGTATTTAGTAGTGGTTTCAACCACCGATAAATATGGACTATTTATTTAGCATCTGTTCAAATTTCCACTAAAGTTAGATTCACAATTAAAAAAATTATCCTAATTCTGTTGCACCAGTACAAGTACCCTGAAAAAAACATTTGAAAAATAATTTAACACATGGGATGGGTGGGGGACATATAGAAATCCAAATACACTTACAATTAATATATATATATATATCCACACTCATTTCCATACTATGAGTTTATAATATGAGTGTCTATTTAAATCCAACATTTTTAAAACCACCCCAAAATCCATAATAAGAAAAAAGAAATCCAAGAGCGCTAATTTACATCCACCATACATTGAATGTAGACATGGTTACACAATATCAAATCATCATACGTAATCAAAAGGGAAACCAACCCCGCGGATAGTTGGCATATCTTTTTTCCATGTAATCCTAGGGCATCATCTGTAGGGACCCCATAGGAATCAAATGGGACAACTATCTTCTATATGGTCATATTCAACACATCATAACATAAAATATTTCTCTCCATACTTGAATTTTTTCCATATATTATGAACAAACAGTTCATATAAAAAAGGGAAATAAATTTATTCATAATAAAATTTGTACCTATAACAGACACCCTCCAGTATCCCTGCAAAGAACTAGAAATGAAACCCCACATCCTCCTTGGAATTAAATCATTTAATCAAATAAAATTATGATCAAAACATAAATTTCCAAATATTTATGCAGAAAAATAATAATAATGATAATAGTTGCATAGAAAAAACAATCAAAATATACATAACAATGATATTGAATAACTTCACAAATTAAATAAGTGGTTTATAAATGAATGTATTACTATACATACAATCATTTTCTTCTTAAATCATGTCATATTCCAATTAAATTAATCTATCCACTTCATCCACCCTATCTGGAATAATATTTTCAAAATCATAAAGGAAAAAACATGTCTTCATCTTAATAATGATGAGATTAAATTCAAGAAGTCAAATCTTCAACTTCATGACCCATATCATACAATTCTCTTTCTTTTACATGAGAAACTAAAGTACACACACAATCCAGAACAACATTCACATAATATAAAATTTTCTCTTGTGAGGATATGATATAGGGATCATGAAGTTCATGATCACCAACATCCCTCGAGTGAGATATTTTCATATAAGTAAATTGAATGGAATCACTTTTAACACCTCAAATAATATCGATCAAGTTTTATTTGAATAAAACTACTGAAAAAGTTGTGTTGAATATTAATTCAATAATATCATTAAAAAATCTATAGTATCCGACTTCATAAAATGAAAATATACCACTATACTACTTTTTCAAAAATGTGCCTCAATCGACTATATGAAATCTAAACCCATTCACATTGTATGCATTGAACATTATAAATTTTTTTAGATGACCAAGAGGGTGAAACTTCATATCTTCTGAAAACATTTATCACGTATTATTATTCATGATATAAAAAATAAATATACCTTATTATATTTACAATATATATTTTTCATCCAAATATATTTATGTACTTCAATATTTATGAACATACATGTCGTTCAAACCCTTATACAAGATATTAATTAACAAATTTCATAATATATTTCTCATTTCGAGTTCAGAATCTCATTCGTATATTTTTTGTATCCTCAACTCTTCAATAAATTGATCTTCAATTTCATTATTCAGTAACACAGATCTCTCTGCCTGTAATAATTCAATTTCTATTTGGGTAACATTTGAGGTCCTCCCAAATGATCGGCCAATAGCTAGAAATATTTTTGGTTGGCCTTGTATTTGAGGTTGAGATGATGTTTCGTCAACATGTCTAACTAAATTAAATCTTGTCTTTATATCATTCATGTTTCTACAAAAAAGGTTAGACAATCCTCTACCAAATATCCTTTCAAAACAGAGCCATCAGGTTGAGATTTATTTCTCATGTATGATCTCTCATTCCCAAAATAGTTATGAAATTAAATAAGAAAGCACAATTATGTTTTTAATTAACTTCCAATTATTTTTTACATAACTAAAAAAAATATAAATACACTACTTATGAATTTGATAGATACATCATCAACGTAGGTGGACTCCTAATTTAGCTTCCTCAATCAAATGCATTGTTAAATGTATCATGGAAGTACAAATAATAGAGGATAAATCGTATCCATTGCCAAAGAGTCAATACAAATATATCATAAATGTTTTCAATCTCAAATGAATGTACTGATTTCTCACATAGTTTTCTGAAAAATGTGTAGTGTCGGAGTGAAACAGCAAATAACTCTTTCAGGTAATAATGTGCACAATTTCAATGGTAGTAACCGTTGTAATATATTATGGGAATCATGAATTTTCAATCCATGTAACCTACGATGGATTAAGTCAATACACTTTGAGATGTTACTTGAATTCCAATAAGAAACCTTCATATGCAATAAAATTCATTGGAATGTATATTTATCCTTATTTTTCATTGAAAAATTTGTCAGGGCATACTTTTCATCCTCATCTGGCCAAAGGTCACATTTAATGTTAATTGGTTGTAAGTATTTCCAAGAATTGAGATGATAATTCAAATTTCCATTCCCATTATGTAGTGTTCATTACAAATTTTCAAAAAAATCTTCTCATTATGAATCAAATCATGAATATTCCGCCACAAATTAAATTCACAATACATAAGATTGAAGAATATACGTTTTTCCTTCAATTGATGTGTGCCGATTACACATGACGATGAACATAAAAATACATTCCAACTATCATTCAAATTATGAATGATCCAAAATTTGGTTTCAACATTTCCATGTTCTGTATATATTTCAAAACCAGTTACGAACTTTTTAGGTGGTCCATGATCTATAAAACCGTTGAATTTTGACCTGTTCAGACGAAATCTATAAAATGCATTGAGAAATTTTCGACGTCACAAGAAGAACCATTTTCTACAGTGAGGTAGTAGTATGGTTTCAAAATCAAAGTTACAATTAGGATAGTCCAAACCCTTTGAAGTTTTCCAACCTGCTAAATTACCAAGTCTAGGGAAGTAAGTAACAGTCCACATTAGTGTAGCATGCATTTTGAACATGGTTTTGGAAGAATCATTGAATGTCTCAACACTATTTCTCCATAACTCATAAAATTCTTCAATTAATGATTAAAGTATACATAAATATCATTTCCATGAATTTTTTTTCTATTAATAATCATCTAAATGACAAAATTCGTTAGTTGCATTCACATCCACAATGGCATATTGTAAGGGGTCAAAGAAACTATCCAACGGTATAACTTGTACTCAATGTCCAAAATGGGATGAATCCATCAGTAGACAATCCCAATCGAACATTCATAAGATTAGATGAGAAATGTGGATGTAATGAATCAATGATAATCCATGTTTTTGAAACTCATGAAATTCGCATTAACCCGTCATTATTATTCTCTAAATAATTCCACTTCATGTGTTCTGTGGTTTTCGAGGACATGAATAATCTTTTCAATCGAGGATTTTAATGAATTTAATGAAAAACATATGCAGGTGTGTTCCTTTTCTTCTCCATCATGGTAGTATGTTTCTCCATATGTCCAACATCACCCATTGCCTGCAATCTAGAAGGGGAAGATTTATTACATTCCTCTCTACTTGAACCATATCTCCAATTATGTATACAATAATTTGGATATGCTTGTATTTTTTTATAATTCCATCCAAGACTATTAACATCATTTTTCATATCATAAAATCAAATTAGTATATTTCCTTCAGTAAATTCATCACGTAAAAATTCAAATATCATGGACATTTCTATATTTGTAATTCCACATAGTGATTTTATGTAGTACGACTTCAGTAGAAAAAAATGTTTTGAATATTTCAAACATCCACTATATAACTCTTTATTTCCATTTTTAACATATCCATGAAAGATATTTTTCTCATTGAAGTTTCCTCTTACATTTTCCTCCATTGAATCAATAAGAGGATCAATTAATATATTATAATCTTGAGGTAATTTTCCTATAGGCTAAAAAACATTATGTGTCACGTTGCTATTTGTAGCACCCTCAACTAGATGTTATGATATGTTCTAATTTTGATGCTGGTGTCTTGCAATGCCGAATGAAACATTTATATGGTTCTTCATTTCATTTTTCATTGTTAACAATTTTGGGAGATCCTTATATGGATTGACATATGTGCTCAACCATTCTATAATGTTTGATTCTCTTTGCCAAATCCATCAAAAATATTGAGCGTGGAATTACATCAATATCAAGTGTTCATAAACATGATATCTCTGCAACCATCTTATAAATTTTCATTTAGGACATAGAAAACACATTCTCCCTTCAACAAAAAAATTCGAAATTTCAAAATCTAAAACCTATTCCAAACCCTTAGTATGTTGTGTTGTGTTCCTTAGTAATTTGATCCAGCTATTACCCATGTTTATCACAATGTTCCTACACAATATTAAATAAAATTAAAACACATAACTATTAATAAAGAGTGAATGATATTCATATATACACGTTGGAAAAAATAATATGTTAAATATGGTTTTCAGATATCTATTAATATGGAAAATAATGAATCAATTTAATAAATGTTTTCTATTGTCTTATTACTACAACCAGTTGTATATACTTAACATGAGGATTCCATCAAAATACTTTTTGAATTAATAAAATATCAACAAACAAAAAAAAATTTACAGGGTCTAAAATGAATAATCGATGTTATTTGTGTTAAACATGTTTATATATAGATGAAAAGGACTAAATGAAAGACATGACACCCATAGTAAATGATGTAACGTTTGATAGGTGGAGTATCAAACAAAAATGGTCAAATCCAAAAAGGACTATTACCATGGTGTGTGAAACATTTAAGGCCTAATTATCATTTATTCAAAAAAATATACTGGTGAAATCCATGTCAAGGAGGTTTATTCAATTATAAGTTGTATTTATGATGTTTGATCTTGGATGATTGAAGGGATATCAAAATCATGCTACAATAATGGTAATTATGGAATGCTATGTATGACTCTTATGATTGAATATTTGAGTTAGAGAAAATCACACCACAACCATGGTATTTTTCTATAAATGATATTTTAGTATAGTGTGTCACATTAAAAAAAATGGTTTCACCCTAAATGGTTCTTTGGTAGAGATTTATCATGTTTTTATTAGGTGGTTGGTTGTGTATAGATTCCTTAGTCATGTTGCAATGTGTGGTTAGGATGTTATGAGTGTTTTTATGGGGATGATTTTTATTCCATGATATACTGGGTCATTCAACAAAAAAACCATATAATTGGGGAATTAAGACATTCCCCCATATACTATATTGAAATGGTTATTCTGTCATATTTTATTGGAAGGGTTAGACATATTACATGAGGGTTGATTGTTCATTATTCATTTCAGTAGGTTCTTTAATGTGGTATTTTTTATGCCACTCCCCCATTTTCCCATATTTTTATCACCACTTCACATTTATTGTATGCTGATTGGATGTTTTTTCTCTTTAAAAAAGCTATGAAATCTTCTCTGCACATCTTCTCTCTTTCTCTATGTGGTTCTTCATCTAATTTTTTTATGGTTCCATTTATGGATTTTTTGAAAATTCTACCAAATAATGGTGGTGTTATCTTTGATTAATGGGGATTTATGGTATTGTTTATATAGTATTCATATATAGGATAATTGATGATTGTTTCTTATCATTTGAAAAATAGCTTCCCGTTGTATTTTTTGGGAATTCATCTAGATTAAACTGTAATTAATGGAAAATTCTTGGGGATTTTGGACAAAAGAGATCTAGAGGAATGATATGATCCTTTCACATATCATTGGTTGATAATTTTATGTTGTGATGATTCTTCGTGATTTATTAATTGTTATTATTTATTGGATTATGTTGGCTAATTATTTATAAATCTTTATAATTAACTATTGGAGCCTTAAGGTATAAGAAAGGGGCTCATGTGCGTAGTGATTCTTAGTTTAATCTTTGTTAAAGATAGTGTTCGGGCTATGGAATGTGGTAAATCTAACATCTTGTTAGGTATCACCTTTAATAAAAAGAGATATTCATGCTTGAATGTTCATGTATTTGAATGATAGGGGAAAAGTTTTAGGAATGTGGGTAATGATTAATTGGGCTCAATGTGCCTCTAGTGGCCTTCGTTGATCCATATAAAATAAATTCGGCTATTTCAAGCTTTGTCCATGAATTTTCAAAATGCCTAATGTATATACTAGTATGGTTAATTGAGGGAGAAACAAATTGATTTAATTCTATGTTGTCATTATTGGTGTGATGATTAGTGTTTGGCCTGGGGAGAGCCTTAGTTATCTAGATTAGGGGAATCCATGTGGTAAACCTTTAGGAATGGACTTGTTAGCATTGGATATTGGTATTTGTCTAAGAAAATCTATAGGAAATGAACTAGAACATATAAACACCTTAATTGAGAGGGGAAGAATGTTGTTAAAGTGAGTAGCTACTTGTGATAAGCTATTGGTCTTGGAATGATCATGGGATTAGATATTAGAGATGATTAAACACCCACTAGAATGTTCATAGAGTAAATGAGTGATAATGAAGTTGATTATTAGGATTCCTTTTTCAGATGGTACTTAAGGGAATTACTTGGAATCTATGTAACTAGTTAGACACCATTGTTTTTGGTTGGACCCGGTGTTATTCTAGTGATGGGAGTTAGTGTTGAAAAATACTCCCTGATTACATTTGTGGGGTTGTATGGACTCCAATAGGCTTAATGATTACTGTGGATAAATATGACCTATTATTTAGGATTTTATGTTGGGTAAGGACTAAGTGCATGAAATTTTTTTGAGAGATTGAGTACATATATTTTATGATCATAATGGATGTGTGATTGAGATTCTTCATGGTTGAAATTTGTCATAGTGGAAGAACTAAATACATATATAATATATATTCCTACATTCACATATTGTTATTACCACATCTAATGGAACACCCATAAGGTATCTCAAAAACATATAAGACTCCAATTTAGAAATCGTAAGGAATATTGTAATCATCTATAAGAATTTTCAAAAAATACTGAAAAAAAACCAAATAACTCATCCGACTCAATTTCACATGCGATCCATATACAAAAATCCAACCCTAGATAATCTAATCTTAAAAACACTCAATTACATATTTTGTAGCTAAATTGACAATTTATCAAACACTTTAGAAGCACACATATGTAGGATTACTAAATGAAATCCTTTGAAACCCATTTTCATCATAAATATTACATGAAAACACCACTATAATCCATAAAAACACACCATAATCATAATAAACGCATATAGAATTTAATTAGAAATGATAATGAAATGAAATCTTATTCCACAAATTTAATGGATAGAGAAACCTACCTAAATAATGTCAGAATCCAATAAAACTCTCATATAAGGAAGAATAAAGCTTGAGGAAGAATCCTAACTACATATAATCTAAGAAAATTAAATCACAAATCGATCATATCCCCTCAATTTTATCCAAGAGACATCCAAGACAACAAATACAAAGGATCCAAGGGAGGAAAACTAGGAGAAGATGAATGGAACCATAAAACTAAGAAGAAAATTCCTAAAAACCATAAGAATACTTTAATGGAGGATTGAGAGAAAGGGAGGTGTGGCGAAACAATGAGGCATGGCCCAAACGGCAAGGCACGATGAGGGAGTTGTGGCTAGGTAAGGGCAGTGTGGTGCTGCGATGGTGGTGAGGCACTACGAGGGGTGGTGGAAAGGGGATGCGGGGGGTGGAAAAAGGGCAGTTAGCGATTCGGGGAGTCAGGAGCATCGTAGGGTTGGGGTGTTGGGGGATGGGGAGAGTGTCTTCATTTAAAAAAATTTACAGTTTAGGGGATGTTTTTTAGGAGCCTCCTCTATGTTTTTGAAAAAACATTATAATAGTTGTTCAATAATCTGCTACTAAAAACCCGACACGAAACCATCAGTTTGGTGTTGTGACATCCAATTTTTGGAATGGACTCAAGTAGGCATTGGGTAATGATTTAAATTTCAGTAAAAATTTTCATTCTCCATATAATGGATATTTCTAGGGATTAATTTTAACCATATATTTAATACTTCATTATTTGTAAATTAATTACTAAGTAAGTTGGGATAAAATTTTTCATTAAATGAGTTTTACTATAACAAAATTATTCATTCTATTATATAGATAGAAAATTTCAATGAATTATATATGATGCAGGGTTGAACACTATCAATTAGGGACGATGTTTGAAATTGGATGTTAATGCGACTAGATATAGTTTAGCAAATTATAAATAATTTTATGATGGATAAAAAATAGGATAGCTCATAGTGGGAGTATGAGTTCTGATGATATCCCAAGAAATATATCATTAATTTGAGGAAGTTTTTCAGTTCATTTTAGATATTTCTCTATTTAAATGGGTGCTGTGTTTTTGTAATAAGGATTTCTTGATTCTATGATTCATTGGACCATATGAAATCCTCATGAAATTTGGAACAGTTTCATATAAAGTGTCCTTACCACCATGTTTATCCCATGCACACAATGTATTTTAGATTTTAATATTAAGTTAATATGTACCAGAATCATCTCATGTTTGGATTTCTTGAGTATGGAGGATAATATTTCTTATGAGGTTCCGAAAAATAAAATTCAAGAGAGATCTAGTTTTACCAAATAAGATATTTTAACATGTTATGGTTTTATATAAAAACCATTTGGTTCAATAGGTAACATGGTAATTTGAAAATTGTATAAGGTAAAAATATTCCAACTTCTTTAAAAGTGAATAAAATTACAAGGATGTAATTTACAAAAAGGAGGAAGGATTTAACATCCCTGTAATGGTAGAATAATATTTTTTCATATATTTTTATATTTATGAATTAGATATTATTTTTAACTTAAAATTTATTAACTTACAATTTCTTACATGACATGCAATGATGGTTTTTTTAATCTTACATCGCACGCAAGACCGAGCTATATAAAAGAATAATATTTTATTAATATAATTATTTAATGTGGTAGTAATCACCAAGTCATTTTATTGGTGGGAATGAAAAAGGATAACTATATTATTTTTAAACATTATATATAAAAATTTATTACATTAATACAATAAATTAGATAGGCTTAAAATAAGATTTAATCCAATTTAATGCATAAAAAGTTTGATATTTTTAAAAGGTAATTTTTCCACCTTTTATTAGAGATCAAATATTAAATAAATTTTTTTTACATGATTAAAATATTTATATTAATTAATAAACAAGTTTTCTAAATGATAAATATTAAAATTTACCTTGTATGAATTATTGGTATTTTTATGAGAACATTCATATTTTGATGAATATTGAATAATACCGAATCATAGTTCAAAACATATTTTTTGTCCAATTTACATATACATATAAATAAATTTATTCATCAATTTTCAAGTATTATTAGTTCATTTATATATCACTAATACCAATTTAGTTCATTGGAATAAATATTTCAGGGAATTTTTGTATAATAATGTAGCAATTGTTTAAATTTTTTTAATTTAAAAACATGCATTTTATTCTCATCTATGAGATTGAATTTTAATTACATTCTACAACATATATGATTTGAATTTGAAAATATGTGTTCCATTTTATTATTAATAATAATTTATTTTTCTTTATATTGTTAACACACATTTGACCAAAAAAATTATTAATGTGATTAAAATTAATAATAATGATTCAAAGAAAAATAATTTTTTTCAAGGGACTAAAACGTAAATATAAGGACCCAAATGTCCAATATTCCTCTATGAAAGATATTTAATGGAAATATTTCAATCCAATTCCCCATTTAAATATTTTTTTACATTTAATTGATTCTAATTTGAAATGAAAATGACAGATGGAATTCTCTATGAAAATATTTACACGATTACCACTCAACTTCCACTATAAAAATGAACTCACCCCTCCCACATCCCCACAACTCTTATGAAACTATTTATCAAAAAATATATTATAAAATAGATCCTAAACTTAACTAATCTCATTATACATGCCGATAAATGGTTATAAATCCATCAATTCAATCCTTTGATGTAAACAAAAAGAAGTTACCATAATAAGAGGTAAGACCCATCCTCAAGATCGTTTTTTTTATCTACTTCCTAAAATATTATTATTCGATTAAAACATAAAAAATTAATTATCATCAATATAATATAACTTTTTAATGTTAATATTTCTACCTAAACATACACACAAATCCCCTTAATGGGTAACTAAATTTTTTTCTTGTCTATAACGAACTCCCACCACACAAAACAATGCTGTTCATTTTTACTTTACCACATTTAATGGTTTGGTATAATGCTGTAAATGTTGATAATATATTTTATATAATATATCTACTTTTAATTTGTCCTTATATTGTAATTTTTTTAACACAAACCATTTTAAAATCCATTTTTTGTAAATATGATAATATCGTTTGTGAAAGTGTTGAGTACCACCTCCTCAATGAGATGAAATAAAATCAACATTATAGGAATAATATTATGGATGGGTTTAGTTAAATATATTTTCCAATAATTACATATATATATATATATATTATATTCCATACATAATTACCTTTCATTAAATATATCACATAATTTTCATTAACACTTTTCCATACATTAAAAAGTGATAATGTCATTCGTGGATGTGTGGACTACCTCCTACTTAAAGTGATGTGATTATATTAACATGACCATAATTATATATATATATATATATATGAATATATGATTAAATAATAATCTATATATGATATAATGATCATTTTGGAAAGTTACATTGTGACGTACCTTCTTTCTATAACAATCATTGAAAAGTGATAATGTTACTCATGTGTTCATATGACCTAAGGCCCATGACTATATCATTGGTTCATTTTTCATTATCATCTTTTAATATTTGTTTAAATAGTTTAATTTATTAATATATAATAAATCAATTATATGAATATTTTCATTGATATGTTCATAAAATATCGACTTTGACCATAATTGACCTACCAATGATGTTTTGAAACATTAACTGATATTGTCAAAACACATGATGTAAACAGTGTTTTTTAAGTAGTTGTATAAAAAATTGTATTGTGTGATATAAAATTAATAATTAAATTTAATGAAGTTGTCCATAATGTAGATAACTGAAATAATTTTATTAACCAAGAAGGTAAAGACATAAAAGTAAATTCGAAACCCTGGTATGAGACTTTTTCTCAATATCCTTTTATTTAGGTATATCAAGATTATAATCACCTTTATTCATTTATAATGTGTACATACAGCCAATTTTACATTATATATCCATATTCTTTCTATTATTATGATATCAAATGTTTTTAAATGTTAATATTTCATTGGGATTATGATTTAATTGTTCAAACTAGTATAAGACACATTGAATTCTTAAAGACATAATTTAAAAATCTTTTACACATGTAAATATTATTTAAATTATTTTATTTATTAATTTATTTGGAAATAAAAAGGGTTATAATGGTAATTTTTTGTATATTTTTAATTTCATTGAAATATTTTTACATTCATTATATGGAATTTTTGGAAAATGAAAAAATGAATGTTCAATTTTTAACATTCAATGCATCAAAAATTATTCCCCCCCAATGGGAATACATTTAGTTTTGGATTCCATTAAAATATTTGGTGATTTTGTAAATTAAAAACCATCTTTATCTATTCTAGTTATTTTTATGAATTTTTTTTTTCAACATGGATATGTTATTCAAATAACATGAAATTATTATTGGGATTTCAAATACAATTTTATGAGTTAAATGATTAAAATTGTATTCTTTTATGTATAAGGATTATATTAGTTCTACATAGAAAATTGATTAAATATTCCAAAAAAATACAACAATGGGTGGTCTGCTGATAAACCAAATAGGGGTGGATTCTTGATAGCATCCAATTTATTGGGTATGGATGTTTTCCATGTGGATTTCAAAATTTAAGAGTGACTTGTATAGATGTCAATAGTATGGTCATTCCTTTTATAAGAGTGACAAGTATAATGATGTTAAAAGTTACCATTATGTATTTTCTATTCTTGTATTGGGTTTTGTGGTAATTTTTTGTTTTAATTAAGTTTTAAATGAGCTTGTTATCAAAGGTAAGTATTTATTACATAACAAGGTGAAAATTATTACATCATGTTTATGTTTTAATATGTTTTTAATGACTATAGATGAAATAACATTTTTCTGTTTTGTTTATCCGATACTATGATTTTTTTGATAATCCCATGTTTTATCATTTTTAATGACATTAAGGATGTATAAGGGATTGGAATATGTAATATAGATAGGAACAAAGGGTCATAATAAAAATATAATGTTTTATTTTTTTAGGATTTATATGGTGAAAATTTGATATTGATCAGAAGCATCTAGTTTATATTTTAAGTTTTTTTATATGAGTTGTAGATGAAATAACTAAATCTATAAACATGAAAAGAACCTAAATGTGAGAAAATGTAAAATTCATGACATAAGTAAAGATTATGTAATGGGTTAAGGCTGGGCCCATATGGTAAAATAGAAAAAAATGACCATTCTAGAACAATAGAGGTTTAATGGAAAAAATGGATGTAAATTAGTTTTTGGACAATTTATATGTTAATATAAAACTTTTCTTTTCAGTTTAACCACTCAGTAAAAACATTTTTAACATAATGCATGAAAATAAATTTTTATTGCTTTCACTATTCTCTTTTTCCAAAAATTATGTTAGACTTATTATAAATTATAACTTATTCTAACTCTAAATATGGAATGAAATTATTTAAATAATAACCAAATATGTTGAAAAATTAATTTATACATAATCCCATAGAGGTGAAAATAAATACGGTTTTTAAATAAAAAATGATCAAAAGGGTAATATTTTTATATATTAAATTTTTATATGAAATTGAATCTAATTACATTACTTTTTTTTAATAAATATATAATTTTAATATTTATAATAAAAAAATTATTATTCATGATAAATAAAATAAATTACATTGTTTTTTTAATAAAAATTCATTATTATTTCCATATCATTAAAAATGAAAAATGATTAAAAAATTGGCAAAATTCACCATAAGATGATTTTGATATTACTGTTTCAATAATGAGTACTTTTTATCAATATCATTTCTAAAATGTTTTAGATAATTTAATTTTATTATTGTTCACAAAAATACGTATTTTCTTTTAGAAAATAGTATTTTGAAAACAAATAATGACTTCACTAAAAATTACAATATTTTTATACATTATTTTTTCATAATTTAATAACATTGTAAATAAATTTTTAAAATTAAATAATTACTATTAATATAAATATTTTTAATAGATAGGTTATAATGTTTGCATTTAAAAAACTATAATAATTATAATAATATATCATGGTTTTATTAATACATGTGATTTTGTGTAAAAAATGATAAATCATGGTTGTGAGTAGTTAAATCTCACCCTAGGATGTGTGCAATGCATGAATAAAATAGTATTGTGTTTAATGTAATCTATCAGTTAAATTTAACTTATTCTAAAATATATATATTTCATTAAAAATCAAGGTGTTACATTCACCCCCCCCCCCTAAAATACATTTCTCCTTTAAAATTAGACAATTTAGTACAATCCAATGAGGATAAATTTATAACATTATATCATAAGCCTCCCGGATAGATTCCAAAAATTGGTAGATTCACCAAAAATCATTGACCATGTTAATGTTATTTTTTCATTGAACATTCTTTGATTGATACCAAATGTCCATTAGTTTTCCTTATAAGAAATAGAATTCTCTAATTTTAGGACATCTCAGTTTAGTACATCTGAGATGACATGCATATAATTCGTTTGGATATATATAGATTACATTGTTGACTTGAGAGATTATTGGTGAAATATGTCTCAGATAAACTACAGTCTCGATACGAGGAATAATTCTGAACGAACAGATATACCTAATTATTGGGTTACCTTCTTTCTTGAATCTAGAAACCTTATTCGATGGTGGTATTATTAGTAAATTTGTTTCACCAACATAAAATTATAGACCCTATTGATGATTTTCATCCTAACTATTCTTCCAACTCTATAATTCCTTGTTGTGTTCTATAATTTCTCTACCATCTAGACCATTTATTCTTCTATTATAAGTCCAAATAATGTTTTCTCACTAAATTTTTTATAGAAAATTTGGAATCTACATTTCATTTTATATAGGGCTTCATAAAGATAAATATTAACTCGTCAGTGAATGATATTGTTAAATGAATGAACAATTAGAGGAAGGTGTTAATCCCAACCACCATTGAAATATAGATTGTAATATCACAAAAATTCCTCTTGGGTTAGAATTGTAATTCCGTACTAACCATCTATATGAGGAATATATGAAGTGATATATCAATTTAGTACTAAATAATGTTATTAATCTATTAAGTAAACAATATATCACAGTAAGATACAATGGAATGTGGTACTCCATGAGAACTTATCATTTACTAAATGTTTATTTGAGCAATCTGATCTAGATAGATTTCTTATACGACAATGATGAAGTGTGATGACATAGTGATTCAATCAAATACCACCAATATAGAATTATTTTAATTGTAGTATTTTTGAGTCCAATGAAAAAATCAATGATATTTTTTTGAATTCAAATTATGGTATGAGTAATGGATGTAACATTCCCTTAGACTTTTTCCATTAAACCTTAAATTGCTGGCTTACCAAGAATTGATGTAAAAACTATACTATATTTATCTTCATACCATCTCATTAAAATTAATCCTTAAAATTAAAAAACCTATTCTTATTACACCAATTAATAGGGAATAATGAACAATGATAATCCACTAACAACTCCATTGTAAATTTTTTATGCATGGAACATTTACATGTTTCCTGAAATGTATCTTTCCATTATGATAAATTTAAAAATTAAGAACATTTATAACCATATTTTGAAGCTCTACATCTTCCTTTTGATCATATTTAATCATTAGTTGGATATATTGTTGAAAATTATTGTGGAATGATAAGATATTTCCATTTCCATTAAGATTTCCCAATCCATCTTTTTAGAATCTAGATATACTAGATCTTTATTTATCCTTTTCATGTATAGGCTAGCACGTTCCCTTAAAATAAATACATATTCCACCATATTTTTTTCCAATGGTGGTAATTTATTGGGATTTTATAAAATTTAATTAGATAGTAAGGTTTTATTTGGAACACATTAAACTATGTATGTCACAAACCAGGCCTTCAAACACTCGACTAGGCCCGGAGTATGGCCTGAAGGGCATTCATGTTCCCCACGGGCTGGAAACTAGTGTAGGGAATCAAAACATACATGTGGGGACGATTTTATAAAGAAATAAAAACAAGATAAACTAAATAATACTAAACACACAAATAGACAATAATTAAATTTCAAACAACACTACAAATAAATTCACTTAAAAATATAACTCAGCATGCATTAAAATAAAATATAGATCTAAAAAAGTGAACAAACTGAACATCTATCACATGATCTCCATGTGATCGTTTGATCACCTGCAACCAAATGACCATCCATGCTCGAACTGCAAACACCTTATTGGGAAACCTGAAGAAAAAATGAACCTAAAAGAACTGATCGGGTCTACTAACACCGAGTGTCTAGTATAGGGTGTGAGCTAACATCTTATAAAAAAACCCCCAATGAATCCATTCCATTTGACCTCATAAACATTCCATTAATACTAGTTTGGAAAACATTTTATGAAATATATTTTTCTTAATGAATTTATTTTTTAAAACAAACCCACATGATCCATTTCCCTCGTAATTTAAAGCAAGACACAAGAAGGGAAAATGAAAGTTATGCGTTCTTTTTTAAAACCAATAAATAGAAATCCTTTTTAAACCAACCACATATTCATATTTTTTACAAATAAATAATAGATTTTGGTACAAAGAATATTGGTATACACAATTAGGGAAATGAAACTAGTTGTACTGGTAGTGGAGGAACACATGAAATCCGAGGAACTCTGAGGAGAACCAGAACATACTACATATTTGACTCATCCTAAATTAATTCCCTATTAAATGACATTATAAATTCGTAACACCTGACATTGAACAATCTTGGAATGGTTAAAGGGACCAATCCCATAATAATAATCCCATGTTCCCACCTTCTATGGGCCACCATCTTGTACAATAATGAAGACTAGTGCAACAAACATTCTTAGAAATCCTATCTTCTATTCTAGGTTCCAATGTTATGTTTCACAAGGTGGTGTGAATTATAATTAAAAAAACAATAATAAAATATATAACTAAACACTCTACACAACCCAACACCACCTTGTCCACCTCATTGTTAGACCATTTCATTAATGTAATTATCATTCAAATGAGTTCCCTTACTAATGACCCTCCCATATCATGAACAACTGACAAGGAAATACAACTATCTAAAGAGGGGTTTTCCAAAAAAACCATTTCATAATGCCAATCATGATATTAGCATCAAAATATTCTTGCATTTACCAAAAACATCGTGAATCCTCATTCAATGAAACATTAAGAATCAATTTTTTTAATGTGTCCAAATATTAATTTACACCAGACACTCACCCAGATGTGTGCAAGTGAATTTCAAAGACAAGAAAATACATAGAAGTATAAAAATGTTCATAATGTGATTTCAATATTCTTAAAATTCAATCCTATTTTATGGATTCCAGAGGATCCATATCTTCAAAACACTCAACCCTAGATTGTTTCAATGCCAATAGGGCCAAACCAAGGGCATCACATTTGGAAACTATTTAAAACACAATAGATATCATGTCCCCAATTTTGAAAAACATGGAAACATTTATGGAAAACATAGGAAAGGGGGTAAGATATGTTCTTGATGGATAGTGGCATTAGAGTTTCATTTTTATTATATTTCACATCCATGTGTGCACCTAGTGTAATAATGGATTTTCATTCATCCAATGGAACACTCTAAAACCAATCAAAATGATAAAAATCCATTTTCAAAACCATTTTATGCTTCCAAACCGAATAAATCCATTTCACTTATTTATAAAATTAAAAATATGTTCAGAAACCATAATTAGATTCTCGAATCATGTTCCAAACAACTTCAAAGGAAATCATTATGTTTCAAAAAGAAAATACAAAACATGACTTAAAAAAATTAAAAAAATAAATTCAAATTTGAAAACCACACATTGGCATTCAATTTCTCCCAAATAGTTTAATAGACATGTTATCAAACACCTACTACACAAATACCCATGGGTATTAATTGAAAAACATTTAAAACCCTATTTTAGTCAATTATTATAATAATAACACACTACCATACTTATGAATATAATAAAGGTGAGAAATTTCTAATGAAATAATTAAGAAATATCAAGAATAAAATGTATTTAAATGGGATGAAAATCCCTCGAAACACCTACCTCAATGGTTTTAAAATGTAATGAATCCTTAAGAGGATAGATATAAGCCTTGTAAACCAACCAAACTACCTAGAATACAATGAAATAGAACCCACACATCAACCAAATAATTTAGGGTTTTTTCAAACAACAACCAATCAAATATAGAACAATTAATATAGAGAGATGGGAGAGGAGAAGATAAAAAAATGTAGAATGACTATCCTTTTGTGAGAAATCACACCCAAAGTGGCTGAAAACGATTGTGAAAGATAGGGGGCACCCTATGGTCAATGCCCAATAGGATGGCCTCCAAATTGGAGGTGAAATCACCTAAATGTAATTTTTAGGTTAAAAGTTAAATAGAACATAATGGGATTCAATGTTTTTCATGACGATTTTGTAAACCATACACAAACCATGCGAATGCTTCTAGAAAATTTCTATAACTTGTAGGTTTTAGGTATCATTGTTTGGGAAAGTAATGCTCAAACTGTGCGACTTGAAAAATTATCCTAAATAATAAAATGAAATACCAAACACTATGATAGACCACCAAAACATCATTGAATGATTTAGACATAATATAGCGAATATTTGGGCACCACAATATCTCCACCATGAGACATTCGCCACATAACATTCACAATAATTGTGAATAGGGTTATAAGGGAACCGAAACCCTCATACACCGATAATTTTGTTTGAAATTCAAGCTAAACTACAACTATAATACTCTACATAGATAAATAAATAAAAACAAATGAAAATCATGGTCAGTGGTGACAATTCTCCCCACCACACACACATTCTTCCCCCAGAAAGTCACAAATCCAATAGTTAACTAAACATGAGTCAATGCCCTGGAAAAGCCAAGGAAAACCATGAATCATAGGATGAACCTACTCTCTATAGGTCACATCAGAATAACTCAGGACAAACGACATTATAATATTGATGGTTGAACATAGGAGGGTTCTCCCAACCACATCAATTCCACATACACGAAGTCCTTGAAACCCAAATACACTGCCACCAGGTGTGGAAACATGGGAACATGCAAACCAGACATACCAAACTTATTAAAAAAAACTAATCAATGGCCTTACCACAACATGAAATTTAAAAATTCCTAACCTGATCTAAACTAATCCCCATTGTATAATTGAAAGAACATCATCACAACGATTGAACTAGAAAACATACCACCTGAGGGCCCGTATTACCAATGCACTGGGCATTGAAACTTTATACAAGAATAAAAACCCTCTCTATAATGGTAAACAAAAACACTACCAGAGATGAAAAAAATTCACCCCTTACATCTTCTCATAAATAGTGGACAACATAAAGGAAGGCGCCTAAACAAATAAATCTTCCAAAAACACTACCCATAAAATCCAAAAATCCAAAAAACTATGAAATGAACATTACTGAATGTAAACCCAAAATCAAAATAGGTCAGTTCACTCATAGTCCCAACACACGTCATGAAATAAAAATTGATTAACAACCACTATTTGAGAATATAGTACCTATTGGGATGTGGTTGAATGAGCTTATCACACACCCACAACAAGGATGATCTTACAACAATGACAATAATAGAACAGTGAATCATTGGATATTTCTATCCCAATCTCTTAAAATAAAAATTGATCCAAGATTCCACACACACTAGAAAATTTCTAGATCTGTTTGAGCTCTACTCCAACACCTGGGGATTGGGCTCTAATAGATGAATCTTCGGTTACCAAATAGTTAGGAATTAAAACCCTCTTTTTTCAATGACTTATTACAAAAAATGTTTTAAATGTCCACAACAGTGCTATGTTGTCATAAGGATGCAAAATTATGGCTAATAATTCCTTGATGGACCATACTGATAGAAGGGACATGAATGGTATCATGAGCTATGGGCCAGAACCAATGAAAATAACTTCATAAAGATAAGTTCCTTGGACATGCACTTCTCTTTAGATTGTGAGCCTTCGCGATAGGAGACTACCACTAACTACATTCCTAATTCCAATGATGATGACACACCCAAACTCCACTAGACTTGAGCTGGACCATAAGAAAAATAGGATTCGGCCAAAACCTTAATGACCTCGCGAGTTCCAAATTTCTTGAAGACATGATCCACATATTCAAGCTATATACCTGCCTCAAATTGACCTCTAACACTACAGAATATGGGCATGATCCATGAAAACACAAGAACTAGGCTTGAGTAATTAAAACATCAAGGGATTTTCTGGGTGGCACATCCTAAACAGGAATACAAATAAAAAACAAAATCAGAATAATGCCAATACACAATAAAATAAACCCCTATGCTCAAAACAACCAGATCAGAAGCCAAAAAAACTCAAGGAAAACCAAAATAAATCTTCCAATATTCTCATTTCAAATAAATTTTCCAAATAGACAAATTTTCAAGACACATTCAAAATACTGAAAAACCACATTTCAATACAAATTCAATTAAAAACTCATTTTTTTTAAAACAAAAAATTACCTTTAAATTTTATAGCTGCTTTTTTCTAATTCCAATTTCCCACATACCAAATCCCAATTCCCACGGCTGAAACACCCTTCCCAATGAAAACCCAATTTCTATAACCTTTAAATTTAAAAAACTCACCCATGGTATCATATGGACTATTACATGTGTTCCCATCCATTCCAAACCACATCACCCAGGTATAAGGGCCCTATTCATTTTCCGTATATACCCAACACACAAGAACGCATCCACAAGGAACACAAAGGGATTAACCCAATCTAAATGTTTTCCATTAAAACCCACTTCACTAATTTGAAACCATTTGATGGAAATCACATTCATTTTAACTATTTATTCAATTTCAATATCCAATTTCTTCTCCAAAATACACTTACACTAACCAAATACAAAACTAAATACAACCAATAACGAACTACCAGAATGCAGAACTAGTGCCTATGCCTAACCTGACTACATGGTTGTGGGAGATGCCCTATATATGGAATAACACTAAGAGGACATTGAAATGGGAACATGGACTCTAGCTGAGTTACCACTCAATGTGAGGCTACAATAGGTCACAAGTTTTTCTCCATTATTATCCCTCAATACAAAACAACCTGGGGAAAAAGGCTCAATTCTGTAATTACCAATGGCATCTTAAGGGTCAATGCAAGTAAGAGTTCATGATTCTCTTCCCGTACAAACATCCTGAGTCCCCAAAGTGAAAATATCCTTCTAACAGACAACCAAATAGAATGAAACAACATTTATACCATTTTTTCATTAACCAATCATGGTCTCCTTCCAACTCGTTGCCTAAATCAGTGAGTGACTTGGATCGACGGTCATTCCCAATACCCACTAGCAGGAAACTACAGTCACGCGTCAAAACATAAATGTGGCATTTATCCTACAAATTCTCATACTTGTATTGACATGTCCAAAGGGGCCATTAGACGAAGAATTCACCCAAAAGAGACAAAGTGAATTTCATAGACAAGCTAAAACACACATCCAAACAAATATTCCATTCTTTATTTGAGACTATTTACAATCCAAAAATATTTTAAAAATTTTATATGGTCTATCGCTTCCAAAACCCACCGCATGCATGTTTCAAGGACCACCGGGTGAAACCATGAATAACACATTTGGATCCATTTTCAAACACTAGAGACAAAACATCGTCAATTTTGGAAAACTTGGAGACATTTTATTGAAAATAAAGTAAAGGGGCGAAGATATTTTCTTGAGGGAGAATAGATTTAGAGTGAAATATTCATTAGGATTCATCTCAATGTGTTTACCAAGTTCACACGAAGATATTCTTTCCTCCAATGGAACTCTATAAAAACAAGAAAACATTTGAATCCCATTTTCATAAAATCAATGTTCAGTTTTATCCCAAATCGATCCATTTCACTCATTTATAAAATATTACAGATGTTCCCAAACCAAAAATATCTTCTATAATCATGTACCATACCACGTCAAAGTAAAGTACCATGTTTCAGAAATAAAATACAAAAGGTAACCCAATTCATTTTAACAAATCATTTCATATAGGGGAGCCGCACAAAAAAATAAAATTTCTCCCAAATAGTTAAATATACAATTTACCAAACAAAAACGAAATAAATACACATGGTTATAAATATAAAACTTGTCAAAAAATATTTTTAGTTGAATATACCAAAAAGAAAATACTACCATAGATTAACTGTGCATATCATAATGGTGCAAAACATTTCTTAAAAATTAATTATGAATTCTTATACATCAAATAGATTCAAATTGATGAAATGTATAAGTCCCCAACCTTTAACATTACTAAATCATGATTTATGTGAATAATTCACATTGAGTATCTTTTTAGGTTTTGAGTTTTAGATATTTAAGACATAACTATTACATTACCTCTTAAATATTACAAAGTAGACACTTCTACTTAGTATCAATTTGTTACATATAATAAAAACTCTTGAATAAAACATAAATTCTTTTCTCTATATAAATATTTTTGAATGCTTCCTTTCTTTTACCATGATTAATTCCCTATTAAAAACATTTCAAAAACATAGGATGAGCATAAAAAGCTTAGTAAAGGTTAAAAAATAAAGAAAGAAAATACCAGTTCATCAATACAAAACAAAACATTAGCTATTTAACATACCACATGAAATCGTAAGATTTATGAATGACAAATAGAAATCATAAATCATAAAGGAAACTTTTGGAATCCATATCATACCTATATTATAGATTTCACATCTACATAGAGAGTTACGTTGGAGTTCCCATTAATGAATTTTCCCTAAATCTCTTAAGAGAAAAATTAATGATTACCTCCATCATGTTAACCAATTAATTGGAGAGCTATCTCAAGATCACCTGCCCTAGTTTTTTCACAGAACCACACGTATATGTTAACAATTTCCATGAACCGTAACATATTCATAATATATAAATCATTCATAATAAAAAAATATCATTTCTTAATTTCAATCACAATATATCATTTAAATAGAATGAAATAGTTAATGCTTTCTCAAAACCATTTTCAATATCGAAATATGTTAAAAAGGATTTATGGTTTTTATATTCCTTTATAAAAACACTACGGCCTATTAAGGAAGTCAAAGGTGAAATAATACTCATGGTGGCGGAAAGGTCCTTCTCACCACGTTGTTAAAAGAAAATATCCTTTTCTTCATTTAGTAAAAATATTAATAGAAAAATGTTCACTTTGAACAAAATGAAAAGTCATAGGATTTTATATACCTTATAAAATAATGTCATGTATAAATCAAAATTTTCCTCAATGAAATTAAATTCAGACAATGTTCCTTTCGAAAATTGGGCAGCCTAACGGCGTCACATTATAATTTAAAAAATAGGATGATGAGTGTGAAAAGGGTATCTCATCAAATAGACATAAAATTTATAGAAATAAATATATATAAGAACGTATCCCAACATAAGATAATGGAAATTATAATGACATACAAAAAATATTTCTTTGACTAAAAAAAGTAGTGTGAAAGGATCCCTTATCGATTTGGTATCTGATGAAACATACACCCCATGAAAGAAGGATCATACAATGAAGATGTAAATACCCATAAATTAAATTATATTACACAATGAATACTATCATATGCAGTACATACAACCATAAAAAGGAATTTGTGACAAATATTGCATGAATCTCACAGGAATAAAATGTGAGATGAAAACCCCTTACCTCGGGTTCGACATGACTCGTGCATTCTTTCATCCCATGAATAATACAATAAAGATAATTTCTACTTTATTAAGATTTTTTTTTTTAATTTTAGTATTCCTTTTATATCACATATTACAATGTTATAAACATTATGTAATCATTTATGTAAATAATGGTCTTTTTGTTGATATTTGGTACTTTAGTAAAAATGAATTTTTTATTATTACATGTTATCGATGTGGTCAAAATTCCATTATTTCCGGAATTATATAAATTATTTATATATCATATATATAATATATCTTCAGAATATATATGTATATATAATAGTACATTACATTTTGAGATAAGAAATGAAATGCACCATTCAGGGAGTTGGTAAGTCGTACGTACGCATGAACGCTACTTTCATTTCTATTTCATATTTAATGGAATTAAAGCATAATGATACATAGGTATGTAATAATTCCAGTATAATATAATATATAATTTCAGTAACTCCATACTTTATATGTTCCACTTATGGAATGAACTAGTCATATCACTTTGAGTGGTAGGAAGTCCGCACTTCCTCAAATGAAATTCTTGTATTTACCCATTATGGGAACCATAATGGTATGCTATAAATGTAAAATATAGAAGTATATAGAAAATATAATTATAATATATATCATATATAAATAAATTTCGATCATAATGGCCACCATATGATATGGTAGGATAAGATTTAACAATCATCGTTTCATGGGGTAGTTGTTTATCATCCAAATAAACTGTATGTTATTATCCATTTGATTGAGATGTTTGTATGTTTAGTTCGAATAATTATCATAAAAACGGCCTAGTATTTTTTATTACTATTTTTCTTATAAAATAAATTAATAAGAAGAGTTTAGGGGGTTGTACACGTAAAATATAGGAAAATAACTTAAGAGAAGATGTTTCCTTTAAAATGGGAAACTGTATTTGGTTAGAACAAAACGAATTTCTTGAAGTGCCTTCTTCCTAATGGAAGGTTTATAGGGGGAAGCGATGGATTTTTTTATGCTTCATGAAGTAGTTCTTGGATGATCCATGAGCATTTAGAGGTTTGAGTAATGGGTTAGAGGTGATAGACTTTGATAAGGGTGAGGAGGGTCACTTTAGGAATGTTTGAATGTGTTATTTTATTATAAAATTATTTTTAGTTTAAAAAGGTCCAAAACTTATTGAATTATAATATAAGGTTCATATAAGTCTAAATAAAATCATCCAATAATAATTTGACTAGTTTTGGATATTTTTTAATCCTAAATTTTTTATTTAACCATTGGTTAACTTATTTATCTTTTACTGAGTCTTCTTTTGTATTCAATATATACAGTTAATATAGTTACTATAAAATTCCAATCGAACCAAAAGTGGTAAATTAATGAAATTTTAAACCATATCAAAGTCATCTGGAAGAATATTAGATTTTAGGAATATTATATGATTTAATAAAATAATTTTTTTTCCAAAAACATATTTATGTTAATTTAAATAATATTCATATCATTACTTTATAGAAAATGGAAAAAAACATGATTCATTATAAAAACCATCATTAACTCAAATATAACAAGTCATAATCATCTCTAAAATTCATGAATGGCATAAAATGATTCAAAATAAATTTATTTTAATATTTATAATATCCATTATTTGAGTAAAATATTAATGAATCAATTACTTCATCACCATTGTGTCATAATTAAATTTATTTATTTAATGTTTAAAAATTTTAAATAAAATACCATGATGTAGGAAATCATTTTAGATTTCAAATAAATACTTATATTTAAAATATTTCTATTGTATAACCCCATATACAAATGTTTTTCTAAACGATATATTTTTATGTTATTTTTGTCCTTACATTAATGTATTTAATATAAAGTGTCATAATTACTCCAAAGTGGCCCTATAGGGTCCCCAAATCGACCCAAGGATGTCCATGGTCGGAAAATAATATCCAATAGGGTAAGTACATGTGTAAGGGTAATTTTATAGTTTTGTAATTTTATTTTGGACCCTTATTTACAAGATTTTCCCTTTAACCATGTTAAGTATAATATTTACCTAAGTAAATATTCATAATGTCTAAAGATAATATTTAACTATTTACACACTTTGGACCTCCCAATTACAAAAAAGTAATCTATTTTTTCAAATTCAAAACATATTTGTGGCATATATTAATTTAAAATTAATTCCCATTGTCAAAACAAAAAAGTGTGTTTTTAAGAAATAATAATTGTCCAAAGATTGACACTTGTTTATGTCAAATTTCTAAGGAAAATTACTTCCAATGACCAAAATTGGATAAAATGGTAAAAATATAATCTAGATACACTTTAAATCCAATTAAAAATACAATCAAACTATATAAATAAATTAAATTAGAAACCAATTTGGAATTAAAATGCATTATTTTGCACTATTAATTTAATAATGAACTTTATTAAAAAATAACAAAATTTCATCCAAAGTAAATGTTGATGTCCCGATTCTAAAGAATAATTTTATTTTATAAAATAGAACATATAAAAGTTACAAAAACTATATTTAAAAAGGGTTCACTATCAAATGGAAGTAAATCGACAATTCTAAGAATATTAGACTATTAGTGCTTAAAATTGGATTCATTCACATTTTCAGTGTCTTACTTTTATTGGATAAATATTAAAACATTGAAAAACATGTATAATTATATTGTAGTTATTCCAAGTCATTACCCCCATTAAAATGTCTAGTCTTTAAATAATATTTAAAATAATTTTATATTATTTCTTTTCAGTATGACACAACATTATGTTCTAGATGATATTTTCGAAGAATCCCATTATTGAGTGTTTGGTACACCATTGAACATAGAATCCCCTATAAATTAAAATTTATATTTAATTCAAAAATGTTATTAAATATAAAAATATCATATTGTTTAGTCACCTAGGTTGTTACATCCTTACCCCCATTTTGGGAATTACATCCCACAATTCAATTCACTTATCATATAAGTGGTGGTATTTATCCCTCGTTGCATTTTCTGATTCACATGTTACATCTTCAACCATATGTTTTCTTCCAAAAACATATACCTGATTAATTACCTTATTCCGTAAAACATTTTCTATATGGTTAAAAATCATGGATGGTTGTTCCTCATAAGAAATATTATCTCCCTACTGAACTACCTCTTAACTCAAAACATGATATGGATCCAGAATATACTTTCTCATCATTTAAAAATAAAAAGGATAGTGTACCTTGGATAAAATTTGCTGTAAATCCACTCTGTAGGCAAATGATCCAACTTTCTCCAGGATTTAATAATGTCCAATGATCATCAATCACACATTTCCCTTATTACAAAAAATCATCACACTTTTCCATGGGGAAACATTGAGAAAGACATGATCCCCTACCTTGAGTGAATAATAATTCCTCCAGATATCCGCATAACTTTTAATCCTGCTCTAATTTATTCTCATGTTCTACTGAATCAACTGAACTTTTTCCACCATCTATTCAACCAATTCTGGTCCCATCAGCTTCCATTCACTTACATTTTCAAAACAATTCTGGACATTGACAGCGATTTCCATATAATGCCTCAAACGGAGCCATCTATATACTGTAATGAAAACTGTTATTATTAAAAATTCATCCAAAGATAGATGTTGGTCCCAACATCCCTGGAAATCCATTATACCAACACATAGCATATCCTCTAAGGTCTGAATTGGTAATTATGACTGCCCATCATGTTGATGGTGAAATGCGGTACTAAAATTTAATTCTCTTCCAAATGACTTCTGAAGGCCTTTCCAAATGTTATAAGTGATCGTCAAATTATGATCAGATACAATAGAGAGGGGACTCCATGAAACCTGGATATCTATTTAACATACAACCAAGAATGTTTATCTAGAGACAAACTATCACTAATAGGATGGAAATGTTCAAATTTAGTCAATCAATCAACATTAACTAGGATTTCATTTTTAGATCGAGATATATTCGGTAGTTGAACAATTAAGTCCATTGATATATTTCACCATTTCCACTCTGGCATTGGTAAATACCGAAGCATCCCATTTGGTAACTACCATTCACTTTAACATGATGAAAATTCAAACACTTCGCAGTAAAGATAACAATATCTGTTTTCATTCCATCCCACCATTCATACTCCCGAAGATATCTTTACATCTTAGTATTTCTAAGATGAACTGTAAACGGTGATCTATGAGGTTCACATAACAACTCAATCTTCTACTGCGAATCATAAGGAAAACATAATCAATTCCAAATTCTCAAAATATAATCATTATCAATGTTAAAATCTGGCTACATACCCTTATGAACTAACTTAACATTTTTCTGCAACTCACTATCTTCCTTTTGTGCTTGAATATTTTGGTCTGATAGAGATTATTTTACTGACACATGAAAAAAACAGTGGAATCTCTTATACAAACCACATCAATTCCAATGTTCAAAAAATCATTAATCATTGTATCTTCTTACAAACGTTACTTGGTTAACGTAGCAATACTTTTTTCAACTCAAAAATCGACCACTTTATTTTCCTTTCTCGGATGATGATGTATTGTGCAATCATAATCCTTGTTTAATTCTTACCATCTCCCTTGTCTAGTGTTTAATTTTTTCCTATTGAATATAGACTTCAAAAAAAATTATCAGTATATATTTCACACTTTACTCCATAAAAAATGATGACTCAAACTTTTAGAGTGAAAACTACATCAGCTAAATTCAAATCATAAGTAGGGTAATTTAACACATTAGTTTACATCTAATGTGAAGCGTACGAAATTACTTGATCATTTTTCATAATGACACATCCATGTCCATTCGACGACGCATCATTATAGATAACAATCTCTCCATTTCTGGAAGGTTGTTCCAAAACTGGATCGTTCACCAATCATCTTTTCAATTCTGGAAAACAATAATCACACTCCTTTTTCTAGATGATCCTAACACACCATTGAGTTAATTTAGTTAGAGGGAAAGATAAACGTGTCAAATATTTTAAAAAAAATCCAATAATAACCAGCCAATCCATGAAAACTATGGATCTTGGTTATATTTTTGGATCTTGGCCATTCATCAATATCTTTTGTTTTAGCATGATAAACAGTGATGAAATGTTTTTAAAACAATGAATGCAATCAATGAAATTTATTGTATCAAAAAATCACACTTATTGAATATATCATACAATTTCATTCTTTTTATGGTTAGAAATACAAACATTATATTACATTCATGTTCTTATTTAATTTTGGAATAAACCAAAATATCATCAATAAACACAACCACAAACATATTGACAAACACGTAGAAAATTCTATTCATAATAATGATGAATATAGCAGTTGCATTCATTAAAGAAAAAGTCATAACTAAAAAATCATAATGGACATATCTAGTATGAAATGTGGTCTTTGAAATTACTACATTCTTTACTTTTAATAAATGATACCCCAACCTCAAGTCAATCATTGAAAAATACTGACCTCTCTGAAGCTGATCAAACAAATAACAGATATGAGGCAAAGGATATTTTTTATTTATAGTGATGTTATTCAATTCTGAGTAATCAATGAAAATTCTCATTGAAACGTCTTTATTTCAATAAACAAGACAGGATCACCCCATGGTGATGTCTTAAGTGGAATGAATCATTTATATAATAACTCAAAAAATTTATTCTTTACCCCTAAATGTTCAATCTGATCCATTCAATTACGCAGTTTTGATATTGGAATAGCCTCAAGAATTAAGTCAACCATACATTCAACATCCCAATCATGTATTATACAAGAAACCCCATCTGAAAAAAAATCCAGATACTAATTTACCAGTAGCTCATCATTAATCTGTAGAGTTTCATTGTTTTCAACAATATATGCAAGGGAACATTCATTTCAGCCATTTACTTGTTTCTTAGCATCCTGATTTTTTATCATATGTAATGGTTCATGCTTATACAGTAACTGAAATTGTATCTGGAGAGAAACATATTTAGCTCTACATTAATTCTTAGAATTATAAACAGAAATCCAATCCATACCCAAAATAACATCATACTCTACTAGAGGAAAATAATAAGGTTTTCTGGTAAATTGTTTCTCCACATAAGGATTAATATATTGAGATGGAATTCACAATTTAATAGAAAAATTTTCATAAATTAATGAATTTATAGACCCTGAGTCAAAAAACACATTGGCATAATGGGGAAAAAATAATGTACATGATACTAATTCATTTTATGGCACATCATATGATGATGTAGTTGCAAGGGATTACAATACTCCTTTCTTCGTGTAGCCTCTCCACATTCCTTTATTAGAGTTCTTTATTGTACAATAATATGCATAATGACCCATTTAATTTCACTTATAACATTTCACTGAATGTAAATAATATTATTTTACCATTTCTCGGATCTTTTTCAATGCAATTACCAGCCTTATGCCCTATTTTACCACATTGGTAGTCCCTTCCAGAATTGATAATACATTCCCCAGTGGGCTTTTTATCACAACTTTCACAAAAAATAAACTTAAGTTTCCTGCCATCAGAATTTTTGAAGAGGGCTTCCCATTCTCCCTCTAAATAGACTTCTTATTCTTTTATTTGTCAAATTACACCTTATCCTTTGAAAACTCAATTTCCACCTTATCCACACATTGAATACATTTATCATAAAATTTGAACACACAAGAGCTAAATCCATTCAATATGTAGGCTTTAATCCTATGAAAAACGATTAATTTTACAAACAAGATCTCATATGAAATTTGGAGCATACCATGCCAATCGAGTGAATTTTTCTTCATAAGCATCCACTGAGCCATCTTCCTACCTTAATTCCATGAATTTGTTTTCCATCCTAAGATGAACCACCTTATGAAAATATTTTAAGAAAATATACATTTGAATTCATCTCAATCATGATAATACATATTCTAACTATCCCATATATTTTTCACCATCGACCACCACTAATCTGCTTCACCATCAATATGATAAACAGCGAGACTCTCCTTTTGATGTTTTGAACACCCCATGACATCAAAAATCTTCTCCGGTTTTTTAATCCTCATTTCAGCTATCACAGCGTTAGATGATCCTCTGAATGATGGGGGATGCTGCTTCATGAAATGTTGTACTATTGAAAAGTTATTCTATGGTTGATCTAGCTAATCTCATACATGGATACCACAACCATTTATATACTGAGTGAAATGTGTCATCACTTTCAAAACTATTCATTCCCAATTCTAACCATCATATGGTTCTAATTGGGAAGGTTTTCTTCCTCCTGATTCCATCCCATCATAGATTTCATGTTTCCTCAAGGGATAACCATTTTGAACACAGAAATATCTTAGTTGAGGAAACATGGTAATCTATAAATTAAATATCGTTAAATCATACCATAAAGTAAAACAAATTTATGGATATTAATTTTTCTATATCTTAACACCTTATGTTATCAAACCCGACCCCAGCTATAAACTATAATGACCCATAATTAAACATTACTTAATCTTCAATTATGTAATGAATTCACATTGAGGATATTTTCAGGTTTGGAGTGTTATCGAATTAGTCCATATGTATTTCATTACATATCCAATGATAAAAAGTAGACATTTCTACTCATTATCTTTTTTTCATAAAATAATAAATCTTACAGAAAACAAAAATTATTTTCTTAATATAAATATTCCTGAATTCTTATTTTCTATTTCAATTTCTTATTCCCAGTGAAAAATATTACAAAAATGTGGTATGAGAATAAACACCTCATTAAGGGTTATAAAATTATGAAAGAATACATTTGACCATCAATACATACCAATCATAAGCTCTTTAACATATCTCATGAAATAATAATATTTATGAATGACACATAGAACTCATAAGTCACAAAGATAACTTGTGGAATCTATATCATAATTATATTATAACTTTCACATATACATAGGAAGTTACATTGGAATACCCATCATTGTATATTCCTAACATATCTTAGGAGAAACATTAATGTTTACCTCTGTCACATTACCCAATGCATTGGAGAGCTATCTCGGGCTCACCTGTGCTAGAATTATCATGGAACCACCCATATACATAGACGGTGTCCAAGATCCATAACATATTCTTAACACATAAAACAAACATAAAGGAAAGATATAATTTACACATTTAAATCACAATATATAATTTAAATGATATTCAAATAAAAAAATATTTATCAAAACCATTTTCAATACGAAAATACATAAAACAAGGTATGTGGTTTTTATTTTCCTTTAAAAACATTACAAATTTTTATGGATGCTATAGAACAAATAATACATGTGGTGGTGGAAGGGTCATCGTCACCATGTACGTTAAAAGAAACATTCCTTTTTTAATTTAGTAAAAATCATCATAAAAATAGATTCCATTTGAATGAAATAAAAATGCAAAAGGGTTTATACAACGTAAAAAAGAATGTCGTGTATAAATGAAAATCTGCCTTAATGAAAGGAGATTGAGACAATGTTCCTTAAAAAAATTTGGCATCCTAACATTGTCACATTAAAATTCCAAAAATGAGTTGATGAGAGTGGAAAGGGTATCTCATTACATGGACATAAAATGTACCACAATAAGGATATTGAAGAACATATACCAACATAATATAATGGAAATTAAAAATACCTAACATAAAAGAATTCTGACAAAAAAAGGAGGGGGAAAGGATCCCTTACTGATTACGTAACTTATGAAACAAACAAACCATTAAAGAAGACCATACAATGAAGATTTAAATACCCATAAATCAAAGTATATTAAATAAATAATTAAATCAAGGGCAGTACATAAACCACACAAAAGGAAATAGTGGAAAATATAGCATGAATCTCATGGAAATAAAAATTGATATTAAAACCACTTACCCAGTGTCTGACTTGACTTGTTCATTCATTAATCCCTGAATAATAAAATAAAGATAATTTATACTTTCTTAAGAACAGTATTAAAATATTTTATACCTTTTATATCACTTATTACCATGTTATAAACATTATGTGACCATTTATGTTAATAACAGTTGTTTTTTTTTTATATTTGGTACTTGAGTCAAAAATGAACTTCTTATAATTATAAGATGTCCATGTGCTCAGAATTCCATTATCTCCAAATTTATATTAATTATTTAGATATCATATATTTAAAAAATATCCAATATATATATATGTATTTATAATAGTACATAATATTAGGAGGTAAGAAATGAAATGCACTTTTCATGGAGACGGTAAGTCATACGTACACATGAACACTACTTTCATTTATATTCAGTTTTTAATGGAATGAAAAAGTAATGATATATAGGTTTATTATAATTACAGTATAATATAATATAAAATATCAGTAACTCCACTCCTTATATGTTCCACGTATGGCATCAGGGAGTCATATCACTTTGATGGGGTGGTAGTCCGCACTTCCTCAAATGAAATAATCTTATTTACCCACTATGTAAACCATATAGGTATGATATACATGAAAAATATAGAATCACGGAGACAATTAAAATATAATATATATCACATATAAGTACAATTCCATCATAATGGCCCAATAAGAGGTGGTAGGAGAAGATTGAACAATCATCGTTTCGTGAGGTAGTAGTTCTCCGTCCACAGAAATCGTATGTTAGTATCCATTAGTTGGAGGTGTGAGTAAGTTTAGTTATAATAATTCTCAGAAAAATAATCATGTATATTGAGGATATTGGTGTTGTTATAAAATTTAGTAATAAAAATTATTTAGGGTGTGGAGAAGTAAAATAAAATAAAACAACTTAAGAGAAGTCATTACCAATAAATTGGGTAACTCCCTTTTGTTTGAAAGAAAAGGATTCCTTGAAGTGCCTTATTCATATGGTATAGATTATAGGTGGAAGATAGGGATTTTGGGAGAATCTTGAATAATTGTTTGGATAATCAAAGAGGGTTTAGAGGTGTGAGTAATGGGTTAGAGGTGATGGACTTTTATAAGGGGGAGGAGGTTCTCTTTTGGAATGTTTGAATGTATCATTTTATTATAAAATTATTTTCTTTTTCTAGAGGTCCAAGAATTATTTAATTCTACAATAAGGATAATATATGTATAAATATAATCATCTAATAATAATTGGATACATTTTGGATATTTTTGAATCATTGTCTTTTTTATTTAACCTTTTGTTAACTTATTTTACTTTTACTATGTCTTGTTGTTTATTCGCTCAATATAGTTAATATAGTTACTATAAAATGCCAATAGAACCAATAGTGGTTCATCAATGAAATTTTAATCTTAATATAGGTAATTTTGAAAAATCATATTATTTTAGGATTGTTATATCTGTTAATAAAATTATATTTTTTTTAAAACATATTTTTTCAATTTAAATACTAATCATGTCATGTCTTTTTAGAAAATCCCACAAAATTATTATTCGTAAAAAACATTAATTAAAATATTAAAAGTAATCCTCATCTCTATAATTTTTTTCGGCATAAAATGGTTCAAAATAAATTTATTTTAATATTTATTATATCTTTTATTTGAATCCAATATTAATGAAGGAATTACAGCATCACTATCTTGTAATTATTAAATTAATTTATTAAATGTAAAAAAATATAAATAATTATCATGAAGAGGGAAATATTTTTTAATTTAAAAAACATATTTATAGTGGAAATGATCACTTATATAACCCCATATACAAATGTTTTACTAAAAGATATATGTTTCTTTTATTTTTGTCTTTACATTAAAGAAATTAATATAATGTGTCATTATTATTACCATATGGCTCCATGAGGTCACAAAATCGACCCAAGCTCTACCTGGGTCAAAAAAATATGATACAATAGGCATATGACAAGTTTAAGGTTAATTTATTCTTATTATAATATTATTTTGTACACCTAATTAGTAAATTTAACCTTTAAACATGATAAATAAAATATTTACCGAAGTAAATATTCATAATTTATAGAAATAAAAGTTTATATTTACACAATTTGGACCTCCTAATTAAAAATATAGAATCCATTTTTCCAAAATAAAAACAAAGGAGTGGCATGAATTTAATTTTAAATTAATTCTCGTTGTCAAAACAAAAAGCGTGTTTTTGAGAAATAATAACTATCAAAATATAGTCACTCGTTTATGTCCAATTTCAAATTCAATTTACATTATATGACCAAAATTAGATTAAATGGAAAATACATAATATATATAAACTACAAATCAAAATAAAAAGATAATCAAACCATATAAATAATTTATATTAAAATCCAGTTTTGAAATAAAATGCTCTATTTTGAACTAATCATAAAAAATGATCTTTATCATAAAACAAAAAAAAATTAATCCAATGTAAATTTTGATGTCCCTATTATAAATAAGTATTTTATTTAGTCAAATTGATCATATAATAGTGACCGAAAATACATTTAAAAGGGGTTTTCTATCAAAAGGATGTAAAAGGACCATTTAAAGAATATTAATTTATTTGTGATTAAAAATTGATTCATTCGCCCTTTAAGCCTCTAACATTTATTTCATAAATGAAAAAAATTTAACAAATATGTATAATCATATATCAGTTGGTTCTATTCATTCCTGCCAATACAAGGGAATTAAAATCAATTTAATATAATATTATATTATTATTTTCAATATGACTCATCCTTATGTACAACATGAGATTTTTATAGAAACCCATTGTTGTGTGTCTTTTACTCCATCGAAAATTACATCCCTTTTAAATTAAAATTAATATTTAATTCACAAATATTAAAAAATATGAAAATATAAAATTCTTTATTTACTAGAGATGTTAAAAAAAGGCATGGAAACACATACCTTGGTGGTGTGTGAACTCAATGTAAAATTCCTAGAGGAGATATATAAACCTCACAGACTAACTGAACATCCAAAATTCTGAAGAATCACTACCCGTAAAAAAACCCTAATGTCTAGGGTTCGACTAAACAAGAACCAAGGAATGTGGGAACCATTATGAAAGTGAGCGGGGATAGGAGAAGAGGATGAAATGATGAAACTCTTAAATTTTTTAGATATCTCCAAAAAAGTGTATCGGAATGATGGTGAATGAGGGAGGGATCCATCAAGTCGATTCACAATTGGTAGGGCTCAAAATGATAGTCGGAATATCTTAAATATGATTTTTTTGGTTAAAATTTATTAAGAGTGTAATGGGATCCACGGTTTTGTTGCACATTTTTTTAAACAAAGTGAAAACCGTACGAATACTAGGGGAAAATTTATAAAACATTCTGGTTCTATGTTTCATGGTATCAACAATACATTCTCAAACCATATGAACTGAAAAATTGGACAAAAACACTAAAATGACATCCCACACACTATTAGAGTCAACCTAATGATCCTTATAAGATTTAGACACAATATGGCCACACTATTGGTGCTGTAAACTCCTTAAAATGAAAACTTATCCCCATAAAATTCACTATAACCATTAATATGGTTGTAATGGAACTGAAACCAGCCAAACCAATAGAATTTTATTCGATACAGAAGTTGAACCTCAACCAAAAGATCCAAAAATCAAGAAATAAATGGAATCAAATTGAAACAGTTCCATGGAGTGACACCTTCTTTGTAAATATATATATAATGATTTATATGGTTATATATGTTAAATTTTTTCACATAAATATAATTACTCTATATAATTACTCATCAAATTTCCATAGATAACTCCAAATTCATTTTTGGGTAATTGTACTCATTAATCGTCAATTGTCATGTGAAAAAATCAATAAAGATGTAATTATGGATATTAACAAATACTAATCCATATTTTGATACATTAGTGTATATTATAAACAATTCACCACTATAGGTTATTTTAATTATTTATTCATTGAGTAACTATAGTGACTTGACCCTATATATCCCAAAGCTGGTGTCTACTATCTAGTACATTATCACGATTACAAGGAATCAAATCCCGATGGAACAAATTTTTTTGTTGTCTTCATAAACTAGAAACATAAATGACTCCTATATTAAAAATTACTACACTATTTACAACCTAATTTTTTTCTAAATAATTAACATCAATGATAACTCTAATACATCTAGTAAATCAATAAATATCTTTCATAGTATTTTTCATGGATTCATGGGGAATAAAAAATAATAATGGCGATATCATTTGATATGAAAGGGAAAAATATAGTTCAAACAATAATGAATCAATGAGTGTAATGTTTATGGCATGGTAAAATTTTATCACACATACCATTTGACCAACATACTGGGAAGGATGTGTATATTCAATATGGAAGGTAAATAACATGAAACAGATTCCATTAATATTACAAAATATCTAAAGATTAACATGGGATGGTAAATAAATAAAATCTATTGAAATTTTACTACATAATTAAAATGAGATTTATCCATATATATGAATATAGAAAATATCATCGATATATTATAACTGAAATTAAATGAGTTAAATATGTGATTATTGGAAGACATGTTTCAATGGTACATGGTACATTTTCCATCAAGACCATTCATAGGATTATTCACAAAATAATGGATAATAATGCATCTAATGTATCTAGCTAAATATCTCATCCCATGACACTACCAATGCAATTATGGGATATCTATAACCGAACCCCACATGTGTCATAAAAGTCCCAAACAATATTCTTATTTAATAATTGATATAAATAATATTCCTTATCAAATAACCGTCATAAATAAAGAATAAAAAATTATCAATATTTCCCCAGATAATATAATAAATGTAATATTATATATTTTATTTCAAATTGTATAGGATTTAGGTAATATTAATTTCCTTTATTATTGATATGGATAATAATGGGAAATTCAATGATCGTAGAAAATTTAAATTTCATGTGGTTTTCAAAAAGTAATCATGGATGAGATTATAAATTTGATCATTGACTAAAGAATAAGAAACCATTAATTTGAATGATTTAGATGGTTTCCATAATTCAAATACTATGTAGAGGAAAATAAAGTGTTTTTTCATTTTTTACTTCACATATTATAAAAATATATTTAAAAAATTCATGATGAAAATATGATTTTTTAGGAATTCATTTTGAAAAACTATTTTTTGTTGAAAAAAAATATTAAAAAAATTCTTTCTAAATTAACTTTTTATACATTCAAATTATGTTTCAAAGGACTGATAGTCGGTAAATTCATATATGTCTTACAAGGTGAAGGAAAATTATTTTTTCATGGTAATTGGATAGAAAACTTCCTTAATCGGAAAGTATTAATAATATTCCATTAAAAACATATGTAAAAGAAAAAAGGGTAAAATTTTCATTTTGAAATCATTTTGATAACATTTTTTAAAATATTTTAATAAGGCGTGGTTTTTAGTAGAAATAGGGTTCTTACATTAATGATAGATTTCATACAGGGTCTTCTTAAAGAAATTATCTAAAAATCCATGACTGCCAAAGAGTAGAAAATGATAATTATATTGAAAAGAATTTATGATTTGTCAGGGGAGGGTAAAAATAAATGATTTATTGAATAATGGTCATATAATTTCCTCAAATGGAAATGAATGATCAGGTAAATTATTGTGGAGGGAAATAATCATTAACCATTACGATGTGTCCCATACCATAGTGGAACATTTAAAATAAAATACTTATAAAAGAATAAAATTATATTAGTGTTATAATATCATTGGATTATGTATATTCATGATATATCAAGTAAAAGTGATGTATATAGACCATAAAAAGAAACTAGGTGAATAACAACATCTAAGTCTCAATGGAATGTAAATTGAGATGATATCTCTTACCTTGCATTTCCTTTCTTGTGAATGTCCATTAATTTCATGTATAATAAAATTATGTTATTTAGTTAATTTCCTGAAAAAAAATTTCAGTTTTATCCATACTTTTATTTAACCTATTACAATGTTGTATACAACTACTCCAAAAATCAATCATAGGTCATGAGTTTTTAACATATTCATTTTACCTATAAAAATTTTCTTCTAAAGGTCAACTATGGTCAAAGGTGTGATCATATAACATATCCAGTATAATAATCAAGAAATAATTTTCATATTCATACATCAATTATACTTTAAAAAAATATCACAAAATATTGTTATGAGAAAAATAAATCATCATTACAATCATGGAGACGATATGTCATACGTACGCATCTGTAACGTTCTAATTTTTAAATGAGCATTACACAAATAAGGTAAGTATATTAATATTATCCAAAATGATAAATATATCATAAATACAATATTATTTAATTATATATAATTATATATATATTTCTTGTGATTTTATAGGAATAAAGTCATGTCTAGGAGGTGGTAGTCCTCACGTCCACGAATGACATTATCACATTTTATGTGCGTGACATGGTAATAAAGAAAATAATATTAATTATATTTAAATAAATATAATTGGATAAATAAAATAATATATTTTTTTTATTTCAATTATGTATAATCAAAATCATAAATTATAAATACTATTTATCATGTTAATGAATCATATTTCTTGATGGGGCGGCGGACCACACTCCCACAAATGATGTTATCATTTTTAGAAAAAATAGTATGTATAAGGGTATGTGTTATAAAATAATTAAATTTGAATAAAAACATAGTAAATATAATATATAGAAAATATTAACATATTTTACTTCATATTGGCCATCATGGGAGGTGGTAAGGAAAAAAAGAATCATCATTTTGTGAGGCAGTAGTTCGTCGTACACAGAATTATTATTTTTGTAACCCATTGGATAAAAGTGTGTGTAAGTGTAGAATAAAACTAAAATAAAATAAATCCTATTATATTTATTATTCATTTATTAATGAACATTATTATAATAATAATATTTTAGTGGTTAGAGATTGGAAATAAAAATTAACACCTTAATGAAAGAGGTGACCTTTAAAACAGATATATTCTTTTGGTTTGTACAAAAAAGCTTCCATGGAAGGATTTATGCCCATGTGATGCTTCAAGTGTGAGGGGAGGTACAATATGAGTGTATATTGGGAGATATAGTATCATCATAATTTTTTTTATATTTGTGAGTAATATGAATATGGGGTGACCATTTATAATGAAGGAGCAGTGACACTCTTGTAATATTTTGACAAGGGAATTCTTCGCATGTTTTTCTTGTTGAAGGTGGATCCAATATTGGAAAAATTCTAGAAAATTGAGGATAGGGTATAAATATTTCCCTAAAAAATATTTTATACACGTGTATTAGTAATTTTTCTCATTAATGATATGTTTTAGTCCCTTATTAATCATAATTTATCTGAAATCATTGTAATTAATTGTCATCACATTCACTAATATTTCAAGAGAAAAACTATTCTAAACATATTTTACAATATAAATTATTATTTTAAAAATATGGAAACAATTTTAAAAAAATTGAATTAAATATATGGTAAAATTAATTTAAATTTAATCCCACGTATGGGGTGACAATGCATGTTTATAAAGTAAACCCCTCAAATAGTATTAATTGTTTTTATAGTCAATTTGAATATGAAATTGATTCCAATGACATAAATTGTATTAATTGTTAAATATATTATAAATTTAAACATTATAAGAAATTAAAAGTATAAATTATACTTATAATTATATTATTGGAAAATGTAGTTTTGAACTAAAATTTTGCATTTTTAACTATTCATTAAAAATGAATTATTTCTGAAAAAAAAAAATTCTCCATAACATTATTATTATGAATATAATTAAAAAATGAAGTTTATATTCACATTTTAAATCAATTAAATTTCAAAAATTCAAATTTAATTTGGGTTCTCTATGAAAATGTGGTAAAAGTGTTTTAATAAAAAACAATTTTATGTGAAATATTGGGTTTGTTATTATCATTATCTTATTGAATCATTTGATAGAATATAAAAAATATTATAATAAATAATATATATATGTATATATATGTATATATATTAATGTAATATCTATCACTTGTTGAAATTAATATAATTTATTTGGTAAAATAGATTTGTGAGCATAAAAATAGTTTTACAAAAAATATTCAATTTGTTTTAAATTGGCACTTATATTAATTTAATAATATTTTTTAACTAATTAATTCAACTTTTATTTTGTTAATCCATATATTTTAATAATTTAGTTAATATTAGTCAAAATTTCTAGTTTAGGACTTATTATATTAAATAATAATATTTTAATAATACGTTGTTATTTGGGGAAACATAGTCTTGCCGGTAACACAAGCTATCAAGGAAGGTATATATTCCATGTAACACAAGATACCAAGATAGTATCTATTGTGCACAATTAATGCTAACATAGTGGTTCTTTCATTATATTTTATGTAATAAATTATATTAATTTAAAATTGTAACATATCGGGTTAATATATCCTCTATTTATATTTTCTGTTACTTGTCACAAACACAATTGAATACAATGTTTTAATTAAGAATTTTGGGGTGTTATGTTGACAAAACCCTAAATAAATTGAATCCCTAAAATTTAATATTGGTCTCATTAAATTATTATTTGATATTTCCTATATTGAATCCCACTTCTTGAGATGGTTTCGTAAAACATCCTCTAGAAATGAGAGAATGGGAAGTACAAAGGCAACACAGATTCCCATGTACCTATGTCTCTATATAAGGGAAATTTAATTTCATGTAGAGATACGAACATGGAGAAAATGAATAAATATTTAGAGTGGTGAATATGGTCATTAGTGAAAAAAATAAATGATTAATAGAATGAATAGGTCCTAAATTCCATAAATCATTGATGATTTAAGAGACCATCATTTCCATTGAAATTGATGTATTAGGAAAATATTTTATTTTGAAGATATTTTCCTAATACATGGTAATTATTTTACATTCCATGAATATAAGGAAAGATTTTTACTTTATAATTTTAAATATTATTTGAAAAAATCCATCTTTTGGTTTTGATTAGATCAAATTCTAAATAATCCAATTACTCCCAAAAATTAATTACCAAAAATGATTTTTTGTGCCTAAAGACAAAATTAATCTTTTAAAGGATCATAGGGCTTATAAATTAATGATAAATCTAAACATTTGTCTATAACTATCCTCCAAAAATAATATAATTAATATATTAATAGTTAAATCTCTAAAATCACATTAATGAATCATCCTTAACATTTATTCATCAAATTATTTACCATTAAATAATAAAAAATTAACCCAAATGTTGCATAGGTTAGTGGATAGCATGAAACCCTAATCATCATTTGGTCATGTGTTCAAGACTTGAAAACTTTCCATATTTAATTGGATTTCACACACCTTGTTGGTTTTCCTTTTCTAAAACAGAATTTATATAATTTTCTAAATAAATAGGATTGACATCCATAAAATATGGGCAATCAATGAAAATTCTTTTAAAAAAGGATAAAATAAAAAATTTATACAAAAATAACTCATCTGTTTTATCACATCATAATTTCTTCCATGGTATTATGATTATCCATATTATTATTTATAGTTTTTCTAAATCATTAATCCATGTCTTCAATAAAATAGACCTTAGGTCCATCCATGATTATCCACTATCATTTTCAATTAAAATTCTCCATAATGGATTGTAATAAAAACATTGATTATCCAAATAATATCCCCAAAGAGTGTGATACCAGGTGTGTATTATGTCCCTTTTTCAAGTATCATGTTACACCATGTCAGGCTTGGAACACCCTTTTGGAATTATTAATCCTATTTACTTCTATTTCAGAACCACATCACCTTGTAGAATCCATTGAATGATGTATTTCTATGATGACCCATAAAATCAATACCTTAACACAATTATAATATGTTCTTCTATACATATCCATGAATTATACATTAGACTTATATTCTCTACTGTTGGTTTTCCTAAATCTAGTTCCCAAGTTTTATATTGTACTTCCATTTATACGAGCTGAAGTAACCTTACACCAAAATGATCAAAGAATATGTCTACAATCAATTATATTGGTATGATCACAAGGAATCAAATATCTATGGGACATAGAAAATAGTAGTCTTCATAAAATAGATACATAAATGAGTTCTATACCAAAATTCAATACAATAATTAAAACATTATATTTTTCATTATATAAACTAGTTTTAGTTTAATTCCAATCGTTATACTAAATCCATGCATATTTTTCATAGTAAACTTCATAGATTCCTGGGGAATGAAACAAAATATGTTTGAGGTGAAATTCTTAGTATGGAAAAAAATATATCTAATGTAATAATAAATTAATGATTGTATTAATAATGGAATGGTAAATAACTGAACACAAATACTATGTATTAAAAAAAGTAAAATTGAAGTGTGTAAACGATATGGAAATTTAACTATTTGGAAACACATGCTATTAAAATAACTAGATATGAAAATATATATATATGGGAAGGAATGGAATTTAAACACATCCCGTTTAATAATTGGACTGAAATTATAATTATCAAAAGATATGTCGTTATAAAATATCAAGGAGGAATTATAATTGAACCTAAATGAGTGAAATGCTTGATTATTAGACACCATGTTTCCTTGTTACATTTTACCTGTTCTATCAAGACCCCACACAAGACGATTAACAACATATCTGATAAAACCCCATTTAAGATGGCTAGCCAAATGAATTGTCCCATGAAACTACCAATGTATTGAGGGGATATGTACAACCAAGCCCCACTCATGTTATACTATTCCAAAACATTCCTCATATTTATTAATCAAATAAATAATATTTGTTATCCGATAACCGTATTTAATAAAGAATATATAATTATCAATGTTTTCCAAATAATCAAATAATTATCAAAGTAGACATTGTATTTAATATGGTATACATTTTTGGAAGAATAAATATCCATGATAGATGATATAAATTATTAGGGTTAATTCAATTATCATATGAGAGTTAATATTTCAAGGGGGTCTCAAAAATGAAATGAGGATGTGAATATCAATATTACCCCAGACCAAATAAATATTTTACTATCGACCGGAAGGATAATTATGGTTTCAATACAACAAATCCCATGTGGTGTAAAATAATGGGTGGTCATCATTGAAGAATGTAAATATTATAAGAATATCCATTAAAACATTTATCAATAATATAACTTAATTTTGAAAAAAAATTAGATAATTTTTTGTTGAAAAAAACATTTCACAAAATTATTATTTAAAAATTTACCTTTAAAACATGAAAAATAATACTATATAAATTGTTGGAAGTTAAATATATACATGTTTTACAAGGTAAAAATAGAATTACTTTATAATTGTAAAAGGATATATAAATGCCTTGTTTGGAAATACAGAAGATGATTCCGTTGGAAACATTACTTACAAAAAAATGAAAACATTTCTTTACCGAATGATTTTAAAAACATTGTTGAAAATGTTTTAATAAAACATGTGTTTTAATATAAAACAAGTTCCTAGAATAATGACACAAATGATGTCTCATTTTATGAAAAAATTCTAAAACACATTGACTTCAAAAGAGTGGAATATTCGTACTAATACATGAAAAAGATTACCAATTATCCATGGAAAAGTAAATTAAAGAGTTTATTGAAAAATGGCCATTTAATTTCATCAAATTGAATTGAATGTTCAGTTAAAAATTACTTGAGGTAAATAATATGAAAACATTCCAAAGTGTCCCACACCACGTAAAAACATTTTAAATTATATCACTCATGAAGGAATAAAATGAATTGAAAGTTATAATATCATGTGGTTAAGGAGATTCAGGATATAACATGTAAAAGGGTATTATATACACCATATAAAATAAAATAGGTTCATAAGAACAACCATGTCTCAATGGAATGTAAATTGAGACAATATCCTTAACCTTATGTTTCCAATCAAGTGAAAATAAATTAAAATCCCATATAAATATATATTGATAAATATATAAACATTTGAAAATAGTTTCTTGTTTATTCAATATTTTTTAAACTTGTTACCATGTTGTATTAAACAAATTGAACAATCATGTTTACATATGTTCTTTTGACCAAATACGATTTCTGGGTCCAAAACAACTTTTGTTGGTCAACTATGGTCAAAAGGATCATAATATAACTTATTAAAAATAATAATCATTAAATTATTATTATATTTATACAATAATTAATATTTTAAAAACAGTAATTATATATCTGGTTTTGACAAAAATGATTTGACGTTCCAATCCTGGAGACGGTAAATGGTACATATGCATGAGTAACGTTATCGTTTTTCAATGATCGTTATGGAAAGAAGTTAATTAGAATAATATAATTTCATAGTGATAAATATCTCAAAAATAACTTATTATTTAGTATTATTTCATTTTTTATATAATTTCTGTGATGTAAGATGAATAACATCCTATTTAGGAAGTGGTAGTGCACAAAACTAGGAATGACGTTGTGTCTTTTTAATTGGGTGAAAGGGTAATAATAAAAATGATAAATATCGTTTATAGAAAGGTAATTATTATAATAATATCATATATATGTTTTTTTATGTCAAATAGTTTTAATTAGAACTATCATTTATACATTACATGTATCTTGTGAAAAAATCACATCGATTGAGTTGGCGGTAGTCCACCCCTCCCCAAACGATGTTACCGTTTTTTCAGAAAATAAAAAGAATAAGGGTATTTGTTATAAAAGAATTAAAGATTAATAATTTAAAAATAAATATAATATATAACATATATAAAATAATCTTCAATCAAAATTCCCACTATGATAGGTGTAAATGAAAAAATGATAAATCATCGTTTCGTTGGGTAGTAGTTTTCAATGCACATATATAGAATGATTGTTACTGATTATATGGATAAGTGTGTAAGTTTAGGTATAAAAATTACCATAGAAAATATATGTATATTTATGATAATATTTTTTTTATACAATAATATAATAATAATATTCCTGTGCTAGGAGAGTGTAAATAAAACTAAACAGCTTAAGGAGAGATGTCTACTCTTGTTCTGGTATTTTTTTTACCAAAAGGATACCTTGTGTGGATTTATTCACAAGGTAGTATTAATGGTCAATAAATTTTGGAAGAAAATGTCTGAAAATAAGTTGTTTGAGAGGTATGAGGAATGGGGGGAAGTGGTGGCCTTTTATATTTGGGGAGTGACACTCTTCGAATATTTTTTCACATGAATTATTCCCACATTATTCATGTTGAAAGTAGATCAAATTTTCATCTTAATTGTAGAAATGTATATGATAGATATATTGTTGTAGATATATCTTTTTTACATGTTTATAAGTCCTTTTGGGACTTAGGATGATTTTGTGTTCCTTATTAATATTAATTTAAACATAAATGTTGTCATTAAATTTTATCACTATGACTTCGCTTTTTGGTGAAATTTTTTTTGACCATAAATGAAATTATAAATTTTTTATTTTAAAACTATGGATTCCATTTTTTAAATTCCAATCCCATAAGTGGATTAAATTAATTAAAATTTAATCCCATATATTCTATGATAATGTGGGTCTTTAATGAAAAAATGTCCAAATGTTTACTGTGTTTATATTATAAATTTCAATATGAAATTGATTCCAAGGACAATAATTGAATTAATTTATAAAAATATTATACAATTTGACATTTATGCAATTTCAAATTATAATTTACCATTATAAATATTTTATAAGAAATTCAAATTTTAACGGAAATTCAGTATTTTTTATAATTAATTTGAAAATGAAATGTTTCAGAAAAATATAAAAAATTCACTCTGACTGAATAACTATGTTTCCTATTAAAATATGAATTTTATTTTCACATATATAATCAATTAGTGTCAAAATAAAAATTTAAAATGGGTCCACCATTAAAATATGATAAAAGTGTTTTATAAAAAATAGGGTTTTATGGGAAATGATGGGTTTGTTCTTATCTTATGCTTATCTAATAAGATGGATGAATATAAAAATTATTATATTGAATAAAATATATATATATATTACATTAATATAACTCAAAAATGTTAATTAATTTAATATATTAAGGAAAGACATCTCTGTGGGCATAAAAATACTATTCTATAAAATATTCCGTTTTTCCACATGGATTTTATATTTATTCCTAATTATTTTTTAACTAATGATTTAATATTATATTTTTTAAAGCCACCAAAAATACTTTAATTATATTATTGTATTCTTAATTTATATTTTATGTCTTTTTACATTAAATAATAATTCATTAATAATATACTTTTATTTGGTGAATCTCGGTCTTGTGTGTAATGAAAGAAATCTATGTTGGTCGCTCATGCAGGTAAGAGAATATATCAGGGGAGTAGTATCTTGAATCAGATGAATATACATATTTTATCATGAATTAATGGATATAGAATGTATAATATTTACTGACTGTTGTAATGTGTCAAGTAAATATTTTCCCTTTTTACACATAATATTATGTGTTATAAACACTGTTGAATACAAATTTGTATTTTCTAATTTCATGGTGTTACACTATTAATAAATAGATTTCCATTAAATTTTATTCACATCCATTTTTCTTGAATATCATTCCACCCTTCCATGTTAGCATGGTTAATAGATTATATAGCCTTTGAAAATTCTCCAAAAAAATAATAATATATATGTATATATTTTCACGACCCGTCCTGGTGGGGCTCGCACTGTGACTCCCCAAGCCCGCCTCTAATAGGCCAGGGGCTGGTGACTAGCAACGAGTAGGAATTTCACTAACATGGAAGGCATTTCCTAAGAACCTGTACACACACACACATCTCCAAGCCCACAAATGCTGAAATGTAAAACACTAAGGAACAAAAATTCATGCATACAACTGAACCCAACCAACAGAGCACAATGAAAGGTAAAGTACTGTAAAAGTAAACTGGGCCAGAATACAAGCCCACCAAAAACAAGAGTCTGAAAAACTGCAAAGCCCAAAGGTACTGGGACTACTGCTCGTAGTTGTAGGAACGCCTCAGCCTGTAGAAAACTCAGAAAGCTCGCTCTTGTCCTGGTCCTCCCTGGACTCTGTCAAAAGGCTGCTAATCTGCCCAAGACACTAGACGTGCGGGTATAGTCCGTGCAGGGGTGAGTATAACAATACTCAGTAGAGGACCCTGAAAAACCACAATGTAGCACACAAAGCAAAGGAAAAATAAGCTATGCATAAAATATGTTTACAGAAAATATAAAACAAACTAGATATACTCAAAACCCAGGCTCCTTGTCTAGAGACAAGTCACGCAACTGCATACCCCCACAATGGATTCCGTTTGATGATTTAGTGATGCGCTCATTCCGGGAGAACACACTCCACGAGTCTCATAGTTCTGATAACATTTTTCCGAGAAGTGATGTTCGTCGGGAACTGTCACGAGATATAGATACACTCATTACAGGAGACACACTCCTGAGTGGAAGGGTTACGATAGATAGAAGCACTCATTACAGGAGACACACTCCTAAGTGGGAAAGATCTCAATACATTGATGAGGATCACTGCCGGGGCCGTGGCAGATACCGTGACTCATCCGGAATTAACCTGATAGGTAGAGGATCAACGCCCGGTAAAGTTGGTCACACTGATTCCTGACTCTACCTAGGTTCTGGAATGGATTGAGGATCTCGATCCAGGCCAATCAGATGGATGCCTGACTCTATCACAGAAAATTCCTACTGAAGGGATCATAATCTGGCGTAAGGGAATGATGCCTGACCTTCAGGGGAAAATAATAAGGGGCACTAAACCAAAAGAAATATGTTCAAGGCACAGTGAACCAAAGGACCAATCCGTTCTCCAAAAAGTAAACAACATGTAGAAATGATACACGCCGTGTTGTCCGACCCCAAGTACTGCCCATGTACAACGGCCCGTGTCGTTAGGCTGGTCATAAGAAAAAACTTAGTACACGGCGTGTAGTACGGAGTACACGCCGTGTCTGGGTAACTGGGGTTGTCTCCGTGTACTCTGGCCATGATCCCATACACGGTCACCACCCCGTGTACTCCAACCCGTGTGATCCACACACGGGGTGACCCGTGCTATTTACCTCGCCTGACTGGGTGATGGAGTACACAGTCTTGTACTCCATCTCGTGTCCGTGTATCCCCAGGATACACACCGAGCTCTGCGTAGCAGCCTCTGTCGAGATGTATATGACGAGCCACCTGAAGCCGTGTAGAGCATCCTGTGTCTGTGTACCACCCGAAGTACACGCCAAGCTTTTGGAAAGGTCCAACACACCTTGTGACCAGGGTCACATGCCGTGTGATCCTTCTCTGACCCCGAAACCCTAGCCACCACCATCAGAACTACACAGCGTGTTCTTCGGAAGTACACGTCGTGTATTCTGGAAATTTCTAGAAACGCGGACCTCAACCGTAGCGCCTCCCGTGGTGCTCTGATCATTGATTCGGCTGTCTGATCATCACGAAACCTTCAGGTCTTGGTTTCCTCACCACCACGAAGCAGTTTCAGTCGTTTTCGGGCCTCCGATCGGCTCTGAGAACAGGATTGATCTTCCCGCGTGAATAACTCTAGAAGAACTCCCCTTCCGATCTGGTCCGATTTATCATCCTCCATTGCCACCGCCCCTCCACAAGGTTTTTGCGTCGTCGAACCTTCAAATTGGGATCATTGCGTCGCATAAAGTATGTTCAACGATCCGTTATTCGTCGCCACGCGAAAAACGCGAAGAACACGCGGGGAAAACGGAGGAAGAAAATCCAAATAAACAAAAATAAGGAATGAACCTCTTCCATCGTTCATCACGGCATTGATCCTCTCCTGTTAATAAGTCTAAACGGAGCAGAGATCAACATGAATATAAAGCATGGATTAACTCCCAAAAATCATCCCAATAAAGACCCTCCCGCAAGAACGTACGGATCCGCGGATTAACTTGTTCAGTGTGGAGCCGCATTCGTCCCTTAAATTCAAATATAGGGAAAATAAAATAAAAACAACAACCCATACCTATTGAAAGTATCAATCATTGATGAAGGTTTCACACTGCCGTTTTCGTCGAGATCCTTCAATGTTGTTAGCATAGCGATTCTCGGCTTCGATCCGTCATCATTCGCCAACATGTCCTCCTCTGCCCAAGCTCCAAGAGACATCCCTCTCATTCTCTCAACTTCCAGGATTATGAGGATAACCCTGCGAATTTTCTATATGGATGATTTTATAGGGGAGGATTAGGTTGTGCTCAAAAAAAGGAATTTTTTAAAATAATAAAATAAATTATTAATTTATTTTATTCCCTCCAAAGAGCATTCCTTTTTAAAATGTCCCAAATTAATTTTTTTTGCAGCCGACATGCGCTGGTTGTGGTTAGAGTCATTCTTAGGAAAAGTTGTCGTCCCGGATGCAACAGTGTGCTTAGATTTTCAATCTGGGTATCCATTTGGAAACTGCAACAACCGTGCACAAGCACCGACTCATTTGACTTAAAAAAAGTTCAAAACTTCATTCTGGGCTAACTGGACCTCAGAATGATGTGCCGTCTTTGCACCCGGTCTCAAAATAATTCCATATAATATTTAAAAATAATAAACGCAATGTCTGAGACATTACATTCTCCCCACCTTGGGGCCTTACGTCCCCGAAAAGCCAAAACAAACGCTACTCAAAAAGATGATGGTACTGGGCACATATCTGGGCCTCCCCATCCCACGTGCTTTCTTGAAGATTCCCATGCTTCCACCAGATGTGCACGAAGGGAATCGATTACCCATGAAGGATCCTCTCCCACAGATCCTCAATCTCCGCCAGCTACTCAGCAAAGGTCACTCTATCCTCGATGTCCAGCTCACCCCGGTCGATGACGTGTGATGGGTCATGCAAGTACCTCCTCAGCTGCGACACGTGGAAGACATCATGTACCCGATGCAACTGTGGTGGTAGAGCCAGGAGGTACGCCATCTCTCCCACTCTGCCTAGGATCTGGAATGGTCCAATGAACCTCGAAGATACCTTGCTACCTCGGCCAAATATCTGCAACCCATATTGAGGTGAGACCCGAAGAAAATGTGGTCTCCCTCCATGAACTGCAGAGGCCTTTGTCTTCTATCAGCATAAGGCTTCTGCCGGCTCTATGTAGTCTTCATCCACTCCCGGATGATCTGCACCTTCTCTGTGGTAGCTCACACTAACTCTGGAACCATGAGTGATGACTCTCCGAGATCGGTCCAGCAAAGCGGTGACCGGCAGGGTCTCCCATACAAGGCCTCGAACGGTGCCATACCAATGGTGGAGTGGTAGCTGTAGTTGTACGCAAACTCCACCAGTGGTAGGTGTTCCTCCCAGCTGCGACCAAAGTCCACGATACATGCCCACAACATATCCTCCACAACCTGAATGGTCCTCTCTTTTTGACCATCTATCTGGGGATGAAATGTTGTGCTCAAGCGTAGCTGAGTCCCAAAAGCCTCTTGCAATCCCTTCCACAACTAGGATGTGAAGCAGGCATCTCGGTCTGAGACTATAGTCAAGGGGACGTCATGATGCCGAAATATATCATATATGTAGAGGCGTCCCATGATCTCTACAGAACTATCCTCCCTGATAGCTAGAAAGTGGGCCGACATGGTGAGTCTGTCAACAATCACCCAGATGGAATTGTTCCCCTAGGACGTTCATGGTAATCCCGTCATGAAGTCCATCGATATTCTATCGCACTTCCAATCTGGAACTTCCAGGGGGTGAGCTAACCCTACTAGAACCTGGTGCTCAGCCTTCACCTGCTGGCATGTGAGGCATCGAGAAATGAACTCTTCCAATGCCTTCTTCATGCCTGGACACCATACATGACGTCAGAGGTCCTGGTACATCTTTTCCACTCCTAGATGTATCGCCACAGGGGATGTATGGAACTCCCTCAGGACCTCCTCCTACAACGCTACTGGTACAACAATGCGTCCTCTGAAAAGGATTATGTGCTACCCACCTTGCGAATATCCATCAGGATCATGTCCTGCGGATAACTGAGCACGTAAGGTCACACAGTAGACATCCCCAAGCGGTGCCTCCCTAACTCGATGTAAGAGTGGAGGGGTGACAACCATTGACTGTAGGTAGGCTGCATCCTCTCCATCCACGAAGGATAACTGCAACACGACTAATTGCTGTGTCACCTCACTCAATAGCTGTGAGCTCGACCTTCTGCTAAGAGCATATGCCACCATGTTCCCCTTCCCAGGAGTATAGCTGATCTCAAAATCATAGTCCTGGAGGAACTCTATCCAACGCCTCTGCCTCGGATTTAGGTCCTTCTGTGAGAAGATGTACTTGAGGCTCTATTGGTCAGAGAAGACAATGAACCGCTCAACCATAAGGTAGTGTCGCCACATCTTCAGTGCGAAGAATACCACTGCTAACTCAGGATCATGGGTCGCATAGTTCTGCTCATGCAGTCTAAGCTGGCGCAAACCATAAGCAATCACCATGTGCCACTGCACCAGGACACAACCAAGCCCGGTCCTTGATGTGTCGTAGAAAACTATGTACTCGACACCCTCCTCCGAAAATCTCAAGACGGGGTGCTCATCAAACTCTATCTTAGCTGCTCAGAAGCCTGCTTGAACTTTTTTATCCACATGAAGGGTTTCCCCATCCTGGACACGGCTGTCATCAGTGCTGAAATCCGGGAGAAATCAGGGATGAATCTCTGGTAATATCCTTCCAACCCAAGGATGCTTCACACCTCTGTCATGCTCCGAGGTGGCTCCCATGCTAACCCAGCCTCCACCTTTGCTGGGTCCCTAGCTACTCCATCTGATGAGATGACATGTCCCAGAAAGTGGACCTCCTGAATCCAGAATTGACACATCGAGATCTTTCCATAATGCCGGTGCTCTTAGGGTACGTCAAGAACCATCCGCAGGTGTCTCGCGTGCTCCTCCTCTGACGTCGAGTACAGAAGGATGTCTCGATGAAGACCACTACGAACCGGTCCAAGTAAGGCTGGAAGATCCGGTTCATCAACCCCATGAACACTGCGGGGGCGTTCATCACGCCAAAGGGCATCACCATGTACTCATATTGACTGTATCAACATCTAAAAGATGTCTTCGGTGTATCCTAATCCCGCACTCGTAGCTGGTGATATCCTCATCGAAGATCAAACTTTGAGAACCATTGATACCCTCTTATTTGATCGAAGAGGTCATCTATTCTCGGCAGTGGATACATGTTCTTCACCGTCACCTAGTTTAGGCACCGGTAATCCACGCACAACCTCAGACTCCCGTCTGCCTTCTTGGAAATCAAGACCGAGGCCGCCCAGGGTGAAACGCTCGGTCTCACGAAACCCTTGCTCTGCAAATCGTCCAACTGCACCCTCAGCTCGCGAAGCTCTGTGGGAGCCATCCAATAATCCGATGAGGAAATAGGTGTTGTTCCAGGTTGTAAGTCAATTCAGAAGTCAATTTCCCGATGAGGAGGTAACCCTGGAACATCTTCCGGACGGATGTCCTCATACTCCGCCACCACTGCTGGTAATTGAGAGCTCACAACATCTACTGCTCTGAGGGTAAGGCCAGCCAACTCAAGAGTGATCGGCTTCCCCCTCCTATGAATGAGCCCACATTGTGTAGCCTGGGTTTCCTTTTCTCTGACAAAGGAAAATCTTATTCCATTATGGCGGACACACCGCACTCTTCGCCTAAAAAAGTCAATCTGGGCATGGATCGAAGATAACCAATCCATACTGAGAATGACATCATAAGGACTCGACGCTACCATGATGTGGTTCCAACCGAAACTATCACCTCCAAGGGTAAGATCACACTGTCTGCAAAGGTGTGTGATCATCGAGTCTCCTCCCGTAGGTGTCTCCAAGCGTAAGGATCGAGTCAATGGTTCTACCGGAATCTCGAGGTTATGTAAAAGGCATGTGGCTATAAGGGAATGACTGGAACATGTGTCTATGAGTATGGAAGCTAAGGTAGAAAAGACACAGATCATACCTCGAATCATCCCGGGAGCCCCTGGGTCGTATGCCTCGACCACATGCAGTTGTCCCCGTCCTTGTCCCCCAGCACCCTGAGCCTAGTGCGGACCTCCTGGGGTGGTGGTGGGAGTAAATCGAAGCGTTTACCACCTCCTGTAGCTCTCCCAGCTTCTATTCCACGTCCTACGCCCGGCAGATCTGCCTGCTCCATTCTCTGCCTTTGTCTCGGTGGTCCATCCACCACTTCCCTGTCAGCAGCCCGACATGTCGGGAAATCTCTAGCGAGATGCCCCAGACCGTTGCATGTATAGAATCACTTCTACCTAGGCAGACAGGATCCATCCTAAGAGCCCTGGACTGCTAATCCCCTATCATGGGTCCTCTTATGACGTCTCCCACATCCAGATCCCTGTGTCTGACGTCGTCTCCCTACTGTCGGTGTCTCCACACCTGTCTACCTACTGCAGACTACCAGCGGCTGTCTCTACTCCACCAAGAAGATCTCGATCATCAATGCCCGCTCGAGCACTCAAGCATAGGTCGATATGCATAGGGGCACAACACTAGCTCGGATGTCTCTCCATAGACCTCTCTCAATGGTCCGAGCCCCTGAAGTACTGATCTTTGACCATATCCATCGAGTACCTGGCGAGGTTGGTGAACCTCGATGAATACTCAGCCACCATCATACTTCACTACTGGAGATGAAGAAGCTCCTGGATGCACACAGATCTCAGCGTAATTGGAGATAACTCCTCCCTAAAGAGTCCCTAAAACTCCGTCCACGAAAGAGTCTCCTCATTATGAGTCTGCGTGGTCAGACTCCACAATCGTCTGGCCAAACCATGAAGAAGGCTCGCTCCTAGGATCACCATCTGGTTTGCTGGTGTCCTCACTAGATGAAAAACTCTGGTCACCGTCTCAAACTAGTCCTCAGCCACCTGAGGGTCGGGCTCGCCTCAGAAACTAAGGGGCCTCTGTCTCTGAAACTCGTGGAGCGCGCTGAGCATGCGCTCCTCACCGGTCGGTACCGCTGGTACCACTGGCTGCTCCACTGGTGGTGGTATATCAGGTGCACCACCTGGTGGCAACGCCTGGGGAACCGGTCCTTGTATCGAAGCCTCGTCACTGTGGGGGTCATCCTCATGATTGTGCCGCTGAATCCTAGCGTGTACGCATCGCAGAGGCATCCTGTAACGAAACAAGATGTGTCATAGTCAATGAGTATATCTGGATAGCTGACACCAAGGATATGGAAGACACAACCCATTCCTATATGATGCATGTACCTTTTATTTCCCTGAAACTAGTATTTTCGTGAACTGGGTAGAAAAGCAGGTTATCAGAGTCCTGGTATATGGATACGTCGGCCGCCACACCAACACTGGAGTCTCTGGCCTGAAAGCCGAACCCGAAACACTCAACACTATTTCCCCAACCAAACTCACAGACTCTTGGTCCTATGGTAGAACTGACCAGCTCTGATACCACTCTGTCACGACCCGTCCCGGTGGGGCCTGCGTCGTGACTCCCCATGCCCGCCTCCAATAGGCCAAGGGCTGGTGACTAGCACTAAGTATGCATGTCACTAACATGGGAGGCATTGCCTAAGAACCTGTACACACACACACACACATACAAGACCACAAATGATGAAATCTAAAACACTAAGGAACAAAAATGTGTGCATACAACTAAACCCAACCAATAGAGCATGAAAAAAGGTAATGTACTGTAAAAGTAAAACGGGCCAGAATACAAGCCCACCAAAAACAAGAGTCTGAAAAACTGTAAAGTCCAACCTATAAGCACAAAGGTACTGGGACTTCTGCTCGTAGCCGTAGGAACGCCTCGGCCTGTAGGAAACTCAGAATGCTCGGTCCTGTCGTAGTCCGCCCATGACTCTATCAAAAGGCTGCTCGTCTGCACAAAACACCAGACGTGTGGGAAAAGCCCGTGCAGGGGTGAGTATAACAATACTCAGTAGAGGACCCCGAAAAACTACAAAGCAGTACACAAAGCAATGCTACAATCATCTATGCAAAATATATGTTTACAAAACATATAAAACAAACCAGATATACTCAAAACCTAGGCCAGTGTTTTAGAGACAAGTCACGCAACCACATACCCCTGCAAGGGATTCCGTATGATGATTTTGTGATGCGCTTATTCTGGGAGAACACACTCCACGAGTCTTATAGTTCTGATGAATTCCATCCGATAAGTGAGGTTCGTTGGTAACCGTCATGAGATATAGCTACACTCATTACAGGAGACACACTCTTGAGTGGAAGGGTTACGATAGATAGAAGCACTCATTATGGGAGACACACTCCTGAGTGGGAAAGATCTCGATACACATATGAAGATCACTTCCGGGGCCATGGAGGATACCGCGACTGATCCGTAATTCACCTTCTAGGTAGAGGATCAACCCCCGGTAAAGTTGGTCACGCCGATGCCTGACTCTACCTAGGGTCTGGAATGGATAGAGCATCTCGATCCGGGCCTCTCGGATGGATGACTGACTCTATCACAGAAACCTCATGCTGAAGGGATCATAATCCGGTGTGAGGGAATGATTCCTAACCTTCATGGGAAAAGAAGATGAGGGCTAACCCAAACGAAAGATGTACAAGGCATGGTGAACTACATGACCAAGCCATTATCCAAAATGTACACGGCGTGTATAAATGATACACGCCATGTTGTCCGACCCCGGGTACTGCCCGTGTACAACGGCCCATGTCGTGAGGCTGGTCGTAAGAAAAAACTTAGTACACGGCGTGTAGTACGGAGTACACGCCGTTTCTGGGTTACTTGGGCTGGCTCCATGTACTCTGGCCATGAGCCCTTACACGGTCACCAAACCGTGTACTCCAACCCATGTGATCCGCACACGGGGTGACCCGCGCTGTTTACCTCGCCTGACCGGGTGATAGAGTACACGGTCGTGTACTCCATCCCATGTCCATGTATCCCTAGGATACATGCTGAGCTCTGCATACCCGCCTCTGCCGAGCTGTACAAGCCGTTCCACCAGAAGCCGTGTAGAGCATCCCGTGTCTGTGTACCACCCAAAGTACACGCTATGATTTGGGAATGGTCCAACACGCCGTGTGACCGGGGTCACACACTGTGTGATCCTTATCTGACCCCGAAACCCTAGCCCCCACCATTAGAACTACACGGCGTATTCTTCGGAAGTACACGTCGTGTATTCTGGAAACATCCAGAAACACTGACCTCCGCCATCGCGCCTCTCGTGATGCTCTTCTCATTGATCTGACTGTCCGATCGTCACGAAACATTTAGGTCTTGGTTTCCCCGACACCACGAAGCTGTTTCAGTCATTTTCGGGCCTCCGATCAGCTCTAAAAACATGATTGATCTTCCTGCGTGAAGAACGCTCGAAGAACACCCCTTCTGATCTGGTATGATTTGTCATCCACCATCGCCGCTGCACCTCCACAAGGTCATTGCACCGTCGAACCTTGGACTTGGGATCGTTGCGTTGCAGAAGGGATGTGCAACGATCCGTTTTTCGTCACCCCGCGAAGAACGCGAAGAAAGCGCGGGGAAAAAGGAGGAAGAAAATATACATAAATAAAAATAAGGAACGAACCTCCGTCGTCGTTTGTCATGGCGTTGATCCGCTCTTGTCAATAGGATTAAACGGAGTAGAGATTAACATGAATATAAAGCGTAGATTAACTCTCCAAAATCATCCCAATGAAAACCCTCCCACAAGAACGTATGGATCCGCAGATCGACTTGTTCGGGGTTGAGCCGTGTTCATTGTTTAAATTCAAATACGGGGAAAATAAAATCAAAACCACAACCCCTACCTTTCGAAAGGATCGACCATTGTCGAATGCGCCGTGCTTCCATAGTCGTCGAGATCCTTCAATGTTGTTGGTGTAGCGATTCTCGACTTCGATCCGTCGACGTTCTCTAATGCATCCTCCTCCGCCCAAGCTCCAAGAGAAATCTCTCTCTTTCTCTCAAATCACAGGGTTATGAGGCTAACCCTGTGAATTTTCCATAAGGATGCATTTATAGGGGATGATTAGATGGTGCTCAAAAAAAGTAAACGTTTTAAAATAATAAAATAAATTATTAATTTATTTTATTCCCTCCAAAGAGCATTCCTTTTTAAACGTCCCAAATTAATTTTTTTTTGAAGCCGACCTGCGTTGGTTGAGGTTAGAGTCGTTCTTAGGAAAAGTCGTCATCCCGGACGCAACGGTGCACTCATGTTTTTAATCTGGGCATCCATTTGAAAACATCCACAACCGCGCACAAGCGCCGACTCCCTTCACATAAAAATGTTCAAACCACCATTCTGGGCTCACTGGACCTCAGAATGATTTTCCATCTTCGCGCCCGGTCTCGAAATAATTCCATATAATATTTAAAAATAATAAATGGAAAAACTGAGACATTACATATATAAACCAAGAAATCAAGGGATACCAATCATTATGGTTGGTCTGGGACAACAATAAATTTACCTTTTCATTGATATATCTACTGATATACCATATCATTATATTATGTATCCAAAAATCGGATCATTTTTTATCTAGAAAAAACACTTTGTAAATATTTCATATTGATTATCCCTCCATAGTATCTTTAGCAAAAGTTTCATATGATACTCATGCTCTTCAATGATTTCTGAATATATAATAATATTTCATATAAATACTACAAAAAATGATCAATGTTATCTCAATAGACTATATTCATTAAATCTATAAATATTTCATGAGAATTAAAATGACAAAATGCATCATTATATATTCATTATGCCCATAAAATGTTAAAATACAATCATGGGTACATCATCCTTCTTAACTATTAATTGATGATATTTTAAATGAAGGATAGTATTGGAAATGTACTTATATCCCCACAGTTTATCAAACACGTAGTCAATATGAGGCATATGACACATGTTTTTGAGTTTGATATTTTCAACTCTTAATAGTCAATGTAGAGTCATATTAGTCCATATTTACGTTTATCAAAGAGACTAAAATCTCCCAAAGTTGGAAAAAATGAAAAAATGAATCCATTAACAAGGATTTATTTATTTTTTCTCTTAAATTTAATTCAACTAAATCTTGATCATTCTACATGGTGTATTTTAAATTGGATTGTAACTGGTTGGGAGTTATATGGAGAACACTAATTCACCATTTGGTTGAATGCATGGAAAAACATTTGGAAGGGCATCAAAAAATTATTAAACAATAATAATATCATTGATTTCATGTTTCAATCATACCATATAAGATACACCCTTATGAATGTGAATTAGGATGTATGTAATATATGTAATCTCCCCCATATGTTCATTCATATTATACAATTGACTGATAGTAATAAGTTGTTTTGGAATATAAAACCTAAATTCTCATCTTAAATAATTGATATGGTATTTATGTGTCTGAGGTCTATCCATGCATATAATAAAATTAAATTTAACTAAAGGATGACTTTTATGAAGCACATTCCCACCAATGTCAACTATAAATCAATCACAAATTTGAAATGTGATCATCAAAACATTTCAGGTTCTCACTACTAATTCTGAATCTAATAAATTGGGTGGAATATTTAAACTCTTAAAAAATAATTATAAATGAATGAATGCGTAGATCCAGAGTCAAATAAAACATTTTCAATTCTAGTGTAGATTTCATGTATACTTTCACAATGTCGTTATCAAACCCTCATCGAAAATTGTGCTTCATTCAGATTTCTCCATATCCATCATCTTAAGAAAATTTCTTATTAAATTCAAAAGCATTATCCCTCTGGAATGGTATCTAGTATAAATAATTTCAATTATCCTTACACATAAGGATTTGAAGTAGGTGTGGGAATGCTTATAGATATTTCACAATATTCTTATTTTTTGTAAAATTGTCCCAATCACATCAAAAATCCATTCCCTAATGACCTTCCCAACCAAAAATATCATTTATGAAATGACTTGGATTTCCAAAATAGTATTTTTAGAAATTATTAGGGAAAATTATGAGACTATTACCTAAGAAGATGTTTGATTTAGAGTTCCGGTGTCCCCAAAAAGATTAGCCAGAAAATGTTCAGTTTTTAGTTAATTAAATGAGTGGGTTTATCAAAAAGTGTAATAACTGTTAAAATAGTTCATAAATTAGAAATCTGAGGTCAACATTGCTTTTGGAACTATGGATTTACCTTAGGCGATGCCTAACTTCACCCAATGTGGGTAGGCTCCGAATGATAGACTATACATGTAACCATAAATATAATAATTCAATTCATATTATTTTAGTTTCAAATTATACTAACTCATGAATAATGACTCAGGTGAGAAATATGAGTTCCCCATTGAGTTCATATGGTTGTTTTTTCCCTATACGTGACTTAAATATAGTTGGTGCTGGTCTTTTATTGAAAAACACAAAAAATAAATAATCGTCATTAAATAATTTAATTTTTTTGTTGATATAGTGAAAATTTTATTTACGTGAATCATTTTGTAGAAATACCAGGATCGACCACATAACACTGGGAACAACATAGAATTTCTACGGATATATTTGGAGAAACTACTCTAGGAAATGGTGATTGAATTATAAACTGATGATCAAGGAACGTCTTTCATGATGGATCTCACTAGCGACGGTGGAATAGAGATCAGTCATTCGTAGTGACTGATCAAAATCAAAGGTAGGAATCATTATTTCATATTTCATTCCTTGTTCATTAATATAATGATTAACACAAACCATTAAACTAATTGGTTGATCTGCGTTTTGATCTTAACCTTGTGGAATGTGTTTTATTTAAGTTAGATTTTTATTAGGAGTGTATCTTTTGATAATTATGATGTAAAATTCTATTTTCGTTCTACTGTAAATGAACCATGTTAGACATAGATATCGACTGAGGCTTGTTCCTCCTGTTTGATTTATGCTTCTCTCCCCGCATTACTCATTAATCATGGGCGTAATCAAATGTCCCACAACATTACATATCACTAGAAATCGCTCATTGTGAACCCAATTCATTGTAAAATGATCCTATTTTGAAGAAATAGGATTGGTGTGACATGTTGGAGGTGTGGAGATTGACAAAGAGAAATTTGAATGATTGTGGAACCCTGAATCCATGTTCTTCAACATTCCTCAATGGAATGAAGGAAAACCCCTTTTAATCTATTTTTTGATCAGATCTGAAGATGAAATGCTCTGTTAGTGTGATCGAATGATCAAATGAGGCTGGATCATGAGTTTCCCTAAATGGTGCAGCTGGAATGGTTGTCGGAGCAAGAGATGAGACAACTCAAGTGGGAACTAGGGATTTGGGAAAATCCTGCACTACATGGTGTGTGGGACCCCATCAGTGATGGCTAGGGTTTCAGGAGGAAGTAATGTGTCACATGGAATGTGACCCATTTCATGTGGCATGTATGCCCCTCATAGTGGTTATTCATGTATATTCGGAGTTACATGGACACATGTTAGAGTACATGTCGCATCTCTAAGGCATGTACCCACCACACTGCCAAAAACAGACCAAATACATGGGCTACCACTTGTAATGGTACACGGGCAGGTGATCATGGGTTGGAAATGTGTATGAGAACACAACCAGAGTACATGGATGTGCCCTGAATAGTTGGAAACGGTGTGTGATCATTTCTACATTCCAAGCATTCATATTCTACTTGACATGTTCTGATGACACGGGTCATTGAACATGGGCAGTAGGAAGGGTCAAGGGACACCGCGTGCGACCCTACTACACACATTGTACCCCAATACTATATTCATTAATCTCCTTGTACACTATATCTTGGTAAAGTTCTCTTTATGTTAGTTCAACTTTCTCATTATTCTAATGATCTGTTGGTATCTTTTCCTATCAAATAGAGTATGACACCCATCATCATGCCTTTCTCAATAGATTCGGGAGACCCCTATCAGAGGCCTAGAGTAGGATCCTATATCCATTCATATTCCCTTAGTATAGTTGTGTTTTCAACATAAAAAATCCAACCAGGCATAATTCCTCTAATTATTAGGTGAATTTGGATGAGTCATTTTATACCTCATGGTCCTGGATGTGATCCACATCTGTGTTTCTTGATTTTCCCCACTCATGGATTTGGTTCTCCCGAAAGGTTTGTATCATATACCTCATCAAATCAATCAGTGTATCTCTATTTTTATGGTTTCTGACGAGAAGCACAACTCAGACAGAAATCAATAGTCATGTCGAACTCAGGAGTATGTTCTCTCAGATGAGTGCTTCGTGAAATAATTTGACTAAATCATTACTGTTGGTATATGGTAATTGTGACAAACCTCCATAATATGGGAATGGGTAAAAGTATATCTGGATATCTTTTTTATATGTATTGTGGACACATAAGTGTGTAGATATGATTGTACCTTTACTTTGTTTATTTTTTTTTTGTTTCCGGTTTTCCAACTCAGTATTGTTATACTCACCCCTATAAGGGAATTTCCTGCACCTATTGTGTTTTGTGCAGATGACTGACCTTTTTGATATAGTCCTAGGGGGTCTAGGACCAGGACCAAGAACAGGATGTGTTTCATCAGTTCATAAGGTCCATGGTGTTCCTACAACTACAAAGAGAAGTCCTATTACATATTGTTTATATCTTTTATTTTTTTGTTTATATATGCTTTCTTTTGGTGGGATTGTATGGTGGGAAAATTTATAATACTACAAATTACTATCACTTTTGTAAAATTTCGGTTGGGATTTTTGGTATGCACGCATTTTTTCCATTGTTGTTTTTAAATTTCACCATTTGTGGGATGGGAGAAGTTATCGTGTGTACATGTAATTTTGAAATGACTCCAATGGAAGTAATATGCCTACTAGGTACTATTCACCAGCCCCAAGCCTACTGGGGAAGTCCTTGGTACTAGAGGATCAAGCCCCAATAGGAATGGTTTTGAAAGAGTGGTATCAGGGGTGGTCAGTTCTACCATAGGACACAGACTATGTGAGATTGGTTTGGGGTAAATGTGTTATGTGTTTATAGTATGTCTTTCAGGCATGAGACTCCAGTTTTTGTGTGATGGCTGACGTATCGATTCAATAGGACTCTGATATCCTTTTTTGGACTCAATACATGAGAAAACTGGATTCATGGAAGAAATAATGGTACATTAATAAAAAAGGAATGGGTTGTGGTATCAATTTCATTTTTGAATCGTATCTCCAGATATACTCATTGATTATGGTAAATATTTTTCTCTTACAGGATGTCTTTTCAATGTATACCATCTAGGATTCAGCTACTTTATCACAAATTTGACCACCTCACCGACAAGGCTTAAATATTGGGATCAATTTCCTAGATGATATCTCTAGGTGGTTCACTAGCCATATCACCACCTATAGTGAATCACATCGTACTCACAGTACCATCAGATGAAGAGCACAACTTGAGCATGATTCATAAATTTCTGTGGCAGAGACACCTCATGTTCCAAGGATGGCCCGAATCACATGTTACTGTGGACTGTATTGTTGTGGTGAACTGATTTTTCTGTCAAGTCAGGAAGCCATCACATCATATTGTGATTTTGGTGTCGAGCCTTCTCTTTGGATCAAAATTGAGATGGTGGGGTTTAGTTACACAATCATAAGTTAATGGTACCCATCAATGGTTAGAGTTTTAGGATATTTTGAAAGAATAGATATAAATTTATAATTTTAGGATTATGCATATTCATTAGCTTCTATAGCTTTGGCAGGATGACTTATCCTTGTCCAAGTGTTCATCTCTGCATACCAACCTCCCCATGAAATCAATGGATTTGACAAATGATCAACACAACAAGGATCAAGATTTCAAGTGAGGTCTACATAAAGAAATCAGAGTGAGTGTATCCCCTACTTTTATTCCTACTTATATTGGTGTGAGAGAGTAGGCTTTGGTATTCAAGAGTTCCTTTGTTGGGTAGATACAACTAGTGGTAGTCAATAGAGGTAATGTAGCGGTAGAGGCCTTAGTAGTGGGAAGTCATCGTCAGCCTCATAAAAATAGACTCTTGAATTTTCACAAGGGGAAGACCCAAAAAATTTATTCAACCATTCATGACTCACAGGGTGGGTCAATTCATTCTATAGAAATATTATGATGTTATTATGGTAATTGGGGACATCTCTCATGAGATTTTTGAACATGTCGAGTTACTGATTAGGAGGAAGTTGATGGGATAACAATACAGGGGAATAAGTTGTAGCATGGTGGTCTATAGGGTGGTTGATGTGGAAGAGGACCTAATAGAGAAATAGAATGTTGAACAAATTTCAACATGTTACCAAAACCACCCACCCATGTAGTCTGTTCTAGGCTTTGGGAGCAGGACGGTAGGGGCATGGACATTTACGAGCAGTCAAGACTTATGACCCAGAAGCTCCAAGATTGATTCAAGGTACATTATGTGTATTTAATACATTATCTTTGGTACTGATAGACACTTATACTAGTCATTCATGTCTTTTATCCAATCAAATATGATCCCATGATATTCCAGTTAGACCGTTAACTCGACCCTTATGCTTGGAGATAGCTATTGGAGGAGAATCAATCATCGCACTTACACCGATAGTGTGACCTGAACCATGGATGCAAGAGTTTCAGTTTTAAACCTTTGTTGGTATCATTGACGCATTATGAAGTAATTCGTGTTATGGGTTAGTTATCTTAAATCCATACCTAGATTGACTAATTTAGGAGAAATTTGTGGTGTTTCTGTAGATATGTAATGTGGTTTTCCTTTTTTAGAGAAAAGGACTAATTGGTAACATATAAAGGACTCAAGCATATGATGGTGCATGTCACGACCCGTCCTCAGGGCCCGTGTCATGACTACCCCGAGCCCGCCTTCCATAGGCCAGGGGCTGGCAACTAGCACCAAGGCGTAATTCCCGATAAAAAGGGAAGACATTGCCTTTGTAAAGTAAAAAAATGCACATAGTAAGAAATCATAAGTAAATACTAAGTAAAATTGGGTACAATAGAAAGTGAAGAAAAGTAAGTGGTCCAGAATACAAACCCAAACTAAAAGTAATGTACAACTGAAAAGGGAAAATAGAAACTGAAAGTAAAGCCGCAACGTCGAGCCGTCCACTGGAAGTCCCACCTGAAGGGTGGGTACAGAAGCCTCCACAGCTCCTCGGGTCCCGCCGTCTGCTCCGAGTACATCCTTTCTAGTGGTATACCTCCAAGTAATGACTAGCTCTACAATCCTCAACCAAGATCAGCGATGTCCGTCATCTGCAACCAACAAAACGTAGTGCGGGCATAGCCCATGCAGGGGTGAGTATAAGCTACTATGTAGGGACCCCAAGCCCCCTGAAGGTCTCCCAGAATCCAAAAAGGATAATCCACAAAGGATAATCCACAAAGGAAGATACAATCACAAAGTAACATCCGAAAACACTTAGGTATATACCCATACATATACCTAAGTCATCAATTCTCGTTCAGCTCCAACATCTGAGCCCATGTACAACCCAGTCCACACAGGAAAACCACACCCAAACCACAAAGGAAAGAATAATGTATTCCACACAGGATAACAAGTCAATCTTATCGATGATAAGAATTAAAAGTCAAGATTCAACTCACACAGGTATACTATTCGTAAGATGATAGAGATGATCAGATGTAGCCACTGATTCATCTAACCCATCGGAACCACACCTGATCGATAGGTACTAACCCCCACAATGACTCACAAAGGATCGATAGGTAACTACCCCCGTAATGACCCAAATATGATCGGACCCACACATGATCGATAGATACTAACCCACGCAATGACCCAAACAGGATCCGACCCACACAAGATCGATAGGTAACTAACCCTCTCAATGACCCACACAGGATCGAACCCACACAGGATCTGTAGGCGCTGGCCCACACAGGGTCGCTGAGCGCTGACCCACATAGGATCTGACCCATATAGGATCAGTAGAACTGATCCACGTAGGATCGATGAGTGTTGTAGTCATTTCCATCGAATCTACGAAGGATTTCTGTACAGTCGTCATCGTCGTCGCAGTCGCAACAAGCTCAAGGGTTCCCTCACACACCAAGATCATTCGGGATGGTCCGCTCCACGAGTCGAGGGGCTGATACATCAACTGACACATAGTCCGGAGTTGATTTATCCAAATGTTCCGTATCTCCAACAGGAACTCAACGTCATAGACGGCGCGTCAATCAGACGCTTGGTCTGGGAGTTATTGGATTTTTCGTACCAGTGGCCCGGTTGGTTTTTAAGTCAAAACAAACCCGAACATACTCCAACTGCATCCAAACCTCAAGGGTAGTAATCCAAAAGTTCCTTCTCAGTAAGAGGAATCCAAAAAAGTCGACATCACGTCAATCGGACGTCCGGAGCTCAAGTTATAAGCATTTCTACTCTGAGGGCCTGGTTGGTTTCATGAATGAACCAACTCGGCCGAACCCAATGTACTCCAAAACCTTGAGAGAGATACACAGAAAAGACCGCCTCGATACAAGGATCGCAACACAGCTAATGTTTCATCAATTGGAGGTCTGCATCCCAAGTTATGGGAAATAGACCGTGAGAGGTCTGGTATTAGGGGGTTCGGGCCCGGTCCGACCCGGCCCAATACCCTCTGGGTTGGCCCGAACTGGGACGACCCGTCCCAGGTCCAGGTCCGGCCCACGTGGGTGTGGCCCGACCCGGCCGGCGCAACCCGGCCCGGCTGGCATGGCCCGACCCGGCGCGCTGGCGCCAGCCAGGTGGCTCGTCTGTTTCGGCTGAGTAGACTGGGGTGCGGGGGTGCGCACTGCCCCCTGCCTGTTTGTAATATGTGGCCCCCATGAGGGGGGTGGGGGGGTCGTTCATGTCCAGATAGGAGGGGGTTACGAACCCCCGGCTCTTCCTCTGACCCGCCGGCCGGCTCCGGTCGGCCGGTTGTTGCCGCCACGGGACCGGCACTGGCCGGTCCCCCTACTCCGACACCGGCAGCCAGGAACCGGCCTCCGGTCTTCTTGCTCCACCGCGGCCTCAGTCGTGGCCTTGGTCTGTCCGGCGCGGCACGATGGCACCACGACCCTCTGCCATGGCCCCGCTCCGGCCACATTGTTTTTGTGATTCTCTGGCATGGCGTGACGGTGCCACGACCTTGTGCGACTTCATCGGCGCAGCGCGACGGCTCCGCGCATCGTTTCCCATTTCCGTTGATTCTGCGCGGTGAAACGGCATCGTGCCGCCTTTGCATGATCCGAAAAAACTCAACAAACAAGAGGGAGGAGGGTCGGCCATGTTGGTGCGGTCCGACCTCCTCCCGTTATTGTAGAAACAGGTGGTCCAAATCGAAACAAGGAAAATACAACTAAAGTATTCTCGAACAAACAAATACAATTCCCTTACCTAGAGCGTAGTTTGAAAAGAGGTTTGTCGCGGAAAACCGTTATGGAAGAAGGCGTCACGGAAGGAGAATCGTCACTCCGAAGAGAAAAGATTCGTCGGCATCACGTCGTCGATCTCTGAGGATCCGCTGTTCTTCGCGCTCTTCATTGAGGAAAAAGAACTTCACGTGCTTTTCCTTTTTCTCCCAAATACACCACACAACAAGATCCAACAATAATAAAATAAGTGCTTTCACTTATTTTATTACCTATGTCTTTAGTATTTGAAATTCAAATAACGAATTAAACCACTTAATTAATTCACTCAAGTTGTCTTAATAAATGGAGGGTTATGGAAGGTGAAGGAAAATGAAGGGGTGGGGTTTTTGTGGGCCCCACCACTCTCATAACCTCCAATGAGAAGTTGGGTGATTACCCCAACTTCCAATAAATTTTTTAACCACCTAGAAATAAATATAAAATGTAGCTTAATTTTTATTTTCAACTTCCTCCAATTTTTTTAACAACAGCTCCCGTGTAAACGAATCTCCAGAAAAGGTGTTCCTAAGCAATTATCGGCGCTGCGAAATCATCGGGGCCCTCCGAATTTGATTCCGAGCACCGGTTCAAAAGATAGAAAAACCCGCTCGTACGTTCACTGAACGTACCCGAGCTAAACTTCGGATAGAAATTACGGGCACTCCGGGCCTCGGAATCAAGTGCCGTCAATAACTGCCTTCTTGTAAAATCCCAAAGAAAATTAAGAAAAAAGTTCCCTTGAATTTTATGGGTCTTTAAATTACTCCCACTTCAGGGCTTTACGTCCTCGTAAAGATATATCATAAACTAGGGAAACAAATGTAGGTACGGAGCACGCATCTGAGCCTCCCGCTCCCAAGTTCTCTCCTGGAGGTTCCCATGATGCCATCTGATTCGCACTAGAGGAATCGACCATCCATGTAGGACCTGCTCCTGTCGATCCTCGATCTCCACTGGGACCTTCGCAAAAGTCACCCCATCGTCTATGTTCAGCTCCCCATGGTCAATGATATGTGTCAGGTCATGCACGTATCTCCTAAGATGAGATATGTGGAAGATGTCGTGCACTCAGTGCAACTGTGGTGGTAGATCCAGATGACAAGCCACCTCGCCAATCCTGCTGAGGACGTGAAATGGTCTGATGAAGCATGGAGACAACATGCCACCTCGGCCAAATCTCCGTAATCCATGTCGAGATGAGACCTGCAAGAAGACGTGGTCGCCATCCTCGAACTCTGGTGCCCTCCGACTCCTTTCAACATAAGACTTATGCCAGCTCTGTGGTGTCCTCATTTTCTCCTAGATGACCTGGACCATATCTGTCATGGCTTGGACCATCTATGGTCCCACAAGTGTTGACTCCCCAGGGTCTGTCCAGCACATAGGTGATCTGCATGGTCGGTCGTACAAAGCCTCGTATGGTGCCATCCCGCTGGTGGAGTGGTAGCTGTAGTTGTACGTGAAATCCACTAAGGATAAGTGGTCCTCCCAGCTGCGACCAATGTCGAGGACACATGCACAGAGCATGTCCTCGAGAGTCTGAATGGTTGTCTCTGTCTGACCATCTGTCTAGGGGTGAAAGGCGGTGCTCAGACGAAGTTACGTCCCAAATTCCCTTTCATCCCATTCCAATGTCGGGATGTAAAACGAGCATCTCGATCGGAGATGATAGAAGATGGCACACCATGAAGCCATAAAATATCCTGAACATAGAGACGTCCCAAGCTCTCTACTGAGCCCTTCTCTCTGATGCATAAGAAGTGAGCTGACGTGGTGAGTCGGTCGACAATCACCCAAATGGAGTCGTGACCTCTGGAAGTGCGTGGAAGTCCAGTCACGATGTCCATATATATCCCATCCCACTTCCACTCCGGGACCTCCAAGGGATGTACTAAGCCTACTGGTACCTGGTGCTCTGCCTTCACCTACTGGCAAGTGAGGCATCGAGAAACAAACGCTGCCACAGCCTTCTACATGCCCGACCACCAGTTCTGTCGTCTGAGATCCTAGTACATCTTTGCCACTCCAGGATGTACCGCCAAAGGGTAAGTTTGAAACTCTCTCAGCACCTCCTCCCGTAAAGCAACTTGTACCAAGGTATGTCCTATGAAAAGGGTGTCGTGCTCTCCTCATAAAGAGACACCATCAGGTTCCTTTCCTGAGGATATATGTGCACATCGTGTCCCACAGTTAGCGTCCCCACACTGTGGCTCTCTGACCCGCTGTAGTAGTGGAGGAGTGACTGTGAGTGACAGAATAAAGGCTGCTCTATCTCTATCCACGAAGGATATATGCAAAGCGACTAGATGATATGTCGCCTCCCCAAGTATCTGAATGCCAATCCTTCTACTGAGAGCATCAGCTACCACGTTCCCCTTTCCAGGAGTATAGACTATCTCAAATTCATAGTCTTGGAGGAACTCGAGCCATCGCTGATATCTTGGGTTTAGGTCCTTCTTTGAGAAGATGTACCTGAGACTCTGGTGGTCAGAATAGACTGTAAAGCGCTTGCCCATCATATAGTGTCGCGACATCTTCAGAGCGAAGACCACTGCTGCTAACTCCAGGACATGGGTAGCGCAGTTCTGCTCATGCTGCATCAACTGACGTGATCTATAGGTGTTCACGACCCACTCCTGCATCAGGACATATCCGAGTCTGGTCACTAATGTATCATAGTAAACTACGTACCCAACTCCCTCCTCTGGTAGCCTCAAGATAGGTGCGCTGGTCAATCTCTGTCTCAGCTCCTGGAAGGTCTTCTGACAAATGTCTGACCACACAAAGGGTTTCCCCTTCCTCTTTAATGATCTGAAAAGCTGCAAAGATTTCTCCTTTGCTGAAAACGGAAATCCGGTCCCATCCCCTGGATGAACCACATTCCTTGCCTAATACAGTCACTCCTGTCATGATTAGTTAATTCATGTCATGGATGACATCGTAAGGCTTCGACGCTGCTGCCAAGAGATCCAACTATTACTCTCGCCACCAAGGGTTGAGTCACACTGTCGGCATTAGTGTGTGGTCACTGTGTCTCTTCCAGTAAGAATCTCGTATGTGAGGGTCAAGTCAACAGTTTTTAACCTGTATCTCTTAGTATTAACATACAAAAGGAAAGAAATCAAACGTCACCAATGCAAGTGTCGTTTATTACTTCAACTCAAAGAACAATGACACAAGGCAACAGAAACAAAGAAGCTAGATGCATTATGGTCAAGGGCCTCTATGCCTGGAGCTAGTCTTGCACTTGTCCACCCCCTTGTGAAGATCCAGGATCATAAGCTTCAGCTGCCTGAAGCTGTTCTCTCCCCTGAGGTCGGGGTGGACCTTGTGGTGGTGGTGGTGGTAGAGCCTCAAAACGTCGTCCACCACCTGCCGCTCAACCAGCTCCTCGGCCTCGTCCAACTTCTCCCTGTGGACTTCCACATTCGAACCTCTATCTCTGCCTGGATGGTTCCTCAATCGTCTGTTTTTCCTCTGCATAGCGGGTCGGGTAGTCACGAGCCATGTGGCCCTGCCCGCCGCATGCATAGCACTGTCTTCCACTTGTAAGACTGGTTCTGCTGCGTGTGCCCCACACCTCCGAGCCAATATCCTAAGGTCGTCCTCCTGATGTCCTGGTCCTCTTGGACCTCTACGGCATCTATATACTGCCAGCTGCAGAAGACTCCGCCACGTGTCGCCCTGCGGTAGGTCTCACCGCTGGTGTAGACTCAGCAAGAAAGCTCTCGATGAGAAGGGCTCGCTCTAGTACCCCTGCCTGTGTCAGAATGACGAGGGAGATCAGTGATGCCCTAATCTCATGCCTTAGCCCTTGATTGAAATTCCGGGCCCGGAAGAATGGGTCTCATACCATGTCCGTCGAATAGCGCGAGAGATCAGTAAATCTCTTCGAGTACTGGGCGACCATCAAGCTACCCTGCTACAGCTGTAGAAGCTCCTGGATGCACACTGCACAAAGGGTGGCTGGGATGAACTCCGAGCGGAGGAGTATCTCAATGTTCGTCCAGAGGAAACATGCCTCATCGTGAACATGGATAATCAAGCTCCACCAAATTCCTGCTTCCGCATGCAGGAGGCTCGCTGCGAGGATCACCATGAGGTCTGTTGGTGTCCTCACTAACCTGAATACCAGTACAACTGCCTCCATCCAATCGTTGGCTTCCTAAGGGTTAGTCTCCCCGCGGAACCTCGGTGGTCGCTGGCGCTAAAACTTATGTAGTGCACTAAGGCGACGTGCATCGTCACCAGTTGGGGCTAGTAGAATCAGTGGCTCGGCAGGTAAAGATATCGTTGGTGCCTCTATTGTCAAAGGGCCCTATATCGCGGCCTCATCGCTCGGTGGGCTGTCGTCACGCATAATTCTCGGAACCCTAGAGGGCTGCCGTCGTGGGGCCATCCTGTTTAAGAAACAGGTGCGCCACGGTCAACAGTATACCTGGTGATCTGACACAAAGTAATCACAAAGAAAACATGAAACACACAGGCAATCAATGTTTTTGTGCATTAAGTTGGAAATCATATGTCAGGGTCCTGGTGTACGGATACGTCAGCCGCCGCAGAAACACTGGACTCCCTGGACTGATAAAAACACTCAATACCCTTAACACTATTGCTTCACATAGAAGAAAGATCAGAGTTCAAAGTTTTGTGGTAGAACCTAACTCCTCTGATACCAAGTGGTTAGGACTCATCCTCGGGGCACGTTCCGTGACTACCCCGAGCCCGCCTTCCATAGGCCAGGGGCTGGCGACTAGCACCAAAGTGTAATTCCTGGTAAAAAGGGAAGGTATTGCCTTTGTAAAGTAAACAAACGCACAGAGTAAGCAAGAAGAAGTAAACACTAAGTCAAATTGGGTACAGTAGAAAGTGCGGAATAGTAAGTGGGCTAGAATAAAAACCCAAACAGAATGTAAAGTAAAAATGAAAAGGTAAAACAACAACTGAAAGTAATGTCGTAATGTCGAGAAGTCCACTGGAAGTCTCACCTGATGGGTGGGTACTGATAGACTCCACAGCTCCTCGGGTCCAACCGTCTGCTCCGAGTACGTCCTGTCCAGTGGTCCACCTCCAGGTACCGACCTTCTCCGCAAGCCTCAGCCACGATCAGCACTGCCCATCGTCTCCAAGCAACACAAGGTAGTGCGAGCATAGCCCGTGCATGGGTGAGTATAAGCTCCTCAGTACGGACCCCAAGACCCCCGACAGTCTCCCAGAATCCATAAAGGATAATCCTCAAAGGAAGATACAATCACAAAATAACATCTGACATCACTTAGGTATATACCCATACATATACCTAAGTCATCAATTCTCATTCGGCTCCAACATCTGAGCCCAAGTACAACCCAGTACACACAGGAAAACACAACCCAACCCACACAGGAAAGCATAACGTATTCCACACAGGATAACAATTCAATCTTATCGAAGATAATAATTGAAATTCAAGATTCATCTCACACAGTTATACTTCTTTGTAAGACAATAGAGATTATCAGCTGTAGCCACTGATTCATCTAAGCAGTCGGACCCACGCATGATCGATATGTACTAACCCGCGCAATGACCCACAAAGAATCGATAGTTAACTAACCCCCACAATGACCCACATAGGATCAGACCCACAAAGGATCGATTGATAACTAACCCCGCAATGACCCACATAGGATCAGACCCACACCGGATTGATCGGTAACTAACCCCCGCAATGACCCACACATGATCAGACCCACACAGGATCTGTAGGCGCTGGCCCCCATAGGACCGCTGAGCATAGACCCACATAGGATCTGAACCACACAGGATCGATAGCACTGATCCACGTAGGATCACTGAGTGTTGTAGCAGTCGCCATCGAATCCACGAAGGATTTCTGTACAGTCATCATCGTCGTCGCAGTCGCAACCAGCTCTAGGGTTCCCGCACACAGCAAGCTCATTCGGGAGGGTCTGCTCCACGACTCGAGGGGCTGATACATCAACTGACACATATTTTGGTTTTGATGTATCCAAATGTTCTGAATCATCAACATGAACTCAACGTCACAGATGGCGCGTCAATCGGACGCTCGGTCTGAGAGTTATTGGCATTTTCGTACCAGGGGCCCCATTGGTTTTTAAGTCAAAACCAACCCGGCCATACTCCAACGACGTCCAAACCTTGAGCAGAGTAAGCCAAAAGGTCTGCCTCACTAAGACGAATCCAACAAAGTCGATGTCACATCAATCATACGTCTGGAGCTCAAGTTATAAGCGTTTCCGCTCCGAGGGCCCGGTTGGTTTTGTGAACGAACCAACCTGACCAAACCCAATGTACGCAGAAACCATGAGTGAAATATATCGAAAAGACCGTCTCGATCCAAGTATCGCATCGCAGCTTCCAGTGTGTCGATCGGAGGTCCGCAGCCCATGTTATGAAAAAATGACCGTGAGAGGTCCAGTATTAGGGGGTTCGAGCCAGGTTCGACCCGGCCCGATACCCTTGGGGTCAGCCCGAACCGGGTCGACCCATCCTGCGTCCGGGTCCGGCCCGCTTTGGCGTGGCCCGGCCTGGCTTGCGCGACGCGGCCCGGCCTGGCGGTCCGGCCTGGGCAACCTGCCCGGCGCGCTGCCGCTCCGGCGCCAGCCATGTGGCTCGACCGTTTCGGCCGAGCGGACCATGGTGCGGGGGGGTGCGCTGCCCCCCACCTATTTTTAATCTGTGGCCCCAATGTGGGTGGCCATGCATGTCCAGCCAGCCGAGGGTTACGAACCCCTGCGTCTTCCTCTGACGGGTCGGCCCGCTCCGGCCGGCCGGCTGCTGCCGCCATGGGACCGATGCTGGCCGGTCCCCCTTCTCCGACACCGGCGGCCCGGAAACACCCGCTGGTCTTCCCGCTGTGCCACGGCCTGAGCTATGGCCTTGGTCCATCTGACACGGGACGATGGCGCCCCTCCCCTTCACCGCGGCCCCGTTCCGGCCGCGGTGTTTTCGTGATTCACGGCGCGGCGCGATGGCGCCGCGACCTTGTGCAACACCATCGGCGCGGCACGACAATGCCGCACATCCTTGCCCATTTCCGTTGTTTCTACGTGGTGCAATGGCAGCACTCCTCCTTTTCATGATCCTAAATAAAATCAACAAACAAGGGGGAGGAGGGTCGGTCGTGTTCTTGCGGTCCGGGCTCCTCCCGTTATTGCGGAAACCGGTGGTCCAAATCGAAATGAGGAAAAGATGACTAAAGTATTCAAGAACAAACAAATAAAATTACCCTACTACAAGTTTATTTTTAATGGAAGTTCGTTGTGGAAAACCTTCGCGGAAGAAGGCGTCGCGGAAGGAGAATCGTCGCATCAAGGAGAAAAGATTCGTCGGTGTCGCGTTGTCGATATCTGAGGATCCGGCGTTCTTTGCGTTCTTCGGGTTCTTCATCGAGGAAGAAGAACTTCAAGAGATTTTCCTTTTTCTCCCAAAGACTCCCCACAACAAGATCCAACAATAATAAAATAATTGATTTCACTTATTTTATTACCTATGTTTTTAGTATTTGAAATTCAAATAAAGAATTAAACCACTTAATTAATTCACTGAAGTTGTCTTAATAAATGGAGGGATATGGAAGGTAGGGGAAAATGAAGGGTTGGGGTTCATGTGGGTCCCACCACTCTCATAACCTCCCATGAGATGTTGGATGGTTACCCCAACTTCCACTCAAAGATTTAACCACTTAGAAAGAAATAAAAATTGTAGAACAATTTTTTTTCAACTTCCACCATTTTTTAAACTACTCCTCCAGTGTAAACGCAACTCTGGAAAAGGTGTTCCTAAGAAATTACCGGTGCTGCAAATTCTTCAGTGCCCTCAGAATTTGATTCCGAGAACCGGTTCAAAAGTTAGAAAAACCCGCTCGTACGTTCACTGAACGTACCTGAGCTAAACTTCGAATTGAAATTCCAGGCACACCGGGCCTCAGAATCAAGTGCCGTCAGATACAGCGATCTTGTAAAATATCAAAGAAAATAAAGAATAAATTTCCATTGAATTTTATGGGACTTTACAGTGCTTCCAATTACTATTGAGTTGGCTAGCCTAACCCTATGAGAAGTGTATGTTATGTGTTTTCAGTACCCAATAGAATTGGCCGAATAGAAAAAGGTCTTTCCTGATGATATTCTAAAATTCCCTCTCTATTAGGAAATAAACGTATGAGTTTTTTAAACCCTAGAAAAACAACGATATAATTAGATTCATATTATATGGATCCTATAGATCATCGCAAGATGAGGGTTCATTTTGTGTACTTACATAAGATGGTCTTAATATGACCCAATTTTTTACCATGGGAGGCCCCAGTTTTGTATTCCAGGAGGGCAGATGAGAACTTGGTGATATGTGTAGATTTCATACCCATAAAAAAATGTTACCATGGATGAAAAGTATTCACTACCAATGATTGATGACCTCCCATAGTAGTCGATAGGGTCACGATGGATCTTGATGGTTGTCCCTAGGTCAATTCTTTCATAAGTTGAGGTAGTGTTTGTCGAGTGCCCCGATAATGGTATTTCCATAAAAAGGAGTTGACTATGTTGTGTTCTATGATGCATCAGGGAATGCACATGGTTGGGTCCTCATTTAGAGGAAATTTGTGCATGTCTATGGTCCATGCTAGTTGTGGAAACATGAAAAAACCATTGTGACCCATGATCTTGTGTTTCTAGCAGTAGTCTTCACATTAAATATACGGAGACACTACCTGATGGGTGAGAGGTTTATCAGCTAATCTAATAGCAAGAGTTTCTTATATATATTCTCTCAGAAGAATTTGAACATGAGATATAGGCATTTCCTAGATATCCTTCAGGACTATGAATTTTAGATTTTCTATACTACAAGGAAGCGGAACATGGAGGATGATACTATTTGCAGTTGATCGAGTTCATGGTATCTGGATGAGTCATAAGAGAAGTAAGCATCATTGAAAATATACATTATTGATGGGGACAAGGATATTACATCCAGTTTATGGTTGTTACCCATATACTCTTATAGAGATTCGGGGAGGAACAACATCTGGATATAGACTGTGAGACCCTAAGATCTCAGATGTCAATTGGGAATCAAACTGATAGATATTCACAAGGTGTGTATCACGTCATTATTTACATATGAATAATAGTAGTACTAGTGATTTTTTAGGGGGATTTTATACATGAGTTTCATGAATCTCATTAGGCGATAAAACATAAGTGGAGAAGATTTTCCAGGACCACAGATGTCGGTTTTGGTGGACAGATACGAAGGAGGAAGTGGCAAAGTTCATTTCTTAAAGCCTTATATGCCAGCATGTGAAAGCTGAGAACAAGGTTAAATCTATTTTAGCTAAACCAATTGAGTTATCAAAATGGATGTGGGATTAAATATCAACGAACCATATGATTGTTTTACTAAATTCCTCCAGGGGACATGATTCCATTTGGGTGATCATTGTGTGACTCACCATGTCTGCCCACATCTTAATATATCTGAGAGAAATGACTAGTAGAGAGCATAGGATGGCTATGTTTGCGAGATCATTAGACTCTATAGTTCCCCATTAACGATAGTTTTAGATCACAATTCTCATTTCTCATACAATTTGTAGAAGTGAATAAAGTAGGAATTAAGGACCATATTCCACTTAAGAATAGAGTTTGACCCACAAATAAACGGCCAAACAAAGTAGACAATTCAGGTACTGGAATACATGTTGCATTATTACATGTTGGAATTATCTTGTAGTGGGGAGGACTACCTACAATTGGTGGAGGTTTATAACAAAAAAACTAACAATCCCCAATTGGTATAACACCATTCATTGCATTTTACGGGAAACACGAAAAGTCATCAATTTGATGGACTGACCCAGGAGAGTCAGCACACATTGGCCCAAAGTTGGTGGAAGATACTACCATGAAGGTTTCATAATCTAGGATAGGATTAATACTACACATATAAATTATAAATCCCAGTAGTACAGACAATAGAAACCTTTGGAATTTGAGAATGGAGATCATGTCTTCCTTCAGGTATCACCTTGATAATGGTTTCCGAGATTTGGATAGGGTGGTAATTTATCTCTGAGGATTATTTTCTATATTGTAATACAACGCAGAGTTGGAGATGTAGTGTATCACTTAGCTCTACCCTTGTAATTAGACTGAGTACATGATGTCTTCTAGTTGTCGTAGTTGAAGAGGTATGTGGATGACCCATCACATGTTAGAGACTGGGGTGAGCTTGACAATGATGAAGAATCAATATATGTTGAGTACCATGTGGAGATCGAGGATCGATAAGAGATTCTCCATAATGGGATATAAATTCCCTTGGTACATTTTTGGGGATATCATGGAATCTCTTGGAGATCACAAAGGAGAAGAAGGCAAATATTCATGCTCAGTTCTATTATATTTTTGTGTAGCCATGTTTTTGGCTATTCGGGGACGAAAATACCTAATCTGGGGGGAATGAAATGATTTCTATTTTCATGATTTCTTTTATATAAATTATTTTGGAATATTACGAGGCAATGAACTTAGACAACATGCAATTTTGTGGCCCGGTGTTCCAGAAATGATTCACTGAAAACTGATCTTTTTTGAAAAAAGTGCATGATCATTTTTCACAAAAAAGATGAATAACTCTTAGATGGGATCCTTGATCAAATTTGTGGGCCCCATAATTTTTGGAGCTGTGTCATTACATTGGGAGAGACCTAACATTTGTCAGCGCAGGTAGGCTATGAAATATTGTTATTGGAAGTAATCAAAAATAAAATAATTATGTATATTTTATTATATTTTCAAATAATAGTAACACATGATTGATCAATTACATTAGAAATATAAGACCTAAATTTCCATTTTAATGTAGTTTTTTTTTCCTACATACGACTATAATTTATTTGGAGTAGGTCTTTAGGTGAAAACCCTAAAAAAGACATCATCACCATTAAATAACGTAATGATAAATTAAATTTTTTACGTAGTAACTATTTTCATCAAAATATTAATTATGGTAAAATACCTACATTAGTTGGATTACATTAGGAACACCATAGATTTTTTATAGACAGATTCTGATAAACCCCTCAAGGAAATGAGGAAGGAATCACATATAAATGATCAACTGGCACCATTCATGACAGATCACACCAATGATGGTGATTCAGTGATCGATCATTACTAGTGAGAAATCCAAATCAAAGTAGTTTCTCATCTGTACACGACATGACATGTGTGTAAAAATCTCTTTAATGGGTCAGTACAATAATACTCATTTAGACACCATAAAAATGATGAAATAAAAAATGTAAAGGTACATTAGTTTCTACAATAGTATGTGTCTACAACGCATAAAACAGTGATATACAGATATACTCAAACACAAGCCCATAGATCTGTGATTCTATCACCAACCCATATCTTTTTGGAGACATTTTTGGGAGGTTGTGGTATGGGCCCCACTTGGAAAGGTCCTTAAAATTTAGTTGTACACTTTGGATATATTTTTCTATTATTCACACCATACATTGGAAATAAGGTAAAACTCATATTATTCCCTCCATGGTTTTCAGAATTTCCATTGATTTCCATCTTCCTTTTCTTGTTAAAACAATGATATTGATATTCAACTCCAACCACTATTTCCACATTGATAGAACAATGAAAAATATCATCATATGTACTAATGTATCATTTGGAAAATTCCATTTGGAGACTTGGTTTTAATCCAAAAATGAATCATTCATTCTTTAATTCTTGTTGATTGATAATATAAAAAACAGACATTTCATACCTCGTAAAATTATCCTTGTTGTTAGAAATTGATTCATCTTTTTTTCTTGAACACATTGAACTCCTACTTTATTATCAATCAAAGAACACAAGGAATTTAAATATTGAAAAATATTTTCTTAAAAATTTCCCAGTCCATGGATTTAATTTCATCTTACTGCGTATTATTATTGATAAGTGTGCACCATTGATCAACTTCACCTTAAAAATAGTATATATCCAAATTTAATATTCATTTTCTTAACATTGGTTAATGGAAAATAGTTTTTTTATCCATTATTTTGAAACTAGTGGAATATTAGTAACATTTATCTAAGGGGAATTGCCTCAAGAATGACTAAACTGATTTTTTTCCTAAATTTCAAATTTGGATGATGAGAATGATTCATTACTTGAGAATGCTATGTAAACATGGAAAATATATTTTTATCCCATGTCCCATAATTTTTTGATTCATGGAAGGAAAATAATTTAATTATCAATATCACTCTTCATTAATGTGACATTTTCATGTTCCAACCATTGGTTAAAAAATAATATTGTATGAAATAGAAATCATGATATAGAATAATACAATCATGGAGAATCAATAATTTGATTTCATAATCATGAAAACATATTTAATATAGGACACATTAAGTTTATCATAGTTTATTGATTATAATAATCTATTTAAATCCATAATAATGGATTGAAAATAGTTTTTAAAATATTAAATAATATTTCGTGGGAGTAGCAAACTCAATGTGCAACAATTCCAATTATCATTAACCATTTCCCAGATGAGTAATACTAAATATGGTGTTTTTGGGGTTGTTACCCCTATATAGATATGTTATATATTCTTAATCATTTTTACGATATTTAAAACTATGTAATTTCTTTAACATCACTCACTCCATCCTTCGTAAAAATTCTAGGACATTTTTCTATACATTAACTAATCCAAAGATTTATATTTTTAAATACCCTTTTGAATAAAACATTGTTTTTATCATCGCAATTTCCAAAGGTTAAATAAAAATATATTTTAATACAAATAATAGAGACCTAGTCTTATTTTACAAATATATTTCATCATTTTGATGAATATTTATTATATTACAAAAACACTCACATGAAGACATTAATGGTTTAGTGTCATTAGAAACATTGAAACACAGCAAAATACCATAGATAAACTACATCATCCCTACTGGGATCATCAAAAAAATCAATATTCATAGATATATCATACATAATAAAAGTCCTCATAACTTGGAGAAAGTTTACATAAGAAATTTTTAGATCAGATTATCAGTAAGGGTGAAAAGGGAAATAAACAATCATAACATGAATATATGGTTATGAGAACATGAACATGAGATTTTAAAATATTGTCATATATAAAAAAGTCATAATCTTGATTCATGGAATAAATTTTTATTCACCATACTTGTATAATAATTATATCAAATTACACGATCCATGAGTGCATAATATTGACATATGTCATGTATTTTGTATAACACACATAAATATTGAAAATGATTGCCAAATTTTTCAAGTATAGTTTTAAGGAAATCATAGAGGACAATTTCCATTAATGTTATGATTTTACTCCACATGCATTCCCTATCATAATGATCCATATTCACCCCTTCAACCATCATTATCTCATTGTACTATGTTCACTCACCCATCCTTGCATTTTTACCTCATGAGATATTTGAATCATTACCTAATTAATTTAACGGAGATGTAAATCCCATAAATCTCAAAATGAAAACCATATTTATGTGTGAAAAGAGATCATCTAAGAACTTCATATCATAACCCTTTAATTGAAATGTATGTCATAAACATTTCATCATATCATACACTATTGGATAAAACGGTTTCACAATCATATCACAATTGAAAAAATTGTGAAAATTAGAATGTTTCATAATAATTTCAACATGTAATAACCCATGGAATGTAAACGGGTTTCTAAAGAATCATGATCTCAAAACAACCATTAAAAGAAAAGAAATATTAATGGTATCCATGTATCATATCCCCATTAAAATATTGGTAACACAAACAGTGGAAATCCCAGATGGAAAATGATTTTTGTATCAATCATTTGAAATAGTTAATAATGAAAATTTCATTCTCAGAAATATCAAATTTTAAAAAATAAAAAATTTATAAAATTATTTTCATTGAATATAAAATTGAATTCTTAGAAATTAGTCCTTAAAATAATTTCTTTTATATATTGAATAAATATCAATATCTATTTGAAAAGCATATAACATTTTAAAAATAAATTATTTTTGGAATAATATATTAAAAATCACAGTAATTTTCATGATTATAATGAAAATATTTTATTTGAAAAAAACATAGTTATAATTTTTGGGAATCTTGAAATAATTGAGTGTTTATGATAGTGATAAATTCTGGTCATGAAATTCATGTTTTAAAAAAAATATTATTTTCACAACATAAATAAGATCCACGTAGGCATTTTTTGGTATAAAAATGAAGAATCCATTCATATTTTTTTTTGGAAAAAGTAATTCATGGGGAAAGATTATTTTTAATTAAAATTAATAATAATACATTTTTTTAAAACATGTTTAGAATACATTGATCTAGAAGAAGAAAATTTTTTGACTTAAGAGATAAATAATGTTTGATGTTATGAGTAACAATTACTGAATAGAAATTAGTAACAATATAGTTGAATTGTAGCTAAATTTATTGAAGATAACATGAATGAATAGAGGAGAATAAAATAAAAGGGAATTACATAGAGTTATACCATTATATAAAAATCATTGAGGACTCCACTAATTTTTTTATATATATTATATGTTTGTGATAAAAATCATTTCTACTTTGGTAATCATATATTTTAAAGCATTTGAAGAAAGAAAAAAAAATGAAATGTAATATTTAATTAGAATTAAGAAATTAATTTTATTACATGTAAATGGGACTTTATATACACCTACTAAATGTATATATGTTCATAACATATCTTATGTTTCAAATAAGAGAAATTTAGAAAAGAAATTTGTTACTGCTTAGGTAACAATAGAATAAGGATTAACAAGAAATCATAAATTCCATGGAAAAATTAATAGTAATTAAATTAGGAATGTAAATTATATACCCTATAATAGGGAAGTATATACACCACAAAAAAGAAATTATTGTTGAATATAGAATAATTCTATCAAAAATAAAAGTTAGAATACAAATCCACCTTCCTTAAGTATCAACTTCGTTTGTACTAGTCAAAAAAATATATAATAAAATAATAAATTTATAAATTTATAATATACCTTCTTCAAATTTACCATTACATATATTAATTTTATGGCTTTAAATTATTTTGTTATTAACAATTCCTTGTTAATGTTATGATATTGGTAAGACCCCCATTATTTTGATTTGAATTATTTTTGGTCTCTTAATTTGATCACGATTTCATAATATTTGAATTGATATCCATGATATTAATATAATATATATTTAGTATATATATATATTTATAGTAATCCATTATATTTAGTGGTAGTAAATAAAATATACAGTTCATAGAGACAGAATGTCAGATATACACATGAATGTTGTATTTTCATTTTCATTATGGTTTTAAAGATGGTATAGTAAAAGATATATTATCATAAAATAATATTTTTTATTTGATATATATAACACCATACTATTTAACCCACCCTTTATACATTCTATTTAAATCATGAATGATTCACATTATGTCGTGAGGCGGAAGTCTGCCGTACAGACGAACAATGGTATCATATTCCCAAAAATTGTGATACATGAATCTATGTGAGATAAAAAAATTTAAAATTAAAAATAATATAATTAGAATCATTATATGACATATAAATATTATTTCTATACTTATTACCAACCATGATTGTTACTAATATAAAAATGAATCACATCAATTTATAAGGCAATTATCCACCGTATGTATGAATGAGGATTTCATAAACCATTTAATCACAGTGAGTTATGGTTTTAGGAAATAACATTAAAATATATATATATATATATACAAGATACATAGGATATTATATATTATTAAAAACATAATTTAATCGGTGTGAGGAATAAATAAAACAAAAATATTTTTTTGATGAATGTTGCTTCATCATCTGGAATCCTCTTTATTTTTACAATAAAATCATTCCTCTAATGGATTTGTTTCAAATCTATGGCCTCTAAGAATATTTTAGGGACAATTTTAAGTGGTTTTTTAATGTTTTTGGAAATAAAAATAGGTTTTCATTTTTTAGTAATAGTGGAGAGGGGGTTTCCTTTTAAATGTGGGGTGAGTTGGTAACATTTAATTTTCTGAAAAAGTGAATTCCACCGACATTTTTATTATGTCAAAAGTAACCAAAAAGTATTATTCTGGAATAAAATGGATAAAGGATGTATATTATTCCCTCAAATATTTTTTATAAATGTTTATAGATTTTTTCCCCATATTGTTGTCGTATAACCCCACGTAAACCTATTTTTACATTAACCATGATAATTATTTTTTACTACATTCACTATTAATTTTGGCCAAATTTTTTTGGCCTTATTATAAATTAAATATATTTCTATATCCAAATAATTAATCTATTTCCGTCCAATTATTATCATAAAAGAGGTGGAAAATCATTTTAAATTAATCTCATAGACATAATGAGAATGTGTGTTTTTAAATAAATTTTTATCAACAGTTTCCAACATATTTATATTCAATTTAAATATGAAATAGTTTATGATGAACTATATTTTATTAATAGTGGTATAATTGAAATAATTAGAAATAAAAAATTTAATTTGAAATTAAAAATTATAAAAAAAAGCAGTTTTAGTTTTCAATTAAAAATCATTATTTTTCACAATTAATCAAAAAATGATACCTTTAATAAAAAATCAAAAAAAATATTAAGCTAATTTTTTATATTGATTTAAATAATTTATAATATATAATGAAAATAATTTTCAATTATTTTCAAAAAAATATTTTTCTTATACTTCACAGAAAGAAATAAGAAATGTTTTTTTTGAGAAAATTTAATTTTCAAAATAATAATGAATTCACTAAAAATTATGTAATTATTATTAATTTGTAATTATTTCATAAAAAATATTATAAATAATGATTAATTAGTAATTTTAACATATATCACTATGTTTAATGTGTAGGTTATGAAGATCATGTTCAAATAAATAAATTAATTATAATTTATCATTGATTTGTTAATACTCTATATATGTGTAATGATTGAAAAAAAAATATTATAAGTAAATAAATGTAACTTTGGGTTTCATGTAATTAAATCGTGACATATTGTTAAGTGTAATTTAATCCATTATATATTTTTAACTTATTATAAATTAATAATCCATAAAAAATTGGGGTGTTACAAAATAGTCCTAATACTCATAATATTGATAAAAAAAATTAAAATATAACATTGTACAACTCAAGTGATATGTGAAGTGTTTAATTATAGATAAAAAATGTAAATTAATGCATAGAAAACCCTAATAGACCATTTTCCTGACTAAATTTTTAACCAGAATAATCAATTATGAATACATGTGAAACGAAATGATTTTGAACCGTGATCCAATATGTTAATATGATTACCAAAATTCTACACCATTATAATAGAAGACCTAATATTACACATAATGAAGTAAAATTATGTTTTTTCAAGAATAAACTCATGAGTAGTAGCTGAGGAATATTTCATGTGAAGGTAATTTTCCCTTCCACATGGGGGATCTTATAAAGAGTGGTTATATAGAATTCATATTGGGGAGATCCATGAATGTGATGATATTTAGAGAAGATTCATGTAAATATTCATCATAGCCTCATAGAGAACTAAAATAAGGAACGATATTTATTCAATAAGATAATAAACTAGTGATACCCTGTAATAATTTGTTGAATAATTCAAAAGGCTATGTCGATGTTGTCTCCGTCAATTTTTAAAGGATCATCACATCCTACTATTTTTCTACAATGTGCTAATTTGGAAGGATATAAACATATGGAATTCAAAACTTGTTAGATCATTTATTATTAGGTTACCCATGGAATAAAGTTGTATAATAATGATGGATTTTTGGAATTCACAACAATTTGGATCAAGAGGTAAAAAAATATGCATTTATGAGGTAAAAACATCTAAATCGATTACCTTAATTTTATAAAAGATTAAACAATTGATAATACTATAAATATAGATGTTTGTTAAATAGTTGAACAAATATTAATTTTCCCCCACATGTCTGTGTTTTATGTTAATTTACGCAACACATTTCTAATCAATAGGTTCAGGTACATGGTATGGAGAGTAGTGCAACCACATTCATTCCGAAAATATTTCATTAGAATCGTCCATTGAGAGATGGTAAATACAAATAGGGGTTTTGTAGTCAACAATGGTAGGAAATACCCCCTTTCTAGCATCAATTCCAATGTACAACACATTTCCCGAAACTGTATAAGAAAAAAATACAAAATATAATTTTATCAAAAAATTTATTTTCAAAATGTTTGAGACAATCCTCATCATGTGCACCACAAATGGAATGATGGTAAGGAATATAGATTTAGGAGACAAAAAAAACAGTGACAGATTTACTAACTAAATTTCCAAATATTATAGGAATGTTTTCCAAAAAAACATTCAAACAACCAAACACATGGAATCCTAGACCCAAAGGATTGTGAATGAAGTATCCAAAATCTAGTAGAAAGGATTTCTAGCCACTATAAAATTGTTAATTTCAATATAAACAAGTATAATTGACTCTATAAATTTTGGAAATTATATATAGACCCCAGAAGAATAATGCACTCACCCTATGCAAGAATAAAAAAGGGAGTGGAAGAATTTAGGAAAAAATATTGAAAAGAATGGGTAAAAACACATTTGAAAATAAAAAACTGGAAGAATAAATATATTCCAATTCCATTTTCTTCATAGAATACAGAATACATGATGATTGGGGTATATAAACTTCCTAGAGATATCAAAAATAAATTGAAAATGTTGAACATAACATTTACATTTTGGAATCAATTATGAGAGATTCCAAAAAATTATAAATTCCACAATAAATATTGAACTAAATTAAAATAAGATTTATGGGATTGAGAGTATAATCCTAATGAAAAAAATTTCATCCATGACCACACCATCATAACCAATCATGTGACCTGATATAGGTATGTTATCTATTCTCTACATTTTTGGTTCTTCGAAATGTTTTAATTCCATGTGTGATCATGGACCATAAATTAATGTGATATTTGTCCCTATATTTTCTTATTTTAAAATTGGTAATCTATATTTCCTAATAGCATTTTTCAATCCACAAAAAATATATATATTCTTTCCAGCTCGATTTTTTGTGAGCATGTGCTTGTTAGAATTGAAGAACTATTTTTTCTAGCATTTTCTCCCACCATGGAGTGATATGAAACACTATGTAATTCCCCTACTATTTTGGTAAGACTGTTCCTTATAATGTCAAATATGATCATTAATGTACATGAAGGAACACCCACTATAGAGTTGAGAGATAAAAAGGTATACTATAATGTTCTATACACCAAGAGGAACCCTTAAATTATTTATTCACTCTCTTATATTCTTTATGAATATGTTAATTATACCATTTTAGAAATGGGTATTCATTAATAATTTTAATTATTATGATATAACCATTATGATAAACACAAAAAATATAAAATTGAGTAAAAAAATTCCGTAAATGTTTCACATGGTAAAGTAATATTTTAATTATATAATAATTTACTCTATGAAAATGATATGATTTCTCATTGTATTTAAATTCATGAATTTGAAGATTTAAATTTGAATTTAAACTAATACGAATATGTTTACCCTGTGACGTCTGTTCTATATAATTATCACAACTTATGGATATTTTCTGTTGGATTTATTTATGCAATCAAAACACCCAACAGTTATATATCCCAAGGGACCTAGTTTTTGTTTGCATAAGTTCATTAGGTTTGTTGGCCTCTGACAATTAAGAGCTCATATTGGCTGAGAGGATGGGAGGTCTAGTTCATCGCACTATTTTTCAGTTTTTATTTAATACACTTGGAATTTCGTAAAGATTTAAAATATGTTCATGAATTATTATTAGTTTATATAACATAAAATTGGTTTCTGTAGAAATTTTCAATAAATTATTTAGCATGTGTATAATTCAAATTCATCAATATGTATTTTAGGTTCTTCATCATTGGATATATTCATATGTATTTGAGGTTCTCTATCAATGGAATCCTCTCATATACTATATAGATATTCTTTAGTCGTCGTTATGATGATGCTATTTTTTAAGCCGTACATTGGGGAAAAGGATAATATATTTTCATCTAGGTAGAGGAATTAAATTTTGATGTTGGGATTGCACCCATAATGGGATTACTATATGTCCTCATGAAATGAATTATAACCATCATAGCTCAATATCATGTAATGGAAAACATTATATATTTTTAGGATATGTGATAAGGATCTAACTGTATTGTTTAATGTAATTTGGTAAGGGAATCTTGACCCATAGTTTCTAGACAAATCTTGGTGTGGGACTTATTCTTATGTAGACCTGCGAACCTAGAAAGGATATGTATTTCCATGTGGGATTGGATTCTACTGTGAATGTGTCCTAGAAATAACTTGGTTTATTTGGAGTGTTTGGTTTGAACCATAGTGATGCTTCCTACGCAGCCCAGTATGATTGGAATGAAAGCATGTGTAGTTTAAAATGTCTCATAGGGGATTATATCGCATTGAGATAAATAGGTTGGGGCTTACTCCTTAAGACGATTCCCTTGAAACAAGTTCCACAAGATATGTGTTAGCTCATAGATATTTAAGGGACACTTAATTTGGGGCCTACACCTAAGGAGTATTCCCAAACTAAGGGAGTTATGATTGGACTCTTGAGGAGGATGTCCATTGAGTTCGGTCCCTGGGTGATGGAATCCTACATACCATAATTATGTCGGGAATTAGAGTTCTCATAGTTCAAGAAGTCTAATAGTAGAGTATAGTATTCTTAGAGAAAGATATTAAGGCTTACTCAAAATGATGATTTCTAATTAATAGGGTCCATGAGAGATTTTATAATTCTTGGATATTTAATCAGGACATATTTTGAGGTTTATTCCTAAGGAGGATTCTATAACCAATGGAGTTACTGATTGAATCCTATGGAAGTTTTCCATGGATTTTAGGCCTTGGGTGACGGCTTCCTGCGTATACCAATTATGGTGGGAATCAGAGTTCTTATCACTCAATAGGTGAGGTATATTGTGTGGATTTTGTGATCATCAAGAATCTCTAATCCCACATGAGTCATGAAAATAGTGAGAAACAAGTGGGTTTGATAGATTCAACAAACCAAACAATTTTTCCTCCACTAATAGAGGAGTCCCGACCAACATCGAAAGAATCTCAGGTGATGGTGGATGAGGGCGTAGAGAAATGAAACCTTCAATGTGAAACAAATGTCAGGGTCATTGGGTCTATCTTGAAATGCTAGGGGTTTACTCCAGGAGGGATTCCATTTGGAGCTATATTGGGGATTACTCCTATAGACGATTCCCACTAATATTTGGATTGTTTGGGAATTAATACTATAGAGGATTCCCATTGAGTAGTGGTTAGGGATTATTTCTAATTAGGATGCCCATTTAGATTTGGTTGGGGATAAATTCTAATGAGGATTCCAACTGAATATTGTTTGGGGGTTACTCTTATAGAGTATGTCTAATTGAGGATTGGTTGGGTCTTACTCAATTTGAGGATTCCAAATTGGGGTTTGGATGGGGCTTACTCCTATGTAGGATTCCAATTTCTGTTCAAATGGTGTTACTTTTAAGTAGGATCCCCATTTAGCTTCAGTTGGGGCTTACTCTTATATAGAAACCCATTTGAGGTTTTGATGGGGCTTACTGTTAAGTTGGATTCCCGATTGAGGTTTTTAAGGGCCTTACTAATAAGGAGGATTCCCATTTGAGGTTTTTTTTGTATTACTCCAAAGGGTAATTCCCATTTTATGTTTGGTTAGGGTGTAATCCTATAAAGGATGCCCATTTGTGTTTTGGTTGGTGGTTAATCCAAATGTGGGTGCCATTTTGTGTATTTTATGGGGAAAAATCCTAAAGAGGATTCTGATGTGAGGTGTTTTTGGTTCTTACCCCTAATGTGTATTCACATTTGATGTTTGGAAGTGGATTAATCTTATAGAGGATGCCCATTTTTTGTTTCCTTTGTAATTAATGCTCAGGAGGAAGCACATATGATGATTTTTGGGGGTATACAAATAAAGATAATTCCCATTTGAGGTTTTTTGGGGAATAATCCAAATCAAGATTCCCATTTTACCCGAGGTTCATTGGGTTGGTCCTAAAGCTAGGTCCGTAGGCCAGGTCCGTAGGCCAGGTCCATAGGTATTGACCTTGGGCAATCACCTATGGCCAAGTTCATAGATTAGGTCCTTAGGCCATATCTTTAGGAAAGGTCCATAGGCTAGTTCCTTAAGTGCGGTCTTTAGGATAGGTCTATAGTCGGATTCCCTCACATAGGTCTAACACATAGGTCCTCCACACATGTCCCTATGTTATAGACCCTGATGGGACTATGATCTAATTAATCTCTATCAATTCTATAATCCATCATATTTATTAGAAATATGTGATTGTTTTGGGGGACCTCGCCGAAGGGGGGTTGTACAATGAGAGTTTCAGGGATCATAAAAAATTTGAAAATATCACATGGGGACCTAAGTGTCCTATTTATTAGAAAATTGGGAACCCTACGGGTGGAGTTACTCTGTGTAGGTTCTCCGCGTAGGTCCTTAAGCTTGGTCCATATGCCAGGTCCATAGGCCAGGTCCATAGGCCAGATCCTTAAGCAAGGTCCTTAGGCCAGTTCTCTGGTCTAGGACCTTATTCCATGTCATTAGGCACAATCATTATCATAGGAGAGTCAAATACCTTTATAAAATTTATTAGTCTTCTGAGTGTTGTAGCTTTTGATCTGTTAGTCTGTTTGGGCTCCACAATGAGTCAAATTGGATCTCTTAAAGAGTGATATACTCCTTGAAATGGTTAATACACCATGCATCCTCATATGAAACTCCCAAACATGAATTTTATGCATCAACACAATTTTATCATCTATCATTGAAATCCACAGCCTTCTCCTATAGAGGGGGGGGGTATTTTTGATTTTCCCTTATTGTTGATAAGACTCATAAAAAACGAATATTAAACCATGAAATTTTTTAAATATTTATAAACCACATTATATGTTGTGAAAAAATACCCCCATAGAATAATATTTGTTCATAATGAAACAAAATCTGGGTCTAAGCTAACTTTGGGGATCCTTGATGCATTCCAACATCATTGTTTTTGTCTTTTGAGCTAAATGATGTATGGGAAGGTGCTTTAATTTTTTCCTAATGGGTCTAGGTAATACTTGTTGGAATGATAATAATTTCCTATGTGAAACCCATAGAACATTAGGCCTTTTAAATTTTTGTTGCTCGGTATTTCTTATACTGCAATGAATGTAGGTCTAGCGAGTTGAGACTTGACATTATTATAGGGTTTCCTTTTTTGGTTCTCAACCTAGTGAGTAATATGAATACTTTTGTAGGTAGTTTAAATTAACAAAATTTTAAATAATATTGATATTCTTTTAGGTTTAATAGATTTGTCCATGAATTTTGAAATTAGAACCCAAAAAGGATTAATGCCTAGGATGGTCCGTATATTCCTCAAAAACATCCAAGGGGAATATTGAGTCAAGAATTTTATGGTCACCATTTATGAAATATGAAGTATAGAAGGAGAGTAGGTCATGTTCTTGAATGAATTAACCATTTATTGAAAACCTATTATGGGGGTTGTATTATACAGGTAAAACTAGGGAATGTACTATATAGCCAAATAGTGGCATTCATTGATTGATAGTCAAGTTATGTGGGTGACTTAGGAAAGACCACATAGGTGTGTGTAATTCATAGTCATGGTAATGATATGTAATAAATTCTAACATTCTATTGCTGATAATCAATGGGGGTAAAAATTTTAATGAATCAAGACCATAGTTGGTGGAATTTCAAAGGAATGCTATCTAATAATAAAAGGGCCATTTGTGCTGACATTGGCCAATGAATGAGGAATCATTCTTACACAATTTGGATGTGTGAAGGAAGGTACATTTTTCATAATGGTTATTGTGATATTTTTCTATGAAATTTAATTTCATACAGTAAAGAATCTATATTTTTTAGTTTTATGTCACAAAACAAGGACATTGAGGGATTTAATTTAATGTATTTAGCATTTTCCAATGGTTAATGAATCCCAAATTTAATGGTAATTTTTCTAGAAAAATACTACCATATTAAGGTATGGATTGAAATTTTTGTAAACTATGATTTGGGAATTTTTGGATCTAGAAAATGACATGGTAACAGGGCTAATTGCATTAGAGGAAGTATTCTTCATGACCTATTTTACATCTAACTGATGAAACTGTTACGGGGGTTGTATTATGTAGGTCCAATTGGGTAATGTGATGCATTTCCAAACTGTTGATTCTTTTTTCTGACATCCATGTTCTATGGGAAACATATGCATGGAATCCTAGAGGAACATACTGTATAGTAATAAAAGATCATAGGTATCATAAATTATATTCATAATAGCTGAAGAATGTTTCTCGAGATTTATATTTTCCAAAGCACGGAGTTTGGTGTATTAATAAATGTAAGTGAACACACAATGATAATTTACAGTCATGATTTCCATGGTATAGATAATACTGAATTTATAAGAGAGTCTGATCTGAACATAAAAAATATGTTCTCTGTAGGTTTTTAGGTCATAAGACTAGGACAAAAATATTGGGTAAATAATGGATAACATGTGTTCAAAGGATCCAAGTTTATTTCAGTATCCAATAAACATGTGATGTTAAAAAAACATAAACCATAGTCATGGATATTTTCCAGTTGATTGGAATGATATGGGAAAAGTATGCAAAAAATACCATTTTAAAATACAGGGTTTGGCATACCATCATCAAAAATTTAAGGTGAAGAAAGAGGATTCTCTGAAAAAAATTTACTATTGTTTTAAAACCCCATTCTAGGGGATTTATTATGTAGGGCCAACATGGGAATGTGTTGTATAGGAAAAAATGGCATCTATAAGCTAATAGGCCCATTATATGGGATACTTATTTAAGGACAAATAGGGAAACATATATTATTGTTAGTAAAAAGAATTCTGAAGTATCATATATTACATCACCAAAATTCAAAAAAAGATTATGAATCTATGAAATTATACTATATTTGGGGTATGAAATTTTAAAGGGGTAATGTCCATTGAACTAGAGAAATATTTGAATCAAACTGGCCATCAGCTTGGAGTGCATATATTTTAAATTTTATATTAGTGAAGGGGAATTTTCATTTATCCCATCATTGGGACTTAGATATAAGACCAATATTTCACTATATATCCCAATTTTATTAGAATAATGCCACATGTTGTTACTGTGCAATTCAATTTCATGCCTCAAGGACACTATGTTCTGCAGTATGAAGTCATGCGATAAGTAAATTTGGTGTCTTGATTTGAAGAGAAATAATATAGTGTGGATGAACTAGTTCATAGTGATCAACTGTCACAACGTATATTGTCATAGAAAGAATCAAATCATGTGTAGTTCATGATAGGTTTTCCCATGTAGTTTTGATCCTAAAACATGTAGTGGGTGATTTTTCTTAATTTTCGTTGGACCATAGATAGGAGATACATGTGTCTCTATCTATCATAATAGAATTTGAATCACACATACATAGATATTGAAAATATCATTCACCCCATCGATTGATCTTGATGTGATAGATGATGGATTTTAATACATTCTGGAATAATGTATATCCTTATGACATATGAGGTTATGAATGTAAAACCATGAATTTTGGAAGACTATTTTGTATTGGTTTAGTTCATATACAAGAAAAAATGAGAAATAAATTTATTTATGGTTGTGGATGGGCCCACGATTGGAGATCTATGTGTCACTATATATCACAATGGAATGATAATAAATCAATTTGTAGTTCATGATGATTGTATTTCTCATGTATATCTAACTCATAAATACACGGAATGGGGAATTTTTATTTTTTCATGGTTGGGACCAAAATTATATATTTGGACATCTCTACATATCCCATTGGAATTAGAATCATGCCATATGTATTTCTAGATAAACTGTGTAGATTAATATATTTCGACAAGTACATAAGTCTCCTAATATGAAATAATCATTGTAGCATTACTATTATATATGACCCAAGTGTCACTGCATATCATGCTTTAGGAAAGAATAAATCCACACGTAGTTCTTCAAAAGTGGTCCCTATGCATATCAGATTCAAAGATAGAGAAAAATGGAGCTCATATACCAATAGGAGATTGCAATGATATGTTTAATGCATGAACATATAATATACTACTTTTTTAAGAACCACAATGAGGTAATAAATTGTGGGGTCTTGGGGGATTATTAATGTCAAATAAAAGTGATTATAATCGTACTGTTTAATGTCCTGTTGCAAGGAAAAATGTTGTTGTGCAGTTTTTCATCATGGGAAAAGGACAAAGATTATACACATATTAATGTCCCAAAGAATGGACTCATGTGTTTTAAAAGAAGTTAATTTAATTACAACTATGATATAAATATGTGTGATTATAAAATATACTTCTCCAAGAATATTTCATTGGATGGTGATGTTATAAGTTATCCATCCATTTATATTAGGTAATATGCTCCCTTAGAGTGGACATTATGTATGGAATAAGGTCCTTTCTTCTTTGGATCAGATTAATGAGTCTTCATTTATAGCATCATTGGAGTTCTGGGGACTAATACCAATTATCCTAGAAGAAATGAGAAGAGGCAAAAATTCTTGTTAAAAGGTCATTCTATTCTGTTCTAATCGACATCCATGTGATGAATGGTATGTAATCTCTTATCATCTAATCATAATATCTCAGAAAATAACTTCTAATACTGTACCATTGTAGATAAATAGTCACAAAATGAAACTCAGAGTGAACACAATTTAATATCAATTGGAAAAACTGCTTTTATCCCATACAACAATGAATACAGTGTTAACCGGGTTGTAGTACATGTAGTAGAATAATAATCCTAGAAAGAATGAAGGAGCATATCATGAAAAGAGTTTTTATATTTTTCCAAAATATTCTGGGGTATATTTGATATAGTGCCATTAAAAGCCGTTTTCAATTTATTGGAGATTACAAGTTAAGAGATGAATGGTTGTATTAGATATTATGCTCTTGATAGAGATTCATTCACTTATCAGAAAAGAAATAGGTTCCATGGTATGTCAATCATTTATGAAGAACGCAAAATATATTAATGATATTATCATTGAAAAACCTAGTAATTATTTTGTCCCTGACTTCCTTGAGAGGTATTTTTTCACCCCATTTGGAGATGAAATCGGTAGCAGTAATAATATACTTGAACATCTTAGTCGTAGTTGGAGGATCAGATCCTACTACATCCATTCCACATTTACAAAATGGCGAGTACTATTTAGATGTATGTAGGAACTCTGGGGGTGGATCAATGAAGTTGGCATGCATCTAGATAGTTTGACACGTGTGGATGTTATGGTGATCTCGGCCATCATAAAGTATAAAATTAATAGATCTTCAACAAATCAGTACTCTTAAAATTATATCGTGTGGATGTACCCCACTTTGGAGATATTCCATGATGGGTTTCATATATCTAGTGGTATTACAATATTTCTTAGAAATGGAACTGACATCATTGATTTACTATATTCTAATTTTAATAAAGGATGATGATCAATGAAAATGATTGTTTTGTCCCAGTTTGTATCTGCCATGGTTGAGGATACATTTTCCAATGCATCATCTTTGGAATTTTGTGATGGTATGATATATTACAATGTATTCTATAAGGTAAATTCTCCAATTAAACATCAAATATAATCATTCAGGGGAATTAATTTTTCCATTCTATTGGTAAAATCCATGTTGATTTGTTTGATTTCCAAATCTAAATAATCTTTCACCTCCAAGGAATCCCATGGTACTTGGTGTGCTAATTCCAAGCCTATAATGAGATGTTGATATTGTTCCTCATTTCTGATACAACCATCTAATAAAACAACAGAATATGGAAACACTTACTTCTATAAGCAGAGAATCAAAATTCCTAACCTTTCATCTTTGCGTTTAGGGTCTTCGATTATCTTTACCATTAGACATCAATAAGAACCATCAATGTACAATTCCAATATATGGGGACTTTCTTTAATAGAGAATATTTATTCATCAAAAAATTAATTATTCAATGATGTCTTCCACAAATGGGTGCTCATCAATGAAGTCTTTTAAAGATGGAATTTTAATGACTCTTGAAGCACAAAATGTATGTCAAACTATTTCATAATAACAACACACCATGACAGAATTCCAATAAGCATAGTAAAACAGTGGATTAATTTGAGTAGTTTATTGTGAGATTCCATGTGGACCTCATGATGCTACAAATAATGGCCTAATTTTTGAACTGCAATGATTAATGCTATGAAACATTTCATAATATCTGAGTATCGAGTCTCTTAATTGGGAATGATATGATTGAGATAGTAAAGGTTTTTTTAATTCCCAACATTAGTATTTTGTGCATGGAAAGTACCCAGTTATCACTATCTGATTATCACATAAAGAATGAGTGTATTTCCTTCAATAGGTGGCATCAATACTAATGGGCTCAATATGTACTATTTTAGGGTATCAAATGATTATTATAACAGATTGGTCTTTTTATATGTGAACCCCTTCATCATTAATTTCGTAAAGCTAAAACACTTTAATGAATAATTTTTAAATGAAGTGGTGGATATTTTCCCGGTTTCCTTGAGTTCCTCTCAACTCTTTCAAGTTTCCAGATGGTTACCTTCCACAGATAACCTTTGTATTGTTTGGTTTTAATTCAATGCGATGATGTCATACAACAGAACTGCGAAATTTTCATTAGGTTACCCTGAGAGCACATTTCAAGTGGACCATATTTAAATTACGCTGCTGATTATAGATGAATATAGTCCCCAGATCATTGAATTTCTAGAATGTTGTCTGTACATAACCACTAGGTCATCCACATAGTATTCAATGAATTTTTCCAAGAATCGTTTGAAAATGTGGTGCATTGCAGGTTGATAGGTCACACTAGAATTCACCAATCCAACAGAAATTACCCAATAGAAAAATATGAATTGAGGGGATCTAAAAGAAATAGATTTTTCATCTTGTATTCCCATTTAGATATGGTTATACCCATATTTTGTATCAATGATGGAGAGATCTTAGTAGATAGCTATTGCATCAATCATAATTTTTGTGATTGGTTCTAGAATGTCATATGTGGGACCATGATGGTTTAGATATAAAAAATCATTGAACATTATTGTTTTCCAATTCTTATTTTTTACTATTACAATATCATCCTCCCATTTTGTGTAATTCACCTCCCAGATAAAGTCACATTTTCTATGATTTTTGACTTTAACCTCAATTTGCGAGGCATGAGTTGGGTACTTTCTTCTTACTACGAACTTAAATACTCAATGATCTTCTAGAAAACCTAAATGATGTGTGGACACATTGAGGTCACACAGTATAAATTCCTTTTATTTTGGAGAATACACATCTTGGTGTCACATTAAAAATGATGTCTACACCTTTTTCTCTCTAGTAGTACTGGATGTACTAATTAGACTATGGTGTGGATCTTCCTATGTACACAAATTTATTTATCTATTCTCTTCCATGGTGGTGGAAAAGACATCTGAAAATGTTATAGGGGCATCATTTAGGTAAACCTCTTCTTCTTATTCCTCACTCGTCACTTACTATCTCTCTACATGAACGTCATTTAATGAATAAATAATTTCAAATCAAGGGGAGGAGTCAGTGTTTGGACATCCTCATTAAGAGGTGATCATTTCTAACTCTACTGATGATAAAATGCCTTCATAGAGAATTAAATCAAAAAATATGGGTTGGGAATCATCATCCATGTCACTTTCCATTATTTATTTATCTTCTTCTTGCCTGGCTAATTAACCATACACTTGTTGATTTTCATTAGGTTGAATGAAGACAGATTTATTTAAGATTTCCTCACTATTTGGTAAGTCAATAATTTCTCCTATGCTATCAGACTCTATTTCCACTACAAAAATTATGGAAGTCACAAAAAAATGGATCGATTTGGATCTACCCATTCAATTTAATTATTAGGAGGCATGTAATATACACTGAGATTCTTCAATGGATTAGCTAGGATCTTTTATGGACTATTCAAAGTAAGGATTCTTGTGGTTTGTTTTTGAATGGACCATGGTCCCATTGTGAGATATAACAATGTCTTAATATACTGATATTCAAAAGTTTAAAATGGAGTCTTTTTATTATTGAAATTACCCAATTTTACCATTAAATAAATAATTGATACATTGGTGGTAAGATGAAGAAATGGCCACATGTTGATATAACAAAGGTATTCCAAGCAAAATGTTGAATGTTGCGTCCTCCAAGACAACCATGAAATTTGAATTAGATAAAAGATCCCAAAACTGTGTTCTATGTGTAATCTGACATAGTGTATCTTATTAATTCATGTCATAACCATGAAACATCAGAGTGGTGGGAGATAAGTCAGATTCAGTGACACCCAATCGATAAAATGTACTTATGGGAATGAGGTTTACTACTGATCCATTATCAACAGAGGTTCGTTTGATGTATGTATTTTTTTACCATTCCATATAAATAAAGGGGACCGTTGTGTCCATGTTCAACATCATCCTCATCAGGGTCTATAAATGAAAAAAAAATGCATGACAATCTGTCAGATAATTATCGATATGGTAGACCTCAGCAACAAAAACCTCAGTTTCAAAATATTGAGGACATGTAAAATACTCAATAATTTTATCCTGAATAACATTTGATAGATTTAGATCATCTAGGATTTAAAACATTGCAGGTACATGGGCCATTTTCTTCATAACGTCATACTTCTAGTCAAAATATTATCATTTTCCAACATGGATATATTGTATGATGGTACCTTGGATGTTGATTCTCCATATATAGATGGACCATATGTCAGGGTAGATGTTAGAAATATTTCTTCTATTATTGGATAATGCTTAATAGGTCTATCCACCTTCCATGAAACTCGTAGTATTACCTCTATTGAGTCTTTTAAGAAGATCATGTTGAGGTTGATCTTGCCTTATGTGGGAGAATTACCCTATTCTTTCACAACAACTGATGTGATCTCCCATGAGTTTCAACTACATAAATGGTCCGATCTCGGGTGTAATTAAATTTTTTTATAGAATATTAACATATTTTCCAATATCATCGACCTTGTAAACCTCTTCCCCAAGTTCCACAATTAAATAAAGGTAACTCAAGTTCATAGTCAGAATCCTCTTTTGTATAGGGGACTATTAGGTTGATAAGGTTAATAGAACCAAAGATCAACACCATATCCAATGAGGATTCTTCTTGGAAGTAATATTTTTCTTATGATTTTTGGCATGGCTGTACCCATGCTTATGAAATAGAATGCATCAAATGTACCAAATTAAAGGACAACATCGTCCTTAAAATGAGTTCAACATATTCTAACTACTATTTATCCTTTTGACCATGTCTCTTCATTTAGGATTGGTCTTTGAAGGATATATATTTTGATGATGATGGATCAATAGAATCCAAAATAAAAGGAGGAATTGTCTTTTTTTTTCAACACTATTCGTAGAATGATATTAGTTTGAATGGAAATTTTACTGACCAAACAATTAATTAACTTCTATGAATTCTTTATTTTTACATTCTACCATTCACATTCTTCATCTACATCGGTAACAACAACACATGCTTCATGGGGTGATGAAATTTTTTGTTCAACTTTTCAAGAGTCCACAATCGATTGCAGGAAATCATTGAAATCAAAACACTCCTCGTTGGGGTGCCCCAACATTTGGAAGATGTTATAGTAGTTTGGGATGGATTCATCTCCTTCATTATTTGGTTTCTTTGGCCTTGGAAACTGAAATAATTTTTTTTCCTCAGAGGAGATAAATTAGTTGGGGACTTTGTTATTTTAAAATGAATAGACATTGTTTTTCATGTCCTTGAACTATCACCGCCCATAATCATTTTGATCATCTAGATGTAGCATTCTCTAATTTTGATGCACTGTAGTTTGTTCCCTACGGTATTATGAGTTCATTTATGTTGATGTTTGTATAGGTTCTTTCTTGTGTGTAACTGCAGTGACCTCTTCTTTTCATGTTCTCCTTCCTAGAGCAGATGTGATTACTCATAATTTTTTTCTAGTCTCCACTATGGAGTATCCAACTTCTTTTGTAATCAAATCCAGATCAGTATCCCCACCATTGTATTTCAAAGGTATTAGTGGTGTGCACAACTTATCAAAGTGATTTTCAACACAAATTGTAAAACATTCTTTATGAGGGTGTGGAATAGTCAATTAGTATGTTAATCCTTTCAACAGTGCATTGAAATATGGAACACTGTCATTCAGGATTTGTTTATAGGTTATAAAATTAAAAACATTTTTCTTCTACATCATTTAGTTGATCTGAAAACATAATTTCTTATGGATGTCTCAACATCTAGTAATAGAACGAGACTATTAACCAGTATACTAGAAAATGGTCCTCCCCTAAAATGATTACTCAAAAAATCATATTTTTACTACTTCTTGTTATTCATGGGTCCCCATAAATGGATCAAATCTGGAAAATAAATGCATCAAGTGATAATCTAAATATCCCCAACAATTATAAATTATAAATTTGGTATTCAAAATTTGTAGTGGAGGAGGAATTGGATATACCCATTCAGGGAATAGCCTATTTTTTGGGTGTAACAATTTGCGTCGTCCTTCCATAGATTCCATTCATGTCATCATTGACTAAATGGTATTCATTAGAATTTGGGGAATATATAGATGAGATATGACCTATATTGGTACATAAGCAAGAGCCTGAATTTCAATGGAAACTGGTAGTGCAACTGGTGGTGGTGTTTATAGTTTTTTTCTTAGAGAACCCATGAGGAGAGGCCTATAAGGATGTGCGTGATGCTATTCAGGTTTGAACCCAATTAATGGAATTCATTATACACATCCGTAGTTTCATCATACCGTATATATTGAGGTTCTCCTATTGGATGAACAAGCAAAGGGTTTTCTGGTGGAGAATGTATGGAAGGAATGATTCTTCAAATTTACTCTGCATTAAGTCTCCTCAAATCCTTCTTCTCCTCAACATATTGGGAAAGTCATTCTTCATGTGAAATTGATTGAATATTCCAATGGAAAAGTTATACATGATTTAACCTTTACCACAGCCCTAATTATGTTCTTTTCGAAGAGGAGGATGTTGATTAATTTAGGTAATACCTAGATTTTGGGAAAGTATTTGATTTCTAGTATGCACACCTCGTTAAATTTCATTAGTGTAGAATATATCAATAATAATAACTTCATCATTTGACTCCCTTGAAATGGGCACATTTTTTGGAGGATATTATATGATGTTATTAATGAAATTCTAAAGCACATAATGAATTGATGTAATTCTATTAGTATCTTTTTTATATTTCCTTCTTCTTCTTCCATAATGATAATTTGTTCCCTTTTTTGATGGTTCCTTGGGAACCATTTAATGGATAGTAATATGAAAGGAATCCTCAAATAGTTTAGTTGTGTGTTATCTTTGTGTCTTCTTCTCAAATCAGTAGAAAACTAACTTCCACTAAGGAGGGGATTTTGGTTGGGAAAAATCTTGAAGCAATGTAGGATGTGGATGTTCGTTCTCTTCCTCCTCAAAACATCAAAATCTATTTTTTGACTCTGAGTGTTTGGATAAAACATTACCACATTCATGTGGGTTGGGGTGGCTCCTAATCAAAAATTGCTGATATCAGTGCACTTGATCTTCTTATTTTACAAATTCAGGTATGTATATTTGCTAGGTTCATTATCTGTGACTCACATGAATATTATTAAATGGAAGAACATTTTGTAATTTTCGAAATTTTAGAGATTTTATAGCCATTATCATCTTAATGGAAAGCCTTTGGAATGTTTTCATATGATTTATGCATAAGTATCTCAACTACTTTATCTCGTTTGGCCATACTTTTGTGAAAACCAATCGATGATTGTTCCTTTTATGCATCTATTCAGTAATGAATTGAGAATGTTTATTATAGCCATCATGGGGATATAATATTTCATGAGACCTGTTTTGATAGGATTTTCTGATTTTGGAGTGTAGAAAAATGAAATTCACCATGTTCGAACCATTATAGGATATGAACAATAGATGGGATTTCTGCAATAAATTATCACAACATCTTTAATGCATTGAGGAATTCACATTGAGGTGACTCATGTTGCTTCTCGGTCTTCTGATGTCATGAAACCTGGAGTGATTCCATGTCAATTTGGTGATGAATCAATTCTATTACCATGACATGTGTTTCTAATTCATCATGTGGAAATAATTTGGATTTTATATGACAACGAGTTTCTCATATGTTGTGGAGGATATCATGAATACAATCTTCCACCAACAACACTGTAATGTTATATTGAGTGATTTCCAGGGGTCATAACATCATTTTTATTTCACCCTTACCCAGTTGTAATCTCATAATCAACATATCCTCTTCATCTTATACTAGTGGTTTCTCAACATGATCCAACACAAGTGGATGCTTCCAAATTTTTTGTGAAATGAAATTGGATAATTTTATGTTTCCTATACTAAATTATATTATAATACAACTAAAGGGAGGTTTACGGAATATCTGTCACATTGGGCCATCTTCTAGTCGATATTGTTTTTCTCCTTCTTCTAACATGGAATCAGATATAACTAGCCTTAAGATTGTGAGTTCGTTATGATAAGATGACTTTCGCATCCCTAAATTGTCATTTGGATAATTTTCATGGAAATGTGAAACACTATGATGGAGAGAACATTCATGGTGAATTACATCATACGGAGGACCTCCATGGTGGATTAATGAAAGGGATAAATCCTTTTTCTCCTTGGTCTTTTGTCCACATGAATGGTTTTCTTGGCTCTAATCTAAGAGAGTTTCTCAAAATTAAAAACTTTTTTTTCAAAGAAATCCTTCATGATGATGTGTTTTATGAAGAAATTCATAATTGTAGTAACTACTCCCATAATTTGATAATGGGATGGTAGGATCAAGATATTCAATAGATTATAGTCTAATTACATCATGAAATACATCATTACGAGGAGATAGATTGCAGTTATACTCTTGATTCTCAAACTGTTCATGGGGAGAATGATTCATAGACACACTCTTACATGTAATTTTTCCACATTAAGGGAAAATTTATTTTGATAAAAAGGTATTTGTGCCTATATTGGATTGGATCTCAGAATAGAAAAATTATCTCCAATTATAGTTGATGTATGAGCTCGATCTGATTGTGTATATGATATGTGGGAGTTTCCCAATAACCCTCCTGGTCTGAAAAAAGTTATGTATCTACTACGTAATGGCATGATGATGAGTAATCCCTTTTATGGGGAAATAATTATTTATTCATCCCTCTAGTTCTTCTGATGTTTCAATTATTATATTTTTGAAATCTTCCAGGATATGTTTTTGAAATTATTATGCACTTTCAAAATTACCAAAAATGTGTTGGGTCAGTTTTGCCACCAGAATAAGGATATACATCTATTATATATCGGGGGTAGGTGAATATACCTGATCCTATCATTCCTTTCCAATAAGTGGATATTTATGGCACTCAGGCATGGAAGAAAAGAGATATGTCTGGAAATGGTTTTTTATCGGAGATTTCCAACTATCCTCTCATGGTGATAGAAAATGGGACTGTCGGTAAGCATGATGGATGCTCGAAGGTATTTTTGCCTGTTGGAATTTTAGTACCAAAATTGGTTTGTGGGCTTCCCTAAATGATACCAGTTGTGTCTGCTAAATAAATTATATATTTTATGTAGTTGTATGTTCTTACTTATGGTACTCTGCCATATTTGAATAGTGGAATTGGTTGGGCACTACCAGATGAGACCGGTGTCTTATAGAGATATGACAGATGGGAGTGTATGCTCATTTGGTGTTTTCCACCATGATTGGTTGATAGATTTAACCATATGGGGGAATGGTATTAACCTACTCCATTTTGGCCGGATGTTGTTCCCAGTAGTTCATCGTGCATGCCTGGGTGAGAGGGACCAGGTCCAGATGACCAAAGATAACACCCAAATAATATTGAGTGTTAATTCTTGTGTGGCATTAGAGGAAAAAATAATTAGCTTGATTCCTTTCTATGATCCCATTTTTCTTTGGGATGAGGCCATGGGTGGAATATTGTCCACATCCTAAGAATAGGTATGGGATTAGTGATTTTGTTCTAGGAATAAAATATATAAATTTTTGAAGATGTGGGTTGGAACTGCCTTCTTTTGGACCACTAGTCATTGTCAACAAAAGGTACAAGGGTTATTCTTGATTAGGAGGTCCTTTGGGGCATACTGCAAGGTTTTGATAGTGTCATTAGGATGGTACTCTCAGACCAATGCTTTGTAAACCCAACGTTGAAGATGCTGATTTGGTGTTAATGTCCTTTGATAATAAGGGAATCTATCTTGACCAGAATCCATGACATTCATGAGTGAAAACATGAATGAAGAAATTTGTAATGTTGGGAGTTCCTAGAAATAATGTTCAAGTACATATGAGAAATATAAACAATGAACTAAAGTAAAGTAGAAAATTTTAGAGGGACACATGAAAAATTTATTACTTTGTCTCTCCCTCTTTTATCAATTGATATTGGACTAATTGATGGGTAACACTATCATATGGGTTATAGAATCATATCAGGTTCGCCAATTTTTGTTTTCATTTGGGTGAAAGTAAAATTGACCGATATAGAATCCAACAATATGTTTTATAGAGTTTTCTTCCACGATTAACCGATCACCATGGTTAAAGATTCACATCCATTTCACAAATTATTTTTTCCCCCGTAACATGTGTTCTATTTAGGAATCGCTAATTTTGGATGGTTTCCATAGGATTTATTTATGGAAATAGAAACATGTAATAGTTTTTTTCCAAAGGGACCATCATTCAAAAGGCAAGCATTCATTAGGTTTGTTGACCTACGATCCTTAAAAAATCACATTGATCAATAGGATGGGACGTCTAGCTCATCGCACCATTTGGGGTGGGAAGAATTATATCATATTCTGGACATAGTTATATATTTATGATATGTTCAGGATTTCTTATTAATATTCCATTAATAATTTAGGTTGCCCATGAAATTTAAAAATAATTTTTTATTTTTTTTGGAATTCATAATCATCAAAATGTATTTGGGCTTCTTCATCAATTGAGAAATCTATATATATTAAATGTTCTCCATAAATGGTATACTCCCTTATATTACTAAGATATTCTTTAGCTGTTATTGTGATGATGCTAGTTTTTAGGCCACTCAATGGAGGACTTTTGAATTTATGGTCATCTAGGTAAATGAAATATATTTTGATGTTGGGATCATACCCAAAAATGGGATACCTATGTATCCTCATGAAATAAATCATAACCCACATAGTTTGGTGCCACATAATGGGATACATCATAACTTTTAATATCCCGTGACAAGGACCTAGTCATATAGTTTAATTTCATGTTTTATAGACATCAAGGGGAAAGGTGCCTAGTCAAAGCATGGTGTGTTACTTCTGCCTAAGCAGCTAATGGAACATATAAAAGATATGAGTTTCCATTTTCTATTATACCCCACTGGGAATGTGGCCCAAGAAGGAAATAATTTATTTGGATTGTTGGGATTGAAAATTAATGAGTCTTATTATGTAACCCAATGGGATAGGAATCAAATCCTACATATTTCGATACGTCTCATAGGGGAATATATCCATTAGAGATAAATAGTTTTGGTCTTACTCATAGATAGGATGCCCGTGTAACATGGTTTATGAGAGATGTCTTAACTCCAAGAAATCTAAGGGGGGATAAATTCTAGTCATATTTCTAAGTAGGATTCCCAAACAAATGGGTTTGGGGATAGACTCTTGAGGAGGATGTCCAATGAGCTTGTTATATGGGTGAAGGCATCCTAAATATCCTAAATATTGAAGGAATGTGATTTCTCATAGTTAATTATGTCTCATAAGGGAGTATAAGCCATGTAGAGAAATAGTATGGGACATTCATTTATAGAGGATTATCTTGTAACAGGGTCCAAGTGAGATGTCTTAACATTGAGACATTTAAGGGGGATATAATTTCGAGCCTATTACTATAGAGGATTACTAAACTAAGGGAGTTAGGGATTGACTTTGTAGGATGATATTCATTGATCTCGGGCCTTGGGAAAAGGATTCCCACTATTCCAAATTATATTGGGAATCTGAGTTATCTTATTTCAAGATATGAGGTGGATTGTGAAAATGTTGTGATCATCACAATTATCTAAGAGCACCGGATCCATGCTCAGTGTGAGAAAGTATATGATGTGAAAGATTCAACAATCCACACACATTCTCCACCGCTGATGGAAGAGGATGAGACTATGGAGAAAGAATCTCCGGAAATGGTGGACAAGGGAATGGAAAATTAAACCCTTCATTGTGAAATAAAAGGGAATATCATTAGGTCCATCCTGAATGGCTAGGGTCTTACTTCAGCAGGGATTCCCTATTTATGGTAGTTTGGGATTACTCCAATGGAGTATTCCCATTGATCATTGGTTGGCATGAGACTTACTATTCATTAGGATTCACATTGAGGTTTGGTTGGAGCTTACTCATAAGGAGTATTCCATTTTAGCATTGGTTGGAAGTTATTCCTAAGAAGGATTCCCCATGAAATTTTATAGGGGTTTACTCTTAAAGTGGATGCCCAATTGTGGATTGGTTGGGGCTTACTCCTTAAGAGGATTCACATTTCATGTTTGGTTGGGACTTAATCCTATGTTGGATTACCATTGTGGTTTGGTTGGGGATTACTCCATTTTAGGATTCCTAGTGAGATTTGGATGGGGATCACACATAAGGAGGTTTCCCATTTGAGGTTTAGTAGAAGAATACACCTATGTATGTTTCCCATTTGAGGATTGGTTGAGGCTTACTGTTACTAATTATGACTCTTTGAGGATTGGTTTGGGATTACTCCTAAGGATAATTCCCATTTGAGGTATGGGTGGGGATTACACATAAGGATAATTCCCATTTTAGGTTTATTTGGTGTTTACTCTTATGAGATATTCCCATTTGTTGTTTGGTTGGGTATTAATCCTTATGAGGATTCCCATTTGATGATTGGTTGGGGCTTACTCTTGTGTAAAAATCAAATATGAGGATTTTTTTGTGATTACTCCAAAGGGGGATTCACATTTGGGGTTTTCATGGAGCTTACTCCAAAAGAGGATTCCTATTTAAGGACTGATTGGGGATTACTCTTAAGAAAAATTCCCATGTGAGGTTTGGTTGGGGGTTACTCCTAAAAATGATGCCCATTTTAGCTAATTTTCTTGGGGTAGTTCCTTAGGCCATCACATTAGGCCATGTCCTTAGGCCATATCCTATGGCTAGGTCCATTGGATGCGTCCTTAGGCCCAGTCCATAGGCCAGTTACATATCCTAGATCTATATCCTAAGTCATTAGGATGGGTCCTTAGTCCATGTCCTTAAGACATGTCCTTCGGTCAGGTCCTGAGGCTAGGTTATTAGGCTAGGTACTCTATATAAGTCCTTCTCATAGGTCCACCATATAGGTCCTTTTGTTATTTTCCCTGATGGGAGTATGATTCGACTTTTCCCATTTAATTTTATAAATTCTCATTTTTCATAGAGTTATATGACTATTTTTAGGAGCATGGAATATGGGGGGCTGCTCAATGAGAGCTTCTGAGCCTATTTATAATTTTAAACTGGTCAAATGGGTATCCCATGGGTCTTGTTTATAGAAAAATGGGGAACCATTGGAGGAGGATTTACTCATCATAGGTCCTATATGTAGCTATTTAGGCTTGGTCCTTAGGCCAGGTCTTTAGGTGAGGACTTTAGCACTAGTTAGAAAAATCAAATTATAATGTGTATCCGTCTTCCGAGTGACATAACATTTGATCTGTAAGTCCGTTTGGGCTTTATGACTTATCAATAATCAAATCTTCTCCCATGTGACATAAAATTTGTGTATATTGTGTAAGGATAAAATCTACCATTCACTAGAGATAAAAAACTATACGAAGACAAATATAATGTTTTAATTGAGGTTTTGAAAAGAAACCTCATAACCCAATGGTGGATCCTTAGGGATACCCCTGGGAAAAACCTGAAATAACGTTCCTATATAAATTTTCAAGAGGGTGGATCCAAATCTATTTGGAAAAACCGAACAAAGATTTACACCAACATTATGGTATTTGATATAAAATTTATTGAAAAAATGGTTTAAGGTGAATTAATATACACAATTTTATGTGAAATGGGTCAATCCCATCCATATAATTACAAAGAAAACATGTGATTCAATTTAGAAAAATCATAATAATGAAATAATCCCCATGAAAATTTTGAATAGTTTGAGTATGGGGATTAACTACAAAAATATAAACAAATTCACCTGAAATACAACTTCTCCAACCCATTCGTAGAATAATTGATATATATGTCAGCATGAAATATACAATTTTTTCTTGGATTAATTTTCTTGTTATTTTCATATACCAATTTCTCAAGAAGAATAAAAGTTGACAATATTCGTCATCCCATTTTGGACATCATTTTTAATAAAATGACTTTCATATTATGAAATTACCTTGGTATATATTAGAGGTTCATTGTAATAAGTTTCTCATATTATATTGATAACTACATCGATGTATTTGTTGAAGAATGTAAAATATTTTGAAACTCATTGGATCATTTTTTAGTGATCCTATATATAGTTTTTAAATCATATATATTAAAAAATATTTTCTTGAACATCATGTATTGTCATATTATGCTTAAAAAGGGATAATACTCTATTATAACATTTCACAAAAATGATTGGAGTTGGAAAATTATAATATAGTTGTAATGAATTCATTAACACACCCCACCCTTGAGAGACATGTTGGATGATTATTGGGCCATGTGGGATTGTTCATAACAATACTCATTCAATATAGTAAGACAAATCACCCTCGTTCAAGATTACTTTTTAAAAAATAGTAAATGTTTTCAAGGAAACTTGTATGTAGGATTTAATGTGTTGGTCGGAAATTTGATTACCCCAAAAATTTTAAATCCCCAAGAATATGAGCTTCTATATATGTATCTTTGCGATGTATTAGAAGAAACCTATTAGAATATTCCTCTCCGTAATAATTGAAGAGAGTCCAAAAGTTTTAACATATTCCACAAAAACCAGGTATGAAACTTATTTCAATTACATAACTACTACAAAATAATTCCTTGTTTTATTTTCATATGATAAATTTATATCTTATGTACAGAGGTCTAAAGTTTTTATATTTTATTCTTGTTAATCACTTAGGAACGTAACGAAGAATGAGGATACCAAAAAAATTCTAGTGAGATTGATACTACACTTTAACGATTTCAACATAAAGATCATGGAAAAGGTGGGATCTGAAAATAATGTGGCACATCACCTTAGAATACATCAAATCACAATGAAAATAAAAATTTCAAAACTAATTGCACTCAATGATCACATAACAAGATAGAAAATATACATTGTATAAGTTGAAGTACCATTGTAATTTGATGTAACTAACTATCAGTCCAAATATTAGGTACATTCTCACCTAATCTAACCTGAAAAGAAAAAATTGATGGAATATGAATGAATCTTTATTTTGGAAGATCAATTAATTTTTAAAGTATATAATGATAAATTAATAAGGTAGTTCATACAAACAAGAGTAATAGATTCTATATTTTTTTCATTCACATTTTTATGGATAACACATTTGACCTCAATTAATGGCTTGAAATGTATATGAATCCATAATTTATATTCAAGATTAATTTAATTATTCTCATTACTATTGTATTAAATCATAGGTGTTTAAATAATATTCAAATGTTATTGAAGTGATAGGATGTGTCAAAAATCCCATATTTTTTTAAAATCATTAATGTATTTAGAATTAATTTCTTGGGAACCTTTACCATCTAATTTAATAATTTTCTAATTTTACATGTTAATTACAGTGTCAATAAATGTGTTGAATCTCAGTCCACAAATAGTGACGATTCCAGTGTTTTATTACATTTTTTTGGGTCTATATTTTTTATGGTATGGACAACCAATGAACATCATAAGTGAACAAGTATTTTTTTTAAAATAGGACGATGGTAGATATTATTTACAAAAATGCTTTATATCTGAAACATTTACACACTACTATTGCTAGACACATGGGAAAGATTAAGTGTCTATTTAAAATATTAATTGTACTATGGATGAAATTGTTTCACCCATAAAGGATGAGTATATCAATGCCTACTAGAAACATTCATGGAATATAAAATTTTAAGAAAACACTTATACATATTATTGATTATGTGATGGTGTAGAGAAAAATAATTCTCCTACTTGTAAAGTTCGATCACTAAGAATATTGAGAAATTATATGTTTTTATTTCAATTTTGTGAGTGATGGGAAGGAGACAAATCTCTGGTAACAAAACTAGGAGAATCCATATTAGAGTATTTTTAAATAATCAACATTATAAAAGGTGATTTGTAGAGTGGAACTTGGAATATAGAACATGAAAAAATCCATTCATCCTAGAGACCAAGTATATTCTACATAACTAGAGTAATGTAAATTCCAAATAAGATTTCTTCCATGTTGGAATAACCTTTTATAGATTAAAAAATTAAACCCACTTGTGACATTTAGATTATAATAAAATAAGAATGAAACTTATTCACATTAAATAGTAGTATTATTAAAAAGTTCAATAATAATATACCTCATGAACTAGTGACAAAGATAAAACTTCTTCATTGAAATTAGTAATTTATTACCATGAGGCAGGGGAAAACCAATGATATTAACCATTGCTGTTTCCGGGAACCAATGTTGCTTTCAGAAGGAAACCCAAGATTTATTGATTTAATTATTTAGGATTTTAGGAAAAATTCACCTCTTTTATTCATCCCATCAAGTAGAATTTAATTATTCCTACACTAGTATAAGTTTATTTATTGGAAATTTGTGATGAAAATCAACACAAAACAACAAAAATTGAGAAGGGAGTAACAAAAAAATCATCATGGGAATATGGAGATCATTCATTCATTCCATATATTTTAAAAAAACTACATGATTCTAGAAATAGATTTTATTTTCAAAACTAAAGTATTTATGATAATCTGTAAATTTGATGCCCATGTTTGAATTTTTTCTTCACATGAAAAATTTTGGAGACATCAGTGTATTTGGAATCCAATGATTCCATGTTTTATATTATTGTGATAATTAGATTGAATGAGTAATATAGATTATTAAATGATTATTTAGAATAATGTATATTAAAATAAATACTCATTATTTTAGTTATATATTTAATAAATTTAAATTAATTTTTTCTAATAATTTTAATGAATTAAATTTTTGAAATTAGGGTGAATTATGTTGTTATTTTTAGTCATGCATTGAGTGATTGTATGATGTTTCATTTTATATTACATAAATTACTCATTGATAAAATATTTCATAACTTATCTTGATAATATTTCAGGAGTGATTTTAATAAATTTAACCTTCTCGATCCTTAATTTGAACTATCCAATTTAATGAATTTGAAAAACCACAATTAAAATTATTGATTCATCAATTGATAATTACTTATCCAAGATACAAACATTACATGGGTCATGGTTTAACCCATAGATACCATGAATTATCTTTTTCATGATGATCCCTATTGATGATATTTTTAACCATTCCTTCCCTCCTTTATGTTTTTTTAAAAAAATATAATAGATGTCCATAGGGAGGGAGTGTGAGAGAATTCATGATGAACGGTGAAAAATTTATTGTAATGAAGACATGTTTGGTGCTAAATGTCAGTGTTGATAAATGTTATTGGTTTATTTGGTATACATTAATGTTTCCCCTTCTAAGAAATGAAAAAAAATAAATATATGTCACTTTGATGAATAAAAAATCACCATTTTTGGACTGATGGTTCTCATCATATGTTGTTTGGTAATGGTTATGAGGAATGTTAAATGAATTAAATATTAAAATTAGAAAAATAAAATATTAATAAAATATTCATGAAGGATCACACATCACACATCATTCTTCACACATTATTTTGTTCACGACCTATACATTGAGTTTTGGGGAAATTTGGAGTTTCTACTTTGAAGGAGATAATTATCAATAAGCCTTTACTTTTTATATATACATTAATTCATTATAGATTTATCTCATCCATGAGATGTAAATAGTGGAAATAAATTCCAATAATATTAACCATCACAGTCATTAGAACCTTGGTTGAGAATACATAATGATTTTATATGACAGACATCTACACAAGGTGGAGAAATTATTTATTTTATAATACCATGGAAATGTAACATGTACCCCTGATATGAGAATAAATATATATGAATTGAATAATTAGTGACGAGTGAAATGAAACAAAATATAGCTAAATAATCATTTTATATGTTTAATAATAATGAAAGAAGGAGTAGGAATGGAGGAAATATGACGTCCGATAATTTTCAAAAGGAATAAAGAAAAAATCATGAGTTCATTGTTTCATTAAGCAATGTTAAATTTATTTGATATTTTGTGTTGAATTAGAAAATGTTATTTGAAATTGAGAATTTCATTATTTTTTTGATTGAAATTTGAACAACGAAAACACTAGATCCCTTAAAATTCCATGTATCTTTTTATGCTCAAGTATGATAATAGTTTATGTATGGTGGTACCCAATAGAGACATATTTCATTCATATTTTTGAAATAATTTAATGTATTATGATTTATATTAATGAATAATTATATTGAATTTCAATGTTTTACTACAATATTAGAAATTTATATTGTTGAATTTGAATGATTTAAAATAACTAAATCATTAATAATTTCACATTAGTGTTCAATTAATTATTCTTTTGAATTTTTACATGTAAATTTATAAAAAAAATTAAAAATTAACCAAGAAATGGACCAAAATAGGGTAACCCATGAACCTGTGGAATTACACCGCATAGCAATCCCATAAATTGGAAGATTTCCATTCGACCATTGAGAGGGTCTGGTCAAGTAGGTAGGGCTACATGGGGGATCATTCCTCTAAAGAGGCTCATAAAGAGGATCCAATGGGGTGTATATGTTTTCTATTTTCTATGATTTCATGTGGGTGGTGGTCAGGACCATTAGGCTTTGGGAATAGAGTCACGATGGGACGGGGTGGTCCACAGTGGTGGGTGGGGGTCTTGAAAACCCCATCGGACCTCACTAGCCACTACTCCCATGGGTTTATTGATAAACTAATAGTGATTTATACAACCGAACTAGTCGGGGTTGATTCTATTTCATCCTCTTTTATTTTTCAGAAAAAGATAACCACCCCACATTAATCCCTCTCATATGCCTCTGATCCATCACTCCAATTCCCTCGTTCAATTTTTTTCTCAACAACTCGACATTCACCATCTTCATCATTCTAGATAGTATATTTCCACCATCAAGAAGCAAGGAAGAATGATAAAGATGCACCATAGAGGTTTACAACAACCCAAGATCAATTATAGTTCCATAGACAAGCCCCATAAAGTCCATGAACACTGAAATGATCATAAAATATCCACTGGGAAGGCCTGAGGGTATTGTGAGTACAACATCCCACCACTTAAATGCTTTTGTTCATGTTAAATGCAACCCTAAATCCTAGTTGGACCACTATCAGCACTAAGGAAGGGAGATACTTCAATGTTCTTACATCCTCTATTCTGAATCCCATCATCATTTTGATAATATTTGATATGATTTATCATTTCCTATATGATAGATATTATATATTTTTGCCTCCATAGATGACATGATCTATCATTGACATAAAATTAGATATTATGTTCATTTGATACAATGGAAAGTTGGAATGGTACCTCTACATCCCATATTTCCACCATGGAAATCCTTATGTGACCTCCTTGAAACTCTGATCGAGTTATAAAATCTCTTCATCTTTTTATGGATTCACTACAAGAGATTTCAAAAGAAGGGGAACCACCATAGTAACTGTCACATTTCCCTTACAACCAATGTCATCTAAACATGAAGGACATGTTGTCTGTGTTAACATAAGGGGGAGTACAAGTGATGGAATCTATTTATCAAGTAGTTGTTAATACTAAAACACACCTATGATACCCATTCAGGGCAATATTCCATCACATAAGGGACTCATCCATATTCAACTACCAATGGTAGTTTATATATACCAGTAATCCAGTATTAGATGTTATCTACCATCATAATATTTTTAGGTATCCAATGGGAGAGTTTACTACCTTAACATGTGGATTGCATCATGTTAGGCCCACTAGGTTGAATACGCTTAGAGGGTGTGAATTAGGGCCTGGAAGATTAAATTTTATTCCCCTTTGTATCTTTTTTCATTTTTAAACAAAACTATCTTCTCTCTTATTCTCATTGAAAAGTATGAATACAATTTAAATCATGAACAAGTCACAGTAATTTTTACTTGGTTCTCCCCCACAGGGTAATGTCCAAGGAGCATACACCAATGGTTTGTCGATATAAAAAATTCCTTAGGCATACTTCCAATAACGATTACAATGTCCTGGAAAGATCTTCCATCCCCACGCTCACTGCATATACAATATTTAACGACTAGACACTGCATTCCCAGGGGTCATACCCAATACATATTTATCTATCTCACTAATGGTGGGAATGGTCTCCATTTTCCTCTTTCTTCACTCATTTTTCTTTGGAAAGAATACATATAGAGTTTATATACAATAGGTTGAACAGATTATATAGACATATAGTTCACATAATTTTCTGGAATTCCTGCATCCTAAACATTAGAAAGATGCTCTGTGGAATTCCCTTTTTCACCAACAGATGATGACCACCATCCTGGGTAATGTTATATACTATAGAATACTTTCTCAAACTGATTTAAAGCATTCTCAAGATTCCTTTAGTGTTCCACGAACCACTTCCTACTCCTACATAATATGTACAAGGTATGGTACACAAAACGACTTCTCCACATAGTAATTCTAAATCCATGAACCAACATGTGTTCATGGCCTGCATCCACCATCATTTTTTCCTATAGAATCTGCGTTCCAACTCAACGATCCTCCTCTAAAAATAGATTCTAAAAATATTATATAAAAATCATCCTCTATCTTCATACTATTATCGGTATATGGACTACCTATTCCTTTTTGAAGCACCTACGGACATCCTTCAGTCCGGTGCCAAAGATTCCTCCTCAGTGTACCATGTTCATCTTCCGTATATAGTTCTTCCTTTTTGGACTACAACATCCCACAAAACACATTTGGGAACTATTTTGAAAACTACTTTTTCCATTAAGGAATCAGTTCCTGTTAACCATTTGGGACTTATTTGAATTTCTCTTGAACAAAGAGATGTTACATAGTGATATTTTCTTATCCCTATAATCAGTGGCATTACTAGACATTAAATATGCTATGATATCTGAAAATCCACTAATCCATGATTTACCAAATCTTGGATTATGAACAGCCTCCACCGCTAACTAATCCTCCTAACATGAACCATAAACATTTCACTACCATTTTTTCAATTGTATCCATATATTACATCTCTTCATACATGACATACCATATTTCAAACCTCTATTTATTCTATGTACCATGATCCCTTTAATGTGAACTATTCTGTATACCGTTCCCTCCACTCAATACATGAATATGACACTTCCTGAACATGGTACATGGTCCATATTTTTAGGTATTCAATTACCTTGTTTTGGTAATTTACTTTATATTTCATCATTCCATTAACTCCTATGATGAAAAAAATCTATTTCCAAACATTAATGTTTGATTTTGAGCCCCAAAAATTTGGAAAACACTGGGAAAATACAAAACCAAAAACCCATGATTTTGGAAAACACCAATCATTATCATTCGTTGTCATCTAGTTTTATCAACATACATAGTCTCATCCAAAAAATATCATGTGGAAACCATGAGGTATTTTTCTGAAGAATCATCCCTATTTGGTTTTCTGACAACTCTTTTCATATCAATCCTTTTCATATGGATAAATCGTTAAGGATTTTTCCATATTCATCCCACATTCACAAAATGAAATTAAATAATGATCAATGATTTATATAACACTTATTCTAAGACCATATGACCCATGTTTAGTGTGACAAACTAGAGTATAATTAAAATTTTATTAATGAATCATTTCATTCCTGACACAAAATCTTTAAACCAATCAACTTCTTTCATCATGAACCTCAGATTCCATTTTATGTATTATTTGATCAGTCACTTCAAGAATCATCAGATTTAATAACCCCCATACATAATAGCTCCTATTAATAGAATTATCTCTACTTCAACTACACCTATTATGCTATTCCACGTAACAGTTTCTCCCATTTTTTTCTCCCCCTAGAATAGCTACCCTTTTCTACCCCTTTGTCAATGAATTTGAAGGGTATTTCAAGTTTGTCTGTAATTGGGTAAATAACACATCAAATTAAATTAGGGAAAGACACATCATTACTTTGGGATAGGAGGTACCACATCCACACATTTTCATGTGCGTGGAGTTAAATAGACTCTATGAGAAAGTCGATTCCTTTCAAGCACTTCTTTAGGTATGTACTTTATAATAATATCTATAACATATTGTTCTATTGGCACATACTCCAACATAAAAATACATTTCCCCACCTTCTACTTAATAAAATGATATTTGATTTCAACGTGATATGTCCTTAAGTGATGGATTGTATATTTTCTAAGCTTTATAGCACTTGAATTATCACAATGAAATCTGATTAGATATTTCAATGAAAATCCCATAACCTCAATCTACTACTTTATCCACAGTTATTTTGTGAATTCTTGAGAATCCACAATATACTCAGCTTCTGTAGTGCATAATGAAATACATTTTGGTTTCATGATCTTCCATGAAATACACAGTCCACCATGGTAGAAAGCACATCCAGACAATGATTTCTTATCATCCTCTAAACCATCACAATCTGTATATGTATATCCCAATAACATTGGATGAAATTTGTCATTATAAATCAAACTAAAATCTATACTAACTTTGATATAACAAATTATTATTTTCACCAAAAACATGTCGCATTGTTTGGGGTAGCTTTAATACTGCGCTGATTGGCATTGTGAAGTCAATATTAGGTGTTCCCATTTCAGATATAGTAATATTCCAATAATTTTCCTTTTTTTTATATTAACATTCCTTACATAATCTTCATTTGATATTTTCATCTAATTATCAACCTGATTATTCATCTCCTTTGAATTTTCAATTCTAAATATTCTCAGAACCACCTTGTCATATAAAGGTTGAAAAATTAAAGTGAAATTCATTCCCTATGTCACTTATAAACCATGGAAAAATTTCATCTCACCAATCATTGAAATTTCATAATCACTTTATAGAAATTCATTAAACATTTTCCATTGTTCAGCATCTGGTCTGTCAAATATTATGTCAGCAACATAAAAAAACACCATTATCCTTTGATTATTGTCATTATTAAAACACATATTGAAGTCAACTCAACCACTCTAGAAACCATGCTTCATCAAAAACTGATACATCATAGAATACCATGAAATTAGTGTTTTCATCAACCCATAAAATGACTTCTTCAGTAGAAAAAATATGCTCTTATCTTCTCAAATGAGAAATCCTTCTAGTTTCCCAATGTAGAATTATTCCTTGACAACCACATTTAGAAATTCCATTTTCACATCCTTATGAAATATCGTGAACGACCTTTAAACTGGTATGGACAATAAAAATATAACTATCACTACCCTTAAAATATGAGAAATTTTTTAAACAACATCAATATCTTTTTTCTGGGATTAACCATTGCACACTACTTGAGCTTCGTTTCCAATCACAACATCATGAATCATCATTTTATTAAGAAAGACCCATTTATTCCTGATAGAATGGTTTTCACTTGTACATGACACAATCTTACATGTTTTATTCTTTTCAGTTTTCTCAAGATCATCATTCATAGCTTATATTCATTTATGATCTCCTAGTGAATCATCAAAAACATGTAGGTTAGTCCTGTGATAAGTATGTCACTTGTTGTAGAGTATTCACTCTACTTATGTGTACTAGTGTTGTTTGATCACAAATTATTTTCTTCCTTTCAATTTAATATCTTCTCACTAGTCTCTAGGTAGAAAATGATTTATTCTCATCATCTAAGTCTTCTTTTGAATCCTCCTATCGAGCTAGAGGATCTCTTGACATGTCCATCTCTTCATCAATATCCTCAAGATTCTAATCATGTATTTTGTGAAAACAAAAATTCATTCTTTACTAAATTCACATCATGACATTCAAATATATTTCATATCCACTTATTAATGCAATTATATGCATTGCTTTCCATTGGGTAGCAATGAAATATCCCTTCTTCCCACATGATTCAAACATCCTGGTTTTCCCCATATTGTAATTGAATCATTCATTTCTGAATACCCTAATGTACATCAATGAAGGATTATTTCAAAACCCTAAATCATATTGATTCTTCTACTCTTTCGGACAATGTAAATCTTATTTTTTTGTGTTGACTATTGTCATTACAGATTCATTCCAAAATATCCCAAGAAAGTCTTTCTCAATGAGAATTGTGCGAGCCATGTTGTTGAAAATCCAATTTTTTCTCTCAACTACTCCTTTCAGTTTTGGAGTTATTAATGTTGAAGCCTGATACGTTTTCCCATTTATATCGAGATAATCCTACACTTGGATTTTTGGTAATTCGGTTCGATTTTCTGTTAAAATCATCTGTATTGTTTAAAAAATAATCTTCCAAAATTTTCCGTCAATATCATGTAATGCAACTAAACGTATAATATTTATGGGTGATGATTAAAAAACCTGATATATTTCTATAATAATAAATGAAATGAACATAATATCCCCTCCCCTCAATATCCCTTGGTGGAATTAGCCCACACACATCAATATGCACTAATTCAATTAATCTTGATGACTTTTTTACCATTGAATTTTATGTATTTCTAATGATATTCCCTTGCTTGCAGGAATCAAAAACGTGGTTACTATCCCTTGATAATCTGTAGATATTTAGAGAAGCATAATATTTCAACAGATCTTATAAGGAAATTTGGAATATTTGGCCAAGATGCTTATACCACAAATTTTTTTCTTTTTACCTTGGATAAGAAGCACATATCTTCTTCTCCACTCATGAGGTAGAGATTCCATTTCATACGCTTTCAAAGAAATATAACTGGACCCTCATTTTCCCTGATGACACATAATTTCAGGGAAAAGGTTATGGCATGAATTTAGTAACAAAATTAACTAAAACTATGCATGTTGTGGGTAATCCCTTTAACAACCATGAAATATACTCATTTAATGTCTTTTCCTCAAAACATTTCTTTTCCTAAAACAATAATTATATGGAATGCATCAATATAAATTATTATGAAATCTTATTTATCAGAACTGATTCTAGTCACTAAATCCATATTTGTCATCATATTATAAGTGCATCCACTAACAATAACATGTATCCTAATGAGCTCTGATTCTTTGAATGAAATTTCTATAACCACCTCAGGTTCATCTTTTTTCTTTTTAACCCATGTTTGTTTCTTCATACCTGATGTGGAATGATAAACCTAATATTCTTTGGTATATGATTTTTAAACATCCTCATGTAGATCTGCAAATCAATATTTCAATTTTAGATAATCCGATAATTCTTTTTCCTACTTCTTATAATAACATTATATCAACATTAACAAATTATTTTGTATAGTTATCGAGTAATATCATGAAATATGCACAAGTTCTCCACATATAAAATAGTGAAAATAAAATGATGACCTGGAATACTGATATTTGTGTAACTATAGCTATTGGTGTTTATCCCTTTGATAAATCTTTTCTACGTAACAAAAAAAATTGAATAACCCATCTTTCCCCATCAATTGGATCTTATGAGAGGTATATTCTAGTTTGCCACTATTCCACTACTGACTACCCCTAGAGTTCTCTAAAACATCAAATTATGCATCCTACCCAAATAGATCATCAATATCGAAGTTGGTTATTGTGGTCTTTAATTGAATACCTATCCTTATTTTTGGCCAAACCCCACTATATCCTTATATTTCTGATTTGTTCATTACTTCTGTTCTGCTCGGCCACTATGCTAAACATCCATCATCTCTATTTCTTTTATTATTATTTTTTATAATTCAATAATGAGATTAAAAAATTATTCTTCATCCTTAACTCTTCATCACAAACTGATGACTTCCTCTTCAAGTTATTCGATATGTTTGATTTGATCTTTTCCAGTTTTTGTAAAAATATCAATTTCTCTTTTATATTCCTCGATTTTGATCTATTACTCCACAACTTGTTTTTAATTTTCTAGAATAGAAGTCTTCATTTTTTTATTTCTACATTCACCTCTATGTTATCTTTTTTATATTTCATTATATATTTTTAGGAATTAGGAACCACTTTATTGTCTTTCTTTATTTTAGCTATCAAATCCTCTACTTCTTTAAGTGTAGCTTGTAATTCCACATGAAGGTCAATTATTCCATAAAATTATTCTTCTTTATTGTCTCTTTCTTATTTTTTAAAATAATTTTTTATAACTTCCACCAAATCATATTCTACTTGATCTCTATAGTATTCCAACTATTATACCACATATTATTCAGTAAATTCATCTTCTTTCAGAAGATTATTCATATTTTTTAAGAATGTTCCCTTATTACCTCCCCTTCCATTCATATTGGTGGAATATTTCATTCAGGGATTTTCATCATTGTCTTCATCATCATCCTCAATCTTCTTAAGAAACATTGTTGTAAATTTTCCAATATTTCCTCATCAAAAGAATGATATTTTTTTTTACCATTTAACATTCCTTTTCCACTTTTCATATATAAGGAGAGAAATAAAATGACATCAACCAAATTTTCATCCTCATGACTATCATCAATAGAATTATTTTCCATGGCCTTGAATGCCTCATCTATAATGTTCCCCTTTTTAACTATATTTTTATCATCATTTATCATTTCATATTCTATAAGGGTTTTATTTAGGATATCTAATGTCAGCTCATTCTTGTATTTTCCTTCAAATACTAAAACTTTTGGATTGAACAATGGTGGATGTTTACTCAAGAAATATTTCACAATATTAATATCTTCATTTACTTTCTCTAAGACACCTCATCTATTCCACACTAACATCTTCCCTATCGAATAATGAATCAATAGTTTCATTGGCGCTAATTTTGAAATCCTCATACTTGTTCCACAGAACATGCATCTTTTCATCTCGGACTTTTTTCTCACCCTCAAAAATATTCAATAATTTTTCCCACATATCATGTGATGTTTTACAGGACATCACCTTTGTATAAATTTTGTTTTTTACATATCCCCCTAATGCATTGATCCATTTAAGATCATCATAAAATTGCCATTGATCTGCTTCTAATAACGCACCATTATTAAGGTAGGTAGATATTCTAGTCCCAACTACTATAATGAAATCCATTACTATTGGTTTGAATTACTACTACATCTGATTCTTCCAATAATGAAAATTACATCTATTAATGATATTAATTCTTTTATGATTGACCACATCCATTTCAACATATGATTGAGAACCACAGACTTTCATCTAGTTACTATAATACAAATCGATAGGTTCACAATGTCGAATACCCTGAGATGGGAAGGGGGTGAATATGGGCATGACATCTTAAAATTTTATCCCCTTCACATCTGGTCCCATCATTAAATATGAAAATTTTCACTCTCATTCCCATTTCAAAGTATGAAAATAATTTAAGTCATGCATTAGACAAAAAAATTTTCACATGGTTCACCCTCATTGCAAAATGCCATAGAAGAATAAAATAACAGTGTGACGATGTACAAAATTCACTAATTCTAACTACTAATAATGAGTACAATGTTAGGGCTAGATCGTCAATGCACAAGCTCACTACCTTTACAAGATTTAGGGTTAGCTGGCTATATTCTCAACGGTCACTCCCTCTGCAAATTCTTCTTGATCGCTATCGGTGGAAAGGGTCATAATCTTCTTCTTCCTTCACTCACTAATATTGGAATAGAATCCACTCATAGTCCATAAACATGTATGTTGAACACATTTTATGTACCTGTAGGTCCCTTCATTTCTATTAATTCCTACATCCTAAAATCTAGCTAGATGCTCTGTTCCAGTCCCTTTTCCCCCCATAGATGATGTCCACCATCCTGTGTAATATTAGACACTAGAAAAAACATTCAAAAACGGATTTGATCCTTTCTCAAGATTCCTTTATTGTTAAACAGACCAGTTTCTCCTCTCACGTACTATGTATAAGGTATGGTATGTGAAATGATTCAACTATGTATCGTAGCCTCTTATATGAACCACCCTTCTTCTGCAAGCTACATTATACTTCTTATATCACGTATAACCTTTGGGTACCAACTCTGTGAACCTCCTCTACTATCCACTTCAGAAAAAACTCTCTATAATCTATCATTTGTCTGTAGACTATACTCCATATGCGGACTACCTCTACCATAACGAACCACCAATAGACTTCCTTCATTCGTGTACTAAATATTCCTCCTCAACATACCACATTCTTTATCCACATACCACTCTTCTATTTCAAACTATAATATACAGCAAAACACTTTCATGAAATGTTCTACAAATTTCGTTAGCCTTTGCCGAATCACATCACCCAATGTCTTTCAAAATTATCCAGATATTCTTCTATAGAAAAGAGATGTTCTCTAATAATATTATACCACATTTATAATCAGTTGGGATAGTGCTCTTTAAATTGGAAAAGATATCCCAAATACACTAATCCATGATTTACCACAACATATATTCAGTATAGCCTCCACCAAATACTAATCCCCTGACCGCAAACTGAATCCTTTTTCTGTACCATTTTTCTACCATAATCTACGTAATTCATCTCTTCCTTCATGGTGTGAAATTTCGCAAATATCTATTATTTCTTCATACAATTATCCATTTACCATGAAATATTATGTGCACCATTGTTTTTACTCAGTACGTGGCTATGAACCATTCCTGAACATGGTACACATTCAATATTCTGAGGTGTGTGGTTCCCTTATTTTTTAGATTTTCTTCGATGTTCATCAAACCATTTACTCATATGATTAAAACCTTCAATTTCAAAAAATAAATTTCTATAAATGGGGACCAAAAATGTGGAAAACACTATGAATATACAAAACCTTAAAACATATTTTTAGAACAATAACCATACGCATTCGTAGGCATCTGACATTGTACACAACCTCACTAACACACAAAACATACAGAGAGAAAACCATGAGGCATTCTTTTCCCAACATATCACAATTCTTTAATTTAGAATCACCTTGGAATTTTTTACATTCAAAATTAAATAATATTGAAAGGATATATTAATCGTTTGCGAAAATATATGTAGTTTCATAAATGAAATATTATGGTGTTACCTCCCTCAACAAATACATTGATGGTACACCACTAAAAGTAAATCAAAAAATTAGAGTATTAAGAGAGGACTACTTCTGCATTATCTATTTGGAGATAATTGTATTTAATTTGACATTTAATAGTTCTTTTACCATATCTACATTAATTATTTTCATTTGGATGGTGGTGTAGAACCATTTTGGTTTTCGTGAAGAGGGGGTGACCACATGTGATTCTTGAGTCATTTTTTAGTCAAATTATCTTATCAAGTTTATTATTATTCTGTTTCGATATATAATTCCCAATATTAATGGGATACAATTGTATTTCCTGGAATTTTAATATTTAAAATTTCTAGTATTATTTTTTTTCTCCATATTCATTTTTTTGTATCACATTTATTTTTTGATATAAGGTCATTTAGATTAGTGTTTTTTACAAATCATATGCATATTATATAGTTAACTAAATTGGACATTTGGGAATCACAATAAATTATTTACTATTTTTTATGTGATCCAAAGGAGACCCATGTGTAATTCGACAAATTTAAAATTCCATAATAAATCAAAGGAATTTTTGTGGAATGTTTTCAAAATCTATCCCCCTTAATTCCTGGTGAAAATGTGAAAATATCATTTACCCATTAATTAAGGAAAATTATAATATTATAATATTCCATTATTATAATACCATTAAAGTGTTAAGTAATGAAATCAACATTGAATCTAGATAACATTTTCTTAATGTTATCTTAAAATCCAATGTTTTTCATAGCCTAGTCATTAATTCCTTATTATTTTGATAACATTTTCACCCACGGGAACAAAATTAATAAAAATAACTCTAGAAAATTCTATGGAATCTAATAAAAATATACCCTTATGGGGGGAAATAATTTATTTTTCTAATCCCCATGTCTGGTGTGTGTCAATTATAAGTTACTTACCCATGTTATCAGCAAAAAATTATCCCCTTATATTCTATACCATGCTGTTTTGTTTTAAATTATCAACCCTATATTTTATCTCTAGTTTCCCCCTACATATTACAATTATTTTTTGATTTGGGACCTCTATTTATGAAATCCCCGTTACATAAAAATGGGATTGAAATTATTATATGTGATTTTTTTATTATGAGTGACGTGGTATATGTAACATTATACATATGAATGGTGAACTCTGATGGAACTCTATTGTATTTAGTAAAGTTGTAGTGTCATGACATACCATGTATGTTTTGTGGGTGGTTATCCAAATATCAATATATTATTATTCATTGGATATTATAAAAGACATATGATTATAAATCATGTTTTATATTGATTACAAATTTCTATTATATCATGATTTTATTATTATGTTTTCTCATTACAATCCTTCTGGTGTAAATTAATTATTTATACCCCTTTATATTTTCATTATATGACTCTTCAATTAATTTTTTTATTTATCAATATGTTATGATTTTATTATTCCACAATTGGTATTTATATATACCTCATTCTTATATATGTCAAAATTTTATCATGTGTATTTTTAAGAGTGACAAGGTAATTAGGAAAACATTATGGGGTTTTAAATAAGCATGAAAAATTTTATTTTATTTTAAGGATTTATGTATATATTGTTTTAAAATTACTAGTCCCCTTCATTTTCTTGTATTCTATTAGAGTGGTAATTTTTTTTAAATAAAAAAATATTGTATTAAAAATGGATTGGAATAATTATTATTAGAGAAATTTATAGTTATTTTTCCATATTTTTATTCATAAATTGATATTGAAAACACTATGAATAATTATAAATAAAGGAAAACAACCTTAAATTTTAATATTGAATGATTATGTGTTTTCCTAGAAATTATATAACTAAATAAATACAATAATGTGGATTCATCCATTGAACATATTCACATTGGTATAATTAGATCCAAAATATTCGGGTTGATAATTTACTCAATATTCAATATATTAATGATGATTTGTATTCAGAAGTCACACATTGTTGGACACTCATGGGGGATATTCCTAGGAAAATTCATGTTTCTTATACAATCCATTTTGAAGGATTTTAATTAAAGAAAATATTATAGTAATTAATATACCATGGATAACCTACATTGCAATACAGTGATACATGAGTAGGGGTATATTTATATTATTAATTCTATGTTATGTAGTTTAATATTTTATATTTTTATCAAATTGTGTTTCCACTTCCCAATTATTCGTTTATTTTAGAAAGTCGTGGGAAATTGTAGGAACCATTTCGACAACATATATGATGGGAACTGTGATTTCAACCATAAATAAATTTCAAATATATATGTAGTGGGAGTCAAGAACATCATGATAGTACTAGAGGAAGTATCTCAAGTAATGAGTAATAAAATGAATCATGTAAAATACATCACCAAGGAAATTTTGATTTTATTTTCGGTACCTTATGGGTTAATGGATTCCATAATTTAGTTAATATCATGTAACCCATATTATTTATCAATGTATTAACTCCATTGAGGATTTTATTACTTATCATCAAATGCTCTAATCAATAGAAATTCATACTAGTCATTTATCACCTAGAGGGAGAAGATGATCAGTTGGGGGGCACTGTTCAAGAATAAAAATCCCTTAGAGACTATTGAATATAATAATTGGGTTCAATATAAGAATATTATTTATAAAATAATTTTATTGAAATTTCAATTTAATTATCAAAAAGTAATTCTATATACTAATGAAAAATAATGGAGATTCTATTTTTTGTATGTAGAAAATATCATAAGGCTTTCAAAGAATGCCTTCAAATTTATCAATAACAATGAATGTAACATTGAAAACAACACCCTACAATATCATATAATGAAAATAAACGTATCATATTTATGGGTGATGGTTAAAACACCTAAAATATATCTATAATAATAAATGAAAATAACATAATATCTCATCCCCTCAATATCCCCTTGTGTAAATAGCCCACACACCTCAATATGAACTAATTCAAGTAATCTTGATGACTTTTTTCCTTTAGATTATATGTATTTTGAATGATCAACCATTGTTTTCAGGAATCACATGCTTGGTTACGATCCCTTGAATATCTATAGAGCTTTAGAGAATCATCATATTTCAGGAGATCTTCTAAGGAAATCTGGTATATTTGGCCAAGATGCTTATACCACAACTTTTTTTCTTCCTCCATGGACAAGAAGCACGTATCTTCTTCTCCACTCATGAGGTAGAGATTCCATTTATCTTTCTTTATCAAATATATAACCGGACCCTCATTTTCCCCGATGACACAGAATTTCAGGGAAAAGGTTATGGGATGCCTTCTGTAACACAATTAACTAACACTAAGAATTTTCTGAGTAATATCTTTAACAACCACTAAATTTACTCATCTAATGTCTTCTCCTCAAAATGTATCTTTTTGTAAACCAATAATTGTATGGAAAGAATCATTATAAATTATTATAAAAACTTCTTTATCATAACTAATTCTAGTCACTAAATCCTTAATTATCATCATATTATAAGTGCATCCACTATCAATAACCCGTATCCCAATGAGATCTGATTAATTGAATGAAATTTCTATAAACACCGCATGTTCATCTCATTTCTTTTTAAACCATGTTTGTGTCTTCATACCTGATATGGAATGATAAAACTAATATTCATTGGTATATGATGGACCAAAATCATCATGTTGATCTACAAATCAATATTTAATTTTTAGATCATCTTATAATTCATTTTCCTACTTCTTATAACAACATTCTATCAACATAGACACATTATTTTGTATAGTTATGAAGAAATATCATGCCATCTATCCATGTTCTCCACATCTGAAATAGTAAAAATAAAATGATGACATGGAAAACTGAGATTTTTGTGACTATCTCTATTGGTGTTGTTCACTTCGATAAATCATTTTTATGGAACAAAAATTTTGTGAATGACCCATCTTTCCCAAACAATTGGATCTTATGCGAGGTATATTCCAGTGTGCCACTACTGCACTACTAACTACCCCTTGAGTTATCTAAAACATCTAATTATGCATCATACCCAAATCAATATTCAATCTCGAAGTTGGTTATTATGGTATTACATTGACCACCTCTGCTTTTTGTTTTTGTGCAAACCCTACTACATCCTTTTCATTCAGATTTGTTAATTTCATTTATTCTTCTAGGCCATTATGCTCAACATTCATCACCTCTATTACTATTATGATATATTTTTTTCTAATTCCATAACGAGATTCCAAAATTATTCTTGATCCTTAACTCTTCATCGCAAACTGATGACATCCACTTCATGTTATTTGATATTTTTGATTTGATCATTTCCAATTTTAGTATAAATATCAATTAATCATTTCTATTACTCAATATTGATCTATTACTCATCAACATATTTTGAATTTTCTTGAATGGAAGACTTATTTTTTTCATTCTTAATTCACATCTAACTTCACGTCATTATATTACATTATATATTGGTTGGCATCAGGAAACACTTTATTTTCAAAATTTATTTTTTTTATACATACACCTACTTCTTTAAGTGTAGATTTTAATTACCCTTTTAGGTCAATTATTCCTTAAACTTATTATTCTATATTGTCTCTTTCTTATTTTTTAAAAGAATTTTTGATGACTGCCACCAAATCATCTACTCCATGATCTCTACAGTATTCCAACTATTATACAACATCTTCTTCAGTACATTCATCTTCTTTTGGAAGAAGATTCTAATTTCTGAATAATTTTCCCTTATTATGTCCCCATCCATTCATATTGGCGGAATATTACATTCGAGGATTTTCATCATTGTCTTCATCATCATCATCAATCTTCTCAAGAAACATTTCTTGAAAATGTCCAATATTTCTTCATCAAAACAATGATATGTAAGTTTACCTTTTAACATTCCTTTTCCAATTTTCATTTATGAGGAGAGAAATAAATGACATCATCCAAATTGTCTTCCTCCTGACCATCTTCAATAGTGATATTTTTCATGGCCTTGAATTCCTCGTCAATAATGTTCCCCTTTTACACAATATCATTATCATCATTTATCATTTCATATTCTATAAGGGTATGGTTTAGGTTTTCCAATGTCAGATCATTCTGGTATTTTCCTTCCAATACTAAAACTTTTGGATTTAATAGTGGTGGATGTTTACTCAAGATGCATTTAAAAATATGTATATCATCATTGACTTCTATAAGACACCTCATGTATTTCACACCAACATTTTACCTAACAAATAACAAATCAATAGTTTCGTTGGGGCCCATTTTGAGATCCTCATACTTATTCCACAAAACATGCATCTTTTCATCTCGGACTTTTGTCTCACCCTGATAAATATTCCAAAAAGATTCCCATATATCATGTTATGTTATACATGACATCACCTTCATATAAATTTTAATTTTTAGGTATCTCCCTATATCATTGATCCATTTATAATCATCATAAAATTACCATTTGTCATCTTATGATAAAGCACCATTATTAATGTAAGCTGATATTCCATGCACAACTGCTATGATGAAATCCATTACTATTGGTTAGTAGTACTACTACATTTGGTTCTTCCAATAATGAAAATTACATAATTTTATGTTATTAATTTTTTTATGATTGATCACATCCATTTCTACATATGATTGAGAACCACTGACTTTCAACCTGTAACTCTAATTCAAACAGATAGGTTCATAATGTTGAATACACTGAGATGGGGAGGGGGTGAATATGGGTATGTCATATTACAATTTTATTCCCTTTAGATCCTTCCTAACCATTAAAGAATAAAATATTCAACCTCACTCCCATTCAAAAGTATGAAAATAATTTAAAACATACATTAGACAAAACATTTTTAAAAATTTTCTGTCACGACCCCCTCCCACCAAAGATGCCCCTCCTGAGCTGGCAATGGTGGAAGGGAGATAATGACCCCCGAGTCCCGCCTCCAGTAGGCCCCGGGATGGAGACTAGAACCAAGGGTATGAGTTTTCACAAATATGGGAGGCAATTCCCTTTTTATTATTTTGGATCGGGAAATAGGACAAGTCAACCACCAAAAAGGGAAAAACAAGTGTATATAAATAAACCCAAACCAATCCCACATGCATGTTTACACAATTTTTATAACAAGGTACAAGTACAAGGAAGCTCAAAAGTACAATGCCAAAGAAAACAAGAGAACAACAACTGTAACAACTCCAACTGCCCGACTAGTAGGGTCCCGCACGGCCCTGGTAGTCCTCCTGGAAACCAGAAAGTAAACGTAGGGTGAGCATACAAGTATAATCAGTAGGGAAACCTAAAGCTCTCGTGCACAAGTGGGGAGACACCCTAAGGTCCAGTAAGAAAACAGAAGAACCAGAAACTAACAAGGAAAAACTATCCACCCAGTCTCACTGGTCACACTCACCAAGTAACACAAACAAGTTTAGTATATATATATATAACAAAAGTATTGGGTACCCCACACAATTTCTCACTTAATTAACTGTTGCTCTTCCTAACGGCATATGTCCTGACGCTACCACACTCTTCCCGCCCGCACACACCTAGGCCAAACCACGCATCCCGCCCGCACACACCTAGGCCTCACAACCACGCATCTTGCCCGCACACACCTGGGCCACAACCACTAACCCGCCCGCAGACACCTGGGCCTCATCCCGAAGGTTCTTGGGAAGGGTAAGCCTGCCCGAAGAGTCTTGGGCTAAAGGTCGCCTCAAGCCATCACAGCCTCCGAGACCTACCCGAAGAGTCTTGGGTGTAAGTTCACCTCAAGCCATCATAGCCTATGGAAGAAGGAGCAGGAAGGAGATAGTAACTAAGGGGGAACACCCTCTCCCATAAAATGGGAGTGTTCGGCACTAGGTGCTTGACATGGGTGTGGTGCGACAAAACACAAAGATACAATTATATATATACATATACCAAACACACAGCCCAACCTATGGCTTCTTAAAAAGAGAAACTGAGCATGTGCCTCGGCACTGCTACCACGAAGCATGCATCAACAACCAAACAATCATCCCCCAACCCCATTTAGGTTTTCATGTTTCATGCAATGGTTTAACAAATTATTACTACTGGGCAACTATCATCCAGAAAAAACCTTTCACAAACATATCGCTTCCATCCACAACCATGGTTAGGTAAAACGCAAGCAACCACATGCCATTTCATTTACAAAAGATTATCACAACCATACATCATTCCATCATTCATTTATTTCAAAATTCCACACATAAAACCCTTTCCACACACAAAACATTTCCTCATTTGAAAACACCTTTTTACTTCAAAACACTTTTCATAATCAAAACACTTTTCATAAATAAAGTCATTTTCCACAACCAACCACTTCCCATTTCAACCCCATTGTTTACAAAATATTTCACACCTCCACGTTTCCACCATCAACCATTCCAATAAGATCACCACCCAAACGTCGCAGCCCCGCTGCTCACCCAAACCACAACATCCCACAAAACACCCCCAACACATGCCACGTAACCAAGCCAACACCCACATGTTCATTATTCCATTTTGGTTCAACCGGGGTGATCACACAAGGGTTCTAGATTTTCATTTAAAAAGTCAACTTTACGTGATTAACCAATTTCCACATTTCATGAAGTTTCCATCCATAAGAAAATACAGAAGGAGAGGGAAACATTTAATTGCGTAAGCAAAGGCCCCCAACGACTGTGATTTTCAGTAGGTAGAAGCTCATTCAATTCACAAATATAATATCACAGGATATAAAAGTAAGGTAACAAAAATCACTAACTTCCCAACCCCATTCTTTAACCAGTTATTATCTTTATTTAAAGGTTCAACAATTTCTCATGAAAACAAAAGGATACCCACCACACATGATACATAATTTAGAGAGACAAAGGTGAGATCCCTACCTCAAAAGGTCCCGATCACGCCGCTTCCGACGACGTCCTTCGGTGTCCTCTGCCTTCACCAAACCCGAAAAACGCCTCCTAGGATGGAATCTGGAGAAGGAAGGCTGGAAGGAAAGGTGACAAGTCTAGGCTTAGAAGCTTCGTCTCGTTGCTACGATCCTGTGGCCGCTGACGGATCGTAATTCGGGGCTCGGACAAAGAAGTTAGAGGAGGAAGACTTCTTGATCATCCAAGAGTGTCGTCGTGCAGAGAAGAAGCGATTGGTCTGGAAATAATTCGCGACCCTTTCTTATATAGTCAATGAATAGGTAAAACAGTATGCAGCGTGTATTGATGAATACACGATGTGACTGTACACCCGTTACGTGTTTTGACTGGTCAACACACGACACGTCACGCGGTTTCCACACGTTTTAAAAATAGACGTTAATTTTATTAATATGTGTGTTTCGTTGACCTGAGACATAACTCATAAAAAGGTATCCATCACTGGTCTTAAAATGACCGTCTTAATTACAGGATTACACTGCCGCTGACAGTTCGTCATTCCGACACCATATGAAGAAGTTATAGACTTTTTAAGTTTTGATCACCCAAAATAACAATATTATTATTTTATTATTATTATAATTACTTATTTATTTATTTTTATAACTCCAAATCAATCGTGGTTTGGTCTCTTTCACGTTGGAAACAAACACTCCCTCCTTTTACATTTATTTCTATTTTAATTTTATTCCCATTAATACCTTATAATCATTATTATAATATATAATAATAATGACTTACAAAAGAACCTCCTCAATCCCACGCCACCACAAATGTGGCGCCTCCTTGGCTCCATGTCAACCACGCCCCACCCCTTATTGATTTCCTTTTTAATTTAACTTATTTGTATTATTGCATTAATTTTTTAAATCTTTATTTCCTTTAACTCTTTCTCTCTCCAATCTCACTTCAATACCATTATTAATAAAATTAATATTAATAATACCCATCATTAATGTTCAAATTTAGTCCGATTAAATTATACTACCATAATTATTCTTATATTAAACTAAAACCATTCCATGTGACTCAAAACCATTTCATTTAATTGAATTAAATGACAAAACGAAATTAATATAACTTATATATTCAACCCCTTTTTAATACATTTAATTTCATTAATCTCTTGCACATAGTTTTACGTCATCATTGTTATTACTCTTTTTCAATAATAATAATAACAATTCATTATTTCATTTTATTAACTCATCGCCATTATTATTTTTAATAACAATAATATTTATGCTCATCGCATTGACTACATTAAACCACCGCGTTGGATATCTGAATCCAACCATGCCACATCAATGTCGCGTAACATAAGTCAATTTAATTATTCAATTATATTTCTTTTATTTCACATTGATTAAACTAAAACCATTTTAATTTAATTAACACCAAATATTTTCAATCCATCATAATAATAATAACACTTATGCTATACATCTTCATTTATTTACTTGCAATAAATATCATAACTCATTTTATTAATTTCTCATTAATATTATGAATAATATTAATAACACAACACCAATTATTATTATTCTAATTTAATTCCAAAAATTTCTCAATTAATATTAAACTAAACGCCTTATTTTTTTAAATTTTTATTTATAATTAAAACCCCTTTTAATTTAATTAATCACGCACTTTATATCACCATCTTTATTATTTAATATAATAAACTGACAAATTATTTTTTAATTTTTTTATAAATTCTTCTTCGTTTTTATCATTAATAAATATCATTGTTACGCGCACCGTGTTGACCACGTCGATTTCGACAAAGGAATGGACCGGAGGGGTCCGGTCCATTACATCAGATTCCTCTTAAAACATTCTCGTCCTCGATAATTAAAAACTAACCAAGAAAAAGAAAGGATCCAAACAACCACTCTGCAAGATACCTCTTAGGGCTCTTGTCATAACAAGAAACAACCGACAACTCTATGAGTTAGGAATTCCCTCTCCTATGTCAAGATAATATCCGCTTTAGGCAGCACTGACTCGCCTGCACGGGTTTAATCGCATCCTCATTAATGCGTCTTGATTAAGGATCAGGTTTTTCCTTTCCCATATATTAGGGTTTTTTTCCAACTTACACTGCACCCAACAACGTACAACCCACACACTACCCGGACACATGGCTTGAGGAATTCCTTCTCCCATGTTGAGATATTATCCGCTTTAGGCGGCACTGACTCTCCTGCATGGGTTAAATCTCATCCACATTAATGCGTCTCGATTAGGGATTAGGTCATCCCCTCCCCACATGATATGGCTCTTCACGTACATTTAAAGAAAAGCGGGAAACAACATAGCATTATAAACTCATGAAAAAAACGGTCCAGGACCAAAGCATGGGCGAGAATGAGTTTCAACAATTGAGTGTGATGCTCCTGGATTTAAACAAAACATAAACGAGAGCATTTAAGTAAAACATGAAACATCTCTCTCGATCTTTCCCCTTGCTGGGGTTGCCACTTCAGTTGCGTGAAATTGTCTGCGTCCCACTCCTCTGCATTTCTGTTAACGTCCAAGTGCCATAGATGTACGGTAAACAAGGATCACCTAAGCCCATGTAGTAAGGAAAAACTCAAAGTTTTAATTATCATTTTATTTCAATTTCTTTCCCAGAACACCCAAATCATGTAAAACACAAGCATGATGATGCATGTACCTTCCCAAGGGTCTCTACCCTGCAATCAATATAGTCTCACTTGGTCGTTCGGTAGGCTCAGAGTCCTTGCATCGGATCACGGGGGGCCCTAAAATCCTGTGTCCTAGCCGGTCTTCCCTGGCCTATGTCACACACCAAGATTAACGAACACTGTTTCCCTACCATCCCATGAAATCCTCACTGTGCCTAACTCCAGACTCCATCCTATCTCTCAACCATCAGGCTCTGATACCATTCTGTCACGACCCCCTCCCACCAAAGATTCCCCTCATGAGCTGGCAATGGTGGAAGGGAGATAATGACCCCTGAGTCCCGCCTCCAGTAGGCCCCGGGTTGGCGACTAGCACCAAGGGTATGAGTTTTCACAAATATGGGAGGCATTACCCTTTTTATTATTTTGGATCGGGAAATAGGACAAGTCAACCACCAAAAAGGGAAAAACAAGTATATATAAATAAACCCAAACCAAGCCCACATGCATTTTTAAACAATTTTTATAACAAGGTACAAGTACAAGGAAGCTCAAAAGTACAATGCCAAAGAAAACAAGAGAACAAAAACTGCAACAACTCCAACTGCCCGTCTAGTAGGGTCCCGCACGGCCCTGGTAGTCCTCCTGGAAACCTGAAAGAAAACGTAGGGTGAGCATACAAGTATACTCCGTAGGGAAACCTAAAGCTATCGTGCACAAGTGGGGAGACACCCTAAGGTCCCGTAAGAAAACAGAAGAACTAGAAACTAACAAGGAAAAACTATCCACCCAGTCTCACTGGTCACACTCACCAAGAAACAGAAACAAGTTTAGTATATATATAGAACAAAATTATTGGGTACCCCGCACCATTTCCCACATAATTTACTGCTGCTCTTCCTAACGGCAAATGTCCTGACGCTACCACACTCTTCCTGCCCGCACACACCTGGGCCAAACCACGCATCCTGCCCGCACACACCTGGGCCTCACAACCACGCATCTCGCCTGCACATACCTGGGCCACAACCACTAACCCACCCGCAGACACCTGGGCCTCATCCCGAAGGTTCTTGGGAACGGTAAGCCTGCCCGAAGAGTCTTGGGCTAAAGGTCGCCTCAAGCCATCACAGCCTCCGATACCTACCCGAAGAGTCTTGGGTGTAAGGTCACCTCAAGCCATCATATCCTATGGAAGAAGGAGCAGTAAGGAGCTAGTAACTAATGGGGAACACCCTCTCCCATAAAATGGGTGTGTTCAGCACTAGGTGCTTGACATGGGTGTGGTGCGACAAAACACAAAGATACAATTATATATATACATATACCAAACACACAGCCCAACCTATGGCTTCTTAAAAAGAGAAACTGAGCATGTGCCTCGGAACTGCTACCACGAAGCATGCATCAACAACCAAACAATCATCCCCCAACCCCATTTAGGATTTCATGTTTCATGCAATGGATTAACAAATTATTACTACTGGGCAACTATCATCCAGAAAAAACCTTTCACAAACATATCCCTGCCATCCACAACCAAGGTTAGGTAAAACGCAAGCAACCACATGCCATTTCATTTACAAAAGATTATCACAACCATAAAACATTCCATCATTCATTTATTTCAATGTTCCACACATAAAACCCTTTCCACACACAAAACATTTCCGCATTTGAAAACACCTTTTTACATCAAGACACTTTTCATAATCAAAACACATTTCATAAATAAATGCATTTTCCACAACCAACCACTTCCCATTTCAACCCCATCGTTTACAAAACATTTCACACCTCCACGTTTCCACCATCAACCATTCCAATAAGATCACCACCCAAACGTCGCAGCCCCGCTGCTCACCCAAACCACAACAGCCCACAAAACACCCCCAACACATGCCACATAACCAAGCCAACACCCACATGTTCATTATTCCATTTTGGTTCAACTGGGGTGATCACACAAGGGTTCTAGATTTTCATTTAAAAAGTCAACTTTACGTGATTAACCAATTTCCAAATTTCATGAAGTTTCCATCCATAAGAAAATACAAAAGGAGAGGGAAACATTTTATTGCATAAGCAAAGGCCCCCAACGACTGTGATTTTCAGTAGGTAGAAGCTCATTCAATTCACAAATATAATATCACAGGATATAAAAGTAAGGTAACAACAATCACTAACTTCCCAACCCCATTATTTAACCAGTTATTATCATTATTTAAAGGTTCAACCATTTCTCATGAAAAAAAAGGATACCTGCCACACATGATACATAATTTAGAGAGACAAAGGTGGCATCCCTACCTCAAAAGGTCCCGATCACGCCGCTTCCGACGACGTCCTTCGGTGTCCTCCGCCTTCACCAAACCCGACAAACGCCTCCTAGGATGGAAGCTAGAGAAGGAAGGCCAGAAGGAAAGGTAACAAGTCCGAGCTTAGAACCTTCGTCTCCTCGCTACGATCCTGTGGCCGCTGACGGATCGTAATTCGGAGCTCGGACAAAGATGTTAGAGGAGGAAGACTTATTGATCATCCAAGAGTGTCGTCGTGCGGAGAAGAAGCAATTGGTCTGGAAATAATCCGCGACCCTTTCTTATATAGCCAACGAATAGGTAAAACAGTATTCAACATGTATTGATGAATACACGGTGTGACTGTACACCCGTTACGTGTTTTGACTGGTCAACACACGACACGTCACGCGGTTTCCACACGTTTTAAAAAAAGACGTTAATTTTATTAATATGCGTGTTTCGTTGACCCGATACATAACTCATAAAAAGGTATCCATCACTAGTCTTAAAATGACCGTCTTAATTACAGAATTACACTGCCGCTGACGGTTTGTCATTCCGACACCATATGAAGAAGTTATAGACTTTCTAAGTTTTGATCACCCAAAATAACAATATTTTTATTTTATTATTATTATAATTACTTATTTATTTATTTTTATAACTCCAAATCAATCGTGATTTGGTCTCTTTCACGTTGGAAACAAACACTCCCTCCTTTTACATTTATTTCTTTATTAATTTTATTCCCATTAATACTTTATAATCATTATTATAATATATAATAATAATGACTTACAAAAGAACCTCCTCAATCCCACGCCACCACAAAAGTGGTGCCTCCTTGGCTCCATGTCAACCACGCCCCACCCCTTATTGATTTCCTTTTTAATTTAACTTATTTGTTTTATTGCATTAATTTTTTAAATCTTTATTTCCTTTAACTCTTTCTCTCTCCAATCTCACTTCAATACCATTATTAATAAAATTAATATTAATAATACCCATCATTAATGTTCAAATTTAGTCCCATTAAATTATACTACCATAATTATTATTATATTAAACTAAAACCATTCCATGTGACTCAAAACCATTTCATTTAATTGAATTAAATGATAAAACGAAATTAATATAACATACATATTCAACACCTTTTTAATACATTTAATTTCATTAATCTGTCGCACATAGTTTTACGTCATCATTGTTATCACTCTTTTTCAATAATAATAATAACAATTCATTATTTCATTTTATTAACTCATCGCCATTATTATTTTTAATAACAATAATATTTATGCTCATCGCATTGACTACATTAAACCACCACGTTGGATATCTGAATCCAACCATGCCACATCAATGTCGTGTAATATACGTCAATTTAATTATTCAATTATATTTCTTTTATTTCACATTGATTAAACTAAAACCATTTTAATTTAATTAACACCAAATATTTTCAAGCCATCATAATAATAATAACACTTACGCTACGCATCTTCATTTATTTACTTGCAGTAAATATCATAACTCATTTTATTAATTTCTCATTAATATTATGAATAATATTAATAACACAACACCTATTATTATTATTCTAATTTAATTCCAAAAATTTCTCAATTGATATTAAACTAAACGCCTTATTTTTTTTAAATTCTTATTTAGAATTAAAACCCCTTTTAATTTAATTAATCACGCACTTTATATCACCATCTTTATTATTTAATATAATAAACTGACAAATCATCTTTTAATTTTTTTTATAAATTCTTCTTCGTTTTTATCATTAATAAATATCATTGTTACGCGCGCCGTGTTGACCACATCGATTTCAACAAAGGAATGGACCGGAGGGGTCCGGTCCATTACATTTTCACCCTCTTTGCGAAATGCCAATGGAGAATAAAATAGAAATGTGCTGATGTACAAAATTCACTAAGTCATAATACGAATAATGAGTAAAATGTTAGGGATAGATCATCTATACACAAGATCACTACCACTACAAGATTTTGGGTTTACTTGATGTATTCCCATGGTTTACTCCCTCTGCAAGTTTCTCTGGGTCGCTGTCGGTGCAATGGGTCATATTTTTTCTCTTCCTTTTCTCAGTACTCTTGGATATGAATCCAATCATAGTTTGTAGACTTGTAGGTCGAACACATTTTATAGACATGTAGGTCCCTTCATTTCTATTAATTCATGCACCCTAAACTCTAGTTGATGCTCTGTTCCAGTCCCTTTTCCCCCATAGATGATGTCCACCTTTTTGGGTACTATTAGACACTGGAAAAAACATTCACAAATGGATTTCATGCTTTATGAAGCTTCCTTTATTGTACAACCAACTAATTTCTCCTCTCAAATACTATTTAATGGGTATGGTATGTGGAATGATTCCACCATTTACCGTAGTCTCTTTTTTAAACCACCCTTGTTTTGGAAACTACATTATACTTTGATATCACGTAAAACCGATGGGGACCAACTCAGCGAACCTCCTCTATGAACCTCTTTAGCAAATAGTCTCGAAAAACTATCCTCTGTCAGTACACTATACTCCATCCGTGGACTACCTATACTTTAATGAACCACCAGAAGACTTCCTTCATTTGTGTACTAAAGATTCCACATCCACATACCACGATCATTATCCACAGACCACTCTTCCCTTGCGATCTACAATGTACCGCAAAACACTTTTGTGAAATGTTCAACAAATTTCTTTAGCCTTTTCGGAATCACATCCCATAAAGGCTTTCAAAATTAGACAAATATTCTTCTATAGAAAAGAGATGTTCTCTAATAATATTCTATCACTCTTACAATCATTGGGAATAGTTCTCTTTTAATTGGGAATGATATCCCAAAAACACTAATCTGAGAATTACCAAATCATGTATTCAGTATAGCCTCCACCAAATAATAATCCTCTAACTGAAAACTGAATCCCTTTTGTGTACCATTTTTCTACCACAATCTTCTTAATTCATCTATTCCTACACGGTGTCCCATTTCACGAAACTCCATTCTTTTTTCATACCATGATCGCTTTTCCATGAACCATTATGTGAACCATTCTTGCTACTTAGTACATGTCTATGTACCATTCACAGACATGGTACAAACTCAACATTCTGAGGTGTGTGTTTCCCTTATTTTTTAGATTTTCTTCGATGTTATTCATACCATTTAATCCTATGATTAAAACATTCCTTTTCCAAACAAAAATTTCTATAATTGGGGCCCAAAAATTGGAAAACACTAGGAAACTACGCAACCTTAAAAAAATTTAAAACAATAACCATACGCATTCGTAGTCATCTGGATTTGTCAACAAACCCACTCACACCCAAAACATACAGAGGAAACACTGTGAGATATTTTTTCCAAACATATCACAATGATGAAATTTAGAAACACCTGGGAATTCATAACATTCGACATTAAATAAAATTAAATGGATATATTCAACATTTGGGAAGATATATGTAGTTTGATACATGAAATATTATGTTGTTACCTCCCTCTACAAATAAATTGATGGTACACCACTAAAAGTAAATCCATGATTTTGAGTATTAAGAGAGGACTAATTCTGGATGATCTATTTGGAGATAATTTTTTTTAATTTGACATTTAATATGTCTTTTTCCACATCTACATTAATAATATTCATTTTGATTATGGTGTAGAACCATTTTTTTTTTCTTTAAGAGGTGGTGACCACATGTGATTCTTGAGTCTTTTTTTCCTCAAACAATCTTATCAATTATATTATTATTGTGTTGTCAATATATAATTTCACAATATTAATGGGATATAATTGTATTTTATAAAACTTGAATATTTGAAATTTCCTTAATTAAATTTTCTTTCTCCGTATTCATGTTTTTGTATCTCATTTATTTTGTGATATAGGGTCATGTAAATTAGTTCTTTTTATTTATATTCATATTCATATTATATAGTTAACTAATTTGGAAACTTGGGAATCTCAATAAATTATTTAGTATTTTTTATGTGATCCAAAGTAGACCCATGGTGAATTCAAAAAATTTATAATACAATAATAAATCAAACAAGATTTTGGGGAATGTTTTCAAAATATATCCACATTAATTCATTGTGAAAATGAGAAAATATTATTAATCCATTCATTAAATAAATTATAAAGATAGAAGAGTCTTTTTTATATGACCATTATAGTATTAAAGAATAAAATCCAAGGTGAAACTAGATCACTTTTTATTATTGTTATCTTAAAATCTAATGTTTTTCATAGCCTAGTCACTAATTCCATATTATTTTGATAACATTTTCACCCATGGGAACAAGATTAATAAAAATCCCTCTAGATAATTCATTGGAATCAAATAAAAATACACCCTTAAGGGGGAAATAAATTACTTTGTATACACCCCATGACTGGTGTGTGTCAATGATATGTTATTTAACCATGTTATCATGCTAAAAATATCCCATTATTTTCCATACTATACTATTGTGTTTTAACTTTTTTACCCTATATTCTATATCTGGTTTTCACCTAAAATTTATAATTTTTTTATTTGGGTCCTATTTTTATGAAATTCACATTACATAAAAATGGGATTCAAAATATTATATGTGATGTTTTTTCATGAGTGATGTGGTATATGTAACATTATACATATGAATGGTGAACCCAGATAGAACTCTATTATATTTAGTAAAGTTGTACTGTCATCTCATACCATGTATGCTGTCTGGGTGGTTATCCTAATATCACTATATTATTATTCATTGGCTCATATAAAAGACGTATGATTATAAAACTTTTTTATATCGATTCTAAATTCTAATGATACCACACTACAGGAAAACAGTCATTTCATGGTGGTTTTTTCATAGTGGATTTAAAAACCACCGTTAAATGTTTTTCGGGCCGCTATTTCATGGTGGTTTTTTCAGGGCGGTTTAAAAACCGCCGTGAAATGGTTTTTTTTATAATTTGTTTATAATTTTTTTATAATTTTTTTAAATTTTTATTCAGGGATTAGGGGCAGCTTTTTATAAAACTGCCGCAAAATAGAGGTAGTTTGGGTAAAACCGCCTCGAAATGAAAGGAAAAAAACAAAAAAAAACATGAGAAACCCCGAAATCACTAGAATGGCCATAACTTTTGATCTGGGCATCCGTTGGAGCACCACGACCAGTAAAATCGAAGCTCATGAAGAGATCTAGAGGCATGTATAATTTAAACCATGATGACTTCTAAGGTTCCCATGATATGAGAGTTATAAGAACGTTTAAAAAAGTTATGCAACCTCAAATGGCCATAACATTTGCTTCGGGTGTCCGTTTTGGTCTACCACATATGAAATCAAAGACATCAATGAGAGATACGCACCAGTTCGATAGAAGAAATATTTTTTCATGTTTTTTGACCCCAAAACTCCTCTGAAGGCCATTGAAACCCCATTTCCGTCCACAGTGTCCCGTCGAACATGTATTCAAACGGACCTAACATTCGATCCACATGTATGTTCAGAATAATCCACCTTCTATATCATTGTTCATTCCATGAGCTTCAGTTTGACTGGTCGCGACACCCACATGGACTCTCGGATCATATGTTATGGCCTTTTAGTGGGTATCGGGTTTGTTATGTTTTTCGATGCCTCGTTTCTAGCCCCGGTTCCCTGTCAGTTTTTTTTAAATGGTCATAACATCTGATTAGCCGGTTCATTCGGTCTCTTTCACCTATCAGCTCGAAGATAGTTATAGGATCTTTGATTTGACTAGTCGCAGATCTGGAACAGACTCTCGGATCATAATTTATCTTCGTTAATGTGATTCCAATGTTTTTGTCACATTATGACCGTTTTGACAGGTTTTAACGGTTTCTCCTTTTATTACTGTTTCTTGGAGTTTCCACGACTTGTTATCTTTATCAATGGTTTTTTGTGGGTTATTATGATGATTATGTTGAATTGTTAAGGGTTTTTCCAGAGTTTTCGTGATTTTTCATGCGTTCTCATGCTTTCTAATACTTCCTTCTTCATGTTTTTTCATCTGTTTTCATGTGTTTTCATATTTTTTCATCCCTTATCACTCCTTTTCGTATTTATCATGTGTTTCATTTATTATTTATTATTTATTATTTCTTATTTATTATTTATAATTTAATTTAATTTATTTATTATCTATTATTTGTTACTGGTTATTTATTATTTATTATTTATTTTTATTGTTTATTGTTTATTGTTTATTGTTTATTTATTATTTCTTATTAATAATAATAATATTTGATTCTGGTTGTTTATTGTTTATTATATATTATATATTATTATTTATAATAAAACATTATATATTATATATTATATATTATATATTATATATTATTATATATGTATTATTATTTATTGTTTAGTATTTTTATTTATTGTTAATTATTTGTTATTTATTTATTTTTATTAATTATCAATTATTTATTTATTTATAATTATTAATTATGCCTTATTTATTATCATTAGAATTTATATTTTACTATTTATTATTTGTTATTATTATTTATTATTATTATTTATTATTATTAATTACTTATTAGTTGTTATTTATTATTTATTATTAATTATTTATTAATTATTATTTATTATTTATTATTTATTATTTATTATTTATTATTTATTATTTATTATATATGTATTACTATCTATTATTAATTTTTTTATTTATTATTTATTATTTATTATTTATTTAATTATAATAATTAAATATGTGTTATTTATTATTTATTCTTATTTATTATTTATTATTTATTATTACTTATTATTTTTATTTATTTTTATTTATTATTTGTTATTTATTAATATTTATTGTTTGTTAATTATTATTTGTCATTGTTTATTATTATTTATTTATTATTTATTTATTATTTATTATTTAGTTTTATAATATTTATTTATCCATTATTATTTGTTTATTATTATTTAATAACTATTATTATTTATTATTTTTTATTTTTTATTTTTTATTTTTTATTTGTTATTTATTATTTATTCTTTTCATTTTTAATTATATATTATTTATTATTATTTAATATTTATCATATATTATTATTTATTATTTATTATCATTTATATTTTATTATTTATTATTTATTATTACTTATTATTTATTATATATTATTATATATTATTTGTTATTTATTATTTATTATTTATAATTTAATATTTAATATTTATTATTATTTATTATTTATTATTTATTATTTATAGTTTTTTTATGATTATTTATTATTTATGATTATTTGTTATTTGTTATTTGTTATTTATTATTTGTTATTTGTTATTTGTTATTTGTTATTTATTATTTATTATATATTATTATATATTATATTTTATTATTTATTATTTATTATATATTATTTTATATTATATATTATATATTAATATTTATTATTTATTAGTTATTATTATTTATTATTTATTATTATTTATTATTTATTATTTATTATTATCTATACTTTGTTTTTTATTATTGATTATTAATGATTATTATTTAATATTATTTAATATTATTTATTATTATTTATTATTTATTATTATTATTTATTATTATTTATTACTTCATATTTCATATTTCATATTTATTATTTATTATTTATTATTTATTATTTATTATTTGTTTATTATTATTTATTATTTATTATTATTTATTATTATTTATTATTATTTATTATTATTTATTATTATATATTGTTTCTTATTTAATATTTATTATAATTTATAATTTATAATTTATAATTTATTCTTTATTCTTTAATCTTTATTATTTTATTATTATTTTTTATTTTTTATTTTTTATTTTTTATTTTTTATTTTTTATTTTTTATTTTTTATTTTTTATCGTTTATCGTGAATTGATTCTTATTTATTTTTTATTTATTATTTTTTATCAATTGTTTATTATTTATTGTTTATTATTTATTATTAATTCTTTATTCTTTATTCTTTTAATTTCGTAATTTTATTATTTTATTATTTTATTTTCATAATTTTATAATTTATGTAAATATTATTATAATTTATCTGTTATTTATTATAATAAAAAGTAAATAATAATAAATAACTCATTAAATAACTAACAAATCAATAATTATTAAATATTGGTTATTAATTATTGATTATTGATTATAGTTTAATTATTATTGAGTTTATATCTATTAGTCATGTATTTTTTGTTTTTTCAATTAGTATATATAAGTATAGTAAATTATCTTTATTAACCACATGACGAGATTGCTGGAGAGGTATAGTCTTTGGAAAATATACAAGAGGTTAGGTGTTCAAATCTCACCAAACACAGTATTTCTTTATTTTGCATGGGCTTGTGCATGCATGCATGCATGGATAATGTATATAAAGTAATGAGAATTAAATGAAATAATCAGAATAAATTTAATAAATATGAAATAAATTAATAAAATATGAAATAAATTAATAAAATACTAAATAAATAAATAAAATATGAAATAAATAAATAAAATAAATATGAATAAATAAATAAAATACATAATAAATAAATAAAATAAATATGTACTAAATAAAATAAATAAATTAAATAAATTAAACAAAATAAATTCGAAATAATTAAAATAAATACGAAATAGATAAAATAAAAACTAAATAAAAAATAATATAAATAAAAAAATAAAAAAATAAAAAAATAAAAAAATAAATAAATTAAATAAATTAAATAAATTAAATAAAATAAATAAATAAAATAAAATAAATAAATAAAAAATATATAATTTCAAATAAAAAAAAATTAAAAAAATCAAAAAACCGCTGCTAAATCATTTAATGGTGGTTCAAACAGCCGCTAAAAAACCGTCGCGAAACGTTCTATGACGGTTTTGAAAACCGACACGAATTGTTTCCCGACGCACAATTTAGCAGCGGGTTTTCAAAACCTCCGCCAATAATTTAAGCGGCGGTTTAAACCGCCGCGAAATAGAAAAAAACTGCCGCTAAATCTGCATTTTTCCTTAGTTCCATGATTTCATTATTCTGTTTTCGCATTACAAGACTCTGGGTGTTAATGACTCATTTATACCCCATTATGTTATCATTATATGACTCTTCAATTAATTTTATTATTTATCATTATGATACGATTTTATTATTCTTCTATTGGGATTTATATATAACTCATTCTTTATAAATGTCAAAATTTTATAACGTGTATTTTTAAGAGTCACAAGGTAATTAGGAACACATTATGGGGTTTCAAATAAGCATGAAATCTTTTATTTTATGTTAATGATTTATGTATAAAATGATTAAAAATTACTATTCCCCATCATTTTCTTGGATTCTATTAGAGGGGTAATTTATTCAATAAATAAATAAATATAATGTATTAAAAAAGTATATGAATAATTATATTTAGACAAGTTTATAGTTATTATTGCTTTTTGTGATTTAGAATTTTTTTTTGAAAATACTATGTATAATTATAAATATAAGAAAATAACCTTATATTTTAGAATCGAATGATTACGTGTTTTCCTAGAAATTATATACCTATATAAATACTATAATGTGGATTCATCCATTTAACATATTCACATTGGTATAATCAGATCCAAAATATTCTGGTTGATAATTAACTCAATATTCAATATATTATTGATGATTTTGATTTAGAAGCCATGCATGTTTGGACACTCATGGGGGATATGCCTTGGAAAATTCATGTTTAATATAATGTCCATTTTGATGGATTTGAATTAATGAATATATTATAGTAATTAATATACCATGGATAACCTACGTTGGAACATAGCGATAAATGAGTTGGCGTATATTTATATAATTAATTCTATGTTATGTAGTTTTATATTTCATATTTTTATCAAATAGTGTTTCCACTTCCCAATCATTCGTTTATTTTAGAAGGTGGTGAGAAATAGAAGTAATCATGTCGAAAACATATAAGATGGTAATTGTGATGACTTCCATAAATAAATTTCAAATATATATGGACTGGGAGTCAATAACATCATGATAGTACTAGATGAAGTATCTCATGTTATGAGTAATAAAATGAATCAAGTCAAATACAACACCTAGGAAATTTCAAATTTATTTTGAGTTCCTTATGGGATAAATGAATCCATAATTTAGTGGATATCATGTTACCCATATTATTTATCTATGTATAAACTCCATTGAGGATTTTTTATTTATCAACAATTTCTTGAATCAATAGAAATTCATACTGGTCATTTATCACCTAGAGGGAGAAGATGAAAAGTGGGGGCACTATTCAAGAATAAAAATCCCATAGAGAGCATTGAATACAATAAATGGGTTGAATTTAAGAGTATAATTTATAAAATAATTTGATTTTAATTTCCAGTTAAATATCAATACGGAATTCCATATACTAAAGAAAAATATGGGGATTCCATTATTTGTATGAAGAAAACATCATAATGCTTTCACAGTATGCCTTTGAATTTATGAATAATAATGAATGTAACATTGAAAACTACTTTAATATGATGAAGATATGTTTATCGAATGATTTTTAAATTCTTGATTTTAATTCATATGATAAAATTATTATTTATTACATTAAATTCAAACAATATATTGGGGATTCAAAATATTCTTCAAACCTCCCAATGAATACACTATCATCACAAAACATATCCTTAGGGAATATTTCAGTTTAATAAGTGGATAATTATCTATAAAATTTTATTATAATGTTTTATTTTTCTTTTTATAATCTATATGTTGGTTTTATCAATCCCATTTTATTTTTTTTATTTAATAAAATTCACTTGAATAGAAAATGAATATTATTTTAATATTTTGGGCAATAAAGGAATAGTAATTTTATATTGGGGAATTATAAAACATTCAGTAAAATATAAATTTATGATGAAATAATTAATATCTAATTCAAATTATTTTCATTTAATAGTCATACAATTCACTAATTAATTAAATTTAAATTATAATATAGTTTTATAAAATAAAAGTTAATTTTTATAAGTGTTTGAAAATTTATTTTATCCTACAATGAATTATTTTTCATAATTAGGTATTTTTTGGATATTAAATAACATTATTTTACATATAATATGATATTGTTAATACCTGTTCCCTTTTTTAAATCATCACATTAAATTTAGAAAATGGATAATTTTTTATTATTTTATGAGATTGTAGAATTTGTTGGAAATAATTTAACATAATATGAATGTTCTATATAATATATTAAAAAATAATATCATAAAAGTGATGTAATAAATTAAAAAATTCGTTTTTTAGAATAAAAAATTCATAATAATAGTTTATTATAATGATATAATTTTTTTTAATACTATCAACAAACAACCACAACATAAATGATATGTTGTGATTTCATATACATTTTTTTATGAACATGATTGAATTCGAAATTTTGAAGTATATTATTTAATTTAAATATATTAATAAAATAATAAAATATTATAAGTAACAAATCCATTTAAAATATATTAGGTAAAAACCTTTTAATGGAAAATGGATTTTTAATTTATATTAACATTTTTTATATTGGTATATTTGAAAACTATACCAAATATCCTCTTTTTTTCTTAAAATACCAAATCATTTTCTAATTATTCATTACTCTAATTCCATTAATATTTAATCATAACTTAATTTCCATCTCTATATCCCTCTTAAAGAGTTTTTATTATTATATGATTCTTCCCTAAGCTGTAAAAATCCACCTCTCGAGGTAAGTGTTCTCCCCCTCCACATTTCAATATATGTACTTACATTATTTTATAACATTTTCATTACAAGTGTTTGTGTTATATTGTAGTAAGAATAATACATTATATTAAAATTGATTCCCAATTAATTAAACGTTACCATTCTCTTCCATTAAGCATTTATATGATACTTTATGTACACTGTAGCAACCGTAGTTTATGGTATGTATCCCTTTCATTATGATTTTTGAATATATATATCTTAAGGGTGAAGTGTGGGAGAGTTTAGAGAACATTTTAAGAGTTTCTAGAGATTTCATATATGTGACTAAGAGCTGCATAGTTTTTTGGAAACTGTGAACCACATGAAGAAAACCTTTTATAGTGATACTGGTGAAAAGGGAGGGCACACAGGCTATAGACGATTTTCCCAAACTATTCAGAAGCCTAGGAGAAACTTTTTAGTTTTGTGAAATTGTTGGAAAATGAGATTTAGCAAAGCCATTACACGGTTTGGACATCATTTGAGAAACTATATTAATTCTCCCTTAAGGTAGAAGAAGGGGCATGGTTAGCACACAATTTATTTAATCATGTGTCTAAATTGTGATCAGTTCAACATTAGAACCTTAAACTGTGGATCTAACTCATTTTACCTCTATATGACTCATTTTTACCCAAAATAGCCTCAAATCATGATTTTTCATTCAACAGTTGGGGAACCTCTTCTAATTGATTTTGATGTGATCTAGAGTAATTATGTGATGCGTTGAACCATGATTCTTGTTATAAGGCTCCATTCATCATTATTCATGTTAGTTTAGTTATATCTACTTCACCCTCTATATTGGATTCATAAATCTACAACCTATGTTGGAATATATGAGGTTATTGATGACAAATATGTTTGTATTTGGTCTTATTGTTTATAGGGGAATAGATCTAGGGTGGGTTCGTGGTGATTCAACTCAATTTTGTGACTTTTTTCAAATCGTTTATCATTTTGGCATAACAAATGTTATTTTATTGAAAGGATATGAACAAACATGGTTATGGCATGAGTTTGGTATATTCTTTGGGTGACTTCATATTTCTTGGGATGGATAATGGAATGATGTACAACTATCCAAATGTAGGGGACAATATGGGCCAAAAGTAACTCCATTATAGTGGTCTACTAAGTGATGATTTAGTTGAAGGATGATGAGACAATCACGATTATAGAGAGGTACATGGATTTCATTGATGTTGTATTTATGGTTGTGTGGAATGGAAGAGGTATTCCAAAGTGGAATGTGAGATGAATTAAATAATTTTAAATGTGATATCCTTAGAAAATAGTTTACCATTGATCTATTTTATATTTGGATATAATAAATTTCACAAATTATTTAACATAATTTTTTATATAAATGTTCGTAATATGATATATCCTAGTGTCATGGTTAGAGATGTAATTGGGGAAAACATACTCAGTTTTAGTATTCACACCGTCTTTGGAATTTTGGTGCTTTTGAAGATGTCACCTACCAATACATGGTAACAGCTAATGTATAACTTATCATTAGATCAATTAAGTGATACTTGGTTTATTTAGAGATGTTGGAAGATGGAGATTGTGAAGACTAGGGTAATTTTGTTATCTAAATTTGGGATAGTCTTTCATCCATTATATACCTTGATAAAGTAGTATTCCGTTGTGTCACATGATTTTACTATCCTTTTGATGAATCAAATGTTGAGTTTTCATTCAATTTAATCAAGTACCATTTAGTGGTTGTTTGGATATGGATTGTTACGTTTGTGGTTTTATTCATAAGGGTAAAATCATTACTAACTTGTATTTAATCCATTCGGTATTTATTCATATCCTTAGTATCCTGGGGATGTCGTTTAATTCCAAGTAATCCCTTATGACCTATCAATCCAATGATATGGGGTGGGACATTACAAATGATATCAATTTTTTTTCATCCAATAATTAGTGTGAGTTAAATTGTATCAACTTATTCTTTTTATGGTGTAAAAATTATTAATTACATATATTTTTCATGGAGTTGAATTTCATTCCTCTCCATTCTTTAGGGTGGGATCATATAAAGGAGTAGGAGTGTCATGAAATGAAATTTATAGATTTAAAATATGTAGCTAACATTTTTATGATGCACCTCATGTTACTAGGGAGTTAGGTGTGTTAGTGTTTTAGGGGCACATTTAGAATTTTGAAATCTCAATGTCGTGGGTTTAGAAAATGATACAATCATTCCCTAAATTATATTAATGACATCCCACATGGAGTTCATGCATTATTTTGGGTAATGATTTATGTTTTTTCAAAAATTCATGACTTTTGAAAAAAATTGAGAAACTATTTTCAAATGAATGATTTTTTAAAATGAGAATAATTGGGGTATTATAAAAATGGTTTCATTTTAAAAAAATAATGTTTAAATGGTTTTAAAAATTATTTATTGATGAAATTATTGATTTTGAAAACCAATTTTATGATAGCTGATGTGGTATAATTTGAAATTTTTAATCCTTCAGATAATATAGAGTCAAATATACGATATTTGATGAAGTTTATAAAATGGCACTGGTTAGGTGTCATAGACTTAAACTGAATGAAGCATAGAAGAATGTGGGTTCACATAAGGCATGTGTGAACCAGTAACTAGTTCAGGGTATCGTTCAATAATTTAAAGTATTGAACATATGGAATCTGAGGGATGAAAAGGGAAAGGGGATCATTCAGACCTATTCTAGAAGCATAATCCACCCATCATTTAGGATGATTTTGAACCTGAAATGGAAGAGGTGTGGCTGAAATTGATGAATTGAATCATCGATTTAATCGGTTCCCCAGTGGAACTAAAATTCTAGATAGTGACATATATTCTAGAAAATATTTTACTAATGTTTTTGGGTATAGAGATGTTGGTCAGTATATATCCAAGCTTTATTTGGGATGATTTATGGGAATTTATCAAGAAACAATTCTTTCATCGTGCATTACAGATTCTTGTAACAATATTCCATATCATACTAAAGCATGAAAATATCATTATCACTGAATATGAATCTAAATTCATGAATTCTATATGTCTTTCACCCATGGTTGAAGCTAGTTCATCCTTGATGGCACACATCATTGAATCAAGGTGATGGTAGGAGATTTGATTAATGATATATATTCTCTATTTAATGGACTATATAGATATTTTCACCATCAGTTTTTAGAATGTGATGTCTTTTATTTCATATAGAAATTATCAAGATGTTATAACTTGAACTAAGTGGTCTCAATTTCAATAGTATTTAATTGGTAAATATTGAGAAAATGTTTTTTAATGACTACTTATTTCCAAATGTCGTTAGGTTAAATACAATAATATGTCTTGTCAAAATTGAAATCATGATGAACTTGTTTTAGAAATGTTCTATGATAGAAGCCAATATAATGATAATTATTACAAATATTTTCAAATAAAATATAAAATAATTAAATAATTTTAAATATATCTGTATTTTATTTTATTACTATTATATAAAATCACATAATCATTTAAGTAATAAGATTGATTTCATATGCGGTAAAATCATCCCAAATTCTATCATGTTTAAATGAATTAATAAGTAAAGGGATGAATGTAGATAATTATAATGTGACATAAATAAAAGAATAAAAATTTATTAAACATAATATATCCTCATTATATCAAATCTAGGAACAATAAAATGTGGTTGGTGATGAAATATGAATTTCATATATCATGGAGGCATTAATTCACACGTACGCGTGAATAAAATTTTCATTTTTGTTAATGGGTAAGATAAATGAATATATATCGATCGTAAACATAATATAATATCAATGATTTATATGAAATATTCAATTATAATCGTATAATTTTTTATTTTAAAATTTTAAGGATGATAATTTTAAATTATAGCTTAGTAATTCTTAACACTCACGTCATAGACTTGATTTTTTTTCAAATTCTCCTTGAAATTGGAGGCCTTATTGTAACTAATATTAACCATAAGATATTTAGTAATGGAATATCTTATAGAATAACTAATGATCGATAGGATCAAATATAATGTTTATAGGGAGGTCATTCTTGAAGTGTTGTAACTATTACTCCTCAATAACTATATATATTAGAAATTTTTTAAGTAACCCGCAATGTTTCTATATTTTAATGTCACTATTCATAGGTCAAAGCTTCTAAAATAAAAATAATTGAGTGAAAATTATTTTGGTAAAATATTCTCTTCATCGTCTAATTTTGACGAGAACCTAGAAGTTTTTAGGAATTTTTATTTATAATTTAATATTTTACCCTCTTTTAAACATACTTATCTAATTAATTTTAAGCCACTGTAAATACCATTAATGGAAAAAAAATGTAATAGACCACATAAATAATTTAATAAATAAAATTTTAAATATTTAGATAATTGTAGAAAAATAATTTTTAAATGGTTTGACATGTTAATTGTATTGAAAATTAAAATAATACATAATATTTTTTAGCATAAGTGACTTATAACATTTTAATATTTATATAAATTTAAATATTATCATATATATTGGTTTTTTGACATAAATATTTTTATTTGAAAAAATAAATATTAGGAGGATTTATAATCATTCTAAACCTAAATTTCACATACAAAAGAGTTAATTAGAAGAAAGTACATATTTGATATTTTTGATAAAGAAGGATTTTAATTTAGGTATAAAATTTTATAAAATTGGATTTATAAAATAAAAAAAAATTAAAATGTATATCGCTATTCCTTAAAAAATTATTTGGTAAATTTTTTTAAGATAATTGGTTATAAATATATAGTAATAAAAAAAAAATTATAATGTTCACACGAAACATATTTGATGATATTAAATCAAGCATTTTGGAAAAAACTAACAAACTCATAATAAGAAAGTCTTGAAAATAAAATAATAAATTAATTTATTTTTATCATATTCATATGATAAAATTTTAAATTTTGTTGTATAAATTAAAATAAAAAATATAATGATAAATTCTGATATTTAAAAACGACATTTCATAAAAATCAACTATTCATAAAATTATTTCATGACAATTTATATTTTAAGAAATAATAATAAATATGTTAATATACAATTATTATTTAAAACTTATGAATTTAATAATTTAATATATAATATAAAATTTATAATAACATGGATCATCAAAAAAAGAAAAAAATAATATTATACTAATTACACATTAAGAAATACTGTTAATATTATTTATTAGCAATGTGTAAAAATTTCTACAATATTGATATTAAATAAGGTATTTCATTTTTATCATATCATATTTTAATAATATTATTCATATATATTGGTAACACACACATACACACACTCACACGCATATATATATAATATTCTAAAATAATATTTTTAATATATTGTGAGTTTCACAATTTAAATTTAATATATATCAAAACCTGACTTCAATATAACTATTTGATTTTTGACCAACAACCTTATTTTAAATTAATATATTTTCGACAACATGATTTGAAATGTATAATTACCATTCATATATATATATATACTTACTAACTATTTTTTACCCTTCAACTCCCACACCTCTAAGAATAATTCATATTTCATATTATAGATTCTGAAAAAGTATTCTTCTTTCGTGGTTATCATCCCCAATATAGGTTATATTTAGATATTTTGGATCCTCATAGAGATATATTTTCATGTAGAATCCCATGTCAATTATAAAACTCAATTTTATAGAAATAATATTCCTCATAAAAATATGAGTTAATATATCCCCCTAAACTAAATTGAATCCTCACAATTTTAATTATCATATAATAAATAAAATATCTATATTAATAAAAATTATAATGAGAAATCATGATATAATTTATATTGATATACCAACCATTAAAACCTAGGGAACATTTATCCTTCCATAAAATAATATTGACATTAATATTGAGTTTTTCCTCTAATTATTGGTGCCCATAGTCAACCATTATATGTTATTATCATCAAATTTATATAATTCTTTCAAAAGGGTGGTCATTGTTGTCAAATAATTAAGAGAATATCATTGGTTAATGTAATATATCTAATCCTTAATAAAGTTAATATTTTCCCCAATTTTAGGGAAATAATCCATCAATAAAATTCGGTAAAATATAGCTAAATGATGGATAATAAGACATGAGAACACAAAATTCCAATATACATCAACATATAAATGCAATAATAATACAACTAGAAGGTTTATTCTATAATTAATCTATAATGGTGTATATTTAATTATATTAAAAAAACATATGAGATATACTAGACTTAAAAGTATAAAATTCAGTCATGGAATCTATGACACTATATTGGAGGGCTTGGGCACATTAAATATTAGGATCCTATTTAAGGGTATTCCATGCATTGGTATTCCCTTATAATATTTTGATTACAGTTTGGTGATGTGAATCATTTTCATTATTCCATGGATTAATTAATTTACATTGATAATTCATGTGTTCTCCCACAAAATAGTACATTGAATTATTAATGTTACCTTTGGTTGAAAATTATTTGTTTTCTTTTTTGTTTTTAAAAATCGTCATTTATTTATAGTAGCATATGATTGATTCAATAAATTACCATATCTAATGTTTATTTTATTCCGGTAAATGAAATTGAAATAAATCTTATTTTTTTATATACGATATATAGAAATTTAAATATTCCTTCCATCAATATCTCCAGTATTTGAATTTTCACATGACTTTATCCTAGTATTCATTGTATTAATGTGTAGTCATACTAAGCTCACTTTAATAATCATAAATTATTATTTCATGAGTGAAATCATCACATGTTTACAAACCCTAACTATTTTCTCCATAGATTTATCTGGCGGTGATCACGAAAATTTACATGGAATCTAATGTTATTTTTTCCCTTCTAGGTTTATCCATTATTAAAACCAAAAGGAGTTGTCATTAGTGATTTATACCATAAGACAATTATTTTAATATTAATACACGATAAATTTTATGCCAAAATATCCCACCATTACACTAGCTTTCAGTTCAATCCAAATAAGTCTCTATTTAGTATTGGATTATATAGGATGGTTTACCACATATATCATAACACAATTTTTTACATAAAAAATCCTCCAAAATTGATTTTAAATTGAATGTGATTAATCAGAGAATATCATTAAAGAATTTTAAACCTAATGTGTGATTAATCCTCTATCGTGAACCATGTGTCAATTAGATTAAAACAAAATATCCATTGTTTAGGGTTAGTACCTAATGGTCTATCTATTATTGGCCAGGAATTAATTATTAGTATTTAGAAAGGGATGTTTTTTCCATGAAATCCATACAATCAATAAATAACAAAAAATTCTATATGTCATATAATAATTACGTATATACATAATTATTTTCACAATAGTTTTCACTAATATTAATTCATCATACTCTATAAAATATTTAAACTAATACTCAAAAATATTTTAAGTCTTTTCTAATACCATCTATAATAACCACATCTAGACATTCCATTAGTTTACAAAATTTACACAATCTAATCACTATATCTCACAAATAATTTCACTATCCTAATAATGAATTGTTAAGTGTCATTGATGGTCAGTTATAAAGGATAATTATTTTATGAGAATTGTGAAAAATTTTCAATAATTGATTCACACTAGACACCCTAATATAATTATTATGTGTAGTACTGGTCATCATAACATAGGGAAATATATACGTAAGAAAGGGGTAACTTTAGCTACCCAGCATGGCTAAACAAAAATTTAATAAATTAATATCCTAATTGAACATAGTATGAGAATATATGCATAGTCAATATACAAAAAAAATTCATTCCCAGTGGAGAATGGTTCATAAACCCTGGAATATGTCATAGGATAAAATAACATGTTACTTAAAAGAGTGTGGAAACGTGAATCAATACACAATATCCATGATAAATTTATATATTTATGAGAACAAATACAATAATAAGATATATATATTTTAATTGGAAGACACAGCAGTATAGGTTATATTACCTCCAAGAGCCACACATGTAGTTCCAACAATTATGACCATCTAATATGTACATGTGAATACTAGCCTCATTAAATCAAAATATTAAACCGATGGATTAGAGGGACATATTGGACCCACCAATCATCATCCACATATATGATTTAAATATGAATCCAATTACATATCATATTATAATGATCACATGGATATAAAATTTGTTCCAGAAAACATTATAAACATAAATAATTCACTTTTTTCACTAAGACCCCAGGGAAAGAAAATGTGATTCATTAAACATATTATAAATAAACATTCTAAATAGTATATTTTTCATATTTATTACCATAAGAAAATTATTATTATTTCCATTAATAATCATAACATTTTAAAAAAGGTATATAAATTTGTATCTGAGGACGTACTGTTATCATTTTGTTTAATACAATTAAATCAATACAATATAGCCAATTATAATTACACCATATAAATTGAAATCAAATATTTAAGATATTATTTTCACTAAATCAATCGATGTATTCCATATAATTGAACAAACATAAATAAAATGTGTCCATAAATATTACATTCACAAAGGATATTTCATATTTGAAATGAGAATATCAAACATGGTGGATTATTAGGAATGATTAATGAAGTGATAGATAATTACACCAAAAGAGATATAATTTATTCATGATATACAGTGAATGAAATTGGATGGATACATTTGAATATTATATTAGATCAAAAATAGATAATTTCCAAATATTTGGAATTTGATTTTGGGAACACTGCGCCTCGAAATCAGGAACCGTCAATTTTTGCGGACTCATAAAATTCCCATGTATTTACAAAAAATCAATGGAAATTCCGGGTCATTACTTTCTCACCACCTCTGGGATTTACATCCCCATAAGCTACAACTCGAACTACGAGATCAAATGGGGGTACTAAGCATGAATATGAGCCTCCCTCTCCCATTTTCTCTCCTGGAGGTTCCCGTGATACCAACGAATACACACCAGAGGTAGTGACCTTCCACTAAGTACCAGCTTCTGTCAATCTTCAATAGCCTCTTTAACCTCCCTAAATATCGCCCAGTAGTCGACGTCCATCTCTCTATGGTCAATGATGTGAGAAGGGTTGTGCACATATCTCCTCATTTGAGATACGTGGAAGACGTCGTGCACGCTATGCAACTGTGGTGAAAGAGCCAGGCGGTAAGCCACCTCGCCAACTCTACTGAGGACCTGGAAAGTTTTGATAAACCTTGGTGATAACATGACGCCTCGGCCAAATCACCGTAGACCTCATCGAGGTGAGACTAGTAGAAATACATGGTCACCATCCTCTAACTCTATGGGTCTTTGTCTCCTATCATCATACACCTATTTCTTGCTCTGTGCAGTCTTTATCCACTCTTGGTTGATCTGCACCGTCTCTGTGGTATCATGTACCATCTCTGGTCTCGCTAGTGCTGACTCCCTTGGGTCTGTCCAACACAAGGGCGATCTTCAAGGTCTATCATTAAACGCCTTTAAAGGTTCCATCCCAATGGTGGAGTGGTAGATTTTGTTGTATGAACACTCTATTAAAGATAAGTGATTCTCCCAGCTGCGACTGATGTCGAGGACATAAGCATGCATCATTTCCTCGAGGGTCTAGATGGTCCGCTCAGTCTGACCATCCGTCTAAGGGTGGAAGGTGGTGCTCAGAAGAAAATGTGTCCCGAAAGCCTCCTGGAAACCCTTCCGTAGTCGGAAAGTAATCCGTGAATCAGGATTAGAGAAAATCATCTAGGGTACTCCATGTAGCCGCACAATCTCCTGCACGTAGAGGCGTCCCAAGATCCCTACTGAACCCTACTCTCTGATAGGTAGGAAGTGCTCCGACTTGGTGAGTTGTTCAATGATCACATAGATATCGTCAAGTCCTATATCCCTACGTGGATGACATGTCATGAAGTCCATGGTTATACCATCCCACATCCACTCTGAGACCTCTAAAGGCTAAACCAAGCCTACGGGTACCTGATTCTCTGCCTTCACTTGCAGAAAAGTAAGGCATCTAGAGAAAAACTCCGCTACTACCTTTTTCATACCTGTCCACTAGTACTATCATCGAAGTTCCTGGTACATCTTCTCAACTCATGGATGTCCTTCTAGAGGTGATGTGTGTAACTCTATCAAAAATTCCTCTTTATGTGACATTGGCACCATTGTACATCCTATGAAGAGGACGACGCGCTTCCCACCTTCAGAAAATCCATCAGGTGCCAGCCCTATGGATATCTAAGCACGTCTTGTCTCGCAGTCTGTGTCTCCACACTGTGCCTCCATAACTTGCTGAATAAGTTGAGGCATGACTTTAATAGACTGAAGGAAGTCTACTCCATCTCTATCCACAAAGTATTTCTTTAAATCTTCCAGCTGCTCTATCGCATTTCCTAGCAGCCGTATACCAGACCTTTTGTTGAGTGCATCTACAAAAACATTCCCCTTTCTAGGGGTGTAGACTGTCTCGAAGTCATAGTACTGGTGGAACTCAAGCCAAAGTCGTTGTCTCAGGTTCAAGTCCTTCTGAGAGAAGAAATACCTGAGACTCTTGTGGTCTAAGTAGAATGTGAAACGCTCACCCATCATATAGTGCCGCCAAATCTTTAAGGCGAAGAAAAATACTGCTAACTCTAGGTCATGGGTAGAATAGTTCTGCTCATGATGACACAACATACGAGAAATATAATTGGTTACTGCTCGCTCCTACATCAGGAAACACCCGAGTCCGGTACTTGATGCGTCATAGTAGACTACATACCCTACGCCCTCCTCTTGAAGCCTCAAGATGGGGGACTAGTTAGACTCTGTCTCATCTCATGAAATCTCTTTTGAAATCTCTCTGACCACACGAAGGGTTTCCCCTTCTTTATCATGTCTGATAGTGGTGCTGCAACTCTGGATAAGTCTGGAATGAACCTCCGTTAGGAACCATCCAAACCTAGGAAACTACTTACCTCCATCACACTCATGTGTGGTTCCCAAGAATGTACCGCCACAATCTTCACTGGATACACTGCAATTCAAGCCTCCGAGATGACATGCCCCACAAAGTGAACCTCTCCAATCCAAAACTGGCATATCGATAGTTTGTCATAAAGCTGGTGCTCTCAGAGTGTGTCCAGTACTACTCGAAAATGGTAGGCATTCTCCTCATCAGTAGTCGAGTAGATCAGAATGTCATAGCTGAAGACTATGAAAATGTGATCAAGGTATGGCTGGAAGATCCTTTTCATGAGTCCCATGAACAATGATGGAGCATTGGTTATGCGGAAGGGAATAACCATGAACTCATAGTGGTTATACCGACACCTGAAGGTCCTTTTCTGGACATCCTCGTCTCGAACTCTGAGCTGGTGATAGCCTGATCTGAGGTCTATCTTAAAGATCCACCATGATCCCTTCAGATTATCAAAGAGATCTTCAATCCTATGGAGTGGGTACTTGTTCATCACTGTCACCTTATTCTGGTGACGATAGTAAAAAAAATCCTAATGCATTCATCCACCTTCTCGGCGAACAGAATCAGGGTTACCTAGGGAGAAACACAGGTCCAATGAATCATTTCCCCCTGCAAGTCCTATAGCTGTAATCGCAGCTCACGAAGCTTAGTGGGAGCCACCCGATATTCTGGTATAGATATCGGTGTCATCCCGGGGTACATGTCAATGTAGAAGTCTATTGAGTCAATAAGGTTTTCCTTATGACATTTCCATTCCTTCTTGTTTTGATAATCACAAACACATTATCCTTAAGAAAATATATTTGTAACCTTGTTTTACATCTATAAGGAATATTTCATTCCAAAAAATAAATTTACTCCTACCTTGTTTTCATTATTCATATCAATATTTTTCTTAAGTGTAAAAATAGGATTCATATCTAAAACCTTGGAATCGTATAATACTTTAATATGAAGTATTCTTTTTTCTGATCCAAATTCATGTTACGAACTTTTATGATGTTCTACTCATAATTCCTTGTTATGGACATTTATAAATTTCAACTCTGAATTCTGATTACGAACTTACATAAAGGTCTAACTCCGAATTCTGATGATGAATTATGATTACGAATTCTCATTACGAATTATAATCATGAATTCTGATTATGAATTCTCATTATGAATTATGATGATGAATTCTGATTCTGAATTACCATTATGAATTCTGATGATGAATTCTGATTACGAATTATCATTATGAATTCTGTTGATGAATTCTGATTACGAATTCTCATTACGAATTCTGATGCCGAATTCTGAATAAGAATTCTCATTAGGAAATTTGACGATGAATTCTGATTACGAATTCTCATTACGAATTCTGATGCCGAATTCTGATTACGAATTCTCATTAGAATTATGATGATGAATTCTGATTACGAATTCTCATTACGAATTCTGATGAAAAATTCTAATTAATATTTCTTTTTACGAATTCTGATGATGAATTATTTTTACGATTTCTCATTACGAATCCTGATAAAGAATTATGATTACGAATTCTCATTCTGAATTATTCTGATAATTGAAATCCAAATATATCTTTATTATAGACTCTAAATTCATTTTCTAGATAGACTATAAAAATTAACTTTCAACACTCTGAACATTCATTCTGTCCATTCTGAATATCAGTTTTAATTATTCCTTCACTTATTTTATTATAAAATGATTTCATGCCATCATTTATCAACTAAATGTTGTTTGAGTGACATGTTTATAGGTCCCTATGAAATTCAAGGAAGAATATGACCATTGGGGGATGGTGCTGACTGTTGGAGTTGTGCCTATAAATAGGAGCTCATTTGAAAAGAAGACCACACTTGACAACATCTTTGAAATCAGTGCTTACATGTTGTTGAAGTGATTTCTAGATAGAGAGTCTCTTATGAACTCTCATGCTTCATGTAGAATGTTTTAACAGCTTCTTAAAACTTTTATTCGTGTAGAATTTCATTGTGGGACTCCGATTTTTTTTGTACAATCAAGGGCTTCTGGGGATAGGAAGACAGAGGTGTTGACAACCTGAAAGTTGAGGGCTTGCGGGGATATCAAGACAGACTCCGATCTACGTATTGAGGGCTTACTCTGGTGTGGGTATGATAGAATTTCATGAAATTATAAATCAAGGGACCTCTTATCTAGGGTTTTTGGATGCCCTTCTCTTAGATGTGTGTGAATTTTGGTTATGAAAAATTTCAATAAGGATTTTTTTAAAGTATACAATTCACCCCCCCCCCTCTTGTATTTGAGTATCTCATCAATCCTACATTTGGTATTATAGAGTATATCATACACAGACATACCATATAACAATTGGAATCATAGGATTTGGTTTAATCTGAATTAATCTCACGATTAAATTCAGAAAGAAATTTTCGTAATTACATTTTTCGGATTCATATTTTTCAGATTCTATTTTTCAGAATCTTTTTTTCGAACCCATAGTTCGTATTCACTTTTTCTTATAGATACTTTTTCTCTATATTTTATTGCATAGAATATTTTCCTTGTTTATAGACATTTTCTACTAACATGTTTTTGTGGAAATACAATTCATAAAAATGACAGGAATAAATGTCAGTTCCATATAAAATCTAAAACCAACCAGACAACAAATCATTGATGGTAATGATTACGAATATTTGAGAGATCATATAAAGAATTTCATTATCAACACTGGGGTTGAAAATTTAGTTATGCTTACCAGTGGATGCAAAATTCCTGATAAATAAGTAAGTGCCTTTACAAATCAATAAAAGAATGAATATCAATTGAATTATAAGGTACACAACACATTACTTTGTTCAATGACTAGAAATATATATATCCAAATTTCATCTTGTGAAGCAGCAAATTCTATATGGAAGAAACTTTAAGTTACTCGATTAGAAACTTCCAAATTAATTGATACAAGTTGATCCATGGTTAGATCCAAATATCATGGTTTAGTTTTCTTTATGGTGAACTCATATGCAAGGTGTAAGAGAGATTCATGACTATTGTGAATAGTTTACAATAAATGGGTGAAAAAGGATTAGTTGATGAAACTCTTGTGGACAAGATTATCGACATCATACCGATGAGTGGGAATCTAAAAGGAAATAAATTGATGAGAATAGAAAGGTTACTCAGATTACTGTTGATGAGAATTTTGGAACACTTCTTCAGCATGATACTTGAATGAAGAGAGATTTTGATATTGTGTAGAAGAAGAATGGAAATGGTAGTGTATCTTTTACTACTACTTCCAATCATACGAAAGCCGAGGCTCCTGAGAGAGTTACTAGATCCAGATCTAAGAAATTTGTTATCCATTATGAGTCTAGTAAAAGAGAATCCCCTGAAAATGAATTAGAAAATCATTCTCGATGGATGAACAAGATAACTGGACAACAGTACCTTCAATATAAATATAAGATACAGTAATGGAAAGGCATGAAAGATTTTGAAGTTACATGCTATGAATGCAAGAGAGCTGGACACAAAAGACCTGATTTCCCTATGCTCAAGAGAAATTAAAGAAACGAAAGGAATTCGAAAAAAACAAAAATAATTATTACAAGTCAAAATCAATGAAAGTGTTGAAAGTTAATGATAGGTGGAGTGCTAGTGGTGGAGACTTTTCAGATGAATCTTCGGATTATGAATCTTCTGAACATAATAATCTTGGTCTTTTAGCTAGGCTACCTATTGATAATTATTGCTTGATGGCTAAGGTACACAATTCTGATTCAATTACCCATTTTTCATTGAATTATAATGATAGTAAATATTATAACACTTTGGTTGAAGATTTCCCTTCTGATGAAGATAATACAATACCCACAAATGAAGAAGTTTCTAGGTTTTCCAAACATTATGAGAATGAGAATTCAAAACTCATGAAGAACCTTTAGAAGGAACATTCTAGGAATACTATTCTTACTATGTAAATATCAGATCTTTCTAAAGATCTTGATAAGAAAAATGATGATTGTGAATTTATTTCAATAAATCTATAGGAAGTAAGTTCTGAGAAGATTAAATATTCTCAAGATATAGAAAACTTAATTTCTAAGAAAAATGTTTTCGAGCCTAGCTCTAGATCAAATGTGTTAGAAGAGAAGAACTTAGCTATAAAACTCAAATCTGAAATATTCTCCTTGAGAATTTTTTTGTCAATCTTTACCCTAGGTAAGGAAAATTTTTATAAAATGTATTCAAAAACCCGACCTCTAAGGAATACATCTGGTTTTGTTACACTAGTTCTAAACCAATTTTTAGTAACAACTACTTTGTTCCTAAAAGTTCCCCATTCTGTACTAAATGTTAGTGTGGTGGTCACTGGGAAAAGAAGTGTTCCTTAAACAAAACCCAATATTTAGGATTTCGTAAGGCTTATTTTTCTAAAATGATGTGGGTACCCAAAATTTTACATTATGAAATTTCCGGATCCAAGCAAGTCTGGATTCTGAAAACCTAACTTTTTATTATTTTCTTGAAAATATGGAATGTACCAACAATAATATGTGGTAAATAGATAGTGTATGTTCTCGGCATATGACTGGTAACAAAAACTATTGTGAAAAGATTATCAAGACAAAAGGAGGAAGAGTAACCATTAGAGATAATTCTCTGGGAGATATTATTGTTATAGGTAACATCGTTCTTCTTTGAAAAAAATTTATTTCAAATGTTTTATTTGTTAAAGGTATTAAGAACAACCTCATTAGCATAAGTCAGTTATCCGATGAAGGTTACCTTCAATCCACTGTTGAAGCTGAATATGTAGCACCTGGAAGTTGTTGTGCTCAAGTTTTATGGTCACAAAACACACTCACAGAATATGGCTTGAGTTTTACTAAGACTCAAATATTGTGTGATAACACAGGTTCCATTTCCCTTAGTAAAAACCATGCACACCACTCTTGTGCAAAGCACATAGACATTAGGCATCACTTTCTTAGGGATCACACACTAAAAGGAGATATCATTCTTCAATTTATCAGAAGGCAATATCAACTTGCTGATATTTTTGAAAAATATTTACCCTTCGATTGATTTGAATACAATAAACAGAATTTAGGGATGATAACCGTAAGGTAATCTTCCTCTATTAACATTTTGTCGAACCAAACTCTGTACAGTAATAAACTCTTTTATATAGGGGGAGTACATCTTTTATTAAATTCTTTTAAAAAAAATTCGTAGTCGCTTTTTAAAGTTTTTCCTAATAAAAATTTTCATTGTTGTTTTTTCAAAATTTTCGTAATGAAACGTTCGGAACTGAAATTTTCATAATGATGATTTTTCCGCAGTCGTAATTTTTGTAATGAAATTGTTTTTACTAAATATTTTTTTTGTGTCTTTTTTTCCCGTAACGTGTTTTTCGTAGTGAGTTTTTCGCAATAAGTTTTTTGTAGTCAAATTATCATCATGATGAATATCGCCTATTACGAATAATATTCCTAGAAATACGAAAGGTATGAGCTTCTTACATAAGTTTTGGAAATCATATTTTTCAAGATGGTATTTTCTTTTGTGTTTTTCAGATTCATTTTTCCATAAAATCTGAATGTTTTTCTTAAAACCTCAAAAGATAGGAGTTAAGATTTCCTTGAGGCTAGTTATTCAACCGATAGATCTGATCAGAATGATTCACAACCATTAGATGGGTTTTTGGTAGTTGAAAGTTCACCACCTTTGCCTATCTAAAGGGGACCCCCGACAGTTGTCCCACATCAAATTCAAGCCCTCGCGTGTTGAAGTTCTTCCCTTCCTTCTTCAAACCATTCTGAATCATTCAGTGTTTCTCTATTCTGAATGTCTGTAGAAGACACTTCTCAAGAAAGGTCATCATTGATGCCAATCTCATGTTGGTTTGTCTATAGGGAATGTTTTTTCCATCCAAACTTTTTCAGTAAGTATGATTCAATTGTTTCTCAGAATATCATGCTCAATGGATTGGAAGATTTCTGCATATCAAAGCCATGGGATCAGGATGTTGTTTCTATGGATTTTCATATAGAATTTTATGAGTCTGATTCCTTCTACGATGAAGATGGTAGGTAAAAATTCTCTTTTAAGAGCTATGGTAAGACTTAGAAGCTTTCAAAGACCAAGACTACGAGCTTGGTTGGGAACTCATATGATGGAGAAGCCGAATTTTTCTCCCATAAGCTACCAGATGTGCAAGGATGTTTCAACAGAGTGAAGGCTATGGAATGCCTTGGACATAAAGATGACAAGACCGAAAATATTTCACATCTATCCACAAATAATCAGATTCTACAGTTGTGGGTTGAAGGGTTTTTCATACCAAGATGAGGTGACAAGGATAACTTAAAGAAAAGTGACATTTATATCTTGGATTTCTTGGTAAATCTATGAAAGATCAATCTGATGAGGAACATTCTCAATACGGTACAGAACATCAAGAATGGGAATTTGAAAGATCAAATTATTATGTATCCTTATTTTATCTCCATGATTATTATTCGGTGTCTTGATTCTTTCAAGATTGCTTGAACCTCCAAGGCGAGAATTTGCAAGGTGATGTTGATCAGTGATGACACTCAGAAGAGAATGAATGTTGGTTTCTCAAAATAGTCAGGTGAGTTCTATGATCTACCAGACGAAGTGGTAGAAGCAAATCCAAAAAATGTAGAAAAGGATGAACCCTCAAAGAAGGCATGTTAGAAATGGAAGCTGACGGAAAAGAAAGATGAAGATAAAACCCAAAAATCTAAGAATGTCCAATCTGCATCTCCTAAACCCAAAAAGAAAAAAGACTACTCGGATGAGGTGGTAGAAAAGTGGAGATATCTCATGGAAAAGTGGAAATAAGGGGATCCACAGTTCGTCTTGGACCCTACTGAGGCTAAGTCTTTAAAAGAAAAAGATGGTGATGAGTTAGAGAAGCAGGCCAAGGAGAATAAGCTCAAGAAGAAAATGTTTGAGGCAGATATTGTTAAATCTCTTTTGAAGGAAATATAAATTTCTTCAAAGAACATTCCAATGCCGAAGCCTTTTTTTAGAACAATTTCCCAAGACTCCAGGTAAGAAGACTCATGAAAATTCCACAGAGAAGGAAATTGATAAATAAGTGATGGTGAAAGTTCAGAATGTTATGGAGGATATTCAGAAAGATGAGAGCATTGGTGGCTCTGATGATGTAATCAAGAAAGTTGAATACAATCCTGAGAAGGATAGTGCATCCGAGAAATTTTCACTATGGACATCTCAATCCGGATCCTCAAAATTTGCCACACCCATTGATGAAGAGAAGGGTGAAGAGGAAGTGAACAAGCCATATGATTAAGAATGTAATAATAAGGACTTTAACCATCCTGAAGATATTGTGGCTAGTTCTGAAAAAGATAAGATTGATGAAGACAATAATGTAAAACTTTCTGGACGTGAAAATTAATCTCCTGATAAAGAAGCCGTTTCAAAAATCAGCAAGGGTATGCAAGTGCTTATTGACACTCCAACGAAAGATATCATAAGGATAATTCCCTGAAGGCTCAGGAAGAGGTCCTGAAGACTCAAGATGAAAGGATCACAGCCATGGATAAGAAAGTAGAAGAGGACCAAAAAGATATGAAGAAGCTGAAGAAAATTTTTAAGATGCTAATTCCCAAGGAAAAAAGAAACAAAATAGACAACTCTGATATTTTGTTGTACTATTTTTTCCCTGAACTAATATTTCCTATCATAATGAAACTGTCAATGTTTGTCTTGTTTTTATCTTGAACTAATATTTCAGTTATCATATTGTTTTCCACTCCCTCAAACTCTTTATGAAAATCACAAAGGGGGAGAATGGAAAAAGAACTCTAAAAGAGAGATGAAAAATCTAAAGGAGAAGACTTCTATGTATAAGAAGATTGTCACTATGTTAGGGAGAGTGATAATTACAAAGATTTTTTCATTCTAAAAATCCAGAATATGATCCTTAGTGTTCCAATGCCTAAGGGGGAGTTAGTGGTATTCACCATTGTCCATAAAAAAGGGAGATAAGCTTTCATTTCAATGTCTAATAAAATTATTCCATGACCTTATATTCTTTTTTGGATGGATGTTTGTGATTTCCAATAGGGTGGAGATTGTTGAGTCAACAAGGTTTTCCTTATGACATTTCCATTACTTCTTGTTTTGAAAATCACAAACACCATATCCTTAAGATAATATGTTTTTAACCTCATTTTACATCTATATGGAAAATTTCCTTCCCGAAAAAAATTTACACCTACCTTATTTTCATTTTTCATATAAATATTTTTCTGATGTGTAATAATCGGATTCATATATAATACCTCGGAATCATATAATAATTAGATATGAAGTATTCTGTTTTCTGATCTGAATTCATGTTACGAACTTTTATGAAGTTCTACTCTGAATTCCTTGTTACGAACATTTATAAAGTTCAACTCTAAATTCTGATTATGAACATACATAAAGTTCTAAATCTGAATTATGATGATGAATTATCAATACAAATTCTTTTGATTAATTTTGATTACGAATTCTCATTATGAATTCTGATGATGAATTCTGATTATGAATTCTCATTACGAATTCTGATGATGAATTCTGATTACGAATTATCATTAATAATTCTAATGATGAATTCTGATTACGAATTCTGATTACAAATTCCGATGATGAATTATGATTAATAACTCTCATTACGAATTCTGATGATGAATTCTGATTACGAATTCTCATTACAAATTCTAATGAGCAATTCTTATTATGAATTCTGATTACAAATTTGGATGATTAATTCTGATTACGAATTCTCATTACCAATTCTGATGATGAATTCAGATTAAGATACTCATTACAAATTATGATGATGAATTCTAATTACGAATTCTCATTACAAATTCTCATTACAAATTATGATGACGAATTCTGATTATGAATTCTCATTCAAAATTCTTCTGATAAATAGAATCTGAATATATCTTTTTTATAGACTCTGAATTCATTTTCTAGTTAGACTCCAACCCTTAACATTCAACACTCCGAACTTTCATTCTCTACATTCCAAATATTTGTTTTAATAATACCTTCACATGTTCTATTATAAAACGATGTCGTGCCTTCAGTTATCAACTAACAATTGTTTGATTGAGACGTGTACAAGTCACTCTAAAATTCAAGGAAGAATATGACCGTTGGTGGAGGGATATGACCGTTGGAGAATTTCCAATAAATAAAAGCTTATTTGAAAAGAAGACAACCCTTAAAAACCACTTTGACATCGGTGCTTACATGCTGTTGAAGTGATTTGTAGAGAGAGAGGCTCTTATAAACTCTCATGCTTCATGCAGAAATTTTGAATAGCTTGTTCAAACTTTTCTTCATGCAAACATGCTTCGTGTGACTACAATTGTTGTTGTGTACAATTGAGGGCATCCAGGGATAGGAAGAAAGAGGTGCAGACTTCCTGATAGTTGATTTCTTGTGGGGATAGCAAGACATACTCCGATCTTCGTATCTAAGGTGTACACTGGTATGGGTAATACAGACTTTCTTGAAATTCTAAATCACGGGACCTCTTATCTAGGCTTGTTGGATACCCTTCTCTTTAGGTTGAAAGAGTTATTATTTGTTACCTGTAATATTACTAATTTGTTTTCCATTATGCATTTTGTATTTGTATGGAAAGTATAACATTCTTATACTTCCTTACTTGTACTCTGATTTAGTTAGATTCTGTACGCTTTAAGGTTTAATCATAGTTGGGGTAAACTTTTGTTATGTTTCATATCCGGAATCACTTTTCCGGAATCAATAAATTCATTATAACATAGACGTGTTGTGAATTTTAGTTATTCAAAATTTCTGTAAGGATTTTTTAAAGTATACAATTCACCCCCCTCTTGTATTTGTGTATCTCATCGATCCTACATTTGGTATTATAGAGTATAACATACTCAGACATACCATCTAACAAAGTTTACCTCTCTGTGAGGGGATAGACCGAGGACATCATCAGGGAAAACATCCGCATACTGATCCACCACTACAAGATAAGTCGGACTCTCCACATCAACTGTTCTGAGCGTAAGTTAAACCATCTAATGATTGATCAGCTGCACCCTTCATTGATTAAGTCCTTCATGTGATTCAATGGTTCCCTTCTCGTCAGTGAAGGTAAACCTGGTCCCATCCATGCGGATACACCACACATTAGGCCTAATACAATCAATATAAGAATGAAATGTAGATAGCCAGTCTATAGCCAAGATGACGTCGTAAGGCCTCGACGCCGCTATGAGGAGATCCCAACTGAAACTCTCGCCTCCTATAGTAAGCTTAAATAGCTGACACCAGTGTGTAATAATAGATTATGCTCTCGTAGGACTCTCTAGCCCTAAGGATCTAGCCAATAGCTCCGTATGAAGCTCCTAGCTCCGAACATGGGAAGTGTCAATGAAAGAGTGACTGGCACATAGGCAGTCCTTCGACCATCTGTTAATCATCAGAATGGTGGGTCGAACATTCACGAGCCATGTGACCATGCCCACCACATGAGTAACACTACCCGTGCCTGGAAGGTCTGTCTCCACTTCTGGTACCCCGCACAACCTATCCTGAGTCATGCAGTCATCCACTTGTAGGTCGGGTCCTCTTATACCTCTGCATCATCTATCTAATTCCAGCTATAGAAGACTCCAATGCAGAACAAACAATGGTGGGTCTTTCTATTTGAGGCTGCTCAGCAAGGAAACTCTCCACTATGAGGGCCCACTCAAGCACCCCACACCTGTGTTGAGATGATGAGTGAGATCACTGAAGCTCCGATCATTCGTCTAAGCCCCTTATCGATGGTTCAGGCCTTGAAGAATGGTTCTCGTACCATATCTGTGGAGTCGCACAAGAGGTCGGTGATCCTCTCTGAGTATTGTGCCACCGTCATGATACCCTGCTATAAATGCAGTAGCTCCTGTATCTGCATCGCAAGTAGGTTGGCTGTGACAAACTCCACCCGAAACAGGCTTTCAAAGTCTGTCCATAGTAGTGTCACCTCGTTATGAACTTGGAGAATCAGGCTCCACTATCTTCCCGCTTCTGCCTATTGAAGGTTGGCATCAATAATCACCAGGAGTCGGGTAGTGTCCCTTACAGTTTGCAGACTATCACCATAGCCTCCAACCAATCCTCTACTGCATTTGGGTCCGTCCCTCCCATGAACCTAGGTGGCCTATGGTGCTGGAACTCTTACAATGCTCTCAAGCGGGGTGCATTGTCTGCTGCTAGGGCTGGTGGTATCGTTGGCCCAACAGAGAGTGGTACCATTGGTGCCTCCGCTGGTAAAGGGACCTACACTGAGGCCTCGTCGCTCGGTGGGCTATCTGTGCATATGACTCTTGGGTCTCTAACTGGTCATCCATGGGGTGGCATACTGAAAAAAACAGCTACGACATGGTTAAAATATTTATACCTTGTGGGTAGACCTTGATGAGCTGACATAAAGAATACTATTGAAAACACACATGCAATCAGTGTTTTCATGCACTGAGTCAGAAATCAGTAGTCAGGGTGCTGGTGTATGGATACGGCGGCTGCCGCAACAACAATGGACACCCTATACTAAAAACCACACTCAGTACTCTTAACACTATTTCTTCAGAGAAATGAAAGATAAGATTCATATGTTTTCTGATAGAACGGACTCTTCTGATACAAATTTGTCACGACCTGTCTTCATGACCCATGTCGTGACTACCCCAAGCCTGCCTTTTATAGTCCATGGGCTAAAGAATAGCACAAAATGTGTAAATATCAATTCTTGGATGTAATTTCCATTTTAAATTTTAATCACACACAAACAAATAACATGATTTAAGAAAAACACTTAGTAAAACTATGTAAAAATGTGTGATGAAAAGTAAAAGGGGCCGGAAATACAAGCCCAACTATAAAGTACAAGGAAATAGAACACAAGATCTACTAAAGGAATTAAAACAACCCCAGGATCGTCCACCACATATCCTAACTGAAGGGTAGGTATAAATATCCTCCTTAGAACTCCATATCTGTTAGTCTCCTCCGGGAACCGACTCGTTATGAGGTCCACCTCCAGTACCGTCCTATCCTGGTACCCTTAGCCTCAATCAGCGCTATCCTTTTTCTTCATCCAACAGAATGTGGTGTAGGCATATCTCGTGTATGAGTGAGTATATACTGATACTCAGTAGGGACCCGGATACCCTCAAGGTCTCACAAAATCCAACAAGGATAAACCACAATGTATGAAATCTACATATAACCCCACTTAGATATATGCCTATATATATACCTATGTTATCTATTATTCTATCTCAAAAATGAGGAAAACACAAAGTTACTAACTAATCTCAACCAGGTTTTTTATAATAGGAGTAGTAACATTTCGAAACCTTAACTACAGGTGAACTCCACCTCTATCGAGTACATTGGGCATGCCTCCACAACCAGGTGATTCCCATGAACCTTGGACTACTGAGGTACTCTACAAGTTGAGTACCATGGGTCCGCTATGTCACACAGAGGCGCTCCCCAAAATAGGTCTGCCGCCAGAACCAGGTGCTCCCCCTTATAGCATGTAGATTTACATGTCCTGTTGAGTGCCACGGGTCTGCCGCCACAACCAGGAACTCCTCCACCATGGGTCTACCGCCACAACCAGGCGCTCCCCACTGGGCTATACAAGTCACTTCAAGTAACTCGATCAGTATTTTTCAAGTCCTAGCCACCTATTTGGTTCCCGCACAAATGCATTCTCGTCTCTAGAAGATATGCTCAACATGAAACTAGTCGATACTCCAACTATCACAAATCCCCACCTAGAAGTATCTCAATGGTCCACCACTTCATAAGTGTCTCAACACAACTGATGGTGCGTATATCAACATTACCGCAAAATCTAGTGGGGTATACTCAAAGGGACTGTCATGCTCCTATAAAACTAGCACTGTTGACGGTTCATCAAACGGTCAACCGGTCCCAAATATATTGTCAAATGAAAGTAATGGCCACTAGTGGGCCCGGGCCCGGTCTGACCCTGTCAGACTGACACAGCCCGTCTAAGTCTATCCTGACCCGGTCTGGGATTACCCGGTCAGACATATTGGGTCTGGCCCGACCCATTGGGTGGGACGTCCTGTTAGGTTCATCCCAGCCTACTAGCCCAGACCTATAGGTCGTGTGGGAAGTACGACCTGGAGGTTGCTGTGAGGGTTGTGGATTGGCCTAGAGTGCGCGACCGGTTCGGTTCGTCCAACTATACAAGGGGCACAGTTCGGGCAGCCCGTACTGGGAGACCGATCTAGTTCATCCCGGAGTGCTGTGAGGGGCATGGGGCCTCGGATGGTTTGGCCGGGGCGACATGGTAGGCGGTGGGGTGGCCGGGGGGCAGACAGGCGGGTCGGCGGTTCGACCAGGAGGCACCGGGTGGGCCGGTGGGACAACCGGGAGGGCGACGGGCCAGACGACGGCATGCCGAGAGGGTGCCAGGATAACAGTCAGTAGGCTGGGAGAGCTCCAGGCCAGTAGGTAGGTGGCCAGGAGGGCGCCGGGCAGGCCGACTGGTTGACGGGAGTGCACCGGGCAGCCCGACGGCAGGCTGAGAGGGCGTCGGGCAGGCCGGCAGCAGGCTGACGTGGCACCGGGCATGTGAGTTTGGTGCGGCGTAGGCCGGCGTGGGCCAACGGTGGTCGGCCGGGGCACCAAAATATCGCGGGGCAGAATGGTTCGTAGAGACCACGGGAAGTACGACCTTGTCGTCACCACCTAAATCTCTTCGTTGCTCCATCGCAATGAAAACTATTACAATAAACAACATCGGTGGAGGGGTCGGGCCATATTGGTTTGGCCCGCACCCTCCACCGATAGGGTGGTATCAAGATGATCGTAAATATGATTCACAACAACCCTCATTCTTCGTTTTGAATGAAAGGAAAAAAATATGGGTAAGATCATACATACCTAAAATTAAACCACTACCTTTTTTCATCATTTGTCGTTCATTGACGGAGTCACGGAAGGTAGATGAAAAAGTTCGCTGTTCGCCGCGTCTGGCGCAGACTTTCAAACCCCAGCTGTGTCGGCTCGTGGAAGATGCTCCACATCGGTAGGTTTCCTGGAAAAAAGTTAATAAAGGATCGTCTTTGGTGTTCTTCATTCGTTGAACGCTTTCTTCATTTGTCATTATTCGTTGGGAGAATTCAAATCCTCTCAAGCTCTCCTCTCAAAACACCTAAGGTTTCCACCGTAATGAACAACACCCACTAAAATAATATTGGATTGTCTATTATTTTAGAAGTTGGCATAGAATTCAAAAAGAATGAAATAAATTAAATGTTAACACATAATTAATTCATGAGGTTGGATCATTTAATTAAAAGTGTTGGCTCAAAAATTAAAGAGGTGGATTTCACACATTTAATTATTGGAGTTGGTAGTACCATTAATTGGGGGGTTTAGTTCCGGGTGGTCCCCACACCGTAACCTCTCGTGGGAGGTTAAGTTCGGGTGGGCCCCACCACCATAACCTCTCATGGGAGGTTAAGGTGGGGTGGTCGCCACCTCCAAACTCCACATGGAGGTTTTAACCGACTAGAATAAAAATAAAGTTACCACTTTATTTTAATCTAAATTATTAATTAACACCCAAAACAAACTTTTATTCTAGACCAACTGCTGTTGACCTGAAAGACTTCTAAAGAGAACATCGGCGTTGCAAGTTCAATGGTTCCCTCAGATTTCATTTCTAAGCACCAGTTCAAAAGATATAAAAACCCGCTCGTATGTTTACAGAAGGTAACCAACCCAAACATCAGAAATTTATTTCGGGCACACCGGGTCTCAGAATCATGTGCCGTCAATTTTCGCGAACTCGTAAAATTCCCATGTATTTAAAAAAATTCCACTAAAATTCCAGGTCTTTACAATTTCATTGAAATGTACCCTATATTTACACTTCCATATTTGGTTCTAGACATAAATAATTTTATAGAAATCCTAAATTAAAACCAACAATCATTAAGACAATGTTTTTACAATTTGAGAACTATGTAAACAATATATCATAATCCCATATAATATGATATAAGTATTGAAATAATTCATGGAATATAACATATAAATTAATAACAATCTCTTTATATGAAATAAGCACCAATAAAAGAGGGTTAATGAAATAAAATATTGTGATTAAAGGATGAATATAATGTACAACATTAATAAGAATACATAGAGGAGTTAACATTTAATCAAAAACGTGATAGATGAATGATCTTAAGATTAGTGGAATTATGAATGTAATATTATAATGATATCATAATAAGTTCTCATGAGTCATGACTGAATAATAAAAAATTATGAAATTTTTTTTAATGGTTGAAATAAATATAATAACATGTTACATGGTTTAAGAATGTGAAATATTTATATAATAATTCTAAATCATTGTGACATAAAAATGTGTTACATACATAACAATTAAAATCATAATATATGTTCATCTTCTATTTTTTATCATCTATGTTGATAAAAAAATCAAGATAATGTAACAATATATTTTTCATTCATCACAATGTGAATGAAGGAAACAACATCATTTCAATATTGAACGAAGTGAAACGATTACACCAAATTTTTCAACATATAGAATAGTGGTCTTAGCTGATGTAATGATTTAAAAATACATTTGATGGATATGAAATTCTAATCCCAATAGTCACATTTGGATCCATCAAAAAATAAGTGTCAAACATGTAAATGAAATAATTCTTAAATAGACCAAAATAATATCATTATTAACATAAAAAATAAATTCAAGAATACAGAAAAATGGTTTCCATCATTCAACTTCTATGAAATTAGTTTTATAAGTTATAAGAAAGTTACACCATATTAATGGTTTCATTGTAAATTTATTTTATTTTCTATTGTGAATTAAAAGATATAGATATCTTGGTGAACACCAATTAATTAGAAGAAATATTCATAATGTATTCATATAGGAATTGTACTCGAAGAATGGTTATATATTTTTTTTATTAATTAAAATGAATAAAAAATTATTTAATTGACCACCCCTCGCATTTTAATTTCATTTATGCCAAACCACATATATTTAAGTAGTCAGACAATGAATTAGAGGGATATTTATATATAATAATTTCTTATCAAAAATAATTGATTAGAGGATATTAAATTGTTAAAAAACATAAATTTAGGGAATATAAATTTTTATTAAAATTCTAATTTAATGGATTAAATTATATTCAATATGTTTTTGGAAAAATATTAAATCAAATTTAAGAAATATTAAAGAAAATATCAAATTTTAATTTTTATGTAAGGAAGTATAAATAAGAATAATTCATAAAAATTGAATTTTTTAAAAGTAACACCCCATGATTCCACAATCTGTTATCTATTTAATGTAATTTAATATTTTATATTACATGCAACACTAAATTGTCTTGTGTTATACACATGATTGATTTTTTGAGAAACAACTCATTTGTATTATAATTATTTAAACAATATATTTATTTTTCATTTAAATTTTGAAATATTTTTCATAAAAATTAATTTCTAAATGTAATTTATAATTTTTTCACATAAATAAAACAAAATTATAATGATATATATATGTTTTGTTAAAATAGTGATATATTTCGAAAAACAGTTTTCTTCAAAGAACTTATTTTTATATCTTTTAGTGAACAATAATAAAATTAATATTAAGTGCTCTTAAAAATGTCTTTAATTATAATTTATGTTAATGTAAAAATCGATAAAATATATATATATTAGTCTAATTTAAGTCCTTTGAATTATTTTAGAATAAAATTATATGTATAAAATTTTATTGAACTTTTTATCATCTATTTACCCACCATCTAAGCACATTTACCCACCTTTAAGGAACATTTTCAAAATTACATAAAATGATATTTTACCAATACTTTGAATTGAATTTCAAAATTATAAGAAAATTATGGTAATGATTATCTAATGTGTGGATTAATAGGATTTAAATTCTTTTTCTTGAAATGTAATTTTTGATTTCTATTTACCAGAATTAAATGTATATAGGGTAATTAAAGGTAAAAATAATTTCATAATATTATCAAATTAACCCAAAACACATCCTAATTCTATTGGATAAATGTATTTCGAACAAAATAATCCTTATAAAAAAATATTTTCTTTTCTGATCCACTAGTTTTAGATGAACAAATTTATTATATTTTATTTTATGAAGGGTTAAAAGTGTTAAATTCAAATTTTATTGACTAAACCATTTTTAATATAGAGTTATACATATTATTATTTAAACTATAAATATTAATTATAAAGATAAAAATATTTCCAACATCAACACATTTTATTTATAATTTTACACATGAAATAATTAAATTTAATTATGACACGATAATGATGCAGTAATTACCTTATAAATGAATAATTAAAAGAACCTCAGTTATAAATATTAAAAAAATATAAAATGTAACTTTTGATTCCATACATAAATTTTATAGGTTAATATGACAACTTATGATGGATTAAATTTATTTTTATTATGTAATCAATTTCTCATGACATTATCCATAACCAAAACTAAATAGTGTCAAAATTGACATAAATGAGTTTTTAAAATAAATACTATTTTATTAAATGATATAATATTAAAAAAAATATAATAATCAACAAAAATACATAGATATTGATATATATGACATTAATTAACCACATGAGGCTTTATTTTCAATCTATAGTTACTATATTAATCATGTAGTATAAAAATAAAAGAAGACATGGTAAATGTTAAACAATTTAAATAAGAGTTAATTCTAACTAATAAGTTTAATACATTGACCTAAACATGTCTAAAACCTATTGGTGGATAGTATTGTGACCCATACACACCTTATCCTAGAATGAATATATTTCAAACTAATAGAAACTTTACATAATTTAATAATAATATAATATTTCAATCTTTTCAAAAAGTTCCCTTCACCTCTCCTATAAATGGGTACTTCCCATTAAATTAATTTCACAACTCCAAATCAGTTTGGATTAGCCAAAACATATCCAAATATCCTCCCAAAATCCCTCACATAAACATAGAGGCCTTAACTTTAGCATAAATCCAACCAATGGAGCACTTTTCTTCAAATCAAAAGGAAACACCCGAAGAAGATGTATTTACTTTATCACCTATTTCAATGTTATTTTCTTCTTCTACATCATTTTTCATTATTGTTACAATACTAAAATAATAACTCTAGTACCTTATATATGATTATATGTTATTATAAATATTTTTTTAACTATATTAATTATTTTATCCATCTTATAAGGACAATGTCACCATGCATGCGTACGTACCACTTATCGTCTCCATGTCGTGGTGTAGTATGTTATTCAACACTACTTTATTTGGATGGGTATAATAATGAGTATAGTTTATGTAACTAAGTAATATATCATGGTAATTACTCTGTATAAATAATATACCATCCTATTAAACACAATTTCACTGTCAATTGAACGATATTGTCACTCGTGCGTACGTATGGATTACCGTCTCCACGACGCGATATGATTCATCTTCAATGATCACCCATCGATGATTTATATATATATATTAATTATGAGGTATATAAAATATTGTTTGTACTGGAATAATATATATTTCTGTAGATAAATACATGTCATTTACTTACTTCCATACTATACGTTAAGAAAACCGAAGTAATGTTCATATGTACGTATGGACTACCGTCTCCATGAATGATGTTTCCATTTCATAAATCTATCTATTATACATATTTATATTCTAAATATAAATGATTTATAAATAATTTTTTATATTATTTAATTATGTATATCATTGTCTATGTGATAAGATCACGAATAAAAAGTTATAACACATACGATAAAGAATGTGATTATTAGCCGAAATGTTAATTTAACATGGTGATTATTAATAAATGGGTAGTATAAAGCCACAAATAAATCATATATGATATCATAAATATTAATATGGATCTGTTATATTTTAATAACTTAATATGGTCATCATAAAGGAGTCCAAATATAACGTCAACTAAGGAAATGTAAAAGGTAAGGGTTCATTAATCAATATCATTATTATCCGAGATTGTTTATCTGTATGTATTTAGTAGGAAATATAATCCATCCATATCCATGTTTCATAAAAATGTTTTCAAAAGGAATATTTTAATGTTTTTTCAAGGGACTCTTTAGCTGGATTTTCATTGTAAATGTATTAATGATTTATTTTTCTAAATCATTTTAATTAAAGTCCATGTTTTCAAAAATATTTTAAGGATTTATGTATATAGATGATATTGTTTTAAATATTAATTAATTTTAAGTGTTTCAAAGTGGTATGTGACACGTTGATTCAAAATAATCTTTCTAATGAATTCCTTTATAAATGTATTACTTTTTAATTATTTTACAAAAAATTTATTTTTCTCTCAAAGAGTTATAATAATCATTTTCCACTATGTCATCATCTTTTGTTGGAAATTATTCTTAATTGAGATTGATTTATTATAATACAATATTCTATCATTTATTGAATGAGTTGTGAAATGTGTGAATGCAGATGTGATGTCTTTATACAATTCAGGGTTTTGGGTTATAAATTACATTTTGTAAGATAGTTTTAATTATAATTTTTATGTTATGTTTCAATATTTTTATATGAGTAATACATTTGACTTAGTAAGTGATGGAAAGGGCCCGCTAGAGACCCTCGATGCATTAGTAGGTGACATGAGAAAAACTAGTGTCATAGCAGAAGGCCTTGACAAAATTTATATTTAATAACATGGCATGAGGGATTGAAATTATAGTTAAGATGTCCGTCTTATGCATTCCATCATTATGAGATTAGTTATTAATGTTACAAGTGATTATTCTACAAGTAGAATATCTACGTGAACAAATAAATGGAATTATTTGATTAAACTTTTCCATATATTCTATAGTTTATGTTTAAAGGTCATGTGTTTCAATTATAGGCCATTAATTAAAAATTTATGATTAGTTATGATAGCTTCTGAAATATTTGTTATCCTTACTGATAATCTAATCTCACAAATTTCTTATATTTTATTTTCCCAGGATTCCAATAAATGAATTATGATTGATATGCATGGTTGAGAGAGGGGAATAATGTAATCCTTTAAAGAATATCTATACTATATTATATGTTAGAATTTTCAATGTTAAGTTCTTGTATGTAATCTATATTCCAAGACTGCTAAACTTATCGGTTTTTTGAGACTTGATTCTTTGTAATAATTCTGATTATTAAAATAATTTACCAACTTCGGGCTTCTGGGGTCAGGGTGTTATAGTTGGTATCAGAAGAAGTTTAGATATAACCTTAGAAACACGATTTAGATAAACTCCGATTAAGAAACCTTACACTATAATATGATTTGAGGATTAGTATAGAATAACATATTTTTTTTCCAGTGTAGATATTATGTGGTTTTCCACACAATATATCTATTTTTGGATACTTCAAAGGGAAGTGGTTCTGTAACATATGTACCTATGATTGATAAATCTGACAACGAGTTTCGGGCATGTCCCTTTGTATCCTAGTACACGAAAATGGGCATTACTGGGCACCTAGTTTGACACTCTCGGAGGAAATTCTTTGGATAATGCACATATTATTTACAAACCATTGTGAAGGATTTATGAGTAAATATGTCAGCAATGAAACCATTATTATGATTATGAGACCAATGTGTAGAAATCCTCAATTAATGTTGAAATACTTTATATTTTTTAGATTATACATTATGATATGATATATCATAGTGTATGTCGTCATTTAGAAATGGACTCCAATAGATGGAATAATAACGCCAACAATATTCATTATCCATAGTGTCAGAAGGATCATATCATTCATGGTCCTAAGTTAAAATTTATAAGGTAAATTGTCTCCCTTGTATTCTCATCATATGAATAAATTCTATCATTTTTTAATAATATAAGTAATTAATTCAATGAGTCCTACAAAATTGAAGGGAAGAAAGAGAAGAAGAGGATGGTAGAGAAAAAGATGGATAATGGATAGAATGGAAAGAAGGATTTTCCAAAATGTGATAATTGTATAAATTATCACCTTGGAAATTGCATGATGGGAATTCGAGTTTGTTATAAGTGTAGAGAAAAATGACACCTAGTATGTGATTACAAAGGTAAGAAAAAGGTTTCAAATGTACAATGCTTAATCTGCAAGGAGTTGGGACACTGTGTGAATCAATGTCCAATCATCATAGTGTACCCAAAATGATGGTATTGAATAATAATAGATATATGACACTACCATAGATGAAGAGAAATATTTAGTATTCTTCTATTTTTATTAATGAATTGTGTCATTTTAGTGATTTATCAACAATTAACTGGGTATATGAACTATGAAAATAATTAAGGATTATACTTCAGTACTATTTCATTAATTATTTGAGATTATATGGGACAAATAAAAGTAAATCAATAGAAAGATAAATTTTTTGGAAAATACATTGTTCAAGGAATGATAAACCGTAACATTGTATTGATACTAAGGTAGTGGTTTTGGAATAAGATATGGTTGATTTAGATAAATTTCATTTGATATTCTTGAATATGATGGAACTAATTAATGGTTTGTTTAGTCCATTATTATTGGAGAATTCATAATTTTTAGATTTAATGAGTATATCTATTATTCTATAAGGAATAAGGGACCAAAAATGTATTCAATAAGGTATTATGGTAATTCAGGATGTAATGATGTTTTAATAGAATACGTGATGACGTTATTCACATGTTATTATGTGGAAAAAAGATATCTTTATTATGCGACCTTCCTTATACATTTTTGTCCGGTGAGGTTAGACAGAAGTATTTTGGATAATCTTAAAGGTTGGAATGGATTAAGATGGAAAATGGATAGTATTTTATAATGATAAAAAATTTCTTAATATTAATTTTAAAATGAAGTAATTTTATGTAAAGAACAACCTGCAGGTCGAGTGATAAACAGTTGCATCTGGAAAGGCAATGAAAATTGAACCCGTAACTAAAGGGGGACTATGGTGCTGCATCTAAAACTAGATTATGAAATATTCTGTTTTTATAATAGACTTTTTCTACAAAATAATTTCTGAATTTTTTTTTAAAAAATTGTTTTTAATACTTATATAATTAAGAGAAACAGAATGTTTTTGATTTTTATTATATATTGAAGAGAAATAACAGCTTGTGGAAGGAATTAAGAACGTAAGTATGATTCCTTATATTCATATTCTATAAAGTAGAATAAATTTTTCAACTCTAAAGTATATTGAAGCTGAACAATGTTATCCTAGTACTTAATCTGATGAATCGAATTGTCCATTAGATCATTATCGACTTCTAGCCTTGTTATTTCTCAATTTCTCCTAATCTTGTTCTCTATCAAAACAATAAAGATAGTTTTTTCATCAATTCCCATGTTTTAATACCTGTAACCCTTTTATGTTTTATCTCTAGTAACTTTCATACTTCCATTTCATTATTTTATTTTAGACCTTTTATAAACTCTATATTGATGTAGGTTTTCCACATTGTTTTTTAGAATCAACCTTTAATTGGAAAAGTAAAATTTCGAATTCCGAAGATGGTATTTATTTGAGGAAGGGAGAATGTGATACCCCAAGATTTCATAGTATGTTTTCTCTTTAATGTAATTAAATAGATTATATTACATGCAACACCGACATGGCTTGCGTTATATGAAAGATTGAGTTTCTGTGAAACAATACATTAATATTATAATTATTTAAATGATATACTTATTTATCAATTAAATATTGTAATATTAATAGTTAAAAATAAATTTAAATTTTATTAATAATTTTTTGACATAAATAAAACATATTTGTAATGAAATGTATATTATTTGTTAAAATATTTATATATTTAGAAAAACTATTCTCTTCAAATAATTACCTTTTATGTCCTTCTGTGAACAATAATAAATTTTTTTTTGAAACACATAAAAGGATAATTGTTTAAAATAGACATACTTTTTGAATTTGGAATATTAAAATTATTATAGGGTTATTTTTTGGTCTTTTTCTGAAAATATTAAATTTTTGATGAATAGTGGAAAATACTACATAGTATATAAAAACAGACTATTTCATTTAAATAATTATTTTTATTAAAAATTTAATTAAAGAAAAAATAGATACATAATACATATATTATTCCGATATATTTCATTTGGGTAATTTTATAATAAAATTAGATTTATAAAATTATATTGATCCATTTTAATATCTTTTTACCCACCCATTAGTCAGATTTACCCACATTCTACACACATTTGAAAATTTTCATGAAACATAATTTCACCTCTTCTATGGAATGAATTTCAAAAATATGATTGAATATATTTTAATAATTTAGTAAAATGTGGTTCAGTTGGAGGAAAATATTTTATTCTGAATAGTAACCTTTGATTTTTTTACCACGGTTAAGTGTAAAGAAGAATATTAAAGGTAAAAAAAATCTTAAAAAATATTAAATTACCCCAACACATGTAATAATTATATTTTATAGGTTACATTTTACCAAAATAATTATAGGAAAAAAATATGATCCTTTTTTATCCCCTTGGATTAGATTTGGACATTTATTATATTTTATTTAAAGAATGGTTAAAAGTGATAATTTTACATTTTATTAACTAAAACAATTTTAATTTAGAATTTTAAAAAATTTTATTTCGACTATAAATATTCACTGTAAAGATAAAAATATTTTCTATATGATGATATATTATTTTTTTTAGACATTAAATTAGAAAATTTATTTATGACACAATAAGGATGTAGTAATTACCTTATTAATGAAGGATTAAATTAATTGATATTATAAATATTATAATAAATTTAAGTTGATACTTTTGACACCCTAAACTAATATTCATAGTGAATGTGACATGTTAGGGATCACTGAATGTATTTTTTTCGAAGTAATTATGTTTTTATGAAATCAAAAAATACCAATTACTAAATAGTGTCAAAATTGACATAAAAGAGTTTTTAAAACAAATACTATTTTATTAAAGGATATATTATTTATAAAAATATATTATTTGTAAAATGGACATAGATAATGTAAGATATGTATTTAATTATCAACATCAGCATTTCTTGGAATTTTTTAGTAACTATATTAACCATGTACAAGAAAAATAACAGAAGACATGGTAAAAGTTGACCTCTTTAACTAAGAGTTAAATATAAAAGATAAGGATAATATGGTGAACTAAACACGTATAAACCTATTTTTTGAGAGTATTTAGACCCATACCCACCTTTTTTAAGAAATAAATACATTAGGATCTATTATAAACAAGAAATAATCTTATAATAAATTACTATTTCAAGTGATTCCTAATGTGCCCAACACATCTCTAATAAAAGGGTACATCCACTTATTTTAAATTCACACCTCCAAATCAATTGTTCTTGGCCAAAACACGCCCCAATATCCTACCAACATCTCTCACATAAACTTATAATCATTGCATTGGGTAGAAAGCCAACGTATGGGACAATTTTATTTAAATAAAAAGGTGACACTGAAATAAGAGGTAATTATTTTATCACCTATTTCAAAGTTCATTTATTCTTCTAAATCTTCTTTAATTATTGATAAAAAATGAAATAAAAAATATAGTAACATATATATGAGTATATGTTATTATAAATACGGTATAATCATATTTATTATTCTATCAATCATGTTAATGACAAAGTCACCATACGTGTGTATGCACAACTTACCATCTTCACGTCGTGGTGTAGTTTATTATTCAACATAACATTATTTGGATGCTTATAATAATGAGTATAATTATTCTAAATAATAAATATATCATTTTAATTATTATTTATATATAATATAAAATCCAATTAAAAATTGTTTTCCCATCAATAGAAAGATATTTTCACTCGTGTGTACGTACGTCGTACCGTCTCCACGACGCGTGGATATTCATCTTCAACTATCAACTTTCAGGAATTTTTATAATTACATATATATTGATTAAGTATGAGGTATGTTAATTAATATTTATTCTTCAATAATATATATTTATGTAGATAAATATATGTCATTTAATAACTTCCATACTATACGATAAGAAAACGGAAAAAACGTTCAAGCGTATGTATGGACAACCGTCTCCATGAACAGTGTTTCCATTTCATATTTATATCTATTATAAAAATTTATATTCTGAATATATATGATATATAAATCATGTTTGATATTATACAATTATTTAAATCATTATCTATGTGATACAATCAAGAATAACAAGTTAAAACACGTAAGATAAAGAAAGATATTATTACCTAAAATGTTATTTGAACATGGGAATTATTATTAAATTGGTAGTATGAAGTCATAAATGAATCATATATGGTATCATAAATATTAATATAGTTTGGTATAATTTAATAACATATTATTGTCATTATACAGGAGGTTAAATGTACCCTTGACTAAAGAATTTTTTAAGGTATGCGTTAATTCCCCTATCTCTGTTATATAAGATTGTTTACATGTAAGTATTTACTGGGACTAATTAATCATCCATTTCCATGTATCATAAAATTTTTTCCAAAAGGAAAATTTAATGTTTTCTCGGAAGGGACTCTTTAGGAAAATTATCTTTTAAGTTTTTTAAATTACATATTATTTTAAATCATTTTTGTTAATGTCCATGTTTTCAAAATGATTTTATGAATGTATTTATATGGACGTGATTGTTTTAAAATGTCAATTCAATTTAATAGTTCCAATGTGGAATGAGAAAAAATATTCAAAAATTTCTTTTAAATGACATTCTTCATAAATGTGTGTCTTTTATATGAATTCCCAAAAATGGATGTTTATCTCAGATAATTTTATTGATCATTTCCAAATATGTCAACATCTTTTACTGGATATTATTTTTAATTGATGATTATTTATTATAATAAAATATTCAATATTTTATTGAATGAGTTATGATATGTTTGATAGTGGATGATCTATTTTTATACTATTCATTATATTTTGTTAATGTATTGATATTTTTTATACTAGTTTAATACAAATGTTTATGTTATGCTTCAAAAGTTTCATATGAAGAGTGCATTAGACTAAGTAAGTGACGGGAAGAGCTCGCTATAGCCCCTAGATGCATTGGTAGGTCTCATGAGACAAACTAGTGCCATGGACCAAGGCCTAGAAAATGTTTATATTTATGTCTTTCGCACGAGGCCTTGACTTTGTGGTTATGACGTCCAACATTATGCAATCTATCATTAGGATATTAGTTATTAATGTTAAATGTGATTATTTGACTAGTATTATATCTATGTGAATAAGTAAATTGAAGTATTTGATTTATCATTTCTATATTATGATGATGTTTGTGTTTAAAGGGACTGTGTTTCAATTTTATGACTTTCCATAAAAGTTTATGATTAATTATGACAACTTCCATAATATTTTTTATCTTTACTGAGAATCTTAGATCACCCTTTTCATATGTTTTATTTTCCTAGGATGTCTTGAACGGAACAATGATAGATATGAAGGGTTGATCTAGGGGAATAATTTCACCATAAAAGTATTATCTATGATGTATTTTAGGTTTGAAAATTTAATGATTAGTTCTTGTATGTAATTTATATTCCATTACTGAAAAAATGATCGGTCCTTCGGGACCTGATTCCTTGTAATCATACCAATGTATTAAAATAATGCATTGGCTCCGGGCTTCTGTTGTCAGTCATTACATAAAAATTCCTAATATTATAAAATGAAATATATTTAAATTATTTAATAGTAAAATGAAATGATATTTTTAAAATTAATTTTTTTTTAACTTGGAGTGATTTTTTCGTAAAAACATTGAATCATGTCACATTCCTGAATCATATTTGATATGTGGTAAAAAAAATATTAAAAAATTATTAATAATTATATAAAATTGTAGAAACTTGAATATAAATAGAATTAAATTTTATAAAACATGGACATCAATTTTGAAATTGGAAATCATCCCTTATAAATTTCATATAAGTTAACGTATAAAAATAATAGGAAGGGAATAAAAAATCTATTACTTTTCTATAAAAAATTCATGTACATTAAGGATTATAGAAAATTAAATATAAATATTAGAAATTAAGAAACATGAATAAAGAGGGATAGAGGGAGAGAGATTAATCAAAAGAACAAAAAGGAGTGCCTGAGAACCCAAAAAATCAAGGTAATTAAACACATTTAAATATATAAAATAGGTTGGAGAAAAAACATTAAATAAAGATAAAATGAATAAAATATAATTTTAATAAATTTCGTTTTATAATAAAATTTTATGAAAGACTATAGCACCCATATATTTTAGAATTTATTTTATGTAAATGAAATATTTTATATCATGTGATAAATAAAACACTAATCTTAATTGAACCATGATATAATATTGTTTTAATATGACCATATTGACCTAGCCATTAGGTTGATGTATTTTAATTTGAATATCCATAATTATAAATATATTTAATAAAATTTTACATAATAATTTTTATAACCAATAGTTAATATATTTACAATTAGTTGGAAGTGGATATGTAATCTTTTGAATTTAAAAAATATATTTTCCATAAAACTACTTTTATCTCTAAAATGTAGTTTTATATTAATTGATTAAGTAAATCACTATTTATAAATTATCATAATTAGATAAATATATCATATATCTAGTTTAATGAATTAATATTCATTTATCTATCTATTTATAGGCATTGAATTATAACAATTCCATTTTATTCATTTAAAAAACATTTTATTAATATATTTTTATTGTATTTTGAGCATGGGTATTAAAATAAACTTCAAGAAAATTTGAGATAATATATATAAAAAATGAAATAATATTTCAAATCAACATTTCATAATACTCTTTATAATAATCTGTATGTTTTTTGGAAATAATTTATTTTTTAGATTAAAGAGAAAAAATCAAAAATTTCAAAAATTTCAAAAAAAAGAAGTTATTTATTAGAAAAAATAATTTATATATTATTTTAACGTTACATATAACAATTTTATTAAATAAATATAAAAAATACCGTGTATTAAAAATTTTATTTTTTATATAATATGATCAATTTATGTTAAAAATGAAATTTTCAAAAAAAATACTTTACTGATTTTTTTGAACATTTATTACATATAATATCATCAACATTTAAAATTTTAATATTTAAAAATAAATATAATATTATGAATAATTAGTTTAAAATTTTAAAATTAGTTAAATTTCGTATTTATTATTTTTTAATAGTAACTATCATTCAAATGTGTCAAAATGGTAATGGGTAAATCATATGAATTAATATAAATAATTTTAGATAATGTCAACAAATTTCATATTAAATCAATTTGGGTGAGTTATTTTTTACATTCTCATATTTTTTAGAAATTTTATAGTTTCTTTGAATTGTTTCTGTTCTGAATACTTTTAGAATATTTAATTTTTTTAAAATTTTTTTACAATTTTTCAAGTCACCTTGCTTATAAATTGATACATCCTACACTCTCTTCATACCACCATTTGAGAAAAATATATAAAAAAATAAGTTAAAATGTTTCTCTCCACCCCCACTCTTCTATATTTTAGATTTCATGGTCTCATAAATGGCCCACTGTAGAAGTCTTGACATGTATTATATGGGAGATTTTGCAAAGAAGTGGTATAATTCATATATAATTGTTTCATGTTTATTTACAATTATAAATCCTAAAAATACTATTAATCAGTCATTAAATTATAGAATCATTATTTTCCATATAATTAAATGTTATTATTATTATTTTTTAGTCCTTTTCAACCTCCTTTCGATCCAATCGGAAATGAAAACATATCACATGCGTACATATGGACAACCACCTCTAAAAATTGATGTGTTTAGTATTTCAGCACTAGACTATATGGAAGGAATAAATTATTTAAAAAATTAGAATATTTAATATTAATGATATAATAATTATTATATAAATATAATGTTTTACAAACATTCTTACCCATAAATCCATTGGTATAATATAATTTCACATGTTTGTATGTGTGGACTACCACATACATGTGGAAATGCCATTTTGTTTTTTTCTCCACTTTACAAGGATAATCACAGGTATAGAATAGTTGAATAAATATTAAATATATTACATAATTTTAATAATTTTAATATAAATCATTATCTACTTTATTTTTTCCCCATTATTAAAATTGAAAAAGAGGATCATGAATACGTATTGACTAAATTGATCATTAAAATAAGTTGTCCATTTTTCATGACAAACATACATTGATGGTTGTAAAAGTGTATCTATTTTAAAAATATTATAATATTAAAAAATATTTATTTTAGTACAATGATATATAACTCCATTAACAATGGTATAGAAAACAATGTTAATTTGTGTTTTTTAATAAAACATACCAAAAAAATCCAATGTGAACTTAACCATTTTAATAACCAAATAAATAATTGAATCAAATGAAATTAAATGGATAATAATATAGTTATAAAAAATGTTATGTTTCATATTCTTGTAATTAATATATTTTAAATATACATTAATTATACTATATTTTTGGTTATTTGGACTCGAGAAAATGGATATTCTCTTGAAAATATTTTTTTTGTATTTTCATCGAAATATTTTTCTTATACGTAAATGATCATTTATTTTATTAAATTATTTTAAATTTCTTTATTATTAATATAAAAGGAAATTTCAAACTTTTTTATATTTTTATAGTGTACTAAAGTGGAATATTTAATCTCTTTATGTACGAATAGTATCAAAATTTCAACTCCTAAGTATGTAAATATTAAATGTTTTAATAATAATCGAGTGATCATATTTTACAAACATCAATTTCATTTTTATGTTCCATTTATTCATTAAAATATTACATTTTAATATTAACAAAAAAAAATTTATTATCAATTACTTTGAAATTATTATTTTTAAACATTAATTAGATTGAAATTGTGACCCCTTCTCATTATATTGAGAAAAATTCACATGGCATTTCATTTAATATGGAATTGTTGTTCTAATAAATTTTATCGTAAATGTTACTAAAATTTGTTTTTTATTAATGATATGTTAATTTTACTTGTTAAATTAATTTTGGGTGAGATCAATACAAAATATATTATGTATGAACCAGGAATAACTCTCAAATGGTTTGGGCCACATAATGAGGTCTTATGGTGATAGGTCGATCCGAGGAGATATGGGAATTATAAGATTCAATGATTTTATTACTAGGTATCAATTAACAATTAACGTAAAGATAATTTCCTAAGATACATAAATTATATTATTTTAATTGTTTTTATATATAATCCTTTTTATTTCAAGAGGTAAAAAAATTCCTCATTTTTTTAGAAATGTTTATGACTCATTTTAAAAAATAATCATGAAATGATTGTTTTTTATGAAATAGTATTAATGAGTTTTATTATTTTACATGAAACCCTAATTTTTATGTCTTTTATATTTTAAATTATTTTTAAATAAAATGTTAATTCTATTATTGAAAAATATTTATGAATAAAAATCTAAAACCAAATGTGATATTAAATGTATCTTTATTATAATAGAAAAATTCTTATGGATGATCAAGACTTATTAATTGAAAAATAGGCTTGTTTTATTTTATTAACTTTTCTATAATTTATTTTTATCATCCAATGTATTCAAAAAAATTATAGGTTTTATGGATTATTGTTAATTTTTATAAATATTGTTTTCCAATTATGGGAGTTACCACGAATGAATCATTTTTATATTTACAAAGAAAATGTAAAAGGGGAATATAGACACTATGACTAAATTTTTATGTTTTAATTTAACATAATTCATAATTCACTAATACTATAAAATATTATTGATCTTTAAAATATGGGAATGTGAAATCCTTATTATAAATCTGGAATTGTTAGGTTTTTTTTCTTGGAAGAATAATTATTGGTATCAATGGAAATGTTAAAATAACATTAGTTTTTTAGATTAATTTGATGTGAATATTATTACAAGAATAGATACAATGAGGGGTTTATATGTGAATATATAATTCTATGTAAAAAGGCATTGATTCCAATTTGGTGGTTCTAAATGATATAAGTACATCAAGAGACATTTTGTGAGTTTTTTTGGTTTATGTATCCTAAATGGTTAACAAGTGATGCAATGAATGTTTTATTTTATGATGAACTATTTTATATTTTGTGGACCTTATATGAATGGTATTACTAGCCTTTATAGTAAAGATGATCAATGATGATAATTTAATTGTGGATTTTTAGTATAAAATGATTTTTTTCATTTTGGGAAAATATTTGTTATCGTATTGGTAACCAAGTAATTTGAATTTTATTTAGACACCATGTGACTATTGTTATTTTTATGTAATTTAAAACTAATGAGAAATTTTAAGGTTAAGTTAAATGATATTATTTTTTACCTAATATGAGGTTTATTTAATGAATATAGGGTTATTTATATTTCTTAAATATTCATTATTTTATTTTTTTAATTATATTTATTCATGATATTTATTGATATGATTTGAATATGCAGAGATTACCAACACTAGATCATAAATATTTTTGTATGGATATAAAATTTAATGTAATCTAAAAATAATATATGACAAATTGTTTCTAATTTTTTGTTGTTGAAATTTTTTGAGAAAAAAATTAAAGAGTTTTAATGTAACACCCCTTTATTTTAAAAGAAGTAAATTATTTTTTATAATATATTAGAAATGAAATACATATATGGAAATGAAATATTATTATTTAATTATGGTCATCAAAAACTAAGACATCGAATTAGAGGGTTCAAATAGGATTATCCAAGTGATGAATGATATATCCTTCTCAATACAATTATATTGATTAATTATAAAAAAATTAAGCATTCAATATTTTTTATTGACATATATTTTTTCCAAAATACCATTGAGGAAATTATTTATTATAATCTTTGTGAGAAAATAAAATATTTAATTTCTTATAATTTTATAATATTTATTTGATACAATAAATAATAAATTATGAAATCATCATATCATGGTTATGATATAGTGACATTTTGAGAATTTTTTTCGAAGGTTTTTTCTTATGAAAAGTGAAAAATTCATAAATTTTTTATTAAACATTATATATATTTTTAAATTAATAATAATTTTTATTAACGAAATATATTTTAATAGTGTCATTTTTAATGGCCCTTACTCTAGTATCCTGAATTTCGTGCCTACTCTATTAGATTTTCATCGATATGATTAGTCACATCCCAAAAAAACAATCACATTGTTGGTTTTAGAGAACATGATCCATATATTATATGTATTTTATAATGGGAATAAGAAATATCACATAAAAATTACAATTCATGTAATCCTTCAAAATTATTCGATGGATTCTTCTTTATAACCGAGAAAAAGGAATCAAAATAAAGGTGATCTAAAATTATCAACAACTGTAACTTATAATGGATAATATCATGATAAAATAGTGTATAATCAATATAGACATTTAAATAATGGAATACACATTCCATTTTTTCATTACTCGATTATGAAATAAGGCATAATAAATATGGTAATGTTTCAAGATAAACACCAACTCCATTTAATTAATAAACTGATATTGAAATTCACTTGGAGATAATATCAATGAGAAAATTTCATGGGTATTAATAGTAATTATATTATCAAGAAATTATGGTGTTAATTACTAGATATAATAATCTCGATCTTCATTACACCTATAATATCCTATGTTTTCACAAGATAGTTAAAAACTATGGGTAAAACACAATCTTATTTTCAAAATTGATTTTTCTCATGAGAACTGCATATGTATTCAATGGATATCTATAATTGGGAATTAAAAATAACTATATTTCCATATAATTCCTCATATATTAAATAACCTATTTAATTCATTAATCAATATTAATATTAATCAAATATCTATATTTTCTAAAGGATATAATATCTAACAATAATTCCATGAATAATAGAAAAAACTGTATATTATGAACCATATGTAAATTTTTTATCTAGTTTAATAAATAAACATATCCATCATACATGAGTATTTATATTTTAAATAATTTAAAATTATAATTAAAAATAATCCCAATATGGTCATTGTTTCATAAGAAAATATACAATTAAAAAAGAATGTGATATAGAGTAATAATTTTTTCCTTATTAGTTAATTTAAAATGTAACCCCTTAAAAATAAAGAATAATAAAAAAATTTAAATATTTTAAATAAATATATTTTAATTTTTAATATATTCAATGGGAATTATATTCTCCAAATAAGAGTCAAAAGTTTCACATTAAAAATATTTCTCTATGAAATAGAAATTAAATGAAATCCCTTAATTTGTGCAATACATCAGTTTAACGGGATTTAAAATCATGTATAATGGTTTTCAGAATGTTATTAATTTACCCAATAAACGTACTCAAATTAATAATATTATATATTATATTCTTATTACATTTGACTAAACATTGTTTTGTAATATTTCATATTTTTCAGTGTTTTGGGTGTCAGTTTCCTAGTTTTCTCATGAATGTTTTTTTTCATGATGGCCTCATTTCATGGGTATAGGATGAAAATAAAGAAAATAAAAAATTATTATAATGTTATAAATATAATAGTTACTCTTTAAATACATCATTATAACAATTATTAAATTTTTGTAATGAAAAAATGTATCATGTCTCTTTGTGGTGATGGTTGGACACATGTATACACGAGAAGTGATATAATTACAATAATTAGTTAATGGGATAGATAGTGTATGAATTTTTTTTTTACAAAATTTATATCTTGTCATATATATCAAATATATTCATTAAATTTATCTTTTTTACAATCCATGTATATAATAACTGAAAAATAATTACATCACTTTATGAGGTAATATTCTTCTGTACACACATCTGACGTTAAAATATTCAATTAAGTACATAAATAAAGAATAAATTTACTATATTATAACTAAATATGTATAATTATATCATATATAATATATGTTAACATTATATTAATCATTATATCCTACCATGATGCTTTTTATGTTGAAAAAGTTAAATCAGTTCGGGTGGTGGTGGTTGTACATACAGACAAACAATTATTTCATTTCCCAATTGATGGAAGAATATAATGATATATATTATTAAATAAACATAATAATATAATATTAAAAGGTATATATATTTTTAATAATATTGTCATTATTTTATAAAATTTTAAGGAGTTTGAAGAATAAATAAAATCAAAATAATAATTTAATAACATTACATCTTCTTTGGAAATCCTCATTTGGTTTGGAACAAAATTCATACTATGAAGAAATTAAATCAAAATATGTGATTTATGATGTTGTTATTGGGGGTACTTATCCTATTATTCCACATTAAGGTTGATCCAATAGTCTTTAGAAGTGTGGATTGGGGATGTGAGTAGTGGCTTTTATATGAGTGGGAGTCAAGAAAAAATTAAAGTAAACGTTCATTTTTTTCAAGAGAAAATCCATAAAATTGTAAATTATCATATATTAAAGTAGATTATGCAATATGTATAAATAAAAGTTGTGTTTTACATTTTTATGTCATTCAGGACCATTATCTTCTTATTTTAACCCCCTCGTAAACCAATTTTTACCTTATTCGATGTAATTATTTTTTATAGTCATCATAGTTAATTAAGGACAAAAATTAAGAATAACATTAAATATCCCAATATGTAATCAGTTTAAAAAATTACTCTCATATAATGGGTATAATTTAACATAAATTAATACCCATAGTTGAGAAAAATTAGTTAGTTTCCAAACAGGAAAATATCATATATATAGAATGTTTGTATATCAAAATACAGTATGTAATTGATTCCAATTATCAAAATTATAATTTTTATAATAATATTATTATTATTTAACATCAAAAAACTATAAAACATAATTTATATATGAAAATAATTTATATGAAGAGATATTATTCAAAAAAATAACTAATTTTCAGTATTCATCAAACAATTAATCATTTCATAAAAATTAGGAAAAATCCCCCTATGCTAATTTTAATATATGACTAAAGATAAAAATTTAATTTTATCTAATAATTTTTATAGGAGGGTAAAAATTTAGTATTATCATAGGCGTGCAAGTTGTGATCAATCCATTTTCCATAAAAAATACAGTTCTCTAGAAATCATTTCTTTTAAATTATGTTGATTTCTCTTTTTTATGCCTTAAAAATTGAAGAATAATAAACATGAGTAAACGATATTTTTTTCATAATTTATTTAATATAATTCATACCATCCAACATAATTGATAAGTTATAATGGTATACTATTTTATGGTAATAAAAAACATTGTGTTTCATGTATCATAATCTATCAAAGGGATTAAATTTATTTAAAAAATATAAATCATAAAGTCTCAAGGTTTCGCATGATTTCCTCTACAAAACATTTCCCTTATAAATTTCATCCATATTACATTATAATAAAATTTGGGTATTTCATCATCATAATATAAACTAGATCCAACTTTTCTTCCTATATTTTATGATTTCACATATGTACCTTAACTAGATGATCTGTCTGATTCCTCAATAATTTCACTTTGTTCTTCAGAATATTTATGGGATGTTAATATTATGATAGAACATTTTTAAATTCAATTTCATCATAGGTGCACACATGAATTGGTGTAGAATGTATATTTGTAATAATTATTTTTAGAACACATTATATACATTTAAATGACTTCAAAGCCTTTATTTTTAACTTATACCAATAGTTTTAAACCATTTTTATAGCCCCGGGAACCATTAGCATCATCCATATACATGTATCCAAAACAATTGGGTTATATTGTGTTAGTGTATCAATAAAACAATGTTTTATGGAACATTCTTTGTATTGAAATGCGGAAATTTTATTTTAACACTCGGTCTGATAAAATGATTATTGTAGGTCATCAAAAATTGTTTTAAGTACTATATGAAAATCCATAAACAAAAGAATTATAAACAATTGGAATATTATTCCCTGATTATAATAAATTACAATCGTTCTTAAAAACATTAGAATAGGTCTATTCCAAAGTGTTCCAAACTATTAGAATATACAAGTAGGCCAGTTACATTAATAAACCACCACTACCTTGGCCCATTACATGAAAAAATATACTAATATATATACACAAATCATCATCAACCAATATATTATGAATGATAAAAAACTAATGTATTCCTTCAACTGGTGACAACACACATTAAAAAAATCACATAAATACATTAACAAGCAATATTCAATCATCAGGTGTCATAAATTCTAGTCAAAATGAAAACGAATCATTATTTAAATCATCTCAATCAATATCATCAACATTTTTTCCATCATCATCTTCACCATCACCCTTTTCATCATCATCTCCATCCTCAACATCATAATCTCCGAAAACAGAATCATCCTGACCACTACAATGACCATCAGAAAGAATTTCATCACCTAGATGACAATAATGGATGTCTCCTAGTGCACCATTTAACATATTAATTCTAGATATATATGTATCCCAATACATAGTAGTATTTGTGGTAACTAACAAAAATACATTTTACAAAAAAAATTATTAATTCATCAATGTTCTTTTGATTACATTCATTCTCCTGCATAACCATTTCTATAGAATTTTCTACAACTGTATGATCCAATGTAGTCTCCATATGACTAAATTTCAACTTCATGGTTCCAGAACTAGAACCTTATGTGGGATAATATATTATATGGACATTAATTTTATATAATCAAAATAGTACCCACCATGTTTCTCATCATGTAATACCTAATGAAAAAGGACTTTTGGCCTGATGTTATATGTTTCATGTTCATCAACATCCTCCAATGAACACTATTCAAAATTTAAATAAACTATTTAGATTCAAAATAGATATTAAAATGTGATATAAATAATTTAATACATAAAATATTATGTTTTATGTGTTTGTTAAATATGTTTTCATCAATATTCTTTCTCCTTGAGGAAAAAAATTTACCTCTAGAAAACATCATTTGATATTCAATAATTCCATTTGAAATGAAATCAAATAATGAAAAACATTAGTCAAAAACTATTTTAACATTAATATTGTAGTTATAATGAATATAATAAATGGAAATTTAAATTATTTTTGGAAATGATATCATAATAAATGATTATAAAAATATTCCAAAATGCTAATGAACATACTATTATGGAATCATTCAAATAAAATAAGAATATTCTCAATTTCATGGATGTAAAAACATTGTGAATTTTTTATAAATATTTAAATTATATCACACTCTACAAAAAACACTAAACAATGAATGTAATATAATTAGCATGATTCAAACATGATTTGGAAGGTAGAGAGGACATATTATAATAATAAATTCCCAACTAACCCAATGGATCTAGTAATAAAATATTTTATCAGAGAAAAATATTAAATTATCATAGGTAAATATTAATGGTAAATATAAAAAAACATTTGTACCATTAAAGACAAAGAGAAGAAAAATATATTGTCTGAGGACTCGTTAAATATTTCTCTAACACTGTGTTTTTTTCTTTTAGAAAAAATTTATTGTTTTTATATTTTAAAAAACAAAAATCAATTATTCAACTAGTTTAATATTCATTTTAGATTATTCATGATGTTAGTTATAAAAAATTTATCAATTCTGTTAAACTATAAGGGAATATTATATATCTAAAAGTAAAAAATAACACATTCCATGGGATACCGAAATCAATTCTATAGAAATTATTTTGATATGTTTTTAAAAATTTTACCTTAATACCCCTGAATCAAAGAGTAAATTTATAAATCAACATGGTATAATTTTATGGTAGGTGGTTTTCAAAAATTAGAAATAAAGGATGTATCCAGTTCAATTAAAGAAATAATAATGTTAAGGTATACTGGAATGGGTAAAGAATAAATAAGTATTTAAATCTACATTTTCAGATATTTAGAGGAAATCATTATTTTATATCACAATATGTATTTCCAATTTGAAGTATAATATAGAAGATTTTAGATATTTCATTAGACATTCTAAATATTGTGAAATGATAACAGCTTTCTAATCAATGGGTGTGTTATAGAAATTCCAGTATAATGGAATGAAATTAAATATATTATTGAAATGTCTCATACCATTATTGAGACAAGATAATAGAATGAGGTATTGGGTTGATAATGGTTTCCTTTTAACTAGTGATTACATGTTTAATTAAATGTTAATTTTTTATAATTTATTTATGTTTTTAGAATTAATAATATTATTTTTTTAGTTTATCCTTTATTATTTCAAGTCATTTCATGCACTAGTTGATGATGTGTTGTTTTTTATTGATATTTTTTTATTTCTTATGTCATTATTTTTCATCGATATATTCATGATTAATAATACATTAATATGATTTTTAATTCTATCCCGATTTTGGTTTTCATGAAAGGTGGCAGTTGGGAATTATCATGGGCCTTTATAGTGGTTATTTATGGGTAATGAATTAAATATGTTTAGAGTTAATTAATGTAAATCTTTGGATTATTTTATGTTTCTATGTTTTTTGATAAAATTCATTAGATATTCTCAAAAATCATTAGCTTCCTAAGAAGTGGTGTATAGATGGTGGATGATGATATGAAACTACATAGATAAGCATGTTTGGTTGAGATATCTTATATATATTAGAATTATTCTATATTCCTTGTTTAGATAGTTAATAGTTAAAATAATATTAAATAATTAATCCTATGATTGTAATGAATTAAATGGGCCCAGAATGTCATTATATATAGAAGAAATGTGTGGAGACATCATCTTGTGTTAGTTTGTGGCTATAATCTACGGAATTCATCCATTTGAGGGGTCTTGAGGTGTTTTATTATAATTGTTTTCAGTATATAATCATTACTATTAATGTATTAAGGAATATTTTGTCTACCTATTTTAGAATGGTGGTTATCTATTTGTATTTAGGTGATTTATTTAAAATTATGTTAACTACACACCATTATTTGAAATATATTGAGGTGTTTTCAAATGTAATACTAATTTTCTATTTAAAACATGTTGCCTATGTTGAATTTCGTCATAATTGATGAGTTATACCCTAAATGTAATTATTAAGTAGTGTACTAATTATTTATCATTGTTTTCCCCCTGAAACATAAAGGATTTTAAATATTTTAATTCTTATATAATATAGATAATTATTATCAAAAAAATGATTCTTTAGGATGAAGGAGTAGATTTTAAGATATTTTTTTGTATTGTTGTGGTTAGTGTTGTTGTCTTTGATCTTGTTTGGATTCCCTACCTGGTGAGGTTCATGTTCATCATGTACTACATTTTTTTTAGATATTTCTCTATGTTCGCTTTCAGAAAGTGAGTTTCAATCAAGGCCTAATTTTTCTAACTTTTCTCTGATATTATGTTGTTAGGTAGGTCTATATATAGGATGATAATAATTTAATCATACTCTATAAAAAATGAGATGGGATGTGGAGGTGGATAAAATATACTCTTAGACACTCTTAAGATATTTTCATAAAAAAACAAATTCCATACAAAATGTGGTTAGGGAAGGTGAAAGCCTACTGATATTCCATACAATATCATTACTTGTGGATATTCTTCTAAAAATGAAAATATTATTTATTAATTATAAACAATTGAATAATAATGTTATATCAATAGAGCCTCAAAATTTTATTATGTTTAATAATCATGATGTTATATGATATTTTTATCCAAATATTCATATTAACTACGTCAATTTAATTTATTTTGAAATGTTGTCCATTATGTTCGTGGAATATAAAATCATATAAACTGACGCGTAATCCTATTTTTCTCTAATTGATAATGGGTTTTTACATCCAATTTTATTCAAAGGGAGTGAGCAAATTACTTACATTTTTTAAGAATCTAATGTGAAATATTTTATCTCTATAATTTATGTAATCTACATGAATACATTAATTTGGAGGACGTCAAACATCATCCATTCTCTTTGTATATGACAAGTTCTTATAACCCATATTGATTCAGCAAAAAAATTCCTTCCATTATTGGGGGATAATTCATTATGATATCATTAATTATATCATGTATTTTTTTCCACTAGACTTGTGAGATTCATATTATCAATCATCCAAAGAATCTAGAAATTAATTTAGTAGTTTTTTTGTGTTTATAGATCATGAATGATATATAATAATTTTATTAAATCATCACGTGGAACATTGAAATAAAAATGTTATTTTAGATGATTTAATTTTTTGTGTTGCTTGACTAACTTGTGTGTACTTATAGAATTTATTTAAAACCTGAGATTATTATTCGTATTGATGAGTAAATATTTTTGGATTTTTAAGGGACATAGTTATTTATTTAAAGGTTCAATGTGGAACTTTTGGCACTATTCAATGCTGGAATGTGTGTAATTACATCCTATATTCTTCTAGATATTACATAGGTCATAATTTATGATAAATAAGTTTTTTTAACACATGATAATGATTATATAATATATTTATATGTTAAAATTATTAGTTGTTATGGAAAATTTATATGGATTAAAAATTATGATTGAATGATTTTTAAAAAATCACATGTGATGAGTACTATAGTGGTGTCTTTTGGTAGTGGGGTATAAAGTATTATTACATTGTTAGATATCAGAGATTTTTGTATATGTGGTTATGTATGCAATAAATAATGAATTTTGATGAATAAATTATTTTTAAATAATGTAAATGTATGTATATTAATCATTTCTATTTTGACAACTCTGGTTTTGATTTGATGAATTTAGATAATTAAATTTTATAGAGAATATCGATTTGGGGAATTTTGACATTACTGTGACTATTTTGTTCTATTTTGTTTATATTTTTTTAAATCAAATTGAGATTATTTTATCATTTTAATATGATGTCCATTCCAATATTTATTCTTAATTTGAAGATGAATATAATTATATTTTAATATTTTTAAGAAAATGTAGAAGAATTTTTATATGATGTGGAATTTGGTTCCACGTAAAAAAATTTACAAGCCTACACATATATGACTTACAAAGAATTACATAATATTAGTTACAATGTGATTTCTTAGCCATGATGAATAATTTTATTCCATGTTTTATATGTGCCTTGATTTTTTAAAAGAATAATAAAAATTATGATGAATAAAATTTTTAGAAATATCATAAAAATTTTATATTATTTTACTTTTTATTTCAATTTCTAATTCAATTCATTATATTACACATAGTGAGTTATATACTATATGATTTATTAATACATGTTTTTCAAGTGATATGTGATTGAAAAATTAAAAAATAGACTACTTTTAATAGAAATTATCAAGATTATTTTATAATGAAACATGAATATAAAATATCAATTTCCTATATTGATTTTAAAGAATAATTGATTGCAAAAATATGTTGTGGTATTTCTAAAGATTTATAAATTTATATAGGTGATGGGTTAAAATTTAAATTTCATTAACTATAATCTACATTATTTATTTATATTGTTTTATCATGTGTCTCACACCCTAGTTATAAAACCAATAAAATTATTTTGTTTGTAATGAGAACTATATGATAATCAATAGACATGTTCTATGAAGTTAATATTTACAAAATGTTGGTTCTTCATAAATATAAAAAGGAATAGTTTAGATAAAAGTATCATAATTACTATGTTTTTTCACCGTTATAAATATAGGTAATTCCTATAATAGGAAAAAGTATGTATTGAGTTTCTAATCCTATTTGTGAAAAAAGTATATTTATAAATAATTTTCACAATTAATCCAAATTCCTTAGTCATGTCCTAAAAATTCTTCCATATATTTTATCATTTAAATGTTTTATAATGTTCATAAATTCTCATACACATCAATAGATTTTTTTGGATCAAATTATTATGATTCTATTTTACTAAAAATTAATGCGATTTTAATTATATAATTTATTTAAATAGAAAAATTATATTTGGTTTGTATCTTCTCACTATGATTCTACATCATCATAGTCTTCCCCCATGTATGGAGGTAGCTCATAAAATCCTTGTTTTCTTATTTCCCTTTGAAATTTATGAAACAAAATTAACTTCAATTATATAAAACATGGTATTGGAAAAATTTATCATAACTTCCATTCATAATCCTCACATTAAATTAATAACTTAAATTATGTACTCTTTAAATGATAAATAATTTCACAAAAATTTTATATTTTACAATCATTATGTTAGGTATAGCCCCAAAATCAATACCAACTCTATCTGTCCATCCACTATACAACTCATTCTTATATACTCTTCATAGCACACCCCATTCTCTGATCTATTTATTTCTTGTTTCCTCACCATCGAGAAAAGTTAGATGAAACTGTAACCAAAATATAAATTCATATGAATATATTAATAATATAACATTAAATCCAATTAATTTTTTTAATCATATTTTATCCCATGAATTATAAATTACTTCATTCTTATAACTTCTCTTTGATATTCTTCTAATAGGAATGATTTCAGAGTGTTTGGAAACTATGAGAATTAAACTACTAAATTATCACTATATTTATTATAATCATTGGATTTTACTCATTATATTCAATAATAAATTTTTGGTGGTGTTGAAAAAAATCACATATATGTGTAAACCCACAAATCCTAGTGACAAATATAGTTAACAATGAGTAGGAAAAAATATTATATCAACACATCATATAATGAAAATAATTATTAGTGAAAAATAGTTGCAAGGTTCCAATAAATATACATCATGCAAGAGGATCAGTTTTTACTAAATGATCCATAGTCAATGAAACACCATCAATCTATATAGAAGAGTGGGATAAATTATCTTATCATGGGGATAATAACATTTCATAGTAGAACACAAATTATAATGAATGTAGAAGGTTTAGGATAAGGAAGTAGAAGTAATGAAGTTTGAAAATATGTATATAAAAAAGTTTAATACTAATGGTGAGTAATAGTGATCACCTTATAGGGTTAAGAAAAACTTATATGAATTTATGTAAATAGTGGTGAAAATATAGTCACCCTAAATATCATTAGTTCCTTTATTTTTACATGAGGATAGGAAATGCTTCTAGATGGTATATTATATGAATAGACCGGACTTGATCGTGTACAATGAGTTGTATGAGTATCTCTATTACCCCACCCCCAATTGTTTCAATATTAACTAATTAATGTTTTTTGTAGAGAATAATTTCAACAATGGTCGAAGGTCCGAATTAGAAGATAAAATTTAAAATTAATCACATGAAATTATTAGTTATTAATTTATAAATTTGAAATAAAATACTCACAACAATCACCGTAGTAGGAATTCTAATATATCTCAGGTAGTGATTACTATCTTTATCCACTTCCTTCGTATCTTTTCAACATTTTCACTTTTTTCATTCGGAAAAAAAATATTCATTTAATTATAAATTCACTTATTAATGATTATTCCCATAAAGGTGGAAGATGTGACATGAAATAAATAGGGAATAAAAATTGTTAAAAAAATTAACTGATATATAGTGATAAATAACCCATATTATATTTATTGGGAGGAATATCACAATATAAAATATATTCCATTGAAAAATAAACATGTCAAAATGACCATGTTTACAATGGGTATGATAGATTTTTCTTTCATCTTTATTTCATCCATCTCAATTTTGGTTCGGTAATTTTGTTTATGTTGTTCAACATATTAGTTTTTTTCATTTTTTTGTTAGGTTATTTGGATTATATTTTTTGTTTGTTAATTTTTCTATTTTTTAGAATGTCCATTATTTTCATTAATTTTAATTAGTTTAAAATTTATGAATTCAATTCGTCTTTTTTTAATTTATTGTTTTATTTTTATTTGGGTTTTTTGGATCTCATATAGTTAAATTGTAAATTATAAAATAAATCCCCATAGAAATTGTTACCAATAGATTTTTAAAATGAACATTGTGGTAAAGTTATTAAAAAATATTTGTAATTAATTTGGAAGATATTTGAATAGTACCGACTAGAAAAATTCAATTTTAGCTAAATTAGAATAAATGATAATATAGATGGATGATTATATATATTTCACACCACAAAAGTAGGTTCATAATCAACTATGATAAATGAAACATTGAATTTTACATATGTAACTAATTTATTTGGACCAATTGGGGATGTGATGGTGTCAATTTCATAATCCCCATCATAAAAATATTTCTTCAGATTACTTTAATAATTACACCAAATTCAGGTCATTGATGATCATTCAAATTAAAATCATATTTATCTAATGATTCTAATATATACTTCTCATTTATATAAATACTATGAATCATTTTAATAAATCAAAATAAAAAAATCATCAATAAATATTATGTGACTCTTCATCAAATCAAACCAGCAAAATTTGATCATAGTGACTCCACAATGACAGTAATAATCTAATATAAGTATTTTAGCATTGAATTAGTTATAATGAAAATCATCCTATATAGGTATAATAGTTGATGCACTGGAATAATTGGTCCTTGTGGTAGCTACCACAACTCTATGATGTTTTGTTTTTAGGTTCATTTCAAGGTCATGGATAACAAATTGGTACCCATTGAGCACAACTAATTTTCATTCATGTAAAACAAAATTATGACCAAAAGATAATTTCTTTATTTTATATATGTTAGAGTCTGATGAAAAACTCTATAGTTTAAATTTAAATGAATATTAAAATTAAATAAAAATTAAATTTACTAATTTATTACATAATACAGGTATCATTAATTTCGACCAATAAGAAAAAACTCTATTTGAAAAGACTCTCTCATTCTCAAAGATAATGAAAAATGATTTATAATTATATTTTTTATATTCCCTATAGTAAAAACATAACATAGATTGAAATATATGTACAATTACGTGATAATGGATCATAAATACATATCTAATTTTGTTACCTGATATATTCGTTAATAAAATCACATATAAACAATACTATGTTATGGTCCTTCTATCCCTCTTCAAGGATTAATGTAGTCAATCTATATGATATATAAATTCCCCATGTTTGAGGATTAGATAAAAAATAAGGTTAAAATTATTTATACATCTATTATTTATTTCACCTTTCTTGTTCCTTCTCATAGTAACATCAGAAAAAATACATTGAATATAAATACAAACATTCTTCTACCGAAAAACCATTCATCATAGAACCTAAAATAGATTTCATGTAATCGGAAAAATACTTAAGTATATATATTTATTTTAGTTTGATACATATAATGAAATCAAATAAGTCATCCATGAATTATTATTTTTAATTATAGAAATTTTGATGCAACATTCATGTGAAACATAATGGTGGATAACTTTTCTACAACTCAAAAAAAAAACTAACGATGCCACATCTGATATGTTTTCAATAAATTTTTAGTAAAAATATAAGCATAATGATCACTATTAAAATTGAACAACCAAATAAATACCATCATTACATTTTTGAAAAGTAGGTGACATATTTCTACTAGAATCAACTTAGACAAAAGGTTGTTTTAATCATAATTCATCAATGATTTCATCTTTACCACACTTCTATTGAATTTTTTTGATTTGTTTCTTGAATATGTATTAGGGAAATATATCTCCACTATAACATATAGAAATTTATTTTTTCCCGATAGTTTAATAGCATAATATGTACATGAAAAATTCCATTTTATATTGATTTATACTTGTTAGATGAAATTAGAATATGATACCCAAATACGCCATGTATTTTTGAGATTGTAAATCTTAATTTTTTTGTCTCCCACATGACGTTTAGAAGAATTGGAGGAAAAATTTCACACATATTTTTTAAATAGGCATCTTGTCTAGTTAATCATGTAATAAATTGGTTGAAAGAAAATAATACTTATAGGCGATTTTTATCATCTACATGTTTTAATTATTCCTCTTTCTATATTTCATCACACAAATACCAAAAAAAGAAATCTATCAATTCTTTTAGAACATCAGTTAAAGACATATACTGAGGTGGATTTTCATTCCCTATGTTTATTCCAAACATTAAATGATCATTCATATATAGATTTTCCATTGGATATAATTTTTTATGCCCCATAAAACTGATGTTATAGTTATATTTAACACTTTTGGATCCTATATTTTTTTTAAAAATGGGTTATACATGTTTTCCCTTCATTTTTTATCTATAAATCATTACATAAGAATGAAATTCACTTATCATCCCTAAAAACACTACATGCATCATAAATATGAATTTTGAATAAGAATTGTATGTCCACAAACCTATATTCCAACGATGAGTCAATTCTTCTATTACAGGTTTCATTTATACGTTAGTATCATTTTTGAGATTAGAAGTTAATAGTATAATTATATTCATGAAATTGAATGGTTTTTCTTATACATACACGGGGGAAGCTAATTAATATATATGTAAACCGACATTGTGTTGTGAGAAATAACTATATTACAGAATGGATTAATATCATTACATGATAGACCCATTCACATATTTTTAACATCATCTATCAAATCAGTATTTTTAGAATCATATTTCAACCATGATAATACATATTTTTTATTAGAAAATCATCATTATCCTAGTTTACATAAATATCAAATCATTTTATTTTTATTTCTTTTCATCAGAATGTAAAATATTCTATCATCTATGAATCAATGGACAACTAAAAATTTCTTTTTATGGAACATGAGATAGTGATTCATCAGTATATAGAATCCAATGAGATGTTCCAAATTTTAAAAATTCATTTTATTTAGTTGTTTCTTAATAGAATAAACACTAATCATTCAGGAAGGGTCTTTTTGTTTAAAAAAAATCAAATTTAATCAACTAACTTATATTACATACAATAGTTTAAGGGTATATCTGTATTATCTAGAAATTATTACATTAAAATGATATAAATATAATCTATTTATATATTATAAATCCCTTACATTTTTTATAATGAAATAGTCCTATTTAAAATTATAGTATTTTTATTTTAGGACATTGCCAATATATATGGATTTTTTACAGCATCATTAAATTTTTTCACCCTATCAACATTATCATTTTCATTTCTTCTATCATGTGTACTCATATTAAATTAATCTGGGGTCAATATATATTATTTCACATGATGAGGAATAAATTTGAATCAGTGATATTATAAATACTCTAATCTAGTCCTCCCATTCAGATCATGAAAATGGAATGATTATGTCCCCCCATTTTGAAACCATAAATAGTAATTTTTTTGATAACAAAATTTGGTTATATTGTATCTAACATATTCATGGATTAAAAAAGGTCTTAAAACACAATTGTAACGTGGGAAACATATAAAACCCCTATCTTAAGCATTATCAATTGAAAAATATTAAAATATCTTCAAATTATTTTGAAAATTTCTTGAGATCTGATCATTTTAAAACATCCAAATTTTTTCAATTCGTTAAATAAAATGATATATATATTTTCATTAAAAAAATGAATTATTTTTGGAGTTAAATAGAATATATATTAAAGGAAAAAAGAATATTTAAAAATATATAAAACCATATCTAAAATATAATTTTATATGAGATTCATAATATAGAAGACAAAAAGAGATTACATATAAAAAACAGTATTAATATAAAACCATGATATTGAATTAAATTCTATTAATGAATAATAACTATATATGATCCTATATAAAATATGGTTTATAGTTTTTGTTGATATTTTTTCTCATATTCTATTCAATCTTGATCAAATGTTACTCTAATTATATATGTTCTTGAATATTATTTTATAGGAATAAACCTTCTGAAAAAATCATAAATTATGATGTTAGATGGGATATTGTAAGAATTATTCATTTCTCAAATTAAGGGATATTAAATATATTCATTATAAAAATTAATAATCATCCCCCATGAATAATCCCATTTGTGTGTAGTTTTGAGGATAAGTATGCTAACACAATATACTGGTGTATGTGTGTGAAAACATAATTGAAAGTGAAATAGAGTTAATGAAATACATGAAAACTATAAAAAAATTAAAAAATAAAGTAAATGTGTATGTGGAGAAGTTTTTAGGATGAAATAAGAATTTTTAAACTATAATTATTGGGGATAAAATATTGAATAAGTGGACTACGTAATGAAAACATGATTTAAATTATCAACATAATTTTATGTGTGTTATATTAAAAATGGAGATCATGAAAAAAAATATAGAATTTTTTATTATATGATAATGATACATTTCTAAAGTATAGAGTATGTATAGTGTGTATTTACAACATCAAATAATATTATAAAAATATTTTATTTTTTAAATTATTTTAACTTATCATAATGTGGGTATTTTGGTTTAATACTAGGGATTCTAATTAACCTTTAATCAATGAATCATGGGAGGCCTTCATAAGTGATCCATTTAACTATTTCTTGTGAAATAATTGATGATGAGTGATGAAAAAATTCTTCTATATGGGTATTTAATATATGGTTACTAAAAATAACATATGTATTCAATCTTCATAGAGTGGGAGGTGTTGTTTTTTTAGTAGGTGAGTCATTCAAACTATTTTATTTTTGGGAATAAGACTCATTTTATCCATGATGAATGATATATAGTTGGGGGTGTTGTTTTTTTGGAGTCATCAAATGAATAATTTAAATTTATAAAATAAATAATTAAAATTAATAATTTCACAACCCTCATTAATTTTAATTATACTATAACAATACTCAAAAAATTTATTTTTGATATAACATAGATATATCACACAAATTAAGAGTTGCATATTATAATTGTGTATAATTATAGAGGAACTGAATTAAAAAAATACAATACTTAAAATCATATTTATTTTTCACTTCTATAATAAATATAATTTAAAATAGACATATTTAAGTGAATACAGAATTTTAATAATAAATCTAAGTTATTTTTTGAGGAGGAGAATAACAAAAATGAATATTGAAAGAATAGATTAAATATTTAGATAATACAAATTTGATATTTTAGAAGAATAGAATTAAAATATTACCAGATGAGATATTTCTACAAATGTGGGAGAAAACTAAATTTTATATGGTTCTCGATCCGGGGAGTGAAATTGAGCGAGGGCAGCATACACATGGTTGGTAAATTATCATGTTATACCAACAATTTTTTAAATCCTTTGGTGTATCAACTCTATACCAATGGTTAGTTATAACCATTACAATATCAATTATATAAGGAGGATATAACAATTTTAGGTTTATATAATTGGTGATGGCATAAAAAATAAGGAAAATATTGAAATTTTACCAAACCATGAGAATAGAATTTTTGTAACTAATAAAAATTCTAGTAATGTTTGAGGAATTTAAAAATAGTGATAATCAAATTCAATTATTTAGTGGATCTCAAAGGGAATAATGTATATATGACACATTTTCCCTCTATTATAGAACCTTTTGACTCCCTTAAATTTATATACTATATTGAAAACATGATCTTTTACTTAAATTTCAAAATAAATCCTTCATTTTTTTACATAACAATTGTTTGGAATTTGAGATGATTTAATATGTGCTTGAATAGTCTTTAAAAATTTATTTCTCCTAAAAAATATATAGTCCTTAAAATTTTCATTGCAAAAATTTATCCCAAGAATTTTGAGTACAACATCTCTTTTCATATAATTCATCATATAGTCTCATTTGAACACATGAACGAAAGCTATTATTATCAAAAAAAAAAATACAAAATGTTACTATTGTTCCCGTATATAATTAAAATATAGGTGATCATGACATTAACATTCTTTACGTTGTATTAATAGTCTTTTCAGAATTTCTATGAGTTTGGGGATGGTTGGAATTAGTCAAATTAATCCCATTATTAAGTGATATCTGTATAATATTTCATAACATAAAATTTTGGGTTCATGAACAGACAGAATTGAAAGAGGTTTTCTATGGGGTCTTATTAATAAATAAATACATATCCTTTATATGTTTTCAGTAGTTAAATATTCTCTTGTAGTGTGGAAATGTGAATATTTAATTTGGTTATCAATAATATCCCATATTGAATCATTCATCCATGGTGTCATAGGATGTCTTGTAAAAAATTCCATAGTAATTTCATCCAATTTACACATAGTAATATAAATAGGTTATATAAATACTCTAGGGTTTTGTCAAAAAAATATCACATTTTGAAAACCCAAACATATGGACACATAATATGAAATTTTCATCATTATGTTATCATGCCAAAATTGTTCCAAGAAATCACTATACACCATTGTGCTACTTTGGTTTATATGGAAGTTTGAGCAATGAGAATCATCAATAATTTACATTACTATACTAGGTAGATTTGGAACACTTAATATCATTCCCAATTTAAGAGCATCATCTTCACAAATGAAGTCTAGTAATTTACCATCATTCACAGTATTAGTAATTTTTGTGAAATTTCTAATCATTAAATTGATAAGTTTATATCATTTCAAATAAATACGCGGTTTTCAATATATATAAAATGAGTTATGTCACACATTCCATAATAATTCCAAAATCAATGTTTAATAGTTCCATCAATATAATATCCAACTAAATCCTCATTTGTTTAAAAAAATGCATCATATTTCCTATCTTTTGCATCTTCTACATTATTTTCATTCCCTAGGTGGTAGTGTAATTGAATAATCATATTCATTAAGTGTCTCGATCCATCCCTTTTTTCCAAAATTGATCAATTTTTATGAAAATAGTTATTTTAGGATTTCATGATCTATGTATATCTCACATATTTTAGTATAGATATAATTTCTCTATATCATCAAAGAAACTGTTACTAATTCCATGTTAAGATCAAGGTTTGGATTTTTTTATTGATTAGTCAATTGAATTGATGAATATGTAATAATATTATACTTTATCATTTGGACCTAACAAGTTATCATCATCAATATATCACCACATATTATAATCCCATCATTTCCATATGGCTGAATCAAATTAAGATCAATGACCAATCACATATCCAGTTCATCAAAAATGTTATGAACATTCTATTATCTATAATCTCTTTACGCATTTACAAGTAATATTTATAATGGGTTAGACTATAGGGGAAGTTTATAGATAAAAAATTGATATTAACATTCATAACTCATGATACATCCTTTCTATGTTACCTGGATTAGGGTAGGTCATTTTCTGACTACAATTTTCATCATATGATCTATTATGATTTCATCCATGGAAAAAATATAGCTACTATAAGTAAGGTATTTTATATAGAAAAAGGAGTCACTATATTTATCATATAAATTTTTCCATTAAATATTCAATAGAATTATCAATAAGTGTTTTTTATGGTCATTATATCATTTTTAAAACACCAACATATAATAAATGAATACCACAACTAATCATAAAGATATTACACAAATACTCAATTCTTTAGATAAAAAACAATGGAATAATTAGACAGTCCAAATTAAATTACTAAAACGTGTAATGTCCATATGTCTTTTGGAATTTTGTATTCAGTATGTCATCATTAATTAATCTCAAATTAATGATTTCTATAAATAAGGTCGATGATTAAAAAATATTCATCTCTGTGAATTTTATTGAATAAATAATCAATATAAGGTACACAATAATTTTTAATTAACATGATTGAATTTATTTCCCTATAATCAATGAAAAGCCTCATCAATCCAACATTCTTCCTACAAAGCTGAACATTGTATCCCCCTAGAAACACAATAGTGAATTATTATCATTTTACAGAAATCTTATAGTTTTTTTATCCAACTCCACTTATTCTATAGTAGAAATTCTAAATAGATTTATTGATATTGGACTTATTTCAGGGATTAAATAATTGTTAAAACTAATTCACTCTCTCAGGGATGACCTGGAAATTAATTAGGAAATATATCATTGTAATCCTATAAAGTAGATATATTTTCATTTTAATTATTACCTTCTCCATAAAAATATATTTTTTATCTTCTTCCTTAAAAAAATATCATTCTGAAGTGTTACTTTTGGTTGATCTAGACATGGTATAAATGATGGTGTCTATAATATAATGATAAGGAATACTATATATTTATCTGAATCATAATTTTTTTCTACTTGCAATATATTTTTGCATCATTTTTTGAAATAGAGTACATACTAAGGATTTTTAAATTTTAATCCATTTCTATGCTTATATTTTATTTTAATAATGATTTTTTGGGTCATAATGGTGTCTATATAACATGTCATTTTTAGAATAAAACTTTCACCATGCCTTTTGTCTAACCACTTCATTTTCTATACCTAAGGGAAATATCTATTTTTCTAGTCAAGGAAATGATGAAAAAGTAAAAGGATCCAAAATCAAATAAATCATTATTTACATTTAGATAAATCATTAATGTACCTACAACCCCATCAATCAATATTTCTACCTATGTTGTAACAATCCAATAATCAAGGCCTTCGGTCATTTTCCAATTTTGTGGTAGATTCCCTTAATGATTGGGGAATTATATTTCAAAGTTACCCATCTCCACAAATTAGAACTTTGAGTAGTTTTTGATTCATTCATTCGATCAAATTATTTATCCATATGATATATATCTTTGTACATAAAATAGAATCCCAACCCCTTCATTTATCCCATATAATGATTATTTACAATGTTCTCAAAAGTTTTAAATTTCTGTATTCTCTTATTCTTCTTTTATGAATTCCATTTTAATTTATTCTCTTTCAAAATATTTTTTGTAATTCCCAAAGAACATATAAGATCTAGATAATTCCATCTCATTTTTATGGGACATAAAATTATTTCATCATATGATGATATAGTTTGATAGATTTGTTCCCATCAGATACAAGGTTGAATAAATCAAATGAAAGGATGAATCATTCATTCTATATTTTTTTGTAATATTTTTCATACCTAGTTAGTAAAGTAAAATTAATTTAATTATTTGGAACATGTTTCTCTAATTTTTTCATTATTATAAGTAATTTACTCTTAATTTATGGTTGTTTCATATGATTTAAATATTATTTTAGAAATTCATCCTTAAAATATTTCCAATCATTGTGTTTTTTCAGTTTAGTCCATAATATTATTGATTAAAAACTGCCAATGAACTGTATCAACTTTGTTAAAATACCCTACATGTTCATCCATTTCCATTTCATTACATTCCTTGTCTTAAATATCATTTTATGATACTTAATCCATTCCTCATGTACCATTGTATTAGTAGTCTAGGAATATTATGATGTGATCAAACATAAGAGAATAACGATATATATTCATTGGTTTCTCTATATGGGTATAGTTATTTATCATAACCAAATTAAACTTCTCTAATATACAAATGATATGCTCAGTTACAATTACTACAGTGTTGGATTTCTCATTATATAAATATCAATATTCGACTTGAGATTTATTACCATTCATTAATGTTAGATCCATTTTAAAAAAATCATATACATGATTGGATAATAAAATTATTTTAATAAAAATAAAAATTAATAATTTTAAATATGTTTTAACACTTGACAAAAGAAAAAATAAGTATCTTTATTCTCAGAATTGTAATATTAGTTTCTTGGGGGATGCCATTATTTTAAACTCCATCATAATTGTTTGTATTGATATTATGAAGTATACTATGAATACACACAATGATTTGAAATATGTTTTGTAGAAAGGATCAATTCAAGGCTTTCGGTGGAAATTTGTTCAGTCCCAATCTTCCCTTTTCCTATATATTATCCCAATATACATATATCTATTCCACATCCAGATCCAATTATACTATATAGATAGAACGAAATAACCACAAAATATATAACTGACTATATAATTATGTTGTTCTTCAATACATTTTCTAAAAATCTATAATAGGGTAATTTTCCTAATTATATGTTTTCCATAATATAGTCCCAAATGTTTTTACTAAACTATCTTTAATACCAACTGTAACGACCCATACACTGGTAACCTAGAGAGTTGTCTTGTTTTGTTTCATTTTAATATTCATCATGGGTAACAACATGAAAGGCCTATTAGTTTATATGTTTTTTTAGAACTATATATGTACATGATACCAATTTTCCCTTTTTAGTAGAAAAGAAAAAAATAATAAAATAAAATGCATTTTATCCAGGAAAATCATTAAAAAGATTCATCTTTATAACATGTGAAAAATTCAAAATAAGTGTGTCCTAAAATGATCTCTTTGTGTGAAAAAATGTGGAATATATCATTTCTAAATAAATTATAATCACAATGGAAGGTTAAATTACTAAAAACACAGTCCTTGCAATCAATAACATGAATAATATATCATATATAGTCAATTTGGCATTGTAACAAGCTCCACACTAATGAAATTTAATAAATATAAAGATAATGAAAGGATTATAGGGATAATATAAATCAGAATATATCATATAAAATAATAATTAATTATTTATAAATGAAGGGAATTATTAATTATATAACTTCATTATTTGAAGAATAATGATACATATATTATAAATATCGTTCACTAAATAGTTTAAATGTAAGAGTAAAAACTCATATGATTTTCCCAATTGATTTGTCTCAAATTAAATAGAAATTAATCCATGGGATACCTATAAATGGTCCCAACCCATAACTCCATCCTGAATCCTACACTTCTATATTTAATAGTGGATTTAATTTAGGTTTCAATTTTATTTATCATCAAATATCTCTATGGAGAAAAGTATACATATTTACCCATTTTTCTCAAATTAATAAAATAATAGTCAAAGTAAAAACCATATGTTCAAATGGTATAATGTTTATTATAGATTCATATACATCATATAATATTGTTGATATTTAATATAAATTTAATTTCCCATGAAGAATTATCAAAAAATGTGATTTCTTTAAAATAATTTAAATAATTAAAAATAATGAGAAGTTATAAAATAATTATTACCACTACTAAAATTTATATTTTTACCACATGATGATTTAATATGGAAATAAAAAATAATAATAATTAATATATATATATTCATCTCCAATTAATTTATGGTTCCTTATATAAACCATAGAAATTTGATTTGGATCATAGTTAGATATATGTTTCAATAAAATTGATATTGTGACTAAATTTCATTCCCCACAAATTCCATTAGATATAAATTATTAATCTTAATATATAATGGTATGAATAATATTATTCATTTTAATAGAGTAATGATCGTATTTATAAATTTAAATACCATTTTTATACCATTCTACCACTAGTTTCTTAATAATATTTCATTGTCTTCGTTTTTGTTGTTGTCAATTACCTTGTTATAACATGCATGTTTTGTCATGAAATTATTGGATCATGTATAAATTATATAAATAAATCCAATCCAAAATTTTAATGTTGTTATAAATATAATATTTACACATTACATAAACTATTATAACTATTCAATATTATATGAATGGAAAATGAGTCACCTTGCTTTGTGGAGACATAATGTCATAAGTATGCATGAGCGATGATATCATTCCCTAATATGGAGACTGGGTGACAATTAATATGACATATTAATTATCTAAAATTTATATCATGATATATATATGATTTATATTCATTAAATGTATTCATATTACCCTAACATTATTGTGTATGTCAAAAAAATCACATCAATTTGCAAAGCGATTGTCTTCCATGGACACAAGCGACGTTCTAAAATTTTAATTAAAATTGAATGTAAGATGGTATATGTGATGTTATTATTAAATAATATTATTAATATCATAAACATTATGTATATATATATTATAAATTCATTGTCATTTTAAACTATGAGAAGTGTTTATGGAAAATGAGTTACATCAGTTCAGAAGTTGGTAGTCGGTCCTACGCACAATCAATGGATTCATTTTCCATACAATTGTAGAAGATTTGGATATGGGTTATTTAATATTGATAATAATATATCATTATATGTGAGATAAAGTTGTTATTATATGAGAATCATTAAGAAACAAATTATGAGTTGATGAAGAATCAAAATTAAAATGATCATTTCAGAATGTTACATCTTCTTCAAATGACCACATTAGGATTACACCAAAATCGATCCTACGAATTTTTTTAATAAAATAGAGGTATTTTATTTATTTTTAGAGGAATAATGGATGATTTTAGGTATTATAAAATCTGAATGGATTTAGATGTGTTCATAGTCTAGGAGATGGGGTGTCCTTTTATAACTGTGGGAGAGGACATACATGTATGTTTTGAAAAGAATAAATTGTACATATATTTTTCTCATTCCAAAAGCCGCAAAAAATGTTTATTATAAAAATATTATGTTATATGTTAAAAATATGTTCATAAAACTATTTTTAGTTAATATTTTAGATTTAGTTTTACTCTAATATTCTTAGATTAATACATAGTAAACCAACATCTACCTTAATTTTAGTTAAGAATATTAATTGTTTTCACAATTCATTATGGACAAAAAATTATATAAAAATTATTAGATAATATTAATAATTAGGATTACAAATGTGGAATCCATTTTGATAAATTATAATCAAATAAATAGCCTCATATAATTTTATGTATTACCTGTAAATGCGATGAAAAAGTGAGTTTCAAAATAAAAAATTATCTATCATCTCGAAAGTATTAATATAAAAAATATAAATTTATTCTATTGAACTAAATTATATTTATTTAAAAATTATTTTATTAAATATACAATAAATATTATTTAAAAATATTATATTTGTGAGTAATTACAACCAACATGCCATTTCAAATAAAAATTAGTAATTTTCATTATTCATATAAAATTGAATTATTTTTGAAAATTCACATTATATAAACAAATAATAATTTGTTATTCTAATTATAAAAATAAATTCAATATTTTGAAATAAATTTCATAATTTTTTTAAAAAATAATTTTATCCAATATTCTTCTGATGCAATGAATATATTTTCATTGAAAGATATAGTTTTTTAGAAAGCATTTAATTTACAATCGGATGGATCATATTTTTTTTAATTAGTAGATATTCAATGAACATGGGTAAGAAATATTTTTTTCATAAATCATATTTTTATATTCATAACCCCATAAAAAATATACCTTAAGTCAATATAATATTTTACAGTTCTCTTATATTTGAGTTTTTGTGTTTTGCATTCTCTCGAAGCTATTATGTTTCTAATAAAAATAATATATAAAAATTATTATTGGTGTCTAAAATTCAGTTTTTTTATATTATTATTAATTTAATTATGTTTATTGGAAGAAATTTTTATTAATATATTTTTATTATAAAAAAATATTAAATAATCTTTCAAAAAAGCATTTTTTTTTTAATTTTTCATTTTTATTATAAATTAATTTATCTAACATATTTATATTTCCAAATTAAAACTTGTTTAATATTTGGAAATTTTTGATTAATTTTGTTAAATATGATCCTTTTATTTTGGATTTATTTTAATAGTAAAAATATACATTTTTTCACCTTGGTAAAGATTAATTAAATGTAATTATGACTTAATATAAGTTTTATGGTTATGATTGTTATAAAACATCAATTTTGATGATGTTAATTTGATTGTTATATCTATAGGGTCAAAATTTAATTTTTTAAGAGAAACATTTGTCTGAAATGTACTATATAATATATAATTTAAGTAATGATATTAAATGTAAGTCTATTAGTTTTAAATATATATATATTTTCTTATAGGAAAATTAAATTTATGACTAAAAATTAATACTAATTTTTATAAAAATAAATTATATTCTGGATGATTATTTATTTTTAATAATTATTTTATTAAATAATTTCATACAAACATGGGTGTATCTAATAGAGTATTTATTCAAATAGAGGAAATATACAATAAATGATAATAAAATTTTCAAAAGTAAACAAATTTTAGTGATTTATAGTGTTCGGTGATTTTTTTTATTAATATAACATATTATTTATTTTTAAAAGGAATATATTTTTTAATTTTATCATTTTATTGATGTCTTTATAGTCAAGATAAATAAATAGATCCAAAATTGACATTATAGATATTTTATAATAAATAATATTTCATTAATAAATTATAAATTCATAAAAATATTATCCTTTGACATGTGAATTTTAATTTTATTAACATGATAAACATTGTTCAATTATAATTTACTTTCCCATTTATAATAATACTCAAAAACTATTATTGTAAAATTGTTGTTATCTCGGTTATGGACAAAATAATTCAAATGGGATTAATCAAAATGGTAATGTTAAAATGAAAAAAATAGAATCTGTTTAATTGGTTGGTTTTATTTCAACCCTAGAAAAAATATCAATGAATTCATTACCTTGTGACAAATTTGGTGGGAGAATGAATTTTTAATATTTTATTCATTCAAGAGAGTTTATGTTTTGGCAGTCCATCCATTATAAATGGACACCCATCGATAGTTTTCTTTTAAACACAATAATCCATGTATCTCAACCATCCTCTACAAATATACCTTCTCAATAACATTACAACCATTCAAGAGGTGTTGTTATTCCAAAAATACCAACCCTAGCATCCCTTAAATGATATATAAAGGTGTTCCATCAAATAATATTTAATCATATTAAACGTGCACTTTTAATTTACATCTTCTTTTAATCTTATACGTATTTTTTATTTGTCAAAAAAGAATAATTTCAGTATCAATAAAATAATTATATGTTATTTTGATAATTAAAATTCTACCATCCTCCCTCATTCCCAACAAATAGTATGTGAAAGTATCGTGCGTGCATATATACATATTACCTCTCCATGTAATGATGTTATTAATTTTCACACACTATGTTTCATAGAAAATTATTTTAGTTTTAATGTTTATATTTGATAAATTTCCAATCATTAAAACAAATTAATTTTAATGTCACATTTAAGTTTATACCTTCTATTCCATTGGAATATAATATTATCACACATGTGTATATGTTGAGTATCACCTCCATAGAACTACACATTTTTTTCTTAATTATTTTTCATGGATGGTAATTGGTATATAATTAAATAATATAAATTATTTATAATATATAATAATTATTCTTTAATGATGAATTTTTATCTATTACATTGTTTCATCACTTTAAATTTAAAAAAACATTTCATACGTATGTACGACTTAACATCTCCATGAATAATGTAATTCATTTTTCTATATTTAATTTTTATAGAAGCGTGTTAATATATATATGTATAATGGATATATGTTATATTTATATCATGAATAATATTTTGGATATTATGGTACTATGATCAAAGAATAGAGTCCAAAACTACTGAAACAAAACATTCAAGAAAAATTAATCAGTTATAACACAGGATTGTGATTTTAATAAATAACTGATTTTGTATTTCTGATAAATTATTGTAACTAAATAATATATGGTATTATATATACGAATATGGATATATAATATATTTATAATAAATATATTTTTATATATAGGTGATTCGAACACATTTGATGGATGTTGGTCCTGAGCTTATGGATCTTCATCAGAAGGATGATTTGTCAAGAAATATTGGAATATATACACCTATTATAGTTTTTAGCTTTATATACTAATCCATTGAAATTAAATATCATCTATATCAATATATTAATTTTAAAAAAAAAATTATTTTAAGTTATTCTTTCCGGGTTCTTATGAGATAATATTTTCCAATGTATTTAGTGTTTTCATAATATCATCATTATTCAAAAAAAATTATGTTTAAGTCTCTAATGGGACAATTACATGATACTTATATCTTAGACAAAAAATAGTTTTGTATCTTTTTGGTAGTTTAGTAAATTAAAATTCTACAATTTATTTTATTCTCTATATTTTTTCCTGAAACAGATTTTTTTAAGAAAAACCAACAGAGTTTTTCTTATGAATAATGGATATTATTTTTACATATAATTATTTTAATATAATGTTATAAAAAATAATAATTGTTTATTACCATTGTTTATCATTTTAAAATAATATATGAGTTAAATCATCTTATCATTTCCCAAATTATGTATGTTTAAATAATTGTTGAAAATATGAATAAAATATTTGTTTTAATGTTTATTGAATGAAATGATTTTCCAACTATAATTAGGAAAAAAATAAATGATTCATAGTTTATAGGTTTCTGTAGTCCATTTAGAAGAACATATTTTTCTTATTATTATTGAAATTTTATTTAGAAGTAATTTTCATTGAAAAAACGTATTTTCCTCAAAAATGTTTTAATGACATTTTTATATTTTTTACTATTCATTAATAGAAAAACATTTATTTTACATATTACCGAAAATGTATATATTTTAGCGATAACAACCTTATTCTTTTTTTTTGATATTTTATTTTCAGTTTAAATGTCTAACTTTTTAACATTCTATATGCTAGTAATTATGATATGTATAATTATTTAAAATTAAGACATGATGATGAAGATGTAATGTTTATTCATATTTTCATGTTTTAATACATATTATATGAAGGGTGGGGTCCATTATAGACCCATGGTGTATTGGCAGGTATTATGATGAGACAAAATAAATTTTGAATTTGGATGTGGCCTCTAACATTTATATAGAATATCTTCGAAAAAGGCCATGATTGAAAATTTGTGATGTTCGATATAATGAATTCCAGCATTATAAAACTGTTAATTTATTTATGTGCGATTATTCATATATTTAGGAAATCCATGGGTATGATTCATGTTCAGGTTAACATTTATATAGAATTACTTATCATTATTTATTCCTTCCATATTACTTATTGTGCCCATTTTACTGATTAAATGTATTGTATTTGGAGTTATTTACCATTTTATATTTATTATACATTATTTTACCATGATAAATTCCTATTTATGTAACATGTATTGTATGTTTGATCTCACACCATATTTTGTATCAATTCCCATTCATATGAATAATTAATTTTGAAATGAGATCAATGATGTAGAATATTTACTTCGTTAATATTTATATTTATATATTGAATTATTGTTTGAGACTCATGTATATATCCAGTTTGACAAATATAATAAACCATTCCTTCCATTTGGATGTGATAATTTTTATCTCCTATTAATTTAATAATGTAACCAACACCTTTTGGATAATGGATCGAGGACATTATGGTTAGTATAAGTGAAAATTACGTAAAACCCATGGGAAAAAGATTTAGTAAAACATAGATGAGAGAAAATACCATAATGAGAATCATTGTGTTTATTTATTATTATAATATTCAATTATAATGTTTTTATAATGATAAATATACATTCATTTTTCAATAAATTAATAACACCCTTTATTGTACAAGCAGACATAGTTTTATTATAGATGCATATAGGGGTAATGATAGTGAAAAGATTGGTCTAGAGTATCTTATCAATCATTCTAATATATTGAGAGTGTTCCGTAACTACACTCCTTGTTTGACACACCTGTGAGATATTATATTTTTAATTAATATTTTATTTATGAACCATTATGATAAATTAAATAATTTAACATATTGATACATATGATACGCTATAGTGGTATGGGATGATCCCAAATTGTCTTGTATTGATAAATCTATAGTTTATCATATTTTTAAAAAGAATATATCACCCTTTTGAAACACTGTGTGGTGGGAATTTAATATGAAAAATGATATTTTTGGAGACATTTTTGTAAATAAATCTCATTAATTTAATATATTTTTAATTTAATTTCTTATTTAATGTATAATGTTTTTTAGTTTATGTGAATAAGCTTAATGGTATCGATAATAATTAGGGTTTATATTGTATCTCATAGTTAATTAATTATAGGGTTCTAAAATTTGGAAACTTATATTATATAATATATATACCCATGGTTTTGAAAACATAAATGTGGATTAATATTATTTTTAAGGATTTTCATTATATTTTTATGAACGTTATAGAAAATATATAAATATAGTTTTCAAAATCAGAAAAATGTGTTTCACGTGACAACTTTTCTTGTCTCACATGGTCATTGGGATTGATCCCATCTCCAATGTGAACCAATAGTCATGTGCCTTTTCCAAGAATACATTATGTCCTGGATAATAAACAATTATTTTTACATTAATAGTCTGACTCATAAATGTTAAATTAATTTGGAGATTCATTTTCTAGTATCAAATCATTTTTAATAATTTTTTTTTTATTTTTTTGGTATTTTGAGAAAAAATTTATTCTATTGAGAAAAATAGAACCATTAGGTATCATATAAAGGATTTCTTGGTCTGAATGCTACTATATTTTTTAGATGTATTCTGAATATTATTATATAAACATTCCTGTAAAAATATTATTTTATGGTGAGGTTATTGGAGTTATATGGTATAATGAGTAATTTTTTAAGGAATTATCATCGATAAACCATAGGTTTTATAGTAGAATTTTGGATATTAATGTATTATTCAATTATATAAATGATTTTTCATTTTGGGTTCTATCTATCATTTTTCGATCCATTTTGGTTTTATTAATTTTTGGCTAAATATATATTTTTTATTTTTTGAAACATTTAACATGTTAAAAGTTTATATTAGTTCTTTGCGATAAAAAATAATAATTTTTAATACTCAACAATAGGATAAAAACATTATATTGTTCTTCAAATTGATAAAAATATGAAATTATTCTGGTCAAGTGTCTGTATTTCATTATGTTTTTTGTCTAGATTTTAAATTCATTCCTAAAACCAATTAAAATATAACATGAAATAAATATACCTATTAACATAACATTTTTTGAATCTATTTTCTTTTCAAACATTAAAAATTTATTGTTTTCTGGTAATTAACGTTATCCTGAAAAAGTTTTCTATCACTATCTATTATTCAATAGGAATTATTTCTCTCTTTAATTTATATATTTTAATATATAACTAATGCTATCTTATTTGGAATAAATGTTTTATATTATTCATTAGGACCATTTTATTTTTTTTCCAACATCTTATGTGGATGTTTTATTCAACAATTTTACAATATTGGTATTCTAGAAATGAATTTTCAAATTCAAAACCATTTACTATTGAAAAAAATATAAAATTAATGTGATGAAATTATTTATTTTTAGGGATAAATTAACACCACGAGAATTTTAGAAAAAAGATCATTTTGTTCAATAATTTATTCAATAGACATCATCGATCTTAAATATACATGAAATGATATTATTTAGTTGTTTCTATTAATACCATGATATTTAATAAAAATGAATGATTATGAATTAATAAATAAATATACTACTTAATATGAATGGATTTATTATATCTTATGAAATAAAAATTCAACATTCATAATGTTATATTATTCATTAAAATACATTTCCTAAAAAATTATATTTATATATTATTGTTAGCATATAATATATTTAATTGTTCACACTTTTAAAATTTATTTCATAAAATGTGATGCCCCCACCGAGGAGATGCTAAACGATGTCTTGGGTCAGTTGTCTATATGACCTCAAGCACACCTCCCCATTAGCCAAAGGGTGACGACTAGCAGCGAGTGTCCATTAAGTCAGTCTTTGGGAGAAATTACCTTCTATTATAAAAAAAATGACCAATGGAAGAAAACAACAATAACTAAGTGTGGAAGAAAATAAATAACAAGAAAATTACTACATAAAATGATAGTCAAAAACTAGAAAATATAATACCCAACTGAAGGGTACAACATACTATTATAGTAATAGTGTCAAGTTTCTACAATGAAACTAAATTTATAGACACAAAATCTGCCATATGGGTCCAAACCCATTTTTGTTTCCCACTCCCCTCCTCCAATCCTAAACAACAAACAATCCCAGGGCCTCTCCCATATCCTGTCCTACAACAACAAAGTCTACTCAGGTGTCGATATGGTGGCCCGAATAGGGTATGATTTGAACTCAATAGGCCACCACCAACAGTGTCTAAAATGATTCTAGTCAAAATATAGTTCATGAATTTTTAATAAGAAATAAATAAAATTCATAATTAAACACTTTTAAAATTGTCATTTAATCATTAATAATCAAATTAGGTCCAGTTTCATTCCATATTTCACATTTGAATCATCATTCATTTTTATTAATCATTTGGTCTAGGTCATCATACACAATACCCTAAATCTCAATATGTGTTGGTCTCCATCCATATCACCCCAAATCTCATTAAGTGTAGGTCTCCATTCCAATAACGTTATATAACATTTGGTGTAGGTAATCCTGTTTACCACACCATAATCTCAATCATTGATAATTATTGGGTAAGAATGACATGTCCATGTATGAATTTCTAATTTCTCTAGAACACCATGTTTAGTACCATAAAAATCTCGCCCATTATATCATTATTTAATTCATAAGAATTACCCAAAACATTCCATTACTAATCCAATGATCAATTGAACATTTCAAAGGCCATTAGTTTACTCAATAATTTACTAAGCATATAACACATTAATTAATTCATCAATTATTTAATCAATCAACACAAGTATCATTCTATTATTATTTATTCAGAATTATTTATCTATATCAAATTTCAACTTTTCATTATTAATTCTCGCCATTAATTATATTTCATCATCATATTTTCACATGATTATTTCTAATAATTAGTTATCTTTGGTCGACATCATGGATCATAATTATTTCTCATAATTAATTATCTTATACAACCAAACATCATTTCAGAATTAATTCCCCCTATTAATTATATTATCACAACAAATTCAATATCTCATTTACAATATCTCAACCCCTAACTAATTTCCAAAACAACGGCCTGTTTGGGGAACCCCCTTTCATTTTCCATGGTTTAATTAACAATTAATCATGAAGGAAATCAAAAGTCAATACTACGTTCTCAATAAATCCAATTTTGTATATCAATCATCTAGAGAATCTAGAAAATAATAATCTCACATGCACATATCAAAATCACAACAATTATAGTTCTATTTAGATGAAAGAACTCAATTTTTAGTTGAAATCAACACAAGGTAAATCCCAAAACTCATAGCCGCACAACATCATCGATCAAGCTTCGATTCAAAATCACTAAATCAAAATATCGATCAAATTCGTAAAGATATTTCAAGACTATATTTAGATCCAAATTTATAGATCTATATCCCAACACATTAGTTATGATATAATGAAATTGTGTAAATGTTTTATGATAATATTAAGAAAAAATATTGGAAATGGTAGGAGAAGTGATGGGATGAAATCCACTTACTGGGAAGATAACAGATCTTTAATTTGGGATTCTGATCTCGTAGAACTATGTTTGGATCACCTTGGATTCACTCTAGGAGGATTTGGGAATGCCTTGAATTTTTTCAATCCTGATTGAAGGACAAAATATGGGAGTATGGGGGGTTTGGGTGGTTTTAAAATGGATTTTCAGATATTAAATTCAATGTGAATAGTTTCTTGGGAAGTGGCACACCGTTTGGGAAATTTGTGTTCCTACTGTGTAGACCCCCTCTCTATAGGTTTTAACAGTGGACATGATTTGTTCACTCGGTTGGCCAAGTTGTTCGAAAACTGTGTAGACCACTCAGTTGGCATGGTTTACACACACGGTTTGTCAAATCATTGGGAACCCGTGTAAAGCACACTTTCCATTAGTTTTCTTTAAAAATTTACACAAACACACACAAATCCACTAATCCAAAAAAATTCTACATAAATGATTAAATAGTACCAAATGAAGAACCCTAGATAAATCCTAAAAAGGCAGGGATCTTACAATCTTCCCATAATATAACAGCTCATCCTCGAGTTGCACTCTCGAAAATCACTATGATTCCAAGACAAAAATATTGGTCCATTGAGTCCTAATATGTGCATACCATTCCGAAGATTCCTCTTAAACACACCCACATTTCCACAACAGAAGAACTAATAGAATGATGTTTTCCAGTAACGTTATCTCAGTATGACCCAACACATGTATCATATTCTCCTCAAAGGGATCATCTATCTCGAGTTCAACCTCTTCCATATCAATCACATGAGACGGGTCATGGTGATACCATCATAGTTGTGACACATTTATAAAATCATGCATAACACTAAATTTCTATGGAAGGGCTAGTTGGTATGCCAGTGGTCCGATTCTCTCCAGCACCTCAAATGGTCCTACGAACCTGGGTGCCAACATTACATACATCTATATCCTGTGGGGACCAAATATAGTCAACCCCCAAAGGAATACATGATCACCATCCATAATCTCTAGGGGTCATCTCCATTTATCAGCATACAACTTCTTCTTACTATGAGCTGTAGCCATAAATATCAAAATCAGCAGCACCTGCTCTGATGTCCCCGAAACGAGACATGGTCCCAACTACTCTAATCACCCACCTCTAACCAACATTGAAATGATCTAAATGGTCTACCATAAATTTTTTCATATGGTGCCTTTTTTTCTTTATAACTTTTTTTCTCGGACAACTTCCATGAATCCTTGTGATTCTCCCAAGAACCACCAATGTCAAGCACACATCCCAGAAAAATATCCTCTTACACCTTTATTGTACACTTTGACTTCCCATCATCCTATGTTTGGAAGGTCATACATAACAAAACCTGTCTACCATAACCTTCTGTAAACCCTTCCAGAATCTTGAAGAAAAGCATGAATCGCAATATGAAACTATAGTACCTAACACCCCTTGAAATGAACTATTTCACATATATATAGTTCTCCCAACTTTTATTCTATAAATGTTTCCATGTTAGGCAGGAAATGTGATACCTTCATTATTCAACCAAAAACTACCCAAATAGATTAATTATTCATATAGTTCTTTGGAAGTCATACCACGAAATCCATAGTCACATTCCCCAACTTCTATTCTGGAATAGGCAAGTGCAGCAATAGGCCTCCAGGTCGTTGATGCTCTTCCTTCACCTGCAAGTAGGTGAAACATCTTGTTACAAAACCTACTATCTCCTTTTTCATTCATGTCCAACAAAACCATCATCGTAGGTCATGGTACATACTTGTCACCCCGGGATATACCACCCATTTTTTGAGATGAAATTCTCACATGAGTTCCTCTAGCATAATGGTAGGCACAACAACCTGATTTCTCACATAGATGATCTGATCATAATCTATGATCTAGTCTGGAGGTGTGTGCCCACATTCATGGATTCCCCTTAAGGATACACACTCCAAATCCTCGTACTTCCTGTCCCTGATCCATCACAAGTGTGTAGACTCCACAACTATAAAGACAAGATTCATTCACTCATTAATCTCCTGAACTACAACAATCATTTCCTCTAGCTAAATCATCATCTTCAACTCAACACTTGAGTAATGTACCAACAGTGAATGAGTTTTCTTGCTCAAGTAATCAACCACACAATTCCTCATATTGGGTGTATATTCCAGTTCAAAATCGAAGGTCTGCATATATTATAACCATCTTTGCTCTAGATGATTCATGCTGCACTTTGAAAAGATATACTTTGATATTTTGTGATCCATAAAAAAACTAACTTCTCACCCAAAATATAGTATAGCCAACACATAAGAGTATAACTCGATGCTTCCAACATGAGGTACTACATAAGGTTATTTAATTAATGTGTCATTTTCTGCTGAGACCTAGAAGAAATTAATTAATCACCATGCGTCAACACAGCACCATGTCTGGTCCCAAAATCATCACAACACACCATGTACTCCTCACCCGACTCAGGAAAGATAAAAACTGGTTTCGATGTGAATCACTTCATCAACTCCAGGAAAGAATTATAACATGATTCTATCTAATCAATTGTTACCCATAATTTTTGGAAACCTGAATACAGTGAATCCAATATGGAAAAGTCTTGTACGGACCTTCTATAATAACCATCCAATCAAAAAAATCATTAGATTTCAAAAACATTCTGGTACTGCTCCCAAGAATCTACTACCAATACTTTTTCTAGTTCCACTTCCACACCTTCTTCAAAAATTATGTTCATCAAAAAGTGTACCCTTTCCATCCAAAACTGACATTTACATAGCTCATCATATAGCCGATGCTCTCTTAGTATACCTAACAAAATGTCACGATGTGGGGATTGATCTTCATGAGACTTAGATTACACAATTCTGTCATCCACAAACACCACAAAAAACGGATCTATGTATAGATGGATGATCTTTTTCATGAGGTCCAAAAATGCTATTGGAGAATTTTTCTACCCAAATGGAATTATGAAAAACTCATAAAGGTCATACCTCCTCCTTAATGCAGATCTTGGTATATCAGAAGCCTGAACTCTCACATGATGATACCCTAATTGTAGATCAATTTTTTAGAAAGTAGAATCCCCCTAATGAAGTCAAATATATCAACAATACACAAAAGATGATATCAGATCTTCTCGATCATTTTATTCAACATGCTGTAATTAAAAAAGAAGTGTAAGCTCCAGTCAGCCAAATTTGCAAACAAAACAGGTGATCCCCAAGGAGACGTACTTGGGTTGATAAACCCTTTATCTTCCGACTATTCCATCAGCATTTTTGAGCTCCTCAAGCCCAGTCATTTCCATTCTGGAAGGTGGAATAGATATCGGCTTTACCCCCCAGTATGAGATCATTACTAAATTCCTCATCTCTCTCGGGTGGAAACTGTAACATTCGAAGTAAGTAAAAAATAATTTATTTTCATATTTATGTCTATTTATGAATTATATAGTGTTTTAGAGGCTTAAAATGAGAATAAATCCAATCTTAACCAAAGAATACTCTAATATTTTTAAAAGATTGATTTACAGCCTTTTGATGGAAAATCATTTTTAAATCTAACTTTTGACAATTTAATAAGCTCTATTTGTCAAAATAAACATATTCTTTAGAATTGGGAAATTCAAATTTACTTTTGATAAATTTTTGTTATTATTCAAACAATGTTCATTTTTTAATGAATAATGAAAAATACTGCATTTTACTTCAAAAATTCTTTTTCATCTAATTTAATTATATAGTTAGAATATTCTTTCAATTGGTTTTAAATTTTAAAAAGAATATATTTTTACCACTTTATCCAATGGTGGTCGTTATAATTAATTTCACATTGAAATTGGACTTAAAAAATTGTCAATCTTTTGATAGATATTGTTTTTCAAAAACACGCTATTTCTTTTGACAACGAGAATTATTTTTAAATTAATTACTGCAATTTATGTGTTTGGAATTTGGTAAAATGGATTCCATATTTGGAATCAGACATTCCATATTCTGTAATTAAGACCCTTTTTTTGGACTTTATATATAGTAACGATGGTAACTATATTTAATTATCATGATTAATTAGAAATCGGGTAGTTAAGGGTAATAAAATTATATCTTAATAATATAAAATGACCCCAACATGTGTAAAAATTCACTTTTTTTAGTCATGCCTGACCATGTGATTATTTTTACCGAACTTGAGGGCCCATGGAGTCACATGGGTGTAATATTGACATTTATGACATTATTTTTTAAAAAGAAGTGAAACATAACAAAGGTTTTTATATGTGAAGTAAAACAATTTTAATATTGTTTACATAAATGATATCTGAGAATATAAATATTCATTAGAAAGGTAAAATTATTTCCTACATAATTGTATTTTTTTTATAATTTTTAGAGATTAAATAAATATATTTATATATAACAACATTATGATGCAGTGATTACCTCATTAATGAACGATTTAAATAAAATGAAATGATAAGGTTAAATATAAGACATACACATGTCTAAAACCAATTTTATGGGTGGATTTATAACCCTTATCATCTTATCCTCAAAATATAACATTTTGGGAACTTTAGCAATCCGAAAATCCTTTTATAATAAAGTAACATTTCAAGACGTTCCAAAAGTGACCCTCCTCCCTCTTATAAAAGGCCCCCACCTCTACCCCCATACCCACACCTATCTGGGCCATGTATCATCCAACCTATGTGCATATTATCTCTCCAAATCTCTCTCCTACACCTAAAAGCATCAATTTGGGAAGAAGTCATTACATGGAAGACTTTTCCTCAAATCAAAAAAAGTTACATGATTTAGAGGTAATGTCTTCTCTCGAGTTTCTTTCTTTTATTTTACTTCATCAATCACCAATATATTCTAATTATTTTATACCTTAATAGAACTAGTATCCTAAATATACTAGTATTTTTTATGTTAAGTATTCTACCTACACTTACACACACCTCTGTCTAATGGTTAATGAACATATTGTTTCTGTGGTTGGCGAATTACTGCCTCACGAAACGATGATTGTTCAATCTTATTTTAACACCTCTCATAGTGGCCATTATGATGTAACCGTATTTATATATGATATATATGCTATTTTTTCTATATTCTTCTGAATTTTATTTTTAAATCACATCGTTATGCTTTTCATGTTTTGGAACTGTGATAATTTAATCTGAGGAAGATTGGACTACCGCCCCCTCAAGTGATGTGACTCGTTAATGCCGAGCATGGAATTTAAAAATAATGTAATTAATGAACTTATTTTACCTATATGACATATATATTATCCTGGAATTAAATTATTTATATGTCTCATTTAGTTTTAATTCCTTTAATATGAAAATGAAATTTATGTAGCGTTCATGTGTACATACGGTCTACCATTTCCATGAATGGTGCATTTCATTTTTCAACACCAAATGTTATGGAATATTATCAAATGAATATATACTAGATATATTTGAAATTTAAATCATTAATACCGTTCTTTAGATGATGTAATTATAACTACATGGGCAATTCTTTTCAAACAAGTTCATTTTTACTCATGTACTGATCATCGACAAAACTTATGATATGAACTCACATATTTAACTAATTATTATAAAATGATAATATGTGATATTAGTTGAATAATAAACTTTAAAGTAAGTCCTTAAGAAATTATAAACTGACCAATGTTTATTATTTAGGAATATAAATAACGAACGAGAACAAGTCGGACTTGAGGAAATGGACTTCGTCTCAATCTCATTCGTTGAGGAATACTTCAAGTTTCATATGACCTTCTTTTATTAGTTGTATAATAAACTCTTTTGAATTTTAATTTCATTCAAAAGTAATATTTTTACATGAAGTATTCTACTAAATGAGAAAAGTTAATGTTTTTGTCTTACTTATGTGGTGACATCGACTTCTCCGCCTCCGTGACCATTATTTGAGTTTCGGCTTCCTCTACAAGCCATATATTTTTTTAAATGAAAAATAAATAACATTTTTTACATAATTTGGGTATTGAAAATGGTTTTGATAATGTTTGGATTATATCAATGTGTTTTATTGATATCTTTTGATTGAAATGTGTAAATTTTATGTTTCTTTTATTCATGTTTTATGTGATTCGATTATGTTATATTTCATTGGAATTATTTATGAAGTTGGGTGGTTCCGTGATAAACTAACGGCGGGTGAGCCCGAGATAGCTCTCCAATGAATTGGGCAATCTGTATGAGTTTAACGCTAAGGTTTCTCTATAGGTATTTAGGGAATATACTTTTATGGGTATTCTAAACGTAACCATGAGGGTTACTCTCTACGTAAGAATGATATGAATGACTCAAGTTACCTTTATGTGTTATGATTTCTATGAGTTATTCATAAATCTTATGATTTCTTGAGGTATGTTAAAGTTCTTATGTTTTATGAGTAAAGTATGATTTCATTGATTCTTATGTATACCTGGACTAATGCTTCCTTTCTGTTTTTTATTTCCCTTACTGAGCTTTTTATGCTCATACCATATTTTTGAAATTTTCATCACAGGTCAAGGGAAAATTACATGAAGTGATGATAATGTCGAGGATGTGTCAAGAAAGAATCCATGTTTTATTTTAAATATATTTCCTTGAATGGAAAAAATTGAATAATGTCTTTGATGTAACCACATTTTTTAAATGTGGAATGTAATGCATGATTTATGATCTAATTCTCTAAAACTCTAAACCTAAAAAGATCCTCAATGTGAATTCTTGAAATTTACCAATATTAACTAATTTTTAATGCTGGGGCCTTATAGTTGGTATCAATGGTCAGTTTAGATAACATTACGAGTTAAATTCTATTAAATTATTATTGAAAAATATAATTTTTACACAATTATGGTCAAATTGAAATGATATTGCATTTGAATATTACCATGATACTTCGTCTAAGACATGTTTTTTCATAATGGTTTTCTACAGAGGAAACAGGGACGTAGTGCAAGGAAGTCATAGAGAAGAAAATGACCTTCCAAATCAGCATCCTAAGATGGTCGGAATTGGAACTAATCATTTTGTTGTTGTAATGGCGCAGTAGACTGAAGCGATAAATGGTGGTGGTCTCCTTGCACGTGATCAGCCAGATCAACTACAAAGGACCATGTTAGGGGTGGAACATTTCATGAGACAACAACCCCCATCATTCAGAGGATCATATGACCCTGTTCCAGATATAGGGGGATTAAATCACTGGGGTAGATTTTTGATGTCATGGGGTGTTCATACAATCAAATGGTTGGTCTTGTTTTATAGCGTTTGGAGGGTGAAGCAGATCAGTGGTGGTCGATGGTTAAAAATATCATGGACGCTGATGAGATTGATGTAATTTACTGGGATGAATTCAAAGGTATGTTTCTTGAGAAATATTTTCCTAAGGTTGTTCGACATAGTATGGAAAAACAATTCTTCGAATTGAGGAAAGAGGTTGACTCATTGGATTCTTGTGAAAAAAATTTCACTCGATTGGCAAGGTATGCTCTAAATTTTATCCGAGAACTTGATTGTAAAATCAATCAATTTTATTTAGTATTAAAGCCCGAATATCGAAGGGAATTATCTTCTCGTGAGTTCAAAAGTTATGAAAAGCCTGTTCGATGTGCTGAGAAGGTGGAAATGGTGTTTTGCAATGATCAAGTGTTCTCTAACAACCAATAGAAGAAGAGACCGAGGTGGAAGGGGTAAGGGAAGAATCCTTCCAAATGGTTTGATGGTATGAAAACTATGTTTTCAGTTTGTGATAAATGTAGTAAAAAAATGTCGAGGAATGTATATGGAATTCTGGAAAGTGCTTATGATGTGAAAATATATGACATAAGGCTCATGATTGCACAGGAAAATATCTGGGTAATGGTAAGACCAAATTTGACTAACAATTACTAAAATGTTTCAAGTGTAATGAGACGAGTCATTATTCAAACAAGTGTTCAACAAAGAGCTTGAATGATGTGAAGCAGTTAGACTAAAAGCAGAAAGGTGTGTTGAAATAATTTGCAACGACTTCAGCAGATGTTGGGCCCTCAATTGAAGTGGTATCAGGTACTTTATTTTTTTCAGATTATGCCAATCTGTTGTTTGATTCAGGGCCTACACATTCTTTCATCTCGAAAAACGATTCTAGGAAATTGGGAATTCCATCTCAAAAAATGACTCTTGAACATATGGTAAAAACCCCTGGGGGAAATTTTGAGCCAAAAATATTTTATATGAATCTTCCTATCCTTATCCGTGGAAAGAACCTACTTCCAAACCTTATTTTTTTACCTCTAGTAGAGTGTGAGGATATCCTGGGTATGGAATGGCTCTCTGTTTACCATGATATGATTGACTGTAGAGATAAAGAAGATTCTCTTTAGAATTACTTTCAATGTGTGTACAAGAATGAGCCCTTACTATTGATGACATATCAAGAGTCTGAACAAATATGTACAAGATGAAAATGAATATTACCTTGAACATATTGTTGAAAATAAAGAAACCATTCATATTAATGATGTGCCAGTGGTAAATGATTTCCCTGATGTTTTCTTAATGAGTTTCCTAAAATAATACTATATCGGGATGTTGAATTTACTATTGACTTAGTTCTTGATGCTAATCCAATTTCAAAACCCCCTTATCGAATGGATCAAATTGAACTTTTAGAGTTGAAGGAGAAATTGAATGATTTTTTAGATAAAGGTTTCATTCGACCTACCACATCACCATGGGCTTCTCCTGTATTATTTGTTAAAAAGAAAGATGGTTCAATGAGACTTTGCATTGATTATAGAGCCTTGAATGACATCACTATTAAGAAAAAAATATCATTTACGTCATACTGATGATTTGTTTGATCATCTCTTCGGAGCTCAGTATTTTTCAAAGATTGACTTCAGATCAGGGTACCATCAGTTGAAGGTAAAGGAAGTAGATATTCCGAAGACTGTGTTTCATAGAAGATATGGCCATTATAAATTTGTATTTATACCTTTAGAGTTAACCAATGCTCATGCTGTATTCATGGACCTTATGAATAGAATTTTCCATGATTTATTAGATATGATTGTGGTTGTTTTCATTGATCATATTTTTCTATTTTCTAAAAGTAAATAGGAGCATTAAAGTTATTTAAGGATTATTTTTCAAACCTTAAAAGATATGAAATTGTATCGGAAATTAGGCATGTGTGTGTTTTGATTGCAAAAAATTTCTTTCGTTGGTCACGTTGTTTCAATGATGGAATAACTATTGATCCTGCAAAAACAAAGGTTCTTGAAGAATGACCAAGACCCACAAAAGTAACCAAGATTCTTAGTTTTCTTGGTTTGGCAGGCTATTACCGAATGTTTTTTAAAACTTTTGCATGGTTTTCCATCCCATTGACTAAGCTAACTCGGAATAGTGTTATGTTTATCAGGACAAAAGAATGTGATGATTGTTCTTAGTTATTGAAAAGAAGATTGGTGAATTCTCCAGTATTGGAACTACCTTCTAGGAATAGTGAGTTTGTTATCTACAGTGATTCTTCACTGAAAGGACTTGGTTGTGTCCTAATTCAGAATGATCAGGTAATCGCTTATGCTTCATGTTAGTTTAAAACTCATGAGATAAATTACCCTCCACAATATTTGGAATTAGCTGATGTTTTTTTTGATTTAAAAATTTGGAGGCATCATTTTTTTGTTGTAAAGTGCGAAATATATACTGATCAGCAATGTTAAAAGTATATATTCACTCAGAAATAATTTAACATTAGATAGATGAGATGGCTAGAATTAATCAAGGATTATGATTGTACAATTCATTACCATCCGGGAAAAGAAAATAAAGTGGTCGATGCTTTGAGTCGAAAAAGTAATGCTTCATTAACCATGTTATGTTTGGAACGTGATCCTTTATTTAAATATTTGATGAATTTTGGCTTGGAAGTTTTTGGTGCAAGAAATTATTCTTTTTTCTTTCATGTATCGGAGAAATGTTCTCTTTGAGACAGAATTAAGCAAGTACTGAAGTAAGACAGTGAGTTGCAGAAAAAGGTAGAGCTGGTCCAGAAGGGTATGTTACATGAATTCAACATGGATAATGATTGTGTTATGAGATTTGGGAAGAGATTGTGTGTGCCTTGTGATTCACAGTTTAAGAGAGAGTTGTCACGTGAAGCTCATAGTTCTCTATTTTCAGTTCATCCTGGCAGTACTAAGATGTACAAAGATCCGTGGGTGTATTACTGGTGGGATGGAATGAAAAGTGATATTGTTGATATTACTGTTAAGTGTTTTAATTATCAACAGGTTAATGAAAAGCGGCATTTACCAAAAGGGATGCTTCACCCATTACGAGAGCCAGAGTGTAAATGGGATAATATATACACATGTACTTCATTGTGGGATATCAGCACCTTGAGGTAATAATTCAATCTGGGTTATTATTGATCGCTTGACTAAATCTGCACATTTCCATGCTATACGAGATACTTTTTCCCTCGATCTACTTTCTTGTTTGTATCATAAAAAGATATTCATGTTACACAGAGTTCCCCTCTCCATTGTATCTGATCGTGATCCCATGTTCACTTCTAACTTTTGGAATGTCCTTCAGAAGTCATTGGGTACTGAATTAAATTTTAGTACATATTTTCATCCACAATCAGATTGGTAGTCAAAACAAACAATTCAGACATTGGAGGATATGCTACGTGCTTGTTTGATGGATTATCATGGATTTTGGGACAAACATCATTCATTGGTTGAGTTTTTCTTATAATAACATTTTTCATTCCAGCATGTAGATGGAAGCATTTGAGGCATTATATGGGAAGCGGTGTCGAACACCAGCTTTTTGGGATGAAGTAGGTGAAAGGAAGTCGATTCAACAATAATTGGTGGATGAGTTGGAAGAAATAATTATGATAACACCGAAACACATGAGAACAACTCATAGCAGGTAGAAAAGTTATGTGGACAATAGGAGGAAGGATCTCTCATTTGAGGTAGGTGATCATGTATTCCTCAATGATTCACCATGGAAAAGTGTGATGCAATTTGGTAAGAATGTAATGATAAGTCCAAGGTTCATTGGACCAAATGAAGTTATGGAGAGATTTGGATTAGTTACATAACATGTGGCTTTACCTCCACGTTTATCTCAGGTACACAAAGTTTTTCATGTTTCAATATTAATGAAGTACATGCCCGATCCATCTCATGTTTTGAGTCTAGAGGTAGTTCAGCTGGAAGAGAATCTATTTTATAAGGAAAATCGGTCCAGATTCTTTACCACAGAGAGACAATTTTGTGGAATAAGGTGATTCTGCAAATAAAGGTTCTATGAAGAAACCATATAGTTTAAGAGGCAACATGGGAATCTGAAAATGCAATGAGGGATAAATACCCCCACTTATTCAATAATTAAATAAATTGTGGGGATGAAATATCCTATAGGGGGAAGGATGTAACATCCCAAGTAATTAATGAATAAAAAATTTTCATATCTATGTCTATTTATTAATTAGATACTTCTTTAGAGGCTTAAAATGAGAATTAATCCAATCTTAATCATAAAATACTCTAATATTTTTAAAAGATTGTTTTACAAGCTTTTGATGGAAAACCATTTTTAAATCTAACTTTTGAAAATTTCATAAGCTATATGTGTAAAAATAAACTTATTTGTTTGAAATGGGACATTGAAATTTACTTTGGATAAATTTATGGTATTTTTCCGGCAATGTTCAATTTTTAATGAATACTGAAAAATACTGCATTTTACTTCAAAAAAAAATTTCCTTCTAATTTAATTATATTGTTATATTGTCCTTTTAATTGTTTTTATAGTGTAATTAGAATATATTTTTACCATTTAATCCATTTTTGGTCATTATAATTAGTTTCACTTTGAAATTGGACATAAAAATTTGTCATTCTTTTGATAGATATTGTTTTTTAAAAATACGATATTTGTTTTGAAAACATGAATTATTTTAAAATTAATTACTGAAATTTCTATGTTTGAAATTTACTAAAATGGATTAAATATTTGGAATCATAAGATAAAAATTATGTAATTAAGATTCTTTTGTTTTTAGACATTATGAATAGTAACGATGGGAATTATCGATAATTATCGTGATTAATTAGTAATCGGGTACTTAAGGGTAATAAAATAATTTCATAATAATATAAAATGACCCCAAAGTGTTTCCAAATACTCATCTTTGATTCATGGTCGACCATGTGAAGCTTTTTACCTAACGTGAGGGCTCATGGAGTCAAATGGGTGTAATAGTGACATTTATGACATTATTTTTTATAAAGAAGAGAAATATAACAAAGGTTTGTAAATCCAAAGTAAAAAAAATTAATTTTTTTACATAAATTATATATTAGACTATAAATATCCATTTTAAATCTAATAATATTTCCTACATCATGGTATTTTTTATTATTATTAGACATTAAATAAAAAAATGTATTTATGACACCATGATGATGTAGTGATTACCTCATTCATGATTGATTTAAATAAAACGAAACAATAATGTAAAATCTTATTCATACACTTGTCTAAAACCTATTGAATGGGTGGATTTTAAACCCTCATAACCTTATGTTTCCTTTAAGAATGTTATGAATGCCTCATGTTGACATTATGTCTTATGATTTCTATGAGTTATTCATAAATATTATGATTTCATGTGGTATGATAAAGTGATTATGTTTTATGAGTAATTTTTGATATCATTTATTCTTATGTATACATGGACTAATGTTTTCATTCAATATTTTTATATCCCTTACTAATATTTTTATGCTCATCCCACGTTTTTGAAATGTTTTTCACAGGTCAAGGGAAAGGTACATGGTGTGATGATAGTGTCTAGGAAGTTTCAATAAATAATCCATGTTTTATTTTAAATATGGTTTCTTTGATGGAAAAAAATGAATATTGACTTTGATGTAACAACCTTGTTTAAATGCGGAATGTAATGAATTATTTATGATCTAATTCTCTAAAACTCTAATCCTGAAATGATACTCAATGTGAATTCTTGAAATAACCCAAGATTAATTAATGTTTAATGATGGGGCCTTATAGTAACCCTGGAATGTCTTCAGGAATGAAATCATGAAATAGTTGTACTACTAGTGAAAGGACATCTTTCATAACAATCCCACAATCTAGTAATAGACTATAACATTGGACTGTGATCTATCACAGTTGCTGAGTAATTTCACCAACTAGGACTTCACGGATATCCCATTCTTGATGATGAACATACTAGCCAAGCTTAGGAGATAAAAAGGTCACTCTCCTGTGGTAACAATATATGTGTGCCTGGTATGTCACTAGACAACCCATACTAAAAATCATGTCGGGGCCCATTATATCATGGACTTAGAAATGACAAATAAAATGATAATCTCGGATCTCTAGAAAATTTCACTTGTGGGAACAGACATCCCTAGACCATGTTCCTAAAAGTGTACCGATATTTAGCACCCCGCTTATGGAATCTACCTCTAGATTCAATCCATTAACAAGATTTTTCATACATATAAAGTAATGAGAGGCACCAATATAAAACAAGGAAGTAGCTAATAAAGAAGAAACTAGAATAGTACCTCTCATTGTTTATAGGCCAGTCTTTCTCACTACAAGTGTAGGATGCACTACATTTAACTATCATTCCCCTCTTCCTTATGGTGTCGTCTAACACCCATGAGTATCACCACACTACTATTAAGGGTTCTCATTCGTTGAAGAACCACACCCAATTTCTATACCGCCTCGACCAGTATTATTCCAACTTCCTTACCTATATGGTGTAAATGACCCCCTTCCCACACTCTAACTCTGAGAAGCATCTCCATTAGCACAAGCTTGATGTTGCTTCCAGAAAAACATCAATAGTTTCCCCATTTTTTCACAAAATTGGAACTCCATTGGTGGTCACGTACAATGTGTATGATAGTGTCTCTACCTACCACACTGGTGAAAAAGCACATTTCTTTGATCTGGGCTAATTGTTCCCCCTGAATATGCATCTTTCTTTCCACTATCCTTATTATGGTTCTCGTAATGGTGCATCACTGTCTCAAAAGGCACACTTCTTGATCATCCAATGACAACTACATATCCAGTACAAAAATCAACTTTCAATATCCCTTATGAAATGATATCCATATTGGCCACTTATAAAGAATTTCCTCATCCTAAATATATTTACTGGGGACTTAATATCATTATTAAGTCTGTTCTGAAATTTTTTTCCCAAAGAATCATCATCAGTGGCTAAATATGGTGGAAAATGTTTTAAATCAGTGAAATGTTCTCCATACTCCATTATGGACATATTTTCTTGACTCGGATGTATAAACTCTAAATCTTTCACTTTTATCAGTATCCCTAGATTGAAGTTCCCTAATAACTTCTCATGGAATTCCTTCCATAACACATCATCAGTTTATCTAGATCATACATGAATATTCCACCAGAGATTCGCTAACCCCCCAAAGTGTATAATCAGATAAATTGACCTCTCTTCCAGCTAGAGTCACCAAATGTTCAATTATTTCCTCTCTGGATTCAATGAAAAATTCAACTCCCTCCAATCCACCCTCTTTAGTAAAATTCTGACGGTGCTACAACTGAAATTCCCTTGTGAACTCAGACATGATTTTTTGAACCCACCCTGAGACTCTCTCTAGGTATTTCTTGAAACGTGAAGAGTTCCATCTGAACAGCTCCCCTTCTTCCCCTTCTTTCACTAATGTTTCTTGAAGTTCCTTGACTAGATGTTCGTTCAGGGCTATACACCTCGATCTCTCCCTCAATAGGCATCATGGAGGAAACTCTCTACAAATCCAAACACACGTATTAGGTCTCATAATGAAAACTTATAACTTTTACGTAAGTGTAAAAACTAACACAACAAGTTTCAACATGTCCTTTCATCCTTTTTCCTTCAACATGGTCAACATCGAGGCCTTATCATTACCCTTAACCATCCCCCTCCTAAGTATTAATTAACAAGGGTATATTCATTCTCAATAATTAATCCAACCAATAATTAATCATATAATTTCAAATTAATTAATTATAAAAATTTTATCATCAATGTTGTCATGATACATTCATTTATTCTCATTTTACTTCATTATTTAAATATCACAACACGTAAAAAAATTCACGTTTAATAACATACACACAACATGTTTTCCCGTGAGTTTATAGAATGATGTATTCCACAACAACCCTTTGTTCCCAGAATTATGTATGTATTCTCAAGTATCATGCCTCTTTAGGCCTTGAATCAATATTCAATAATTGTCATAAACATTCAAAAAACACCACATTTGTGTCACCCAAGGTGAAATAATATCCAACTGTAACAATAGTCAACAGTCACAACAATACCACTTTATGTACACAGATCCCCCCATACATGGCATCACTACTACCAGGAAAGAAATCATCACTATGCATCATCTCTTCATAGTACCATGTCTACCTTTCCAATAACTACAAGACAAAAGAAGAAGAAGGATATAAGATCTCAGATCATCTTTTTAGGTATGTTTCCCCTTTCATGACACTTTTGAGAAAAAGAGGATTTTATGGAGGTTGTGCAGTGGCGCACGGTTGGCGCACGGTCTGTGAAAACCGTGCGGCCAGACCAAGTAACCATGCACCCTTGATAGTGGGCTCCGCACGGGCTGTGCATGATTTGTCATACCATGTGGGAAGCCGTTCAATGTCCCTGGATGAGATAGTAGAAACTGCACGGTTGGTCCAGGGCTTGCTAAACTGTGTGGCGTAACTGTGAAGACAATTAAAATTGGGGTTTTTTTATGTCCCTAGCCACTGGAGATTTCCCATTACTCCACCATTCATCCTCCCACTCATGGATCACATGGGAGTTGCGATTTTCAGAGGTTGGGGGAGCTCCTTGGCCCATTTTGGAGGAAAATCAAATGGGTTTCTTGATTGATCAAAGGCAGTTCTCCTGAGGTACGTCCCTCTATTAGTTCTTTCATGTTTTAGATAGGGTTAGCTCTATCCCCCTCTTTGTTTCCTATATCAACAAGGGTTTCATGTTGATCTAGGGTTGTGTTTCCATTTTGTTTTTAAGGTTGACCTTGTTGATGTTGGGGAAGGGTTTTTGCGGTGGTTTCAAGGAGGCATTTACTCGGTTTGGAGCACGTTTGGGCGAAGAGGTCGATTTCACCAAACCCTAAGAGGTATGTGGTTTTGCTTCTCGGTTTCTTTTTTTGGAATTGTATGTGAAAAATCACCAATACCCAGGAATGGGGTATTGTGCATTTACAGTTTTTAACCTCGTTAATTGCCTTCTTTTCTAGTGTTTGTGAGTAGAGGTTATTTTATGTGAATAGGGTTGATTGATATGATTTGGAGGTGTTTCCCATGCATGTTCGGCTTATGACCGTTTGGTTCTTCTTAGCCTGTTTGGCTGCATTGTTTTTTTCCCATTCCTAGTATTATATGATGGAGTTATCTTGCATATCTGACATGATGATATGCCGTAGACTACCTGACAGTATGTTCTTGCAATTTATTTTGGCCGATACGCATGGCCATACTTGTTAGAATTACATAGGCCCTTGGGAACCTGGTGTTGTAGACCATAGGGAGAACGGATGTAAGGGCTTCTCTAGAGTGTATTTATTTTTTACGATGTTCAACTAAAGGGGGAATTGATGTTGAGTGCTTCCCCAGAGTGTCTGTAGTTCCTTAACACGGGCGACACGGGTAATGAGATGTTGAGTGCTTCCCCAGAGTGCCTTTAGATACAATACGAGAATATAGGGGGAATTGAAGGCGAGTGATTTCTTAGGGAAACTATACATAAGCTGAACCAGAGTGGAGATACTGATCATAATTCCCATATGGTTTCTTATACTTGATTGGTAGGACCAGACCAGATAGGTTGTTGGAACTTCCTAGAGGGTCACATATTTGTTAGCTACTTGATTGTGTTGCTAGGTATGAAAAGAGGGGATAGGCTGTTGGCACATCCCGGAGAGTTACATGTTGTGCTTATCTTTTTGGATAGTTGTTTCATGATATTGAAACAATGTATTTTTTACAACTAAATACTTTCATGTTTACCACTTTCTACAGTTGTACCATCCATATATTCAATGACCGTTAGGCACAGTTCACTTGGTGGTTGCCTACTGTGATTCGTCTCCCACCTTTTTTGGGAAATGTTTTTAGGTCCAAAAAGATTATATTGTTCCAGGTATAGACAAGGGCATGTGAGCTTATACTTCACATACTTGATTTCATTGGAGTTGGAGAGCATGGGACCAAGCTGAGGCTTGCGATTCTGAGGATATTTCTTATCTTTTTTCCTTTTGCACTTTTTTTAGTACTGTATTCTGCATTGTGACTACTTGGGATGCATTCCTAGACATATATGTATCATGAATCATATATATATATATATATATTTTCCAGTTGTTTCTTTATCAGTCATCTGATGTTACTGTTGTTTGGTATTATTGCTTCTTCAACTATTTATTATCTTTTTACATCCATTTTGTACTCTTCCAATGAGGGTATAGTTTCCCCACTATCACTCACAAGGACCTCATTGTGAGTCACCAGCCTCTGACATTCGAGGAAATGATATTGAGGCCATGTGACCACCCCGGTAAAGGCACCACTAGTTGGCTTCTAGAACAGTGATGTTACAAAGTGGAATTAGAGGAATTATTTTCTTCATGAATTATTTTTGGAGCATTTAGCCAAGGATAAGAAGTAACAAGTACTTGGTAATAAGTTGTTCCCAGAAGTAGCTCACCCGTGTACAGGGAAAATCAAATCTACCACATTTATTGAAATCATTCTATTTTGAAATTTTACAGTTTTTTGATTTCACTAATGGGTGATTCACGTGTTTTGTGCTGTTATCGTTGATGTTATTGAGGTTCCATCTTTTTCGCAACATGATGAGAGTAGCGTCTTTCATCTCATGAATCATATAGGCACTTTTTAGAAATCACATGTCATGCTTTCTTGCCATGCCATTTATGGTGCATTAGAAATTACATGGTGTTGTGATAGATGTTGTGTTGAATATCCATTCTTTTGTGATAGGTTCTTTGATAAAAATAATTGTTTTTGATAGGGTATTGTTTGAGTAAGGGTTTTTTAGGATGAACGCCAAATTTGGGTTCCTGAGGTGTTATGGGCCCTCATGGACAAGAACATGACGGATCATACCCTTTTATTTTCCTGTTTATAACATGTGTAAGATGCCAAGCTTTGATTAGTGGGGTGTATGGGCCCTCACGGAATAGAATTTGGCACTTAAAATGTTCGTTCCGGTGTTTCTCTGGGTTCTGGTGGAGTTTATGAGGCTCACTATCCAGAAAAAACCTAGAATGCACACCATGTAGTTCTCACTACATGACATGTGGTTTTCTGTTTGGGAAGAAAATAGTCTTTCATAAGTACACGCCTAGTAATCCTATGTTTCAATCCCTGTTAATCTTGAACTGAGGTGTGCATTTGACCTTGCAGAGTCATTCCACTGAGACATCCTCGGGTTGTACTCCAGCCACAAGGTGGTGATCAGACACTAGATATAGCTGATCCGGAACTTCCTATAGATCCTCATGTTGTGCCTGTCTTGGAACCAACAGTTTTACCTGACGCAGGTTCTGATGCACAGTTCATTGAAGGCATTATGAGGATGATGCAGACCTTTCAAGGGGCACTACCTCCTACCCCCGTCGATGGAATATTTCATGTGGGTCATTCAGCAGCATCATCCTCCCACTTTATTAGGGGATGGGGGACACTAGGGTACAGAGTCATGGATAATATCCATGATGATGATATTTGGGCATTTGGAGATGTTCCCATAGAGGAGGGTCAAGCTCACTACCTATATGCTTTGAGACTCCGCCAAGAGGTGGTGTGATGTGAACTCATAGGCGGGACACCAGTAGGATATGGTTTGGGATGAGTTCCAATGCATATTCATTGACTACTACTATCCAGAGACATTGAGTGATGATCGATCCAGATAATTAATGAATTTGGACAAAGGTACTCTTTCTGTTCTACAGTATTCCTCTCACTATACCGAGCTGCAACACTTCATGCCTATACCAGGAGGTGATGGGTTGTTCGTTGCAACGAAGTCTGAGGATGGTCTGAGGCATGACATCCAATCATAGGTGATTATCTTTAGGTAGACCTCCATCACTTCAATCATCAACCAGGTGCTGATCATGAAGCACAATCTAATCGATTCCAGAGTTGTTATCCAGGGTTGCTTTGCATCTGGAGTTAGAGTTCCTTCTATTGATAGTAGGAAGTGTCGTAGGGAGTCTTTGTTATGTTATCCAAGGAGGCAAGACATGCCGTTGGGAAACCAGGTAGTATTCTATCAGTGTGGGAAGAGTGGTCATATAGGGAAACATTGTTATAAAGACCCAGTGGAGTGCCTATGACGTGGTAAGATGGGTCTCCATCAGTATTTCGGTTAGATATTTTCACCAGTAGCTGGTGACAGGGTTTCATTAATGAATCCTCATACAGGAACAGATCCCCCAGTTTCTAACTAGTCTGGGAACTGGTGTCCTTCCGGCCACTCGGGATGATGTGGAAGTCACGACCATGGTGGTCAGTCACTAGGGTACCATCGACAGTAAGGTGGATCATTGTCGAGTGCCCAGGCAGGGTCACACAGCCACCGCATAGGCCATAATTTTACAAACACAACAGGAGCAGGATCTCGGACTCTCCACAGTATGAGGTAGGATATTTGTAGCCTCAGTTTTATCTTCATCTCATTTTGAAACAGGGGATTCCCATAGATTTATCTCTGTTGGTGTTGTGGAGAGCCTTGGGCTCTACATCTTTTACTCTATCAATATCTTGATGCTAGACAATACCTTGGGAATGAGAACATCTAGTGTACATTAGTGTAAGGAGTGCACTCTTGAGGTTTTTGGGTGTCACTTTCCATGGGAACTCTATGTCCTAGAGATGACAGGATATTATGTCCATTCTCAGAATGGACTGGTTAGTTCCCTTCCAAGAAGTTGTCAATTTCTATCACCATAGGGTTAGTTTCATATCATCAGAGGGTGGATAATTTCTTCATAGGGGAGAATGTGATGTCCAAGCGAGTAGAGCATGTCCAGAGTATCATGGGTAATGTGGAGAAACATCCCAGATTCCTAGTCTATATCTGGATTACTAGGGGACTTCACAGTGGACATTAATCTAGTGGTGGATCATTCTAGGGACATCTTTCCAGATGACATTTCAGGTTTACCTCCAGAGCATGATGTAGACTTTTCTGTTGAGCATGCTCCAAGAGAAGCACCGGTGTACATTCCTCATTATAGTATGGATACACCTGAGTTGCAGGAGCTTAAGAAGTAGTTATAGGAGTTGCAGGAAAAGGGTTTCAGTCAACCCATCACTTCATCTAGGGGTTCAGCTATCTTGATTGAAAAAAAGGCAGACAATACTCTTAGTCTTTGTGTGGACAATCAGAAGCTAAACCATTTGATGGTCTTGAACTGATATCACTTGTCTAGGATTGATGATCTCATTGATCAGCTTCGAGGAGCCAGGGTGTTCTCAAAGTTTGACTTGAGGTGTGGTTATCCACAATTTCCATGTTAGACTATCTGATATACCACTTACGGCTTTCCAGAGAAGGTGTGGTCTATACCAGTATATGGTTATGCCATTCGGTCTCAAAGACACACCTATAGTTTTCATGGCACTAATGAACAGATTGTTCCATCCTTACATGGATTCCTTCATGGTGGTCTTCTTAGATTATATCTTGGTGTACTCTCAACATTACATGACAATTCTACCCATCTTGAGATCATTTTGAGTTCCCTGAGAGAGCATTAGTTACATTCTAAGATCTCAAAATGTCACTTTTTGATGGATTCGATTCACTTCTTATGAAATGTAATCTCAGAGACAGGAGTATTAGTAGTCCCAACGAAATTGAGGGCTGTAATTTCCAGAGAGTAGCCGAAGAACGTATTTGAGGTTCACAGTTTTCTAGGGATAGCTAGATACTACATATTATTCATAAAAGAATTTTCCTGCTTATCAGCACCGCTGACAGGTCTGACTAAGAAAGGGGTGATTTTCCTTTGGTTAGATTCATGTGAGTCAGCCTTTCAGGAGATGAAGGGGAGGTTAAATTCATCTCTGATACAAGTTTTCCCAGACCCAGGCAAGAGCTATACTATATATTGTGATGCTTCAGGTATTGGTCTAGGAGATGTTCTCATGCATCTTGATGGATTCATTACACATGGGTTTCGGCAGTTGATTCCACAAGAGAAGAATTACACAACACAAGATCTAGAGTTTGCAGTTGTTGTTCATGCCTTACACTATTGGAGAAATTATCTTTTGGGGGAGCATTTTTTTATTCACCAACCACAAAAGTCTCAAGTAAATAATTACACAACGTGATCTAAATTTGAGATAGTCAGGTGGGGGAGTACTTGCAGTCCTTTGACTATGAGATTGCCTACAATCCTAGGAATGGAAATGTGGTGGATAATGCATTGAGTAGGAGGACTTGGATATTGGCAGTTTAGAATGCCAGTATTTAGTGGAAGCTAATGGACCTATTCTTGGAGATTCATTTGGAGGTGCATGATAGACTGAGTAAGACCTTTCATTCTTCGATAACCATTACATCTACACTTCTAGATTGAGTACGAATGAGGTAGCTATCAGATTCTGAAAGACTAGTCTTGTGGGAAAGTGTGTTAGGAGAGAACCCTATTCATGGATGGACTATAGGCAAGCATGAGATCTTGCATTTCTAGGGACGTGTATGGTTACCAACAGATATACTCGATGAGCTTATGATGGATTTTCATTCCTCGGTCTGGAGAGTTCATCCTGGCATGTCCATGATGTATCGTGATCTACAATGTCAGTATTGGTGGCCAGTTATGAAAAGGGGTGCTGCTGGTTTCATCATGAGGTCTTCAACTTGTCAGCATGTGAAGGTGGAGCATCAGCGACCACTAGGCCTTTTAAATTAGTTACCCATTCCTTAGTGGAAGTGGAATGAATTCGTGATGGACTTCGTGACCGGCATGCCGAGGACTCCTCAAGGGGATGATGTTGTTTGGATTTCATTTACAGACTCATGAAGTTTTCTCACATCTTTCAGACCAAGGAGAACTTCTATGTTGATGATCTAGGACGGTTTTATATAAGAGAGATCATACATCTTCATGGATTTCCACACTCCATTGTTTCTGACATGAATGCACGTCTTACTTCTCAGGTCTGGCAGGGGATTTAGAAGGCTTTAGGTATAGAGGTACTTTTGAGTACAGCTTCCCTCCCCTAGATAGATGTTCAATCTGAGCGTACGATTCAGTTTCTTGAGGACATTCTCCGAGCATGCATTCTGGGTTTTGGAGTTACTTGAGACAAGAATATTCCACTTGTGGAGTTTTTCTACCACAATATTTTTCAAGAAACTATTCAGATGTAACCTTATGAGGCTTTGTACGGTAGGCCATGCCGATCACCTTTATGTGGGCTGGAGGTAGTATAGGCAGCTTTGTAGGGTCCTCTTCTTTTCCAAGGTACCACAGAGTAGATGGAGTTGAGTTGGAAGAGGATGGATACTACTCAGTATCGATAGAAGTCTTATGCTGATCATCGTAGATGACCTCTGGAGTTCGAGTTCGGGGATCATGTTTTCCTGCATGTCACGCTGAGGTTGGGGCATAGAAGGATCAAGAGACAAGGTAAGATTTCACTGTGGTACGTTGGTCTTTTTGAGGTGTTAGAGAGAGATGGGCCTGTTTCTTATCGGTTGTAGTTACCTCAGAGGTATCGAGAAATGCATGACTCATTCCACATTTTACAGCATCAACGTTACTTTTCAGAGACGTCTCATGTCTTTCAACCTGAGGAGGTTGAGCTTGAAGTGGATGCATCATTCAAGAATCATCATATCCAGATTTTTTATCACAGTACAATGGTTCTCCATGGCTGGTATGTTCCTCTAGTATGAGTGATATGGCAACACGTTAATGTACAGGACGACTCTTGGGATAGAGAGGCCAACGTATGCGCGTAGTGGCCGGAGTTGTTCGGGGTTTCTTCTTCTACGCCACGCTAGGGAAATTCATGGATAAATTTCTTGATGGGGGGATGTTTGTAAGAACCGGATCCTTCTTTTCAGGAATATTTTCCTTTTCTGGTCTCTTTTTTGAAAAAGTGGATTTTCTGGAGGTTTTGTAGGGGTGCACTATTTTCATACAGTCTGAGCAAATCATGTGGCCATCCCATGAAAAAGTGCACCCATGAATGTGTGCTCTGCACGGGCTGTGCAGGGTTTTTCAACCCGTGTAGGCAAGACATGCGAAGAACATGTATGAGATAGTAGAAATCACATGGTTGGAACACTATTTTCCAAACTGTGTGGGGTAACCATGTAGCCACTTAATGATAAGGTTTTTACGTCCCATGACACTCGGGATTTCGCATTCCTCCACCATTCTTCATCCCACTCGTCGCTCACATGGGAGTTGCGATTTTCAGAGGTTGTGGGAGATCCTTGGCTTGTTTTGGGGAAAATATAAGGGGTTTCATGGTGGATCGAAGGAGGTTCCCCTCAGGTAAGACCCTATTTTTGTTCATTTAGGTTTTAGTTAGGTTTACCTCTCTCCCTCTGAATGTTTCCTAGATCTACAAGGTTTTCATGTGGATAAAGTGTTTTGTTACCATTGTCCATTAATGGTAGACAATGTTGATGTTAGAGAAGGGTTTTTAAGGTGGTCTCGAGGATCCATTCACCAGGTTTGGAGCACGTTTGGTCAAGGGTGTATATTTTTCCATAACATAAGTGGTAGGTGGTTTGTTCCTTTTGTTTTAAGGTTATTGAATTCTATGTGAAAAATTGCCAATACCCATGAACGGTGTATCATGCATTTACCATTTCTAACCCTATTAATTTCCTCCTTTTATGGTGTGCGGGAGTATAGGTTATTTGTAAGTGAATAGGGTTTATTGATATGATTTGGATGTGTTTCCCATGCATGTTTTTCTTAAGACTGTTTGGTTCTACTTATCATATTAGGTTGCATGTTTATTTCCCATGCCTAGTATTCTATGATGGAGTGGTCTTGCTTATCTGACTTGCTGATAAGTTGTAGACAGCTATCCATGTAGTTCTTGAGGTTTACATTGGCCGATACTGGTTTCTATACTTATTTGTCTTACACAGGGTAGTGAGAACCTGGTTTAGTAGACCATAGGGAGAATGGACGTAAGGGCTTATCTAGAGTGTCTTTATATTTAACGATGTGAGACCATAGGGGGAATTGACGTTGAGGGATTCTTCAGAAAGTCTTTAGTTACACAACGTGGGATATATGGGGAATGAGATGTTGAGTGCTTCCCCAGAGTTCCTTTAGGTATAATACGAGACTATATGGGGAATTAACGGTGACTGTTTCTTTAGATTGTCTATTCTTAATATGAACCACAAGGGTTAGACTGATCGTACTACCCAAAGGGTTTCCTGTACTTGATAGGTAGGACCACAGGGGATAGGCTGTGGGAACATCCTAGAGGGTCACCTATTTGTTATCTGATTGCATATATTTCAAGGTCTGACCAGAGGGGATAGGTTGTGGGAACTTCATTGATGGTTACCTATTGTGTTAATCATCATGGATAGTTGATTCTTGATGTTGAAACAATGTATTGTTTAATGTTGTGTACTTTCCTTTTTACCTCTTTCTTCAATTTTACCTGCCATATGTTAACTAACTGTTTGGCACATTTCTTGTGGTGGTTGCCTATTGGGATTCATCTCACATCCTGTCTGGGCCACATTATTTTTCCCAAAAAGAATATATTGTTGCAGGTATAGACATGGGAAATCACCGTTCTAATTCTGGTACTTGATTGCATTGGAGTTGGAGAGCATGGGACCAAGATGAGGCTTGTGATGCTGAGGAAATTTATTATCTATTTTCCTTCTATACTTTGGTTAAGTGTTGTATTCAGCATTGTAACATTTTTGGATTCATTCTTATACATATATGTATCATGCGTCATTTATATATATATATATGCTCTAGTTTTTTCCTTATCAGTCTTCCACAGTTACTATTGTGTGGTATTATTTCTGATTGCACTATTGTTTATCATTTTTACTTCCGCTGTGTACTCTACCAATGGGAGCATAGTTTCCCCACTATCACACCCAAGGATCCTGCTACTAGCCTGCAGCCTTTAGAATTTCGGGAAATGCGCTTGAGGCCATATGACCAACCGAGTACGGCCACCTATAGGTGGCTTCCGGAACCTGTATGCTACAAAAGAAATTAAAACTCCTTTGCGTCCACATTGTGACACCCAGACCTAGGAGCCAACAAATTGTTTCCTGGGCCTATTAGACACATTCCCTCATGCGCGTATCCTGGTATGCCTGAGGCAGCTGACTAGCAGCGAGGTTCTGGTATGTCAGCCTTGGGGAGACTGTAACATCTTTTACTAAAATCATAACACTGATGGAAGAAAACAACAATAACCAAATTCATAAGTGTATAAATAAACATAAAAATACCATGTCGCATGATAGTGAAAAGGGTGGAACTACAATAGTCAAATGAAAGGAAAAAATTCTATAACAATTCTAGTGTCAGGTGTCCACAATGCCACAAAAATTAAAGACTCAAGGACTCCCATGCTAGTCCCGAACCACATTTGGTTCCCACTCCCATGCTCCAATCCCAAAGAGAAACAATCCTAGTGCCTTGACTATATCCCATCCGGTAAACAAAAATGTCTACACAAGTTTAGATTGGGTGGCCCAAATAGGGTGTGAGAACAATTATGTTATCCACCACAAATGATGTCTAAATTGTGTCCAGTCAAAAGAGAGTGAATGTAGTTATATGAAGCAATCAATATGATTCATATTTAAATAGTTATAACATTTTCATTTAAACATTATTCATCATAGGAGTTCTAATTTCAATCCACATTTCCCATTTGAATCATCATTCGTTATTATTAATCACATTTTGTAAGTCATCATTCCTTGCACCCCCAATCTCATTAAGTGTACGTCTCTTTAACAATCACCCAAAATATCGTTAACGGTCGGTATAAGGCTCCAGCCTTAAACCTTACTTAATCTTGAGTTATTACAAGATTACACATTGAGGATCTTTTCAGGTTTAGAGATTTAGAGAATTAGATCATAAAACTTGCATTAAGTTCCACATTTAAACAAAGTGGTTACATAAAAGATAGTATTCATTTTTCCCATCAATGGAAACATATTTAAAATAAAACATGGATTCTTTCTTGACACTTCCTTGACACTATCATCATATCATTTACCCTTCCCTTGACCTGTGAAAAACATTTCAAAAACTTGGGATGAGCATAAAAAGCTCAGTAAGGGATATAAAAATAATATGGAAAGGAAAATGAGTACATGTATACATATGAATGAAATCATACTTTACCCATAGAACATAAGCATTTTAACATACCTCATAAAGTCTTGAATAAATCATAGAAATAATAAGACATAAAGGTAACATGAGGCATTCATAACATTCTTACGTAGGGAGTAACCCTCTTGGTAACGTTTGGAATACCCACCAGAGTATATTCCCTAAATCTCTTCGGAGAAACCTTAACGTTTCACTCCTTCGCATTACCCAATGCATTGGAGAGCTATATCGGGCTCACCCGCCCTTAGTTTATCATGGATCCACCCATATTCATAACAATTCCCAAGAACCATAACATATTCTTATCACATAAAACATACGTAAAGGAAACATACCATTTCCACCTTTCAATAACAAGATATCAATACAACACATTGATATAAAAACATTATGAAAACCATTTTTAATACCAAAATAAAAGAAAAGTAAAACAATGTATTTATTTTTTCCTTTTAAAAAAATGTATGGCTTGTAGAGGAAGCTGAAACTCAAATAATGGTCACGGCGGCGGAGAAGTCGTTGTCGCCGCATACGTATGAAAAAAACATTCCCTTTTGTCGTTTAGTAAACGTTTCATAGAAAAAAGATTCCTTTCGAATAAATGTAAAAATCAAATGGGTTTATATACCGTATAAATGAAGGTTGTGTATAAAACAAAATATGCCTCAATGAATGGAGATTGAGACGAAGTCCCATACAAAGACGGTATCCTTGGATTAAGGATAAATCAATTAAATAATTATGTGTGAAAAATGAATACACCAAATATAAGTGGATATTAAGTGTAAAAAAATAAGAGGACATTCACACATATTAATAGTATGTCATATTCAAGGAGTACAAGTTTATCCCAAAGAATAAAAATTGGGATAAGAAGATCCCTTGCAAAAATTCGACAACCTAACGGCGTCACATCAAAATTCAGAAAAAGAGTTAATGAGAGATAAAAAGGGTATCTCATCCCTTGGACATAAAATATACATCAATAAGGATATAGAAGATCATATCCCAACATAATAGTGTGTTAATTAAAAGACATAACAAAAGAAGTCTTTTAAAAAGAGAAGGGTGAAAGGTTCCCTTACCGACTTGGGTAACTTTCGAAACATACACCCCGTGAAAGGAAGACAATACAACATTGATGTAAATACTCATAAATGAAATTATATTACACAATGAGTAAAATAATGGGCAGTACATACACCACTAAAAGGAAATTGTGGAAAATGTAGCATAAATCCAATGGGAATAAAAGTGAGATGAAAAATCCCTTACAAAAACTCGGCAGCCTAACGGCGCCACTAAAAACATCCAAAATGGATTGATGAGAGAGAATAGGGTCCTTCATCATATTAACATAAAAATTACAGTAATAGTAATATAAAATAACATCCCAATAAGAAGATATATTATCTTTAAAAAGAATGACATAAAATAGTGTACTTAAAAAGAAAAAGAGGAGTAGGATCCCTTACCTCAAGTCCGACTTGTCTTGTTCGTTTCATTAAATTCCGGAATAATAAACTTGAGTTAATTTCTACTTGATTAAGAACCTTTTTCAAGTTCATTATTCCTTTTATATCACTTATTACCATGTTATGAACATTATATAATTATATAAGTTAATAATGGTCATTTTGTTGATCATTGGTACTTGAGTCAAAAGTGGACTTCTTATATTTACAAGTTGTTCACGTAGTCATATATCCATTATCTCAATAATTATATTCATGATGTAGATGCCATATATTTCATATATATCCACTATATACATGCATTTATAATTTTACATGATCATTTAGAGGTAATAAATGAAATACACCGTTCATGGAGACGGTAAGCCGTACGTATGCATGGACGCTACTTTCATTTCTATTTCGTATTTTATGGAATGGAATAATAATGATATAAATGTATATTATAATTCCCGTATAATATCATATATATTATCATAACTCCATCCTTTATACGTCCCACATATGGTATTAACGAATCAAATCACTTTGAGGGGGCGGTAGTCCACACTTCCTTAAATGAAGATATCGCGTTTACCCATAATGGAAACCATAAATATATGCCATAAATGAAAAATACAGAAGCTTAATTAAAACATAAACATATTATATATAATATATAAATATAGTGACATCTTAATGTCCACCTTTTTAGGTGATATATGAGTGTTGAACAATCATCGTTTCGTGAGGCAAAAATTCATCATCCACGGACACAGTATGTTCTTTAACCATTAGATGTAGGTGTGTGTAGGTGTATCTCAAATCCTTCTTATAACAACATCATAGTATATTTAAGATACTGGAGTTGTTACAAATGAAATAAATAAAAAGTGTTTAGGGGGTTGGATAATCAAAATAAAACAAAAGGACTCAAGTGAAGACATTACCTTAAAATCGGGTAACTCCCTTTGGTTTGAGCTCAAAGGATTCCTTGGGAAGACTTATGCCAAAAGTGAGGCATCAAGGAGTTATAGAGGGATGTGGAGATACAAAATTGGCAGGGGTTGGCCAAGACAAAGGTTTTGGAAGTGTGGGTAAAGAGGTAGAGGTGGGGGCCTTTTATAAGAGGAGAGGAGGGGCACTCATGGAAAGTAAAGAAATGTTACATTATTTTAGAATGAGTTTAGGATTTTAATTGTCCCACATTGATATGTTTCTAGGATAAGGTGATAAGGGTTCGAAATCCACCCATCCAATCGGTTTTGGACATCTTTAGGTCTTAGAGTATACATTATATTTCCATTTTATTTAAATCCTTTATTAATGAGGTAATCGATGCATCATCATGATGTCATAAATAATTTAATATATATAATTTCTAAAAATTGAAAAAAAATATCATGATGTAGGAAATATTTTTAGATTTCTAATGAATATTTATAGTCAAAAATATGAATTTTATAACCCCATGTAAAAATTGTTTTAGTTATACATCTCATGTTTGTGTCATTTTTACTTTAACATTAAATAAAAAGTAATTTATGTCATTTCACAAAAAAAGTGGCTTCATGGGGTCCCCAAGTTGACCCATGGATTTTCATGGTCGGACATGACTCGTCCAATGAGGGTAGGACATGTGTCTAGGTCATTTAATTTTATTAAAACATTATTCTTACATCAAACTACACTAATTACATCTAATCACGATTAAAAACTTAAAACATTACTATTCACAAAAAAATTATTTTAATCCTATTGAACCACATTTTACTTCTTAATGAAAACCATGTATATAATATTATTTAAATTCAAAACACAAAGATTGCAAAATATCATTTAAACGGAAAATCAGTTTTTATAAGTACCACTTAGTGGTTTCACTATTCATCAAAAATTGATGTTTTTCAGAAAATTACAAAAAAAAACACCCTAAGCTATATTTGATATTCCAAATTCAGAAATGATTTATATTTTACAAAATTCAAAACAAATAAGTTTAATTATTTAATTTAATAATTAATTCCCGCTGTCAAAACAAATAGCGTGTTTTTATGAAACAAAATGTATCAAATGATTGACACTAGTTTAAATATGATTTCAATGTGAAATTAATTCCAACGACCACTATTGGATTAAATGGTAAAAATATATTCTAATTTTAGTTTAAAACCAATTCAAATGATAATCTAATCATATAAATAAATTAGATTAAAAAGAGTTTTTGAATTAAAATACAACATTTTTACTATTCATTAAAAATGAACTTTTTCAGAAAAATACCAAAAATTTACACAAATTAAATTTTGATATCCCGATTCTAAAGAAGAATGTTATTTAGTCAAATATAACATATAAAATTGTAAAAAATGGGGTTTAAAAGAGGTTTGCCATCAAAAGGCGGTTAATTGACCTTTTAAGGAATATTTGAATGTTTACGCTTAAAATTGGATTCATTCCAATTTTTAATCCTCTAACATTTATTGTAAAAAGTATAAATATCTGAAAAAAATATTTAATCATTTTGTAGTTAGTTATATTTATTCCCGCCATCACAACAACTAGGCATTAACATAATATTATTTTATTATTAGAGTGCAACGTAAGATTCCCAAAAAACTCATTGTTGCGTATTGGGTACGACATCGAGCATAGCGTCCCCTTTAAAGTAATATTAATATTTTATTCACAAATATGGATAAATATAAAAATGTCATATTATTTATTTACCTGGGGTGTTACATCCTTCCCCCCTTTTGGGAATTGCGTCCTCACAATTTTAAAATTGATCTCGGAAACATCCTTGAAAGTCCCACATCGGAACAAGAGTAGGTAAAAAAATAACATTGAAATAAAGAATGATAAGTACAGAGGTCACCCAAGTTAACCCTTACTAGGATTCCATGTAGGAAAAAATGGACATGGAGGAGAAAATATAGGGTCATGTTCTAATGGAGAGTGATAGAAAACATGATTAGGAGAAAGTTAACCACAAGAAAATCACAAACTTGTGATGGGATAAACGGTATTCGATTCCCATGTTGGAAAAGTTAATAGACAACATTTTTGTTTTAAGTTACTTTTTATTGAGTAATTTATTCATAAGGAAGCATAATCACTTATCATGTTGACTTTAAACTTTTATTAGATTCCTTACACAAACTCATATTTTCTCCAAAAGACGAGTATTTAGGAAGACTTGTTAATATTAAGAGTACTATAATCAACCTCCAGAGAATCACCTAATCCACAAAAGAGAACTATTTACTTCCCATATCTTTAGACTTTAACCAAAACCAAAACCAAAAAGGTTAGTACAAGATCAGATAATCCAGAAAAGGATAACCCTTTATAAAATGAAAATATATTCTTAATCTCCAAAATTTGGCCAACAAAACCCAAAGTTCAACGAGGACCATTTGATAAACAATTTGTCCATAAAATTCATCAAAGTAAACCAAAATAAGATTGAAACCAAAATATTTGAAGGATTTAGTCACATAGTCCTCCAAGTTAAATCGTAACATTTATCTCCAAACAACATTAGTTGCTCCAAAAGTCTCGTATTGAAAAATAATTAACCTAATCACATATCCTCCATGATAGGTTAATCATTTTCATAAATATCCCCAAATAAACATACTCTTGATTCCTAAAATCATCTAGCTAAAAATAATTTTTCAATCTTACCAGGGACATCACGTAGTCCAGTGCTAGGCGATAAATACAAGTCGCACTTTGGTTGAGGGTTTGATTCCCACAACTTTGTCTGACACGATGGGTTGTCACACGGTCTGCGTGTTGTCCATTTTCCAAAACTATAAATTTTTTAAAACATTCCCCAAAAAGAGATAAAATCTTCAAAAATAATCATAAAATATTTTAACCTCATGTTTATCTCATGCCTTTCATTTTCCATCATAACATATAACAACCCATAATTACCTCAAAAGTAAGGATTATATAAACCCTAATAATTATTACCTGAACTTCCACATAGATTGGTCATCTCGTACATGATGATTTACAGAACATACCAAGGTTCAAGTGGTTTCTCATGACTCCTGGATAGTTGGTTTAGAAGAACCATGAGTTTCCTCATTGAATCCCCCATTTCATCCAGTCTCTTAATCAGAGAACCACCACAGTTTCCTTCAAACCTATTGTCACTTTAGTTCCTGCTAGATCCAGCCATTTACTAAAACCAAAAAGGTCAGTGTGAGTATATCAACAAAACCATCATGTAATAATGAGGAAGATAAACACTAAGATATTCTTACTCATTCACTTTATCTAAAACTAGGAATCTTTCTGAAATCCTAACCATTATGGTAATGTCACTTATGCTTAAAAAATACACAAACCTCTAAAGTTATCTAAACTGACCTTTTATACCAACTGTAAGTCCCCATCCTCAAACATTACTTAATCATGAGTTATTACAAGATTAGACATTGAGGATATTTTCAGGTTTAGAGTTTTTGAGAATTAGATCATAAAACATGCATTACATTCCACATTTAAACAAAGTGGTTACATAAAAGATAGTATTCATTTTTCCCATCAACGGAAACATATTTAAAATAAAACATGGATTCATTCATGACACATCCTTGACACTATCATCATATCATGTACCCCTCCCTTGACCTGTGAAAAACATTTCAAAAACGTGGGATGAGCATAAAAAGCTGAGTAAGGGATATAAAAAAATATGGAATGGAAAATGAGTACATGTATACATATGAATGAAATCATACTTTACCCATAAAAGATAAGCATTTTAACATACCTCATAAAATCATGAATAAATCATATAAATCATAAGTCATAATGGTAAATTGAGGCATTCATAACATTCTTACATAGGAGGTAACCCTCTTGGTTACGTTTGGAAAACCCACCACAGTATATTCACTAAATTTCTTCAGAGAAACCTTAACATTTCACTCCTTTGTGTTACCCAATGCATTGGAGAGCTATATCGGTCTCACCAACACTTAATTTATCATGGGACCACCCATCTTCATAAAAATTCCCAAGAACCATAATATAATCTTATCACATAAAACAGGCATAAAGGAAACATAACATTTCCTTCTTTCAATATCAAGATATCAATGCAACACATTGATATAAAAACATTATGAAAAAAATTTTCAATACCAAAATAAAAGAAAAGTAAAACATGGTATTTATTTTTTCCTTTTAAGAAGAACGTATGGCATGTAGAGGAAGCCGAAACTCAAATAATGGTCACAGCGGTGGAGAAGTCATTGTCATCGCATACGTATGACAAAAACATTCCATTTTGTCATTTAGTAAACGCTTCGTAGAAAAAATATTCCTTTCGAATAAACGTAAAAGTAAAAGGGGTTTATACCCCATATAAATGAAGGATGTGTATAAAACAAAATATGACTCAATGAATGGATATTGAGATGAAGTCCCATACAAAGATGGTATCCTTGGATTAAGGATAAATCAATTACATAATTTTGTGTGACAAACGAATACACCAAATATAAGTGGATATTAAGTGTAAAACAATCAGTGGACATTCACACAAATTCATAGTATGACATATTCACAGATTACAAGTTTATCCTAAACAATCAAAATTGGGTTAAGAAGTTCCCTTGCAAAAATTCGACAGCCTAACGACGTCACGTCAAAATTCAGAAAAAGAGTTGATGAGAGATAAAAAGTGTATCTCATCACTTGGACATAAAATTTACATCAATAACGATATAGAAAAACATATCCCAACATAATAGTATCTGAATTAAAAGATATAACAAAATAAGTATTTTAAAAAGAGGGGGGTGAAAGGTTCCCTTACCGACTTGGGTAACATTCGAAACATACACCCTGTGAAAGAAAGACAATACAACATTGATGTAAATACTCATAAATAAAGTTCTATTACACAATGAGTAAAATAATGGGTAGTACATACACCACTCAAAGGAAATTGTGGTAAATGTAGCATAAATCCCATAGGAATAAAAGTGAGATGAAAAATCCCTTACGAAAACTCGGCAGCCTAACAGCGCCACTTAAAGCATCCAAAATTGATTGATGAGAGAGAATAGGTTCTATCATCATATTAACATAAAAATTATAGTAAGAGTAATATAAAAAGACATCCCACTAACAATAAGGATGAGCTTTAAAAGGAATGACATTAAAGAGTGTACTTAAAAAGAAAGAGAGGAGTAGGATCCCTTACCTCAAGTCCGACTTGTCTTGTTCGTTTCTTTATATTCCTGAATAATAAACTTGAGTTAATTTCTACTTTCTTAAGAACATTTTTCAATTTCATTATTCCTTTTATATCACTTATTAACATGTTACGAACATTATGTAATTATTTAAGTTAATAATGGTCGTTTTGTTGATCATTAGTACTTGAGTCAAAAGTAGACTTATTATATTTACAAGTTGTTCACGTAGTCAAATATCCATTATCTCAATAATGATATTCATGATGTTGATGCCATATATTTCATATATATCCATTATATACATGCATTTATAATTTTACATAATCATTTAGAGGTAATAACTGAAATGCCCTGTTCATGGAGACGGTAAGCCGTACGTACGCATGAACGCTACATTCATTTCTATTTCATATTTTATGGAATGGAATAATAATTATATAAAGGTATATTATAATTCCAGTATAATATCATATATAGTATCATAACTCCATCCTTTATACGTCCCACATATGGTATTAACGAATCAAATCACTTTGAGGGGGCGGTAGTCCGCACTTCCTTAAATGAAGATATCACGTTTACCCATAATGGAATCCATAAAGATATGCCATAAATGAAAAATACAGAAGCTTAAGTAAAACAGAAACATATTATATATAATATATAAATATAGTGACATCTTAATGGCCACCTTTGAAGGTGATATATAAGTGTTGAACAATCATCGTTTCGTGAGGCAGAAATTCACCATCCACGAAAACAGTATGTTCTTTAACCATTAGATTTAGGTGTGTGTAAGTGTATCTAGAATCCATCATATAAAAACATACTAATAAATTTTAGAAACTGGATTTGTTACAAAAGAAATAAGTAAAAAGAGTTTAGGGGGTTGGAGAAGCAAAATAAAACAAAAGGACTCAAGTGAAGACATTACCTTAAAATCCGGTAACTCCCTTTGGTTTGAGCTCAAAGGCTTCCTTGGGAAGACCTCTGCCCAAAGTGAGGCTTCAAAGAGTTATATAGGGATGTGGAGATACAAAATGGTCAGGGGTTGTCCGAGCCAAAGGATTTGGATGTGTTGGTAAAGAGGTAGAGGTGGGGGCCTTTTATAAGAGGAGAGAAGGGCACTCTTGGAAAGTAAAAAAATGATACTTTATTTTAGAAAGAGTTTCAGATTTTAATGGTCCCAAATTTATGTGTTTCTAGGATAAGGTGATAAGGGTTCTAAATACACCCCTACAATAGGTTTTGGACATGTGTAGGTCTTATAATTTACATTATCTTTCCATTTTATTTAAATCCTTTATTAATGAGGTAATCGCTGCATCATCATGATGTCATAAATAATTTAATATATTTAATGTCTAAAAATTATAAAAAAATATCATGTTGTAGGAAATAATTTTATCTTTCTAATGAACATTTATCGTAAAAAATATGAATTGTATAACCCCATGTAATAATTGTTTTAGTAAAACATATCATGTTTGTGTCATTTTTACTTTAACATTAAATAAAAAGTTATTTATGTCATTTCCCAACCAAAGTGGCTCCATGGGGTCCCCAAGTTGAACCATGGATTTTCTTGGTTGGACATGACACATCAAATGAGGGTCGGAAATGTGTCTAGGTCATTTCATTTTATTAAAACATTATTCTTTCCTTAAACTACACTAATTACCTCTAATCGCGATTAAAAACTTAATATGTTACTATTCATCAAAAAATTATTTTCATCCCATTGAACCACATTTTACTTCTTAATCACAACCATGTATGTAGGATTTTTGAAATTAAAAACACAAAGATGGCAAAATTTCATTTAAACGGAAAATCAGTTTTTATAAGTACCACTTAGTGGTTTCACTATTCATCAAAAATTGATGTTTTTCAGAAAATTACCAAAAATTCACCCTAAGATATATTTGATGTTACGAATTCAAAATTGATGTCTATTTTACTAAATTCAAAACATATAAGTTGAATCAATTAATTTAATAATTAATTCCCACTGTCAAAACAAATAGCGTGTTTCTATGAAACAAAATGTATCAAAAGATTGGCACTAGTTTAAGTCCGATTTCAAAGTGAAATTAATTCCAACGACAACTATTGGATTGAATGGTAAAAATATATTCTAATATCACTTTAAAACCATTTAAAAAGATAATATAATCATAAAAATAAATTATATTAAAAAGAGGTTTTGAATTAAAATACAACATTTTTCACTATTCATTAATAATTGAACTTTTTCGGAAAAATACCAAAAATTTACACAAAGTAAATTTTGATGTCTCGATTCTAAAGAAGAGTTTTAGTTAGTCAAATATAACACATAAAATTTTCAAAAAGTGGACTTAAAAGAGGTTCTCCATCAAAAGGCGGTTAATCGACCTTTTAAAGAATATTAGAATGTTTATGCTTAAAATTGGATTCATTCGCATTTTTAATCCTCTAACATTTGTTGAGAAAAGTAAAAATATTTGACAAACATATTTAATCAATTTTTAGTTAGTTCTATTTATTCCCGCCATCACAATATCTAGGTGTTAACATAATATTATTTTATTAATAGAGTGCAACGTAAGATTCCCAAGAAACTCGTTTTTGCATATTGGGTACGCCATCGAGCACAGCATTCCCTTTAAATTAATATTAATATTATATTCACAAATATGGATAAATATAAAAATTTCATATTCTTTATTTACCTAGGGTGTTACAGTCAGTCTCTATTCCTATCACATTATATCTCATTTAGTATAGATGGTCATTCCTAGAACCCCATAATCTCATCCTTGGAAAACTGTTGGGGAGTAATTCCATGTCCAAGTCCATCATACTAATTGTTCTATAACGCAATATCTAGCCCAAATAAATATCAAACATTTAATCATTCTTAAATTCAAAAGAAATAACCACAAAATTCCCTGACTAATCCAAGGATTAGTGAAAAATTTCATAGGCCATTAGTTAACTCAACAATTAACTAAGAACATAACCCATTGATTAATTAATCAATTAATTAAAAAATCAACACAATTCTCATTCCATAATTAATTCTCCGCAACTAATTATCTACTTAAAATCACAACATATCATAATTAATTATCACAATTAATTATCTTTGATCAACAACATAGCACATAATAAATTCTCAGAATTAATTATCTTTTGTCAACATCATGGAAAATAATTAATTCTTGAAATTAATTAACTAACAAATACAAACATCATTTCATAAATAATTTCAAACAATTAATTATATTTAAACAACTAATTAAATATCTCAATTACAAGATCTCACCCATTAACCAATCTCCAAAACAAAAAATCTTTTTTGGTAAACACCCTTCAATTGTTCCTTGGTTCAATTTTCAATTAATTACAATTTCAATCACATATCAATTTACAATTTCTAATTACTCAAATTTATGAAATCAATCATAAATAGAATCTGGAAAATCCTAAAATCACATACACATATCAAAATCACTACAATTGGTGATTGAATTAGATCACCTACATCTTTTTATTGTTGAAATATATCCCAATGAAAATCTACAAAGTCCAAGACGCACAACATCATCAATAATTCCTTGAATCTAAATCGCTAAACCAAAATTAAGATCAAGCGCATGAAGATCTTGAAAATTTTGATGTAGATCTTCAATCCAATATCTAGATCTCAAATCCTTGGTTTAGATCTATGGAAAAATTGTAAATAATCCATGAAATGAATAATAAAGAATATAGAAATGATCAAGGGATGAACCGGGATGATATCCACTTACTAGGAAGAGAGCAGATCGTCAATCCCGACATTCGATCTCGAAGAACTATTTCTGGATCGCCTTTGAATCCCTCTAGAAGGATTTGAGAACACCTGTAATTATTTAAGCATGACCCAAGGTCAAAATATGTGACTATAAGGGGGTTAAGGTTGTTCTAGAATTGAATTTCTGATATTAATTTATGCAATCACAATTTCCTGGGCAGATGCACACAGTTTGGGAAAACTGTGTGCAAACCTTGCGGACCCCTCTATCCAGGGATGGTTGGTTAGCACAGTTTAGTCTCACATTTTTTAAAACCAAGAAACAACCATATTGACCGCTCAATAGGCTTTGTTTTTCGGGAAAATTATTCAAATCTGGCATAAATCACACACAAATCTTTGTCATTTTTTTCCATAAAAATTCACCCCAACAGACGCCAAGCCACTACTCCAAATCAAAGGTACATAAAAGCTTGAAAAATTACATGAAAACATGTATGAGAAGACTGTAGAAAATGACATGATCTCATATAAAAAAACCACATTTTTAAAATCACGATATCAAAATTTATTATAGATATATTTTTCATAGTTTTCTCAAATGCTCGATTTGGTGATTGAATATTTAAACTACTGATTTTTATTTAAAATAGTATTTTCACTTTTTTTAATGAATAATTTATTTAGAATAATATAAAATTTTTATTAATTAGATATTATATGTATTAACACATTTATGTTCATTTTAATCAATTTTATGGTTGAATTTGGTAAATTTAATATTTTCAATACCACAAAATGATTAAAATAATTTATTTCATCACTAGTTGTATTTTTATTCATAGATTAATTTCTTCCACATATGGATATATAATAACCATAAATTTATACCATATTTGAAATAAGGAGGTGCTAAATTCGGAAATAATTACCTTCTATTTAAGTCATTATTAATAGTCACCATAGTAAATATTTATCACAACTATAATGGAAAAACGAGTTAATTAGAATTAAAAATCATGGTTAAGATCTATGTTTTTCTTCAAAATTATACTTTCATGATGGTATTTTGACCCCTATCAACTTAATATTGATATGTAATTGTTAAATATGCATGTTCCCATGAATAATACAAATATATTATTTAATGTAGCTAATGTGACAAAATGTCATTCTCTTAACATTAAATATCTATTTGTCATAATATAGGGAAAAATAATGTTATGAATGGATAGTAATATTAATTTTTGGTACAATGAATTTATATTAATTATTTTAAGAGTGGAGGGGTGAGAACCATCGACTGTAGGTAAGATGTGTCCTCACCATCTACGAAGGATAACTGCAACGCAGCTAAATGTTGTGTCGCCTCACTCAACAGTTGTTAGCTCGACCTTCTGCTAAGAGCATCCGCCACCTTATTACCCTTCCCAGGAGTATATATGATCTTGAAATCATAGTCCTGGGGGAACTCTAGACAATTCCTCTGCCTCAGATTCAGATCCTTCTATGAGAAGATGTACTTGAGGCTCTTGTGGTCAGAGTAAACAATGAAACACTCACTCATAAGGTAGTGTCTCCACATCTTCAGTGAGAATACTACCACTGCTAACTCGAGATTATGGGTCGCATAGTTCTGCTCATGCGACCTAAGCTGGCGTGAACCATAATAAATCACCATGTGCCACTGCATTAGGACACAGCTGAGCCCGGTCCCTGAGGCGTCGCTGAAAAATATGTACTGGACACCCTCCTCCGGAAATCTCAAGACTGGGGCGCTCATCAAACTATGTCTTAGCTTCTCAAAAGCCAGCTGGAACTTTTCGATCCACAAGAAGGGTTGCCCCTTCCTAGTCAAGGCCGTCATCAGTAATGATATTCGAGAGAAACCAGGGATGAATCTCCGGTAATATCTAACCAACCCAAGGAAGCTTCACACCTCTTTCACGCTCTGAGGTGGCTCCCTTGCTAGCACATCCTCCACCATGGCTGGGTCCATAGCTACTCTATATACTGATATGACATGTCCCAGAAAGTGGACCTCCTGAATCCATAACAGACACATCGAGTGATTTCCATAAAGCTGGTGCTCTCGGAGTAAGTCTAGAACCATCTGCAGGTGTCTCGAGTGCTCCTCCTCTGACGCCGAGTACACAAGGATGTCGTCGATGAAGAACACTATGAACCGGTCCAAGTACGGCTGGAAGATCCGGTTGATCAACCCCATGAATACTGCGGGGGTGTTCGTCATGCCAAAGGGCATCACCAAGTACTCATATGACTGTAGTGACATCGGAAAGCCCTCTTCGGTATAGCCTCATCCTGCACTCGTAGCTAGTGATAGCATGATCGAAGATCAACCATTGAGAACCACTAAGACTCTATTAGCTGATCGAAGAGGTTATCAATTCTCGGTAGTGGATACTTTTTCTTCACCGTCACCTAGTTCAGGCGCCGGTAATCCACGCACAACCTCAGACTCCCATCTGCCTTCTTGGAAAACAAGACTGGGGCTGCCTAGGGTGAAACGCTGGGTCTCAAGAAACCATTTCTTTGCAAATCCTCCAACTGCACCCTTAGCTTGTGAATCTCTGCGGGAGCCATCTGATAAGTCGATGAGGAAATCAGTTTCATCCAGGGGTGTAAGTCGATGCAGAAGTCAAATTCCCGGTGGGGAGGTATCCCTAGAACATATTCCAGGAAGACGTCCTCATACTCCGCCACCACTACTGGGAACTGAAAGCTCACAACATCTACTGCCCCGAGGGTAAGGCTAGCCAACTCATGAGTGATCAGTTGCCCCCTCCTTTTCATGAGCCCACTTTGGCTGCCCGGGTTTCCTTTTCACCGAAAGAGAAAATCCTTGTTCCATCACGGAGGACACACCACACTCTTCACCAAAAATAGTCAATCTGGGAGTGAACCGAATATAACCAATCCATACTGAGAATGACTTCGTAAGGCCTCGACTCTACCACCAAGAGGTTCCAACCGAAACTCTCGCCTCCGAGGGTAAGATCACACTGTCTACAAAGGTGTGTGATCGTCGAGTCTCCTCCCGTAGGTGTCTCCTAGCGTAAGGATCGAGTCAATGGTTTTACCGGAATCTCGAGGTTTTGTACAAGACATGTGGATATAAGGGAATGATTGGCACCTATGTCTATGAGTACGGCAGCTAGGGTAGAAAAGACACATATCGTACCTTGAATCATCCCTGGAGCCCCTGGGTCGTATGCCTCGACCGCTTGCAGCTGTCCCCATCCCTGTCCCCCAGCTCCCTAAGCCTGGTGCGGAACACCTGGGGGTGGTGGTGGAAGTAAGTAGAAGAGTCTACCACCACCTTCCACTCTCCCAGCTCCTCTGCAACGTCCGTCTTTGGGCGGATCTGCCTGCTCCATTCTCTGCCTCTGCCTCGGTAGTCCATCCACCACTTCCATGTCAGTTGCCCGACATATCGGGAAATCCCTAACGAGATTCCCCCTACCGTCGCATGCGTACCATCGCTTCTCCCTAGGCTGATTGGATCCATCCTTAGAGCCCTGGACTGTCGATCCCCTATCCTGGGTCCTCCTATGACGTCTCCCATATCCAGATCCCTGCGTCTGACGTCGGCTCCCTGCTGCCGGTGTCTTCGCACCTATCTGCCTGCTGCTGACTGTCGGCGGTTGTCTCTGCTCCGCCAAGAATCTCTCGATCACCAAGGCCCGCTCAAGCACTCCAGCATAGGTCGATATACATAGAGGCATGACACTAGCTCAGATGTCTCGCCGTAGACCTCTCTCAAATGTCTGAGCTCTGAAGTACTGGTCCCTGACCATATCCATCGAGTACCTAGCGAGGTTAGTGAACCTCGATGAATAGTCTGCAACTGTCTTACTGCCCTACTGGAGCTGAAGAAGCTCTTGGATGTGCACAAATCTCAGCATAACTGGAGAGAACTCCTCCCTGAAGAGTTGGTCAAACTCTGTCCACGAATGAGTCTCCTCTTCGTGAGTCTGTGTCATCAGACTCCACCATCTTCTGGACGAACCATGAAGAAGGCTTGCTCCTAGGATCACCATCTAGTCTGATGGTGTCCTCACTAGAAGGAAAACACTGGTCACTGCCTCAAGCCAGTCCTCAGCTGCCTGAGGGTCGGGATTGCCTCGGAACCTAAGGGGCCTCTGTCTCTGAAACTCGTGGAGCGCGCTGAGCCTGCGCTCCTCACCGGTCGGTACCGCTGATACCACTGGATGCTCCACTGGTGGTGGTATAGAAGGTGACCCTCCTGGTGGCAACGCCTGGGGAACTCGTCCCTGTATCGAAGCCTCGTCACTGAGGGGGTCACCCTTGTGATCATGCTACTGAATCCTAGCGGGTACGCATCGCGGAGGCATCCTGTAAAGAAACAAGATGTGTCACAGTTAATGAGTATATCTGGATAGCTGACACCAAGTATATCGAAGACACAACCCATTCCTATATGATGCATGTACCTTTTATTTCCCTTCAAATAGTTTTTTCGTGAACCGGGTCAAAAAGCAGGTTATCAGAGTCCTGGTGTATGGATACGTCTGCCACCGCACCAACACTGCAATCTCTGGCCTGAAAGACGAACCTGAAACACTCAACACGGTTGCCCCAACAAAACTCACAGACTCTTGGTCCTAAGGTATAACCAACCAACTCTAATACCACTCTGTCATGAACCGTCCTGGTGGGGCCCGCGCCGGGACTCCCCATGCCAGCCTCCATAAGCCAGGGGCTAGTGACTAGCACCGAGTAGGCATGTCACTAACATGGGAGGCGTTGCCTAAGTACCTGTACACACACATATCCATTCCCACAAATGCTGAAATGAAAAACACTAAGGAACAAAAATTCATGCATAAAACTAAACCCAACCAACAGAGCACGACGAAAGGTAGAGTACTGTAAAAGTAAACTATGCCAGAATACAAGCCCACCAAAAACAAGAGTCTGAAAAACTGCAAAGTCCAACCTGTAATCACAAAGGTACTAGGACTGCTGCTCGTAGCCGTAAGAACGCCTCGTCCTGTAGGAAACTTAGAATGCTCGGTCCTGTCCTGGTCCGCCCTGGACTCTGTCAAATGGCTTCTCGTCTGCACAAGATGCCAGACGTTCAGGAAAATCCCGTGCAGGGGTGAGTATAACAATACTCAGTAGAGGACCCCGAAAACCACAAATTAGTACATAATGTAAAGGTATAGTCAGCTATGCATAATATATGTTTAAATAACATATAAAACAAACCAGATATACTCAATACCCATGATCGTGGTCTAGAGACAAGTCACACAACCACATACCCCCACAAGGGATTCCGTTTGTAGATTCCATGATGCGCTCATTCCAGGAGAACACACTCCACGAGTCTTATAGTTCTGATAAAGTCCGTCTGAGAAGTGATGTTCGTCGGGAACCGTCATGAGATATAGCTACACTCATTATGGGAGACACACTCATGAGAGTAAGGGTTACGATAGATAGAATAACTCATTAAGGGAGACACACTCCTGAGTGGTGAAGATCTCGATACACATATGAGGATCACTGTCAGGGCCATGGCGGATACCACGACTCATCTGGAATTAACCTACTAGGTAGGGGATCATCACCCGGTATAGTTGGTCACGCCGATGCCTGACTCTACATAGGGTCTGGAATGGATAGAGGATATCGATCTGGGCCTCATGGATGGATGCCTGACTCTATCACAGAAAATTCTTGCTGAAGGGATCATAATCCGGCGTGAGGGAATGATGCCTGACCTTCAGGGTAAAAGAAGAAGGGGAAATAACCCAAACAAAATATGTTCAAGGCATGATAAACAAAAAGGACCAAGCCATTCTCCAAAAAGTACACGGCGTGTAGAAATGATACACGCCATGTTGTCCGACCCCGGGTACTGCCCGTGTACAACGTCCCGTGTCGTGTGGCTGGTCATGTAGAAAACTTTATACATTGCGTGTAGTACGGAGCACACGCCGTGTTTGGGTCACTGGGGATGGCTCCGTGAACTCTGGCCATGTGCTCGTACACGGTCACCAACCCATGTACTCCAACCCCTGCAATCTACACAAGGGGTGACTTGTGCTGGTGACCTCGCCTGGCCGGGGGAGGGTGTACATGGTCGTGTACTCAATCATGTGTCCGTGTATTCCTGGGATACACCCCAAGCTCCACGTAGCCGCCTCTACCGAGCTTTACAAACCGTGCCACTTGAAGCCGTGTAGGGCATCCCGTGTTCGTGTTTCACCCGAAGTACAGGCCGAGCTGTGGGAAAGGTCCAACACACCGTGTGACCGAGGTCACACGCCGTGTGATCCTTCTCTGACCCCAAATCCTACCCTCCACCATCAGAACTACACGACGTGTTCTTAGAAAGTACACGCCGTGTATTCTAGAAATTTACAGAAATGCGGACCTCCACCGTCGCGCCTCCCGTGGTGCTCCGATCATTGATCCGGTCGTCCGATCTCCACGAAACCTTCAGGTTTTTGTCGCCACGACACGATGAAGTTGTTTCCATTGTTTGGGGCCTCCGATCGACTCTGAAAACATGATTGATCTTCCCGCACGAAGAATGCTCGAAGAACGCCCTTTCTGATCTGGTCTGATTCGTCATCTGCCATCGCCACCACACCTCCACCAGGTCATTGCATTGTCGAACCTTTGATTTTGGATCGATGCGTCACAGAATGGAGGCACAAAAAATCCGTTGTTCGTCTCCCCGCGAAGAACGCGAAGAACGCACGGGGAAAAAGGAGGAAGAAATCCACATAAACAAAATGAGGAACATACCTCTGCTGTCGTTTTTCACAGCATTGATCTTCTCCCGTTAATAGGCTTAAACAAAGCAAGAGTCAACAACATAAAGCATGGATAATGTTTCACAAAAAAAATCAACCCAAAGGAAATGCTCCCGCAAGAACGCATGAATATGCAGATCAACTTGTTCATGGTGGATCTGTGTTCATCATTTAAACTCAAAAATGGGGAAAAGAAATCGAAGTAGAAACCCCTACCTTTCGAAACGATCGATCGTTGACGAAGGCGCCACACTTCCATTTTCGTCGAGATCCGTCAACGTTGTTGGCATAGCGATTCTCGACATCCATCCGTCGTCATTCTCCAACTCGTCCTCTTCCACCCAAGCTCCAAGAGAAATCTCTCTCTTTTTCTCAACTCACAGGATTATTAGGCTAACCCTGCGAATTTTACATAAGTATGCATTTATAGTAGAGGATTAGGGCGTGCTAAAAAAAGGAAACGTTTTAAAATAATAAAATAAATTATTAATTTACATTATTCCTTTCAAAGACCCTTGATTTTTAAAACATCCCAATTTAAATTTTGCAGCGGACCTGCGCCGGTAGTGGATAGAGTCGTTCTAAGGCAAAGTCGTCATCCCGGACGCAATGGTGCATCTAGGTATCCATTTGGAAACTGCCACAACCGCGCACAAGAACTGACTCACATGACATAAAAAAAGTTCAAACACCATTCCGGGCTCACTGGACCTCGAAATGATGTGCCGTCTTCGTGCCTCATTTCGAAATAATTCCATATAATATTTAAAAAATAATAAAAGAAAAATCCGAGACATTTCAAAATATCTCATGATGTTTTGAACAATGATGAAAATAGGATCATGTATAACATATGTCCATAATCCTAATATCATCATGGAGAAAATATATTCAATCTTGGTCACACATATTGAAAATTATATCATGGGATATATCATATTACCCATCACAGTCATTGACCATTTTATTATTGGAAAATCCTTTACATGATGACATTTACATTTTTATGGATGGAACATAGAACACATAACAATAATCGATATAAAATAACAAATGGAAATGAATGGTTTTCATAAGACATCCATAAATAATACATTAGTGTGTAAAAATTATGGTTCCCTAATGATATATTTAATAATATATATGAAGTTAGATTTCGGAATCATGGGTGAAGAAGAAACAACCTCAAGAAGAGTTAATATGCTTATTATATGGACGAGTTCTTTGGGAAAATATTTACATTTTCTATAAAGACATGACGGAAACATGTATATCCTCATAAAGACAAGAGAATAATAATGAAAATATATTTTTGAAACATTAATGGAATTTTCATATTAACATTTTTCTTGGAATTGGTGTAAACTAATGAAAGGGAGTTGGGTTCGAGAATCACCTTACCTTTATTCCCATATTATTTCGTCACTTTTGTACCTACTGCATAGTATAAATATTTTTTAAAATTTACCATTATGTGAATTATAGTAATTTATAAAATCATTTATCAAAAATAATAATTTTTAATATTTATTAATCTCATTTGAGAAAACAGAGATGTCTATAGATCATGTTTTATTAAAATATTCTAGTTTTTTGTTGATTTCTCCATTTTGTTCAAGGTAATTAATAAATGTGCTATAGATGCTTAAATTTTTTTTATACATATATATATGATTAATTATTTATTTTAATGTTTCATTGGGTTGGTGATATGGAACTAATTCTAATAACCTCTTGTGGTAGTTAACTGACCGTTATCGAGATCGTTGTCCAAATATGAAGGAAAAGATTTTTAAAACATAAATGATTTAAAAATATATTGTTCATATAACATTAATATAATTTATATAACGTAATATTTATTCTTAATTAAATAATAGAATAAATTATTTTAAATGATTTTGGGAAAAGATATAGGAGAAAAATTAAATAAGTGAAGAGTTCAAAATCATTTTATACATTCTTTGTAGCTACTCATGAATGACACTATAAAACTTTTTATTTTTAAATGTCGGATTACTTCAGAATGTCCCTGTTGATTCTAATAGTCATTAGAGGTATGATTTGGATCGATATTGGAAGGGATGATATGATTTTTTTTCCAAGGGAAGGTAGAGGGGATTTTCATTCTTGAGTAAAGGGGTTTTTTTAAGAAAAAATATTAAAAAAAATATTATTTCAATGGTAAAAAATGAAATTTTTAATTTTTAATAAAATAAATCATATATTAAAATAATATAATGATTTTTTGAAATTAAAACCAATTTCATAATTATAATTCACTAGTTAATTATAATTAAATGTGTAATTAAAGAAAAAAATTTATTTTTAGGACTCACTTTTTTTACTTTAGGTTTTAAAATGTTCATTTTTGGTTTGGAAATTAATTCTATCATATTTAATGGATCATTTGTTGAATAAAATATATCTTCGATGAAAATTATTATACAGATGAATTTTTTTGTTTATTACACAATGATTTATTTAATAAGAGTTACATTGTTTATGTGAAAATCCTTTTTTACTATTCACCAAAAAATTGGTGTATTTTAGAAAAGTTACATAAAAGCCGAATTGAGAAAATTCAACATGAAAATTTCAAAAATGTTATTAATTTTATCATAAAAAAATTATAATATATGTAATTTTATTTTTAAATATAAAAAATTTATTTTTTCAAAATACATTAAAATATAGTGGATTAATATCGTGTTTATATTTTCGATGAGTTTTAAATAATAATATTTTATGAAATATTTAATTTATATTTAATTAAATTAATACTAATAATAATTATTTATTTCAGAATTTATTATTTTGGGGTAAATTTAAAAAACATTCCATACAATCTATAAATACCCCATCATTCATTCACTCTAAATAAAACTCAATTCCACTCAAGGTTTTTCATTGCCATATTCAGAAATTTTCCTTGGTTTTGAAATATTTTTATTCTATTATATAATGTTTTTAGTGGGGAAGATTTTTGACCCATGGGAGATTGTTGTCCCCCCTCTCTTGTATTAATTGATTTAATAATAAAAAATCATGTCAAATATTATTAATTATGCCTATTCACTTCAATGATTTTTATTTTTGGTTTAATATGTTTTTCTATGATCAAATTTAAGTGTGACACAATTTTGATAATATTTATGTTGTATGATAGTCCATGTAGAGATATTATGTAAGTATAAAAAAATGACGCATACAGAACAATGACACACTTATAGTTCAAAATAGTCACTCACAAATCAATTGACTTATAAACGCTTGGTGCTACCAACGCATGGATCTACCGATCCAAGGACTCACCAAAAGTGAAATCGAACCATTGATATATTGCTTGTATCACCGATAGTTCAAAGGTTCTATCGATGTAAGGACTTAATGATGCAATTGACCTACCAATGCAATTGACCTACACATGCAATGACGTAATGATGAAATTGGCCTACTGACGCATGGTAAAACCAATGAAAGGACTCATCATCAGTCAATATGGGTAACAAATGAATGAAAAGACCGAAAAATTGACACATCATGGAAATTAGTCACTGACCAAAGGAGATACCGATAGAGGACACACCGATAGACCGTTTAAATTTCCTTTATTTAATATTACTTCTATCGTTCATATTTTGAATGTTTTAATGTTACCAATTAATTTAATGATTTTTGCAGATATCTTAAATGAAGATGTTAGAACTAAGACATGCATCATCTACCTTAAAACGTGCATATTGTTGGGTTTCAAGAATATATATATATAAAATAAGAGCACAAGAATGTTATACACACACAAAAGAAGATACGAGTAGACATAGTAAATAAACCACAAGAACAACAAACTAAAATTAATAACACATGAGGGACTCATCTGAACTAATTTCTATGAACCATAATACTACTTTACATCTTAGATTCATCATCTCTATAGCATTCAAGTGAACTTATGGATAAGAACTTCTATCACACCTAGAATATAGTACATAGTGATCTATGACACGTTATTCCTATGATTTCATTCAAAAGAGGATTTCACCTTCATCTTTAAAACATCCAAGCATCCATAGATGAACTGCATAACAGAAAGTGGATTCCAAACATTGTCGAATAAAAATGGATCTATTGTTTACCTTTTTTTTATATTTTCACGTATTGTGTGCATCTTTCGGTAAAACACACCATCTATCATGTACTGAACTAAATGATACTAAATATCCAGACACAATTATATATGTATAATTTTTTATCACACAAAAAACTGTGAAATAGGCTATGTGGGACCTGGTTTTCCTTTTGTTCCCGTATAGAATAGTGGTAGAATTCTGAGGATCGAGATAGTCTATGTACTCTTGTGTTAACCCCAATCCATGGTGTTGATCAAAACAATTATCTATATAGGTTTCTAGGTGGCAGAAGTTTGTAATTTTGAGATGACTATGTCTCGGATTGATACTAAACAACATGTATTATATCCATTATTTTTTTTTCAAAATTTAGTTTTCAACAATTTGTATCTATTGTTTAGAAAAATAAATTTCACATTTATAGTTAGTCATGGCTTGTGATTGTAATTACTTTTATCTTATTATATTATTTTAAAAATTAGTCTCAAAGTATCATATTGTTATAACTGATAAATAATCATCCTTTTGAGAAACTATTTGAATAGTCATACTTCTATAAATTCAATTCATTTATTAACTGGCCCGTTAAATATTCAATTAGGGGGAATCATTCAAATTAACCTTTTAAATGAAATTTTTATAAGAACTCAATTCCACCACACTCGAGTGTACTACTCTGACCAACAATTGGTATCAAATGAGTTTTTTTATTTTAATCTACTATTTTCAATGTTTTAAACGCTTTCTCTAGTATATTCAACTGTGATTTTTGTTTTTTTTTTATAGATTTATAAAAAAAATCTAGTTTTAAATTTTTATCTCATAAAATATTTTTTCATTAGTATTGATACTATATTTTTAGGTACTTCTTCAAAGATTTATCTCTACATTAATGAAACACTCTATTCCAAGTGAATTAATCATATGAAAATGAACATAGAATGTATGGGGTTTGATATTTGGATAGAAATAGAAGACAAATATAAAATTCTTGAAAATCTAAGAACAATATGGAGTGAAGCTAAAAAAGATACTTATAACAAAAATTTCAATGCAATGGATGCCCTATTTTGTGTACTAGGGGATGATGAATTTAATAGGATATTGGATTTTAAATCAACCTATGAAATTTGGGAAACCATAGGAGTATCACATAAAGGAACCTAAAATGTTAAAAAAATAGACCAAATAATTAAACTATAAGGTATGTTAATTTTATGATAAAGTCTTATGAACCTATTATTGACATGTAAATAAGGTTTAATGATATTTTAAACTCCATGATATCTTTGGGATGTTTTATTATTTCTAGGAAGAAAATATTGATAATAATCATATGAATACCATATAGATGTAGAGTTACTTCTGTATCAATTAGAGAATCAAGTCACGTCAGCAAGTTTCTGGTATAGGAGCTGATATTCCAGTTGATGATTTATGAAAAAGAACTAAATGTAAACAAATAATATTATGAGGAACCCAAATTATAATCCATTACATTCAAATCTACTACCTCCGAGGAAATGGATAAAGAGAAAGGAGAAAATAAAAGTTCATGTGATGGAAAATCATTAACAGACATAGATGAAGAGATGTATCAAATATCCAAAAGGTTTAAGAAAATTTATATGAAGAATAAATTATATAGAAATCCAAACTATAGAGGAGTATAGGATAAAATGTGAAATTTTAAATAGATTGAAAAATAGGCGATTCATCGAAGGAAATATTCTTTTGTGAATGAAAAATAATGAGACATGTAAAGGCTGAATGTTCCATGAAAAACATCTAAAAGTATTTTGATAATAAGGGTAGAATGTATAAAAAGGGAATTAATGAAACATGTGGAGTTTTTTAGGATATTTCAAGTGACTCAAAATAATCACATTATGAAAATACTAATAATGAAAATATCTACATTATGAAAAACACACATGAGGTAACCCTAAACTCTACTAAACACGAAGATAACTATTTTGATAATGAATGAGATTATGAAAATATAACAAATGGGAAACTGTTTGAAAATCATAAAATTTAATAAGACACACGTAATGAAATAAAAGTTAAATAAGAATAATTAATGGAAAAATATGCATTAATAACCATTGTTAAATCAGAAATTGATATAGAAAAATATAACACTTCTCTACTGCTTAAGGAGAACAATGAACAAAATTTTTCAACTGAGAAATTGTAAATTGTTCTAGAAATATTTTCTAAAGACAAAGACATATTATTTTAAATTCTTGGTAAACAAATATCTCTTAAGAATACTTATATAATATGATACCATCCAGGAAACAGGAATATGACTAAAACTCATTTTGTATCAAAATATGGAAAATCCATTTTCGTGCCTAGTTATGGATAATTTTCTAGAAGTTTCCACCATGATACATCTTATACTATATCAAGTTTTTCTAGACCAGGTAAATTTTATTTGTCAAATACATTTCATACTATTTACCGAAAACCCATGAAGAAAATCTGGGTTCCTATAACGCTTATTACTAATGTTACTAGACCAAAACAAATTTGGGTACAAAAATCCTTTCTTGACTAATATTTTTCAAATGGAAAAATCTATGAAGAGATATTGTAAATTATTGTTGTATTTGAATAGTGGACGTTCAAGAAATATGATAGATTAGTAATAAGTCTTTGAGAATCAGACAATGATTTATTGTGGGAATTTTACTTTTAGAAACAATGCAAAATGAGAAATATTGGTCCTTGGCCAGATTAGTAACTATATCATAGTTTAAATTTCTAATATACATTTTTATGAATTAAAATACACCTTACATACTATCTCTTAGTTATGTGATGATGGATTTAATGTTAAATTTGAAAATCTTGAATTAAATGTTTTCAATTCAAAAAATGAGTTCCAATTTTCTGATCTTATAAATAAAAATGTTTATGATATTTACTGATAATTGTTAATTTCTCAAAATGCCTCTTCATTGAGGGATTTTAATAACAGTTTTTGGATTTTGAATTATAGAATAGGACACTTCAATATAACATTTCTTAGAAAGCTTACTATAAAAAACTTATTCAAGGATCTACCGAAAAATGAGTATCCAAATGACAAAGTCTGTAAAATTGGTCAAAAGGGTAAACAACACAAAATATCATTAAAACAAAATAAATATCTTTCCACTTCTCATCCTATAATTTTTAATCACATTGACATGATTGTACCTTCTAATATTTCATGTCTATGTTGGAATAAATATGTCTATGTTCTTGTAGATGACTACTCTAGATATACATGGATCTTCATCTTGGACCACCAAAGGGATGCTTACTCTAATTTCACCATGTATACTAGAAAAATAGAAATCATTGTGGTCATAAAATTAAATCTGTAAGAAGTGACCATTGATTTGTTTTTACGAACCAAGAGTTTGAATCCTTATTCACACAAAATTGTTATAATCATAACTTCTATGCTTTTAGGAAACCATGAAAAAATTAGTTGTATAAATAAAAAATAGAACCCAGTAAGAAATTACTAGAACCATGCTTACTGATTATGACGTACCTATATACTTTTCGGAAAAATATTTTTATTCAACACGCTATATATTAAGTTCATCCTTGATTATAAATATCTTTAAAATAACTCCTTTTGAGTTGTCGAATAATAGAAACCCCAAGGTTAACTACATTAATGTTTTCAGTTGTAATTTCGATATTTTTAATATTAAGGATAATATGGACAAATATTCCTCCAAGAGTGATGAAGTAATTTTCGTAGGTTATTAAATATATATTAAAACATATACAGTTTTCAATAAGAGAACCAAATATATGGTATTATAATTACATATCATGTTTTATGAGACATATCCATATGAGCTAATGAAATCTATAATGAATCATGATGATGATATGACAAATCTGGACATCAATACTAAATCTTATGACCATTATATGAAGAAATATGTTAAAAAATCTACTTCTGAAAATTCTCTAGATTCTAGTCACGAGGAACCTCAACCTATTGATGAACCTGAAGAGATTATTTCTTCTTATTAAAGACCTTTTAGAACTCTTAAAAACCATCCTATACATGATATAGTTGGATATTTAGACAACACATCTCATATTAGGGATTCTTTTAGAAATAAGTTTGAACAAAATGATTTTCTATCACAATATAAACCAAATTACATCAACAATTATATCAATGATAAATTTTTTGTCATGTCTATGAAAGAATAATTAAATCGGTGTCAAAGATAAACTTTATTGATTCTTGTGGACATACACAAATAATCCTTGACTATAATCACTAAATGGGTGTTTAGGATTAAAGTAGATGAATCGGGTAACATTGTTAGAAATAAAGAAATGTTTGTTTCACCACATTAAAGTCAAGAAAAAGGGATTGACTGTGAGTAAACCATTTCAGTAGGCTATTAGAATCATACTTTCTAATGCATCACATCTATATTTAAATCAATATAAAATGGATGTATAGGGTTAATTCATAAATGGTTATTTAGTTGAGGATATTTTTTTTAAAAACGCCCATTTTTTTTACAAATCCCCACTTTCCAAATAATATTTTTAAATTATCTAAAGATTTTTTTTATTAAAGAAAGTTCCAAGACCTTTGATTGATTATCTAAAAAATTTCCTTATTTCAAAAGGTATTACAAAAGGTTTTTCTGATCATACACATTTCATAAAATAAAATAAAAAAGTTGTTTTAGTAGTAACAATTTATGTAGAAGATATTATTTTTAGATCCCCAATAATTGTTTATGTATTGAATTTTCTAAAATGATGCATTGTGAATTTGAAATGAGTTAAATGTGTGAACTAAAATTATTTCATGGATTTAAAATATATAAAAATAATGAAGGTATTGTTTTGAATCAACGCAAATTCAGTATGGATGTTTTAAAAATATTTTCCTTTTAATGCACTAAGAGTAGTGACACTCTAATGAGTACCACTCGTAAGTTAGATTTTGTTGAATATGGAAATTTTTTTATCAAAGAAATTACAGATGAATGATTGATATTTTACTCTACCTAACCACTATTTGGCTAGATATTATGTTTAGTGTGTTCATGTTTGTACATTTTTAAAAAGACACCGAATGATAATATTTAAATTATATTAAATGGATTTTTAAATACCTCTATTATACAACCAATTTTGACTATTCTATACTAGAGGAAAACCTTTTGATTTAGTTAGTTATTCAGATGATATCTTTGGTATTTTTAAGTTAGATTGAAAATAAATCACTGGAACATATCATTTTTTGGATGTTACTATTTTTAGGGTGTAGCGTGAAACAATATTATCTTCCATTATATAGTTCCAAAGATGAATACACAGTTTCTAGTAGTTGTTGTGAACAAATTTTGGGGATGAAGCATGCATTTTTAGATTATGGATATCAATTCAGACATGTCCCAAAAAATTATGATAACACATGTGCTATTAATATTTCTAAGATTCCTATTTCACATTCAAGGAAAAAACACATTGATGTAATACAACACATTTTGAGATACCATTATCAAAAAGGTGATATAACATTAGAGTTCATTGGCACTAAACATCAGCTTGATAACATTCTCACCTATCCATTGAACACCCAAATAATTAACTACACCAGACATGAGATAGTAATGATTAATCTATAATAACATATTTGTTACTCCATAGATAATTTTTTGTGATGTTCCATACCAAAATTGAAAATGTCTAACAGATAGTGTCACATAGACACTGACTGTATGAAGATGATAGTGTCATAATGACACAGATAGCTTTGTCATTCAAACACTGTCACTTTTTCATGCTAATACCCAATCATGCCGACACATAAGCCTTCTCAGGCCGACATTGTTAGTTTTACACAAAATTTTTCATTCAGACACCAATGAAGAACTGTTTTTATCTATTTTACGATTTTCTAAAAACAACAATATATTTACACTTTTGTTAAAAATGGATCAAAATTTCAGAATATAGCGCTTTCACATTCTCCAAATGATATAAATTTGAGTTAATCCACTCTACTACATTACCCATATAACTCACTCAGTAATTTCCCTCTTTACCCCCGACCATTCACCTTCTAAGCCTCATACTAAGATATTATAGTGGAGTATGTGAATAGATCCCTTTATGGTGGAGAGTCTCATGTAGCTGTTTAACATATAGGGGAATCATGAAAAACTTCTAGACATGTGAATCCTACACTGGAGAACCGTGTAGTGACTGTAGAAAAAGTTGTTTTTGCAGAATGGTTGTTGGAGAGAATGTCTTTACTACTCAGCATGTTAGAAGACCAGGTTTGGTTTGAGTGGTTCTCAAATAAGGAAATATCATTCTACCTAATTGTATTTCCGAAATATTACATTTATATGGAGTTACTACTAGAAGAATGTGACATTACATGGATTAAGTGCAAAGTGAATGCCAATAGAATCCATTTTTTATCAGGAAAATGGGATTGCAGTTTTAATGTCCCTCATAAGGGTGAGATTGACTATTATCAAGGTACATATCTACCTAAGAGTGACATTTTCAGCATTGGTATAGCTCTAACAGAGCATACTTATAATGTTGAGCACAAGAAATCCACTGATTCAATGCCTGATGTAGAGTGTAGAAATTTTTTCAATTTCCTTCAGTATTAGATCTATCCCTAGAAAAGGGACATTGAATCTATAAAGTATCAGGATGTCCACTTGGATTATTTGCAGAGAAAAGGGATTAAGGTAAATCAACATAGATATCATACTATGCACAAGTATGAAAAGATCAAGACTTATTTAAAAACTATTCCCCTATTTTATCCATGATTAATATCAACTATGTTGAATGAGAATGTTTTTGTTTGTGAAAGAGAATATGTTTTTTCTGAGTGTAGTGGGTTCTACCTTAGTAAAGAGATATGTAAAAGGATAAAGATCAACTATAACCCATGGAAGAAAGAATGGGTTAAGGATGAAGATAAGATCAATGATAAGTAAAATACAATGGACCATCTATATATGCATAAGAATATAGTTAATCCCGGTCTAAAACTAGATGAGTTGGTTGTTTCCTTCTTAGAAGAAAAAGAATATCCTGAAAAGGGTCTCTAATCGATGATATAAGTGATCTTCAAACCACTGAAGCTCAAAATGGTTTTTCTTTTGGACCTCCTAGTCCCCCACATACCGAACCCTTTGATTAGTCCACATTTGAATACAACGGATATGAAGACACAAAAGTCTCATGTAGTGTGGAATATGTATATATATGTAATGGATCAGAAGGAGAATAATAAAGAATTGAGGAAGATGAGAGTGGAAGTGGTAGTGAAGATGATGAAAGTGAAGAAAATGATGTCAGAAATTGAAATGATGTGCATGTTTCTTAAAACGGTTATGTTAGTGATAAAGGTGGTGAAAGTTACGGTGAACATAATGAGAATGGTCATGGTAGAGATGTAGATATTTTCAATGTTTTGGATCGGGAACTGTTGGAATATCCTCCTAAAGTTGTTGTTGATGAAAGAGAAAATGATGAAGTTCATGATGAGGTAGAAGTTGAAGTTTTCCCTTCACCACAGTTAGTATATGAAATAAGGAGGCCTCAAGCTAATGGTGACCTACCAGTGAAGAGAGCTCAGATCCATGGGGATCCTCATGAAATGAGAGATCAAGCTAATGGGGATCCTCCACCATGAAGAGTAAGACATGAAACACTCACACCATTAGATAATTATGTTATGATTGAATGTGAAAGGTGTCCTGGATATGTAGCACCATGACCAGTTTGTGGAGACTCTAATGATGATGTATTTTTAACTATTTAAAGCTAATTATAGGGTGAGACCCTTCCTTGAGACTATATCACTAGAAAATACTTTTAAATGTTTATTTAGGAAGCTTGTTCCCCTATAAGTGTATCATTCCAATCTCATATAGTTCATGATATTCAACAAGGAAGAAGAGAAAACACTGATATGAGTGATTAATTACAATATATCATATCATAAATATTATAAATGAAGTAGTTGGGAAAATATATTTCTACTCCATGAAATTTAGTGGGTTTGAGTGATGATAATGAGGATAATGTTTTAATGAATGTTATAGAAGATATTCAACCCATCTTAATCACAATTGCTGAGACAATTGTCTCAAATATTTCCATGTGGAGAAAAGAAATGTCTAGGCTTGTTTTTTCAATAAATAATTGGACCTCAGAGTATAATGTTGGTATGGATACTATTTTTATAGCATTGAAGACTTATACATCATCTCTTACTGATATTCCTTCTAACATTGGTCATACATCTCAGACACTGGACACTAAGGTATTTGTAACTGTTGTTACAGAAGAGATTCAAGATTGCTTTGATGCTTTTGGTTTCTCCAATCGTGATGTTATGGGAATGAATATTGGTCATGTTCATGTTATGGTCATACACTATTCAGAAGAGTTATAAGACTAAAAATGCACAAATTTTATAAAAGGTGAACTAATATTTGAAGAAGATCATTAAAAAAATCAACTTTCCAATCTTTTTATGTATTTGACAGAGAACCTATCATTGCCTCCAGTCACTAGTTCATTCAAAGACCATGTACTAAATTTGAATGAATTCATACCCCTTTTGAAAAACATTTGGGAGAATAAAGATGATTTTGGGAAATATATAAAGTACGGTGGTGAAATAATTTCATATTTAATCAAAATATTAAATCCATACCTTCATTAGAAATGTGAAACGATTCTGGTGCCTACTGTTGCACCTATTGGACCTACTAGATCAGTTCCTACATCAAGGATGTCAGTTTCTCAGGACATGAATCAAATTTTTCTAGTGACCCAAGAGCAGATTCAACCACATGTGTTTTCACAACACAGACCCAATCGTGAATCTAATTTTCAAGAAGGAGTGATCCTATCTCCTATGACGGTTTCTTCAGACCCTCCTATTTCATAGCCACCACCTACTGGACCTTCAATTAAACCCCATGAAAAATGGGAGCACCCTATTAATGCTAAAGAGTAGTGTGGATAACTCTTTGATAGGGATATTTTTTTTTCTTTTTTTCTTTTAATCATGATTTTTAATAAATTTTACTTCATTGAATATTGAAATTTTGTGCTCCTGTCTTTCATATATTTTCATTCATTTCAATGATGATTTATTCTCTCATACCATTTTTTCATATTATCATTGTCCCTAAAGATGATGAACTATTTTTAATTATTGTTAGTGACTCATGTATTTGATTTTTCTAACCTCCGATTTCTTATTGTAAGAGAAGGAATTTTTGATTGATACTATTTTTTGATTTTTTTCCATTGATACCAATACTATTTAATTTAAATATGAACCATATATATATATTGAGAAAATTCATCTTTAATGGCATATAATAAGTAGAATTATAATATTATATATCAAGTGATTGTACTGATTAATTCCACTATTTATATTCATAAAAGGGGGATATTGTTGACTCAAGGGACACTGTTGACCACCATCTTTTCTATTAATGTTTTTAATCATCACAAATCATTTAAAATATTATTAATTATTTATATTAATTTTAATCTTGTTTATTTAAGTTTTAATTTTTTTTTCTATGATTATATTTAATTTTAACACATTATAATAATATTTATGTTGTATGATAGTCCAAGCAGAGATATTTTCTAAGTATTAAAAATTTACACCGACAGAAGAATTCCACATAGATAGTTAAAATGATTCACTGATAGCTCAATTGAATTTATAATGCATGGTGGTTCCAATGCATGGAGCTACGAATGCGATGACACACTGACATTGAAATCAACCCCCCTTGACAGATAGATTATATCACTGATAGTTCAAAGGGTGTAATGATGCAAGTAACAACCTATTGAATTGACATACTAATGTAATTATCTAAATATGCAATGAACATTTCGACATAAGGAACTACAGATGAAATTGACATACTGACACTTGGATCTATTGATGCAAGGAGTCGTCATTTGTTAATAAGAGTAACCCACAAATAGAAAGAAAAATAGAATGGAACATCAATGGAATGAGCCACTGACAGAAGGAGATACCGACTGAGGACTCAGTGATATATTATTTAAATTTACTTTATTTTATATTACTTCTAATTGAAATATTTTGATTGTTTTAATGTAACTGATTAATTTTAATTTTTTTGTAGTAATCTGAAATGAGCATGTAGGAAGTTCAAGATCATCATCTACCTTAAAACATGCATATTTATGGTCTTTAAGATTATATATATACAAATAAGAGAAGATGAATCTTACCCACATAAACAAGAATATATGAGTAGAACTAGCAGCAAAAGCACAAAAGCAACATACACAAAGGACGAACACACGAGGAACTCATCATTCCTGCTTACTGTGAACCCATGGACGGTTTTCCACAAAAGATTCATCATCTATACACCATTAAACCAAAAATAAGGATAAGGACATATCACCATCCTAGAAGACAGAACATTGTGGCCTATGGCACTTTGTTTCATTGTCTACTTCCCAATGAGAACTCCATTTTCAACTAGGATACCTTAACGATTTCAAAGAATAAGTGCATAAAAAATAGATCCTTTTAAACTCAATATATTACTTGTTTCACTGTGGTATACCATTTTTATAAAAATTTTGGAGTTGTGTTTTCAATGTTGTATAAAACATAACTTTTATCCTACACTAAACTAGAAGGTGCTAAATATCCTCACATAATTTAATTTTTACACTTGTTTATACAACGACAAACTATGGAATACATCATGTGTGACTTGGTTGTATTTTAGTTCCCACATAGATCTATGTTAGAGGTATTGTGACCTAGATTTTCTATGTACTGTTGTCTTAACCCCGATCAGGGGTGTGGATCAAAAATATTATCGATATAGATTGGTTATTGCAAGATGATCTGAAATTGGAGAAGACAATGTCTTGGATTGTGATTTAACATATTGTTTTTTATTTTCGGTGTTTTCAAATTTAGTTTTCTCTATTTTTACTTTAAAATTAAAAAACATAATTTCAATTTGATGGTTAGTGTTGGATAGTTTTTATAACTATTTGTGGTTTATTGTATTAGTTTCAAAACGTGTACAAATATCTCATATTGTTACATCTATGATATTATCAATATTCTAGGAAACTAGTTAAAAAATAAGACTATTATAAATTCACTACTTTCATTAACTAGCCTATTATGTTTTTAATTAGGGGGAATTTTTTAAATTATCATTTTAACATAAATTTATTTAGGAACTCATTTCACCCCCCCCCCTCTTGAGTTTCATACTCTAACCGACATTGATGTTTTTAGTATAAGGTGTCGATCCCCATTTTACCATTTTATATTTCTATTTTACATTTTTCATTATATATAAATGTTTAAATATTAATTAGAATCATTTATAATTAATGTAAATATATATATAGTTGTGAAACAATATCATTTTTTATATATAAATATATTTCTGTGTAATTTTATAAATTATAATAAAATGACATTTAATCAGAAAATTGATATTAATAAAAACAGAAGGTCCTTATGTTATTTCATGATAACTAATTATGAATGATCATTATATTAACAAATCTTAACATCATCCCATTTGGTATCGCATAATCACAAGATTTAATATAATGTTCAAATTTAACATGATTCCACCAGGATCCATTAAATAACTAAAACCAAATATCATTGTGTGAGATACAATATACATAATAATAGAACCATAAAATCATTTATATAATTTTTTAATAAGTTGACATAATTTTCAATATTATACTCATTTGGTTCCAACTAGGATATTCAATTCCATCATCTATTAAAATATTTCATATTTTTTGAAAAGAAAATGTAAATTATCATTTTCATATCGCATGATAGTGTCAAATGAGGTTGTCATTAATCCTCTTTGTAATTAACTCTGAGAATATTGGGTCAATCCCAATGTTCCATTTTCGGAGTAGATACCCCTATGCATGTGTATTATAGAACAACATCCAATAGTATTATCTAGAAAATAATTTATTTCAAGGAATGTCCTTATAATATATGCCACACCAAAACATTATAGTTATCTTCTATACATTTTATCATATTATATGAATGGGTTATGGTCCATAATTTATTTTTTCATAAATATAGTTTCTAATATTAATAATAAACTTCACTAGATACCGACTTTATGATCTATGAATCATGTAGCTTATATCGGGTCTCTTTTTTATTACATGGGCATATGATATAAAGAATCTCATCTTTGTAGGCCTATAAGATTACTAGTCCTAGAAGATAAGATACATAAATGATTCCCAAATTGCATTTGAAACCAAAAATTACAGAATATTTGTTTCACAAATAACATTATTCCCTCAAGTATTTCATTAATCATAAATCATTGTACACTTCATGGAATCCTATGGGTAGGATTAAAATAAGAGTGAGTTCAAAAACTCTGTAAGGGTTAATTATAGTATAAGTTATTTTTAATCAAAAATTAATAATCAATATGAAAATTTAAATAACTAAACACACATTCCATTTAATCAATATATTATATATCATATTTAGATGTATAATAATCAATATTTATAGGTAAATAACTAAAAAAACATGTCATGTAATCAGTAAAAGTTAAACGAAATGAATCCAGATATAATATTATTTTGAAAATCCCATGGATAATAATAATTGATTTATTAATATCGGAAACAAATAATCTATAGATATCAAGATCATGGGTATCATGATACCTCTACCATTAAGGCCATTCACATGATGGTTTAAATCTAAATATAGAATACTATTTAATTATAGCCTACTAACACTTTTCATGAGACTAATAATACTACGAGGGGCAATTCAATTATGTTACCCACCTATCACTTCAGGTCATAAGTAGTCCTCACATATAAATTAATCAATTCTAGTAATAAAAATTGTTCCTCATCATCAAGAAACCAAATTTAGTAAATAATATTGATTTTTTAGTATTTCCAAACATAATAATAAAATTTAAATGTATTAAAACACATTAAAAATTGATATACAGTTTAACAAATAATAATATTCATGATAAATAATATGAATATTTTGGTGAAATTTAATTTCCCATGACTAATGAATGTGAATATTTCATGGGAAAGATAATCACTCAAAAACTGGATCAAGAATGTCAATTCAAATACATTTGATGTTTATAATGATGATTTACCATCCATATAATGAATATGGATAGTATCAATACACCATATCCATAGTGAAGCATATTTAATGAAATTTTAGTTTTTATTGATGAATACGAAATCCATTAAAGGATATTTTAATCATTATTTTTGAGAAATGACCTTTTACATTGATATTTATTTGAAAACTGAATGTTAAAAAATTTAAAAAAATTTACATTAAAAATAAAATTTATAAATTGTAAATAAAGTATTAAATAATTGATTGATCATGAAATAATGAAATTATGTACATTCCATTAATGATATAGAAAATTTTCCTATCTTATTTTTTATAAATTTTTAGAATAATTTATTAATAGACCTTGTAGAATTCATTAAACTGATGTAAAAATGATCAAATGGAAAATAATTCTATGAATAATTTTTTTTAAAACATTAATAGCCTTTTTTAGAACATTTTAAGAAAAAATTGTTTTATAAGAAAACCTATTTCTAACCGAAGCAATAAATGTGTTCAAATTTTGTTAAAATCAATTTCGTAAATAATTTAATATTGAAATAGTGGACAAATCTATACTTCTACAGAATATATCATTCATGAAATTTCTATAATGAAATAAAAAATATATATTAGGTAATGGTCAAAAAATTTCAATTAACATAAATCCATGATTAAATATTCTTAATTCGAATGATATTTTGACATTAACCATTAAAATGATCACAATGTTGATGTGATAATTAATCAATGAATTTATTTGACATATCAACTATAAATCAACATAAAATAAGAAAAAATAAAATATTGTATTATCATAAGTCACTTCCAAAATAATATAATAATATCAAATATATTGAAGAAGTAATATATCCCAGTTAAAAGAATCTGGGTTATGAAGTTGTTTACCAGTTGGTAAACAATTATGATATGCCTCAATGAAGGGAAATTGAGACAATGTCCCTTACCTTTGGCTTAATATAGTTGAAAATGATTTAACTGCAAGTGTTATGATTTTAAAATTGTTATCAACTTATATACAAATAATATTAATATTTATAATATAATATATGTTCCTTTTATTACATCTTTTCACCCATTCATTATTAATAATTCATTTTTTTCATCAATTTTTGTGTTAATTACCTTGTTTTCTCATGTGTGTTTTATCAATAAGGATCTGTTACTCTTGAATGTTATATAATTCCAACTAATCGAGATTAAAAATAAATAAATAATTATCATATTTATATAACTATTATAATATATAATAACATGATATATGGGATTGGTAATTGATGTACGTTATGATCATAGAGATGGTAGGTCGTGTGTACACATGTGTAACATTTCAATTTTTCAATGATCATTATTAAAAATAGATAAGTAATATTTTGAATTTACATATTGATCATTATATAGTAATACCAATTTATTTATTTAAAAATACTTATTTATAGAATATATGAGGTGTAGTGGTGACAATTGGGTCACGTATCATCATGAATGTGGAAGTCGACACAAACATGAACGATGTTATAATAATTAAATGAGTAATCATGTCCAATTTAAAATTATATATTATACTTTTAGAATTATATATATTTCATCTATAATATTATTATGTCATTTATTTCACATATAATATTAAACATTATCCTTAACTGCCACAATATAAACTGTTACTGAGAAATGAATCACATCCTTTCGTGAGGAATTATTCTACTATACACAAGAGTGTCATTGTTGTATCCCCTTTGAAATAGAAAATAAAAATGGTATATTTCATATAATGACTCCAGAGTTATAAATTTATTATAAATAATATATATATATATATGCATATATATATCTTTTATTCTTCATAATAACCACTAGTGAGAGTTACATATTGAAAAATTGTCACATCAGTTTACAAGGTTAAACTCCCCCATACACATGAGTGATGCTAATGTTTCTTATACGAGGGAATGTGAGATGGAAATAGGTCATTACATTAACATAATAATATATAATTATATGGTCGATAATGGTTTAATTATATAATTTAAAATTATGAGTAATTTGTGGATGTTGAAGATTAAATTAAAGAAAAACTGTTATTTTTGAATTTTACCTCTTCTCAAACAACTTATTGGGGATTATACCTACTGAATTCATAGAATGGATTCATGAACAAAAATGTATTCTATGATTTGGGTATGGAATTCAGTAAGGGATTAGAGAAGATATTTTTTGATCCAAAAGTTTTTGAAGGGGTGAATAAACTTGGAGATGGGGAGGCCTTTTATAAGTGAGGTGACAGAAACCCTTGTAATTTTTTAAAACCAAATGGTCCACCAAAATTTTTCACATTTTAAAAGGGAACAAAAGAGCATATTAAAAATTCAATTGATAAGTTCAAAATATTTCCATAATATGAATACTATAAAATTTTATAGATTAATTTATGACTTATCATCTTATATTAACACCCCGGTAAACCTGTTTTTTCCATAACCCTAGTAAATAATTTTTACTATTGCAAAAATTAATTACGGTTGAAATTTAATTTCAACCTATATATAAAATAATTTATTATAATTCCAAAAAAAAGAATAAATTTTCGGAAATTATTATTGGTGAAGTTGAATAATTTAATTTAAACATTAACTCACAGACGTGATGAGAATTTGGGTTTTCAATGAGAAAATTTTCAAACATCAAAAACGTGTTCATATCAATGATAAATATGAAAATTATTCTAATGAAATATTTTACTATAATTTTATTATATTTTTTTATTTTAAATAAAAATGAATTTAAATTACCATTACAAATAATTTAAATGAAAATTTAGTTTTTAATTATAATTCATAATTTTAAATGTTTCTTAAAAAATTGCAACATTTTAAAAAAATCAAAACATAATTAACCAAACATTATTTTGATATTATTATTTAAAAATTGAATTTATTTTTTTGAAAAAAATTTTATAAATTTTTTAAAAATTAATTTAATATTTTTTGTGAAATACATGGACAAACTGTATTTAAAAAAATTCCCATTTTTTCTATTTTCTTAATTTTAATTGATTCTTATTTTATTTATAGTCAATTGATCACACAAATTTTCATAATTTGGATTTAAATATTCATAAAAAAGATGGTTATGTTATAATTTTATACTATATCATGTTTGTTTTATAATTTATTTTTCATGTTCTACATGTAGCACCCCAAGAATAGAAAATATTTATCTCTTCAGATAAATTCAATTTTGATGATAGCTTGTCATTCACAAAACACTGAGTTTACACAACCCAATATACTGTCAGGTTTTTCATAATAAATTGAATTTGAAAACATTTAGAGAATTTATATTTTAATTTTATATTTTATATAACCAATCAAATACTTTTACGTTGATCCAATATATTTTATATGCATTCGACAATTTTAAACCCATTTTTAAACCTAAAATCATTTTTTTTTCATATAAGTAGTTTTAACAGTTTTTAGTGAAGAACCTATTTTAAATAATAATTATGAAACTTTCAGTAATATAATAAGTACAAATTATTTTCATTTTGGATTGAGAATCATAAAATTATGAACATTTTTTACTAATCCAATTTTGGACATTGGAATCAATTTAATATTGATATTTTATATAAAAACATTTCAAATTATGAACATTTTTACTAAAAATACCGCTTTATCATCCCAGCTGTAGTATAAAATTTAATTTAGTTTCTGAAAAATAAATGATTGGAATTTTTAAAAATAGATCTAATATTTGGAGTTAGAAAATTATAAAATTTAAATTAAGTTAAACTTTTATTTTGGCCAAATATATTTGTGAATACAGTTAATATTAATTTCAATAATTAAGGTAATATTAAAATTAACACGGGACTAAACCATAATTTTAATGGCCTAAATGAACTAAAAAAATTTCAAAAACGTATATTATGGACATATATAGAACATATCCTCTATTTGATCAAAAAAAATTCATTATTGGATTCAGATTATATAATTTGGTCCTCTCAATATTATTTATATTTTTATATTAAAAAAATGTCACTCATACTCTACTATAAAATGGCACTCACCACCCGCACATGTTGACACATGTCAAGACATTTGGTTGGTCAGAAATATTTCAAAATAATGTAAAAATATCCCAACTATCATATTAAATTCCCCAAATTTGGAATAAATTCACGAAATGATATCTTTTTGTATAAAACATTAGGAGTTTCCCAATAAAGATTTAACCTTCTTGAAAAAAAAATTTGTTTTATTTTTATCTCCATGCCATCATGAAATATTATATCATGCCTATATTAAATTCTTAGTATAATAAATATTTTGATATTTTATTATTCTAGGATTTAAACCTATACATTCCCTAGAATAGATAAAATGGGATATGTAATCAGCGTTCATGTGTACGATGGACTACAGCCTTATGAACAGATGAAGTTCGTTCTTCCATTACCACCATTCATGTTCACAATAATGAAGGATTTATATTATATATAATATATATATATTATTTATGATTTATATATTCACATATATTTTTTTATAAAACATATCATTAGGCTTTCAATTTTTTTGGTATACAATAACATCATTTGTGGATGAGTGGAAAAACTTGTCCTCAAAGTAATATGATTCATTAATTATATAAATGCAATGTATTAAGGTTGATTTTAATATAAATATCTGACATATATGAATTATAAATTATAATATATTTCTAATATTAATATATATTATTTAATTTTCAATCTTCTAATAAGATAATTATATAAAATTATGGTTCATTGGTATGTACATCATACTATCTCTATGATCAATGCATTTCATTTCCTATCTCCATATATTATGGATTATTATAAATACATACATACATATATATAATATATATATTGTATTTAAATTATTTTTTACATTATTGAGATTATTAATCCATGATCAAATATATTTTTACTATAAGTAACATTTCCACACCAACTCAAAAATGAGGTAATTAACACACAAAATAGTGGAAAAATGAAAGCTTGTTAACAAATAGGAAGTAAGATATTATAAGAAGTTAGTGTTTGATATTATTAATATTATTATTATTATTCTGGTATAATTTAATAACACTCGTAAAACATTATACAATAGGATAATATATTTTATCCAAAAATGAAATCCATGTCAATGGCATTCATCTCAATTTACATTCAATTGTTTCATATTTGGGGTTGTTCACCAATTCAATTTAATTATATATATATATATCCCATGATTCATTTAATTAATTTATTAATCCATATATAATGGTATTTTATGCTTCACATTGAGTTATCTAACCCTGGAGGTTTATATTGAAAATTTCAATGTGGTGAATGATATCATTTCAATCTTAATTTCTTCTGTGATTGATAACATTCTCTTGATTAAATTCACATAAAATAAAAACTTTAATGGGAAATTTACTTATATATTCAGATTATTGTGTGATGGATATTATTAATTTATAAACTAAAATCCATTTTATTAAACAGGGTTAACATTGACTGTTATTTGATTCCCTAAGAAAAATAAATAAATTTAAATTCTTCATTCAAAATGGATATTTGATATGGATTATTGTTTAGTAATCAATTACATGATATAAGGAATGTTTCATTCTTTAAATGGTGGTTGGGGAACAAAATTTACATATCCCCATGATGCATCAACAGGTTCTCATTACATAAATTATTTGTCTAATTTAAAAATGTTCTTATATATAGTTCCAAATCATCTTGTAAAAGGACTTGAGGAAATAAGAATTAATTTTCTTCAGAAATGATGTCCACTAATAATCAATTTTATGTATAGATATTTTAGTTATTTTTATTATTAGATATTATATTTTCATAAAAAATTCAATAGATTCATTTCTTTCTCAATTTATTGATTAAATTGAATGTGTTTTAGTTATTTACCTTGAAATATTTATTATTATGTATCCAGTTAATTAAATGAAATTTTTTCAGAATTATTTAACAGTCATTGTAGATTTATAATTATTGAATTATTAGTAATTCCACATTACATACCCTTATTGAGCATTTGATATCACCCTCATTATGTATCCTTTCCCTTGTTTATGAAGAGGAGTACATTAAATGAGTTTCAAGGGTTATAAGATTTTTCTTTATGTTATTCTTTTGTTTTTTCTCACTATTTTTAAGGGTAACATGTATTTAATATAGTTTTCTCAAACTGGTAAAAAATTTTATCCATTGGTGTTATATACCATTTAATCATTCAAATTTAATAAATTAATGCAATTTATCTAGGATTCTGTGGTCGGGGTGTCATAGTTGGTAGTAGTGGAAATGTATTAGGAAACATTGAAACTAGATTTAGGAAAAATACATTAGGGAAAATAATCCTAATATATTCATTATATATAAGTATAAAATAATATCCTTTTATTTTAGTAAAGTATATATTTTATGGGAATTTTTAAAAATAAATGCATGTTTGGATACTACATGTGGATTTGTTGTTGTAACAGAAGTACCTTGGCGTAATAACCCTGAAAAGGATTGTCAGACATGACTCAAGTATAAAATGGAACCCAAAAATGGAAATTACACTAAACCAGGTTTCACAACCCTGGGGGAAATTCTTTAATTAATTCATATTTATTTTATAACCTATTATGTGGGATTTAAAATTAAAGACGTTCCCAAAGAAACAAATGTTTATTATTCTAATATTTATGATGTGTAAATTTAGGATATGCATTATATCATATTTTTAATTATACATTATGACTTTAATATCTTATTTAATATATTCCATTATTTATAAATGGTGAATTTAATGATGAATGATATATATACATGTGGAAAATGTATAGGTTTCTTTATTGAGAAAACCAATATAGAATATATTTGAAAATTCAGAATTATGGAAGTATTATGGAAACATAATAAGATTATGATCAATAACATTTCCTAAATTTAGAAACTAATTAAATAAATAGAGTATCATACCAGGTTTGGAATTATATGATAAAATACACCATTATATAGTGAGAATACTAATTCAATTACATGTGAAAAATGAATTGTGTCTCTAGAAAATATAATAACGACATTGAGATGTATTGAAGGGGAAAATGATACTCTTTAAATATATTATCTCAAAGGAGATTTCAATATTGTTTGGACCTTTATCCAATAAACATTTTAGGATGATGGAATAGAACCCATGGAATAGAACAAAAAGTAAGGATACATTCTATGATAAATACTTCCCTCATGATGAACAAATTTAGATTAAGTGAAATTTCATCGTCTTTATGAAAAAGGATCAAGATAATGTTTCATATTATAAGGATACATTAAAAATATTATATAGATATTCTATGAATTACATAGACCACATGGAGTTTAATATTGTTGATTTTTATTGAAGGGCTAATGTGAATTATCTAAAGGGAATTGGTCGCGCAAAATTTTCCATCATATGATAAAGTAGTTTCATGAGACCACAATAGAGATAAGGGATTATTTAGATTAAATATATTCACTGGATATAAATAAAATATTAATAAATCAATGTGTGAAGAAAATGGAAATTCATTAAAGAAGAAGAAAAAAATTGAATGATTTTTATCTGGTTAAATCTAAAGAAATATGAACATTGGGAAATTTTTGTAGGGATTAGGAGGTTGTTATATGTTACGAGATAGGGGTCATGAGTATTATTAATGAAATGTGATGAAAAAAATAAATTATGTATCCTGAAATTAGTGTAATGGTTTGGTAAATAATGAAGACAAATTCCCATGGATTTAAGGGAATCTTCCAAAGGAGAGGATGAGTGGAGATTTCTGAGATTGTGGAAGTAGAAAATTAGAAGTATAATTATCAAATGACATGGTTGAATGTAAATTAATCAAATATTCATGTGTATCCAATGAATTAATGGATTATTTAATTCAACATTATTATATATGAACCGTTTTTTTCATGAAATTTAGTCATTCTCCTGTTGATTTAATATGGGATTTGTTCAAAAAGAAACTCGTAAGTGATATATCATTCCAAAAAACATGTGATACGAAGTCCCCATTATGACACATAAATGTGTATTTTGTGATGACCTTATTATAATACGAAAAATTTAATTTTATCTAATCATATTTATTGGATATATCTCAAATTATGATGCAAAAATTTATTTGTAAGGGGAAGTAGATTATGATTTTTGATGATAATTTAGAATTCATTAACTTAATAGAAGATGCCTCACTTTCTAAATCATATATAGATCAACCCCTTGTAGCATTATTGAATGAAATTATGAGGGATGAAAATATTAATGACTTGTAATGAATAAGTTATTCATAAAATTTTGGATGTACTGATTCTACAAGACAATATAGATGTTTTTCTTGAGGAATTACATGGACATCTCCAAATGAGTCAAGTTTAACTTTTCTATAATTTAATCCCCGATTTTAGGCCAATATAAAATAGTTACTATAGGATGGCTACTATGGATTTGTTAAAATGAATGAAACAAATAGAGGATTTCTGTAAAGATGGATTTATTTAATTTTCTATTTCACAATGGGGGTCCAATGATCTCTTCATTAAGAAAAATGATGGATCCAAGAGGTTGTTCATTATTTTTATAGAAATCAACAATATTGAAACAAAGAAAATGGTTCCAATACATAACATTACTGACTTGTTTTCTCATCTTCACGGATTAAAATATTTTTAAATGATTGATATTTATTTTGGGTATCACCAATACCTATTAAAGATGGGTGAATTTACAAAGACTACATTTTAGATGAGTTATAGAAATTACTAGTTTATAGTAATGTCATTTAGATTGAATATTTCAGCCTTTATTTTGATGAACCAAATTAATAGATAATTCAATGAATATCTTGATTATATTATGGTGGAATTCCCTAAGGATATTATAGAGTACTATGAAATCATTGAGGATGATGAGAATCATTTATATATCATACTTAAGTCACTTATAAGGGATAAGTTATACATGAAATTTACTAAGTGACATTTCTGGCATCAATTTGTTTCTTTTCATCGCCATATTGGCCCTATGGATGGAATATTAGATGTTCCTGCAAAGAAAAAGGAATTCAAAGAATTTACTACACCAACAAAAATAACAAGGATTTTTTCATTCCTTTTTTTTGGTAGGATACTTTCTACAATTTCATTGGAATTTTTCAAATTTTTCTAACACGTTAACATATGTTACACATAAAGGGTATAATATTTTTTGGATAATGGAATGAGAATAATACATTGATGAATAAAAAATAATACTACTGAATGATTCAATTTTTTCTCTTCCATATTGAAGTGATGGGTTTGTCATATATATTGATGTATTGAAGAAGATACATGGTTGTGTCCTTATGAAAAATGATAATTTTATTGCATATGCATCAAGAAAATTTATGAATCACTAATAGAACTATCCAACCCATGATCTCAAGTCACAAACTAAAATATTTTTTATTAAAACATTGATACATTATATATATTCTAATATATATGACGTATAAAAGGGTTATTAAATCCTAGAATACATATTCTATCATAAAGTGTTTAATATAAATCAATGTAAATGGCTTGATATGATCAATGATTATTATTTCTCAATACATAACAACATATGAAAAGAATATAATGTATTAGAGGAATTTTTTAGGAAGAATCATAGAGCAATTACCTAAAGGAGGATAAACAAGGATCCAATGTGCATTAATATAGTAAAAATGCAAACGAGAATTTCGTTGTAAGGGTAGACATGAATCCATTTTCAAATGTCTGTAAAACCATCCTGGTTATTAAGGACAAGTGATTCTAAATTTATGATGATATCGTTTACAAGAAAATTAATAGTTTGGATGAAAAAAAAATAAGGAAACATTTTTTGAGAATTATATTTAATAATTTGTTACAGGAAATGTGTTCCATATATACCTGATCATAAAAGGGACTTGTTTGATGATTCTTATAACTCGAATTTCTTGAAATGAAATGGTAGATCAATTATAGATGTGGACAATTGGGGGAATTTTTTATGGGATGACATGAAGCATGAAATTAATATTTAGGTTTCTAGATTGTTGTTTTTTCACTAAATGAAATATTTGTGGATGTGTCCTAAATGAGTCTTGCAACCTCTACCTATTACTGTATAATGATGGGATGAAATTTTTATGGACTTTACCACATGACTACAAAAGTAAACTAGAAAAATGATGTAATATGTCTCATTTTTCTATTTCTTAAGTAGATAGATACAATTTATTATTATAAGATAATACCTACCTCTTGGTATCATCGCAAGTAACTATATTAATAAATATGTAAGACATCACAACACACCACTATAAATTGTTTCTTATTGAGATTCCCACTTTACATCGATATTTTGGAAGCCCTTAGAAGAATATTGACACAAATCCTGATTTGAGAACTAGCCATCATCCACAAATTAATCTAAATTCTGAATGAAAAAATTCAAAAATGGAATACTTTTGAAGGTCACTATCACCCAAATTTGATATTATATGGGATCAGTATATTCATTTGATACTGTTTTCATATAATAATATTTTCCATTCAGTTATTCAAATGGAACCGTATAAAGCATTATCTTAAATTATTGTTCATAATAAAACATTTTGAGAAGATTTTTTTGAATGTAAAATAATTGGCATAATTTTTTTGACGATAGGGTGAAAACGAAAAAGACTATTCAGGCTCATATTGAAGATGTGTAGTGTGGGAAAATTAGTATTGTTGAAAACTGGTAAAAGGAAATCATGTTCTATGGGGAGATCATGTTTTCATTGATGTATATCCGTAGAAGGGTTTTATAAGGTTCGGTATGGAATTTAAATAGCATAATAGGTATAATGTCTCTTTAGATAATCTTGAAATAGTTGTATTTGACTCTTGAAATTTGTCAATGTTGCAAAATATCTCAAAGGTACACGATGTTTTCCCTATATCAATGCTAAGGATGTAAATCCAAGAACCAATGCTTGTTGTTATCAATTATTAAATAGATTTGGAAGCTAACATTTTATACTATGAAGAAACTATATTTTTTCATGATACTATTGGGAAATTATTGAGAAATTTTATGACTTGTTTACTAAAGTTGCTCAAGAGAAATAAAAAAATAGAAGAAGCATCAGAGTAGATAGAAAGTTTCGATAAAGGATAAATAACAACATATTTTAAGAAGTTAATACCCAAAAAATCTATGATTAAAATTTATTCTAGATAATTATGCATCACCCCAATAATTTTCAATAATTTCCTTTCAGAATAATTTATTTATACTTGAAATTATCCCAAAATTTGGTTTAAACAAAATATTATTTAGTCATATTCAGCACAATAAATTAAATTTTAACACTTTAATAAAATTTATATATTAATGTTATATGGTATATATCCAATTCAAAATTTTCACCTTCATCCAATATATTTTTTAGGAATAATATAAGAACAAACCCAATTTTAAACAAAAAAAATATATTTAAATAATGCGTTTGTAGCACCTTTTATGCGACACCTTTTTTAAATTTTAATATATGAAAATATTATTAAAATAATTCTTAGTTTTTAAAATGAAAAATTTATCATTATGTTAGGATGAATCATTATTATATTTAGGGGAAGTATCATTTTTGGATTAATAGTTCCCAATACTGAATTTTAATTCAAAATGGATTCTTCAACTAATTTTAATATATTGATAAATTATATTGGGAAATTGATCTCAAAGAATCATTAGACAAATTAAAAATCAATATATCTAATATTTAACTTTTTAATAAATTTCCCATTGATTATGTATATAAAAAAATATCAGTCTTTTGGGCATTATTTGTTTAAAAACATGCTTTATTATATCGTATGTGGGATTCATATTAAATTATTTTATGCCTATTATGGGATTGGAATTTTGAAAATTGTATTCTATAATTATAATAATAATTATTTATAAATTATAATAAGTTAATAATATTTTATGTCCTCATTATTAGATAATGATGATTAGATTAATTAATAATATTATGGTATAATTAATCATTACAAGGAAATAAACCATAAACCTAATGGCCAAAGCAACCGATAAACATGTCCTCAAAATATTTTATTTTTATATATCAATCATATCATACATTTAATATAATTAATTAATAATTCTTGGGACATGATGTAATGGAGACCTGTAATTTGTTTTCATCCTTTTATATTTACAATAATGTTAATCCGCCACCACTACGAAAAATAACTCAACCCTACCCCTTATTCTCAAATCTAAATATATATAAAATATCAAAAATCTTCAAAATTAATCTCCCAACACCCCCAAACTCATCTTATAATCCTACATTTGTTCAAAAATATAACAACGGAATTATTTTTGTATAAAATGAATGGAGTTGCATGAAAAATGAAGTTAAATTCTTCAATGATCACATTTTTTACGTTTACTTGTCAACCATTACAATTTATTTTATGTAATAATTATAAAATATTCTCAATATATTAGATATAATTATATTATTATAATAATATTTCTACCTACTCTTTCACATACATCCATCTAATGGAATATGAAATCAGCATTAGTTTGTAAGGTGGACTACCCCCTCACGAACTAATGTCGTTGGTTATTCCGTTTCCACATTTTGAGGATTGAATATTGATATATTTACAGTATTTATATTACATATAAAAAATTTATGTATTTAATATTATTTATTTTATATATAACCCACCCCTTTATGCTTTCTATTTTGTGGGAATATAGTTACATCATTTGTGGATGACTGGACTATCACCTTCTAAAAGCGGTGTGTTTCATTAACTCTAAACATGTAATATATTAATGATTATTTTAATAAAAATATTGGACATATATGACATAGATATTATAATATAATTATTAGGTTAATAAATATAATTTTATTTTCATTATTTAAATTTGAAAATTAAATTAAATTTACAATCATATGTACGTATGGCCTACTGTCTCCTTGAAAGTGCATTTCATTTCATATCTCAAAATATTAGGGATTTTTGTAAATATATATGTAATGAAAATACGTGACATTTAAATCATGTTATTCATTCTTTATATAATGAAATAATTATTTAATTAATAGGGAAAATAAGTAACAGTTCAAAGCATACCTACAAATATTGTAATTAACACACAATATAGTGAAAATAATGAAATGTTGTCAAAAAATTGTAACAATGTATAATAAGATATTATTTGATATTATAAATATTACTTTATTTAAGTTAAAATTTAACAAAATAAATAAAATAATTATATATGAGGATAAAGGATGTTCACTAAATTATAAATGCAAGGCATGATATTTCAACTAAATTTACATTCAATTGAGATTTAATTATTGTTATGAAACAATGGGAATTAATGTGGTGTATATACTAACCATTTAAAATATAATATCATGATTCAATAAAACTGTACTTTTTTATATGTTTCTCATTTAATTATCTCTGTCAATATTTTTATCATGAAAATATACATGTGGTAAACGATATCTATGCAATCTCACTTTTTTTTGTGATTTTAAACTTTATCCTAAATTAATAATTTATTTGTAATAATTATTTAATAGAAATTTTCTTAAATTTATACATTATTTGGTCATATATATTATTATTTTGTAAATCATAAAACATTTGTTACATATAGTGTCTACTATGATAATTATTCGATTATCTATGGAATATTGGTAAATCTATATCTTTTATTAAATATTTATATTTGATAATACACATTGATTATTAATTAATATCTCAATATAAGAAATTCATTGGAATAATAAGTGGAATGTGGGGTTTATACATTATATGTTCCCATTTCGGATCGATAGGTTCTCGTTATATATATCAGTTGGACAAATTAATTAGGATTCTACATTTAGTATCACACCATTTTGTGAGAGCTCATGATTGTATAGTTTTTCATGTGCCTCAATAATGATGTGCAATAATAAATTATTTATTTTAAATATATTTATGTAATTTATTATTAATGTTGATATTTTCATATGTTAAAATCCATGTATGCTTTTATTTCTCATTTTATTGATTAAATGGAATGTGTTTTAGTTATTTACCTTATTTTAATTATTAGTCATTATCTAGATATTTAAATTTCATCTATTCATAGTTATTTATATTATCATGTGGATTTATTCTTATTGATTATTTATTTATTCTTCTTTACAATACCATATTGAGTGTGTGATCTCACCATTACTGTGTTTCCTTTCAACATGTTACGAAGAGTAATCCTTTAAACTAGTTTCAATGATGTTTCCCTTTTACTTATATTATGGTTTATTTTTTTTCAATATATTATTGGTATAGTGTATGTAATCTTATTTACCAAAAATTATAAACTTTTTTGTCTATTGGTAATTGATTACATGTAATTAGTTTAATGTAATAATGTAATTCAACAACTCAAGTATTTTTTTTAATGTAATTACACTCTAACTTATCCAAGATATTAAATTTAAAGAAATATATTTCGTGGGTTTTTTAACCTCGATCTTTTATATTATATATGATATAAAAAACAATGTTATTTTTAATAAAATATTTTGGTGTTATAATTTAAATTTGATTTAGTTTAAAACATCATCCATCATCCATTTACGAGTCACTTTTATATTTATCCTAATATACATTACACATTAGAAACAAAATAGTTGTTATCACAGTTACGTACAAAAATAAACAACAAGGGGGTTAATAAAAAAATATGTGTTTTAAAAAGATTCAAAATCGCAACTACATTTCATTTAATGGTTTTATTTCAACCCTAATTTTTTTTTCTTCGAAATAATGTTCATTTGGAACTATTTTTATTTATAATTACTATATTATATTTTTATATTTTAAGAAATTAAATTTTTGTATGTTTTCTCCCATATAAAAAAGACATTCCTCCTTCATATTAAATAAAATTACTAGATCTATATAGCTATGACATACCATGAAAAAATAAGTTAAATACATTCTTCTCAACATTATAGATGTTTTTGTAATACCAAGATACCATCCCCATGATCCATATGAAGAGATCAAAATGAGTTATTTTTGAGAAGAGATAATCACCAAAACTGATCATTTTCATTATACACCCACTGTAAATTCTCAATATATAAGGTAATTATCAGAAAATAATAGCCTCACTATCCTAAATACTAATAAATTTTATTATGATTATGAAATACCATTTTCCACAAACATTCCCAATTAATGGGAGGTGAAACTATCTCCCATGCATATATAGAATTTTATATCTCTAAGTAGTGATTCAATTAATTTTACACCACCATGTTTCATGGGTGGTTATTATGATGGATTTAGATTTTATATATGATTATTATTGAATAATTATAACTATTTAGTTGTAAAATAAAACTATCCTCTTACCTTACATTCTATTAAAATACAATAACATTGCTCGTGCATATGTTTACACTTCCACCTCCTTGATGTTATGTGGATAATTTTTCATTTCAGTTCTTCATAGATAGTATTAAGGATATATTAAATTAATATATATTATTTATTTGATGTAATGATGATTTTTTATGTGGAATTATTTTTTAAATATCTTTTATTCCGTTAATCTATAAATGAAAATATTGTTCTTTCATATGGACGACCTACCATCTTTATGAGTTTTTAAATTCTTTCTTTATCTATAAAATATAACGACGAATATATATATAAATATAATGGGTATTTACTATATTTATAAAATTATTAAAATTTATGATTTTATGATCCATAATCAAACTACATCGAACACAGCTACTGAGCTAAAAGTTACATTAAAAACAATGAGGTTTTCATTTGGAAAAGTGAATTTGGAAATGAATCGTTAATCCAATAGTTATATATGTTTATTGTTAATTAATATATGGTATAGTATATATTATTATTATTTGTAAATAATTTATAATAAATACTTTTTTATAACAATGGTGGTTCAGAAACAAAATAAGGATGTCATACCTGAGGTAAGGTTTCCTCGTCTTAATTTTGTTTTGATGACCGATATTTGATGTTATACACATTTTTATGTTAATGAGGGGTATATAATGGTCCTTTGATAATATATATCATAAATTTATTTATCATCATAATAATTAATATTTTATTTTATGTTATTATTCTATGGGTCATAGCATAAAAAATTTATCAATGTTGTATAGTTTTCCACAACATCATCATTATATGGGATTGTTTGTTTCTAAGTCAATATAAGGGTTATTATTTGATATTTACTTCATAAAATCAATATATTTTATTTTTCATTAATTATTTCATGAAATTAAAATTTTTCAAAAAAATCTAAACTATTTTATTACTCAAAATATAGAAATATTGTTTATTGGATACCTGTTAGGAAGTTATTCTATATTGGTAAACATTATTCTTGTTTCCATATTTATCATAAAACATTTGAAAAAATATATTTCTAGTATACTCAAATGAATTAATAAATAAATTTATTACGTTTTATTTCTTTTTAATGTTTTCTTAAAAGCAACCATCATAATATTTTCTAAGAAGGGTATTTATATGTGACTATAGAAAATGTGAAAAGAGTATTTATTTTAATTTATATATCATGAATATTTTTTTTTCATTATCATTAAACCCCAATGATTTTATGTTTTTTAAATGATTAAATGGTTTTAAAAAAATTATATTTCTATACACTCATGAAATTTAATGTTTTTAGAAGTGTCTTTTTTAGAAAAAAAATGGTATCTTTCTCAAAAATATTTTTAATCGCTATGTTGGGAATTACAATTCAAATTTCACAACATCCATTTATTTTATATACACTATTTTGAATATATGTTCTAATGATATTATCCTAATTATTTATCTAGATGGTTTATGGTCTATTTGACTGTGGAACGTATTGGTATTGTATATGCTCGTTCATCAAGTTAGTACAATTATTTATTTTAATGATTATTGATTAACTTGAATTTTATATTCATACGATGAATTCATTGGACATATAAAATGGTAAAATGCAAATATTATATCCTCTTGATGCATTATTAGGACTCATGAGGAAAACTAATTTGGGTGTTTGGCCAAGGCCATCACTATTTATATATTATTTCATAGTATGATTACTTAAAAGTTTGTTTATAATGCACGACATTATTCATTCAATCATTATGAATTTAATTGTTGATATTCATGGAATTGATTTAAATGTTTTAATATACATCGATATGATTCAGGTTAATTTGATTATTTATATGTAATTATTCTATCATAAAATATTCTATTCTTATTATTTTTTATTCCACAGTTATAGATTAAATTACATATGATTTCAATTATATAAATTTCTATTTTGAATATTCCTTATCTAAACATGATATCCTAAAATTTATGTAATCCCAACTAATTGTTTATGACAACCCTTTTTTATTCATTTTTCTATGATATGAAGTTTAAATCATTTAATGTCTTTAAGGATTACGAATATTTAATTTTTCTAGGTTTTATTTTTTGGTTTTTGTATGTAATGCGATACTGATGTTATTGTATACTATAGAAGACATTTAATCCGTCCAGTCATTTGGAATTCGATCACTTGTATCTCATTGTAATGTAATATAGTAACCACCTGCTCAGGGTTAAAAGGGTTAATGTCTTTATATTAATGGTTCGTAATTGATGGAATGATTTTAGTTGATATTTTGGTGTAATGTTTTAGGAATTGTAGATTAATGTTTCATTTATTCATATAATGGATAATTCATATTAGATACAATCTTATATTTTGCAAACCATTTTGGTTTTTGTTAAAATATAATGATAGTAGAACGATAATTTTATCCTTTTATAGGATTTTCATCCATTGAAATATAACTATTATTATTCTAAAATTGAAATATAATCTTAAATTTTCACTTATTGGGTTATTTGATATGATAAAAGTGAAAAATGAATATAAAAAATAAAAAGGATAAAATCATGAATATTATATAGAATGAAATCAGGTAATTTTATTTTATAATTTTCCTTATATTTATTCTAAAACAATCCCTGAAATCTTGTAAATAATCTCTAAAATTATTTCTTTATCATTTTAAGATCATTTAAAATAAAATAATGGTCTCTTAAATTCTCATATAAGTATACATTTATCTAATAAATTTATATTCTTTCCAAATATATGTTTCCCATTCCCACTAATTATATCCTAATTTTGACAACCAGATTATGATTTATTTCAGGTTAGAATCATATTTTTCTTTTCCTATTTCAAATGTGATGGTTTATTATTCCATTTTTATATGGGTATTAGGATTAGTTATTTATAAATAATAATAAAAATTATTATTTAATAATAATTTTTTTATCATCATATAATTTGAATTGTTTTTTTATGTTTATAAAACCAACTTATTTTTTGACCAGTTTAAATTACAGAGATACTATTTTATTAAGGGTGTACAATGTAACAACCAAATATGTTATAATTTATCATATATAAATATTATAACTTTTAACATGTGGTATATATAAGAAATATCATAAAAAACTATGATATAGAACTATTTAAATATGGTCATCATGACCTACCCATTTATTTTGTGTATATGAATAGGAATAAATTTTTATGGCAAATATGATGAAAATTTTTTAATAATAAATTTTATAATATATCATAAATTAATTATAAATTAGTTGGGTATGGAGGAAAACCCATAGGAAGTTAGATGGCTTATTTTTCATAAAATTATTTTTATTTTCAAAATATTTATTAAAATGGTGTAAATTAATTAACATTGTTTAATGATTCATTGTAAATAATTATGTTTTTTGAATAATATAATGAATTAAATTTATTTTAATTATGTATACTAAGAAGGTAATGAGAATAACGGTTGGGGGATTTCCTCTAACTAAGCTTTTCTGGTATATTTGAAGGATAATATAAGATCCTTCAACGATATATTTTCATAAATTTTAATATATTTTCTAATTTTTAATTTAAAAAATTGAGATTATTTTTTGAATAATAATTTCAAAATAGGATTATTTTAAATTCTCCTATATTTCAATTTTCTTTTAATTGTAAAAAAAACATATTTCTTTCACGTTGTCATTTCTTTTTTATAAAACATGTAATTTAGATGTCCAATTAAAATTTTTATTTTTTTATAAAGTAAAATAGGATAAATTTTATTAAAACTATTCTATATAATTTTATATAAATTTAAATTATATTTCAATTTGTTTTAAGTTAATTTTTATGCATAAAATATTATTTTCTAAAAAATTATTTTCATTTTTGTTTCCCATATTATTTAAAAAGTATTTCATTCATATATAATGATTTAATCATAAATCATTTATATAATATTTTGAATCTCTAGGTTCAAATTTAGTAGGGAGTTTAATTTAATTTTGAAATGTTATGTGTAGTAACCATTTAAAATATGTGACATCATAATAAAATGTAATTAGGTTAATTAAAAAGAATTATATGGAATAATTCCACAAAATTTAGTCATAAATTCTACAAGATAAAATATTTCAACACTTATGACCCTAGAATAAAAAATCAGTTAGTCTCTTGGATTCCTAACCATGATTATGAAAATTATAATATGGAACTGTTTGGAATAATTTAATGTGTGATGCTCCACATTGTTATAAATGGGTACCACATATCCAATATTCATTACACCTTTTTAAAACTCTATAATGACTAATCAATACAAAAATCTCTCTGCAATATCCCACCATTTTTTTCTAAATAAAAATATATACTCTAGAAACCCATTGTTGGTAGTTATAATAAATTATTGGTAAATAATACAAGAATTTATATAGAATTCAACAGCTTATTAGTAATGGAAGACCATAAAAAGAAAAAACATATGAAATAATAATATATAACATGAAAATAATTTTGATAAAATTACTATATCATCTATCATATCTTTTAATATTACAAAATATTACCCATAAATATTACTAGTAAATTAAATATAAGGGTGAGGTCATATGATATGTAAGGGGTAGAATACAACAGAATCTATAATAACATTAATTTTACACATGGTATAATTTAGAAATAATTAGAGAGAATAAATACATAATAAAATAATTCTAAGTGGAAAATTTATCCATTGATATCAATGGAAATAAGTATACAATACAGTTATATATAACAGGTTCATTTTGGATGAGATGCATAATATATGAAATCAATTTATATATTATAATCCAAGACCTCATGATCTCAAACTTAATGAATGTAATTTCAGGGATAAATCTTATTTTGGGTATGTATAATCCAAAAAACCCTAATACTGAGTTTCTCATGAGACACACCGATGTATCTAAGGGATAAAAAATGTAAGGCCCCCCATATACATTTTTACATCTCATTAATACATTATATTGTTATATAGAGACAAAATTCTTAATCTATATTTCCAATTGTAATAATTATTGCAATAATAACATAATAAATGGAAATGGATTTCCCCATGGCAAAAAATTGGATAACATGATAAAACCCAATCTACACATATAAGTTGGTCATATAAACAACACATATACAAATTTCCAGTAATAATATGTTCTAAAATAACTACATAAAAAAATCACATAATTTTAACTTTGTTATTAAAAGGGATAACATGACAATATCCCTTATAGAGAGAGAATGTTTCTATTAAAACAATACATAATCATCCTTATTGAAATGGGTATATTCAATGTAAAAAACTTATATTTCTCTAAGGAATAATGATAATTTATTTTTTAATGGATCATTTAATGTGTTTGGTTATGGATACATGATATTAATTGAGTTCAATATTTTTCACTAGTAGGATAAATCCATCCTTATATTTTATATATATCATATGAATATACTAATGAAAATTATATAAAACACATCCTTTTTGAGATATTATTACATTTTATTCGACATAAATATCAAATAAATGCATCTCAGTGTTTGATATTCCTAATATATTTTGAATTATATGTATATTATAAATCAAAATTAAACTAAAAGCATGTTAATTTTAATCAACATATAAATCACTTAAATATATTGGAGTTCTTAATACTACATTGGATAACCTAGTGAATAAATATACCGAAAGGGTATGCTAAAATGCCTATAATGGTATAAAAAATATAAATAAGAATGACAATTGAGTTTAAAGGCATAACAAGATATCATAAAATAAAATATTTGTGAATAGTCATATGGATGAGTCAAATAAATAATATATAATAATAAGATAATAGAAACATATGAATATTGTTTATCAAAAATGGAAAAAAAAAATATGTCATGGATAACTTCAATGAAAACATCACATGGTGGACATCGCCCCATTTTAGATTATGTTTACTCCCTAATCTAATACATTTAAACTCATGAGACATAGTAATTAGTAAATTAATCGGAGAACTATGTAGGTACATCAATCATAACATGTACATTTATATTTCTATTTTTTATGCAAATTATACATTACCCATCAAAATAAAAAAACCATGGTATCAAATGTGTTGCACAAAACTGTACTATAACATAAAAAAGGAATATCATAATCATTTTTATACCAACATGAAATAAACCATACATGGATGTTAGTAGATAGATACAAAAAAATATTCAAATTATGTCCAATAATTGTGAAGATACAATATGAATTTGGTAATTAATTTTTAAAATATTCCATTTATGTGGGGTTTTTAAAAAAGGTGTATAGAATAATTTTTGTGGGTAAGGGAATAATAACATCTATATATCAAAAAATTACATAAAAATGGAAAAAAATTGAAATATTAAATTTTGGAAACCTTGAATAGTTTAAAAACCAATATGGATGGGTAATTTTTTATGGGTATGAAATAGAGAAGTTACCATTAATAACATTTTATTAAGGAATCAAATTTTTATGGAGATAACATAAAATGTATATCCCCATTATAAAAATGTTAATAATTTTTTTATATATATGTGTTAGAAATATATTAATAATATTTAAAAGGTACATAAGAATAATAGAGAGATATAGATAGAGGTTAATAGAGTGAATTATTAACTGAATGAGAATATGGTGGTTCTATAATATACCTTACATTATGTTATAGGGTCATTTTGACAAAAAAATGTCCATAATAATATAATTTGATTTATTGAATTTATAATTCAAATAATTTTATATCAATAATTTATTTAAAATAGTTATATTGTGTCTATTTATAAGAATTTCAAAAGGTTATAATATTTTTTTCCTACTTTATAACTGAATTTGTTTCATGGTTCAAGATCAGATCACATAAATTAAATTATTTAAGATACTGCCAAATTAGAATTGTAACATCCTGATAATTTATGATATATATTTCTTCCAAAAAAATAAACATTTTTTATATCTTGTATTACATGAAAAACATATTTTATCTTTTTCTACTAGAAACATAAATTGTATATTGTGATACTTTTAACATAATTTTTAAATAAAATGAGCTATACTACCAAAATAATATGATTTAATATATTAATTATCTCATGGCCATTGGAATAAAATATATGAATACCAATAGAAATTTTATAGAAATTTATTATTTATCCCATTATAAAAAATAAATTATTTCTTCACCAATTACATGGAAATAATGAAAAACAATATTTGAAAATAAATGCAATAATTATCTGAAAAACTATTTTTATTCATGCTAATGTGTTTTATATAAAAATATATAAACATATTATGATTTATTTTAATTTCAGAAAAGTTTTTTATATTCAAAAAAATGATAAAATTAACATTATATGTTTCTTAATCATGAGATAATAAATAATCATATTTTATGATTTAAACAATATATTTCGAAGAAATCATTTTTTCGCATATTGGCTACTTATTTTTAATATTGTTTTTGGAATGTTTTCGAATATTTATTGAAAAAAATTAAATAAATATTTGTAAAGATAATTAAAAAAACTTGTAGGTTTACGTATTGGAAATTTTCTAATATGATAATAGTTTTGATGAATAACGAAATGTACTGGTTTTTATTATGAATTTTAGTTTCTATTAAAAATTAGAAAAATATTTTCTTTAAAGTGATTTTTAATGTAATATTAATTCTATAATATATTAATTATTCCAATTTCGGTCCGTGATGTAAATTTCATATTAAAATTTAATATAATGTTTTTTTATATTTTGATATTATTTTGTTGGAAAGCTATATTTTTCATCACATCTACGAGTTTATTTTTATAATTATTATTTCCAAATTTATGACAATAATTTCGAAAAATGATTTCCATATTTTTATTTATAATAAATAATATTTTCCAATGGGACTAAATATTTTAGATACCTGAATGAATTGTAAAATTAATTAAAATAAATTACTATGCAATAGGTTAAAATGGGTTCACCTTGGGTTAATATAATAAGATATGATATAAAATGACCTATAAACTTATTCCAAAAACATTTTATGATAATATTTAGAATGTATATCTTTAATTTATTAATTACTTTTTATAGTTACTTTTAGAGTATAATAAATGTAGGTACAAATTATTTGATTCAACAATTACATGTTAGTCCCCTCCCCAACTTGGAGAACACCACCCTCTCCCCACCTCTTCACATATCCAAGAAAAATTCATACAAAATAACATTTTAAATCCATTATCACATAACTAAAGACATTCTTGATGCATTATTATGGTTATCAATCCATTTTAATAAGGATTTAGTAGTAAACATAAAAATGATATCTGAAGAAGTAAAATTCATATACATGATTTTTTTTCTTTTATTTATTAATCCAAATCCATTATCCTAATCAAAATATTATGATATGACAACAAAAGTATATAAAATAAAATTATAAATCATTTTGTTAATATCATAACACTAATCCACCACTAGATGAATCAAATGGGAAAAAATATTTGTCATGTTTAAGGCGAACTACTACCTCACAGGCCCATTATATTTAATTTCCATCAACATCTCTCGTGAATGGATATTATGAATAAATTAATGATTATAGATTATATATATGATATAATTATATTTTTCAAATTATAATATGATAAATTTAATATTACCTTAAAACCTGTTGGAAAACAGTAATGGCGTATGTGTGTCCTGCGATCATCAGCCTCACAATCTAAGGTTATATTTATTTCATTTTTGACTTTCATGCATGGTAATAAGGATAGAATAAATGAATATATATAGTATAATTAAAATAATAATAATAATAGTTTAATTATTATAAAATTTATACCTTCCAACATTCCATTATGTGGGAGATATTATATCATCATTGGTTTCTACGATAAACTTCCCCCTGAATAATCAATTTGATTCATTTTTCACTAACGATTTTAAAGCACAATAATTAAGGTAAATTTATCGAATATGTGTGATATATATAGACAATAAATATTATTAATAATAGATAATAAAATATTTAAATTTCTATTATTTTATTAATTTAGATAATGGGAATGTCATCCATGTGTATATAAGACTAACCGTCTTCCTAAAATATGTATTTCATTCAATATCACAACATTTTCTAGATTTCTGTAAAGGAATATGTAATTAATATATATGAAATTTGTATCATTTTTAACAATATGTATATGATTATTCCATCATAAATATAATATAATATTAAATAAAAACTTAATATACACCTTAAAAAATAAATTAGTTATTTTAAAAAACGTGATTGTAATTTGAAGTTGTTATTAAAAGGGTATTAAAAGGGAAAAATAAAATCGTATATGGAATTATAAATATAAATATAATTATTTAATATATTAATAATAATTTTTTTTATTATATAATATAATCAAATATATACAAATGAATTCGGGACATAATGTAAGGGATTTTTCCCATTTTTCCTTCTTGGGGAAATAAATTATGTTATTTACCTATCTTATTTTATGAGGTTCATATACATACAATTTTACAAGATTTGCCTTTAATATCATTAGGTTCAGGATTATTAGTTCTTCTTTGGATGTTATTATTTAATGGATATTACATTTCAAATATTCCCATCTTGGAAATGGTTTTCTATTATAAAATCATTGATCATCATCATTGACTAGGATTATTCCTATGATGATAAAATTATATGATGACACTTTGAATAAACTCATAAAATTTATTTTAATCTATTCTTTTTATAATAATACATTTTCCCATAATTTTTATATCTTTTGTACTCATTATTACAAAATAGTTTTTCAAAATAAATATAATATTAGTTGTTTCATCAGTTGAACCCCATTTTTATTCCATTTTAATATTTTATAAAGATATATTAAAAAATTATTGATTGTTCCAATGGTATTTTTTAATTGATATTTTTTTTTATTTTACATTTTTACTTTAAAAAAATTTATCTTCATATTATTTGTAAAAAAGTACTTCTTAGATTCTAAAAAAATGTTAAATGAATATATTTTTTATCAATTTTTTAATTTCCCACCATTATGACTACTAAATGTGTCAAATATTACAATATAATTTTTAAATTATATTTCTAAATAAAATTATTTTTTAAATGTTTTATATTTTTTTAAAAATTCAATTTGGAATGAAAATTTTCCTCGAAAAATTATTCAAAATATTTTAAAGATCATTAATATGTGTCCAAAGTTATTTTAGACATAAAATTATTTTATAGTAAAAAAATTACCATTCAAGAAAATATATTTCAATGATCTTTATTTTACTCAAGATATGTTTCAATTGATTTTTATTTTGAACCCATTTTCCTTCTAAGATGAAATCATTTAATTTTACTTAATCTTTATAGGGGATATACTGTAATGATACCATATTTGAACAATCATTGTATGGTTTATATTTATAATGACATGATATTTATGAATCATATTCCATTTTCAAATGTCATTCTATAATGAAATTGTTTATAAAACCCATTTAATTTCTTGGGTTCTGATATATTCATTGTATAATGTTCTTTTCTAAAACTTATATATGATTTTAATTGTTCTATTGGCGTGACATATATATATCTCCAATGAATTTAGTAATGATTAGTGTTCCATGAGTTTAGATAGTGCATATGAGGTTATCCCAATATGAAAAAAATGTACACATGAGGTTATTCAAAACCCAAATCCAGTACCTGGGTGGTTGTCCCATGAATAAAATATTATAATATTCATGTTGGATATCCTTGACAAATTTTTTTCTAATAATATTTGTTTTCCAAATATCTTTTTATTTTTCCAATGTTATTCTCTCAAGCCCAATTTTCTTTTATTTCATAACCATTCAAGTCTTATAAACATCCATCATGGATGTCATGTATCATATGTTTGTTTTATGATATATAGGTTATGGTTTTAAAATTATTTTCTCATTTTATCATACCCTTATGATTATTTTATATTGATATCATCAAATTTACCCTTAATAGTAATCTGAGATCACCCATTATTTTGTTTCTATAACTTAGTTGTGGAGACTGCTTAAATATAGGATATATTTGTTAATATTAATACATGGGATGATAATTGATTGTGAAATTGAAGATATTTGATGAAATAAAAATATAGTGTATCTAGTCTCTATATAAAATAATATTTTATTGTCTTTGTGTGTATTTTTTCAATGTATTGAATATAAATTAACATGAGTTTATATTTATGTTTAATGAGTTTGTGTCTCTGGTGTTGGTATGAGAGTGTTTTTTAGTTCACCATTAGTGTCTAAGATGAGGAGAAATTAGTTATATCCCATAGTATACTCATAATTTTATAAGAGTGCCCTATGATATGGTAAATAATGGAGTTTTGTTTATTAGAATTATAACATTATCTGAATAATACTTGTGTATGTGATTACAGAATTGATATACCTAGGCATAATAACACTAAAAAATGATTATTAAGGAAAGACATAATTGTTACATACTACAGAAAAAGGGTCTATATTGTTCAATTCGTTTGGATCTCTTGAGGAATAATTTTTAAATATTAAAATCTATTTGTCAACCATACTGAAGGATTTAAATAGATAATGACCGTGAATAACCTTGGATAATCTTTAGGTATCATAATTTTAAAATAAGGTGTCATTATTTAAATAATAATAATAAAATTCACAAATTTTTATTATCCTACTAGGATTATTGTTTCTCAAACAATGTTTATCGGTTTGGGTAATTGGAGAGACCTAGAAGATAATAAATTAATACTGAATTTCATTGAAAATGATTTGATGAGAAACAAAATGGGGTGACTTCTTGGATGAATGTTATTTTGATGAGTCTAGATAGATTATCATGATATATGGTTAACAACATGCACATAAACCAACTATTAGAATCAATAATGATGTGAATGATATAGTTGACTAATAGCTCGAATAGAGGAGGCAATTGAGAAAATAATACTCGGTTTAATAATTGCGGAGAATGTAGGAAGAAGCACTTGATGTATTATCTCAAAGGGATGATATATTTTTTTTTATGTTAAATAAGGAAACAAGGAAGATAATATCATATAAATAATGATATGTTTGGTCAACAGAATGGATGAGAATAATTTCTTTTCAAAGGAATAGTCAATTTTTTAATGATATAAATTTGGAATATATAAAAATTATAAAATTATTTTAACCAGGGGGAATTCTAAAGAAAAAAATACTGAAGACATTGTGAGTAATGGTATACACTGGATTATGAAGAGGCCATGAATGACATATAAACATTATGTTATAATCTAACAATTTTAATTACATTAATCACATGAAAAATGGTTGAATTGGGTTTGACAAAATTCATTGCATTATTTATATTTTATGTTATTAGATTGTCATGAACCGTCCTCGGGGCCCGTGTCGTGACTACCCCATTCCTGCCTTCCATAGGCCAGGGGCTGGTTACTAGCACGAAAGGCGTAATTCCCGATAATTGGGAAGGAATTTCCTTTATAAAGTAAAAAAACACCACAGAGTACAAGCGGAAGTAAAACACTACGTAAAAATTGAAGTGATGAAAAGAAAATGGACCAGAATACAAACCCAACTGAAAGTACAACTACAACTGAACAAAAGTACAACAGAAAATGACAACAGCTAGAAGAACCATCGCGGTACACGACGTTTCATATTCAGTTTCTGTGAACTCGGCATTCTTAGTTGGAGAACGATGTGTTCTTCGCGTTCTTCATCGAAGATGAAGAAGTTCCTCAATCCTTATCCTTTTTCTCCACAAGACTCCACCACAAGAAATAAACCCAAAATAAATTAATCTCTCACTTAATTTATTAACTAGACCTGAGTTTGAATTTCAAACCCACAAACACATTAAACTCACCTCATTAATAACATAAGTTATAAATTCTTATGTTATCAAATTTAAACAAGAGTTGAGGGAGTTAGGGAATGTGAAGGGGTGGGGATCGTGTGGGCCCCACCACCCACATAACCTCCCTAAGGATGTTGGGTAGTTACCCAACTTCCACCCAAGGCCTTAAACAACTAAAAAAAATAAAAAATGTAGTTAATTTATAAATTAATCTTCCACAATTTTTATTATCTTCTCTCTGGAAAACGCAACTCCGGAAATGGTGTTCCTAAGAAATTAACGGTGCTACGGTTCCATCAGTGCCCTCAGAATTCGATTCCGAGCACCAGTTAAGAAGATAGGAATTCCCGCTCGTTCATTCACTGAACGTACCCGAGCTAAACTTCGGAAAATGATTCCGGGCAGACCAGGCCTCAGAATCAGGCACCATCAGAAACTACGTTCTTGTAAAATTTCAATGAAAATTAAGAAAAAAAATTTCCTTGAAATTTCCATGTCTATACATAGATGGTTGTTAAATGGAATAAAATAAAGAATCCTAGTTAATACATTACGAATTAAATTGAATTATTGAAGTGTTCACGTATAGGAAGTCAAGAATGTATTAAACTAATTAACAATTACATAAGGTTTGTTCTATAAATTTTTTCCATTAAGTATTTTCATTAATATGTTCAATATTTTTGAAAAACAATAAAAATTATTTAATGTTAAGGTGTTATTTTATTTTAAACACATGAATATTTTATGATTACACTTCATATGTATTTGATATTGAAATAAAATTAGTTTGGATAATGTGAAATTTTTTACTATAAAGTTAATTGGATAGTATTGATGATCTCCAAAATAATTAATGAATTTATCAAAAAAAAATTATGTTATTATTGATGGAGTCTACATAAAAATTAAATCCTGGGAATATATTCAATAGTCTATGGTTTGATATAGGTAATAAGGGGACAATAATTAATTCATTGAGGGTTTAATATAAATTTTTTTATTACCAAGATTAAGAAGGATATATAACCCATGTATTGAAATATTTAACATGCGACCATTATGATTTACTTAATTATATTTCTTGTATTAATAAAAAAAATAGAAAATTTATTGATATCTATAATTTGTTCTTTATTTTACAATTTTCATGAGGTTATCCTTTTATATAGTGGTTTATATTGAACATTAAAAGTGGTTATAGATCATAATGTGTTATTTCACCATAGGATAATTTTTCCGAATGGGATAACATGTGCTAAACAATTTTTTTCATAATAAAAACATTTATAAGTAATCAATTGTCCATAATTTAGTGATCAAATAATCATTTAGTTTTTAAGGGTTATAAAATTAATCACTTACATAAGATATAAATTAAAAAATTATAGATGCATAAAAAAATAAGATATTGTTCATAAGACATGGTATGATATTCTGTATATATATCATCTAGTTAATATTATTCAACTATTTAGCAATTGATCATGAAGTAAAATGTTATAAAGTTACATGAAATTCATCTAAATGAATTTATTTTTCACGAATCACAAATTTTTGTATTTATATTCATCATCTTCTTCATAACCATGTTCTATATAATTCTTTATTTTTATATTTTCCGGAATTTACCCTTCCATGTATATTTTTCACTTCCCACCAATGTTATCCATCTTGGAATCTAGGTTATTTGAAAGTCATGTTGAATATTACATAACCATTCTCCCATATCAAGAGGATTTTTTGTTATCCTATTTTAGGGTTTGGTTTTCCCAAACAAGGATTATCAAATGTTAAACCCTTGATTACTGAATATAAGGTCAAATTTAGAGAACATTATTTAATTTAGGGGTGTAGAATATAACACCCATATATTTAATTAAATACGTTTTTTGAAATAAATTTATTCTTTTAGTATAATAAATTAGAAGAAACACTTTTTCTCATGTGTTTCACACAAGACCAATTTTATATTATACTACATGAAACTACATGTTTAAAAGAAGCACGATATGCTGTTAAAATTTTAATATATAATATGACAGTTATCACCTATTTATTGGAATGGTATGTATGAATATGATTATTAAAATTATTAAAATATATATTTTTAAAATATTTTAATTATTAACTCTTTATTTATAAATTAATTCAAAAAAATATAAATACTATTTCAAAATTAAAGGAAAAAATTTTAATACAATAATTTTCATACAGTAAAATGTATATTTTAATAATAAATTAAATAAATTTATTTTTTTTACAAATTTAAATGAAATTAAAAATATTATATAGTAAATAAATGGTTTTAACATTATTATTTTTTTAATAACAATGAGATAAAAATAAAAACATTTTTAATCTTAAAATAATATTTTTATAAAAGAGTAGTTTTTCGTATATTTCGTGAAAATTATTTAAAATAATTCTTTTAAATTTAATAGGATTCCTTTAAATAAAAGAAATTAATTTTTTAACAATAATTTACAAAATATCATTGGTTTTTTGATTTTATAATTTTTTGAAGAGGTAATTTTTTTCAATGATTCTGAAAATGGATGTATTTTATTTAGAATTTTAATTTCTATAAATGAATTTAAAACACAATATTTTTTTAATATTATTTTAAACGTAAAATTAATTTAATTAAAGGTAAATTAATCTACTTTGGGACATTTTAAACAATTTCATATTAAAATTAAATATAAAACAAATTTAAACTTTGAAGAAATTCCACTTTGAAAGGATGTTTTCTCATTAATTCTAAGGGTTTAGTTTTTAATTACTATTTTCTACTTATTGAATGTAATTTTGAAAAATAGAATCCATATTTTGAATATGTTTAATTCACATATCTAAAAAATTCAAATTAAATTTTTACAATTATAAATAGTAATAATTGTAAAATGTAATTATGATAGATAAGGATAAAAGGGGTTTAACGGGGGTAAAACTAGAAATATAATATTTATAATAAAATATAAACTTATCCAATAACAATTAGTATAATATACTGATGATTAATCCTATTATTTGGGTTATTTTACCATTTTAGATCCATATAGAATGTTAAAAAAACATGGGTAGACAATTGTCTTCTCAAAAATTACTAGTGAGAAATATTTTCCACATATAAAATATAACCCTCTCCCATCTCCAACTAACACAAACAAATGTAGTTTTTTCATTCTATAACATCACAACTATAGTCATTAATTATATACCCTCATACAAGAAACATCATATCGGGTATTAATACATCCGATGAAGACAATATGTCTAAACCTAATGAGGATATCTGATGAAGAGGTAACATTCCTAAATTGGAAATTTTATTTTATTTCATCTTCCACCTACATTAATCATACATATATACTAATATAAAAAACTATAATATCTTATTCTCTAAGGATGTATTATTTAATATAACAAATTTTATCCATCATCACTTGAATTAAAGGGAAATCAAAACTGTCCAAATTGTGTACGACAGACTAATGCCTAACAAATCGTTGTTATTTGTTTTCCTTCACCAAAACTCACTATTGGATATACTGATGTATTAAATTGTTTTAAATCATATATATATATATGATAATTTTTTACTTCTGGAATTATATTATCTTTCCAACCTTGTTAACTTCCAACCAATTGTAAAATAATTATAATTCTCGTGTGTACGGCAGACTACCGCCTTACAAACAGATGAGATGTGTTTTCCATTTAAATTTTACGTGATAGGTAATAATTATATTTTAAATGTATGTAAATTATATAAATTATAATTTTTTATTTATAATAATTATTTAATAAATATAACTTCTTACTTTCCATTTACTAGGGTACATGGTAACATTATTCATGGGTGTGGTGAACAACCACCTCATGATGTGACCATATTTTCATTGTATTAATGCTTTACATGTACGTAATTACGGTTAATTTAACAAAAATATGTTGTATATATATGGGAAAAATATTTATTCTATAAATTTAATATATTATTTACATTTATTTCGTTTCAACCATTGAGAATATGCAAGTAGTATTCATGTTATCATATGTCCAAACACCTCAATTAATATTATACTTCACTTTCTATCATTAACATTAATGGAATACTCTACATAAATATGTAATTAATAAATATTTCATCTATATCACAATTAACAATCTATAAATGATTTAACTATGTCAAAATTTGGAAGGAAAAATTAAAAATCAATGCATACATGAAAATATTAAGTAGTTACTACCCAAAACATGAATTTGGAATGTGATTGTTATTAAATAGGTAATAAAAGGACATAAATATCATATATTGTATGTTATATAAGTATGGATATATAATATATTGATAATAAACAAATATTTATTAATTTTTTTTCTAATGTGTTAAAAGGATATTGATCATTAGGTTAATGAATTTTTGACAAATTTTTCTTCTGTTGGACCAATGTTATATTATGATACAATCAAATTTTTTGATGTACATTTACAACCCCAAGGAAATTTTATATCATTAATATTCGTTACAAAATGATATTTAGTGTTGTTTGATGTCATTCTTTATTTGGTATTATGATTTAAATCTTCCTAATATGTTAAGGGTTTGATGATACAATCTCATTGGTCGTCCAGATTGTTTATAATTATTCTTTTGATAATGAAATTTTATGTCACAAACCTCCTGAAACTCAATATTTTTCCACACATATGTTTATGTAAATAAAATACATGTTTCCATATTTATATAGTCTTTATGTATGCACTATTATAAAATAAATATTTTAAGGTAAACCAATATTATATTTCATTTCCATGAAAACTCTTTATAAAACATAATAATTTTTTCAAAAAATAATTAAAACAATTTTTTATGTTCTTATATAGATGTTTTATTTTATTTTAAACATTGGTTTAATTTAAATAAAAATTTATTAAATGTAATCCTCATGTAATTTTCAAAAAAATACTTTTGTATTTTATCAAAAATATGAAGGAAATAATAATTCTATTATGTACGAAATTTATTTTCATCATGAACACTAAATGATTTAAAGATTTTTTTGCGTGTTTTAATGTTTTTTTTCAATGAAATGAATATAAAAATGGTTCATTTAATTAAAAATTATTTATGAAGTTGAAATGGGTTTTTATCAATGAAATAATTTAATGATTTTTAATGACCCTTTATAATTTTTAGAGGTTATTTTTTATATTAAATTATTTTAATAATATTTTATGATTTTTTGGTTTTAATGAGATTATTTTCAAATAAATGTTATTTTACCCAATAAATTTTCATAGTAACTTTTCATTATAAAACATTTTTCATCTATATTGTGTCCAATGTTTTTAATTAATCTTCATTATGGACAAGATCTTTTTATACCATCATCATTTATTTTCGGTTTTTTTAGGTTTATAATGAAACTTTTCTGATGAAAATTTATATCCTACTAATGCATTCATGTAATATAAGAACCTACTTTTTAATAATTAATTGGTTGTGATTTTCATAGGTTGTTTTGGGTTGAAAGATGAAAGATGAAATTTTTATTTTGGTTATGAGCAGTTGGTGCATAATTTTCCCAAAACCTGCACCACATATGAAAACCATAAATCCCTGGGCAGTGGGGTCTTACATGGTTGAAACATGATATAACAATTTTTTTTCACATCTTAGTGAATCCATGTTCCCTTATAGGGGGTTCACAATTAAGGAGTATGATTTTTCTAATTATATGTCCCTTCCTAGCTGGCCATGTGAATGGTAATTTTTTTATTCTAAAAATCATTTTAAAATTACCAATCCCACATTTCAACTCCCACAAGGCCCTAAATAGACCTATAAAAATATTAGGTGTTGGAGGCTCTCAGGAAACCATTTTGGATCCTCTAAACTCATTCATAGGTTGAATTAATCATTGAAGATGTCGTTCAACCCCACTTAGATATGTGTTCTCCTCCGGTTATATCATTCATGATCTATCTTTCATTCCTCTATATGTTATTTTAGATCATCATGTGTTTTATGTATCAAAATTATATTATGTGGTATCATGAATATATGTTAAAATTAATGATCTTCATTATTTTTATCCATCATTAGAAAATCCCACAACAGTTTCCAACCTTTGATACCTTGAATTAAAACAGGTGGTTTTATTTTATGATAGACTATTTATAAAATGTTCTATTTCTTATTAATTGAAATTTAATTCAATTTATATTTTTAAAAAACAAAATTTTATGTGAATTGGTATTTGGATTTTATTAGAAATGGAATTTTTTCAATCCCAACTAATTTAAATGAAATTGGAAGTTTGGGCATATTTTTATATTGATATAAATTGTTAAATAATTTATTGATTTATTTTATAAAATTGGCTTAAATTGAATTGAAAAAAATATATTATTTTTTAATTTTAAAAAGAATGAATTCCTTAAAACATTTTATATCAGGATTTGAAGGTTCATTTGAATTTAAAAGGAAATAATGGGAAATTGAATTGGTAATAATGATTGTAAATATGAAATGAAATTATTTTTCCAATTTAAACATATTGATTCATCCCATTTTCAAAATCACATCCCTCCCCATTTTCTTAACTATAGGACGAATTTCTAATTTTCCATAGGTGACATCACCAAGGTGATAAATGATGGAAATAAATACTAAGGGAATCAATACACATACATGAATTTTTCCATTTTTTCAATCAAACAACCCAAAAACCCAACATAAAAAATATCCACTAAATGTGAATGTTTAAAATGAAATATCATTCAATTTTAAAATATTTTTATTAAAATTAAAATATAATAGAGTAACATAGAGGACTAAAAACAAATAGAACCAAAAGACTCCAACGACATTAATCTATAGATATAATCATGCTCCATTTCGCAACTACAAAAAATATCCAATGTATCACTAATAAAAAGTAATGAAATTTGATAGTTTATTATTTCCCATTTCTTGGTAAATAGTATCTACAAAATTGAAAAACTTCCAATGCTATGGAGAGTAATGAAACATATTAAAAATTCACCAAATGGAATACCTACTAACTCTACAAATATATAACAGGGCTTCACATTTAACAAAAAAAATATTTAAAAACTCAAATAAAAATTTATATAAAACTATTTAATGTAGATTTTAACAAAAAAAATAAATTTCTAAGAATAATCGTTTTCAAAACATAATTTTTTTTCCATAGAATGAAAAAAGTAATATTTCCAAAACCATTTCACAATCCATTTGGCATAAACTATTCCAATCCACACATCCATAAATCCACCAATGCATATATAGTTGAAAGATCCATATTAATGAAATTCCTCTTTCTGATCTACCCACTCATTATTAGATTACCGGTATCTCATTTCCTATTACACCATTGGAACCAAGAACCATGTCATATTTCAACAAGGCCTTGTAAAATGCATCATTAAAACACACTAACCATATATGCCCAAAAACTATACAAATAGAACTATTACAAAACCATTTCAATATAAAAATATTTTTATTGAATAAAAATATTTAAAATTTCTTCTAAGAATTAAACAATGTTATATTTTATAATCATCATTTTAAAATATTTTTCAAATCCCTTTTCATAATAATTCCAACATTCCACATGTCCTCAATAACTACGGTTTCTACCAATAATTGCACAACAATTTCACAATTAACATTATGAAATAAAATCAATTTGGAAATTCGAATTAATTTTCAATGAATAATATGTTAGAGTGGATCCGCAAACCTATATAATTGTGCTAGAAATGATGAACAACACAAGAAATTCAACAATACTGGGCTGAATCTCTAAACCCTTCATTATATCTCTTTTCCTAACAAGAAAAAAATATCACATCATTATTATCCAAATAAATTACATATATATCATCAGTGGACCAGATCTAGGATTTTGAGAGTGATACATAAGTATGATGAAATAAAAATATCGACAAATGAAAGCTTATCAGGGGAATAATGCTTCAACGCACAGAGAAAAGCCTTCAGTTCACTTCTAGTATTAATGGGAGAGACTCCACATCCATTATGGGGAATAAAAAATGTCCTAGGTTTGAACATTATGAAATAATATATCTCAATTGATAATCCCGAGCAAGATCCACTTTTTAGGTTCTAATAATTAAACTCTTCAGGGTTTGTTGCAGAGTTAGACAAACTAAGCTCTAATCATGAACTAGACTATTCCTCAAGAAACACCTCACAAATTTTTACCACATAGTTTGAAAACCGGTGTTACAACCATGAAAAATTCATATATCCCCCATTTTATGTTTTCTCATTGGTGGCCACACAATTTTTCAAAACATTGAGCATTCCCAAAAGACCATGTTTCACCTTTCCAGATTACCTATAGGAGTTCCAATATTTAAACTAATCATTCTAAAATAATCAATATTTATAAAATCTTCCAAAACACTACAAAATTATTCCAAATCTTCTCAAACATCAACCAAAAACATTAGATACAATAAAATCATTAACCAAGGGTTACATACATGAAATTAAGGTTTCACAAACATGTTATATAAGTTAGTTATTAGGTTATTTTTTAAAGTAAAATATAATAGTAATTCCATGGAAACACATTGAAAAAAAACAATAGAAAAAACCAAGTCTGGAAGATCATATCTAGGACAAGATATTGATGAGGTAGAATCATCCTCATCTCGAGGGATATGTGTAAATACTCCCACTATCACTTATATAAGTGTGTGGCGATCTTATAACCAAAAATTATCAAACCACATGGTAAATTACCATAATAATTATTGTGATTTTCCTGATATACCATCCACATTTTGTCAAACTATTCTATTCATTCAAATTAATTAAAATACACTCTACTAGATCTAATTTCTTTGTAATCCATAATTGAAATTACATCGTTCATTTTGAAAAGAATCATGTTTTGATTTAAAAATATAAATGATTTAAAATTAAATAGATTATTATATGTAAATTAAATGAATTATTTGGTTTATTGTTGTAGAAAATTGTTGTGGAATAATTTGGGAGACCCTATATGGATTTTAAGACATAACCTACCTTTTCCATTAACCATTTGTAGACATACAATCTACTGGTATAAGAAACAGGGAAAATCTATTATGGGGAGATGAATGTTATATATACATTGATATTATTGTGTATATTCCTTTGTGATGATCAATTTTATCCGGTCCGAATCTGTTTACATTGATGATTATATTTATGGGGGGTTGATATACCTCTTTGGTTTCTGGAACTATCACCTTTGGGATTTTTTATCATACTAGAATGTATGATTATATTCCACTATTTTTGGTTGAAAATTTGTACCCTCCATTATATTACATGATGTTTTATTCTAGTATCAATCCTATTGTTATAGGGAACAACCTTGGAGTAATTTCATTTCTGGATTGGATATATACGTACAATGATATCTATGTTTGTTCATGAAAAAATGTTATCGAAGTCTTAGTTTGAGCATCTTTCCTTGATGATAGTATGAAATTGACCGGTGTAATCGGGGGTAAGGAGGAATTTCTAAGAGATTTTATGTCCATATATCATTATAATGTGCCTCAAGACATAGTGGTGGTGTATGAAATTCATCCTGGGGAATAATTGTTGTCATTTTCATACATTATATTTTGATGGTTAGAAATCAAAATCATGATTTATTATCTGATGGGATTAATTTCACCCACTATCTTTTTTAGTTATTGTTATTCATAATATATTAAATTATTCAATGTTGTATCTTGAGGTTTACTATAATCATGACTCACAAATGACATGTGAACATGATCCATGATGATGTTTAGGAAGAACCATATGGATAAAATCATCATACTGACTATAATCTCATTGATCTTATCATGAATTACATCCAAAATCTAGGATATACACCTTCCACCTTCCTATGTAGGCTCCTGTGGTGGATCGTTATAGATATGATTTTTGGAATCCTGATCAAGAGTTCCTTCATTAGAAACCACATTCTGTCTAAGGCTCTAATAAAAATCAATAGGATGAGGACTGGTTGTTAAATATAGAGATTATTTTCAATTTCATTGAACTCCTAAAGCTATTGAAGTAATTTCTCCTACCGTTAGGATGGATGGATCAATAAGGATATGGTGGGATTCTTTATGTATATCGATGAAGCATGGGGATTTGGAGTAGAAGGAATTTAATGTTCTATTCATTGATCTATTCTATATTGTTTCTTTTTTATGGGCTATGACTATTGTGTTTTTCATTATCGAGCAAGGATAGATGACTTCGACATAATATACCAACTGATTCTCAGATATTTTAAAGCATTCAACAATGATATTATCGAATTAAAAGATTAGGACTCAATTGGTCAAGAAGTTACTTTGTTATAATATTCATTCTTGTATTTTCATACTGATGATTTCATTTTATGATTTCATTTTGTATGGGGACATGTTGGTCGAACATGATGAATCTAGTAAGTTAATGTTTCTAGAAGTTTGTTTTCCCCTAGTGGTATTTCAATATCATCCAATAAAGGGAAATGAATTTATGATAAGTATCATGGTGTGTATGGGTATCATGGTTATTATAAACCATCGGTAGTTCCTAGTAATGGTCCTTTTACTTTTTTTTGGTGTGACAAGCCTGTGAATTCGAAATGGTTTTTCATAGAGCCACCCATGTTATATGGATTCTTTCATAATTCATTTCATTTTTGAAGTATTGTTTTACCATTTTATCTCTATATTTGGTACTGTGATCAATAAAACTATAGATTACTATAGTAAAATAATATTATTCACGATCTAAGGGGTTCCTACCACAAAAATCTGAAATGCAGCTTTTCCACACAGTGGAAGAGTCTCCATATGAATAAGGTAATGTTCCGGAGACTATAAGAAGTACCATCACTATAGAATCATCTCTAGTGACATATTTATTTTATTCTAGAAAATCTCATCCATTCAATATGATTATTATTTTTATTATTATAAATATTTAGATGCATTTTTTCACTTATGTTATGTATATGAATACGCTCCTAAGAACAAAGAGACAACATAGTCTTTGTTGACAAGCATCTAAATTCTCTTAATTAGGTATTTTTCATAATTTCTGTTTTCTGGTACATGACCTGAAACCTCATGATGTAATTTTCAGGATGGATTGGATCATTTATCAAAACTGTTGAATTTAATGATATATTTTCAAAGAGTCATTTACTATTCAAGATGGGTAGTTTCATATATTTCATAGAGAATGGGGCCCAAGGTAGAGTAGAGTTAGTGAAATTTATACAGAGTTTTGGAATATAATATATGAGTCCCTTTTTAATCATGGATGAGAATCCTTGAGTAATTACCCCTTCCATTATTCATCGAATTTCACAATATTTTCCTTTCTAACCTCTCTAGTCAACCATTAGTAAGGGAGGTAGAGTCTTATACTCATTTAGTATCTAGTACACAACTAATGACTATACCTTCTTATCGTATGGCATCAAGTAAAATGAAATATTTGAATACATGGTTAGATGATATTTTAATGACTGGTTCTATACTTCCAACTATGTCCTCTAGGGTTGGACCAATTCATATTATAAATAAAGCTGCTAAAGCCCTTTGATTTTGGGTTTCTTATCGTAGAATCACCTATTTTATTGTAAATAAAAAGTATTTTTACCATGGATTCTTGTTCAATTATACCATTCAAAAGGGTTCAAGAGGTTCTAAATGATTTTTCATTTATCTAGTTATTATTGAAATATATTAAAAGTTCATAACATTCATAAAATTACCATCCAGTGTATATATGTGAATTACGAGTACATTATTATATGATATTTAGTAACCAATTATTTTTTTTGTTTTTATAGAAATAATGAACCGGATCATCCATGATAATCATTAAAATTTCATGGTGGTCTTTATGGATAACAACCTTGTTTTCTTTATGTTCTAAGAAGATCATACACTTCATTTGAAAAATGATATATAATTGTTATGAAATTATTGTATTTATTTCATGTTTACAAAATGAGATATATAGAATCTAGATGTGAAATTCGTATGACACGTGGTCTGGGAAAATGTTGTTTCAGTTGATCTCTAAAAGGTAAAAACCTTTTGGAAATGTGATAAACCTTGTAATGTTTTTGAGATATAGATATTAATTTTTATAGAAATGTATTATTTTATGTTCATAATGGATTTCTAAAATTTATCTCCCATAATGACTAAAATCTCTATAAATGGAGTGATATTTGATTGTGATAAGGAATACAGGAGTCGTTTTGCTGAGAAAAACTTATTATTAATTATACACCATTTTTTACTTTTTTGAACACTAATTAGGGATATGTGGTATTGTGTGATGCATTATGTTCAGTTTTGGGTTCTGTTCTCAAGATGGAGTCATGTGGTAGCTTACGACTTTAAATAATTTGGCAACACAAGAAAAGTAATTCGACCCAAGAAGATGAAGACCTATTCACGACACATGAACATCAGAGTTAATGATATTAGCTCTGCAAAGAAATAATTTCCATTAATTCAGACCATAAGAGCTTTATTTATAAATTATATCAAAAAATAGAATCTCATTCAGAGGTATGTGGTTGAATTCCTACATGTTATGACCAATCATATTGGGTTACATGTTGTGCCTCCTCAATCCCACATCCCATAGGTTATAGGCTAGTTACTAGTACTATGTAGGCATCTCACTAACATTGGAGGAATCAACTATGTAACAATACTCATGCAATAGTCTCCAAGTCACAAATTTTCAAAAGTAAAAACCACCATGGAAAGAATTTCTTGAAATCCTAAATAATCAACCAATATATTATAACATCAATGTAAATTACAATAATTTAAACTAATCCAAAATACCAGCACACAAAAATAATGATTCTACAAACTACCAAGTACAACTTGCAAACAACATTGGTATTGGGACCGGTGCTTGCAGCCATAGGAACACCTCATCCTACCTGAAATCAAAATGATCTATTTGATCTTGGACTACCTTCGACTCTGTAAAAAGGTCACTGGTCTTAATAAGACACGATACACGCGGGAAAATAATGTATATGGGTGAGAATAATAATAAATATTAGCAAACCCTGAAACCACAATGAAATAACCAAAGGATGATACAGTCATATCTACACAATATATGTCTACAACACATATTACAATAATATTGAGGTATACTCAATCATAGACCCACATCATAGAGGTAAGTCACAATTCCCTCATACCATCCCTACAGATTCAGTCTGAAGATTCATGAAAGAACTCATTCAGGAGAAAACACTCCTGAGTCAGATTGCACAAATTGAGTCTACTTAAGATGTAATTTTCATGAGAAACAATCATGAAATAGATACACTTATATATCTAAATAGAGAATATGATACACTCATTAATGTACAACTCACATCACAAGTTGGGAAGATCATGAGACACAAATGAAGATCATAGATTTGGACAAGGGGTGATAGGATGAATCATCTGAATTCACATCCAAAATAGAGGATCATGGACTATTATGATTGATTTTTCTTATAAAAATACTGTACATAGGTCACAAGAATGGGTAGATGATCATTCTTCGGGCCTCTCGATGAGGATTTGAACTAATCTATCTAGAAATAACTAATGAAGGTATCATACACCTGTGAGTATGAAATGATACAAACTAACCTTCAAGGGAAAAACCAAGGCAATCAAGACTAATGAAACATGTCCATGATATGGTGGAAATTGAGATGATTCCATGTATAATAGAGTACACGATGAGTATTAGTTTCACATTCCCTTTCCATTGACCCCTGAGTACTACCCTTGTACAATAGTATATTTCAGAAGAATATGTTGTGTAAAAATAGCATACATGACTTGTAGATGTGTCACATGCAATATCATGCCATCAAAGGTCCACCCATGACCTCTAGTCATGTGCCAGTAAACCTTATAAACCCTTGATTAGCTGCCCGTGTACTAGTACACAGGGTAACCCACGTATACAGCATGGGTCTAGCCATGTGGTGGGGTATATGCTGTTTAAGAAACCCATCTAATCAACCCCTAATTTGTGTACTTCCTGATATACAAAACAAGTCTCATGGGGGCCCCTACCTATCTTATGATAGAGGTTACACACTGTTTGATACATTACTCCCTCCCAAACCCATTTCTCTTTTGAGTGGGGTCCACATACCATGTTGTCCAAAGAATATTCCATGTTCTATTGAATTTTCCAGAATGCTCGTTCATCCATTAGTGCCTTGGTCTAACATACAGTGTTTGATATGATGATTAAATCACCTCGAAACATGAGATACATGTTTGACTCATTTTCATAACACTAAATTGATGAGTGTCAAGTCATTTATTTTCTCGGAAATCCAAATCCAGTCACCCAAATAAAAATAAATCATATAATGATATCTCTTAAATTGATTCTTTCTATTCGTTAAAATTGTCATCGCACCATTTCTATGTCACATGTTTCCAAATCATCAATTTTTATCGTTTCCCTAATAAAAGAAGGTGAAATCATCAATCATTAATTATACACCATGAAATAATAACAAGTAGAACATATGGGGAGAAGAAATATGCACAAGGAGACAAACCTAAGGAACCTAAACCAACCTTTTTTCATTTCACTTTTGATTTCTTCCTATGATAATAATAAAAAAATCATACATTATTATCTCCCCCAATTTCCAGCATTCAAACCCTCCCATAAAAATGATATACCCTGATGTATAACTGTTCATGGGTTGATCGGTGTTCATCATTATTTCAATGTATGGGGAATGTATAAATTAAAATAATATGACATAACTTGAGGTAGGAGCATTCACTGAATATGATTGATTGTCGCTTCACTGTTGTTGAAGAGATACGTTAAAATATCACCCATCGATCTCTAATCAATGATTTTACATAGATTTCCACCAATAGGATTATTTCGCTCTGATTATAGGGATTATATAGTTATGAATTTAACCATGAATTCAATTTCATTGTTTAATAAAAGATAATTGATTTTTGTATTGTGTTTTAACATTTAAATAAAATAAATCAATAATTTATTTAATCCTTTAAAATGTCAAAAAATTATCTTTTGTAGTTTTTCCATGTAATCCAGTGATAGGCCTCTCCTAGTGTAATGTTTCTTCTATGATTAAAATGGTCCCCTCAAATATCTAATTCGGTCACCTATTAAGAATTTATTCTTCTTTTTTAGTAATATCACTTACATGAGCTGCTAAATATATTTAATATATTTCAAATAGTTATTCCAGGAATATAGGACCTCAGAATACCACAATGTCTCAATACCAAGTCATTAATTATATTTATATAATATTTGAAAATATTAAATGGAAAAATCTAGGACATTACATTGTTCTCACCTTGGAGCCTTACACCACAGAAATTCCAAAAAAAGGCTATAAAAATAGACTTCGATACTGTATATGAATCGAGGCCTCCTACTCCTGAAGGACCCCGGGACACCCTGAGAGGGGAGGGGTGAATCAGGGTGACCACTTTTTCTTTTAATTTGTTGGATCTTGTTCCCACGTTGGTAGGAACTTGTTGAACCTGTATGATGATTACGATCAAAATGAAAACATTCACATGCACAGAGAAGACACAGTCATTTTTACTTGGTTCACCACTAAGGGCTACGTCCAAGGAGCATACGCCGACAGGTTGCCGGTCGTACCTAAATCCACTATGCTTCACTAGCTGCAGATACAAAAGTTCGGGTACATACACTCTGTCCCAGGCTCACTGCCTTTACAATAGTTCAGGGATAGCTCACTGCGTCCCTCGGGTCACTCCCGTTGACTCCCCCTGGCTCACTGCCGTTGGTGAAGTCCCACTCAGTTTATAGACGTGTAGGTCTCTTCTTCATTTGCATAAGAGTGCATCCTTTGTTGAATGTAGATGATCTATTGATGTCCGATTCTCACCAGAAGAAGAATATCACTTTTCCTCGAATGAACCGAGTAGTTTCTCGGCTTCCGTGCAGCTCCAGCAAGGCAGGCGTGCTTCAATAGTGTCAAGGTCTCCTTTTCAAGCCCGGCGCGCAAGTCTCCCGGCGGCGCGCAAGTCTCCCGGCGACGCGCAAGTCTCAGGCGCGCAAGACTAAACTGGCGCGCAAGTTTCACTGAAGCACCTGCGCGACACTGCCTTCTTGAACTAAATACTTTCGCGATCCACTTCCTTTCTCTTCAAAACTGCCTTGGGAGAACAGCCAAACACCGGCGCGCAAGTTCTACATGCGCGACAAAACAACCACCTGCGCGACTCAACCACCTGCGCGACGAGAGCTCGAACAATCTCTCGGCCTTGAACTCCGTTCCAAATGAGGAGGGGTGGTCCAATATTTATAGGCAAACTGGACCCCCTGCGCGGCGGCGCGCAAGTCCCTAGACGGCGCGCAAGTCCTGTCTCCAGATCCTCTGTCGCGCAAGTTACTTGCGCGACCCAACCAACACTTGCGCGACCTTCTTTCCTTAGCCAAATTTTGATGTTCTGATCCTCACAAACATATGGCGCGCAAGTCTTTCATCCTCCAAGAGCTCGGCGCGCAAGTATCTTTGCCAAAAACACTTTACTTTATTTACGGATTTTCAGGCCCAAAAAATTGGCAAACACCCGGAAACAGTGCCACCTTCACTACTGTTTTCTTCCTGAATGGTATGATCGCTTTGTTGGTTCACACCCTGAACTTCCACTGAGGATTGACAACAAACGCAAACCATACACCAAAACATGCTTTGATGAACCTGGTTCCAACAATCTCCCCCTTTGGGTTTGTTGGCAATCATAAAAAAATTCAAAACGCAAGAATCAACTCAGCTAACACTCTAAGTCTACGTGAGCAATGCTCGGTGTAGAAAACAAGAGGGAAATCTTGAATTGGGTCTTAGTGTGTTGAAATCATACAAGAAATTCTCCATCCCGATGTAGCCTTATTAAACTTCTCATCACAAGCTTACACATCTCATCACAGAAGAATTTCTTGCCTTGAATTTATTCCTTTCTCCCCCATTGACAATAAAACCAAAGACCGAAAAGTTTGTTCAATGTTCAGCTCAAGCCATACTCCCCCTGGATAGTATCTCCCCCATAAACCTGCATCACAGCCATAAACAGATAAAAACAGTCAAAACACACGGGGAGAGGGGACTTCCGGAGCCTCCTTATGCAGTAGGAGGTTGTCGAACACCGAGGTTCAACCGATGCTTCTCGAACACAGCCGCGGACAATGGCTTGGTTAGGATATCAGCCACTTGCTCATTAGTTCCAACATGATCCATTTTAATCACGCCTTGTTCAACCTTTTCTTTGATAAAATGATACCGTATTTCAATATGTTTTGTACGAGAATGCTGAACCGGATTCTTCGTAAGATCAATTGCACTTTTGTTATCACAATAAATCACCATTGGTTGCTGCACCTTATCACCAATATCTGTTAGCTGCTGCTTCATCCAAAGAAGTTGAGTACATGCTTTTGTGGCAGAGATATATTCAGCTTCAGCAGTACTAAGAGAAGTACTTTCTTGTTTCTTGCTCAACCATCCGACACATTTCTGCCCAATATAGAATGCTCCACCACTAGTGGACTTTCTATCTACGACATCACCAGCCCAGTCAGCATCAGAAAATGCTGATAATTCACTGTCCCTGCCTGCAGCAAAAAATAACCCGAAGTTATGTGTACCTTGAATGTACCTCATGATTCTTTTTACTGCTGCCATATGGTCCTCCTTTGGATTACTCTGAAAGCGGGCCGCAAGGCATGTTGCAAAGACAATATCTGGCCTTGTCGCTGTCAGGTACAGTAGGCTGCCAATGATCCTCCTGTACATGGTGGGATCAACAGAGTTCCCATCCTCATGCTTTCCAAGATTAGTTCCAACTGCAATCGGAGTTGACATTGGTTTGGAGTCTTGCATATTGAACTTCTTCAGCAGCTCTCTTGCATATTTTTCCTGAGAAATGAATGTGTATTCCTTCTTTTGAATCACTTGGAGCCCCAAGAAATATGTGAGCTCCCCAATCATAGACATTTCAAATTCTGATTTCATGTGGTTGGCAAATTCATCCACTGATTTCTTCCTACTGCCACCAAATATGATATCATCAACGTAGACAAGAACCATGAATTGATCTTTTGGAGAATTCTTCACATAGAGATTGTGATCAACTCCTCCTCTTTTGAATTCCAACTTCTTGAGATATGAATCTAGCCGTGAGTACCACGCCCGTGGTGCCTGCTTCACCCCATATAGAGCTTTCTTTAGTTTGCAGACCTTTGTTTCATCGGTACCCAAGACAAAGCCCACTGGTTGTTCAATGTAGACTTCTTCTTCGAGTACACCATTCAAGAATGCTGTCTTGACATCCATTTGATAGACTTTATATCCTCTTTGGAGTGCCATGGCAAGGAATAGCCTGATTGACTCCAGTCTAGCCACTGGAGCAAAGGTTTCTTCAACATCAATGCCTTCAATCTGAGAGTATCCTTTACATACCAGTCGTGCCTTGTTTCTGATGACACTTCCATGCTCATCAAACTTATTTTTGAAGATCCATTTGGTACCAATCACATTGTGACCTTCGGGTCTCTGGACAAGATCCCATGTCTGATTCTTATCAATCTGATCTAATTCATCATTCATGGCTTTCACCCAAGATTCATCTTTTGCAGCTTCTTCGAATGAGGATGGCTCTACAACTGATAGAAATGCAGATTGCGTGGTATTCCTCATCCTTCTGGTTTGAGTGGGTGCACTCCTATCCCCAATTATGTTGGATGAATCAATCTCAGCTCTTCGATTTCTCCTGCGAGGTTCAGTAGTATTCTCTTCATCCATAGTTTCTTCTTCAGATTCTTCTTCTAAGTCAACATCATCATGTGATTGATGAGTGTTTTGAACAGCTTCCTCTATTTCTGCATTTGTAGGTTCTTCATGTTCACATTCTTCATGACTTTCTATCACATCAGCATATGACGTCCGTGAAGCATTTTTGGTTTTCTCTTCAATTATCTTAACATCATTGCTTTCCACAATCCTTCCCAAACGATTGTTGAAACATTTGTAGGCTTTGCTGTTCATTGAGTAACCGAGGAAGATTCCTTCATCTGCGTTGTCACCATATTTCCCCTGATTTCCTTCTTTGTTCCTGATGAAGCACTTACTTCCAAAGACACGAAAGTATTTTAAAGATGGCTTCCGTCCATGCCACAATTCATATGGTGTCTTAGTCTCACCCATATAAAGTCTTGTTCGATTCTGAATGTACACTGCAGCTTGAACAGCCTCTTTCCAGTAATGTCATGGAATACGACTCTCAATCAGCATAGTTCGTGCCATGTTGTTCACCTGTCGATTCCTTCGTTCAACAACTCCATTTTGTTGTGGAGTTCTCACAGCAGCTACCTCATGTTGTATCCCATGCTTCTCCAGATAATTTTCAAATTCAATGGACGTGTATTCTCCTCCATTGTCAGATCGAAACACTTTGATTGTTCGTCCAGTATCATTCTCGGCGATTCGCCGATATGTTTTCATGCAGTCAAGGACCTGTCGTTTCCGGTGAATGACCATCACACATTCCATTCGACTGTAATCATCTATGAATAGGACAAAGTACCTTTCTCCATGAGTCCCGACAACATTTATTGGACCACAAACATCTGTATGAATCAGATCAAGAAGGTGAGATGCCTTTTTCTTCTTTGGCCGATATGAACTGCAGACCAGCTTCCCACGAATACAAGCATCACAGGATTTTTCACGCTCACGCTTCAAGTTGGGGATGTCCATGACAATTCTCAATTTTGATATTTTTCCATGTCTTGTTGATTGATGTGTCCCAATCTCCGATGCCACAAATTGTTTTCTTCTTCAACAGTCATGTAACATACATTTTCTTCACTATCAACCTGATACAAGTTGCCTTCTGTTCTGCATCCTTTCATAAGTGAATTGCCGGTTTTTCCCTTGATGGTGCAGCCTTTCTGATTAAAAGTAACTATAAGTCCTGAGTCACAGAGTTGACTCACACTAAGGAGATTATGGCGTAGGCCATCTACGTAAAGGACTTCAGTCTTCTTTAGTTCTCCATTAGCTAATTGGGTACTTCCACTTCCTTTGATTTTAAGAGCCCCATCATTACCAAATCTCACTGTGCCGTCAACATTCTTTATGATATTTGTTAGTAGGCCGGCATTACCCGTCATATGAGATGAACAACCGCTATCCAGAATCCAGGTACTGTTGTTCTTTGTATCTTTGAGGGCTACCTCTGCAAGGTTCGATTTCTCAATCTTCTTCCTTTCCTTCCATGAGACATTAGATTGAGTATATAGGACTGATGGCCTTTCAACTATCTCTTCCGCATACCCAGGTTCTTCATAGTCAAAGTCTTCTGTGAGAGGTGAGAACCTGTTTAAAAGAGCAACACTGTCTTGCTGATGAGACTTGACTTGTCTTGAATTTCGGTATGAGGTGTCTATGTCTCTTCTTTGCCTGCAATTAACGGCCTTATGACCAAAGTTAGAACAACAAAAACAATATCCATAGAAATTATTTCTTCTATGAGAATTAGGATATGATATTGTTCTCCTTTGTTGAGCATCTATATCTTCTCCATTCAGATAGCTTCGTGCCTCTTCACAATAAGACATGGTATGGCCCAGATAGCCACAGAACTGACACTTCATGAGAGGAAATGTCTTCTCACTTGAATTTCTCCTTATACCTTCTTCCTTAGGAGAATAGTAAGAATGTCTGTCATTTTTGAATGTTTGAGGATAATTTTCAGGTCTCCTTTTAGTTTGGATTGTGGGTTCCTTTTTCAGCACTCTAGGTAACATTTCATCATGTTAAACTTTCATCTTTTCTTTCTTTTGGATCTTTTCACTTCCAGCAGTTGATGACTCAGCCTCACAGCCAATTCCACTCTTTCCCATGCAAGCGGGTCTTTGATCACTCAAGACTTTTTCAACCCCATCAGAACCACACTTGGCTCTTGCAAGTAATTCTGCATCTGAGAATCTTCCGAACTGTATTTTCTTCCTCGATTCTTTTGGAACTGATTCTGTCTCCATTTTACTCCTTAGAATAACTACTTCCTCCTCAAGACCCTCAACAGTCTTGGATTTTTCATCCAGTCTGGATGTGAGGTCATTGATGACCTTTGCCTGCTCTTCAATTCTCAGCTTCAGATCAACTGCATCATCATTGCTTTCAATTATTTTAGACTGTACCTTCACAAATTCTTCCAGTCGTTCAATTTCAGCTTCAAGTTGATCAACATATTCAGTTGATTCTTCCACAATTGATTTCCACTTATTGCAGCTCTTACATTTAATCTTAAGCTTACTAACTGCATCCTTAAGTTGCACCTCAGGATCTACACAAGTTTTCAGTTGTTTTTCACCATCAGTATCTTCTGACTTTTCAACAGTGGCCATCATAGAAGCGTGGTTCCCAGTTTTGAATTCTGGTTCTTCTTCATCACAGAATTCATTGTCATCTTCTTCCTCTTCACAGACAAAACTCTTCTTTTGCATTTTCTTACCAGATTTGAATTCTACCTTTTTGAAGAACCTTCTTTGAGGCTTCTTGAAGTTTTCATCTTCACTGTCATCATCATTGATATTCTTCAAGCACTGAGAAGCAATATGCCCAACTTTTCCACAACGGAAACATGCGAGAGGTAACTTCCCTTTGAATTTCCCTTTCCCCTTCTGGAACTTCTTTGCAATGAGAGAAAGAATTTCTTTCTCTTCGTCATCATCACCGCTACTATCCTTTGAGATTTTCAATTTATCCATGGCCTTGAATGCCATTTCCTTGCTCACCTGAGTCGTAGCATCTTCTGGTTTGACTCTCATTTCATAAGCTACCAAACTGCTCAGTAAGTCATCTAGAGAAAGTTTGGAAAGATCTCTTTCCTCAAGAGCTGACACCTTCGCATTATACAGAGGTGGAAGTCTTCTTAATATTTTCTTTACAATATCAATGTCTTTGATTTCTTCGCCCAGACCCCGAATTGCTCCAACCACTTCAGTAATTCGATTGAAGAAAGAGTCTGCATTCTCGTCTGGATGCATCTTCAGATCATCAAACCGATTGTGTAGCACTTGAAGTTTCGCCTCCTTCACTTTGCTATCACCTTCATAAATATTCTCAAGTTTATCCCACATAGATTTTGCTGAGGTGCAATTCATCACCTTCAGGTAAATCTGATCAGAAAGGGCTGAAGTGAGGGAATTCTGTGCTTTAGCATCTGCATCAAGAAGTTTCCTGTCTGTTTCAGTCATAGCCAGACCTGTTGGATCAGTGACATCTATTCCTTGAACAGTAGAAAAAAGGACTTCCATTCCAAGAGATCTTAGATGAGATCTCATTCTGTTCTTCCAGATCTGGAAATTGCTTCCATCGAAGTGAGGGACTCCCCTGACATTGATCGCGTTTTCCATGACGAAGAAGGTCAGATTCAACGCCAGCAACCTCCCTCTGATACCACTTGAAGGACCCCGGGACACCCTGAGAGGGGAGGGGTGAATCAGGGTGACCACTTTTTCTTTTAATTTGTTGGATCTTGTTCCCACGTTGGTAGGAACTTGTTGAACCTGTATGATGATTACGATCAAAATGAAAACATTCACATGCACAGAGAAGACACAGTCATTTTTACTTGGTTCACCACTAAGGGCTACGTCCAAGGAGCATACGCCGACAGGTTGCCGGTCGTACCTAAATCCACTATGCTTCACTAGCTGCGGATACAAAAGTTCGGGTACAGACACTCTGTCCCAGGCTCACTGCCTTTACAATAGTTCAGGGATAGCTCACTGCGTCCCTCGGGTCACTCCTGTTGACTCCCCCTGGCTCACTGCCGTTGGTGAAGTCCCACTCAGTTTATAGACGTGTAGGTCTCTTCTTCATTTGCATAAGAGTGCATCCTTTGTTGAATATAGATGCTCTATTGAAGTCCGATTCTCACCAGAAGAAGAATATCACTTTTCCTCGAATGAACCGAGTAGTTTCTCGGCTTCCGTGCAGCTCCAGCAAGGCAGGCGTGCTTCAATAGTGTCAAGGTCTCCTTTTCAAGCCCGGCGCGCAAGTCTCCCGGCGGCGCGCAAGTCTCCCGGCGGCGCGCAAGTCTCAGGCGCGCAAGACTAAACTGGCGCGCAGGTTTCACTGAAGCACCTGCGCGACACTGCCTTCTTGAACTAAATAGTTGCGCGATCCACTTCCTTTCTCTTCAAAACTGCCTTGGGAGAACAGCCAAACACCGGCGCGCAAGTTCTACTTGCGCGACAGAACAACCACCTGCGCGACTCAACCACCTGCGCGACGAGAGCTCGAACAATCTCTCGGCCTTGAACTCCGTTCCAAATGAGGAGGGGTGGTCCAGTATTTATAGGCAAACTGGACCCCCTGCGCGGCGGCGCGCAAGTCCCTAGACGGCGCGCAAGTCCTGTCTCCAGATCCTCTGTCGCGCAAGTTACTTGCGCGACCCAACCAACACTTGCGCGACCTTCTTTCCTTAGCCAAATTTTGATGTTCTGATCCTCACAAACATATGGCGCGCAAGTCTTTCATCCTCCAAGAGCTCGGCGCGCAAGTATCTTTGCCAAAAACACTTTACTTTATTTACGGATTTTCAGGCCCAAAAAATTGGCAAACACCGGGAAACAGCGCCACCTTCACTACTGTTTTCTTCCTGAATGGTATGATCGCTTTGTTGGTTCACACCCTGAAATTCCACTGAGGATTGACAACAAACGCAAACCATACACCAAAACATGCTTTGATGAACCTGGTTCCAACAACTCCCATGTGATCTCAAAGAGATTCTCATGCTGCCATAAAAGAGGAACCAAGGGAATCACTCACCCATGTAGGATCCTATCTTTTTGATCCTCCATCAACACTGCATAGTCGAAAAAGGTCACTCCATCATTAATGTCCTTCTATCCCAAGTCGATGAGTTATGATGGTTCATGGAAACACCTCTTCATATGTGACCGAAGGATGATTCCATGCCCCTGTTCCGACTAGATGGGTAGAGCTAAGAGATATGTAACCTCACAAACTCTACGTAGTATCTGAAAAAGACTAATAAAAATCAGAGATAACTTCTTGAACTGACAAAATCATCATTAACCTAATTTGGGAAGGACCTGAAGGATGATATGGTCTCCTTCCGTGAACACCAAAGATCTCCTCCAAATGTTAAAAAATTATTTCTATTGGCTATGCCCAGTATTAATTCAATCATGGATGATCTTCAACTTACAGGTAGTGGTTGATACCAAATCTGGGCCCAAGAGTATTGGCTCTCCTTGGTAAGTCCAAAAAGTTGTGACATTTAGGGTCCTCGTACAAAGCCTCTAATAGTTCTATACCAATTATGGAGTGGTTTTTTTTGTAGAAAAACTCCACTAGTGGAAGTTGATCCTTCCAACGATGACTAATGTCCAACATCAATGCTTGTAGTGTGTCCTACAGAACCTGAATGGTCCGTTCCATATGGCAATTATTCTCGTGATGAAATTTCTTCTAATGTGTAAATAAGACTGACTGACTCATGTAATCCCTTCAACAACCTGGATGCAAAATGAGAATCATGATCACGAACTATCATGGAAGGGACTCCAAGGAGTCAAACTAACTTCTGAACATAGAGGCATCCCAATCTCACTACTGCACACTTATATCAGATAGCTAGGAATTGGGCCGACCTGGTGAGTTGGTCAATGATCACCCAAATAGAATTGTGTCCCCTAGAAGTACATGGTAAAACTATCACAGAGTCCATCAATATCTCATCCCACTTCCATTCCAACACCTCAAGTGGATTTTCCAATACCACTAAACTAGGTTCTCAGCCTTCACATTCTGATATGTGAGGCATCAAAAAACAATCCTTCAACTCACTTCTTCCTTCCTGACCACCAAAACAAACATTGAATGTCCTAGTAAATCTTCTACACAGATACATGAACTACTAAATGTGATATATGAAACCCCTTCAATACCTCCTCCATTACTCCACTGTACTAATGTGAATCATCATAAAAGAACGACATGCTCCACACATTGTGAATATCCACCAAGAGAATTCCATGTGGTCATTTGATCACATAAGGTCTCACAATCAATATCCCAATGATGTACCTCCCATACTCATTATATGAGTGGAGGTGCAACAACCATTGACTAGAGGCATGAAGCATCATCTATATTTATTATGGATAACTACAACATGACTAATTTCTCTAACCGCCCATTCATCTATTGCGCAATAGATCCCTCACTGAGAGAATTTTCAACAACATCACCCTACCCATTTGTATAGAAAATCTAGAATTCATAATCATAGAAAAACTCTAGATACGACCACAATCTCATCTTCATATCCTTCATAGAGAAGATATACATGAGACTCTTGTGGTCAAAGTAGGGGATAAATCACTCACCTAGTAGGTAGTGTCACCACATCATCAGAGAAAAGACTACCTCTGCCAACTCAAGATATTTATTTGCGTAGTACTAATCATGTGGTCACAACTTGTGAAAGCCATAGGCAATAACTATGTGCATATACATGAGGACACAACCAGTTAGTTCCATGATACATCACCGATCACTACACACTCGACACCCTCCTCCAACAATCTCAAGATTGGGGGACTCATCAAAATCTACCTCAACTGATGAAAAGCCCACTTTCACTTCACTATCGACACAAATGGATTCCCCTTTAGAGTCCAATATTTGATAGGAGAAAATATCCTTGAGAAATTATGGATGAATCTATTGTAATAGCATGCCACCCTAGGGAAGCTTCATACCTCCTTCAAGCTCCTATGTGGATGCCAAGATTACATTGCCCCAACCTTTGTCGGATCCACTACATCACCATCATCTGAGATAATGTGTCCCAGAATGTGTACTACCTGAATATAGAATTGAATCATTGAGAGGTTCCCATGTACCAGAAATTGTACTATATGAATATAGTATTGAAAATATTAGATGTTCCCATGGATATGGTGTTATAGGAGTATGTCCAGAACCATCTACAGTTGTCTCACTTGCTCCTAATTGGACACCAAGTACACAATGATATAGATAATAAAACCTAAGAAGAAATGGCCTATGAAATGATGATATATCTAGTTAATAAGTCCCATGACAACTATTGGGGCATTCATCATTCCAAATGGATAGAACAAGAAGTCATAGTGACCATAGTAGCATCTGAAAGCCACATTCAGTATATCCTCATCGAATACTCACAGCTACTGATTGCTTAATCAATGTTAAATCATTGAGAACCATTGTTCCCCTATCAAGTCATAAAAGATGTTATTGATCCTCAGTTATGGATAATTGTTATCCACTATCTCCCTGATAATGTTTCGGTAGTCTACACACAACCTTGAGCTCCTATACTCCTTGAAAAATAGAACTGGGGTAAGGATATCACAGTCATGAGTAATTGGTGGCAACCTCTTATACCTGATCCCATATTTCTTTTTCAGGGTTTCCCTTTCACCAATAAAGTATATATTCACCCCATCAATACATACACACCACACCATTCACCTAAAATAGTCAATCTAGCCATGGTCCAAAGATATCCAAGATATACCGACAATGAAATAATAATACCTCAAAACATCCACCAAGAGGTTGGAACTGAAACTCTCACCTCCATGGGTCATATCACACTGTCGGCACAAGTTCATGATCAACGATTCTATTCCTTTAGGTGTATCCAAGTTTAAGGATCATGTCAACAGTTTAATCAAAATTTCAATGTCTCCACTAGGTTGGTGGATGAAAATAAATGACTCAAAACTATGTTTATAAGTACAATAGATAAGTAATAATAGTCATAAATTGTACATCATATCATCCCTGGTTTCCCTGGTTTGTACAGCTTGACAATATGTAGCTACCTTGGCCTCGGTCTTTTAAGTCCCTAAGCCCATTTCTGACCACCTTGGGGTGGTGGTTGTGGTATGTCAAAATGTACACAACCTCCTATAGCTCATCGAGTTCTTCTACCACGTCTGCCACAAGGTGGTTCTTCCTACTCCACTCATTGCATCTACCTCAGTGGTCCATACACCATCGCCCTATATGTTGGTCAATGTGTTGGAAAATATCTAGAAGGATGTCCCCTGTAATCGTATGTGTAGCATCACCTCTCCCTAGGATGACTGTATCCATCCTGAGAGCCCTAAACTAGAGATCTCATACCATTGGACGTCCTATAATGTCTCCCAAATATAGATCCATGTGAATGTTTTTGGATCCCTTCTTCTGAGGTCTATGCACCTCCCTATCTACTACTCACTATCATTGGCTGTATTTTCTCATCCATTAAGCTATCAAACACAAAATCTCCCTCGATCATAGTAGAATATGTCAGAACACATATATGTATAACTCTATATCATAAGTCCTGACATACACCCTAATAAAATTTCCTTGACCATAAGTATTGATCTTCTACCAAATCAATCAAGTACCTAGATAGGTTGATGAAGAATGATTAACAGTTATCCACCTCCATGCTATACTACTAGTGCTTAAGAAGCCACTCTATATGCACTAATATCAATTTGACTATATATAACTCCTCCCTAAAGAGACACTTAAACTCCATCCATGATGGAGTCAACTCAGTGAGAGTCTATGTGCTCAAAAAACACCATCGCCCTGCTGAACCCTGAATAAGGCTTCCTTCTACGATCACCATCTAGTTTTTTGGTGTTCTCACTAGAAAAAAATCTCTGGTCATTTTTTCATTCCAGTCCACAGCTACCTGAGGGTCTGGATTTCAATGGAATATGAGGGATCTCTGTCTCTTAAAATCATGGATTTTACTCAGACTACACTCTTCGTATGCTCGTACTACAGGTACCACATGCTTCTCCACAAGTGGTGGTATTTATGGAATTCCACCTAGATGTAACACCTATAAGACCGGTCCCTATATTGAATCATCATTATTGATGAGGTCATCCTCATGATCGATCTATTCAACCATAGCTTGATATGAGTCCCTAAGGAACCTATAATAAACCAATATGTACCATGGTTAATTTGAATATCTGGTGAGATGACTCAAGAAGGTCATGGAAACACAACTCATTTATATATAATGCATGTACCATTATTTTCCTTACAACCACTTTTTACGAATACTGATTCTAATAGAAGGTTTTTAGAGTAATGGTGTATGGGTATGTTAGCCAACCATACCCACATGGGATTCCATGGCCTGAAAGCTAAATCAAAACACTTAAAACTAATTTTAAGAACCAATATCTTAGAGACCTGTTCATAAGGTTTAATCAAGAACCTATGATACCACACTACAATGAGTTGTCTTAGTAGGACCCTTGTCGTGATTCTTTGAGCCTACATCTAATATGCATGTGGATAGTGTCTAGCACTAAGTAGGCATAAAAATATGACGGGAAGAACGTCCAATGTTTATATATATATATATATATATTCACACATTAGGATGCCAAAAATACTAAAAAAGTATAAGACCAATGTGGAAAAAAATGCATGCATACCACTAAATCCAAAAAATATATTATGACATGAATGAAAAGTGGTGTATATTAGATTGGGCTAGATTAATATCCCACCAAATCAAATAGTATCCAAACTACCAAGTACCACCTATATAAAAATAGGTACTCAGACAACTGCTTGAATTCATAAGAAAACAACGACCATGATTGTAACAGCCCGAGATTTTATGAAAAATATTCTTTTTTATTTCACTAATGTCTTGTGTTGTACGCTACACCAAAAGGAGCTTGCACAACACGCATCCTTGACTTGCCTTGCATTACACGCAATCACGACCTTCCTCGATAGCGTGTGTAATACGCAATACCGAGTTTCACTAAACAACGATATGCTATTAAAATATTATTAAAACTACCCGTTATGAATAGTAATAACCACTTTTTAAAATTCTATAAATCTTATTTTTCAAAATGAACTTCATTTTTGGATTCGGAATATCGAAATTAGCTTAGGTTGAAATTTTGGTGATTTTCGGATAACTTTCATATTTTGATGAATAGTGAAAATTACTAAATTATAATTAAAAACAACTTTTTTAATCGAAATAATTAATAGTGATAAATCATTAATTTGAGTGGTTTTAAAGTATATTTAGAATATATTTTTACAATTTAATACAATGTTGGTCATTGGATGTAATTTCACATTTAAACTAGACATAAACAAGTGTCAATCTTTTGATAGATATTGTTTCTTAAAAAACACGCTATTTGTTTTAACAGCGGGATTTAATTATAAAATTAATTAATGCAACTTTTATGTTATGAATTTGGTAAAATAGACTTCATTTTTGAATTCGGAATATGAAATATAGCTTGGGATGAAATTTTGGCATTGTTCTGAAAAACATCAATTTTTGATGAATAGTGAACCTACTAAGTGGTAGGTTAAAAACTGAATTTTGCATAAAACTTAATTTTACCGCTTCTGTGAATGGAATTTCGAAAATCCGAGAGACACGGTTAATATCAAGGACTAAAATGTGGTTCAATGAGATGAAAATAATTTTTTGGTGAATAGTAACTTTTTACTTTTTTTTACCACGGTTAATAGTAAATAGGGTAACTAAGGGTAAATATGATATTAATATTACCCTAACACATGTCCTAATTCTATTGGAAAAGTGTAATTCGACCAAAAAAAACTTAGGAATAAAATATGACCATTTAGGCCCACTTGGATTAGATTAGGACATTTATTATTAATTTATTTAAAGAAGGGTTAAAATAGTTAAAATCAAAGTTTAATAAGTAAATCATTTTTAATATGGGGTTATACATAAGATAAATTAGATTGTAAATATTCATTAGAAAGCTAAAATGATTTCCTACATGATGGTATTTTATTTGTAATTTTTAGACATCCAATAATTTAATTTATTTATGACACAAAGATGATGCAGTAATTATCTTATTAATGAAATATTCACATAATTGATAATATAAATACCAAAATAAATGTAATTTAAGACTTTTTATGAATTCCACTAATTTTCTAGGTTACTATGATATATTAGTGTTGATTTAATCCACTTGGTTCGAACATATAATTCTGATATGACTTTCACAAAAATCATATATCAAATAGTGTCAAAATTGACACAAAATAGTTTTTAAATCAAATATTATATTATTAATTGTTATTTTATTCCTAAAAATCTAAGGTTCGGCAAAATGACTTAGATAAGGATATATATATTAATAATAAACAATTTGGGGTTCGTTTGGCATGTTATAGTAAGTGTATTAACCATATAGTGAAAGAAAAACAAAAAGACACGGTAAAAGTTAAATTAATTAACTTAGAGTTAAATCTTATTGATAAGGTTAAAATAATACCCCAAACTTGTCTAAATCCTATTGGTTGATAGGATTTAGACCCATCCCCACTTTAGCTTAGAAATAAGACCCTTTGGAACCATTATAAACCGATTTTGACTTTAATATAAAATAATATTTTGAGGTATTCCTAAGGTGCCCCTCTCCTCCCTTATAAAAGGACACCTCCTCCCCCTCCTCCTCACACCAATTTGAGCACTCAAGCTCGGCCAACCCCTGCCAAAATCTCTTCTCCACTTCCCTAGCAACATCCTATAGGTTTTGGTCTTCCTCAAAGACCAATTCTAGTGCCCTAAGAGGAGGTCTCAAAGAGGCACTTCAAAGAAGAGGTAATTACCGTTACCAATTCTTTCATCTTTATTTCTTCTTCCACTTCTTCTTCTTAGGTTGTTTCATTATGAAGTAATAACATCAGTATCACTCATATACTGATATGTTATTATAAGTATGAAACAACCCTATTTCACCATCTATCCATCCTACGGAAAAAGAAATCATCGCGCGTGCGTACGTACGGAATACCGTCTCCACGCCGTGGTGTAATCTATTTTCCATCACCACCTTACATGGATGGGTATAATGGTGTAAAGAATAACTATACATAGTTATTACAACATCATATTGATTCTGATATATTGTATAATTCACTCCAATTCAATTCAATATTTATAGAAATGATATCATCGCTCTTGCGTACGTACGGACTACCGTCTCCACGACGCGATGAGATTCATTCTCCATATTAACCATTTAAGAATGATTATAAAGTATATATAAGAAATAATAATGAAATATATGACATTATAAAGCTACTGGATTTATGTATATATATACATTTGTATGTCATCTACTTACTTCCATTTCAAGACAATAAGGAAAGGAAAACAACGTTCATGCGTACGTACGGACTACCGTCTCCATGAACGGTGTTTTTCATTTTATTTATCTACCTATTATATATATATATATATATACTGAATATATATGATATATAAATCATATTTTATATTCTGGAAGTAATTAAATCATGATATAAGTAATAATGATGTCAAGAACAACAAGTCAAAACACCTACGATAAATGAAATGATTTTACCCAAAACGCTTCTTTAACATGGAATTTACAAAAGAACGGGTAATATAATGTCATAAGTGAACCATATATGATATCATAACAATGAATATGATTCTGTAATAAGTCAATGACATTATTTAAATCATTATACAGGAGGTTCGGACACATACGAAGCAAATCGGACCTAAGGTAAGGGAAATATCACAATCTCATTTTTATCCGAGATAGTTTGTACTTTGAAATTTACTGGGGTATATTTTATCATCCACATCCATGTTTCCTAAATATGTAATGTTATTTACAACAACCTACAATTGTTTAAATCCAATTTTACCCTTCAGTGAGTTTTTAGTAAAAGATATGAAAGGAATCTTTTGTCGTTTTTCGTACGAGGTACTTTTTGACTTTTCCGACAAAAGTACGAAGAATGTTTTTTAAACTTAAACGGCACGAACGGATTTTTACGGTTTTATAAAGCCTTATTTTCATGAAGCTTCCTACAAAAGATTTCATGACTATTTTTAATAAAATCTCCTTCTTTTAAAATTTCATGATGTTTTGTGAAAAGAAATTGATTTTGAAGAAGAAAGGATATTTTCCTCAAGAATTCATTTCAAGTGTTTTATCAAAATTATTTTCCATCTAAGATAATAAAGGGTTCTGTTTCTATCCATATATTTACATTGATTTGACTATGTTGTGATGGAATTATGTTTATGAATTCCTTTATCTTATATGAATGGTTTTTTGATGTCATGTTGTTTAAGAATCCCATTTTTTTTATTACATGGGTTATGAAATGATGTATGATTTATGATTTTGTGGCACACATAAGAATTGTATCATTATGAGATGGGTGGGACCTATATCTCCCTCCAATGCATTGGGTAAAGATTTTATATCTCATGAGATAGACATGGCTGGAATGGTAGGTTATACCGGTTCAGTGAAACAGGACTGAAACGAGGATTACTCGATTCAGAAAGGGACTTTGTCCACTAAGATAGTCGTGGCAATGAGTCTTGACTAACAAGAAATGATTCTCTATGATTATGTGTGTATGCCACAATGAGTAATGTTTTATGTTATGATTTCATTTCAATACTATGATTTATCCCATGTTATGAAATTATGCTCTCTTTTGCAGGTTAAGATTTCCAAAAAAGTTATGTTCTTATGAAAATTATGTGATTGATATTTCTTTTGTTTACCCTTACTGAGCATTTGAGCTCACCCTTTTATGTTTTCTTTTCCCCAGGATATAAAGAAAGGTTTTAGGTAAAAAAAGGGATGACCTTTATGGGAGATATTGAAGAACTTTCACCACGATTAGAAGATTACGTTCCGAGTTTCCAAAGACACTAAACTATTACGATCCTTTAGTGTGTGTTTTTGTTATGTACTAAGTATTCCGCAAATGTAATGTAATGTCCATGTACGTCAGGATACGGGTCTCTACAGTTGGTATCAGAGGAAAGGTTTAGTCAACCTTTGGAAACTAGGATGCGAAAACGTTAGTGAGATCCCTAGAGATATTTCTAAGGTATGTCTAGGGATGCCCCTAAGGATAAGTATACGTATAGGATATAGTTCTAGAACTATGGTAACGATATTAGATTAAACCAAAGATGATAGATATTTAAGTTACTCCCCCTTTATTATGATTTTTGCATCTAACACTATTCTGTTTGGGTTTTAGAAAATGGCTGGAAACAAGATGATTCACAATAATGGAGGATATGATGGACAATGGAATGATATTCTTCATGAGAAACCAAATGAAATGGGATTTGGATGTCCAAACATCATTATTATGCCGAATCAGCAATCTCACAACATGATCAATAAAGTAAAATTTGGTAAGTTTCCTGACTCGACTAATAAGAGAAAGATGGAGTTCCATGATGATCACAGAGGAATGAAAGTTCAATTTCCCCCATGTAAATCATGTGGGAAGAGGCATCAAGGAGAATGTTTCAAGGGAACTGGAAGATGCTTTGGGTGTGGAAAAGAAGGACACAAAGCAAGTAAGTGCAAAGGAAAAGGGTCGGTTAACACCATGGATGAGGATAATGGTATTGCTACGACATCAAAAATGGTTAAGTGTTTTAAATGTGGAATGTATGGGCATTATGCAAACAAATGCCCTAAGGGAAAGACTCATGAAGAGAATCAGTATGGTCATATGGGTAGTATTTATGTGGATGATGATGAAGAGACTACAAATGATATGTGAGATGAAAGAATTTTTGAAGCTCGGTCAATGGTTTGAGAATGTAGTGGAATGATTACATGTTTATCATGTGTAATTTTGGAATAAAGAGACATCTATGGATTGTTACACTGTTGTCTTTCATTGTGTTTTGAAAGTGTATGATTAATGTTACTAGTATCCATGAAAGGTTATTCAGATATTTTTGGAATTTAGATGATATGTGCATAATAAAGGGATAAGGAGAAAATTAAATGTTTGATAGTATTCATGAGCTCATGATTGATATAAGGACTAAGTGATATCATGGTTTGAGTATAAATAATTTTGAAGATTTTGGTATGTGGAAAGTGTTAACTTTTAACTGCACTCATGTTTTCACTAAGGTATTCAAGAGAATACACGATTAAGGACTTTGAATGTTTGGAATGTGACCAACAAGACATATCTTATGATATGTGGGGATCAACGACAGTATTAAATCTCTGGTAATCGATGTCACTATATTATGAGAGTGGACTGCAGTATTATGTATAAGCCTAAAGATTAGACTGGATTATGTTGGACATAAGTTAGTATTGTTTAAGGATATAAGATTTTCGATATTATTGATGGGATGTTATAGTAACGTAGTTTTAGAAAAAGGGACAACCTGCAGGACGGGCGACAGCCCATCGCTTCGGACAAGGATGTAGGAATCGAACCCACAACCGAAGTGCGACTGGCCTTTATCGCCTACCACTGACCTACAGGAAGTCCCTGTTTAGTAGAAACTAGTTTTATTATATTAAGAAGTATGATATATAAAGTATAAGTCCATTTTAGGAACCATATATGATTAATCTCACTATAGATCGACTTATGCATATAATTTTTGCTAATCTTTTGTTTGAGACAGATGGAATGACCCGTCATTCTATCACATGATCTGCTAACACTTCATGAATGACAAATTCAACTTCATTTATTTAAGAGATGAAGTGGAAATTGTTCAAGGCACGAACAACAGTGAGATTGTACCAAAATAAAGTAAGTATTTATTCTAATTCACATTTTCAACTTTAGGGAAATGATCTTGAAAACCAAAAATGTCGTCCTAGTGATCTTATACCTGATGAATAAGATGGTACCTTATATCATCACAAATCTATGGATTTGTGATTACTGCCTTTTCCGTAGCCATGTTCTCTACCACTCTCCATCAGAACATGATGGTTAGATTTCTCTTCCATATCCATATTTTCACCTATGTGGAAACCCAGTGATTAGTTTATTTGGGTAATCGTTACATTTCATACTTTAGTTTTTAAAGCCAAGTTTTGGTATTCCATTTTACGATGTGGGTTTCTATTAAAGAAACTTTCGAATAGTAAACCATTTATAACCCCGACGAATTTCGAGGGCGAAATTCATTTTAAGGGGGGTAGAATGTAACAGCCCGAGATTTTATGAAAAATATTCTTTTTTATTTCACTAATGTCTTGTGTTGTACGCTACACCAAAAGGAGCTTGCACAACACGCATCCTTGACTTGCCTTGCATTACACGCAATCGCGACCTTCCTCGATAGCGTGTGTAATACGCAATACCGAGTTTCACTAAACAACGATATGCTATTAAAATATTATTAAAACTACCCATTATGAATAGTAATAACCACTTTTTAAAATTCTATAAATCTTATTTTTCAAAATGAACTTCATTTTTGGATTCGGAATATCGAAATTAGCTTTGGTTGAAATTTTGGTGATTTTCGGATAACTTTCATATTTTGATGAATAGTGAAAATTACTAAATTATAATTAAAAACAACTTTTTTAATCGAAATAATTAATAGTGATAAATCATTAATTTGAGTGGTTTTAAAGTATATTTAGAATATATTTTTACAATTTAATACAATGTTGGTCATTGGATGTAATTTCACATTTAAACTAGACATAAACAAGTGTCAATCTTTTGATAGATATTGTTTCTTAAAAAACACGCTATTTGTTTTAACAGCGGGATTTAATTATAAAATTAATTAATGCAACTTTTATGTTATGAATTTGGTAAAATAGACTTCATTTTTGAATTCGGAATATGAAATATAGCTTGGGATGAAATTTTGGCATTGTTCTGAAAAACATCAATTTTTGATGAATAGTGAACCTACTAAGTGGTAGGTTAAAAACTGAATTTTGCATAAAACTTAATTTTACCGCTTCTGTGAATGGAATTTCGAAAATCCGAGAGACACGGTTAATATCAAGGACTAAAATGTGGTTCAATGAGATGAAAATAATTTTTTGGTGAATAGTAACTTTTTACTTTTTTTTACCACGGTTAATAGTAAATAGGGTAACTAAGGGTAAATATGATATTAATATTACCCTAACACATGTCCTAATTCTATTGGACAAGTGTAATTCGACCAAAAACAAACTTAGGAATAAAATATGACCATTTAGGCCCACTTGGATTAGATTAGGACATTTATTATTAATTTATTTAAAGAAGGGTTAAAATAGTTAAAATCAATGTTTAATAAGTAAATCATTTTTAATATGGGGTTATACATAAGATAAATTAGATTGTAAATATTCATTAGAAAGATAAAAAGATTTCCTACATGATGGTATTTTATTTGTAATTTTTAGACATCAAATAATTTAATTTATTTATGACACAAAGATGATGCAGTAATTATCTTATTAATGAAATATTCACATAATTGATAATATAAATACCAAAATAAATGTAATTTAAGACTTTTTATGAATTCCACTAATTTTCTAGGTTACTATGATATATTAGTGTTGATTTAATCAACTTGGTTCGAACATATAATTCTGATATGACTTTCACAAAAATCATATATCAAATAGTGTCAAAATTGACACAAAATAGTTTTTAAATCAAATATTATATTATTAATTGTTATGTTATTCCTAAAAATCTAAGGATCGGCCAAATGACTTAGATAAGGATATATATATTAATAATAAACAATTTGGGGTTCGTTTGGCATGTTATAGTAAGTGTATTAACCATATAGTGAAAGAAAAACAAAAAGACACGGTAAAAGTTAAATTAATTAACTTAGAGTTAAATCTAATTGATAAGGTTAAAATAATACCCCAAACTTGTCTAAATCCTATTGGTTGATAGGATTTAGACCCATCCCCACTTTATCTTAGAAATAAGACCCTTTGGAACCATTATAAACCGATTTTGACTTTAATATAAAATAATATTTTTAGGTATTCCTAAGGTTCCCCTCTCCTCCCTTATAAAAGGACACCTCCTCCCCCTCCTCCTCACACCAATTTGAGCACTCAAGCTCGGCCAAACCCTGCCAAAATCTCTTCTCCACTTCCCTAGCACCATCCTAGAGGTTCTGGTCTTCCACAAAGACCAATTCTAGTGCCCTAAGAGGAGGTCTCAAAGAGGCACTTCAAAGAAGAGGTAATTACCGTTACCATTTCTTTCATCTTTATTTCTTCTTCCACTTCTTCTTCTTAGGTTGTTTCATTATGAAGTAATAACATCAGTATCACTCATATACTGATATGTTATTATAAGTATGAAACAACCCTATTTCACCATCTATCCATCCTACGGAAAAAGAAATCACCGCGCGTGCGTACGTACGGAATACCGTCTCCACGTCGTGGTGTAATCTATTTTCCACCACCACCTTACATGGATGGGTATAATGGTGTAAAGAATAACTATACATAGTTATTACAACATAATATTGATTCTGATATATTGTATAATTCACTCCAATTCAATTCAATACTTATAGAAATGATATCATCGCTCGTGCGTACGTACGGACTACCGTCTCCACGACGCGATGAGATTCATTCTCCATATTAACCATTTAAGAATGATTATAAAGTATATATAAGAAATAATAATGAAATATATGACATTATAAAGCTACTGGATTTATGTATATATATACATATGTATGTCATCTACTTACTTCCATTTCAAGACAATAAGGAAAGGAAAACAACGTTCATGCGTACGTACGGACTACCGCCTTCATGAACGGTGTTTTTCATTTTATTTATCTACCTATTATATATATATATACTGAATATATATGATATATAAATCATATTTTATATTCTGGAAGTAAGTAAATCATGATATAAGTAATAATGATGTCAAGAACAACAAGTCAAAACACCTACGATAAATGAAATGATTTTACCCAAAACGCTTCTTTAACATGGAATTTACAAAAGAACGGGTAATATAATGTCATAAGTGAACCATATATGATATCATAACAATGAATATGATTCTGTAATAAGTCAATGACATTATTTAAATCATTATACAGGAGGTTCGGACACATACGAAGCAAATCGGACCTAAGGTAAGGGAAATATCACAATCTCATTTTTATCCGAGATTGTTTGTACTTTGAAATTTACTGGGGTATATTCTATCATCCACATCCATGTTTCCTAAATATGTAATGTTATTTACAACAACCTACAATTGTTTAAATCCAATTTTACCCTTCGGTGAGTTTTTAGTAAAAGATATGAAAGGAATCTTTTGTCGTTTTTCGTACGAGGTACTTTTTGACTTTTCCGACAAAAGTACGAAGAATGTTTTTTAAACTTAAACGGCACGAACGGATTTTTACGGTTTTATAAATCCTTATTTTCATGAAGCTTCCTACAAAAGATTTCATGACTATTTTTAATAAAATATCCTTCTTTTAAAATTTCATGATGTTTTGTGAAAAGAAATTGATTTTGAAGAAGAAAGGATATTTTCCTCAAGAATTCATTTCAAGTGTTTTATCAAAATTATTTTCCATCTAAGATAATAAAGGGTTCTGTTTCTATCCATATTTTTACATTGATTTGACTATGTTGTGATGGAATTATGTTTATGAATTCCTTTATCTTATATGAATGGTTTTATGATGTCATGTTGTTTAAGAATCCCATTTTTTTTATTACATGGGTTATGAAATGATGTATGATTTATGATTTTGTGGCACACATAAGAATTGTATCATTATGAGATGGGTGGGACCTATATCTCCCTCCAATGCATTGGGTAAAGATTTTATATCTCATGAGATAGACATGGCTGGAATGGTAGGTTATACCGGTTCAGTGAAACAGGACTGAAACGAGGATTACTCGATTCAGAAAGGGACTTTGTCCACTAAGATAGTCTTGGCAATGAGTCTTGACTAACAAGAAATGATTATCTATGATTATGTGTGTATGCCACAATGAGTAATGTTTTAAGTTATGATTTCATTTCACTACTATGATTTATCCCATGTTATGAAATTATGCTCTCTTTTGCAGGTTAAGATTTCCAAAAAAGTTATGTTCTTATGAAAATTATGTGATTGATATTTCTTTTGTTTACCCTTACTGAGCATTTGAGCTCACCCTTTTATGTTTTCTTTTCCCCAGGATATAAAGAAAGGTTTTAGGTAAAAAAAGGGATGACCTTTATGGGAGATATTGAAGAACTTTCACCACGATTAGAAGATTACGTTCCGAGTTTCCAAAGACACTAAACTATTACGATCCTTTAGTGTGTGTTTTTGTTATGTACTAAGTATTCCGCAAATGTAATGTAATGTCCATGTACGTCAGGCTACAGGTCTCTACAATGATAAACTCACAAATCAATTTTTGGTGTTTCTCTTCCCTCCCCTGAGTCAAAATGACACTCAACTTCACAAGACAAGACATGTGCTAGAAAATCTCATGTAGTGGTGGGTATAGAAAAACTCAGTCGGACACCCCAAAGACACAAACAAATAAAAAAATGGAAGAAATAGTAAGATCTATACATTATATTTCTACAAAAAAAAATATCAACAAAATCTGGATATACTCAAACCCAAAACCATAGTCTATAGTTATATAAAAAAATTTGTATACCATCACTAGGGATTCAGTATGAATATTCCACATGGAATTTTTCTAGAATAACACACATCTGAGTATCATATAACTGATATCATCCTCCCAAGAAATGCGATTTTTCATGAAACTTCATCACATAAAAATAATAATTGATTGGTGGAGACTATATAATAAAATCATTCTAGGAGAACTCACTCCATGAGTGGGGAAGATCAAGATACCTAGAAGTAGATCACTACTAGGTCCAGGCGGTGATACCACAAATCATCCAGATTCACATTCTATGTATAAGATCAACCACTTGTAGGATTTTTCACACTAATACCAAGTCGCTACATAGGGCTTCAGAACCGATAGAGGATCCTACTTTAGGCCTCTGGGAGGGGATTCCTACAACTCTGTCCAGAAATTCATATTGAAATGATCACAGGCTTGTGAGTAGGAAATGATACCAACTATCCTTTAGGGGATGGAACAAGAGTATCAACCCCAATGATACATGTCCAGGATATTGTGAATAGGGAGATCAAGCTATGTAGAATGGATTAAATGATGTTTAGTAGAGTTAAAATCCTTGTCCACTGACCCATGGAATGGCCCGTGTAGAATGGACAATGTCAGAAGTACATGTCATGTAAAAGAAGTGAACACGACATCTAGAAGGGTCACATGCAATGTCCTTTGATATGAATTCCACCCATGTACATTTTTATGTGTTAGTACATGATATCAACCCATTTTCACTTACCCTTGTACCAGTACATAGGGTAAACCATGAATTTGTTATGGGTTTAGCCACATTGTGGTGTACACGCCGTGTAGGCAAGCTGTGTACTCCAGCCATTGTCTGTGTACCTCTAGAGATACAGACAAACTCTCGAGGAGTCCTCCATAAACGATTTGACAGGGATCATATACCATGTGATATATTAGTTCCTATTGATACCCTATTCACTGTTGATTGGGGGCCCCATTCCATGTAGTTCAGACTATATTCCATGTTTTGTGGAATATTCCAGAATGCATCTTCATCCTCTGGTTCCTCGGTCGATAATATAGTCTTCAATCCATTGGACATATAACTACTAAATAGGAGAGCTATGGTAATTTCATTTTCATAGAACCTAATCAGTGAGTTTAGGGCCTTCGATCATCTCAAAAATCCAATTCCAATCAACCACACGAAAATCATTTGTTGAAAGAAATATCATGTATCACTTTGATCCATCCAAAACCATCATCGTCGAACTCCCACTAAGTCAACCTATTGTCAAATGCACTATTTTAGATCATTGTGATGAGAAACAACGATTCAACATTCAACCATTATGTATCCACAATGAATGAGTAATGCATATAACATATGGGGGAGAAGAAATACACACAATTAAAATAACCCATGGAACTCACCTCAACCGTTGTTCGTTTTGGTCTTGATACATTAATTTGAGAACTATAAACAAATAAAAAAGTATAATCATCCACATATTAAGGAATTCAAACCCCCTGTAAGAATGGTCAAATAGTGAGTCATCCTATTCTTCGGTTGATATATGTTTTTCATTAATTCTATGAATAAGGAATGATGAACAAGAAAAACAACTGCATAACATGTGGTTGGATAATTTGCAGAAGAGGATCCATCATCACATCACATACATTGGAGTGATCCATCAAAACATCTCCAATCAATCTATAATCCATGATCCATCATCATTCATCACTGGGAGGATTCATTATCTATGATTCAGAGGGATTACATGTTAATGGAGTGAACCCAAATTTCTCTAAAAAAGATAAATAAAAATAAATCACATTTTTCTCAATATTTAATATTTAAATAAAATAAAATAATTTTTTTATTCATTAAAAAACGAAAATATTACATTCACAATAGCCCTTCACCAGTTGGTGTTAGGCCTCACCTAGTGTAAAGTCACTTCTCTGAAGGCAACAGTTCTTATTAGTGTCTCCTTTCCTACATCACATTATTATGATAACTGTGAATCCATAACAGTAAGACTAAAGGTATTATCCTACCATGATGTAACTTGGTCTCTAAATCAATTGTCCGGACCAGATTCTTAGTATAATAGTCCCCATTTCAGACATTATTCACTGGATAATACCATAGTAGGTGTTGCGTTCTAATACTATGAATATTTCTACGATGTTCCATCATTGATTTACTTACTGATTAATACTTGTATTTATTTTTGTTTAAATTAATATCAATTAATTTATAAAAAACTAATTAGATTTTAATTGGTATGTGGAACTGTTAGGGTGCACAGTTATATTAACCATGATACCCTGCATAACTAACCATACATATGATAATATTAATTAAGAAAATTATTTTGAAAATTATCAAATCTCTTTATTAAGTCCCTATAGTCCCCAAATCAACCTAGAATGAATTTTTATTTCCTGGATGCTCTAAATAACACTTTTTTCACCACCAAAATCATTCATATATGGATTATATAATTTTAGAACTCGTCTGATCCATCTCTTGTTAGTGTTATTCGCTTGTTATTTCAATCACAATCCCTCATTCATTCATCCATTGGGTTTATTAGATAATTACAAGATTGGTGAATCCAAACACTATTTATTTGGACATTGGATATTTTTTTTTATATAATGGTCCCAATTTCAGTTATTATTCATTAGATAATACCATAGAGGGTGTTGTGTTCTGATACTATGAATAATTATACGATGTTCCATCACTGATTGACTTATTGATTAATCCTTGTATTTATTATGGTTGAAATTAATATCAATTAATTTATAAAAAACTAATTATATTTTAATTGGTATTTGGATTTTATGTTCCATGAAATTTTCATAAAATTCCCCAATTCCAATGGATTTAGTAGATGGGAGATATTTTAATGTTGTTGGAAATTATAAAACGACTTCATGATTGATTTTATAAAATGGATTAAATTGAATTGATCAAAACATATGATTGGTTTTTCATTTAAAAGGGTTAAATTGATGAAACACCCCTCTTTTGGTTATGAATTTGTATTTTCACATAAAAAGGAAAACTTAGGATTTGAATTGTAGACTATGAATGTGAATATGAAAAGATATGATTTTCCCTCCTTTAAATAATTAATTTATAACTTCCAAGTATGTGTAGTTAGTTTGTTATATGGTGTAGGTACGCTATGATAGAAATTTGGTTAAATTAAATTAATGATGACAGGTCCAAAAATCATATTTCAGATGAATGTATCATGGAATGTTTATGGGTGAATCCAATTCGGCCTTATCCTGTGAGATTAATGTTCACATTGGAATGATCAATTAAAGGACTATTTGATGGTCCAATAACTAGGAACTATTGAACGACATATAATATTACCATGGTTCATATTTTGATGATTTATATATATATGGAATTGATTATGGATCTTTTTTATTCATTCTAGTTTATTTTCATAAAATATGTAGTTTAAAATTTTTATCTAATCATTTTTTGAAATAATTTCCTTCATTTTTAAAAGAAGAATGTTTTTAATTAAAATATCATATAGTTTATTATTTCCATGGATTTATCTATTTGAATTTAAATCATAGATAAATGATTTTATTATTGATTATTATTAGGGAGCACTTCATGGAACCATACTGAGATTTTATCTCTCTTCCTGCGTTTTTCATCAGGCATTTGCAGATTTTATTTTTCCAGGTTCGAACAGAGGTAAAGTTCCAGTTAAAAGAGGTTGATTTTATTGATCCTTTGTTGATATAGTGCTAGTTTAATTGGTATGTCGGAGTTTAACTTTTCAGATTATGATTAATTTGAAGATGATCTATTTTGGTTTCCTATTTTCATAAATTTCTTCTGGTATGGTCTCTATTAGAGTTTTTTTTCATACTATTACGTATCGTTTTTATCCATTATTTTTTTAGGAAATGGGTTTCTTGATTAATATTGTATGATGCTAGGTGCTAGTTTCCAACCATTCCAGATCAAAAATATTCTATGTGAAATTTTGGTTTTGGCTCAGGTATTAGAGATCCATGATATCCAGGCTTTTTGTGACAAGAAACATTATTCTATATCATAGTTAATGTTATGATGAAATGTTTTATGAATCCTATTTTGGTTTATGGGTTATGATATGATTTAATTTTATGATATTATTTCACATTTATATATTATTTTAATATTTTGATGATGGGGACCTATATATCACCCCTATTCATTGGGTAATTATTAATCTCCAATGAGACCTGAGTGTATACATGAGGTTATCCGAAGCCCAAACGTATGGTACCCTGGAGGTTATCCATACCCTTAAAAAGGTACATGGTTGTTCAACCTAATATGAAAATGTTTTAAATTTAATGTTGGGTATCCATGACATAATTGTTTCTATTATTATAAGTTTTAAAAAACTCTATGCCTCTTGAAAAGGTTATGCAATAATATCCTATGTTCATTTATTCCATTATGATTGTTTAATTATGAACTGCCGGGACTTATGTCATGTATCGTGATTATGATCATTGATATGGAGGATATAGTTCTCAAATTTTATTATCATTTTCTAATATCCTTATTCTCATCTTTTTTTATAATTCTTATTTACCCTTACTAATAATATGATCATATCCTTCACTACTTGAATTTCCTGTAGTGACGATGGGAAATGTGAGATGGGAAAATTTCCCATCATAAATAGTCCATGGAAATAAACTATTTGCAATGAAGGTATAATTTTTTCATGACTAATATCTATTTGCGACGGATTTATAAATCCCTCTCAAATATTAGTTTTTGGATTAAATCCAGCCTTGCTTGAAAATAAATCATGACGGGCATTTGAGATTGATTGAATAATATGTTGCAAATTCCCTAGTAGTCGATAATATTTGCGAAGAACATTAAATTCCATGACAAGTAATTTTCAAAGAAAACAGTTTTTGTGATGTAATTAATTTCATATCTATTATACGATCACAAAAAGTATTTAGTTTTTAGAGGTCGCGCCACACCTTTCTTTTCCCAACTTTTTCTTCCTTTATTCCCTCTCCCGAATGCAGTGGAATACTAGCAGCCTCCACTCTTCTTATTGCCCATGAAAGCTCTCGTTAATCCGATTTTGTTTGATTTCACACAAAATCTCCATGTTATTGGCTCTAAATATGTCATTCATCAGTTTTTCATATTTTCATTACATTGATAAATTTACTCTAACATTCCAGTTCTGGAAGCCACCCAAAGGTGCCCTGTACCCTGTAGGTCATGTTTCCTCAACCGCATTTCCCTAAATGCTAGAGGCTACCGACTAGAAGTGAGGGCCTTGGGTGTGATTTTGGGGAAACTATGCCCTCATTGCAAGTATACATAGTGGATGTAAAAAAATACATTAAAGAGTGGAAGAAGTAATAAGAGAATAAAACAGTAAAAGTAGAATACTGAAATTATAAACTGAAGAACATCTATAAAAAATGATGCATGATACATATGTCTAGGAAAACATCCAAACAAGTCAAAATGCTGGAATACAACAGTGTTAAACCAAAGTGAAAATGAAAAAAGATAATCTACTCAGCATAGCAAGCCATAGCTTTGTCAATGATGGAATACAACAGTGCTAAACCAATGTGAAAATGAACGAAGATAAAATTCTCAGCATCCCAAGCCATAGGCTCTCCAGATCCACATCAAGTCATGTACCTGAAGTAGAAGGGTGATTGCACTTATCTCTATCTACAACAATATAATCTGTTTGGGCCAAACTCATGGCCAAAATAGGGTGTGAGATGAATCCCAGTAGGCAACCACCACAAGATCTGTGCCTAATAGTAAGTGAATACGTGGGAGGTAAAAGGTATGAAAATAGTAAGCAAGGAAGTAATCAACAGTAACAACCCACAGTTTCAAATATCAAACAACATCTAATAACAAAGATATTCACAAATAGGTAACCATCTAGGAACTACTCACAACCTATCCTTTCTGGTCCTACTTAGTAGATACAAGAAACCCTCTGGGAAGCACACACAGTCTCACCCCTCTTGTTCATCTAAAGTATAGACTCTCTGAGAATCACTCCCCGTCAATTCCCCCAATATTTTCGTATCGTACTAAAGGTTCTATGGGGAAGCACCCAGTTTCAATTCCCCTTATGGCCCATGTTGAAGAACTATAGAAACTCTGTAGAATCACTCAACGTCTAGTCCCCATGTTTTCTCACATCATCTAAAGATGAAGGCACCCTAGAGAAGCCCTCAATGTCAATTATCTATTTGGTCTATACACCAGGTTCTCACGGCCATGTGTAAGTCAATCTAGTATAGAAGAACATAATGACCAAAGTATACCTTCTGAACTACCTGGCTAGTATTCTACAACACAAAACCATAACAGGACAAGAGTCACACCATCCTACCATGCAAGGCCTAGGAAAGTAATTGTAGCCAAAAAGGAAAACAAGACCAAAAGGTCAAAACAGAAAAAGACATGCATGGAAATACATCTAATGCACAAAAATTTACCCTATTCACAATCAATAATCATCTTCTCAGACATACTAGCAATATAGTGAAACAATAGGGCCTGAACGATAAACGTGCAACACCCCGTTCATTGGTATTGGGAACATTAGCAGACAAAACTAAAATAATTTCAAAATAAATGAAATAAAAACCTAACTCAGGGTTAGGAGATAAATATTATTGAACCTCAAAGATTGAATCTCTATAGAACGCCATATATCTATGAAAACATCTTAAATGATCAACCCACGATAACATGAAAAATAAGAGGAATCATGAAATGTGGATCCATCAAAAGAGAGAACTCACCAATGTGATTCCAACACAATCAACGGTGCTCGAATCGGAGGATGGACGGAGGCTTGGGGGCTTGTCAATGATCCATGTTCTTTTGGAACTCCCGGACAAACAAAACCTAGAGGAGGTGTGTTCCATCTATCAGATGTGACTCCTATGATTTTAATGAAAAAAAAACAAAATACATGATGTGTACTTTTGGAGTACACGACATGTACTTTATATTTCCATACGTAACATTAGGTGGCCCCCAGGTCTTCACACATGGTCATGTGCGAGGCCACTACACGACTAGAACATGGCTATATGTGTTAACCGAGTACACGGCGTGTACTCATAAAGTACATGACATGTACGTCAAAAATATACACAAACCCCTCTTTTCTCATAAACTCCAGGGAAAAGAAATATACTTGAAATGGAGATTGAGGTTTTTACAAACATCCCCCCAGAAATAAATTCTTCCCCAAATTTCACTAGTAAGGTGTCGTAGATGAAGAAATCCCAAACATCTCCTACCACTATGACTGTACATCAGCCTCCCTCTCCCATTTCTTGTCCTGCACTCGCCCGTTCTTCCATAAAACCCGTACCATGGGAATAGACCTGCCACATAGAACCTCTGTACTGCGATCCACAATCCGGATAGGATTCTCCTCAATTGATGCATCCACTTCAAGCTAAACCTCCTCAGGTTGAAAGACATAAGACGAGTCTGAAATGTAATGTCGAAGGTGAGAAACATGGAAGACGCCGTGCATAGCTCGATACCTCTAAGGTCACCGCAACCGATAGGAAACTAGACCAACTCTCTCCAACACCTCAAATGACTCAAAATGTACCTCGGTGAAATCTTACCCTGTCTCATAATCCTCTTGTGTCCCAACCTCAGTGTGACACGTAGAAAAACCTAATCCCCGACGTCGTACTCCAGAGGTCGTCTACCTGATCAGCATAAGACATCTGTCGTGATTGTGCAGTTTCCATCTTATTCTGAATCAATTCTATCTACTCTATGGTCTCTTGAATAAGACGAGGTCCTATAAAATCTCCCTCTCTTGTCTCCTACCAACATAATGGTGATTGACATGGACTACCATACAAAGCCTCCTAGGGAGCCATCTGAATAGTTTCTTGATAACTAATGTTGTAGGAAAACTCTAAAGAGTAATATGCATCTCCCAAGAAACTAAAAAATGAAGAAATAATACTCGTAGAATTTCCTCAAGCACCTGAATTGTACGCTTGGACATGCCATCTTTCTGGGGATGGTATGTTGTACTCAAAATTACAGGTGTACCCAAAGCCTTCTGAATCCCCTGCCAGACCTTAGAAGTAAACCATGCATCTATGTCTCAAACAATGGACCGTGGAACTCCATGAAGATGAAAAATCTCATGGATGTATATCTGTCCCAGCTCATCAACATTGATGGTCTCCTTGATTGAAAAGAAGTGAGAAACATTTGTGAGTCTGTCAAAGACATCCCAAACTGCATCGTTCCCTCAAGGCAACCTCATAAAACCAGTCATGAAGCCCATTCCCACGTCATTCCACTTCCACTTGGTAATGGGAAACTACTGTAAAATCCATGCTGGTCGCTGATGCTCCAGCTTCACCACCTAACAAGTGGAACACCTTGTGAATAATCCATAAACATCTATTTTCATAACAAGCCACTAATTCCAATGGTGTAGATCACGATACATTTTGGGGAAACCAGGATGAACAACCCAAACTAAGGAATCAAAATCCCGCATTAGCTCCTCGTGTATATCTGACAACACCCATATGTGCCCATAGAAACACAAGATCTCATCCTATTCTATGTTCCATCCAGGAATAGGGTCCTCTCATGACACACTCTCCCTTATGACTAGGCCTTCAGAATCTGATAGCTGCCTCAATAGAACTCGATCCAGAAGAGTAGAAGTAACAGCTACAGAAGAACGAGACGTCTGCCCTAATTGTCTTGCACCACCAATTGCATCTCAGAAGATAGATCCATAAGCTACCAGTCACGGCTAACCTCCTGAAATACCAGTATCAGAGTCCTCCTACTCAACGCATCAGCCACTGCGTAACCTTTCCCAGGTGTATAGGCAAGCTCAATAGTCAAAGGATTGTAGGTACTCAACCCATCTATGTTTTCTCAAATTTAGATCACACTGAGTGAAGATGTACATGAGACTATTGTGGTCGGTGAACACCACAAAATTTTCCCCTAGAATATAATGTCTCCAATAGCATAAGGCATGAAAAACAGCTTCTAACTCCAGATTGTGTGTCGGGTAATTCTTCTCATGTGTACTCAACTATCGAGACTCGTACACAACGATTCCATTACCCTATATAAGAACAGCTCCCAGCCCGATACTAGAAGCATCACAATAAATAGTATAGCTCTTCCCCGGATCTGGAAATACTAGTATTGGCGCTGATGTCACCCTCCCTTTAAGCTTCTGAAAGGCTGACTCACAAGAATCTGACCATAAGAAGATCACACCCTTCTTAGTCAAACTCGTCAGTGGTGCTTATAAGCATGAAAGGTCCTGTATAATATGTATGTAATATCTAGTCGACCATTGAAATCTCTTCACCTCAAATACTTTCTTCATATGATCTGAGGAAACTACTTCTTTCACTTTCTCTAGGTCTATTGACAGTCTTGTCTCTAAAAAAACATGGCCCAAGAACTGAACCTTATCCATCCAAAAGTGGCATTTTGAGAGTTTAGCATCTAACTGATACTCCCTCTATGTACTCAAAATGATCTCAATATGTATAGCATGGTCATGTCAAGTGTTATATTACTCCATGATATCGTCCATGAAGACCACCACAGAAGAGTCCAAGTATGGATAGAACACTCAGTTCATCAGTGTCATGAAAACAGCAAGCGTGTTCCTAAGACCGAACGACATAACCACATATTCGTATAGACCATAACTAGTTCATAAGGCTATAAGAGTTATATCAGATAGTCTAACACACAACTGGTGCTAACTGGATTTAAGGTCAATTTTTGAGAACACCCGGGCTCCTCGAAGCTGATCAAATAGATCATCGATCCTTGGTAAGGGATATCGGTTCTTGACCATCAACTAGTTCAGCTTCCGATAATCCTCACAATGCCTAAGGGCATCATCTGACTTCTTCGAAAATAGGACTGGTGAACCCAAAGGAGATGGAATGGGTTAGATGAAAATATTTTCCTGCAACTCCTCCAACTACTTGTTGAGCTCCTGCAACTCTGGTGTAGCCATCCAATAAAGATTTATGGACACTGGTGCCGCTCCTGGACCATGATAAATAGAAAATTCAAACCCACTCTCTAGAGGAAAACCGGAAAATTCCTCTGGAAAGAAATATCTAAACTGATCCACCACTGGAGAGAGGTCAAACTGTGATGTCCCCTGGTCATCTAGATAATGACTAGTAATCTGGGTTGTAACTGCTCCCAACCCATGATGCTGTAGACCCTCTCTGCTCGCCTGGACATCCCTCTCACCCTTATGATGATAATATCCACCCTCTCTTGATATGAAACTCACCATGTTGTGATAATAGGTGAAAAATAACTTTAAATGAACGAACCAGTCCAAACCATGAATGACATTTTAGCCTGTCATCTCTAGGACTTAGAGGTACCATATGAAGTGACACCCACCAACCACAAGAGGGAACTCCTCGCACTGACATACAACAGATGTTCTTGTCCCCAACGGAGTTTCTAGTGTCAAAACATTAGCAGAAGAAAAGATATAGAGCCCAAGGCTCTCCACAACAGCGACATATATAAATCTATGTGTAGCACCAGTATCGAAAAGAGATGAAGATAAAACCGAGGAAACTAGGATCGTTACTTGAACTGTAGAGGCGCTGAGATCATTCTCTAGATGTTTCTTCTCCACTGAAAAAGTCAAGCCAGCTCTGCAGCCCTGTGAACCTACCTGACAACTCTGAGCTGATCCACCCTGCTGTTGCTGGTAGCCCGGTGACTGACCACTACAACCGTGACCTCCACCATGGCATGAACGGCCGAAAAAACTCATGTTCCTAGACTGGTGATAAAATGGCATAGATTCTCCTATACGATGGGTCATATATGATCCCCGGTCACCACCTGCTGGTGATAAGACCTGATAGGAATGATGAAGGTGTCCCAACATGCCGCAAGATCGGCACTCCACCAGGTCCCTCTGGCATTGCGGCCTTGTATGCCCACTTCTCCCGCACTGGTAGCACACCACATGGCTATGAGGAGATACATCCCACCAACTCGAATCTCCACATGTAGTCTCCCTATGGAACTTCCGAATATCAGTTTGTGGAGAAGTAACTCTGGATGTCAAGCCTCCATGGCTCAAAACTCTGTATTCCCTTAGATTCTGCTCTTTGATCAGTTCCAGGTTGATGATTGAAGTGATGGAAGTCAACCTGATGATATTCACCTGAGAGTGGATGTCCTGTCTGAGGCCATCCTTGATCTTCCTTGCTAGAAATAACCCATATTATCCCAAGAAGGGTGTGAAATTCCAAAGCTCAGTGAAATGAGAGTAACACTCCCTAACCGATAGGGTACCCTTCTCAAGGCTCTTAAACTCCCAGGATCAGTCACCCTTCATGGTCTATGAATATAATTAGTCATAGAAGATGCCCTGGAATTCCTCCCAAGCCATAACCTTCTGATGAACCACCTATGAGATCACTTCCCACCATCTCCATTAATAATCTCGTAGCATATAGGTAGCGAGCTTGAATTTCCTCTCTATAGGTGTCTCCATATGCTCAAGGATCATCAGCATGGTTTCAAGCCATGACTCTATAGCGTAGGGTCCTCTATCCCCTACGAAAGTGAAAGGATGATGATGCTAGAAGACCCGCATAAAATCATCCATCGATGGGGCAGGAGGCGGTGCTCCCTTAATGGTCTGCATCATCCTCATGAAGCCTTCCCTAAATTGTGAATTAGAATAGGTAACAGGTATAACTGCGGGTGCCAAGACTAGAACAACATGATGATCTTTTGGAAGACCCGGATCAGCCGTATCTAGCATCCGATCACTGCCCTATAACTGGAGGATAGTTGAAGGATATCTCAGTGGCGTGACTCTGCATGGTCAAGCGCACACCTTAGATCCAAATTAATAGGGACATAAACAAGGAACTGTAAGAAGAGAACTAGAGAAAGAAACATTCATGTTTTACAAAACATGACTTCACGGAGTGTACACATCCTACACGGCGTGTTCCCGGAAGTCATTCACAAGGGCGTTAACTCCTGCCTAAACTAGTTTTGAACACCCCAAAAAACAATCTGTTTTCATAACACACAATGTGTACTTGAATCCTCATTCCATTCGCAAATTCTTCTACATGGTTATGCATCATGGATTTCCTAAAACCAGACTCCACAACGTGTTCAAGGTATACACAGCTTGTACTGAACAAGAATCACCTGGTTCGTGTTGTTAGTGACACGGCCTAACACATGACTTGAGACTACATGGTGTGTTCCGAATGGAAACAGCATGTTCATGAAGGGATAACACCGACCCATGTTGTTTGTGACACTACCGGGTACATGGGTCAGATGACACGACGTGTTCAACGTGGACACCTACAGTATAGCTTAAGGTATTATCTGTCAGTGTTGTTGGTTACATGGGAGGAAAATAAGTCAACACTAAACGAAATTTTCGACCTGTTCACACCGTGTTTCCACCAGTCTTTTCCCATCCCATGTCTCTGGCCACACGACTTATGACACGGTTAGTAACTACATGGCGTGTATATAAAGTACATGGAGTGTAATTAAGAAAAAATGTTTCTTCCAGAACAGAAGAACACATGGAATGTGCATAACATTAAACGGCATGTATTATGGGTTTTTCCACACAGTAGGCCTCCGTAACTACTCCAGAACATAGAAAACACTGAAAAAAGCATTGAAAGTGCCAAATTCAAATCCGTGAGGGCCCATTCATCACGCAAATCAATGTTTGGCATCATATAAAAGTTATAAACAAGAAAATAGTGCAATGATCAACCAAATTTTGGTAAATGGGGGCCCATAACAACTCAAGAGGCAAATTTTGCCCTTCATTAAAACCAAACCATACACCCAATTCCCTATCAAACAACAAGTATTTCTATAAAGGAATCTATCACGACAGCATTCATATTCTACACAACATCTATCACAAAAACATGCAATTGCTAATGCATCCTATATGGCATGGTAAGAATGCATGGCATGTGATTTCTGAAAAATGCTTTTATGATGCATGATATGGAATAACCTCATCTCATCGGCTTGCAATAAAAATAGAACACGAATAACATCATCAATAACAAAACAATACATGTGAGTAACCCAACAGTGAAAATAAATTCAACAGTAAAATTGAAAAACTAGAAAAATTGCAATAAATGAGGTAGATTTTATTTTCCCCGTACACAGGTTAGCTACTCCCTGGCACAGCTTATTACCAAGTAACCATTATTTTCTATCCCTGGATAAAGGCTCCAAAAAGTAAATCAAGAGAAAACAATTCCCCTGATATCACTTTGTAACATCCCGGTTCCAGAATCCACCAAAAGGCCCCCCATACCCGGTTGGTCACATGGCCTCAAGTGCATTTCCCTGAATTCCATGGGATACAGACTAGTAGGGAGGGCATTGGGTGTGATAGTGGGGAAACTCTACCCTCATTAGTAGTGTACAGATCAGATGTAAAAAAAATATATAAGAGAGAAAGTAGTAATAATATAATACTGCAGTAAAAACAGACGACTGAAAGTATAAACTAGGGAACACATATATAAAATAATGCATGATACATATGTCTAGGAAAACAACTTAACAAGTCACATTTCTAGAATACAACTGTGGTAAACCAATGTGTAAAATAAAGCAGATAATCTCTTCCACATCACAAGCCATAGCATGGTCCCATTCTCTCTAGCTTCACGACAAGTGAATTACCTGAAGTTGAAGGGAGCTTTTGTTTATCTATACCTGCAACAATATAATCTATTTGGTCCCAAAAGAATGGCCCAAACATGGTGTGAGACGAATCCCAGTAGGGAACCACCACAATATCTGTGCCTCAGAGTCAGTGAATTCATGGAAGGTAAAAGTACAGAAAATAGTAAACAAAAAAGTACTCAACAGTAACAATCCACATTTTCAAATATCAAGCAACAACTAATCAAGCAGACAATCACAAATAGGTAACCCTCTAGGAATTACTCACCACCTATACCCTCTGGTCTAACCTAGTAGATACAAGAAACCCTCTAGGAATCACACACTCTATCACCCTCTGGTTCATCTAAAGTATAGACTCTCTGAGGAAGCACTCACCGAACATTCCCCCTATAGTCCTGTATCGTACTAAAGGTGCTCTTGGGAAGAGCTCAACGTTAATTCCCCATGTGGCCCACGTTGAGGAACTACATTCAATCTGGGGAAGCACTCAATGTCAATTCCCCATGTGGTATCACAACGTATAATTATAAAGACACTCTGGAGAAGCCCTCAACGTCAATTCTCCCTATGGTCTATACACCAAGTTCTCACGACCCTGTGTAAGTCAAGAAAGTATAGTAGTGAAAATTGGCCAAAGTAAACCTCATGAACTACTTGGATAGATTTCTACAGCACAAAGGCATAACAGAACAATACCCACACCATCCTTGCTTACTAGGCATGGGAATGTTATAGTAGCCTAATTGGAAAACAAGACCCAAAGGTCAAAACAATAAAAGACATGCATGGAAATTCAAACAAATCACAACAATTCACCCTATTCACAAACAATAATCATCTACTCAGGCATACAAGCATAGAAGAGAAACAATATGGCTATAAGGATAAACATACAATACCTTGTTCATGGTTATTGAGAGAATTTGCACATAAAACTCAAAGACATTCAACAAAAAGGCACAAACAACCTACCTCGGTGTTAGGAGATCAACATACTTGAACCTCAAATCTTGAATCTCCTTAGAATGCCTTAGATCTATGAAAACGTCTAAAATTTTCAACCCACAATAACATTGAAAAGTAGAGGAATCATGAAAAATGTACCTGTAGAAGAGAGAACTCACTGATACGATTACAACACAATCAATAGTTCTCGAATCGGGGGATGGATGGAGGTTCGGGGGATCGTCTAAGATCAACGGCTGGTCGGCGCTCTCGGAGGAACAAAAAGTAGAGGAGGTGTGTTCTGTCCGTCAGATGTGACCACGGTTCGTTTAATGAAAAAAAGAAAAATACATTGTGTGTACTTTTGGAGTACACGACATGTACTGGCTGTTTCCTTACGCCGCATTAGGTGGCCTCATGGTCATCACACATGGCCATGTGCAAGGCCACTACACGGCCGTCACACAGCTACCCACAGTAACTGAGGAAAATGTGTGTACTTCAAAAATTTCCAGAAACTCCATTTTCATAGAAACACTAGGAAAAATAAAAATATACATAAAAATGAGATCCAGGTCCTTAAATTAACAATCCTAGGTTAAAAATTTTATTGTATTTTGATTTTTTTGTTTGACATGTTGTGTTAATCATAATTTATTATTATCGATTTGATTAATTTGGTTAATTTGATTATGAAAAAATAAATATTGGGTTTACAGTATTTTTCACAATCATAGATCTTTATAATTTATTGATTTTTTGGGTGTTTAGGGTTGTTGAAACATTATAATTTTTTTTCATTGATATATGATTATTTTAGAAATATACTATATGTTTTTTTTTCTTTGAAAATATACTGGTTTTTTAACACATAGAATTTTTTAAATTTACGTTTTTTTAGGGTTGCAAAAATTAATTATTTTTAACTCATTCTTGTGCTAGTTATTTGTTTTATTATTCCTTTTATTTTTTTCATGGTTCCAAATTTATTATTTCATTTTTGTGTATATATGTCTAAATAATTTTTTTGTTATTTTTTTTTCATGTGCGCATTATAATAAAATTTGCGCGTAGATAATATTTGTTAATAATTATATTTGTGAGTGAATAATAATTGATTAGAATAATATTTGTTTATAATAATATTTCTATATAATAAACGTTTTTAATGGGCCATGTGAATATGTGTTTGTAGGTAGATATATTTGTATGTCTAAATATAATTTATTTATTTTTAATAATGATGATAAAACTAATTTAGTGAAAACATTTAATAAATCATTATTTATTAAAAATATTTATAAAAAATGTGAAAAAATTGTATAATTGAAAAACAATGACAATTTAAAATATGTAATATTTAAATAAAAACAGTTAATAATAATTTTTATAGTTTTTTGTAACAGTTTTTTTAAAAAATAATATAACAAATATAAATAATTATTATAAATTTGTAATGAAAATTAATTATTATAAATGTTGGTTTAATATAAAAAATTATTAAAAAATAAATAATCTAAAATATATATCATTAATTAGTATTTATTTTTAATAAATTGTAAATATTTCTAATAATAATAAAATTATAATAATTTTTAAATAAATTATATTAAAATTTAACAATTTTTAGATATTTTTAATAATTCATATAAAATTATGTATTAATTAAAATAATTTGTATTAATAATTCATATAAATGTTATGAAAACAAATAACTCACCCAACTATTTTATTACATTTAGGGAAAAATTATTAACTAAAAAATTATTAATTTTAAATAATTATTAATTAAAATTAATTAATTATTCAAAAATTGGAACTCAATTTTATTTATAAATTATTAATATATATTTTAAATTCAGGTAATCAATATATATATATATATATGATTATGTAAATTTGATATTTTTAAATTATTATAAACAAGTGTTAGAATATATTTTATATATTTATATTAATTAAGAAATTATTATATATATATAGAAATTATTAGAATTGTAATAAAAATTTAAATAACTTAATAATAATCATACATAATTTAAAATAAATTTTACAATATATCGAATTGTAATAACAATAATCATCACATAATAAAATAGTAATAATAAAATTGCAATATATATATAACAAATTCACACACACACACACATATATATATTATAATTACATAATTTATAGTAATTTAAATGATGATTAATTATCATTACAAAATAACAATTACACAATTTATAATATTTTATACTAATATATAATAACAATTAAATAATTTATAATAATAATCATTACCTAATTAATAATATTCATTACATAATTTATAATTAAATATTATATATATAGTAATTATTTATCAATTAATAATAATTCCATATAAATATTTAATTTATTAAAATATTCAATTAATTTTTTTATATGTATTTTAATATATATTTAAATATAAAAATAGTAATTTATATGAATAATATTAATAAATGATTAAAAATGACACCCCCGTGTGCGATGTAACGAAACAGTATAAACCAACAAATGTTACGTCGAGCCTAGGGTAAACCCCATATCCCAAACCCTACGATGATTTATAATTTATCATAAGATACATAGTTTAAGAGATATGTTTATTTTTTATAATAATCTATAAGACAAATATTAAATGAATTACCTTCACCTGTAATGTAACTACCTAATGCACACAAATATAATATCGTGTCTTGCATAAACCCCACATCTCAGACCCAGTGGTGATCTCCAATTTAACATATGTGGCACTGTTCAAGATATATTTTATTATTTTCAAAAAATAGCATGTGTCTTATATAATGTATCTAATATTTATATTTTTAACTACACCGAGTCTCTACGGGCCCCAAAAATTAATGTCATCCAACTTCCTTACAATGCTCTTATTTTAATGAACATTTCAAGATGGTAAAATATGAAAAATATTTATCAAATTGTCAACATGATATGAAATAAATATTCTTATTGTTTTTTTAGATAACTATGGACTCGGGAAGTATAAAGTATTATCTATTACGTGATCATGATTAGATAAATAATAACCAAAATACAAGTGGAAGTAGTTTAAATTCTGTCTACCATAAAGGTATTAAAGCCTTTATATCATTTTCATCATCAAATTCCTATTGTGTTTCTCAAGGATCAATTAAATTTCTATATAATTAAGGATTTATTTGGACATTCAAAACATTTTAAAATGTCTGACTTCTTCTATTGCAGTATAGTATTTGAAAAGATTATATTTTTTGTAACAACATGGTGAAATGAGTTTTGTATAAAATAATTTTTTTTCCTCACATCCATCATTTTATAATTTAATACATGAGGTAGCTATTCCATATATTCCTTTAACAACAACTCAGAATGGCATTCCCAATTTTAAATCTGAAGCTTCTTAGTTTTATAATTTCTTGCAATCTATTATGGATTCCTTATATTATGGATTCCAAATGATAAAATTTAAAACTATTACAAAATATATGTCTACTAAATCAGATTTTAGAATGCCTAATAGTGGTTTTTATAATATTTTATCTTTGATTAAGTCATTATTGACAAACGAAAATACATTTTCATCAAGATTTTATAAAACTAAAAGTATTTTTAATTATTTGGGTCTATGATATTATATTATCCATGCATGTTCAAATGGATTCTTATTATATTATGGTATATATGAATCTTTGGTTAATTTCTCAACATGTGGAGAAGTGATATAAAATAAGGCACAATAACAAATTTCCAATGTTCCCATGACATAGTTGTTAAATTTTCTTATTACCCCTCATTTTAGATTTTATTTTTGTCTCGATGCATAGATGGATTTATAACATGGCATAAATAAAAAATTTACATAATGGAATGATTAAATAATCTATATTATTATGACCCATGGAATAAATTTGATTAGAAAAATCCTTATTTTGTTGTAAAACCTTATAACATACAGCTGGGCCTTTCAACAGATGATTTTTCCCATTTGGTGCTTATGAAAATTAATATTCATGTGGTCCTATTTTGATTACACCTTTGAACATTCCTTTATGGATGTTTATGAAGAAACCACATACATATTTGATGTTGTTAATAACCACACATCCAATTAAGAATGTTTATTTTTATTTGAAACCAATAATTGATGAGTTAATTTCATTATGGATCAATGTTGTGACTACATTTTAAATAAACACAAAACATATTTTTAAATTGAAGGGTTCATTTATATATATGATCAGTGACTTTTCGGTGTATGGAATGTTATCCAGATGGAGCACACATGGTCTAAAATCATTCTCATACTACATGGATGTGAAAAAAAGCATTAATTGTTTGTAATATGAAAAATGTTTTTTTATTTTTATTTCAGTTGGATATTTCTTCTAACTGATATCCCTTTTAGAATAAACATAATTAATTTTACAAATGGTTGAATTGAAACAGATGCACCTCCAATTGTGCACTAAGGTAATCATGTTAAATCTAATGTTTCTGCCTTGCCTTATGTTACCTTCGAACCAACCATAAAAGAGAAAAAGATAAATTTTTTTTGGAGAGATAAAAATTTGATAAAGAGGATTAATTTTTGAGACATTCCATATTATTCTTATTTTTTAATTCATCACATGTTATATGAAATTCATATTGAGAATAATGTTTTTGATTACATGTTTTATACCATGTTGAACACACCAGGTAAGACCAAAGATAATGTAAATTCTGGTTAGAACATCGAAAAATTTGTATATGTCCTGAAGATTACTTATTTGAAGATGAACGATCACATTAATTAAGGAAGAAAAAAAAGCATACACACATCGTAATAAAAATTGTTTATTATTATATCAATGTATTTGTGATTTGAGTGTACTAGATTGTATTGCTTATATTTTTTCACATTGTGTCATAAATGGGAATATTACCGGTTTATAAATTAATTATTGTAATGACATAATTGAAATATTAATTCATGTTGGTCTTAGAGGGATATTGAATAATTCAATCGTGGACATTTTGACTGAAATATTATTTTTTCGAGATATTTTTGTGGAAACATTGGATTATAATGCATTGAGTTTCCTGAAAATTTTTATCATTTAAATATTATGTAAATTGGAGAAAAATTTCCTACCCACCTTCTTTAATTTGATGGAACATTTAATATTTCATTTTACAAATGAAGAAAAATGTGGAGGGCAGAAACAATTATAGTGGATGTATCCATTTGAGAGATGTATGAAACAATTAAAGAAGCGCGTACATAACAAAGCATCAGTTGAAGGGTTGATTACATAAACATACTTTTATGAGGAAATTTCAAATTTATACTCTTATTATTTTCATTTAGAATATATTTCAAAACATAATCAGATGAGTCACAAATAGAAAAAATTTTATATTGTCACAGACCATTAGTTGTATTCATTTAATCAGTCAGATCTTATTTTTGGTGGTTATCGTATGCGATGGAATAAAGATAAGGAAATTCATAGAGCTCATACTTATGTTCTACTGAAATGTGAATAAATGATAGGATTTTTGGAGTAAGTACTACTTCTAAATTTTTTTGTTAAATATTTATAAATGCTCTCTTTATGTAATTTTTTTGTAGACTATAAGATGCCCACATCAAAAATTAATTTCAACAAATTACATATGCATCCCTTGAGAAACGTCGATAAAAAAATATTTAATATTTGTTTCAATGAATGGAATGTAATTATTTTTCACACAATAAAAAATAATATTTTGAATGATATCTATAATTAATAATTTTTATTGTTTACTATAAACACAAAATTTAAGTAAAATTGATATCCACTTGTGTGTGCACAAAAATCCTCTATCAAAATTTGTAAAATCATATAATAGGTATGTGGTTAGTGGATTTCTATTCCATAGACATATATTTTGTGACACAAATAAATCAATGAATAGAGGTGTCCATTTGAAAGTATACCATCATATAGAAAGTGGAGTTCAATTTTATGGTATGCTAGATGAAATAATTGAGTTATGTTATTTGGGATCAAATTATATTTCAACGTACAAAATGTCATTGATTTGATATTGTTCTGGGGCTACATGTTCATTCACAACATTGAGTAATTGATATCTAATATAACAGTATTATTGCATCAAATGAACCATTTTTGTTACCACATCAAGCACCTCATTTTTAATATAAAACAAAATATGATGTCTATAGAGACTTGATTAACTGGTGGATGTGATAAAAATTAAATCACATGAAATTATGTTGATTGAAAATGAAAATGGTTCTTTGGATGTGCATCATATTGAAATATTTCTAGAAAATTCCTCAAATATATATCTTATCTAATGGGATATAAATATCAATAATGAAACCCTTCATTTAAGGGTTGATAATATAGATAATTTTTTGGATGTAATAAGGGATTATTAGACAAAAATTCATATGTAATTTGACAATGATGAAGACAAGGATGAAGACATTGATGTCAAGGAAAATAGTGATGAAATTGATGATTTCTGTATTATATTTAGGTCTTTAGTTATAAGTAAATATCATGTTATAATATTTATTAGTTTTTATATATTATATTTTTATTAAAAGTCTGTTATAAGAAGGATTATTTTATTCTTACATTCATTAGTTTTTTATATTACATATTTATTTTAACAAACTCTTTATGTTGAGAATAAGTTTTTCTGATAGACAGATATGATCCTCATGAGGATTTATTACATCTCTCACTGATGATGGACTTCCTAAGGATGATATTGATTAATATTCTCCTCCTTAGGTAATTGTGCCTACTTGTAGTGGGTTTGGTCTACCTTGATTACTAATTTCTGATCCTATTCTAGAGACATGACTATCTATTGATTTTGATCCTCATTAACAGACGTATGATTGGTGGTTTAATATGAAATTTTTTTATATTAACAAACAATATTACTTTTTATAGTAATTTTATGATTATATATTCAATTCAATTTCCATATTTTTTTAATTTAGTTATTTTCCAGGGTGATGAAATTCTAATAAATTATTTTTCCAAGCCACTGTTTTCTTGGGACCTGGTACCAATCACCGTGCATGACCTAATGTTTAACCACTGGATTGTACGTTAATTAATAATATATATAATTTTTTAAAATTTATTTAATTTGTTACATAAATATTAAATGTGTTTTTGTGGAATTTATTTTCTCTAATTTCTAATATTTAGAGAGGTCCTAACTAAAAGCCACGAGATACTAATATCTGCAAGCACATTTTCCTGTTTGTACACAATATCATAAAGATAGCTATGGATAAAGAATGTGATATAATCTATGATATGTATTGTATATCCTATCGTCCTATCTATATAACATATTAGGTATGGGGTGGGTTTTTCTCATTCTGGATTGAAGATACTTTTAGGAGGAGAGCAGCTGATGGACGTTAAAGCCAAGAGAGGCTTCGTGTCACCCACAGGGATGATTGTCGTACATTTGTAATACATTGATGAAATATGGTAAGTGATATTATTTATAAAATTATATTTATTTTAATGAAATTTTTTTCTTATATTATACAAGCTTCTACCATACCTTCAATTACGGAGTTTGAAATTTTTAAGAATATTTCTTCTGATCCTAGTATAAGATAAGTTGTACGAAAACTATAACGCCATATTTTTCTTAGTGATTTTTATGAACAATATCATCAATATTAATATTTTTTTTTTGGAATTTTTCCCTATATTTAAATGAATCATATGAGGTTGTGACTTCCTATTCACGGAAGATTCATGTTGATTCCAAAAAATATTTCACTACTTATTCGGGATTCGATGAAGGGTGTTGGATATGGGAAAATTTGCAGGGTGTCAAGAACATTGACATTATTAGTATTACTTCATGATTGTCACTTATGAGTTTTTATGGTACTTCTATGATGGAATTACTGAGCGCAAGGGTATCTCATGGAGTTTCCTCATCAACATCGTTATCCACTACACATTATTAGGAGTGGTTGAGATCTCAGGATTAGATGATATAACAGATGCAGAAGTAGAGGTTGGAGGAGCGTGAGAAGTAGCATCGGAGAGATGATAAGATAATGGAGTATATGCGGTGACTAATGAGTGGAGTTGGTGTGGAGTTTCTTCCCCTGGTCTATTGAGTGATCCTCCTCCACCTTATAGTAGTTGGTGATTTCTAAATAATTTCATGATTGTTTTCTAAATTGCTATGATAGATATATTATATTTGAAATGATGTATTACATTTTTGTGTGTTTTATTTTTTAAAAGATTGTTTAATGTTTTATTTAATTTTTTTATTTTATTTATTTATAAATAATTTAAATATTAAATTTTTTAAAAGTTTATTTTTGGCAGATTATTTATTTGTCGCAACAGGGTTTTCTGAAAGATCGTTGAAAAAGGGTAATGGTTAATATTTAGGGTTTTTTTTTCAAAAAAGTGTATGTCTATCATAAAATATGTTTTCTACAATGAATTTTCCCAAATAATTATATTTGTGATTACTTATTCAATGATGTGTTATTTTTTATGGACACCCATCACAAAAAGTCATTGCGACGAGAATCCATTTCAAATTCACAATCACAATTGTATGACATTCCAATTTTTATTTCAAATGTTTTATTCACCCACATTTGAAATAATGTTTTTACGCATTATATGTCTTAGAGGAAGACTAGATTAGAAGATATTTTTGGGATAAATTGAATATATTTCACGAATTAAGTAGATAGTTTAACTAGAATCAAGATAAAATAAACATATATGGTCCAAAACTTTATATTTTTTGAAATTTACTTAATAATAATATTAAACTATGACATATTTATGTCTGAGATACTAGTGTCTCCATAATAACAAAAAAAACGAAAGTGAAATTATTTTATATTACTTTTCTTAAATTAATTAATTTTTCCCAAATATACATATTTGTTATGAAATAAGGAAACATAATTTACTTTAATTGACCTTATAATATGATTAGGTAATTTGGGATTATTTACAAACTATCATGATCATGATTATGAATATTTAATATATTGGTATATATTCATTCAACAATATGAAAAAAATATAATATAATTATTATGAAAGTATATTAACATAATATAATTTCAACAACTAAGAATATAGGGGATTGTGATAAAATGCAGTATATTATTCATGGAGGTGGTGAACTGACAATCTTGGGAAAATTATTTTATTCTAGTATATATTTTAGGGATGATATAGGTTGTATATTATATCATAATAATAAAATGTATTTATATTTACGATACTAATATTACCATGTCTTGGTGGATATGAAATATATGGGCGCCATAAAATAAAAATTAAATTCAATGGGGTATAGTATATAATTTACATATTTATTTTGTTGCCTTCTCTAAGGATACTCATAACGATCATTACAATTATATTTGGTTAGACCAAACCATACAGGGAATATTTTATATACATTGTAATGGAGATTAGAAGTGTTTTGGATTGCTCAGTGTAATATATGGTGTGAGGAAAATGTTAGGTATTTATAAGGGGATGAAATGTGTGTTTTATAATAATACATTTGTTAGATTATTTATTTTTCCCAATAATACCATTAAAGATTTATATTTTTTCTTTATATAGTAATTTATATATTTCTATTATGATGTAATGGTCACTTAAATCATCCTTGACTCATTTTTGTATATATTTTTCAAACAATTCAAATGACTATAATCTATCTTATTTTACAATTCAAAAAATAATCAAATATTTTATAGAAAAAATTAACTATAACTGTTTATCAATTTATATATTAAAAATGTAAAATTAAATTTTGGAAAATAATTATCTTGAAAAATGATATTTCATTTATAATTAAAAATAATATTTATTTGAAAAATACAAATAGTAAAATTATAAACAATTTCATTACCTAATGAAAATTTAATTATTTACTCATAAAATTATATTATCATTATAATAAAAAGGCATATTTATATAAAACCTATTTTTATGAAATTAAATTTTCATTTTCATCTGTATAATTTTTCATAATAATGAAAATATTAAATGTATGTCTTATAAAAGTGAAAATACATTATTTAATATTATAAAATCATTTATTTACATTCCTTATTTAAGAAATATGTCATAATTTCATTTTATAATTAATGAAAATATAGTTAACCATTCCATAGCTGAGGAAAATATTCCAATAGTAAGTCTACTATTCTTAATGGTAAAATTATTCTTTATTTTATTAATATTACTATTCAATTTTTATGATATCTAATGGTCATATGGGTTCTATAATTTATATTAATAACTTTTATGACATTCATTCCTCATTCAAATATATTTTCTCATAATTATATATATATATATATTTCTATTTTAAATATAAAAATTCCTATTAATAATATTTTGTTCAAATTCTAAAGTTTTCTTCATTAGTGGTTTTATTCTAGTGGATTAATTATATCTAAATTTTTATGTTATCGAAATCTTATATTATATTTTTTATAACATTATAATATTAACAATTTTTATTGACATATTTTTTATCTAGATGTAATTTTCTTATAAATATAATAAAAAAATTTGGTTTTACATTGTGTTCAAGGATTTATATAATACATCATCACTAAATATGACATAATAATGTAATTTGAAGGGAAATTCCACTAATAATATTTCGAGTCATCACACATGTGAACCATGGAGTGTCTATCCAGGGGTGATGTATTAGGCCCACTTATCATGTATTATGGTGATATTTGCAAATTTATTCCACCAAGCCATTGTAGGCTGATTAACACAGGGTGCATCTATGCTACAACTACATCAACTTCCTAATATCCCAAAAGAGATTTCATTTATAGGAAAACCATGCACTCTTTACATTCCCTAAACGTTAGGATTTTTGTATCATATAATGGCTTGTTAAATTTATTTAGTGACAGGTTACCTCAATTTAAATATATCATATGGGTGATATTTTCATATAATTACAAGATTTATGTCACTATATTAAAGGTTTTCAATTGAAAATATAAGTGGTGAAATGGGTACCCCTAATTTGGTTTAAAAAATATATATGAAATTAAAACAAATTGTGGAAAAAAGTAATCTCTCGTTATAAACGTATCCAAGGGGAGGAAATATCATTAAACTAAAACCGTGTAAATATTTTGAAATGGTATTAAAATAACACAATTTAAATCAAAAACTATATTAAATTAATATAAACCCTTACTTTTCAATTTATCTTCTTAAAGAAAGTGCAGAAATATTATTACTATAAGAACTCCCTGGGTTTTATTATGATTAGAAATGAGATGAGAAATTCATTATCAATGCCATAGGGTTTGGGTGGAATAAGAGAATGGATGGGGATTATATCCTTTGGAATTTGAAAATAATTTTCTTTTCATGATTTTTTGTGTATGTTATGGGTTAATAAGGGAATCACATGACTATTATGAGTGTTTGGTGAGTTGGGTGAATTGGGTTCATAAATTATAGGTGATACATGTGAGTTTGAATTGCATACCTAAAATGGACATTAAAATCTTTTAAATGACCTTTTAATTATTAAATATTTGTGATATAGTATGTTTACAATTTTTCCTTACTAATTTTGATTAAAAAAATTCATGATAATTAAATTTTCAATCAAAAAATAATATTACCCTTCATAGAAAATTTAGGCATGATGAATTTGAATTTTGGAATTATTCAACCTAGTTAAATTTCTAAATATTTGAATATTAACTTTTAAATTTAAAAAAATGATATTATAAAGTGAATTTAGTTTATTAACAACATTTTGTTCTTATTTACTTTTAATTATAAATTGAATGAGTTTTTACCTGTTTTTTATGTGTTGAAAAATATTTTAGATCAATATTTTTTCTTTATCTTAATCTATTTTATTTAGACCAAAATTATATATCTCTTAAAAATTTAATACTTTAAAAACAATCATTATACATTTATAATGGTAATTAATCAATAGCCTACATATTCTAATGTCAATTACGACAAATATGATTGTAATACGTACTTAATTTGGAACGACTTGTTATAAATATTAATTCCATTATAAAAAGTAAAAGACACTTTTTTAGTATATATTCTTTTTAACATAGTATACATAAAAAAATTTTTTGTGAAAAAATATATTTTTTAAACATATAATTTATATTTTCTATAAAATAACCAATGAAAAATATTTTCATAACATAAAGTGTTTAATTACAATAATAAAATTATTTTAATATCTTCTAAAACAAAATTTTTCGAATATAGTATTCAATTGAAACAAGATATCCAAAAAAATTTCTTTTATATTAAAATATGAATTTTGTTAATAAAATATAAACAGTTGGTTTTAAAAAATTTATTATTAGTTATGAAACATTTAAATTTAATCTATAAACACATATTTAACTACTAAAATAGTTTTATATGATTCTAGGTCATTCTTTTATAAATTAGAGTTACAGTATTTTTCAAAACAATATTTTCGACTATTCACATAAATGTAAACAATTTTCAAAATGTCCCAAAATTTTAAATTATAGTAATATATTTTATATGAGTTATAATATGTTTTTTATTTGATTAATTATGAATAATAAAAAATAAACATTTAAATATATTCATCATTAATGGATCTTCAACATGTTCCCTTTATGATAGTCGTGTATATGGTGTTTACCAGCTTTGTTAGGGTCTTTGGTATTACAACCTCCCCTATATAAATAATTTCATTATATGATGATGGTTATATATCAGCTATTTAATGATTTTTGATATTCATTCCTCATAGAATATTCATTCTCACAGTTTTATTGTTTTTTGTTTGATATTTTTGTAATTGGAATTCTCAAATTGAGTTATTATATTCCATAAAATATTCTATCTAGTTTCATGAATATGGATAAGATCATTCTTATAAGACACATTAGGATCTATTAGTATTCCCTCATATTTTATCATATTCATTATATCCGGAATGAATTTCCCTAAAATGAAACTAGAATATGTTTTATACTTTTGGATTGAGGACAAACAAAACTAATCAGTAATCTATAGGTCTAATTATTTCTAGTATGTTAAACAGACCAATGTACCCATGCCAATAATCACATTTTTGAAAAATCGTTCATATTCATTCCAGTGTGAAACATTCAATATTACATTATACCTAATGGTAAATTTAAATTCATTACATTGGTCATCATCATAAAACTTTTTCCCTCTCTAGGATACATTAATTTAAAACTAAAACTCCATTACATTGACAATCATCTTTTCCGAAAACTCTATACCAATAATATTTCAATTAATATGTATTTTCCACAATGTTAATGTATGAAACCTATACCCATGAAATTATTTATATTGTTGCATATGGATCCCAAAATGGTTGTTATTAATGTATGAAAATTTCACAATTGGTAGGTAATGTACTCACATAACAAGAAATTTAAGATATAAATAATTTAGAATGTATTCAAATTTCTAGATAGTATGTCTAGACTACAAATTAATTTTTCTAAGATAATAAGTGATTATGTGTACTTCAATGTTGAGATAACATTGAATAATCCTCATAAATATAAAAATATCCAAGGGTCATGATTGAATACAATTGATTAACATTAACTAAAATTATTTACAATTTTATTGATATAGATCCAGCCAATGAAATCAATGGTTACATCCTCCCTTGTTGATACAAGATAAACAGACATAGTAAGATGATTAAAAATTACCCATATAGAATCATTCATCCTTGGAGTCATTGTAATATTAGTTAAATGTCCATTATAAAATTTTCCGAATTCTATATTGTTATTGGTAGAGGAATCATGAATCATATTTTATTTTTTTTCTTATCCATCACCTTATTGAATAGTAAGAATCGGGATAAATTTTCACCAATTTATCACTTCATATCATCCCACTAGAATTGTTCTCTTAATTCCCAATACATCATTATTCCCCGAGGATGTATAATGAAATTGGAGAAATGTGATTCATCACGTAGTTACCTCTTAAAATATAATATATATAGAATATATACCCTTTTCAAAAAATTCAACATTATATATTTTTTAATATAAATATATTTTTTAAATGAAAACAATGTTTGACATTGCATACAATATAAAATACGAAGAAAAATACTATTAATATTAATATATAAATATGTCTATTATGACATCACAATTGGAATGGTGGGTTTGAATAGTAGTAACTACATTATGAAATATAAATAATGGTCCTAATCAATGAACATGTATCTATTTATTAATTTTTAAGTAGCACATACAATTTTTTACTAAATTCATATTGTTCTTCAGAAATAATTTTCCATTCAAAATAATTTTTATTTCATTTAGTGAGAAAATATTATGATTAATATAAGACACATTTAGAAAATTCATTTGAAAAAAAATAACTACAATATTTAAAATTATCATATAAAAATTACTTTATGGTAGAACAGTAATATTTTTTAAACATTACTCATTTATCAATGAATTGTAAAAATATTAGTTTTTAGCTAAATGGTTTTTCTTTTAATTAATTGATAAATTAAAATTCTATTTCTATGTAATTTTAAATTTTAATTAGTATCTTATTATTAAAAATATTCCATTTATAATATTTTTAATTAGTTTCATTCTTTAATTTTAATTATGTCCAATTTTTTTTACATAAAATCAATTTTTCTAATTTATGTTTTTCAATTATCTTTTTCATTATAAATTTTTTATAAAATTACACAACTTCTATGAAATTTATTTTTAATATTTTATTTCATATATGTAATCATTTCATTAAAATATGGAAAATATTTCCCGTTTATTTTAGGAAATTATGATTTGTTACATTTGTTATTTTTGTTATTAGGGAAAAGGGAAAATCAGGTAATTAAAGTTAAAAATTTATAAGGACCATAAAATGACACTAAAAAATGAAATAAAATTATTTTATGATTAAATATCATCCATAATCGTCAAAATGTCAAATAAATTTCATTTTACAGTTTAAATTTTTTTTACCAATATCAAATTTAAGTGAATATAAATCAAAAATTCTCACAATCTTATTTTTAATAATTATAATCGTTTTATTATAAGGATTAAGGAGCTAAATGTTTCAATATATTTTTTTTAAATGATATAAATATTTTTAATTTCAATGATTTAATTTTATATTTCAGAGAAGAAATATTATCCTTGAAGGCTTGTGCAAGGACGATGCGATATTTCTACCATTAATAGAAAAATAATGTAAATGATTTTGAAAATAATAATATCAATTGGATTTGATTTATTTTTTTTTTAATAGTTTTTTAGTAACAATTGTTAAATATTATATTATTTTATTCATTATATATTAATTCCATTATTGTATAGTAGTTTTACGATTATAATTAAATGAATTGTTAAAAAATTGACATTAAGGTTATTTTATAATAACTAGTATTATATTATATTATTTAAGATCTCTCAAAATCTTATCATCCACCATGAAATTTTATTAAGGTTAAAAATATCCATAACTTTCCATTAAAGGGAAAATTTTCCATTTATAGTCACTATATTAACACCTTAAAAGTGAAAACCCTTAACCTCATTGTTAATGAAAAAAGAGTAAATAAAGGATTCAAACAAAAAAATAACATTAAAACTATGATTGTAAATTTTACAAAAAATAAATGATAATAATTTGGTGATTCATTGTAACATTAACTTATAATAATTGGATTTGTTTCCATTTGGACTTAAATAGAAAAATATATTAAAATATTATTCTAATAAATTAGATGGTTTTCCCTCTCCTATCTTATAATAGGGTTCCTCTTCTTCTTATTTTTCCCTTATTACAAAACCATTTTTAGATAATAACTAAAAATTCATACATTACATCTCTAGGAAAATTTTATATGCATTATTTGTCAAAAAATACCAACCATAGTTGTCAAAATGTGTAATTAAAATGATACTTTCTAAAGAATACATATAGTTCTTAAATGAGTTCATATGTTTTGTATCTTCCACAAACATATTAAAATACATTTAAAAATGATGAGAATAATAAAACATATATATTACACATGTCCATTCGTTTTAATGTGATATTAACATACTATATTAATATTCTATTCCATCAAATGGGAATGGAATACGTAGTTCATATTTACAACAAACTACCGACTTGTGAACCCATGTAACTCCTTTTACATTATCGCCTATCATGAATTGTTATATTTATTTTTTATTATATGTATATAAATACAAGTTATTTTTTTCAATTTTTTTTGAAATTAAAAACCATCCATTTTATAGTATACACATCCGCTGAAAAATTATAACACCATTTCGGTGGTTGTGGGAACATCCACCTCGACTAAATGATGTGAATTTTTATCTCCACACAACATTCATTATATATATAAGTATATTTAATGAAATAATATTGTATTTATGAAATAATTATGAATATATAATGATAAAATAATTATTATCTTCTTTATCTAAATATTTTTAATAAATTGAAATATAAATCTTTTGTACGTACAATCTATCATCTCCAAGACAGTTATGAAGTTCATTTTTCATAAAACTATTTTATGATTGGTTTCTAAAGAGTAATGAATAAATTAAAATATAATTTTTCTTTAATATAATTCTTGAGGTGATGGAATAATGAATCATGTGAACATTTTCAACACGTCGAAGTTTTTTTGAAATTTGGAATTGAACATCCTCAAAACACCCATCCTGGAGATAAAATATAAAATAATTAAATATTTCATTATAATAAATGAAAAAAATGATTAATTAAATATTATTTTACCTTTATTATTTTATTAATAAATTAAATAATTGACATATGTTTATTATAAATGAGTTAAAGGATATACATGGAATACCTAGACTCGAGGTAAGATATTTCATCTAAAGTTTCTTTTAATAAGGCATATTTTTTTATTGTGAACTTAATTTATTTTATAGGGTTTATATACTTCTATTTTTACTATTATATCATTACTACTTCATTATTACTGGTATTTTATGTCAAATTATAACAATTTTCTTCTAAATTGGATTTTACGGGAATGTAACCAAGTCGTAAATAGTTTCATAACTCAATGTCCATTCATTTGGTTAGAAATGTTTTTTATTTACTTTTATTTAAAATCATTACATTAGAAAATTTCCATCATTTTTCATTTTAAATTTCAAATTTCTTATGAATTTTTATTTATTTATAGAAAATATATCAATTGAATAAATTTCAATAATGTGATATGATCATTGTATGTGAAATGCATCTCAAAATATCTTTATTTTGGACATAAATTTAAGATATAAATCTGTATTTTGTTATTATGTGTATATAATATCCATTTGAAATGTTATGTAATGAATTTAATTAATTTCATGTTATTTTATATTTCATTTGTTTTTATTATTCCATGGTTGTTATAATCTAAATGTTATGATTGTGAAAAGGGTTTTTGTTATAAAATTCATTCTTTTTTGTATTGTTTATGTATGTGGTTCATTTAGGTAAAATAATTTGAAATTATTTTCGTGAAATGAATATATTTTATTACACTATGGTTATGAATTTATTATAAATGTTTTGTTTCCATTTCCTACATTATTTATTAAATAATAATCAATACAGTCATTTATTAGTGATTACAATCTGTTTTTTATTTTAGATCAATTTGTTTTTTCAAATCTGTGTCGCCTATAATATTTGAAAAAATGTTATTTTATAAACATATATGATTTACTAAAGATACTTTACATAATAATTTATGATCTTATAAAATAACAAAAATGAAATTTTCATAATGCATTCAAAATGAGTCACTTTTGATTTTTTTAACAAAATGTTTTATAATAATGTTTATTTTTATAATCTATAGCATTAATGGATTTTCCTGATATAATAACCATTTATAAATTTTCAGATTGAATTATAAATTTCCATGGTTAATTTAGAAGAAGTTTTTTTCATAATATTTTATGAATATTTATATTAAAAAAATTATTCGTAGAAAAAAATTGAATTTTCATCAAGAATGTTCTTCATGATTTTATAATGGAATTGAAATTCCTATTATCTAGTAAACCATGATGTTTCTATTTATTAACTAAATATATTTTCTAATGACAGCATCCTAATTAATTCTCTAAGTGGATCATTTTATAAAAATAGCAGTCACAGTTCATATTTCTTCTTTATATGTTAATTGATTTGTGAATGAAATATACTGTTTTAACATATATGGATATAATGACTCCACCAACCACTAGTACTTTTATTTGAAAATATCATTTCATTAAACCTATTAATTTATTTTATATAAAAAACATCATTCCATTGTTTTGGGTGATTTAGGTTTTGAATTTTGGGTTTTCAAATGAATGGGTATATCTATATCTAGATGTGATTTACCTATGGGTTCGAAAGTCATTTTTGATATTTCTATCATGATGAGGTACCTAAGATTTATTTATGGGAAATATGTGACCATGATACATCTTATATGATGGGTTGAGATCCATTATAGCTCATCCAAAAATGGGTGATCCTGATATAGCATATACAAATAGTGATCCACATTATTGCCCCCCAATGTGTTGGGTTATGTTTCTTTCATCAAAATAGATTTGGAAGCTAATATGTGAGGTTAGAATAATGGATGTAACTGTTCTGTAGTCATTTATAACATAAGACTAAAATGGGTTATGAATTTAATGATTTAAGCTTCTTAAATGGGTTTTTATTCTATTTTTTCAATAGTGTGGTTAAATGGGTTTGCACTAATGTTTTCTCATCCTTTATTTTAAGGGTTCACTAAACATGGTCCCTTATACCAACTGTAATGAACCATGATTGACATACATAAACATTATATAACTTTTTCGGTATACATAAAACATTACAAAAATAAATTCCCAAAGATCGTATCAGTTCTGGGTGTTTTGAAACATGGATACAAAATCATCTAACAAAGTATAATATATATTCACTTTTTCTAAAAAAAGTTTACCCCCTTAGAAATTATACATAAAACCTTAACTTCATTACGTGGGGAAGGGAGACATAAGAAGGGGATGAGCTCAAATTCACAATAATGGTAAATAAAGGAAATTTGTAAGTATATGATGAACATAAGGGTATGATATCTTGATCGTGGAAATTATAAGAACATACCCTACATATCAATGATCATAAACATTAATTATTGAATAAATATATATAGTACATAAGAAATTAATGATAAGTAAATGAGAATATTAATCTGTGAAATCATAACACATGAAGAGGACATGGAATTGTGTAATACGCATACGAATACGAAAACCCTATGTCATGTATTTCATCCAAGACATTGGTTGAATGTTAGAATTATTATAACAACTTTTATACCTTCTCCAGCTTTGGGATGTCCTCTCGTGTTGTCTATTATTTTTATATTGGGACACCCTCCCATGTACCCTCTTGTTTTGGGATTGGGATTCCCTGACATAAACCCTAGAGCACAATAAAATATTTATCATTATAACATGTTTTAGAGGGATATATAGTTCCAACCATAATATAATGAAAACTATATATATGTGTTCCACAGGAACATAAATCATTTCAGAAACCACGTAATGAAATTTGTTTTATTAACACTACATCATAACATAACTCATGGAAATGAAATAGGATTCATAAATATCAGTACATAATAAAAATATGTTCACAATTTGAATAATAAAAATTTTTCCCCTAAAAAATCCCCATTGAAGAATAATTACCATCAATGAATTTTATGAGAGATGGAAAAAAATTGATAGTTCCGTTGAATAAAAATCATGAGGAAATGTCATTTCTTCTTGAAAACCAAATTAGTTTAATAATATTCCATGAAATTTTTATATAAAATAATTTCATTGAATATAACCATGTAATATTTTAAGTTAATATTAAAAACATTAATACATCATGAAGGTGGAAAAATCAATTCATGTTGTGTAGCTTAAAAAACATTCATTTTTTACTTTCATAGGAAAAGTAAAAAATTATCTCATTTGAAAATATCTAAAACATACTCCTTTAAAAAAATAATTAAAATGATATGAATGGGTAAAAATAATATTAATCATCCATAGGATAATAGTGAGTAATATTTTGAAATAATTTTTTGAAAACATGGATGTGGAATATACAAATAATACATTGACGTTTAAAAGGAAACAACCCAAAATATTGTTATCATTGTGAAAAAATACTAATCACCTTGTAATTAGATAATTGGATGCATAATTACTGAGATAAAATTAAATGGATATTAAAATAGCATAATTCTATAGATATTACTCAAAAAATACATTAATGTGTAGTATATACACCCCGTTGTAGAAAAAAATTACGTATTAAGAATGTATCCCATAGAAATAAATGTGGGACATAAATCCCTTACTAAATGTGTATCTTGTAAACCATAAACCTCATTAAAGAATAAAATCAATTGGATAATAGAATTTAATTAAATAAAGTAAATTAATGAGATAACATGTAATTTTTCAATATATACACCACACAAAATAAACGAGTGGTGAATATGGCATGCGTCTCATTAATGAAAAATTAAGATGAAATTCTATTACCATAAGTCTTGAAATCCATAGAACATGATTAAACCTCATTTATAAAAAATATATTTTTATTATAAAACTGAAACATAATAATATTAAAATATATATACCATATATGATTTGATTATGGCCTTGTATTACAAATTTATTAACAATTCCCATGTTAATGTAATGTTATTTGGTAATAAGTACATTTTTTATCATATGTGTTTTGAATTTTCATTCGTAGTCATATAACTTAAATAAGTATTTCCTTATTGAAATAATTTGAAACATGTTTTATATATCATATATTTTTTTTATAAACAAATATAATAATCTATAAAAGATAGATATACAAAATGGAATACACTATTTTTGTAGAAGGTCGGTCATCCGTATAAATGAAGGTGGTTTCCATTTTATTTTCATATTAAAAGAAAGAGTTTTATATGATTTATTATCAGTAAATATTCAATTTTATTTCATATAAAAAATTTATTTCATATAAAATCATAGTTATTAGAATCCAAAAAATATAGGTGAATAATGATTCACATCTCATCGTGGAGAAGGTAGGTCAAACGTACAACTGAGCGATATTATAATTTTCCAAAATTATTAGATGGTAAAAAGTTAGGTAATATATTATCATTCAAAATGTATTAATATATATTAAATATCATATATATCATAAAATAGTAGATTATCCATCATAATTTAAAACCATAATAGGTAGTAATATAAATAAGAACTACATTGTTTCGTGAGGCGGTAGTTCACCATACACAAGAATGGTATGTTCCTTAACCATTAAATGGAAGTGTGTGTGAGTGTCGGTTGAACAACTAATATAGACAATTCAATGTATATTTAGTTTATTTTGGTTATTTTATATAGCTGCAATACAAATAATATTAGGATTTCAAGTAATAAATAATATAAAATTGTTTGATGATGAATGTTACCTCTACTTGATAGTATCTTATTGACTTTCAAAAAAGAACTATGATGGGTGAAATTTATGATCAAATTAATGAATCTAGTATTTTAGGAATAATGTTTTGAGGATTCCTGGGTTGATTTTGGCTCAACCAAAGTGCTTTTGAGTTGTGAATAAAAGAGAAGGGATGTAACCTATTATAAGAGTGGGGAGGGGCACTTTTGGTAGATCTTAAAATATTAAATTAATATAAATTAAATGATAATTCAAAATGGATCCAATGTTAGTTATGTATAATCAAATATGATTATATATCTCAATCTAATAAACCAATAATATTTATACATTTTAGGTCAAATTATAACCCATATCTCTTGTCTTTAAACCTTAATTAATCCTTTTAATCTTACCATTACAACATGTGTTTATACTACTTATGGGTCAAGGTAGTAGAAATAAAATTAAAAAAACATATTTTATATTATAATTAAATTTTAGGTCATATCCAAATCTGTTGAATGAATATTATATTTTTTAAAATTATTAAATCATTTAATAAAATATTATTTATTTTAAGATATCAATAATTTTTATTTTGAAAATATTCATTACATGACTTTACAAAAATATCATAATAACAGGATATGTTTTACAAAATACAGTTAACATATCATGAATATTTCAAAGTCATCATCAAAATTTGTGGATGAAATTAATTATATAAAATTATATTTATTTTAATATTTTTAATATCATTTTTTTGATTCTTCCATTAATTAAAAAATTCCTTCATCATCCTTATGTCACAATTAATGGTAATTATATTATCACTAAAAATTATTAGTAAATAAAAGTTGTGTATAAAAAAATTATCCTTAAAATTAATTTTTATTGAATAATATAACTTTTTAATTACCCAATATTTTAAATGACATAGTTTTTGAAAATATAGGTATAATATCTTTAGAATTTCTATTTGTCATATAAACAAAATGTCTTACCATAATCCAATTAGCATGAAAATATTTTATTTTCACTAAAAGATTATTTTGGTCAAAAAAATCCATATAACATTAGGACCACTGTTATGGGGATTTTATAATTTTTTCTACATATATTATCATTCTTTATTTATTTATCAAAAGTAAGGTGAAGATCACGAATAAACATGGGTCCAACCATCCCAATCATGATCCTAAGGGGGCCTGAAGTAGTGTTGTTCTAGGGAATTCCCTCTAACAAGATCACCCCCTCGGGCATTAGAAAATCAACATTTGAGAAACAGAAGATGTTCTAACTAGTTCCGGTTAATTTATACCCATGTTACGTAATATACCATTAATAGTGGTAAATAAAAAATTACTAGAGTTACTATTAATAATGTCCAACAATTAAGATTATGATATAATACTATAAATATAATACATATTATAACCATCTATGTACATTTTTTAAAATTCAATTCTAAAAATTAGAAAATTTATGTTTAATGTTAATCATGAAGACTTAGCGAGAATGCTGATTATTAAAGTCAAAACACGAAAAAAATTTAAATGTCTATTATATAAATTTAATCTAATATTCATTTCAGAAACCAAAATTATGTTAACTATTAAAACGTTGATCCAATAATACTATCAAATAAATAAAAAATATTATTAGACACTATAAATTTCTTTAATGAAAAATATTTTTTCATTTAAAATTTAGTAATTTTTACTGTTACTAAATAATGAATTTTATCTGAAAAATAACAAAAAATCAATCAAAGTCAATATTGATACTCCTATTTCAAATAAGTCGATTTTTTCATATAAAATTATATAATTTCCAAAAAGTATTTTAAAACAGGGTTTGCCATAAAATGGTGGTAAAATGACCCTTTTAAAAAATATACGTTTTTGATAATAAAATTATGGTTATTCTTATCTTGTTACTTTAAAATATATTGGATTAATATAATAAATATTTAAATTATTATATAACATATATACTTCAAAAAACTAATTCTATAATTTTATTTAATTAATTTTATTAAAACAAAACTAATTTGGGACCATAAAAATAAAACAATTTCATGTATAATAAATTTGTATATATTTTCCTTTATAATTAATTGGTAACAAATTTTTTCACATTATAATCCATATATTTTCATATGTTAGTTAATATTATTCCTAAAAGGTAAATTAAAAACTAGCTTATATTTTACTAAATTAAATAATAATATTTCAATAGCATTCTGTTGTTATGTAAATATTATTGTTGGGTGTAATGTGATCTATAAAAAGACCTCAAACTTTTTTTTTAAAAAAGTCCAATAATAGTGTTTCATATACCATAATATATTTCGGTGTCTTTTGTAGCACATGCATATTTTACTGTGTCATAAAACACAAGACAAAAAAAGTGACTTTTTGTTTACAAAATCTATATTCAGTATTATTTGAAATACAAAATATATAAATGATTAAACTAATATAATAGAATAAATATTTCACAAAATCACAGGGTGTTACATCCAATACCAATTATTTATGTTTTAATGTTACTATAGAATAAATTGGGTCACATTAATCAGTTTGGATTAAAAAATAGTAGAGTTATTATTTTTAGCACCACATCGGGGAGTGACAGATTCGGGTCATATCTTCCTTTTAGATAATTAATATCATTTAATAATAATATGTTACATTATTATTTTATCTTAATTAATCTGCATCCTACTAAAACATATACATAATTTTATGGACAATTTAGAATCTTTTTGGAAAAGGAATGATGGATCCCCTTTTCTAAGAATCACCATATATAACCCCACAAGATATATATATATATATAGGACATGTGTTAATCATCATAATGGTGAGAAAAAATTATCCCTCCAACTCAATAACACATCCATTTTGATTTTCATCCCAGTGTGGTATTTTATCAATCAATCACCGTCCAAGTGTTGTTTCATTCATCTTATACCTTATATAGAGTTCCTTATAAGATAATATATAATTAAATTTATTATTGTTCTAAATATATCAAATATATCATAAAATAGGTAGTACATACATATTTTAATTATAAATATTATTTCATATAGATCCACTACATGATTTGGATACTTATGTTCATGGATTTTCAATTCCCATGATACATATAATATTACCATTTTATTCCGTATACAGGGACAACCTATTCCTTTCTTCAATCGATCAATATATTTATATAATCCTCCCTTATCCGATGGTAAATTTAAAAGTTTGTGTATTAATTAACCTCATACTCATATCAACAAAACATTCCTCATATTTTAATTTTATTTAATAATTCCATTTCTTAATATTCCTAATAAGTTGTCTAACGAGAAAAAAACCTGGAAAAAATGCAATGGAAACCCACTAAAACAAGGAAACATATGAACTTTTTTATGTTAATAATTGTATTAAATTCATTGAATGAATTTTTATTTGAAGGTTCAAGATATATTCCATCATTATAGATGATTATTTCATGAATGGAAACATTATTTGGAAAAAATTCACACATACTATGCTTCCAATATGATTATTTGTTTTTGAGGGTCTCTAGATGTACTTTTATATTACTCCCAATTAATCTATATCTCATTTATTATATCAATATATAAACTAAAAATATCACCAAAATTATATTAAGATAATCCTTGAATCATATTTTCAATATATATAAATACATAAGGTATATTAGTCTCTCCAAAAAGTATTACTGTATATTCACAATGTTTGTACATTTTGATGGATAGAGTAATTCCTTAAATAATTGTATATAAAGATCATATAAATATATATATCATTAGAATTATGGTTTTCATACACATAACTGTAATGCCCCAATCTTCCATGGAACACTTCACTTTGAATAATATTTAAATGTGTGTTGTACGCAACTTCGAGTTCTATCACACCACAATCAATCAAAGTAGCTGTTATGAATAGTAGTACCCACTTTTTGAAATTTTATATACTTTATATATCAAAATGGACATCATTTTTGGATTTGGAATATCAAAATTATCTTAGGACTAATTTTTGGTATTTTTCTGAATACTTTCAATTATTGATTAATAGTGAAAAACATTGAGTTATAGTTTAAAACCAAATTTTTATTTAAATAATTATTTATTTTATTAAATTTATATTAGGTCAAAATTTATACATAATACCTATACAAGTTAAATTTAATTAATTGGAGTCAATTTATAATAATTTTAGAGATATAAAAATTTTGTTGTACTTTTCAACGTCTTTTACCCACCTCATAGGAAAATTTGCAAATTCACATAAAGAATAATTTTAACGCTTCTGTGAGTTGAATTTCCAAAATATGAGGCACACGGTTGAAATAAATAAGTTAAATGTGGTTCAATAAGATGATTTTTTTTGCGAATAGTAACTTTTTACTTTTATTTACCACAGATAAAAGTAAATAGGGTAATTAAGGGTCAAAATGATATTATTATTATCCTAACACATGTATTAATTAGATTGGATATGTGCAATTCGACCAAAAACCACCTTATGATTAAAATATGATCCTTTAGGTCCACTTGGATTATATTAGGACATTTATTGTTATTTATTTCAAAGAATAGTTAAAAGTGTTAAATTAAATGTTTAATAACAAAACCATTTTTAATATAGTAATTCTCATAAGATAAATTAGACTATTAATATTCATTAGAAAGTTAAAATGATTTCCAACATAATGGTATTTTATGTATATTTTTTGGAAATTAGATAATTTAATTTCTTTATGACACAATGATGATGCAGTAATTACATAATTAATGAAATATAAAAATAGCTGATATTATAAATATCCAAATAAATGTAATTTGAGAATTTTAATGAATTACACTAATTTTTTAGTTTAATAAAATATGTTAGGGTTATCTAAATGATTTCATTTATAAGTAATAATGCTATTATGAATTTAGAAAAAAAATACCAAATACTATCGAAATTGACATAAAAGTATTGTTAAAACAAATATTATATTATTAATTGATATTCTCTTCCTAGAAATCTATGGATTAGCCAAAAGACTTTTATAATAATATGTGTATAATTAATGAACCACTTGGGGTTCTCTTGTGTAACGTCCCAGTTCCGGAAGCCACCCAGAGGCGCCCCACACCTGGTCAGTCACATGACCTCAAGCGCATTTCCCCAAATGCTAGAGCCTGTCAACTAGCAGCGAGGGCCTTGGTGAGTCGGTAGGGAAACTATGCCCTCATTCGGTAAATTATACAGCGGAAGAACAACCAGATGCAATAGCGGAATAATAAATATCATACAACAACTGAATTGAACAGCGGAAGAAATGTATAAATAATAATGATGCAACATGGTACATATGTCTATGGAAAGTAGTAAACCAACCAATGTGTTGAAATACAACTGAAAACAGAGAGAAATAGAAAAAAAGTAAAATCCTCAGTATCGAAAGCCTCGGCTCAGTCCCATGCTCTCCACCACTTTTTCAATCAAGAACATGAAGGAGAAGGGTGCTTTCCCTTATCTATACCTGAAGTAACATAGTCTTCTTGGGCCCAAAATCATGGCCAAAACAGGGTGTGAGATACAATCCCAGTAGGAAATCACGCAAAGATCTGTGCCTATAGTCAATGAATATAAGGAAATCAAGAGTGTAGGAAGAAGTAAATAGAAAATCACACAACAGCTACAATCCACAGTTCTAACATATAAAGTACACAAGTAAACGACCACCAACAAGAAGAAAACAAGTAACCCTCTAGGTAGCTCTCACAGCCTAACCCCTATGGGTCATCCTACATGTACTAAAAACCCTCTAGGAGGAACACACAGTCTCACCCCCTAGTTCAGCTAAGAATAGACTCTCCGAAAAAGCACTCACCGTTAATTCCCCCTATAGTCTCATATCGTACTAAAGGCTCTATAGGGAAGCACTCAACGTCTCATTCCCCCTATGGCCCGTGTCGAGGAACTACAGACTCTCTGAGGAAGCACTCATCGTCAATTCCCCATGTGGTATCACATCGTATTTAAAGACTCTCTAGATAATTCATTACGTACATTCTCCCTATGGTCTACTACACTAGGTTCTCACAGTCCTGTGTGAAGAACAAAACATGCTCAGCGCACATGCATCGTCCAAGTCAACCTCAAGAACAACTTGGATATCATTCTAATTCACAACAGCATAATAAATCAATAGTTCCACTATCCTACCACTAGGCATGGCAGCTGGAAAAAGTCCAAAAAGTAGAACAAGAAGGACAAAGAAAACTGAGCACAAAACAAATTACTCTACTCACAAGCATAAACCTCTACAACAGCAATCAAGGAAAGCAGAAAATTAGCAAGGTAAAAACACGAAACACGCAATACCCCATTTAAGGGTGTTGGTGGAATTTTAACAAAATACTCAATGACTTTCTACAGAAAGGCGCAATCAAACCACCTGAATTCTAGGGGATCAATATACTTGAACCACGAAGACAAATTCTCCCTAGAATGCCGTAGATCTGAAAAAACATAGAAAACTCTCAACCAATGACAACTTCAAAATGAGAAGGAACCACAGAACAATGATAAAGAAAGAGAAAGAGATCACTGAGGCGATCCCAATGTAATCCATGGTAGCTGGAATGGAGATCGGAAGGAGGCACGTCGGCTCGGAGAAAATTCACGGCCCTCGGCGCTCTAGGACAAACGAAATCTAGAGAATAATCCATTTCTGTGCGTCAGGCGCGACCCCAATCCGTTTAGTGAAAAAAATACACGACATCTATTATTAATGTACACGGCGTGTATTGGGTTTTTCCATACTCCACCAAAATCGGCCTCTATGTCACCTCTACACACCGTGTGTGTGGTCGGGACACAGAAATCACACGGCTTCGAGCAGGAAAAGAGTACACGGTGTGTACTAAAAAAGTACATGGTTTGTACTTTAATAATTTCTAGAAACCTTATTTTTCTCAAAAACTCCAGAAAAATGAAAGGCGTACCTAAAACGAAGATCCATGTTCTTACAAACTTCCCCCCTTAAAAAAATTCGTCCCCGAATTTCCCTAACGAGGTGGAGAAGAAGAATCCCTGAACAACTCTATCCACTGTGATCTTACCTCGGCCACGCTCTCCCATGTCTCATCCTGTACTCTCCCATGCTTCCATAGAACCTATAAAAGGAAAACAGACCACCCGTAGAGAACCTTTATACTGCGGTCAACAATCCGTATAAGATGCTCCTCGAATGATGCATCTACTTCAAGTTCAACCTCCTCAGGCTGAAAGACAAGAGACGGGTCTGAAAAGTAACGTCAGATCTGAGAGACGTGGAAGACGTCGTGCATAGCTTGATACCTCTGAGGTAGCTGCAACCGATAGGCAACCGTCCCAAATCTCTCCAATAGCTCAAGCGGCCCGATGTACTGTTGTAACACCCCAAGATTTTATAGTGTGTTATTTCTTCAAAATAATTCAATAACTTGCACTACACGCAATACCGAGTTCAATCACACCATGACTTACAAAAAAAAGAAGCTATTGAAAAGAGGTTATGAATAGTATTATCTAAATTTTAAACTTTATATAATCCTTATAATTTTAGAATCCATATTATGAGTTTCATAGATATAATGCAAGAACAAATTCATTTTCAATATTGCACTTTTATCAACTTTTAATAGTGAACCCTTTTTAAATACAATATTTTAAACTTTTTGACTAAATGGGGACATCAAAAATTTAAAATGAAACATCCCAAGCTTCCACGGTACGCTTTCTTTGAATAATACAGTAGCGTGTGTTGTACGCAACCTCGAGTTCTAACACACACCACAACTAATTAAACTAGACGTTGTGAATAGTAATACCTACTTTTTGAAATCATATATATTTTATATTTCAAAATGAACTTCATTTTTGGATTCGGAATATTGAAATTACCCTAAGGTGAAATTTTGGTACTTTTCGGATAACTTTCATATTTTGATGAATAGTGAAAATTACTAAAATTTAATTAAAAACAACTTTTTTAATCAAAATAATTAATAGTGATAAATTATGAATTTGAGTGGTTTTAAAGTATATTTAGAATATATTTTTATAATTTAATATAATGTTGGTCATTAGACATAATTTTACAATTAAACCGAACATAAACAAGTGTCAATCTTTTGATAGTTATTATCTCTTAAAAACACGCTTTTTGTTTTGACAGCGGGAATTAATTTTAAATTAATTTCTGCCACTTCTGTGTTTTGAATTTAGAAAAATGGATTCCATATTTGGAATCAGGATGTTCAAATTGTGTAAATAGGTAACTTTTATTTTTAGACATTTTGAATAATTACTGCGGTAAATATTTTATTTACCATGGTTAAGGGTAAATCCGGTAAATAAGGGTTAAAAAATAATATTATAATAATACTAAATTACCCTAAAACGTGTCTTAACCCTATTGGTTGATACATGGTCGACCATGGTAATCTTTGGGTCTATTTTGGGACCCCATGGATCCACTTGTAAGTGATAATGACACTTTATTTTAATTAAGTTAAAATGAATACAAAAATGACACAAGCATATATATTATAGAAAAACAATTGTTACATAGGGTCATATATTTTGGATTTTAGATTATAAATATTCATTAGAAAGATAAAAAGATTTCCTACATAATGATAATTTATTTATAATTTTTAGACATTAAATAATGTATTTTATTTATGACACAATGATGATGCAGTAATTACTATAATAGTGAAAAATTAAAATAATTGATATTATAAATACCCAAATAAATATAATATGAAACTTTTAATGAATTAAACTAATTTTCTAGGATAATATGATATATTAGTATTGATTTAATTGACTTTTTTCAAAGTAATAAATCTGTTATGAGTTTCACAAAAATCAATTATTGAATAGTGTCAAAATTGACATAAAAGAGTTCTTAAAAAGAATATTATATTATTAATTGATATTAAATTCCTTAAAATCTAAGTTTCGGCCAAGAGACTTATATAATGATTGGTTCATCATTAATGTACCACTTGGGGGTCGCATGGATGTATATAGTAAGTTTATTAACCATATTATATAAAAATACAAAGAGACATTGTAAAAGTGAAACTAATTAACTTTGAGTTAATACTTATAGATAAGGTTAATATAAGTACCCAAACCGGTCTAAATTCTATTGGTTGAGTGGTTTTCGACATATCCCCACCTTAAGCTTTGAATAATAAGCTTTGGAGCCATTAGAAACCGAATATGAATTTATTATAAATTAATATTTCTAGCTTTTCCAAAGGTGCCCCTCACCCCTCTTATAAAAGGGCACTCCTCCTTCTCATTTCTTCACACCTTCAAAGCCTTTTGGTTCGGCCAAACTCTGCCCACATACTCTCCCAACATCCCTCCCTACAACCTAGAGGCCTTAGTTTGATCAGAAAGCCAACCTAAGGAGCCCTTTTTATCAAATCAAAAGGAAGAACCCGAAGAAGAGGTAATGATTTCACCACCCTTCTCCAAGTTCATTTCTTCTTCCACTTCTTCTTCCTTTGTTCTTACCATTATAAAATAATAACTCCAGTATCTCACATATACTGTGATGTTATTATAAATATGGTACAACCATATTCAGTATTCTATCCACCCTTTGAATAACATGTCACCATACGTGCGTACGTACGGACTACCGTCTCCACGTCGTGGTGTAATTGTTATTCAATATAATATTATTTGGATGGGTATAATAATGATGTGTAACTCATGTAAATAATAAATATAACATGTTAATGATTCTGTATATATGATATACCATCCATTTATATATTATTTTAATATCAAAAGAATGATATTGTCGCTCGTGCGTACGTACGGACTACCGTCTCCACGAACGCGATGAGATTCATTCTCCATCGTATCCATTCAAGTATAATTATCATTTGATGATTTAAAAATGATGTTTAAGGACTAGATATCATTCTGTATATGAATAAGATACAACAACCATGGCTTATGTAACAAAACATATATAAGAAAATGAGTAAGTTAACTCCCGAAACGACGATAATTCTATGATATTATTAACAAATCAATGTTAAAAGATCATATATGATATCATATTATTATATATGATTCTTGTATAATTTAATAACAACTACTTCACCATTATACAGGAGGTTAACCTACCCCAACCAAGGAAAAGTACAAGGTAAGGGTTATTTCACAATCTCTTCATTATCCGAGGTTGTTTATATGTAATAATCTACTGGGATCTCTTTATCATCCACATCCATGTTTTCTTAAAAATGTATTTCAAAACATTTTTTATTATTTAAAAGAATATGGGTTAAAGTCATTTATACCCTTGTTTGACTTTTTATAAGAGGTTTATAAAGGAATCTTTCCGTCGTTTTCCAAACAAGGTGCTTTTTAACCTTTTCGACAAAATTAAGGTAAGAATGTTTTTTTAACTTATACAGCGAGTGCGGCTATTTTCCGCCGTTATAAAATCGTCAAAGCTTCCCTTACAAGATTAAAAGAATATTTTCAAAGAAAATGTTTTATTTTATAAATATATGACTCTTAAATGATTTCAAAAATAGAAAGAGATATTTCTCTAAAAAGAGTTTTGATTTCATCTATGTTAATATCCTTTGATGGATTTTTATGCTTATTTGTAGTTGATTTATTAAGATACAAAACATCTATATTGTATTGAAGGTTTTGTGATATGTTTGACTGTGGATGTGCTATTTTTATACCATTCATATTTTATGATGAAAGTATTGACATTTCGTATACTAGTTTTAATACGAATGTTTATGTTATGTTTAAACCCTTTCATATGGGAATGCATTGGACTTAATATGTGACGGGTGGAGCCCGCTATAGCTCCTCGATGCATCGGTAGGTCTCATGAGACAAACTAGTGTCTTGGCACAAGGCCTTGACAAAATCTTATTTGTAGTCTTGGCACGAGGCCTTGGCTATGTGGTTATGATAGTCTGGCATTATGCATTCCAACATTATGAATGTGGTTATTGATTTTTGCATGTGATTATTCGATTAGTAGAATATCCATGTGAATAAGTAAATGGAATTATTTCATTTTATTTATGCCATACCATGCTAAAAGTTCATATTTAAAAGGCTTTTGTTTTAGTTATACATTGCCTTAAATGTTTATTCTTATTTATGAATGTTTCCGCTATATTGTTATCCTTACTGGGCATTTGAGCTCACCCCTTTTCTATGTTTTATTTTTCCCAGGATGTGAAGAAGTAAGTTATGAATGACCTGCAGGGATTTTATGAGGGGTTAATAGTGTGGATTGTGGAAACATTATGTTGTTGTAGTAGTTTTTCATTTTATGATGTAATGTAAAACTTATGAATATATCTAGTGTTTCCAAGGCTACTAAACCAATCGGTCTTTCGAGATTTGATCTTTCTTGTGATCATGCCAATGTTATGTAATAATGCACCGACTCTGGGTAACTAGGGTCGGGGCGTTACAGTTGGTATCAGAGGAAGTTTAGTACAAACCTTGGAAGCTAGATTTAGATAAACTCTGATTAGAGCACGTAGACCTAAGATGAACTTTGAGGATTAGTATAAAAGAACTTCCAAGAATTTTGGTATTTTAGAGATTTTGTGAGTTTTCCGAGAAATACATCCCTGTCTAGATACGAGCAGGTAGAGGCGGCTCTGGCACAGATGTACCTAGGGGTAAAACCCGAAAACACCGCTTTGAGCTAGACTCGAATGGGAACTGGTGCACGACAACGGGCCTTGCTGCACTCTTGGTTACGACACTCCCGGGGGATATGCTTAGGATAACTCTCATTTTCTTTACAAATCATTTTGAAGGGATTATGAGTATATACTTCCTCAAAGAAAACATTCTTATGATTATGGATTATATCCATAAATAGTTCAATTTATGTTAAGTGTTTTATAAGTATGGGATTATGTATTTTGATTCATAAACTGATCTAGTGTATTCCATTGTTTAGAAATGGCGCCCAGTAGAAGGAATGAGAACTCCAGAAATGCACATGATCCAAAGAGAAGGAAGGATCATATCTTTCATGGTCTTAAGCTAGAATTTATAAGAGAAATAGTCTCCCATGTATTATCATCATATGAAGAAATAATATCATGTGTTGATAAGATAAGTAAAGAGTTTACTGAGTCCTATGGCTTTGAAGGGAAGCAAGAGAAGAAAAGGATAGAAGAGAGAAAGATGGATAAAAGGAAGAGGGAAAAGAAGAATTTTCCCATATGTGGTAACTGTGGAAAGAAACACCCGGGAACTTGCCTGAAAGGAATGGGAGTTTGTTATAAGTGTGGAGGAAAAGGGCACAAAGTACATGACTGCAAGGGTAAGAAAATGGTTTCAAATGTACAATGCTTCATTTGCAAGGAGTTTGGACACTACGCGAACCTATGTCCCAGTCATCAGACTATGCCGCAAATGATGCTATTGGATAATAATCAAGTTATGATACTACCACAGATTAAGAGGAATGATTAGAGTTATTATGTTGATTATATCAATTGAGTGTTGTATCAACAATGTACTTGTTATAATAATTATGGAGTATATAAGGATTGTACTGCAGTACTATTTAATTAAGGACTTGAGATGGTGTGGAACAAAGAAAAGTGACTCAGTAGCAGGTTAAATGTTTGGAAAATATATGGTTGAAAGAAAGATAAACCATAATATGGTTCAGATACCGAGGTGGTGATTTTAGAATAATACATGATAGATTTGGATAAATTATATTGGATATTATTGACTACCTTGAAGCTGATTAATGATTTGTATATTCCATCATTGTTGGGGTTTAAAACATTTTTGGATTAATGAAGTATATCCAGCATTCTATATGGAATAAGGGAACATGAATGTAATCAATAAGGAATATGGTAGTACATGATGAAGGTATTCATATGCTATTACGGGGTAAAAAGGATCTATATTATGTTTACCTTCCTTATAAATGTTGGACTGTGAGTTTGGATAGAAGTATTTTGGATAATTCTAGTTTGGATTATTTTGGATTTCCATAAAAGGACAACCCGGAGGTCGGGCGGCAACCCGTCGCGTCCGGCAAGGCTACGAGACTTGAACCCGCAACCGAAGGGCGATAAGGGTGTATCACCTACCACTGTCCCACGAGATGTCCTGAATTAAATAATGTAGTTTTTTTTAAAAGATCTGGTAGATGAATTATAAATTCATTTATTTTGGAACCCTGTACGAATAGTATAAATAGAAAAAAAAATTACGTTCTATTATCTTTTAGAGTGAAAGATGAGTTTGTGGTAGAAATTTATTAATGGGTAAAATTCTAATTATAAAGTAAGTATATCTCCTTATTATCTTAGCCAATCTCATAAATAAATTCCTGAACATTAATAATAGAAACTTAGAACAAAAATGTTGTCCTAGATGGTACCTTAAATCATCACTAATTCATGGCTTTGGGATTGTTGGCCTTTTCATAGCCATGTTCTCTACCACTCTCCATCAGATAATTGATGGTTAGATTTTTCTTCCATATCCATATTTTCCTACATGGAACCCTAGTATGTGTTATTTTCGGTAAACTTCATACTTTCGACTCTTTATTTTAAATAGAGGCCTCGTTAATTCATTTTTTGATGTGGGATTTCAACTAAAATATTTTGAAACGTCAAAAATGTGTTATCCAAATACCCTATGTTTTGTTGAACCGATGGTATTTCAAATCATCATAGATTGATGAATTTAAGGAACTCAATTTTATACTTGTTTGTGATTGATGACCTCAATCACTACCTATAAATATTTACGTTTTTCCTCCAATTATATGTATCTAATTTCCACCAATGTTCTCCTAATCGAGATCATAATTTGGTGGTGACCCTTTCATTTCTCTTTTCCTCATATTAAGACTAAATTTTAGTAACCCAATTTTCGATGTGGGTTTTCCCACAAAGATATTTTTTATTTTCAACCTTTTATTTTCGAAGAACAATTTCAAATTGCGAGGACGCAATTTATTGAAGGAGGGGAGAATGTAACACCCCAAGATTTTATAGTGTGTTATTTCTTCAAAATAATTCAATAACTTGCACTACACGCAATACCGAGTTCAATCACACCATGACTTACAAAAAAAGAAGCTATTCAAAATATGTTATGAATAGTATTATCTAAATTTTAAACTTTATATAATCCTTATAATTTTAGAATCCATATTATGAGTTTCTTAGATATAATGCAAGAACAAATTCATTTTCAATATTGCACTTTTATCAACTTTTAACAGTGAACCCTTTTTAAATACAATATTTTAAACTTTTTGACTAAATGGGGACATCAAAAATTTAAAATGAAACATCCCAAGCTTCCACGGTACGCTTTCTTTGAATAATACAGTAGCGTGTGTTGTACGCAACCTCGAGTTCTAACACACACCACAACTAATTAAACTAGACGTTGTGAATAGTAATACCTACTTTTTGAAATCATATATATTTTATATTTCAAAATGGACTTCATTTTTCGATTCGGAATATTGAAATTACCCTAAGGTGAAATTTTGGTACTTTTCGAATAACTTTCATATTTTGATGAATAGTGAAAATTACTAAAATTTAATTAAAAACAACTTTTTTAATCAAAATTATTAATAGTGATAAATTATGAATTTGAGTGGTTTTAAAGTATATTTAGAATATATTTTTACAATTTAATATAATGTTGGTCATTAGACATAATTTTACAATTAAACCGAACATAAACAAGTGTCAATCTTTTGATAGTTATTATCCCTTAAAAACACGCTTTTTGTTTTGACAGCGGGAATTAATTTTAAATTAATTTCTGCCACTTCTGTGTTTTGAATTTAGAAAAATGGATTCCATATTTTGAATCAGGATGTTCAAATTGTGTAAATAGGTAACTTTTATTTTTAGACATTTTGAATAATTATTGCGGTAAATATTTTATTTACCATGGTTAAAGGTAAATCCGGTAAATAAGGGTTAAAAAATAATATTATAATAATACTAAATTACCCTAAAACGTGTCTTAACCCTATTGGTTGATACATGGTCGACCATGGGAATCTTTGGGTCTATTTTGGGACCCCATGGATCCACTTGTAAGTGATAATGACACTTTATTTTAATTAAGTTAAAATGAATACAAAAATGACACAAGCATATATCTTTTAGAAAAACAATTGTTACATAGGCTTATATATTTTGTATTATAGATTATAAATCTTCATTAGAAAGCTAAAAAGATTTCCTACATAATGATATTTTATTTATAATTTTTAGACATTAAATAATTTATTTTATTTACGACACAATGATGATGCAGTAATTACTATAATAGTGAAAAATTAAAATAATTGATATTATAAATACCCAAATAAATATAATATGAAACTTTTAATGAATTAAACTAATTTTCTAGGATAATATGATATATTAGGATTGATTTAATTGACTTTTTTCGAAGTAATAAATCTGTTATGAGTTTCACAAAAATCAACTATTGAATAGTGTCAAAATTGACATAAAAGAGTTCTTAAAACGAATATTATATTATTAATTGATATTAAATTCCTAAAAATCTAAGGTTCGTCCAAGAGACTTATATCATGATAGGTTCATCATTAATGTACCACTTGGGGGTCGCTTGGATGTATATAGTAAGTTTATTTACCATATTATATAAAAATACAAAGAGACATTGTAAAAGTGAAACTAATTAACTTAGAGTTAATACTTAAAGATAAGGTTAATATAAGTACCCAAACCTGTCTAAATTCTATTATTTGAGTGGTTTTCGACATATCCCCACCTTAACCTTTGAATAATAAGCTTTGGAGCCATTAGAAACCGAATATGAATTTATTATAAATTAATATTTCTAGCTTTTCCAAAGGTGCCCCTCACCCCTCTTATAAAAGGGCACTCCTCCTTCTCATTTCTTCACACCTTCAAAGCCTTTTGGTTCGGCCAAACTCTGCCCAAATACTCTCCCAACATCCCTCAATACAACCTAGAGGCCTTAGTTTGATTAGAAAGCCAACCTAAGGAGCCCTTTTGATCAAATCAAAAGGAAGAACCCGAAGAAGAGGTAATGATTTCACCACCCTTCTCCAAGTTCATTTCTTCTTCCACTTCTTCATCCTTTGTTCTTACCATTCTAAAATAATAACTCCAGTATCTCACATATACTGTGATGTTATTATAAATATGGTACAACCATATTCAGTATTCTATCCACCCTTTGAATAACATGTCACCATACGTGCGTACGTACGGACTACCGTCTCCACGTCGTGGTGTAATTGTTATTCAATATAATATTATTTGGATGGGTATAATAATGATGTGTAACTCATGTAAATAATAAATATAACATGTTAATGATTCTGTATATATGATATACCATCCATTTATATATTATTTTAATATCAAAAGAATGATATTGTCGCTCTTGCGTACGTACGGACTACCGTCTCCACGAACGCGATGAGATTCATTCTCCATCGTATCCATTCAAGTATAATTATCATTTGATGATTTAAAAATGATGTTTAAGGACTAGATATCATTCTGGATATGAATAAGATACAACAACCATGTCTTATGTAACAAAACATATAAAAGAAAATGAGTAAGTTAACTCCCGAAACGACGATAATTCTAAGATATTATTAACAAATCAATGTTAAAAGATCATATATGATATCATATTATTATATATGATTCTTGTATAATTTAATAACAACTATTTCACCATTATACAGGAGGTTAACCTACCCCAACCAAGGAAAAGTACAAGGTAAGGGTTATTTCACAATCTCTTCATTATCCGAGGTTGTTTATATGTAATAATCAACTGGGATCTCTTTATCATCCACATCCATGTTTTCTTAAAAAAGTATTTCAAAACATTTTTTATTATTTAAAAGAATATAGGTTAAAGTCATTTATACCCTTGTTTTTCTTTTTATAAGAGGTTTATAAAGGAAACTTTCCGTCGTTTTCCAAACAAGGTGCTTTTTAACCTTTTCGAAAAAATTAAGGTAAGAATGTTTTTTTAACATATACAGCGAGTGCGGCTATTTTCCGCCGTTATAAAATCGTCAAAGCTTCCCTTACAAGATTATAAGAATATTTTCAAAGAAAATGTTTTATTTTATAAATATATGACTCTTAAATGATTTCAAAAATAGAAATAGATATTTCTCTAAAAAGAGTTTTGATTTCATCTATGTCAACATCCTTTGATGGATTTTTATGCTTATTTGTAGTTGATTTATTAAGATACAAAACTTCTATATTGTATTGAAGGTTTTGTGATATGTTTGACTGTGGATGTGCTATTTTTATACCATTCATAGTTTATGATGAAAGTATTGACATTTCGTATACTAGTTTTAATACGAATGTTTATGTTATGTTTAAACCTTTTCATATGGGAATGCATTGGACTTAATATGTGACGGGTGGAGCCTGCTATAGATCCTCAATGCATCGGTAGGTCTAATGAGACAAACTAGTGTCTTGGCACAAGGCCTTGAAAAAATCTTATTTCTAGTCTTGGCACGAGGCCTTGGCTATGTGGTTATGATAGTCTGGCATTATGCATTCCAACATTATGAAAGTGGTTATTGATTTTTTTCATGTGATTATTCGATTAGTAGAATATCCATGTGAATAAGTAAATGTCATTATTTCATTTTATTTATCCCATACCATGTTGAAAGTTCATACTTAAAAGGCTTTTGTTTTAGTTATACATTGCCTTAAATGTTTATTCTTATTTATGAAAGTTTCCGCTATATTGTTATCCTTACTGGGGATTTGAGCTCACCCCTTTTCTATGTTTTATTTTTCCCAGGATGTGAAGAAGTAAGTTATGAATGACCTGCAGGGATTTTATGAGGGGTTAATAGTGCGGATTGTGGAAACATTATGTTGTTGTAGTAGTTTTTCATTTTATGATGTAATGTAAAACTTATGAATATATCTAGTGTTTCTAAGGCTACTAAACCAATCGGTCTTTCGAGATTTGATCTTTCTTGTGATCATGCCAATGTTATGTAATAATGCACCGACTTTGGTTAACTAGGGTCGGGGCGTTACAACTGTGGTGAAAGCTTACCCTGCCTCTAAATCCCCTTGTGTCCCTACCTCGGTGCGACACATAGGAAAACCTGATCCCCATCCTCGAACTCTAGAGGTCGTCTCCGCTGATCAGCATAAGACTTCTGCCGAGATTGTGCTGTTGACATCCTCTTCCGAATCAACTCTATCTGCTCCGAAGTCTCCTGAACAAGACATGGTCCCAGCAAAGCTTCCTCTCCTACCTCCAGCCTGCATAAGGGTGATCGGCATGGCCTACTATATAGAGCCTTGTATGGTGCCATCTAAATGGTCGCCTGGAAACTGTTAATGTAGGCTAACTCCACCAGAGGAATATGCTTCTCCCAAGAACTTCCAAGGTATAGGATGAAAGATCAGCGCATATTTTCAAGAACTTGGATCATGCGTTCATACTGGCAATCAAGCTAGGGATGGTATGATGTACTCAAAAGTACCTGTGTACCCAAGGCCTTCTGAATTCCCTGCCAGAACCGAGAGGTAAAGAACGCATCCCTGTCTGAAACAATAGAGCATGGAACTCAATGCAGACGAATGATCTCTATAATCTAAAGTCCTCCTAGATCATCGACACTGAAGGTCTCCATGATCAGAATGAAGTGAGAATATTTCATGAGCCTGTCGAGGAAAACCGAAACATCATCATTCCCTCGAGGTGACCTTAGAAATCCGGTCACGATGTCCATCGCAACATCGTTCCACTTCCACTGCAGAATGTGTAACTAATCTAAGAGGCCTACTGGTCGCTGATGCTATGCTTTCACCTAATGAAACGTAGAACATCTCATGACATAGCCATCAACATCCCTCTTCATACCTGGCCACCAGTACTGGTGATGATGATCCAGATACATCTTTGTGATTCTGAGATGAACTACCCAAACCGAGGAATGAAAATTCCGCATCATCTCCTCGCGTATATCTGCTGGCACCAATACGCATCCCCGGATACTCAAGATCTCATCCTCTCCCACTTTCCATCCAAGAAGAGGGTCCTCTCATGACACTCTCCGATTGGAAGAATCCTTCTATGTCTGATAGAAGCCTCATCCGTAACCGGTCAAGAATTGTAGTGGTAATTGCTACAGAAGATAGGAAGGTATGTCCCTGTCTTTCGTGAACCTCCAGATGAATCTCATAGAATAGAGCCATAAGCTGCCACTAACTATTGGACTCCTAAACTGCCTAATCTGAGTTCTCCTTCTCAACACATCTTCCAATACCTTTCCCTTTCCTATAGTATAGGAATGCTCGAAATCAAAATACTGAAGATAATCGACCAACCTGCACTGCCTCAGATTCAGATCAAGCTGAGTGAAGAAATACTTGAGACTCTTGTGGTCAGTGAAGACCACAAAGTGTTCACCCAGAAGATAGTGTCTCCAACAGTGTAAGGCATGAACTACAGCTGCCAACTCCAGATCGTGCGTTGGGAAGATCCTCTCATGTGGCCTCAACTGCCGAGACTCATACGCAATGACTCCATCTCCCTGTAAAAGCACATCTACCAGCCCGATACCTGAAGCATCATAGTAAATAGTTTAGCTCTTTCCTGGCACTTGAATGACTGGTATCAGTGCTGACGTCAACCTCCCTTAGATACCACTTTGTAACTTCCCGGTTTCGGAATCCACCCATAGGCTCCCCACACCCGGTCATTCACGTGACCTCAAGAGCGTTTCCCCAAATGCCAGAGGCTGCCAACTAGTAGCGAGGGCCTTGGTGAGTCAGTGGGGAAACAATACCCTCATTCGGTAAAGTATACAGTGGAAGAACAACCAGACGCAATAGCGGAACAATAAATAGCATACAACAACTGAACTGAACATCAGAAGCAATGTATAAATAATAATGATGCAACATGGTACATATTTCTGTGGAAAGAAGACAACCAACCAACATTCTAAAAAACAACTGAAAACTGTAACGACCCGAAATTTTTAATAAATCTTGTTTCCTAATTTTATGTGTTATTTTATTTTATTTTTATACTCAACAAAAATGTTTCATTTTATAACATGATTATAATTAAAATGAGACTGTTGGGTTTTGACTATTATATGACCATTGGTCAATATGACCATCAGAAACTAAACGTTTTGATTTTTTTCTCTAAATACAAGTAATCTTGGTTAATTTATAGAAAGAATATTCGATGGCCCCGCCCAGTAGTCTTGTACTGATTGAAGCCCATCTAACAGAACTTGGTAAGGAGTTAGCACCACTGGGATTTTCTCTGGACCAAAACCAAGCCGAACTTCTTCGTGTGAGCTAGAACGGAATCGCCTTCGCGAGAGGTTCAACCTGCTAGAAATTTCTACTCGTGCGATGTTGGTCGAGCCTCCCTCAAATTCTCTCACCTTAACACACCTTAAACTTAGGTCTTATGCTGGCTTGATAAGGGTCTATTTAAGGAGACCGTAACTACCTTGTGTAATCCTTTGTTTTAAATAGAAATTGGGATTTCTTCTTATGATAATGTTTATGACTTTTTAAATGTCTGGATAAATATAGTATGCATAGTTTTGGTGAATTTTAGAGAAATGATATTTTAAAAAATGTTTATGTAAACCTTAAATAATTAAAAATTGTAATAATTTTCAAAATATGGTCTTCTACAATTATGTTCAGTAAGAAATTTGGAGTCTAATAAGATCAACTTGATTTTTGATGAATAGTAAATTGTGAATAGTGATTTTAGGATTAGAATTAGTAATGTGTCCAAATGGATTAGTAATCTCACTTAAGGAAAGTATTAGTATAATCTAGGCACCTTGATTATGTAATGTGATTGAATACAATGGTTAAATAATGGTTTCATAAATTATTATTCAAGTATTAGTTTTTTTGGGTGAATAGTGTTTTATAATAAAAAATTAAAATAAAAATATGTAGAAAACTATTTTTATAAAATGGATTTCATTTTTTGAACTCAGAGCATCGATATTATGTTAATGTAATTTTTGGGGATTTTTCTGAAAAAGTTGAATTTTCGGGGAAGAGTGTATTTATTTATAAAGTAAATTAAAAATATTTAGAAAATTATTTTTATAAAATGGATTTAATTTTTCAAATCAGAGAATTGATATTTGGTTAAGGTGAAATTTTGGGTTTTTTCTGAGAAAGTTGAATTTTCAGTGAATAGTAAAAAATACAGTTTTAGGGTTTTAGTATGATTAATGACATCATAAATGTGTCATGATGATGTCATGAGATATTTTAAGGGTTGGCCGACCAAAGGTGATGAATTATTGTATTGGGGGACCCATTTTGCCTAACTTCATGGGAAATATCATGGGAGAGCACATGGTTTTGGGAAAAACACTTCTGAGGTGTCGCTTGGCCATTAAGGCCTTGTCCCCTCACTTTCCCTATAAATACCAAGCCCTCCTCTCATCCATTCGACTCCAAAACCATCCTCAATGATGTTATGGTCTCCTTAACTCCCAAGGAGTCCTCCCAAGGTTCCCCTAGGCCCTCAAGATCCCAACTTTTTAGTTTTAAGAGTTATGTTTTAAGATAAGGGATCCGACCTCTCTCTTTCTTTTCAAGAAATCTCTTTTACGTCATTTCTTTTATGGTCCATGTTCTTATGTTAAAGGATGTTCTTTTATACTCATCTTACTTACCTTTTCATGTTCATATAATGAGATATCCCCTCTTACTCTTATTATTTCGTTTTATGGAGTTTTAAGTGGCGTTGTTAGGCTGCCGAAATATTGGTAACAGATTCTTTCTCCCTTCTCATTTTTCAAGATCTATTTTCATGTAAAGTATTTCAAGTTCCTTTTTATTATGTTGGGTATGATCTCTAAATTTATCATAATGATCTTTTATGATCATATTATGAGAGACCCCATTTTATCTCTTCAATTTAGTATTTTGATGTTTTAAGTGACGCCATTAGGCTGCTGAATTTTTAGGGGATTCTTTCACCCTTCTTGTTTTCAACGATCTACTTTCATGTCAAGTCTTTCAAGTTCCTTTTTATTATGTTGGGGTAATATATCTATATCTATCATACTGGGATATTATTTTAATATTATGGGAGACCCTATTTGATATTGTCAATTCTTTTTTGTTGAAGTTTACGTGACGTCGTTAGGCTGCTGAATTTTTAAGGGATTCGTTCACCCTTCTCTTTTTCAAGTTATATTTTCTAGTCAAGTCTTCCAAGTTCCTTTTTATTATGTTGGGGTATTATATCTATATCTATCATACTGGAATATTAATTTCATATTATGAGAGACCCTATTTGATCTGGTCAATTCATTTTTGTTGAAGTTTAAGTGACGACGTTAGGCTGCTGAATTTTTAAGGGATTCGTTCACCCTTCTCGTTTTCAAGTTATATTTTCTAGTCAAGTCTTCCAAATTACTTTTTATTATGTTGGGGTATTATATCTATATCTATCATACTGGAATATTATTTTCATGTGATAATATACCCTATTTGATCTTGTCAATTAATTTTTGTTGAAGATTAAGTGACGCCGTTAGGATGCTGAATTTTTAAGCGATTCGTTCACACTTCTCTTTTTCTAGTTATATTTCCTAGTCAAGTAATTAAACTTCCATTACATTATTTTGGGGTAAAAACACTATATCTATCATACTGATAATTTATTTTCATATTATTAGAGAGCCTATTTGATCTCTTCAATCCATTTTTTGATGTTTTAAGTGACGTCATTGTGCTGCCAAATTCTCATAAGAAAAATATTATTTTTTTCTTCCTTTCAAGTTCTTCGTTTCATATGGTATATCATTCAAATTTCATTACCATGTTCTTAAATACTACATATTATGTTCCCATACTGTTTTATGTATCATTTTTGAGTGGGTGACCCATGTCCCCTCTCTTTTCAATGTTTTCTAAAACCATGTATCGTAGACGTTATGCTGCATAGTTTTCGTCTCAAAATGCCTCCATCTTTATCTCAAAATTATTTTATGTTATTAAGTGAATACCCAAAGCTCTTATTTCTACAGGTTTATTCACGTATATATCAAAATGTTCTATTTTAAATTCTGGGATTTACATACATGAAACTCGATTTCCCTTTTTTGTGGGTTTTAAGTGACATAAAGATCATGTCTTTGAAGCAGTTTTTAAAACGTTATGATTATGAAATGAAGCCCATTTATTTTTTGCTATATGGGTTGTTTATGAAATGATTGATGATGATATATGTGGCTCACATGATAATAAAGACATGTCAATGGTGCGCCCAGATAGCGCTCCAATTCATTGGGTAAAGACATAATCTCTAGAGATGACTTTTTAGATTGATACCTTGGTGAATAACCCTGGAAATTTTTAATGACACCTTGGGGATGGACCTTGGTGAAACAAAATTATTTTCAATATTAAATGTTGTAGCCACATCTTTAGGTTATGAAAAAATGTTATTTTTATTATAATATGCCTCATGATTTCATTTTCATTCCTTAAAGTTCTTTTCATGACTTTATTGATATATCTCAAGTTTATATGTTAAATGTTTCCCTTGTTTCCCTTACTGGGCCTTCTGCTCACCCATTCTTTTGATGTATGTCCCCAGGTTATGAGATGCAGTAATGAAGCTAGGGTTAACATGAGGAGAAGCCTTTAAAGAGTTTAAGAATAATGTTTTTATGTTTTCATGTTTAATGTTCCTGGTTTCCAAGACACTAATCCTTAAAGATCCTCGGTTTTGTAAAATGTAATGAAAGTTTTGGTGATAAAAAGGCTGGATTCTATAGTGTGTATCAAATGAATGTTTAGTTATTTGTGGAAATTAGGATATGAAAACTCTAGGAAGAACCCTATAGAAAAGTTTAAATATAGGAAATATTCCTGGTATTTTGGTGAGTATTGAGTAAGGGGTTTCCAAGCAAATACATCCCTCTCTGGATACGAGCAGGTAGAGGTGGCTCTGGCACAGATGTACATAGAGGTAAAACCTGAAAACACTGCTTTGAGCTAGAGTCGAATGGGAACTGGTACACGACAACGGGCCTTGCTGAACTCTTGGTTATGACACTCCCAGGGGATATGCTTTGGTAAATTCATAATCTTAGAATGAACCATTATTAAAGGAACAAAGATAAAATAAAATAAAGATTCACATAAGAATATATGATCATGGATAACCTAGATTGGAACCTCGAGGATCACAAGTTTGGATACACTTTTATTCTACAAGTTTATCCGTTTATGCTTAAAGTTTCCTTTTCATGATTATTGGATAACTATTTAAGCCCCTAATTATAGTTTCTTTTCTTAGTTAATGGCGGGAAATGGAAGAAAATGTCCCAACAACCAATGTGATAGGAAATGCGATGATTTCCATAGAGGTGATTATGGGATTAAAAGATGATTATTATTTTGGAAGACGTTCACTATTTTGGGGACCCTATATGATCAAGGTAAATAGATTACTATGGTATTTTCATTGAGGAGTAAGGTTGACTTATATTTTGAATAATTGATGAATTTAAGGTAGAATTATAGTAATTTAGGTTACTTATAGAAATGATTAACCATTCGTGGGTAAAATATGTTTAGGTTAGCTACTTTTGTTATAATATGTTAGGTGTTGTTGCTATTGTTTGGAGATGAACAATGATGTTTATTTTGGAAGCCTATATTATCAAATCCTTCTTGTATTTGGGTTTCACTCATAGTTTTGTTTATTTTGGGAATTTTCAGGACTGTTACATATGGAATGGTCTATGATGAACTTCGGGTAGTACCTTGGATCTTTGAAGATTTAAAATTAGTTTCCCTTCCAATGGGATTCGTTCTTTTTTGAAGAGTTGTTTTATCATACCTTTTCTATTTTTTGGATAATGTTTAAAGGTAGAATAAAATGATAGTTAATGTTTTGTGGATTAAGTGACTCTCAGGAAGATGATTCTTGTGTTTTGATGAGACCAAATGTTTTTGAATGCTCATCGTTTTGAGAAAGGATTAGTTTTGGGTAGAAAATTATTAAAGGATGAAACTCAACATGAAGGTAGGTATATTTTCTTATGTTTTTGTTCTATGTAGTAAATGAATTCCTCAAAATTAAGAAAAGGAATGTAAAACAAAAACATTGTTGGTTTACGTTTCCTACTAGGTAATCAAAGACCGTTTACACACATCATAAGTTTGGGATTTTCTTATGGTTATCTTTCTCCTAATCATGTTCTCTATCACTCTCCCTGAGAACTTGACCCTTTGTTTTTCATCCATGTCCTTGTTTTCCTACATGGAATCCTAATGGGGGTTAACTCGGGTGACCTTTGTACTTCCCTTTATTTCTTTTAAAGTAATAATTTTACTGCCTCCTTTTCCGATGTGGGACATTCAGTGAAATTTCAAAACCCAATTTTAAAAATTGCGAGGACGCAATTTCTTAATGGGGGAAGATTATAATGACCTGAAATTTTGAATAAATCTTGTTTCCTAATTTTATGTGTTATTTTATTTTATTTTTATACTAAACAAAAAATTTTCATTTGATAACATGATTATAATTAAAATGAGACCGTTGGGATTTGACTATTATATGACCATTGGTCAATATGACCGTCGGAAACTAAACGTTTTGATTTTTGTTTCTAAATACAAGTAATCTTGGTTAATTTATAGAAAGAAGATTTGATGGCCCCACCCAGTAGTCTTGGACCGATCGAAGCCCATCTAAAAGAACTTGGGAAGGAAGTAGCACCACTGGGCTTTGCTCTGGACCAAACCCAAGACAAACTTCATCGTGTGAATCTAGAACGGAATCAGCTTCATGAGAAGTTCAACCTGATAGAAATTTCTACTCGTGAGATGTTGGTCGAGCCTCCCTCAGATTATGTCACCTTTGCACACCTTACACTTTGGTCATATGCTGGCGTGATAAGTGGCTATTTAAGGAGACCGTAACTGCCTTGTGTAATCCTTTGTTTTAAATAATAATTGGGATTTCTTCTTATGAAAATATTTATGACTTTTCAAATTTCCGGATAAATATAGAATGCATAGTTTTGGTGAATTTAAGAGAAAGGATATTTTAAAAAAATGTTTATGTAAACCTTAAATAATTAAAAATTGTAATTATTTTCAAAAAATGGTATTCTACAATTATGTTCAGTACGAAATTTAGAGTCTAATAAGATCAACATGATTTTTGATGAATAGTAAATTATGAATAGTGATTTTATGATTAGGATTAGTAATGTGTCCAAATGGATTAGTAATCTCACTTAAAGAATGTATTAGTATAATCTAGGCACCTTGATTAAGTAATGTAATTCAATAAAATGGTTAAACAATGGATTCATAAATTATTATTCAAGTATTAGTTTTTTCAGTTGAATAGTGTTTTCTAATAAAAAATTAAATTAAAAATATTTAGAAAATTATTTTTATAAAATGGACTTCATTTTTGAACTCAGAGAATCGATATTATGTTAAGGTAATTTTTGGGGATTTTTCTGAAAAAGTTGAATTTTCTGTGAATAGTGTATTTATTTAAAAAATAATTTAAAAATATTTAGAATTTTTTTTTATAAAATGGAGTTCATTTTTAAAATCAGAGCTATGTTATTTGGTTAAGGTGAAATTTTGGGTTATTTCGGAGAAAGTTGAATTTTCAGTGAATAGTAAAAAATACAATTTTAGGGTTTCAGTATGTTTAATGACATCATAACTGTGTCATGATGATTTCATGAGATATTTTAAGGTTTGGCCGACCAATGGTGATTAAATATTGTATTGGGGGCCCCATTTGGCCTAAATTCATGGGAAATATCATGGGAGAGCACATTGTTTCGGGAAAACCAATTTTGAGATGTCCCTTGACCATTAATGCCTTGTACCCTCACTTTCCCTATAAATACCAAGCCCACCTCTCATCCATTCGACTCCAAAACCATCCTCAACGACGTTCTGGTCTCATTACCTCCCAAGGAGTCCTCCCAAGGTGCCCCCAAGCCCTAAAGGTCCCAACAATTGAGTTTTAAGAGTTACGTTTTAAGGTAGGGGATCCGACCTCTCTCTTTCTTTTCAAGAAATCTCTTTTATGTCATTTATTTTATGCTCCATGTTCTTATGTTAAAGGATGTTCTTTTATACTCCTCTTAATTCCCTTTTCATGTTCATATAATGTTATATCCCCTCTTAATCTCATTATTTGATTATATGAAGTTTTAAGTGGCGCTGTTAGGCTGTCGAAATTTTTGTAACGGATTCTTTCTCCCTTCCCATTTTTCAAAATCTTTTTTCATGTAAAGTATTTCAAGTTTCTTTTTATTATGTTGGGGTATGATATCTAAATTTATTATACTAATATTTTTTTATCATATGATTATAGACCCCATTTGATCTCTTCAATTCAGTATTTTGATGTTTTAAGTGACGTCGTTAGGCTTCCGAATTTTTAGGGGATTCTTTCACCCTTCTCGTTTTCAAGGTTCTACTTTCATGTCAAGTCTTTCAAGTTCCTTTTTATTATGTTGGGGTATTATATCTATATCTATCATAATGGACTCTTATGTTCATATTATGAGAGACCCTATTTGATCTTGTCAATTCATTTTTGTTGAAGTTTAAGTGACACTGTTAGGCTGCTGAATTTTTAAGGGATTCGTTCACCCTTCTCTTTTTCAAGTTATTTTTTTCTGGTCAAGTCTTCCATGTTACTTTTTATTATGTAGGGGTATTATATCTATAACTATCATAATGAACTCTTATTTTCATATTATGATAGACCCTATTTGATATTGTCAATTCATTTTTGTTGATGTTTATGTGATGTCGTTAGGCTGCTGAATTTTTAAGGGATTCGTTCACCCTTCTCTTTTTCAAGTTATATTTTTTGGTCAAGTCATCCAAGTTCCTTTTTATTATTTTGGGGTATTATATATATATCTATCATACTGGACTCTTATGTTCATATGATGATAGACCCTATTTGACCTTTTCAATTCATTTTTGTTGAAGATTAAGTGACACTGTTAGGCTGCTGAATTTTTAAGGGATTTGATCACCCTTCTCTTTTTCTAGTTATATTTTTTTGTCAAGTCGTTCAAGTTCCTTTCCATTATGTTGGGGTAAAAACTCTATATCTATCATTCTGATCATTTATTTTCAAATGATGAGAGAGACTATTTTATCTTGTCAATCCATTTTTGGAAGTTTTAAGTGATGCTGTTAGGCTGCCGAATTCTCATAAGAGAAATCTTATTTTTGTCTTCCTTTCAAGTTCTTCATTTCATAAGGTATATCATTGAAATTTATTTACCACGTTCTTAAATACTATATATTCTGTTCCCCTACTATTTTATGTGTCATTTTTGAGTGGGTGACCCATGTCCCCTCTCTTTTCAATGTTTTCTAAAACCATGTATCATAGACATTTTGCTGCATAGTTTTCGTCTCAAAATGCCTCCTTCTTTATCTCAAAATTATTTTATGTTATTAAGTGAATACCCAAAGCTCTTATTTATACAGGGGTATTCACATATATATCAAAATGTTCTATTTTAAATTCTGGGATTTACATACATGAAACCTGCTTTCCCTTTTTCGTGGTTTTAAAGTGACATAAAGATCATGTCTTCAAAGCAGTTTCTAAAAAGTTATGATTATGAAATGAAAACCATTTATTTTTTTGGTATATGGGTTGTTTATGAAATGATTGATGATGATATATTTGGATCACATGATAATACAGACATGTCAAGGGTGCGCCCAGATATCGCTCCAATGCATTGGGAAAAGACTTAATCTCTAGAGATGACATTTTAGACTGATACCTTGGTGAATAACCTTGGTTATTTTTAATGACACCTTGGGTATGGACCTTGGTGAAATGAAATGATTTTCAATATTAAATGTTGTATCTACATATTCATGTTATGAAAAAATGTTATTTTTATTATGATATGCCTCATGATTTCATTTTTATGCCTTAATGTTCTTTTCATGACTTTATTGATGTATCTCAAGTTCACATGTTAAATGTTTCCCTTGTTTCCCTTACTGGGCCTTCTGCTCACCCTTTCTTTTGATGTATGTCCCCATGTTATGAGATGTAGTAATGAACATACAGTGAACATGAGGAGAATCCTTTCAAATGTTTAAGAAGAATGTTTTTATGTTTTCATGTTTTAAGTTCCTGGTTTCCAAGACACTAAACCTTAACGATCCTCGGTTTTGTAAAATGTAATGAAAGTTTAGGTGATAAAAAGGATGGATGCTATAAAAACGGAGTGAAAAAGTAACACAAATTAAACTCCTCAGAATCAAAAGCCTCGGCTTGGTCCCATGATCTCTAGCTCCAGTTCAATCAAGAACCTGAAGTAGAAGGGCGCTTTCCCTTATCTATACATGCAGCAACATAGTCTGCTTGGGCCCAAAAGCATGGCCCAAAAAGAGTGTGAGATACAATCCCTGTAGGCAATCACCCAAAGATCTGTGACAAATACTCAATGAATACAAGGCAAGCAAGAGTGCAGGAAGCAGTAAACAGAAAAGCACACAACAACTACAATCCACAGTTCTAACATATAAAGTACACAAGTAAACAACCAGAAAAAAGAAGAAAAAAGATAACCCTCTATGTAGCCCTCACAGCCTAACCCATATGGTTCAACCTACAGGTACTAGAATCCCTCTAGGAGGAACAGACAGTCTCACACCTCTGGTTCAGCTAAGAATAGACTCTCTGAGGAAGCGCTCACCGTCAATTCCCCATATAGTCTCGTATCGTACTAAATGCTCTCTCGGGAAGCTCTCAATGTCTCATTCCCCGTGCGGCCCGCGTCGAGATACTAAAGAATATCTCATGAAGCACTTATCATCAATTCCCCATGTGGTCTCGCATCGCATTAAAAGAAACTCTAGAGAATCCCTTACGTCCATTCTCACTATGGTCTACTACACTAGGTTCTCACAGTCCTGTGTGACAAAACAAACATGCTCAGCGCGCGTGCATCATCCAAGTGAACCTCAAGTACAACTTTTCTATCATTATAAGAGATAAAAGCATAATAAAACAATAGTTCCACTATCCTATGACTAGGCATGTCAATTGGAAAAATGAAAAAAAGTAAAACAAGAATGGCAAAGCAACAAGATCACAAAACAAATTACTCTACTCACAAGAATAAAACTCTTCTACAACAATCAAGCAACGAAGTCAAATAGAAAGGGGAAAATAGGAAACACACAATACCCCGTTCAAGGTTATTGGTGTAATTTGCACAAAATACTCAAATAAATTATACAGAAAGGAAAAAACCACCCACCAAGATGCTAGGGGATCAATATACATGAACCACGACGACTGATTCTCCCAAGAACGTCGTATATCTGAGAAAACTCACAAAACGCTCAACCTACGCCAACTTGAAAATGAGGAGGAACCATGGAACAAGGATAAATCAAGAAGAAAGAGCTCACCGAGGCGATCCCAGTACAATCAACGGATCTGGAACATATATTGGACTGAGGCAAGGTGGCTCAGAGAAGATTCGCGGCCCTCAGCGCTCTCGGACGAACATAATCTAGAGAAGAAGCTGTTTTTGTTCGTCAGGCATGACCCCGGCCCGTTTAGTAAAAAAACTACACTGGGTGTATTTTTAATGTAAATGGTGTGTAGTGTGTTTTTCCGTACTCCGCCAAAATCGGCCTCCACATCACCCCTACACACCGTGCTTCTGGCCCGGTCATGGCCATCACACGGCTTCAAACGAGAAAAGAGTACACTGTGTGTACTCAGAAAGTACACAGAGACTACATCAAAATTTTAAAAAAACCTTATTTTTCTCAAAAAATCTAGGAAAAGGAAAGGCATACCTGAAACGGAGATCCAGGTTCTTACATCTTGGAAGTATATAGTTTGTTTATTAACCATATAATATAAAAATACTAAGATACATGGTAAATATTAAACTATTTAATTAAGAGTTAAATCTAAATGATATAGTTAATATAGTGACTAAAACCTATCTAAAACCGATTGGTTGAGTGGTTTTTGACCCATCCACACATTATAATATAAATAATTAATATTGGAGTTTTTAGAAATCGAAAAGGATTTTCTCATAAAATAATATTTCTAGCATTTGATAAGGTGTCCCTCACCCCTCTTATAAAAGGGCACTACCCCTTCTCTCTAATTCACACCATCAAAGCCATTTGGCGCAGCCAAAACCTACCCAAATTCCATCTCAACTGTCCTACCTTCATCCTAGAGTCATTACTTTAGTCAGAAAGCCAACCTATGGAGCCCTTTTGATCAAATCAAAATAAATAACCCGATGAATAGGTAAATATTTCATCACCTCATTCAAGTTCCATTCTTCTTCCACTTCCTCTTTCTTTGTTGTTTGATTCAAAAAAAATTACATCAGTATATTATATATACTATTATGTTATTATTAATATCGTAAAACTATATTCATTATTTGATCCATCCTTTTAATGACATGTCACCATATGTGCGTACTTACGGATTACCATCTCCACGTTGTAGTGTAACTGTTATTCAATACATTATTTTTTGGATGGGTATAATAATGACATGTAATTGATATAAATAATAAATATAATATGTTTATTATTCTGTATATATGATATACCATCCAATTATATATTATTTTAATATCAAAAGAATGATATTGTCATTCGGGCGTACGTACGGATTACCGTCTCCACGAACGCGATGACGTTCATTCCCCATTATATCCATTGAAGACTAATTTTAATTATATGATTAAAATTAATATTTATATACTTGATAAAATTATGGATATGAATATGATACATACCATCAATAAAAAATATGACTCACTGAACAATGAATATAATGGAAAACGAATCAGTTAATACACGAAACGAGGATAATACTATGATATTATTAACAAACCATTGTTACAAGATCTTATATAATATCTTATTAACGTATATGATTCTTTTATAACTTAATAACATTTATAAAACCATTATACAATAGGTTAACTTACCTTCAAATAAGAAAAGTACAATGTAAGGGTTAATTCTGCAATCTCTTTATTATCCGAGGATGTTTATACGTAATTATCTACTGGGACCTCTTTATCATCCACATCAATGTTTCTTAAAAATGTATTTCAAATAATTATTACTAATTTATAGACTACGGGTTAAAGTCATTTATAACCTTTTATTACTCTTATAAGATGTTTATAAATGAATCTTTCCAACATTTTCCAAACAAGGTAGTTTTTGACCATTAAGACAAATTTAAGTTAAGAATGTTTTTTGAACTTATATAGTGGGTAGAACTATTTTCCACCATTACAACATCATAGAAGCCATCCTTACAAGCTTATAAGAATATTTTAAAATATAAATTTTTTGTTTTATAATTACGTGGCTTTTAAATGATTTCAAAATATAATGATTTTTTCTCTAAAAAGTTTTTCATTTCATCTATGTCAACATCCTTTGATGGATTTATAGTTTGTTTAAAATTGATTAATTATGTTAAAAACATACAAATTGAATTGAAGGCTTTGTGATATGTTTGATAGTGGATTTGTTATTTTATAACATTCATGGATTATGGATAATGTATTGAAATTTCGTATGCTAGTTTCAATACGAATATTTATGTTTTGTTAAAACGTTTTCACCTGAGGAATGCATTGTACATAGTAAGTGATGAGTGGAGCCCACTATAGCTCATCGATGCTGCAGTAGGTCTCATGAGACAAACTAGTGTCTTGGAACAAGGCATTGAAAAAATATTAGTTGTAGTCTTTGCATAAGGCCTTTACTATGTGGTTATGATGTCTAGAATTATGCATTCCATCATTATGAATGTGGCTATTGATATTGCATGTGATTATTTGACTAGTAGAATATCCATCTGAGTAAGTAAATGGAATTATTTTGATTTATATTTTTGATATTATGATGAAATTTATGTTGAAAATTCTTTTTTTATACATTTCCTTAAATTTTTATGCTTATTTATGAATGTTTCTGATATATTGTTATCCTTAATGAGCATCTGTGCTCACCCCTTTCTATGTTTTATTTTTTCAGGCATGAATAAAAGTATATTATAACTGACCTATAGGGATACTCTATGGGATCTCAATTTTATATCTGGAAACAATGTTGTTTTAGTTCTCCATTTCCTGATCTACTGTAATCCTTATGAATGCATCTAGTTCTTACAAGGCTACTAAACTAATTGGTCTCTCAAGACTTGATCTTTTGTGATCATGCCAATGCTATGTAATAATGCATCGACTCTGTGTTACTGGGGTGAGGGTGTTACAGTTGGTATCAGAGGAAGTTTAGTACAAACCATGGATACTAGATATAGATAAACTATTATTAGAGCACACAACCCTAAGATAGACTTCAAGGATTATTATAGAAGAACGGTCTATAATTTTGTTAGTGTAGAGATTTTGTGTGTTTCCAAGAAAATACATCACTGTCTGGATACGAGCAGGTAGTGGCAGCTCTAGAACAGATGTTCCTAGGGGTAAAACCGAAAAACACCACTTTAAGCTAGACTCGAACGGGAACAGGTGCACGAAAATGGTACTTGCTACACTCTCGGCTACGACACACCCAGGGGATATGCATAGTATAATTCTCATTTTCATTACAAACCATTATGAAGGGTTTATGAGTATATACTTCCTCAAAGAAAACATTTTTATGATTATGGATTATATCCATAAACTGTTCAATTTATGTTAAATATTTTACAAGATTGGATTTATGTATTGTTATTCATAAACTAATCTAGTTTATGCCAATGTTTATAAATGGATCCTAGTGGATGAAATGGAAACTGTATCAATTCATGAACTCATTGTAGGTATTTCCCTCTTACTCATGATAATTATAGTGCAGCTGGTGAAGCAACTGGTGCTGATCAGCTAATCACCATACATGGACAACTCAATCAGGTTATGAATAATATACTTACCCATATTAAGCACCCTAATCCACAATGTGGAGGATGAATGTAAGTTCTCTTAATTAGGAAAAAACAACCAAAATTAAATGGGGGTAAACATACACTAGTATACGAGCAATGGATAAATTCATTAGAGAAAATATTCCACGCCTTGGGGAGTGTGGAAATAGAAAAAGTTGTCATGGCAGTTTACCGCCTCACTAGAGATGCTGATCAATGGTGGTCATTGATTAAAAACAAAAAGGAAGATGTTGATGTATCAAATATGTAGTGGAGGTTGTTTAATGGTATTTTCATAGAAAAATAATTTACTCATGCCCATCGAGCGGATAAAGAAATACATTTTCTGAGTCTAAGGTAAATGGAGGATGAGAATGTCATAATGTATGAAGCTAACATTACAAGGTAAGCAAGGCATGATGAAGATTATATAAGTAACCCAATAAGTACGATTGAAAATTTATTTTATGGGTTAGACCCATTTCTCCATCATGAATTAGTCTCACAATCCTTCTCGTCATATTATTATATTGTCTTTTGTGCTATCAAGACAGAAAAAGAATTCTCTAAGTCTTATGAAATTAAAGAAAATAAATAGAAGAAGAGATCTACTGAACACTCTAGAAATAGAAATAATGGGAAGAAGGGAAAAGTTGAATATCCTTCTTGCAATTAATGTGGGAGGAAACACCCCAGTACTTTCCTAAATGTAATAAGAGTCTGTTTCAAGTGTGGTGAAAAACGCCGCCATGCTCATGATTGCAAGGGGAAGAAAGAGGCTGTAGAAGTTGAATTCTACAATTGTATTGAAAGGGGGAATTATGCGAATGAATGTTCTAAGAGCTAGTGGAATTTACCTTAGAAAATTACAAGGGATCATGGCCATGCAAATGCTATCACTACTATTGATCTTGAAGCTCCGAAATACATGGTTGTAGGTAATTTAATTGTTTCCTAAAGTTTAGAAAAATCTTTATTTGATTCTAGATCATCACATTGTTTCATATTATTCCATTTTTCATAGAAATTATATATTTCCAATTTTATTTAACAAGGGAGTTTTCAGTAAAAACTCCTAAGGGAAGTATCATTGTAACAAATTATTGTGAATCAATCCCCATTAGGGCATATAAATGTTCTTTATCTGATGATCTCATCGTTATTCCCATGATTGAATTTGATATAATCCTCGGTATGGATTGGATTTCGTATAATGATGCAAAAATTTATTGTAAGAAGAAGGATGATATTATTTTTGAGGATGATGATAAAAAACACCTTATCTATGGAGCTGAATCATCACCACCTAATTCTTATCTAGATCCACACCCAGTAGATCAACTAAATTCAATTATTTGGGAGGAAGAGAATGAAATTACTACGGGTGAGGAAAGGATTGTTCAAGTAGAGGATGTACCTATATTAAAAGAATATGTTGATGTGTTTCTAGAATATTGACCTCGACATCCTCCAGAATGAGAAATTGAGTTTTCCATTGATTTAATTCCAAGTACAAGGCCCATATCGAAGACCCATTATAGAATGACCATTTTGGAATTAGTGGAACTAAAGAAACAACTAGAGTAATTTAGTAATAAGTGATTTATTCTCCCTAGTGTTTCTCTATGGTAAGCCCATGCCCTTTTTGTTAAGAAGAGAGCTGGATCTATGAGGTAGTGTATTGACTACAGGGAGAACAATTATATAATAATAAATAACACATATCCCCTACCTCGCATTGATGAATTATTCGACCAATATCATGGAGCACAATACTTTTCATTGATTGACCATCAATCTGGATAACATCAGTTGTGTGTGAAGAAGGAAGAAATTCTTAAAACAACATTTCGAACTTGGTACGGGAATTACGTGTTTACAGTAATTCCTTTTGGATTGACTAATGCACCATATTTTTTCATTGATCTAATGAATAGAGTTTTCAAGGAATATCATGATGACTTTGTAGTGGTATTTATTGATTATATCTTGGAATATTCAAAAAGCTATGAAGATCATGAAAATCACTTGTGAATTGTCTTGAATGCTTTAAGAAGTCATCAATTATATGGGATTTTTAGCAAGTGTAAATTATAGCTTCAACAAATCTCTTTTCATGGCCATATTATCTTTGAGGATGAAATCTATGTTGAACCTTTTAATAAACAGGCAATCCATGAATGGCCAGCACCAACGAGTATAAATGAGGTACGTAGTTTTATTGGTTTAGAGGGATATTATTGGTGTTTCGTCTATAATTTTCCCTAATTGGCTAACACATTACCAAATCTCACACGAAAAGGGGAAAAATTGTTTGGACAAAAGAGTGAGAAAAATGTTTTGAAGAACTGAAGTGAAGATTAGTCAATGCTCCTATATTGACTCTTCCATCAGGGAAGGATGAGATTGGTATTTATAATAATGATTTAAATAAAGGACTTGGTTGTGTCTTTATGCAGAATGACATGGTTGTTTCCTATGCATCATGACAGCTAAAAGTTCATGAGAAAAACTATCCAACTCATGATCTTTAGTTAGAAGTTATAATCTTTGATTTGAATATTTGGAGACTCTATCTCTATGGTACAAAATTTGAGAAATATACTGATCATAAGAGTTTTATGTATATTCTCTCACAGAAAGAACTCAACATAAGGAAAAGGATATGGCTTGAACTACTCAATGATAATGATCCCACTATACAGTACCACTCGGGGAGGGAAAATAAGGTGGAAGATGCTTTGAGTAGAAATGATCATGGTGTTTTGAATAAGATGAGAGTTGAAAGGATCCTATTTTCATTGATCAAGTAAAGATGGATATGGGAATCACCATTGAAGGTGAAACAACAATAATTTTTCAAATGGTAGCCAAACCATCTTCAATAGATAGGAAAAGGAGTTCTTATAACAATGATAAATAGTTTTAAAAAAAGTTTAATGCTTTGAATGATGGGAGATTGAGTGACTTTGTTTATGAAGATGGAATTATGAAATTTGGAAAGATAATTTGTGTTCCCGATATACCAATTCTAAAAAGGGAATTTTTGGATGATGATAACATTTATAATTTCCCTATACACCCTGGAAACACAAAAAATTATAGAGATTTGAAGGAAAATTTTGTGTGGGACAACATGAAGAGGTAGATTGCTGATTTTGTGTCAAGATGTATGGTTTGTCAACAAATGAAATCTCGGAGGCAACATCCTGGAGGAGTCATGAAAACTCTTCCCATACCGGAGTGGAAATGGGATAATATTACTATGGACTTTGACACAGGACTACAAAAGACTCATATAAGGATCGATGCAATATGGGTAATTGTTGACCACATTACCAAGTCAGCCTATTTTCTTAATATAAGATAGAATTTAACACTTGAACGTTTAGCAAAACTATATATTAATGAAGGTTTAAGACTTCATAGAGTACCAATATTTATTTTTTCTGATCATGATCCACGTTTTACATCAAGATTCTGGAAAAGTCTTCAGAAATACCTGGATACTGAACTATATTTAAGCACTGCCTACCACCCCCAAACTGATTGACAATCAGAACGTAATATTAAAACCTCAGAAGACATGTTGAGATCATGCTCACTTGACATTCAAGTCATGTCAGGTCAATATTATCTTCTGGTATAATTTTCCTATAAAAATAGCTTCCATTCGAGTATTCAGATGGCATAATATGAAGCATTATACAAAAAGAGATGTACACACCAACCTGTTGGAATGATGTTGGTGAAAGAAAACATGTAGGCCCATAACTTGTGGAGGAAACAATGGAAAAGATCAAGGTAATCCAAAACCACATCAATGAATATTAAGGTAGGAAGAAGAGGTATGCTAATAACGGGAGGAAGGATTCGGAATTTTAGGAAAGAGATCATGTTTTCTTTAATGTATCTCCATGGAAGGGTGTTATATGTTTCTGTAAGAAGGGTAAGATGAGTCCTAGGTACATCAGACCTTTCGAAATTCTAGAACGAATTGGGTAGTATCTTACCATTTAGAAATGCCACCATGTCTCTCCCAAGTTCACAATTTGTTCGACGTGTCTCTTTTAATAAAATACATGCCTGACCCAATGCAAGTACTCACCTATGAGGAATTAGAACTGGAACCTGATCTATCTTATTGTGAAGAGCTTTTCATGATTCTTTATACAGGAGAACAAGTGCTCAGAAACCAGATGACTCATCTGGTAAAAGTTCTATGGAGAAACCATAAGATAGAAGAGGCAACATGGGAACCTGAGGAACTTATGATGAATAAACACCTGATTATTTTTATGTAGTAATACTATAGAAATTTCTTGGATGAAATTATTTGTAAGGGAGAATTTAACACCCCAATATTCAACGATACGCTTCTCTTAGAATAATACAATAGCGTTTGTTGTACCCATCTTGTAGTTCTAACACATAGTAACCAATTAAACTAGCCGTTATTAATAGTATTACCCACTTTTTGAAATTTTCTAAATTTTTTTGTTCATTATTTACTTCATTTATAGATTCAGAATATCGAAATTAACTTTGTGTGAATTTTTTGTATTTTTCTGAAAATAATCATTTATTGATGAATAGTGAAAAACACTGAGTTAAAGTTTAAAACCGATTTTTTTAAATATTTATTTATTTTATTTAAATATATTTTAGATAAAAATATATACATAATACATATAGAAGTTCAATTTAATTCATTGGGGATAGTTTATAATAATTTTAGATATTTAAAAATTTTATTGAACTTTTCACTGTCTTTTATCCACCTCCAAGGAGAATTTGAAAATTCATTGAAAACATAATTTTACCACTTCTGTTAGTTGAATTTCAAAAATCTAAGAGACACAGTTGATAACATTAAGTAAAATGTGTTTCAATAAGATGAAAATAATTTTTGATGAATAGTAACTATTTACTTTTATTTACCACTTTTAAAAATAAATAGGGTAATTAAGGGTAAAAATGATATTATTATTACTCTAACACATTAAATAATTCTATTGGATAAGTATAATTCGACCAAAAAACCGTATTAATAAAATAGGATCCTTAAGTTTAACATGGATTAGATTAGGACATTTTTTATTATTTAATTTAAATAAGAGTTAAAAGTGTTAAATTCAATGTTTAATAACTAAACAATTTTTAATATAGGGTTAAACATTAGATAAATTAGACTATAAATATTCATTTGAAATATAAAACAATTTCCTATATAATGGTATTTTATTAATATTTTTTAGACATTGAATAATTTAATTTACTTATGACACAATGATGATGGAGTAATTACCTAATTAATAAAATATTAAAATAATTTATATAATAAATATCCAAAAAAATGTAGATTTAGAATTTTAATGAATTAAACTAATTTTATACGTTAATATGAAATGTTAGGGTAAGTTAGATGATTTTTTATCGAAGTAATAATGCTGTTATGAATTTAGAAAAAAGAAAATACCAAAATGTTTCAAAACTGGGAAAAAAATGTTTTGAAAACAAATATTATATTATTAATTTGATATTCTATTATTAAAAATCTAAGGTTCATCCAAAATAATAATATAATGATAGGTGTATAATTATTGAACCACTTGGGGTTCTCTTGGATTTATATAGTATGTTTATTAACTGTATAATATAAAAATACAAAGTTATATGGTAAATGTCGAACTATTTAACTAGGGGAAAAATCTAAAAGATAAAGTTAATACAGTTACTCAAACATGTCTACAACCTATTGGTTGTGTGTATTTAGACCTATCACCACCTTAGACTTTATATAATTCATTTTTTTACCATTATAAACCAAAAATGATTTTATTATAAAATAATAGTTCTTGATTTTCCTAATGTGCCCCTCACCCCTCTTATAAAAGAGAAATAACCCTTCTCTCTTATTCGCACCTTCAAATTAATTTGGCTCAGCCAAACCTGACCCAAATACCCTCTCAACTGTCCTACCATCATTCTAGAGGCCTTCCTTTAGTCATAATGCCATCCTATGGTTCCTTTTGATCAAATCAATAGGAAGAATCTGAAGAAGAGGTAAATATTACATCACCTTTTTCAGGTTCCTTTCTTCTTCCACTTACTCTTTCTTTTTTTTTCCATTCTAAAATAATAACTCCAGTATCTTCTATATACTATTATGTTATTATTAAGATGGTACAACCATATTCATCATTCTATCCATCACATGAAATACATGTCTCCATACGTGCGTATGTACGGATTACCGTCTCCACGTCGTGGTGTAATTGTTATTCAATACATTATTATTTGTATTGGTATAATAATGATGTTTAATTTATGTAATAAATAAATATAACATGATTATGATTCTTTATATATGATTTAGCATCTAATTATATATTATTTAAATATCAAAAGAATGATATTGTCTGTCGTGTGTACGTACGGATAACCATCTCCACGAACGCGATGAGGTTCATTCCCCATCATATCCATTCAAGACTAATTTTCATTTGATGATTAAAAATAATATTTAAATACTTCATATAATTCTATATATGAATATCATACATCCCATAAATAACAAATATTACTCACATAACAAATAATATAAAGGAAAACGAATCCGTTAACACCCGAAACGACAACAATACTATGATATTATAAACAAAGAAATGTTAAAAGATCATATATGAAATCATATTAATGTATATGACTCTTGAATATTATAATAACAATTATTTAACCATTATATAGGATGTTAACATACCCTCGACCAAGGAAAATTACAAGGTATGGTTTAATTCTACCATCTCTTTATTATCCAAGGTTGTTTATACATAATTATCTACTCAGACCTCTTTATCATCCACATCCATGTTTTTTAAAAATATATTTCAAAACATTCTTACTATTTTATAGAATATTGGTAAAGGTAATTTATACCCTTGTTTTACGGTTATAAGATGTTTATAAAGTAATATTTCCGTTGTTTTCCAAACAAGGTACTTTTTGAGCTTTTCGACAAATTTAATGTAAGAATGTTTTTTAAAATATACATTGGGTGAAATTATTTTTTGCAATTATAACATCATCGAAGCTTCCCGTACAAACATATAACAATATTTTCAAATATAAATTTTTTCATATTTAATTACGTTACTTTTAAATGATTTCAAAATATAAAGAGATATTTCTATAAAAAGGATTTGATTTCATCTATGGCAACATATTTTAATGGATTTTAAGATTTTATTATGTTGATTTATTATGATACAAAACTCCCATTTTTTATTGAAGATTTTGTGATATGTTTTACTGTGGATGTGTTTTTTCTTAACAGTCATGGTTTATGTATTAATTGATGACATTTCGTATTCTAGTTTCAATATGAATTTTTATGTTATGTTAAAACCTTTTCATATGAGGAATGCATTGGACTTAGTATGTGATGAGTAGAGAACACTATAGCTCCTTAATGCAATGATAGGTCTAATTAGACAAACTAGTTTCTTGATACAAGGCCTTGAAAAAATATTATTTGTAGTCTTGGAACATGGTCTTGACTATGTGGTTATGATGTCTGGAATTATGCATTCCATCATTGTGAAAGTGGATATTGATATTGAATGTGATTATTTTACTAGTATAATATCCATGTTATTAAGTAAATGTAATCATTTTGATTTATATTTTCCATATTATGATGAAGTTTATGTTGAAAAGACTTTTTTTTAAGTTTTATACATTTCTTTAAATTTTTATACTTATTTATAAATCTTTCCACTCTATTGTTATCCTTACTGAGCATCTGAGCTCACCCTTTTCTATGTTTTATTTTTCCTAGGGTGCAAAGAAGTTTATTTTTAATGACTTGTAGGGATAATCTATGGGATCTCAGTGTTGTCTATGGAAATAATGTTGTTGTAGTTTTCCATTTCATGATGTAATATAATCCTTATGAATTTATCTAGTTCTTCCAAGGATACTAAACTAATCAGCCTTTCGAGACTTGATCTTTTATGATCACGCCAATTTTATGTAATAATGCACCGACTCTGGGTAACTAGGGTTGGAGAGTTATAATAACTGTATATAATTTTACTAAAAATGTTATTATTTAAAAATGATAAATTATTAAAATTAACTTCATTAGAAAATGTTATCATTAAAGGGTTAATTTAAAAAGATATAATAGTGAGGTCATATAGAATTTCTATCATGACTGCATTTATTCTCCAAAACATAAAATAATGTGTTATGAAGTCATGTTTCAATTATACATAGAGAGGTATATTCATTATGTATTGATAAACAATTTTTATGTGATTGATGATGAGAAAATATGAGCATGTAATTCCATTATTCTTGGTCGGATCATTGTAATCCAATTTCAGTTTTTCTTATTCAACATTGCATATAGAGATTCTAGTACATCATAAGAGATATAATATTCATAGATAAATGTTTCTTAATTCATATCAAACTTGGATACACCATGGAGATGGGATTCATTTTTCACTTCAGTGATGTTTATAAATCACAAATGAGGATAATGATATTGAAGTGGATTCTACATTTTTATATAGTCTAAATTTTATAGTCATTCCATATTTCTATAATTATTACTTGTTTTATATTTCCATTCATAAATTATCTTCAATTTCCATTTTTATTAAATTATATTGATTTAGAAATAGTTATTTCACTCTAACAAATACGTTAAATTGTATAAAAGGGATTACAATATTTAGATTTATGAAATCAGGAATGAAATGAACAAGAAAACTAAAGAATAGAGAAACCTATTTTAGGTTTTATGAAAACTATTTATAATAATTTACACCAATGTAGTTGGGTTACATAATGTTAATAAACACCATGCCAATACACAATTAATATGTGAATGGGTTACCATGGTATTTCTATTTTTTGATCTGGAATACCAATTGATTACCTTTATGAAAATGAATTCAAAAAAGGTAGTCATTATCGTAACCCTTATGAAAATGGACTGCATAAATGATTAATATAATAATATTTTATATATTAAACTTAAGCCTAATGTTGTGAATTCTCACTTCAAGGTTAGAGGAATCTATATAAACATACCCATGTTTTTCCTAATTTTGCATAAGGTAATTGCATAATTACCCTTATGGGAAAAAACGATATGTAAGAGTTATACCATTATGAATATTGGCTACATCATGTAAGTAATGTTATTATGTGGTTGAAGAAGGTTTCATAATGGTATATCCGGAATCACACTAACGTGAAGTGTTTTCCACAAGGTTATAACCATACATAGATTGATTTGTGTAATGTTAATATTCATATAGCCATTTATTAGCATTAAAATGATAATTTAACTGATGATATGGAGTGAATTTCCATTATTTAAGGGTTACAAAACTATAATTCTCATCCATAGAGTGTCAGGGTTAGGATAAAAGATAGATACTCTTATAAAGAATATATAGTTTATATAAGGGCAATTAGTATTATTATCAAATTTTAAAGAAATGTTTTCTTACATTTAATATTTTTTAAATAGATTATCATATCATTATTATCATTATAAATTGTATATTGGGATATAGTAATTTATAATATATTCATAATTATTTCAATGAATAAAATTTATTATATAATTATTTAATTAAATGTTTATGAAATTCTTATTTTCCCCAAATATATAATTTCAATGATTTAAATACCTTTCATGAAAATTATATTAAAAAACTTATAATCTAGAAAAATTAAATTATTTTAAAATCATAAGAGATAATTTATAAAGGGTTATAAAATATCAACAAAATACAAAATGTTGTATTATTATACATAAATTATGAACCTCTAATAATTATTTATTTTTATTGTAAAAAATAAAAGGGTGATTTATTTTCATATTAATTAAGGCACAAAAGAACCTTTTTAGGATTTATATGATCATGGTTCAAATAATTTAGAAATAAATTATATATAGATTAATAAAAAAATTACATGATAGAAATTTTATTATAAATAAATAATAATATATATAATTTCATGTATTTAAAATATAAATTTAATATAATGATAAACCTGAAAGTGTTAATGTTGGATTGAATATAAATTTATTGTATTGAAAATTATTGAAAAATCATAATATTAATTTTGAAAATTATAAAAGGTTTCATAAATATATTTTAGCCTTATATATTTTAAAAAAAAATTCCTCATGGTAATATATTTTATTTTTTCATTTATATAAGTGTTTATTTCCAAATATAATATTTTTGTGTATATTTTTTAAGAAATTTTAATATTGTTTATAATTTAGTACATATTGTTTCCATGAGATTGATGTAACCAGGTAATTCCATGAAGATGTTTGACTCACATGATTATGTATATGATGATGTTATGTTTCTCATTATGTGCTCTATAGTTTTAATAATTCTACTACTTTTCATGAAATCCAAAGGAGGATTGGTATGTGTTTACATAACAAGTGGTCATCATGCTTTAATTACTCCTTATGTGGTGTGTGCACGATGCGTGGAGAAGATGAAGATGTATCATGCTAACCTTGTAACATGGAAAATACATGATTACATGTGGATTCTAAGTATATGTCCAACACTTGATAACTTGTGGATTTTCAATGTTACCTATTTCAATATGGATTTTGGGTATGATAAAAATGCGTGATCCCATGTGGATTCTGAGTATTACCCGAAGCCATGTGGATTCCAGAATGTTTGTTTTCAAATAATGAATTTTGGTTTTTGAGTGACTCACCAACAACCTTCTGGATGGTTTTGGACACTTCTGGACATATAAAATATTTTTGGCATGGATCTGATGTAGTTATTGTAGTGGTTCTGTGACATCTTGGATATCTCATGATAACTCGGTTTCATATTGTGTGTTATGATTAATGTTACAGAATATTTTTATTATGGACAACACTTCTATACAAGAGCACAACATGTTAATGACTTATTGTTGATGTCCTACTTATTCTTATACTCACACCCTAATCAGGAATTACAACGTTCTTGTATATTGCATGAGGGATCTGGAGAATGAAATTGACCCTATGGTGGATAACTGAGAAGAGGAGTGTGGAGTGAGTAGCCGGTTGGGATGGACTTTGAAGGATCCACGTATTGTTTATTTATGAAATTTGTTTTATTTATTTTGGACATGATCACCATATAAATGATTTCCATTATTTGTATTACATGTATGTCATATTTATTATACTATATCTCTACTATGATTGATTATTATACTGTTTAGTGTTGATTATTTATACTATGAAATGAAATTGAGGGTATAGTCTCCTCATGGATGGACATAGAACAATATTTCTAGTCTATAGCCTCCTGCGTATGAGGAGACACACATGAGGTCTCGTGGCATTCTAGAACCGACCAGGTGATTTGAGTAAAGATGCTTCAAATGGTCACTCAATTCTCCTAAAATTTTATCTTATTATAATCATCTAACTAGGGTTATCATCCCTATATCACTCATGTATTGGGGATAACCCACCCCCAAAGATGTCTTCAAATATCACAACCTAAATCAAGTAAAAAAACAAATGTTCCATATGATTACACATTACAAACACAACTCTGAGTAATATCTCATCATCTTAAGGATCAATCACGTAGTTTGTGTGTTTTTACCCTTTAGGTAAAAAATAAAAGTACACACTCATTATTATATTTCATAAAGCTAATATAAAATCATTCCCAAATACCCTAGTATTCGGGATCTCATCAACATTAGGTGTCCATATACCTATACTAAATAATCATGGTTCATCTTGACAACTATGTATAACACAACAATATTATTATTCAATTATTCTCATAAAAAAAGCAACTATATTTTTATAAATAACTATAGAACCACTAATTAATTTTTTGATAAAACATATAATAATAAATTCTTTATGTTTTAAATGACTGGAACCTATTTATTTATTCTAAAAATTTGACAATCACAAAGATTTCATATGAATATATCATCCAAGTATGATAAATTTTTTCCCCACTTACTGCCTCATTCCATGAAAAAGACAATAATAAATAACTATTTAACAATAATTACTTAAAAAAGTATAAATATTATATTAATAAGAAAAAATAACTATCAAATGTAACTTGAAACATGTAATGCATCCCATATAAGTGATGACAATGAAAAAATTATACATTCAACAAAATATTGTGCTATTATTAGACTCACATACTGTGTTCTAAATCATAATAAACTATAGATAAACTACCTTGTAATTCCCACTTCCTAAAATGCAACTATAAAATCTAATCTTGAGTGTTATGTGACTTCAATAATGGATCCATGTACTTTAGATGCTACAAACTATACTTGAGGGTCAAATAACAACATATGAAAAGACAATTCCCTATGTATAATTACATATAATAATAATAGTAAATCATGTAAATATCAAAAATATTAATTCACAATACAATATGTAATTATAGTATATTGTAAACAAAAACAACTAAAAAACAACATTCTATAATAGTATGATTAATGAAATTAAGATACATCGATATTTTAATTCAGGAGAAAATAACTGAGTGAGGTGATCTTATAAAATATAAAAATTGAAAATAAAATAATAATAGAGGCATAAAAACAATTCATTAAACTCACCTCATAGAGTTCATTATATTCCCAATATTATTCTCCATCTTACTAACCATCTAATATGGTTTTTCCCTAACATGAAAGAAAAAAATAATGTATACACGTCCTCTAAGGATCATATGAAGAGTGTGATCATAAATCTTTATAGAACACTAAAAAAGGATTCTCGATGAATAAATAGTATATATGTACAACAATTTATTGTATGAAATAAGTTTTGTGAATAATCATATACGTAAAACCATCCATACTTTTAGTAATGAATAAGATTCCCTATTGATCTACAAAGACATACTTCAATTAATTATTTAAATGGGATGTTTTTTACTATGACTCGATTAACATAACTAAATTGAAGACAAATGAATGGTTTCCCCTTCATATTGGTTAGAGTCACCCACATTTAACTGAAATTTCCGACTAATTACAATGATACTGTAATATGCAAAATATACTCAAATTATTGGTTTGGTTTGGATAATAATATGAATCACCTATGGTGATCAATTCATTAATCATTAACATTATCATGATGAATAAGTTATCACTGAGCATATTTAATGGATATAGTGATTGTGTATTCACTAATCTTATTAATGGAAATATAAATTGTTTTATCACTAATCTTATTCTAGATTTTGTGAATAGTATGTCATCAAAAATAAGGAAGGCCACTCTAAATAAACTACCAAAAATAAAAAAAATGGAAATTTGGAATGTAATATCACAACATATTATATTAAAAAAAATACCACTAATACCAAGGGTGGATGTGATATTACCTCTCTTAATGGTTGAAATAGTATCAATAGTCACAACGATGAATTACATATCGCCTCTCCAAATGATGAGTGAAATATCACCCATTATAACAATGCTAGGTTTCCCATGTGAACGATCTGATTTATTCTAACGATATGTTATACAAAATTCCCCATGCCAACAGAATATAGACCTACTTTTTTATTCTATTTATCTCTTAAAATATAACTTTTTTATGGGTTATCATATCAGAAATAAAAATTTAAACGGATAATTAATCACCATTATGTGTATTCATTCCCAAGTTGTGTCCCTTACAATGAACACCATTTAAATAGTGTGTGATGTATACTTCTGTTACTAACATATATCCCTAAAACTAAATAAATATTTATATAATATGAATGATTAAAACTCATATATAATATAGAATAAGTAATCGTAGGCACAATCAATATATTTTGGTACCCACTTCTATCGGGTGTCAGACCCCATCATAATAAAAAAGTAGTATTGTTCTTATGATCATGGAGTTAACCCATTACTATCATACCATATAATATCAAACCCTAGATAGTTTATTTCTGAAAAATAGAAAATATAAGCATTTCTTTACATTTTCCATTATTATATCAATATTTACCTCAGGTAGGGTGACATAGCCCCATGTATAACAATTTACTAATCCTATACTCCAATAACCATAATGATCACATCATTGGGTTATGGTTTCAATACTCCTCCATTGGTTGAACATAATCATTATTATTTAGTATAATAAATTTTAACATTATATATAATCTCAGCTAATTTATATTGTTTATCTCCATTGTGTAATATAATTCACCTATTGATTCCCATCAAATCCATTATAGGGAATACCCCTATATCTATATCCTATAATTAAATAACATTTATGTTTTTTAATTGAAATCTACTATGTCAATAAAAGAATACTAATCAAATTTGGTGACGGTTTCACCACTGAACTACTAATTGAACACATCATATATTCATTATTTTTACTAATGTATTTTTGGATAGGAATGTGTTACATTAAATGTAACGCCCTAACCCCAGTTACCTAGAGACGGTTCATTATTACATAACATTGGCATGATCACAAAAAGATCAAATCTCAAAAGACCGATTAGTTTAGTATCCTTGGAAACACTAGATATATTCATAAAGTTTTACATTACATCATAAAAAGGAAAACTACAACAACATAGTCTCCATAGTCTACACTCTTATCACCTCATACTATCCCTGCGGGTCATTCAAAATTTACTTCTTCACATCCTGAGAAAGATAAAACATAGAAAATGGGTGAGCACAAATTCCCAGTAATGATAATAGTATAGAGGAAACATTCATAAATAAGAATAAACATTTAAGGCAATGTATTATTCAAACAAAATCCTTTTAAACAAGAACAAAAAAACAGTATGGAAAAAATAAAATGAAATAATGCCATTTACTTATTCACATGGATATTCTACTAATCGAATAATCACATGAAATATCAATAACCACTTTCATAATGATGGAATGCATAATGCCAGACTATCATAACCACATAGCCAAGGCCTCGTGCCAAGACTACAAATAAAATTTTTCCAAGGCCTTGTGCCAAGACACTAGTTTTTCTCATGAGACCTACCGATGCATCGAGGAGCAATATCGGGCTCCACCCGTCACATATTAAGTCCAATGCATTCTCACATGAAAAAGTTTAAACATAACATAAACATTCGTATTAAAACTAGCATATGAAATGTAAATACTTCATCCATAAACCATGAATGGTATAAAAATAACACATCCACATTCAAACATATCACAAAACCTTCAATACAATATTGATGTTTTGTATCATAATAAATCAACTTCAAATATGCGTAAAATCCATCAAAGGATGTTGACATAGATAAAATCAAAACACTTTTTAGAGATATATCTCTTTCAGTTTTGAAATAATTTAAGAGTCATATATTTATAAAATAAAACATTTTCTTTGAAAATATTCTTATAAGCTTGTAATGTAAGCTTCAAAAACTTTATAACGGCGGAAAATATATGCACCCACCGTATAAGATAAAAAAAACATTCTTACCTTAATTCTGTTGAAAAGGTTAAAAATGACCTTGTTTGGAAAATGACTGAAATATTCCTTTATAAACATATTATAAGAATTCAAACAAGTGTATAAATGAATTCAACCCAGATTCTGTAAAATAGTAAAAATGTTTTGAAATACATTTTTAAGAAAAATGGATGTGGATGATAAAGAGATCCCAGTAGATTATTACGTATAAACAACCTTGGATAATGAAGAGATTGCGATATAAACCCTTACCTTGTAATTTTCTCTGGTTGAGGGTTGGTTAACCTCCTGTATAATGGTGAAATAACTGTTATTAAATTATACAGTAGTCATATACATTAATATGATATCATATATGTTCTTTTAACATTGATTTGTTAATAATATCTTAGTATTATTGTTTTTTCGGGTGTTAACTTACTCGTTTTCTTTTATATGTTTTGTTATGTAAGCCATGTTTTTCGTGGATAGGTTTTATATTATTCATATCCAGAATGATATAAAGTCCTTAGATACTATTATTAATCATCAAATTAGAATTATACTTGAATGGATACAATGGGAAATGAATCTCATCGCGTTTGTGGAGACGGTAGTCCGTACGTACGCACGAGCGACAATATCATTATTTTGATATTAAAATAATATATAATTGGATGGTATATCATATTTACAGAATCATTATCATGTTATATTTATTATTTACAGAAATTAAACATCATTATTTACCCATCCAAATAACAATTTATTGAATAACAATTTCACCACGACGTGGAGACGGTAAGCCGTACGTACGCACGTATGGGGACATTTTTTCCAAAGGATGGATAGATTACTAAATATTGTTGTACCATATTTATAATAATATTTCAGAATATAGGATATACTGGATTCATTATTTTATAATGGTAATAACCATGAAAGAAGAAGTTGAAGAAGAAAGGAACTTGAAAAAGGGTGGTGAAAACATTACCACTTCTTGGGGTTCTTCCTTTTGACTTGATCAAAAGGGATTTTTAGGTTGGCATTGTGATCAAACTAAGGCCTCTAGGTTGTAGTGAGAGAAGTTGAGAGAGTATTTGGGTAGATTTTGGCTGAGCCAAATGGCTCTGAAGGTGTGAATTAATGAGAAGGGGGAGTTACCTTTTATAAGAGGGGTGAGGGGCACCTTTGGAAAACCTATAAATATTATTTTATAATAAATTAATATTCAGTTTTTAATGGCTCTAAAGTGTATTATTTAATTTTTAAGGTGGTGATGGGTCGCAAACCACTCAAACAAAGAATTTAGACAGGCTTGGGTCATTATATTATCCTTATCTTTTAGTTTTAACTCTTAGTTAATTAGTTTGACACATACAATGTCACGTTGTATTTTTATATTATATAGTTAATAAACATACTATATACCTCCAAGAGACCCCCAAGTGGTCCATTAATGAGACAAATAACATGATATAAGTATCTTGGCCGATCCATAGATTTTTAGGAATTGAATATCAATTAATAATATAATATTTGTTTTAAAAACACTTTTATGTCAATTTTGACACTATTTGGAAAATTTATTTTGGTGAAAAAAACATAACAGAATGATTACAGCGAAATAATTTACATAAATAATTCATAACATGTCATATTAACTAATTAAATTAGTGTAATTCATAAAAAGTCTCAAATTATATTTATTTTGGTATTTTTAATATCAATTATTTTAATTTTTCAATATTATGGTAATTACTGCATCATCATTGTGTCATAAATAAATTAAATTATTTATTGACTAAAAATTATAAATAAAACATCATTATGTATTAAAGATTTTTATCATTCTAATGAATATTTATAATCGAATTTATCTTATGTGAAACCCTATATTAATTTTTTTTAGTAAATAAACATTGATTTTAACACTTTTAACTCTTCTTTGAATTAAATAATAATAAATGTCCTAATCTAATCCAAGTGGACCTAAATGATAATATTTTATTCCTAAGGTTGTTTTTGGTCGAGATACCCTTGTCCAATAGAATTAGGAAATGTTTTTGGGTAACAATAATATCATTTTTACCCTTAATTACCATATTTACTATTAACTGTGGTAAATAAAAGTAAAAAGTTACTATTCACCAAAAATTATGTTCATATCATTGAACCACATTTTACACCTGGATATTAACCGTGTCTCTCGGATTTTTGAAATTCCACTCATAGAAGCGGTAAAATTATTTTTTTATGAAAAATTTAGTTTTTTAACTACAACTTAGTGGTTTCACTATTCATCAAAAAATGAAGTTTTTCATAGAAATACAAAAAATTCACCCTAGGATAATTTCAATATTCTTAAACCAAAAATGAAGTCCATTTTGAAAAATAAAATTTTTAAATTTCAATAAGTGGGTATTACTATTCATAACGGCTAGTTTGATTGGTTGTGGATTGTTAGAACTCGATGTTGCGTACAACACCCGATATTACATTATTCAAAGAGAAGCATACCGTAGAAGATTGGGGTGTTACATTCTCCCCTACTTCAAATAATTTCTTCCTCGAAATTTCTAGAATACTACCACATGAAAAGACTCGGGTGGTTCTTCATCATAAGTTCCTCGGGTTCTCACGTTCCTTCTTCCATCTTATGGTTTCTCCACAAGAATTTTACGAGATGTGTCGTCTGATTTCTTAGTACTTGTTCTCTCGTATCAAGAATCTTGATGGGCTCTTCACAATAAGATAGATCGGGTTCCAATTCTAATACCTCATAGGTGATTAAATGTGTTGGGTCAAGCATGTATTTCCTCAACCGGGATACGTGGAAGAAATCGTGAACTTTGGAGAGACTTGGAAAAATTTCCAATTGGTAAGCTACAACCCCAATTCGTTCTAAAATTTCGAATGGTCCGCTGTACCTGGGACTCAATTTACCTTTGGTACCAAAAAGTATGACTCCCTTCCATGGAGATACCTTCAGGAAAACATGATCACTGACTTGATATTCCAAATCCTTCCTTCGATTATCAGCATAGCTCTTCTACCTACATTGAGCTGCTTTGATATGGATTTGGATTAACTTCACCTTTTCCATCGTTTCCTCAACCAGTTCTGGGCCTACAACTTTTCTTTCACCAACGTCATCCTAACAGGTTGGAGTGCGACATCTCTGTCCATATAACGCTTCATATGGTGCCATCTGAATACCCGAATGGAAGCTATTGTTGTCGGAAAATTCTACCAGAGGTAAATATTGATCCCACATACCCTGAAAGTCAAGTGAGTAGGATCTCAACATGTCTTCTAAGGTTTGAATAGTTCATTTTGATTTTCCATCTGTTTGAGGGTGGTAGGAAGTGCTCAAATGAAGTTCAGTATCAAAGGCTTTCTGAATAATTTTCCAGAATCTTGAAGTAAAACATGGATCACGATCAGAAACAATCGATAGGCGTACTCCACGAAGTCTCAAAACTTCATTAATATATAGTCTTGCTAGTCGTTCAAGTGGTAAATCATTATTTATAGAAGGAAAATGTGATGACTTGGTAAGACTATCAACAATGACCCATATTTCATCATCCCTTCTATGAGTCTTTGGAAGCCCCATGACAAAGTCCATCGTAATATTTTCACATTTCCACTCCAGTATGGGAAGAGGTTGCATGACATCTCCTGGCTGTTGCCTTATAGCTTTCACTTGGTCACAAACCATACATATTTACACAAAATCAGCAATCTCCCTCTTCATGTTGTCCCACAAAAAATGTTCCTTCAAATCTCTATACATTTTGGTGCTCACAGGGTGTATAGAGAAATTGAACTATGAGCATCATCCAGAAATTCTCTTTTTAGATCAGGTATATTGGGAACACAAAGTCTCTTCCCAAATTTCAAAATTCCTTCTTCATACACAAAGTCTCTCAATATCCCATCATTCACACCTTTAATCTTCTTTAAAAATTCTTCATCATCGGTCTGAGAACTCTTAATCTTTTCTAGTAAAGATGGTTTGGAAACCAATTGAAAAATCATCGATGTTTCACCTTCCTTGGTTATTCCCTTATCCATCTTCACTAGATCCATGAAAATTGGATCCCTTTCAATTCTCATATTATTCAAAACTACATGGTCTTTTCTGCTCAAAGCATCTTCCACCTTGTTTTCTTTCCCCGGGTGGTAGTGTGTCGTACAATCATAATCCATGAGTAATTCAAGCCATCTCCTTTGCCTCAGGTTGAGTTCTTTTTGTGAGAAAATATACATCAAACTCTTGTGATCAGTATAAATATCACATTTTCAAAAAAGAGGTAGTTCAACCATATCTTCAATGAAAATATCACAGCTGCTAACTTGAGATCATGAGTAGGATAGTTTTTTTCATGAATTTTCAACTTCCGTGATGCATAGTCTATAACCTTATAATTCTTCATAAGAACACAACCAATTCCTTTCTTCGATGCATCACTATAAATAATGAACCCACCATTCCCCGATGGTAGAGTCAATATAGGAGAATTGACGAATCTTCTCTCCAGTTATTTGAAACATTCTTCACACTCTTTTTTTCCAAAAAAATGTAACCCCTTTATGTGTGAGCTTTGTTAATGGGTTAGCCAATCAGGCAAAAATTTGGATGAAACGTCGATAATAACCTACCAAACCAATAAAATTGTGTACCTCAGTTATACTCGTAGGTGCTAGCCATTATTAGATTGCTTTGGTCTTAGAAGGATCAATATAGATTCCATCTTTAGAGATAATATGGACAGGAAAATAAATCTTTTAAAGCCAGAATTCACACTTGCTAAACATCCGATATAATTCATGTCTTCTCAGAGTCTTCCGGATAATTCACACGTGATTTTCATGATCTTCATAGATTTTGGATTATACCAATATATCATCAATAAACGTCCCCAAAAATTCATCGAGATATTCCTTGAATACTCTGTTCATCAGATCCATGAATACAGTGGGTGAATTAGTCAATCCAAAAGGCAATACTGTAAACTCGTAATGCTCGTACCTTGTTTGAAATGCTATCTTTAGAATGAATTACTTCTTCACACAAAACTCATGGTATCCAGATCGAAGGTCAATATTTGAAATTTATTGAGATCCATGAATTTGGTGAAATAAATCATCAATGGGAGGTAGGGGATACTTATTCTTTATTGTCATAGCATTGATCTCCCTATAGTCGATACATAACCTCATAGATCCATCTTTCTTTATAAAAAAAAGAACAGGGGCCCCCATGGTGAAACACTAGGGAGAATAAATCCCTTATTACTCAATTCTTCTAGTTGATTCTTTAGTTCAACTATTTCTACAGTGGACATTCAATAAGGGGTCTTCGATATAGGCCTTGATCTAGGAATTAAATCAATGGAAAACTCAACTTCTCGTTCTGGAGGATGTCTAGGTAAATTGTCCAAAAACACATATACATATTCTTTCAAAATAGGCACATCCTCTATTTGAACATTCCTTTCCTCACCCATAGTCATTTCATCCTCTTCCTCCACAATAATCAAATTTAGTTGAGCGACTGGGGGTGGATCTAGATAAGAATTAAGTGGTGATGATTCTTCTCTAAAGATAAGGTGTTCCTTATCATCATCATCAAAAATTGTATCCTCCTTCTTCTTATAGTAAATCTTCGCATCATGGTCTGAAAGACATTCCATACTGAGGATTATATCAAAATCCATCATTGGTATGATGATGAGATCAGCGGATACTGAACATTTATGTGCTCTAATGGGGACTGATTCATAAAACTTTCTTCCAATGATACTTCCCATATGAGTTTTAATTGGCAACTCCTTTGTTAAATCAAATTGGAAATATCTAATTTTCTTAGAAAATTGGGAAGATATGAAACAATGCGATGATCCAGAATCAATTAATGCATTTTCTATACTTGAGGAAACCATTAAATTACCTTCCTCCACAGCTTTCGGAGCTTCTACCTCAGTAGTAGTGATAGCTTAAGCTTGGCCTTGATCCCTTGGCCTTTTCTAAGGTAAGTTCCCCTGATGCTTAGGACATTAATTTTCATAATGTCCCATCTCCAGGCAATTTTAGCATTGGACAATGGTAGCTTCCTTCTTCCCCTTGCAATCACGAGCTTCATGGCCTTTTTCACTATAACACCCCAAGATTCTACGGTACACTTCTCTTTGAATAATGTGATAACGTGTGTTGTACGCAACATCGAGTTCTAACACACCACAACCAATAAAACTAGCCGTTATGAATAGTAATACCTACATTTTGAAATTATATATATTTCATATTTCAAAATGGACTTCATTTTAGGATTCGGAATATCGAAATTATCCTATGTTGAATTTTTGGTATTTTTCTGAGAACTTCAAATTTTTATGAATATAGATAAATACATAAAAACAACTTTTTTAATCAAAATAAATTATAGTGATAAATTATACTATTGAGTGGTTTTAAAGTATAATTAAAATATATTTTTACCATTTTATCCAATGGTGTTCATTAGAATTAATTTCACTACGAAATTGGACATAAACAATTGTTAATCCTTTGATATATATTGTTTCTTAAAAACACGCTATTTGTTGTGACAGTGGGAATTAACTATAAAATTAGTTAATGCAACTTATATGTTTGTAATTTTGTAAAATAGACATCATTTATGAATTTGGAATATCAATTATATCCTAGGATGATATTTTGGCATTGTTCTGAAAAACTTCAATTTTTTATGAATAGTGAAACTACTAAGTGGTAGTTAAAAAACTAAATTTTTCATAAAACTTAATTTTACTACTTCTGTGATTGGAATTTCGAAAATCCAAGAGACACGGTTATTATCAATGTAACGCCCCGACCCCAGTTGCCCAGAGTCGGTGCATTAATTACATAACATTGGCATGATCACAAGAAAGATCAAATCTCGAAAGACCGATTGGTTTAGTAGCCTTGGAAACACTAGATATAATCATAAAGTTTTACATTACATTTAAAAGTGAAAAACTACTACAACAACAAAGTCTTCATATCCACACTATTAACCCCTCATAATATCCCTGCAAGTCATTCATAATTTACTTCTTCACTACCTGGGAAAAATAAAACATAGAAAAGGGGTGAGCTCAAATGCCCAGTAAGGATAACAATATAGCGGAACATTCATAATAAGCATAAACATTTAAGGCAATGAATTACTAAAAAAAAGCCTTTTAAAATTGAACTTCAACATAGTATGGAAAAAATAAAAATGAAATAATGCCATTTACTTATTCACATGGATATTCTACTAATCGAATAATCACATGCAATATCAATAACCACTTTCATAATGTTGGAATGCATAATGCCAGACTATCATAACCACATAGCCAAGGCCTCGTGCCAAGACTACAAATAAGATTTTGTCAAGACCTTGTGCCATGACACTAGTTTGTCTCATGAGACCTACCGATGCATCGAGGAGCTATAGCGGGCTCCACCCGTCACTTATTAAGTCCAAATGCATTCCCATATGAAAAGGTTTAAACATAACATAAACATTCGTATTAAAACTAGCATACGAAATGTCAATAATTTCACCATAAACTATGAATGGTATAAAAATAGCACATCCATAGTCAAACATATCACAAAACCTTCAATACAATATAGAAGTTTTGTATCATAATAAATCAACTTCAAATAATCTTAAAATCCATCAAAGGATGTTGACATAGATGAAATCAAAATTCTTTTTAAAGAAATATCTCCTTTCATTTTGAAACTATTTAAGATCCATATAAAATAAAACATTTTCTTTGAAAATATTCTTATAAGCTTGTAAGGAAATCTTTGAAGATTTTATAACGGCGTAAAATAACCGCACCCTCCGTATAAGTTAAAAAAACATTCTTACCTCAATTCTATCGAAAAGGTTAAAAAGGACCTTGTTTTGAAAACGACGGAAATATTCCTTTATAAACCTCTTATAAAAAGTCAAACAAGGGTATAAATGACTTTAACCCATATTCTTGTAAATAGTAAAAATGTTTTGAAATACATTTTGAAGAAACATGGATGTGGATGATAAAGAGGTCCCAGTAGATTATTACGTATAATACAACCTCGGATAATGAAGAGATTGTGAAATAACCCTTACCTTGTACTTTTCCTTGGTTGGGGTAGGTTAAACTCCTGTATAATGGTGAAATAGTTGTTATTAAATTATACAAGAATCATATATATTAATATGATATCATATATGATCTTTTAACATTGATTTGTTAATAATATCTTAGAATTATCGTCGTTTCGGGAGTTAACTTACTCATTTTCTTTTATATGTTTTGTTAAATAAGCCATGGTTTTTGTATCTTATTCATATCCAGAATGATATACAGTCCATAAACATCATTTTTAAATCATCAAATGATAATTATACTTGAATGGATACGATGGAGAATGAATCTCATCACGTTCGTGGAGACGGTAGTCCGTACGTACGCACGAGCGACAATATCATTCTTTTGATATTAAAATAATATATAAATGGATGGTATATCATATATACAGAATCATTAACATGTTATATTTATTATTAACATGAGTTACACATCATTATTATACCCATCCAAATAATATTATATTGAATAACAATTACACCACGACGTGGAGACGGTAAGCCGTACGTACGCACGTATGGTGACATGTTATTCAAAGGGTGGATAGAATACTGAATATTGTTGTACCATATTTATAATAACATCACAATATATGTGAGATACTGGAGTTATTATTTCAGAATGGTAAGAACAAAGGAAGAAGAAGTGGAAGAAGAAATGAACTTAGAAAAGGGTGGGGAAATCATTACCTCTTCTTCGGGTTCTTCCTTTTGATTTGATCAAAAGGGCTCCTTAGGTTGGCTTTCTGATCAAACTAAGGCCTCTAGGTTGTAGTGAGGGATGTTGGGAGAGTATTTGGGCAGAGTTTGGCCGAACCAAAAGGCTTTGAAGGTGTGAAGAAATGAGAAGGAGGAGTGCCCTTTTATAAGAGTGGTGAGGGGCACCTTTGGAAAAGTTAGAAATATTAATTTATAATAAATTCATATTCGGTTTATAATGGCTCCAAAGCTTATTATTCAAAGGTTAAGGTGGGGATAAGTCGAAAAACACTCAACCAATAGAATTTAGACAGGTTTGGGTACTTATATTAACCTTATCTTTAAGTATTAACTCTAAGTTAATTAGTTTCACTTTTACAATGTCTCTTTGTATTTTTATATAATATGGTTAATAAACTTACTATATACATCCAAGCGACCCCCAAGTGGTACAGTAATGATGAACCTATCATGATATAAGTCTCTTGGCCGAACCTTAGATTTTTAGGAATTTAATATCAATTAATAATATAATATTTGTTTTAAGAACTCTTTTATGTCAATTTTGACACTATTCAATAGTTGATTTTTTTGAAACTCATAACAGATTGATTACTTAGAAAAAAGTCAATTATATCAATCCTAATATATCATATTATCCTAGAAAATTAGTTTAATTCATTAAAAGTTTCATATTATATTTATTTGGTTATTTATAATATCAATTAATTTAATTTTTCACTATTATAGTAATTACTGCATCATCATTGTGTCATATATAAAATAAATTATTTAATGTCTAAAAATTATAAATAAAATATCATTATGTAGGAAATATTTTTATCTTTCGAATGAATATTTATAATCTAAAATCCAACATATATATCCCTATGTAACAATTGTTGTTCTAAAAGATATATGCTTGTGTCATTTTTGTATTCATTTTAACTTAATTAAAATAAAGTGTCATTATCACTTAAAAGTGGATCCATGGGGTCCCAAAATTGACACAAAGATGCCCATGGTCGACCATGTATCAACCAATAGGGTTAAGACACGTTTTAGGGTAATTTAGTATTATTATAATATTATTTTTTAACCCTTATTTACCGGATTTACCCTTTAACCATGGTAAATAAAATATTTACCGCAGTAATTATTCAAAATGTGTAAAAATAAAAGTTACCTATTTACACAATTTGAACATCCTGATTCAAAATATGGAATCCATTTTCCTAAATTCAAAACACAGAAGTGGCAGAAATTAATTTAAAATTAATTCCCGCTGTCAAAACAAAAAGCGTGTTTTTAAGAGATAATAACTATCAAAAGATTGACACTTGTTTATGTTCGGTTTAATTGTAAAATTATGTCCAATGATAAACATTAAATTGAATGGTAAAAATATATTCTAAATATACTTTAAAACCACTCAAATTCATAATTTATCACTATTAATTATTTTGATTAAAAAAGTTGTTTTTAATTAAAATTTAGAAATTTTCACTATTCATCAAAATATGAAAGTTATCCGAAATGTACCAAAATTTCACCCTAGGCTAATTTTGATATTCCGAATCCAAAAATGAAGTCCATTTTGAAATATAGAATATATATGATTTCAAAAAGTAGGTATTACTATTCACAACAGCTAGTTTAATTAGTTGTGGTGTGTGTTAGAACTCGAGGTTGCGTACAACACACGCTATCGCATTATTCGAAGGGAAACGTACCGTAGAAGCTTGGGGTGTTACATTCTCCCCTCCTTCAAATAATTGCATCCTCGCAATTTCTAGGGTATTACTACATAAAAAGACTCGGGTGGTTCTTCATCATAAGTTCCTCAGGTTCCCACGTTGCCTCTTCCATCTTATGATATCTCCACAAAACTTTTACCAGACGCGTCGTCCGGTTTCTCAGTACTTGTTCTCTTGTATCAAGAATCCTGACGGGCTCTTCGCAATAAGACAGATCGGGTTCCAGTTCTAATTCCTCATAGGTGAGTACATGCGTCGGATCAGGCATGTATTTCCTCAATAGAGATACGTGGAACACATCGTGAACTTTGGAGAGACTTGGCGGCATTGCCAATCGGTAAGCTACAACCCCAATTCGTTCTAGAATTTCGAAAGGTCCGATGTACCTGGGACTCAATTTACCTTTCTTACCAAAACGTATGACTCCCTTCCACGGAGATACCTTCAGAAAAACATGATTACTGACTTGAAATTCCAAATCCTTCCTTCGATTATCGGCATAGCTCTTCTGCCTACTTTGAGCTGCTTTGATGTGATTTTGGATTACTTTCACCTTTTCCACCGTTTCCTCCACCAGCTCTGGGCCTACAAGTTTTCTTTCACCTACTTCATCCCAACAGGTTGGTGTACGACATCTCTTTCCATATAACGCTTCATATGGTGCCATCTGTATACTCGAATGGAAGCTATTGTTATAGGAAAATTCTACTAGTGGTAAATATTGATCCCACATACCCTGAAAGTCAAGTGAGCAAGATCTCAACATGTCTTCTAAGGTTTGAATAGTCCGTTCTGATTGTCCGTCTGTCTGAGGGTGGTAAGCAGTGCTCAAATGAAGTTCTGTATCCAGGGATTTCTGAAGACTTTTCCAGAATCTTGAAGTAAAACGGGGATCACGATTAGAAACAATTGATAGGGGTACTCCATGAAGTCTCACAACTTCATTAATGTATAGTCTTGCTAGACGTTCCAGGGGTAGATCTTCTCTTATAGAAAGAAAATGTGCTGACTTGGTAAGACGATCAACAATAACCCATATTGAATCGTTCCTTCTAGGAGTCTTCGGTAGCCCCATGACAAAGTCCATCGTAACATTGTCCCATTTCCACTCCGGTATGGGAAGAGGTTGCATGACTCCTCCAGGCTGTTGCCTTCCAGCTTTCACTTGTTGACAAACCATACATCTTGACACAAAATCAGCAATCTCCCTCTTCATGTTGTCCCACCAAAAATGTTCCTTCAAATCTCTATACATTTTGGTGCTCCCAGGGTGTATAGAGAAATTGGAACTATGAGCATTATCCAACAATTCCCTTTTTAGATCAGGTATATTGGGAACACAAAGTCTCTTCCCGAATTTCAAAATTCCATCTTCATACACAAAGTCTCTCAATCTCCCATCATTCACAGCTTTAATCTTCTTTTGGAATTCGTCATCATCGGTCTGAGAACTCTTAATCCTTTCTTGTAAAGATGGTTTGGCAACCATTTGAAAAAGCATTGATGTTTCACCTTCCCTGGTTATTCCCATGTCCATTTTCACTAGATCCATGAAAATTGGATCCCTTTCAATTCTCATATTGTTCAAAACTCCATGTTCTTTTCTACTCAAAGCATCTGCCACCTTGTTTGCCTTCCCCGAGTGGTAGTGTATCGTACAATCATAATCCTTGAGTAATTCAAGCCATCTCCTTTGCCTCATGTTGAGTTCTTTTTGTGAGAAAATATACTTCAAACTCTTGTGATCAGTATAAATCTCACATCTTTCACCATAGAGGTAGTGCCTCCATATCTTCAAAGCAAAGATCACAGCTTCTAACTCAAGATCATGAGTAGGATAGTTTTGTTCATGAATTTTCAACTGTCGTGATGCATAAGCAATAACTCTATCATTCTGCATAAGGACACAGCCAAGTCCTTTCTTCGATGCATCACTATAAATAACGAACCCATCATTCCCCGATGGTAGAGTCAATATAGGAGCATTGACTAATCTTCTCTTCAGTTCTTCGAAACATTCTTCACACTCTTTTGTCCAAACAAATTTAACCCCTTTACGTGTTAGCTTCGTTAATGGGTTAGCCAATCGGGCAAAATTCTGGACGAAACGTCGATAATAACCTGCCAAACCAATAAAACTACGTACCTCAGTTATACTCGTAGGTGCTGGCCATTCTTGGATTTCCATGGTCTTAGAAGGATCAACAGAGATTCCATCTTTAGAGACAATATGGCCAAGAAAAGAAATCTCCTGAAGCCAGAATTCACACTTGCTAAACTTCCCATATAATTCATGCCTCCTCAGAGTCTTCAAGATAATGCGCAAGTGATTTTCATGATCTTCGTAGGTTTTGGAGTATACCAAGATATCATCAATAAATACCACCACAAATTCATCGAGATACTCCTTGAAGACTCTATTCATCAGATCCATGAATACAGAGGGTGCATTAGTCAATCCAAACGGCATTACAGTAAACTCGTAATGCCCGTACCTGGTTCAAAATGCTGTTTTCGGAATGTCTTCCTTCTTCACACACAACTGATGGTATCCAGATCGAAGGTCAATCTTTGAAAAGTATTTAGCTCCATGCAGTTGGTCGAATAAATCATCAATACGAGGTAGGGGATACTTGTTCTTTATCGTTATAGCATTGATCTCCCTGTAGTCGATACAAAACCTCATAGATCCATCTTTCTTTTTAACAAAAAGAACAGGGGCTCCCCATGGAGAAACACTAGGGCGAATAAATCCCTTATTACTCAATTCCTCTAGTTGTTTCTTTAGTTCGACTAACTCTACAGTGGCCATTCTATAAGGGGTCTTCGATATAGGCCTTGATCCAGGAATCAAATCAATAGAAAACTCAACTTCTCGTTCTGGAGGATGTCCAGGTAAATCTTCTGGAAATACATCTACAAATTCTTTCACAACAGGTACATCCTCTATTTGAACATTCCTTTCCTCACCCGCAGTTATTTCATTCTCTTCCTCCCCAATAATTGTATTTAGTTGAGCTATTGAGGGTGGATCTAAATAAGAATTAGGTGGTGACGATTCTGCTCTAAAAATAAGGTGTTCCTTATCATTATCATCAAGAATCGTAACCTCTTTCTTCTTACAATAAATCTTCGCATCATAGTCCGAAAGCCAGTCCATACTGAGGATTATATCAAACTCGATCATAGGTATGACGATGAGATCAGCAGATAAAGAAAATTTATGTTCTCTAATGGGGACTGATTCATAAAACTTTGTTGCAACGATACTTCCCTTAGGAGTTTTAACTGACAACTCCCTTATTAAATCAAATTGGAAATATCTAATTTTCTTAGCAAACTGGGAAGATATGAAACAATGCGATGATCCAGAATCAAATAATGCATTTGCTAAACTTGAGGAAACCATTAAATTACCTGCCACCACGTCTTTCGGAGCTTCTACCTCAGCAGTTGTGATAGCATAAGCCTGGCCTTGATCCCTTGGCCTTTTCTAAGGTAAGTTCTCCTGACGCTTAGGACATGCATTTGCATAATGCCCCATCTCCCTGAAATTGTAGCACTTAACGTTGGTAGCTTCCTTCTTCCCCTTGCAATCATGAGCTTGGTGGCCTTTTTCACCACACTTGTAACAGACTCCCATTCCCTTCAAGCAAGTACCAGGATGTATCTTCCCGCATTTACCACAAGATGGATATTCAACCTTTCCCTTCTTCCCCTTATTTCCATTCCCAGATTGATCAGCAGGTCTCTTCTTCTCTTGCTTTTCTTTAAAGTCATAAGACTTAGAGAATTCCTTTTCGGTCTTTATAGCACATGAGACAATGTCTTCGTACGATGAAAAGGATTGTGAGACTAATGCTCGACGGAGAAATGGTTTTAACCCATCAATGAAACGATCAATCTTACTTCTTGGGTTGCGAATATAATCTCCAGCATACCTCGCTATCCTTGTAAAGTTAGCCTCATACTTTGTGACATTCTCATCCTCCTTTTGTCTCAGACTCAGAAATTTTCTTTCCATATCCGCTCGATGGTCGCGAGGGAAGTATTTTTCTAAAAACAGATCTTTGAATTCCCTCCAATCCATATTTGATACTTCATCATCTTCCTTCGTATTTTGAATCAATAACCACCATTGATCAGCATCTCCAGTGAGGCGGTAAACTGCCATGATAACTTTTTCCCTTTCACTGCTCCCCAAAGCCTGAAATATTTTCTCTAGGGAAAATATCCATTGCTCAGCTACTAAGGGATTTGTATTCCCATTGAACGTTGGTGGTTGTTGCCTCATGAATCGATCTAACATTGATCCTCCACGTTGCGGATCAGGGTGCTCCATACGGGTAAGGTTATTATTCATAACCTGAGTATGTTGTCCCAGTATGGTGATTAGCTGATCAGCACCAGTTGCATCACCAGCCCCACTATAATTATCTTGAGCAGGAGGGCAATCCCTACATGGAGTGCGTGCATTGATACGGTTTCCATTTCTTCCACTAGGCGCCATTTCTAAACAATGGCATAAACTAGATCAGTTTATGAATCAAAATACATAATCCCATACTTATAAAACACTTAACATAAATTGAACTATTTATGGATATAATCCATAATCTTAAAAATGTTTTCTTTGAGGAGGTATATACTCATAAACCCTTCATAATGATTTGTAAAGATAATGAGAGTTATCTTAAGCATATCCCCCGGGAGTGTCGTAACCAAGAGTGCAGCAAGGCCCGTTGTCGTGCACCAGTTCCCGTTCGAGTCTAGCTCAAAGCGGTGTTTTCGGGGTTTACCTCTAGGTACATCTGTGTCAGAGCCGCCTCTACCTGCTCGTATCCAGACAGGGATGTATTGCTCGGAAAACTCACAAAATCTCTACAATACCAAAATTCTAGGAAGTTGTTCTATACTAATCCTCAAAGTTCATCTTAGGTCTACGTGCTCTAATCAGAGTTTATCTAAAACTAGTTTCCAAGGTTTGTACTAAACTTCCTCTGATACCAACTGTAACGCCCCGACCCCAGTTGCCCAGAGTCGGTGCATTAATTACATAACATTGGCATGATCACAAGAAAGATCAAATCTCGAAAGACCGATTGGTTTAGTAGCCTTGGAAACACTATATATAATCATAAAGTTTTACATTACATTTCAAAGTGAAAAACTACTACAACAACAAAGTCTTCATATCCACACTATTAACCCCTCATAATATCCTGCAAGTCATTCATAATTTACTTCTTCACTACCTGGGAAAAATTAAACATAGAAAAGGGGTGATCTCAAATGCCCAGTAAGGATAACAATATAGCGGAACATTCATAATAAGCATAAACATTTAAGGCAATAAATTACTAAAACAAAAGCCTTTTAAAATTGAACTTCAACATAGTATGGCAAAAATAAAAATGAAATAATGCCATTTACTTATTCACATGGATATTCTACTAATCGAATAATCACATGCAATATCAATAACCACTTTCATAATGTTGGAATGCATAATGCCAGACTATCATAACCACATAGCCAAGGCCTCGTGCCAAGACTACAAATAAGATTTTGTCAAGGCCTCGTGCCAAGACACTAGTTTGTCTCATGAGACCTACCGATGCATCGAGGAGCTATAGCGGGCTCCACCCGTCACTTATTAAGTCCAAATGCATTCCCATATGAAAAGGTTTAAACATAACATAAACATTCGTATTAAAACTAGCATATGAAATGTCAATAATTTCACCATAAACTATGAATGGTATAAAAATAGCACATCCATAGTCAAACATATCACAAAACCTTCAATACAATATATAAGTTTTGTATCATAATAAATCAACTTCAAATAATCTTAAAATCCATCAAAGGATGTTGACATAGATGAAATCAAAATTCTTTTTAAAGAAATATCTCCTTTCATTTTGAAACCATTTAAGATCCATATAAAATAAAACATTTTCTTTGAAAATATTCTTATAAGCTTGTAAGGAAATCTTTGAAGATTTTATAACGGCGTAAAATAACCGCACCCGCCGTATAAGTTAAAAAAAACATTCTTACCTCAATTCTATCGAAAAGGTTAAAAAGGACCTTGTTTTGAAAATGACGGAAAGATTCCTTTATAAACCTCTTATAAAAAGTCAAACAAGGGTATAAATTACTTTAACCCATATTCTTGTAAATAGTAAAAATGTTTTGAAATACATTTTGAAGAAACATGGATGTGGATGATAAAGAGGTCCCAGTAGATTATTACGTATAATACAACCTCGGATAATGAAGAGATTGTGAAATAACCCTTACCTTGTACTTTTCCTTGGTTGGGGTAGGTTAACCTCCTGTATAATGGTGAAATAGTTGTTATTAAATTATACAAGAATCATATATATTAATATGATATCATATATGATCTTTTAACATTGATTTGTTAATAATATCTTAGAATTATCATCGTTTCGGGAGTTAACTTACTCATTTTCTTTTATATGTTTTGTTACATAAGCTATGGTTGTTGTATCTTATTCATATCCAGAATGATATACATTCCTTAAACATCATTTTTAAATCATCAAATGATAATTATACTTGAATGGATACGATGGAGAATGAATCTCATCGCGTTCGTGGAGACGGTAGTCCGTACGTACGCACGAGCGACAATATCATTATTTTGATATTAAAATAATATATAAATGGATGGTATATCATATATACAGAATCATTAACATGTTATATTTATTATTTACATGAGTTACACATCATTATTATACCCATCCAAATAATATTATATTGAATAACAATTACACCACGACGTGGAGACGGTAAGCCGTACGTACGCACGTATGGTGACATGTTATTCAAAGGGTGGATAGAATACTGAATATGATTGTACCATATTTATAATAACATCACAGTATATGTGAGATACTGGAGTTATTATTTCAGAATGGTAAGAACAAAGGAAGAAGAAGTGGAAGAAGAAATGAACTTAGAAAAGGGTGGTGAAATCATTACCTCTTCTTCGGGTTCTTCCTTTTGATTTGATCAAAAGGGATCCTTATGTTGGCTTTCTGATCAAACTAAGGCCTCTAGGTTGTAGTGAGGGATGTTGGGAGAGTATTTGGGCAGAGTTTGGCCAAACCAAAAGGCTTTGATGGTGTGAAGAAATGAGAAGGAGGAGTGCCCTTTTATAAGAGGGGTGAGGGGCACCTTTGGAAAAGTTAGAAATATTAATTTATAATAAATTCATATTCGGTTTATAATGGCTCCAAAGCTTATTATTCAAAGGTTAAGGTGGGGATAAGTCGAAAACCACTCAAACAATAGAATTTAGACAGGTTTGGGTACTTATATTAACCTTATTTTTAAGTATTAACTCTAAGTTAATTAGTTTCACTTTTACAATGTCTCTTTGTATTTTTATATAATATGGTTAATAAACTTACTATATACATCCAAGCGACCCCCAAGTGGTACATTAATGATGAACCTATCATGATATAAGTCTCTTGGCCGAACCTTAGATTTTTAGGAATTTAATATCAATTAATAATATAATATTTGTTTTAAGAACTCTTTTATGTCAATTTTGACACTATTCAATAGTTGATTTTCTTGAAACTCATAACAGATTGATTACTTCTAACAAAGTCAATTATATCAATCCTAATATATCATATTATCCTAGAAAATTAGTTTAATTCATTAAAAGTTTCATATTATATTTATTTGGGTATTTATAATATCAATTATTTTAATTTTTCACTATTATAGTAATTACTGCATCATCATTGTGTCATATATAAAATAAATTATTTAATGTCTAAAAATTATAAATAAAATATCATTATGTAGGAAATATTTTTATCTTTCTAATGAATATTTATAATCTAAAATCCAACATATATAACCCTATGTAACAATTGTTGTTCTAAAAGATATATGCTTGTGTCATTTTTGTATTCATTTTAACTTAATTAAAATAAAGTGTCATTATCACTTACAAGTGGATCCATGGGGTCCCAAAATTGACACAATGATGCCCATGGTCGACCATGTATCAACCAATAGGGTTAAGACACGTTTTAAGGGAATTTAGTATTATTATAATATTATTTTTTAACCCTTATTTACCGGATTTACCCTTTAACCAATGTAAATAAAATATTTACCGCAGTAATTATTCAAAATGTGTAAAAATAAAAGTTACCTATTTACACAATTTGAACATCCTGATTCCAAATATGGAATCCATTTTCCTAAATTCAAAACACAGAAGTGGCAGAAATTAATTTAAAATTAATTTCCACTGTCAAAACAAAAAGCGTGTTTTTAAGAGATAATAACTATCAAAAGATTGACACTTGTTTATGTTCGGTTTAATTGTAAAATTATGTCCAATGATAAAAATTAAATTGAATGGTAAAAATATATTCTAAATATACTTTAAAACCACTCAAATTCATAATTTATCACTATTAATTATTTTGATTACAAAAGTTGTTTTTAATTAAAATTTAGAAATTTTCACTATTCATCAAAATATGAAAGTTATCCGAAATGTACCAAAATTTCACCCTAGGATAATTTTGATATTCCAAATCCAAAAATGAAGTCCATTTTGAAATATAGAATATATATGATTTCAAAAAGTAGGTATTACTATTCACAACTGCTAGTTTAATTAGTTGTGGTGTGTGTTAGAACTCGAGGTTGCGTACAACACACGCTATCGCATTATTCGAAGGGAAACGTACCGTAGAAGCTTGGGGTGTTACAATCAAGGAGAAAAATGGGGTTCAATGAGATGAAGATAATTTTTTGTGAATAGTATCTTTTTACTTTTATTTACCACGGTTAAAAGTAAATAGGGTAATTGAGGGTAAAAATGATATTAATATTACCCTAACCGATGTCGTAATTATATTAGAAAAATTTATCTTGACCATAAACAACCTTAGGAATTAAATATTATCATTTAGGTCCACATGGAATAGATTAGGACATTTATTATTATTTAATTTAAAGAAGAGTTAAAAGAGTTAAAATCATAGTTTATTTATTAAAACATTTTTAATATAGGGTTATAAATAAGATAAATTCGATTGTAAATATTCATTAAAAATATAAAATGATTTCCTACATAATTATATTTTATTTATAATTTTTAGACATTATATAATTTAACTTATTTATGACACAATGATGATGCAGTAATTACCATAATAGTGAAAAACTTAAAATAATTGATATTATCAGTACCCAAATAAATATAATTTGAGACTTTTTATAAATTAAACTAATTTTATAGGTTAATATGACATGTTAGGATTGTCTTAATTAACTTTTTTCGAAGTAATCATTCTGTTATGATTTTTACAAAAAATAAATTATTGAATAGTGTCAAAATTGACATAAAATAGTTTTTAAAACAAATATTATATTATTAATTGATATTAAATCCTAAAAATATAAGGTTCGGCCAAGAGACTTATATAATGATAGTTATATAATTAATGGACCACTTGGGGGTCTATTGGATGTATATAGTATGTTTATTAACCATATAATATAAAAATACAAAGAGACATTGTAAAAGTGAAACTAATTAACTAAGAGTTAATACTTAAAGATAAGGTTAATATAGTAACCCAAACCTGTCTAAATTCTATTTGTTGAGTGGTTTTCGACCCAGCCCCTCCTTAGACTTTAAATAATCCACTTTGGAGCCATTAAAAACCGAATACAAATTTATTATAAAATAATATTTCTAGCTTTTCCAAAGGTGCCCCTCACCCCTCTTATAAAAGGGAACTCTCCCTTCTCATTAACTCACACCTTCAAAGCATTTTGGCTCGGCGAAATCTGCCCAAATACTCTCTAAACTTCCCTTACTTCATCCTAGAGGCCTTCATTTATTCAGAAATCCATCTTAAGGAGCCATTTTGATCAAATCAAAAGGAAGAACCCGAAGAAAAGGTAATGATTTCACCACCCTTTTCAAGTTCCTTTCTTCTTCCACTTATTTTTTCTTTGTTATTACCATTATAAAATAATAACTCCAGTATATGATATATACATTGATGTTATTATAAACATTTTACAACCATATTTCAGTATTCTATCCATCCTTTTAATAACATGTCCCTAGACGTGCGTATGTACGGCTTACCGTCTCTACATCGTGGTGTAATTGTTATGCAATAAATTATTATTTGGATGGGTATAATGATGATTTGTAATTCATGTAAATAATAAATATAATATGATAATTATTCTGTATATATGATATAACATCCAATTACATATTATTTTCTTTTCAAAATAATGATATTGTCGCTCGTGCGTACGTACGGACTACCGTCCCCACGAACGTGATGAGATGCATTATTCATCGTATCCATTCAAGTCTAATTCCCCTTTTATGATTAATTATAGTAGCAAAGGACTTTATATCATTCTGGATATGATTAATATACAACTTATCCATGACAAACATAACTTACGTAACAAAACATATAATACAAAATGAGTAAGTTAACACCTGAAACAACGATAATACTAAGATATTATTAACAAAACAATGTTAAAAGATCATATATGATATCATATTAATGTATATGATTCTTGTATAATTTAATAACAATTATTTCACCATTATACAGGAGGTTAACCTACGCCCAACAAAGGAAAAGTACAAGGTAAGGGTTTATTTCACAATCTCTTCATTATCCGAGGTTGTTTATACGTAATAATCTACTAGGATCTCCTTATCATCCACATCCATGTTCCTTAAAAACGTTTTTCAAAACATTATTACTATTTTACAGAATATGGGTTAATGTCATTTATACCCTTTTTTGAATTTTTATTAGAGGTTTATAAAGGAATATTTCTGTCGTTTTCCAAACAAGGTGCTTTTAACCTTTTTGATACAATTAAGGAAAGAATGTTTTTTTATCTTATACGGCGAGTGCGGCTATTTTCCTCCATTATAAAATCATTGAAGCTTACCTTACTAGCTTATAATAATATTTTCAAAGAAAATATTATATTTTATTAATATATGTCTCTTAAATGATTTCCAAATAAAAAGAGATATTACACTAAAAAGAGTTTTGATTTCATCTATGTCAACATCCTTTGATGGATTTTATGCTTATTTTAAGTTGATTTATTGTGATACAAAACTTCCATATATTATTGAAGGTTTTGTGATATGATGGATTGTGGATGTGTTATTTTTATACCATTCATGGTTTATGGATGAATTATTTACATTTCGTATGCTAGTTTTAATACGGATGTTTATGTTATGTTTAAACCTTTTCATATGGGAATGCATTGGACTTAATATGTGACGGGTGGAGCCCGCTATAGCTCCTCGATGCATCGATAGGTCTCATGAGACAAACTAGTGTCTTGGCACAAGGCCTTGACAAAATCTTATTTTTAGTCTTGGCCCGAGGCCTTGGCTATGTGGTTATGATAGTATGGAATTATGCATTCCATCATTATGAATGTGGTTATTGTTATTTCATGTGATTATTTGATTAGTAGAATATCCATGTGAATAAGTAAATGACATTATTTCATTTTTTTTCCATACTATGTTGATGATCATGTTTAAAAGGATTTTGTTTTAGTAATACATTACTGTAAAATTATTATTCTTATTTATGAAAGTTTCCGCTATATTGTTATCCTTACTGGGCATTTGAGCGCACCCCTTCTCAATGTTTTACTTTTCCCAAGATGTGAAGAAGTAATTTATTAATGAACTGTAGAGATAGTATGTGGGGATTTGAGTGTGGACTACGATGAAAAGATGTTGTTCTAGTTTTCATTTTTTATGATGTAATATAAAACATTATGAATATATCTAGTGTTTCCAAGGCTAGTAAACCAATCGGTCATTCGAGATTTCATCTTTCTTGTGATCATGACAATGTTCTGTAATAATGCACCGAATCTGGGTAACTGGGGCCGGGGCGTTACAGTTGGTATCAGAGAAGGTTTAGTACAAACCATGGAAGCTAGATTTATATAATCTCTGATTAGAGCACATAGACCTAAGATGGACTCTTAGGATTATTATAGAAGAACTTCCTAGAATTTTGTTATTGCAGAGATTTTGTGTGTTTTCCAAGAAATAAATCCATTTCTGGATACAAGCAGGTAGAGGTGGCTCTGGCACAGATGTACCTAGGGGTTAAACCCAAAAACACCGCTTTGAGCTAGGCTCGAACGGGAACTGGTGGAAGACAACAGGCCTTGTTGCACTCTTGGTTACGACACTCCAGGGGGATATGCTTATGATAACTCTCATTTTATTTACATATCATTATGAAGTATTTATCAGTATATACATCCTAAAATAAAACATTTTTTATGATTATGAATTATATCCATAAATAGTTCAATTTATTTTAAGTGTTTTATAAGTATGGGATTATGTATTTTGATTCATAAACTGATCTAGTTTATGCCATTGTTTAAAAATGGCGCCTAGTGGAAAAAATGGAAACCGAATCAATGCACACACTCCATGTAGGTATTTCCCTCCTACTCAAGATAATTATAGTGGAGATGGTGATGCAACTGGTGCTGATCAACTAATCACCATACATGGACAACTCACTCAGTTTATGAATAATAACCTTACCCGTATGGAGCACCCTGATCTGCTATGTGGAGGATCAATGTTAGATCGATTCATGAGGCAACAACCACCAATGTTCAATGGGAGTACAAATCCCTTAGTATCTGAGAAATGGATAAATTCCCTAGAGAAAATATTTCAGGATTTGGGGAATAGTGAAAGTGAAAAAGTTATTATGGAAGTTTACCACCTCACTGGAGATGCTGATCATTGGTGGTCATTGATTCAAAACACGAAGGAAGATGATAAAGTATCGAATATGGAATGTAGGGAGTTCAAAGATCTATTTTTAGAAAAATACTTTCCTCGTGACCATCGAGCAGATATGGAAAGGTAATTTCTGAGTTTGAGACAAAAGGAGGATGAGAATGTCACAATGTATGAGGCTAACATTACAAGGTTATCAAGGTATGCTGGAGATTATATATGTAACCCATGAAGTAATATTGATCATTTCATTGATGGGTTAAAACCATTTCTCAGTCGAGGATTAGTCTCACAATATTTTTCATTGTACAAAGACTTTGTCTCATGAGCTATCAAGACTGAAAATGAATTCTCTATGTCTTATGAATTTAAAGCAAAGCAAGAGAAGAAGAGATATGATGATCAATCTGGGAATGGAAATAAGGGGAAGAAGGAAAATGTTGAATATCCATCCTGTGGTAAATGTGGGAAGAAACACCCTGGTACTTGCTTGAAGGGAATGGGTGTCTATTACAAGTGTGGTGAAAAATGCCACCAAGCTCGTGATTGAAAAGGGAATAAGGAAGCAACCAATATTCAGTGCTACAATTTTAGGGAGATGGGACACTATGAAAATGAATGTCCTAAGAGTCAGGGGAACTTACCTCAGAAAAGTCCAAGGGATCAAGGCCAAGATTATGCTATCACTAATTCTGAGGTAGAATCTCTGAAAGACGTGGTGGTAGGTAATTTAATGGTTTCCTCAAGTTTAGAAAATGCATTATTTGATTCTGGATCATCGCATTGTTTCATATCTTCCCAGCATGCTAAGAAAATTAGATATTTCCAATTTGATTTAACAAGGGATTTTTCAGTTAAAACATCTAAGGGATGGATCATTGCAACAATGTTTTGTGAATCAGTCCCCATTAGATCACATAAATGTTCTTTATCTGCTGATCTCATCGTCATATATATGATTGCGTTTGATATAATCCACGGTATGGATTGGATTTCAGACTATGATGCGAAGATTTATTGTAAGAAGAAGAAGGTTATAATTTTTGATGATGATGATAAAGAACACCTTATCTTTAGAGCAGAATCGTCACCACCTAATTCTTATCTAGATCCACCCCAAATAGCTCAACTAAATTCAATTATTAGGGAGGAAGAGAATTAAAATACTGTGGGTGAGGAAAAGGAATGATCAAATAGAGGATTTACCTATTGTGAAAGAATATGTAGATATATTTCCGGAAGATTTACCTGGACATCATCCAGAACGAGAAGTTGAGTTTTCCATTGATTTAATTCCTGGATAAAAGCCTATATCGAAGACCCCTTATAGAATGGCCACTATGGAATTATTCGAACTAAAGAAACAACTAGAGGAATTGAGTAATAAAGGATTTATTCGCCCTAGTGTTTCTCCATGGGGAGCCCCTGTTCTCGTTGTTAAAAAGAAAGATGTATCTATGAGGTTATGTATCGACTATAGGGAGATCAATGCTATAACAATAATGAACAAGTATCCCCTACCTCGCATTGATGATTTATTTTACCAACTGCATGGAGCTAAATACTTTTCAATGATTGACCTTCGATCTGGATACCATTAGTTGTGTGTGAAGAAGGAAGGCATTCCGGAGACAACATTTCGAACCAAGTATGGGAATTACAAGTTTATTGTAATGCCTTTTGGATTGACTAACGCACCCTCTGTATTCATGGATCTGATGAATAGAGTTTTCAAGGAATATCTCAAGGAATTTGTGGTGGTATTTTTTGATGATATCTAGGTATACTCCAAAAGCTACGACGATCATGAAAATCACCTGCACATTATCCTGAAGACTCTGAGAAGACATGAATTATATGTGCTGTTTAGAAAGTGTGAATAATGGCTTCAGGAGATTTCTTTTCATGGCCAAATATTCTCTGAATATGGAATCTCTGTTGGTCCTTCTAAGACCAAGGAAAGCCAAGAATGCCCAGCACCTACGAATATGACTGAGGCACCTAGTTTTATTGGTTTAACAGGTTATTATCGACGTTTAGTCCAGAATTTTTTCCGGTTCGCTAACCCATTAACGAAGCTCACACGTAAAGGGGAAACAAATTTTGGAAAAAAGAGTGTGAAGAATTTTTTGAAGAACTAAAGAGAATATTATTCTATGGTCCTATATTGACTATACCATTGAGGAATGATGGGTTATTTATTTATAGTGATGCATCTATGAAAGGACTTGGTTGTGTCCTTATGCAGAATGATAGGGTTATTGCCTATGCGTCACAGCAGTTGAAAATTCATGAGAAGAACTATCCTACTCTGGATCTTGAGTTAGCAGCTGTTATCTTTTCTTTGATGATATGGAGTCACTACCTCTATCGTGAAAAATTTGAGATTTATACTGATCACAAGAGTTTGATGTATATTTTCTCATAAAAAGAACTCAACATGAGGAAAAGGAGATGGATTGAATTACTCAAGGATTACGATTGTACGATACACTACCACCCGGGGAAAGCAAACAAGGTGGCAGATGCTTTGAGCCAAAAAGATCATGGAGTTTTTATCAATATGATAATTGAAAGGGATCCACTTTTCATCGATATAGTGAAGATGGACATGGGAATAACCCGGGAAGGTGAAACATGAATACTTTATCAAATGGTTGCCAAACCATCTTTACTAGAAAGGATTAAGAGTTCTCAAACTGATGATGAAGAATTTCAAAAGAAGATTAAATATGTGAATGATGGGAGATTGAGTGATTTTGTGTATGAATATGGAATTTTGAAATTTGGGAAGATACTTTGTGTTCCCGATATACCTGATCTAAAAAGGGAATTGTTGGATGATACTCATAGTTCCAATTTCCATATACACCCTAGGAGCACTAAAATGTATAGATATTTGATGGAACATTTTTGGTGGGACAATATGAAGAGGGAGAATGCTGATTTTGTGTCAAGATGTATGGTTTGTCAACAAGTGAAAGCTGGAAGGCAACAACCTGGAGGATTCATGCAACCTCTGATCATGATCCATGTTTTACTTCAAGATTCTGGAAAAGTCTTCAGAAATCCTTGGATACTGAACTTCATTTGAGCACTGCCTTCCACCCTCAGACAGACGGACAATCAAACGAACTATTCAAACCTTAGTAGACATGTTGAGATCTTTCTCACTTGACTTTCAGGGTATGTGGGATCAATATTTACCTATGGTAGAATTTTCCTATAACAATAGATTCCATTCGAGTATTCAGATGGCACCATATGAAGCGTTATACAGAAAGAGATTTCGCACACCAACCTGTTGGGATGACATTGGTGAATGAAAACTTTTAGGTCCAGAACTGGTAGAGGAAACAATGGAAAAGGTGAAGGTAATCCAAAATCACATCAAAACAGCTCAAAGTATGCAGAAGATCTATGTCATTAATCGAAGGAAGGATTTGGAATTTCATGTCGATGATAATGTTTTCCTAAAGAAATCTCCATGGAAGGGAGTCATAAGTTTTGGTAAGAAAGGTAAATTGAGTCCCAGGTACATCAGACCTTTTGAAATTCTAGAATGAATTGGGGTTGTTGCTTACCGATTAGCAATGCCGCCAAGTCTCTCCAAAGGTCACGATGTGTTCCATGTATCTCTGTTGAGGAAATAAATTCCTGACCCAACGCATGTACTCACCTATGAGGAATTAGAACTGGAACCCGATCTATCTTATTTCGAAGAGCCCATCAGGATTCTTGATACGAGAGAACAAGTACAGAGAAACCGGACAACGCGTCTGGTAAAAGTTTTGTGGTGAAACCATATGATGGAAGAGGCAACGTGGGAACCCAAGGAACTAATGATGAAGAACCACCCGAGTCTTTTCATGCGGTAGTATTCTAGAAATTTCGAGGACGAAATTATTTGAATGAAGGGAGAATGTAACACCCCATGCTTCTATGATACGCTTCTCTTTGAATAATGTGATAGCGTGTGTTGTACGCAACATCGAGTTCTAACACACCACAACCAATCAAACTAGCCGTTATGAATAGTAATACCTACTTTTTGAAATTATATATATTTTATATTTCAAAATGGAAATCATTTTAGGATTCAGAATATCAAAATTATCCAAAGTTGAATTTTTGGTATTTTTCTGGAACTTCCAATTTTTATGAATAGTGAAAAATACATAAATACAACATTTTTAATCAAAATAATTTATTGTGATAAATTATTCTATTGAGTGGTTTTAAAGTATAATTAGAATATATTTTTACCATTTTATCCAATGGTGTTCATTAGAATTAATTTCACTTTCAAATTGGACATAAACAATTGTCAATCCTTTGATATATATTGTTTCTTAAAAACACGCTATTTGTTGTGACATCGGGAATTAATTTTACAATTAATTAGTGCGACTTATATGTTTTGAATTTTGTAAAATAGACATCATTTTTGAATTCGGAATATCAATTATAGCTTAGGGTGAAATTTTTTCATTGTTCTGAAATACTTCAATTATTGATGAATAGTGAAACTACTAAGTGGTAGTTAAAAAACTGAATTTTTCATAAAACATAATTTTACCACTTCGTTGATTAGAATTTAGAAAGTCTGAGAGACACGGTTAATATAAAGGAGTAAAATGTGGTTCAATGAGATGAAAATAATTTTTGGTGAATAGTAACTTTTTACTTTTATTTACCACGGTTAAAAGTAAATAGGGTAATTAAGGGTAAAAATGATATTAATATTACCCTATCACATGACCTAATTCTATTGGAAAAGTGTATATCGACCAAAAACAACCTTAGGATTAAAATATTATCATTTAGGTCCACTTGGATTAAATTAGGACATTTATTATTATTTAATTCAAATAAGAGTTAAATGAGTTAAAATCAATGTTTATTTACTAAAACATTTTTAATATAGGGGTATACATAAGATAAATTCGATTTTAAATATTAATTATAAAGATGAAATTATTTAATACATAATGATATTTTATTTATAATTTTTAGACATGAAATAATTTAATTTATTTATGACACAATGATGATGCAGTAATTACCATAATAGTGGAAATTGGGTTTTAAACCATCACTCAAAAAATGGGTTGTTAACATATCATGGTGAACTAACTCTCTAATATATTTTAACCAATTATAACCCTTCAACAACATTAATTTAGGGTTATGAAATATACCAATACAATATCCATTTTAATTTCATATAAAATATATATTATATCTTGTATTCCACTATACATTAATCTAATGACCCTTAGATTCACTGAATACTGAAAACACAAATCATTAAAAACCCTAAACCATACATTTTTTCATCCCTGATAATAAAAAATTATCATTTTACTATAAGTTCTAAAAAAACTAATCCCTATTAAATAATTGGATTACTATATTATAACCTAGAATAATAATCAAATTCTTCCAGAAAACTCTCAACACCTAGTAACACAACTCTCCAAAACCCACATTATCTGATGAACAAACATCTATCTAACTCTATATATTATATTGTAATTGAAGAAAAAAATTTACTTTGAATCATTAATACAAACTCTAAGCAAAAAAATATTCACCATAGGATATTTCTCACCTCTGCTACAATGATGTTACGATGGTGTCTTGATACACCCTCCATTGAAGAAACTGAATAGAAATTCATGGTGTTATGGTTGTTCCCATCATTACAACTCACTATATAAAAGTAATTACCCTTAATTTATCCTTATAACATATAAATTTCCAATTAAGAATTCTTCTTAGTAAATGTAATCAATGAATTTACCGAATCAATTTCCTGGATACTGATGCCTTATTCCAAACACCTAGTTCATGACGCTCATCAAATTGATTAATAATATCATTTATTATACTTATAATAAGAAAACATCAATAAAAACCTAATTTATAAACTATATTTATAAACTCCATCATTCACACAGGCGTATTTATACATCTAAAATAATTTAAATCATTTCATATAGGAAAAAACACAGTAAAGGTTTAAAATTCCCCTCTAAGAATATGTTTTACTATTATAATAATAAACAAAAAATTGTAATCCTCAATAATCATTTTTATCAAAAATAAATTTATAAATCTATTTTATACATGTTTTATAATTTCATAATACATCATTCAAAAAATAGTATAGGTTTGGAAAACCCCAATTCATTTCAAAATCAAAGAAATATTGTGACTTCTAGTGAAAAAATCTTTTATATTAGTTTTATGAATATATTTTTTATCAGACACATATTTTATATATAGAACACCATTTCATAAAATATTGAAATAGTTTCACTATATTAATTAAACAATCCAAATCAATAAAAACACCTTCAAACAAAATTAAATAAATCATCATTATTGATCAATTTGATAGAATTTTTTTTTTAGTTTTATTCAAATAGTATTTAATTCATTTTTGTTTATATTTCTACTAAAATATCCCTTGAGTGTGTTTACCATGTAATAAAGAAGAATGATATCTTGATTTATTAATACTAATGAACAAAACAATAGATTGTGACCTTTGAGATTTCTATTGTTATATTCATCCCATATTTGGACTTCTGGATTGATCCCTCACAACCTATGGAAAATTATACCAATACAAGATAATCCTTTGCGAAAGTGGTTTAAAATAATTTTGTGTGGTTCAAGAATGCACATGGTCTACCTATCAAGTATCAACATTTTATTTACACCTCTAACATACACTATTAAATATCCAAAAACATAATCTAATAATATTTTCTATCATTATTACCGATTTTATCCCAACATTTTCCCATCCTAGGATTCCACGTTGAAACTAAAAATTTACATTATATTCTATATTTACATACCAATTAAGTTATCATAGAAAAATATGATGGAGATTACTCCCTCTAGATTACCCATGAGGTCCCTGCTCAAATATATCTTAAATATATTATGAACTATCCTTATATTGAACTAAACCAATACTAATGAAGATAATAAAAGTCACAAAAATGTAATCCTATAATCAATTATGTAATTGGAAATTAGAAAAGTAGAGTAAATTATACTATACAAAAAATATTATAAATAGTCAATTCCCATGGGTAATACATGTGCTAAAATATTATTACATAAAATACCTTCGAATTCAAATAAAATAGTTATATAATATCCCAAAATATCATGGACTATGTAACACTGGCCACCATAATATGTAATCCAAACAATAATAATATACCTAAACGTATAATGAAACAATAATTTTTTCTAATGTACTTTTAATCACATGTCATGGATTTATTTAAATAGTGATTCTAATGACCTAGTTATATTTCCTCCTTAACCATGACTCGATAATTTCTAATTATCATGTATCCCTTGTTAAATTATTTTTTGGGTGTTAATAGACCCTCTAAAATACACTCATTAAATCTAATATAATAAAATAATATAGAAGTTCCATTATGTTATAAATGACGAACACTCACCAAGAGAAAAAATAATATATGGCCAATCTCATATCAAGACCGACCTACACATGATAAAAGAGACATCTGATATCACAAATCAATGAGGTATGCCAAATGAACACTCTTATCTCCACAAAAAAATTACTAAAAAAGGTTTCACTTCATGACTATATTATTCACTACATAGAGTCCCTCTTGGCCCATCAGTCATCAAATTTTCCATAATATTAAAAAAAATTAAAAATATTGGGGAAAATTAAAATTCTAAAAATATAAAAACAACAATAAATTAAATATTTCATAACATAAAATAAAAAGTAAAAAATGATAACTATATCAATGTTGATTAATAGTGACCGATGATTTAATTAAAAATTGAAATCAAAATATAAAAGAGAAAATAAAATAATTATTGGACCCCAACCAAACTAAATAAATGTTATATTATATCTCACACATATCCCCATGTCATGTGACCTGACCTTTCAAGATTATCAAGCCATACTATACAAAGATCACCCTATACTCTGAGAATATGTCACACATTATCATTTGTTTTTGTTACCACTACACAATCCCACATCACTATAAATACTCTATGATCTCATGGTTAAAATATGAGTATAATCATCAATAAAATCATCTTTTGGGTTTTATGGATATGCTAATATAATAAATAGACTCATAGATAATTCTTATCTACACAAATGTTATATGTTAGATAATTCTCTCAGGGATCCTCCATATTCGATCTAAGAGATTTTTCTACAATAATTCCACATCTAATTATCAATAACAATAAGAATAAAAAACAATGATAATAGTTATAGAGTAGAGGAATCATAAAATTCAAAAAACCTCCAATAAAAAATAATTCACAGTACTAAAGTGGATAAAAAACCTTGGGTTCATCTTTGATTTCTACTCTCTTATTATATTACATTGTAAATGTATCACAACCTCATATGTTCTATACCTAGTAATTTTTCTCACACTATAGAAATATAAAATATAAAATTTAGTATGCCCGATTTCCTCTTATCCTATGATTTTATCACAGAATGATAATTATAATAATATGATATCTATTCGGTAAAAATCATTATTTTTCATTAGCGAACAAATATTCAGACTACCTCACAAAAATAATACATATCCTTCACTTAAAAAGAAAAATTTAAATAACTACCTAGAATCAATAATAAAATTTAATGGAAGATAACTATGGTATTCAATCATGGACTTTGTTATATCCTTTAATCAAGTCAATATTTGGACTATCCAATAATATGGAAGTTACCTCTCATAAAAGAAACTGTTACACCCTCTCTAATCACTTAGTCAGTACCAGGCTTCTCACACGGTCCCAATATTCATCATATTACCTAATTTAAAATCATTTGTGATTTACCATATAAGACTCAACGAGGTAACAGAAATCAACTATATATATTTATGGAATGAAAGAGTCATATTCTCTTTTTCGGTACCATTAAATACCTCTGAGTTTTAAATAATGTTTGGTCTCGTAAGGGCTTATTAAAAATACTAAAATAGATTAACCATCCAATATCTTATAGAATGGTTGAAATATATCACTCACATAACAGTAAGAATCATTATATATCTCTATAATTCAAACAACTATTTAATCAATTATGATTTCATACACAATCATAAATACATTGAAAACATGTAGATTCATAAACATGTACTATTAAAAAAACTTGTTAAAAACTAACTATATTAACCCTATTTATAATTAGTATTGAAATATCATATTTTAAAAAATTAAACTAGCATCTTATTCCAATATTACTCACACAGTACCCTTGACAAAAACTAGTGGAATCCCCCTTTGTAAACCAATAACATTTTTTGGAAATCACATTTCAAAATCATTTATTTTAATCGTTTCCATTTAATTTTTATAATGGAATTACAATAAAATCACCCAATTAACATCAAACCATTTATCTCCCTTAATACTATCAATAAAAAGTAAATTAGTTCAATCATGAAATCCATATGATGTGTCATGACCCATCCCCCAGGGCCCATGCTGTTACTACCCCCAGCCTACCTTCCATAAGACAGGGGTTGGCGACTAGCTCCGAAAATGAGTATCCCAATAATGGGAAGAAATTTCCTTTGAACCTCTATAATAACACATACTAGTATGCAAAAAGATGAAACCATGATGTAAACTGCGATAGTAAAAGAGTGATGAAAATAAAGGGGCTGGAATACAGGCCCCACTATAAAAGTACAAGTACAACTAAAAAGTACAAAACAACTGAATGGGATAAAATATCATGGGTCAACCATCGAGGATCATACCTGAAGATTATGTAAAAATCACCTCCTCAGCACTCTATATCTGACTGTCTCCTATGCGTACCACCTAGTCTTGGCTCCCCCAAATCATAGCCCAACTGCTCGTCGTCTGCACAAGACACCACAAGGTGCGAGCAAAACTCGTGCATGGGTGAATATTACAATACCCAGTATGGACCCCGAGACACCTGAAGGTCTCTCATAATTTCACAATTTAAAACGATACAAAATGATCTCAATCAAGAAGCACAAAAAGATAGACACATTTCAAAAAGAGTCTCAGCTGAAACCAGGTTTTCAATGATGTAAATAAGTACAAATTATTTGTCTCCTTTCTAGATCATCTTATTCAGTCAAGAGGCACTGCTTCTGACCATGCAGATTATGACACACACATTATCGATAGGTACTGTCCCCTACAATAACCCACATAGTATCTGATCTTTATATGATTGATAGATAACTAACCCCTAATGAATCACACCATATTTGTCCCACACATGATCGATAAGTAACTAACCCCCGCAATATCCCATACAAGATTTGAACCACAAAGATCGGTATGTGTTGACCCACATAGGATCATTGAGAACTCACCCATATAAGATTGATATGCATAGACCCACACTAGATCAACGGGAACTAACCCACACAGGATCTAACCCACACAAGATCACTTTGTATTGCCCTTCGTAGGACTTGTCTCTATCCTCCACCTCCCTACCAGCCACTGGATTCCTCGCACCCAGTGCGCTCTAGTTCTGTATAATCTTCCCACGAGATATCAGTAATACCTCGAACTATTCTAAGATCCAAAATGGGAAAACCAAAGGACAACTATGTCCAAAGGGTTCCAGTGTGATAGACGGTTCGTCAATCGGACGCCCGGTCTGTGAGTTTTAAGGGTTTTAGTTCCAGGGGCCCCATTGGATTCAAGTTCGATCCAACCCAACTACACTACAAAAATCTCCAATGAATATGTAGAGTATACCAAAAGGTTTTTTTACGATACAAGGATCCCAACTCCATAGACTGTTCATCAAACAGACTTCTGATTCTCAAGATATAGCCTTTTATGCGTTTTTTTCCTGGTTGGGACTGGGTCGGGCCCAACACGGTCGGACTGAACCGTCCTTACCAATCCGAGGATGGGCTGCAGCAGGCTCACCCCGGTGGGCCGAGGTCCAAATCAGACCTCAAGGGGGCTTCCCATCTCACAAGGGGGCGGCCCACAAATCGGTGGCTCGACAGGGTGGCCCAGCCCGTAAAGGCAGCCAGCAAAGGTGGCCAGCTAGGGCTACCTGACCCCAAAAGTGGTGGCCCGCAAGGGCGGCCCAGTCCCAAGGGCGGCCTGGAAGGTTGTGGCCCACAATAGGATAACTGAATACAAGGGGAATCCCTGATTGATGTAGCCCACAAGGGGAATATCGGTCACATGGAGCGGCCCAGATAAGAGCGGCCCATGGTGGAGTCCACCCTAGCTAGCACCGGGGTGAGACCCCTAGCCATTCGAATGACTATAGACCATCCGGCCTCCTTCGCAATGGTAGTGCGACATGACACCACCAAGTGGTATGTGGGACCCACGAGAGTTGGTCATGCCGATCCTTTATGGCTGTCCAGTGTGTCGGCCAATTTCTACGACCATAGCAGTGCGCAACAACGAGCGACAGTGTGCTATCCCAAATGTAGATGGCCAGTGTTCTCATGCATGCAGTATTCCATGGAAAATGTATGGTTGTAGTGAAGTAGCGGATGGTTCATGCTGGGTTCGTTAGGCTCGAAACCCTCCGCCATAGCTCGTAACATATGGGATGATAAAGGGTTCAATAAATTCACTTGAAATAAATGATAATCAAAACACAAAACCCTTAAAACCATTGGAGGACGTCCGTTCATGGAGGTGTGTCAGTGTTCTTTTTTCCCACCACAAGATTCTAATGACGCTGATTGCTCATCTTCCTTTGGTATGGGGATTTGGGGTCATTATTCACCACTCACTGAAACCGACTACATCCTATATTTTTATGGCTCTGCATCACTCCTTCATCAATTCTTTTCTAGGTGAATGAGTGCTGATACCCCTCCCCATGCTCAATATAAATAGGATTTGGTGAGGGTAAGTAACGAAATGGAGATTTAATGGGGGCTCATTAATTAGGAATCTTCAAAATTCACCAATGATGTCATTACTTAAGATTTACATGTCAATACATTTATTTTCTAGACACATCGCGGGTCCGAAAATCTGTTTGTCCGTTGGGGGACATGAAAAAAAAATAAAAAAATAAAATTATTTTATTTATTTTCATCTAAAAAGTCACCAAAATTATATTTTCCTCTAAACCTACTATGTTCATCAAAAAGTCTCCCTTAAGAGAATCTCGGCACTATGGATTCAACAGTGCCCTCATATTTTTAATCTGAGCACCGAATCAAAAGTTAGAAAACACTACTCATGCATTTACTAAATGTACCTTAAAAAAGATCATAAATTACTTCTATGCAGTCTGGGCCATAAAATTAGGCACCAGAAATTTTCTAAGACTCGTAATAATTTAATATAATTAAAATACTTTTACATGGAAAATCTGTTTCATTACATTCTCCCCACCTTAGGGATTTTTTTCCTCAAAAGCCACAACATATGCTAATGAAAAAAAGGGGTACGGAGAACGAATTTGATCCTCATGCTCCCATGTTCACTCCTAGAGGTTCCCATTCAGCCGGCGTTCACTCACCTGATGTATTGATCGGCCACAAAGGACCCGCTCCAGTCGATCCTCAATTTCCACTGGAACCTCTGCAAACATCTCCAATTTTCGATGATGTGAGATGGGTCGTGCATGTATCACCTCAGCTGGCATACATGGAATACTTATATCACCCTCTCCAACTATGGTGGAAGAGACAAGTAGTATGCCACCTCACATATCCTTCGATGTATCAAAAAATGACTGATAAACATTGGTGATAACTTTCCACCTCAGTCAAATCTCTGTAGTCCCTGTCACGGATAGATTCACATTAATATGTGGTCCCCCTCAATGGACTCCAAAGGTCTCCATCTCCTGTCAGCATAAGACATATGTCTGCACTGTGAAATCTTCATCTGGAAATGGATGACCTGCACCATCTCAAAGGTAAATTGTACCAACTCTAGATAAATAAGTGGTGACTCCACATGGTCTGTCAAGAATAGAGGTGATATTCATGGTCAACTGAATCAGTCCTCGAATGGTTCCATATTGCTGGTGGAGTGATAACTATTGTGGTATGTGAACTCTACCAAAGGAAAGTGATCCTCCCAACTACGGCCAAAATCTATGATGCAAGCACAATGAAATTCCTCCATCATCCAAATGGTTCTCTTTTTCTGATCATTCACCTGAGGATGAGAGGAGGTGCTCAAAAGTAGATGAGTCCCGAAGGCTTCTAGTAATCACATCCACAACTGGGTTATAAAATGTGTGTCACAGTCAGAGAAGATCGTTTATGGCACACCATGAAGTCGTAAAATCTCCTATACGTAGAGGCGTCCCAAGCCCTCTACTGTTATCTTCTCTCAGGTGGGTAGGAAGTGGGAAGAAGTGGTGAGTCGGTCAATGATCAAACATATGGAATGATGTCCATTTTATTTACGTGGATGCCATGTCCCAAATGTCCTAGAAGATACCAAACCACATCCACTCCAGCAGCTCCAGTTATAGTTCTAAGCCAGCTGTAACCTGATTATTTTCCTTCACTTGTCCACTAGTGAGGAATAGGGAAATAAAGTTTGCGACAGACTTCTTCATCCCTGGCCACCAGTGTTGACGCTAGAGGACTTGGTGAATCTTTACCCAACCAGGATATAACACTAGATGGGATGTATGGAACTCCCCCAATACCACCTCCCGCAGTGCCACCAGTACCATGGTACGTCCATGACATGACCCCCCTTCAAAAAATCCATTAGGAGCCTGTCCTGAGGTTATCTAAAAATGTCGAGCATCGTAGTCAAAGTCCCCATGTTAGGCCTCCTTGAATCTCTAAAGAGGTAGGGGACTGATATTGACAGACTAGAGGTAAGCTACTCTATCTTTACCCATAAAGGATATCTACAATGCGGCTAGGTGATTTGTCACCTCACTTAGTAAAGTAGACTAGACCTCTTGCTGAGTGCATTTGCTACCACATTCCCCTTTACCGGGGTATATACAATCTCAAAGTCATACTCATGGATGAACTCTATCCATCATCATTGTCTTAGGTTCGGGTCCTTCAGAGAGAAGATATACATGATAATCTTATGAGCATAGTAGACTGTATAACATTTTCCCATCATGTAATTTGATCACACCGTCAAGTCAAAGACCACAACTGATAACACTAGGTCATGGGTAGCGTAGATCAGAACATTTTTCCTTAGCTATAGTGATCCATAGGACATCAGTTCTCGCTCCTGCATCAGGGTACACCCATTTATGGTCCCTGATGCATCACAGTAGACTACATACCCAACACCCTCTACTAGTATCCTCAAGATGGGGGAACTCATCTATCTCGGCCACAGCTCTTGAAAACACTACTGGCATCTCTCTATCCATAGGAATGGCTACCCCTTCTTCGTAAACATTGAAAAGGGTCCGGAAAATCTATAAATGCCAGTCACAAAATCTTTGGTAGTATCCATCCAACAACAGGAAACATCATTCCTAGGTCACAATCCTAGGTGGATCCAATGAATGTATTCCCTCAATCATCACTAGTTCCCATGTAACTCTATCCTCTGAGATAACATGTCCGAGAAAGTGGACCTATTGTATCTAGAACTGGCACTTCTAGTGCATAACATAAAGATGGGGATCCTAGTGTGTATCCAAAACTATCTGCAGATGATAGTCTTGCTCCTCCTCTTTCGCTGAGTACACTATGGTGTCATCAATGAAGACCACCACAAAGCGATCAAGGTTTGGCTGGAAGATCCTATTCATGAGTCCCATTAACACTACTGGGACATTGGTCAATCCAAATAATATAACAAAGAACTCATATTGGCCACACTGACATCTAAAGGCTACCTTTTGTACATCTTCATCTTGTGAACTGAGTTGATGTTAGCCTGACTTGAAGACTTTCTTTGAAAACCAAAAAGATCCCTTCAGGTGATCTAAAAGATCATCAATCCTCAGTAGTGGATGCTTGTTCCTCACAGTCACTTGGTTTAGGTACTGATATTCCACTCAGAGTCTCAAACTCCAATCTGTCTTGTTGGTGGACAAAATTTGGGCTGCCCATGGAGAAACACTGGGTCTTATGAACCCCATAATCTAAAATCCTTCCAACTATACATGTACATCACGAAGCTCCATGGGATCCATCCGATATACTTGTTTAGATATTTTTGTTATCCTAGGGTACATGTCGATATAAAAGTCTTCCTCCCAGTGTAGAGTTGTCCTAGAACATCATCAAGAAATACATCAGCATACTAGTCCACCACTACAGGATAGCTCAGACTCTCAACATCTATTGCTCCGAGGGTAAGGCTAGCCAACAGATGTGTAATTGGCTGCACCCTCCTCTTGTTAAGTACGTCATGTTCTCCAAAAGTTCCCTTCTCACTATTGAAGGAAAATCTTCCTCCATCTGCGCGGACACACTGCACTTTCCACCTAATACTGTCAATCTGGGCAAAGACTATGGATAAAAATTCTATACCCATGATGACATCGTAAGGCCTCGACGAAAATTCTAGGAGGTCGTAGATGAATCTCTCGCCTCATAGAGTAAGCTCATACTATCGGAACAAGTGTGAAATCATCGAATCTACTATCGTAGGTGTCTCTAATGATAATGATAGAGCCAACTGCTCCAACGGAACCTCCGATCTCCCAATGAGGGTCGTGGAAACAAAAAAGTGATAGGTAACTATGTATATAAGAACTACAGATATGGTGGAGTAGACAAAGATAATACAACTAATCATCTCTAGAGGGTCGGGGTCGTTGGCATGTGCTTCCTGAAGGTGGGCTTGTCCCTTTCCACCTGCCCCCTGTGGTCAGGGGGGACCACCTAGTGGTGGTGGCCGTAGAATCTTTAATCACCGCCCACCGCCTGCTGCACGACAATCTCCTCTGCCATATCCTCCTACTGTCTGTGCACCACCTCAATCAAACCTCTACCTCTACCTTGACGGTCGCCCATCCATCTGATGGTCGTCCATATTGCGGGTTAGGAAATCGCGGTCCATGTTACACTACCCATTGCATGTAAAGTACTGCATGACACTCTTCTAACCTCCTCTACCCTCACGAGCTCCGTACCTCAGACCCTGCATCCCAGGGACATCAACTAGATGATTTGGTCTGCTTGGATATCTGTGTCGTCTGCCTACTACCAACTGCATGTGACTCTATTATGTGTCTCCCAGTTGTGGGAATCACTGTCGGTGCATGCTCATCTTGGAAAATCTCCACCAAAAGCACTCACTCTTGCACCCCATCCTTTGTCGGAATTTTGGGTGGTATCATCGATGCAACCCCGATGTAAGAGCATCAACAATTGTATACATACAGAGATTAAGGTCGCTGGGATGAACTTTGTCCTAAAAAGTCCTAGGAAGTCCGGACAGATGATGGTCACCACATCGTACATCTAGATCAAAAAGATCCACCGTCTACAATCTACTATCTGTAAAAGACTAGATTATAGGATCACCATAAGGTCAACTGGTGTCCCAACCAAGATGAAAAATCTCACTCCTGACTCTAGCCTGTCCTCAACCACCTGCAGGTCTGTCTCGCCTCAGAACCTCAGAGGCCTCTGCCGCTGGAACTGATAAAATGTGCTGATTCGGCATGCACCCTCTACTGGTGGGGCTGATGGAAATGGCTTCCCAATGGGTAGTGGTGCTGCATGTACACAACATGAAGGTGCTAACGCCAAAAGTGGTCCTTTCACCAAGGCCTCATCACTCGGTGGTCCATCAGCGTGTACTCTCTTAGGAATCATGGATTGTAGTATATGTGGAGGTATACTGAAAGAGGATAGGTGTTCACGATCAATATGTTATACATGTGATATGACTGAAGATATCAAAAATAAAACTATTCAATACACACGCAATTAGTTTTTTCATGCGCTGAGTCGGAAATCAGAATTCAGGGTCCTGGTGTATGGATATGTTGGCCACCGTACCAACATTGGACTCCCCAATTTGAAAACCACAAACATAACACATAACAATATTTCCACAAAAAAAGATCAAATTATTATTTATTTTTTAGAACCAAACCTCCCTCTAATACCACATTATCATGTCCTGTCCCCCAGGGCCCGTGCTGTGACTACCCCAAGATCAACTTTTATAAGCCAGGGGCTGGCGACCAGCACCAGAATGGTGTATCCCTGAAATTGGAAGGAATGGATCTTATACTTGTACATGAACACTTGCTTGTATGAAACAAGATGAAACCACAAATTAAACTACTATATTAAAAGAGTGCTAAAGTAAGTGGGTCGGAATCCCAAACCAACTATAAAAGTACATGTACAAATGAAAAGTAAAAGACATCTAAAAGGGAAAACATCTCCTGGGAAATCTTCTGAGGATCCTACACATAGAGTACTTATAGCTCGCCTCCTCTGCACACCACATCCACATTGCTCCTCCGCATACAACCTCGTACTGGACCCCTCTAATCCCACCCCACCTACTCATCGTCTGCACAAGACACAACAATTTTCAGACGAAGCCCGTGTAGGGGTGACTATAACAATACCCAATAGGGACCCCGAGACCCACAGAGGTCTCGTAGAATTCAACAATAGAAAACCACAATGAAAGATCTCAATCATGCAGTGAAAAGCAATAGAAAAGGAAAAAATAGTGTATCATCTCAAACCATTTTTCTAGTGAAGTAAATAAGTACAAATGATTGGTTGTGAAGGTAGATCATATTATTCTGTCAAGAGGCATTGCATCTTACCATACAGAGTCTGACCCACACAGGATCGATAGGTACTAACCTCTAAAATTACTCAGATTGGATCTGATCCACCTTGGATCGATAGGTACATAACCCACACTATCCCAAACAAGATTGATAGGTATATGACCCCTGCAATGACCAACTCAAAATCTGAACCACAAAAGATCGGTATGTGCTGACCCACAATGATCACTAAGTGCTGACCGACACAGGATCTGACCCACAATGGATATGTATGCAGGGACCCACATAGGATCACTGAGCGCTAACTAGTACAGTATCTAACCCACACAGGATCACTCTATACTAATCTCTATATAATTTTTCTCCAACCTCTGCCTCACTACCAGCCACTAGATTCCTCGCACCAGGTGCGCTCAGGTTCCGTAGAATCTTTTATCAAGATATCAGTCATACCTCGACTTCCACTAAGCTCCAAGAATATGCAACCCATAGTAGAACGATTTCTATGGGTTCCAACACGACAGATGGTGAGTCAATCAGACGCTCGATCTGTGAATTATAAGTGTTTTATCTCGTGGGGCCTAGTTGGATTCCTGTTCGATCGAACTCATCCATAATCCAACTATCTACAAATCAAAATTAGCATATACCAAACAGACCTTCATGATCCAAGTATCCCAACCCCATATACGGTTCATTAATCAGACATATGATTCTCATGATATTTCCTTTTTAGTGTTTCTGGGCGCAGTTGGGCCTATGTCCGGTCTGACCGGGCATGGGATGGAATGCGGTGGTCTTATCCCACTGGGATGAGGTCCAACACAGCCTGCAAGGGGGATCCCCTCCCCGCAACGGGGGCAGTCCGCAATGGGTGACCCGACCCTCAAATGTGGTGGCCCGCAAGGGAGGCCCGAACCACAAAGGCAGACCACAAAGGTGGAACGCAAGGCTGAACTCTTTGTAAGGGGTGGCCCGGATGGCTGTGACCCGCAAGGGGAACCCCAGTCACATGGGGAGGAATGGATGGGAGCAGACTATGGTGGGTCCCGCCCATGGTAGAGCGAGGTTGATACCCTAGGCATTCCGAACAGATGAAGGCCGTTCAGACTCCTTCACAACTGGAAGGTGGTATGTGGGTCCCCATGGAGCGGGTCCTGCCGATCTGTCGTAGTCTAACAATTTGATGGACGATTTCTCTAGTGGCACCCGACTGCGCACCGCCCCGCTATCCGTGATCGACCGGTGTGCCTGCTTCCTTCATTTGGTCTGATGCTGCTAACGAGTAGTGGTTCGAGTCCTCCTGCGGGGTGGGTGCGCTTCATTCTATTCTTCTGTAGTCATTCGGTGTGCCCACTGCTTTCTCGGAGCACCAATGCATTGTGTCATGGCCTCCACATGCGGCGCGTGAAGATGCGTGACATTTATTTGTTCCCAACCTTTCTGGTTGGTGTCGCCTCACTGGTGGTATTCTATAGAGAGCGTCGTGGTGTAGAAATGTAGCAGAGGGTCTAGGCCTGGTTCGCTAGGGCCGCACCCTCCACGTTAGCTCATAACATAAGGGACGATAAAGGGTTCAATAAATTCACTTTAAATAAATGAGAATCAAAACCCCTACCCCTTAAATCTGTGGGGGGACATCTGTTCTTGAAGCTGGGTCAGTGTTCTTCGTTCCCGCAAGAGGCATTCAACAACGTCGTTTCCTCGTCGTCTTTCGGTTTGTGGTTTCAGTGCCCTTATTTACAGATCTCTAGAACTGGATTTATCCTCTAAGGTTTTGGCAATGCAACACTCCTTCAACACCTCATTAATTGGAGAAGTTGTGCTGATACCCCTCCCCATGCTCCGTATAAATAGTAGATGGTGAGAGTAAGTAACAACGTGGGGGATTAATGAGGGCTCATTAATTAGGAAGCATCCAAATTCCCCAACGACATCATTGCTTAATATTGAAAGATCATGACATTTATTGGCATGACATATCATGGGTCCCACACTCTACTTGTACATTGGTGGAGAGGAATGAAAATAAAATCATAAAATCATTTTATTTCATTTCTTTTAAAATATCACTAAACACAACTTTTCTCCAGACTTACTGCAGTAAAAGTAATGTATCCCTTATGCGAATCTTAGAACTGTAAATTCAATGGTGCCCATTGAATTTTTATCTGAGTACTAGGTAAAAAGATAGAAAACACCACTCATGCATGTACTGAACATAACATAAAAAATGTTCAGAGACCCTGATTTTCATGAATGAATAATCTTATAAACTTCATGAATGATGAAAATCCAAAACAAAAGAAAAAATTCCTTGAACCCACATTAATATTGATTCCCCATATATCCCAAAGTAGCTCATGATTGTCTGATTCCAAACATATGAATACAGTCATGGTAAATTCTATTGGAACATGGTAATGACTTGAATTACCATAATTCCCTTTTGTAAAACATGCATGCTTCTCAATTACATATATTACATGATATATTCTGTAAATCAAATATGTTTTAAACCTCATACATGATAGGATAAACTAATTTTCATCTTGCACTTCATATGGTCCAAGCTAATAAGTACCTCCAAATTATATTATTCATATCCCACATATCTCTATCAAAACATCATTATCATATCATATAGAAAATATTAATGGTTATCTTTAACGGAAGCATATTTTTTCCATAGACATCACTTTAACATTATATCACATTTCTATTCCATTGTAACCATCCAAAATGTTCTTGTAAATCGATAGCTAAAAAATAAATTGTACAATCTTTATATATTTAACCTATCATATACCATACTTCATGACTCCAAATATATAAAACATTAATTATCCAACATCATCATTTTTTCATTTGCAAGGATACCTCATCCTATTACATAATGCCTCATTCCATTCACATATCATTGGTATTCTCTTCATAATATGTAATGTGACCATTACTCATACCACTTTTTTCTCTCCAGGAACTTTCCTCTGCAGACATTGACTTTCATAGTTACCATTTATTCCATACATAAAACATTAAAACATATATTATGGTTTCTGGAGGCCAATATTATCATTCATTTCATTATTCGAACTAATCAATTTTCCCTTCTAGTCACCTGCTTTGTGTCCTTCTTTTCCAAAATTAAAACATATTATTACTCATCTATGACATTCACATAGCTAATTATTTACACATTTTAGACATAAAAGAAACTGAATCATCTTTCCACCATGGTCCCCATTACCTGAAATCGCTATAAACTCCACTCACATTGTTGGGAAATATGAGAATTATTTAAGGTATACATTTTCATTCAGGTTCTGTGAAAACTGATTACGCGTGATCACAACACCATTCACTCCAAAGATCATCTAACCTGAATTCTTATAAAAAAATCATCAACCACATTCAATGACAATCCAGTTCCTTCTAGTTAACACCGTTGACTAAAACCAGAAGCATAGTGTGTTCATTACTTACTAAACCATAATGCAACATTTTTATGTAAATAATTACTTATAGTATTTTTAAATCATTACACTATACTTATTCTATGATACCGTACTTTCTTCCTAGGTTATTCATAGAAAAATAAATATAAATTCATCATGATGGTTCATGAATAGTTTTGTAATTCTCAACGCATATCACTCGATAATTTCAAACCAAGTGTGCATTAAGCCCCGCTAGCGTGTACCTCATTAACTTGATCAGGTCCAAAAAATCCTGCTATAGTTGTTACCCCATGGTACATATGTTCCAGATCCGAATCCACTTGTATTAACAAGACATGGATGTACTGATAGAAAACCACTCACTATGTCCTTTACCAATATCCATACCATTTTCCAAAATGTTAACTCATCCTTATACCTATCATTGGATGCATCTCTAAAAATATCAATACATATTTACATAGTTATACCACTAATGTTTTTTCATCCTAGTTAAAATGAATAATTTAACCTCCCTTTTTTATGAAATTTAGCGACCCATTATTAACCCCCATTAATAATACTCCATTTTAGATGAATATTTAGTACATAATAATAATACATTCATGAGGACCATAATAGTTTAGTATCCTTTGAAACTTTGAAACATAATATTCATTCTTGGTGAATGTTCATCAGTATCTCCCATAAATATCTCCACTATTTCTACTTATACCTAAATCCTTTCTTCATAACCAGAGGATAGGAAACATAATAATGGTGTGAGATCAAATTCTTAGTAAGGATAAACACGGGGTTACATAATCATATTGATGAGAACAATGTTATAATATAATTATCATGGAAATAGAAGATCATATCATACATATCAAATATCATATACATGAATCATGGAATAAATATTTGAAGGATATAATATATGAAATATAAGGAAAAAAAATCCAGGAAACCATAATATAGGAAAAAAATAGGAAGTTGTGGTAAATACATAAGAAATTATAATTATTTTGATATTATTCAATTCATTTCCACCAATACCATTATATTGGAAGACTTGCTTTAACAAAATAAGGTCACAACCCATTCCATCCTTGTGTTTCTAAATCTAGTTCACCTCTCATTCCATCCATATTTTACTGAACCAATTTCACCCCTTATTCTATCCTTGTATTACTAAACCATGTTCATTTTTTGTTCCAAAACATTAATATTTAACTGAGTTCATTTTGCTTTTTATTAAATTATTTCTCATGCGATATAAATATTTACCCAATGCATTTGAGGTATATATATTTCACACATATATTATAGTTAAATCATACATATATATGCCACATGATCACAAATAATCAAATAAAAACCCATTCAAAGAAATAGATATCAAAAAATGTAAAAATATCATAAAATGTGGAAGATGATATGGATTTCTTAACCATTTCATTTAAATGTTAACTCTTGAAAGAGAAAAAGATTTCATAAGAATATAAACCATCAAAGTGAAGAATATTTAATAAACAATTAACCCATGAAATAGAAATAGACATTATAAATATATAACCCATGAGAGTGAAATTTATATCATAAATATATAACCTATGAAACATTAATGGATTTCATAAACATAAAACCTATCATAGGGAATCTTATGTCTACATATAAACTTTGAAGGAGAGATGGTTTCGATAAACAGCCTAATATAAAATATAACCCATTCATAGAAATAATATTAATGAATCAATTAGATCATTTCCAAGAAGAGAAATATTAACATTAACAAATGTCCTATTAGATGGAAGATAATTTTGAAAAATCATTCAGAAACATTTCTTGAGAATAATAACCTTTCTTCTAGGAATATTATTTTTATTTCATAAAACCATTTGAAAATAATTTTCATGAAAATACCTTGAAAACATATACAGTAGACTTGAAATAATTTTAAAAAAAATTCACTAAAAACATATAAAGTAATATTGAAAACAATTTTAAACCCACTTTCATTGAAAACACATTTAAATATTATAATGATTGATCAAAAATGTTTTGATAAAAAATTTTCATGATATCACATGAAAGAATATTCAATATTTTTTGGAAACAATTTATAAGAAAATTCTATGAAATATTATTAATCAAGTAGATATCATTTTGAAAATTGCATTCCATGAAAAACTAGAAAGGATTCTTTTTATCATTTTGAAAACAATTTTTCTTAAAATCACATAAATGAAGCATGAAAAAAATTTAGAAACCTATTATTTTAAATTATATTTAAAAAACATTTTCCAAAAAATTAACCATTAAAATGAACTTAAATATTAAAATTTGTGACAATAAATAAATATATAGATATTTTATGAAGTGAAAGGATTCTTCTTTTTGTATGATAAAAAGGTTAGAGAACATACTCAATTAGGAAGAAAAAATGGATTCATCTGAAAAATTGGAAAAAGGGAAAAGGGTTAAAATAAATTTTATTGATAAAATGATATCAGTATAATATTCTTGGAAAACATTTTTATGAAACATTTTTAAAGGAACACATATTTCCAACTGGACACTGGGTAGTGTCGGGGTTTCTTAAAAACAATTTTTTAACTATATTATGTACCATAGTGTTGAATAAATAGTAAAAATATGTTAATAAATCATGAATAACCATATGAGAGTAAATTTCAATAATGTTATTGAGATATGGTTCAAAAAATTTCATTAATGGAAGATTAATAGTATAAAATCTTGAAAACCAATGAGATTGTGTCAATAAACTCTTATAACATTGTTACTTAGGATTATACTTTCCATTTATGAAAATTATATTAAATGAATCATGAAGAATTATTAAGAAATAAATTTTTTAAATTATGTGTAAAATGGAATCAATATACCTCAAAATAAGATTTTGGTGCATAATAGGACCTTAGTGTCAAAGAATGAAAATTCAGACAAAACTATTTCACCAATTTTGTATCTTTTGAACATAAACCCCATGGAAGAAAGATCATAAAATAGATATTTGTATACCAATAACCATAAGTATAAGATAAATAGAATACATGTAGTGTCGGTATATATCCCACACAAAAGGAAAGAGTAGTGAACATAACATGTATCACACGTAAATAGTATATTTTGACAATCAAAATCAATTAAATATATATGTATGAGACATAATATACCATTCATGGAGACGTTTGATCGTACGTACAAATAAACAAAATTTTGTCCAATTATCATGTAGAAAGAGTGAATGTAAAATACATATATTTATATATAATTATTAAAATTTATTTATTATATAATATGTGTTTTATATATTCACTAAAACAATCATCAATACAATCCATGTATTCCATGAAAGATCATATTACATTGACGGGGTTGTAGTCTACACTTCCTAAAACAAAATTATTGTAATAACACCAAATAGAATGTTTAAATGATATGTGTTGTAAAATTAATACATGATCTTAATTGAAAAACAAATATAATATATAACATTATTTAAATAGAGATTCCATCATAATTTTCACAATGATACATTGTATGTAAAATTGAACAGACCATAATTAGTGATGTGGTGGATCACTATACATAAAAATAGTATGTTAGTTATCCTTTAGATAGAGGTGTGTGTATGTTTATGTTGAAACCGTAGAATAAAAAATCATAGTATATTGTGGTTATAGGTGTTTTTATACAGTAATATAAAAATGTAATGTGGAGGGATGGTGACAGAAAATAAAAGAACATGAGGAAGATATTACTTCTAAATCAGGTAACTCCCTTTGGTTTGTACACAAAGGCTTCAGGGATGGCCATATTCCCAAGTGAAATATTCTAGGAGGATGGTAGGATTTATGGGATTTTTTATTGAGAAGATAATTAACAAACCTAATATGTTTATGATGTGTGAAGATTTGAGAGAGGTGTTGGACATTTATAGGTAAAGTCACTAAATCCCTTTGAACATTCAAAAACATGTTTGGTTTACACATGTTATTACCGAAACAAAGTCATACCAACCCAATGTAGAACATAAATGTATGGTTTACGGTTGAAATATTCGATTTAATGGGTTCAGGACATGTTTTTATTTCATCCTGATCTAATGATTAGTGTTTAATCCCTAATTATGATCAATTTGACACTAATCACTGTGACTAATTCTAATAACTTTTTAAAATCATTTTAGTAAAAAATAAACATTATATATTTAGAAAATATATATATTATACTGATTTAAATAGTGTATGTGAGTTTTCCTAATTTCAATTTATGGAATTAAAAAAGGTAATATTAATTTTAATCCAATAGATAACAGAAAATTACAAGGTTGTAAATTAGAAAGAAGTTCCAATAGTTATTATTTTTTTATATTCAATTTCAAGGTGAAATTAATTCGAATGTCCTAAATCTTATAAATAGATTAATAATTTATCTATCTTATCCTTAAAAAAAATTATAACATTATTTATCTTTAAAAAAAATTAATCAAAAACGTATTTTTAACTTAAGAGCAATATTTTTCACTATTTATCATAAAAGGAATTTTTTATGAAAAATCCCAAATAACATCCCTAAGATAATTATGAAATTATAAATTAGAAAATGATGATTATTTTATAAAATTAAATTTATAAAGGTTTCTAAAATTAATTTTCTTATTAAAAGATCTTTATTTGAGAAAATGACATTTTTTTAAAAATGGACATCACAAGAAATTATATCATTCACAACAAATATGATTTATCTATAGAGAAATTATAAACAATATTTGTAAATTATTTATTAATTTTAATATAAATAATTTTAAGGTCTGGGTTATATTTATCTCATTTAAATAATTATAACTATATAATGATGTTTCATAGAAACATATGTGTTGTTTGTAACAAATGTCAAGTCAGTGTAGAGGGCAGTGCAAGACAAGTAGGTATTGTCTATAGCGCAACCCAAGTCAGTTTTCTTGTAGTAAAATAAATGTTAAAGCCATGTGAATTTATTGTTTGACTTTATTCATATATATATATATATATCTAATGAAATTTGAAATGAAAAATATAAAAAAGATAAATTAATTTAAAAAAAATCCCAAAATCTCAGGGCGTTACGAATTAGGTCTAGTATAATAGAAAACATGAAATAATGGGTTAATAAATTATATACATCATAATACACATATTTCTTCAGAACTATCAAACTTATAATACATATCAAACCAAATACCAATCCATAAAACTAGGAAAATGGGGAATATTTGCCTATAGACACAGTCCAAAACTATGGAAACAGGGGTACAAATTGTATCTATAAGCTACGACCATAGTTCTAATGGTCTATGGAATCTTTTGGTGACATAATTGAAAAAATATATGGGCATTATTTTGATGAGTTGTAGCCATGGTTTCCGCAAAGGCAACTAAACCAAATGAAAAAGTTTTAGAAATTGTGGCAATAGCCCACCAGATTGACCACCAAGGAAAATAGGGTTATATCCACAGTTTACCCCATGGAAATAGGGACTATTTACATTGTAAAAACTAAGGATATATCACGTAAATAGTTAAAAATATGTGTACAAAATTTTCTCCCAGTTTAATTTGATCTCCATACCCCTCATACACATAATCTATCACCTTACCAATTCCTTATATCAACCCTTATATATATATATATTGATAGTTATATCTTAAAAACCAATGAAATATGAATTATACAAATAGTAATAGTTCTTCCAACAAAAATGAAATTTTATTTTTTGTGTACACTTATAGAGAAATATTATAGTTTTGGTTTTCCAAAACTGCTTCTATAGGTGTCGGCTATAGTCCGCTTCATTTAAAATTCATGGAAATAGCCATCATTAAACAACTTATATCAATGGTATAGTTGAACTATGTCTATATGATAATAATATGTAACATGTTATATGAAAACAATGGCTATATTCTTTGAAAATACAGTATATATCCATAGTTCTATAAAAATTGTTGTTATAGACTTCTGAAAAAATGTATAGCCACAATTTTCATGGTGAAGTGGATATAGCCATTGAAAAAACTACTTATATACAAGGTTCCTTGAAAATCATGGATATAATTACATGTTATGGCCACATTTTGGATAACCATAGGAATAATAATCTAAAAACTACCTATAGCCATGGTTTACGAAACCAATTTCTTTATGTGAAGGCTATAGACATAGTTTTATAAAAACCATCACTTCTACAGAGAAAATGCATTTAATCGCACTAAAAATACCATTATCAATTCTAGAGAATCACTGAATATAAGTGTGAGATTAAAATACCTTGTATTTTCTCAGTGCTTATTGAAGCACCAATAGAAGAAACCATTACCAGTGATTTTTTAGCGCTAATATACGGTGACAATGTTTTGTGCTGTAACAACACACTACAACACCAGTATAGTGTGCTGTAATAGATCCCCACAGCACCAACAACACCACGAAATTAGAAAAAAAATGTACCAATACTAAATCTGAATGACATTAAATTTACTTCAAAAATACATAAAAAACACTATATTCTAGAAACTTCAGACATTGGTTTATACAATTGGATAACTAAAACTTATTAAATAAATTAAATTTTTTTATTCTTGTGTATATTGATCTTGAAAGATTTTTCGGATAAGATATCATATTAAAAAAAAATATTCTTATTTTAGAAATAATATATTTAAAAAATTAACACAATGTGTTACGTTTAAAAAAATTCATCATAAAAGCATCATTATAAGTTGGAATGGGTTGTGGTTGATTCTTACATGTCAAAAAAATACATTTTCATATTTAAGAATTATTTATATTATAATTAATAATAAAATATATAGGAAAAAAATAACAGGGAAATTAATTATGTAAAAGTAGATAGAATGATGAGAAAACAATTTTGGACCATCTTCTAGATTTTGGCAATTAGAGGCTCGTTTTAAACAAAGATGATTCTTATATATTGAAAATATATACATGGATTCATACCTATCACAACATGAATCATTTTTATGGAAGAATAATTCACCCACATCTCAAATGGATTATGGATAATTTTCATTATGTATGGAAACAATATGAATCTGTTTTTCTCAGTTTTTACTACGTTTGTTGTCATTTTTTCTACAATGTCATTTAAAACTAGAAACAAGGACTGGGACTCCTAACAATCACAAAATATGTCAGTTTTACATGATACTAATTCATATATGTCTCAAATTACATATGAATCATGTTCTTAAATTAAATGGTCAATATGATTTTCTTTACTTAGTTTTCATTGAGTGACACTTTTGGAACCAAAATGTTGATTTTGAACTCATAATGAACATATTGAGTCATACCAGAAATATTGGGTATTTTATTTAGGTGAATAGTAATACTAAACATCCAAAATAAATAATTTATTGTATTATTAATGTTTAAAGACAATCCTAATTTGTTTTCATGGTTTTCAAGAGTTTAGCTGTCATTTTTACAAAAATTTATGTCAATTTTAAATAAAATGATGCACATGTAGTTATATTGTTCACACAGTTCTATTTTATGGAGGTTTATATAATTCCCACACATCCAAAATGGATTTTTTATCATTTAAAAAGATGTCAAAATCCTAATGAATTATATCTATTTTGAGTATGTCCCTTTTATATTTTACTAAAAAGTAATTTTAAAATGGAAACCTGCACTTTGACTCATACTGATCACATCATGTATCATTTTGATGCAGGATCAACTTCTACACATCATAAATGAATTATCAATCAATTTCCTAAATTTTAAAGAAAATATGAGCTTGTCAAATTGGTTTTAGGTGGGTGGAATTTTTTGGACTAGAAACTCAATTTTAAATAGATAACAAACAGATTGAGTCATATCAGGCACATCATGGCTCAATTTGAAGTGAGTATGATTCCAAAACATCAAAAATGAAATATGAATCATTTACTAGAAGTTTTAAATCAATATGAAGGTGTTTTCTAGGTTCTGTCAAGGTTGTTTTTCATTTTTACTAAAAATCATTACAAATTTTAAATAAAAAGATGCAATTTTAGTCCTATGCTCAAATCATTTGTCTGATTGAGGTGATGCAAATTGTTGTATTCCTTAAATTACTTATGGATCATCATCTTAATGAATTAAAATAATCTAATAGTTTTTTCTCAGTTTTGATAATGTCACATATTTGTTAATTCTAAAATATCATTTTAAAAAGGTAACACACACATTAACTCATACAAATCACATCTCGTATCAATTTGATCTTAGACTGATTCACACACATCACAAGTGTCTTAAGAATGAAAATCATCAATTATCAATAATATCTAAGTGTGTTTGAACTATTTTAGATGACTGTATGTTTTTTAACTACACTATCAATTTTAAACAGATGAGTGACACATTGATTTGTAATAGTCACATCGTGTAGTGGATTGAGATGAGACTGATTCCTACATGTCTCTAATAACTTATCAAACATTTAAAAAAAATCAAAACCTTAAAAATGTGATTTAATTGTTTTGATTACATCGTTTTTTTTAATAAAAGGACATTTTAATCTAGAAATATTCACTTTGACTCATTCCGATGACATCATATATCGATTTGACATGAGACTGATTCCTACATGTCAAAATTTACCTATGAATAATTGTCCTAAAATATCCATAAAATCAGAGCATGTTTTATCTATTTTCAAGGATTTTCATTTTTTAACTAAATTTTCAATTTTCCATTGACATCAGACACATTGATTCATAGAGGTCACACCATGCATATATTTGAGGTGTGGATAATTTCTATGCATCTCAAATTACATATGGAACATCTCCCTAAAGTATCAAAATATTCATAAAATGTTATCTATGTTTTGAGTATCTTAGTTTTACTTTTAATCAAAAATTATGTAAATTTGTATTAAAAAGAATAAATTGGAGTCATACAGGTCACATCGTGCGTTGAAATGATGTTTGTCTCATTCGGATACATCCTACAGTCTCAAAAATCCAACATTACAATGTTACCATGATTCCATTGCCTTTTTATATAGGTCATCCAATGAATCATATTAACATGATGTACATTGTCAAAAACCATTATTTTTGTTGAATATTAAAAGTGAATAGGAAGATCATGTGGCCATTATATCACTAGAAGTCACCACAACGAAAACATGGGCTTCTTATACTATTTTGGACCTCATAAATTTTTGTGATTTCTTCATTAATAACATCAAATAGATTTGTAGTGTTGATAGTTTCAAATATAATGGTAATAAAAATGGAAAATTTGGAAGATAAGCAGAAAGAGCCATTTTATCAATTTTGTGAAAATTATAAGATAGTTGAAAGGAAAATATCACATCCCATAAGATCTAAAGAAAATAAATATTTTTTATATAAGAATAATATAGAAATTAGAATAGAAGTAATAGGTAAAACGATGAGAAAATTAATTAAATATGTGGTAGGAATTAACTTTTTATTGATGGTGGTATCAACTATTGACACATTTCCTTGTAGTTATTATCTCATTTTCAGGCTCGAAGTCCAATCTCTCGTACAGATGATCAATATTAAACAAACCACCCTAACACAAACAACATAATCCAGTTTTACATAAAAAATATTATATGAGTAATATTCAAAAGAAATAAATTAATCAAAAATATAAAACAACACATTAATTCTATGAATATTGATTTGTTGACATGGGAAATTGATTTTTGGTAGTGAAAAATTGAACATATAAAATAGTGAGATAATTCAATACAGACACAAATGGTTGGGTTGAGGTGTTTTTATTATGATAATATATAATTAATAGATATTTTTTCCTAATTATAAATGGGAGATTGTTAATAATTAATTTAATGTAAAAAAATTGATGAAATTAATGTTTAATTGAGTAACATATGTGGGATAACATGGATTTTATGAAGACTAAAAATAAGAAATTTATGCTGAGGAAAATAGAGAGGGATTATCAACTACATGTTATATAAGAAATTATAAAATAAATAAATAATATTTCATTGTTCATCGGATGGTTTTGGTGATAACTCGTAAGAATAAGTCTATAAAGAACCTCATTTTTTACAATTAAGGAATAAATAATTTTAAGATGCATGAAATGGATTATAATTAGATCAAATATACCCATGTGGAGATTAATACAAATATGTACAGTGTGACATGGGAAATTGTGCCAAGGATAGAGATTATGAATGTTATTAGAACCTGTAGGGTGTTCATAAATAAACTCATTGACTATGGAAAAGATGAACAAAATAATGAATTGATAGTGTGAAAGGGGAACTCTTATATCAAATGAATTTATATTTTTGATAAATTTAATCTCCAGTTTACCTCTAGGAAACTATTTGACTTTTCTGCTCTTTCAGTGATAATGTTGTCAATATTATTACAAATTGATGTCAAATATATGTTACTCAATGGATTTTATAAGGGGGAGTTAACACTGAGAAACTAAATGGGTTTACTGTAGATGAAAATGTGAGAATGATGTGGCAGTTAATTAATTATTTTGATATGATAAATAAATCACTGAAGACCTGGTATTTATTGTTGAATCATTACATAAGAATGCTTGGTTTTTAGTTGGGTATAGTTGTTCACATCTTCTACATCATGAAGATGAATGATCAAAATATATTTCTACTCATATATGTTGATGACAAAATATTTAATTATTGAAATTAGAAAAATACATTTTTTGTGGAACATATAATTTATGATGTCAAGATTTATATGATTGGTGAACATTTTTTGTGGTTTATATGCCAATCAATGAAATCATAGCACATTGATTTATTAATAATAATATAAAAAACAGGTTCCCATTTGATTTTAAATGTAATATTCGAAACCAGTGACAACATTGAATGCTATGCAGATGAACTTATCAAGTGTTGATGATGGTAGATGTCATGAGATATAGGTTTTTGGATCCTATTATACCTCCTAAAAACATGAATAACAAAATTGGTGCAAGAATAATCAGATAATGGCGTAAAGGGATGATTCATTAAAAACACATACATGAACATGAATAATAAAACTAGTATGTGCATGTTTTTTCTTGACATAAGTTGATTGACATATCTTATATTTCAAATGAAATTCATGATTTTATAAGTACTTTTAATACATTAAATGATTGTTATAATTATTTAAAACTTATTATCAATAATAAACGTCACATGATAACAAATTTTATTTATTATAGATTCATAAAATAATAACTTTTATTGTTCAAAATATAAAAATATATTTTTACAAAATCAAATCCACTTAGCAGTAATAGGAATGAAATTGTTATTGTAATATATTATATAGTAATAATGTAAATACATAAATGAATATAGAAACATGATTTAAAAAAATTAAATAACATGAAAATAATGTCATATAATGATATCTTTATAATAAAATTTATCTACAATATATTTTAATTGTTGTTGAAAAATATATGTCTTTACCTAATCTAAAAATAATCATGTAGAATAAAAATATTTCAATAAATAATTAATCAATCATAATTATTATAATTCGAATGAAACAAAAAATATATAACATAAATAATCAGAATAAAAATTTATCTTGTGAAAATATATTCCTTTCTAAAAAATAAATCTTTTCAAAAAAAATTAATCAATTAATCCCATTAAGGGAATATAATTCTAAAAAAATATCATCCTAAAAATAAATCCATATAATAAATATAATTTTTCACACAATTAAAATATGAACATAAAAATAAAATTTATAATCTCCCATACGTGATTTTAGAATATTTTTTTCTAATTCTAGGAAACAAATCCCCATAAAATTCCACTCGCCCTCTAAGATATTTATGTGTAGTATACCAATAAGATGAATGTATGATATGACACACTTAAAATAATGAGGAAGGCTCTGAAAAACATTTATAAAGAATCCAATTTGTTGCCTACTGATAAAAAATCGATTATATTTTATTCATTAATTCGGAATATAGCTTGTCGAGAAAGCTGTTATTGGGCCCACATTTATTCATTTTTAATTTTCATTGACTCTTGTAGAAGAAAAACAATGAATAAAATGGAATAGATATAAATCTGGATAAAAATGTCGATTGAAATTGTAAATATTTTCAATGTTGTTTTAATCTAAATAATAGAGGATTCATTAAAAATCTAGGACCTCATTCAAATGGAAAAATGAAATATTGTATGTTTTATTATAGGATACTACATATAGACTTTTCGGGATATGGAAATGTGGGATGAGAATGCTCAATGGATAACCAAGGGAAATTATAAAAATTAAAAAAAACAGTATTTCTCTCGAGAATTTTTTTAGTTAACCCCTTGAATTAGTTGAGCCTTAGATTTGAGCATTAGAATACTTGGATCCTAGATTGTAGCGTAGATTCAATCCAGTACTCGATAACATCGAGCATCATTAATTGGTCGCTTCCATAGAGAGCCTCAAATATTGAGAACTAGTTTGTGATGGTCACTGTGTTTAAAATAGATTGTGACACTTTAATTAGTGCTTCCAAAAAAATGATGAAAAATATAACTTTTATTATTGCTATGAAAATAAGAATTAAATTTTCACTTCTTTTTTAGTGGTGATAAATAAAAATATAGGGTTTTCCTAGAAATGAAATGATAAGTACTTATAATAATTATTTTAAAAAAATATTTTCAAAACAATGTATTATTAGTAAATATATTTAAAATATATATAATAATGAATTTTATTAAATAATAATTTTATATTATTTTGAATGTATAATTATTTATTTATAATTAAATAAACTCACTTTGAAAAAATAATATTAATTTTATTTTTCATATTCATATAATTATATGTATATAGTAAATATATTCATTATCTAAATTTATTTATTATATTTTATTAATTAATTATTTATAATTATATAATTAATTTTTAAACATATATTATTTAATTACATATAAAAATAAATGTATAAAAATAGTAAATACACATTTACAATTATTTTCTATTAATGTTTTTAACATTATTAACGAGTATTTAATCATACGTGCATGAAAATTAATAATGAGAAAAGTGGATTAATTAAAAATGAGTTCTATATTTAATATTTGAATGACTTTATTAATATAAATCACTAAAATAGAAATATATTAAAATAAATCTAAATAAAAATTTATTTATTTATACATATTAAATAGATATAGATATATATATAATATAAATAAAATAAATTCATCAATTTCCCAATAAAAAATATTTTTGTGTGTGCATATATATATAAATTCATTATATAAATGTGAATTCAATATAACAAATTTGATCTATGTTAAATTTAAGAATCAAATCACATTAAATTATATAAATTTCTCAATTCAATTTTTCAGTATTTCTAATTAATGGTAATTTTCAATTATAAAGCATTATTTACCAAATATATTACCATTTCATGTAAATAAAAAATAAAATTTTGGATTGTGGAAATAATATTAGTATACAATCATATAGATATTTAATAGATACTATTTATAAAATTATCAATAATTATTTATCTAGTAATATTATTAATATTTTTCTCCATTAACTGTTTTTTAATTTTTTTATTAATTTTTATTTAATATATAAATATAAATTTAACATTTAATATGTATAATTTATATATATATTATTCAATTTGTTCATTTTTATCAATAATAATTTAATTACTAAATATTTTAATATTACACAAATAAAATATATTTAATTTTTAACTTATATTATTATTTAATTTTATTCATACTTTTATCAGTGCTAAAAAAGAACAAATAAAGGATTCATTAATGGGAACTAATAATAATATGATGATAATGGGTGTCCCTTATCAGTGTTAAATAGAATGTTCTAATAAAGGAAAACCATATTCAGTGCATGACAATCAATGAATAAAGGTTTCCTTTTGTCAGTGGTAAAAATGCTCTAATAAAGGCTTCCTTTTATCAATAATAGAAAAATACGTTGATAAAAGATTCCCATTTTCAGGACTTGTTTTGGTGCTGATAAAGAGTAACTTTATCACTGCATTTTTTCTACCACTAATAAAGGTCAGTGCAAATAATTGATGGTTTGGATGTAATTTATGGATTTAGCCTTGAAATGAAAACCATTAGCCATGTTTTTAGAAAACGGTTCATTTAAGTAAATGGTTACTTATTGATATTCATGTAGTGTGGGTAAAGGAAAATAACAATATAGTGAGATTAGATTCTACGAAAAGGTAAACATGGGAGATATCAATGTTTATTTAAAACAGAGAAAAATGTAATTAGAATAAGATTTTATCAATTGGAAACAATGCCCTGTATATCGTAGATCATAATCTTGAGTATTGAAATAAATCATTGAATTTTATAAGACATGAGTCATAATTAAATGAAAGACAATGATTGCAATGCCCTGACCCCAGTTACCCAGAGTCGGTGCATTATTTTAATACATTGGCATGATTCCAATAAATCATATCTCGAAGGACTGACCGGTTTAGCAGTCTTGGAAAATAGATTACATACATGAATGTTAAATTACACTTTATAACATACAAAAAAACATAAATAATCCTTCAAGAACGCCATTATTCCCTTGTAATAACACTGTTTATCAATCAAAATACACTTCTTAGATTCCTGGGAAAAATAAAACACATAAAGGGGTGAGATTAGATGCTTAGTAAGGATAACAATATAGCAGAAACTTTCATAAATAAGCATAAACATTTAACAAAATGTATAATTAAAACAAAAGCCTTTTAATCATGAACTTCATCATAATACGAAAAAAAATAAAATGAAGTAACTCCATTTACTTTTTCACATGGATATTCTACTAGTCGAATAATCACATGCAATATCACTATCCACTTTCATAATGATGGAATGCATAATGCCAGACTATCATAACCACATAGTCAAGGCCTTGTGCCAAGAGTACAAATAAGATTTTATCAATGACTTGTGCCAAGACACTATTTTGTCTCATTAGACCTACCAATGCATCGAGGAGCTATAGTCGGCTCCTCCCATCAGTTACTATGTCCAATTAATTCCTCATATAAATATGTTTAAACATAACATAAAAAATCGTATTAAAACTAGCATACGAAATATAAATACGTTCTCCATAAACAATGAATGGTATAAAAATAACACATCCACAGTCAAGCATATCACAAAACATTCAATATAATAGGAAAATTTTCTATCATAATAAACCAATTTCAAATAATCTTAAAATATAGAAAAGGATGTTGACATAGATGAAATCAAAACTATTTGAGAGAAATATCCCTTTTTTCAAATCATTTAAAAGTAACAAATTTATAAAGGAAGTAATTTAAAATAGATTTTTGAATCATAGTGTCCCATACCACTTTGGATATTTTTAAAATAATTATCATTTCAAAACATTCATGTCCATATAAAAAAATCCTTTAAATAAATTTGAAAACATGGAAATTAATTAAAAATATTTAGAAAGAGAAATCTTCAAAAAAGTTGAAATTCTGATCTTGATAAAGATTAACTTTCACAAATCCTTATAATATTCATTTTGAAATCATTTTTATGAAAAATTGACATGGATAATTAAAATGTCCCAGTAAATACTTCCACATAAACAATCTCGGATAATAATGAGATTGAGAAATTAACCCTTACCAATTTGGGAACTTATAAAACATACACCCCATGAAAGAGGTATCATACAATGAATATGTAAATACACATAAATTAATGTGTATTATACAAATAAAACAATTATGGGTAGCACATACACCACAAAAAAGGTAATAGTGGCAATATGGCATGAATCTCACGAGAATAAGGAGTGAATGACAACCCCTTACTTTGTAATTTTCCTTGATGACGGTAGGATAACCTCCTTTATAATAGTTAAATAATTGTTTTTAATTTATACAAGAATCACATATATAAATATGATATCATATAAGATCTTTTAATTTTGTTTTTTTAATAATATTTTAGTATTATCGTCATTTCAGGTGTTAACTAATTCGTTTTCCTGTATATGATTTGTTACTTATGTCGTGTTTGTTATGGATAGGTTGTATATTATTCATAGCAAGAATTATATCAAGTCCTTATACATTATGGTTAATCATCAAATGATAATTATCCTTGAATGGATATGATGGGGAAATGAATCTCATCGCGTTCGTGGAGGCGGTAATCTGTACGCACGAACGAACACTGCTTCCATTTCATTTTTCATTTTAAAACGAATCAAAACCAAATTATACATAGGTATATCATTATTCTATTATAATATAATATCTTATATATGTTACTTAATTTCATTAACACCACCTTTTATACTTCCATGTATGGTATGAACGAGTCATATCACTTTGAGGGGGCGGTAGTCCGCACTTCCTCAAATGAAATTATCTTATATATATACTACATGAAACGAATAAAGGTATGATATTAAATGGAATTAAAGAATATTATATATAATAAATATATCATTAATATCATATCTAATTACAGTTCAATCATAATGGCCACCATGATAGGTGGTAGGAGATAATTAAACAATTATCGTTTCATGAGGCGTTTTGTTGCCATCCACAGAAACATTATGTTCTTCACCCATTAGTTAGAGGTGTGCGTAATTTTAGTTCTAATACATCTCATAAAAATAACCTATTATATTTTGGATACTGATTTTTTTACAAATGAAAATAATAAGAAGATTTTATGGCTTGGAGAAGTAAAATAAAAGAAAAGAAGCTAAGAGAAATCGTTACCTTCAATTTGGGTAACTCCATTATGTTTGAACCAAAAATGTTTCTTGAAGTGCCATATGCCTAAAGTAGGGCTTCTAGGAGGAGGATAGGGACGTAGGTAGCTTAATTCTGCAGAGTTTGGACGAGCCAAATGTCTTGAGAGGTGTGCGGAATTGGTTAGAATTGGTGTCCTTTTATAAAGGGGAGGAGGGGCTCCATAGAAAAAACTTAAAGTACTATTTTATAATAAAATTATATTCGGTTTATAATGGCTAAAAAGTAAATTATTCAAAGTATATGGTGGATATAGGTTGCAAACAACTTAACCAATAGGTTTTAGAATGTTTTCGGTCACTTTATTAACCTTATCTTTTAGTTTTTACTCTTAGTTAATTGGTTTGACATTTACCATGTCTGTTTGTGTTTTTATATTATATGGTTAATAAAATTACTATAAACATTCACTAGACCCCCAAGTGATCCATTTATGATACACCTATAATGATATAAGTCATTTGGACAAGACTTAGATTTTTTTGGAATATAATATCAATTAATAATATAATATATGTTTTATAAACGTTTTTATGTCAATTTTGGAAGTATTTGGTATTTTGTTTTTGATAATTTTATTACCGCATTATTACTTCAAAAAAAATTATATAAACAATCCTAATATGTCATATTAACCTAGGAAATTATTGTAATTCATAAAAAGACTCAAATTACATTTATTTGGGTATTTATAATTTCAATTATTATTAATCATTCATTAATACAGTAATTACTGCATCATCATTGTGTCATAAATAAATTAAATTATTTAATTTCAAAAAATTATAAATAAAATACCATTATATATTAAATCGTTTTATCTTTATAATTAATATTTATAGTAAAAAATATTACATATATAACACCATATAAAATTTTATTACAAAAAGGTTTTTGTTTCTGTCAATTTTTCCATTACATTAAATTAATTAATCTAAAATGTAATTATCATTCACAAGTGGCTCCACGGGGTCCCAATATCGACGCAAAGATTCACAGGGTCGGCCATTACTCATCCAATATGGTTAGGACATTGTTAAGGTAATTTTGAATTATTAAAATATTCTTTTTACATTGAATAAACCTATTTACATCTAACTGCGGTAAATAATTGTAAAATGTTACTATTAACCAAAAAATATTTTTATTTTATTGATCCACATTTTAATCCTTGATATTAACCATGTCTCTCAGATTTTCGAACTTCAACTCACAGAACCGGTTAAATTATGTTTTATGGGAATTTTCAATTTCTCCTAGGAGGTGGGTAAAAGACGGTGAAAAGTTAAATAAAATTTTTATATATCTAAAATTATTATAAAATGACTATAATTAATTACAATGAACTTATATAAGTATTATGTATATATTTTGACATAAATTAATTTATATAAAATAAATAATTAATTAAATTAAAATATAGGGTTTAACCAATAACTTAGTGTTTTCCACTATTCATAAAAAACTGATGTTTCTCAGAAAATACCAATAATTCATCCTAAGCTATATTTGATAATATGAATTCAATAATTATGTCTATTTTACAAAATTAAAAACATATATTTTTCATTAACTAATTTAAATAAATTATCGTTGTCAAAACAAATAGCATGTTTTTTAAAATAATAACTATCAAAATATTGACACTTGCTTATGTCCAGTTTAAATGTGAAATTATGTCCAATGACACACATTAGATTAAATTGTAAAAATATAATATAATTAATCTTTAAAATAACTCAAATGAATAATTTATCACAATTAATTATTTAGATTAAAAAAGTTATTTTTAATTAAAATTTAGAAATTTTCACTATTCATCAAAATATGAAAGTTATCAGAAAAGTACCCAAAATTCACCCTAAGATAATTTCGATATTCCAAATCCAAAAACGAAGTTCATTTTGAATGATAAAATGTATAATATTTCAAAAATTGGTATTACTATTATTAACGGCTAGTATGATTGGTTGTGGTGTGTTAGAACTCGAAGTTGCGTATAACACACACTATTGTATTATTCAAAGAGAAGAGTGCCGTGAAAGCTTGGGGTGTAAAATTCTCCCCTGCTTCAATAAATTGCGTCCTCACAACTTATTCTTGGTATTGGAAACATGGGGTTGACATTTAAAAATATCATAGTTGAAATCCCTCATCAAAAAATGTATTAATGAGGCTTCTATTTAAAATAATGATTTGTAAGTATGAAGGTTACCGAAAATAATACATACTAGTGTTAGATGTAGGGAAAAATGGATATGGAAGAGAAATATAACCATAAATATCTGATGGAGTGTGGTAGAGAACATGGCTATGTAAAATCGAACAATCACAAAGCCATACATTTGTGATGGTCTAAGGTACCATCTAGGACAATGTTTTTGTTCTAAGTTCCTTTTCATAATGTTGAGGAATTTATTTACGATATTGGATATGATCATAAATATATATAGTTCATTTATAATTAGAGTTTTATAAATTAATAAATTTCTATCAAAAACTCATCATTCACTATAAAACATAATACAACTCAAAAATACTCTATTTTTCCTAATCGTATCCGGTTACAAATATAATGAATTTATAATTCACATATTAGACCCTTTAAAAAAGAATCTACATTATAAAATCCTGAGACTTCACGTAGTCCAGTGGTAGGCTATATATCCCAATCGCACTATGGTTGTGGGTTTGATTCTCGCAGCTTTGTTCGACGCGACGGGTTGTCTCACGGTCTGCGTGTTTTCCTTTTATAAAAATCCAAAAATAACTTTTCAAACATATTCCATTCCAACCTTTAGACTTATCAAAAATACTACTATCCAAACTCAAAGTCCAAAATTTATAAGGAAGTTAAACACAATGAAGAACTTTTTTTCCATGTAATAACATGTGAACACCTTCATCATGTATTATTTTAAAACATGGTAACATTCAGAATTACCATAAAACCTTATTGAATACATTCATCCTCCCTTATTCTTTATAGAATACTGGATATACTCCTTCTATCCAAAAATTTTGTAAACTCCAATGATGATAAATCATTAATCAGTTTCAAGGCAGTCATGAATATCGAATATAATTATTCAAATCAACCATCTTTTATATCAAAATCACTACCTCATTATTGGGACCATATTAAGGATTACATTTCCTTCAACAATGTATTTTCCAAAAAGTGTTGCTTACTATTAGGTCACTTTTCTTAGAACCATATAATCTCAAATCCTCATTAAAATATTACTACAATAAAATCCTTATTTATCTCCAAAATTCATATAACCAGTATATTGTTGATACAACAATCAAATGAAATAATCCTATAATAATAACTTAAGTCAAGTAGTCATTATTCTTCATTTTAGGTAGTATCATAACATGATTATTATCCAATAGCATCATATGGGGCATACTCTGATGATTCGGACATTGGTTCGTGTAGTGTCCCAACTTCTTACAGATGGGGCATTGTATATTTGAAGCCTTTTTCATACCCTTGAAGTCACGTACTTGGTGTCATTTTTCTTCACACTTATAACAAACCCCCATTCCCTTCAGGCAAGTTCCAGGGTGTTTCTTCCCACAATTATAACATATGGGAAAATTCTTCTTTTCCCTCTTCAATTTATCCATCTTTCTCTCTTCCATCCTTTTCTTCCCTTGCTTCGCATCAAAGACATAGGACTCAAATAATTCTTTACTTATCTTATTAACACATGATATTATTTCTTCATATGTTGAGAATACATGGGAGACTATTTTCCTTCTTAATGTTGGATTAATACCATGAAAGACATGATCCTTCTAACTCTTTGGATCATACGTATTGTTGGAGTTCTCATTCCTTCTATTGGGATCCATTTCTAAACAATGGCATACACTAGGTCAGTTTATGAATCACAATTCATAATTCCAAACCTGTAAAATTCCTAACATAAATTGAACAGTATGTGGATATAATCTATAATAAAAAATGTTTTATTTTTGGAGATATATACTCATAATCCCTTCATATTGGTTTGTAAAGAAAATGATAATTATCCTAAGCATATCTATGGGGAGTGTTGTATCCAAGGGTGCTGCAAGGCCCGTTGTCGTGCACCAGTTCCTGTTCGAGTCTAGATCAAAGCGGTGATTTCAGGTTTTACGCATAGGTACATCTGTGCCAGAGCTGCCTCTACCTGCTCGTATCCAGACAAGGATGTATTTTCGTGGAAACTCACAAAATCTCTACATTGCCAAATTATAGGATATTATTATATACTAATGCTTAATGTCTATCTTAGGGTAATGTTCCTCAATCAGAGTTTATCTAAATCTAGTTTCCATGGTTATTGTTAAACTTCCACTAATACCAATTGTAATGCCCCGGCCCCAGTTACACAGAGTCGGTGCATTATTTTAATACATTGTCATGATTACAAGGAATCTAGTCCCTAAGGACCGATCAGTTTAAAGGTCTTGGAAAATAGATTACATACATTAATGTTACATTACACTTCATAACATACAAAACAACATAAATAATCCTTCACGAATGCCATTATTCCCATGTCTAAACCATGCATATCAGTCACAATACACTTCTTGGAATCCTGGGAAAAATAAAACATAGAAAGGGGTGAGCTCATATGCTCAGTAAGGATAACAGTACATCGGAAACATTCATAAATAAGTATAAATATTTAAGAATATTATTACTAAAACAAAAGCCTTTTAAACGTGAACTTCAGCACAATATGGGAAAAATAAAATGAAGTAATGTCATTTACTTATTCACATGGATATTCCACTATTTGAATAATCACATGAAATTTCACTAACCACTATCATAATGATGGAATACATAATGCCAGACTATCTTAACCAGATAGTCAAGGCCTTGTGCCAAGACTACGAATAAAATTTTTTCAAGGCCTTGTGAGAAGACACTAAATTGTCCTATGATACCTACCGATGCATCGAGGAGTTAGAGCGGGGTCCACCCGTCACTTACTAAGTCCAATGCATTCCTTATATGAATAGGTATAAACCAAACATAAAAATTCGTATTAAAACTGGAATAGTAAATGTCAATACATTCTACATAAACCATGAATGGTGTAAAAATAACACATCCACAGTCAGACATATCACAAAACCTTCAATACTCTATGGTTGTTTTGTATCATAATAAACCAACTTCAAATAAACATAAAATCCATCCAAGGATGTTCACATAGATAAAATCAAAACTATTTTAGGGAAATATCTATTTTTTTAAATCATTTAATAGTAAAAAATTTATAAAGGAAGTAATTTAAAATATATTTTTGAATCAAAGTGTCCCATACCACTTTTAAACTATTGAAAATAATTATCATTTCAAAACATTCATGTCCATATAAATAAATCCATAAAATCAATTTGAAAACATGGACATTAATTAAATATATTTAGAAAGATAAATCATTAAATCATATAAAATTATGATCTTGATAAAGAGTACCATTCAAAAATCCTTAAAATATTCATTTTGAAAACATTTATATGAAAAATAGACATGTATAATAAAAATGACACAGTAAATACTTACACATAAAAAATCTTGGATATTAATGAGATTGATGAATTAACCCTTAAAAATTTCGTAACATATGAAACATACCCCCCATGAAAGAGGTATCATACAATGAATATTTAAATACACTTAAATTAAAGGGTATTAGAAAAATAATACAATTATGGGAAGCACATACACGACACAAAAGGTGATAGAGGTAATACGACATGAATCTCACGAGGATATGGAGTTAGATGAAAACCCCTAACCTTGTACTTTTCCTCGGTTGAGGGTGGGTTAACCTCATGTATAATTGTTAAATAATTGGTATTAAATTATTCAATAATCATATATATAAATATGATATCATATATTATCTTTTAATATTGTTTTGTTAAAAATATTTTTGTATTATCGTCGTTTCTAGTGTTAACTGATTCGTTTTCCTTTATATAATTTGTTACGTAAGCCATGTTTGTTATGGATAGGTTGTATCTTATTAATATCCATAATGATATCAAGTCCTTAATCATTTATTTTAATCATAATATTTAGAATTATTCTTGAATGGTATGATGGGGAAATGAATCTCATCGCGTTCGTGGAGACGGTAATCCGTACATACACACAAACGCTACTTCAATTTCATTTTTCATTTTAAAAGGAATCAAAATAAAATGATACATTGGTATATTATTAATCCATTATAATATATTATCTTATATATGTTACTTAATTTCATTAACACCATCCTTTATATGTTCCATGTACGGTATGAACGAGTCATTTGACTTTGAGGGGGCGGTAGTCCGTACTTCCTCAAATGAAATTATCATATATATATATATAACATGAAATGAATAAAGGTATGATATAAAATGGAATTACATAAGATTATATATAAAATAAATATCATTAATAACATATTTAATTACAGTTCCGTCATAATGGCCACCATGGGAGGTAGTAGAAGATAATTGAAGAATCATCATTTCGTGAGGCGTTTGGTTGCCATCCAAAGAAAATTGTGTTCTTCACCCATTAGAGGGAGGGGTGTGTAAGTGATTTTATAACTCTTCTCATAAAAATATCCTATATTTTTTGGATACTGGTTTTTTTACAAGTGAAAATAATAATAAGAGTTTAGGTGTTGGAGAAGTAAAATAAAATAAAATAAGCAAAGAGAAATTGTTACCTTTAATTTGGATAACTCCCTTTGGTTTGAACCAAAAAGGACTCTTGAAGGGTCTATGCCTAAGTTAAGGCTTCTAAGAGGAGTAAATGGGTGTAGGGAGATTAATTGGGTCGAGGTTGGATGATCCAAAAGGCTTGAGGGGTGTGATGAATTGGTTATAAGTTGTGTCCTTTTATAAGGGGGAGGAGTGGCTCTATAGGAAAAACTAAATGTATTATTTTATAATAAAATAATATTCTGTTTCTAATGGATCAAAAGTGGATTATTCTAATTCTATGGTTGGGATAGGTCGAAAAAAACTTAACCAATAGGTTTTAGACAGGTTTGGGTCACCTTATTAACCTTATAATTTAGTTTTAACTCTTAGTTAAGTTGTTTGACATTTACCATGTCTCTTGGTATTTTTATATTATATGGTTAGTAAACATACTATAATCATTAAATATACCCCCATGTGGTCCATTAATGATACAACTATCATTATATATGTCCTTTTTCCAAACCTTAGATTTTTAGGAAAAGAATATCAATTAATAATATAATATTTGTTTTAAAAACTCTTTTATGTCAATTTTGTCACTATTGAGTATTTTGTTTTTGGTAAATTCATAACAGCATTATTACTTCGAATGAAATTCATATAACTAATAATAATATGTCATATTGACCTAGAAAATTATTTTAATTCATAAAAAGTCTTAAATTACATTTATTTGGGTATTTATAATATCATTTATCTTAATCTTTCATTAATACGGTAATTACGGCATCATCATTGTGTCATAAATAAATCAAATTATATAATGTTTAAAAATTATAAATAAAATAAAATTATGTAGAAAATATGTTTATCTTTCTAATTAATATTTATATTAAAACAGATTACTTATATGACACCATATAAAAATTAATTACTAAAAGGTTTTTGTTTATTTAAATTGTGCCTTTACATTGAATTAATTAATCTAAAATGACCTTATCATTCATAAGTGGCTCCATGTGATCCAAAAATCAACACAAAGATGCCAATCGTCAGCCATTACTCATCCAATATGGGTAGGACATGTGTTAAGGTAGTTTTGAATTATTATAATATTATTTTTCCCATGAATTACCCTGTGTACCTTTTACCGTGGTAAATAAAAGTAAAAAGATACAACTCACAAAAAAAATATCTTATTGGACCACATTTTACTCATTGATATTAACCGGGTATCTCAGATTTTAGAAATTCAACTCACATAAGTGGAAAAATTATGTTTTATGGGAATTATTAAATTCTCCTAAGAGGTGGGTAAAAGACGGTGAATAGTTCAATAAAATTTTTATATATCCAAAATGATTAAAAACTGAATCCATTGAATTGAAATGAACTTATATAAGTATTATGTATCTATTTTTAAATAAAATAATTTAAATAAGATAAATAATTATTTAAATAAAAAATCAGTTTAAACCAATAACAATTTGATTTTCACTATTTATCTAAAATTAATGTTTCTGAAAAAAATACAAAAAATTCGACCTAAGCTATATTTGATATCATGAATTAAAAAATGGTGTCTATTTTACCAAATTCGAAACATATAAGTTTCATTAATTAATTTAAATTAAATCCTATTGTCAAAACAATTAGCTTGTTTTTAAGAAATAATAACTATCAAAAGATTGACAATTTCTTATGTCCAGTTTAAATGTTAAATTATGTCCAATGACCCGCATTTGATTAACTGGTAAAATTTTTATCTAATTACACATTAAAATGACTCAAATTAATAATTTATTACAATTAATTATTTCGATTAAAAAATTTGTTTTTAATTAAAAATTATTAATTTTCACTATTGATCAAAATATGAAAGTTATCAGAAAAGTGCCAAAAATTCACCGTAAGCTAATTTTGATATTCTGAATCCAAAAATGTAGTTCATTTTGAATGATAAAAGGTATCAAATTTCAAAAAGTGGGTATTACAATTCTTAACGGCTAGTATGATTGGTTGTGGTGTGTTAGAACTCGATGTGACGTATAACACTCACTATTGTATTATTTAAAGAGAAGCGTACCGTCATAGCATGGGGTGTTACAATGATCCATGATAAATCAATACCATAATATGAAATAAAAATGTGGGTTACACATCACTATTGTAAATGATTTCCTTAATAGTCAATAATCTACTCAAATACTATAATAGTTGAATCGGTTCATTCTCAAAACCATCATAGTAGTTAGGATACAATAAATAGATAATCAAAGTAGAAAAATTTCCATATAGAACTAGGATTACTCCCCATTCCAATATAGTTTCTCTCATGATATATCAATCATTAACCAATGATTTGGAGGTAGATACAAGTCCTACCCATCACAGATTTAAAATCATAAACATGTACTAAATAATATCATAATGAATTCATTATATGAGAAGATTTAAAAATAAGTGAATTTCATTAACAATTCATCATACCATAATCCATAGAAAAGAAATGGGTAGAACAAGGATTTCATTATTTCATCACAATATAACCCATGGAAAAGAAAGGAAAGTAAAAAAAAATTATTTCATCATATTCATAAACCATCTAGAGAATGATTAAGTGTTATATCCCTTGATAATATTTCCAGTAAATCATCATTTTAAACATGGTGTTTGAATTTATTTTAGAGGGATATAATCCCCCCATTTGTGGCTTTTTAGACACTACACACCCTGAAACACCCACCCTAGGAAGGGATAAAACTAGAGAGAGACCCAAATTGGAAGGATTATTTTCCAACTATGATTTTTGAGCATCATGGAGGTCGATGAATCAATCAAAGACTATTAGACATGGAAACCTATTTGTAAAGGTGGGTTCTGCCTCATTTCATGCACCCAATTCGAAATCGGGTGACCCAATTATAGGAGTCGATCCCAGGGGAAGGAGAAATTATCCAAAGAGATGACTCATAGGAATAGAACCTTTAACATCCAAATAAATGGTGTTTATGTGCCCCTATACTTCACCACTGCCCACTACTGATTTGGGCATCAACTGTTGTGGACTTTTAAGAATAAAATTCACTTAAAATATTTTCAAAACAATTTTTAAGAGAACTACGATTCCATTTTGAAATCAAACATAAAAAACTATTAAAATATAAATTAAATAATTTTCTTTGAAATTACAATGTAAACATGTAATGGAATATATAAATACAAAAAGCTGTCATGATGGTAAGAAACTCTATTTATGATGTATATAATTAAATTTATTCCTTAAATGCATTTGTTAGAAAATAAATATGTATGTCTTTCTGAAAAAACACATTTAAAATAGTATTTAAAAATTTAAAATATGGGAGACTAAAACTTTTAGAAATCATTGGATATTATTAAAAAAAATATTCAAATAATATTTTGGAAACTTATAGGTGGAAAAAATGTTTTCCTAATGAATATGGGAATTAAGATGGTTTTCTTTATAACATAGTTTTGATCTATTGAGTACAAGTGATAAATAAAGTGAAAGGAAACAATAATATTAAATAAATAATTTAAGGACGATAAAATAAATATTTTTTTAGATTGATATACAAATATTTCATAATTATAAATTAATCTTAGAAAATCCCTCAAAATAATGAGATTATAACATAACACCCTTACGTAGAGTTCTCATTATTTTAAGAGATCCCTAATATCATGTATAATAAAATTAAATTTTATATAAATATATAAAATACTAATTTCCTTACTAATATTAACTTTTATAAACCCATTATATCATTTCAACACCCCTTTTTATAAATAATTCCTCGCTAAAATCATCAAATTTTAGTGGTAACTATTTTATTGATCTTGAGTGTTTTAGATTAGTATTATTGGTCAGTGTACTTTATATGGGTGTCATAATATCCACAAAATTATTCATGAAATCAATATAATATATATTCATTATATATAAATTTATATTCATCCATAAAATATAAACATAGAAAAAAATAATTACATCATTCATGGAGATGGTATACCATACGCTCACATGAATGTTCTTTTCATTTTACTGCATATCAAGAAAAAGAATGATAAATATTATTTCCAAATTATAGGAAAATTATTATATCATATATATTTATAAAAAAATCCCTAATTAACTACATTTTAAAAATAAATGAAAAATGAATCACACTACATCATGGAGGTGGTATCCCACTTGTATAGATGAACGATGTTATCTCTTTGAAACGGATTTTATAGTATGTGGGTACATTTGATAGTATAAATTTATAGTTATAATTATGTCATTAATATCACATATAAAACATAAACCCGCCATAATACCCATCAATAAATTAATGTTACGAAAAATGAATTGTATCACTCTGTTGAGATGGTAAGTCGTACATACGTATGGGCGATAATTTTACAACTACAATGATGGGGAAGATTGTGTGTAATTTTTTTTCATTATAATAATAGAATTTCATATTATTTATGATACACATTTTATTAATTTATGATAATTAATATATATTTGTAAGAGTTAAGTAATATTTGAAAAGAATGTTATCAGTTGTGGTAATTTCTACTACATCAAAATGAATACTTTAGATCTACTATAATTGGCTCCTGGTTCTGCCATATTTGAATAAAAAAATAAATGTGGCTATAGAATTTGGAAAATATTAGTTACCCAATTTTGTTTGATCTAGATTGCTCATTCATATTTAATAAGGTGAGGGAGTAGCTTCTATTTTATAAATGAGTTGAGGTTTATTTTTTAGAATTTTAGAAAAGATTATTTTAAAATGAATTAGTTTTCATGAAAAATTTCTCAAAATTGTAGGTTAATAAAATATAATGTAGGATATGGTTTTAATAACATCAAAAAAATTTAAGTATTTATTTAATGATATCATTTTAAAACCAATCATTCTGAATAACCATTTTTTATCAAATATTAATTTTATCAATGATAAAAAAATATTCAATATAACAGGCCTGTGATTTTTACTATTATTCAATAAATTTAACCCTAAATGTACACTAAATAAATTTTAGACCATATAATTACCGAATTTTCTTATTTCAATTTTTCAATAAATTTTTAAAAAAAGTAACAAAATATCATTTTTATAGAACATAATTATTGTAAATTGTAATACTTTCTATTTCCATTGACATGAAAGACATAAAGACAATTTTTTAATTAAATATATAGTTTTATAAAAATAATAATTTACCATATACACATTTAATGTTAATAAAAACTAGTAAATACTCGATTTATATTACCTTTAATATTTTCAATATCATTTATTTTAGTTCTCCATTTGTTGGATAAATATTTTTTGGCCTTATGTTTGATTACGAGGAAATAATATAATACCTAATGGTCAAAAATAAGTTACCATCACATGTATAATTTAATTTTTCAAAAAATTAGTTATTATTTATTCATAACTGTTTGAACCATGGTCTTTTATGCATGATTTGGAGTGTGGTTTGTGTTTGTTGTCAATCCTCAATGGAAGCTCAGCTCGTGTACTAGCAAAGAGATCATACCTTTCAAGCAGACAACAATATTGAAGGTGGCGTCGTTTCCCAGTGTTTGCCAAATTTTTGGGGTCCAAAATCTGGAAATTGGTGAGCATCGCAAAAATAGGATTTCCATGAAGATCATGATCTAATATGGCAAAGGCATGAACTTCGCGAAGAGAGGATGCATGGATTGGAAATCACGAAGACCAGAAGAATGGAGGCGTTGAGGCTTCGCGATTACGTCTAAGCTTCGCGAACGTCCGAGTTGAAGAGCTTCGTGGCGAAGGTGCGAAGGAATGTTGGTCTTCGCAAAGGGAGCTTCGCGGTGCTGTCGCGAAGGTATGTTGACAGTGATTCTTCGTGACTACATCAAGCTCCGCGAATGGAAGATTGCAGTGGAGCCTCGCGATTTGGACAGATTTCCGGAAAAAAATTTGGAGCTTCGCGATTTGAGATGATGTGTCGTTGACTTCGCGTGGAAGGGACAAGGGTCGGTTGAATCGCCTATAAATAGAGGTCGACCCCCTCAAGAGAAGCAGAGAGAATTTCAGAGAAAGTCCTTTGCTCTCGGTTCGCAAAGGTCTCTCGCAATGGCAGCGTGATTCACGAAAGAGCAGCTTCGCGGCGGCTATTCTGGCTCCGTGAAAGACGTGCGCCCCGCGTTGGTTCAGTGAGCTTCGCGATAGCCAAGCATTGCGAAGGCTGGAGCATCGCAACAGTGCTTCGCGATTGAGCTTCGCGATTGAGCTTCGCGAAATGCGAGGGGGTCTGCGAAGTCTTGTTTGAGCTTTGCAAAATTGGGATCCTCGTGAAGTAGGGTACTTTGCGAAGGCCTTTTCCAAAGGTTGTTTGCCCTGTGAACAAGGGAAAAGGGGTTTTTCCTCAGTGGTTTGAATTTGGATCTTAACAGAGCATTAAACTCAGGACACTGATGAAAGCAAAGTATCATGCTGAATAGGAGACAATTAACTTCATGACTTTCAATTGAAGAGACCATCACGTCTATAAACTGAGTGGGACTTCACCAATGGCAGTGAGCCAGGGGGTGTCAACAGGAGTGACCCGAGGGACGCAGTGAGATATCCCTGAACAATTGTAAAGGCAGTGAGCCTGGGACAGAGTCTATGTACCCGAACTTGTGTAATCAACAGCTAGTAAAGCATAGTGGTTTTTGGTACGACCGACAACCTGTCGGCGTATGCTCCTTGGATGTCGCTCTTAGTGGTGAACCAAGTAAAAAGGGTTGTGTCTTCTCTGTGCATGTGAATGTTTTCTTTCTAATCATTATCTTCATACAGGTTCAACAAGTTCCTACCAACATGGGAACAAGATCCATAACTTTAAAAAGAAAAAGTGGTCACCCTGATTCACCCCTCCCCTCTCAGGGTGTCCCGGGGTCCTTCAAGTGGTATCAGAGGGTAAAGGTTGCTAGTGTTGAATCAGACCTTTGTTTTCGTTATGGAAAATGCGGTGAATGTTAGGATAGTCCCTCCCTTCGATGGAAGCAATTTCCAGATCTGGAAGAACATAATGAGATCTCATTTGAGATCTCTTGGAATGGAAGTTCTCTTTTCTACTGTGCATTGAATACAAGTCACTGATCCAATAGGCCTTGCTATGACTGAAATAGACAGGAATCTTCTTGATGCAGATGCTAAAGCACAGAATGCACTCACTACAGCCCTTTCTAATCAGATCTACCTAAAGGTGATGAACTGCACCACAGAAAAATCCATGTGTGATAAACTTGAGAATATTTATGAAGGTGATAGCAAAGTAAAGGAGGCGAATCTACAAGTGCTGCACAATCGGTTTGATGATATGAAGATGCATCCAGATGAGAATGCAGACTCTTTCTTCAATCGAATTACTGAAGTGGTTGGAGCTATTCGGGGTCTAGGTGAAGAAATCAAAGACATTGATATTGTAAAGAAAATACTGAGAAAACTTCCACCTCTTTATAATGCGAAGGTGTCAGCCCTTGAGGAAAGAGATCTTTCCAAACTTTCTCTAGATGATCTACTCAGCAGTTTGGTAGCATATGAAATGAGAGTCAAACCTGAAGATGCTACGACTCGAGTGAGCAAATAATTGGCATTCAAGGCCATGGATAAACTGAAAATCTCAAAGGATAGTAGCGGTGAAGATGACGAAGAAAAATAAATTCTTTCTCTCATTGCAAAGAAGTTCCAGAAGGGGAAAGCGAAATTCAAAGGGAAGTTACCTCTCGCGTGTTTCCGTTGTGGAAAAGTTGGGCACATTGCCTCTCAGTGTTTAAAAATGATCAATGATGAAGATAGTGAGGATGAAAACTTCAAGAAGCCTCAGAGAAGGTTCTTCAAAAAGGGGGACTTCAAATCTGGTAAGAAAATGAAAAGGAAGTGTTTTGTCTGTGAAGATGAAGAAGATGATAATGAATTCTGTGATGAAGAAGAACCAGAATTCAAAACTGGGAACCATGCTTCTATGATGGCCACTGTTGAAAAGCCAGAAGATACAAAAGGAGAAAAACAACTGCGAACTTGTGTAGATCCTGATATGCAACTTAAGGATGGGGTTAGTAAGCTCAATATTAAATGTAAGAGCTCCAATAAGTGGAAATCAATTGTAGAAGAATCAACTGAATATGTTGATCAACTTGAAGCTGAAATTGAACGACTGGAAGAATTTGTGAAGGTACAGTCTAAAATAATTGAAAGTAATGATGATGTAGTAGATCTGAAGATGAGAATTAAAGAGCAGGCTAAGGTCATCAATGACCTCACCTCCATACTGGATGAAAAATCCAAGACTACTGATGGTCTTGAGGAGGAAGTAGTTACTCTAAGGAGTAAACTGGAGACTGAATCAGTTCCAAAAGAATCGAGGATGAAAATTCAGTTTGGAAGATTCTCAGATGCAGAATTACTAGCAAGAGCCAAGTGTGGTTCAGATGGGGTTGAAAAAATCTTGAGTAATCAAAGACCCGCTTGCATGGGAAAGAGTGGAATTGGCTGTGAGGCTGAGACATCAACTGATAGAAGTGAAAAGACCCAAAAGAAACATAAGATGAAAGTTGACCATGCTGAAACGTTTCCTATAATTCTGAAAAAGGAACCCTCATTCCAAACTAAAATGGGACCCACAAATTATCCTCAAACATTCAGAAATGACAGACAGTCTTATTATTCTCCCAAGGAAGAAGGTATGAGAAGAAATTCAAGTGAGAAGACATTTCCTCTCATGAAGTGTCAGTTCTGTGGCTATCTGGGCCATACCATGTCATATTGTGAAGAGGCATGAAGCTATCTGAATGGAGAAGATATAGAAGCTCAACAAAGGAGAACAATTTCATATCCTAATCCTTATAGAAGAAAAAATTTCTATGGATATTGTTTTTATTGTTCTAATTTTGGCCATAAGGCCGCTAATTGCAGGCAGAGAAGGGACATGGACACCTCATACTGAAGGTCAAGACAAGTCAAGTCTCGTCAGCAAGATAGTGTTTCTCTTTCAAACAGGTTTTCGCCTCTCAAAGAAGACTTTGACTATGAATAACCTGGGTATGTAGAAGAGATAATTGAAAGACCATCAGTTCTTTATACTCGGTCTAATGTCTCATGGAAGGAAAGGAAGATGATTGAGAAATCCAACCTTCTAGAGGTGGCCCTCAAAGCTACAAAGAACAACAGTACATGGATTATGGATAGCGGTTGTTCATCTCATATGACAGGTAATTCCAGCCTACTAACGAATATCATAAGGAATGTCGATGGTACAGTAAGATTTGAAAATTATGGGGATCTGAAAATCAAAGGGAGTGGAAGTACCGAATTAGCTAATGGAGAGCTAAAGAAGACTGAAGTCCTTTACGTAGATGACCTACGTCATAATCTCCTCAGCGTGAGTCAACTCTGTGACTCACGACATATAGTCATGTTTAATCAGAAAGGCTGCACTATCAAGGGAAAGACTGGAAATTCTCTTATGAAGGGATGCAGAACAGAAGGCAACTTGTATCAAGTTGATAGTGAAGAAAATGTATGTTACATGTCTATTGAAGAAGAAAACAATTTGTGGCATCGGAGACTGGGACACATCAATCAACAAGACATGGAGAAAATGTCAAAATTGAGAATTGTCATGGACATTCCCAACCTGAAGCGTGAGCGTGAAAAATCTTGTGATGCTTGTATACGTGGGAAGCTGGTCTGCAGTTTATATCGACCAAAGACGAAAAGAGCGTCTCACCTTCTTGATCTGATTCATACAGATGTTTGTGGGCCAATAAATGTTGTCGGAACTCATGTAGAGAGGTACTTTGTCCTTTTCATAGATGATTACAGAAGAATGGCATGTGTTATGGTCATTCACAGGAAACAACAAGTCCTTGACTGCATGAAAACATATCGGCGAATCGCCGAGAATGATACTGGACGAACAATCAATGTGTTGCGATCTGACAATGGAGGAGAATACACATCCTTTGAATTTGAGAATTATCTGTAGAAGCATGGGATACATCATGAGGTAGCTGCTGTGAGAACTCCACATCAAAATGGAGTTGTTGAACGTTGGAATCGACAGGTGAACAACATGGCACGAACAATGCTGATTGAGAGTCGTATTCCACGACATTACTGGAAAGAGGCTGTTCAAGCTGCAGTGTACATTCAGAATCAAACAGGACTTTATATGGGTGAGACGAAGACACCATATTAATTGTGGCATGGACGGAAGCCTTCTCTAAAATACTTTCGTGTCTTTGGAAGTAAATGCTTCATCAGGAACAAAGAAGGAAATCAAGGGAAGTACAGTGACAATGCAGATGAAGGAATTTTCATCGGTTACTCAATGAACAGCAAAGCCTACAAATGTTTCAACAAGCGCTTGGGAAGGATTGTTGAAAGTAGTGATATTATGAAAATTGAAGAGAAAACCAGAAATGCTTCAAGGATTCCATATGCTGATGTGATATAAAGTCAAGAAGAATGTGAACGTGAAGAAAATAAAAATGCAGAAATAGAGGAAGCTGTTCAAAACACTCAGCAGTCACATCAAGATGTTGACTCAGAAGAAGAATCTGAAGAAGAAACAATGGCTGAAGAGAATACTACTGAACCTTGCCGGAGAAATAGAAGAGCTGAGATTGATCCATCCAACATAATTGGGGACATGAGTGCACCCACTCAAACAAGAAGGATGAGGAATACCACGCAATCTGCATTTCTATCAGTTGTAGAGCCATCCTCATTCGAAGAAGCTGCAAAATATAAGTCTTGGGTGAAAGTCATGAATGATGAATTAGATCAGATTGACAAGAATCAGACATGGGATCTTGTCCAGAGACCCGAAGGTCACAATGTTATTGGTACCAAATGGATCTTCAAAAATAAGTTTGATGAGCATGGAAGTGTCATCAGAAACAAGTCACGACTGGTATGTAAAGGATACTCCCAGATTGAAGGCATTGACGTTGAAGAAACCTTTGCTCCAGTGGCTAGACTGGAGTCAATCAGGCTTTTCCTTGCCATGGAACTCCAAAGAGGATATAATGTATATCAAATGGATGTCAAGACAGTATTCTTGAATGGTGTACTCGATGAAGAAGTCTACATTGAACAACCAGTGGGCTTTGTTTTGGGTCCTGATGAAACAAAGGTCTGTAAACTGAAGAAAGCTCTATATTGTTTGAAGCAGGCACCACATGCATGGTACTCACGGCTGGAATCATATCTCAAGAAGATGGAATTCAAAAGAGGAGGTGTTGATCACAATCTCTATGTGAAGAATTCTCCAAAAGATCAATTCATGGTTCTTGTCTACGTTGATGATATCATATTTGGTGGAAGCAGGCAGAAATCACTGGATGAATTTTCCAACCACATGAAATCAGAATATGAAATGTCTATGATTGGAGAGCTCACATATTTCATGGGGCTGCAAGTGATTTAAAAGAAGGAATACACTTTCATTTCTCAGGAAAAATATGCAAGAGTGTTTCTGAAGAAGTTCAATATGAAAGACTCCAAACCAATGTCAACTCCGATTGCAGTTGGAACTAAACTTGGAAAGCATGAGGATGGGAACTCTGTTGATCCCACCATATACAGGAGTATCATTGGAAGCCTGCTGTACCTGAGAGCGACAAGGCCAGATATTGTCATTGCAACATGCCTTGCGGCCAGCTTTCAAATTAATCCAATGGTGGAACATCTGGCAGCAGTAAAAAGAATCATGAGGTACATTCATGGTACACATAACTTCGGGTTATTTTTTGCTGCAGGCAGGGACATCGAATTATCAGCGTTTTCTGATGCTGACTGGGCTGGTGATGTAGTAGACAGGATGTCCACTAGTGGTGGAGATTTCTATATTGGGCAGAAATGTGTTGGCTGGTTGAGCAAGAAACAAGAAAGTACTTCTCTTAGTACTGCTGAAGCCGAGTATATCTCCGCCACAGAGGCATGCACTCAACAGCTATGGATGAAGCAGCAATTAACTGACATTGGCGATGAGGTGACGCAACCAATGGTGATTTACTGTGACAATAAGAGCGCAATTGATCTTACGAAGAATCCTATTCCACATTCTCGTACAAAACACATTGAAATCAGGTATCACTTTATCAAAGAGAAAGTTGAGAAAAACGTGATTAGATTGGATCATGTGGGAACAGATGAACAAGTGGATGAAATCTTGACAAAGCCACTGTCAGCGGCTGTGTTTGAGAAGCATCGGTTGAACCTCGGTGTTCGACCACCTCCCAGTGCATAAGGAGGATACAGAGTACCCCTCTCCCCATTTGTTATAAATGTTTTAATCTGTTTATGGATATGATGCAGGGTTTTGGGGGAGATACTATCCAGGGGGAGTATGGTTAGAGCTGCACGTGCAAAATTTTACTGGCCTTTGGATTTGTTGTCAATGGGGAAAAAGGAGAAGAAAAAATTCAAGCAAACTTCTGTGATGAGAAGAATGAGAAGGAAAAACAGTGGAACCCAATTCAAGCCTCCTCTCTTGTTTTCTACACCGAGCATTGCGCACGTAGACTTAGAGTGTTGGCTGGGTCGATTCCTGCGGTTTTTGGTTTTCACATTACTGGAGATCTATGGAATGTTTCTTCTCATTGCCAACAAACCCAAAGGGGGAGATTGTTGGAACCATGGTCTTCTATGCATGATTTGGAGTGTGCTTTGTGTTTGTTGTCAATCCTCAATGGACGCTCGGCTCGTGTACCAGCAAAGAGATCATACCTTTCAAGCAGACAACAGTATTGAAGGTGGCGTTGTTTCCCAGTGTTTGCCAAATTGTTGGGGTCCAAAATCTAGAAATTGGTGAGCATCTCAAAAATAGGATTTCCATGAAGATCATGATCTAATATGGCAGAGGCATGAACTTCGCGAAGAGAGGATACATGGCTTGGAAATCGCGAAGACCAGAAGAATGGAGGTGGTGAGGCTTCACGATTACGTCAAAACTTCGTGAACGGCCGGGTTGAAGAGCTTCATGGCGAAGGCGCGAAGGAATGTTGGGCTTCGTGAAGGGAGCTTCGCGGCGCTGTCGTGAAGGTATGATGATGGTGATTCTTCGCGACTACGTCAAGCTCCACGAATGGAAGATTGCCGTGGAGCTTCGCGATTTGGACAAATTTCCGGAAAAAACTTTGGAGCTTCGCGATTTGAGATGACGTGGCGTTGAATTCGCGTGGAAGGGACAAGGGTTGGTGGAATCGCCTATAAATAGAGGCCGGCCCCCTCAAGAGAAGCAGAGAGAATTTCATAGAATGTCCTTTGCTCTCGGTTCGCAAAGGTCTCTCGCGAAGGCAGCGTGGTTCGCGAAAGAGGAGCTTCGCGGCGGCTATTCTGGCTCCGCGAAAGACGTGTGCCCCGCGTTGGCTAAGTGAGCTTCGCGATAGCCAAGCATTGCGAAGGATGGAGAATCGCGAGAGTGCTTCGCGATTGAGCTTCGCGATTGAGCTTCACGAAATAGCAGGGGCTCTGTGAAGTCTTGTTTGAGCTTTGCAAAATTGGGATCCTCGTGAAGTAGGGTAATTTGCGAAGGCCTTTTCCAAAGGTTGTTTTCCCTGTGAACATGGGAAAATGGGTTTTTCCTCAATGGTTGGAATTTGGATCGTAACAGAGCATTAAACTCAGGACACTGATGCAAGAAAAGTATCATGATGAATAGGAGACAATTAACTTCATGACTTTCAATTGAAGAGACCATCACGTCTATAAATTGAGTTGGACTTCACCAATGGTAGTGAGCCAGGGGGAGTCAACGGGAGTGACCCGAAGGATGCAGTGAGCTATCACTGAACAATTGTAAAGGAAGTGATCCTAGGACAGAGTGTCTGTACCCGAACTTGTGTAATCTACAGCAAGTGAAGCATAGTGGTTTTTGGTATGACCGACAACCTGTCGGCGTATGCTCCTTGGATGTAGCCCTTAGTGGTGAACCAACTAAAAAAGGGCTGTGTCTTTCTGTGCATGTTAATGTTTGCTTTCTAATCATTATCATCATACAGGTTCAACAAGTTCCTAACAACATGGGAACAAGATCCATCACTTTAAAAAGAAAATGTGGTCACCCTGATTCACCCCTCCCCTCTCAAGGTGTCCCGGGGTCCTTCAATAACTTCATTTTCATTCGATTTGAACATATGAGACATAATTAAAACAAATATAGTGCCTTTTGGGAACATTCTTTGATATAAATATTATATAAGTCATTTTCCTTCAATAGATTCTAATTTCAGAAATCAATTTTGTGACTAATTTTTTATTTTTTGAATTAGATTAATCCAAAAATAATTAGAATGAAAATTTATTACGTGTCCTGATAATTTTAATGCATATTAAACTGATTTAATCTTTAGAGAGGAAATATATTTTTCTACGTTTAATATTTGTGTCGAAAAAAAAGAGGACTATTTAAAAAAATGAGACAAATAATTTTAAGTATTTATTTCATTTTATGTGACTCAATATCTTAAAATTGAAGAAATTAATCAAATTTTATTGCATAAAATGTGAACAAATTAATAAAAATAAATTTGTAAGCACAAAACTGTTTTTGTGTTTTTCAAATTCATTAAAAATATTTTTCGAATGACTAATTCATTTTATCAATAATATTTATATATATAAAATTCATTAATATCAATATTTAAATAATGAATAATTTTATTTCTTAATAAAAATGAATTTTGTTCACATAAATGTAATCTTTTATAAGAAATTATTATTTATAATTTCAAATGATCTTTATTTCAATTATAATCAATTTATAATCAATAAATTAATTTTATTCAAATATAAACCTAAATATTAGATCATTATTTTATTTATTCAAACTCTATTAACAAAATTCAACGAGATAAATATCATTTTAAATAATAATTTTTAAATTTTATATCATGATGCTTTTAAACTTGTTGTTCCCTATAACATAATCATTCAATTAAATAAAATTATTTAATGGGAAATAGTTAATAATAGTAATAGTGTGTTGCAATAATCATTTCAATTGGAACCCATTTAATTAAACTCATTAATAGTTTTAGGAAATTAGGTGAAATGTCTGATACAATATTTCGTAATAGATAACTGAATCATCATAATATAGATTTACCCTCAGATCAGTACTAGATAAAGAAATACATAATGTATATAACCTCTTAAATTGGAAAGGAAATATGGGAATTTTTTTAAACATAGAGGGAAAAAGTTATCAGGTGTAATAAATGTGTACAACATCATGACCTAGTGAATCTATCAATCAAATAGAGTTATATTACTATGGAATAAATTTAATAAATTCACTACATGTATCTGCACTCATTTTTTACACCATATATTCAAATTAATATATGTAAATAAAATTAAATGGATTCTAAAAAATTGATCGATGTTCTAAAATGATATTTCAATAGAAATATTATCATTAAATGTTTGTGTGTTCAATCGAATGTGTTTGATGACAATTGATGAATGAATATTACTATCAGTAGAAATACTCAATGTTATTGGGTGCATCAGTGATTAAGAGATGATGGGTTCACCTATTATACATGAACATTCCACTAATAACATTATTAAATCACTACTAGAATGTATTCAACCATTTTTCTTAATTACATCATTAATTAATTATAAAATCCACTACCCATTCTCTGGAATATTTTAGTGATTATTGATAAATCCATATGAGGATCACACTTACGTTTTTTATTGATGGTAAAGAAAAATTAGATTAATGGTTTTTCAAAAGAATCTAAATAAAAGTGAATTTAGAGAGTCCCCACCATAAGTTATGTCAAAATGAACAAGAATAGACAATGCTATAAATGTTAATATATAATCTATTGGAGAAGGAATTGTTAAAATTACGAAAATGGTTATCAACTTCCATGTTAATAGTCCACAGTATTGATAAATCTTATTGAATTTAATTATTATATTCTGAAATGTATATGATACCAGCAATTTGTTTTATAAATTTTGTAAACATACATGAGTTCAGAAGAAATGTATGAATTTAAGAGTAAAGCATGAAGTAATGAAGATTGAGGTTATTTAATGTATTACATTCATATCAAGGGATACATCATGATATATAAATTAATGGATGTCTGTTTGTTTATTTATTTTTGATCTCATTAGGTGATTTCAGAACATTTTTTGTATGAATAAATGGGATAATGTTTTTTATATTTTAAAAATTAATCCAAAGTATATAACTTTTTTTAAATGGATATATGGATTTAATAGTTTTATCTTAGGGATTTGTTTTTTAAATATGGTGGGTGATGCTCCAAGTACCCCTGAATGAGAATTAAAATATCTTACTTTTATGAGGATAATTCATAATAATTCGTAGAATATCATATTTTATTTATTTATAATATATTATTTGTTATATATATTACTAATAAAATTACATAACTATTCAATAGAATATATAAATATACGTGTTGGTTCATATAAAATATAATATTAACAAAATATATTATAGAACAATTTTTTCGTGGTATATTTGATCTTATATAATTTCAAATATAAACAAATAGAACAGATTAAAATTATAAAGATAAATTCTGTTTTTAGTAACCTAATTTGATAATAACATAAAATGGTAATTAAATTATTGAAATAGATTCATTGTTTAAATTTTTACCTTCTAAAATTATTATACATGTTTTTTTGAAGGTGAATTTAAAATAAGATCCACAATGATTATTAATGTATGTATCTAAAAAGAAAAAAATATGTAGTCACATTTAGTTATTGTTTCAATGTAAATGGAATATAATCATACATAAGATTAGGATTTGATTTTGATGTTATATTTAAACATATTTAATATTAGTTAGGTGTGATTTTTTATGGAATAGGTACTAATGGTTATTATTGTGAAATTATAACGATTTAAATAAAGAAAATATATTTTAACATCAGAAAATATTATTTTGTGGAGGTATGGAGTATGTATATAGTCAATAAGTTGAATGTAATTCCCTTACCCCAGAATCCTGTTTCCAGTGCATCATTTTAATACATTGTTATGATTACAAGGAATCATGTCTTAAAGGACCTATCCGTTTAGTATTCTTCGAAAATACATTACATACATGAACATTACATTACACATTCTAACATAAAACACAACAAAAATAATCCTCTCAAAATGAAATTAATCCCATTGATTAACCGTGCATATCTATCATAATACAATTCATGGAATCCATGGAAAACAAAACATAAGAAAGGCGTCAGCTTAGATGTTTAGTAAGGGTAAATAATTTAGTAGAAGATATAAACTTTTAAGGAAAGATGTGTGACAAAAACAATAGCCTTTTAAACGTAAAAATGAACATAATATGGAAATAATATATCAAAAATTACCATATACACATGAACATGGATATTCTACTAGACGAATAATCACATGTAATATCTAATTTTATATAGAGGGAATGAATAATCTTGGACATCATAACAACATAGTCAAGGCCTCGTGCAACAACTAATTTTTTTTGGCTATGCCATGTTCCATGACACAAATTTGTCTCACCAGACCTACCGATGCATTGAGGGGATATAAAGGGCCCCAACCGTCACTTACTAAGTACAAATAATAACTCATATCAACCATGCCTAATATTTTTTGATTTTATAAAAACACTTTAAGGAAATGTGAGAACTGCCATGTACATGACAGACACACATAAGTAGGAAAATCTTGAACCTCAGCCCTAGACCAGACCCACTCAAAAGGATAAACAGAAAATTAACCCAAAAAAATGAGATGACCATAAAACACTACCCACTTCTAACCAATCCAAAAAGAACCTCTAGAATTTCATAGTCATAGTCAAACATATCACAACTCATTAAATACAATATGGAATATTTATAATAAATCAACCACAATTTAGAATAATATCCAGTAAAGGATGTTGAAATAGTTGAAAATGATCAGTAAAACACTTTAATAGAAATATTCCTATTTCATGAAATCATTTAAAAGCCCCACAATTTATAAAGGAAAAATTTTAAATGATATTTTTGAATCAAAGTGTCCCATGAAACATTGAATCTTTTCAATGGAATTTACATTTTAAATCATTCTTGTCCATATAAATAAATCCTTAAAACGATTTAAAAAATATAGACATTAACTAGAATGATTAAGAAGAATAAATATTTAAAACAATTAAAATAAGGTTTTTTAAAGAGTCCCTTAAAAATAATCCTTTTTAAAAATCTTTTATGAAACATGGACATTGATAACAAATATGTCCCTGTAAAAACATACATATAAACAATCTCCGATAATAATGATATTGAGGAATTAGCCCTTAACTTTTACTTTCCATTAGTTGAGACTATGTTTCACTTCCTGTATAATGACCATATTATATTTTTAAATTATAACAGAAACATATTAATATTTATGAGATAATATATGATTCATTTATGACTTAATATAACCCATTTAATAATAATTCCCATGTTAATGTAACATTTCAGTTAATAGTCACTTTCATTATCGTACATGTTTTTACTTTTTATTCTTGATCGTATCACTTAGATCATGATTTTCATACTACCATAATATAAAACATGAGTTATATATCATATATATTCAGAATATAAATATTTATAATAGATTGATATATGAAATGGAAACACTGTTAATGGAGACGATAGTCTGTACCTACGCATGAACGTTGTTTCTGTTTTCTTATCATATCATATAGTAGTACGTAAATGATATATATATATATATATATATATATTATAGTAGAAATATTATTTCATATATCTGAAACATAACCACTATATATATATATATATATATATTACTGAATGGTGATAATTGAAGACAAATCTTATCGCGTTATGGAGACGTTAAGGCATTTGTACGCACGAGCGACAATATCATTCTATCGATGGTAAAATGGTGTTTAATTGGATGGAATATTATATAAACATAATTATTAATATGTAATATTAATTATTTAAATTAATTATACTCATTATTATACCTATCTAGAAAAATGAAGTGTTGAATAACAAACAACACCTCGACGTGGGGACGGTATGCCATACGTAAACATTTATAGTGACTTTGTCATTCATAGGATGGATAGAATGATGAATATGGTTTTACCATATTAAAAATAAAATATAAGTATGTATAAGTTATAATAGTAATTATTTTATAATGGAAATAAAAAATAATGAAGAAGTGGAAGAAGAAAAAAACCTTGAAATAGGTGATGAAATAATTACCACTTCTTCGGGTGCTTTCTTTCAATTGGATCAAAAAGGATCTGTAGGTTGTATTTCTGATCAAAGTAAGGACTATAAGTTGAATTGAGTTTAGTTTTATGGAAATTGTAGTAGGTTTTGGCCATTCCAAATGGCATTGGATGTGTGAAGCTAAGAGAAGGGAAAGTACCCTTTTATAATAGAGGTGACAGTCACTTTAAGAAATTCTTGAAATATAATTTTATTATAAAATCCTATTCAATTAATAATGGCTCCAAATAGATTTATTTAAATACTAAGGTAGTTATGGGTAGAAATACTCTCATTTAATAGGTTATAGAAATTTTTAGGTCACAATATTAATCATATCTTTTAGATTTAACTCTACATTAAATAGTTTAACATTTACCATGTCTTCATGTTTTTTTATATTTAATGGTTAGTAAACACAATATAAATTTTAAATAGATCCATAAGTGGTTCATAAATGACATATCTAACCTTATCTAAGTTATTTTGACGAACTATATATTTTTATGATTTTTATATTATCTAATAAAATAATATTTGTATAAAAAACTCATTTATCTCCATCTCGACAATATTTAGTAATTGTTTTTTCATTAAGACATAACCACTTTATGAAATATAAAAAAACCAATCGAAACACACCTAACATGTCATATAAAACTTTAAAATTAGATTATGGAATCAAAAGTCTCAATTTTCATTTATTTTTATATTTATAATATCAATTATTTTAATCATTCATTAATAATTTAATTACTACATCATCATTGTGTCATAAATAAATTTAATTATTTAATTTATAAAAATTATAAATAAAATACCATGATGTATGAAACCTTTTTATATTTCTAACTAATATTTATTGTCGAATTTATCTTCTATGTATCCCTATATTAAAAATGGTTTAGTTATTAAACATTGAATATAAAACTTTTATCTCTTCTTTAAAAAATTATAATAAATGTAAAAATCTCTCCCAAATGGATCAAATGGGTGTTATTTTCGTCCTAAAAATGTTTTTTAGTCAAAATACACTTTTTTAATAGAATTACTATGAGTGTTGGGGTAATTATAATATCATTGTTACCATTAATTGCCTTATTTACTTTTAACTGTGGTGAAGTAAATTTAAAAGTTACTATTCACCAAAACTTATTTTCATCCCATTGAACCACATTTTACATAATAATTTCACCTATGTCTCTCATATTTTTGAAACTATGTTCGAAGAAGTGGAAAAATTACATTTTTTGCAAATTTGCAAACGCGCCTAGAAATTGGGTAAAAAGATGTTAAAACAGTTCAATTAAATTTTATATTTATAATCCTATTTTATATTTAATACCATGACATAAATTGTACAAATATATATATTATGTATCTATTTTAAGATAAATATTTAATTAAATATAATTATTTAAATGAAAAAGTTTGTTTTTATTTACAATGCAGTATTTTCCACTATTCGTCAAAAATTGAATGTATTCAGAAAAATAACAAAAATTCAACGTAATATATTTTTGATATTCAGCACTAAAAAATTATGTATATTTAACTTTATTAAATACATATAAGTTTTATTAATTAATTTATTAATAATTCCCAATGTCAATACCTGAAAGAGGGTTTTTGAGAAATAAAAACTATCAAAAGATGTAAAAGTTTTTCTGTTTTATTTAAATGTAAAATAACATCCAATGAAAAACATTGGATTAAATGATAAAATTATCATCTAATTATACATAAAAACCATTCCTATTTGTAATTTAACACTACATATTATTATGATTAATAATGTTGTATTTAATTAATATTTTTTATTTTTCATTGTTCATCAAAATAAGAAAGGTATTTGAAAAAAACCAAAAAAATTATCCAAGCTAAATTTTATTGTTCATTTTCTAATGTAAAATTTAATTTGGTCAAATTTAAAATACAAAAGTGAAAAATATTTTATTTACAAAATGTTCTCTATTAAAAGGAAGTAAAATTGCATTTTTTGAAAAAACATCTTTTTCTGAAAAATTGAAATTTTTCTCATAATATTTCTAAAAAACACATAATAAGGATGTTAATATTATATGGAGTTTATAAAATAAAAAATTTATTTAATTCTATTCATAACCATATTTTAAACGGAAAAATTGGTATGTCGTGGTGTGCTCAAACTTGGTGTTGCATGTGGCGCAAGCTATTGAATTACTTTAAATATATAACAGATTGTGAAATTCTATGTTGTTACGTTCTACCCTCCTTCTATAACTTTCATCCTATAAATTTTAAATTGATCTTCAAAAATAAAAGTTTGAAAATAGAAAATAAATTTATGGAAAACCAACATCGGAAAGATGGTTAAAAATCAGTCTTAATTAAAGGGAAAGGTAAATGAAAAAGTCACCACAAAATTAGGGTTTTGAATAGGGGAAAATTTGTGGAAATTATAGACACATAATTTTAGAAACAGACAAAAATATATATATAGGGATTGATTGAGGTCATCAATCACCAACAGGTGAACAATAAATGGAAAATTGAGTGCTTCAAATCCTTAAATCAATGATGGTTTAAAATATCAATGGTTCAACAAAACATAAGGTATTAATACAACAGATTATGGGTTTTATGATCCTTTCCCTAATGTTTAAGAATTAATTACTTCATAGAATATGAAATATAGAATACTTTACGTGTAGAGTTTTATCCTTTGACAAATTTCTACCAAAAACTCTTCTTTCACTCCAAAACATAATAAAACTAAAAAATATTATATTTATCTTAATCGTATAGGGATCCAAATAAATGGATTTTTAGTTTATCTGTCAGAAAATTTACAAAAAACTTCATTTTAGAAACTAGGATATCATGTTGGCCAGTGGTTGGTGATGCACCCTTGTCGCCTTTCGGTTGCGGGTTCCTGTCTCGTGGCCTTGCCGGACGTGATAGGTTGTCACCCAACATCTAGGTTATCCTTTTTATAAAAATACAAAATGATCTTAATAAATTTTAAACCATGAACAATAGTATCCAATGAAAATAATAATTCATTTCAACCCTTAAACTTATCCAAAATACTTCTTTATATACACACAGTCCAAAATTTATAAGGAAGGTAAACATATTGAAGATATATTTTTTCATTTAATTACATGTGAATACCTTCATAATGCATTCTCATAAAACCTGGTAACACACTTAATTAACATAAAACCTTGTTGATTATAATCATACACACTTATTCCATATAGAATACTTGATATACTCCTTATATAAAAAATTTTGTAATCTCCAACAATGAGGGAACAAACTAAAAATTAATTAGTTTCATGGTAGTCAAGAATATCCAATATAATTTATCCAAATCAATCATCTCTTATTCCAAAGTCACTACCTCAGTATCCTGACCATATTAAGGTCTATAGTTCCCTTATCCATCTATATATCCAAAATATTAACATTCTATTGAATTAGTTTTTTAGTACCATACAATCTAAAATCCTTAATGAAATAGTACTATAGTAGATTAACTATATACATTACAATTCATATAACTAGTACATCATTAATACAGTACTCAAATGGAAAAATTAAGTAATAATTACATAATAACACTAATCATTCATCTTTACCTACAGTAGTATCATAACATGATTATTATCATATATCATCATTTGGGGTATACTCTGATTATTGGGACATTGATTCTCTTAGTGTCCCAAATCATTACAGATGAATTAATTTTCCATTTGAAATCATCTTATTACCCATGAAATCATGAACTATGTGTTCCTTTTCTTCACACTTATTATAAACACCCATTAATTTCAAGAACTTCCCAAGGTGATTATTTCCTCAATTATCACTTATGGGAAAATCATTCTTTCCCTTCTTCCCTTTCTCCATCATTCTCCCTACCATCCTCTTCTTCTCTTCCTTCCCTTCAAATCCATATGACTTAGAGAATTCATTACTTATCTTATTATCAAATGATACTATTTCTCCATATGATGAGAATATGTGGGAGACTATTTCCCTTCTAAATTTTGGTTTAATACTATAAAAGATAGGATCCCTCTTACTATTGGATCAAGCATATTGCTGGTGTTTTTATTCATTCTACTTGGCCCCATTTGTAAATGAAAAAATGTACTAGGTTAAATAATATCATATTGTATAATAAAAAAACTAGAAATTTTTTCAACATTAATTGAATACTTTAACCCATCTATTATAATAATAATAAATACAGTTTCATTGCTGACATATTTTCTCCTAAATCCTTCATAATGGACTATAATGAAAATGTGAATTATTTTATGAAAATCCCTATGGAGTGTTGTAACCAATATTGTAGCAAGGCCCATTGTCAATGCACCAGATCCTGCTCGAGATTAGCTCAATGTGGTGTTTTCAGGTGTTACCCCAAGATATATCTGTGCCAGAGCCATCTCTAACTGCTCGTATCCAGACAGGGATGTATTTCATGGAATATTCAAAAAATCTATACATTACAAAAATTCTACGATGTTATTCTATACTAATCCTCAAAATTCAATCTTAGTGTAACGTTCTCTAATTAGAGTTGTTCTAAATCTATTTTAAAATGTTTTTACTAAAATTACTATGATACCAACTATAATTCTCCAACCCCATAATATCATAACTGGGGCATTATTTTATTACATTGGCATGATTACAAGGAATAATGTCTCGACGGGCTGATCGATTTTGTAGTCTTAGAAAATATATTACATACCTTCACATTACATTACACATTTTAACATAATAAACAACATAAATAATATTTGCATAATTTCATTAATCCCGTTTATTAACCCAGTATACTAGTCATAATACACTTCTTGGAATTTGGGGAAAACAAATCATACGAAAGAGTTGAGCTCAGATGCTCATTAATGGTAAATAATTTACAAATGCGATAAACATTTAAGGCAAGATTTGTAATAAAAACAACATCCTTTTATAAATAATCATAAACATAATATGGAAAAAATAAATCACACATTTCCATATGCACATGAACATGTATATTCATATAGTTGAATAATCACATGTAATGACTAATATCATAAAAAGGGAATGCGTAATTTTGGACATCATAACCACATAGTCAAGGCCTCATGACAAGACTACATATAAAAAAAATTCAATCCCTTATTCCAATACACTAATCTGTATCATGAGGCCTACTAATGCATCAAGGGGATATTGTGGGCCCCACCCATTACATACTATGTCCAATGAATTCCTCATATTAAATGGTTGAAACCTAACATAATCATTCATATTAAAAATAACATAAGAAATGTCAATACTTTAACCCTAAAACATGAATGGTATAAAAATATCACACCCATAGTCAAAAATATCTTAACTCATTCAATATAATATGGAATATTAATAATAAATCAACATCAATAAAAAATAATATCTAGTAAATCAATAAGACAAAGTTGAAAATCATTAGTAAAACACTTTGAGAGAAATATCCATTTTTCTTGAAATCATTTAAAAGTAACACAATATAGAAAGGAATAAATTTAAAATATATTTTTGAATCAATGTGTCCCATACCACATTAACACTTTTTAAAATAATTAACATTTTAAAACATTCATGTCCATATAATTAACTCTATAAAAACATTACAAAAATATCAACATTAATGAAAATGATTTCGAAGAATAAATATTTAAACAATTGAAAATTACATTTTAGTTTATGAGTCCCTTAAAAAATACATTTGAAAACTCTATTCTGAAACATGGACATGGATAATAAATATGTCCCACTAAAAAAATATATATAAATAATCTCATATTATAATGAGATTAAGGAATTAACCCTTACCTCGTGCATTCCTTTAGTAGAGGGTACGTTTTGCCTCCTATATATTTACCATAGTATGTTATTAAATTATACCCGAATCATATTAATATTTATGATATCATATATGATTCCTTTATGAGATTATATTACCCATTTAATTATAGTTCTATTGTTTATGTAATATTTCAGGTAATAATCGCTTTCTTTATTGTACGTGTTTCCACTAGTTATTCTTGATATTTTCACATAGATCATTATATACATACTTAAAAATCATAAAAAAAATATATATTAATATCATATATATTAATAATATAAATATTTATAATAGATATATTTATGAAATGGAAACACCATTCATGGAGACGGTAGTCTGTACATAGGCACAAACGTTTTTTCTATTTTGTTATTGTATATTATGGAAGTAAATAAATGAAATATATTTATCTGAATATATGTATATTATTTCCATAAAAATATTTTTTCATATATATCACACTTAGTCAATATATATTTATAATAATTTTTGAATTGCGAATGTTGATGATGAATCTCAACAAGTTGTGGATACGATTAGTCGTTCGTACACACAAGCAGAAATATCATTCAATCTATGACAAAACTGTGTTTAATTTGATGATAAATTATATATAATGAATAATTACCATGTTATATTCATTATTTATATTAATTATACTCATTATTATACCAATCCAAATAATGTAGTGTTGAATAACAAACTACACCAGGACGTGGAGACTGTAATCCATACGTACGCAAGATTGGTGACCGTGTCATTCATACGATGGATATAATAGTGAATATGGTTTTAAAATATTTATTATAAATCTAAATATGTATAAGGTAATGGATTTATTATTTCAGTATGGAAATAACCAAGAAAAATGTTGTGGAGGAATAAAATAAATTTGAAATAGATAATGAAATAATTACTTCTTCTTTGGGTGCTTTGTTTTTATTTTATTAGAAGGCCTCCTCGGGATGGCTTTTTGATCAATATAAGGCCTCTAGATTCCATTGAGGGTATTTTTGAGGATATTTTAGTTGGTTTTGGACGAGAAATATGGATTTTAAGGTGTGAATATAAGATAATGGGATATACCCACTTATAAGAGACGTGAGGTTCTCTTAAGGAAAAGCTTGAAATATTATATTTTTAGGAAGTAATTTTCGGGTTATAATGGATCCAAATTGATTTTTATTGATCCTAATGTGGGGATGGATCGAAATACTCTCAAAAAATATGTTTTCTACAGGTATAGGTCACCATAAAAACCATAACATTTAGTTTCAACTCTTATCTAATAAGTTTTACATTTACCATGTCTTCTTGGATTTTTAAATTACATGGTTAATAAACATAAAGTAAAATTAAATAGAATATTCAGTGGTTAATTAATGACTTCTCTAACCTTATCTCGTCATTTCTATGAACTATAGGTTTTTATAATTTTTATATTATTTAATTATATAGTATTTGTATTCAAGACTCATTCATATCAATTTATACACTATTTAGTAAATGTTTTTATTAACGTAACAACACTATGAATTTGAAAAAAAAAATTAAATCATACCTAACATGTCATATTTTCCTTTAAAATTCTTCTATGACATCAATAGTCTCAATTTACATTTATTTTGATATTTATAATATCAATTATTTTAATCATTCATAAATAAGGTAATTATTACATAATCATTGTTCCATAAATAAATTTAATTATTTATTGTCTAAAAAATATAAATAAAATATTATTACGTAGGAAATATTTTTATCATTCTAATGAATATTTATACTTTAATTTATCTTATGTGAATGCCTATATTAATAATGGTTTACTTATTAAAAATTTTAATTTAAAACTTTTAACTGTTATTTAAATAAAATATAAAAAATGTCCTAATGTAACACAAATGGATCAAGAGGATTTTATTTTTGTCTTATGGTTGATTTATGGTTGAAATAAAATTATCCCCTAGAATTAGGAAATGTTTTGGGGTAATATTAATATTATTTTTAATTTTAATTACCTTATTTACATTTAATCATGTTAAATAATATTCAAAAGTAACAATTCACAAAAAGACTATTTTCTTACTATTGAACCAGATTTTACTTACTAATTTCAACCTTGTCTCTCATATTTTTGAAATTAAATTCACAAAAGCTGTAATATTACATTTTTTGTAAATTTTCAAATGTGCCTAGTTGGTGGGTAAAAAGACGTTAAAATGGTTCAATAAAATTTTATATCACTAATATTTTTATAAAATGAATCCAATGACTTGCATTGTACTAATATTTGTATTATTTATCTAATTTTGGATATATTTGTAAATAAAAATAAATATTTAAATGAGAAATTCATTTTTATGTAAAATACAGTATTTTTCACCATTCATCGAAAATTGAGTGTTTTCAAAAAAATACCAAAAATTTACCCGAGGCTAATTTTAAAATTTTGAATTCAAAAGTGATGTTTATTTCACCAAATTAAAAGAAAAAAAGTGGCATTAATAAATTTAAAATTATTTTTTGTTGATAAAACCATAAAACAGGTATTTGAGAAGTAAAAACTATCAAAAGATTGAAATGTTTTTATGTCCAATTTAAATTTAAATTTACTTACAATGACCAAAATTGGATTAAATTATAAAAATATATTCTCATTATACTTAAAAACCATTCAAATTTATAATTTAACACTAAAAATATTTCCGATTAAATTTTTTTTTCTTAATTAAAATGTTTTATTTTTTTACCATTCATCAAAATATGATTGTTTTTAGAAAACACCAAAAATAATTCCATATAAAATTTTATGTCCCTCTTCTAAAGGAGATGTTTATATTTTCAAATTGAATATATAAAAGTGTAACATATTGTCTCTAACAAGGGTTTTCCTTTAAAAGGAAGTAAAATTGCATTTTTTTAAACATATCTTTTATCTGGAAAATTGAATTTGTTCTTATATTATGTCAAAAAAATTATTTCAATGTTAAATTTATATGGATTTTATAAAATTCAATATTCAGTTAATAATATTCGTAACAACTTTTTTAAATGGCTAGTTTGGTATGTTGTGGTCCGCTCGAACTCTCTGTCACGGGTGGCGCAAGCTATTTAATTTTATTAATGATATACCGTATTAGAAAATCCCAGGGCGTTACCTTAAACATTAAAAATATGATAATTGAAATTTCACAAAAAGTTAATATTTTTTCCTCATAAATTTCACTCGCACAACATTAATTGCGGGGATTTTCTAATATGGTAACATATAAAGTGTGCATGAATCTTGTAAGGATGTAGTGAATTTATAAAGGCCAATGAATTTATGAAAACATAGAGTATATTTAGTTTTATATCTTATAATATATGTTAAGACATGTGTATTATTATTTTAATATAAGTATTATTATAAGGATATAGAATATAATATACATCACGATAATAGTAAAGATTCACATTATTATTCATTCATGTTGTCAGTGTAGATTTATATAGATACATGTGCATATATATATATCATTATGTGAATTGATAATTATCATCATAATGTATTCATTAGAGTCATACCTATATGATATTCATTAGGGAATATTATATGTCGGGATCAACATTTAATGTTATTGTGAAAAAGAGTCTTATATAGGGATATGAAAACAACTCATGGGGAAAAAGCTATTTTAATAAACTAGATATACCCTTATATATATCACATGATATTTCAAAAATGATTTAATTTTTTACATGGTGTACATGGATCATATATGTGTCCCAATACATGACATTTCCGAGATACGTACATTGATAACATCATTACATTGACACCTTTCTTATGAAATTGAAAAGTCACATAGCTATTTTGTGGTTGGTTTGGAATGTTGTTAAACATGAATTAATTTGGTGGTCAGTTATGTTTATATTTTCCCTCTTGTATGAGGAGTATGTTTTTGGGGATCCAATAATAAGATATACTATGGTATATTTTTTCACATGTATATAGTAAATATGATGTTAATATGACATTTCATGGGGTGCATATGATGTACTACTCTTGGAATATGAATAGAATGTGATGTATTCATCCCAAATCGTTGTATATAATAAAATAATAAAGAAAATAGTATTTAATAATGTGATATTGAAACACTCTATATCTCATGGTCACTTGATGTCGTCAACAATGGGAATATATAAGAACACACACATTAATTTGATGAAAAATGGTGGAGATGTGTATATAGATAGATTTTTTCTATAGAGATCATACCAATCACATTTTAAATTTATAATCATTGATTCATTAATCGAATATTATATTCAAATAAAATTATAGATCCAGATATTCATATTTTTTCAAATGTAATAGAGGCCCCAATGTTACACTTAAGTGTTTACTGAATAGGTATTGATGTATTAATAAGAGATATGACCAAAAATGTTCTTAAAGTAAATCCAAAATTAAATTTTGTGGATATTCACAAGGTATTACATATGATTTGATATGTACTGTGGTTATTAATATCTTTCTAAAATATGTTTTGATGGACATCTGAATATTTTTAAATGATTTCATATGTTATCATATATGATATTATATAATGTAATATGGTACAAATACATCTAGGCATTAGTACAAGATGATGATTGAAGGGAATATTTACTTAATTATATATATATACATAAGATAAATATATATTATATTTTATATTATGATATATATAATGTTCATAATAAGATCCATATGCTACAAAAAATATTTTTTCATATTAGTTTTGGGACATATTTCAAATTTATAAAGAAATAATAAAAATATATAAAATATTTCCCATGTTGTAAATGAAATATCATGAAATTTTACTTTATGATTGATTATTATATGTCTTCTATAATGAATTTTATGGTAGAGTATAACTTGGTGAGTCATATGGAATATACTTTTCCATTTATTATTGTTGATGAAACACTCCCCCACATAGAATATCATTATAAACCCTTTAATTTGATAAAATATATATGGGACACTAAAAAATAAATATCTTTTACCAATAGGTGTATATCTATTTTAAAATATCATTTTATTGTTTGTAAAATATTTTACCAACAAATATATTTTTCACTAAACATTTGGTATATATTATGTTTCTATATGTAATCATGACATATAAAATTGTTCTCTTGAATTGAAAATAATACCAACAACTAATATATATGTTGTTAAAAATTAATAGAAATTTATTTATATGATAACATATATTTTTGTAATATTATTATCAACATTTTAAATAATAATAACAATTCATATTGTAAAATCTCCTAGAAATAGATTTATTTTCACAGAAGATCATACATGGAAAAATATTAATCATATATTTTATAAAATGTAATACAATTTTAATCAATAAATATTTAAGATTATTAATAACTTAAAAGAACATAAGAAACCAAATCCTAGAAACCTCCTATGTAGCCACACCCCACCCCACCTCGAAAATGAAAATGTGAATTTAGTAAGCTAAATCCAATCCTCCGAGTCCCGTATTAGTAGAATAATAGTTACTCCATCCAAATAACATTCATCTCCCACCAACTAGTCCATTATATGAAACAAACAATGTCATTTTAGGTATCGTTGAGTAATCTAAACTAATTTTTATTCCACAACATTCAGCTCCATGATCTACACAACACATAACCAAATAGAATTAAAAAAAATCACTAAATATATCTTCATAAATTGAGAAAAAAATGAATGTACAAAAAGTTATCAGCATAGAATGTGAATTTATAATTCATTATTCCAATTTGAATATCAAAAAATCAATGAATCTCTAGTTCTAATGAACAACATCATGTTTCTAATATTCCACACCCTTTGGCTCCAAGGTCTACACCACTCACAACTAAGGAACATACCTAAATATTTGGGAAATGTATCTAAATAAATTAAACTAAAAATAGCATAAAACTGAATTTCTTTTTTGAAAAATTGATATGAATATAAGGGGATTTATCATTCAAATTCACTATTGACATCTCAAAATGTCACATCAGATCTAGTACTAGTGTGGACCCTCAAGTTGATGTTATTCCACACCCTACAACTTCATGATCTACACCACACACAACAAAATATTATACCAAAAAATTCATGAAAAATATCTTCAATTTTTTGAACAATCATTTTTTACTTCCAATAATGGAATGACCTTCACATCAAGGAAATAACCAAACACATACATCCATTTTATTTATAAAAAATATATGCATTTTATTAGGTTTGAAATAAAAACATGCAATTTAATAAGGATATCAAATTTCAATATTGAGGGGGTATAACAATATCAATTACCCTCCTTTGAGCTATCTCCTCAATGAAAATTGCACAAATATATACACATCTGCTTTTATATTCAATTGGCCATCCCATTCATACTCTGGAGAACAACATCATTAGTTCTATATCAATATTTTTTATTGATGGGTCTTATCTACATTTGGACCATGATTTGAGAGAATAAAATAAGAGAACATTGGTTTGAATTCATCATCCAGTAACATGTTCAATTCATTGAAATAATTGTATATTACTTGTGAGTAATTCAATTCAAGTAATATTAGAAGATGAGTACTTGGAAACAAGTGGGAGTTAATAATTATACACTAAGTAAGGACACAGGGCCTATATTGTCCATGTTGTATTGGAATGTGATGAATTATATATTATTGTATAGGCCAGGTGTTCAATCTATGAGTACATAAACACGTGTCCTATATTGAATGGAAAACATGGCCATGATTAATGTGTTGTGATGTATATTATAGAACAATCAATGTGAAATAATAAGATATATTGGCCTGTACAGGCCATGACTAAGTGATAATCCCTGTGTCGTGTGTAATATACCATGGTGAACATGCATTTAGATTCCATTTTTAGAACATCAAAATTATTTGACACATGAATTGGACATCTTCATGGACAATTTTAGCTCAATAAGGACTAAAAAAATCATAAATATGTACAATTAAATGTTCTCCATATATTTAAACATCACCATTTTAGAAACATGATTCATATATTTTTAATTAAATAAATAATACATGAGTTCAGAGTGAGAAAACAAAATAATAATAAGGTATTATAATAATTATACCATATTGAAAAAAATGTTAAATGTTTATCAAAAAATAGATAATCTAGTATACATAGAACCAATAAAAAATGATGATACTAATTGATGGTGTATAGTATCCTACTAATCGATTAATTACCATGATGAAACAGCTTACATTATATATCATGTTATTGAAATAAAATTGAATATAAATTGCACCTATATATTTATTGAATTCATATTGAATATAAATTTCATATTGAAACAAAATATTATACATAATATAGAATCTTATTAAAAATTATTCATGATAATTTATATTAAAATTTTAAAATGAATTCATATTATAAAATTGTAGTTGGATTTAAAAAAATGAGGATGGGGGATGTAAGGATAAATTATAATGATTCTATATGTTCACTTGACCAAATTCATTTGGAAGTGAATCTTTCAAGAAACAATAATATAATATTCATCAAACTGAACATAGAAAAAATAAAACATTGAAATAATAAAATGAATCAATGGTTCAAATTTCATAAATTTCCTTTTAAGAAGTCTGAAATTACTTCTAAATTCAACACACATATTCCAAGAAATACTACATTAATATGTTCATGGAAAATATTTAAGATAACATTTCTCGGTAATAAAAAAATACATTTGATAAATTTAATTAACATGAGATTTAAAACTAACTATTAATAATTAAAATATAAAATTTTGACAAACAATTAACACATAAAAAACAAAAAAATATTAAATTAATAAATAATTTTATATAAAAATTAAACTATAATTAATTAACATGAACCACTTATAATTTATAATAACATAAAAATATTTTTTGATGTTCTAAATATAAAAAAAATTATAAAGACATCAATTATTGACTATTGATCATATAATTAATTTTTTTATCACAATACAAGTAGTATAAATACCCATAAAGTACAAACTCATAGTATTAAATTTAGTGGCACAATAGTTGATTAGTGTAATAATATAAATATACTAAATTCACAGAACATGGAAAATGATAATCATACATTAGTCAATATAAAATTCATCATTGAGTCTTTTCTCACACCATATCGACAAATAAAAGTAAACCAAATAAATAGGGGCCAATAATTAGTCTCAAAATGAATAATGAATATCTAACTAAATAGATAATTATGGGTTCATTCATATGTAAAAATCAAAATCTCCACCAATTTACGGGGTTAGATTTTCAAATGGATTGTATATATTACTAAAATCTAAAAATAAAAACATATTAGTTAATTTAAAATGAAAATATTTACTATAATGATACATGAAAGGGAGTTTGGTCAATCAGTATTTCAAAAAAAAGTTCCCACTTAACATCCTGGCCCCTACCCTTAACAAAAAGAAATGTTAAAGTGTAGTAAGTAACATTTAATTGTATTGAATTATGTTTTTTTAAATTTAACCATTGTGTTACTGATAAATAGATTAAATTCACTCATCACAAACTAATTACTAGATTGGGCTCATCACATTTATGATGACTCTGAAAATGCATGAATATATGAAATATAAAATGTATAATAGAGTAATTGACTCAAAATTCACATCGGTTAGGGAAATAGGGATTTAAATTTTAATTTTTTTTCACCAATGAGTTCATCAAAACATAATTATTTTACTTGAGACCTAATATTAATATATTATATTATATCCTTAATATTTTTTTAGAGTGGAAAAAAATTATTTTAGAAATAAATATTCCCTATTAAAGGTGATGACATGCAAAAATTACATAGAAGGAATGACATTGTAATATGGGTGGATGTTAAAGGGAAATTTTATTGGTAACGAGTCTTGTGACATCAAACAAGTGGTGAAATAACATGGGCTGATGGCTTAAAGGGTGATGAACAGAGACCAAATAAAGTAGAGGACACTAGTCAAACCCGATGAAATAAAATATAAGATAATTGATACTAGATTTACGGCAAAGTTTCAATGGATATGTATTTTCAATAGTAATTTACATAAATTTATCTTTTATAAAATTATTAAAAATATAATATTATGAATAATATTAAATTTCACAAGTGAATATAAGAAATTTATTTCTCCGAAAAAAATGTTTGTATATGCATGACAAAGTAACAAATCCAACTATTTGAAAAATATTTATTAGTGTTAAAAAAATAATATGGATATACAATTTTTTTGGAAAAAACTAATATTGTTAATTATAGTTATTATTGTTATAAAATTCGTTCTATAGGAATTACATGTTTTTACCTATACATTTTTTTATCTATCACTAATTTCCTGTTAGTTTAAATCTTATTTTTATTGTGAGATGATATGAATATGATACATGCATTGATAATCTTAGTAAATTTGGTGATAATTTATAAGATTCAATTCATATAATGAACTAATATTATAAATGGGATCTATATAATCCCCACTACCATGTAATAAAATGTAGTGGTGTGGTTTTCCTAATAAATACACACCTATATAGTTCACTCACTGTCTTCCTCATCTTCTTCAAGAGTTTTAAAAACTTCATAGTGAAGGATATAATCATATATCAATGTATCAAAATTATTTAGTTTTGAATTGAAATATACGTAGACAAAAATATTTTATCTTATAATTGTGTAATCATTATCAAATTAATTTGATGTTATTTGAGCCACTATAATCAAAAAAGTAATGAAATAATTTATAGTATTGTCTATTTATTTAATTTATATATTATTCATATTTCTATATATTATGGTCATGGGAATGTTATTTTTATTCTGGTCACATTACCTAACAATTGTAATTAAATTCTAATGATTCCAAAAAATTGACCAATGAGGTATGAAAAACCAATAGCTTTCTTATAATCCTACTTTGAAAAAATATATCAAGAACAACATACCATTAATCTAGTAACATATCGATGAATGTAATATAAAAATTCCACATGAAATATACTAATATCCAAATATCATGAAAATTTTATTGTTCTTCGTTCCTTGATATCCTCTAGCAACTGTAGATAAAAATTCATCAATTTTAGTGTTTTCACCATTAACATATGAAATATTATTCACAAATAGAAAAAAAATTCCAAAATTTCAATGGATTAAAAGAGTAGAACAATGGTATGAGAAAGGAAGATCCTACACCTGACTTGTATAAACAAATAATCATACACCTCAAGTAAATCATATGGAAAATAAGGGGGATTATAAGTAATGGGAGGAACCTATCCCTCTAAAAATTTCTTCCTGTGGTCGAAATGATAAGGGAAATTTAATTAAACCCAATAAAAAAGTACACACTTTCTTTGATCATAGGGATAATGTCAAGATTCTAATGGATCCCTTATTTTTATAGGGAAAAAATTTTATGGTTAATCATTGGATTCTCATTTATAAGGGTTGGAGTTCATCACACTACCAATCCCACAAAACTCTTAGTACACATTCACCAGGTTCTTATTGGTCTACAATTTGTATCATAGTGTATTTTTTAGCATCACAACGAACCTAGTTTCCTCATACCCCATGATGAATTATTTCATTCAACCATTTCATTGACTCTACCATGCTTAAAATAATTATTTAAATAGCTCAACGACACTAAAAATCTCTATCTCATTATGGTTGAAATTATTATATTTCTCCCAAATTACAATACATAAGAATCATAAATCTTTTTATTTAACTAATACCCCAAAAAAGATTTTTTAAATTAAATGTGAATGAGTATATGTTGATATGTTATTATGATATAAAATATTTGATAAATATTTTAATTATTAATAGTTATGAATATTTATTATTACATCATAATTTTTGAATTTGGTTGTTTCTCAATTATTGAGGAATGAAAAGACTAATTGTCATTTTGAAAAACATGATAAAATATTATTCAATCCAAATGTTTGACACATTGGATTAATATTTTGGAAATTATTTTAAATGATTTATAATTTATAAACACTGAAATTATAATAAAATTAAATTAATAATATATTATATGATAGATAATTGAAGGATTAAATAAAAATATATGTAAATTATAATATATTTCATTGAATTTTTTTTTCATGTGTGCGTGGGTATTTTATTTTTAAATAATATTTAAACTTAGAAAAAATAGTATACAAATTACATTTGTGGTATAATATGGTATATAATATAATAAAAATGCAATGTTATAAAGTTAATTGATTTAAATATTTTTTTTATTTAATAGGATCTCATTAAATTTTAATAAAACATGCATGATATCTTTTTTGGTGAGGTTTCATGAAAATACCAAGTATATTTGGAATGAAATTATAATTAGTAGATATTGGTAAGTATAATATGATAGAAAAATGATTTTATAACTATGATAGATGGATAAGATGATATATTATCGTTGTCCTTGAAAAGGGTATATTAATTAAATGTTATAGATTTACAATAATTATAGGAACATTATTGTTTAATTAATTAATAATTTTACTAATGATTAGAATTATTCGTAGTTAATGATTATTTTAGGATGATTGAATTGATTTATATGGTTTAATATCTCTCAAAATAGATGATATACATAAATGGATATTACAAATTTATTATAGATACTGATTTAGATAGGATAATGTTGGATTTTCACATTAGGTATCGATCAATAAATATATATCAACTAAATTAATAAATTGATGATATTTAGGCTTCATTCGAGTATTTATGAACAATATACTTTATAGAAGTTTTATTTCATTAATTAAATGAAATATAATAACGTGTATTAATAGGGTAGTAGTTTCTTAATTTAAAAATCATTTAATATTAAATTTTTAAATCTAATTTAGCGGCTAATATGTGTTATACCATGCAATTTTGAGTGTTTTATTTTTATTAGGCTTTGATAGTCCACGTTAAAATTAATTTGTTAAGTATGATTTAGAATGATGACATGGAATATAGATTAGGGATAACCAATTATGATTTTATATAACTAAAGGAATTTTATATTGAAAATACATAGTGAAATATTGAAATGAAATATAAGTTATTATGATGATATTTGTACTATTCTCTTTGGTTGATGATTTTGTTTTGGAGAATTATATTTGGTAAGTAGATATGAGTTGAGTGATGTATTATGTGTTTGGGAAGTACTTATTATGGGAGTATTTTTCCCTAAATTTGTTATTCGATTTGTATTGAATAATATTATACCTGATTTTGTAAAATAAAAGAGCATAAATAATATGAGTGGCATCTAAAAGTATTAAAGGGATATTATATAGGTATAAAATTGAGTAGTTTTTTCATGAATTGTTATGAAAAATAAGTTCATCAGTTTTGTTTAATAATAAAATTCATATATATTGTGGATTTTATATCAACAAATACTTTTACATGTAATGAATTAAATTTTTTTCATGATCATTCATTTTGGTCATATAAGGAAGGTATAATGAATTTTTTTCCATGAAATGTTATGTTAAAACTAAATTATTTTTTAATATATATTTTTATATTTAGTATAGAACTACTTCTTGATGTTAAAGGAAAAAAATAATTTCACAATCGTCTTGGAGGGGTGAACTCAATGAGAAGAGATATGATCATCTCATAGACTAGCGTGAGTCTATAAAAATTCCAGTGTGTTGGCTTGTAACCAAATTCATATTTTCATCATTATATGCCACGTGATTGACCATATAGTATCATGTGACACATTAGTGTACTTTTGGATAATCATATTGATTCTCATGGTTCCCTTAATTAATTTTCTAATATGGGTAAATTTTATCCTCTGAGAATTAGAATTTTATTATAATTATAAATCATTATTAATAGGATAATAATGATACAACTTCAACTATCCCATAATAAAAATTGGTTTTACTATTTTAATAGTTATACGACGAAATCGATACTAATTACTAAACCATCATATAATTGTTTGAAAATTTAGTATCTCAATCTTGTTATTTAATAACAAAATGTATTATATAAATTCATTTTTCTAATGAGTTGTTTTTCACAGAAGCATTTTTATGTTTTTTTATCTTTAATTCGAGATCCAAGAAATAATGGAAGTTAATTGGAAAGTCCAATGATGTTTTGATTTACCTAATCAATAAAAATATATCAGTTAATTTTGAAATAATTTTTTACTATTTTCCCTCAACTCCTGACGTAGTCATCATTAAGGCCACTATTTTAATATTAATAATAATTTAATGATTTATTTTTAAAATTGTTATCCCTTTTCATAATTAAATTAATTCTTATAAAAAAAATTCACAGTTAAGATAAATAAAGTTAATTTACATGAAATTATTGTATAGAGAATACATAACATGACAAATCATATTAAAAAAATTATTCACCTTATATCATTGGTTGTAAAAGAAAATTATATAGAAAATATGGTGTCACAGTTATTATATCATATAGATTTGGTAGTTAAAAAATGTATTCAAAAAAACATGTTATTTAGATCCATATTATTGAAAATGATTGTGTGGTATATAAAAACACTTAAAAACAAGAACATGAATCCATAAATCTAAAAAATTACAATTGATGTGATGTTTATTTAATATTATAATGAATGAACGAATGATTTTTTATTATATAATTAAAAATTTTTACACAATCACAAGTCATTTATTAGTAAGGGGAATTATCCTAGATGATGTGGAATTTTAATTCATATAATTATATTTAATATTAGATTGTTGTTAAGCTATTTTAACTATTTTTAAGAGGAATTGTACTAATATAATATTAAAATTTCATAATATATGATGTCAAATCATTTGTGAGAATATTTTGAGAAATTATTTTTTAATATTTTTCATTTATTATCTACAAAATAATTCTATCCATGTGTTTATATTGTAGAATAACACAACATGAAAATGTAAATAAAATTTAAAGGGATGAGATTATTCGTATGGGCCAAAACCTACCTAATATAATTTCAGTAAGAAGGTACGCATCAAGAAGTTCTCATGGGATAATGGAAATTAACCTATTTGAAATGATGTAAACATCATAAAATTGATCAAATAAGATATTTTAATATAGATTAAGAATAATCCCATAGATAATTCCATTTTAGACTCCTAATATTAATTTAATTTTATAGTAGTGATCGAATTATTAAACAATAAATTTCCAGGGAATTATTATATGGTTATTCTTATTAATGATAAAACCATATATATGTGGGAAAATGAGTTATTTATATCATTAATATTAATGAGTATTTCTTAAACCAATAATATACTCCTAGTATCTCATTGAAAAGATAAAAATTAATAATACTAAATCAACATGGAAATTAAATTGTTTGATCCACTTACTCTCATTTTATATATAGGATTACAAGAACTGATATGATCATAGCTTCTACAGTTATGAATATGACATCAAAAAACATTTCTCTATAGTTGTGTGTAAAAGAATTCAATGGTAATTATTTAGGTATATGTAATTATTGGATTTAATTCTCAATCACATGGTATCGAATGGGATAAAAGTACATGCTATGATTATAATTTCATAAAAGATAATTTCTAGAAATTTAATTTAATGTGAATACTATTTTATTTGAACGAAAAATATGATTTTATTTATGAATGTTTGTAGAAAAATGAATTGTTCAATATTATACAAAGTACATGACATTTTTTTCAGAACAATACAAGTTCATTCAACTAGAATATAACTGTATTGTGTTCTATTTATTAACGACACAAAATGAATTTTAAAAGTTTATTTTATTAAAAAATATGTTTACTGTGTTTACAATATTACAATATTGGATTATTTTGGTGGATAATAAGTTATTTTAAATTTAAAATATCATTATTTTGAAATTAATTGAGATTATAGTGTATTAAATTTATCGACTTTTATGCTACAATGGGCATTCAAATACATTATTCTATTATGAGTACAACATAATAAATGGGTGTTTCTTTGTAGATGAATAATATATTGAATAATGGAATCAACATTATAAGTTTTTCATCAAGAAAACCCTACACATCAAAGGAATATATTAGGAATATGGAATTTTATCTAATCAATTCATTACCATGTATTCAAATTATAAAAAAATTACCTCATTATTATTAGTTTTTGTATTTAGCACAACAATCTCTTTTTTGAGTCTGTAGTAATTTTTCTAAGTGTACAATGAATAATATAGATTGGAAAATAATTATTATAGGGATGATTTTTTTTTCATTATACATGGTTCAGAAGAATATTTTTATATTATTTAGGATGATAGAAAACAAGAAGATAATCAGAAGAAAAATTTAATTTTTTATGAAAGGAATTTTATATGAAATCTTATATAGTGTTGAATTTGGTAATGGATGAAAATAATCATGAAATTAAGGGAATGCTACACATAATGGAATATTGGTTAATTATGCTATATTTTTAGTAGATTATAAAATTCAAGTAAACTTTTGAATATATTCTAGGTTTGTAATATTCTATTTGAAGTATTCTTCATCCTTTCCATGATGTCTGCGGTTTCATAATTAAAAATGTACTTACCTATTTGTTGTTTTTGCATATTTTAGTTTTCTAAGGATTAGTGAACATATAATTGTTATGTTTCATGGTCTTAATAACTATTAATTACGTTGATTTAGGTATACTAGAGAAGTATTCATTTATATTATAATGGTTCATGGTCCCAAGTTACCATACGGGATGACCATGTAGAACTAGATTTTTAGGTAGATTTTCATGCTTGGTCAATTAAAATTCACCATTGGACATATATACTAATTATTTAGTGAATTTTTACATATGTTATTCCTATTTCAAAAAACCAATTATTATATATTATGGGAAATTAATCAACCAATGTAGATTTTTGTTGACAATATGATTACCTTGAAGGGAAATTTAATGTTATCGATCATCTAATGATTCCTTTCTATTAATGACCATTAGATCAAAACTAGAATCATTGTATTATCTGGATAAATTCAATTTCTTTTAAATATAAATATTATTTAATTTTTAATTTCATTTTACATGGATAAACCTATATCTTATAGTTGTATCTAGAATTATTTTTGTAGAATATGAATAATTAATGGAAGATTTGTGATTCTGAAATATTATTCTATGATTTTCAGGATAAAATTATAAGGCCCCAGCATTAAACCTTACTTAATCATGAGTTAATACAAGACTACACATTGAGGATCTTTTCAGGATTAGACTTTTATAGAATTTGATCATAAAACTTGTATTACATTCCACATTTAAACAAAGTGGTTACATAAAATATAGTATTCATTTTTTCCCATCAACGGAAACATATTTAAAAATAAATCATGGATTCTTTTTGGAAACTTCCTTGACACTATCATCATATCATGTACCTTTCCCTTGACTGGTGAAAAACATTTCAAAAAAAACATGGGATGAGCATAAAAAGCTCAGTAAGGGTTATAAAAATATGTAAAAGAAACATGAGTTCATATATACATAAGAATAAACTCATACTTTACCGATAAAACATAGGCACTTTAACATACCTCCTCAAATCATGAATAAATCATAGAAATCATAAGACATAAAAGGTAACTTGAGTCATTCATAACATTCTTAAGTAGGGAGTAACCCTCTTGGGTACATTTGGAAAATCCATCACTATATATTCCCTAAATCTCTTCGGAGAAACCATAAATATTCACTCATTTGCGTTACCCAATGGATTTGAGAGCTATATCGGGCACACCTGCCCTTAGTTTATCCCAAAACCTCCCATCTTCATAACAATGCCCATGAACCATAACATAATCTTATCATATAAAACATGCATAAAGGAAACATAACATTTCCACATTTCCATAACAAGATATCAATACAACACATTACTATAAAAATATTATGAAAACCATTTTCAATACCAAAATAAATGAAAAGTAAAACATGGTATTTATTTTTCTTTTAAAAAGATGGTATGGCTTGTAGAGGAAGCTGAAACTCAAATAATGATCACGGTGGCGGAGAAGTCGTTGTCGCCGCATACGTATGAAAAAAACATTCCCTTTTGTTGTTTAATAAACGCTTAGTAGAAAAAAGATTCATTTCGAATAAACGTAAAAGTCAAAGGGGTTTATATACCGTATAAAATAAATTTGTGTATAAAACAAAATATGCCTCAAGGAAAGGAGATTGAGAGGAAATCCCATAGAAAGACGGTATCCTTGGATTAAGGATAAATCAGTTACATAATTGTGTGTGAGAAATGAATAAACAAAATATAAGTGGGTATTAAGTGTAAAAAAATCAGAGGAAATTCACACATAATCATAGAACGACATATTCAAGGCGTACAAGTTTATCCCAAAGAATCAAAATTGGGTTATGAAGTTCCCTTGCAAAAATTTGACAGCCTAATGGCGTCACTTCCAAATTCAGAAAAAGAGTTGATGAGAGATTAAAAGGGTATATCATCACTTGGTCATAAAATTTACATCAAGAAGGAAATATAAGAACTTATCCCAACATAATAGTATGCGAATTAAAAGACATAACAAAATAAGCCTTTTAAAAAGAGGAGGGTGAAAGGTTCCCTTACCGACAATTGTATCTTTCGAAGCATACACCCCGTGAAAGAAGGAAAATACAACATTGATGTAAATACTCATAAATGAAAGTATATTACAAAATGAGTAAAATAATGGGCAGTACATACACCTCTCAAAGGAAATTGTGGCAAATGTAGCATAAATATCACATGAATAAAAGTGAGATGAAAAATCCCTTACGAAAACTCGGCAGCCTAACGGCGCCACATAAAACTTACAAAATGGATTGATGAGAGAGAATAGGGTATCTCATCATATGAAAATAAAAATCACAGTAATAATAATATAAAAGAACATCCCAATGACAAGAAATATGAGCTTTAAAAGGAATTACATAAAAGAGTGTTCTTAAAAAGAAATAGAGGAGTAGGATCCCTTACCATGGGTCCGACATGACTCGATCGTTCTTTAATATCCTGAATAATAAACATGAGTTAATTTCTACTTCATTATGAACCTTTTTCAAGTTCAGTATTCCTTTTATATCACTTATTACAATGTCATGAACACTATGTTATTTTTTAAGCTAATAACGATCGTTTTAACAATCATTGGTACTTGAGTCAAAAATAAACTCTTTATAATTACATGTTGTTCATGTGGTAAAATATACATTATATCCAGAACTGTATTCATGATGTAGATATCATATATATCATATATATCCAGTATATTCATGCATTTATAATATTACATAACATTTAGAGTTAAGAAATGAAATGCACCGTTCATTGAGACGGTAAGCCGTACGTATGCATGAACGCTACTTCCATTTCTATTTCATATTTAATGGAATTAAAACATAATGATACATAATATTATTTTAATTCCAGTATGGTATCATATATAATATCATTAAATATATCCTTTATACGTACCACATATGGTATTAACGAATCAAATCACTTTGAGGGGGCAGTAGTCCGCACTTCCTAAAATGAGGATATCGCGTATACCCATAATGGAAGACAAAAAGATATGCCATAAATGAAAAATAAAGAAGCTTAAGGAAAACATAAACTAATTATATATCATATATAAATATATAGACATCTTAATGGCCACCATGAAATGTGTTAAGAGAAGATTGAACAATGAACGTTTCGTGAGGCAGTAATTCGCCATCCACAGAAATAGTATGTTCTTTAACCATTAGACGAAGGTTTGTGTAAGTGTAGCTCGAATCCTTAACAAAAAAACATCCTAGTATATTGAAGATACTGTTTATGTTACAAAATAAAGTAATAAAAAGTGTTTAGGGGGGTGTAGAAGTAAAATAAAACAAAAGGACTCAAGTGAAGACATTACCTTAAAATCGGGTAACTTCTTTTGGTTTGAGATCAAAGGCTTCCTTGGGAAGACTTCTGACCAATGCGAGGCTTCTAAGAGCTAGAGAGAGATGTGGAGAGACAAAATGGGGAGGGGTTGGACGAGCCAAAGACTTTGGAAGAGTGGGTAAGGAGGTAGAGGTGGGGACCTTTTATAAGAGGAGAGGAGGGGAACTCTTTGAAAGTAATGAAATGTTACTTTATTTTAGAATGATTTTAGGATTTTAATGGTCCCACATTAATGTGTTTCGAGGATAAGGTGATAAGGGTTCTAAATCCACCCATAAAATAGGTTTAAGACATGTTTAGGTCTTAGATTTTACATTATCTTTCCATTTTATTTAAATCGTTAAATAATGAGGTCATCGCTGCATCATCATGATGTCATAAATAATTTAATTTATATAATGCCTAAAAATTAAAAAAAAAATTCTACGACGTAGGAAATCTTTTTATATTTCCAATGACTATTTATAGTCAAAAATCTGAATTTTATAACCCCATTTAAAATTTGTTTAGGTAAAACAACTCATGTTTGTGTCATTTTAATTTTAACATTAAATAAAAAGGTATTTATGTCATTTTCCATCCAATGTGGCTCCATCGGGTCCCCAAGTTGACCCATGGATTTTCTTGGTCGAAAATGACTCATCCAATGAGGTTAGGACATGTGTCTAGGTCATTTCATATTATTAAAACATTATTTTTACCTTAAACTACACTAATTACCTCAAATGGCGATTAAAAACATAATAAGTTACTATTCACCAAAAAAAAAATTAATCCCATTGAACCGCATTTTAATTTTTAATGACAACCATGTATGTCGGATTTTTGAAATTCAAAACCCAGAGGTGGAAAAATTTCATTTAAACGGAAATGAATTTTTTATAAGTACCACTTAGTGGTTTCACTATTAATCAAAAATTGAAGTTTTTCAGAAAATTACCAAAAATTCACCCTATGTTATATATGATATTCTGAATTAAAAAATGATGTCTATTTTACAAAATTAATAACATATATGTTACATTAATTAATTTAATAATTAATTTCCGCCGTTAGAACAAATAGCGTGTTTTTAGGAAACAATATATATCAAAAGATTGACACTAGTTTAAGTCAAATTTCAAAGTGAAATTAATTACAATGACCACTATTTGATTAAATTGTAAAAATATATTCTAATTTCACTTTAAAACCTATTCAAATGATAATCTAATCATTTAAATAAATTAGATTAAAAATAGGTTTTTAATTAAAATACAACATTTTTCACTATTCATTAAAAATTGAACTTTTTCGGAAAAATACCAATAATTTACACAAAGAAAATTTTGATGTCCCGATTCTAAAGAAAAATTTTATTTTTTCAAATATAACACATAAAATTGTCAAATATTGGATTTAAAAGAGGTTCGCCCTCAAAAGGCGGTTAATCGACCTTTTAAAGAATATTAGAATGTTTATTCATAAAATTGGATTCATTCGCATTTTTAATCCTCTAACATTTATTGTAAAAAGTAAAAATATTTCACAAACATATATAATCATTTTTTAGTTAGTTCTATTCATTCTCGCCATCACAACATCTAGGCGTTAACTACCATTTAAAATAATATTATTTTATTATTAGAGTGCAACGTAAGATTCCCAAGAAACTCGTTGTTGGGTGTTGGGTACGCCATCGAGCATAGAATCCCCTTTAAAGTTATATTAATATTTTATTCACAAATATGGATAAATGTGAAAATTTCATACTCTTTATTTACCTGGGGTGTTACATCCTTTACCCCTTTTGGGAATTTCTTCCTCGTAATTTTAAAATTGTTCTTGGAAACTTCATTGAAAATCCCACATCGGAACAAGAGTCAGTAAAACAATCACTTTAAAATAAAGAAAGATAAGTACAAAGGTCACCCGAGTAAACCCATACTAGGATTCCATTTATGAAAATATGGACATGGAGGGAAAAAAGGGTCATGTTCTGATGGAGTGTGATAGTAAACATGTCTAGGAGAAAGTTAACCATATGAAAATCACAAACTTGTGATGTGTTAAACGGTATTCGATTCCCCTGTAGGAAAAGTTAACATACAACATTTTTTTTATGTTACTTTTCATTGAGGAATTTATTCATAAGGACACATAATCACTTATCATGTTGACTTTCAACTTTTATTGATTCCTTACACAAACACATATTTTCTCCAAAAGACGAGTATTTAGGAAGACTTGTTCATATTAAGAGTACTATAATCAATTTCTACAGAATCACCTAATGCCAAAAAGAGAATTATATACTTCCCATGTCTTTAGACTCTAACCAAAACCAGAACCAAAAAGGTTAGTACAAGATCCGATAATCCAGAAAAGGATAAACCTTTATAAAAATAAAATCTATTCTTAATCTCCAAAATTTTTCCAACATAACCCAAAGTTCTACGAGGACCGTTCGATAAACAATTGTCCATAAAATTCTACAAAGTAAAACAAACTAATATTGAAACCCAAATATTTGATGGATTTAATCGCACAGTCCTCCATGTTAAATTGTAACATTTATCTCCAAACAACATCAGTTGCTCTTAAAGTCTCGTATTGAAAAGTAATTAACCTAATCACATATCCTCCATGATAGGTTAATAATTTTCATAAATAACCCAAAATCAACTTACTCTTAATTCATAAAGTCACCTAACTAAAAAGAATAAGTCATACTAACCAGGGACTTCACGTAGTCCAGTGGTAGGTGATAAATACCAGTTGCACTTTGGTTGAGGGTTCGATTCCCACAGCTTTGTCCGACACGACGGGTTGTCACACGGTCTGTGTGTTGTCCTTTTTCCAAACTATATAATTCTCAAATCATTCCCCAAAAATACATAAAAGCATGAAAAATAACCATAACATAATTTAACCTCAATTTTATCTCATGCCTTTCACTTACATCATAACATACAGTAACCCATAATTACATCAAAAGTAAGGATCATATAAACCCAAATGGTTCTTTATAACTATGTCCACAATAGAACAGATAACTATTCCTTGAATAAAATTTTCATATATTAATCATTAGGGTTACACATACTATAAAAAGTCTTCAAATGTAACCCCATCATCAAAAGAGACATAATACTCTTAAGAATTTCACCATAACTGTTGATGCCCTTATTTGTTTACTTCTTACTCATTCGACATTCTTCATGATCCATTAACCATTCCATTCCAACTTATTTTTGAAATACATCTTTCCTACACACAAAATCATGAATCATATCCTAAGATTCCAAAATAGGAAAAAAAAAGTTATGAAATAATCCATACCTTTGATTGGTCATTGTCAGGTTATTCATCCTCAATCGGAATGGAATTAGGTATTGGTAAATGAGTATTTGTATGATCTTGGTGATCCCATTCAAGAAACTTCTTCATAGGACATGTGTCTGCATAATGACCATGCACACCACATTTAAAATATTCAATTGATCCCTCAGAAAGAACTTCTCTCCCTTTCCTCAAGTAAACTGGGTGCTTCCTTTTTCCAGGGCAGGTTCTTGCATTATGACCTTCATTTCCACATCTGTAGCATATTTCTTTCCCTTTGAAACATTTTCCTAGGTTTTTCTTTCCACTTCTTTGACACATAGGTTTTTTAGCACACTTACCTGTATGATTGTTACATGTAGTTCCGTAGGGATTCGTTTCTCGCATATATGATGCCTTAGAGAAATGACCAAGGTTTATGTGGTCAATCATGACTCCAGATAGTTAGTTTAGGATAAACAAAAGAGTTCTCATTGCAGATCCCATATCATTCAGTTGCTCGCTCAAAAAACATTCATAGTTTCCTTAACATCCACTATTACTTTGGTGCCTGCTAGATCCAGCCATTTACTAAAACCAAAAAGGTCAGTGTGAGTATATCAAAAAAACCATCATGTACTAATGAGGAAGATAAACTCTATGATATACTTACTCATTAACTTTATCTAAAACTAGGACTCGTTCTGAAATCCTAACCATTATGGTAATGTCACTTATGCTTAAAGAATACCCTAACCTCTAATGTTTTCTAAACCGACCTCTGATACCAACTATAAGGCCCCAGCCTCAAACCATACTTATTCTTGATTTAATACAAGATTACACATTGAGGATATTTTCAGGTTTAGAGTTTTAGAGAATTAGATCATAAAACATTAATTACATTCCACATTTAAACAAAGTTGTCACATAAAAGATTGTATTCATTTTTTCCCATCAACGGAAACTTATTTAAAAATAAACATGGATTTTTTCATGAAACGTCCTTGACACTATCATCCTATCATGTACCTTTCCCTTGTCCTGTGAAAAAACTTTCAAAACAAACTTGGGATGAGCATAAAAAGCTCAGTAAGGGTTATAAAAATATGGAAAAGAAACATGAGTTCATATATACATAAGAATGAAATCATACTTTACTGATAATACATATGCACTTTAACATACCTCATCAAATCATGAATAAATCATAGAAATCATAAGACATAAAAGGTAACTTGAGGCATTAATAACATTCTTACGTAGGGAGTAACCCTCTTGGTTACGTTTGGAATACCCATCACTGTATATTCCCTAAATCTCTTCGTAGAAACCTTACCATTTTACTCCTTCACATTACCCAATGCATTGGAGAGATATATCATTCTCACTCGCCCTTAGTATATCATGGAACCACACATCTTCATAACAATTCCCAAGAACCATAACACAATCTTATCACATAAAACACGAATAAAGGAAATATAACATTTCCACCTTTCAATAACAAGATATCAATACAACACATTGATATAAAAACATTATGAAAACCATTTTCAATACCAAAATAAAAGAAAAGTAAAATATGGTATTTATTTTTCTTGTAAAAATAAGGTATGGCTTGTAGAGGAAGTCGAAACTCAAATAATGGTCACGGCGGCGGAGAAGTCATTGTTTCCGCATACGTATAACAAAAACATTCCATTTTGTCATTTAGTAAATGATTCATAGAAAAAATATTCCTTTCGAATAAACGTAAAAGTCAAAGGGGTTTATACACTGTATAAAAGAAAGTTGTGTATAAAACAAAATATGCCTCAATGAAAGCATATTGAGACGAAGTCCCATACAAAGATGGTATCCTTGGATTAAGGATAAATCAGTTACATAATTATGTGTGACAAACGAATACACGAAATACAAGTGGGTATTAAGTGTAAAAAAATAAGAGGACATTCACACATAATCATAGAATGATATATTCAAGGTGTACAATTTTATCACAAAGAATCAAAATTGGGTTAATAAGTTCCCTTGCAAAAATTCGACAGCCTACGGTGTCACTTCAAAATTTAGAAAAAGAGTTGATGAGAGATTAAAAGGGTATCTCATCACTTGGTCATAAAATTTAAATCAATGAGGATAAATTAGAACATATCCCAACATAATAGTATTTGAATTAAAATACATAACAAAATAAGTCTTTTAAAAAGAGGAGGGTGAAAGGTTCCCTTACCGACATTGGTATCTTTCGAAACATACACCTCGTGAAAGAAGGACAATACAACATTGATGTAAATAATCATAAATGAACGTATATTACACAATGAGTAAAATAATGGGTTGTACATACACCACTCAAAGGAAATTGTGGCAAATATAGCCTAAATCTCATGAGAATAAAAGTGAGATGAAAAATCTCTTACGAAAACTCTGTAGCCTAACGACACCACTTAAAACATACCAAATGGATTGATGAGAGATAATAGGGTCTCTAATAATATGAACATAAAAATTACAGTAAGCGTAATATAAAAGAACATCCCAATAACAAGAAATATGACCTTTAAAAGGATTGACATAAAAGAGGGTACTGAAAAAGAAAGAGAGGAGTAGGATCCCTTACCTCGGGTCTGACTTAACTCGATCGTTCTTTAATCTCCTGAATAATAAACATGAGTTAATTTATAATTCCTTAAGAACCTTTTTCAAGTTAATTATTCCTTTTATATCTCTTATTAATTACCATGTCATGAACAATATGTTATTATATAATCTAATAATGGTCATTTTAACGATCATTGATACTTGAGTCAAAAATAAACTCTTTATAATTACATGTTGTTCATGTGGTAAAATATCCATTATATCCAAGATTTTATTCATGATGTAGATGTCATATATATCATATATATCCAGTATATTCATGCATTTATAGTATTACATTACATTTAGAGTTAAGAAATGAAATACACCATTCATGGAGACGGTAAGCCGGAGGTACGAATGAACGCTACTTCCATTTCTATTTCATATTTAATGGAATAAAAAATTAATGATACATAAAAGTATTTTAATTGCAGTATGGTATCATATATAATATCATTAAATATATCCTTTATACGTACCAAATTTGGTATTAACGAATTAAATCACTTTGAGGGGGCGGTAGTCCGCACTTCCTAAAATGAAGATATCGCGTATACTCATAATGGAATCCATAATGGAGTGTAATAAATGAAAAATACAGAAGCTTAAGGAAAACATAAACATATTATATATCATATATATATATAGTGACATATTAATGGCCACCATGAAAGGTGTTAAGAGAAGATTGAACAATCATCGTTTCGTGAGACAGTAATTCGCCATCCACAGAAACATTATGTTCTTTAACCATTAGACGAAGGTGTGTGTAAGTGTAGCTCAAATCCATAACATAAAAACATCCTATTATATTAAAGATACTGGTGTTGTTACAAAACAATTTATTAAAAATTGTTTATGGGTGTAGAGAAACAAAATAAAACAAAAGGACTCAAGTAAAGACATTACTGTAAAATCGGGTAACTTCATTTAGTTTGAGCTCAAAGGCTTCCTTGGGAAGACTTCTGACCAAAGTGAGGCTTCTAAGAGTTATAGAGGGATGTGGAGAGAAAAAATGGTCTGGGTTTGGCCAAGCCAAAGGCTTTGGAATTGTGTGTAAGGAGGTAGAGGTGGGGGCCTTTTATAAGAGGAGAGGAGGGGCACTCTTGGAAAGTAAAGAAATGTTACTTTATTTTAGAATGAGTTTCGGATTTTAATGGTCCAAAATTGATTTTTTTTTTGAGGATAAGGTGATAAGGGTTCTAAATCCACCCATCCAATAGGTTTTGGACATGTTTAGGTCTTATATTTTACATTATATATCCATTTTATTTAAATCGTTAAATAATGACGTCATCGTTGCATCATCATGATGTCATAAATAATTGAATTTATTTAATGTCTAAAAATTAAAAAAAATACTATTATGTAGGAAATCTTTTTATATTTCCAATTACTATTTATAGTAAAAAAAATGACTTTTATAACCCCATTTAAAAATTCTTTTAGTAAAACAACACATGTTTGTGTCATTTTAACTTTAACATTAAATAAAAAGGTATTTACTTCATTTTCCATCCAAAGTGGCTCCATAGGGTCCCCAAGTTGACCCATGGATTGTATTGGTCGTCCATGACTCATCCAAAGAGGGTAAGAAATGTGTCTATGTCATTTCATATTATTAAAACCTTATTTTTACCTTAAACTACACTAATTACCTCTAATCGCGATTAAAAACATAATAAGTTACTATACAACAAAAAATTATTTTAATCCCATTGAACCACATTTTACTTCTTAATAACAACCATGTATGTCAGATTTTTGAAATTCAAAACAAAAAAGTGGCAAAATTTCATTTAAATGGAAAATCAGTTTTTATAAGTACCACTTAGTGGTTTAACTATTCATCAGAAATTGAAGTTTTTCAGAAAATTACCAAAAATTAACCCTAAGATATATTTGATATTCCGAATTCAAAAATGATGTCTATTTTAAAAAATTCATACCATATAAGAAACATTAATTAATTTAATAATTAATTCCCGCTTTCAGAACAAATATCGTGTTTTTTTGAAACAATATATATCTAAAGATTGACACTAGTTTAAGTCAAATTTCAAAGTGAAATTAATTACAATGACCACTATTTGATTAAATTTTAAATATATATTCTAATTTCACTTTAAAACTAATTCAAAAGATAATATAATCATATAAATAATTTAGATTAAAAAGAGGTTTGGAATTAAAATACAACATTTTTCACTATTCATTTACAAATGAACTTTTTCATAAAAAACCAAAAATTTACACAAAGTAAATCTTGATGTCCCGATTCTAAAGAAGAATTTTATTTTGTCAAATATAACATATAAAATTGTCAAAAAGTGGATTTAAAAGAGGTTCTCCATCAAAAGGCGGTTAATCGACCTTTTAAAGAATATTAGAATGTTTACGCTTAAAATTGGATTCATTCGCATTTTTAATCCTCTAACATTTATTGTAAAAAGTAAAAATATTTTACAAACATATATAATCATTTTGTAGTTAGTTATATTCATTCCTGCCATCACAATAGTTAGGCGTTAACTACCATTTAAAATAATATTATTTTATTATTAGAGTGCAACGTATGATTCCCAAAAAACTCGTTGTTGCGTGTTAGGTACGCCATCGAGCATTTCTTCCCCTTTAAAGTTATATTAATATTTTATTCAAAAATATGGATAAATGTGAAAATGTCATACTCTTTATTTACCTGGGGTGTTACAAAAATCATGATTACAACCATAGAATATATGGATTGAGGGTCATTAATGGATCTTTATATAAGTTATGTGGATATTTTTCACTCCATATAAGATTATGGTTTCTAATTTTGTGATTGATTTACTTTAACATTATTTTCTTTTGTAACTTATTTTTCAAATAATGTTTTATATGGAATTAATATATTAGTTTTTTATAAGATTTGGGAAAGATAGGTATGATAGTTTTTTTTGGAATAACTGTGTTATCTTATTTTGGAGTATTGTTTTTTGAAATTTAATTTTTAGGTATCCTATTTCAGGAGGGTTTTAAAATAGGTCATTCATGGGTGGTTTGGATAAATTTTTTTCATTGAAAAAAATAATTTTCACAATGAAAAATGTTTCGTATGAGATATGATCGAGGTTTATTGAGTTAAAATAGAATGGATAGATTTTTAGGTGGATGGGATGTTCCATATATATGTTTTAAAACAATGGAATGGTTTTTATAAATTCCATAAAAACATTAGTAGGTGACAATCCAGAGTAGTTGTATGATATGATAATATGTAGGAATTTTTTAAAAATTCTTAAAAGCTCAACATGTATTCTTGGATTACACAGTTTTTCTATTCAAATCATATTAAGGTGGAACTAGGAAGGGTAACTGTGGATGGTAATATAATGTGTTATATTATTTCTCTATACAATAATTATTATCTGAAATTTGGGTAAACTATTTCATTATTTAAAATATTTATACATGATTCCATTTCATTGGTAACAAGGTTGTGAATCAGACATCAATATATTTTATGGGACTAGTTTTGAGAAATTATACTAGGTATTATATCTCACCCATTCCAACACATTTCACTATGTGTTTATATTTCATATATCATGAAATATATAATGGGAAAACAATGATGTTTTTGGTGATGGATATTATCATCTGAGTTCATGGTGGATATTGTGTTATTCGACCATGTAATGGACGATTAATTTTTCTATTCACATTGGATGGGAATTATAGTATATATTTTCTTGTCAAGATGGGATATTAGTTTATTTTATTCTTTTAATACACATTAGTATATTTTATTTGTAAATTTTAAATTTTATTTTTAAATTTTAATTGGGGTTTTCAATAAATTTTTAATTATTATCTCATGTATAATGGTTGTTCTCTTGAGAAAAATATTTACCAATGAATAATGTTTATCCATTGAAGAAAATCAATACCTTTGATATTGGATAATAAATGAGACATAACATTTAAATCCCATAACAAAATTAATTTTTTGGAATCCCATGGAAGAGTTATCTAACTATGGTATTGTAGTTTTGTGTTAATGGTTGAGATGTCTAAATATGGAAGGAATTTTGATTAGGTTGGTATAAAATCAGTAGAGACCGATAAATTTTCACATTTATTATCTTTATTGAGTGATTTATGGTTGAGATGTCTAAATATGGAAGGAATAATGATTATAGTGTGAAATTATGATACAAATGTTCATTTTATTTTTAAAATTGGTTACCATAAAGAAATGAGGTTATAATTGTGACATAAATGGTTTTTCTAAGGCATATAAATTATAATTTAATTTAGTCGAAATTACATAATATTTCTTTTTTGAACATTATCTGTGAATGGGTGACTATTAAAATAATTGTTCTACTAGTTTAATATTTTATATACCATATTTTAGGTATTATGGTTTTAATATTGAAATTTTATGAAATGTTTATATTTTTAATTTCATTCTTAGATATTTGGATTTTTATTGATTTATTCTCATAAAATAATTTCTTGAGAGGAAGTGGATATGACAGTGGGAGGTGAGAAATTGGGCATGTTATCCGCTAGAATCTTATAGGTAATATTAAAAATATTCAATATATTGGATTAATCGATATTGTATGATGGAGGATATAAATAATAGTAGTGAAATATAGAATTGTATCACGATTCAATTTTCTAATAACTTAATAATACTCCTTCTATGGGTGGTTGTGTAGTGAAATAATATAGGGATTTATTGGAGAGGGGCATTGTAATATTTTAAAATCTAAACACCTCTAAAACATTAATGTTGTATTTGACTACATACATACTATATCTAGAAGGATATATGTTTTAGGAGTCAAATTTTAAAGCAAAGTAAGATTATACACTAATATGGTATAAATTATAGAAAATTTATATATAAGTAGTTTTCTCAAGAAATATTTATAGAAATGAATTATAATGTATTCCATGATCAGGGAAATTGAATATGAATATTTCAAATTATTATTCCCACATTGTGTAATTGGTGTGTTCTACACCATAAATGACCACCAAAAACATTCTCAATGATTGATGGTCTGATAGGACGTTTAAACTCAAGATTTAAACATGAATTTTCTTCTTTAATTACTATCCTATGTGGTTATAGAGAAAAATATATTTACAGATGAGGTATATAGGATTGATGTAAAGCATGGAAATTATTATCTTTTCAGAAATAGAGGAAATCATTTTTCTAGATACTAGGAGAATATGATAGATGAATATTAGTAGGTAGAATTTTAAAATAAATAAATAATCATGGGTTTCTCTCAATGGATGAAGAAACTTGTCTGTTACCAATGGTTCATCATGGAACATCTGATGTGGGACTACCCTAATGACTCTAGATCATGTCACTATTGTTGGATGCTTGGTAATTTGATTAATTTTTCTAATTTCGTATCTAATTTTTCCAAAATAAGAAGATCCAATGAGAAAAATTGATATATTATTTCTATATAGAAGATGAATTGTGAAATAAATAAGTAAGTAAGTATTACTAGTATTAAACCTCATCATCCTCATACAAAAATGGGTTAGGATAGTTGTTTTCTATGTAGAATATGATGAAGAAGTTTATTGAAATACCTATTATAGTGATAGGTACAATGATTAGAGTGTCTATTGTTTTATATACTATATTTTATATCAATAAATATCATTAATTCAAATATACACATATAATATACTTTGTGAATTTTTTGACATAATTATGACCTATTAATTGAATATTGAGATTCATCATTTAATGATAATAAAAGATGTATTCAGTGTCCATATTGTTCAATAGTTATAAGTGACTTGGAAATCCTATAGGACTTCATGGTTATAGAAGATGAAATATTTCATGTCATAATATAGATATATTGGATACTAATGATTAATAATAATATAATCATTTAGGATAAGAAATATTACATCAAATTTCTTGAATAGTGTGTTTAATCTTTTTAAGGGTAGTGGTATGTTTTATTAGTCAGAATATATTGATCATTACCGACATTGGGGATTTAATTAATAGGTAATTGGTTGGTTTTTTCCTGATAAGATTCAACATATTCCATTCAACTACCAATCTTATGGATGTGATTAATGGATTTTTTCTATAATAATTCCTTAGTAATCAATGAAATATAGATGTGAAATTTTCCATTGAATTATCTCTAGGGATGGGAATAATTTTATTATCATAACATCGTATTTTCAATATATATTTATTGGATATAATCATTTAGATGGATGATAGAGATCTAAATATATTCAACAAAAAAATTTCTTACTTTGGGTTTTGTAGATTTTTTATTATGGTTCATGAAAGATTATGGATGTTAAATTTCAATAATTCATTGAATTAGGTAATATTGGAGACTAAATATCTTACTACTTCTATACATGTTTATTAATTATATTAAAGGGTATATGTGGCATTCAATTATTAATTTCTTATAATGGAATCTTCCGATGAGGTTGGTGTAGATGGAGATTCAAATGTCATCATAGAAAAATATGGAAAGTAATCCTTATTAATTTTTTATTTTGTTGGGTTTACTAACAATCCATTAATTTTAATGTCAATAATGAGTCATATTTTCTATGAATACATTGAATCATTTATTAGGGTCTTTATTAATGACATTCTTAATTATTCCTACCCACAAATGTTTCATGGGTAGAATTTGATAATTGATCTATTTATATTATTAGATAATATGTTCTATATAAAGACACAAATTTGAAAAGTTTAGATATATGAAGTGATGTAATTTGGGTACATGATTTTAGATAAGTATTCTCATTTATCATTATATGGTCAATATACTGAAATCATAGGTGAATCCCCTAATTGTATTTCATATCTATAGTTACGATGAATTTATTGGATATTATCACTGAATTATTGATTAATTTTCTATGTTAGTGTCTCTAATGAATGAATTAAATCATAATGTTAAAAAATTTCAATGGGATGAGATGTTCCATAGAGATTCTAATTATATAAAGTGGATTATAACATCTGTTCTGGAAATTATATTTTTAAATTCATCGAATCATTATATATGTATTTTCATGAATATAATGTCATACTGAGGAGTGTCATTATGAATAGGGATAACATGGTTTTGTGTGAATAATGGAAATTTTGAAAAAATGAAAAAATTAACTTAAAAAATTTAATATTTGGAAAAAAAATATCATAAGATGATGTATTTGGGGAATTTATTGTTCATTATTTGGCGGTATATGAATTATAATTTTTTAAAGTAGAACTATTCTTAATGGGAATTAATCTAGATTAAATAAAGATGTGTGGAGAATACTTATGCATTTTTTTGTATATTCATATAGGAATTTAATTGGGAACTGTATTTTGGATTCTGTCAGTCAGAAAAACATTTGGTAATGGAATCAGAAGTGAAGAGGTAAGTGGAGGGTTTTGGGGGAAATTTTTATATCGAAGCTTGTAAACATGTAAGTGTTATAATGTTACATTTGAATTATCTTTTTTAGATTTTTTTGTACTATGTAAATGTTTTTAAATACTAATGTAGAATATTATATGACTAGTGATTCCTTAAATTGAGGGTTCTCCATAAATGGTTGATTGAAAGAGGAGTATTAGAATCCCCAATTAGATCTTATAAATAGTTAATTTGATTATGAGGAATGATGTTATGGGTTAATTCCATACATTATGATGGGAATTCATTAATAAGTGGGAGAAGATGTATCATGATTTTAGATGGGAGTACTTATTGAAGGGATGCACATGGATGTAGATGATTTTATCTCATGGGGCTATCTTTTTAGTAGATAATATTTGACTATTAGTAACCCATTCATATTTTTTTACCTTTCCATTAATGACACAATAGTTAATGGAAATAAATATGTATCTATTGAATATTTTCCCTGAATAAAAATCAATGAATGATATAATATGGGTATTTTTGAATCATCTCACATTGTTGTTCCACTTATTTCTCATTCGGGAGACATATATAGTTGAGAACCTCTATAAGGATTACAAGGATAAGGTTTAGTGTATTCATGGACTTTAATTTGTTTTAAAAAAATATATAAATCCATTATTTTCAAAAACATTTCTAGAGGGATGAAAAATACAATAAATACTCATTTTAAGATGAGAATATCATATAACCTTCATATATAGATACATATATAATAGATCATAAAAGGTTTGTAGTATATGAGTCAAGTACGTGTGATGAATTTACAAATATAATTTGAGCATCACATAGATTTGGTAAAATTTATTTTCCAAAAATCTATCAAAGAATGGTTTGGATAAATCCATTTGAAGTATTTAATGGAATTACATGTTTGTATCATGCATTGTTTAATGTAAGAAACCCTTTCATTATTTTTAAAATAATTTAAAGTGTATGAGTGATTTTTGGGGTGGGATTGAAACACTTTTAATGCTTTTATGGATTTTATAATTAATCATGGTTAGAGAATGGTTAGTGGAATGTATGTGAATCCAATAATAAATTGTTCTAGGAGAAAAGGGGGTTTTGGGTTGGGACATAGTAATTTGCATGTATTGGGAAAATAGTTATGACATTCCAAGAGAATCGAGGAAATGAGTGCTATATGGATTTTTACTGTATTGGCAATTGATATTCAACCCAAGTGTGCCAACCGTGTGATGTCATAATTAAGTTAGAGGCTAGCGCATGGTTTATCCCAAGTTTTCATATGTGTTAGAAATACCATGCACAGTTTAGAAACTAGATCTTAAAAAGAAGATCTATCTCATTATTATGCGTTAACATCTTATTTTTCACATTTTCTAACCATATTAAGTTTTTTCATCCTCCCATTGGTTGTGGAGTCTTACCCCTTCAATCTATAAGTGTCTGAAGGATTTTTTTCTTAATTACCTTGGTATGTAGTCATTTTGGGTTGTTTCATTAGATTTAAATTGCATCAACCTCTCAATATAATAGATCTGGCCCATTGGGAATAAATATATGACAATTAACGAATATCATGATGTGGTATGGCTATGTTGATGTTAGGGAAATATATATGTGTTTAGTTTTGGATATTAAACATTATATAATTGATGAATTAGTATTATTCTTCATTATCCCTATAATTTTGTAGTTAGCTAGCTTCAATATTGACTCCTCTTATTAGAACTTGAAGGATATGTTTCAAATTGATTTTTTTTTCTAAAAATTTATTATTTAATTATTTGAAATTTTTTATGGAATTTTTGATTGGTTATAGTTTATAGAATTGTGAAATTTAGGTGTTTTAATCAAAAGAGAAATCAATAACATGATTTTAAAATGATGATTTTGAAATTGTGGTTTGTTTTTGATATGTGGAAAAGATTTTTTTAATACAATTATAGTTTTTTTAAATTTATTTTCTAATATTGATTGGAAGTTAGTTGTATTGAATAGTTTTGTGTGAGTTAAATGGTATGGATACTGGTCATGATGTCTCATAATCAAGTGGATGGGTTATTTACAGGTCATTCCACCATCAATGGTATCACCTAGGTAGTGTGCATGAAAGTCTTTGTGTTTGATTATGTGAAATGTAATGGGATAATCCAAAATGTGATTTGGGACATGGATAAATAACTTTTTTGGTTTATTTTTGGGAATTTGTTTTGATTTGGAAAAACTATTATTATAAGGAAATTGTTATATATTTTGATATAAATAGTTTTCAATTGTTTAAAAAAAATTATTTAAATAATCCATCATGATTAATAATATTGTTATGATTAGGGATGTCATCAGGGGAATTTATAATGAGTTTCATTACACAACCCTTCTATGGTACCTTAGTGATTTTTTGAATATTATTTATTAGGGAAGAAGAAGAGGAAAGGTATTACATTAATTTTTTGGTTCACCATGATACAAGATTTGTTGATACGATTTTGAGATTGGATAAAATTTGTGTCTATGATGTCATGTCTTTGAATATTGGGTTGTTATGTATTGTCATCTTTTATGAGATTTTATGTTAGTAGTCTTCTATATGGGAACTTTATTACAGTTTGTTTTTTATGTCAAAGTTATTTTCTTGAGATTTATATATTTCTAACATGCATCATATAGTGGTTATTTTGTTTTGATGTATTTGGATGGGCAGTTTAATTTAAAAAATATAAAATCATCAATTATTAGAATTCATGCCATTTGTATTTATTAATATCCTTTAGTGTCTTTGGATTTTAATTAAGGTAAGGTAACAAATCTGCATTGGCTAATGAAAATGAGGAGATGTGGGATGTTACAGGTGGTACCATCTTGTTCATTCCATAACAATGAAGTGAAATTAGTCTTGGTCAGTTTGAAATTTTTTTAGGAATGTGGTATCGGTTTTTCAATCATAGAGTTGACAATTATTATGGTTATTCCTAGTGTTTTTATAGTATATAGTAGTAGGATTGTTCGAGCATTAAATTTAGAGAATTAAAATAAGTTGTTAACTTATTTATGTTAAACATAAATCTACTATCGAGTATGTTAAATAAGTCTTTTGGATATACATATAGGGTTTGGAATCTCATTTCATGGGTTTAGTCAAAGAGAACAGCATGAAAATAATTATATAAATGACATCCCACTAGGAGTCCATATTTCATTTTGTGTAATTAGTTATGATCTCATGAAATAATTTTTATTTTTTCATTGTGTTGAAATTTCTTTAAAATGTGAGATTTTAAAAAAGTAATGATAATGGTATTAGGAAAATGCTTATAGTTTCAAAAGAATATTTCAGTCTTAAAAAAAATTTGAAGATGAAAAGCTTTGAATTATAGAAATTCTTATAGTGATAACTATGATGTCGTAGAATTTGAAATTGTTAATCGATTAGTCTATAGAGAGTGAGGCTTATCGACTCTATTGTGTTTATGGGTACTGGCGTCTAGTATTTAGCATAGAAACCAATTGGAGGAAGCTGTTGAGAATGTGGTTTCACTTAAGCCACAGTTGAACCAACTACTAGGTCAAAGTATAGTCATAGATTTTCCATTTATGGATATAGTGAACTGAAGGGCTGAACCATGTGATATGGATCATTTCGTCAAATTATAGAAGTAGAATCTACCCATAATTAAGGTTTATTTGGAACCAGAGAAGGTGGAGGTCTGGTTGAATTGCATGATTTGAATCCTTGATTATTTATCAAACTGGAAAAGGAGAAATTCCATATGGCGACTTATAATTCTGTGGATATTATAATCTAGTGGTGGGATCATTCCTTATAAGATAAATCAGACGATGAAATAACATTGTATGATTTTTAAGTATTGTTCAGTAAACAATTCAACCCTCATATGTTTAGGATTCCAAGGGCGACTGAATATTTTAGCATAAAGTAATAGAATATTTATATTATAGAGTATTCGGCTAAATTTAACAATTTAGTTCACATATCATGTGATATTTCTCCTAGTGTGTCCTTGATGTCATTCATCATTGAATCTTGGTTGATGTATGAAATTTTCACAATGATTGTTTTGATCCTATGTAACAGAATATAAGTAGATTGTTAATTTAGAAACTATTGTAGAAAGGAACATCTTAGGTAATATGGGTGGAGGAAAATGTTTATTCCTATGAGAAATAGTGTGAACAAAAATTCATTTAGTATGTTTTTAAGTGATGGAAATATCCAAGGTAGTTGTATAGATTAGAATGAGGTGGCTAAAATGGTAAATCTTCAACCAAAACCTAATATAATTCTAGGGTGTTCCCATTGTGGTACTTTGGACCACATGATGAGAGATCGTATGGAACCACCTAGATATTTCCATAATTACAACATTATAGGAAATCATCATTTCCATTGTCACAGTGCTCTGAGGTTGGGTTTATGGAATATATCTCAGGGGTACATAAATCATATGCTTCAATAAAATGTGAGATTATGAATGCCACTCATCGGTATAATTGAGCTAGTCATGGTGATTCTAGGAATACTAAGATTCCTCAATAAGGGAAGTCTCAAAAGGTAAATATAGAACAAAGTGCATTGAGTAAGAAAATCTATAAAGATGAGAAAGTTATTATGGATGATCAATCTATATCATCGATTGTGAGAGGTATGCTTATTTTTTATTATAGAATTATAATTTTTTTTGATTTTGGGGATTCGCATTCATTTATTTCATCTCATGTTGTTGATTTTTTAGGGGTAAATATCGGTATGATGTTTTCTATGTTGAAATATGAAACTCCCCAAGATCAATGTAAATATCAAGCCATTATGTGTAGATCATGTTCTAACAAATTTGATGGAACTGACATGATATGGTAATTCTAGGAGATTCATATGGATGTATATGACATTATCATAGGTATGGATTGGTTGAAAATGTTGTAGTTCGCCCAAAGTTTTATACATGATGGGTTATTTTTATGAATGGGGATAGCATAGAGAATCACATTATAGGAATCTGGAGTTTTAAATAAGGTGAAATAGGATTATTTTCCACAACTAGTGTAATGACCACTTACTATTTAACAACTTTTACATTGGAATCAATAGGAGAGATTAAAAATAATAGTATTTAATCAGTGGTTGAACAATTTCATGATTTTTTTCTCATCTATTTATTAGGGTTACGGCACATAATAAATGTTCTGATTACAATTAATCTACTACTAGAGATAAATCCAATTTCCCTTTTGTCCTATCAGATGGAACCAAGACAATTAATTGATTTAAATGTTCAATTAGTGGAGTTTGAGTGGAAATGTTCATTTGTCCTAGCACACCCCAATTAGTATCAATGGTCTTGATAATAATAAAGGTAGATATGACTCTTTGACTTTGTATGGATTATCCTAAGATTAACCATGTTGTGATAAATAATCTACAAACACTCCAACAACTTGATGATATGTTAAATCAGTTGAAGGGATAATAAGGGTTTCCAAAGATTTAATTATGATAGAGTTATACCAAATTTCATGTTTGGAAGGAGGATATTCCAAAGGCTACGTTCATAAGTATATATTCCAATTATGAATATGCGGTAATGCCTTTTTGTCTTACAAATGAAGCAAAAGTCTTAATGTCATTAATGGATTAGATATTTCAAAGGTGTATGGATTCTTTTGTGGTGATGTTTTTAGATTTCATATTGGTGTATTCAAGGAAAAGTTTTGAGCATGACTAATAAATAATGAAATTATTTGGAATCATGATGGATCACTATTTGTATGAAAAACTATCAATGTGAGCTTTTTGTTTATAGGAGTTATGTTTCTATGGCCATCTGATCTTATAAAGTGGTGGTTATATGGATCTAAAAAAGATAAAGGTTTTGATATTTTGGAAACCACAAAAGAATGTTTTCTAGATACATTTTTTCCTTGGTCCATCTATTTATTACCGACAGATTTTCATGATTTTTCAAGAATTACTCCACCAATGACAAATTTTACAGTGTACAATGTACCATTCCAATATTATGATATATTTAATACTTCATTAAATGTTTTTAATGTTCTCCAAAAATAAATACAAATATTTATTTATTTATTTTAAATAAATACATGGTTTTGTGGTTTATTATAATATTTCAGGATCAAATTTGGAATGTGTTCTTATACTATTAAATAATGTGGATTCTTGGGGCTCAAGATAGTTTTAATTTCATGCGATGAAAAACCTAACACATTATATAGAGTTACCTATTTTAGTGCATGATTTCAGTATTTGGTATCATTTACTATTTGGTGATAATTTTACTGTGGTTATAGATCATAATTTCTAAAAATATATTTTTTCATAAAGTGATTTGAATTAGAGAAAATGAATATGGTTCGAGAATCTAAAAATGTTGAAATTTGACTTTATGTTTACACTCGGTAAATGAAATTTGGTGGTAGATGAAGTATGTTGTAATTCATATGCTCATTTGGAAAAATAATATTCAGATATGTGATAGTTGATGTCAGTCTAAACTGATATTCACATAGGATGAGGTGACTGAGGTGATGTTGTGGTTTTCTATCTAGTTTCATTAATTACAAATATGATATAGATGGTAAAATAGGCTGAGAGATCCAATTTATAATTCATCACTATTTTGTTGAAATTCAATAGTGGGTAGGCCATTGAGTGATAGAAAGTGGATAATAGTAAAATTTTCTTGTTTCAATATCTCATTGTCGTACATATGCCCTATTTGAAAAAACTCCTTCATTTATACCACCATTCAAGATGGTACATTCATTCATGAAAATGAAATATGTACAAGGGATTGATATAAAATATTGTGTTAGATGTTATGATAAGGAAATTTTTTGAATTTTTTTTAGAAGCTTATATTGTAAACAGTTTAAGGCATTGCATCATTTACGAGAATGAATATTGTACTCTTAAATTATTATTATTTAGAAAAAGGAGAATATATCCATATATTTTTTGATAGTTCTCCCATGAATAGTTCTAAAGAAAAATTCCATATTGGTGATAGTGGATTGGGATGATAATTCATCTCATTTAATCCATATTTGTGAATCTAATACGATGGAGGACATTTTTAAAATCTATATCAGTGATGCCGTAATGAGTCATGACATATCACTTTATACAGTGCTAAATAGATATCTGATGTTTACGTCTATTTTAATTAAATAATTACAAAATATATATTTGTACTTAGTTGACTATATTTATGTGTATCATCATCCAATGGATGTACAATCAGATTAGAAGATAAAAACATTGGAAGAAATTCCACAAGCTTGTGTAATAGATTTAGTTGGATCATAGGACAAGAATGTAATATTATTGGAGTTATGGTATAAATATACTTATCATACGTCAATACATATGAATCATATTGAAGTATTGTATGGTATTCCTTATCATTCACCACTTTTTTGGGTGAAAATAGGTGAGACATCACTGGTTGGGTCGAGCCTTGTCCATGTGACAATATAAGAGAATCAATTGATTGGGAAATATATAGATATGTCATATAATAGTCATAAATAATATGTGTAATATTTTTATGTACTTTTTTATCAAGGTGATTGATTTTGTTTTTTGGGATCTCTCCAAGGCATGAAAGTCATCCTGTTGGGAAGAAGGTAAATTTATCTCCTTAATAAATATTCCATTTTAAGATACCTTAAACAGCAAGGGTGGTGGAATAACTATTTACTTTCCCCCCATGGTTAATTTCATCAAATAATTTATTTCATGTATCTAAATTTAATAATTATCAAACACATACAAAAAATTTTAATTGATATGACCACATTGACTTATAAAAAGATGTTTTGTTGTTATATGTACCATTAAGAATTTTATATTGGTAAAATAATGTCTTGCGTTGAGAAATAATCAATATAATGAATGATATTTGGAAAAATAGCTATAATTTGGAATAGTCATGGTAATAGGGTATGTAAATGGTCATAATATTTCCATAAAACATTTATAATAATACTTGTTTCCTATTATATTGGGAATGAAATCCCAATCGTGGGGAGAATTTGACACCCCATGTTTTAATTAAGTAACAATTTCATTATGATTTTTTTCTGTAAAGTGTTTGGGTGATGATTTTGAGGTATTGGAATAAATTTTCAATGTTTCTAGGGATTTTATCATTGTTCATGGCTTAATCACTATTATAATAAACATTGAAAATCTTATAGGAAACGGTGCAAGGTGAAATCAGGGCTTCTAGGTAGGAGTAGGGTTAGGTGTAAAATTTAGCCAAACCATGCATAAACCTTGGAAAAAAATATCAATGTGGGATAGGGTTATTTTTCATGCTATATTAATGTTTTTTATAGCCTTGAATTATAACCCTATGAGGTTCTCATTCAAGAAGAGGTGGGTGCACAATTAGCGCAATGTTTTCTTAACTATGAGAATAACCCTAAAAGTATTAAAATATTTTTCCTAAGAAGATGATCTAGGAAATACCTCTAAAAATATTTTTTCTCTATTTTTTACCCTAGGAAGTTTTTTCTTCCTCCCAGATTTCATGGAGTCTATCCCCTTCAAAAAAAAGAACTGATCTGAAGGCTTTTCGGCGTGCGTTGAAGACTGATTCTGATGGAAAGTCTTAATATTTTGTGGTTTTCCTTAGATCTATTTTCCTTCCCACTCTTGAAATAATATAAATAGTACATTAGGGATAGTTATATGACACATAATACTAGTAATTATTTTTTTCCTATGTTTATGTTAGATAAAGAGGTCATATGTGAGTTTTTTCAAATTCAAACTCGTTTTCATAAGGAATTATTGGAATTTAAAATTTTCACTATAATTCTAGAGGAATGTGTGTTCACTCTCAAATACTATTATATGAACATGATGACATGGATTTTAAAATTTTTCAATGAAATTTATTTTGTATGTTTTGTTAAGTTAATGATTGAATCCTGAATTTGTGATAGTTTAGAGAATTGTGAAAATAATGTCCTTTGTGAGAACTGATAACGAAAAAGTGATTTTAAAATGATGATTTTAAAATGGTTGTTTCATTTTGAAGAATGTAAAATGTTTTCAATAAAACAATATTTATATTGATTTTTTTGTAAATGATGGACTGTCATGGGGTTTGCTTAAATTTTTATGTGTGAGCTGAAGACGGTGGATAATAGTTTGGATGTACCACTATAAAAGGTATTGTTTATGGAAATGTATTTCAAACGTCAATGGAAATTTTAAGATTGTGTTGTTGAGATTTATCATTATTGGTTATCTGAAATGGAATTGGTTATTCTAAAATGGGATTTGACAAATTGAAAAATGATTATTTTGTTGATTTCCTTGAAAATTTGTTATATTTGGAGAAGAAAATTTTTCTTTTGATATTATTTTATATTTAAATATAAAATATTTAAATTTTTTTCTATAAAATAATTTATATAAATTTACTAACATGTTCTATCATAGTCGTGTGAGTAGGGTAGTCAATTAGTGAAATCCTACCAAGTTTCATTATTCACCTATACTTTTGAAGTTTGGTTCTTTTACAAATATTATCGATCGAGACGTAGAAAAATAAATGGTATCAAATTTTAATAGGGGTGTTTCATGATACAAAATATTTTTCATGGAGTTGTATAATTTATATTGACTGTATCTTGGTACTTATGTCTTGGATTCATTGGGTTATTTTGCCTTCTGTTTTTATCTTTGATGTTAATTGTCTTTTGATGGGGTATTCTATTGATGTTGAGTATTAATGATAATGGTTTTATTTTTAGTTTTATACATTTTCACCATATATCATAGTGTTTTTATTTTTTTATGATGTGTTTGTTTGGGATTTCTATTTCCAAAATAGAAAATCATACCCTAATTGAATTGATTCACTGTGAACGTTTTACCAGCATTTTCCATCTTGTGGGTGTCTCTTAAGGCCTAGTTGAAATTACACCTCAACTAATGAAAATGAGGAGGGTTAAGGGATTAAAATAATTATCTTCATTATGTTTTAATAATTGGGATATATTTTTATTTTTGGACATGGAAATCTATAAAAGATAAGAAATTTGGTTCAACATATATAAAATGTTCTACTGATTTCATAAAAACTGTATAAATCCAATAATGACTCTCATCTATGCTCATTAGAGTTTTAAATTTGGGTATTATTAATTCTAGTGAGTTTCACCATGGTTTGGACATAAAAATATTATAAACTAGAAAAAGTTGTCACAGTAATATGTTTCTCTATTATAAATCCTAGATTTAACTAGATATGTATTGTATGTCATAGCTTTCAAATTGAAATATGATGCAATGAAAAATGTTTTATTTGTATCTCTTCAACATAAGTACCAAAAAAATATCCTATTATTTCTTATAGCATTGGTTAATTTTAGATAGATTAATTTTTAATGTATGGTTTTTGTCGATTTATAATTCGAAGGAGAGGATCTTGATATGTTACAGAATTTCACTTGTGTGAGTTTGGTATTTACATGGACTGATTAAAGAAGAAGCATCATAGAGAGGGTATCAGATGTATTATAAATGTTCTTAATTGTTTAAGGATAATGTTTATTGGTGAATTTTTAAAAATGCAAACTCATTGTTTTGGGAGAATTATGATGTCCTGTGTTTTATCAGTACGTCTCAATTGAAATTTTGGTTGCTTGTTTTATATTTTTTCTGTTCTTATATGTACATTGAACATTATATGTTTCTAATACGTGATCCTAAAAACCATGAAACACGATTATATATGTACCTTAGGGAAGAATTGGATACAATATTGTGGGTACATGGTTCTGATTAACGATTCATAGAAACCATTTAGTAATAGGTTTCTAGGAAAAGTCACCTACACTTTTAGCATATAGTCCCATATAACAATATATCCTAACCATGTGATCTGGTTCCCATTAAAATATTTCTCTTTTAAAACTCCAATTATCCTCAAATTATCCCCATTAAATAAATTATATTTATTTTTAATGCAATTGGGTTCTTTGAATTAAATGTTTTGGATTTTCTCTGAGCAAAAACACCATTCATAGAATGACTTGTCGAATTAATAGAGGATTTTATGTTTGATCTCAATTAAATCACATTATCATAAACCATTTAATCTCTTTATATTCCTATTAAATCTTCCATAAATAGATTATTTTCGTATTGTATGAACTTTGTATTTGGTTCATGTATTTGAAACTTGAATATAATACTCATTATTATTTGTTGTTATGATGCTGTATAGATTATCAGATCGTGATTAATAGCATCCAATATATGGTCCTAATAACATTTTGTGAGCGTCATCTACGGTAAACGGATGTTATTAAATCCATGTAAGATTATGATTACATAATTTTTTATTTGTGTTATTTAAATATATTTTTATAATTTTGGTATTTCTAATAAATTATTTTTATATAATTTCTTAAAAAATTTGTACTTTTGAAATATTGGGCAAATTAGGGTTTTTAGTATAATCATTGTTTTTGGATTCAGAATAGAATTTTCTAAAAATAAATTAATTGGTATCTTCAATGATGATGGTTTAATATTTGGGATTTATTGGATTAATTTTATTAAAAAAAATTATATATAAATCAGTTTTGGGAATAATACACGTTAGGTATGAGTAATTTCATGGAAGTGTTAGATATGGACTTACGAGTTGGGTATTTTGATGAAAATCAAGGTCCCTATTTTTTATATGGTTGGTTTGGTCCCATGAAATTGGGAACCAATTATGTGAGTTTTAGTCCATAGAGATTGTATTATATGGTATTATGATATAATATTTCATATCTAATGAATAATGTTTGATCATTTTTAACATGCATTATATATTTGGAAAATATTTCAATTGAACGATGATGAATTAAAATGGATTGGAAGATAATTTTTCATGAAATTTTGATTTCATGAATTGATTATTTATAATTTAGACAAACTTTTAAAAAATCAACTTATTTTCATTTCATTGGTTACATGGCTAGGAATGGGCCTGCATGGGATTCCATGAGAGTGGTATAGGGAAATAATTTTGAGTATTCATACTCATATTTATCTTCAAATCTTTTTTTCTATAGAATTTAAATTTCATGATGAGAATAAGGGTAAGGATATTGTGTGTTTTTTTGTGATGAAAATGCCATGTAGAGTTTTTGAAGGATGTGGAAGTATTTGGTCATGGGTAGAGGAGAATATTGGTTATTCACATTTAATGGCCTTTATTGGATATGTTTTTTACATGCAAGGACATTAACAATTAAATTTTTTTGTACTATTTTGGTTTTATGATTTTACATTAAATGATATTTAATAATTTTTTTTGGGTTTTATAGAATAAAAATTATTTCCTAATATATAGTAGTTTTTTTATGTGGGAAAACATTCCCCAATGATTACTTTTGTCCCTCGGTTGTAGTTTGATGCATCTGGTGATTGGGGAATGATCATGATTCTATGTTCTAATTCATAGAAACCCTTCAGATTAATGATCATAGGCCATGGTTCTCAAACTTAATCTATTTATTAAAAAATAATTACTATGAACTAGATGTTTTCAATGAAACGATGAAATTGTAGGAGTCTTACAAGTGGTATATGGTTGTAAGGGAGGATAGTTCTTATTTTCATGATAAAAAACATTTAATATAACTCAGTTATAATAGGGGAAGAAATAATTTTTTCTTAAATAGATATGTTAATGAATAAGAGTTATTTTAGAATGATATACATCTAAATTATTTTAATAAAAGAATTTCAATAGAAGAAACGTGTTTATTTCATAGAGATGTTCTAATTTTTTTTGAAACATTCCACTATTAGGTTATTCATTGGAATGATTCTGTAAAAGAATTTTTATATTGTATATAATAATTTGATGATTATATTATAATATATATATACATATTAAGTGACATCTATATGGAGTATATAGAGGGAATTGTATTGTCGCTGATGAAAAAAAGTGAGTAATGTTTACAAAATATTATATGGATTAAACAGGAACCCAAGTAATGGAATAAAAATATTATTCTATTTTTAGAAGGATGGAAATTATTTTATGTATTTAAATAATTCTACATCATCAAGTAATTTTCTAATGGATACATCATATTTATTTTATATGTGCTTTATAATATTATCAGAATATCATTAAATAAAACGATTTATGTGATAAAAGTGAATATTGTTAAGCAGTATAAATGGATGGAACTACTATATTAAAATAATATTATTTTGGTGGAGATCACTATAGTGTATGAAACAAAAAAATTATATTATCTGATGTTATTGATATTATAAATTCTTCATGTTGGAGTATTATACAGATTAAAAATTCTAGTATTGTTCCTCCCAATGTCATCAAAATATATCCAAGAATCTGTCTCTGAATATAGTGTATGATTTTGGGTAAAAGAAATTTTCCATAAAAAATGTTTTATGTGAATTTTAATGTATGTTTCGGTTCGTGTACTACCTGATATATTTAAAAGAGTGGTTGTTTGAATCAGGTATATAGAATACCATATAAATAATATTAGGATGTTCTCATGTTGATTTTTATTAATTTAACGGGAACCAAGGAAGTATATTTTTGTGGGTCACCTATTTAAAATGTGATCTTATAGTTTTTGATTCTCAAATGAGGCACACAATATGATATATGAAATATTTACACATACTATGATAGAAAAATTTATTCTTTTAGTAATTTATATTTTAATTCCATATATTACGTGATTTATAAAATTTTTATGATACTTTTCAATCATTACTAGAATCTGAGGAAAAATATTATATTAAAATTAAAAAATATTACATTATCTACATACATTTATCTATTAATTCATAAAAAATGTTTAATTAACAATTATAAAGACATTATTATATGTTATAACGTATCCCTTGTAGTTTTCTCTTGACACATTTCATGAACCAAACGAATAGATCCCTGATCATGTAAACTAAGGTTGTTCTTGAAAATCATGGTGGGAAATTAACCATTCCTAGCTGTTCGTATCCCTTAAAGAGTATAAAAATTAACCCTATAGTGAATTATTTTTTCCAATAATGAAAAATTAACCATGGAACATCCTCTCAGATGTCTATCATAGCCATTTTTTGTTGTCAAATTTAAATTTCAGATAACATTAATTGATAAATAATTAAAAAAATCATAATTATTAAAAAAATCATAAGATAAAATAAGTGATACCTACAACCAACCCTTGTGTTAGGAATGGTAATTTTTTGATTTCATCCACCACCATAGCTGAACTAAAAACTCGAGATAAACATATAAAACATAATTAAATATAAATTAAACATGATATTATAATATAATACCATGAATAATATAACTACTATGTGACCACCCCACATCCCTTCCATAACATTTAAATGAAAATAATTATCACGGTTGTTGGAAATAGATCTACAAAAGAAAGATAATTTAAAAAAAACAAAATCAGCAATTCAATATTGTTACTCTATTAAAGAGAAAAAACCAACCATTTGTTTTTTATTGGTATTTAAATAAATAATAACAAGATAATTAATTTTACAAAACTATTCTAAAATGATTCCAATTCATCATGTTAAAGGAATAAAATATCTCTTTCATTGTTATTCTTTTAAAATCCTCTAATGAGAATTTTGAATAGGTCAATTATTTGATGAAAATAAAATAAAAACACAAAATTTAAAGAAATATCCTAGAATTTATGCTTTGACTAACATAATATTATATAACAATGTGTAACCATCACTACATTAAACGAAACTGTATTGAATGAGCATCCACTCAGGTAGTTGGAATAAATAACTAAATAAAAAATAACTATATTTCAATATAAAAAAAGAAGAGAGATAAATATAAAATTCACTTTTATTTCGAATAATAATAGAGGGAACCAAAAGAATATTTCATCATGTGAGTGTCCCAAAAGAAATAATGGCCATGGATACATTATAACCCAAAAAAAATATTTTTATATAAACAGTCCATATACAGTTATGCATGCAACTACTTGGGATAGATTCATAAAATGAATATTAGCATGTTAACTATCTTCCATAAAACCAAAAACATGTTTGAAGAAACTACTAAGTATATTAACTTGTTATATAGGTGTGATGAAACCCAATAATTTCACAACAACCTTGTTTGATGTCACTAAGGAGTACATTCATTTGGCCTAGACGTATTGTGAAACCCAACCATGGAACCAAAATTGGAATTTGCTAATCCCTACATTTTTTCTCAGTTTAATATATCCAAATGTCATGTACATAATCCTACTATTCCCTAATAGTGTTTCCAAAGATCCTATGTTAAAATATTCAAGTTATGTACCATGAATAATAAATAAATCTCACAATATATCAATAATGTGTCCAAAATAACTCTCACCCAATAGAAAACAAATTAAAATTTTATTAATATTCCAATAAGGAATTCAATATTATTTTTTGAAAAAAACACACAATAACATATCACTAAATACAAAAAATTGATAGAATTATCTAATGTTCCTTTAAAATCATCTTATTTTAAATACACAACCCCCTCAAATAGAAAAATAAAAATTTCATAAAATTTAACTAAAGAATCTCACTGAATAATTAAAACAAAAAATCATTAAAAACAAACAAAATATTCTATTTATACACTATTTCCAAAGAAGAATATTTCCCCCCACGAATCCATTTAAAATTAAAACATTCTTTTTTATTAGAAGACCCCATTAGGGAAAAACTCATGTAATTTAATTTATAACACTTTGATCACATGAGTAATCATTTCTATCACAGGAATAATAAAAACCCTTTCCATGGACACACCATATACTGTGAACAAAATTGAATCATTTGTAAGTGTATAGTCATATACTCTATATATCATTCTTAAGAAAATAAATTCTTAATTATAAATGGACAATAAATAAAAATCATTAATGTTAAAAAATTAGGTATAGAATCACCTACATCAACAAACAACTCAAATATCAATCCCAAGACTGTAAAAAACAACTGCAGGCCATCACCACCTATCATTATTAATAACACCACAAAAATAAAAAACCAAATTATTTAAACTGAAAAACTGAAAATTATATAAACTATGTCCAGCTAATTAGATGTAATAAAGTATAGAAAACAAAAAATAAGGTGTTGACGTCCACTCATATCCTATACTCAGACATAATCAACAAAAAAACTAAAACAAAAAATTTAATGAGATATTGAAAATTTGGAAAAATATAACCAAAACCCAAAAAAATAGATAATAAGAAACATACCATGAGATACAAAGTGAATGCTTCCAGGAAAATACCATTTTTCGAACTCCTTCATAAGATAAATCCAAACTCACCATGAATTAGAATTATTCAACCGTACCGTTGTGGGATTGTCTCTTATAAACACTATCTATTTGTTAAAAAATGTTATAGATGACAAGTGGACAAAGGATGAATGTTAGTGGAGGAAGGGTAACAAATAATTAATATTGAAAACACCCATGAATTACCCTGATCATAGAGATATAAAGGAAATCATATTGAGATATATTGGGGAAAACCTCATCCTACAGTTTTAATGATTGGAGGGAGGAATGAGGGTTTCCAAATATAGTTCCTTAAATTACCAAAAATACCTCAAAAATAAAAACTACAAACACCCCTGTGAAGGTATTGAGGTTCTAGGAAATTAATTGGGCTTCTACCCAACAATGAAGATTCCTCAAAATAATTTAATTTATCCATATAACTATATTAAAAAAACATTTAATTTATTAAAAATAATAATTATGTATAATAATAATTAATTTATGCATATAACAAAGTACCTTGTATTAAAATTCCTTCATTATTAATGAATAATATTGTGAATTCAAATAAACACTAATTATGTTAGAGGATTCAATTGTAGAATACCTCTTTTGGTGATCAATATGTGCACCGTAAATATTTAAATATTGTTATAAATATCCTATATTTTTACCATGAGACATTCTATTTTTCGTATCATTCAATAATGAATACTATAATATTTATTCTAGGAATAATATTCCATTTGACATTTCTATAAATAAGATGGAATATGAAGAGGATTTATCACCTACCATGAGATATTTCTAGTATGTGATATCTCTAGGGATTTAGATAATTATATTAATAATTTAATTACACATAACAACTATTACATTCAAGAATGATAGATTCAATTTTCAATAGAGCTCATGCTAAAGATTAATTACTACCCATTAAGACCTTAATGCTCTAACAATCCCCAATGAAAACTGTGTCTAAATTATAAATACAATATTATTGTTTACATGAAATGAGTTATAATAATTGATAAATCATCATTATTATTTTGAAATTTTTTTTAAAAATTTATTAAAAATAATATTATATTTCATTGGATCATTATTTCATCCTATAATTTCGTCTTCATCTTTATAAATCCATTAATAATTAATATATATTTATATAAATAAATATAATTTCATTACTCACAGAAAAAAATAATATTAAATAAAAAAGAGAAAAATTATTTAGTAAATATTTGACTCATGTTTATTCTCTCAAATAATTGGTGGCTAAATATTTTTTATCCTTCTCAACATGAATAATTATTAACATATCTACCATAATAATATTTATTAAACATGTTAAATAAATCTAGAAATTAAATAATAGTTTTGATACACTTAGTGTGTGACCCAATGGGTCCCTTTCAAAGTGGAATGATATATATTTGTCTATTTTTTTAGGTAAAAATCTATCAGTAGACTAAAACCCCCCATACAGAAATGAGTTATTATCTCAAGGACATACATCATCATACAAATTTATAGTATTTAATAAATAATATTTATTATAAAATATATAATGAAATATGTTTCATACTAATTCATTTAAAAAGTGTGCTTGATATAACATTCTTTGACATTCTAGAAATGAACATTATGAAGAAGAAAAAACATTTTTCCATGGACTTAATTATATAGATTCATTCAATTATTTTTAATAGATAAATCAATGTTCTCTAATGAATATATGTGAAAATTTATTTCTAATATTGTTCATTAATAACGTATTACATATAGGGTGTCAAGCTTATCCTACATCATCGTGGGTATATATAATCCAAATTTTAATCAATATATCAAGATACCATACTCATGATATGTAAAAATAAAATTAATGTGTATGGATGACTAAATGAATCCATATATAGTAATATCTAATTATACGTACAAATGATAATTTTCCACTATTGGGTCAAATTCTCAAGACCTCATAATTTTGGAAATTTCTAAGGACAAACATCATGAGAAGAGGATTAAATTTATTATAAGGCTCATACCCCAGATATCATGTATCATCATTGTAATAAATGATAACATCATTATACCTTATAAAATGTTTTTAATAATATCCTCATAAAACATCAAGGTTCTCATCATGGGAGTAACTATCATGAAATTTGGTTGTGACGATAACACTTAGGTAATTATCACATTGTTTTCACTTATTGAAGTATGATCATATTGTAAGATATTAATTTATTTTTAGAACTATTATTATTTTGTTAATATAATATTCCTTTTAGTTAATTCTAGGGAACCTACACTAATATAAAATAACATGAACATGAACCAACATCTAACTTTATAAAAAAAATTCACATGATAAACATTTTTCCGTTGAGACATGGTTATAGCTGTATAGCCATCTATACAACCTATGGTTTTTCTTCATCATGTGACCCCATATATCAATAAAAATACCTCATGATATGATATATTTGTGTGTATTATTTTATTCTCTTCGATACGAAACATCCTTCTTAATACTATTAAAAATATTCATCGTGATATGATATAATGTTACTATATGGGTAAAAATCCCAAATATGAAACAAATCATTATCAATCAGACTTCTTAAGATATATGAGAAGATGAAAAGTACTTTTCAAATGTTGATATTACATGAAATGAATATTATCATCTTTTCCCTTAAATATTACCTTCATCTAATGGAGATTCCTAGTGACACTCATCAAAATATGAGTTTGTTTATATCCCATAAAAAATATTTTATTTTATAAAAATACTAGTTAGTCATCCATTTTTTCCTTCTTCACCACTATAGGATAATTTTTACTACAATCCTAAGTGTATTTCCTAGTGAGGTATGGTGTATATATTTTATTATTTACATATTATCCAGATATATCCTATGTACATATCTTGATATGTGTCATATATTTAAAAATTACAATTTTTAATATTTATATATAATTCATAATAAGAATATGATGTCACATTGGAATCAATTTGGAAAAATCACTCTTTGATTTACTTATCAATACCATTCCAGCATTGTACTATAATGTCAATTATGTCACCCAAAAATCTAAGATAGAAATCAATGTTAAGTATAAAATGTGTACATGAGGTGTGACATGGGTTTCTTCTTAATTAATATTTGGAGAAATTATTTTTTCTTAAACATCCAAAATAAGAAAATCAAATTTTTTAAATATTATCAATCCTTACTATCTTGGAAAATGGTACTTCTCCCACTAACATCATTTATTCACCTGGAAAAAATTTATTTTCAATTAATTTAATAGTTCAATTATACTTGTTTCATCCCCAAAATAGATCCATTAGTCATAAATTCCATATTTCCATATTTCTATGTTTCCAACCATTCGGTTCATGTCATATTGACATGTTCTATAATGAAAAATTTATAATAGGTGCCCTAAACTGATGATTCAAAATAAAATCATAATATTACCTATAATAAGTATAATTAAAATTTATTTATTCATGATTTATTATTATTAAAAGTAAATACATATTGGTATATCTCTTTTAAAATTACTTTTTATTTTTTTCTCAACAAAAACTATGGAATTCACCAATACCACCAAAATTTGGAATAAATATATTTCCATGAAATTTTTTTGGAATTAAATTTAAATTTTCAGTCATAACTAGTTGAATGTTATTAGTCCCAGTAAAAATAATTATTCTAATAATAAAATATTCCACCCACCATGTTGAATATAAAACAAAAAATATTGTTTTAGCCTCCCAATTAATTCTATGTTTCTTGAACAATCCAATGAATATTCACTTATGGAATATATTTTTCGTATTCCAAATTCTAAATATATACCCAAGATTAAACCAAATTCCCACATAATACCACTTTTTCAAAACATATTTACTTCCCACATGTAATTATAATTTTTATAATTAATACATTTTTTAACATGGTTAATTTAATAACCTTAGTTGTAATGAGGTCATTAACTATGATAAAACTTCTGTTTTTAATGATGTACTTGTAAATCATAAACAAGCCTTGTAAATGGATTCCTTCAAAACACTCAAGGTTGGATATTATCTAGTTTATTCATTTAATAAATTATATGATAAATATAAGTTAATATAGTAACAATATTGAGTGTTTCCTGATATTATTTTTGAAACATATCTATAATGAAATCAAAAAGCCGACAACACATATATGTTACTCATTGGTGTTATTAATATATATGTTTATAATATCTAATATATAAATATAGAAATTATAATGGATTTTTATTTAAACCATCACTCTAAATTATTTTATTGATTAATACATGGTCAAAATATACACTGACATGCCTCCCTGATGTATTCTATAACCTTTACCATGTTCTTTCATTTCATCATTGAGCATTCCAATAATTTCATAAAGGAATCTCATGTCATGCATGATTTTCTCTATAGCATCACCATGGAATAATTCATTCCTCCAATATTTAACCAATTATATATTTTTCCTGACATTCCGTTATATATCTTGTTTTGTTAGTCTAAAACATAAGTTTATAGTATACCTTACAATTTTATCTCCAAATAATATAATCATCCTAATGGTTATACACATAAAATAATATTTTTTTAAATGAAAAATAATATTCATTACACAATTGTGTATGTGTTTAATGAAATTATATTCCTCATTTATTGATAATATTTTTATATCAAATATTCATGTATAACTAAATTATTATTGTTTTTGAAGAAAAAATAAAATTTATTTGAAAAGAAATGATGTATAGTTGTGTAAAAAAAAGACAAATTTATTTGTTCACATAACAAAAATTATATTTGATTAGAATCCATAGTGTGGGAAATATGATGTATGTGTGTTACTAAATACAGACTTTAGAATCAAATATTCTAATCTAATTGAAAAAACTCTTTTGTTATTATATCATGTTTTTCACTATAGAAATTAGAATCACAATTTCATAGAGACTTGGAGAAAATAGATTATTTATTATAAATTTTTAATGTTGTTCTTACTACTAATATAATAATATCCATTCATGATCTACTAAAAAGACACACAATAATTCATTATTTATTTTATTAAAAATAAATTTTTTAAATAAACAATAAGTAATATAGAAACATTAAATTGTGTTATGAAAATATAACTGATGGTGATCAAACTAATTATGTCTTCCTCATCAATTCATTATTGTTTTAATTATAATGAATTCTTTATCCATGGTGTAATAAAATATCAATTTATTCTCTTTACTAGAATTAAGTATTTTGTTTCATCCAAAAATGATTTAAATAAAATATTTACTATAAATAGTTATTGTATTTCTAAACATTCCTTCATCATTTTCACCAAAAGGTTCATCTATATATGTTTCATACAACATTCATACCTAGTGATTCAATGTAATATGATTCTTCATCCATTTATTTTTAATATTATTCAAAATAATGTTGACGAATAAAGAGAACATGGTCGATATGTATAATAATATGATATAAATAGATATATTTATATATATATTAAATCCAAAACTTTATTAACATATCAGGGAAAATTAATATATTGAATAAAAATTAAATATATAATTACATTAATAAAATTTAGTCTCGTACAGTGGAATTTCAATATCATTTGTCATAACCATATTGTTCCCCATAGAATGTTGTATTAGAAAGAATTTCGTCGAATAAAAACCCATACTGGTATGTTTCCTTATCATTTATCTATAAATAACTAATATTCTGATTAAATGATTCGCTGGATCATTCGCATCTACCTCTTATAGGTATTCACCTCACCTTCACTAAATGTATGAGGTAGTTAATCAGATATAGTAAATTCCATCACTTAGTATAAATTTTATTATTGTTGTAAAATGTATAAAAAATAAATTCCAAGCTCATAAATATGTCCGAGTAAGTCATGGTCTATGTCCTTAATGATAGTAGTGTTATGAATATTTTTCATACCATGATATATTTATTTAATTTATTATTTTATTATTTTTTCAATATTACCATAATGTGTCGCGTTAGAAGAAAAAACTGTTAGTATCAATATATTTAATTAAAACATAAAATCCCTCCCATTTTGTTTAATTATATCTTGTTTTATGGATATTTTTATGGAAATGATACATTTGACATTTCTCATAACCAATTGAGGGAGACGATAAAATATAAAATGGTTTTCAAATAGGTATAACATTCGAAATATAATAACAAAAAACTCCATGATCCACTGAGTGGACTCACTAGTAATTAAATCCTATAATTATAATTACATAACACTTTTTGATTAGTTTAATTATGTTTCATAGAGGTGGTAAAACATTAAATCAAACTCAGTTACGTTAACCTAAAATAAATGATCACACTCCCCGATAATTAAAATCATCCAAACATACAATGGTCATGCTGTTAGATCTAAAAATGTTTCTAAACCCATTAAATGGATGAATTTAAGGACATAGTATTTTATTTGGAGGTATCATAATATCTATGAATAAGTTTCCCATTTGATCTTATTAAATTCTTGTTAATATAATGTGTATTTTACTTATGTTATTCACTATGTCTAAGTAAAATGCTTACATACTCCAATTTATTTTAATTTATTCATCCCAGAATATTAAAAGATGTATTTTTTGGTAAATATGATGTACAATTAAATAATTAACCATGGAACTGATATAAATAAAATATCATTTTTTCATGATTATGATATAGTCTAATGGTTAGTTTATTAGAGAGGTTTAACATAATTATAACCCTAGTGATATAAGTTATTGAAATAAGCCTGGTTTGAGTTCCATAAATCTATAAATGAATATGTGAACTTCTTGGGTGGTTTTCCATTTATCTCCAGGTTTAGACCATCTCCATTCACCAAGTATCTCCATCACATACATATTATTTTACTCACACAAATAAGACGTAAACCAAAAGACATAAGGAAATTTATATAAAATAAACAATTGAAATAGATGTATTACATAGTGTCGAAGATGGGATGACATGAAGTCTATAATTATAATTTAATAATAATTAATATAATAAAAAATAATGATAAAAAAATTTTAGTCGAAGCATATAATCATCCAAGCATTCGGTGAATATTAATTAGATAAACTAGAATACATTTTATGATTCATAATTAAGATAAAGATCACTCGAAATAATTAATTACGTTTTTTAATTGATCATTTAATTTATCTAGATTTCCATATATACATTCATTCATAGTATCATTTATTGTAGATTTAATCAAATTAGATAAATTAATTTTTTAAAACATTAATTGTGTAAAAAACATGTATTTTAAAGAATCATTGTGAGTTCCAATAATAACTATATAGCATGTGTTGTGGTCATATATTGTTAACATATATTTAATATAGAATATAATTTTCATCAATTAATTACATGTTTTGATAGATTATTATATTAAATATGGACACTACAGAACATATATAGCATATAAAATTTCAAATTCTTATAGATTGTATGACATCATATAACTATATATGATATATAAATCCTAATATTACTCCCAAATTAATTATTCATTTAATATATATTTATATATATATATATATATCCCCTAGAATAATATGTAATATCAATAAATTAAACACAAACATGTGTTAATTCAATTTAAATAGAATAATTCATTCATTTTAGACAAACATGTGTAAACATTTAGAAAATGAAGTTCGTAAATATTGATACATGTAGTGAAATAACTTCTTCCCATTACTACAACACATTCCTAGGGACTAAGAGTGGTCATGAAATTGAGAATTGTTTTGGGTGCATGGAATGTATATTGGATACAAATTATTTTTCTTAACGATACATGATTATGAGTCCATTCGTCAGGTAGGATGAATATATTATTCCATTATCCACACATTTACCACCCTTTGAATTCATAGACAACACGATTTATCAGCATGTTCCATAGTGTGAAATCTTGAATACAACCTTCCACCATGGCCTATTCCACTTTCTTCATCTTAATGACACATTTCAAAAATCATTTAACAATGTTCTCAATTATCTTGGTCATTTTTAGTGAATTGACTATTTGTAGATCGTGTATATAATTTTTATAAAGTTGTGTAGTTCCATAAATTCCTTCCAAAATTCATGGCTCCCCCAAAAATGTTTTTTTGGATGTTCATATTTTGTTTATAACATGTTCCATATACATTAATGATATTAATTAATAATTACAAGAATTAGTGATATCAACATTCAAATTTTCTAAATTTTAAAAATGGGAGTGAAAACTAACAAGATATATGTATAATTACCTATGATTAATAGATAATTAAAAATTATCATCCATCCATTTTGATATCACTTCCACGTTTTGGGGCATAATACAAGCAGTCGCGGCCATTATCAACAATGGATTTTTTCAAATTCATAGGATTTTTATCATATCTAGATAAATAAAAACCTAGGGATCAATGATACATTATCATAACGTATAATTTATTGTTAATTAATTTAAATAAATTTTTATAATTCATTGAAATTATGTCTTCATTAACCAATTATATAATGTCTTCGCATCATAATATAATTATATTAGAGGATTCAAGGGTATAATCCACCGAGAAATGATCCCTGTGTGAACTAAAAACCCCTAAACATCATCATAAAAATTCCAAGGATCTAGAAATGAAAATTATAATACATGCATCATTCATAGATGATATCCACAATAGTAACATTAAGGATGAAGGATTCATATTGTTCCCTCTAGAATCAAGTGGGATGCAGAGGAAAATTGTTATCAATTATTGGAATATTTATATGAGAGAATCAATATCGATACTGAGAAAATTCACACAATAATTTCATTTTTATAAAAAACATTAGTGTTGAGATTGATATAATTGAGCTCACCTTATTCTTATCTTAGTGATAATTAATTTCACATGGGACCTAATCATTCCCTTAATCTATAATCAAACCAATGTCTAAATAAAATTATTACTATTATATTAATTGACATATGATAAATTAAAAGAAAATTTATTATTAATTTTGGGATAATAAATTTTATATTTTTTAAAACATATTATTTATCACCAAGAAATTAATTCATCTCATCCTTCATTGTTATTGTTGTAAAAACATGAATAATTACTATTCATTTAGATAAATAAATGTCACTACACTACTCATTGATACATAATTAAATATTATTTTCACTCGAATAACGAATAAATATGTTTTAAATATTTTATAAATATTTATCCTCTTGAAAAACTTGTGACTGGTTATTTTAAATAAAAAACATGATAAATTTAAGAACCATGTGTTTGAATAATTTTAATTTTAATCGTTAAATTATTTTCAAATTTAAATAATGATCTCGATATAGTTAGTGTGTGAACCAAATATCATTGTCTCTATGGAATTAGGCATACCCAACAAAATATAACACAATACACCAATTATTATGTAAATGTTAAAACAACATATATCCTCATCAGAATGTACATTTTTAAATTTAATCCATTTATTTTAGTATCACTAATAAATAACGTTTTAGACTAATTTCATCAATATGAGTACTTTATGTCTAATTGTTAAAATTTCAATAAATGAACATGTTCATAAAAATCTATGGATATATACATAATCGGGTAGTTATATTCCCATTGGACAGTCAGAGATATCAACATATTTTAAATATTAATATGGGAAATCATTCAATGATTTATTCATTAATAAAATATCTCTCATGATTAACCCAATGTTTCCTACCTCACAAAGACCATTTATTATCATATAATTCATTAATACATTAATTTACATGACTCATGATGTGTATAAATAATAATTTTAAATTGTTAGTACCATTAATAATGTGCATAGAAAGGAATATAAAATGACATTTATAAATTTGTTTTTCATACTTGTTGGTATAGTTATAATAATATATTTTTCCTAGAGTTTTTATGGATAACTTCATGAGAAGAAGACTCAATTTCATCTTATCACATTAAAAAATTCCATCCATCTATATGATATGTATTTGATAATATTATCATAAAACTTATAGTTTCTCATATTGGGGTATCGATGATGTTTTTCTATGATATGTAACCATTATAAAAACTCACATTTATTTCATTTAGAAGAATATTCAACATGGGATTAGATAAATTTTATTGTCCAAGACTAAAAAAATTCAAGTAATCTATAGTTAAATGAAGTTGGTTATATGGAACCAATAATTAATTCTCATTTGTATAGTGACCCTTAATTGTTATGGAATGATCATCCCAAGTTAAAGGGGTTAATTTCTATAGTTTATATTTTTTAAAACCATATTATGACATGATTATAAGCATAATTACCATTAATTACAATATGAGTATCGTACAGTCTAGGGTCATGGAAGATTTGATTCAAATTAGAATACCTGAAACCAAAATAAAAACATATTTTATTTAATCTCTATTAGGATCTTCTAAATAGAATTTATATCCTTTATGTGAAAAGGATAACATGGAGAATACATGAAAAAATCGATTGTGAAAAATCCTAGTTAGGGAATAAACAATGAATTAAAGCATTACACATGGTCATGAAGGTATAAAAAAATTCATTTGAAGGAAAAGAACATATATAAAAATTATGTAGAAGAAAATGTAGAACATTTGATCAAGTAATCATGGAATCAAATGAATATATAATCAACATAAAACATAACACAATAAAGAGTTTAGGCTAATAGCCAAGACCATTGCACATGGTGGTCAATGTCTCATAAAGCAATAAGGTTCATTCCCTATCCCAAAATGATGTATCATGAGACTAAAAATTTCATAATGAAACGAAATTATCATTAATAATAATAACCTCTTAATGCATATGTGTGCCAAATAATGGATCAAACATAAATAGTGTTATCCCTGGAAAGAAATGGGTATTTTAATCATATCATAAAGCATTACAAATGGTTGTATCATAATGGTTTACCTAAAAGAATGGATTTAAATAATATATGGATATTAATATGGGAAAATAGGAATAGATGTTTATATTTATGTTAATATAATGTGAAACCATGTGAAAATAGAGTTTATGGAGCATTATAAATATGACATTTTTTTGTTGTTTAGGGAAACCATTAATGTGCATTTATAGTGAAAACGGTATAATATTTTATATAAAAGAAAAAATTAACCATTATAGATTTTCATAATAATGTTATTGATTTTATAAGGATATTTTTGGTTTATAATATGTTATGTATTATACTAAAAATGAGTAAGAAAACTGAATACAGTAGGAGTACATAATAATAATTAATAATTAAATTGGTTTAATGAGATAAAAATCATAATTGAATGGAAAAAATGGTTGTTCAGAGAGTGTCACTTGACTTTTGTATGAATGTGTTCGTCACCAAAAATTAATATCATAGATAATGATATTATATTCATTAATAATAAAATTGAGAAAAAATTAAAGATTTTTTAATTTATTATAATTCAATTTTTTTCAATTTTATTCTTTTTTTATAAATTTCAGTTCCTTTATTCATAAGTGTTTGTTTCCGTAGTTTTCTAGATACGTTCCATTGAATACATGTTTGAAAGATCGTGTAAATTTGGAAAATCTTTCTAAAATTAAAATTATTTTTCATTATTGAACATATATAAGATTAAATAGACATATATATTAATTTTTTTCATTATATAATAATGATTCGTTACATAAAATGTTAATTATTACCAATTACACTACTTTGACATTTTTTTATCATTACGTAGTATTTTTGTTCTATCGATTAATTATATATATATATACTAGTTCAAGAACACTAAATAAGTTGTAATATATATTTTAATATATTGTTTAACCATTAATGTGGTTTTTATGTTAATCCTTTAAGGTGTATGAGTAATTAAATATCCTCTTCCAAGAATGTGGTGAATAGACAGATCACAATAAATTTTTTCAGTTTTAGAAAAAATATTGTAAATAATAGAATTGGTGAAGGATTTTCAAATTACACAATTAAATTATTATCTTAATTCATGATTATGCAATGTTTAAGGCCATGTCCTTATAGATGGTATCAAAGGTCGGTTTAGACAACTTTAAGAGTTAAGATATTTTTTAATTAAATGTCATTAATAAGTTTATGTTAATATTGAAATGATATAGAATTTATAGATTACCATATTGCTTTTCTTAAGATATTTCTATGTTAAGAATGTTTTTCTATAGAGGAAACATGGAAGCTATGATAGGATGACATTAGGAGTAAGACAAGCTTCTAAATCAGCAACCTGGGATTGTCAGAATCAGAACTAAAAAGTTCGCTGTAGTGATAGAACATTTGAATGAGGCTATAAATGGTGGTGGTATCCTTGCACTATATGATATAGATAAACTACAGAGGAGCATATCAGTAGTGAATCATTTCACGAAGCAATATCCCACTTAATTTAGCAGATCATCTGACATTGGGCTAGCTGAGGGATGTATTAATACACTAGAAAAGATTTATTATATCATGGGGTTCTAAGAACATCAAAATTTTAGTCTATTTTTTAACTTTTGGGAGGTGAATCTGATCAGTGGTGGTCAATGGTGAAAAATACCATGGATCTTGAAGAGATTAGCGATCTTTATTAGGATGAATTGAAATGTATGTTTCTTGAAAATATTTTCCTAAGGCGATTCATATTTGGATAGAATAATAATTCCTATAATTCAGGAATGAGGATGACATACTGGCTACATATGAATCGAAATACACTCGATTGGAAAGGTATTCATCAAATTTCATACAAGATCTTGATAGTAAAATCAATCGGTTTTACTGAAGATTAAATCCAATGTATCGATGAACTTTAGCTTTTAGTTAGTTCAAAAGATATGAAAGACTTGTTCTATGTGTGTATAAGGTGGAAATTGGGTTTTCCAATGATTAATACTTCTTTAACAAACAAAATAATAAGTGGTTGAGGTGGCCGACAAAATGGAATAAATCAACTGAGTGAAAACAGCTAGGATACATGCATAAAGGGGTGGCAAAATACTTTCCCACTACATTGGTAGATGTTAAACCATCAAAATAAGTAGTATCAGGTACACTGTTTGTTTGTTCATATTATGCCAATGTATTGTTCAATTTCGGGTCTACACATTCTTTCATTTCTTGAGAAATTTCTTAGAAAATTGGGAATTCCATCTCATGATATGAATCAAGAACATATAATAAAAACCCCGGGAGGAATTTTTTAGAAAAAAAATGAAATTATAAAAACCTAATGTCCTTGTGTGTGGAAAGAATCTACCTTCAAACCATATAGTTTTGCCTCTACTATTGTATGATGTTATTTTAATTATAGATTATCTTTCCGTTTATTATACTATTATTGATTGCAGAGCTAAAGTGGTTTCTTTTCAGGGTGAATTTCAGTTTGTGTAGAAGAATTAGCCCATATTTTTTATAAGATATTAGGAAAGTGAAAAACTAGTAAAATATGGAAATGAATGTTACCTAGCACATATTGTTAAAAACAAATGAACTCTTCTAATTAATTATGTACTTGTTATAATTGAGTGCCTTGATGTTATTTCGGATGAGTTGTCAGGTATAATACCCTATTGGGAAGTTGATTTTATTGTTTACATAGTTCCTGATGCTTATCCAATTTCAAAACCCCCTTATTGAATGTCTCAAATTGAACATTTAGAGAAAAAGAATAAATTGCATAAGTTATTTAATAGATGGTTAATTAAACCTAGAACAAAAACATGGGGTTATTCTACCTTGTTTGTTACAAATAATGATCGGTCAATGAGACTTTTCCTTGATTATAGAGAATTAAATAACATCACTAATAAGAATAGGTATCATTTTCCTCATTTTGATGATTTGTTTGATCAGCTCCCGAGAGATCTGTATTTTTCGAAGATTTATTTGAGGTTGGGGTACCATTACTTGAATCCAAAGAATGAAATCAATCCATATACCGCATTTATTATTAGTTATGGGCATTATGAATTTGTAGTAATTCCTTTTGGTTAACCAACACACCTACTGTTTTCATGGATCTTATGAATAGAATTTTATTTGAGTTATTGAATATGTTTTTGGTTGTGTTCATTGTGTATATTTTGGTTTATTCTAAATGTAAAGAGGAGCATGGAATTCATTTAAGGGTTCTCTTGAAAACCATAAATGAGAATAAACATTATGGGATCTTCTACAACTTTGTATTTTGGGTACAAAAAATTTCATTCCTTTGTCACATTATTTCATAAAATAGAATAACTTTTGATCCTACTAAATACAAAGATGATGAAGAATGGCCAAGACCAACAAAAATAATGGTGATACCTAGTTTTCTTGGTTTAGTAGGTTATAACCATAGGTCTGATGATAATTTTTCAAGGTTATCCAACCCACTGAATAAGTTAACTAAAAAATGTGTCATGTTCATATAGTAAAAAGAATGTGGTGATGGTTTTCATGAATTGAAAAGAAGAATCGTGAATGCTCTAATTTTGGCAGTACCTTCCAGAAATGGTGAGTTTGTTATCTATAATGATGCTTCGTTGGAAGGGCTTGGTTGTGTCCTAATGCAGATTGATTAGTTAATTTCTTATTCATTACGTAAGTTGAAACCTCATTAGTTAAATTTCCATACACATGATACGGAATTAGCTACTGTTGTTTTTTATTATAGAAAATTGGAGGCATCATCTATATGGTGTAAAATTTGAAATATATAATGACCATGAATTTTTGTTGTATATATTCACAAAGAAAGAACTGTACATGAGAAAGAGGAGATAGTTGGAATTAATCAATGAATATGATTACAAAATTCATTACCATCTATGAAGGTAAAATAAAGTGGATGATGCTTTGAGTCAAAATAATAATGCTACATTAACCTTTTTACATTTGGAATAGGATAATTGGATTAATTATTTGGTTTACTACGGAATATAAGTTGTTGGTGCAAGAAAATCCTCTATTTTGTTTTAGGTGTCATTGAAATCATCTCTATTAGACAGAATTAAGAAAACACATAATGAATACAGTGAGTTGCAGAAAAAGGTAGAGTTGGTTCAGAAGGGTAAGTTTCCTGATTATAACATTGACAATGAATGTATTTTGAGACTTGGAAAGAGATTATGTGAGCCTTGTGATTCACAGTTGAAGAATGAGTTGTTTTGTGAAGTTCAAAGTTATCCATTTTCAGTTCATCCGGGAAATACTAATATGTATAGAGATCGTCAGAACTATTTCTGGTGGGATGGAATGAATAAAGATATTGCTGAATTTAATGTGAAGTGTTTTCCATATCAACAGGTTAAAGTAGAGTAACAGTTATTGAAAGGGATGATTCTGTCTTTACCAGGGCCAAAGTTGAAATCTGAAAATATATTGATGGAATTATTATTTGGATTAATGAAGACATCTCGAGTTACCAATGCAATCTGGGTTATTGCTGATCGATTTTCTAAATCTGCTCATTTCCTTCCTATTTAAGATACATTTTCTCTAGGTTAACTTTCTCGTTTCTATATTAAAGAGATAGTCAGGTTGTTTGAAGTTCCCCTCTCTATTATATCAAATCGTGATATGAGGATCACTTATAACTTTTGGAAAGGCCTTCAGAAGTCATTGGTCACTGAATAAAAATGTAGTACAACATTTCATCCTCAATCAGATGGGCAGTCAAAATGAATAATTCAGACATCGGAGGATATTCTACATGATTGTTCAATGGATTACCAGGGATGTTGGGAGCAATATCATTCTTTGGATGAGTTTCTTATAATAATAGTTTTCATTCCTGTATTTAGATCTCTTCTTTTGGGGGATTATATGGAAAGAATTGTTAAACTCTAGCTTTTTTGGTGAAGTAGATTAAAAATACATGATGAGACTAGAATTGGTATAAGATATGGTAGAACTATTTAGATCGCTTCTTTTGGGGGATTATATAGAAAGAATTGTTAAACTCTAGCTTTTTTGGTGAAGTAGATTAAAAATACATGATGATACTAGAATTGGTATAAGATATGGTAGAACACATTTTGTTTATTTAGATAAACTTGAGAACAACTTATAGCAGGAAGAAAAGTTATGAGGATAACCAGATGAAGGATCATTCTTTCAAGGTAGGTGATCATGTCTTTCTTAATGTTTCACCATAGAAAATTGTGATGTGTTTTTTGTAAGAAGGGAAAGCTGAGTCTGAGGTACATTAGACCCTATGAAATACTAGATAATGTTGTATATTTTTCCTATACAATGGATTTACCTCCATGTTTATCATAGGTACACAATTTTTTTCATGTTTTAATGTTGAGAAGGTATATTCTATATCCATCTATTGTTTTTAGTCGAGAGGTATTTCAGTTGGAAGAGAATCATACATATAAGGAACAAACTATCTAGATTCTTGACTGAATAGAGAATGTTTTGCGGAATAAGGTAATCCATCAGTTAAAAGTGTTGTGAAAACCCATATTGTTGAAGAGGTAATGTGGGAATCTGAAAATTCAATGAGGCATAAATACCCCTATTTAATTTATATGTGAATAAAATTGTGAGGATGAAATTTCCAGAAGAGGGGTAGGATGTAACATCCAAGTTATATAAAATAATATGAGATTTTCATAATTATAAATATTTTTGAATTATGTATTATCTTTACTTTAATTGGGATTCTATGATCGATGGTGAACTCGATATGCAACAACATGTTTCTTAGAAATATTACGTTGCACACAACATTGAGATGTACTCGAAATAAAAATATATTATTATTAGTTTAAATGGTATTTAATGACTAGTCGTTGTCAGGGAAAGAATAATCAGAAAAAACGCAAATATGATTATACATTTCTTTTAAATTTTTTTTACATTTCTCAATTAAATTTTAGAGGCTTAAAATAAGAAAAAAATCAGATTTTATGCATAAATTCTATAATATTCATTAAAGGGTCGATTTACCACCATTTGATTGAGAAAATTTTTAATATCTATTTGTTCACTTTTATATGTTTTGTTTGAAGAAATATTATTTTTCTTTAGAATCAGGTCATCGAAATTTACTTTGTATTAAATTTTGGTTCTCTTCGGATAATATTCATTTGATAATAAATAGTGGAAAATATTGTATTTTAATTCAAAACTGCCTTTTAATCTAATTTAATCATATGTTTACATAATTTTTTTAATTGGTTTTAAAGTGTAATTAGATTATGTTTTTACCATTTAATCCAATTTTTTTCATTGGAAGTAATTTCAATTTGAAATTGTACATACAAATTATCAATCTTTTGATAGTTATTATTTCTTAAAAATACAATTTTTTTTGAAATTGGGAATTAATTTCAAATTTAATTTCTTCCAATTATATTTTTCAAATTTTAAAAAAAATGGATTCCACATATGGAATCTAGAGGTCCAATCTTTGTAAATACGTAACTTTTATTTTTAGACAATATGAACATTTTCTACGGTTAATATTTTATTTACCATGGTTAAATTGTAAATCCGGTAATATGGGTAAAAAAATATTATTATAATAATAATAAATTACCCTATCATGTGTCCTAATCCTATTGGTTGATAAATTTCCATCCTTGGGCCCCCTTGGGTAGATTTTGGGACCCCATGGAAAAACATGAGTGTGATAATGACACTTTATATTAATAAATTTAATGTAAAGACCAAAATGACATTACCAAATATATTTTAGTAAATGAATTATTATATAGGGTTATATAAGTTATATATTCAAATATAAATATTAATTTTAAAGATATAAATATTTCATACATCATTGTATTTTATTTATAATTTTTAGAAATCAAATAAAAAAATTCCTTATTACACAATGATGATGTAGTGATTACCTTATTAATGAATGATTTAAATGAATGAGATTATAAGGATTAAAAAATATCGAAAACCTATCCAATTATTATTGGATGAATTTTTTAGACTTAAATTCACATAATTTAGAATTAAATAAGTTTTTGAAGTTTTGAGAGATAATTTCATTTTAAAAAAAATAATACTTTCAAACTATCCAAAAGTGCCCCTCCTCCACCTTATAAAAATCCATCCCCTCTAACCCTTACTCACACATCTCAGTTCCCCTTGTCTTATCCAACACCTACACAAATAATCTCCCACCATCCCTCCATTCTACCTATATTTCTTAAATAAGGCATAAGGCACGTCATGAATGCCTTTTGTTTCAAACTAAATGGTGTTACCTGAATCAAAGGCATGGTTTTTTCTGAAGTTATAATATTTTATTTTATTTATTCAATCCTTATAATCTTCCTATTATTTTGTCACATAATAACACCAGTAACCTAAATATACTAGGTTTTCGTTATGATAAGGATTCAAATTACACATATGCACACCTCCGTCTAAAAGGTAATGAACATAATATTTATGTGGATGACGAACCTCTGCCTTAGGAAATGATGATTGTTTAATATTATCCTACAAACTATTATGGTGGGAATTAAGATGGAATTGTATTTATATGTGATATATTTTATGTATATATATTGTCTATATAATTCTGCATTTTTAATTTATTTCATAACATTATGGTTTTGATAATGGGTAAATACGATAATTGTATTTGAAGACGTACGGGCTACCGCCTCCTCAAAGTGATATGACTCGTTCATTCCATTAATGGGACCTTTAAATGATGGAGTTAGTTAAACTATATATGATATTATAATGGAATTATAATATACCTATGTATCCTTATGTTTTTTTTCATTAAAATATGAAATATAAATGAAAGTAGCATTTATTCGTACGTACGGCTTACCGTCTCAATGAACTATGTATTTCATTTATTATCTCCAAAGGTTATGTACTATTATAAATACATATATATAATATATAAACATGATATATATGATATATAAATAATTAATATCCATATGTAGATAATGGACTTTTGACCATATGAACAACTTGTAATTATATTATGTTTATTATTGCCTCAAATACCAAATATTGACTAAATGGTTGTTATTATCTTAAATGATTATATAATGCTTTTAATGTGTTAATAAGTGATTTAAAATGAATAATAAAACTAAAACTGTTTTTGAATCAAGTATAAATTAAATTTATTTTATTATTTATGATATTAAATAAGGAACGGGTCATGTCGGACATGAGGTATGGGACTTCGTCTCAATATCATTTCACTGAGGCATATTTTTATTTATTCACAACTATATTTTATATGATTTATAAACCCATTTACTTTTACATTTATTCAATGGGAATATTTTTCAATGAATCATTTTACTAAATGAGTAAAATAATATTGCTTTTTAACATATGCTGTTACAAATACCTTTTTTCCACCGTGAGCATTATTTGATAGTTGGATTCCACTACAAGTCGTAGTTCTGTAAAAAGGAAGAAAAAACAAATACACTTTTACATTTTTTGGTAATGAAAATGGTTTGTTATGGGATATTTTATTTCAATATATTTAAATTTTATATATTTATTACAATGTGTAAATTTTATCTTTCATTTTTTCTGGTTTTAAGTGTTATTAATAAGTTTTGGTTCTTGAGAATTGTTTGCGTATATATGTGGTTACATGATAAACCTCGGGAGGGTGAGCCCGAGGTAGCTCTCCAGTGCATTGGGTAATGTGATGGAGGAAAACATTAATATTTCTCTTAAGATGTTTAAGGACTATACTGTGATGGGTATTCCAAATGTAACTCTCTCTGTAGCCATGAAAGTTTCAACATAAGTATTTTATGAATGCCAGATGATACCATTATGATTAATGATTACTATGTGTTATTCATAAATCATAGTTTTACATGATTAATGTCAAAGATATTTTGTTTTTTATGTAATGATATACTAATGTTTTCATTCTTTATTTTATAACCCTTATTGATCTGTTAATACACATCCCTTGTTTTTGAAATGTTTATCACATGAGTTAAAGATGAATAGGGTCAAACATGGGATCAAGGAAAAGTCATGATATCTAAAATAGGGAACTAGACATGAATCTTTTTTTAATTGTTTTTATTTTATGAAAAAAAAATTATACTGAGTAGAAGTGCCTAATTTTTAATATATGAGATGTAATATTATTGTTATGGCCTAATTCTCTAAATCTGTACACCTAAAAATATCGTCAATGTGAATTATTAAAATAAATAAAGATTATGTAATGTATATGTCTGGGTCCTTATATCCCACTTCCGCATCATCTATAATATCATTGAGCACATCTATGGTTTTAAATTTGGGAATTATTTGAAAATTACCTGATGGAACATCCCATGCATTGCATGGTAAGAAATTTGATAGTGAATAGTTATCCAATAGATGATTTCTAATCCTAGAAATAATCAGGCAATGGTAGATGTACTAGATACCACATAATGATTTTACAGGATAATATGATATGTAAAAAGATTTTTAAGTCTTATGTGGATTAATTCAATATAATCATTGGAAGTAGCTTTTCAGGAAGATATTGAATTTCTTTTCGTGACCACTTTCCTTCTATATTTTATTATAGAGTTATAAAATACAATTCAGTATCCTGAATAATTTTCTAATAATAAAATATAAATTCAATATTTAACATATAAGGATAAACCCGTAAATGGAAAGTATATTCTCTGTCATGATTCCTAAAATTTTCAATCTATGTTTACAAGGTGATTGAATTATCCTGAGGGTTCTAACTTATGCTATCTAAAAAAATATCAACTAAATAACTAGATCATTCCATGATAACAACTATAATAACCATAGTCATTTAAACATATTTTTTACATGATTTTAATCATAACCAAAAATGATATACAAACCAAGGATCATAAAGTCTGGTGTCTTTGGAAGCATAAGAACATATTTATAATCATGAAACCAAAATAAGAACACCATTTAATTAATATACATAAATATCTCTAAACAAATTTTTAACTATTAAATATTAAGTGGATTACCTAGGAATACATGAAAAAAATGGAGGAGCTAAAAATCCAATTAAGGGAATATTCATAGAATTAAATTATAACACATGTGTTAGAAGTTATAACATGATGACATAAAAAAGAATCGAACATGAATGAACATAAAAAAGAATAACATATAGAACAATGGATTATGTAACCATGGAATCATAGTAATTCAGAAACAACATACAACATGACATAATATTGAGTCATAGATAATGACTAGGACCATTGCACATGGAGAATAAAGTCCCATAAAATAATCATGATTACTCCATGTTTTCCAAGACGTATCTGGATACAAAACGTTACCCAATTTAATATAGTTATATCTTGTAACACCCACAATAAAAAGTTCATTATTATGTAATTCACATAAATAATCAAACCTAAGCATAAGGGTAACAAATTGAATGAAATGTCTAGATAATAATGTCATAGAGAATTTCAAGATGGAGTATCATAAACATGTTTATGAAAGAAATAATTTAAATTATACATGTACATTCATAAGGTAAAATAATAATATGTCATTATAAGTTATTTAAAATATAATTTAAAACAAATAAAAGTGTCTTTAGGAAGCATTGGAAAAAATTTCTGTGGATTAAGAGAAATATTATTGAGTATTTAAAGAGGAAAATGAATAATATTTTATATAAAACCCAAAAATAACCTAGTAATATGTTCTTGGTAAAATTATTTTTTATATACATAATGGTTGATTAAAACATATTATTCATAGTACATGTAAATGGTGAAGGGGATTGTAATTTCCCTTTAATCGAGCTTACTTATCTAGAGTAATTGTGAAGTTATCCTTACAAAAAAAATATTTAAAGGTTAATGAAAGAAGAAATTATCTAGATAAATATTCATGAAAAAAATTAACATGATTTAAGAGAATTACATAATATTAATTTAGAATTAAATTTATTAAATTATTGAAAATGCATAATCTAAGAGAAAACAATGGTGGTTCAGAAAGAATCCACTACCATATGTCAAAAAGTGATCTATTATTATACCTAATGTCTAGGATAATGATATTAGAATCATTAATAAACTAATTTATTAACTTTTAGACATAAATTTTATTTCATATAATTTTATTATGTTCATTTTTGTCCTCTTTTTGAGTTGTAGTATTTAATTTCATCTATCAAGAGTGTTTGTTTGTATGAATTTAATTATTAGTCCTATTGTATACATCTATGAAGGTTCTTTGTTAAATTGGTATAGTTATATGGAATTAAAATTATATGATATTAATTAAAAAATGTAATGTTAATAGATTATATATATAATTTTTCTATATACAAGGATGATTCATTTTATAAAACATTAATGATTACCATTTTCATTATTTTGGTTTTTCCCAATCATCACACAATAATTTTGTTTAATAAATTAATATTATGTATACATACTAGTCTCATGACACTAAAAATGTTATAATATAAATTTTATATATTTTTTATAATTATAATGGTTTTATTAATAACCTTGATGGCAGTATTGGAAAACAAAAAACAGCATCCGTGAAGTTATTGAATTGACACCTCACAAATGATGTTTTCATTTTTAGAAAAAAATTGAAGAGAAGATAATTTAAGAATGATATTTTATTAAAATAATGGAATTATTGAATATAGATGATAATAGATTTATCATGTCAGTTTGATAATTGTAGGTGACTATGGAAATGGTAAATGAATGTATTTTAAAAGAAATTAATAAAAATGAATGAGTATCATACCTCTTGAACTTCTTCTCCCTGAGAACCTACTTAGGGAAAATGGTTCTATATTTGGTTGAGACCCAGGTAACCTGGAAGTGGGAGATTGAAATGTTAAGAGTATTAGGTAGAATATAGAAAGTATCCAAGGCTTTGGAAAAGTGTGTAGATGGGTGGGGAGGGTGGTATTTATAGGGGATTAGAGGGGTATTTTTTGATTATTTTATTCATTTGTTTATAATTTTATCTCAAGAATATCAATGTTGTTGATTCTTGTGACTATGTATGGTAACTAGTCCATGTGATTTCTAAGTAATAGTTCTTAGTTCATCAATAAATCATCCATTACTAAATAATTCATGTATTTATCTTATACCATAAATTGTCTTATTCCATTATTCACCAAAAAATCAACTATTTTCAAAAAATACAAAAAATTAACCACAACCAATTTTTGATGTGTAGAATTCCATAAAAGGAATAAATATTATAAAATCAAATCTCTAAAAATGAGAAATTAATTTATTTAATTTACAAAATCATTTATTCAAGAAATACAAATTTTATGACACTTTGAAGAATTAATTAACATCTCATAAATTTATCATGTAACCGCAAGACAAGAAAATATTTATTTATGAATTTATTTTATGAAGAAAATGAATAATAATTTTATTAATTATGAAATTATGAATAAATATTAATTACTTACAAAATTAAAAACATATAATTTATCAATTTTAAAACATTTATTTTTGTATAACATGATATAAATATATAACATTTTAATTTATAAGATAACTAAATATAATTTACACTTTCAAAGGTTTTGTTTCTATACTACATTCCATATTAATATTCCAAATGTTTACATTAAAATTCCAATTGTCATGATCCAATTTCTTTTTAATATGATCCTTAATTTCTCGAAATAGTGTTACATTAATTTCATTCTTCATTTATTCAGTTTTTATTTTTTTTCTCTATGATGTCTTTTGTTATTAATATAGAATTAGATAATTTAATGATGACAAATTAAATTGATAAAATTATGCGACTTTACATTCTTCACCCATATGAAATTTTTTCATTGGAATTTAATTCATTTGTAATTTATAGAACCTAAATATCCCATTCCAAGCATAATTCATTAGGTTATTCATCAGTTTAATGAGGTTAAAATTATTTCTACTATGATTTTATATCATGGAGAAAGGGTTTATGTTTAAAAAATGGTACCTAGAGATATATTCCACATCTTCTACTACAATTATGAAAAAAATCAGAGGCCTTGAATTAAATAGATGAAAGCATCGATAAATTATAAAAAATATATTTCTATCTTATAATTTTGAAAAACCATCTTTAAATTCTATCCTATTAAAAAAATTACTAATTAATATTCAATATTTCGAAATTTGATTTTTGTAAATCAAATTTCCCATTTCCCCATATCAAAAATATATAATTCGATATATATATATATAGATATATATATTTAGGCTTGTCAAAGGTATCCCTCTTCTACAACATATACAAATTCATTTATTGGATCATGTTTTTTTAAATAAAGTGAATAAATTGAAAATACTGAAATGGTTCTTACCATTCATATCATGGTAATCAAATTGACATTGAAATGTTTTCCGATAAAAGATACATGATCCTTTAATGAATTGGAAAATGGAAGAGTTATTGGATTTATCATAATGTTTTTTACATGTTACTTTGATATTCAAAAAAGATTCAATTTCATCGTAGCATAACATCATGAGAATATATTCAAGTTGTTCTTCAAGAATAGAGTGATGAGTTTCTTATGTTCATTCACCATGGAATTTTTTTCTAAGAAAACAATTCAATTAAGGGGCCCTAATACTTAATAATATAAATATAAGAACGAAACAATTAATATCGAATCATACAATAATATATAGAAATTTTATCAATTATTATGATTCCCAATGATTCAATATAATTTTTTGGTGATAGAAATATCCATAGGGTTATTACTAAGGTTTTATAATCCTAATATCCAAAAATCTATAACATGATCTCATACCAACTATAGAGGCCCAAGGCATTTATGGATATTTTTATATTATTTTATGTGTAATATACTAAAAATTTTGGATCATAAAGTATAGTAACTTTGGATGGTTTGGTAAAAATTTAAAAAGAATGATAAAAAATATATTCTATATAATATTTGTAAGGAGATACTAACAACCTATTATCTCTTACATCTACGTTGGATATGTTGGGGAATACAAGAATAAATGGGATGATCAAAAAATACTATTAAGGGATTAAATATATAAGTATTGTCTGGAATATAGATATAAGGTATAAAATGATGGCATTAAAAGGAATCGAATGAGAATACAATTTAATAGTAATAACATGTATATCATGGATTCATGTTATAATGTAATCATGTAATCATAAGAACAGGGAAACAACACACAAAATGACATAATCTTGATTAAAGGCTAACTACCAAGAACATTACACATGGGTTACAATGTCCTAAAATGTGATCATGATTTATACCTATCCTGACAGGTCATATCAGGAGACAAAACAATACCCAACTATATAGATTTATATTTATGTATAACCATTATATCATGTTCATCAATATTTGTTCCAAACGAAGAATCAAATATAAACATAAAGGTTACACATAAGAAGAAATGGGTATTATAATCAGTTCATAGAGATTACCGAAAGGACATATCATAAATGTTTTGATGAAAGAATGGATTTAAATCATACATTGACATTAATAATGTAAAATCGTTATATATCATGATAACTAATGTTAAATTTAAGTGGAAAAATTTAAAAAGTGTGTCTAAGAAGATTTATAAATGAGTCATATTTTTTTGTTTAAGGAAAATATTACAATGAAACTAAATATGAAAAAGAATAACCATTCATATAAATCACAAAATTAACCAGCATAGATTTATCATGATAAATTTTTTTATATTTTTATAATATATTAGTATTGAAAAATATTTTGGATTATACTAGAGAATGAGAAAGAAAATTAAATGTTCCCTTTAATCCAGCTTTCTTATCCGGATGATTTGAGAAGGGAACGTTATAAAACACATATTTTCATATCAATGATAGAATAACTAATCGTGGTATATATTATTGGAACATGCAAATAGAACATTGGAGGATTAACAGAGATTAATTAATAATTAAATTTTGGTAATGAAGAAAAATGCATAATATGAAGGAATAATGGAGGTTTAGAGAGAATCCATTACCGTTTGACTGAAATAGTTCTTCAAATGTACTTAATGAACTGGATAATGAAATTATATTCATTAATAATTTAATTAAGAATATCTGGAATGTGTAAATTAAAGATTATTATTTTATTAAAATTATTTTTTCCCTTTTTAACGAGTTTTAAGATTCTATTTCATCATTGGTGAGTGATAGTTTTCTTGTTTTATATAATTGGTTAACTTGTATACATATATGAAAGATCACATAAAATTTGATTAGTTATCCAGAATTTATATTATATGTTATTAATGAACATACAGAATATTAAATGTTCATATATAACATTTTTTATATAGTATGATGTTTCATTAGATTAAAGGCTAATGCATATTGTTTACATTATGTTGTCATTTTTTTTCTGATCGTGCACTTGTTTTGTTTTAGTATCTAATATAATGTAAATATAATAGTTCCAAAAAACTAAATAAGTTTTATTATAAATTTTATAATATGTTTTAAACACTATAATGGTTTTATCATGATCTATGATGGTTTTTTTAAATGCACACCATCATCCATGAAGGCAGTGAATCGACATGTCATGCATAATGTTTTCATTTTTAGACAAATGTGGATGAGAATAAATATGGTGAAGAAAATTACTCTAAAAAATAACATTCAAGTATATATAATATTATTTAGTTGTATCTTACCTTGGATAACCTGTGGTGTGGAGTGAAAATAAAAAGAAAGAAAATCTAAAAGAAATTAAAAGAAAACAAAAGATTATTTTTCCTCATTGGTGTTATATCCCTAAGAAGCTACTTAGGGAAAATGGTTTGGGTGTTTGTATTAGGATATTGGATCCTTGATGTGGAGAAGAGAAAAAAAAATTTGGGATGAATTTGGATAACCATCAAGGCTTCAGGGGTGGGAGGGGAATAGGTGGAGAGTGGTGGTATTTATACAGGAGGAATGGGGTGATTTTTTTTTATTTTTTCCATTTGTTAATTATTTTTGATCAATACTATTAGTAGTGTGTACTAATGAGAATATGGTCATTATCAAGATCACTTGAATAATAACTAATGGTTATTATATTAGCGATACATCATCCATGACTCAATAATTATTGTATTTATCTTTTAATCTAAATTATTGTATTTCACTACTCACCAAAAATTAAGCAATTTAAAAAAATATTAATATTTCACTGTTAACATGTTTTTACATGTATAATTTGAAAAATGAATCTATTTTATGGATGTAATTTTCTATATTTGATTAATTTTAATTTCTTTTAAAATCATCATTTATTTGAAAAATACTTATTTTCATATTATTACTGATTTAATTATAAGTTAATACAATAATTAATGTATCATAAAACTATATTATTGAAATAATAATATATAATTTTAATTTGTTAATATATTTTATGATAATATAATATATTTAAAATAATTGTCTTAATTATGGAAATGTGAAAAAATATTTATGGCTTACAAAAATACCACAAATTCATTTTTCATTTTTATAAATTTTATTTAATTATTCCAAAATATAAATATATCATAATTCCAATTATAACATACCTAAATTTTATTTATACATTCATGGATGAAATTAATATTATATTTACCAATTAATTATTCCTAATGGTCAAATTATTATTCAAATAGTCCTGTAACTATTCCTTTGGTACATGTTCCATAATTTCTAGAAATACATATTATTTCAGTAATAATTTGTTTAAATAGTTTATATTGTGTTATCTATGGGATATTATGTTATTCATATTAAATGAAATAATTATATGAAGTAAAATTTAATTGATTAAATTATGGGTCATTACACTTTTCCGTACCAGGTCCAATTTTTGATGTCAACTCTAGGGTACACTGTATTTATAGATTTAGAGAGGAGGGACCTGGTACAAATACCAACACAACCGTGTTTTAAAACCAAATGAAAATATGTAAAACCTCAATGGTCACATTGTGAACCCTTACTGAAACATAATTCCAACAATTTTACCTTGTAAACCCCATCCTAGAAAATATCCAAACGACCACCTCACTCAAAAGGTTTCAAATACCACCAAAAAATATTATCAAGAAAGTAACTTTAAGGCCTAAATTAAAAACATCACTATATATTCTTCAATCCATAAAGATGAAATTAATTATAGAATCCCCATCATAATTAAATTTCACCCCTAAGAAGATTCACATACATCCTATGAAGAAAAATCCATCACTACAAGCGGAAAAATATATAAAATTGAAAATAATATTAATTAAAATTATTTTCAATCCCCCATACACATGATGGGTTCGTTCGATCCTAAATATTATATATAATATTAAACTAAAGCTTATATGAGAAATAACAGAATCATAATCTGAAATAAAAATAACCAAAATAATGAAAAACTCTACACGGAAAAGAACTCAATCTTAAAAGAACACTTAAAAATGTCCCAATTATATTAAACCCTATAAAAAATAAAAGAGTACAATGTTTCAAACACCAATGTCTAATTAATATATAATAACACAATTTCATTGAAATCTCCAAAATCTATAAAATAGAATCCATGTCCCATTAAATGAGAAAATGGGCAGTTTTCAAAATTAAATCCACCTCAAATCCCTAAAAATACCAAAAAAATAATTATGTTTAATATCAACTATATATTAATAAATCTTCATTTCTGTCTATATAATCCAAATATTGTTTTTAAACAATAAAATTTAATGTATTTCATTGGAAATTAATGTGTTTAAAATAGGCATTTTGTTGAAAAGTTAAACATTAAAAATATGAATTCTTTATTTAAACACATTGGAGTACAATGTTTTTATGAAAAAATTAAATTTAGATAAGATAATTACCGTCAATTTTTACCTACTAACAAGATATGAACATAATAAATAATTTTTCTCATATAAAACATTAATATATTAAATAAATTAATAACCCATTACAATTTTTTTTATCAATAAACATGTAATTTCGCATTTATTTTAGAGATTGTTTATTGTTTATTAATTTTACATAATTATTATTTCACATTATATAGGCTCTCTACAAATCAATTCCTTAATTTTTTTGAATAAATCATCATTAAAATTACTATTAAAATAAATTTTATCTGAACAAAATAATTTAATGTTGTTAAAAACAAAGTATTGATTTTTGGGATATTTTAATAAATTTTCCACTATTTTAATACTAATTTACTTACCAAACATCATAGATAACATACCAATTTTTAACATAAATTTTTTCAACACATTAAATCATTCCTAAAACATTTCAAAACAACGGATTTTAATCATTTTCACCACATAAATATTAATGGAGACACAAAATTAATTTACTAATATAAAAATTGTTTTCAATATTCCTTTTTTCTATGTATTATAACACGATAAAAAAACTAGTGGACTTCATATAAAATATTTTAAACAATACAATCAATACATATTAATACCCCAAGAAAATTATTTTAATCCATCAAAAATATAAAATAAATTAAGGAGAAAGAAAAAAAATTCATATAAACACCGTTAATGTTAGTAAAAATAAATCCCCATTATCAATGTAAATTCATAAAAAGGAATAACAATAATAGAAACAAAATATTCCAAAATGCATGACTTGTTTATAGAGTTTGCGTACGGTTCACACTTCCCATATAGCTGATGTGTTCCTATTCCAACTTCTTTAAGAGTTGAAATTATACACATAATAATGATAAATACATATAAAAAATATAAAATATACTTCTTTAATACCACTGGAAACCTAGGTTTTAGTACTAATAGTGTTGAGTAGGGACTCCATTGTAAATTATTTAGGATTCCAAGAGTTTTGTCTCCAATCAACCTCGACTACCAAAAACAATTTTAGTCATAATTTGTAAGGTCATGCCTTAAAAAGAACATATTCATGGATTAAGTTAATAATTAACATTGAGGACCTTTTTAGGTTTATATCATTAGAGAATTAGGTTATATCTCAAATATAACAACTTTAATATTACATGTAGACACTTCTACTCACTATCAAATTTCTTGTAAAACAAAAACTCTAAAAAAAGGAACATGTTTAGTTCTATTTTTTTACAACATGACATTTACATGATCACATGCTTGACCATATCCCTCTTGTATTCCTTTAAAAACATTTCAAAACATTGGATGATCATAAAAAGATCCATAAAGGATAAATAATGAATGAAAACTCTTCAAAACAACATGTAAACAATTAATACATTAACACAATGTAATATTTTTCACTATAATGAAGTATAAAAAACAAGTCACTAAAAATAAACTCATTGATTACACATGTTGTAAAAACATTATTACCATAATTCCATTAGAAATCAATATATATCATCTAAATGTAACATGGGACAAAAAAATACTTAAATTGGATAATCATATAGTTGAATTCCATACATATCACTAAATGGAATAGTTATTTTTCTGACTTCGATACCCAATGCTTTGGATGTTCTAACGTAACCACCCATCCTTGGATTATCATGGAACCACCCATCATTGGGTTTATCATGAAACAACCATCATTGGTTATCACATAACCATACTTTAAATTTCTAAGTACCACTATATAATCATAACACATAAAATATTTACAATATATAGATTTCACTAATAAAATTTTATTTTCAATCAAAACAAATCATTCCAAGATATTGAAATAGATAATCCACAATAAAAACAATATTAAAAACCCAAACAACCAAATAGGTAATATGCCATGTCATTTCATTTAAAAAACAAAAAGGTTTATTGATGAATCCAAATATCCAAAAATAAATTACGGTGTCAGAGATGTCATTATCGCTGCATATATTAAAAACATTTTTTTTGGTATTGTGAAATACTTTATTGATAAAATATTCCATTTTAATGAAATTAAAATTAAAAGGGTTTTATTATACACCATATAAAATAATGATGTGTATATTATTGAAATATGCCTCATTGAAATGATTATGAGATGAAGTGACATTCCTTGTGTCCGACATGACTTGATTATTTTCTAATTTCCTGAATAATAAACATTAGTTAATTTTTACATGCTTCAGAACACTTTTCATGTTTATTATTCCTTTTATATCACTTATTACCACATTATAAAAAATAAATAATTATATTTGTTAAAATAGGTCCTTTTGACAATGTTGGGTACTTAAGTCGCAAATGATATTGTTATAATTACAAGTTTTCCATGAGGTAAAAATAACATTATCCCCATTATAATATTAATGATTTAAATATCATATATATCAGTTATAAATTTATTTATAATAGTCCATAAAATTTGTAGATATGAAATTAAATTCACCGTTCATGGAGACGGTAAGTCGTACGTGCATATGGACGCTACTTTAATTTATTTGTCATACTAAAGAATTGAAAACTAAATGATACATTGGTATATTATAATTCCGGTATTATTTAATATGATTTAAATTTTACATATCTTTTTTATTTTTATATTCATTATGTTCCATGCATGGATTGAACGAGTCATATAACTTCGAGAGGGCGGTAGTCCGCACTTCCTCAAATGAAATTATCATATTATCACGTTATGGATAACATAAAGGTATGATTCAAATAAAAAAATAGAATCACAGGGACAATTTAAATATAATATATATCACCTATAAATATTGTACCATCATAATAATCACCATGACAGGTGGTAGGGGAAAATTGAACAATCATCATTTCATGAGGCAGTTGTTAATCGTACACAGAAACATTATGTTTGTATCCATAAAATAGAGGTGTGTGTAAGTGTAGTTTAAATTCATCACAAAAAAGAGTACTTGTATGATTAATTTATTTTATTTGTTATGAAAGAAAATAAGATGATGAACATAGGGAGTTGAGAGGGATAATAAAATAAATGAACATGAGAGAGGATGTTACCTATTAATCGAGTAACTTCTTTGGATTAGAGCCTAATAGCTTTCTTGAGTTTCATTCTTGCCAATGTAAGGCTCCTTGGAGGAATAGAGGAATGATGGGTATATATTTGGGTAGATTTTGGATGAGCCCATGTTCTTGAGAGGTGTTAATAAGGGGTTAGGGGTGGTGGTAATTTATTATATTGAGGATGTGTACTTTAGGAATGTATTGAATAATTATATTATTATAAACTAACTTTCTATTTAAAAGCTCCATAACTCATTTAATTATAAAATAAGATGAATATTTTTAGAAATTCTCAAACCATATTGTTTTTATGTTATTCCCTAACCACATTTACCCTGATAATGCCTTATTTTAGTACATTCCCATGATTTAAAAGGAATCATGTCCTGAAGGACCAAAAATTTTAGTAGTCTTGGAAAATAGATTACATGCATGAAAATTTCATTACAATTTCTAACATAAAACATAGAATAAATAATAATTTGATAATTCAATTATTCCTTTATATTAAACCTTCTTGTAAATCAAAATATACTTCCTTGAATCCAAGGAAAATAAAACTTTAGAAATGGGTGAGCTCATATGTTCAGTAAGGATAAACAATATAACAGAAGCTATCATAAATAATCATAAAATTTTACCGCAAGGTATAAAATTGAAACACAATACATTTAAACATAAACAGTAGTATAATATGGAAATGTTAATTAATATAATTCCATTTACATATTCACTTCGATAGTATACTATTCGAACAATCACATTAAACATTAATAACAAATCTCATAATGATCGATTTCATAATGACAAACATTTTAACCACAAAGTCAATTCCTTATGCCAAGACCCTAATGATAAATTTATTCAAGGACATGTGCCTACACACTAGTTTGTTTCCAGAGACCAACCGATGTATCTAGGAGCTATAGCGGGTTCCACCTGTCATATAAAATATCCAATGCATTCCTCATATGAAAATGTTGAAACATAACATAAACATTTGTATTTAAACTATCATACGATATGTCATTACAATAACCATAAACCATGAATCATATAAGAATACACATCCATATTCAAGCATATCATAACTCATTAAATATAATATGGAATATTTTATTAAAACAAATCAACCTCAATCAAGAATAATATCAAGTAAAGGATGATGACATAGTTGAAAATGATCAGTAAAACTCTTTGAGAGAAATGTCCCATGTCATTAAATCAATTAAAAGTAACAAAATTTATAAATGAAAACATTTAAAATATATTTTTGAATCAATGTGTCCCATGAATCATTGAAACTTTGGAAAATAATTAACAATTTAAAATATTTTTTTCCATTTAAATAAATCCTTAAACCCATTTTCAAATCATAGACATTAATGAGAGTGGTCTTAAAGAATAAATATTTAAAACATTTAAAATGTTGTTTTAGTGAAAGAGTCCCTAAAAAAGAATAATTTTCAATACACATTTATGAAACATTGACATGGATGATAAATATGTCCTAGTAAATACATACACATAAACAATCTCGAATAATAATTAGATTGATGAATATACCATTACCCTATACTTTCCATTGGTCAAGGGTATGTATAAACTCCTGTATACTGGCCATTGTATATTATTAAATTATAACAGAACCATATTAAAATTTATGATACCATACTTGATTCACATATGGATTTGTACTACCCATATAATAATAATTTCTATGTTAAAATAACATTTCGGGTAATAATTGTTTTCTTTATCATACGTATTTTGGCTTGTTATTTTTTATCGTATCACTTATATCATGATTAAATTTCTTCCAGAATATAAAACATTATTTATGTATAATAAATATTCTGAATATAAATATGTATAATTGATAGATATATCAAATGGAAGGCACCTTATATATATATGGTAGGTCGTACGTAAGTATAAACATCCTTTCTATTTTCATATCCTATTGAATGATAATAAGGGAATGAGATATATGTAAATACATACACATATATATATAGTATAATTATTATTTAATATATTAAATACATAGTAATAATATATATTTTTATACTCATCGTTGAATCGAGAACGTAGACATGAGTCTCATCACGTGGTGGAGACAGTAAGCCGTACGTATACACGAGTGACGAGATCATTCTATTGATTGTAAAATTGTATGTAATTTGATGGTATTCTATATATACCAAATAATTAAAATGTTTTATTTATTATTTATATCAATTAAACATAATATTATATCCATCCAAATAAAGAAGTGTTGAATAACAAACTACACCACGCCATGGAGACTATAAGTCGTACGTACACATGTATGATGACATTTTTATTCACAAGATGGATATAATAATTAATATTATTGTACAATATTTATAAAAACATCTTAGTAAGTACATTGAACTAGAGTTATTATTTTTAGATGGAATTAACTAAGAAGGTGGAAGTGGAAGAAGAAAATAACATTGAATGAGGTGATGAAATAATTACCTCTTCTTCGTGTCCTTCCTTTTGATTTGAAGAAAAGGTCTCCGTAGGATGGATTTATGATCAAATTAAGGCCTCTAGGTTGAGTTTAGGGTAGTTGGGAACTTATTTTATCAGGTTTTTTCCATCCAGGTTTCTTTGGATGTTTGAATTTAAGAAAAGGGGAATTACCATTTCAAAAGAGAGGTGAGGGGAACTTTAGGAAAAGCATGAAAAATTTATTTATTATAAAATCATTTTTGGTTTAAAATACCTTAAAATGGATTTATTTCTAGTATAATGTGGTTATGGGTCAATATACTCTCAACCAATAGGTTTTAGACATGTTTATGTTTCCATATTACCCTTATCATTTTTATTTAACCCATTGTTGAATAGTTTATCTTTTACCATCTCTTCTTGTATTTTTATATTACATGGTTTATATTGATACTATAAAAAGCCAACAGTTCCTCATGTGATTCATTAATGACATATATAACATTATAATAGTCCCATGGATGAATATTAATTTTTTTAGAAGTTAATATTATTTAATAGTGTAGTATTTTTTCTTGAAACTCATATATGTCAATTTAAACCCTATTTATGATTATCTTTTTTTGAAAGTCATAACAACATGATTACTCGCAAAAAAATACATTGAATCAACCCTAACATTTCACATTCAGATATAATGTTCTTTTAAGGCATCAAAAGTTTCAATTTACATTTATTTTAATATTTATATCATCAATTATATTATTCCTATATTGATAATGTTATTACAACATCATCATTGTCTCCAAAATAAATTTAATTATTTATATGTTAAAATTATTAAAAAAATACAATGATCTCAGAAGAATTATTAGATTTATAATGAATATTTATAGTCAAATTTATTTTACGTGTAACCCTATATTACAAATGGTTTTATTATTAAACATTGAATTTAACACTTTTAAGTCATCGTTAAAAAAACAAATAAATGTCCTAATCTGACCAAAATGGATCAAATGATATTATTTTTGTCCTAAGGATGATTTTGATAGAAAAAAAATTATCTAATATAATTAATATATGTTTTGGGGTAATTTTATATTATAATAATATTATTTTTATCTTTAATTACCATATCAACTTTTTACCATGGTAAATAAAATTCCAAAGTAATTAATCACGAAAAAATTATTTTCAGGTTATAGAATATCATTTTACATACTGAGGTAAACATTTTCTCTCAAATTTTTTATATTTAATTATTTGATGTGGTAAAATTACGTTTTATGAAAATTTTCAAATGTGCTGAAAAGGTGGGTAAATGTGCCCAAATAGTGGGTTAAAAGTCGTTAAAAATGTTCTATAAAATTTTATATATCTAAACATATTATAAAATTACTCCATTGACATAAATAAATCAAATATATTTATTATGTATTTATTTTTAAATTAATATATTTTTTAAATTGAATATATTTATTTAAATGAAAAATACAGTTATTATGTACTAGGCAGTATTATTCACTATTCACCAAAAATTGAATGTTTTCAGAAAGATACCCAAAAATCACTCTAAGATAATTTTATTATTCTCAATTCCAAACTAAATTCCATTTTAAAAAATTTAATTTTTAGGCATATATAAAATTAATTTTATTATTTTTCAAAAAAGGACATAAAAAGTAGTTCTTTTAAAAAAATTACATTTCTAAATTTATAATTATTCGAAAAAACATATACATTTCTTTAAAAATATAATTTATTTATGAGAAAACATTATAAATAAAATTTATAATTTAAATTTTACTATTCATATTAAAATATTTATTTGGTAAATAATTATGTCGTTTAAATAATTATAAAACTACTGTGTTGTTTTGTAGAAACAGAATCTTGCATTTAATGGAAGAAAATTCGGTGTTGCCAGCAATATAAGATATTAAATTATTTTTAAGAGATAAATTACTATGAATTCTTGGGTTGTCACATTCTACCCTCCTTCAATAAATTTTTTTCATCTCTATTTGATATTGATTTTCGAAAATAGAAGGTTGAAAATAGAAAATACCTTTGTGGAAAACCCACATCAGAACTAGGGTTAATAAAATTTATTCTTAATAACAGGGAAATAGAAATTAATATTTCCACACAAAATTATGATTTTGAATTGGAGAACATTGGTCGAAATTTGAGAAACATAATTGGTGGAAAAATTAAATATTTATAGGAAGTGATTGAGGCCAACAATCACAATAAATTGATCACTAAAAGGAAATTTATGGGCCTCAAACCCATAAAATCTATGATGATTTTAAATATCCTCATTTCAACAATACATAATGTATTATTATAACACATTTTTGGATTTACAATTCGTTCCCTAATGTTTATGAATTTATTTCTTTATAGAATAATAAGATGAAAAAGAATGCATGACAAGTAGAGTTCCATCCTTTGACTAATTTCTACCACAAACTTATCTTTCACTCCAAAAGATAATTGAACTCAAAAACATTATATTAAAACTAATCATATAGGGTTCCATAAAATAATAATTTATAATTCATCTTTCAAACCACTTAAAAAATTCATAAAACAAACCAGGACAACACATAGGCTGGTGGTAGGTGATGCACCAGTGCCACCCTTCGTTTGCAGGTTCATGTCTTACAGCCTTTCCGGACACGATAGGTTGTCACCTGACCTCCAGGTTTTCCTTTTTATAACAATCCAAAATTAATCTTATTAAATTTTTTAAACTTAATCAATAGTATCCAATGTAAAACATAATCCATTAAATCCTTTAAATGAATCTAAAATACTTCGGTCCAAACTTAGAGTCCAAAATTTATAAAAAAGGCTACATAACATAGATGTGAATACCTTAATAACGTATTCTCTTAAAACCTGGTAATAAACTAAATTACAAGACAACTATATTGAATACGTTCATTCTTTCTTATTCCATATGTAAATCAAAGAATACAAGATATACACCTTAAATTAAAAAATGATGAAAACTTCCTATAATGATGGTATAAAATGCTTTTTAAATAAACCATTAATTAGTTCCATCGATTTCAATAATACCCAATTTACTTTTTCCAAATTAGTTATCCCAGTATCAAAACCATATTACTGTTTATTATTCCCTCAACCAAGTATTTTCCAAAAATTATAACTTTCTATTAAGTCACTTTTATTAGAAACATAAAATCTCAAATACATAATGAAATAATACTTCATTATAATACATATTTAATTTGATAATTCATATAACTGGTACATAATTGATACAACACACAAAGGACATAATTCTTCAATCTAGAAGCACAAATACATTAATTAAACCATATTGAATGTAGTAACATATTATGCATCATCCTGATCCCTTTGATTATTCTGAACTATATTTCCTTAATTCTTAAGACATTTTTTTCATAATGCCAGATTTCACTACAGTTCAGACACTGAATATCATTATTTTCATTATTCCATTTTCATTCATTTTCATGATGACCCCTTTCTATAGACTTATAAAAAAATTTCATTCTATTTAATAATTTACCATGGTGATTCATTCCACAGTTATCACATGTGGGAAAATCATTCATTCCCACCTTCCCTTTATCGATCATTTTCTCTGCCATCCTATTCATCTCTTGATTCCCTTCAAAACCATAGGTCATAGAGAAATAATTACATATCTTATTAACACATGATAATATTTCTTTAAATGATGCAGATATGTGGGGGACTATTTCCCTTCTAAATGTTGGCTTAAAACGATTTATGATATGTTCCTTCTTACGCTTTAGATCATTCCTATTATTGGAGTTCTCATTACTTCTACTATGCGCCATTTCTAAATGATGATATACATTAGATTAGATCCTATTGTAATGTACATTAAAAACCCCAAAAATTTCTCTAAATTATTTCTGTATTTACAAACATCTAGTCTCATAATAATAACATTTTTTTTCATTGCAGACATATTTACTCATAAATCCTTCAGAATATTTTGTAAATAAAATGTTATTTATCCTTATAAAATCAGACAGGAGTGTCAAACCAGGTTCACAACAATGCCAATTTTCTTGTTCCCGGATACCCTAGGTGAAGCCCAAAACTCCTTGTGGGAGTTTTCACTTCTTGGTAAATCTGTTCTAGAACAACGTCCCATTATAGTATCCAGACATGGATGTATTTCCTGAAAAACCCACATAATATCTACATTACCAAAAAATTTGTATGTTATTCTATACTAGTCCTCAAAGTATATCTTAGGATAATGTTTCCTAATCAGAGTTTATCTAAATCTATTTCCATGGGTATTGCTAAACATTCTATGATACAAACTGTAATGCCCCGACCCCAGTTACCCAGAGTTGGTGCATTATTTTAATAGATTGGCATGTTTATAAGTAATCAATTCCTAATGGACCAATAAGTTTAGTAGTATTGGAAAATAAATTACATACATGAATATTGAATTACCATTTTTAACCTAAAACACAGCATAAATAATCCTTTTAAACCCCATTATTCCCTTAGCTTAACCTGCTTATAAATCATAATATAATTCTTAGAGTCCTGGTAAAATAAAACATAAGAAAGGGGTGAGCTCAAATGCTTGGTAAGGATAAAAAATATAGCGGGAGCTATTAAAAATAATTATAAACGTATCTGGAAATGTGTTAATTTGAAACATAATCCCTTTAAACATAAACATCTTCTTAATATTAAAAAGATATATAAAATAATATCATTTACGTACTGATATGGATATTCTACTTTTAATATAATTACATGTAACATTAATAACCAATATCATAATGAATGAATGAATAATGCCAGAAATCTTAACCATAAATTCAAGGCCTCGTTTTAAGACCCTAAATATAAATTTTTTCAAGGCCTTGTTCCAAGACACTTGTCTGTCTCTTGAGACCTACCAAAGAAAAAAGGAGCTATAGCATGATCCTACTGTCATTACAATGTCCAATGCATTACTCATAATAAAATCTAGAAATATAACAAAAACATTCGTATTAAAAATTTCATATGAAATATTAATACAGTAAACATAAACCATGAATGGTATGAAAATATAACGTCTGTAGTAAAACATATCATAACTCATTAAATACAATATGGAAGATAAAATTATAACAAATAATCATCAATCAAGAATAATATCTAGTAACTAATGTTGACATAGTTGAAAATGATCAGTAAAACTCTTTGAGAGAAATATCAAATATTCATGAAATCATTTAAAATTCACACAATTTATAAATGAAGTCATTTTAAAGATAATTTAGAATCAATCAGTCTCATACCACTTCGAATAATTTTAAATTAATTAACATTTTAATACATTTAGGTCCATATAGATAAATCCTTAAAACCGTTTTGAAAACATAGGCATTAATATGAATTGTTTAGAAGAATAAATATTTAAAATCATTAAAATCAGTTTTTTACTTAAATATTTAATTAGAAAGAATAATTATGTCAAATAATTTATTAAACATGAACATCGATGATAAATATGTCCCATTAAATACGTACCCATAAACAATCTTAGAAAATAATGAAATTGAAGAATTAATACTTACCTTCTACTTTCTTTTGGTTGAGGGAACATTTATCCATCCGTATAATGACCATAGTATGTTATTAAATTAAACCATAATAATATTCCTATTTATGATTTCATACTTTATTATTTTATGGATTTATACTACCCATTTAAAAATAATATCTATGTTAAAATAACATTTTATGTAATAATCGATTTCTTTTATATACATGTTTTAACTTGTTATTCTAGATCATATCACTTATATCATGATTTAATTTCTTCTAGAATATAAAACATTATTTATGTGTCATATATATTCAGAATATAAATATTTATAATAGATAGATATATGAAATGGTAAACACCGTTTGTAGAGTCGGTAGGTCGTATGTACTCATAAATGCTATTTACATTTTCATATCATATTGAACAGAAGTAAGTGGATGAGATGAATGTAAATAAATAAATATATATATATTATTATTAATATGTCATATATTACATACTTATTAATAATTTATATTTTTATAATAATCGTTGAATGGTGAATGGGGAAATAAATCACTTCGCATCGTGGAGATGGTAAGTCGTACGTACGTACGAGTGACGATATCATTCTATTGATTGTAAATTTGTATTTAATTGGATTGTATATTATATATATATAATCATTAACATGTTATATTTATTATCAAAATAAATTATTCATATTATTATACCTATCCAAAAAATTAATTACGGAATCACAAACTACACCATGACGTGGAGACGGTAAGCTGTTCGTACCGACATATGATGACTTTGTCATTCATAGGATGGATAAAATAATGAATATGGTTTTCATATATTTATAATAAAATTTACGTATTTACAATGTACTAAATTTATTATTTTGGTATGGATACAAAAACGAAATAAGAAGTGGATGAAGAAATTAACATCGAATGAGGTGATGAAATAATTACCTCTTCTTCGAGTTCTTCCATTTGATTTGAACAAAAGGGCACGTTAGGTTGGATTTTTTATAAATGTAATTCCAATAAGTTGAATTGAGGGTAGTTGGAAGATATATCAGAAGGGTTTTTCTGAGCCAAATTTCATTGGAGGTCTCAATTTAAGAGAAGGGTAATTACCCTTTTAAAAGAGTGGTGAGAGGCACTTTAGGAAAAATATGAAATATTACTTTATTATTAAATTATTGTTGGTTTATAATACCTATAAATGGATTTATTTAAATGATTAGGTGGGGTTGGGTCTATATAATCTCAATAAATATTGTTTACAAAATTTTATGTTACCATATTAACCTTATCTTTTCGATTAAACTCTTTGTTTAATAGTTTATCTTATTCCATATCTTCTTGTAGTTTTATAATATATGGTTAATATAGTTACTATATAATCCCAAAAGAACCTAAAGTAGATCATTAATGACCTATATAACATTATATATTCTGTTTTTACAAATAATAGATTTTTAGGAATATTATATCATTAAATTATATAATATTTCTTCTAAAACTCATTTTTGTCAATTTTAACACTATTTAGTATTTGGTTTTTGTTAATGGTATAATAACATTTTAACATCAAAAAAAATACACTGAATAAATATTAACATGTCATACTAACACAAAAAAGTCATGGAATGAATAAAAAGTTTCCATTTAAATTTATTTAATTATTTAAAACAGAAACTATTTTAATTTTTCATTAATAAGTTAATTACTTCATCATCATTGTGTCATAAATAAATTTAATTATTTAGTGTATAAAAATTACAAATAAAATACCATGATGTAGGAAATATTCTTCTATTTATAATGAATATTTATAGTCTAATTTATCTTATGTGAAACCCGATATTTGAAATGGTTTTCTTATTAAACATTGAATTTTACACTTTTAACTCTTTTTTAAATAAAAAATAATAAATGTTCTAATCTAACCCAAATTGATCAAAAGGTTATTATTTCTGTCCTAAGGATGGTTTTTTTTAAACAAATGAATCCAATATAATTAATAAATGTGGTGGGTTATTTTTATATTATTAAAATATTAGTTTTACCTTTAATTATTCTGTTTACTTTTAACTCTGTCAAATAAAATTTAGAAGATACTATTATCCAAAAATTATTTTCATCCTGTTGAACCAAATTTTAATTAATGATTTCAATATTTTCTCTCATATTTTAAAAATTAAATTAACCAAAGCGGTAAAATAGCATTTTATGAAAAAATGCAATTGTTCCTAGAAGGTGGGTAAATGTGCCTAGAAGGTCGGTAAAAAGTCGTTAAAAAGGATCAATAAAATTTTATATTTCAAATTATATTATAAAATTACTCCAATGAATTAAATTTTACTAATATATGCATTATGTATCTTTTTTTCCATTTAGATAAATTTTCAATTAAAAATAATTATATAATTGACAAATTCGGTTTTCTGTACTATGCAAAACATTTCACCATTCATCAAAAATTTAATGTTTTCAAAAAAAATTTCAAAAATTCATCCTAAGATAATTTAGATATTCCAAATTCATAAATGAAGTCTTTCTTTCAAAATTAAATTTTTAGGAATGTATAAAATTAATTTTAATATTGTTCAAAAAAGGACAAAATATTAGTTCTTTTATGAAAATAGCTTTTCAAAATATAAAAATATTTAAAAAAACATACATATTTCATTATAAATATATTTTCTTTGTGGGAAAACATTGTAAATAGCATTTAAATTTTATATGTTACAATTCATATTTCAATATTTAATTGGTAAATAAATATATCATTTAAAATATTATAATATTAATGTGTTGTTTTGAAAAAAACTCTATTGTGCGTTTAATGCAAGTTAAGTTGGTGTTGCATGAATTATAAGCTATTAAATTATTTTAAAGAAATAACATACGTTTAATTCTTACGTTGTTGTATTTTAGATAGGTTTGGGATTCAAACATAACCTTTTCATATTGCTTTAATACTTAGTTAGCTAATTTTAATCCTACTATATGGTTAATACAGTCCTTATAAAATTCCAATCAAACCATAAGTGGTTAATTAATGACATCATAAACATTATATAAGTCATTTTTATGATTCATATATTTCTAGTACTATTATATTATTTAATAAAATTAAATTTATTTTAAAAACTCATTAAGAGAATTTCTATACTATTCACATAATAACTTTTTAAAAATCTATAAAATATTTATTATTTTAAATAAAACCTCATTAACTAAAATATAACAAGTCAAACCTGCCCATAAAATTTGTTAATGTCATAAAAAGCATCAAAATTAATTTATTTTAATATTTGTAATATCATTTATTTAAATATTTCATTAATATGGTAATCACTACATCATCATTATGTCATAAATAAATGAAATTATTTCATGAATATAATTTATAAATAAAATACCATGATGTAGGAAATATGTTTATCATTATAATTACTATTTATAGTCTAAAATATCATTTATATAAACCGACAAAAAAACTATTTTATGAAAAGATACATGACTGTGTTAAATTTTTCATAACATTAAATTAATTATGGTAAAATTTCATTTTCACAAAACAAGTGGCTCAATGGGGTCCCAAAATATACCCATCTAAGACCATGGTCGAACATATATCATAAAATACATTTAAGAAACATTTTAGTTTTATTTTATATTATTGTAATATTATTTGTTTACCCTTATTTTTGAGATTTACGCCATAACAATTGTAAATAAAATAATCACTAAAGTTATTTTTCATAATGACTACAAATAAATGTAACCCATTTAAAAAATGTATACCTATGGATTATAAAACATAGAATCCATTTTTTGAAATTGGAAACACATAAGTGGCATTAATTAATTTAAAAATAATTTCCATTATCAAAACCAAAATGCATGTTTTTAAGAAGTAATAAGTATCAATAGATTGACATTTGATTATGTCTAATAAAAATATGAAATTAAATCCAATGACCAAATTTTGATTAATTGATTAGAAGATAAACTAATTACTTAGTAAAACAAATTAAAAAGATAATCTAATCATATAAATAAATCAGATGGAATGTCAATTTTGACTTAAAATCCATTATTTTTCACAATTAATTAAAATTGAACTTTATCTGAAAAATACCAAAAATTTAACCGAAATAAATTTTTATGTCTTCCTTTAAAATAAGAAGTTTATTTATTCAAATGGAACATATAAAGGTAAAAAAATTATATTTAAAAATGGTTCTCCATAAAATGGCGACAAAACTACCTTTAAAAATGTTATCGTATTTAGTCTAAAAATTGGATTCATTCTCATTTTAAGCCTCTAAATTTCATTGGATAAATGTAAAATCATTTAAAAATCATGTTTAATAATAACATGATTTGTTTTATATATTCTCTACAATACAACAGCTCGGTGTTATCTACTATTTAAAAATAATAATATAATATTATTTTTATTTATTTCAGTATGACTCACTCTTCTGTGCAACATAAGATTTTGGGGAAACCCATTGTAATGTGCCAGGTATGCCATAAAAAGTAGAATCCCCTTTAAAGTAAAATTAATATTTAATTAAAAAATATTAATGATTATGAAAATTAAATATTATTTACTTACCTAGGATGTTACATCCTTCCACCCTTTTGAAAATTTCTTTCTCACAATTTTATTTACATTTCTAATAAATTGGGATATTTATGGATCATAACACTTTCATATTATAATGCTTCCTCTTCAACCATATGGTATTCCCACGAAACCATTACATGATGAATTACCCTATTCTCCAACACAATCTCAATTTGGTAAAAAATATGGACTGGTTGGTCCTCATAATAGATATTCTTTTCCAACTAAACTACCTCTAGACTCAGAACATGAGATGGGTCTGACATATACTTCCTCAACATTAAAAGATGAAAAACACTGTGTACCTGGGATAAACATTGGGTTAAATCCACTCTATAGTCAACTGATCCAACTTTATCTTGGATTTCATAGTGTCCAAGGAACTTTGGACTCCACAATTCTTTCATACCAGAATGCATCACACCTTTCCATGGAGAATCATAGAGAATGACATGATCACCTAACTAGAAAGAAATATCCTTCCTCTAATTATCTACAAAACCTTTCTTCTTTCTCTAATTATTTCTCATGTGCTTATGAATCAACTGAACTTTTCATGCCATCTCTTCTACCAAATTTGGTTCCATCAACATTCTTTCACCTACATCCACCCAAAAAGCCTGTGTTCGAAACTGCTTTCCATATAATGCCTCAAATAGAGCCATTTGTATGTTAGAATGAAAAGTGTTATTATATGAAAACTAAAAAAAATAAATATGGTGGTACAAATTTCCCTAGAAATCCATTGAACATGCACGTAGAATATCTTTAAATTTATGAATTGTTCGTTCAAAATGCCCGTCTAATTGAGGACGAAACAGTATTCTGAAATTTAATTCAGTACCCAATGAATTCTGGAAGCCACTCTAAAAGATTGAAGTGAACCTAGGATCCTGATCAGAAACAATGGAGAGGGAAACTCCATGTGACCTGACATTCTCATTAAAATACAATCGAGAATGTTTATCTGTCAACAAAGTATCTTGAATAGAATGGAAATGCACAGAAATAATTAATCGACAAATAATAACCCAGATCTACGGATTACCTTGATATGTCTTTTGTAATACCACAACGAAGTCCATGGGTATTTTTTCCCATTTCCACTCTAGAACTGGTAATGGATGAAGTATTCTTTTTGGTTATGTCTACTATACTATATGCTCTTGACAAGTAAATCACTTCGCAGGAAAGATAGAAATATCTTCTTTCATTCCATCCCACCAGTAAATACTCTTAAAGATCTCTATACATATTAGATTCGTCAGGATGAACTAAAAATGGAGAACATTGAGTTTCACATAATAACTCATTAATTAACTCTGAATCACAAGGAACACAAAATATCTTAAAAAATATCATTACACAGTCTTTATAATTGTTCAATTCAGGAAACATACCCTTTTGAACCAATTATAACTTTTTTTTGGAAACTCAACATCTTCTTTATATGCTTTAATAATTCTATCTGATAGAGATGATTTCACTAACACCATAAAGAAACCAGAGGGATCTCTTGAACCAACAAAAGGAATACTTCAGCCATTAACATAGTTAGTGGTCTAGAAAACCGTGAAAAAATTTCATCAAACCTTCTATAATATCCTTACAAACCAAGAAAACCATGGATCTCATTGATATCAGTCGGTTTTGGCCACCCATTAACTACTTTTGTATTAGAATGGTTAACAGTTATGCCATCTATAGAAACAATATGAACATGAAATGAAATTTACTGTAATTAAAACCCACACATACTAAATTTCCCATACAATTTATTTTTCATTATGGTTTGAAATACAACCCTTAAATTACTTTCATGTTCCTCGTTACTTTTTTAATACACCAAAATTTCATTAGTACCCACAACCACATAATTATCTATGAACTCATAAAAACATTTATTCACAAAATCCATCAATACAACATGTTATTTGGTTATCCCAAAAGTTATAAATAAAACTTTATAATGTCCATATGTAGTATGAAACAACGTCTTCAAAATTTCTAATTTATTTACTTTCAACTCAAGGAATCTCATCCTTCTGTCAATCAACAAAAAATACTTAGCTACCTAGAGATGATAAAACAATTATCGATATTAGGAAAAGGATACTTATTCTTAGCAGATACGTTATTCAAGGATCTATAATCAATGAAAAGTTTCATTGAACTGTTGCTGTTTTTAATAAACAATATAGGGGCATCCCATGGTGATGTGATAGGTTGAATTAAACCTTTATCCAATAACTCCGGAAATTGATTCTTTACTCAAAAAGTTCAAATTGATCTATTCAATAAGGGGGGTTATGATATTTTCTTAGCATCAAGAACTAATTACACTGTAAATTAAATATCTTGATCATGTATTATAATAGGAAACTCATTATGAAAAACATAATGATACTCAATTACTATTATTACATAATTAATCTAAAAAGTTCCTTCTTAGAAAAATGTCCATGGTTACATTCATTTCCATCATTCACTAGTTTGTCAACTTCCTGATATATTATCAGAGTTAAGAGTTCATTCTGGTACACAAATTGAATGTCTCTCTGAATAGAATCATCTTTACCATTATATTAAATCTTATCATTGTAAATAGAAATCCAAACCATTCCCAAAATAACATAAAACTCTAATAGAGGGCAAACAAAATGTTTTCCGTGTAATTTATTTCCACATATAAGGATAGTAATATCCTTGTAGTTTCTTTTTGCCACCACATTCCCCGAGGTTTCATTAATATAAGTTAGGGATTCAATTCTTTGGGGGGATCCAAATTTTAACAAAAATTTCCTAGAAATGAATGTTTGTGTAGATCTTGAATCAAATATTACATTATAATAATCAGAAAAAAGAAATAAAATTACATGATACCACTTCATTTTATTGTCCCAGATCAACTATAGTAGTAGAAAATGATTTCTCCGCACCCTTTTTCATTTGTTACGTATGGTTTCCACCATGGGTAATTAACATTGGACACAGATTGGCATAATTGAGAAACACATTACAAATAAAACATGTAATTATTGTATTTTCATTGCTTCCATGATCATCTTCCTTACACATACGAGAAATATTACCCATCTTACCAAACGAGAAGAACATTCAAGATTTTGAGAGTCATTCTCGAGGATAATTTTTACCACACATCTCAAAAGATGGAAATTTAATTTTAATAACTCCATAATTATTTTATGAATAATTTCCTTTTTCCTTCCGACTGGACCTCCTCTTTAGTTTTCACTCATAGAACACCTGATCAAAAAAAACTCCATTTCTACTTTCTCAGAACACCGGAAATGTTTCTCATAGTTTTTGAATTCATGAGTGGCTAATTTCATTCAATATCATTGATTTAATCATGAGTAAAACTTATTTTTATTACTTTCAATATCTCATATGAAATTTGGATCATACCCTTCCAGTTGAGCGAACTTTTCTTCATAAGTATCCACTGATTCATCCTTCTACCTCAATTCTATGAATTGTTTTCCAATCCTTAGTTGAACCACCTTAGAAAGATATTTCTAAAGAAACACAACTCTGAATTCATCCAAAACAAGAGCATTATTATCCTTATTGTCACTAATATTTTTAAGAATCTACCACCATTGATCGGCTTCTCCTACAAAGTAGGAAATAGTTGGACCATCCATTTGATTTCATGTACATCCCATGACATCAAAAAAAAATTCACGTTCTTTGATCCACCCTTCATCTTGAACAAGGTTTTCTGATCCTCTGAATGATGTGGGCTGTTGCTTCATAAAATGATCTACTATAGACATGTTCATCTATGGTTGATCTGGTTGATCTCGTGCATAGAATCCACCACCATTTATCTCCTAAGTCAACTAAGTCATCACTACAACATGATGTTTAGTTCTAATTCGAACCATCTCAAGATATTGATTTGGAAGGTTATTCTCCTCGGTATTCCTTCACAACATAGTTTCCCTATTTCCTCTAGGGAATACTATTCTGAAAAAAATATCTTCAATGAAGAAAAATGTTAATATTGAAATTCTATATCATTTTAATTTGACCGTCAAGTAAAAATAATTTAAGAATATTATATTAACAAAATTATAACTCCTAAAGTTATCTAAACTGGCCTTTGATACGAACTGTAAGTCCCCATCCTTAAACATTACAAAACATTGAATTACATTAATTATTCACATTGAGGGTCTTTATAGGTTTATATATTTAGAGAATTAGGTCAAAACATATACATAAAAAATTGAATATTACAAGTAGACACTTCAACTCACTATCCATTTTTTATCATAAAATAAAAATGCTTAAAAATGCTACATGTATAGTTCTATGTTTGAGACATCATTACTTTTCCGTGATCTGATCCATGACCGTATTCTTCATTATGTCCTATGAAAAACATTTCAAATATATGTACGAGCATAAAACTCATAATAAGGGTGAAATAAAGGAGGAAAACTGTTAGTTATTAAAAATTACATGTGAACAATGACTAATTTATCATAATGTATTATTTTTCAACTAATAGAAGTTGAAAAAACATTTCATTGAAAATACACTTATTTCATACCCATTTTGTAATAATGAAATTTATCCTAAATCCCATATAAAGCAACATATAGCATATAATTTAATGTTGGTACATAATCCTAATAAAAAGGAATAACCATACTATCAACATCCACACATATCACTAAATTGAATGGCTATAGGACCGACATCCGTACCCAATGCATTGGAGGTTATAACGTAACCACCCATTCTTGGATTATCATGGAACCCCCCATAATTTGGTTTATCACATAACCACACATCATTAGATTATCATGTAACCACCCATCATGTTTCCAAGTACCATTATATAATCATGACATAATAAATAATGAAAATATCAAAATTTCATTAATGACATTTCATTTTCTATCAAAATCAATCATTCCATGATGTTGAACTTGTAAGTCCACTTTGAAAAAAAATCAATTCCAAAAAAACCAATAAAGGGATAAGGGATTTTTTTTCCTTTTAAAAATGTTAATGTTTATATACGAAGCCAAATATAAAATAACTATTACAGCGGCATAGACTTCACTATAGCCGCATAAGTTAAAAACATTCATTTTTCCATTTAGTATAACGCTTCATAGATAAAATATTCCCTATGAATAAAAGTAATAGCCGAATAGTTTTATTATAATCTGTATAAATGATGTTGGTGTATATTATCAAAATACTCATCAATGAATGGAGATTGAGATGAAGTACCTTACCATGTGTCGAACATGACTCGTTCATTCTATAATTTCTGGAATAATAAACTAATGTTAATTTATACATTCATCAATAACTTTTTTGGGTTTATTATTCATTTTATATCACTTATGACCATGTTTTAAAAATAATGTAATTATTTAAGCTATTATCGGTCACTATGTCGATATTGGGCACCTAAGTAGAAAATGATCTTGTTATAATTACAAATTTTCAATGTGGTCAAAATTACATTATCTCTACTGTAGTATTAAATATATAAATATCAAATATAAAAAGTATATATGTATTTATAATATTCCAACACATTTGGAGATAATAAATGAAATGCACCGTTCTTGTAGATTGTAAGTCATATGTACTCATGAATGCTAAATTTAATTTTTTTCATATTAATGAAATCAAAACTACACGATACATAGGTATATTATAATTACAATATAATATAATATGATATATATTTTACATTATTTCATTAATTTCATATTTTATACATTCCATGTATGGAAAGAACAAGTCATATCACTTTGAGGGGGAGGTAGTCTGCACTTCCTCAAATAAAATTATCATATTGGCAGATTTTGGAAATAAAAAAGGGATTATTTAAATCAACACACAGAAGCATAGAGAAAATATAAATATAATATATATCATATATAAATATAGTTTCATCATAATGACCTCTATATGATGTGGTTGGGGAAAATCGAAAAATCATCATTTAATGAGGCAGTAGTTCACCGTACAAAGAAACTGTATGATCATTTCAATTAAATGTAGTTGTGTGTAAGTGAAGTTTGGATAATTCTCATAAAAACATCCTAGTATATTTAATATACATGTTATGTTATTAAATCATAGAATAAGATGATCATATGGAGTTGAAAGGGAAAATAAAATAAAAGGACTTGATAGAGGACGTTACCTCTAAATGTGGTAATTTCATTCAATTTGAGGTCAAATGCTTTATTGAATTTCCTTCATCCCACAGTGAGGCATCTAGAAAGTAGATATGTATGTTGTAAGATTATTTGAGCATAGAATGGATGATTCATCGGCTTGGCAGGTGTGAGTAAGGGATTAGGGTCGGTGGCCTTTTACAAGAGGGATGATGGGTACATTAGGAATTTCTTGAAATATTATTTGATTATAAATAGAATTTAAATATAAAAAGTTAAAAAATTTCATTCATTATAATATAAGATGATGAATTTTATTAACCTTTCAAAAAATAGGATTTGGAGAATTTTTCGTTTCAAATTTACCATTTTTATTTAAATTATACCCTTAGTTAACTAATAAAATGAAATTTTCGCTTCAAAGTTGTTAAATGGGGTCCCAAAATAGTCAAATGGATGACCATGGTTGTACATATATCATCCAATACAATTAGGAAATAATTTAAGTTAGTTATTTTATTTTTATAATATTAATTATTTTCCCATATTTACAAATTTATCCACTAATCACTGTAAATGAAAAAATTACTGATGTAACTGTGATAATGTTTAAAAATAAAATGTATCTATTTGCAAAATTAAAAATCCATATTACAAATATGGAATCCATTTTTACAAACTCAATACACAGAAGTGTAATAAATTTATTTAAAATTAATTTTCATTATCAAAACCAAAAAGTTGGTTCTTAAGAAATAATAATTATCAAAAAATTGACAAGTTGTTATGTCTAATTAAAAAAGTGAAATTACATTCAAGGAATATCATTGTATTAAATGATAAAAACTTAATCTAATTATACATTAAAAACAATAAAAAATATAATCAAACCATATAAATAAATTAGACGAAAATACTATTTTTTCTTAAAATCCAGTATTTGTCACTATTCATTAAAATGGACATTATTGAAACAATACCAAAAATTTACCCAAAGTAAATTATGATGTCTTTTTTCTAATTAATACATTTATTTTTTTAAATTATACATTTAAAAGAGTCAAGATATATATTTAAAAATGTTTCCCCATCAAACGACTATAAAACTACCTTTTAAACCTATTAGAGTATTTTTTCTTAAAATTGGATTCATTCTCATTTTAAGCCTCTAACATTTAATGGATCAATGATAAAACATTTAACAAAAATTTTTATTCATAATATGGTTCTTTATTTTCATTCCCACCAATACAATGGCTTGGAGTTAACTACTATTTAAAAACTATAATATTATAATATTATTATTATTTTTAGTATGACTCATCCTTCTGTGAAACATAAGATTTAGGAGAAACCCATTTTTCGATTTTGGGTATTCCATTAAAAATATAATACCTTTTAAAGTAAATTTTTTTTTATTCCACTAATATTAATAATTTTCAAATTTTCATATTCATTATTTACTAGGGATGTTAAAAAATTAGACTATGATTATATTTTTGAAAAACAATTATGAAAACCTTGATCAGAGTAAAATATTTTCATTGGATAAGGCACAATAGTCATTCCCGGAATCCTGTGGGATTTCAACTAGTGTTGGGGATCCCTAAAATATTTATTGTGATGTTTCATTCCTAATAAAGATATGATGAACATGGAACTTCTCCTTGGAAGTCCATCTAGGAAAATTCATCCATCTGATGGTTAAGAAAATTGATAAGATGTCTAAATGGATTAATAAAGAAAAAAACAGGGCATAATGTGCATTAAATTGATTAAAAATTTTTAAAAAAAATCTCTCTCACCTCTACCCATATGGGATGTAAAATAATCCTCTACAAGTCACCAACACCACACTCGTACAATAACCTTGAGACCAAAAATTACATTATAACAGACCTTAAATGATAATTTTTTAATGAGAGTAAAATTCATTACTAGTAACCTCCCAACACCCCATACATTAAAAATAAAAATACATTTCATTCTCATCTGAAATACAACTATTAACATGTGTTTTTTCTTATTTAACAAAAAGAACATTAATTTCCTCAATTTATTATATTAAAGGAAAAATTTCACCCATTTATATTTGAATATGAATTAAATGAATAAAATTAAATAATTTTTATTCAATCTGTGATTTTAAAAAAATATCCATGTTTTTAATGTAAAGGAAAAAATTGAATTTTTTAAAACAAAATTATGAATCATTTTAATAATATTATAGAGATATAATTTTTTTTCTAAAATTCAAAAAAAATGGTGAATAAAATACATATGAACATATAATTAATAGATATACTAAATTTAAAATATGTATCAAAGGTAAACTATCACCTCATTGTTATAATAAAATAGTGTAATTTCGTCTAATCAAGTAGTGTGAATTAATAAATAACTATAATCAATAGTGATATTTGAACGAAATTAAAATGGAATGATGAAGAAATATGTATAAATGATAATAAAATTAATAAAATAATATAGTAAAGGTAGTATAAATTCATGGTAGTTTCCTTAAGTAAACATTAGATAGATAAATATTGGAATCTCATACTTTTATATTTCCTAAACAATCTGTATCCTAATATTTATGAAGTTATTAAGGAGAGATAAATAAAAAATATATATCATGGTGACTCCCTAAAATGAATTTAAAACTATGTTTCAATACATTATTGTGTATATTCTGTAATCCTAGCAGAATAGTGGCACTATATCATTTCACCATAAAAAATTCTAAAATAGATAAGTAGTACAATCCATTGGCCATGTGGCTTGGTGAATCACATTTATGGCACAAAAACTAAGTCATCCAAATACTGAAATATTTATATATCGTGGAATAATCCAATTTATGGCTACTTAATCCTAGTATTCCATTATTATGATTTACTTTTTCCCAAGATATACTAAAAATGATAGTTTACATGTATCATAAAATCAATCTAAAAATATATCAATAAATTTCCCCAAACTCATCTCAGCCTATTTTCAAGATATTTTTATTTCTATTATAATCTATTGGGGGATTTTTACAAATTATTTTGATACCAAATTATAATCTCCTTTTCATAAAAACTATAATACATAAAAGTTATCTAAAATCCATAAAACATCATGTTTTTTAAACAATAACCCATAACATTTAAAACAAAAAATATCAAAACATTATAAATAAATATTCAAAAATAATATCATTTAAACCTATAATAGATTTAGGGAAATAATTAACATATTTATACTATAAAATATTTCCCAAAATTAATAGCTTCCTCCTTTGAAAATATTGATAATCAAAACACTGAATTTTATGAAGTATGTCCATAATAAAAACCAAAAAGAATTTTTTTTACACAGGTATTTATACGTGAGAAAATAATTTTATAACATATAACTAAAAACCCCTCTTCACAGTGAGAAAAATACTCGAACAGATATCAATACCTTCAAGTGAAAATAATTATATGCTCTATACACAATTCTGAAGGACGAAAAATAATTTTTAAAATAGATTACAAATAAATGGAACTAAATTTCATACATTATGAAAAGAGTAAGTAAAAATAAATGATGAATCACTAATCAATCCCAATATTATTGATAACTTTATTAGGTCTCCAATCATATAATCACAACCATAATAACCATTAAATTAAATAAACTATATACCCATGACAAAAAAAGCTACAACTATTCCCTACACATGGGATTTTATAAGATAATGAATACATAAAAAATTGTTCACTTATATTCTTGTCCCACAATTGTACCTAAAATATAAATATAAATCTTCAATATAATTTATTAAATATGTGTGAAATCACCAGAAACCTAAAAAATAGTGAGATACATACCTCTTTATATGTGATTTATAGAGGAATGAAAATCCCCAAAAAAGGCATCATATAATGCACACATCTATAATCCACAATAAAAAGATTTATTCCACTATTTTATGGTCAGATAATCAATCCAAAACAATATATGGAATATTAATATTTTGATTAATCAATGGAGAGGAACAATGAATAGAATATATTTAATGACTACTCGGGATCAATTCAATAAAACACCCCAAAATGACCCAAATAAAATGGAGGCAAATTGAATTTACGGGAAATCCAAATTTGGATCCTACTCACTATGATAGAATAAAATAAAGAGAGGCTCGAGGGGGTTCTAAATTTAGATCCCTATATTTGAGAAAACCCTAAAACAACCTAGTAATCCATTCAAAATATAAACCTATTGGGTCATGGTGTAAAAACACCAGGAATAAGGAGAACACACATAACTCAAGGACCATTTACTATCATAATTATGAGGTTCACAACATGAACGACCCCTAGGTATAAGGTCTTAGTCCCTGAACCGGTATTCTAAAGGTGTTAATTATAGTATTCTTCATATGAACCCCTACTACTAAACAATTTCAATTTTTCCCTAGAATCCCAATATGTGCATACTTCCACTAGAAATACACAACCAAGAAATCTTAAATATCACATATAAATATCATCAAGACAATCCCGCTGGGGCTCAAATTTATAAAATTTAACTCCGCCAAAATTTCATTGAACCAAAAATTAAATGTTCATTATAAGAAAAAAAACTATGATTGATCATGATGATTATACTAAAAATAGGAACACAACATGTGTTTGGATTAATTATATGTTCTTATCTATGATTATGTATTTTGTTCCCTTCAATTTGGATCATTATTTTTAATTTCCTCACATAACATACATTTATCAATGTTGAAATCAATTATTTTTTATGTGTGAAAAGGGATTATTACATATAGTTTACCATATTTGGTATCACATTTACTGAATGATAAATATATAATTTATCAATTTTGAGTATTTCTATAATATTTCTCTGGACCATTGTCATAATAGGTTGTGATTATTATGTATCTATAGAGCTGGTATACATAGATAAGTACCTCAATTATAGTAAAATATCACACCAAATTAATTAATGGGTTGTGACACAATATATGAATTCTATATAATGAGATATCTATTGAATATGAGATTATATGATGTTATTAGTGTTTGTATAAGAAAATTATTGTTTTTTATTTATCCATACATCTATTCGATTCATGGTGACGTTCAAGATTCCCCTCATGGAAAATTATTCCAACTAATATATATCATTTTAAATTCATATAGGGTCACACAAATAGACTATATAGATGTTAAATTAATTCTTATTAATTGATCATTAGGATGTATGGTTCCCACAACAGTTTTAGGGTGTTTATTCATGTTTTAACTATCACAGTTAAACTAATAAATAATTCCAATAATATGTTATTATTGTTTTAAATATTTTGAAATTAATTGTTTCTAACTATATTAATATGTAAATTAAGATTTAATAATTGAATATTGGGAAATGATATTTCAATGGAAATTAAATTTTATTGGAAAATTAAATGTATCTATGAGGAATCTTGCATAGTCAATTGACTTCACTTTATCACGTATTAGTTAAGAGTATTGAAATCTCGTAATAATATACTCACAACTCATAGTTATATTTGGTTGGTTATATATTAAAATATTTTTTTCCAAATTAATATTTCATTATAATTTTAAAATAAAAAATTATTTCATTAATTAAAAAATATGATATATAACCCCATGAAAAAATTATAAATTTTCTTTATTATCATAATGATTATATAGAGGAACGGAATGAAGAACACACAGGAAGTGATTTTGTCTTCAAAGTTTATGTTTTTCATGTTCTGGTGACATAAAGACATCATAAATCACTTGATTCTTTCATGGTATAAAATTATGGTCAATGATAAATGAAAAAGGGAATTATGAGAAAGAATGGATGATCTAGAGGTATTTATTCCACAATACATTAATCTATTATCATCATATATCATGAACATAATGTTCTTATCATGAGAAACAATTATATATCTTTTTATTTGTTTTCATTGGAAAAATAAACTAAATATGATCAATGATAAAAACTATGTATGGTATGTATGATATAAAATTAAATAAGAGGAAAAGAAAATAAAATTCAGAAATAACAACTATAAACTCCTCTATGGTATCTCAAGTTCATTCATTCATTACAACTGTGCATTTATATTGAACATATAAGTGATGTAGTAGTTGGAAATGTAACGTAGTTTATGTCAATAAATGTGAATGGACTTTAACAAGTGTTTTATCTTAGTTTCATAATATAATGCTGAAATATCCTATAGAGGCATAATGTATTGATATATGAGAATCCTATAAGGGGAGGGTTTGTATAAAATACTTTTTAAGGTATTGGACTGAATGTGATTGGAAAATGTAATAAACTATAGTATTTAGAGTGGAATACTTATTATGAATAACCCATTGTTTCCTATATGAATTATGCATACTAAAATAAAATATCATATCACTAATGGATTGATGTATAATATTAAATTTACATTTTTAAATAATTGAGGATCTGAAAATATTGTAGACATATTAATGAATTCATTGTTCAATTGTAATTTAAAGAAAATTTCCCCTCTATTGATATTTATTTAATAATGAATATTGAATGAGGGAAATTGGAATTCATACAATTAAGAAATAGAAAGAAGATTATTTGTTAGGAAATTCTCTAGTTGGGAGATTTTATTTATTATAGTGTTGTGTTAGCATAATATTGTGCAACCCAAATAATAGATGAAATAAATATGACTATTTATTTATATGAATTAATTTTACGGATTCATGTTGAACACAGTTTTATAAAAGGCTTTAAATAATATTTCAACAGAATAAGGAATAGTATTATTTAAGTAATTATTTCTATGTATTAAATAATTTTATTTATAAGTTTGATTATATTATTTTAATGTTTCAATTTTATAACAGACTTTATAATTTCATTTATTATAAAATTAAATTTAAGGGTAAATATTTTGAATTTTTTCTATAAATACTGTGTATTTGGAGAATAGTAAAAATTATAAATTTTAAATAAAATTGAAATTCCATTTAAGGTATTTAAAATGTACCATTATAAATTGTTTTCTTTATAAATTGAAGCTATTAGTATTTAACCAAAACAATTATCCTATTAATTCCCTATTAATCACCATTATAATTGATTCTGATTTATAATATTTCAATGACTAAAATGGAATTTTTGAAACATAATTTTTGTTTCAGTTTCATATTCTTATTAATTTATTACAAATTAAAAAATTAAATATTTAAAAATGGATTTAAAATTTTTAATCATTAGTTTCATATTTTGTGGGACGATTAATTTCATTTTTTTCATTTGAATAGTAGATGGGGTAAAAATTAATTCCAATAGTTTGGGGTTAAATAGGTTTACTAAGGTGAAATCTAACTGAAAAGTTAGTTAACTAACATCATAATTTATGTTGGGAAACTTTATTTCCAAAATTACAACAATATCTCTTAAATTTAATTGATTTTCTATGAGGTTCCCATGAATAATAGATGATATTTTTTTAAAAAAATTGAAAATTTATCAGCCTTCCAATCCCCTCACTTTTAAAATGGAATCCCCCTATCACATATTCAAACACATTGAACCATCAAAGTCCCCATAAATTTGACTAAATACCTTAAAGTCATCCATTACCATATCCTTTAATTAATTTTCTCACCAAAAGTCCAACATGGTAAATATTATGCTATATTCCATGTGTAATATTTTCTGAAGAATATATAGATCTATTAGAAGTTTATTTTTTCTAATCTCATTCTATACCTCCTTGAAATCTTATTTATCCATGATTAAATAATAATATCATTTTCTTATATGTTCTATAATGTTATTATTATTATCTAAAAACACTTATTAATCTCATATATTATCCTTTGGGAAATGAAAACATCAATCTTACATACATCTGGACTATCATTCTCCACAAAGTAGTGCGTTTTAATTCTCATCATAGTGTTATATTGATTGAAAAAAATGATGGAATTAAGGAATTAAAATTATATTTATAAAATAATAATTAATTTTTAATTATACTATTTTACTTAACTTATCCCCCTTTCCAACTATTAGGAATTGATTATGTAACTCATGCATACATGTGGAATATCACCAACTCATTGACATGTGATTCATTATTCATTTTCTAAATAAAAATATTGTTATAATGGTAAAATTAAGGAATAAATTTGAAGTGTATTAAATATTAATGATAATTTAAAAATAAAATATTAATTTATTTATTTTCATTCCTTTCAATAATAAAATTGATAGTAGTGTTCATGTGTACGTACAAACTATCGTATCTGTGAACTGATGTGATACATTTTTTATGAATTCCTCCCATGTTTCTTTCTAAAATTGTATTCAATATTAAAATATTACAATTATTAAACGATTATTATTATATAGGTAATTTAACTATAAGCCCTGTGACAATGACCAATGAATAATTGCTTTTGACGTTATAAATTGAACGATTGTCATGACCTCCTCCCATATGGTGTACCCTCCTAGACCTGCAATGTGAGAAGCAGGATAGTGATGCCTGAATTAAGCCACCAATATTCCCTAGGATGGAGACTAGCATCTAGGGATTATTAACCACACAAATTAGAGGAAATTCCCTCTAAGAGAACACATTCAGAAGAGAGAGATAAGATATCCAAAAACTAACTCCAAATCATACTAAAATATAAAATAAATCCCAAGTACACATATATTTAATTTCATGGAAAAATACTAAAACTATAAGAAAAAAAGTAAAAGTACAAAAATAATGTAAAAATGCAACGACAACGAAGCCCAAAGAACTCATGTAAAACACCACAAGCTAGTAGTAACTAGTCTGATATCCAAACTCTTCCAAGTAACCTGAAAAAATAGTTTATATAATGTAGGGTTAGTATAACAGTATACTCTATAGGATCCTCCTTGTATCCTCTCATTAAAAAGTAAAAAAAATCATTATAATGAATGATGAACACCAAGTGAAACTGACTCATCACCTAAATATGTATATTAAGTTCCCAACCCCACCATGGCTACTCCCACCAAGTATCGAAAACCAGATTATATAATATAATAAATAATATTAAGTGTACCACTCTTCAACATCCCCACTAGTTTTCCACATTTCCCCAATATCGCACATCCTAATACATCTATCTCCAAAAAGGCTGGATAGAAGACCCCCGCGAGAGAACTATCACATGAACCTCTAGTAACACAAATCATGGCCGCAGACATCTGGGTAAAGAACCTGACCATACAAATAACCAAAAGTAACCAAGTAGTGTTTGATAGCCACCAAAGCCCAAATAATGTGCATCATATGTCGTTTATTATGCCTCAATTCATTATATCTAATACACTATGTAAGGAACCTCAAGCCACCAAAACCTATTCACGTTATACCTATAGTAGCCCAAAGTAAACTATATCCATAATATATTTTGGTGAAATAACCAGAATCTATTATATCCACTTACACACATATATGTGGAAAACAAACCACCGTGAAAACCAACCTAAGTAACTACCAATATAAGAGATCCGGGAAAGAGGAGGAAGTTAGACATCCATCCTCTAACCCGTATGTTGAGGAAAAAACCTGGGGATCAGAATCCCTGGGGTGTTAGTTTCCCTAACTAATATAGTTATGTAGCATATAGAAACAAAATAATGTACATAATATACTATATCTCACAACCAGACTATGGGAATAACCTAGTCTTAAACTCAAATGTAGCTAACATCTCTCGGACTCCCACCTGCATCTACTAAAACTGTGTATCCTATAACAACACAACCATTTAATTAGCAGTATTAAATTATCATATCACTTTTTATCTGTTTCACATTATATTAGATAATTCATTAACCACTAATTATCCAATTCATTTTTTATATTACATTCATTTGTATCCTAACAATGTTAAATTCTCTCCAATCATACACAAAACTGAGTCCACAACTTCTCAAAAATATTACCTCAACATTGAATCCCGGGAATCTCTAACCCCATGGGTTAACCTCATTTATTCTATAATTTAATAAAAAATTATTATTTTCCATAATTATAGGAATTCTAAAAAGTAATTCCAAGCTTCCAAAAGAAGGGGATCAACATGGTTAGTAGATGGGATACCCATCTTGTCTTTTCTGCATATAGCAGGTGTATAGACCCAACCACCATTGAGAAGCTATACATGGAAATCATATGGAATTCATGGTGATACATCACATATTTTGAAAGGAGGGTAAGAAAGACGAGCTTCCTAAAAAGACATGAAAGTAAAGGGGACAAAAAAAACTTGAGATTCGACAATAAACCACATTCACTATAGTGGGTATGCCCAGCTTCAACCTGTTTCATCACCTCTGATGTACTCCCCGAAACCCACCTGCATAAACCTATTCATCTCGCCATACTAGGCATCAACTTCTTCCTCAAACACTGGGCCTCTCTTCCCTAATAAATCAATACAGACATCCAGGATCAAATCACATCACAAAAAGGATGAAACAACTAGGAAACTGATCTCTTTTGCCTAACTAAGGCATTCTGACTTCCCAAGAAATGATCTCACACATCTCCAAGCATAAGGCTGTCTAGAATGTAAAAAAAATTTAACTCAGAACCCTACCATCAATTATCTTTTATCAAACAATGAGTTTATTAATCAATGTTTAATTAACCAATTAATTATTAGTAGGTTCCAACTATTGTCCACATATACATCAACATATCATTGCGACCACTAATTAATTTTACATCCCTTTAAAAACCCATCACTAACACGTGATCAAACAAATTCTTTTAATATGGCTTTAGTATTTAATTTGGTCAATTCCATTTTGATCCAAAGGGATTAAATGTGACAAATCTACATTTTTACATAAAATAATAGAGAATCAATGAATCCACTACCTTGAAAGGTTTCCAAATTTCTTAACTAGAGAACGGATCAATGCAACAGATCATGATCGCCTTCCCTGAAACAACTGCATCCTCCTAAGGATGTTGTGTCACAACCGCATAAACAAAAACCAAATTAAAATATGATAGAATGATTGAAATCATAATGACATAGCATGTTAAAAATAAATGGGAGAAAATGGGTTGAAGAAAGCCAAAGAACAGAGTTATATTGTACCACAAATCATAGATGGATTGAAGAAGGTAGCACGGAACTGATCAAGGATGAAGTAATCCCCAAATGTTGATGAGGGAGGCATTTGGGTTATCTAGGTCGAGTGGGAGTACACTCAATCCATAGGGTTTGAAAAAACCGAGCTGTTGGGTGACTTTGAAACACCTTGTGGTGGGGTAGTACATGATGTGTACCTCCACATCACATCGTGTACCACCTTGAGGCGACATACACCAAAAAATGTGTCGACATGATGCTATATTTTTTTTATGAAACCTAGACAGTACACATCATTCCCCCTTGGTCACAAATGTTGCATTATTTTACAGTGTTTTTACATGACTATTTTATTAATTTTTAATGATTTAATTAATTATTTTTACACTTTTTACTAAATAAGTTCTCATTGGTGTTATTAAAGTTAATTTTTTTAATTAATCAAATATAATAATTAAAATTGAATATTTAGACAATAATTAAAATAAATAATGTCTTCCATTAATTTTATAGTCTTACTATTTATTAATTACTTTAGTGTCTTAGCCTTCATATTTAATAATTTGACATTTTAATTAATTAATTAATTAAACCTTAATTTTTATTTGAATAGTGTTTTTTAATTTAACTTCTCTTGTTTTAAATATTAATTAAAATAACATAATCTTATTAATATATGTCTTTAACCATTCATTAATAAAAAATTTATGATTATAAAATCACTACATATATTAAATCTCATTAATTCAAATTCATAAATTAACATAATATTAAAATAAAAAAAAATAATTAAATGTCCATATTAATTAATTTAATTTTTAATATTAGCAATTTCATATAATTTAACTTTTTTATACATAGGATTAATTTAAATTTCCCATTAACATATAATTATGAAATTTATTATTAATGTTATATAATGTTTCGTTTTAATGTATTTTGTTAGCTAGAAGTTGATAATAATATAATTTATGATTTAATTGTTTCATAACATTATTTGTGATAATGAGTTTTTTATTTTTCAGATTGTTTAATTAAATTATATTTTAAATTAAATACTTTTTTTAATTTATCTATGATTCTAATCTGCTTAAATTTAATTTATTTTTTGTAATCCATGTCCATTTTGCATTGTTTCTCCATCACAGTCCCATCGTTACCCATATGTCTATACTCCCTTTATGGGGCGACATTATGAATTGACACAGTTTCATTTCAGGAACACTATATCTAGAAATGGTGGCACCATCATTCTACCACCAGTTTCTCCCTCAAACTATTTCAATCCACTATGACTATTCCATTCTTCAAGACACTACAACCTGCAACATCGGTGCGACCATCCTCAACACTAAATTCCCTTCTCTGTTACCAATGTTTCCCTACAGAGTAGCTGCATCACCCTACCATCATTTCCCCAAATCCAAACTGCTCCTCTTTACCATTGTAGATATGGTAATTGGAGGTCTTAGCGGATGATTGATCCATCCTATAGGGTCCACCACTGGACTTGGAGTTGATGCGAACCGAATGTGATTTCATGCCCTACGCTGTAGATAATGAGGCTCAAACATCATTTGCGAAGAAGAGTAAGTTGGGCCATGAGGAGGGATTTTTCAAGACAATTCATCACCACTAATTCTTGGAGGAGGAGGTTTTAACTCTAAAGATCTGCAATCATTACCATAGGGATCCGCGATTTTGAGTCGTAGCTATATTGAAGAAGGACATTGCCCTGTTTGGAGGAACTGACTCATCCCACCACCACTGAACATCCCACCAATAGATAGTTCACTAGAGCTGCAGTCGCTGACAATCCGCATCACCACTATGTTGTGCATCCGATTGGGAATAAGGGGAGAGGTGTCGCGCACATCAACCTGGATGATCCTATGCCAGCACTGCAGGATCATATCGAAAGAGGCATAGTTGTCAAGAGGATGAAGCCCTTGTAACGGCTGCTTGTAGAACCTAAAAGAACCCCCATGTTCACCGAGATTGGTTGGGGGTGGATGAAGAAGTAATAAAAAATTTAAATAAAATAAAATTAATAATTAAATTAAAAATTAACAAAACTATATATTTCAAAAAATATTAACTATAATTAAATAACATATATATGATCATTAATTTTAATAAAACAAAAATTTTAATTAATGAACTGAAGTACAATTTGTTAAAATAAACTTCTAAATTTAATCAAAAAAATTAATTATAATATAATGTTTCATATTAAATATTTATATTTATTATCTATAAAATTTATTGATAAAATAAAATACTAAGAAATTAAAATAAACTAAACCAATTCACATAAAATAGTAAATAATTTATTATTTGAAATAATATTAAACTCATTTAAAATTAATAATATTAATAAATTAAAATAAATAACATAAATATATAATAAAATTAAATATAAAATCATTAAAATTAAATTTGTAGTTAAAAACCATATAAAATCAATTTGAAAATATTTATTTTTTAATGTTACTTTTTTATTACTAATCAGTTTTAAAATCCTTTAAATTTTACTTTTGATTATTATTTCATAACATTTATAATATGATATAATTAATTAAATAAAATAATTATTTCATCTTAATTAATATTATTCTAATTTAAAATATATTTATAATAACATGTTATCAATAATACTAATAATATAACATAATAAAATAACATTATTTTAAAATCAATTTATTTTATTTAAGACTTTATAATTAATTGATAACTTTAATTATAAATTTTCATTTATTTATATTCGTCATTTTCATTACTTCATGTTTTGTTATCTAGATTTCAGGTTCACACCAAGGCTGTAAAAATGTCAATGTCTTTCAACTAACTCACCAGGAGTGATTTACAAGGGAAAAGTTAGTGCGGCATGTCAGTTATGAAGAAAAGTAGTTGTGCGGTGCCCTAGTGAGGGACACTTCAATTCGATGGAAAAAAGGGTTGACAAAACGCCTATGAAAACATGATACAAATACATAGTAGTGAGAATTATTTGGGAGACTCCCATTCTCATTCCATACTAATATTTTTGAGACAAGATTCTCTAAGTGGACATGAAGAGGAATACTCGCGACATGGAGTTGTAGGAGCAAGGTAGAAAATAATGATTTTCATTCGAAGAGGGAGGATTATTCAACCTATGTTCTCTTATTTTTACCTTGTATTTTTTTTATTTTAATTGCTATTTAATTTAACATAACAACATTTTCTAGAAATTTGAATGACTATTGGTTCATACTTTTTTTCATTATATTTATTTTTTAATAAATAAAATTTTATCGATGAGATTGAATATAGGATTCATTATAAAATTGAATTTTCAACTAAATGAGTTTTAACATAAAAATAAATTTTCCTTATTGTGATATTATTCATTGATGTATTTATAATGAAAAATAGAAAATTCAAACATTAGAAACTTTTTATGAGTTATTTTTTTGGTGACATCTTTATATTAATTTTCTGTATGTTGTTTTGATCTGGAAAACCTCATGAACTAAATACAATGTGTTAATACTTCGGGGAAGGAGGGACTAATAAATAATTTTTGAGGTGTCAATTTAATCTTATGATCATCCATTCTGTTAACGAGTAGATTACAAATTTATCGATCTCATTCTGTGATGAATTTTCATCACTCATTTTTTTCTATTTATATTAGTTTATACTATTGCTTTTAGTTGATTCATTTTTTTAGTTATGTAAAATGGATATTTCTAGAAATAATTTAATATGTTTTCACTTCATCATTTAGAAAAATATAAATAAAATTAAAAAGGAAAAAAAAAAATTTCCCCACTGCAGACAATAGTGGAGGTTGTTAAAAAACCTTAGACAACTCATCTGTCATCTCAATGGATCCCTCATTCACCACTATGATAGTGTGGGTTGATAAATGTAATTTTTAGGGATGTGATAAACTCCGGCCTTACCAAAATATGGCTTCATTTCCAAGGATGGAAGGTGCTGAGAATCAACGGATAAAAAATCAAAAATAAAACACTTAAACAATATTATGAAAACAAGAAAACATCTTGATTCTGCTACATCATTTAAGCATAAAGGGAAATCTGCTTGACTTAGACTATGTTGTTTAATATGATCATTTTTTAAAATGGATGATTTTTTACAGCATTTTGTGTGTTTTAGCAGTTATTGGCCCAACTGCCTAGCAGTGTGTCTAAAACCAACCACAAAAAGTGGTTTACATTGAAGATGTTAAACACTGTGTCTATCCCAGAATTCCTAGTTAAAAATGAATTGTTTGAAATCCAATTAGACTCAAGAGGGAGGAGTTTTGGGATTCTTAGTTAAACATGACCCATGATATTCTAGTTAAATACACTAATGAGAAACATCATGGAATGAAATGATTTGAAAAAAATATAATAGTGTTATAGGAAAGGTTTAAAGAGAAATTAGAAATTGAATTTAATAAAGAAGAATAAGTTTTAGGAGAATCTGGATATAAAGAAGAATAAAATGATTTTAAACAATTTGAAAATCCTTTTCAAAAGAAAAGTGATCTAAAAATGGGAAACAACACATTATTTCTAAATTTTTTTAATCTTTTTAACTAGATCTGAAATCTATGAACTCACTAAATCAGGAAAACAACATTGGAGATCCCAAAAAGAAAATAATTGAGGATTAGTTAGAATTTTTTAAAATTGAACATAAATATATTGAAAAGGAATGCCCCATTCTCTACATAATTTTTAATTTTGATAAAAATCATGGTTTTAGAAATTTTGAGATTAAAGTCACTCGGGATGAAATAGAACTTGAAACTTGAAATAAGAATGTAATAAACACTTCACCCAACATTTATCACATTGTGAACAATAATCCTTAACTTGATATTGGGTATAATATGGATGAGAACATTATAATAGATAATAAACAATCCAAATTTTTTGATCATTAACTTAACACTTCCCTTCCATGTTATGAAACTAAAAAACCAATAATTTTTTACATGTTATTGGACATTGATGTTGAGTAAATGTGTTTTTTATGAAAGTCTTTCTATTGATATTTCACTACCATATTGTATGAGTCATCACTTTTCTAGAACATTTTGTAGTGAAATTGAAAAGAGTTTTGATTTATTTAGAGAAGATTGTTTAACTTTGAACAAACATGAAAATTAATTCAGTAATTGGAATTGAGTAATATTTTCCATATTTATGAATTGAGACACTCAACTAAAATTGATTTAGAATGATATCTATTTGAAATTGAACATAAAATTTTGGTTGATCAAAAACATGATATAAACATAATTGAATTGTTTAAAGAAGTAAATATAGGTTGTATGTTGAGTTATGAGGATCTGATGGAAGTGATTTAAAATATTGTAAAATATGAATATCTTATTTTATAAATCAATTCTTTTCCATTTATCTCACTTCCATCTACAATACAGTTGTTTACAATGACCATCAAGAAAAAAAATGTAGTTTGGAGGGGGATTTATTGTTGAGTTCTATTGTAATGATTTTATTCAGCAGTACATTTAATCCATTATTGAACCTATTAATCATAACACACCCATTAGACCATGTGTATTTGAATATGTTAATATTAAAGTTGAGAAATATAGCCATGAATATAAGGTCGGACCCCAAAGAGAACATAGTTTAATGAATTCACTTCATGTAAATTCTAATCCTGATAAATCTGAACAAATTCTAGAAGTTGTCAACACCATGCCCACAACTATCAAGGGGTGCATCTTAGTGGTTAATTCATGCTTTGATAATTCAGTTTCAATTTTTTTTGAGTTATCATTCCTATAAATTCCATTGTATCGTTAAAAAATTTTGGCCAAAAACATGAGGTGGTAAAATTAATGAAACCACATACTCCTAGTGACTATGATTAGTTCTTTGTGAGTCATAATGGGGACGTCAAAACTAGAGTTCCATGGAAGGAAACCCATTGTTTTTATTTTGTTTTTAATAAGTACAAATTTTCAATTAAATAATGTTTAAATGATGAATTTGAATGTAGGGTGTCATGGGAGTCAACCCGTGCTCTTTCATTGTTTTTAATTCTATTCTTTTATTTCATTAATTTATGTACTGATACGTTGTCTTTCGTACCCTCTGTTTCTACTCGGATTGTTTTTTCAGTTACATGTTCGTGGATTGAAGTATGTTGTTTCTTTTATAATCAATAATGACGTGGAATTCCCAGGATGAAGTTTTATTGGCAATCGTTTTCAGGGAAGTGTCCTAATTTGTATAGTTATTTTCCTCCTCCTTTAAAATTAATTAAAATTTAATTATAATTCATAGTCTTCATGCTATCAATGAATCATTGACTCATCGATGCAACTGGGCCACTAACACACTAATGTTGATATATCATTGGTATTGTTGCCGGTGCCTCACTAGTAAACAGCTAACGGTAAATCCATTAATGTTGTTTAAAAAAAATCTATTTTACTGGAAACCAAATATGATGTAAGTATTTCTGTATTACTTGAAAACTTTTTTCTACATGTACTTTCTTGATGGAAAACTATTACCGCATGATTTATATAATTTTCAAAAAAATTAAATATATTCATTACTGTTACATGTCACTTTGTTGATATTTTTTCTGTATTTGTCATTATCTTGTAAAATAAAATTTTTCATGTTTGTCTTAATGAAAATCGGAATTCTGTGATATATTAAAACCACTCACTACATGAAACTAAGTGTGGGGGTATATATTTTGACTCATTTTTGTTTTTTTATAATCTTATTTAGTCTATATGGTGTATAAAATGTATTTTTCTATTCATTTGAACATCCAAAAAAATCATTATTTCTATACTTTTTTACACCATATTCACTATGCATCTACACAAGATTCATTCTATCTTATGAATTATATATAATATATTCCAATTGGAATAATTTTTTTCACATGACTTTGTATGTGAACGTGTGGTAAATTATTTTTTTGGAAAGCAATAATTTTGATCATTAATGTGACCATTTATTCATGTCACAATTCTACTAAATTGAAAACCTCTTTTGAATCGTAATTTTTTAATTTTTATTCTACACATTAGAATTCACCTCTGGGGACAAATATGGGTTTTAATTATGGGGGAGGGGTTCAATTCATGACTTAGAAAAAATCTGCTTAAGGATAAGGATATCAATTCGCATGACAATTACAAACTTTTTGTAATTTTTTTTTATTTTTAACAAAATTTGATCATAATTTTATGCTTTACATTATTTCTCAGATGGTTCTTTCCTATGGATGATGCCTGGTTAGTAGTTAATAAATACTCTGAATCTGAAATTATTATGGCTGAATGATTGTAGGTGAATAGACATAGTGATTTAATGATAATTTTTATTTAGGAACTACTTTTATAAGTGAAATAGGTTACCTATTTGTGGAGTTATGACTGTAACCATTGGAACTAGAAGATTGATCTTGGTCCCAGGGGACACACATTTTTATTAATTATTAATTTAATCAAATTAGTGAGACAATGTAAATGGTTTTATATAAAAAATTTGGAACTAGAGTAGTTTGGGAATCTGGCGTCCCATGGTGAATCTTTGATACCCAAAATGATGGGAGTGTTTCTGTTAACTATAATCCTTCCATACACTTTGAATAAGTGCATTTCATAGCGCTAACAATAATGATACATTGCTTGGGAAAAATTGAATAAATTGTCTAGGGTCACAAATGATTTTATTAAGGTGATGGGAATGATGAATGCTAGATGAATAAGGGGACACATGGTTTATATTGTAATCATATAGGTTATATCAATAAAGTTATTCACAAAACAATTATTTATTTTTGGAACCTAGGTGATAAGTCAAAGTGAAGAGTTCCTTGGGTTAGGTTCTTAGTTCCACATATATTTAACTTATTGTCACTCTTGGATTTAGATCTTAGATTTAAATTGAGATGATTCACTAAGTAATATCACACATGAGGTGATGTGGCTCTATTTTATATAGTTATGCCACATATTTGTACTTAATTTTTAATGATTTAATTAATTATTAAATCACATTTTACTAAATAATTGTATGTTTGTAATTTTTTAATTAAATTTGTCAATTAATAAAATTTTATTATTATTTATATAATTTTAGTCTTTAAATTAACAATATTAATCCTATATAACTTTTATAATTTAATTATATCTTAATTAGTCTTGTTAAGTGGAATTTTCATGATATTTTAATAAGATAATATCTATTTTAAACATTTATTTAATCATTGTAATACTATTTAATAATGACAGTCATTATTTTCATAATTTATCATTTAACATAGATTCATTTATATATTTTATCTTTATTAAAAAAATATGTTTTAACATCCTCCTAATTAATTATGTAAATGATTTTAGTTTTAATTAAATATAGTATAACGCTTTTAATTTTATGTATTCAAACTGTTGTTTATTTAATTAATTAAGTGTTTTTAAAATGTTAATCGTTTAATTTTATGTATGTAGTTTGATTTTTTATTCATTTTCTATTGGTTTTAGTCTACTGGTGTGGTATACTATAGCTATTGGTAACCTAATGAGTAACCCTTACTCTTCATTTTCACTTGCTGCTACCTATTAATTATTTATATAGTAATTTTAATTTAAGTATTTTATAAATTTAGTTTAAAAATTATTCAGTTTTTAATTTAAATGTTATCAATTAATACTTTTTAATTAATAATTTTAATGTTTTAATGTTTAACAAAAATCTTGTTTTAAATTTATGGTGTTAAGTTTCAACTAATTAATTATTTTTAATATTTATATTTAGTTTATTTAAGTTTTAATTTCAACTTCAATTCTGGAATTTTTTTTTCATTTTTGATGGTCACAGTTAGTTCTTTATTATTCTTCTAATGGTGGGCCTGTAATTTATTGGTGAACCCTGACCTACAGTTACCCACTCTACCAGTAATCTTTTTTTGCAACTATGACCCTATCCTTTTTTTTTCTTTCTGTGACCTATTAATTTTGTATTATGTAATAGTAAGCTTTTATTTTCTATTTCAGTATAGTGACCCTTCTTCCGGTGTGGATCTTCATTATTTTTATTCTAATAGTGACCTTCTGCACCTAACAGTTAGACTACACTCGTTGCACATCACTATTGCGACGCTTCTCCTCTTCTTTATTTTTATACTATTAGTGACCCTCTAATTTTAAACTAACAGCAGCCTCGGTTTTTAGTCTAATAGTGACCTGGGAATACTCACTGTTTGGTTTTTCCATCATTCCTGCACCTCACTGTTAGTGTTTTTCCCCTTCACCTCACTGTTTCCCAACCCCCTTCATCTCACTGTTCCTCTGAAATACCAATGATTATTCACAATGTCCCCACTATTTGCACCGAATAGGAAACCACACAATTGAAATTCATTTAATGATAAATCCAAAAATCAAAAACTTGAAAAACCAAAAATCACCGCTCTTCCACCAGATCAAATGAAACCATAAACCTAAAAATCCAAATCCCACTGCATTCCTCATTCGGTTGAATCTACACCAGCAGCCACTTTAGGTTGAAGTCGCCTCAGATGAAAAATTATGACATTACGAGTAGCTGAAGAGTCGATGCAGTCCACCGATACCGCTGGATCCCATTAGTGATGTAACAACCCGAGCATTCATGGTACGATTCTATTTGAATAATACAGTAGCATGTGTTGTATGCAACTTCAAGATTCTAACACACTACGCCCAATCAAAGTAGCTGTTATGAATAGTGATACCCACTTTTTGATTATTTTTTAATTTTATCTCTCAAAATTAACTTCATTTTTGGATTCAGAATATTGAAATTAGCTTAGGGTAAAATTTCGGTACTTTTCGGATAACTTTTATATTTTCATGAATAGTGAAAATTACTAAATTTTAATTAAAAAAAACATTTTTAATCAAAATAATTAATAGTGATATATTATGAATTTTATATGTTTTAAAGTATATTTAGAATATATTTGTACCATTTAATACAATTTTGGTCATTAGACATAATTTCACATTTTTACCAGACATAAACAAGTGTCAATCTTTTGATAGTTATTATCTCTTAAAAACAAGCTTTTTGTTTTAACAAAGGGAATTAATTTTAAATTAATTTCTGACACTTCTGTGTTTTGAATTTGGAAAAATATATTCCATATTTGGAATCAGGATTTCCAAATTTTTTAAATAGATATGTTTTATTTTGAGAAATTTTGAATAATTATTTCGGTAAATATTTTATATACCATGGTTAAAGGGTAAATCCGGTAAATAAGGGTAAAAAAAATATTATGATAATAATAAATTTCCCTAAAATGTGTCCGAACCCTATTGGTTGATACATTTCCGACCATGGTCATTTTTGGGATTATTTTGGGACCCCATGGATCCACTTGTATGTGATAATGACACTTCATATTAATTAAGTTAAAGAAATTACAAAAATGACATAATCATATATCTTTAAGAAAAACAATTTTTACATTGGGTTATATATATAATATTTTCGTTTATAAATATTCATTAGAAATAGCAAAATATTCCCTACATAATTGTATTTTATTTATAATTTTTAGACATTTAATAATTTAATATATTTATCACACAATAATGATGTCGTGTTTTCCTTATTAATGAAAGAATCAAATAATTGGTATTATAAATGTTAAAATAAATATAATTTGATAGTTTTGATGATATCCACAAATTTTATGGGATAATATTACATGTTAGTATTTCTTAAATGAATTTTATTCTGATTGATGAAGTTGTTAAGGCTTTAAAAAAAATTAATTATTAAATAGTATCAAAGTCGACATTAAAGAGTTTTTGAAACAAATATTTTATTATTAATTGATATTCTATTACTAAAAATCTATGGTTTGGCCAAAGGACTTATATCATGATAGGTGTATCAACACTTGGGGGTCTCTTGAATGTATATAGTAATTTTACAGACTATATAATATAAAAATACAAAGTGAGATGTTAAATGTCAAAAGAATTAACTAAGAGTTAAAACTAAAAGATAAGGTTAATATAATGCCCAAACCTATCAGAAATATATTGGTTGAAATGATTTCGTCCCATAACCACCTTATACTTTTAATAATCCACATTGGACCCATTAGAAACCGAATATGAATTTATTTTAAATTAATACTTTTAGTTTTTCCTAAAGAACCCCTCCACCCACTTATAAAAGAACACAAATTCTAACCAAATCTTCATACCATAATAGACTTTTGGGTCGGTCAACACCATACCTAATATTCTCTCATCTTCGGTCACTTAAACCTATAGGCCTTAGTTTGATCATCAAGCCAACCTAAGGAGCCCTTTTGATCAAATCAATAGGAAGAACCCGAAGAAGAGGTACTGATTTCACCACCATTTTTCAAGTTTCTTTATTCTTCAACTTCTTATTTCTTAGTTTTTTCCATTAAAAAATAATAAATCCACTATATTATCTATTCTGTGATGTTATTATAAATATTGTACAACCAATTTCAGTATTCTATCCATCCTTTGAATAACATGTCACTGTATGTCCGTACGTACGGCCTACCGTCTCCACATTGTGGTGTAATTGTTATTCAATCCATTATTAATTGGATGGGTATAATAATGATGTGAAATTAATGTTAATAATAAATATAACATGATAATGATTCTGTATATATTATATACCATCCAATTATAAATTATTTTAATATCAAAATAATGATATCGTATCTCGTGCGTACGTACGAACTACAGTCTTCACGAACGTGATGAGATTAATTCCTCATCGTATCCATGCATGTCTAATTCAAATTTGATGAATAAAAATAGTGTATAAGGACTTTATATCATTCTGGATATGAATAAGATACAACCTATCCATAAAAAATAGGACTAATGTAACAACACATATAAAAGAAAAAAAACAAGTAAGTTAACACCCGAAACGAAGATAATACTATGTTATTATTAAAAAAGAAATATTAAAAGATCATATATTATATCATATTAATGTATATGATTCTTTTATAATTTAATAAAAATTATTTTACTATAATACATCCTACCCTCGAACAAGTAAAAGTGCATGGTTAGGGTTAATTCTTCAATCTCATTATTATCCAAGATTGATTATCTGTAAGTATTTACCGGGGCATTATTATCTTCCATGTCCATTTTTCATAAAAATTATTTCAAAATGAATATTTTAAGGATTTTTGAAAGGTATATTTTATCAAGATCATAATTTTAAATGTTTTAATGATTTATCATTCTAAATATTTTTAATTAATATCCATGTTTTCATAATGATTTTATCGATTTATTTATATGGACATGATTGTTTTGAAATGATAATACTTTTCAAAAGTTTCACTGTCGTATGGGACACTTCGATTCAAAAATACCTTTAAAATTACCTCCTTTATAAATGTGAGAATTTTAACTGATTTTACCAAATGGATATTTCTCTCAAAAAATTTTACTCATCATTTTCAACTATGTATGCATCCTTTACTGGATATTATTTTTTATTGAGGTTGATTTATTATGATACAAATCTTCCATATTGTATTGAAGGTTTTGTGATATGTTTGACTATGTATGTTTTATTTTTATATCATTCATGGTTTATGGGTAATGTATTGACATTTCGTATTCCAGTTTCAATACAAATGATTATGTTATGTCTAAAAATTTTCATACGAGAAATGCATTGGACTTAGTAAGTAACGGGTGGAGCCTGCTATAGCTCATTGATGCATCAGTAGGTCTCATGAGACAATTATACTTGGAATTGGCAGAGGCCCTTTCCAAATATGATTTATGGTTTTGGCCGAGGCCTTGAAAAAATGTTTCTGATTGTCCGGCATTATACATTCCCTCATTATGGAAATAAAATTGATGGTTCATGTGGTAATTCGACTAGTAGAATACCCATGATTATGTTTTATTATGGCATTATTTACTCAGCTCATATTATTTCCCTAAAAGTATTCATTTTTATTATTGTTAAAGGAATGTGGTTTCAATTATTTACCATGCATAATATTTATGTCATTTTCGGCTCTATTACTTACCCTTACTGAGTGTTTGAGCCCACCCCTTTCAATGTTTTATTTTCCCAGGATTCCAAGAAGTGTTTTGTGATTGATATGCAGGGTTAAGCCAAGGGAATAATTTATTTTATAAAGGATTATTTATTTGGTTTTTTATGTTACAAAGTGTAATGTAACATTCATGTATGTAATATATTTTCCAAGACTTCTAAACCAATCGGTCCTTTGGGACTTGATTCCTTGTAATCATGCAAATGTATTAGAATAATGAACTGACTCTGGGTAACTGGGGTTAGGGCGTTACTGTTGGTATCAGAGCAAAATTAGTAATAACCTTGGAAACTAGATTTAGATAATCTCTGATTAAAACACAATACCCAAAGATAGACTTCAAGGATTAGTGTAGATGAACATCCTATAATTTTGGTAATGTAGAGATTTGGTGAGTTTCCCAGAAAATACATCCCTATCTGGATACGAGCAGGTAGAGGCGGCTCTGACACATATGTACCTAGGGGTAAAACCTGAAAACAGAGCATTGATCTAGACTCGAACGGGAACTAGTGAATGACAATGGGCCTTGCTGCACTCTTAGTTGTGACACTCCTGGGCGATATGCTTAGGATAATTCTCATTTTCATTACAAACCATTATGATGGGTTTATGCGTATATACATCCTCAAAGAATACATTTTTATGAATGTGGATTAAATCCATAACCTGTTTAATTTTTGTTAAGTGTTTTACAAGTTTTGGATTAGGTATTTCTATTCGTAAATTAATATAGTGTATGCCATTGTTTTAAATTGGTTCCCAATAGAAGGAATGAGAACTCCAGTAATACACCAGATCCAAAGAGTAAGAAGGATCATATGTTTTATGTTCTTAAGCCAGAATTTAGAAGGGTAATAGTATCCCATGTATTATCATTTTATGAAGAAATAGTATCATGTGTTGATATGATAATTAAAGAGTTTTCGGAGTCCTATGGATTTGAAGGGTAGACCTAGAAGAAAAGGATGGTAGGGAGAAAGTCAGATAAAGGGAAGAAGGTAAAGAGGGATTTTCCCATATGGGATAATTGTGGAAAGAATCATCTTGGAAAATGCGTGAAGGGAATGGGAATAGGTTATAAGTGTGGAGAAAAAGGACACCACATTCGTGATTGCGAGGGTACGAAAAAGGTTTCAAATGTACAATGCTTCATTTGTAAGTAGTTGGGACACTACGCGAACTAATGTCCAAATCATCAGAGTATGCCCCAAATGATTCCATTGGATAATAATCACGTTATGATACTACCTCAGATGAAGAAGAATGACTAGTGTTCTTATTCTGTTATTATTGGATTATTTCATTTGACTGTTGTATCAAAAATATGCTGGTTAAATGAATTATGGAGATAAATAAGGATTGCACAACAGTACAATTTTATTGAGGATTTGATATTATATGGTTCTAAGAAAATTGAAAAAATAGTAAGCTACACTTTTTGGAAAATACATGGTTGAAGAAAAAGTAATCCTTAATATGGTCCCGATAATGAGGTAGTGATTTTGATATAAGAGATGGTTGATTTGAATAATTATATTGGATACTCTTGAATACCTTGAAACTGATTAATGATTTTTCGTTGTTGGAGTTTACAACATTTTTGGATAGAAGGAGTATATACATTATTCTATAAAGAATAAGGGAGAATGAATGTAATCAATAAGGTTTTATGGTAATTCAGTATGATACAATGTTTTAAAATAATAAATAATGAAGGTGTTCACATGTTATCACATGGAAAAATGATCTTAATGTGTTTAGCTTCCTTATAAATTTTGTACTATGAGTTTGGATAGTATTATTTTGGATGAGTCTAAAGGTTGGAATGGATTATGTTTGAAAGGTTATTTTTGGATTTTTATAAAAGGACAACAAGCAGACCGTGTGACAGCCCGTCGCGTCGGACAAAGCTGCAGGAATCAAACCCACAACCATAGTGTGACTGGGATTTATCTCCTTCCACTGGACCATGTGATGTATTTGGATTGTATATTGTAGTTTATTTTTTTAAAGGGTCTGATATGTGAATTATAAATTCATTATATTTGGGACCCTATACGATTAGGATAAATAGTGTATTTTTGTGTTGTATTATGTTTTATAGTGAAAGATGATTTTTTGGTAGAAATTTATTAATTTATAAAAAAATATTTATAAAGTAAATATATCTCCTTATGATCTTATCCAATCTCCTAAATAAATTCCTCAACATTAAGAAAAGGAACTTAGAACAAAAATGTTGTCCTAGATGGTACCTTAGATCATCACAAATTTATGGCTTTATGACTGTTGGTCTTTTCATAGCCATGTCCTCTACCACTCTCCATCAGATATTGATGGTTAGATTACCCTTCCATATCCATATTTTTCTTCATGGAAACCTAGTATGTGTTATTTTCGGTAACCTTCGTACTTACCAGTCTTTATTTTAAATAGACGCCTCATTAATCAATTTTTCGATGTGGGAATTTCAACTATGATATTTTGAAATTTCTACCCCAAGTTTCTAATACCGAGCATAAATTGTGTGGACGAAATTTATTGAAGGAGAGGAGAATTTAACACCCCAAGCTTTCATGGTACGATTCTCATTGAATAATACAGTAGCGTGTGTTGTACACAACTTCGAGATTCTAACACACCGTGACCAATCAAAGTAGCTGTTATGAATAGTAATACCCACTTTTTGAACTTTTATAAATTTTATATCACAAATTGGACTTCAATTTTTGATTCAGAATATCGAAAATAGATTAGGGTAAACTTTTGGTACTTTTCAGATAACTTTTATATTTTGATGAATAGTGAAAATTACTAAATTTTAATTAAAAACATCTTTTTTAATCAAAATAATTAATAGTGATAAGTTATGAATTGGAGTGGTTTAAAAGTATATTAATAATATATTATTACAATTTAATACAATTTTGGTAATTGGACATAATTTCACATTTAAACCGGTCATAAACATGTTTCAATCTTTTGATAGTTAATATCTCTTAAAAACAAGCATTTTGTTTTAACACCGGGAATTAATTTTAAATTAATTTCTGCAACTTCTTTGTTTTGAATTTGGAAAATTGTATTCCATATTTGGAATCATGATGTCCAAATTTTGTAAATAGGTAAGTTTTATTTTTAGTCATTTTGATTAATTACATCGGTAAATATTTTATTTACCATGGTTAAAGGGTAAATCCAGTAAATAAGGGTAAATAGTAATATTATAATAATAATAAATTAACCTCAAACGTGTCCTAACCCTATTGGTTGATAAATTTATGACCAGGGGAATCTTTTGGTCGATTTTGGGACCCCATTCATCCTCTTTTTAGTGATAATGACAGTTTATATTATTTAAGTTAAATTAAATACATAAATGACATAATCATATATCTTTTAGAAAAATAGTTTTTTCATAGGGTTATATATGTTATTTATTCGAAGAAAAATATTAATTAGAAAACTAAAAATATTCAGTAACTAATGGTATTTTTTTATAATTTTTAAACATTTAATAATTAAATATATTTATGACACATTAATGATGCATTATTTTAATTATTAATGAAAGAATCAAATAATTGGTATTATAAATGTTAAAATAAATATTATTTGAAAGTTTTGATGATATAAAGGAATTTTATTGGTTATTATTACATTTTTTTATTTATTAAATTAATTTTATTTGAATTGATAAATTTCTTAAGACTTTAACAAAAATTATTTATTAAATAGTGTCAAAATTGACATAAAAGTGTTTTAAAAAAAAATTCTATTATAAATTGATATTCAATTCCTAAAAATCTAAGGATTGAAAAATGAATTTTATCATTATAGGTGTATCATTAATGGACCACTTGTGGGTCTCTTCGAAGTATATTGTATTTTTATTAACTATATAATATAAAAATACAAAGTGACAAAGTAAATGTCAAACTAATTAACTAAGAGATAAAACTAAACGATAAGGTTAATATAATGACACAAACCTGTCTAAAATCCATTGGATGAAAGGAGTTAGTCCCATCCCCACCTTATAATTTTAATAATACACTTCGGGTCCATTATAAACTGAGTATAAATTTATTAATAATTAATAATTTAAGTTCTACCTAGAGAGACCCTCCTCCCCCTTATAAAAGGACACCACTTCTAACCAAATATTCATACCATAAAAGCCTTTTGGATCGGCCAACCCCTTCCCAAATATTCTTTCAACTTCCCTCACATCATCCTAGAGGATTTAGTTTGATTAAAAAGCCAACCTAAAGAGCCCTTTTTATCAAATCAAAAGGAAGAACCTGAAGAAGAGGTAATGTTTTCACCACCCTTTTTCAAGTTCCTTTCTTCTTCAACTTCTTCTGTCTTTTTTGTTTCCATTCTTAAATAATAACTCCAGTATATTCTATATGTTGTGATGTTATTATAAATATCATACCACCATATTCAGTATTCTATAAATCCTTTGAATGACATGTCACGATACGTGCGTACGTACGACATAACGTCTCCACGTCATGGTGTAATTGTTATTCAATACATTATTATATGGATAGGTATAATAATGATGTGTAACTCATGTAAATAACAAATATAACATGATAATGATTCTTCATATAAGATATTCCATCAAATTATATATTATTTTAATATCAAAATAATGATATTGTCGCTCGTGCATACGTACGGACTACCGTCTCCACGAGCGCAATGAGATTCATTCCCCATCGTATCCACGCAAGTATAATTCTCATTTGATGATTAAAAATATTGTTTAAGGACTTAATATCATTAGAGATATGAATAAGATATAACATATCCATAAAAAACACAGCTTATGTAACAAAACATATAAAATAAAATTAGTAAGTTAAAACCCGAAACGATGATAATACTAAGATATTATTAACAAAGTAATGTTAAAAGATCATATATGATATAATATTAATGTATATGATTCTTGTATAATTTAATAACAATGATTCAACTATTATATAGGAGGTTAACCTACCTTTGACCATGGAAAAGTAAAAGGTAAGGGTTAATTCCTCAATCACATTATTATCCGAGATTGTTTATGTGTAAGTATTTACTGGGACATTTTTATCATCCATGTCCATTTTTCATAAAAATGAATTCAAAATGAATATTTTAACGATTTTTGAAAGGTAAGTTTTACCAAGATTAGAATTTTAAATGTTTTAATGATTTATCATTATAAATATTTTTAATTAATGTCCATGTTTTTAAAATGATTTTAAGGATTTATTTATATGGACATTATTGTTTTGAAATGATAATTATTTTCAAAAGTTTCACAGTGGTATGGGACACTTTGATTCAAAAATCTCTTTAAAATTACCTCCTTTATAAATGTGTGACTTTTAAATGATTCTACAAAATGGATATTTCTCTCAAAAAGTTTTATCATCATTTTCAACTATGTCAACATCTTTTACTGGATATTATTTTTGATTGAGGTTGATTTATTATGATAAAAATATTCTGTGTTGTATTGAATGTTTTGTTATATGTCTGACTATGTATCTGTTATTTTTATACCATTCATGGTTTATGGGTAAATAATGGACATTTCATATGCCAGTTTCAATACGATTGTTTATGTTATGTTTAAACCATTTCATATGAGAAATGAATTGGACTTAGTAAGTGATGGGTGGAGCCCGCTATAGCTCCTAGATGCATTGGATGGTGTCATGAGACAACTAGACGTAGAATTGGATGAGGCCCTTTCTCAATTTGATTTATGGTTTTGGCGGAGGCCTTAAACATTTATAGACGTCTTGGACGAGGACTTGACAAAATGGTTCACAATGTCCCGCATTATATATTCCCTCATTATGGAAATAATATTGATGGTTCATGTGGTCATTCGACATGTAGAATAACCATGATTATGTTTTATTATGGAATAATTTACTTATCTCATAGTATTTTCATAAATGTATTGATTTCTACTATTGGTAAAGGCATGTGGTTTAAATTATTTACCATGATTAATATTTATGTCATTTTCTATTGTATAACATACCCTTACTGAGCATTTGAGCTCACCCCTTTCAATGGTTTATCTTCCTAGGATTCTAAGAACTGAATTGTGATTGATATGAAGGGTTAAGCCAAGGGAATAATGGCATTCATAAAAGATAATTTATGTTGTTTTGTAGGTTGTAAAGTGTAATTTAGCATTCATGTTTGTAATCTATTTTCCATGACTGTTAAACCGATCGGTCCTTCCTAACTTGATTCCTTATAATCATCCGAATGTATTAAAATAATTCACTGACTCTTGGTAGCTGGGGTCGGCGCATTACAAGAGATCTACCGCACCCTGTTCAGCAGTGGATGGAGCATAGGAAGTGGCCAGCGCCGGTGCTACTATGGGAGCCGCCGCTACGTGTGTGATGTTGCAAGAAGGAGGAGCTGAGCCATGCGATGCTGGAGGGTAGGATCCACTGCTGCACAGTCATGCCGAAGATGAAATTCTTCCCCTATTCATGTTGCACTGAGATGGGGGGGAGTTTAAAAAAATAAAATAAAAACTCAAAAAAGTAAATAATTTAAAAAAAAATAATAATCTCAGACTAATAGAAAACATTTAATAAACATTATTAATCATAAATAAATAGCCTACATAAGATATTTTAGAAAACATAATTATTAAAAATGAATAAAATTTGATTTAATTAATTGAAAGATATTACTAAAATAAATTGAATATATATTATTAAAAATATTATTATTTATTATTTAAAATTATGCATTAATAATTATTTAATAATACATTTTGTTTATAAAATAGGACACTAATAATAAGTTATAAATTAAATTATAGTTAAACTAAAATTGTTAACATAAAATGTTAATAACGTAAAATTTCAAAATAATTATAAACATAATGTTTATATCATAATTTGGTGATGTTAATTAATTAAAAAAAATAAAAACAATAACTTATAAACAATTTCTGACCAAAATTAATAATTAATAAAACATTATATTTTTAATATAAATAATAACTCTTTTATTAACAAATTCGTTCAAATCATAATACATAAAATATACTAATTTACCTTTTATAATTAAATAATAACTATTTAAAAATAAATTTATTTTCAATATAAGTAATTAAAATTTAATTAGTAGTATCAATATAATAATTTCTTAGGAACATTATTTCAAAGTATATTAATTATTATTAAAAGAATTTTTAATAAACTAATTTCTTAAACTATAATTCTTCATTTCATTATAATTTTTATTGTTTTTCTTGTTTTTATTACGTAGGTTCATTCAAGATCCAAAAAAAATGTCCAAGAGCATCCTACTAACTCATCCAGAGATAGTTACGAGAGAAAAATTAGTGCAGTGTGCCTGTCATGAAAAAAATGCACATTGTGCGGTGCATTTGTGATGGGTTTCAAAGTTGGTGGATGTTGTTCAGTGACAGGCAACATAATATCATAGGTACATAACACAAAGAAACCAGTAGATAGTGAGATGAGACTCATTCATTCAACACATCCGAACAGCCTGATCCGTGGAGAGGAGATCAGAGGGAGACTCTAGAGCCACATCTTGGAGATGGAGAAGGGTAGGAGCAGCAACAGTTCATTCTAGAAGAGGGAGTGTACTTCATATGCTCTCTGAATTCTTCTCTTTTGTAATATAAAGATCATGGTTTACATATTAATAGATATAATGACTTTCCAAGTCACTATTTTGGGGATATATTGAAGTTCTGCTGGTAACGTTTAATTCTAATTTCACACAATCATTTTAATAAATTCAGTAACAATCAGCGAGATCAATACCGAGTTCATCCAATTTCTTATACCAGTAGAAGATAATCACAATATGTCACAATTATTTGGTGAGACTGGTTGTGGAAACACTTTTTATAAGATAATAGATTCATAAGACTTCATGTTTTACGGTGAGCTTTCCATACTGTTAATTTTCATATATTTCATAGTTGATTAATTTCGGAGTGGAGAAATATTAAATTGGTTGGTTTCTGTGACATAAAACCAGGTGAGGGATGTGAGTCATAGTTCGTACAGTGGTACCTTGCAACAATCTATAAGTTAATTCAAACACCTTTAAAACCAGTAGAATGGAGATTACTCCTCGAGCGTTTAAATAGATTTTCCTTTTATCAGTGTTCTAAATATCTGTTATTCTATGTTTTCAACTATCTCTAGCCTCAATCTAGTCTAAATACATGATTCCAATGTTTTTTCACTCTACTACTAACAACAGTGGTGTTTACCATGTTTTTAGAGAATTAGTGGCCAAATTTACCTTCCCTGTGGGTTCGACCCTTCTTGCTACATATACAGTAGTTAGTAGGAATATAAATTTTAAACATTGACCGACATCAACGATGGTTTAGGTCAATTTTTTGATGCCATTTACGGGAAATGCATAATAAATTTCTCTAAAAAAATAAAAAATATCACATATAACAAATATTTTAAAAAAAATAAAAATTGTAAAAAAGAAAAAATTTGTTTCACATCTTGTTCAATTATTACTATTGGGTTGTGGTAGTTACTGCTGTTTGTAGGAGCACAAGAACTTCTAGTGTTATATTAGAGCCTTTTAACCTTGAATAAGATAAACATTTAACTACACTAAGAAGGAAGAACAAAACAGAAATGGAAAACTTAGTCAATTGTGTTCCTAATAATAACATTCAAAACCAACCATAATACATAGAATAAAATGAAAGGACAAGGATGAGAGAGTTTCAACATCCTCAAGTTTCATGAATTCCATCATCAATAAGACTTAGACCTAGAACCAGAAATTATGAACTCAAATAGTCACACGTTTCACTACTGCCTGCATTTAATGGACGGTCTAATGAGGACTCTTTATCCATCACTAGAGATTTATATAACTCTGTACACCAATTACCTCTTCTATGACTCATAGATAATTAACATAGTATGAGATTATTTCCCTTTTTTCCTTCAAGGGAATTCTAGAAATTGGTTTCTATGTCTAGATGAGATCCTTTTTGGAAACTGGGATCAAGTGTATAACTCTTTCATTATGAAATTATATCTCCAAAGATTAAATGGTGACCACAGAACTAAAATAAATTTTTTTTCAGGATTATGGAGATGCTTTTCCTGACGCATGGGAAAGATTCAGGGATCTACGTGGGACGTTTCCCCATCATCAAATTCAATCACAACTTCTCAGGGAAACCTTCTTTGAAGGGTTGTCCTCCAATAGACAGAACATATTTGATCCAGCTACTAGGGGTAATCTGAATGATAAACCAGATCAATAACATATAAAAATCTTTAATAATATTTCATTGAATTCAAAATATAAAAATTAAAGATGAAAAAGAATCAATAGAAATTTTAATTCAAACACTGGATCAATAAATGAAACTCAAGCTCAACTTTATGAAATCACCAACCAACATCAATCCATAAGGAACAAGATTTCAAAAAATAACTGTTAACCCACTTGGATGTCAGAATACTAAACAATCATTAAGGGAACAGCTTGTTCAGTGCGGTATGTTTGGACGTACTGAAACATTTGGAATAATTTTGATATACCATCACAAAAACAAGAAAATTCAATCATTGTTAACTATGGTCTTGGGATGCCTCCTAAAGAAGATCAATTTTCAAATAATTTTAATCAAGGCTATAAGAACCATCCTAATCTATCCTGGAATGATCAAGGCTTAATCAAACAACCCATTTCCCTGAATTACTGTAATCAACCATGAACAAACTTTCAAAATCAATAGAGGGTGAGTCTTCAAATGTAAAATGAAACAATGACATTCACATGTCTTCTAAGCTTGATCTTATTTTGAATAAAATCATCTCTCAAGAGGAAAGATACATGACTCAGTTGACCAAACATCAAAATAAATATGTGTTTGATAAAATCCAAACTGATGTATGAATGAAAAACATGGAAACACAACAAGGTCAACATGCTAGAGATTTTTCATCTAGGAAAAAAGGTAGAGTTCTAAGTACAACTATGTTTAATACTAGGGAGAATTACATGGATGTTTTCACTAGATGTGGTATTAATTCTCGTACTGATGCAGCAAATGAAACTGAAAATACCCAAAATGAAAATTTGCTTCAATATGGTAATAAAAAACTACTTTTCAAACATGCTTTAAATTCACAGAAAAGTCTTGACAATGATCAATATCTAAATTTTCACCTAACACCCAAGAAAAAAATTTATCTAAAAGTCAAAAGAATAAAGGAAAATAAATAGATGAGGAAGAGGTGAGGGACATACCTACTGTCTGGAAAAAAATTTCCCCACCCATCCATTTCCATAAGAAGCTCAAACCTCAAAGTAACACCAGGGTAGAACTTCATCAGTTCCTTGGTATCCTTTCTAAACTTCAAGTGAAAATTCCATTAATTCATGATTTAATTCAAATCCAATATTATTTGAAATCTCATAAGAAAATTATTTCGAATAAAAAACTCTAGAATAATCTTCTACTTATAGACTCACTAAATAGTGCAGTGCTGTACTTCAAAATAAAATCCAACCTAAACTGAAAGACTCAGGTAGTTTTTTCATACCTTGCACACTACGAAATTATGATCAGCTGAACTATTTGTGTGATTTAGTTTCTACCATTAATCAGCTCCCATACTCACTGTTTCAACAGTTGAGGTTGGGTGACCATCAACCCACCATAATCATACTACAGTTAGCTAATAGATCATTCACTCATCCTATGTGTAGGGTACATGATTTTCTAGTTGGCTTTGGGAAACTGTTTTTTCATGCATACTTTTTTGTCTTGGGTATGGAATGTGATCAAGATGTTCCCATCATCATGGGTAGGCCCTTATTTTCCACAAATGGTGCTGTTATTGATGTATCTAAGGTTCAATTAATCTTTAAAATTGGAGAACAACAACAAGAGTTCAATGTATTTAGAAATGATAAAGGACCATCTTTTTCTGAAAACTATTCTAGGGTAGAGTCTTTTGAGAATGAGAACTCAACTGGAAACTCAAATGAATCTGAAAATCAAACCATTATTAAAGAAAATATTTCTGAAGCTGAAAATCTTGTAGAATCTGTTTTAGAAGTTAAAAATTTTTCTCAAACCCTAAATCTAGAAAATTTTCCATTACTGGAAAACCGTCCACTTTCTACTATAGAAGGGTCTTCTACTTCTGAACATATGATATTTTTGAGTTAATTTGATGGTTTTCTGTTAACACCATCCTTACTGAGAACTTTTATGATGTTGAGCGAGAACATACACTATGATGTCTGGACACTATGATGCCCACTTTGGACAGCTACACTATTACTTCTGAATCTGAACATGAAATTGAAAATCATTCATAATTTAATACTCCCTACAAGAGTAATGTTGAATATCTTGGACCTCCCAGTCCTAATAATCCTCCTTAAAGTGTATAACCACCCAATCTTGAACTAAAACCAATCCTTACCCATCTTAAATTTTCATTTTTGGGTTAGACCTCCACTTTTCCTTTAATAATTTCTGTTGAACTAAATGTAAATCATGAACAAAGATTTTTGAAAGTGTTGTAGAAGTTTAAATCTGCCCTAGGATGGAAAATAGTTGATATCAAAGGTATTAGTCCCTCGTTCTGTATACATAAAATACCTATGGATTCAAACCATATTCCCAAGGAAGAATGTCAAAGAAGACTAAATCTAAATATGAATGAATTTTTGAGAGTAGAAGTGATTAAACAACTAGAAACTATAATGATATATCACATTTCTGATAGTTCTTGGGTCAGCCCTGTCTAGGTTGTTCCCAATAATGGAGGTTTCACTGTAGTTAAAAATGAAAAAAACTTAGAATTCCATGTTAGGAAAGCCACAAAATGGAGAGTTTGTACAGATTATAGGAATCTTAATAATTCCACTAGGAAAGACCATTTTCCAATTCCCTTTTTGGATCAAATTCTTGAGAGGATAGTTGGAAATTAGTTTTTCTATTTTCTGGATGTGTATTCTGCTTAAAACCATATACATATTGCTCTAGAGGACCAGGAAAAAACTTCTTTCACATGCCCCTTTGGAACATTTGCTTACAGGTGGATTCCTTTTGGGTTGTGAGGATCTCCAACCACATTTTAGAGTTGTATGACAGATATCTTTTCGGATATGATTGAGAGAATTATTGAGGTTTCCATGGATGACATTTCCATTGTGGGTAGTACTTTTGACACTTGTCTTTGAAATATGGAGATTGTTCTAGAAATATGCATTGAAAATGACCTTGTTCTTAATTGAGATAAATTTCAATTCGTTGATATAGAAGGTATTATTATTGGTCATAAGGTTTCAAAAAGAGTTCTAGAAGTTGATACTTCTAGGATTGATTTTATTCAAAAACGGGTTCCTCATGTTAAAGATAAAGGTGTTAGATGTTTTCTAGGGCATGGTGGTTTCTACCGGAGATTGATAAAAGATTTTTCAAAAATAACAAAGCCCTTGTGTAATTTTCTGGTCAAGGATGCACTGGTCAGTTTTGATGAAAATTGTTTGAAATTAGTAAATATTCTTAAATAGAAAATCACTACATCCCCTTTAGTCAATGCACCTGATTGGAAAATACATTCAAAACTAATGTTTGATGCTAGTAATGTGGTTGTAGGTGTTGTCTTTGGACATATGAAAGATAATAAGTTACATGTGGTGTAGTATGCTAGTAGACTGCTAGATGATGCCCAAAAACGTACACCACCACTGAAAAATAATTGCTAGCTGTTGTTTTATCTCTTGATATGTTTATAAAGTTTCAATTAGGTTCTAAAGTTATCATTTTCACTGATCTTTCTACATTAAAGTATTTGTTGTCTAACAAAGAAACAAAACCTAAAATGATTAGATGAATTATATTATTAGAAAAATTTGATTTAGAGATTTGGGATAAGTAGGGTGCTGAAAATTTAGAAGCTAATCACCTATCTAGGCTTCGTCTTACTCAATATGAATTTGAAGATCCTAGAGAGATAAAATCTTTCTTTCATGATTAAAACATGCTCGCTATTTCTATCAGGAAATCAGCTTGGATTGCGGATTTTTCTAGTCTCTGGAAAGCAGGTGTCTTTTCCAAAAATCTATCCAATAATCAAAGAATGAAATTCATTTCTAAGCATAAATATTGTCTTTGGTATGATCCCTTGTTGTTTAGGAGATGTGATGATGGTATTCTTAGGAGATGTATACCTTAGGAAGAAATACTCACTATCATATAATGTTTCCATTCTTCTCCTTGGGGAGGTCACTATGGTGTTGAATGAAATGCTCATATAGTCCTACAATATGGTTTCTATTGGCCTATACTTTTTATGGATACTAGAAGTTTTTTGGTTGGCTATGATAGATGTAAGAGTCTAGGTAATGTTGGTAGGATGAAAGAGTTACCCCAAAAAGGAAATCTAGAAGTTTAAATTCTTGATGTCTGGGGTTTAGATTTCTTGGGTCCATTTCCATCTTCACATGGGAATGAGTATATTCTTGTTGATATTGACTATGTTTTGAAATGGGTTAAGGAAGTGGAACTGACTGACAAACAAGCTAATTCTTTAATAAGAATTGTGAAAAAGTACATATTTATAAGATTTGGAGTCCCAAGAGATTTTATAAATGATAATGGAACAAATTTTGAAAACATTAAATTTAACGCTTTGATGGAGAAATATGGTTGTGTTCATAAAATTGGTACTCCTAATAATCCACAGTCTAGTGGATAGGTTGAAATATCAAAGAGGGAACTGAAAAAAATACTTGGGAAAATTGTTTCAAACTCTTGGAAAGACTGGTCTCTTAAATTGGATGAAGCCTTATGTGCTTATATAAATTCTTTCAAGACCCCAATAGTGGTGTCTCATTACAGGCTGTTGTTTGGGAAATGTTTTCATTTACCTATGGAGTTGCAAAATAAGTCTTATTGGAATGTTAAGGCTCTAAGCATTGATTTTAAGAGTGTTGGTGAGATGATATTACTTGATCTGAGTGAACATGATGATATTAGGAGAGAGAGTTATGATAATTCAAGGATTTATAATGAGGGAACTAAAAACATTCATGATTATATCATTCAAAACAAAGAGTTCTAACCTGGACGGAAGGTCCTTCTTCTTAATTCTATAATCAAACTCTTTACTAGGAAGCTGAAGTCCAAATGGTCTGGACATTTTACAATTATGATATTGTTTATGAATGGAGCTTTTGATATTTTAGGTGAAGAGAATAAACCAATGTTAGTTAATTGGCATAGAGTTAAACATTATTTTTGAGGGACAGCCGAAGGGCTTGTCTGCCTTCACTGTGCTGGAAAACTATTCTTGAATAACATCTGTATGGGGACATTAAATCTAGCGCTTCATGGGAGGCATCCCATGGTCCTTTTGTCATTAAATGTTTTTCCTTTTAACCATGAATAAAATGATTCTTCTATGCTCAGTTTTTGTGAAATACCTATTACTGTTTTTTCTCTGTTTTATGGATCAGTAATAGGATGCTTATGCTTGTGTCAATAAAGGAGTGGAACTATCATTATCATTTTTTTATAAGAGCATAGTTAAGTAAGTACATCAACTTTCTGTATTTATTTCTACTCTTGTTTTTTCAAATAAAATTCTGCTCATGAAAATGTTCTGCTTGTATTAGAAAAATATGCAATATGTGTATTGAAAATTATATAGCATTATTTCAACTGTATTAAAAATATACTTCATGCCTTTCATAAAAAATTCTTCTCTATATGTTGTGTCTTTAATATAAATTCTTCTTAATTTAATTTTTTTTTCATGTTTCTTGTCACCACAAAAGTCTGTTTTTATGTTAAAAAAATATGCATGTGACAGTTTCTATAAACTGAAATTCATTGTTTAAACATATCCACTACTTGAAATTAAGTGGGGGGTACATGATTTCTGGTATTTGTGTTTTTCATTTGTCCTGATTAGTCTATAGGGTTTTTACCAGGCATCTTTATTTTATATTGAACTTCTATTTGAATCATACTTTGTTAAAATGCTTACACCCAATTAATTGCGCACCCACACCTTATATGATACTTTTGACATGTATTAAAAATATTTGTCACTAGACATAAATTTTAATTCATATACATTCTAATTAACCTGCAGATTAATTATTCATTGTGGGAAACAATATTTTTGAACTCCAATGTGACCATTATACATATCTTCAATCTCCTAACTTGAAAATCTGTTTTGAACCTTAATTTTTAATTTTCCTTCTACATATTTAGAATTCATCATTGTGGAAAATAGGATTTTATTTGTGGGGAAGGGGGTAAATTCATGATTGTGCTAAACTGTTCATTAATGTAAGCCCATCAATTCCCATAAAACAGCAATCATTTTGTAAAATATGGTTGAAAATTTTCCAAATTCCTGAATAATTTTAGGCTATGCACTATAACTAATTGGGTCTTCCATTAGGAAAATATCATTGAAGGTAGTTACAAACTATCTTGAATCTAAAATTAATTAGTTTACATGATTATTTACTGATCTTACTTAGTGATTTGATGGAAACATGGTTTAGAAACTACTTTTGAAAGTGATTGGGTTACATTTTTGTGGGGCTATGATCATATGATTTGGAACTAGTAGTTTGATTCAGATTTTATGGGCATCATTCATATTTTAATTGTTAAAAGTAATTTCATTAATGAGACCATGGAAATGATATTTGATATAAATATTTGGAAACTTGAGTAATTTGGGAATCTAGGATCCTAGCGTGAGTCTATGAGACCCAAGATGCTGGGTGTGTTTCTGTTAACTTGTATCCCTTTGTTTATCTTGAATATGTGCATTTCACAGAGCTTATCATAATGATACATGGTATGGAAAAAATTACTAATGTATCTAGGCTCAAAAATGAGCTCTTTAATGAGAGGGGAATAATGAGCGCCAGATGAAGAAGGGGACAAATGGTTTATATGGGAGTCATTTAGGTTGTATTATTAAGGTGAATCAATAAAATTAATTATTATTGGAACCTAGGATTCTTTCATAGTACAATGTTCCTTGGTTAAGGTCTTAATTCCATTGACATTTTACCTATTATCATTCCTGGACTTTGATCAACAACTGGATTGAAATGAGTCATTAATTTGTATCACATATGAGGCAAGAAATCTTCATTGCTTGATGATTCATTGTTTTTTAATTTCCCTTGAGTATTTGTTATAGGAAAAATTCGTATGAGTTATTCAATTTCTAGAAGCCTCTAGTTATGTTTTGTCACCTTTTTTTGAGTGACAGACATGTTAAAGAGTGATATTAATCATTAATACACCTTACTGATTTTCAAAGATAATAAAACATGATATTGTTTGTGTACAAACAATGCTTAAGTGTGGGGAGACCGTAGAGCGACTCTCGAACCACTTCTTAGAGTTGGAGGAGGGAAGAAACAACAATAGTTCATGCTAGCAGAGGGAGTTTACTTACCCTATTTTCTTAATTCTCTCTTTTCATAATTCAGTAACAGTCAGCGAGATCGATAATAATTTCATCCAATTTCTTGTACCACTAGTACATAATCACAAGATTTCACAATTAGTTGGAAAGACTAGTTCTGGAAGCACTTTTCAAAAGATAATATATTCATAAGAATTCAAGACTTACCATGAGTTTGTATTGCTATTAATTTTCAAATATTTCCTAGTTGATTAATTTCGGAGTGGAGAACTCTTATATTTGTTGGCTTGTGTGACATAACTCCTTGAAATAGAGGTGATTCATACTCTTTACAGTGGTACCCTACAACAATATATAAGTGAATTGAAACACCTTCAAGACCAGTATAATGGAGATTTATCCCCGATCATTTAAATAGATTGTACTTTTATTAGTGTTCCAAATATATTTTATTCCATGTTTTCTACTGTTTATAGCCTCAATCTAGTTTAAATACATGTTTTCCAATGTTTTGTCACTCTACTATAGACAACGGTGGAATTTACCATGTTTTTAAAGGATTATTGGCCAAATTTACCTTCCCTATGGGATCGACCCTGCTTGCCCCATATACATTAGTTTGTAGGAATATAAATTTTAAACACTAACTGACTTCACCGACTGTTTAGGTCATGAGGCCAGACACTTTTATTTTTTTATGATTAATTGCTCTCTATACAACTAGAGGTATTTTTTAGGCATGATTTTATTTGAGTTATCTTTTCAAAACCCTATTGACAGTCCTCTATTTTTAAGTACATGACATGATTCATTTTGTGCGGATTAATAAACTCTTTTACCTCTATCAACAAATATAAATCATGAGATTGTTTGAGGAAAAAAAATGGTTAAGTGTGAGGGAATTTTATGTGCCATGATTTAACATGTTCTTACACATCATTATAATTAATTTTTTATGATTTAATTAATTCTTTTTACAGTTTTTACAAAATAAGTGCACATCTGAATTTTTATACATAAAGTTATATATTAATAAATTTTTATAATTATAATTTTATTTTTTGCATATAAATAAATAATTATTTTCTTTATTTAATTGTATAGTCTTACAATCTATTAATTATTTTAGTCTATTGGCCTTCATATTTAATAATTTGACATTTTCATTAACTAATTAATTTATCATGTTTATTATTTAAATAATATAGTTTTTTATTTATAATCACTTGTTTTAAATATTAATTCGAATGACATAATCTAATTATTAGATGTCTTTAACAATTCATTAATTATAAATTTTAGATAATAAACTTACAACCAATATTACATATCATTAATTTAAATTCGTCAATTAATGTAATTGTTTAATGAAAAAATAATTAATTGTAATCTTTAATTGATTTAATTTGTTATATTATCTATTTTAAATAATTTAAATGTATTATATAAATGATTAATTGAAATTTTCTTCTAACATTTAATTATATAATTGATTAATAAATTTATTTTAGGTTTAGTTTTAATTTCTAGTTTTAATTAGAAGTTAATAATAATATATTTTTTAATTCTCTCCTTCCTTTATTGAAGTTAATGAGTTTATTATTTTTTCAATTGATTTAACTAAATTTTAGTTTAAATTAATTATTATTTATTTACTTTTTTAATGTTTCTAATCCACTTTTATTAAATTTTATTTTTGAAGGCCAATTCCTTTTGGCACCGTTTCTCCATGATGGTGCCACCATAACCTCTGCATCCATTTTCCCTTTATGGTTCCACATTAATCATTGAAATAGTTTCCTTCTAGGAACTCTTTATTTAAGAATGGTGGCACTATCATTCTCCCACTAGTTTCTCCCTCAAGCCATTTCCATCAGTTGTGACCATTCCATTTGTCAATCTACAATAACTTGCAACACTGGTGCAACTATCCACAACACTGCATTCTCTTCTCCAATGCCATTGTTTACCTTGACAAAAACTGTATCACCCTGCCACTGTTTCCCCAAATATGAACAAAACCTATTTAAAGTTATAGATTTGGTAATAGGTAGTCTTATCAGATTATTGAAGCTGCAATGAGAGTCAACCGCTAGAACTAGTGTTTCAGTGTACCAAAACAGATTTCATTCCATTCACTACATATGAAGAGGGTCACGCATCGTTTACAGCGAAGAGGATGTCGGTCCACGAGGAGGGAATTTCCTAGACTATTCTATGTCTCTACTAACTTTGGCGGAGGAGGCCGCAACTCACCGTATATTCAAACATCCCCACATGGAGAAGTGATATGAATCCTATACTATATTGAAGAAGGATTCCACACCACTAGGTGGAACCAACTAAACATACCACTACTGAAGATCCCGCCAATGGAGAGTTCACCAGAAATTGTGTTGCTGCAAGTCCACATCACCACCAAGATATGCTGCGGATTGAGGAGAAGGGCAGAGGAGTTGATCACATCCACTGGGAAGAACCTGTGCCACCAGCACTAGAGAAAATCAAAGGAGGTCCTGCTGTTGGGAGGAAGAATCCCATGTAGTGGCTAGATATAGCCACAGGAAGAACCCCCCCCCCATGGGCGGATATTGGGGGGGATAAGAAGAAGTTATAAAACTTTTTAAAGAAAACTAAAATAAAACAAAAATTAAAAAATAACTAAACTAAATGTTATAAACAAAAATATTTATAAATAAACAATAAATATATGATCATTAAATTTAATAAAACAGAACATTATAGTTAAAAAAAAATAAAATTTTATAAAACTAAAATTCTAAATTAAATTAAAATAAATAAATTATAATTTGATGTTTTATATTCATAATTTATAATTATTTAACAATAAAATTTACTGATAAAATAATATACTAATAAATGAAAAATAAAATAAACTAATTAAGTTAAAGTAGTAAATAATTTTATTTTGAAAACAATAATAAACATAAAAAAATAATTAAATGAAAATAAATAAGTTAATAAAATAATTACATTAAAATTAACAACATTAGAATGAAATATATACTCAATAAAAATTCTAAAATCTAATTGAAAAAAATTATTTATTATGTTAATTTTATTATAAATAATTAGTTTTAAAATATTTAAATTTTTTACTTCAATTATTATTTCATAACTTTTATAATAAGATACCATTAATTAATTAAAATATTTTCTTCATTTTAATTAATAATATCCTATTTTTACAATATCATTATAATAACCTGTTATCAATAATATTAATCAAATTACAAAATAAATAAAAATTGTTAAAAAAAAATTTATTTTATTTAAGACTTTATAATAAGTTAACAACTATAATTATAAATATTCATTTATTGGTTTTATTGAATTTTACACTGCTTGTTTTGTTATTTATTTTTCTTGTGCAAACCAAGGCCTTAAAAACATCCTGTTTCTTTCAACTAACTCACTGGAATTTAGTTACAATGGAATAGTAAGTGTGACCTGTCAATCATGAGAAATTGCACTTGTGAGATGCACAAGTGAGGGACACATGATGTCGGTGGAAACGTGAGGTGATGTGGAGCATATGAAAATAGGATACAAAATCATAGAATGGGGAATTATTAGGGAGGCTCTCATTCTCATTACACATCATACTTTTCGAGAGAGGAGACTCTAAGGGGACACGAAGTGTAGTACTGGTGACATGGAGTTGTATGATCAAGGCATCAAATGATAATTTTAATTCGCAGAATAAGGATTATTCTTCCTTTTTTCTATTATTTCTAAATTGTATTTTCTATTTTTAAATTGAAATTGATCATAGAATAATTTCATGTTTGGGAAATTTGAATGACGATTGGTACATTCTTTCTTCTTCATTATATTTCGTTATAAGAGAATCAAATTCTATTGGCAAGATTGAATCAGGTACTCAATCATAAATAGAATTTTCACCTGAATGCATATAATTTAAAAATCATGGTTCTTTTGGTGAGATTTATCATTGAATTTTTTTTTGAAAAAACTAAAAATTGAAACTACAAAATCATTCGATGAGATAGTTTTTTTACATCATTAGATCAATTTTTTTGTTTATAGTTTTTATTTTGAGATCCTCAAGATCAAAATACCGAGTGTTAATTCTTATGGTGAGTAAGGATTAACCAATCATTTTTGTGCTGTGAATTTAATCTTATGAAGAGTCATTCTATTAACAAGTATATTACAAATTTCACAAGCTTGTTCTGTTATCAAATTTTAGAAATACTATTTTTATTTTTTATTATCTTTTGTATACACTGTTAATTTTAGCTGTTTCAATTTCAAATTATTTAAATAGATGATTTACAGAATTAGTGTCATATTTTTTCAATTCAGTATTAATCAAAATATAAAAAATGTAAAATTTTAAAAAAAAGTCTTCCCCATAGCAGACAGAAGTGGGGGTGGTTAAAAACCATAAAGGACTCACATGCCTTCTCTGTGGATCGACCATGTACCATTGCGCTAGTGAAGGTTAATAAATGTCATTTTTTAGGTCCATGACGACCTCCAGCCTTAACTGTAATTTCTTGTATCCCCCTATTTCTGGCTTCTCTTGACTGAACACCTCTAGACTTCCTCCGAGCCTTCTCGGCGGACCTCGGTATCCAGAAACATGAAAAGGGTTTATCCACATGCCTCCAAGTCCTACAATCAGATACCTCTCAAGACATTCTCATCCTCAGGAATCAAAAACCAACATGGAGATGAAATTGAAATAGGTTGGTTTGAACAACTCCCCATCAGATACCTCTCAAGGACCTCGCCACCATAGGAGCTCAACCACATCAAATGAACGATGCGAAACATAATTACAACCACAACCATATCAAAAACGCTCTCCTAGTGGGGATACCTATCCAAAGAGAAAGAGACACAAAAACAAACAAAAATAACCCATTTAATAGATATGAAAGGTATATAACCACAATATAAAAATTGATACATGGAAACAGTCAAACATCAAACAGCTCAGGGTATTGATCATATATCTATGACTCACGTTCCCATGTACTCTCCTCCATGCCACTATGTCGCTACAAGACCTGAACCAAAGGGATTTCATTCCAATTAAATACTTTCTTCTTATGGTCCTGGCTCTCCAAAAGCATATCCTTGAAGGTCACATCATTTCTAATGTCGATATCTCCCGAATCGATGATGTAAGAGTCATCATGAAAATAACGAAGGAGTTACGACACATGAAAAACATTGTGTATTAGGATCATCTACGGGGGAATTTCTACTCGATACCCCATGGCTCAAACCTAAGCCAAAACCTAGAAAGTCCCAACAAAAATGGGACAAGGCTTACTCCCATGACCAAAGCCTCACATCCCATAATGGGTAGTCACCTTTAGAAACATGGGATCCCCAAAAACAAACTCTGAAGGCCTCCACCTTTGATTGGATTATGATTTCTAATGATCATGTGATGCCTTCATCCTCTCATGATTTTCCTGAACCAACTCTTTTGTATTCTTCAATAGTTCTTGTCCGACAATTTATGACACTCCGACCCTAGCCTTGCTCAACATATAATGAAATGGTATGCCATAAAAAGCTTCCAATGGAACCATACTTATGGTTGAGTGTAAACTATTATTGTAAGAGAACACCCCCAAGGGTAAATTCCTCATCCGCAAACTTCGAAAATTTACGAAACAAGAGCGCTACATGTATTCAAGAGTGAGGATGGTCCACTCTGTCTGACTGTCTATTTGAAGATGAAAAAAGGTGCTATGTCATAGCTGTGAACCAAAATCATGATGGATACATTCCCATAGTGTAGAGTTATAATGATTATATCAATTGGGAATGATCATCCTCGGGACACTATGGATTCTCACAACCTCCTCCAGATACTTATTTGATAGACATCTACTGATCTTTATTCCTTGATTTCATTGTAGTGGGATGATTTCATTTATTGATCCACTCCCACTCAAATAGCATCATGGCCTACCTGGTCTTGAGCTAAACCCAAATCAAATTACATAGATATGTCCTCTTACTTTCGTTGAGGAATATATTACAATTGGAGAAAACCATCATGAACATGGTGCTCATATTTTACCTTCTGACAATCCAAACATCAAGAAACAAACATGGAAACATCAGGTTTCAACCTAGGGCACCAAAAATGAATCATCATGTCTTGGTACATCTTTTTAATGCTAGGATACTACTACTGGGGAACTATGGAGCTCTCTTAGAACCATATAACACATCGTCGAAGGAATGAAAATCCCTCCCTGATACAAATCGCAGTGTTGTTCATCCTCAAACCTACCATCCAGGGCCTTACTGCAAACAACATGGTCTCTCCAGACCTCCACGTATAGAACCCCAATTGAGAATCATCCACTTTCTAAACAAGGGATGGCTTCACCATTATCCGGAAAAAGACAAACTATTCCACCCAACCTCTCCCTATCGAATGTAATTCTGAATGATCTTCCATAACTCTCCATGATTAACTAGATTAATACACAACATAAATATGTGACTTCATACACATCACATCAGCTAAACAATTCTCCTTTCATGGTGTATATGAGATTTCTATGTCATATTCTTGTAATAACTCCATTCACCGACACTATCAAAAGTTCAAGTCACTCTGGGAGAAGACATAACTCAGGATCTTATGATCGTTGAAAACAAGAAATCACTCACAAATGAAGTAATTTCCCCATAAATTTAGAGAAAACGCCATGGATTCCCACATGAGATCATGGTTGGAATAATTATTTTCATGGGGACGCAACTACTGTGTCCCCATAAGAAACAACTTATCTAGGCTACATTAGAACACAATCTAATAACAAATAAGATGAATTATAAAAGGAATCAAACTAATGTCCCTCTGCTGGCTGAAAATGAACCGTAGCCCTGAACAACTTCTCGTTCAGATACATGATAGCTTCATGAAACTAATCAGTCCACACGGACACCGTATCCTTCTTGGTCAATGCTGTTAGAGGAGTCACAACCCTAGGTAAATCGTCTAAGATAGTCTTATAGTAGCCAACGAGATCGAGGAATCATCACCCCTCTTCAACATTCAATGGGGCATCCCAATAAACAACAACTTCTATTTTAGATGGATTCACAGCTAATCCCTAACGGGACACCACATTCTCTAAGAAATGAACATCTCAATCCCAAAACACACACATCACCAACATCCCAAATAGCTGATGTTGACGAAGAATTCCAAAAATGGAATTCATATGCTCAACATGGTCCTCCTCAGACATGGAGTAAACAAGGATGTAGTTGAGGAATCCCACCACAAACATATCCAGAAACTCACAGAAAATGGTATTCATCAATCCTGTGAACACAATTGGAGAATTCGTTTCACCGAATAAAATTACAACGAAATCTTAGTGGACATTATGACAATAGAAATAAGTCTTTGGGATATCATCATCCCTCGCATGCTTTTGATGACATCCTGCCCATGAGTCAATCTTTGAGAACCAACTTTATCTATTTAGTTGATCAAATTAATCCTCAATTTGTGGAAGAAGACAGTGATTCTTCACTGTCACATTGTTTATGCAGCAATAATTGATCCACAACAGCAAATTGTCGTCCGCCTTCATCACGAAAAAAAGTAATTCACCCTATGGTGAAACACATTGTCTAAAAAAACATCACTCTAACATACTATCATGTTGTATATGCCGCTCCTGTAACTCAAAAGGGGTTATACAATATAGTTAAATATAGATAAGAGACTCTCCTAGCAGTGGCTCAATCCTAAAATCGATCTCCAATTGAGAGGGTAATGCAAAAACCTATTCTAGAAAAACATCAGGGTACTCTTATATGACCCTAAGAAATGAAAACTTCTAAACCTATGAAGAACCTTGAATCAAATCAACCATCAAGGATGAAATGGGCGAAACACGCCTTTAACCCATCTGAGGTTCTTTCTCTCCCACTAACAATGTTGTATCTCTATCAGCATCGAAGAAAACCACCAGCCTCCTGAAGTTATCCATGTTATCATGTACCCAATATAACCAATCCCTTCAATGGATGACATCATAATGTTGTATCTGTAATCATTGGAAATCTATCCAATAGTGGTTCTTCCCCAACACCTAATCACTGTCTGTACATACTTCAAACAAGTCTGGTCGACATCTAACTAGCTTAGTCAACTCCATGGGATCTGGAAGCCTCTCTACCATAAGTCCCAAAGCATTGAAGATAGGTGATTTGAAAAAGTGTGTTTCTCATGAATCAAAAAAGTTTTATTCTCATGTATAAAATAAGAAAACGGTTCCTCAAACGATTTCTGTCTCACAAGGCATTGGAAAAACTAAAGCATGAATCAGACCATGAAAACCTCCATGGCCTCTTTGACCCTGATAACGACCACAAATATGGACACACTTTGATCTCTATGGATTGGGAGCATCACAGGGTAGTCCTATACCATCCCTATAAGATCGCTATCGAACTAAAGATGGTTCAACCAACTGCTACTACATTATCTAGAATAGCATCAATGGATAAACATTGAGTTGAACAACTGGTGCATGATGACTGCTCTGGATAGTTAAGAACCATTGCTACTAATGACCTCAAAATCCAAAAAAAAATTTCCTAACCCATTTGAAATGGCCTAAGATCCTACCCCATAGAGAAATGGATTGTTGAGGGTTGGGACCTACCCTTGGAAAAATGGAAACTCTTCTTTCCTGAAACCTAGAAACCTCAGACCATAGCTCTTCCCAATGAGGAAATATGAAAACTCCCTTCCTGTGACAATCCAATTCTATCTAATGTACTCTTGATGAAATCATCCATCACTAGAGCCTCAAGATTTGTCTTCAACATAAACAGGGAGACATGGTGCTGGATCTCTAGACATAACGTTTCCTCAAAATTCCTAACCCTGGCCTCCTTATCTAGGAATAGTTTTGAAGCACATTGTGAAATATTCCTAAAACGGATTCCAAAATATCTCACATTAGTGAAATCTTGTCGAAGTGTATGTGGCTCATGGTGACTGGATGACTTCGTGGTTGAAGAAATAAACTCGACTATAAACTTATCTCAAAATACCTCCCATGTGATCGTCGAATCCTCATGATCCGAAAGAAACGAGAACATTCATTGTGTTGACATTCCACGAATCATCATCACAACCAAAGACACCCATTGTTTCTTCTGTGTATGGATCAATCTAAATTCTATCTCAACCTCCTCTGGCCCGTATTTCATGAATGCATCTAAAATAGATCCTTCATTCTTCTATAGAATCTTGCACTGATACTCTATAAGTTTCCTCCACCAAGTTTCATCATCATCAACCTCTACCCAGTGTTGATTCGTTGGTGCAACCTACTGGAAAACTTCTACAAAAACATGATTATGACGTCGACCTCGAGCCATACCTGCAACATGACAAATAGTTTAAGAAATGAATCCTAGAATAGGGAATACTGAAAATTAATTAATTAATTGTTTTCTTTTATTCATTTTAGGATAACCTATTCCAAGGTCAATATATTAAATCATAGGCACAAAAAAAGAATGATTCTAGATTCTTTACTGGGAATCCACCCTGATACCAGTATGAACTCATTTTGTAGTCACTATAAACATAATGTTATGTGCATTAGATAATAGTGGTCCTAAAACACCTATTTATTATTCGGTCTCTAGTGTTTATATAACTTTCAAAACTTAACTGACATGTTCCCCTAACAATATATACATCCTAACATGTGCATAACACCAAACACCATCTTATCCATTAGCCTAACCTCTGATACCACTCTGTCATGACCCCCTCACCACAAGGTGTTACCCTCCATGGCTAACATTAAGAGAATGTAGATAGTGACCTCCCCCCCCCCAAGTCCCATATCTAGTAGGCACCGGTTTGGCGACTAGCACTAATGGTATAGTAAAAACACAAATGAGAGGTGTTTTCCTCTAAGAGAACACATGCAGAATGGAGAGATAAGACGGACACCAACTATCTCCAACTCAGAATACAATATCAATGAAATCCCATGTACACATATGAAATGTCATTCAAAACTTCTACAACTAGACTGGAAAAACTGAAAGTACCAAAACAATGTCAAAAAAGAGAGCGACCACGAATTATAAACAACACCTGTAAAACCCAGCAAACTAGTAGTAACCAGCCTGATCTCAAACATACTCCAAGTGATATTAATAATGTTTTATATAATATAGGGTGATTATAAAAGAATACTGAGTAGGATACTCCATTGATCTGTTTGTAAAAAAGTAATTAATTCTTGATAATGCACATTTAACAAAAAGTGAGTCAAACTCATCACCTAAATAGGTATACTATGTTCTCAGCCTCACTATTGATACTCTCACTAAATATCTCTTAAAAGTGTATATAATATAATAAATAATATCAATGGTAACCTGCAACCACTTCCCCACTGGTTTTCCCCTTTGTCCCAATGTTGAACGTCCTAGGCCATCTCTCTCCAAAAAGGATGGCATGAAGACTCATGGGTGAGCACTACCACATGCACCTCATGTCACATAATTCATTCCCACAATCACTTGGGAGAAGCACCCCACCATCCAAATTTCCAAAATTTACCATGTAGTGTATAGGATCCCCCACAGCCTGCATAATGTATATCATATATCAAGTATTATTCCTCAAGCCATTACAGCCCAAACGCCGAGTAATGATGTTGAAGCAACCACAACCTATACAAGTTATACTTATAGTTTCACAAAGGAAACATTATACAGAATATTTGTCTGTTAAATAAAAAAATTCCATTAAATCCATCTATACACATATACGGGGAAAACTGACTGACGTGCATACCATCACTAATAAGTACCATGATAAGAGAGTTGGGCCAAAGGGGGAAGTTACACAGCCATCCTCCCACCGGGATGATAGGGAAAATACAACCCCAAGGACTATAGTCTTTGAGGTATTAGTTTCACTAACTGATGGGGTGGAGTAGCATATAAAATCCCAAAAATAAAGAATATATTGTAGCTCACAACAACACTATGGGAATAACCTAGTCTTAGACTAAACTGCAACTAACCTCTCTCCGACACCCGACTGCCACTGCTAAGCCATGGTATCCTATAAGAAGACAACCATTTAATTTGTGTTATTAAATCATCTAACCCATTTTTATTATATTCAATTTACATTAATTAATTATTTAACCATTACGTAACCAATTATATTTTCAAATTACCCTCATGATCATCTCAACAAATTTCCATGCCCACTAGGAATACCCAAAACCGAGTCCATGGTTTCCCAAAAATATTACCTCAGCATTGCATCCCAGTAAGCTCAAACCCTAAGGTTTAACATAATTTAATAAATAATTTATTAAAATATTTATTACATTCCATATTTCCTGGTATTGTAGAAAATAAAAATAATCTTCCAACACATAGGATCAACATGTTGAGTAGATATGCTAGAAATCAATTCTTTTCCACCAATAGCATGAGAATAGGCTCATCCATCTTGGAGAAGAAAAAATAGAAAGAACGTGGAATACCCAATGCATATTAACCTATTTTGGAAGGAGGTTAAGCAAGAACAACTACCTCATGAAGTGTGGAATGTAAATTTGATAACGAAAAGAGATTCAATAAGGTACCACATTTATAGTAGTGGGTAATCCCATCTCCATCCCATTTTATCACCTCGGGTGTCCTCCCCCGAAACTCACCATCATAAACTAATGCATCTCACCACAATGGGTGTGAAATACTACCATACCCACTAGCCTCCTTGCCCCCAAATCTCACAACAGTCATCCAGTCTCACAACACATCACAAGAAGTAGGAAAAAGCAAGGAAACATGGCTCATGGCCCTACCTAAGGCATTATGCCTTGATAGGAAAGGATCTCTGTCATTTCCATGTATAAGTCTCTTTGGGCTTTACAAGATAGTGGGTAACTCAAAACCCAGCCTCGAATTATCATTTATTGAACAACCAATTCTTTAATCCATCTTATATTGACCAATTAATTATAAGTAGGTTTTAACTATGGGAAACAAGAACTACAAGAAATCATTGATCCAACAAAATAATTAAATAGTTAAATTGACAATATTTTAAAGAACAAGAATCAACATGGTTCAGGTATAACAACCAACTTGAATAAGCATTCATGTCTTCATCAATTTTTCTAATATAAAATTATTACAACAACAACAATAAGATTCATTTACAATTATATTTATCATTATACATTTAGTAATCAATTAATTCCATCTTTATATTCTTTAGACATTTAATCTATAATAACAAACTCACAATAAAGGAATAAATATCACACTATTTAGAAAATCAAGTGGCAAACCATTATCACTGTTCAAAGAAACGACATACAATCAAACAAATTATTTTAATCCAGTTCAAGTAATTAATTATGTTAATTCTATTATGATCATAACAATTAAAAAATGATAACTCTACAGTGCATGTAAATGAATAGGGAATAAAACATTACCTCACTTGAAAGGTTTTTAAATTTCTTCAGTTTAGAATAGAATAATGCAATGGATCATGATCGATTTCCCTGTAAAAACTGCATCCACCAAAGGATTGACATCACAACCGCATCAACAAAAACCAAAAGAAAATCCATTAAAAAGATGGAGATAAAATGTTATAGAAGGGAAAGAAGAAAGGGGAGAAACTTTTAAATGAAATCCAAATAATTGTATTAGATCATACGTTGGATTGATGATGGATCTATGATGGAAGTAGGGAACCGATCCAAGATGAGGAATCCCCAAACAATGAACAGGGGGGAGTCTAGGTATTATGGGGTCGAGAGGGGGTTCTCTCAAGCTATAGGGTTTGAAAAACCGGAGTGGATGGTTGTCTTTAAAACACCCAGTAGTGGGGAAGTACATGATGTGTACTTCCTCGTCAAATCATGTACTGCATTTAGGTGACTTACACTATAACACATGTCTCCCTAGAACATTGATATATTTTTCTAAAACCCTAATGTTATGCATTGTTTCCCCCTTAGTCACGTTGTGTATCCCACTATTTCTGGCTTCTCAGGATAGGATGCATCCATACTTCTTTCGATCCATCTCTAAGCCCCTCAGTCTTCAAAAACATTCAGCGGATCGATCCATGCTGATCTGGGCCCTTACAATGACCCCAAAATACCCCACATACACTTTAACATTATAACAAATAAAGAAAATATGTTACTAAATTAAATAAAACTAATAATAATAATGAAATTATTAAGAACAAATGTAATTATTAAATTATAAAACAACATTATTTTATTATTCTATATATATAACATATTATTCTCAAGAGAACATAAGAAAAGTGAATTTTCTAAAAATATGTTGTTTAAATGATTTAAAATCGTTAGCCCCTATATCCATGATATTTTAAAAGATTCATGAATGTTATTACATGTTCATGAATTTTTTCTATAGGTTATTTTAAAGTATATATTATTTATTTATTATAATTTAAAATATAATCGTTTATTAATTTTTTATATGGATTATTTTTCAAATTTTTAAAAACATGCAAACAATATGTTTTTTAAGATATACATATTGACTAAATTTTACTTCCCTAAAAGATAGTATTAATTATTAGTATTACACCATTAGTTCACATTTTCTTCCAATGTAGATTATATTCTTGATCATTTTAATATTTTAATGTTAAGTGGTTTCAAGGAAAAAGGATATTTCTACTAATAATTATTTCAAATTAGAATCTGTATTTTATATTTGTTTAAATGAGTTATTTGATGGTCTTATAATTAAAAAGAATAAAATTAACGAAATTATTAATAATATGGTAATTTTTAAATATAAATGATGATGGGTGAGACTCATATATCCCATGATGTTGGCTAACCAATATACATCTCTCCAATGCATTTATTAATGATGTACTCTTTTATAGAAAAATTAAAATAGTTATCCATGTCGGTTACTCCTAGTAAATAAAAAATGTTTCAATTTTTCTAAATCTATTCAAACATGCATGAACCTTAGTTATGAATATGAGACTCCCAGATACCAATACTATTCTTGAGTAAAATTTATTCAAATCAATTGATTTCATTCGGTTTGAAGACACTAAAGGATATTTTTTAAAAAAGGAATTTTTTTGTGGGTTCCCATGTTCCTCGAGATTCTGTTATGTTTTTTATTATACATGCACATGTTTTTAGTTTTTTGTCTTTGTTAAAATATTGATTTTAAATTTTGATTTTTTTATTATTTTGCAACAAAATTATATTATGTCAAAAGGAAAATATCCTACTAGTTTTTCAGGAGTTTTAAAAGGATTAATGAGTTTCCTATTTTTCATATATAATATTGATATACGTTTTAATTAGATAATATTTTAAAAAACATCATACGATCTATGGAAGAGTATAAATTTTAGTATGACCAATATTTTATTTATAGTGATTTATCTTAAATGTTGAAATGGTGTTGTGAATGGAATAAGGGTTCAAATATAAAACACTATTTTTGTGTCAAAAATCTACATTCTTGGAATTTTACCACATTCTTATGTTATTTTTTAATTAAGTCTATAAAACTATAAAAACAATTATTGAAGTATAAGAATATTTATCCATTATTATGAATCCGTTAGAAAGATGTTTGTTTTTTTAACTGTCAATATTGATCATGTGAATCCAATTGTTAAAAATACATAATAAACACTAGTCAATTCCCTTATGTATTCAATAATCTATTGAGAGTTAATTATGACTTATAAGGAGTATCATACTCCATCTCTTGAGGAATAATTAACTTTGTTCGTCAATAAAAGTTTTGTTTTTTTTCAGTTTTTACCACTACATAATATTTGACCAATGAAAATAAAAAATTGCTACTTTAAATCAATGAACAACCATACAGATCAACTATGATGATTATGCTACTATACCTACATGGGTTATTTGAATAACATGTTGTAATTTATTATTTTATTTTTAGCTGGGGTTTATATAGTGTTATTTTCCCTATTTATGGATCCATTAATTAATAAAAAATATTTATCATCTCTATGGATGATATTTTTCTTTTCATACCACAGAAATCTGCATATCCATTTTTTCATTAAATTTTCTGATATTATCTCATTTTTATAATTTTTCATATTAGTTATTTTATGTTTTATATAATTGGGATTTAATTTTCTAGTTAATTTAGTTTACCATTCCCCTACCACATTCCATATTATTCCACTCTTCTTCCAAAAAAAATTGATATGTTAATCCATGCGAGTTTCTTTTGATAAAATTGAGGAATCTATATTGATTTATTTTCTCCTTTGAATTATATTATTATTATTGGTCATTGGATGACATATCATCATGTTTTCTATAATTTTTTGGGACTTTTACCAAAAAATAATGTAATATTACATAACCACAGGGTTTCCATTAATAGAAATTATATATGGATATTCATGACAAGTGAATGTTTTTGGGTGATGATTTAATGTTTAAATATCATTACAGATAAAATTTACAAACATGTGATAGTTGATTCTGCATAATAGAATATTTATGTAATAATTGTAGACATTATAAAATGATTATTCATATATGATCAATGTTGGTATTAATGTTTTATTTACATTTGTTATAAAATTTCTATTTAATAAGGGGTTTTCAATATATACTTTTACTTGATGGTTTTTTGAAAAAAATTGATGTCCCCTAGTATTATTTATACATTCTTCACCCAACCACATACAGGTGATCAAACATTAGGAATATATGTGTTATTCAGGTTCTACGAAGGATATATTGATCAAATTTTTTATACTAGATACATGGTGAATTCCAATGATTTTTCATATCTTGATGAATATACATTGAAACCCTTCCAAAATATTGTGAAATTGATATATTCTTTATTTTGGTTGTTTTTTTGGTAAAGTAGTTCTCAATGAGGATCTTACCAAGAGTGGTCTTGATAAGGTTTAGTTAGAGAGGATGTAATGGAAAGGTTTATGTTGTATCAGCATGATTAATATGGAAATGTTTACCAATATTGATCCAAATATTTTTCATTAAATAAAGGCTCAAATAGTAAAAGTGGTAATGGACCAACATCATTGTAATAGAAAAAATGTGGTCATCTTTAGGTTCCAAATTTTTCCAATATTGTTTATTGTCATTGATATTTTTTAAGAGTTGTTAATATCACATGGGGAATGGTCTGGTAGTATTTTTTACATCCCAATATATAGTGATTGGATGACCATACAAACAATAAATATGTAGTACAATCACTCTTGTATTTTTTCATTAACATGTTTAAGGGATTGGTGTATGTTATTCCTCATAATAATGATAAAGGATGGAAAATGGTCGGTAATAAATGGGAGAACCAAATTCAATTGGGACATAGGATGAGGGTTCAGGATAGGTTAATAGGTTTTATTGGTTTAGTTAACTATTTTTTCCCTATTATTAACAATGGTTATGTAGTAGATTCAACATAAGAGGAAATTTTTTAATTATGTGATTTTTTAGTTTAGTAATGAGAGAGAAAATGGAAATAAATTGGAGTTCATTAAAGATATTTCCCATTTTACAAAATAAAGAATATTATAGAGGATAATGGTGACCCAAATAATATAATCCACTGTTAACGTGGTTAATATGTGTATTGGCTCTTGGATTAAAGAGGGAAAACCCATTCATGAATTTAATAGATAAAAAATATTAAACCATAGAATAATGATTTTCTAATGAGATATTAAATGTTGAAAACTCATATATCCCAAATAAAAATGTTTAAATGGAAGTATAATTTTAAAAAATATTTGTGATATTTGAATTCCATCATAATTTCTTATTAATGATAAAGAAAATATTCAATAATTTTTTTAAGGAAATATATGACTAAGATATAAAATCGAGATAAATAAATGTAATACTATGACCTAATAATTAATATAAATCTTTTCATACCAGACATATTCATGGACATAGTGGTTATTATCAGGAATATTTTAAAAGTAATTTTTATTATACTCTCAAAAAACATGAGGATCATCTTTCATATTCCAACTATCTGACACTGATTGACTTTAATAGTATTATAATTAAATATAGGGTATAACCCAACCCCATGTGTGATATTAGGATATTAAACTTTAGAAACTAAATATATCTTTTAGACTTAGGTCAAATTGTATTTTACCCATTATTTATGGTTGTTCAGAATTTTTGTAGAATTTTTAGGGTGGTTAAACATGTATCGTTAATGATTCTCTTGTATGGGAATATTTCAATATCTAATTTCAAAATGTTATATTCTTATTTTAATTTATAATTTTATTTTTATAGGATTATTTAATTTATGATTCTTAGTTCACCACAATGATATATTTTTTAATTTTCAAAAATAGATTTTAAGCATTAAGTTATATCAGATAAATAATTATTATCATTATTGGGAAACGATAGAATTGTAAACATCATATGAAAAAGCTATTATATACACAAATGTTCTAGATTATCTCTAAATCATTAATATGGACCCCATCATGTATGTTTATCTAATAAAATTTTACAAGTAACTTATTGTTTGTATTTTGTGAGGTTATCACTCACCATTTTGTGAAGACTTAGTGGGCCGCTATGATCATAGAATATTATCTTTGAAATTTTATACAATAATAATCATGTAAGAATATATATAAAAATTAATCACTATATAGATACATTAATGCTAAATTTATAATTTTATCATCAATAACTCTACTATAGGTTGTGTTTTTATTTCATCTTATTCCTTATAAGTCTACTAAGTGAAAAAGTTATTGGAGATTTGATTCTTCTAAATAATTTGCTGAATAATGTTTTAAAATTTCTAAAATAAAATTATAAGGTATTACTAGTTCATTATGGTGTGTGATGAAATATTTAATATACTATATATATATTTTTTTTCATCTCCTTGTTAACTGGGAGGATTTTTTTTATTTTATATAATGAATATTAAATATTTATTTATTAATATTTTTTAAAATTTCATTATGTCGACTTGAATATGGGAAATGATAAAATATAAATTTCATTAGGTATTTTTTTCATGGATTTTATGGATTTATCCACAAAAGTACATAATGTAGACATTTCCATATTCCCAATGTTGCATGTTAGATGATTGCGATATGGTAAATGAAATAGGTTGTGATGTTTTTTGTTAAATGTTTCATACAAATTTATATAATAAACTAAAAATTAATTTCATAAAATTTATGTTAATAAAATGTTTTCTATAAATCATCTAATATTGTAGAGTGTATTTCATAACATATATATATATATCCATCAAATATTATACAATTTATTCAATAGTAACCTCTAACCATTATTAAAATTATCAATCATTTTTCTGAATGTGAACATTTAAGAAAAAAAATATTATAGTTGGAAATTCAAGAAGTTTCCATAAATAATATATATAGATTCATAGTCTAAGGATTAAGATATCATTCAAACATTGAATATCCATATGTTTAAATCTCTTTCTGAATCACTTCTAACATTAGCATGATGGTTATTCCAAACCCTGCGAGTTTGATAAATCGTACCAAAAAGTGTTCATTATGAGTTATAATTATTTTAAATATATTAATTGTGGTTCAATTAAATAATTAAAAGTGGAATATTCATCATTATATTTACATATTTTTTATTCATTATATTATGGTCAGTTCATGTGATGATGGGTTTTAGGATGTTATTTTCAAAATCTTGTGACAACTTTTCCCCCTATAAACCCATAAATTTTGTTAATAGATGATAATAATAGTTAGATTTTTATAAATTGATATTTCAATTAAATATATGAAGAATATAATTATGTGTATAGTGATATATAAATATATATTCCTACATGAAATATATATTACATCAACTATAGAATAATCATGTTTACAAAAATTTATGCAAATATCATTTTAGAGATATACTATATGTGTACACAAGTATTTATGTTTTTATTACATGATAAAAAACATTATGTCATAATATTGACCACTTGATGAGTAATAATGTGGTAAAATAATTATAAAAATAATGTATCATAATATGTTCATGCATTGTCCATTTCATTGTATGTGTCAACAAGGGATACCATTATAAGATAATTATAACACAATATTGAATTATATTAATATAATTGGGTATATGATGACGTGTGACTAATAAGGTGGATGAATCCCTTTAACTCATTTGTACAATTTATTCATTAAAATTAACCTCCTACCTCGTTAATATTTTGATCATATCCCCATTTAATCTCTCACTGTTACACACATACAACCAAGTAAACTAATAAAATGGCACATTAGAATTTTTATTAGGGTCAACCCAAATTTTGGTGAATTTTTAATATATTTGAGATATTTCTTGAGATCCATATTAAAATGCTAATAATAAAAGTGATTATAATAGCTACCTTCAAATATGTTAGCAATGATATCTCTATAATATCCTGAATAATTATCTTAGTATTTGTAAATTTCTCAATAGTATATTTATGTTGGATACAATCAATTTATAATAAAAAATTAATATAAACCAATAATATCACCATCATGGTTTAGGATTCCCCAACATTATCAGAAAAAGTTGATCAAGATGATAAAATATCCAATAGAATATAATATTTATCTTTAAATATATCATGACATCTTGAATATTCAGAAGAATATAGAAGATCTCTAGTCTCTAAATCGACCTCAATATCATATTTTATTCAAAAAATATAGGCTTCAATGGATTAAATATTTTGGATTAGCACATAATCAGGTATCTCTCTTATTTCTCAATTATCAATTCATCTAATTCATTAAAATATATATATTTGGTCTCTCATATGGGTTTTTTTCATTCATTGGGCATAAAATATCATCAAACTCGGAATTTCAATTCACTCTCATTTTTTGTCATTCAAATTTACTAAAACCGAACATATAATATATCTTTAAGGGACATCATTTTTATATCCCCATATCATATCTAGAACTATCACACCTTCATATTTACTATAATCCATGATCAACTAATCTTTCTACATCTCTATGATAGTATATAGTATCATTTTCTTAGTTGGAAGGTGTCCTATGACATTCACTACATCATGCATTGTGACATGAAATTCATTTATTAGAATGACTGCCTCTAAATTCACAAAACATTGTTTATATGTATTATATAATTCTTTTAATTCAAAAAATTATTATGCTCATAATGGATAATAAGATCACCTTCTTAAGAATAAAAATTATTTAAAATATCTCATTAAATTATTTTAATGTTCTATTAATTAAGGAACATATTTCATATCATAATGATGTAACTCTCTATAAATCTTTCATTTTCTCAAAATAATGTCTTTTATATATCCTAAGGATAACCCTTAAGTATTACTGGTTTTTTTTTTATTTTTTTAAATTTTTGTGAGAATGTACTAGAGAACACTTATTTGTATTAAAAATATACCCATATTTTCCTTCATTACAATAGATGAAATCTTTTGTACCATATTATGTCTTGGATACTATATAAAATCTTCATCAACATTACGTACCCATATTTATTACATTTTGACATGATTCTTCAATAAAATCAATTCCCAATAAGAAATGTGACACATCTATATTATAATATCCATTACATACCCAAATATCATGTTACTTATAAAATTTATAGTTTTTGTTTTTTAAGAAACACATACATATTTTGGGAGCTTCCATTGCACTACCAAAAACATAGTTTGCAAGTTCTAGACTACTATACATGCTCTTGGACCTCAAATACATTTCAAGAGTGACTGTTATATGTGTAGTTTCACTAAAAACATTAAAAAGTTTCTATTATAATGGTTTTGGATTACTATTACAAAATGAGGATTTTTTTCATCCCATATATCAATAACTTCTAGAACTTTTAGTTTTGTTTTCAACTCTGCTTAAAACAGATTTAGAAATATCAAGTCACATAAAAAATCATTAACATATAAAAATCATCATTATAAACATTCAATGATTCCCAAATATTGTTGATAAATAATATATCACCATTTTAACAAGTACATGGGTTCTTAAATAAACACATTCATATTTCGGGCTTACTTATGAAAATAAAAATTATTTATAAAATTTCATTTTTTTCTTAAATAAAAATGTCTTGGAAGTGTACTTCAGTATAAATTTATTTACTGAATTTGAACCCTTTATGAAGAAGTATGTTTTTGTCAGGTTTTTTCTACCCTATTTAATTTATACAATTTCATATCTCTAATTAAGGAATAATATCATAGTTTTACTCAAAATAGTAACACATGAGAGTATCTTTTACGATTTTACCCATTTTAATGAATCCTGGGAAATATATTGAAAAAATAATATACTTCAAGTGGGTGGGAAAAACTGAACATTCATTTTCAATATCAAACATTCAAATCATTTAATGGGAGTGGAATTACTATGGATATCTTATATTATACCTCTAGTTGTAATGAATTCCTAAATAAAATATCAATTTGTTACCATCACATTAAAAATATATCATATGTTTTCAATATTATTAAATATGGATTGTTGAAAAAGAATATTAGTGAGATCATTTTAGCTTTTATTTTAATAATAAATGATTAATGGATTATAATTTCATATCAATAAATCATCTAGGAAATTTCAAATCAAGACCATTTTTTTACAATCAAGTGTAGTAGCCACATACTCAGCCTCTATGGTGATTAATTTCTTAATGTTTTACTTCTTGTAATTATACCTCAAAAATATTTCTCCTTTAATGGATATTCTATCTAATATGTTTTACTTATCATTGTGCTCTTCAACATTTTCTACATCATTGTACCTTGACCAGTTTAAGTGCTCACCACTTGTTTAAATTAACCCTTATTCTACATTAAATTTTATATAGTTGAGAAATATAATGAAATCCATAATGTTTAATATATTTATTTCTCATATTTAAATTACACCCAATGTGTCTACATTTTCAGTTTTATATTTAGATGTAGTGACATAATGAAAACATCAAATTATTGATATAAATTATTTCTGAATATCTTTGTTCCTCAACCATCCTCGCTCAGATTCACCCTAACGTAAATTGGTATGTACACTTTTTTGGAATCATCCATTCCAAATTTCTTCCACAACTCCTTAGCGTATTTTTATTTTATAAAAAGATAATGTATTTGGTTTCAAAAAATTAAACTCATAGGAAGAAACTAATTTCTAATATAATATAAATTATAATGTGTTTCATCATTTTAAAATAAATTTCCATATAATAATACTGTATATCTCTTAAAAAATTAATACCATCAACATAAACTATGATGAATAAAGTACCTTTTCTCATTTACTTCTCTTAAATATTTATTCAACATTCTATTTTAGTGAATTTTGTGTCTCTCATGATGTTATATATCATTATTAACCAAGATCTAGGGGATTTTTTATACACTATAAAAATTTCCTTAGAATACACATAATAGTTCTATTATATTAAAGAATATAACCTTTCAATTTACCAATACATACAACATTTTAATGTCCAACATTCATGAAGGTAGAATATATATAAAATTTAATGATTTGTATAAAGATTGTTATCTTAAAGGGATAGGTAATCCTTATAGATTTTCGTCGGGGAAAAATATAAAATTAATGTGGAATAACATATCCTTCAACCTAATATTATAAATTTCACACTATACTAACATTATTCCTTTATGTTTTACCATTTTCATTGATATCATTTTTTAATAATAAATTTTTTTCAATGAAACAATGTGTTTTATCTTTTAGAGAACAATCATATATGGAATTATTTTGAATCTAATATAGATCAACATTTATGAAACCTATATTTATTTTCCAAACAGCCTCAAAAACTGATTATCGCTTAGATTAAGATATAATGTTTGTTTACATTTCAAATAGGAACCTCCTTCTAAATTAAGCTTCTGCATTATCATTTAATTTTAATTTTCTAGTATCAGATGATTCTTTATGATTTTTATAATCATTCATAGTATAACCTTCATCATTACTAGTTGATTTTAATCGAAATAATCATTATCCAGTACATTTAATGATTCTTTGTTACCACATTTTCCAATGACCTTTAAACTACACACTTCTATATCTTCCAAAAAATATTCATTTATTACCACAAGATTTAGTATATTATTATTAATAATTATAAAATTATTTAAAATAACTTTTCCTATTATTCATGAATTTAGAACATCTTATATTAATGTGGAGATCATTGAGATTACTTCCCAATCATTCACATAAAAGTTCCACATATATGATATTTTTATCTTCATAAATTTTGGCCTTCAAAAAACATCGATTTATATTACAGTGATATATTTTTTCACCAAAATTCGTATGATAAAATGTTGGACTAAATTTACAACATTCACCATTTTTAATGCGTATAACTATAGTCAAAACCTCTCCCAAGAAAAAATTTAAATAATTTATTCTCCTAGAATGGTTCTTCCCATCTCTACCAATACTTCTTCATTATCTCTACAAAAAATATTTCTTTTTGGTTATATGGATCACTATAAAAACTATTTATCCAATTATTAATAAGATAGGCTTAAATTGTATTTTATTTAATTCCCTTCAATTATTAATTATCATCTTCTTGATATTGACCCTTGTCTCTTTCTATGTATCTATTTTAATAAATCATCTACTTTGGTTCTTATTTTTTCTTCCTAAACATAAAATTATAAACAATTTTATAATAAATAATAAATTTTATGAAATATCACACAAATATTAATAATTGAGGACCAGTCATACAATATAAAACTATGTAAATCATTTCATGTTTCCTGGAATATAGAATATAGAATTTATTTTTTCTTTCATTTGTCATATTATCATTTTTAGAATATATTAAAAACATCCATGTATTCTCTATTCTTTTAAGAAATTTATCATACCAAATTCATTCTTATGGTCCTTATTAAACTCTTTTTATTAATATGGAATATTTTTATGTCTCATTTCATATTACCATATTTTGAGAACAAATAACTATAGTCTTTTGAATTCCTAATTTTAAATATGCTTCCACTGGTTCTCTCCCCATTGGGAATAAATAATACATAATATGAATTATTAAGGATGTGTGAGTTCATTATAAAATTTATGTCTCTCCAAATAGTAAAAATATAAATAATAATTAAAAAATTATGTCTAATATAATTGATAAAAATCATTACAATTAATTTTTTGATTTTCAAAATGATATTTCACAAAAATATTGTCATTAATGAGTAAAAATAGTTAAATGTGTCTAATACCTTATCAAGGTCTTCATATATATTACAAATATTTTTGCCTTGTAACATATTAAATGAATATTCATTTTGATGAATCCATGTCATTATTCTCTTATATTCATTAACAACCATATTAATAAGATCTGACTTCGTTGCTTTATATGTTCTCTGGATCGTCTTTCCTCCCACAGCATGATGGGATTTTTCCTAGAATCAATGTAACATTATAAAGTTATAATATTTTAGAATACATTTCTCATTTAAATAAATACAATGTTGAAAATCATCATTTACACAAAACACCATCCTAAAAAACCAAGAAACACCATATTCATAAATAAAAATTTGATGTCGGACATCAAAAATATAGTTAAAATAAAAATAAACCCTCATGTATAGAAGAAGATATTATATTTATTTGTTAAAAACAAAAATATAAATTAGTTACATATTATTATTTATTTTTTATTCTAATTTATATTCATGTTATATTTAAAGGATAAAAGAAAAATAGTTATGAAAAAGTGATTAAAACTATTAAATTAAAAAACATGATATTTTTGCATGATTATTTAATTATCGTTTAATTACCTGATAAATATAAATAATCACTTTTAAAATACTTATTTTAATAACAATTTAATATAATTTAATGAAAAAAATATTTAATTAATATTATTAATATTTAATGTTTATAATTCTAATTTTATATCAAAAAAATTTATTTATATATTCATTTTCATTTAAAAAATATTGTTATAAACATTAGAGTTATGATTTTATAAAATTAGTACCATTTTTTAATTCATCATGTCTAAATTTTCATAGGAATAGTTATTTATAATTTTTTTGAAATCATTAATGATTTGGGAAACAATGAATATAATGTTTTTCAATAAACCATAAATTTTCTTTTCAATACATTAAAAAGTATGGATAACATGAAAATTAATCAAACTTTTTTCAAGATCAAACATTATTTTTACACTAAAATTATAATTATTTTAAACATAATTTTGAATTTATAAAATTATTTTTTTCCATTTTGAAATAAAAGTATTAATTTATTCGTATTAAAAATATTTTTTTTTAATTTTTTTCATTAATTATGATATCACATGGTAGAATTATGTTTTTGATTTTCAGTTAGGAAATATAACACATATTTTATTAATAATAATAAAATTAATGTAATGGTTTTCAAAAACATTAATAATTTTATAGTCTCATATTAACCATGGTATATTAATTATTTTTATTTTTTTAATGATATTTATCCTCTATATTATGTTCCAGGTTGCACTGGCTTAATATTGTTTAATTTAAGGATTTTCTTATAGGTGTACAATTACAAAATTATTAATTGAAATTGTGTGCATCTCATGCAAGTCATCTTTATTTTTCTCACATAGCCAAATCAAATAATTGTCACATAGCTAGCTCCAAGGGCCAAGAAAGGGATTCATAGTTGGAAAATAGTTTGTTCAGTCTTGCATCCAAACCATATTATGTTTCAATACACTTTTTTATAAAAATTCATAATAATTATAATAATATTATTATCATTATATTCTCCCCCCTTTTCACTTTATGTTGTATGACCCCCCCCCCCTTTTAATTTCCACTCTAAGTCACACAACACCCCATGACGAGATCCCACCATTTCCACCTCCCAACACTTCTTTACCATGAATTTCATTCACCACCACCTTCGATTTATTAGTGTGATATCTTCTACTAATAAACTTATATTCTTTTCTTATTTCTTCTCTTCTTATTTCCGAGTTTTATTTCTCTTCATTATGGTTTTCCTGACCCATCCCATCCCTATCCCTATTTTAGTTATTTATAATTTTCGTTATTGGTTCATTGGGCTCATGGGGTCGGAATGATTGTTGTTCTAGACCATTTTTTTAATGGTAATGGGTTCTCCCTTGGTTCAGGGTAGGTTTTCTTCCTTTTTAATTCATAAGATCAATTTTTCTTAATGTTTTTGTTAATTGTTCGTTCAAAATATTTTTCCAAAATGTCTTAGATATCCTTAGGATAGCTTTGGACCACTTTTGTTTTAAGTTACAATCACATTTATGCACGGGTATGAATATATATATATATATATATTCACTTTTAACATATTACTCTTCGTTATGGGGAATATGTACATTTTGTCAAATTTAAAATATTTATATAGGCGAAAGTGTTTATACGGGTATGTGTGAATGATTTTGAGGTTGTATTTAACATAATCAACATGTTTTAAGGTTAGTTCCCTATGTATTGGCCATAAATATTAATTCATTTATTTCATTAATGTTTTTAAAGTGTTTTTCAATCTTATGTCGTGTTTATATGATATGAAAATTGGTTATCCCACTTGAAAATTTAATTTTTTTTAAAAAAAATATAAAAACAGTTCCATCATGTGTTAATAATTTTAAATTATACTTTTAAACATGTTTCTTAATGAAATTTGTTTTCCAAGATGATGAGGTCGAGTTGGAACAATGGAATATATTATAAAAATAGAAAACCCCTCTTGAGGAAATAACCCTTGATTTGGAAATGTGGATTGAGTGGTAAATTTATGAATTTATTTTGTGCCATATGAAGATACTTGTGGCCAGTTTTTGTGAGACTAATAAAGGGATATAGTTAAGGTGGAAGTTTAAAAATGATAAAGAATGTGGGATTTTATGTAAAAATGTGATATTTATGTATATGATATATTGATAAAACTAACTGATATTGTATTTTCCATGCTTATCCATGGGTAGTTTGGTAGGAACCTCAGATAAACATGATGAACTTGTAAAAATTATACTTTGGATAGTGTCCAGAGTAGATAACATGACTTCTTATTGGATGTTCCCATTGGTTGAGCTAGTGAGTGTACCATAGAGTGGTAGGGTAGTGTTTGGGGATAACTAGTACAAGAAGATATAGGTTATAAGATATTATTGTATCTTTTTTATAGGTTTTCTTGACTGACACCTAACATCCCATGGAATATGCTTTACTTTAATGATACATACCTTTATTTTCTTGTATCTTTATAAATTTATGCCCCTTATATTCATTCCATATTATAATACATGTTCTATAACTTATTATATTTTCATGGTATTTCATGAAATGCAAGTTATTCCTTTGAAATATTTATGTATATTTAATGAAAATAATTTTTCATAATAATGTATACCTGTTTATAGTTTTTGAAAATAATGGAAGGCCTTATTTTAATATTTCATATATCAAAACTACTATGAAATGGATTTTCATTTAATTATATAATATAAGGAATTATTTATCATTTGCATCCCAACTGATCATCTCAATGCTCACACCTGGTTTTTATATCATTTTTCAGCTTCAGGTTCTCTCATTTTGGATAACTCATTGAGAGAATGTGGTTATTTGATTTGAGGTGAACCATGGTGTCACATAGAGGTATGTTCCATTTTTATGTTTTCCTCTTCAATTTTTTCCATTTTTTATGCCTCTTATACATACTAAATCATTTCAAATTGAAAATTCATAATTTATGGCCTGAGTTTTCAGCTTGGGAGGATCGAGAATTTCTCTCAGGCCTTGTCGGTGATCTACTCATATGACTAGTTTGGGGCTGACCATGGTTGGTTCATGGAAAATATTTACCTAGGATTATCACTTGTTGTTTGGTGAATTCTTGTAGTTTAGAGATAGTATGTTTGGAATTCATATACTTTTTCATTAAATGGTTCCTTTTCACATCATATTCTAATGTACAATTGAATTTATTGGGTAATCCAAGATGATTGTACCTCCAAATTTAATAGTTTCTCATGGAATTTGGGATGTTTCGGTTTTAGATGGATTTATTTGTTTTTATTTGAGAATTAGTGTGTACCTTTGAGAAACATCAAGTATTTACATTGATATTTTGGAAAAATTCAACGAGATAAATGGTTATTGTGCATTGTCAAGAAAACCAGGTGCAGAACATGAAACTACCTCTGATAACCTCTATCATTATAACCAAGTTTATTCATGGCCTTCCAAACTATACATCGATTACGTTTCTAGAAGTGGTTCATTTTTAAATTATATCATTTTAATTTTTTAGTATTTGGTTTATTTTTTTTATTCATAGTGTTTTGAATTGGTATTTTTATGTTTTCATTGGGTTTTCAATTGTTAAATGTTTTATAGAAACTAGATTTTTATAATGAAAACCGTAGGTTCATGAAAATTATATTTTTTGTGTTAAAAATGGAATGTTATTTGGTAATTCTTTTGGTATCATTGAATGGATTTACAAAAAGTGAATTGGGAATTTATTTAGAAATGATTAGTGATTTTTGAAATCAATTTTCAATATAAGGGTTGGTTTCATATTGGTTTGTAATTTTATTTTGGGTTGATTTTTTTGGTGAATTGAAATGTATTGTTTTAACCATCAGTTTTCTTTTGAATGATCACAAATATGGGCATGTTTATGGAAGTGTATATTTGGTCGTATGTGTTGATGGGTTCTTTAGCTCGAATGGGAATGTATATGTGTCAGGATTCATGGGATAATAATGGTATGTTCCTAAAATCCCAATATTATTATCCTTTTTTAATGTGTTTTAAAATCCAAAATTTTTATGTTTAGATAAGGGGTTGTTATGGTAATCATTCTTTTTTGATTTGGGGTTTTTCTTGTAGGACTATTTTGGTTTTTGGATTATTTGAAGTTTTTCTCAATTATTTTTTTGAGTATGGGTTCTTGATTTCTGATTAATACGTTGAATTTTTCATTATAACATGATTTTAATTGTCCTATTTTTTCATTTTTTAATATTATACACCCAATATGTTCTAATGGCGTCTACAAAGAATATGAGGGTGGTTCTTTCATCATGCGAATTTGAGTTGATGAATTCATACATTGGAATTTTTTTTATCGGTTTTGAATATAGAGTTTGGTGTACATCAGTATGAAGAGTCCATCTTGATTTTATGGAATCGAACCACACTCAATTCATCGAGAAACTGAAATAAGTGGAATATGATGAATGAATATGAAATATTGATGATATCATTATACATATTGAGTTTATTGATCCTATCAATCCTTTTCATTCCACATCCACGATTCAAGGACCATGATTGGAGTGGAGAAAGTCTATTACTCATAAATAACCTTATACCATCATTATAATACATTGAGATGGGTGATTCAATAAAATTAAAGTATATAAAGTTCTTTTTCGAGATGGTTTTCTGTATCAAAATATCACCGTTTGGGAATGAAAAATGAATTTTTTATTTGAAATGGGACATAAAAAATAATTTCATCTAGTAGTGTTTTTATTCATTTGAAATTATGAATATGTTGAGAGCCAAGAGGTGTAGGAAAAATCTGGTTTATTTGCATCTGGGTAGTTGAAAAGAGGTATAAAAAGGACCTTTTATTCCATCTCATAATATTCTACTTAGAGTGTTCTCTACCTATTTTATGTATCTAGGAATCCGGTGTGGATGATGTTTTATTGTCGAAATAATCAATATTCTTTCGTATATATTTTCATCTAGGTCATTTGTGAAGGTTTTCCATGGTGGTTCCACGATGTGACATAGGGATGGATCCACTACCTTTGAGATCCTTTAAGCCATATAGGATGAACGTAGCACTTTCTCAAACTCAATCAAAATATTATTTTTGTGGTAAATTCCTTTTTGATAAATTTTTTGAATCCCATTGTATTGTATTTCATTTTGGAATGGAGAATTATGTTATAGGTATTTTTGGTGATTTATTTAATTTTTTATTTCCATTTAATGTTTGGATTATTTTTGATGTGAACTTATGGTGTTTATTGTCCCATTATTTTTTTATTTAGGTTATTGGAATTCATTTTTAATTTTGATCTTGTTTATGTTTGAGGAAAAAGTGACTAAATATGCTTCTTAAAATGTTTGGAGACCTTCCTATGTTCTCTTATTATTAGCCTAAATCAGAGTACCGTGTTATTTTCTTCTTGTGAATATGGAAATCAAGTTACCCAAGTGAATCTATGATTCTTCACTACCACTCTGACACCATAGTAGTTCATAAGTATTGGATAACAGGTTATGTGATCCATGCTTGGGGAGATCGCTAACATAAAATGTTGGGTTTCCTAGGTAATTTATATGTTACATGGTGGTTTATTCTATGTTTTGAGATTATTTTCGGAGTTTTTAGTCCCTTATATTTGGTTTAATATGGGATTGCCGATGTTTTCTGTTATTTCTCATATTTTCCTATTGTGTAGATTAATTTATTTGAAGATGACCACATTAATATATTTTTGGGCTTGATGTTTTGAATGAAAGGTGTGCGTAGACACCTGGTCTTCATGTTTCAGTAGAGTAATCTTGTGTATTAGTTTTCTTCAACTTAATTTTGTGACCAAGTGAATAATTTAGAATTTATGGGGGCATAAAGTGTCATTGTGGGGAGATTTGTCACACCCTACCCTATTAAACTAATTATTTTTAACTGTTTAATTATTTCAAGCGTAACATTTGTGTTTCTGGTTGGAAATGTCTTAAATTTTAAAATGATGGTATTTTAGTATATCCTTATTATTGGTGAACCAATATTACAATCCATTTGCATCTCATCTGAGTTCATTCCAATTTTTTATAGACAAAAGTCCCATGTTCAGAATGTGGTTTTCAAAATTGTTTGACCATCCCATGCGTTGTACTCTGGGGTCCCATAAAGGGGTTCATGATAGGTTCTAAATTTTTTAAATCATTCTGTCAAACTATACACAACGTCAAATTCCTTTTTATAAAAATATTTTACTAATAATAACAATTATTATTATTATTATTATAGAATTGTTATTAATATTATTTTACCACTCTTATACCATTTTTTCTCCGTAGGTCGCATGACCCCACTACCCCCAAACGTTTCCTCTCTATGTTGCATGATTCCCCTCTACCAGAACCCCCTTCACATGGCTCTCATTGCTTCTTTCCCATGTGTTTTGACCACCATATCCTCTACTTTCATGTGGTGATCTCCTCCGGTAAGACTCCTATCTACTCTAAATAATTATTTACTTCATATTTCCTGGATTACGTTCTCGTATCAGTGTAATAGATGACCCATTTAAACCCTAACTTTATTGTTGGTATTTATATTGCTTGTTTATAGTTCTTAGGGCCCATTGCTCTGGAATAAGGCCTTTTATAGACACAATTTTCTAAGGTGGTTGGATCACCATAGGTTTAGGGTAGGTATTCAACTATATTAACTATATCCCAAAATTTTAAAAAGGGTTTTTTATTTTTTTTTTCCAAATATAATTATATTACACTTGAACCTCCTTGGGATAACATTGGACTGTCATTATTGAAGAAAACATGCACATGTATGCATATGTAAGTATATATATATATATATATATATATAAATAATCCAGGTATATATTACCTAATGGGTAATATAATATTTACATTTTTAAAGGGGTGTATATATTTATGAAGAGTTATATATCTATTTTTGTGATGCATTATAGGAATTCTATCATCAAAAGAAGAATGTTTCGATGTAGGTCCCACGTGTGTGAACCATTAATTTGAATTCCTTCATTTCATTAATGTTTTGAAAGTTTTTTTTCATTGTTATGTTTAATGTTTATAATATGAAAATACTTCATGGATCTTGGAAATGGTTTTTATATTTTTTTACATAACAAACATGTGCTTCCTAAATTTTTTTTCATAATATATATTGTTTAACCTTGGTTTGGAATGAAATTTTTTTTTAATAAATGATGAGGACTGGTTGGCACATTCAGTTGTTTAACAGAATGGAATGACCCCCTTTAGGTATTTCCCTTGGTTTTTATGATTGGTTCATGTGATAAATTTGTGGTTATTAATATATTCTTAGTGAAGTGGTTTTTGAATTGTTTATGAGTGACATTAAAGGGGATGTGAATTAGGTGAGTGTTAGGTGGTGAGAAGGTGGATAAGATTTTTTGTAATGAATGTGATATATATGAATATGATAAAATTATGAGACTAACCTCCTTTTTTAATTTCCATTTGTATCCTTGGATATTTAGGCATGATACTTAGGTATACATGATTTAATAATTGGGATTACGCAATGGCTCGTGGCCCTACATATATAAATTTTTTGATTTTGGGATGAACCCCTCAGTGAATCTAGTGGTATTTTTGTATAGTGTAATGGATGTGCTTGTTGATAACCATTAACAATAGAGATTGTTTATCATATAGTATTAAATCATTTCCCTAAGCTATCTCGAGCTGAACCTACGATCCTATGGAATCTGTTTCACATGTATTTTACATTCCTCTCTTTTAAGTATCTTATAATATGACACCTCTAAATATTATTCCATATTAAAATATTTTTTCATTAAATTATTATATTTTAATAGAGTTTTTTTGAAATATTTATTTTATTCTTTGAATACTGTTTTCCATATTTTATAGAAAATATGTTATCCTTAAAATGGAATCGTTTTTCTAGTTTTTTTAAATAATGTTAACACTTTATTTTTGTATATCTTATTTTAAAACTATCCTGAAATGTATTTAACATTAAATGTATGGTATATGGAATTTTTTTCCATGGAATCTCTTCTTAACAACTTAGTGCTCATGCTTAATTTCATTATAATTTTTCATCTTCACATCTTCTCATTTCTAGATTTCTCATAGAGTGAATGCTGTTCTTTGAGTAGAAATTACATGTGAGGTAATAATGAGGTATCTCATTTTTTTCACTTCATTTATTCTTTATTTTGGTTTATTTTTCACTTTTATACTTTCTAAATCCTTCCCATTTGATAATTCATGATGCCCAACACAAAATTCTATCATAATAGGATATATAACAATTCTCAGGCCTTGCTGAAGATTGTATTTAGTGACCAGTTTGGGTTCAACCTAAGATACATCATGACATTTACCCTCATCATTATTTTTATACATGAAAATAAAAAATATTTAAAAATATGATTTTATGCATTATATGTGATGATATTAAAATTAATGTTTCAAAAAAATATATTTTTTCTTTGAATATTTTGATTTCATATTTTGGATATTTAATTCCAAATTTTGTAAGGTGTCCTATTTTTTCCTTAACTATAAATTACATTGGTAAAAAGTAGATAACCTGGTAAAAAAAGAATGATGATAAAATTGAAAAATAGAGGTTTTGGAAATCGATACAATCAATAAAAAATTAAATTGAAATGTTTCTTTGAGGATATATCCAACATTACCTACCCATTAGTCCATTAATAGATATTGTTGTATCCATTGGAAAATTGAATAGTGACATTATAATTTATATATGATAGTAATATCAGAATTATCCCTTATAAATGGATACATTGCCACCATAATTTCACTCACAACACAAAAAACATATTTTAACCGAAACTTTGACCCAAATTACTCCCCAATAATCCTCATCACTTATTTGATTTTATAATATTCTCAAAATTAAATCTCTCAAAGAATTAATCCATTTGCAAACGCTTTTTTCCATGGCGTACTGCAAATATATCTAATTTCCCCTTTTACATTGCAATTATTTTCATAATTATTATAAATAATTCAAATATTATTTATCATTTATATTCTAATTAAAATAGTATTATTAATATTATGAAATAGTGTTAAGTTGATATAATAATAAATAACAATCATTTCCATTTTACATAAAAATATAAAAATGTAATCATTTGTATTTTGTAATTATATCCTTCATGAAATGCCTATATGATTTTTCATAACATACAAAACCTATGAATTTTTTTTAGTTGATTAATATGAGATAAATAAAATTATTAATGTCATGAAATTATAAACAACTATCTATATCCCACTTTTTCTATGTAAATGATTTTTACAACCATGTGTATGTATGAATTACCACCTCCACAAATGTGATTTATTAATTTTTACATTTGGAATTTTCTTCATTAAAAAACTATAATAAAATATTTTTAAAATCCATAAATTATATAAAATTATATGATATAATTATTCTTATTTATTATCATATTATTCAGAGTGAATCTCTTTCTAACCAATACTCACCCATAGATTATATAATGTTTTTATTTTTGTGGTTTAGTAACCTACCTAATCAAACCTAAAAATATCTATCATGGATGATAATGGAAACATAACTAGTGGTGATATTATTAATTAATGATGATATATTTATTCTATTATGAACCTATAAATGATTTAAAAATATTTAATTTATAATTTTTTAAAATCAAGGAAAAAATTTCATCACCAACATTTTCATCACAATTAAAAACCAAAATACTTAAAGTAAGATATTATATAATCAAGAAAAAATAGGAAAAATATTAAAACCAACCTATAATTATCTCAAAATTATTAATATTGAATATGTAAATATAAATTCATAGTTCCAATATGAAGAAAATACTAAATAGATAATCGAGAAAAATAACATCTGATAGTGAAAATAAAATATAATTAACAAAAAAATTTACAATAAGATTTTTAAAATGAATTTTGTACTGGCTAATATGTATGAATAATATGATTAATATTTTATTATGTCGATTATTTTTGTTTAATATGTGATTATATACATCCATCTATGATACATTAATGATAAATATTTTTTCATACTGTGTTTTCACTTTTTTGAGATATAATTATTTTTTTTGAACCTAATTCTTATAAAATTGTGTACGTTATCTTATGATGGTATAAAATTTTAATTCAGATTGTTTTTTTATAAAAATATATTTATTTATCATGAAATAATATCTAATGTATTATTACTTCAATAATTAAGATATTATCATTGGGTTTTCACCTCAATATTTCATAATTGAGATTCAATGTGTAGTTACAACCTGTTTTTTTACGGAATTAATATTGGATATGGATTTATTTTAAGATAATATTCCATGAAATTTGTGATATTTAAAAATCCTTTACAACTTATACCCATCAAAGGGTTTTAATTCTAAATATAACTATGATGTAAGGTTTATTTCAACTCAATCACCATTTATTTGAGTTATATTATCTCATGTTGAACATATTACATCTATAAATATTTTCTTCTGCTAGATGATTTTATATTTTACATTATAATTGATTATGGTTTAAATGATAGTTTTTGATGAAAATTAATTTCCCTGAGGAGTTTGTTCCCAAAAATAGTAGTAATGTTTTTTTTAAAAACAGACCATTATTTTTATTGATGATTTCTTTCCCAATTACATATTTATCTTTTCCTTAAATGTTATCTATTTAATTTATAATAAATTATATATTTTATATAATTTTTTTATTGTATTTTACATTTCTGATTTTCAAATTTATTTTTATTATAATGGTTTTTATTATGTGTGATTACAATAAAATGTATTAAATATTGTTGAAAAAGGATTTCATTCCATGATCATTTTTTTATTGTTTGATCAAATATTATAGAAAATATAGTATTTGTTCAATGTTTTTTACACTATATACATGAGGGGGTTTAATTGGATTCCTCATATTTATTATTTATTATGTTTTCATTAGTTGTTATACCTTATATTGAATTCATATAAGCAATAAAATTAATACGATGAAGGAAATCATGAAAAATATATATTCAGATCTTGATTTTTATCCAAAATTTTAATCATTTTTATTTTATAGAACTCAATTAATTCATTTCTCATATTTATCAATGTAAATCTCTTGTTATACCCTAAAACCAAATATTTTCTCCCTATGACCGCACAACATTAATAGTTTCACATAATACTAAATCTTTAAAAATAGTGACATGTTTGTAAAGGAATATATATTTGTTGAGTAGGTGAATTAAACACTCAATGTACCATTTTTCTTTTTTAATATATATCTTTTTAACTATACATTGATTTCTAATAATAATTGAGTGATCTTTTATGGGATCTTTTTGACCCATATAAGTTTAGTCTTAGATTTACGACTGGCGCTATTAGGTGAAATATATTTATTAGTGTTTGAATAAAAAAGTATATCTTTTAACATATTCATTACAATTTATTTCAAACAATATTTTTATAACTACTATTAAGAGTCCTTGTATTTTTTTTAAATAATATTTCATTATATTATATGTTTTTTATTTTTAGATCAACTATACTATTTCTTACTCAACTATTATTCATTTATAGATATTTTTCATCATGATCATTCAACGTTTTATTATGTTATTCTATAATCACCAAGATATCTTATATGTAGTCTTTCGTTTTATTGTTGGATTGATATTATCTCTCGCAATAAATAATTTTTATTGTTATCTTTTATTATTCACAAGAAAATATTGAATATTTACATTCATCATATGTTCGGTGTATGTCTCCCCATCCACATCAGCATGACCAGATATGAATTTTTGTTCTTTAACATGATTTATAATATCTTTTTATCTCTCCTTAGTATATCCATGTTTTCACAAATTTCTGTTTGGTGATTATAACTCTAATTAATTCCTGATCAAATCCTCTATCTTAATTCATATGAAAATATTCATTCCATTAATAGGAATTTTCCCCCTTTTTTTGGATAATTTCATTCTTTATCATCATGATCATTTTCATTATTTTTGATCTCTACAAAATCAACTATATATATTAAAATTATCAAATATTTAAAAAACATTACATGAAGTATTATTTTGAATTCAAGTCATCCTATTATTCTTCTTTATTAAACTTGAATCATTATTCTTTAACACTTTTGGTCACATTCTTGATTATTCTCATAATATATGAATGGTTCATCCTTATTATATTTAATAATGAAACCATTCATGGAATTATATGAAATTTCCTACATAAAATTAATCTCATATATAGGAGAGTTACTCATTTCCTTGTTATCAAGTGTGTTATAAAACTTATCAGGATATAATTATTTTCTTCTAGAGATCAATTCACTACATCAAATATACTGTGGAATTTTAAAATCAATTTCATGAAAATCATTGAATCATATAACATTTCTCCAAATCCTTTCATAATAGTGACCATTTACTTCACCCTCATGATGTAATCATCAACTGTATTATCATTAATCATTATATTCTCCACAAATGTCTCTCATTATGTCTATAACATGTATTTTTACACTTTATAATTTCCATTAAAAATGATCTCAATGTTATCCTATATTTCATAGGAGCTTTTAATCCCCATTATATTTTTATAATCCCTATTAGGTGCGGACATAAAAACTCAACTAATTAATTTTCCATCGAACATGAAATTCCATGTTTCTATAAATTTCATTATATGAACTTTCAAAGAAAGTGTAAAACACATTATAAAAACATATTTAACATCAATACCTTGATAATTAAGAGAGTTAGTAAACAAATTCTTACAAACATAATAGTTATTTCCATAAAATACATTAACACCTATTTTGTATATAAAAATTAACACTCCTTGCTCCAAATCAAACAAAATTGGTTAAAAAAGGAACTTTTATTTTCTCAAATACGAACTATAATCCCCATGTATGTGATTATTTGTCTCTAAGAATGTATGGATGAATCAAGGAAACTCAAATTTAAAATATTTTTTTTAAAAAATATGATTGGTTAAAATATTCATCCAATCATTATTTAATCTCTCTATATTATCCATATGAAACTAAATTAAATAATCAAGTGGAACATTGGTATTTTCACATGGTTCCCCCCATATATAAACCTACTTTTTTTGGTTTAGGAATAATTTGGAGACAAACCATCTATAAATAATGAGAAATATGTTTAAAACATTTATCTCCTAATAGCTCAATATGATTATCTCGAATAAAGTATAAATAGTCTACAAACTCTTTGGTTGTCTCCATATTCATTATTTATATTGCCAAATATTTTTTTATGACATGAAAATATTTTGATCCCTTATTATCACTATAAAAATCTATGTTGATTCATTATTAGTAGAAGATATTATCTACAGTTTTAGAATATCCAACAACATTAAAAATTATATTTAATAATATATTATTATCAAAAATATACCTCAGGGAGTTGTATAATGTCATTCCTAAACTCAATGATAAACTCTTACACTTCTAATGAATCCCCCCCTTTGATTGATCAAATCATTATAATTATCACAACATTGGGTCACTGACATATTTTCTGATGATCTGTTATTATCCTTCTTTATAAAAAAATATGTTTATACATTCTCATAGATGTTCTCATATATTGAATATGAAAATAATTATATCATATCCTTGGAATTCACTATCATTTATAGTCTTCAAAAATGATTAAAACTAAAATAAAAATATAATTCTACGATAATAGTTTTTTAAAACCCCATATGATATTCAAAATTATTTCATCATCCTATTTTGATAATCCCCAAGATCAGTTAATATTTTCTTATCTATTTGATAACATGAATTTCTTATTTTATGGAAATATGATCTATCATGACACTCTCCTAACACACACTATAACATAGAATTTTATTAATGATGTTAATTCTTATAAATTCAATGAACCCACGTCAACTGGTAATTCATCATTAATATTCTTCATGGACTGATCATTTTCCTTAAATATAAAAAATTCAACATCTTATTAAAAATATTGAATCCTAATTTATCCTTGATACATTGTGATTTTCAATTCCTTAAGAAATATATTCAAAATAATCATATTTTTAATCTCTAGAAATATTGCATTTTTTTAATTTATTAAATTTTATTTGTAGTCTAGTTATCCCAAAAATATCACAGTGATGATAAAACTCTAAACCAGTTTTTAAGGAGTATTTATTAAAAAAATATTACATACATCAAGAATAATCTTATACATACTTCCTTATCCATATACCAAATCCTACATGTCATAGTAATGCTTGGATTCCTTGTCAGATCTTTATCCCCAATGAATTTTTTACTATTCACAATGTTACATGACACATTCCGAAATAGCCTTTCACCTATGTAAAATTCCACATCCACACATTTATAAAATATTCATGCCATAGTTGATCACCACCTGGGAATATTAAAGTATGTATACTTTTTGAAACCCTTATATATTCAGTTTGCATCAAACATGTTACCAATATTCCAATGTAAATTTTTTGTGAAACCCTTACATGTTCCTTTATTGAATATACCTATCCCATTAAACTATTATATAAAGAATAAAATACAACACATTACCAATTTTCCTTTCAAAATTCCCTTAACTACTCTTCCATAGTGAGTATTTATTCAATTCTACTAATATATAAAACCATTAGAACTTCGTAGAAAGTTATCTAAACAACTACCCACATCATTATCGATCTAAAACAACTTCATAATTAATATTAACACCTCAAAACCACCAATACCAAATTCTAATTATTTTCATATATTATTATCAAAAAATAAAATACACCTTAATCAATAAATTAGGATCATCATCTATAAATCCATTATAACATGGGAAGCATTTTGACTATAGTGTTGTAAATTGATATAGTGCTGCATTATTTCATTTAAAACATAACAGAAAACAAAATGTACATATTTCAAAATTGGAAAAATATAAATTTTTTAGTATATTAATACAACCATTATAAAATGTTAATAAATTATATTAAATTGAATTAAAAAAATTTACTTGATTTTGGATGTACTTGAAAATTATATAATTATGATTTCATAGAATATTTTGTTAAATATTTATAAAATAAATAATTAATAAATATTTGACATGAATTTTGGCATGAACAATCCCACTCAGTCTCATCTATATTTGACAATTAGGTATTTTTCTATCCCAATCCCACCTATAATAGGTTAGGGTAAGGTGACTCACACCATGTAAACATAAAAACCAATATAAAATTCCATCCCCTATATTAACATATCATTGAATCATATCAATAATGTATTAAATAACCATAATAGAAAAAACTATATTTATATTTATATAAATTTTTTTAATCAATGCAATTGAAATAAAATATAAGAAAAATTCAACATAAGAAAATACAAAAGGATTTTACATGTCAAAAGCCTATGAACGTAGAAAAAAAAAATCACTATCTAGACCCTCCTCATTATGTAAAATCTAGTATCAATATCCATTAACATCGATCAATACCAACATCAAAAACATTAATGATACACCATTTTCCTCTTAGAATCACCATGTGTCACCTGTGAACTATCCAAACTATTTTCAATTCCACCAAAACTATCTCCAAATTTTACATGCCTATCATAGACACAACAAGTTGGGGAAAATTGAATGTCGGTGTATGTTTAAGCATACTCAATAAGACACCATGAATAAAAATAATAAAAACTAGAATCTAGTTATATCTACATGAATGAAAAAATGGTAGTGAAATTCATGATATTTATATATCTAGATACCACTAGAATACTTAGTGATCTTTGGAATCCCCCATCACAATATATCTAACCCTCAATGGAAAAATTTCACAAGAATCTACAAATTCTAATAGAAATCTCTTAGCAATGTACTTTAGGATAATTTTTTAACATAATTTGAACTCTCTATGAAGAATTATGTTGTTGTTAGTTTTTTTCAATCGTATTCAATTTATAAAATCACATATCCCCATTTAAGGAATAATATCACAGTGTAACTCAAAACAGTAATACACATGAGTATTTTTGACCATCATCCCCATTTAGAATAATCCTGGGTAATATAATGGAATCCATCAGGTTTAATTTTTTTATGTATCATATATAAATTACACCCAATGTCTCTACATTGTCAATTATAGATTTAGATGTAGAGCTATAAAGAAAACATCCAATTATAGATATAAATTCTTTCTGTATAGCTTTTTTCTTCCACCATCCTCGCTCAGATTCACCCTAACTTATATTGGTGTGTACCCTTTTTTGGAATCATCCATTCCAAACTTTTTCCACAAATCCTTATCATATTTTTATTTTATAAAATTCGATATTTTGGGTTTTTGAAATTTAAAATCGTAGGAAGAAAATAATTTCTCAAATAATATAAATTTTAATGTGTTTCAAAATTTTAAAATAAATTTTCAAATAATAATACTCTATATCGCCTACAAAGTTAATACCATCATCATAAACTATGATAACTAAAGTAATTTTTTTCATCACATTCTCATAATATATGTTTTCAACATAATTTTTAGTGAATTTTTTTTCTCTCATGATGTTATATATCATTAGTAACCAAAATCAATGTTATTTTTTATACCCTATATAAATTTCGTTAGACTACACATAATAGTTCTATCAATGTAAATAATAGAACCATTAAATTTACAAATATATACAACATTTTCAAGTCCACCATTAAAGAATATAGAATTTATATTAAATTGAATGATTTTTATAAATATTTTTATCTGAAAGGGATAGGTAATCCTTATTGATTTAGGTCGGCGAACAGTATAAAATTAATATTTAAAGACAAATCCTTCAACCTAATATTATAAATTTCACACTAGACTAACATTATTCTTTTATGTTTCTCCTTTTTCATGGATATTTTCATTCTACAATAAAAAAATTTCAACGAAACAATTCATTTTATCATTTAGTGCACGATCATATATGGAATTATTTTCAATCTCATATAGATCCACATTTATGAAACCTATATTTTTTCCAAAAAACATCAATAACAGAATATGTCTTCGATTGAGATATAAGGTTTGTTTACATTTCGAATAGGAACCTCCTTCTAGAATAAAGTTGTGCATTATCATTTAAATTTTATTTTCTAGTATTAGATGATTATTTATTATTTTTTTTATCATTCATAGTAGAACCTTCATCATTACTAGTTTATTTTAATCAAAATAATCATTATCTAGTTCATTTAATGATTCTTTATTACAACATTTTCCAATGAAAATTAAACTTCACACTTCAATATCTTCAAGAAAAGATTCATTTATTACCCCAAGATTTAGTTTATTTTTATTAATATTTATAAAATTATATAAAATAACTTTTCCTATTATTAATTAATTTATAAAATCTTTTATTATTGTAAAGATCATAGAGATTACTTCCCAACCATTCACATAAATTATCCACATATATGAAATTTTTATCATCATAAATTGTGGTCTTCCAAAAACATAGATGTATATTATAGTGATATATTTTGCACCAAAATTAGTATGATAGAATGTTGGATTAAAGTTACCACATTCACCATTTTTCAATGTGTCTAACTATATTCACTACTTATCTAAAGAAAAAGTTTAAATAATGTATTCTCCAAGAATGGTTCTTACCATCTCTACAAGTATTTGTTCATCATCTATACAAATCATATTTCTTTTTGTTTATATGGATCACTATACAAATTATTTATGAAAATTATTAATAATATAGGATTAAATTGTATTTTATTTAGTTCCCCTCAATTATTCTTTCTCGTCTTCTTAATATTGACCCTTGTCTCTTTCTCTTTGTCTATTTTAAAAAATCATCTACTTTGGTTCTTATTTTTACTTCTTAAACATAAAATTATTAACTATTTTATAATAAATAATGAATTTTTTGAAATATTACTCACCTTTTAATAATTTAGGACTACTCATAAAATATAAATATATGTAAATCGTTTCATGTTTCCTTGAATATATAATTTACAATTTCTTTTGTCTTTCTTTTTCCATTTTATCTTTTTTAGAATATTTTAAAAACATCCACGTATTCTCTATTAGTTTAAGAAAGGTATCATAAAATTTTATTCTTATGGTCATTATTAATTTATTTTTATTAATATTTAAAAGTTTTATATCTCATTTCATATTACCATCTTTTGAGAACATGTAATTAGTGTCTTTTGAATACCTATTTTTAAATAAACATCCACTGGTTCTCTCTCCATTGGGAATAAATATTACACAATTTTATTTCTTAAGGATGTATGAGTTCATTATAAAATTTATGTCTCTCGAATTTGTTAAAATATAAATAAACATTAAAAAATCATGACAAATATAATTGATAAAAATCATTAGAATTCCTTTTTTGGTTTTCCAAATCATCTTTTATAAAAAATATGGTCATTAATGGGTAAAAATTGTCAAATGTTACTAATACCCTATCATGGTATTTATATATATTACAAATATTTTTGTCTTGTAGCATATTATATGAATATTCATTTTAGTGAATCCATGTCATTTTTCTCTTATAGTAAATAAGAACAATCTTAATAAGAGCTGAATTCATAGCTTTATACGTTCTCTGGATCATCTTACCTCCCACAGTCTGAAGGGATTTGTCCTATAATCAATGTAACAATATAATGTTATAATATTATAGAATATATTTCTCATTTAAATAAATACAACATTGAAAATCATCGTTTACACGAAACACCATCCTGAAAAACTATGAAACACCATATTAGAGGAAAAAATCTATTCAGAAAGAATTTATATCTATAATTGGATGTTTTCATTATCTCCCTACATCTAAATATAAATTTGTTTCACATGTATTTTATATTCCTATTTTTTCAAGTATCTTATAATATGAAACCTCTAAATATTAATCAATATTAAAATATTTTCTCATTGAATTATTATTTTTTAATAGAATTTTGGTTAAATATTTATTTTATTCTTTGAATACCATTTTTAAAAATTTTATAGAAAATAGTTTATCTTATAAATGGAATCCTTTTTCCAATTTTTAGGACCGACGCTATTAGGTGAAATATATTTATTAATGTTTGAATAAAAAATTATATCTTTTACCATATTCATTAAAATTTATTTCAAAACTTACATTTATAACTAATATTTATAATCCATGTATTTTTTATATAATATTTCATTATATAATATGTCTTTTATTTTTAGTACACCAATATAGTTTCTTACTCAACTAATATTTATTTATAGAAATTTTCCCTCAAGATCATTCAACGTTTTTTATGTTATGCTATTATCTCCGTGATATCTTATATGTAGAATTTTGTTTTATTGTAGGATTGATAGTATCTCTCACTATAATGAATTTTTATTGTTATCTTTAATTTTTCACAATACAATCTAGAATCTTTGCATTCATTATATGTTCAGTGCATCTCTCCACATCCACATCAGCATGACCTCTTGTGAATTTTTGTTCTTTAACATGATTTATAATAGTTTTTTATCTCTACTGAGTACCTTCGTCTTTTCACAAATGTCAGTTAGGCGATTATAATTCCTCTTATTTTTAGATCAATTTCCCTATCTTAATTCATATGAATATATTCATTCCATTAATAGTCATTTTACCCATTTATGTTTGGGGAAATTTCATTCTTTATAATTATAATCATTTTCATTATTTTTGTTCTCTACAAAATCAACTATAAATTTTCAAATTTTCAAATATTTAAAAATCTTCATATGAAGCATTATTTTTGTATTTATGTCGTCCTATTATTCTTCTTTATTAAACATGAATCATTATTCTCTTATACTCTTGGTCACGTTCATGATTATTCTCCTAATATATGAATGGTTCATCCTTATTATATTTAATAAGACAACCATTCATGGCATTAAATGAAATTTCCAACATAAAATTTATCTTATATATATCGGAGTTACTCATCTCATTATTATCAAGTGTGTTATAAAACTCATCAAGATATAATTCTATTCTTCTAGAGATCAATTCAATACATCAAATTTACTGTGTAATTTTAAAATCAATTTCTTGAAAATTATTCAGTCGTCTTATGATTCTCAAAATCCTTTGATAATAGTGAGAATTTACTTCACCCTTATGATGTAATCATCAATAGTATCATCATTAATCATTATATTCTCCAGAAATGTCTCCCTTTAAATCTATAACATGTATTTTTATACTTTATAATTTCATTTAAAAATGATCTCCAAATTATCCTATATTTCATTGGTGGTTTTAATCCCGATTATATTTTTATAATCCATATTAGGCGGGGACATAAAACCTCAATTAATTAATTTTCTATCAAACACAAAATTTCGTCTTTCAATAAATTTCTTTATAGGACCATTCAAAGAAAGTGTAAAACACAGTATAAAAACGTCTATAACATTGATACCTTGAAAATTAGGAGAGTGAGTAAACAAATTCTTACAAAAATAATAGTTATTTTCATAAAATACATTAACACCTATTTTGGATATAAAAATAATTACTCCTTGCTCAAAATTAAACACAATAGGATAAAAAAAGAAATTTTATTTTCTAAAAAACGAACTTTAATTCCCATGTATGTGATGATTTTTCCCTAAAAAAGTGTGGATGAATCAAAGAAACTATAATTTAAAATATTTATTTAGAAAGCAATATGATTGGTTAAAATATTCATCCAATCTATTTTTAAACTCTCTATATAACCCATATGAAACTAAATTAAAAAATCAGGTGGAACAATTTTATTTTCACTTGGTTCACCCCCCAATCTGAATACATACTATTTTTTTGGGTTAGGATGAATTTGGATATAAACCATCTATAAATAATAAAAATTAGGATTAAAAAATTTATCACCTAATAACTCAATATGATTATCTCGAATAATGTATAAATAGTCTACAAACTCATTTGTAGTCTCCATATTCTTTATTTATACTGCCAAATAATTTTTTATGACATGAAAATATTTTGATCCCTTATTATCACTAAAAAATCTATGTTATTTAATTATCAATTGATTATATTATCTACATATTTAGAATATCCATCAACATAAAAAGTTATATTTAATAATATCTTATCATTTAAAATATACCTCAGGATGTTGTATACTGTCAGTCATAAACTCAATCATATACTCTTCGACATCTAATGAATCCTCCCCTTTGATTTAATAAATCACTATAATTATCACAACATTGGGTCACTCACATATTTTTTGATGATATGTTATTATCCATCTTTTAAAAAAATATTTTTATTCATTCTCATAGATGTTCTCATATATTGGAAATAAAAATACTTATATCATAGCCTTTGAATTCAAAATCATTTATAGTCTTCAAAAATGATTAAAACTGAAATAAAAAAAATACTTCTACGATAATTTTTTTTAAACCCCATATGATATTCAAAATTATTTCATCATCATATTTTGAAAATACCAAGGATCACTTAATATTTTCTTATCTATTTGATAACCTAAAGTTCTTATTTTATGGAAATATGATCTCTTAGGACACTATCTTAACCACGCACTATAACATAGAATTTTATTAATGATGTTATTTATTATAAATTCAATGAAACCACATCGACTAGTAATTCATCCTTATCAGTCTTCATGGACTGATCATTTCTTCATATAGAAAATATCAACATCTTAATAAAAGTATCTAATCCCAATTTATCCTTGATACATTGTGATTTTTAATTCCTTAAGTAATATATTCAAAATCAACATGTTTTTAATCTCTAGAATATCGCAATTTCTTAATTTATTAATTTTTATATGTATTCTAGTTATCCAAAACATATCAAAGTGAGGATAAAACTCTAAAACAATTTTTATGGAGTATTTATTATAAAAATATAACTTACATTGAGAATCATCTTACAAAAAATTCCTTATCTATAAACCAACTCTTACATGTCATAGTAATGCATGGATTCATTGTCAGATCTTTAACCCCAATGAATTTGTTACTAATCACCGTGTGACATGACACATTACGAAATTGCCTTTAACCTATGTACAATTCCACATCTACCCATTGATACAATTTACATGTCATAGTTGATCACAACCTAGATAAATTATAGTCTGTATACTTTTTGAAACCATTATATATTCAGTAAGAATCCAACACGTTACAAATATTTCAATGTAAATTTTTTGGGAAACCATTACATGTTCCTTTATTGAAGATAGTTATCCCATTAAACTATTATATATTGAATAAAATACAACACATTACCAATTTTCCTATCAAAATTTCCTTAACTACTCTTCCATTCTGAGTATTTTTTCAATTCTACTAATATATACAACTTTTAGAACTTTGTAGGACGTAATCTATACAACTACCAACATTATTATCTATTTGAAACCAATTCATAATTAATATTAACACCTAAAAAACACCAATACCAACTTCCAATTATATTCATATATGATTATCAATAAATAAAATACACTATAATCAATAAATTAGGTTCATTATATATAAATTCATTATAACTTGGGAAGCATTGTGACTATAGTGTTGTAAATTGATGTAGTACTGCGTTATTTAATTTAAAACAAAAAGGGAAACAAAATGTACATATTTCCATATTGAAAAAATATAAATTTATTAGTAGATTAATATAAACATTATAAAATGTTAATAATTTATATTTAATTGAATTAAAAAAGTTTATTTAATTTTGGATGTATTTAAAAATTATAAAATTATGATTTCATAAAATATTTTGTTAAATATTTATAAAATAAATAATTAATAACTATTTGACAAAAATTGTGGCATGAACAAACCCACTCAGTCTCATCTATATTTGAAAATTAGGTATTTTTATATCCCAATCCCAACTATTATATGTTAGGGTAAGGTGACTCGCACTATGTAAACATAAAAACCAATATAAAAATCCATACCCCATATTAACATATCATATAATCATATCAACAATGTATTAAATAACCATAAAAGGAAAAAATATATATAAATATATATAAACTGTTTTTAATCAATGCATGTGATATCAAATATAATAATAATTCAACATAAGAAAATACAAACAGATTTTACAAGTAAAAAGCCTATGAATATAGTAGAAAAAATTCACTTGTTAGACCCTCCTCATTGTGTGAAATCTTGTATCAATATCCATTCACATCGATCACTACCAACATCAAAACCACAATGATACATCATTTTCCTCTTAGTATCACCATGTTTCACCTATGAATAATCCATAATATTTTCAATTCCACCAAAACTACCTCCTAATTTTACATGGATTTCATAGACACAACAAGTGGGGGGAAATTGAATGCATGTGTATGTTTAAACATACTCAATAGGACAACATGAATAAAAATTATAAATACTAGAATCTAGTTATATCCATGTGAATGAAAATATGGTAGTCAAATACATGATAGTAAAATATATAAATACCACTAGAAGACTTAGGGATCTTTGGAATCCCCCATCACATTATATCTAACCCTTAATGGACACATTTCACAAGAATCTAAAAATTCTAATAGAAATTTCTATGAAATGTACTTTAGGATAAATTTTTTTACTGAATTTGAACCCTCTATGAAGAAGTATGTTTTTGTTAGTTTTTTTCTATCCTATTCAATTTATAAAATCACATATCCCCATTTAAGGAATAATATCACAGTTTAACTCAAAATTATAAGACATTAGATTATTTTTGACCATTATACTCATTTAAAAGAATCTGGGGTAATATAATGGAATCCATCATGTTCAATTTTTCTATGTCTCATATATTAATTACACCAAATGTCTCAACATTGTCAATTTTAGATTTAGAGGTAGTGTGATAATGAGAACATCCAATTATAGAAATAAATTCTTTCTAAATAGATTTTTTCCTCAAACATCCTTGCTCAGATTCACCGTAATTTATAATGGTGTGTACCCTTTTTTGGAATCATTCATTCCAAAAAATTTAGACAACTCCATAGAGTATTTTTATTTTATAAAAATTTGATGTTTTTTTTTCAAAAAATTAAAATCGTAGGAATAAAATAATTTCTCAAATAATATAAATTTAAATTTGTTTCATCTTTTTAAAATAAATTTCCATATAATAATATTATATATCGCCTAAAAAATTAATACCATCATCATAAACTATGATGACTAAAGTACTTTTTCTCATCTCTTTCTCATAAAATATTTTTTCAACATTCTCTTTTAGTGACTTTTGTGTCTCTTATGATGTTATATATCATTGTTAACCAAAATCAATGTTATTTTTTATACCCTATAAAAATTTCTTTAGACTAATCATAGTAGTTCTATCCAAGTAATGAATAGAACCTTTCAATTTACAAAAATATACAACAATTTCAGGTCCATCATTAATGATTATAGAATTTATATAAAATTAAATGATTTGATTAAATATTTTTATCTGAAAGGGATTGGTAATCCTTATAGATTTAGGTCGAGGGAACAATTTAACATTAATATTTAAAAACAACTCCATCATCCTGATATTATAAATTTCACACTAGACTAACATTATTCCTTTATGTTTCAACTTTTTCATGGATATTGTTTTTCAATAATAAAATTTTTTGAATGAGACTATTTGTTTTATCTTTTATTGCACGATCATATATGGCATTATTTTCAATCTAATATAGATCCACATTTATGAAACCTATATTTGTTCTCCAAATATCCTCAAAAACTGATTGTGGCTTAGATTGAGATACAAGGTTTGTTTACATTTCAAATATGAACCTCCTTCTAGAATAAATTTGTGCATTATCATTTAAATTTTATTTTCTAGTATCATGTGATTCATTATGATTTATTTTGTTTTTTTATCATTCATAGTTAAACATTCATCATTACTAGGTTATTCTTATCGAAATAAACATTATCTCGTTCATTTAATGATTCTTTATTACCACATTTTCTAATAACTTTTTAACTTCACACTTCTATATCTTCGTGAAAAGATTCAATTATTACCCAAAGATTTAGTTTATTTTTATTATTATTTATAAAATTATAGAAAATAACTTTTTCAATTATTAATGAATTTATAACATCTTCTATTAATGTGAAGATCATAGAGATTACATACCAAACAATCACATAAATTTTCCACATAAATGAAATTTTTATCATCATAAATTGTGGTCTTCAAAAAAGATAGATGTATATTATAGTGATATATTTTTGGACCAAAAATTATATGAAATAATGTTGAATTAATGTTACAACATTCACCATTTTTCAATGTGTCTAAATATTGTAAAAACTTCTCTGAAGAAAAAATTTATATAATGTATTCTCCAATAATGGTTCTTCCCATCTCTTCCAATATTTGTTCATCATATAGAAAAATCATATTTCATTTTTGTTTATATGGATCACTATACAAATTATTTATATAAATTATTAATAAGATAGGATTAAATTGTATTATATTTAATTCCATTAAATTATTAGTTCTCGTCTTCATGATATTGACACTTGTCACTTTCTATTTATCTATTTTAAATAATCATCTACTTTGGTTCCTGTTTTTTATTCTTAAACATAAAATTATTATCTATTTAATAATAAATAATGAATTTTATGAAATATTACACACCTATTAATAATTGAGGACTATAAATACAATATAAAACTGTGTAAATCATTTCATTTTTCCTTGAATATTGAATTTACCCTTTCTTTTGTCATTCTTTTGTCATTTTATCTTTTTTAGAATATTTTATAAACATCCATGTATTTTATATTTGTTTAAGAAAGGTATCATAGAAAATAAAATCGTATTGTCCTTATTAAACTGTTTTTATGAATATGGACAATTTTTATGTATCATTCCATATTACCATCTTTTGAGAACAAATAATTAGAGTCTTTTAAATTCCTAATTTTAAATAAACATCCACTTGTTCTCTATCCATTGGGAATAAATATTACAAAATTTTATTTCTTAAGGAAGTTTGAGTTCATTATAAAATTTATGTCTCTCCAATTATTAAAAATATAAATAAACATTAAAAAATTATGTCTAATATAGTTGATAAAAATCATTATAATTCCTTTTTTGGATTTCAAAATCATATTCACAAAAAAAATTCATTAATGATTAAAAATTGTCAAATGTGACGAATCCCATATCATGGTATTCGTCTATATTACAAATATTTTTTTCTTGTATAATATTATATGAATATTCATATTGATGAATCAATGTCATTATTCTCTTATATTCATTAAGAATCATCTTAATAAGAGCTAACTTCATAGCTTTATATGTTCGACGGATCTTCTTACCTCCCACAATCTGAAGGTATTTGTCCAAGAAACAATGTAACAATATAATGTTATAATATTTTAGAATATATTTCTCATTTAAATAAATGCAACGTTGAAAATCATCATTTACTCAAAACACCATCCTGAAAAACCAGGAAACACCATATTGGAGGAAAAAAGATATTCAAAAATAATTTATATCTATAATTGGATGTTTTCATTATCTCACTACATCTAAATCTAAATCAGTTTCACATGTATTTTATATTTCTCTTTTTTCAGGTATCTTATAATATGACACCTCTAAATGTTATTCCATATTAAAATATTTATTCATTGAGTTATTATATTTTAATTTAATTTTGGTGAAATATTTATTTTATTCTTTGAATACTGTTTTTCTGAATTTTATAGAAAATAAGTTACCTTAAAAATGGAATCCTTTTTATAGTTTTTTAAAATAATGTTAAAATTTTATTTTTATATATCTTATTTTCAAACTATGCTGAAATGTATTTAACATTAAATGTATGGTATAGGGAATTTTTTTCCATGGAATCGCTTCTTATAAACTTAGTTCTCATGCTTAATTTCATTATAATTCTTCATCTTCACATCCACTCATTTCTAGATTGCTCATAGAGTGAATGTTGTTCTTTGAGTAGAAATTACCTATGAGGTCACAATGTGGTATCTAATTTTTTTCACTTCTTTTTTCTTTGTTTTTGTTTATTTTTCTCTTTTATACTTTCTAAAACATTCCTAATTTTTAATTCATGATGTCAAACACATAATTCTATCATAATAGGATCTATAACGCTTCTCGGGCCTTGTTGAAGAACGTCTTTAGTGACCAGTTTTAGGTCAACTTAAGATACTTCATGAAATTTACCCTCATCATTATTTTTATACTTGAAAACAAAAAATATTTAGAAATCTGATTTTATGCATTATATGAGAAGATATTAAAATTATTATTTCATAAAAATATAAATTTTCTTTGAATATTTTGATTTCATAATTTGGATAATTATTTCGAAATTTTGTAAAGTGTCATATTTTTTCCTTAATTGTATATTACATTGGTAAAAATTAGGTATCAATGTAAAAAATTAAGATGGTAAAATTTAAAATTATAACTTTTGGAAGTTTATAAAATCATTGAAAAATTAATTTAAAATGTTTTTTGAGGATATATCAAACATAACATACCTCGTACTCCATTATTTTCAATTGTTGTATCAACTGGAAAATGAAATAGTGAATTTATAATTTATATATGACAGTAATATCACATCTATCACTCATAAAAGGGACCATTGATACCATAATTCTCCTAACAGCACAAAAAACTTATTTTAACAGAATATTTGACCGAAATTAATCACAAATATTCCTCATCACATATTTGATTTTATAATATTCTCAAAATTAAATGTCTCAAAGAATTAATCCATTTGGAAATGCTTTTTTCCATGGAGTACTGTAAACATTTCTAATTTCCCCTTTAACATTCAAATTATTTTCTTAATTATTACAAATAATTCAAATATTATTTATCAGTTATATTATAATTAAAATTGTATTATTAATATTATGAAATATTGTTAGGTTTATATAATAATAAATAAAAGTCATTTCCCTTTTACATAAAAATATAAAGATGTCATCATTTGTATTTGCTAATTACATCCTTCATGAAATGCCTGTATGATTTTTCATTACATAAAAAACATATTAAAATATGTATTTTTGTTGATTAATATGAGATAAATAAAATTATTAATATCATGAAATTATAAACCACTAGCTATATTCCACGTTTTCTATGTAAATTATTTTTACACCCATTTGTATGTATTAACTACCACCTCCACAAAAGTGATTTATTTATTTTCACATTTAGACTTTTCTTCATTCAAAAACTATAATAAAATATATTTAAAAACCATAAATTATATAAATTTATATGATATAATTATTCTTATTTATTATCCTATTATTCATAATGAATCACTTTCTAACCAATACTCACCCATAGACTATATTATGTTTTTATTTTTGTGGTTTAGTAACCGACCTAAACAAGCCTATAAATTCCTATCATGGATGATAATAGAAACATAACTAGTGGTGATATTATTAATTAATGATGATGTATTTATTCTATTATGAACCTATAAATGTTTTAAAAAAATTTCATTTATAATTTTTTTAAATTAAGGAAACAATTTCATCACTAACATTTTCATCACAATTAGAAAACCAAATACATAAGTTATGATATTATAAAATAATGAAAAATTAAGAAAAATATTAAAAACTACCTATAATTATCTCTAAATTATTATTATTGAATATATAAATATAAATTCACAGTTCCATTATGATTAAAATACTAAATAGATAATTGAAAAAAATAACATCTAATAGTGAAAATAAAATATATTAAACAAAAATATTTACAAAAATATTTATAAAATGATTTTTATAATGACTAATATGTATGAATAATATGAATAATATTTTATTATGTTGGTTATTTTTGTTTTATATGTGATTATATAACATCCAGCTAAGATACATTTAAGAAAATGATTTTTTTCATACCGTGTTTTCACATATTTTGTGTTATAAACATTATTCTTGAAACTAATTCTTATAAAATTGTGTACTTTATCTTATTATGGTACAAAATTTTAATTCAAATTGTTTTTCTATAAAAATAAAATTCTTTATCATGAACTAATATCTAATGTATTATTACATCAATAATTATGATATTCTCAAGGGGTTTTCACCTCAATATTTCATAATTGAGATTCGATGTGTAGTTAAAACATTTTTTTACAAACGTAATACTGGATACAGATTTATTTTAACATAATATTCCATGAAATTTGTGAAATTTAAAAATCTTTTACAAGTTATACCCATCATAGGGTTTTAATTATAAATATAACTATGATGTAAGTTTTTTTTAAACTGAAGCACCATTTATTTGAGTTATACTATCTCATGTTGAACTTATTGCATCTATAATTATTTTAATCTACTAGATGATTTTATATTTTACATTATAAATATATTGGGTTAAAATGATTTTTTTGGATGAAATTTAATTTCTTGAAAGAGTCTGTTCCTAAAAATAGTAGTAATTTTTGTTAAAAAATTACCATTATTTTTAGTAATGATTGTTTTCTCATTTCCATATTTTTATTTTCTATCAATGTTATCTATTTTATTTATAATTAATTATCTATGATATATAATGTATCTTTCTTATATTACATCTCTAATTTTCAAATTTATTTTTATGATGGCAGTTTTTATTATGTTTGATTACAATAAAATGTGTTAAATTTTTTTGAAAAGGATTTCCTTCCATGATGATTTTTTTTATTGTTTGATCACATATTATAGAAAATACAATATTTGTTGAATGTCATTTAAATTATATAAAATATTTTTTTTAATTGGATTCATTATATTATTTATTTATTATATTTTCATTAGTGGTTACACCTTCCATAGAATTCATCTATGAAATAAAATTACTTCTGCGAAGGGAATCATGAAAAATATATATTCAGATCTTTATTTTTATCCCAATTTTTCATCATTTTCATTTGATTGAACTCAATTAATTCATTTATCATATTTATCAATATAAATGTCTTGTTATACCATAAAACAAAATATTTTCTCCCTATGAAGGAACAACATTAATAGTTTCACATAATACTAGATCTTTAAAAAGAGTGAAATGTATGACAATGAATATATGTTTGTTGAATATGTGAATTCAAAACTCAATGTTCCATTTTGATATTTAATATATATCTTTTGAACTCTCCATTGATTTCTAATAATAATGGAGTGATGTTTTCTAGGATGTTTTTGACCCATATAATTCCAGTTTTAGATTTAGGACCGACGCTATTAGGTGAAATATATTTATTAATGTTTGAATAAAAAAATATTTCTTTTACCATATTCGTTACAATTTATTTAAAAATGTTTTTTTATAAATAATATTTAGAATACTAGTATTTTTTTATATAATATTTCATTATATTATTTTTTTTATTTTTTGTACACATATATTGTTTCTTACTTAACTATTATTCATTTATAGAAATTTTTCATTAAGATCATTCAACGTTTTATTATGTTATGATATTATCACCATGATATCTTATATGTAGTCTTTTTTTTACTATCAGATTGATATTATATCTCGATATAATGAAGATTTATTATTATCTTTAATTTTTAACAAGACAATCTAGAATCATTACATTAATCATATGTTCAGTGTTTCTCTCCACATCCACATCAGCATGACCTGATGTTAATTTTTCTTCTTTAACATGATTTATAATAGTTTTTTATCTCTCCTTAGTACCGTCATCATTTCAAAAATTTCAGTTATGTGATTATAATTCTTATTATTTTTAGATCAAATTATATATCTTAATTTATATGAAAATATTTATTCCATTAATTGGCTTCTTCCCCATTTATTTTTGGGAAAATTTTATTCGTTATCATCATGATCATTTTCATTATTTTTGGTCTCTACCAAATCAACTATAAATATTAAAATTACCAAATATTTAAAAAACATCATATGAAGCATTATTTTGTATTTATGTCGTCCTATTCTCTTTCTTTATTAAACTTGAATCATTATTCTCTCATACACTTGGTTACATTCTTGATTATTCTCATAATATATTAATAGTTCATCGTTATTATATTTAATAATGAAACAATTCATGGCATTAGATAAAATTTCCTTCATATGATTAATTATATATATAGAGGAGTTAATCATCTCATTGTCACCATGTTTGTTATAAAACTCATCAACATATAATTAATTTCTTCTAGGGATCAATTCACTACATCAAATTTACTGTGGAATTTTAAAATCAATTTCGTGAAGATTATTCAATCATCTTACGTTTCTCCAATTCCTTTGATAATAGTGCCAATTTACTTCACCCTCATGATGAAATCATCAATAGTATCATCATTAATCATTATATTCTCCACAAATGTCTCTATTTAAATCTATAACATGTATTTTTACACTTTATAATTTCTATTAAAAATGATATCAAAATTATCCTATATTTTATTAGAGGTTTTAATCCTGATTATATTTTTATAATCCCTAATAGGGGTGGACATAAAAAATTAATAAATTAATTTTCATCAAACACAAAATTCCATGTTACTATCAATTTATTTATTGGACCTTTCAAACAAATTTTAAAACACAGTATAAAAAAATCGTTAACATTGATACCTAGATAATAAGGAGAGTGAGTAAACAAATTCTTACAAACATAATAGTTATTTCCATAAAATACATTAACACCTATTTTAGCTATAACAATTAGTACTCCTTGCTCCAAATCAAACACAATAGGATAAAAAAGGAACTTTAATTTTCTCAAATACGAACTGCAATTCACATTTATGTGATGATTTGACCCTATGAAAGAATGGGCGAATCAAGGACACTCTAATTTAAAATATATCTTTAAAAAATATTATTGGTTAAAAAATTCATCCAATCTTTATTTTAACTCTCTATATTACCCATTTGAAACTAAATTAAAAAATCGGGTGGAACATTGGTATTTTCACAAGGTTCACCCCTAATCCGGATACCTACTATTTTTTGGTTTAGAATGAATTTGGAGACAAACCATCTATAAATAATAAAAATTAATATTAAAACATTTATCGCCTAATATCTCAATATATATACCTCGAAAAAAGTATAAATAACCAACAAACTCTTTGTTAGTATCCAAATTATTTATTTATACTACAAAATATTTTTTTATGACATAAAATTTTTTGATCCCTTATTATCACTATAAAAATCTAAGTTGTTTCATTATCAATAGATGATATTATCTATAGATTTAGAATATCCAACAACATAAAAAATTATAATTAATAATATCTTATCATCTAAAATATACCTCATGATGTTGTATACTATAAATCATAAACTCAATCATAAACTCTTATACTTCTAATGAATCCTCCCCTTTGATTGATCAATTCATTATAATTATCAAAACATTTGGTCACTCACATATTTTCTGATGATCTGTTATTATCCTTCTTTAAAAAAATATTTTTATTCATTCTTAAATATGTTCTCATATATTGAATATGAAAATACTTATTTCATAGCCTTTGAATACACTTTCATTTATAGTCATCAATAATGAATAAAATTGAAATAACAAAAAAAGTTCTACGATAATTGTTTTTTTAAACCCCATATGATATTTAAAATTATTTTATCATCTTATTTTGATAATACTCATGATCACTTAATATTTTCGTATCTATTTGATAAAATGATTTTCTTCTTTTATGGAAATATGATCTCTTATGACACTCTCTTAACCACACACTATAACATAGAATTTTATTAATGATGTTATTTCATATAAATTCAATGAACCCATGTCAACTGGTAATTCATCCTTAGTATTCTTCATGGACTGATCATTTTCTTTATATAGAGAATATCAATATCTTAATAAAAATATTGAATCCCAATTTATCCTTGATAGATTATAATTTTTAATTCCTTAAGGAATAGATTCAAAATAATTATGTTTTTAATCTATAGATATATCACATTTTCTTAATTTATTAAATTTTATATGTAGTCTACTTAACCCAAACATATCATAGTGATTATAAAACACTAAACGAATTTTTATGGAGTATTTATTATAAAAATATTACATACATTGAGAATAATCTTATGCATACTTCTTTATTCATATACCAACTTCTACATGTCATAGTAATGGTTGGATCCTTTGTCAGATCTTTATCACCAATGAATTTTTTACTAATCACAATGTGACATGACACATTATGAAATATCCTTTCACCTATATACAATTCAACATCCACACATTGATAAAATTTACATGTCATAGTTGATAACCACCTAGAAAAATTATAGTCTGTATACTTTTTGAAACCCTAATATATTCAGTTACCATCTAACACGTTACGAATATTCCAATGTAATTTTTCTGGGAAACCCTTACATGTTCCTTTATTAGAGATACATATCCCATTGAAAAATTATATAAAGAATAAAATACAACACATTAAAAATTTTCCTCTCAAAATTTCCTTAACTACTCTTCCATACGGAATATTTATTCAATTCTATTAATATATACAACTTTTAGAACATCGTACCAAGTTATCTAAACAACTAGCAACATTATTATCTATCTAAAACCAATTCATAATTAATATTAACACCTCAAAAACACCAATACCAACTTCTAATTATTTTCATATATGATTATCAAAAAATAAAATACACCATAATCAATAAATTAGGTTCATCATATATAAATTCATTATAACATGAGATGCATTGTGAATATAGTGTTGTAAATTGATGTAGTACTACGTTATTTCATTTAAATCATAAAGGGAAACACAATGTACATATTTCAATATTGAAAAAATATAAATTTATTAGTAGTTCAATATAAACATTATAAAATGTTAATAAATTATATTTAATTGAATTAAAAAGGTTTATTTAGTTTTCGATGTATTTAAAAATTATAAAATTTTGATTTCATAGAATATTTTGTTAAATATTTATAAAATAAATAATTAATAACTAGTTGACATGAATTGTGGCATTAACAACCCCACTCAGTCTCATCTATATTTGAAAATTAGGTACTTTTCTATCCCAATCCCACCTATAATAGATTAGGGTAAGTTGACTCGCACCATGTAATCATAAAAACCAATATAAAAAGCCATACCCTTTGTTAACATATCATAGAATCATATCAACAATGTATTAAATAACCATAAAAGACCAAAATATATTTATATTTATAAAAATTGTATTTAATCAATGAAACTGAAATCAAATATATGAATAATTTAACATAAGAAAATACAAATGGATTATACATGTAAAAATCCTATGAATGTAGTAGAAAAAACTCACTAGTTAGACCCTCCTCATTATGTGAAATCATGTATCAGTATCCCTTCACATCGATCACTACCAACATCAAAAACCACTGTGGTACACCATTTACCTCTTAGAATCACCATGTGTCACCTGTGAACAATCCAAACTATTTTCAATTCCACCAAAACTATCTCCTAATTTTATATGCCTTTCATAGACACAACATGTGGGAGAAAATTGAATGGTTGTGTATGTTTAAACATACTCAATAAGACACCATGAATACAAATTATACATACTTGAATCAAGTAAGATCTATGTGAATGAAAATATGGTTGTAAAATACATGATAGTTAATAATCTTGATACCACTAGAAGACTTAGCGATATTTGGAATCCCCCATCACATTATATCTAACCATCAATGGACACATTTCACATGAATCTACAAATTCTAATAGAAATGTCATGGAAATGTACATTAGGATAAATTTTTTTACTGAATTTGAACTCTCTATGAAGAAGTATGTTTTTTTTAGTTTTTTTCTATCATATTCAATTTATAAAATCACAGATCCCCACTTAAGGAAGAATATCATCGTTTAACTCAAAACAGTAATACACGAGAGTATTTTGGACCATTATCCCCATTTAAAAGAATCCTGGGTAATATAATGGAATCCATCATGATTAAATTTTTTATGTCACATATATAAATTACACCCAATGTCTCTATATTGTAAATTTTAGATTCAGATGTAGTGAGATAATGAAAACATCCAATTATAGATATAAATTATTTCTGAATAGCTTTTTTCCACCACTATCCTCACTCAGATTCACCCTAACTTATATTGGTGTGTTCCCTTTTTTGGAATCATCCATTCCAAACTATTTCCACAATTCCTTAGACTATTTTTATTTTAAAAAATGTTGAAGTTCTTGGTTTCCAAAAATTTAAATCGTAGGAAGAAAATAATTTCTAAATAAATATAAATTTTAATGTGTTTCATCATTTTAAAATAAATTTACATATAATAATACTCTATATCACCTACAAAATTAATACCATCATCATAAACTACAATGACTAAAGTACTATTTTCTCATCTCTTTCTCATAAAATAGGTTTTCAACATTCACTTTTAGTGAATTTTGTGTCTCTCATGATGATATATATCATTGTTAACTGAAATAAATGTGATTTTTTATACCCTAAAAAAATCTCCTTAGACTACACATAAAAGTTCTATCATAGTACAGAATAGAACCTTTCAATTTACAAATATAAACAACATGTTATGATTCAATATTCAAGAATGTAGAATTTATATAAAATTAAATGATTTGTTTAAATATTTTTATATGAAAGGGATAGGTAATCCTTATAGATTTAGGTCAGGGAACAATATAAAATTAATATTTAATAACAACTCCTTAAACAAAATATTATAAATTTCAAACTAAACTAACATTATACCTTTATGTTTCACCCTTTTCATGGATATTTTTTTTAATAAATTTTTTTCAATGAAACTATTCGTTTTACCTTTTAGTGCATGATCATATATGGCATTATTTTCAATCTAATATAGATCCTAATTTATGAAACCTATATTTGTTTTCCAAATAGCCTCAAAACTGATTATGGATTAGATTGAGATATTAGGTTTGCTTACATTTCAAATAGGTACCTCATTTTAGATTAATGTTGTGCATTATCATTTAAATTTTATTTTCTAGTATCAGATGATTCATTATGATTTATTTTGTTTTTTATCATTCATAGTAGAACCTTCGTCATTACTAGTTGATTTTAATCGAAATAAACATTATCTAGTTCATTTAATGATTCTTTATTACCACAATTTCCAATGATCTTTAGACTTCACACATCTATATCTTCACGAAAAGATTCATTTATTAGCCCAATATTTCATTTATTTTTATTAATATTTATAAAATTATACAAAATAAATTTTCCTATTATTAATAAATTTAGAACATCTTCTATTAATGTGAAGATCATAGAGATTACTTCCCAAATATTCACATTAAGGATCAACATATATGAAATTTCTATCATAATAAGTTTTTTTCTTCAAAAAACATAGATGTATATTAAAGTGATACATTTTTGCACTAAAATACGTATGATAGAATGTTGTATAAAAGTTACAACATTCACCATTTTTCAATATGTCTAACTATAGTCACAACTTCTCTGAATAAAAAATTTAAATAATGTATTCTCCAAGAATGGTTCTTCCCATCCCCACGAATAATTGATCATCATTTATACAAATCATTTTTCTTTTTGTTTATATGTATCACTATACAAATTATTTATAAAAATTATTAATAAGATAGGATTATTATTTTTTATTTAATTCCATTCAATTATTAGTTCTCATATTATTGGTATTGACCCTTATCTCTTTCTCTTTATATATTTTAAAAAATCATCTACTTTGGTTCTTATTTTTTCTTCTTAAACGTAAAATTAATAGCTATTTTATAATAAATAATGAATTTATGAAATATTACACAACTATTAATAATTGAGGACTAGTAATGCAATATAAAACTATGTAAATAATATCATGTTTCCTTTAATATATAATTTACACTTTCTTTTGTCTTTCTATTTTCATTTTATCTTTTTTAGAAAATTTTAAAAACATCCACGTATTCTCTCTTAGTTTAAAAAAGTATCATAATAAACTAATTCTTATGGTTCTTATTAAACTATTTTCATTAATATGGACTAGTTTTATGTCTCATTTTATATTACCATATTTTGGGAACAAATAATCAGAGTCTTTTGAATTGCCAATTTTAAATAAACTTCCACTAGTTATCTATCCACTAGGAATAAATATTACAAAATTTTATTTCTTAAGGATATATGAGTTCATTATAAAATTAAGGTCGCTCCAATTAGTAAAAATATAAAAAAAATTAAAAAATTATGTTAAATATAATTGATAAAAATTATTAAAATTCCTTTTTAGGTTTTCAAAATCATATTTCACAAAAAATATGGTCATTAATGAGTAAAAATTATCAAATGTGACTGATCCCCTATCCTTGTATTCATATATATTTAAATATTTTTCTATTCTAACATATTATGTGAATATTCATTTTAATGAATCCATGTCATTCTTTCCTTATATTCATTAAGAACCATCTTAAGAAGAGCTGACTTCGTAGCTTTATATGTTCTATGGATTTTATTACCTCCCACAGTCTAAGGGGATTTGTCCTAGAATCAATGTAACAATATAATGTTATAATATTTTAGAATATATTTCTCATTTAAATTAATACAACATTGAAAATCATCATTTACACAAAACACCATCCCGAAAATCAAGGAAACAACATATTGGAGAAAAAACATATTTAGAAAGAATTTATATATATAATTGGATGCTTTCATTATCTCACTACATCTAAATCTAAATCAGTTTCACATGTATTTTACATTCCTCTTTTTTCAAGTGTCTAATAATATGACACCTCTAAATTTTATTCCATATTTAAATATTTATTTATTGAATTATTATATTTTAATATAATTTTGGTGAAATATTTATTTTATTCTTTGAATTCGATTTTTTCAAATTTTATAGAAAATAGTTTATCATAAAAATGGAATCCATTTTCATGTTTTTTAAAATAATGTTAAAAATTTATTTTTGTATATCTTTTTTTCAAACTATCCGGAAATTTATTTAACATTAAATGTATGGTATAGGGAATTTTTTGTCTATGGAATGGCTTCTTAGAAACTTTGTTCTCATGCTTAATTTAAATATAATTTTTCAGCTTCGCGTCCTCTCATTTCTAGATTGCTTATAGAGTGAATGTTGTTCATTGAGTAGAAATTACATGTGATGTCATAAGGAGGTATCTCATTTTTTCACTACATTTTTTCTTTATTTTGGTTTATTTTTCTCTTTTATACTTTATAAATCATTCCCGATAGATAATTCATGATTCCAAACAGAAAATTAAATCATGATAGTAACTATAAGACTTCTCGGGCCTTCTTGAAGAATTTTTTTAGTGACTAGTTTGGGGTCAACCAAATATACTTCAAGAAATTTACCCTCATCATTATTGTTATACTAAAAAATAAAAAATATTTAAAAATAGAATTTTATGCATTATATTTGAAGATATTAAAAAAATGTTTTAGAAAAATATAAATTTTCATAGAATATTTTGATTTCATATTTTGGATAATTATTTCCAAATTTTGTAATGTGTCATATTTTTTCCTTAACTGTAAATTACTTTGGTAAAAATTAGATAATAATGTAAAAAATAAACATGGTAAAATTGAAAATTATATGTTTTGGAAATCTATAAAATCATTAAAAATTAAATTTGAATTGTTTTTTGAAGATATATCTGACATAACCTACCCCCCACTCCATTATTTTAAATTGTTGTGACCATTGTAAAATTGAATAGTGACTTTATAATTTATATATGACAGTAATATCACAAATATCCATTATAAAAGGATCCATTGCCACTATAATTCTCCTCACATAACAAAAAACATATTTTAACAGATCATTTGACCCAAATTACTCCCCAATAATTATCATCACATATTTGATTTAATAATATTCTATAAATTTAATGTCTCAAAGAATTAATCCATTTGGAAAAACTTTTTTCCAAGGATTACTGTAAACATATCTAATTTTCCCTTTTACATTCCAATTATTTTCTTAATTATTATAAAAAATTAAAATATTATTTAGCAGTTATATTATAATCAAAATATATTAATAATATTATGAAATATTGTTAAGTTGATATAATAATAAATAACAATCATTTATCTTTTACAAAAAAATATAAAAATGTAATCATTTGTATTTGCTAATTAGAGCCCTCATGAAATGCCTATATGATTTTTCATCACATTCAAAACATATTAAAAAAATTTTTTAGTTGACTAATATGAGATAATTAAATTATTAATATCATGAAATTATAAGCAACTATCTAGCTTCCACTTTTTCTATGTAAATTATTTTTACACCCATGTGTATGTATAAACTACCACCTCCAAAAAAGTGATTTATTTACTTTCACATTTATACTTTTCTTCATTCAAAAACAATAATAAAATATTTTTAAAAACAATAAATTATATAAAATTATATGATATAATCATTCTTGTTTATTATCCTGTTATTCATAATGAATCACTTTCTAATCAATACTCTCCCATAGATTATATCATGTTTTTATTTTTGTGTTTTAGTAACCTACCTAAACAACCTATAAATTTTTATCATGGATGACAATATAAACAAAACTAGTGGTGTTATAATATAATGAATTATTTATCCTTTTCATCCCAACCTATCATCCCAATTTATCCTTGATTCATTGTGATTTTTAATTCCTTAAGCAATAGATTAAAATTCATCATGTTTTTAATCATTAGAAATATCACATTTTCTTTAATTATTAAATTTTATATGTAGTCTAGTTCACCGCAACACATAATTGTGAGGATAAAACTCTAAACCAATTTTTAAGGAGTATTTTTTATTAAAATATTACATTCATTGATAGTCTTCTTATACATACTTCCCTATCCATATACAAACTCCTACATGTCATAGTAATGCTTGGATTCCTTGTTAGATATTTATCCCCAATGAATTTATTATTAATCAAAATGTTACTTGACACAATACGAAATAGCCTTTCACCTATGAAAAATTCCACATCCACAAATTGATAAAATATACATGTCATAGTTGATCACCACTTAGAAAAATTATAGTCTGTTTACTTTTTAAAACCCTTATATATTCAGTTATCATCTAACACTTTTCCAATATTCCTTTGTAAATTATTTGGGAAACCCATACATGTGCCTTTATTGAAGATATATATCCCATTAAACTATTATATAAAGAATAAGATACAACACATTACAAATTTTCCTATCAAAATTTTCTTAACTACTCTTCCATACTGAGTATTTATTCAATTCTACTAATATATGCATCTTTTAGAACTGCATAGCAAGTTATCTAAACAACTAAAAACATCATTATATATCTAAAACAAATTAATTATTATTATTAACACCTCAAAAACACCAATACAAACTTCCAATGATTTTCATATATGATTATAAAAAAATAAAATACACCTTAATCAATAAATTAGGTTCATCATATATAAATTCACTATAAATTGAGAAGCATTGTTACTATAGTGTTGTAAATTTATGTAGTAATGCGTTATTTCATTTAAAACATAAAGGGTTACACAATGTAAATATTTCAATATTGAAAAAATATAAATTTATTAGTAGATTAAATAAATATTATAAAATGATAATAAATTAAATTTAATTGAATTGAAAAAGGTTATTTAATTTGGGATGTATTTAAAAATTATAAAATTATGATTTCATAGAATATTTTGTTAAATTTTTATAAAATAATTAATTAATAACTATTTGACATGAATTGTGGCAAGAAAAAACGCACTCAGTCCCATCTATATTAGACAATTAGGTAGTTTTTCATCCCAATCCCACCTATAATAGGTTAGGGTAAGGTGAATCGCAACATGTAAACATAAAAACCAACATAAAAAGTCGTACCCTATATTAACATATAATAGAATCATATAAACAATGTATTAAATAACTACAAATGAAAAAAATATATTTATATTTATATAAATTGTTTTTAATAAATGCAAGTGAAATAAAATATTGGAGTAATTCAACATAAGAAAATACAAAAGGAAATTACATCTAAAAAGACTATGAATGTAGTAGAAAAAATTCACTAGTTAGACCATCCTTATTATGTGAAATCTTGTATCAATATCCATTCACATCGACCACTACCAACATTAAAAACCACAATGATACCCCATTTTACTCTTAGAATCACCATCTGTCACCTGTGAACAATCCAAAATATTTTTAATTCCACTAAAACTATCTCTAACCTTTACATTCCTTTTATAGACACTAAAAGTGGGGGAAAATTAAATGCATGTGTATGTTTAAAAATTCTATGTAAGACACTATGAATTTAAATTATAAATAATAGAATCCAGTTAGACCTATGTGAATGAAAATAAGGTAGTCAAATATATGGTAGGATAATATCTAGATACCACTAGAAGACTTAGCGATCTTTATAATCCCCCATCACGTTATATTTAACCCTCAAAGGACACATTTCACAAGATTCTATGAATTCTAATAGATTTAAAAAAATTCAATATTCTACACTCAATACCCATTTAGTCATTACATATCAAAGGAAACCAAGGGATCCAGATAAGATAAAAGTCAAGATGAATTTTAAATAAACAGTCCTTTATAAGCACCACCAATATATTATAAAAATGGAACCCAATCCTTGATAATGCTTGAAATTTTTTGAGAAAGTGAAACACCTAAATAAGCCAACACTATTTTTTCATTCTATAAATGTATTGTAGAGTCATACCCTTATCCAGTCATATATTTTTTCTATGTCAGTACTAACCCCTATCATCATACCAATTAGGTATTAGAATAGAAAAATCATATCATTATAACTATAGTGGAGAACCCATACATTATAAGGTGTCACACATAAAACGAGATGTACCTAACTCCAAAAAAGAGTACATACACTATATGTTGCACACATAAGATGAGGTAGGACCTAAATATAAAACTAAGGGATCTATACTAAAAGTATCACTTAATTTGGGAATATGTATCAAACAATATATATATATACAATAATGGACCAATGACTCAAAGAGTAGCACATAGAATATTAGTGAGTAACTAGCGTTGTGACTTCTCCAATCTCTATGACCAAACTATTTTTTTATCCCTAGGAAGAAAATAATATTATAATACTGATAAAACCATTTGAATCTCCTATGATTAGGAAGATAATCACACCATCAAATTGTATATAGAAAACTAATAAAGATATATGAATTGTCTATAGAAATTCAAATCCTCATAAACGAGATATGAAATACCCCAAAATATGGAAATGTATACGGAATAAATCCTTTTATAAATGGAATGTTACCATTAAATGGAATTATAGTAATGTATTGTAATCTAAATAATATTTATATAACTTCCTACATTATCTGTGTATTAAGGTTCACAATGTGTCGGATCTAAGGGGAAATTAGATTGTACCTTCATAACTCTGTCATGTGAGGGTTCAAATATACATTGTGTCCTATATAGAACAAGAAGAGTGAACTTATCCAGTTCTATGGAAGAGTTAATTAGGTATTATATGTAAAGAACTGTTGGGTATAGATTAAATTTGGTCCTCACATACACAACTTGTGTAACTAAATGGCCACCTACGTGTATAATATATATAAAAAATGATTTAGCATAGGATTAGGTGTTATGTTCCCTTATGAAACACTATTTTATACTTACAATGGAAGGATTCTCTATATTCCAATAACAAGGAAATTCATGGGGTTTCAATCTAGAACACACAACACCTATTCATATCATTAAGTAACCATTTTATATATTAACAAAAATAATATTCTATAACCATGGATGGATTCAATCATTCTTGAAACGCCTTTGGATACCTCATTTTTTGATTTCTAAACTCCAATCTCAATCACTGACCATCATACATCCATAATTGGATTCCTAATCAGTTTACACAAATCTCTAATCACTCATTAATCAGGGGCCTCTAGGAAGACACACAATCAAACCTTGGTTGATTCGTTATCAACGGTCCTCAATCCAAAACACCATAATCATTTTACTAATCCATTAATAAAAAATTAAAGCACAAGATTCTAATCCCTTAATAATATAGTTCCATGTTCCCTCAATGAACTATCCATGGTGATGGTCCATAATAAAATTAGTAAGAAATATGAATGAAAATGAAGGAAATAAGGGATCAATATATATTTCAATCCTCATTTTATTTCCCATTATTCATGAGATTACATTGGTGAAGATCATGGGAAAACGATATGATATTAGGAATTATTAAGATTAAGAGAAATGTATAATAAATTATTGGGGTATACCATTGGATCTTGAAATGAAAAAAATCTCTCTATATTGAATATAGAAATGAATATATCAAATAAAAGAATAACAAGTCCCTACTTCATGATTTGATTTCCTATTGGTGAAAATTTTGTATGTGTCATTTTATAATTGATGACTCTTCAATGATAATATTCATTACTTCCAAAATCTATCCAAAACATTTCATCTTGTCAATCCCTATCTCAATAAAGTTTTTATATAGGTGAATCCAACTAAGAGTGGTTTAATATTTTCACAAATGGGGATTAAGATAAAAAAGAATAAAATGATGAATAATTTCTTTAATTATTTAAATTAATTTAAACAATTAACTCCATAGGTTATGAAGAAATCCTAATAACCCTAATACAAATAAATATTACACATTCCATAGTGTAAAACCAAAATAATAGATGGAACTATAGTCTCAGATTTCCTGTCAGGGGAATCATTCATAAGGAAATTCGAATAATTCACGGACACATTGGGGTCAATGAATTGTAATATATTATATACAATATATTATTATAAAGGCCTGGAAATGAACAAAATGTCATGGTTTCCCAAAATCCTTTTTCGATAGTACAATATGAGATATTTTAATGATTTAGGTCACTAAATATCAGTTCAATAAATCCTCTCAAATTATATAACATTTTATCACTAAAATGGAATAATTTTTGGATCATCAATAATGATGTCCAAAACAATATATCATGGAAAAATACTATCATTCACATGCACTTCCTTCACCTTAAAAGGGTAGAGGTGTGAAAATAAATTGACACAAAACACCCAAATACGGTATATCATTTTTTATTACCAATGATATCAAATATAAGTAATATCAATGAAATTTATTTAGGGAATCTAGAACATATTCTATACAAGCCTTCCTAAGCCTAAAAACTGAAAACCTTTTATCATTTTCATGTTTCCCAACCAAATGGGTTGACATAAATTTATAAACGGCTAAAAACTATCTCATAATTGTTTATTGATATGGTTATCTCTTATAGGAGTGATTCTCCCCTACCTTTAATGAGAATTACTAAAGGGTTTGGTGTGTTAGAAACCCATCAATGACACACTCAACAACTGAGAACTTCATAAAAAATTTCACTGACACAAAAAGAGTATTATTGGGACAATCCAGTCTAGACCCACATCATCTTCTTTATCCCAACCATTTGGTTTTTCAAAAGATCCAAATTCATTGGAACTTGGAATAAAGAAACATGTTACTCTTTTCCCAATATCGTCCAAAATATACAATGAAACTATAGTACCCCAGGTTTCTGGTATGTAACCCTTACATGATGCTTTTGTTGGTTTTAAATGTTAAGGGTGTCGTATGGGAGAGTCGAGTGTTCCTTGACTGATTTTTGAAGCAAAGGGGAAGGCGCACGGGTGGAGAACGGTTTGTAAAACCATGTGGCCAAACCATGCGTGGATGACTGAGGAGTCAGTGGATTCCACATAGTCAGTGTACGGTTAAGGGAAACCGTGCAATGATGTCATGTGGGAAGGATGGGAGAGGTACTAGCTAACGCATGGTTAGCACACGGTTTTTCAAATCGTGCGGACTAACCGTGTTGTCACTTAAAATTAGATCCTAAAATTGTGGATCTAATTTGTTGTGACTAAAATTACCTCATTAAAGCTCCTTAGTGGCCCTAACACGGGATTAATCTCTCTTCAAGGTTTGAAGACTTCTCCAAAGAATTTCAGAGGCAATCGGAAGGCTTCTCTTGGAAATTCAAAGCACGATTCTTAAGGTATGTGATCGTTCTTGATCGGTTTCTTATATCTATATAGATCTACTTCTCGTCGTCTCTTGGTTTCTTAAATCTACCCCTGTTATGGGTAGATCTAAGTATTTGGATGACAAATATGATGAGATTTGGTCTTGGTTGTGTTAGGAGAAGAGATCTAAGGAGGTTTTTTGGAGAATCAGCACAGTTTTTTTGGTGTTCTTCGTTCGTTGCTTGGTTTCACCCTTTTGTTGAGGTAGGTGGCTTCACTCTCGACTCCTCTTGTTAGATTTTGTTGCCTTAGTTTCAAATTAGTTATTTGAATGGTATTTACTGTTAAAAGCATGGAATAAATCTTCTTTAGTTATGATTTATGGTTTTGATGAAATTGTAAAATCTTGTTGAATTGTTGTGCTATGTGATTTGGATATTAGAATTTAAAATGTTGATTTTAAATTATAAAATTGATGACGTTGGAAATGGTTTGATGAGAAAAGTGTTTTCAATAAAAAGGGTGTTTTTTTGAAATGGATTGAATTGGTATAACACACTTGGTTTTGATGGAAATGGTTTTCAATAACGGATGTTTTATCGAAATGTTGTTTTTGGCATGATTGTTGGAAATGTGTAGTGAGTGTTCATATTGCATTAAACGAGGCTTGGTTGAAATAGGACCTTGTTCTCAGTGCCAAATTTTTAATGAAACGATGGTAACCATATGTACGAGGCCTGGTTGAAATATGACCTTGTGGTCGGTGCCAAACGTGTAATGTCGCATGGGAAATAATTACCTTATGATGACTTGGTAGATCAATGAGAGATAGCTCATGAGTATGGAACTGTCATAACAATGAATGCATGGTTGATTTCACGGGTTTGTGAAATGGTTGGGAATACCAAAATGGGATGTTTTCGAAATGGTTTGGAAATTTGTTTAGTAATTTTTCTGGAAAAATGACGTGCTGGAAAAGTTGTTTTAAATTTCACATTGATAATTTTTAGCATGGATGGATTTATAAAACATGTTTATATTTAGTTATGAACTTCTTTGGTGAAAATGTTTTATATAAAATGTTTTTATATAATTGTGGCTAACTCTTCCATCCTAGTGGCGTGAGTAGGGAAGTAATTGGGTAAAACCTACTGAGTTTTATCCTCACCCCTGCTTTGGCACATTGGTGCTTTTGCAGATGTTGTATTCCGAGACACAGGTAAAGGTAAATCATCTCATTACTAGTGGATTTTGGGGATGTTTGGGAGATGCGGTGGAGCTTGGAGTTTGTGGAACACTGAGTCGTGGTGTCCTTTGGGAGTCTTGTGTAGTTCTCCTTCTACTGTGTACTTTTATGTTTGGTTGGTCTTCCGCTATTGTGTACTTTTATGTGTTTTATTATAAATGAATCTGTTTGTTGGTCTTAATTTGTTCATGCATCATATAGTGAAGGGTTAATGGATGGGTTATTTTTCTTAAAGGGTAAATTGTCCCCCAATGGTAATTGAAACCCTTTGGTATTAATTTTCAGCCTTTGGCATCATTGGGATGTCACTTGAGGCCTAGTAATGACTTGTTACACTCTCAAACCAATTAGAATTGATGGCTCATTACAAATAGTATCAGTTTGTTCGGTCCTTGGGATACAAATGGTATCAACTTGTTCGGTCCTTTCCTAACAGGTGGTCATCGATGTTCATGGTCTTGGAGTTGAAATTCCTTCTTGTTTATTCCTTGGGTGGTCATCTTAGACAGGAGTAGGATTTTCGGAACTTGGAATGTATAGAATAAAAGAACGTATCTAACCCGATTATGTTGAACGTCACGTTACCAGGATGTTGGGTACATAAGTGTTTTGGATACACTTCTAGAATGTTGTAAATCTCATTTTCGCGGGTTTAGCCCCTGAGATGAGCATGACATTCATTGTATAGGAATGACTTCCCACTAGGATTTCATATCTCAGTGTGAGTAATAAGTATGAATTTTGTGAAAGGTGAATTTTTTTGAAAATTGCGGATATTTTCTTCAACCGAAAGACTTCGAAAATATCATATTTGGTGTTTTTGAAAATAGTTTGATTTTAAAAAAGTATGTTGAATATTTTAAAAAAGTATTGCACATGGAAAAAGGCTATTTGAGAATAATGTTGTGATAGTGATGTGATAGAATTTAAAATTTAAAGCCAACAGTTGCTAGAGAATGAGGTTGAAGGTGTTTGTTGTTGGTTTAGAAAATGGAACCTAGTAGGAGTTGTCGAAACCAAACCGAAGAAGCTCTGGAGAATGTGGTTGCACCTGAACCACGTGTGAACGAAGAGCAGGTTCAGTGTATTGTCCAAGACTTTCAAGTTGCGGATATGAAGAACTGGTGTAATGAGCCACAACATGTGGATCATACCATCTAGTTCATGAAGCAGACTCCACCGAACATTAGGGGTGATGCTGAACCCGAGAAGGCAGAGGTGTGGCTATGTAGGATGAATCATATATTCGATTTCATCGGCAGACCAGTGAAGTTGAAAGTAAAGCTGGTGACGTATATACTCGATGATCTTGCACATCGGTGGTGGGATTTAGAGGTGCATGCTATATTGGATGATGGCCTTACATGGGAGGATTTTTATGAATTGTTTAACAAACAACTCTATCCTCACACGTTCAAGATCCAGAAAACGATGGACCTATTCATCTTGAAACAGGAGAGCCACTCTGTCACAGAGTATGTTGCTAAGTTCATGAATTTGGTCCGTTTTCACCAGAGGTTGCATCAAGTGCTTCTTTGAAGGCACACATCTTTGAATCAGGGATAAGGTAGGAGATTCGATCAAAGATTATGGTCCTCTGTATTATTGACTATACAGAGATGGTGAAAAAGGAAACAGTTGTTGAACGGGATATCTCGGGATGGATAGGAGGAGGCATGATGATACCCACATGAATGGGTGGGAACTCCAATGCTGGGAACAAGTGAAAGAGGGACACATACTTCCAAGGTGGGAGTGCTAATCAGAACCAGATGGCAGGATCGGTCAACCTTCCTCCATGACCCCAGAGCAAAACAAGTTGCTTCCAATGTGGTTCGAATGATCACATGAATAGAGAATGTACAACAGCACCGAAATCATGTAACAATTTATACAAGATGGGGAATCTTTAGCGATACTATCGCGGTGCTCCGAGGTCGGGTGCATGTGACACTTCCTAGGAATCCCAATCATCTTATGCTTCGACAGGGCAAGGATAGAAAAATCAGTCTCACCAGCAGAACAGAGCTTTTTATGGTTATTCCAGGAATACCATGACTCCTCAGGCAGGGAAATCTCAACATGGCAATAAGGAGAAAAGTGAAGGAACAAATCAATTTCATGGAGTGAAACAGGTGATTGTGGTTAACCAGTCTAGACCGTCTATGGTGAGAGGTACGATTCTTTTGAATTATACCCTCATGAATGTGTTGTTCGATACTGGTGCATCAAATTCTTCTCTAGATTCTTGTATTGTTGATTTTCTAAACTAAAAAGTTGAAATGATTCCTTCTGTGATAAAACACCAAACACCTCTTGGTGAAAGAGAATGTAGAGCCTTCATGTGTAGAGCATGTTCTATAACTATTGATGGAGTTGAGCTGAAATGGGATTTCTCTGTGCTATAGATGGATGTATATGATATAATCCTATGTATAGATTTGTGGACTAATTTTTGGGCTCACATTAACTGTTATAGTAGAACAGTCAGTTTCGCGGCTGAGGATGGTGTCGAGCATCTCATTAGAGAAGAAAGAGTGGTGAAGGAAGGTGAAACGGCATTGATGGCACCAGCAGTGGCAAAAATATTTTACTAGTTGGCTGTGTTAAACTAGGAATCGATGGATGAGATTGTGAATAATAGTTTTCCAGTAGTCGGGGATCAATTTCATGATGTGTATCCTAAAAACTTCTCTGGTTTACCACCTATGAGAGAATTGGAATTTACAATTGATATCCTTTCGGGGACTAGTCCTAACACACTTCCATCTTATAGGATGGAAGCAATGGCATTAAAGGAATTGAAAGTGCAGTTGGAAGAACTGGAAAGCAAATGATTTATTCAGCCAAGCGTGTCTCCATGGGCATCACCAATTTTTTTTTGGAAATAAAGAAGATGGAAAATTAAGGCTATGTGTGTATTATCATAAAATTAACCAAGATAAGATAAAGAATAGATATCCACTTCCATGCATTGATAAACTATTTGATCAATTGAGGGGAGCTCAGTGGTTCTCCAAGATTGACTTGCGGTTAGGATATCATCAGTTGCGAGTTCGGAAAGAGGATATTCCAAAGATAGCATTCAGAAGCATATATGGCCACTACGAATATGTATTCATGCCTTTTGGTCTTACGAATGCACCAGTAGTCTACATGGCTTTGATGAACTGGATATTTCAGTCACATATGGATTCTTTTTTTGTGGTGTTTGTGGATGAATTATTGGTGTATTCATGAACAAGGGCTGAGCATGAGCAACACTTGGTGATACTATTGGAAATATTGAGGGACCATCAACTGTATGCCAAATTATCAATGTGTGATTTTTGGATACAAGAGGTGCGTTTTCTAGGACATTTCATTTCTATGAAAGGTGTTTTAGCGGATACAGAAAAGATAGAAGTTGTTCTTTCTGGGAAACTGCCGAAGAATATATTTGAAATATGAAGTTTTCTAGGTCTAGCTGGTTATTACAGACGCATTGTGCGTGACTTATCACGACTAGCTTCTCCTATGTCTGCATTGACAAATAAAAGCAGTGCATTTCAATGGAATGAGGAATGTCATAATTCTTTTCAAGAGTAAAAAATCCACCTTACATCAGCACCCATCTTGATCTATCCCGAATTAAAACAGGGGTATGTGGTGTATTGTGATGTTTCGGGAACAAGTTTGGGATGATTTCCCATGCAAGGAGACCATTTTGTCGCTTATGGTTCAAGGCAGTTGAGGTTACATGATAAGAATTACCCAAGACACAATTTGGAGTTTGTTGTAGTTGTACATGCCTTCATGACTTGGTGTCATTATCTCATTAGTGAGACCTTCACTAAGTTTACAGATCACAAAATCTTGAAACACATTTTCTCCCAGTGATATTTGAATCTGAAGAAGAGGATATGGATAGAGTATCTTCAATTTTTCGATTTTGACTTAATGTATACACTGGGTAAGGGAAATTCGGTGGCCGAAGCATTAAGCAGAAATTTGTATACTCAGTTGGAAAAAAGATGATTTAGAAGAATGTCAGTTAATTTAGGTCATAGCCGACAAGAATGTGGAATGTGAAGACTGAGGTGATGTTTCAGTTTTCAGTCTAGCTGCACTTGTTCCTAATTTGGTGGAGATAGTAAATGAGGAACAGACATCCGACCTAGACTGTGTTGCAATGAGTTCAAAACTCAATGGTGGGGAGACCATTGAGGGATGGAAGCTAGATGGAGTTCAGTTTTTCAGTTTGGAGATTGGATGGTTGTACCATTAACTGCTCAGGAAAAACTCATTCATGCTTACCACCATTACAGAGGGTTGCACATCCCGGTAGACAAAATACATATAAGGCGTTGAAGGTGTTGTTTTGGTGGAGCAGCATGAAAAGGAAGGTGGCCGAGTACGTCTCGTTGTTCTTAACTTGTCAGTAGGTTAATGTAGAGCACCAGAGATCAGCCGGTATGTTACAATATTTAACTATCCCTGTGTAAAAAATGGGATCAAATAGCAATAGATTTTGTTACAGGTATTCCAAGAATGGTCTGGAATCATGATTCCATTTGGGTGATAGTTGATCATCTAACCAAGTCGGCACATTTTATCCCTATTTGTGAAAATCATACAGTGGAAGATCATTCAAAAATCTATATCCGAGAAGTGGTAAAGAGGAATGGAATACTAGTTTCAATCATGTTAGAAAGAGATATGAGGTTCACATCTCATTTCTGGCGATCCTTTTAGAAAGACCTGAGAACTCAGTTGATGATGTGTACGGCGTATCATCCTCAAACAGATGGACAATCCTAAACGACGATACAAACATTGGAAGAAATTTTGCGGGATTGTGTAATGGATTTTGGGGGCTCATGGGAGGAAAATATATCCTTAGTGGAGTTCTCATACAATAATAGTTATCAGGCCTCAATACTCATGGCTCCGTTTGAAGCATTGTATGGACATCCTTGTCGTTCTCCACTATGCTGGATGGAAACAGGTTAAAATTAACTAGTTGGTCCAAGCCTTTTTCAAGAAGCAACGGAGAAGATTTAGTTGATTGGAAAAATGATTGAGATAGCTCAAAGCCATAAGAAATCTTATGCAGATCACCATCACAGACCGTTGGTGTTCGTTGTGGGTGATCATGTCTTCTTGAGGATCTCTCCAAGACATGGACATCGCCATTTTGGGAAGCATGGAATGTTATATCAATGATATATAGGCCCTTTTGAGATACTGGAATGGGTTGGAGAGGTGGCGTATTGGTTTTCATTACAACCATGGTTCAGTTTAGTACATAAAGTGTTCCATGTATCTCAGTTGAAGAAGTATCAGTCTGATCATGACCATGTGATCAGATGGGATCACGTTGACCTAGATTTAGATGGTTTGTTGGTACACATCCCAGTACAGATTTTGGATAGGTAGGATAATGTCTTTCATGGAAAAAATCATCGGCCTAATGCAGTTTTTGTGGCAACATGGTCAGATTCAGGGAGAGACATGGGAACGCGAGAAAGAAATGAGTGAACAGTGGCCAGAACTCTTTCAGACAAGCAGCTGTTTTCTACATTCCGAGGACAGAATGGCCATTGGTGGGAAGAATTTTTTACCCCAAATTTCTGGTATGTAACCCTTAATTGGTTTTTTTGTTGGTTTTAAAAGATAAGGGTGGCGTATGGTAGATTCGGGATATCCTGAACTGATGTTTGAAGCAAAGAAGAATGTGAACGGGCAGCGCACGGTTTGACAAACCGTGAGGCCAAACCGTGCGTGGATGACTGAGGAGGCAGTGGATTCCGCTCGGTTAGTGCTTGGTTATGAAAAAAAATTGTGATGAGGTCGTGCGTGAATGATGGATGATGCAGAAGCTAGATCACAGTTAGTGTACGTTTTCTCAAACCGTGCGGACTAATTGTGTGGTCACTTCAGATTAAATCCAAAAATTTCGGATCTAATTCGTTTTTCCTCTAATTACCTCATTAAATATCTTTAGCAGCCCTAACTCAGGATTAATCTCCCTTGAAGGTTGGAAGTCTTCTCCCAAGCGTTCCGGAGGCGATCTGAAGGCTTCTCGTTGCAAATCAAAGCCTGATTTTTAAGGAATGTGATCATTCTTGATCAGTTTCATAGATCTACTTAGATCTACTTCTCATATTCTCTCAGTTTCTTAGATCTACACCCGTTATGGGTTTATATAAGTGTGTGGATTCCAAATATGATTAAATTTGGTCTTGTTTGTGTTATTATAAGAGATCTAAGGAGGGTGTTTGGAGAATCGGGTCTGTTTTGTTGGCATTCTTCATCTGTTGCTTGGTTTCACAGTTTTTTTGAGGTAGGTGGCTTCACTATCAACTCCTATCGTTATAATTGGATGGATTAGTTTCAAATTAGTTATTTGAATGGTATTGATTAGTTAAAGAATGGAATAATTCTTCTTTATTGATGATTTATGGTTTTGATGAAATTATGAAATCATGTTTAATTATTTTGAAAAGTGATTTGGCTATTGGAATTTAAAATGTTGATTTTAAATTATGAAATATCTGAAATAGGAAATGGTTTGATGAGAAAGGTGTTTTCAATAAAAAAGGTGTTTTATTGAAATGGTTTGAATTGGTTGAACTCACTTGGTTTTTATGGAAATGGTTTTCCATAATGGGTGTTTTTTTGAAAGGTTGATTTTGGCATGATTGTTGGAAATTCGTAGTGTGTGTTCATATTGCATTGTAAGAGGCTTGGTTTAAATAGGACCATGTGCTCGGTGACAAATGTTTAATGGCACGATGGTAACTATACGTACGAGGCTTGGATGAAATATGACCTTTTTCTCGGTGCCAAAGGTGTAATGGCTCATGGGAAATAATTACCTTGTGAGGACTTGGTAGATCGATGAGAGACCACTCATGAGTATGGAACAATCATAACGATTCATGCATGTTTGATTTCACAGGTTTGTGAAATGGTTGGGTATTCCAACACGGGATGTTTTTGAAATGGTTTGGAAATTCGTTTGGTTATTTTTCAGGAAAAATGAAGTGTTGGAAATGTTTTTTAAAATTTCACATTGAAACTTTTGAGCATGGATGGTTTGGGAAAACTAGGTTTTATTTATTTATGAACAAATTTGGTGAATTTTTTTTATATAAACTATTTTTATATAAATTTGGATAAGTCTTCTATCCTAGTGTCGTGAGTAGGGAATTTATTGGGGAAAACCTTCTGAGTTTTATACTCATCCCTGCATTGGCTCTTTGGTGCTTTTGTAGCTGTTGTATTCCAAGACACAGGTAAAGGTAAAGCATCTAATTACTAGTGGCTTGTGGGGATTTTTGGGAGATGCTGTGGAGCTTGGATCTTGTGGACCACTGAGTTGTGGTGTCTTTTGGGAGTCTTGTGTTATTCTCTTTCTGCTGTGTACTTTGATGTTTGGTTGGTCTTCCACTGTTGTGTACTTTGATGTGGTTTATTATAAATGAAGTTGTATGTTGGTCTTCATTTGTTCATGCATCATATAGTGAAGGGTTAATGGATGGGTTATATTTCTTAAAGGGTAAATCATCTCCCAATTTTAATTAAAACCCTTCGGCATTAATTTTCTACCTTTTTCATTTTGGGGATGTTGCTTAAGGACAAGAAATTACTTGTTTCCCTATCAAGCCAATGAGATTTGGCAGGTCATTACAGACACACTTCATCTATATCCTGATCTATAATAGGTTTTCATCAACCATTATGGATATCATAGTTATGTTCCCTTATCTATTTTGTGACAGCTAGTGAATTGTATTTCATGAATAATTGAAACCTCATAAAAATTCCCAATATCACGCCACTTCTAGTCAAGGTGACAAATCCACCAAAACAATAAGAATATAGTCCACGATATTAATATTTCCCTTAAAATTCTCAACAAACTGAGGGTTATCACATTTCAAACACGATCGTTCATAAACCAAAACCTACCTAGAAAACCTATATCTCCACTAAAAACAAAGGGAGTCCAGGTTATGGGAACATTCATAATGTATCGGTGGGATATACCACACCAAGTATAAGTCTTAACAAGGGTCACATTAACTCTATAATTTTACAATGACAAAAAATATTAATACCCAAAGGAAAACACAATCAACCATTATGAGTGGTGGATGTAATTATCTCCTTCTATAAAATAATTTAGTTATATGGAATGAGAACATATGGTCACAAAATAACACTAAGTCAACATCACCGTTGTGATCATCTCTTATAGAATGGAAAATGTTGAGGACACCATCATCAATCAAAGGGAAGGAACCTGACCCTCCATAAATAGGAATGAACTTATTGAAATTTATCCACTATTAAACCTCCTTCATCATCTTCATACTATTAATTATACAAAAATCATCATCCACAACAATGAAACTACACCAAAATTATCTTATCAACTATCTTGGATTCAACCTGTCGAGGAATATTGTTAATCTATAAATATGGATCTAGAAATATGATATTTTATTCAACTAACAATGTTATTATGATATTACTAGATTACATTCTTTGAATTACTAATAGGATCATATCATAGATGAATCAATGGTGGATTTAGTACACATTCCCTATAAATTCCGTTAGGGTGTTGATCATAACATCTTTGAAAACATGAACATAATATCCTAAATGAATAGTATTTCATATATCAGTCTCCCTTCGTAGGATAAGTATGGATCAATATTTTAAATCATTCATAAATTCCTTCATATTTATAGGTAGTAAATTTAAATCATTGAACATATAAATATACCCCAATAATTACATATAATGGGTAACTAACTACAATTTAATGAGAACTATATTTTCTTCCCATAATTGACGAGATCTTAGTAACTTTTGGGGATTCACCTCACCTCATATTCTCAATTGTGTATCACCACTCAACATAATAATTGTAGATAATACATGTTCTGTTAAGAGCTTTTTCATCTTGATATACTAAATCTCATATAAGATTAATTTTTTGGTTTGGTGAATTTTGAACAATGCATTACCAATTAAGGATAACATAATGAATTTCGTGGTTAAATATTGCCTTGAAGTGTCATTACTCAAGGGAGATGTGGAAAGAAAAAGAAATACACCGCTCTCTTTTTATATAAATTGGTTGAGAATGGTCTGGCATGAATTTGGAATCATTATAGGATGATTTAATAAGTGGTTTATGAGCACTTCCATTATCAAACAGTAGCTCTAGGGGTGGTGGATTATGGTCAAGATAGAGTGGTGTGTGAGATCATCATTGTTATAGGTTGTTCATCCATGTGGAAAGAGATAAATGAATCACGACATAAGAAAACTATTGGAACAAGATTTGTATATTTAATTAAAAAAATATATACCCAAAATGATTTAGTTTGGATTTTCAAAACATTTGAGATAACCCCCTAAATCATAACTCTTATTTCAGGATCATATGCTCCCAATAATTGTCGTTCCAAACTCGGTATATGGGTTTGGTGGTATCCTCACCTAGATTTTCTCAAAATTAATACTAATGGATCATGTAATATGGATCAAATGAGAGGAGTTTGGGTGACCAAGGATGCATGGGGATCTTTTATTCTTTCCAATTGTGCTTTCATTTGTATTGGTTGCTCTATTAAAGAGAAGGATGATGCAATGCTCCTAGGAATATTTATTTGTAGAAAAAATAATATCCATCTAGAGGTGGTTGAAACTGATTTGATGGCTATTTATAATTATCTTTCTAAACATGTTCGTACCCCATGGTCTATTGAGTATATCATCCAAACATGTAAGGGGAAAACGAACAACCACATAGACAATTTTCATAAATGGAATATATGGAATTTTGTTGCTTACATCATTGATTTGTTCTAAAATAAGGGAATTCAAGTCACATGATTCTCGGGTCTTTGGTCACTTACACCAGTAATTTTGAATTTGGATCTTGTGGAAACCCATTGGATTTGAATTTTTAGACCCCCGTGACTCCCAAACCCCCTCACATATTTTCATGGTGATACATTATACTCTTATATATAAAATTAATTAAAATTAGTGTTTTTATTTCAGAGATTTAACGATGCTCATCATTAATATAAACATTCAATATCAAAAAATCATTTCCATTGGTCCCACTAGAATCTTGCAATTCCCAATATAATATGTATGAAAACAAAACCTGCATACACTATCTAATGAGAGGTTCAAAAATGACTTTACATCAATCATACTTCTAACTACATCTATTTAAGCCAAAATAATGTTATCCATTGCATGTTCCATCATGAAGCTCTATCTATCAACAACTTATACATGACATTAACTAAGCAAAATTACTGATCATGGTTGTGGACTCATACATTGTTTATATCTAATTTCTCTCATATCACTAGATCTATTATGAAACATAATTTTACATAATTTCTATATATATAATCAAGATGTGTCCAATCTCACTATTATTCTGACATGAATTTCCAATTATATATTTTATATGGATGTCCATTGGTTAAAATATAACATACAACCAAAATTAGGGTTCATCCCAAATAATAATATCCAATATTACAATACTTAATTGTGGTATCTGTAATACATGTAATTCCATGAAAGCACAACAGAGACAATAAAAAAATTCAACAAAAGTCTCCACATGATCCATTATTCCTGAACTATCCCATTATGAAACATTTCTATGGAATAGCTTTTCTTGTCCATTGGCGTCATTGGGTATTTATACCTGGACATCCCTACGGAAGGTATAATATTCCTGGGAAATAGTCCATCATAAAAAAGGATCAAACACCCATCATGGTATTTAAGTATCATCATGTGTTCATGGAAATCATAATCTATGAACGGATCACTATGTGATGTATGGAACTCGATGAACGAATTTTCATTTGGTTAGTGAAAGTACAAACTGGATTCAAATATAATCCTTAAACTCCATTTAACCATTATTTTTTGATGATAAATCTCTCCAATAAATCCCATACAACGTCTATTATTAGAGATCACATAACATAACCAGTCACGGGTGGTCACTTCAAACTCATTAGAATCATATATCAACTCTAATTGAATATATTCACAAAAAAATATGGGAGATAAATTATCTTATACTACATAAAAATGATATCTCTCATCCAATTGATGGAAGAAAACATATCATCACTCATTAAAATGTGGAATAAGGCCAAAAAAATAAGTTTCTTTTAATGATCCTTCCTCTACACATGTGCTAGGTCTAAATGTGTGTCACCCTATATTTTATTATATTAAACCAAAAGGTTTATAAAATATATATGATGATATGAAACATAGAGGATATGAAATTCATTACTTTCCACATTATAAGGTATGTTTCAACTCACTCATACCCCACAATTATTTCCATGGAACTACGAGTAGACATAAAGTTTATCAAAATTTTGGAGAAAGGATACATCTATATAATCACATATATGGATCTTAATATTTTTTACAACCAAACTAAATAACCCAAAAATATATTCAATCATTGTTTCCACACCAATACTAATAAAACTATTAACATAAATATCAAAACTTATGAGTCAACCACTTTGATACCACTAAGACTTCTCATGATCCCCTATGACCCCACCCAATATGGTAGTTATTTGAGTGTTACACCCTTGTCCGTCCGTAAATTATCTACGTGTTGATTGGATTATCCCATATTATGGAAATACATGGACTTTATTAACATAAAAAATACATATATCTGAGGCATATAATGTCCATAAATTTATGTACAATATATATAGTCAGTTGAACTATGTATTGTATATTTATGAGATATATAATTCAAGAACAACACAACAAAGGAAAATAAAAATGTAGTTGTACATCTGATAAGCATCCAAATATGAATAACATGAGACTCCCTAATGATAATCCTCTCATCATGAACACTATGATAGATATTAATCTATAAATTATACTGCCACAATAATGGACCGCCATTCTCCACCACACATAACTATGTGTCTCTAGGATCTAGCCTTGAATAATATATACTAGCACAATTCCCACAATTACTATATGTAAATAATACATTCCCTCCACAAAAAAATCCAAATGGGAATAAAAACCATACATGTGAGATTATAAACATATTTTACATGATTCCATGAAACAAAAATTTAATGTGAAGATACTAGTCATCTATGACTCCTAAACAATATTGTAGTTTGGTGTATGATAATGAAATATACATATATGATCGACACCTATATGTCATAGATATTTTTAGAATCTCCAAATACCTAGAATCAAATAAGAAAATGGGTTATCTCCTATGATACAGGGAAACATATAGATTCTTGGGGATTCATAAGTATTAATGTTTATTATTTAATATTTCCTTCACCTACACCACCACAAGAAATTTTTTGAGGGAATATTCTCCTCTCCAAAAAATGTGTGTCATTTGTGGATATACTTCACCCTTCTATACATCGATACAATGTCTCCCTTTTTAAAATCCCATTCCATAATATATACAACATACATGGATCAGTTAATGATTTTGGAGTACTAATCTATACCACCATACCACTCATGAATGAATAAATCAATGTTACATCACTAAAAAGTATAGTGGATGACCCATTATTAATTTTTTATTACAAAATATGTGTCTGTGTACAGAACACCATATATAAATTACTGGAACCATTAGTAGTAGAAGGATGAAAAGTCTGTACCAAACTACATTGTCAATGGATATTTATCCTATGTAGCACATATCAAGACAGGGAGAAACAAACCTTATCAGCAATAAAGGGGACCTAATCCCCCTTGAAAATATCACAATCGATGAGGGAGAATGTTGAATCATATAAACTCTAAGGTCCATTCTTGATAACCATTTCTTTCTATACAGATTAATAGAGTTCAAACGTCTTGTATTGCCTTGCATCTCACCTTTTATTCTAAACACAATCGAACCTCTACATTCAACATAGAATAAGTATCAGGTTGTAATACTCATGTGTGAAAATATATTTCTACAGAAATAAGTAACTAAAAACCTCTAAAACTAAAAATTCACACAATATACATCCTAGGGATTCATATCATGAAACTCCACCAATGTACTCTCATCTGGCACAATGACCCACATGGTGTGTGTATGTGTCCACCAACATGAAATGTTTATTAGGATACACAACATGAGAAATTATTGATGTAATTCATGCAAACATATATATCATACATATTTTGAGGGTTGGCATATATAGTATTTCCATGAGAGAACATGGATTTTGGACATAGTCGGGTCACTCTTCATGTATTATAAGGATTGGTGACCTGTATACTATCGAGGTTGCATGGCATGGTGTTCTAACCCCCACATTATGTGTGTATAAATAGAAATATGTTTGTAAAATCCCTATACACTCCCTTTTTTATTGTATAGGGTTTCATGGAATACAACATTTAGAATAAGGATTGTGTTCTTTATCTCTAACTAAAACACAATCCCCAGTTTCCAATGTAATATATAGAATATACCCCTGGATCACACTGTATATGCTCATCCCCGAAGTAATGTAATTAAAAATATAACCTAAAATCATGTAATCATTACTCTTCCTCCCTCTTTTCAGGACAATACCATTAATAAATACCACATCTAGTTATATCATGCCTCCATTGGTCACTTTTTCATCCATCGTTCACTTAAAATGGGGTTCACAATCACTTCACTTCAATCCCCGAGGTTTGATTAATTACCATGCACTAGAAGGGATCATTGGTCGACCTATAGTGATCCACCTTTATCTATACATAATCGTGAATTTCCTTATCCTTTTTGGTATGTTTGAAATTTTTGATTGTGGGATAATATTTTTGTCCCATTACAATTCCAGTTCCAAATTCCATCAAAAAACCATCCATTTTTATTATCGGTGATGAAAACATGATGATAGGTGAAGTAAATAGAGGATATTAATGGATCAGTGACCTGTAAAATTGTTAGGTCATTTTTAATTTTATATTTGATTAAAATAGTGATGATCTGTGGAAAAGAACAAAAATTCAAAAAAATTCATGGAAATGAGATAAGAATAAAAAATTGAAGGTATATTATATTTCCACAATAAATTTTAAAATAAATATTCCTATATTTGAGGTAACAAATAATAAATAATGGAAACATTAACAAATACCTACCACACATTAGGATATCTTTTCAGTGCTGATATAATTTTTATCATGTTATCTTTTTTGATACTTTCAAAAGAGTGTCTCTCAAATCTATAGTTTCTCACAAGGACCTCCTCCAATCATTCTATCTCTCAAACTAGGGACTATAGTGAAAACACCTAGTCCTATATTATTAATATAATTATTAAATTGATATTTATTTCATTCAATAAAATATTGGATTAATTATTTTATTAATTATTTTTAATAATTTATTCAATTAACTCCACCTGTGACATCTCGAATGATAAGAACCTAATGTAATTGAATATTATAATACTCCATGGGAAATCCCCTCATTATGGATTCATCCATAGTATTATATGAACCATTCACGGATCCATTCTAAATAAAATTACAATAATTCATTAACTCATCTGTGTGCGAATAAAATAATATATTATTTTTGATATATGACCATAGGGTCTATAAAATGATCAAAACAGCTGAATGGATATTCAAAAAAACTCATAAATGTTATAATAAGTATTTTAAATAAATGATTCCAAGATATTTGTGTCACTATAAATTATTAACTATAAATATCATAAAAATAATCATTAGTGTGGCCTAAGAGGGACCATTGTAAATTTGAAAGGGTATTTAAAACGTACCATATTATATTTCATTGGTGAATATATGTTTAATGTCATAAATATATTTATATAATGTGTTACGAGAAATTTATAAACAATTCATTAAATAAATATATTACGTGGTTGAATAAAATAACATTTTTAATAACATTTTTAAATAATGTCACAAATGTAATTTTTGATTTTGATCAAATATTTATATACATTTAAAATATATGATATGTAAATATTGAATATTATTTGAATTACTAATGTTAAATATGAATATGTTGATTACTATAAAGAGGTTATATTTATAAAATAATTTTATATTATAAATGTAATGAAACTCATATATATACCTAATATATATATAATTTTAATTTTATTTATATTTTTATTAAAAAAATAAGTTTTTATATATTAATATGTTAATGAATGTATATAAAACAATTCAAAATTATAAATTATAAATTATTTTATTATTTATTAATTTTCCAAAAATTTGTTTGTCATGACTAAAAAGTGAAATTGTCCATTTAATTATTTATTTTCTAATTTATTGGATTCAAAATTAAATAATGTAAATATCATGACTAATTGTATAATTTATATACATGTTTATAAAAAAGTTCTTATAAATGTTATACCCTATATATATATAGAATCATGATTGATAGGAAATGATTTTTATTTTAAATAAATATTGTTTTTCTAATTTAACAATAAATGTTAATATTTGTTAACACATCTGGGTTGGACTGCATAGGTCTACGTGAAATATATCTTCCAAAAAGGTGGTTAGTTTAATGTTTTTCTTATAATACATTCTCTTGAGTGATATTTTAGTTTCGTTAGATTATAAACAATTTCATGAAAGTATTTCATGTACTTTACTAATGAGATACATTTTCATTTAGATATTTATGAACAGAATTAGATTTTATTTTTGATGAGTTACACCATCCATTAGTTTTGTATTTTTTCATTATTCATTTTAAAAGGAATTAATTTTATTCGATATTTAAAATCGAAAAGTAAATTTTTAGGAGAATGTATAAATTTATTGAAACATGAGATAAGCTAGTGAAATCAAACTATTTCCCCATAAAAGCATATTGGAAATGTTCCATTGAAACCATTAAAATTGAAATACCTTGATCATTTAGAAATAGTATATCTAATATATATATATCCATGAATTATCTTCGATTATGAATAAAATTTATGGCTAACCCAAGAATATTGGTAACAAATCTGGATGGGAGCCTTGCTTTACACTTTTCTATGTATCACTAAATGTGTTTCAACGTGAGTAGTGGAGGTGAGATTATTCATGTTACATAATAGGGAATGAAATTTACTCCTAAATAATATTCTTATAAAATATGATATGAAAAACATAATCCACTACCATAATATAAAATCATTAATATTAAATTAAAATAAATTGACATTTTATTTTAAATACATATATTTTAGCAATAATATATATTATGTAAATGGTTCATAATTTTAATTGGATAATATAAAATATTAATACTAATTATTTACATTTAGATATTATAATCATCATGTAATGAATTATGTTCTAAAAAAATTGAATTATCATCAAACATGATTTTTCATGTGAATCATAAAGAAAGTAAAATATCAATGTTTTCAATTTTTTGAGTAGATTTGAAAATTAAAAATTATATTTATGGAAGAAAAAATGTTTTAGGTATTTTAGAAACTATTTACCAATGCAATGACTAATGGAAATTGTGAAACCAAGAAGGATACATTCAAAAATCACAACATGTACCCCACTTAACATCTCTATATTCACTCCTCTTTATTTGAATTTAAAACAATCGACATAGCATGGATATAATTATTCTTTCGGAGTGATAAATATCATAAAATACCTCAATTATTAACTAGTATTAAATAAGAGATGTGAAGTTTTTATGGAATTATTTTAGTCAAGGATGATTAGGTCCATTTTTCTCTACTCATGTAATTAATAGGTTTTCATATTTAAATGAATTCGATATATTATTATCAACACTCAAAATAGATATATTATATCTAGTATTGGATTTTATCCCAAAAACATTCCGAGATTGTTTTGGTCAATTTATCATCAGTAATAATAAAAATAAATTTCACATTATTATGATATACAACCTCAATATATTGAGTGTGGTTGAGAAAGACATCTGAGGAAACAAATCTAGCACTATTTTGCTTGTATAGAATTGGGTGGAAAATTTTTTTCCTTCTACAAATAAATAAAAATTATGTTCCATCCACATATATCTCTTTGAAAACTAATAGGGGTATAATTAATGAATTTGCATCATTCAACTATATACTGGATGAAAATTAATGAAATAAATTTCTAAAATACCTTAAAACATATAAGAAATTCATCAATGATCATATTCTGGTATTAATGAAAAAAATTAATTCGTTTACTTTATAGTTTATTTGATACTATTTTTACTTATACAATTTTTGTAAATCTATACAATAGTTCCAAATTAAGGGGGTGGGGTTACTAATTAAATCTAGGATTTGATATACATTTACTAATATAGGCATTCATCTTCATGATTATACATATTGGTTTTCTTTTATTGAAATTTATTGATTTATTTTTTTATATTAATTTTAATCACTCTTATATAAAAATTGAATTATATTTTCTATGATAATATTGGTTATTATAATGAAACTAAATTTTAATTTAAATATGTGGTTATATTTCATATATATTCTACAAAATATTATGGTAGATAGAATTTGTATGAAAGTATTTTATATCAAAAATAAAGTCACGTAAAAATTATAGAACATAAAATTTAATGAAGAAGAATTTGTTCATGAAATATTTTGGTATTGAATATGTAAAAAAATTGTAGACTATTCTTAACAAATAAATAAGTCAAAATTTTTGAAAACATTGGATAATAAAAAATTGGAAAATTGTTATAATGTTTTATAATGGTCTTAATGTTTTGAGAAATAAAGAAAATGATCTTTATAAACTATATTGGAAATCATTGTATATTTTTTTATATCATATAATAGCATTTAAGTGGATTTTTTTTTAATTGGTCAACTACATATCACACCCTAATATAATTAAATATGTCATGATATGATTTCTAGAAATAATTATAATTGGGTTAATAAAAATTATGTATAGATTTAGCCTCAATTTCATATCTATATCTATAAGTCATTCAATTAATTTTTACCATTATGATTTTGTATGGTGACATGGAATTCATTTCATCATGTTATTTTGAAAAAAATTTATTACATAAAAATATTGTATAATAAAAAGTGATGTTCAATTATTTTTTGAAAGGGATAGATCCTAATTTTCACAAATTAATTATGGAGAAGAAGAAATAATATTATAATTTCTTATACTATGGTGTATTCTTTAATGTTTGGTTAGTTTTAGTTATGTATTTCTTAATTATTGAGTAACCATTTTTGTTATTTTGACACAACCCGCCTTCACCAAAAAGATGGAAGAGTCGGTAGGTTTCCAGGACCTTCCTTATTTATGTTGAAGGAGAGATAATCACCCTCGAGACCCGCCTTCAATAGGTCCCGGAGTGGTGACTAGCACCAAGGGTATAGAAATTTCTCACAAATGGAAGGCATTACCCGTTTTTGTTTTATAAGATCGAGAGATGAGATGATGAAACTCAACAACACCAAGGTAAAAGAAAAGTAAATCCAAAAATAAACCATTCCCACATGCATGTTCCAAAATTAAAGCCACAAGGTACAACAGGTGAATACAAAGAGAAGTACCAAAGAGGAAAAGAAAAAAAAACAACTGCAACTGCCCCAAAGGTCTGAGCTAGTAAGGTCCTGCGTGATCCCCGAAGTCCTCATGGAAACCTGAAAGTAGTTTTATATACGTAGGGTGAGCATACAAGTACACTTAGTAGGGAAAACCAAGGACTCTCATGCACAAGTGGGGGAACGTACTAAAGTCTCGTGAGAAAAGAGTAAACCAAACACCTATTAAGGTAAACTATCCACCCCATGCCTCACCAAGGCACACTCCCCAAATAACACAAGTCAAGTAATATATATAATCAGAGAAAATCGATGTTTGGGTACCCCGCGCCACTTTCGCACAGGTTATTGAGACATCCTACGCATCGGACCAATCCCTCCATTCTCACCGTAGTCCCACTGCCACACCCACTCGCACACACCTGGGCCACAACCACATGGAGTCCCACTGCCGAAATCCCACCCGCACACACCTGGGCCTCAACCACACGTAGTCCCACTACTGAATCCCGCCCTCACACACCTAGGCCACAACTGTCACATGTAACCACGCCTGGAATCACCTAGGCCAGAAAAACCACCACCACGCCCGAAGACACCTGGGCTTGAAAAATCCACTGCCACGCCCGAAGACACCTGGGCCTCATCCCGAAGACACATGGAAAACCACCTGCCGCACACACCTGGCGAAACACCACACCACCCCGTACGAAGTTTCTTGGGATAATAATGGACCTCAGGCCTTCAAAGTCTGCCCGAAGATAATTGGGCTATCCGGGAAAGGGAGAAGAAAAGGAGCTAATAACCAGCCACTAAGAATAGTGTTGGGAAAAACACCCTCCCCCAATAAAATGGGGGTGTTGTTAACTAAGTGCTCAACTTGGGTGGGGCGCGAATAAGAAACAAAAAACTACAAGTATAGATATAGGTAACAAGCACTCACCCAAAGTCTAGGATTTTCTAACCATCCTACAGAGTACAACACCACTACATCCAGTCCCAAGTCACGACATTCGCCAACAAAACCCATTTGTCCCATTCGTGTTTCAAGTTCAGTGATATCTTTAATTAAGAACGTTTGGGAAACTAGTAGGCATTGGCATAAGTCCTGGAAATTAAACAGTCAAACATCAACCAAAACGTCCACACCCGGTTCTCAACAACAGAGGATTCCACCACAATTCGTGATATAAACATGTAACCACCTGGTCTTAAAAACTCATAAACACTGAAGCCACACCAACAGGGGATCCCATCCTCTGTTTCATAACCACCGAATCCATACCAACAGGGGATCCCATACCCAATTTCACACAACCACCGAGGGTATAAAGATAGGGGATCCCATCCCCTCCCACATCTCCAGCAATCGGCCCGAAAAAGAAAACAACCTACTACCACCACCAACACAAGTCAGGGACATGACGGTATTTTCATATTTAAAAGATTTTACATGTTCCATGATTTCAATTCTACTTTGACCGAGGTTAGCACAGAAGGGATTGATCCTGGTGCTTTCAATTTATTCAGCCGGATATACGTGATTAACCAATTTACTTTTCACAACAGGAGTTTACAACCACAAACAATCCATTTAAAACATCAGCAGGTTTCATTAGTGCACAAACAACGACCACCAACGACCTCGATTTTTATAAGGCATAAGCCAGCACAACTCAACAAGATGGTCGTAGAAGAAACAACATCAAAATATGAAACAACATCAACGATCACAGCCCCATCTTTCTTTATAGAATTCTTTCATTATCTTTAATTAGGTCTGGTTTATCCAATCCTATAGAATCAAAAGCACGCCCACCCCACATGATACACAAAAGAGAGAGGCAAAGGAGAAATTCCCTACTTGTTAATAGATGATCGACGTTTGGGCCAGGGGCGTAGAACATTACGGAGAACGATGTGCCCGATGCACCAGAAGCTATTTGTGAAAATCCATGATAGAGGAAAGGAGAAACCATGGCTAACCCCTTATTTATAAGAGCCGAGTACAGTTGAGGTGAAAATGCGAAACCGCGTAAGGTGCGGTGGTCGTGGGTTGACCACGGGGCTCCACTTGTCACAAAAAGGGGTCGGGAGGTTTAAGCCGACTCATGAGTTGACTAAGTATTTAATTAAAAACACTCATGCGCGTTACTCGTCTTTAAAACGCGCTTAAACGAGTCAGAATAGGGTTTAAAACTCTATTTGCGCAAAAGGAGCGCTACTGGAAACAACTCGACAAGGCCGGGTGACACCGATCGGTCTCACCGATCGGTCGTGATGATCGGTCTCACCAAGACACCACTCCCTTAGGACCCAGATTTTGGAAAAGGGAAGGACCAAGAGAGTCTGGGTCATCACATCAGATACCTCTCAAACTATTCTCATCCTCATGAATTTAATCAACCGAGAAGGGAAGGGTGGATCCGAGAAACTACCCCGAAAGATACCTCTCAAGAGTGAACCTCATCGTTAACTAAGAACAACTTCATGTCATGAACCAAGCATCATACCATGCCAAACTGCCCGTGCATGTGAGTTGGGGAGTCTCCTCCCCCATGTCAAGATATTATCTGCTTTGGGCGGCACTGACTCGCCCGCACAGGTTTAATCGCATCCACCTTAATGCGTCTTGATTAGGGGTCGGTTTCTCTCCTTCCCCGTAGCCGGGGCTTTTCAGACACAAACAAAGGAAAGAAAACCAGTACATTTCATAGCCAAAATACAAAACGTTCTACCACAACAGGTACAATAAGGAACAAAAATCAAAACAACTCCAGGTACTGGGTACGCATCTGTGCTTCCCTCTCCCACGTACTCTCCTCAAGCCCACCATGTCTCCACAACACACAAACCAAGGGGATGGTTCACCCGCGAAGCACCGTATCCTTGTGATCCTCAATCACCACTGGTCTCTCCACAATGGTCATGTCATCCTCGATGTCCAGCTCACCCCAATCAAGGACGTGTGAGTCGTCGTGCAGATACCGACGGAGCTGGGACACATGAAAGACATCATGTATCCTTAGTAGCGGTGGTGGAAATTCTAGCTGGTAAGCCACTTCACCGACCCGCCGCAACACTTGTAAGGGTCCGATGAATCTAGGAGAAAGCTTACTCCCTTTTCCAAACCTCCACTACCCACGCCGAGGGGAGACCTTCAAGAACATGTGGTCCCCAACCTCAAACTCCAAGGGCCTCCTCCTGGTATCCGCATACGACTTCTTCCAGTCCGGGGCACCTTCATCGTTTCCCGTATGAGATAAACCTTCTCTGTCGTGTTCTGCACCACCTCCGGGCCAAGGATGTCTGCCTCTCCTACTTCGGTCCAACACACAGGCGAACGGCATGGTCTCCCATACAAAGCTTCAAACGGGGCCATACTGATCGTAGAGTGGCAGCTATTGTTGTAGGAAAACTCTAACAGAGGCAAGTATCGAACCCATGATCCTCCCGAGTCCAGAACGCATGCCCGTAGCATATCCTCCATGGTCTGGATGGTGCGCTCAGTTTGTCCATCTGTCTGGGGATGGAAAGCAGTGCTAAGGTGAAACTGGGTGCCAAACACGTGCTACAATCCTCTCCAGACTCGCAAGGTAAACTGTGCATCCCTATCCGAGACTATAGACCTCGGAACTCCATGCAACTGCACCACCTCATCCATGTACTTTCGTGCCAAAGCATCCACAGTACTTGACTCCCTGATTTCCAGAAAGTGAGCTGTTTCGTCAACCTATCCACTACCACCCAGATGGCGTCGCACCCTCCTTGGACCTTGGGGAGTCCCATGACGAAATCCATCGAGATGTCATCCCACTTCCACTCGGGGACATCTTGAGGCCGCAGTAGGCCGCCTGGTACTCGGTGTTCAGCCTTTACTTGCTGACACACTAAGCACTTGGCCACAAACTCTGCCAAAACTCTCTTAACTTCGGGCCACCAAAACTGCCTCTTCAAACCCTGGTACATCGTGGATACTCCTGGGTGTACTCCCAGGGGTGAGTTGTGGAACTCCCTGAGAACCTTGCCGTGCATCGCCTCTGGGACAAACAACCTTTTCTGGAAAAGCATCAGGTTCTGACCATCCTCTGTCCATCCTTCCGGAGCATTGCCCTGGTAAAATTGTTCACGCATCAATTCTCACTCTAGGTCCCCCACTGAAACTCCTCCACTTGCTGAAACCGGGATGACTACACTATCATCTGATATAGGCAGCCTCTGCCACTATCCATCTTCGCGTCCAGGTGTAAGGCATCCAACTCCTCCAACGCCTTCCTGGCATCTGCCGACTCTCGGCCCGTATCCTTCTGTGTCCTCCATCTGAAGGCATCAGCCACCACATTTCCCTTTCCCTCAGTATAAGAGATATCAAAGTCTTAATCCTGGATGAACTCCACCCATCTCTGCTATCACAAGTTTAAGTCCTGCTAGGAGAAGATATACCTCAATCTTTCGTGATCCATGAAGACCACAAAGAATTCCCCGATGAGGTAGTGCCACCACAAACGTAGCGCAAAAATCACCGCTGAAAGATCAAGGTCATGGGTGGAATAATTACGCTCATGGGAACGCAGATGCCTGGACCCATAAGAGATCACCCCTTGTCGATGCATTAGCACGCATCCCAGACCCTGTCCTGAAGCATCACAGAACACCTCATAAGCCGCCCCTTCTTCTGGTAATCTCAGCACTGGGGCACTGACCAACTTCTCCTTCAGATAGCTGAAGGATGATTGGCACTGCTCACTCCATACGAAAGCCTGGTCCTTCTTGGTCAAAGCCATCAAAGGGACTGCTACTCGGGAGAAGTTGGGTACGAATCTCGGGTAGTAACCTATCAGCCCGAGGAAACATCGGACTTCCTACACATTCTTGGGTGCTGCCAAAGAAACAACTACCTCAACATTTGATGGTTTAACCGCTACCCCCTGCTCGGACACTACGTGCCTGAGGAAGTGCACTTCTCGTGTCCAGAACTTTCATTTTGACAGTTTCCCATAGAGATGGTGCTGTCGGAGGACCTCCAAAACTGTCCTCAGGTGCTCTACATGGTCCTCCTCTGATCTAGAGTAGACAAGGATGTCGTCGATGAACACAACTACAAACTGGTCCAGGTAACCCCGGAAGATGGAGTTCATAATCCCCATGATCACAGCCAGGGCGTTTGTAACACCGAAGGGCATGACTACGAACTCGAAGTGTCCATACCTGCACCTGAACGCTGGCTTCGGGATGTCGCTCTATTTCACCCTCAACTGGTGGTACCCAGACCGCAGGTCGATCTTTGAGAACCATCCTTCCCCCTTCAGCTGGTCAAAAGGTCATCTATTCTTGGAAGAGGGTAGCGATTCTTGATCATTACCAGATTTAGCCCCCTATTGTCTATTCACAACCTAAAATCACCATATTCCTTATTTGCAAACAAGACCGGAGCACCCGATGGTGACGCACTCGGTCGAACATAACCCCTCTTTATCAGATCATCAATCAGTATCCGCAACTCCCGTAGCTTCGAAGGTGCCATCAGGTAAGGGGACATCGAGATTGGACGAGCGCCGGGCAGCAGGTCTTTCCCGAACTCGATATCACATCGAGGGGGTAGATTCGTCACCTCCTCAGGAAAGATGTCCATAAACTCACGGACGATCTCTGGAACTTCCACCATTTCAGTATCTACTGATTCCACTGTCAACTTGGTCAACAAGGATAGGAGAGGTTCCTCTCTCCTGTTTCCCTTCGGACCGCTTCACTCGCCGGTGAAGGTAACACGCCGGCTATCCAAGTCTGAGAACACCACCCTTCTTCTAAAACAGTCTATGATGGCGCACACAGAAAATAGCCAGTTGATGCCTAGGATGACATCGTATGGCTGAATTTTTAGCAGATGAAGATCCCTAACCGACTGATGTGGCCCTAACATCAGTCTACATCCCCCACAGAAGAACAACAAGTCGGTCTGACCTCCGACTGGTGTGCTCAACACCAGGGGAACTGGAAGTATCTCGGCATCTAGACCCAAGGCACGAGCTAGAATGGGTGCAACAAAGGAGTGTGAAGCTCCAGTATTGAACAAAGCATAAGCAAGAGTTCTAAACAGACTGATCGTACCTCGAACAACCTCTGGCCCTGCTCGAACTGCTGCCTCTACGGCGTGTAACTGTCCACGCCCAGCTCCCCTGTCCCTTGGCTTTCGGCCACCTCCCCGACCATGCCCTGTTCAAGGTCCCTGTGGAGTGCCCTGAGGACGGCCTCCTCTTCCTACGTCTGGCCTCAGAGGAGTGGGAGATCGATGTCCCTGCTGCTGCTGCGGGAAAGGTCTGGCTGGAAGCTGCTGATGGGGCGGGTGCTGGGGATGACTGCCACTGCTGTACTGCACCCAGTTGGGAAACTAACTCCAGAGATGCCCAGGGATCCCACAGATGAAGCACCACGGTCCCGGGCCCTAAGGAAAAGGGAAAGGGCCAGGGAATCGAAACTGAAACAGCTGCGGCCTGCTCCTTGCGGGTCAGAACCTAGAGGGTCTTGATGCTGGAGACCTGGTGCTGATGGACTTCCCCTTCGATGGTCCCAGCTGGATCCCCTCTTGTGACACTCCTCCTAGAGCATGCATCCTCTCCACCACTTCGGCCTTCTTCTGGACCTCCATGTACGTCGACAGGGTAAAGGGGGTAACAGCATACTGGAGGGAGGTTCAGAGCGCCTCCTCCAAACGACATGCCCGAGACTCCTTGTCGGGAAAGATGTCCGGAGAAAAACGTAGGAGGTCCTTGAACTTGATCCCTAGATCCCTCAGGGACATACTCCCCTGCTGGAGGGAGAGTAGTTCCTGCCTCTTTTCTGTCTTCATCGTTGAGGAGAGGAATTCCGCCCGGAACTCCCTCTCAAAATCCGCCCAAGCCACCTCAGACTCTCTCCTCTCCCCCAGGAATTGAATCCACCACTGACGTGTCGCTCCCTGCATTTGGCTAACGGCCAGAGGAACCCAGTACTCGGTCGGGGCCCGAATCAGGTCGAAGGCTAAAACTAGCTCCTCTAGCCAGCCTTCCGTCTTCATATCGGAGGTGTTTCCCTCATAATTCTTGAGGGCCTGTTGCTGGAAGGCCTGAAGAGTCTTCTGCCACTAGTCGTCCTCTTCCTCTCAATCAGCTCTTTGCCGATCGGCCAATGTAGTCTTCGGGGCCTTGATCGCCTGTACCACACGTGGTCGCCTTCCAGGTGCCATAGCTGCAAGGTAAATAAGGAATGCATAAGCCCAAGTAGTGCAGAATATCATCTTCAAAACTTCTTAAATTTAATTTATTCGTAATTCCCAAGACATCCCAGAAACACAAGAACACAAGTCATTATGATGCAGGTATCTTCCCTAGGGTCTCTACCTTGCAATCATTGTTGTCTCACTTGGTCATTCGGTAGGTCCAGAGTCCTTGCATCGGATCACGGGGGGCCCTAAAATCCCATGTCCTAGCCGGTCTTCCCTGGCCTAATTCAAACTCCATGGTCACCCAACACTGTTGCCTTACCATCCCATGAAATCCTCACTTTTCCTAACTCGAGACTCCATCCTATCTCCCAACCATCACCTCTGATACCATTCTCTCACGACCCGCCTTCACCAAAAGGAGGGAAGGGTCAGTAGGTTGCCAGGCCCTTCCTTATTTAAGTTGAAGGAGAGATAATGACCCCCGAGACCCGCCTTCAATAGGTCCCAGAGTGGCGACTAGCACCAAGGGTATAGATATTTCTCACAAATGGAAGGAATTACCCCTTTTTTGTTTTATAAGATCAAGAGATGAGATGATGAAACTCAACAACACCCAGGTAAAAGAAAAGTAAAGCCAAAAATAAACCATTCCCACATGCATGTTCCAAAAGTAAAGCCACAAGGTATGAAAGGTGAATAAAAAGGAATGTCACCAAAGAGGAAACGAAAAACAACAACTGCAACTGCTCCAAAGGTCCGAGCTAGTAAGGTCCTGCATGATCCCCGAAGTCCTCCTGGAAACCTGAAAGTAGTTTTATATACGTAGGGTGAGCATACAAGTACACTCAGTAGGGAAAACCATGGACTCTCATGCACAAGTGGGGGAACGTACAAAAGTCCCATGAGAAAAGTGTAAACCATACACCTATCAAGGTAAACTATCCACCCCAGGCCTCACCAAAGCACACTCCCCAAATAACACAAGTCAAGTTATATATATAATCAGAGCACAACGATGTTTGGGTACCACATGCCACTTTACCACAAGTTATTGAGACATCCTACACATCAGACCAATCCCGCCATTCTCACCACAGTCGCACTGCCACACCCGCCCACACCCACCTGGGCCACAACCATACACAGTCCCACTGCCGAAATCCCGCCCGCACACACCTGGGCCTCAACAGCACGCAGTCCCACTGCTGAATCCTGCCCGCACACGCCTGGGCCACAACTGTCACAGGTAACCACGCCTGCAAACACCTAGGCCAGAACAACCACCACCACGCCCGAAGACACCTGGGATAGAAAAATCCACTACCACGCCCGAAGACACCTGGGCCTCATCTCGAAGACACATGGGAAACCACCTTCCGTACACACCTAGCCAACCACCACACCACCCCGCCCGAAGGTTCTTGGGCTAATAATGGACCTCAGGCCATCACAGCCTGCCCGAAGATACTTGGGCTATCCGGGAAGGGGAGCAGAAAAGGTGCTAATAACCAGCCACCAAGAATAGTGTTGGGAAAAACACCCTCCCCCCATGAAATGGGGGTGTTCGGCACTAAGTGCTCAACTTGGGTGGGGCGTGAATAATAAACACAAAACCACAAGTATAGATATAGTTAAGAAGCACTCACCCAATGTCTAGGATTTTCTAACCAGCCTACAAAGTACAACACCACTACATCCAGTCCCAAGTCACGAATTTCGCCAACAAAACCCATTTGTCCCATTCGTGTTTCAAGTTCAGTGATAATGGTTAATTAAGCAATACTGGGCAACTAGTAGGCATAGGCATAAGTCCAAGAAATTAAACAGTAAAACATCAACCAAAACGTCCACACCCGGTTCTCAACAACAGAGGATTCCACCCCAATTCGTGATATAAACAAGTAACCACTGGGTCTTAAAAAATCATAAACACCAAAGCCACGCCAACAAGGGATCCCATCCCCTATTTCATAACCACCGAATCCATACCAACAGGGGATCCCATCCCAAATTTTACACAAACACTGAGGGTATAAAGACAGGGGATCCCATCCCCTCCCACATCTCCAGTAATCGGCCCGAAAAATAAAAAAACAAACTTCCACCACCAACACAAGTCAGGGCCATGCTGATATTTTCAGATTTTAAAGATTTTACACCTTCCATGATTTCAATTCTACTTCGACCGAGGTTAGCACAGAAGGGATTGATCCTGGTGCATTCAATTTATTCAGTCAGATATACATGATTAACCAATTTACTTTTCACAGCAAGAGATTACAACAACAAACAAGCTGTTTAAAACATCATCATGGTTCATTAGAGCACAAACAATGACCACCAAAAGTCTCGATTTTCAGAAGGTTTAAGCCAGCACAACTCAACAAGATGGTCGTAGAAGAAAAAACATCAAAATATAAAACAGAATCAACGATCACAACCCCCTATTTCTTTATAGAATTCGTTCTTTATCATTAATTAGGTCTGGTTTATCCAATCCTACAAAATCAAATGCACGCCCACCCCGCATGATACAAAAAAGAGAGAGGCAAAGTAGAAAATCCCTACTTGTTGATAGATGATCGACGTTTGGTCCGGGGTCCGGAACATTATGGATAACGATGCATCCGATGCACCAGAAGCTGTTTTTAAAAAGACACGATAGAGAAAAGGAGAAACCACGGCTAACCCCTAGTTTATAAGAGCCGAGGACGGTTTAGGTGAAAACGCGAAACGGCGTAAGGCGCAGGGGTCATGGGTTGAACATGGGGCTCCACTCATCACAAAAAGGGGCAGGGTGGTTTATGCCGACTCATGAGTGGATTAAGTATTTAATTAAAACTCTTATGCACATTACAGGTCTTTAAAACACGCTTATATGAGTCAGAATAGGTTTTAAAACTCTATTTTCACAAAAGGAGCGCTAGTGGAAACAACTCGACAAGGCCAGGTGATGCCGATAGGTCTCACCGATCGGTCGCGCCGATCAGTCTCCCTGATTGGTCTCACTAATCGGTCACGCTGATCGGTCTCACCGAGACGCCACTCCATTAGGACCCGGATTTTGGCAAAGGGAAGGACCAAGACAGTCTGGGTCATCACATATTCTATATTGAAATATACTTTGCCAATATTTTCAAAATGACTCTATATATTTTAAAATAATCCATCGTGATAAATAAATAGAAGTGGGTAAGGATCCAGTCATGTTAGATGAGACAAAGAGTGAAACAACTAGACCCCATAAGGGTGTAAAGGAAAGAGAGGAGAAAATTCTAGATTCTATAATATCAATCTATTAATTTGTAATGAATACTAACCTTAGTTTGATATTATTGATTAAGAACTATATAAGAAATACGATTTTCTGGGTTGGGTAGAATATTTTTGTTATATTTATATAGACTAAATTTAATAGTTGAAAATTCATAGGTTTTTTGTTTTTAATCATGTAATGGAGAAAATTTAATTTAGGGGAATAAGTGATCAAATTGTATAATCCGTTCTAACTAAGTTTATAATTATTAATAAAATTTCTACAATCACTTGGAAAACCAATGATACATTATTTTTAATGACGGAAAGGTCATTCTATACTAATTTGATATCGCTAATTTTTCTTATAAAGTCATCTTTCCATGGGTTTTCTCAGTTAATCTACATATTAAAAAACAAAATATGAGAAATTCCATTCAATGATTGATACATACACATTCATTGAATCTTTATGTGATATCTTCAGTAGGATCCTCCTTAAAATTTATCAAATGTTTCCATGCATTATGTTTATGTATTCAATTGTTAATGAAAATTATAGTTAAAAAATTGAGTTTTAGAATAGATCAAATCATTTCTATGAAAAGATAAGGTCTTTCCCATATTTTATGACAAATGATATAATGTTTGGAAGTTAATAATTCTTCCATACTAATTTTCACAGGGTAATGATGTGGTTGATATTATAACTAAAGGTTTCACTATTATTTTGAAATATTATTTAATGACTCTAGTTAGTATGACATATCATATAATTGATTTTCGTGTTAGAAATTTGGTCATTGAATCACTATATAACAACTTTATTTATAAATGTTATATGAATCATGACTAAGACTTCATTTCTAATAAGCTACTAAATATTGATAAAATTAATTTTAGATAGAAATAATTAATGCATCAAATATAGAAAACTAAATTACGAAGAATTTAATTTTTTCAAGGAGTTAAATTGGATGAATTTTTTAATGTATTGAATGAAATATTGTTTCCCATACACTATTTTTGTGGAAAATCTTGAATATTCAATAGTGTTTATTAAGATATGTCATATCATTATATTATGGTTTATTTAAAAGAATTCATCATAGAACGATTTTGAATTAATGTTATTTTTATTTAAAGGTTTTCTTGTATATTGATAATCATATGAAATGAGGTAGGGATCTTATTTTCATAATAAATGGAATGGAGAGAGTGAAATTTCATAAAATCCATGAATTTAAAGAATTAATAAAAGGAGTTTAATATAATTTAGGCATTTCTATATTAGTTGAATAAATTGAGATTATGTATGAAACAATCATGTTATATATCTCAATGAACAACAAAAAAGTATGTTATTATATCATAGTATGATTTTATAAAAATGTTTGAAATGTGGAATATTTTTTAATTGTTGGGAAAATTTTTATAAAATGAATGAAGAAAAATATGGTTATAACTGTGAGTCCTTTATAATTTTTATAATTACAAAATGTTAGTTACAAACAACTTAATATCACTTCCAAAATTAATGGAAGAAGATTTTTTTAAAAAAAAATTATAATAATATTATAAAAATATATATGATGATAAAGGTGATAGATATAATAGTGAATACGTTTTGTTACTTCATGAACATAGTAAAAAATTATAGATTGTAAATGTTAATAAAAATGAGTTATTTAAAGATATAATTGAAGGATAAATAGATATATAATTCATATGGAATAATAATTGCTATAATATTATGTGAAAAACATCAAACTATTAGAATGACATAATGATTCGTTGGAGGTACCTCAAATATCATATGTATATGTGGATGTCAAAGGTGAAACGATGTTTTCAATAGTGATTGATGTTGAATGTTTAAAAGTCTCACATGGTTCAGATAAATATGACAACTGAATCACATGAAGAGAAAATCAAATAAAAATAATAGAGTCATGAAAATATATAAAAAATGTTTTTTTTTGTGAAAAATAATTTTATTTGTTCACGTTTTATTTGAAAATGTAATTGAGATAATTAGATGAATGATCATTTTGGTGGAGGGAGGAATTGTGAAACCTAAAAGAATTTTTACAACCATAATTTTCATTAATAGAGACATTATATGGGCCCAAAATATCTCCAAGTTAATATGAATACATATAAAGATAAACAAAAGTTAAAGCATATGATGTTTGTAGCATTAAAATTAAAACATAAAAATATGATTCTAGAAAAAAATATTAAATAAAGTTAAAAATATGCTACAAAAAATCAAGATGACACTATTAGAAATATTGCTAAAAAATATGATAATTATATATTTTCTCATTGTTCTGATTAAATGAATGTATTTATTTTAAAATATATAAAAAATTAGAATAAATCATTTAATACTATGTAAATATAGAGTGGGTATTGGAATAAATATTTCTTTTTATGTACATTTAGGAAATTATAGTGGTTTTAGTCTTGTAGAAAATAAATTTTTGTATAATGGGGTAAATTTATATAATTAAAAATCACATTGATGACTATATCTGAGGTTGATAAAAACTAATTAATAAATTTACATTGGTATGATGAAACATAAAAATTAAAAGTCTAAAAATTATTTTCAATTAAACAATGAAAATTTTCAAAGTTGTGTCAAGTCATGTAATTATTTAGAAAATTTAATATTATCCATTTGTACCAACAAAATCTTAATAAATTGTGAAATGAATTTTATCGTAAAGATAATGATAAAAATATTTATGGTGATGTTGAATTTTTATTATAATTTTTTATAAATTTAGTGATCTTAGTTATTTGTTATAGATTGATTATCTCACATAACAAGTGATATGATGATTTTAAATAGTTAAAAGAAATTATATGATGATTTTAAAAAATTTATAAATTATGGATCTTGATAGAAAAAATGAATTTTCTTAGTAGATATTTGTGTAAAAAGAATGAAATCATAGAAAACATTGTTTATTAATGTTGTAAAAAATAGCTATCATAGAGTAACTCAACTCTTTTATAAATAAACTAAAATGATCATTTAAAATTATAGATTCTCATTTAAGTGTATTAAATATGATAATATTAAAACATATGTGAAATAAATGATAGGTAAACTATTTCAATCATGGTATGTTGGCAACATATGTAATTTTACCTTGTAGGATGTATGTGATCAAGGTCCTTAAATACTATCTCAAATTATACTAAAAAACATGACTGGGTTTTATCTTGAACATTATGTTTACGATTCTTATACAAATAAGATCAAATTAATGGTTGTTTTTTAAATGATGGAAAGGGATTATAGTTAATTCTACACATAAGAAAGTGGAGATTGAAATAACTGAACACATGGAGTTGGTTCCATAAAATATACATGGTCTAATGATATCAAATATACTCATGGAGATATGAACATTTCTGAAATTTCATAGTGATTATGAATGGATCACATGTATTATATATATATATAAGATAATTATGATTTTATGTCGTGGTTTATGATTTTAGGAATGAGTGTGAATAAAAAATATGATTATCTATAGAATAATTTCATATCAAATAATATAGATAAATAAAAGAGAAGTATGTTTGGAGCCTACTCAGAGGAACATAGAATTCGACATAAATATAATGAAAGGTATACATCATAAAAAAATGGTGTAATTAAATTGAATATAATAAACAAAATAATGATATATCACACCATATTGATTGAATAATGAACTTATTTTTTTCAATAATGTGGATATTTTAGAGATTCATATTCCAAATATAATATCTATTCATTTAAATTTAGGCAAGTAATCATATTAAATATATTATAATAAGGGCTAGTGTATATAGTACATATACATATTTATAATCACATTTATAATCTATGTGAAGGGATCAAATTTAACAGAATGGGGCTAGCCTGGAGTAGATGGAATATTATTCTTATATTATCAATTGGAATAATATTTTGTTCTTGTAACTTGATATTGATAATGTTTATTAAAACCAATAATTTGAACATGTGTGTAATTTTTTATGAGTGTAAAATTAATTATTTGATTATATGAAATCAAAAACAAGGATTCTATTTTGATAAATAGTATTATGGATTTTTTAAAATGTAATATTTTATATTGATGAGTATTTTGAGGAAGAAGAGTTTGATATTTCAACTGAAGAATAGTGTTGTACTTATATTATTATAATTATTACACATTTAATTGTGGCGCAAAAAAAAATTAATTATTTAAAATAGTTAAAATAATAGGTTATTGAAGGAAAATATCACATACCTCTACGATTTTTAATGTTGGATCAATAATAGTAAATGAACCGTTGAACCACTGTTGGAGGGTAGTTCAAATAAATTAATAATTGGATAAAATTATTAAAATAATACCATGATGATGGTTCGAGAATAAGAGATAATAAGGATATTGTATTAAAGTATATATTCTACAATGAAATCAATAAAATAATTGATGTATAAGGGAAATTATTAAGATTAAATTCTAAGGGATAATTTTCAGTTAAAGGAATTGACATTGATAAGCCATTTTCAACTATAGAAAAACTTGAGTCTATATTAAAAATTATTTCTATCAATGAAATGGTAAAAAATTATTTAAATGGATGTTAAGTGAATATTTTAAATTAATGGATTAAACAGGTTTATAATGATCAAGTAGTTAAATTTATACTTTTTGATGATGGTAGGAAAAAGTATAAATTAAATTTAGATTCATAGTATTCAATTAAGACATGATATCTCCATTCATAAAGAAAGATGCATGTTAGAAGATAAAGGAATTTGGGAAAGGTATAGTAGAAAATAATTGGTATTTACCAAAGTATTCACATAAATCACTCATATTCATTTTTTATATCGATGATAAATGTTTTTTCTAGAAATCGTGTAGAAATTGATAAAGATTTCATTAACCATATATGATGTATTATCAGTTTAATGTTCTAAAAGAAACATGATATTTCTTGGGTTTATATATTAGTAAATGGGAATATATATTTTTCTGAAGAGATATAATAGAAAATTACTAGTGATATTCCTAATGAAATATTTTAAAGTATTTTCTACCCCAACCAAAGTTGAAATCAATCATTCATAGGATGAAAAATTTAATGTTATTAGTAAAATGTAGTTTAAAAAAATTATTTTTATATCTATTAAGCTGCTATAATAAAATTCATCTATATTTTTTCATTATTTTATTGATGTCAATGTAAACACAAATAATTCCATTTTATTATAGTTAAAACAATATAAATTCTTATAAAATCAATAACTGATTTTATATATATCTATTCTATAATAATATAATTTTTTATATTTATATTTTCACAAATATATAGATAATAAATTTTCATTTCATTGATGACCACACAGAGGATAGTATTATTTGAAATAGAAAATTATATTTCAAGTGTAATAATGAAGTATAATTTTTTGAATATATGTACAGTACATGTGGAATATGGGCAGTGATGGCTCTATTGATGTGAATAAATAAGTACTCAAAAACCCCATGTAGAATCTTTTTTTCCTTTTTTTCAAGATGTCATGATAAAAATGTTATTATAATATCCAATAATTTAGTTCCAGACCCTAAATAAATGAATATTTAAATAATAAAATACCTTATAAATGAAAATATTGATATATATACCTTAAATTTAATGTTTACCCTAAAATAGAGAATTTTTACTCTTAAACTGAAATGTTCTAACAAAATAATAACCTAAATTTTAATTTGAAAAGTTGAGTATGATGACCCCATGTGTTATATGGTTTTTGTATGTGTTTTATCACCGCACTCAGGTTCAAAGTATTGTATTAGTTCATCTAGATGATAATAAAATGAATTCAAATAAATTTGTGTCAACGTAAAATAGGATGAGTATATTCAAGGGGGAAGTGTGAAATGGGAAATGTGGATATTGTGTAACAATATTGGAGTGGGTGTGAGAAGTTCAAATTTCATAATGTGGTTATTTATGAAACGTGATCTTTTGTAATGTGTTTATTATTTTTTTTTTTGGAAATGTATTATACATGTATATTAGGGGATCTCAAAAAACCTTATAATAATATATATTTAATCAAATTTTTTAGAATTTATATTTTGATGGAATTAATTGAATGAAATTTTAATTCATATTATTTGTTAAATCTCTATTTACATTGATTAGTATAGTGAGTTAATCAAGTTGTTATATATATATATAACATGGTCATTTATTCATTCTTTCTTCCTACATAATGTCAACTCATGTAGTCCTAGAATTTACTTATTTAAATATCATTTTAATGAATGAGGGAATTAGTTGTAGTCCTCACTATGTTTAGCTAAAATAAAAAAATTAAATTCTAGGTGAAAAGTTATATTATTGACCATCAAATCATAATAATGGAGTTAAATAATCACATGATATAATTTTCTTGATGAATTTTGAATTTTTCAGGGATATAATGTAAAGTGATAGGTTTGGATCATTATATTAAAAGAAGTTGGTGGGGAAAATTGATGAATATGATGTATCATCATGTTGAAATCATATTTAATTAATGTAAAAAAATATTGTAATATTATGTATTATTCCTTTAATAAATTATGTAGAATTATGAAAAATTTATATTTTATAACATATTTAGTGACCAAAATGGCTAAATTATTTTAAATAATATATTAACAAAACTTATGAGTGTTTTAGAAAATTATTAACTATAATTGAGTAAGTATTTCATTTCTTCTAATTTTACATGGAATTAATTTGTTTATTTATCTATTTCACAATTTTGTTTTGAATTTTCTGTAGAAATAGGTATGTTAAATATCATTCAATAATATAATTAAATGAAAATGTAATTTGTTAGCTATAGATAATAATGGTTTAGATAATCCAAATAAAATTTAGATTATACTTTAATTATTATTTAGGATTTAAATTAGTTCATTCCAATTTCAATCATATGTTAGTTAGGTCAGGAATCATAATAATAGTAATCATGTCCTTATGAAAGGAAATCAAACAATAATGATATGATGCATTAAAAAAATGACTATTGTTTGTAGGGAAATGGTTATGTGTCAATTCACATAGAGTAAAAAATAAAAATAGTAAATCACAAAATAACAATTATTCTACAGTGTAAGGATTTTGGAAGTAAATTTTTATACCTATTTTGTAATAATTTGTGACATTCCAGAATGGAAGTTATTAGGCCTTGATTTTTTAAATGCTTATATATATATTTTAAAATTACCATTATTTAAAAAAATGATATCATTTTATGAATTGATATAATATATAGTGAGAGAAGGGACTGAACACTATGGAGTATAGACGGAAGAGTGTGGATTATTATTGAGGTTTTAATATTATTCCACTGAATCTAGATGCATGATATCTTTAGTTTCATGTTGATGATTCTAATTTTAAGAAAGAATATGGTATCTTCATAATTTTATGATTTTTTTATTTTATTTATGATTACTTATATACATTATAATAATTGATATTATAATTTAATAATATTTAGATATAATATTTAATGTTTTGAATATAAATATTAAGAACTGTATTCCAAATATTCTTCAGATATAATTTTTTAGAATAGGTTACCTATATAAATTAATTTTTTGGGAATTTTAATCTCTATGTTTCATACACATTTATGTTGATAGTAATATTTAGTACATTAATGAATTTTTTTTATATTTAACTTGTTTTGATAAATCCAATGGATGATGAACAGCATAATGTCGTTTAGACTTCAATGTATAGGGGTGATGTTACATTATGAATTATGTGTCCAGTTTATTCTGGATATTTCTAAAAATGTTATAATATTATATAAATGTATCATATCATAAAAAATAATTTCCATTCTTTGATTACTTCATGTGTTCATCATATATCATATAGAGTGGAACAAAAAATGATCCCTTAATGTTAAAACTATGTGTTATCATTGTTCGTTAGCCATAAGGGAATGGCTTTGGTAGTGAAAAATTGTTAATATAAATGTTATTAATCAATTTTAGAATGATATATACAATACATAGTAATAAAAAATTCCACCAAGAATCCACTGGAGTTAACAGTGTCATTGAATATGGCCCACAAATCCTACCTTCAATTTGCATGGGTGGTGACTATAAACAATGGAATAAAAATCCATTTATTAAGTATATAACCCATTTAATTTGATAAATCATAACAATAAAAAATATCAACACATTAACATAACAATAGTAAATAATCAAAGTGGAAATATATGTATGATATGTGAGGAAATAATCAAAATAAATTAACTCATACACTGAATATTAATTTTTCTTAAGAATAATAAGTAAAAACAACTAAATACATGTCAATATTTCTAAATAATTATAGTATAAGGGAATTACATATAAATTTCATTGAAATTTGTCCTAAATAAAAAAATTTATAAATGTTTTCATGAAAATATTTCTACTTCTCATTGTAAGCCACAAAATCTTCAACCTCTTTACCATCATTCCAAGTATATTTAATTTTTACATCCTGATTAATCTAATTTCTGGACTTCCTCAAATGGTGGGAAATATGAAATTTTATAGGGATGATCCTAGGTATAAATATAACAACTAAAATTAAATCTGATTCTATTACAGGAAGCATTATATTATTATATATTAGAGGGAAATCCCTCTAATAAACATATAACTCCCATAATGGGTGAGTTTCCTTCATTTTATTAAGTGGTTTTTTTCTAGAATAAACTGATCTTATGGGTCATGAATAAGTACCCAATCATGCATAATGCCACTTATAAAATAATACACATCATTAAAGATATTTCTATTCATGTGGTTATTTTAATTAACTCATTTATCATATCATTCACTAAATTTTTTTCACTCAACAATTATTTCATCCAGGGGTATGGTCTAAAAGGTACATGTATTTCTTCCCTTTTAGAAAATGGGATATGTATTTGATTATATTGATTATCATCATTTTCAAGTGATATGTGACGGTACTAGTCATGTGGTGCCTAAACATTTTTTGTATCCCCAAAAGCATACAGTAAGCATCATAAAAATCTATATTGTATATATTTACTTCATTTCAGGATATATTCAAATTGTTAATCCAATCTAGGAGATAATCAAAAAATTATGTAATGAAAATTCAGATACCCATAAATTTCTAGAGAAACCACTAGATGGTGACGACCTATTAAGAACCAATGAAAATATGAGCATTTTTAAAATTTTTGAGATGGTTCATCATAGTAATGTAGAGGCTTAATTAATACCTTTTTTTGGATATAAACATTTTTTGGTAAGCGTTGATATCAATCTCACAATACTATGATGTTATACTTCTATGGGATGGTTCCATTATAGTGTAAATTGTTAAAAATGTTTTTATCTTGTTGTAAATACATTATGAGGATAATAAATTTCCTTTTAAATCATAAAGATCTCATTTGTGTGAATATGACATTAGCATGATCCTGCACTAGGTGGATATTGTTGATGGTTCCCCTTAGGTTATATTCAACATTTTTATTGATGGAGCATAAATTTTCTAACACTAATCTACAAAAAAAATTGTGACATCCAATGTAATGTTAATAATAAATTAATTTCACATTTTATTAATATCCATATTTATTATTTTTTTTATTCACATTCATTTTGATAATTTTATATGATTTTTGATATAAAAAATTATTTTTCTCTAAATAAATATTTTTAGATTTATTTTATGTTTTTATTTTAAAGATATATTTAAAAATTTATATGATTAATTAGATAAAATTAAATTCATTTTTTATGTCACAATTTAATATATATATATTTTTTTATTTTTATATTATTAAATAGATATATTTTTGGTGAATTGCGAAATATAATGTTTTTTATAAAAAAATAATTTCTTTTCAAGTATTTAAAAATATAAATATAATTTATTATTTATATATATAATATTTTTTTCCTTTAACTAAAAATAGTACATTTTTCAATATGAACACAAATTATGCTTTATTTATGTATAATTTCATTTCTATGCTAAAAGTCTCTTTTCTAAATTATTTTTTTATTATTGAATTTTTAATTACTATGTTAAAATCATTTTACGTAACTAATAAAAATTGAATCTGTAATAATTTATTTCATATTTATAATCAATATTTTATATTTTTTAATAACATATATTACATTTTATGTATTAATAAATAGTTACCGGGGTAAAAAATATGTCATATTGGTAAGGGGTAAGATATGTTAGTTATGGCTAAAACCTGGTGATAAGGTACCAAAATATCATCATAATTTTTTTTATTAGTGTTTTTCAAACCATATATTTTGAAATATTATATTTTTTGAATTAGTGAATCATTCTCATGATTAATAATTTATGTTATATTAAAACTATGAAAACTATAAGCGTGTAACTCCCCTTAATAGTAAAACGACATCAAATATAAGGCCCTGACCATAAACGTTATAAAAAATTCTATTAAGTCAATATTGTTAATTTATTTCACATTGAAGATTTTATTAGGATTAGATTTTTATGGAATTAGGTCATAATATATACAGAACAAAATCATACAATACAAATTTAAAATATCCAAATATTGTCGATTTTTTCCAAAAAAAAAAGAAAACATGATTTCATTTTAGGAAACCCAGGATAACAATAATATTGAATTTATAAATTCTATCACCAATACATACCATTTCCAATACTTTTCAAAACATTTTACGGGCACAAAATTTTCAAAAAGGGATAAAATAAATAATTCATTAGTCTAGTGAAAACATGAAAACCATTGGACATAAATTTCATAAAAACTCATTAGCACACATAGAAAGATAAATCAAGTGACTTATCACATAATTAAATTATAAAAATTACATTAACCCTTACATATTGAAAAATCTTATCTTCAAATTAATTCAATGGAATACCAATCGTAGAGCTATAATAGGTTCACATGTCATATCTTGAGTTATATTAGAAAAAACCGAACATATATTGAAATATAATGGGGATAAAACCATCGCATCACGAGATATCATTGGATAAAACCAATATAAACAATTTAAAAGTAAAACCAAATCAACAACAACCCTTTAGAACTCTCTTTTACAAACTATAAAAACACTTACAGATTTCAAAATACGATTTTCATATAAAAACGTTGCGTTTAAAATATAAGTCATGAACATAATAATGAAATAATTTTCACTATAAATAAATATTAAAATGTATAAATTAAACAATATAACAATAAATAGAAATCAAAATGGGAGAAAATTCTCATTTCCTATCAGTTAGAAAAATATTCCCACTGACTTTTGTAAAAAAGAGAATATTAAAAGAGTGTTTTTAAAAGAAAGTCCCTTACCCTGTGTCTGAATCATCATACAAAATCCCTATATTCCTAAATAATAATTATATCATAATTATAAAATTTCTATGGAACCCTTTTAATGTTTATTATTCCTTTTTATATCACTTATTTCCTTATTATAATATTTACTTAAATATTTAAGTTCATTTTAGATGTTTGGTCAATATTTGGTACTTCATTAAAAAATGAACCTTGTGGGATGTCAATAGATAAAGGCTTAATAATTCCATCATCACCGAAATATAATTATTGATATAATAATAACTTTTATAAATAATATATAAATTTAAATAATATCATTTATTTATGGTTATGAAAAATAACCAATGATATAATCATGCAGACAGTATGTCGTACACATACATGAGTAACATTTCAATTTTCAATGATAATTTATGGAAAGTGTGTAATTATTATTTTAAAATTAAATAATTATCATAATATAAAAAATATCATATTAATCATTTAAATATATTAATTTATATAATCCATGTTTTGTGGTGGAGAAAAAAAATTACAATGCTTTGTGGAGATGATAGTTTACACATACATACAAATAACGTTATCATTTTGAAGTTCATGGAAATATAAAAAAATTAATATATTATTAATTCAAAATTATTAATTCAAAATTATAAATATGTCATTAATATCATATATGTATATATGAAAAATATTTCTATCATTATAACCAGTCTTGATAGACAAATATGAGAAATAAATAATTTTTGTTCATGAGGTGGTAGTCTTTCACACACATGAAAGAATAATTCATTTCAAATATGATGAAATTGGAGATGTATTAATGTGATTATATAAAAGTAACAAAATATCACTATATTGATTATGAAGGAGTAGTTATTAAATCATTTATGAATAATATTTGATAGAGGTCGAATTACAATAAAACAGAAATAAATAATTAAAATTGATACCTCTATTTCATAATACTTCCTTGCATTGACATGTTAAAACCTATATGGTTAGTTTTTTCCCTAAAATATGGCCTCTAAAATTTAGTTAGGGATTTTATGAATGGATTTAGAAATTATTCTTCAAATAAAAATTATTAACTTTGAATAAATGTTTCATAGTAGTTTACTTTAATAAGAGATGAGATGTGTGCTCCTACAAATCCAAATGGTAATACATTAATATAAATTAATATTCTATTCCAAAATAGGTAAAAATTTGTTTATTTATAATATTTCATGGTTTTGGGGGTATAATAATACATCCACTAATAATTATGCATGTTTTGATTATTTTTTAATCCTTATCTTTGTAACCATTTTTATTCTTATAGTTATATGAAGTAATTTTCTCTTTGATGCTTAATATAATTAAATTTTAATTCCAAGAGAGTGAAAAAGAGTTAATGATGAAATTTTTATAATTATCCCCATATTTGTTTTGAAATTCATATTTTTTAAAATTTTATATCATTTAATAAAAATAATGTATTTTAAAATATCAATAAAGTCAATTTTAATACTATTCATTACATGAATTTTTAAAAATATAATAACAACAAATTAACTTCAAAAAATATCATTTCACAATATTTTAATATGTCATATAAATCATTAAGATTCTGTTATGACATTATTTATATCAAATTACTTTTATTTTAGAATTTTAAATATCAATTATTTGATTATTTTGATTATTGAGGAAATTATTACCTTATCATTGTGTCACCATTTATTCTTAATACATATTTACTAAAAAATATAAATAAATTACCATGATGTAGAAAATTATTGTAGATTTAAAATTGTTATTAATAATCAAACATAGCATCTATATATATGTATATTAAAATTATTATAATTATGAGAAACATGTGTATGACATCCTTAACATTTAATTAAATAATAAATAATAAATATCATACTCATGCACTGGTATCTTACAATGAATATGAAATTATTAAAAGGATTATTTTTACTAAGAAATATTTTTCAAATTAATGTTTTAAAACTATTATGTATATTTTATATTATTCATATTATTATTGTTATCTTGAATTGCGTGATTTTCCTTCAATCATGTGAATAAAAATAATACTAAAGATACTATTAACAATATCTATAAATAAAATTAACCTATATAATAAATTTATCCATTCAAGATATAAATATAAAATCCATTTTTTATAATCAAGAATAATCATTTTGAAGAAATTAATTAAAATGTAATCCCAATCATAGAATGAAAAAATCTGTTTTTATTGTAAAAACGTTCAAAAGTTCAAATAGATTTTATAAACAATTTCAATTCGAAATTGATTAAAATGACCTAATTTGGATTTAATTATTAAAAGTTTGTTTATTTATACTTTAAAACTATTTAAAATGTTAATCTACCTGTATCAATAAATTATACATAAAAACATTTGAATTAAAATTCATTATTTTTCATTATTCATTAAAATATAAAATTTTGCAAAAAAATTACAAAAAACCATCCAAAGAAAAAGTTTCAATAATATTTAAATGTATATTTTTACTTTCTCAAATTTAATTTATAATTGTGATAAAACTAGATTTAAAATGACTATTGATTTAAAAACTGATAAAACTGATTTTTAAAGAATAATATTTTAACTATAATCCTAGTTTTATCATATGCAATGTTGAACATAGAATATAATTTATTTATCATCTAAATAATAAATAGAGAAGGAATATTCTATAATTACCTAGTTTGTTACATTATATCCTGATATGGGAAATTTAATCTTCACAATTTTATTCACTTATTAAATAAGTGGGGATATCGTTACCTCATAGAATTTTCATATTCTCGTGTTTCCTCTTCAACCATATGGTTTTCCTAAAAAACCAAAACTAGATGAATCACCTTATTCCATAACACCCACTCTCTTTGTTCAATAACCAAAAAACTTTTCTCCTCATTAGATATATTTTCTTCCAACTGATCTTCTTCTAGACTCAAAACAAAAGATGGGTCCATTAAATACATTTTTATCATTGAGATGTGAATAAAAAATTGTTTACATAAGAAAAACTTGGAGGAAAATTCACTATGTAAAAAACTAATCCAACATTCTCCATGATTTCATAGTGTCGGATGAACTGTCTTCTAAGATTCCCCTCCATACCAAATCACATCATATATTACCAAATAGAATCATTGTGAATGACAAGATAACCTTCCTTAAAATAATGATCCTTCTTCTATTTATCAGTGTAACTCTTCTTCCCAATCTAAGATATTCCCATGTGTCATTGAATAAACAAATCATTTTCTTCCATCTTATCTTACAATTATTATCCCCTCTACTTGGATTGAAATATATCATCCTAAAATTCTACAGTTTTATACGTTTTTCATTAAAATTATTCAAATAGTTCTTTATGTATACTATAATGAAAAATATTTTAATAAGAAAATTAAAAAATGAAATATTTAGATCTCAAATTCCTTGGTATTCCATTTCGAAAGAACATATCATTTCCTCCATATTCATAATTTTTCATTTTGACTAACCATTTTATTGATGATGAAAGACTATGATAAAATATAGTTCAGTACCAAATGACTTCTGATGAACTTTCAAAACCTTTTAAGTGATCTTGTGAACATGATCAATTAAAATAGAGATTGTAGCACCCGGTAAACATACCATCACACTGATATACATTCATGGAATTTTATCTAGAGATACAGTGTCTCTAATAGAAGAAAATGAGAATATTTAGTTAATCAATCATGAATAACCTATATGGAATTGTTACCAAGATACGTTTTTGGTAATCCCACTATAAATTAAAAAGGTATATAATTTATTTCTATTCTGGGGTCATAAAAAGATGAATTATTCCATTCAAAAACTATCATTATACTATAACCTATATACAATTTAAACATCTATGGGTAAATTCAGAAATATTACTTTTCATTTAATTCCACCAGTAGAACTCTCGAAGGACTCTGTACATCTTAATGCTTCCAGGATGAACTGGAAATAGAAAACTATAAACATCACAAAATAACTCATTCTTTAGCTATGAATCAAAAGAAACAAAAATTTATTCCCAAATATGGAAACAATATATTTATTAATGTTAAATTCTAGAAACATACCATTTATAACAAATTCTAAATTTTTTAGCTCATGATCTTCCTTCTGTGATTTCTTAATTCTATCTGACAATGAAAATAACACATTTACATAAAACAAAACAGTGTAATTTTCTGCACCAATATCTTCCAAGATAAAATTAATTAAATCATTAATCACAGGGAGATGTTGTTTATGTATCATAATTAATGTATCGATGCTCTTTTGACCCAAATCATCGGCTATATTTTTTTGTTCTTCCATAATTGTAATGAATCATGAAATCGTAGTCCTAGATTAGTTAAATCGATATCAATTTTTTCATATTCAATTCCTTCTAAGTGAATAAATACTTGAATGATTTTTTGTCATTATATTTTTTACAGTTTACACACATGGACAGTCTCATAAAATTGGTTTTACTGAGTGATAGAATCCTCATCATTTTCTTTAGTTCCATGAATTTTTTATCCATTCTAATTTTAAAAGTTTTATAAAACAAATAAAAAACACTAAAAAATCACATCATTTTAGATTTCCAATATCTCTATTTTCATTACGATTTTTATACAAACACCACCATTGGTCTGCTTCACCATCAAAACAATAAAAGGAAAGAGTTACCTTTTGAGGTTCCAAATATCCCATGACTCCAAAAATATTTTCAAAAGTGTTGATCCATTTAAGGATACCATTGGATATGGCGTTCCCCTAAATTTTGGACGATTTTTCTTCATTAATTGATCAAATAGGTACATATTCCATTGTGGTTTTTCGGATAGATATCATGCATTGAGATGGTAAGTCGTACATACACATGAGTAACATTTTCATTTTTCATTGATCATTTATATAAATAATTTAAGATTTTTTTTATATTTAAATAATGATAATAATATCACTAATATAATATTAATCATTTAAATATACTTATTATCCATGTGACTTGGTTATGAAAAATGAATCACATCACTTCATGGCGCTGATAGTTCACTTGTATGCACGATCATCATTATAATTTTTATATGATTGGAATTGTAATAAAATATTTTACATATTATTATTTAATAATAATAAATACTTCATTAATGTCATATATAAAACTTTATTCTATCATTATAACCTTCTATGATCAATTGTGGTGGAAAATGAATTAGATTGCTTCACGAGGTGGTAGTCTGATGTACACACGAATGAGTTATACATGTCCCCTTTAAGGTAATTGTAAATTGATTAAAGTGATGATTTAATGAAATAAAATATATTTATATTTATAATACTATAGTTAATATTTCATATTTCATGAATAAAATTTTAAGGAAGTGGAAAAAGAATTAAATTAGAGACACTTAATTAAAAATGATACATCTCCTTCAGACGACATCCTTTGATTAACACCAGAACACATCTATGTTGAGTGTTCCACCAACCACATGGACTATAAAAAGTGTGGAGTTATTATAGGAATGTATTTAGGTAGAGTTTGGCCAATCCAAAAATATTTTAAATTGTCTTTAATTTGTTCCCTTTTATAAGAGAGGGGAGGGGCACTGTTGGAAGACATTAATTTAATAAATTAATATAAATCATTTTTCAATTACAAATGGGTCCACTAATATTTCATTTGAAAAAATAATTTTAATATGTTTAAATCCATTCATAGAATAAAAACTATAGAATATTTTATTATTATTAAAACATTATCTTTTTGTTTTTACCCTTATTTAACTCTTTTAACACTTATAGTGATATTATGTAATTTACTCATTGATGGATAATATATCAATAATGTAAATTTTGACAGTATCCGTTACTTGAATTTTTAAAAATATCATAACAAGAGGATATCATCAATCTAATTAATTTAACACATAAAATATTTTTCAGTTTCATCCATAAAATTCTTGGGTGGCATTAATTATATTAAATAATATTTATTTTAATATTCGTTATATAATTTATTTTATTATATCAATAATGAGGAAATTACTACATCATCATTATATCATCATCTAATTTAATTAAATATTTCATAAAAATTATAAAAAATTATCATTATGTAGATAATGATTTTCCATTTAAAATTAAAATTTATAATTGGAAATATCACATATATAACTCCAAATTAAAACTGTCACATTTCTAATAAATATGAGTATGAAATCATTGAATTTATTTTAAATAATAAATTATAAATATCAAAATCCCATCCTAGTGGATTAAAACGGTTATAAAATTATAAAAAATAATTTTATTATTAATTCATACTCTTAAAATTATCTTTGAACATGTTTTATTGTGATTTTATATTACTTATACTATTATTTTTACATTGAATTACTTGATTTACCAAAAACTATGGTATTAAAAATATTTCGAAAATTACTAATCATAATTTCAAAAAATAAAAGGCCCATATTTACCAAATTTATAATTTGTTATTCTCAAAATGGAATCAATTTTTTCAAATTAAAAATATATAATTGGTAGAAATTAATTTAATATTAATCCTCTTGTACGAATGAAAAAATTGGTTTTTAAAATAAAGACGTTCAAATGTTCATAAATTTATTATATCATATTTCGATGTGAAATTTATTCAAATGATCTAATGTGGGTTAAATAATCTAAAATAAACATAATTAAACATTAAAACCATTTATAATTACAATCTAAATATATAAATTAATTAGATGAAAAATTATTTTTGAATTAAAATGCAGTAATTTTCACTATACATAAAAATATATTATTTATTAGAAAAAATACCAATAATTAAAACACAATAAATTTTTATATTACTATTTAAAAAGCGTATTGTTTTTAAATATTAATTTTAAAATTGAAATATTATATTTAAAAAAAGTGTTCTATTAAAATGAGATTAAACTACTTTTTAAAAAGATTATGAAGCGATGAAAATAAATATATTCATCACGTTCATGACATAATAAGACATTATACATTTAAAATACTTAATAAATTATAAATTATTATTTGGGAATAATTTTATATTAAACATCCTTAAAAGTGTATAATATTACAAACATTTTGAACACAAAGAAATATACACAAATCGGGCAGAACATAATATAAATTTTTTCTGAAAGTATAAAAACAACTTCTTAAATCATTGAACCAATAAATATTTTTTCCAAAAATTTATCAAATATTGAATAACCCAATGGAAACTACTCCCTCCTTTTGATTATAAAAAAATAAGTAGGGTAAAAAATGTGGTAAAAATTTCAATTTCATCATGTTAACATTTAGAATGATTTTTTATCAAAATATACATAACAAATCACTTTATTAGTCAAAGATGAAACATTAAGAACATTCATAGATGGGTAAGATATGTATAATAGAATAAAAAAACTCCCCCTACATAAAAAAGATCATATAACATTGATATCATATTATTTTTATTAAAAATAAAAATTTATATAGAGTCATACTATTTTAAAATGATAAATATAATATTAATTTTAAAAAAAGAAAACCAATATGTTGAAAAATTAACATAAATAGAAATAAATGAAATTTTGAATAGGAATGAACAAAATTATTTTAAAAAGATATGTGAATATATATAGAAAATGATAAGTAAATAAATAATTTCTAATTAAATTTCTCTACGTTTAATAAAATTAATACATAGATAATAGAAAAATGGATAAAAGATCATTGAAAATATTTTTGAGAGGGAATTAAATTATGAAAATATTAAAAATTAATTCCTTGATATAGATTGAGGATTACATCAAAATTTAACATTAGGTAAAAGATCATGGATACCAATAAATTGTAGCATATAACATTGATATTATGATAGAAACACCTAATCAATTAGTGAAGGGTTTTAAAAACAAATTTTTTTCATAAGTATTTGTATTATATATCTATGAAAACTAGTTCTATATTCATACAATATATCAAAATCATGTTCATTCTGCTACCGACATTTTTTTTCTGGATGTGTGACTTAATAAATCATGTGATAAAAATCCTTCGTGAATAAAGTATAATTTGATTATAATTATTTTGTAACACACACATCTTCGATATGATATTATAAATGTGATGAATGATGTATTACTTGTGGTCTATCATATATAAAAAGCATACAATAGCACTCATATATACAATTCCAAAAGTTTAAGCTACAATTGAACAATATATTATTAGAAGTCCCATTAACAAAATTAAAATAATCTTGAATAACATATATTATTCAAAAAATTAAAACAATGATTACTCATATAACACATTAGATACTATGTATTTGGATAATATTTTTTCAAATTAAGTGAATTTTTAATCAGATATTTTCTGATATTATGTTTTAGATTTAATAAATTCTATATCTTTTTGTTTTTTAACATAATAACTTAATCATAATTTTCATGTTAATGAAAAATATTTTCATTTTTAATTAGATATTTTTCTGGAATCACTATATTATACTTATTTAAAAGTTATTTATATAAAAAATAAATTTGATGAAAAATGGATTATATTGTATCACCAGAGTATTCTGGGTATACATAGATTATAGGACTTTAATATCTAATTTAAGTAGGGTTTCAGGATGAGGAATTATAAAAAGATTGATACATTAGAGAACTAGTCTCATTAACTCTTTCAAGATGTTAAATGAGGATTCTTTTACAAGATTAATTTTAGGAGTTATATTCATCAATATCACACCATGAAAAATCATTAATACCTTTGTTACATTTTCTCTTTTTACCCTCTCGTTATATATCATGAATTATTGACTAATATATCTCAATTTATTATATTATCAAAACATCACTTCAACACATCAGTTTTTTTTCTTTTTTTGTGTCAAGATTATTTTTTATTTATTATGAGTTTCATCACTATTTTGAAAGGATGATTAGGTTAACTTTCATCACCGATATCACTTCTAGAATTATCATTTTCCTCAATTACATAAAAATGTTTGTTTTTCTTAGTTTTATTTAATTTCAATGTTTCTATTACCATATGGAATTGTATTGTTATTTCAATAATAATCAGTTATCCAATTATCTCTTAGAAATTTATATTCATTATGTTCTTGGTTTCTTGGATTGTTTCCCCATTAGGATCCCATGTAGTAGGTAAAATCCATAGGATTTTCCTATGGACATTCATGGGAAAAAATCATCACTAAGAGACTTCATACTATAGATAATGACTAGAAATATCATAAATATACTATTAATTGATTCATTAATAAACATATAAAAATATTCAAAATATTTTGGAAAAAAATATATTCTGATATATATAACTTTATGGGTGGCATCATGTAGGAATCTATGTTTTTTTCCAAATTATATGAGACATCTTAAAATGGATATGAGATTAAATTAATTTTATTTCAATACAAAATTCAAGGACAACATAGAACTCTCATTTAATTTAAAATATTCAATGTATTAGGATTTCTATTTTATATTAGGCTTCGATATAGAGGTAAAACCAAAAATAAATTTTTTAAAATACTATATCAAATGCTTCAATAAAAAACTGACATGAATGTCTTTTGATAAGAATAAATTCTTCACCCAATGAGTGTAGAATGACTGTAAAAATTAATTTATATTTTAAATCCATTATTTGAAATTGATTCTAATTTTAATATTTTAAAAAATAAAAATAAACTGTAAAAAAAATATTCTGTTAATGAAAATTGATGGAAAATAAGGATGTGGAAATATCAGTTGAAATTTAATTTCATAAATAATGTCATATATACAAATATATAATTAAATACAATACAATTTTTATACCAAAAAACCATAAATATATTAATTTGATCTTTATTAAAGTTAATTTCAATGTTAATTTAGATATTGAGCATAGATTACAATGGATGTATCCAATTTATTCCTTTAATAAATATTTACATTTGAGTTATACGATTTTAAAATAAATAACCATGAGGTGATAATTGGATAATATGTTTAATAATATAACATGTGGTGCCCCTTTATCTTAACTCCTCAATTAGACAGGTATGTCTTAGTAAGACCTTCCCTTGCTATTAAAGGAAACAAAAAATCCCACATAACACCCTTTTAACAAAAATATAATAATGAAACATTCCTGTTTTACAATAAAGAAACACGAGCCAAACATTCCATAATTTTAATGAATACATTAGAACCAAATATTGAATTTTTTAGGGTAGGAGTTGAAATATATAGAGAACATCCATTAGAATTTCCGAATTCTATTTCCCTTGAAGAAAGTGTGCATCATAGAGAGAGTATGAGAAAAAAATTATGATCTATTATGATTGATAATTTTAGGTGGGATCTTTGAGATGAGGGAATGGAGAAGGCTGCAAATCCAATTCATTTATTCAATGGATGAGTTACTTCAAAAGATTGGTTTTTTATAATGATGGGATTTAAGATCCTTGAAACTGTATTTGTAGAATTCTTCACTAATGAAGGAGTATATGGTTGATCCAGATCATTAAATACTTGATTTATACATTTTTTTGACAACCATAAGCGCGGTCGGAAAGGATATGCTTCAATTCCATTGGTTACATTATATCCTCCAATGGGTTTCGAGTTGAATACCTTGATGATGTTTCACTATATTTACTCCCTCCATCAATCAAATCAGATTCAATTTACAAGATTTTGGGTCTTCGATAGATTGGAAGATTTTACCTTATGAAATTTGGAATCATGTGATGCCTGATGAAAATTTCTTCAAGAAGTGGCACCTCTAATTCCTTCAATATAATTTTACATTTCATATAGCCCCCAATAATATGATCAAATATATTAAAAATAATACATTATTATTTCCTATGATCGATTATATTCAATAAATATATATTTACAATTAATTTTTAAACCCAACTAAATGAAATATTTAGAAACACAATTTAGTACTTATGATCATTAAAACATTATGATAGGGATATATAAAATACTACCTTGTTCATTCTGCAAGTTTAAGTTAATATATATGTTTAATTCCCTAGGTAATGATTTTGTTCTTTTTATAATATATATTTCAATTTGTTAATTATGGTATTCCAATTGTATGAGAAATTATGAGAGTTATTGTAATAATGATACAAACATTATGTCCCAATTTAACTACAAGAAATTTAGAATCTTATAAATAAGTTTCCATTGAATTATTATGATTTCATAAGATAATATACTAATAATTTATTTAATATAAATTTTATTCTCCTTTAAATAGTGGAAATTATATTGGTATGATAAAAAATTCATGAATGATCGTGTTTTACTAGAAACCAACATGATTTGTTATTTTTCTAAAATTTATTCATAAAAATGTTTTAGGAAAATATTTTGGATGTGATGATTATTTCATGCATATATAAATGAATATTTGAGTTTAATATTTTTTATAAGGAATGAAAATATTATATTGAACTTAATAAATTTCATAAGAGAGTAATTTTTTTCTTTTATTACAAATCCTTTACTAAGTTACATATTCTCATCCCCAATTTTCCAAAAAAATCATGGGGACTGAGGATGAGTATGAATAAAATAAATTTGAATCATCCATTGATTGATATTCATCTTAAAATAATTAATTATGTTTTTAAATTAATTGGATATTGAATTTAAGAATCAAATTTTTGTGGATAAGTTGGATATTTCTTGGAAGTTTCCAAATTGTATTATAAGGGCTTGATATGTATGTTTTTTTATTTATTCTCTAAAAATATAAATCAAACAATATTATGGAAATAATGTAGAATGATGAACATAGTTATAAATCATGTTGGTATGGTTTTTTAGATTATAGGTTATTATAGTTGGTATACATGTAAAGGATTATATAACAATAGATGTTAGTATGTTCTAATGAAAATAAATATAATGGATAACAATCTATGGATTTTATTTTCCTCATAAAAATTTGAATTCATCCATGTTTCCTTAAATAATATTTCTCTATTTGAAAATTATTCTCCATAGAAGAAATATGATGAATGAATTGGAGTGGAATCACTAGGATAATATCCTTATGAATCAGAATCAAATATTTTTTGTAATTGGAACATGAATTTTTTTAACTATGTAAACTTCATTTACGTATGTTTATAACAGTGTTACACATTCTCGAAAAAAAAATTAAACTCTCTATAATGAAATATGTCTACTATAGAGCAGTTCTTGAAACATTACACTTTATAATTTAGTGGAAACTCAAATACCGTGGTAACCGAAGGATTAATCAATTATATAGAAAATATAACTGATGTTTTGGGTCATTCTAATCATAAATGTTTAATTATATTTTATTATCAATTTGATGTTGAATTTGATAACATTTATTGTACATTAATTGTACTATGGATAATGAAGACATTGATTCCAAGGATTGGTTAGTATCTAATAATAGTTTCCATGAGAAGAATTATCCCATGTTTTTTCTACATTTGAATCGATGGAAATTTTTGGAACTGAAGAAATGGGAGGAGGAATATCTAGTTTCCTATAAAGAAAATTTTATGTGATTGAAATAGTATTCGTCCAATTTTTTTATGTATTATGATAGTAAAATTCAAATTTTTTAAATAGGATTGAAACTATGTTTTCAATTTTATTTGTACTCCAATGAATTAAAAATCTAAGTGAAATTTTTTATATCCCTAAGAATGTTGATATAGTTTTTTAACTTGAATAGTAACAATTACAAGAAGTGTAACATGGGGAAATAAGTGGGACAATATATTATAAACAAACATAAAGGCAATATCTATAAATTTCTTCCTTTCGATAATTGTTGTTAGAATCATCATGTGCATTATATTTTGGAATTTGGAAAAAAGTTTCAATGCAGTGTTCCTAGACATATATATCATGATTTCATGGAAATTTTTCAAAATACTGTTGAGACTAAATATGATAAGTGGGATGAGAGTTTTTTATTTGAAATAATATGTGTTTTTTTTTGTTGATGTGCCTCTAATGAAAATCGTGAATAATGGTAATAATCTAGAATATATGTAGGAGGGAGTGGAAAATTCAAACATGAATACATCAAAAAAAGTTAGACCATCAAATGAATTGGTGACTACAACATTACCTAATTACATTGATTATAAAAAAAATATCATTTTATTTATGTATTACACCATCTATTATTTCAAGGTAATTTTTTTGTAAATAATGAAAATTTACCTAATGAAAAATATAAAATAGTTTTATAAAATATTACTTTGTAGATATATCAATGAATTTTTTTTATTGTAATCATTTTATGATTATCTGTGGAATTATTTTTCCAATGAATATTTTTTTCTTAACATTTTTTTAGATATATATTACAACGAGTATGAATTGTATTTCAATTTTTCATGGTAAGAAAGAATATATTGGTAAATAATATATATTTAATTTTAAAATAATCGTGAATTTATAAATAATAGTTATCTTATAACTATGATAACATATTGTGAAGCTTGGAAATTGTTTAAATATTTTAATAAAAGTTATCTATCTCATATTTTTAATTATGGGGATGTTTTTTCATATTATATTTTTTCCAAAAATAATTAAATATAAGGATTTATTACCTAAAACTACTTTGAGTTTTATTCTAATTTAATGGATTGAATTCATGGTTTAATTACATACTGAATTTAAAAAAATTTAAAATTTCCAAATTTACATTAATAATTATACTTATTATAATTTGAAAAAGAAATGTGAATATTTTCATGAAAATATTGTATTCATTATTTCACATCACCTTGCAATGATATTAATAATTTTAAAAATAATAATGATGGTCCATAAAGGATTTTCATTGATTATAAGACACTCAATAGAATTAATATTAAGAATATGTATTTTTCACCATATAGAAAGCATGTTGGATTAGGTTCGAGGTGTGCAATATTTTTTTTATTTATATCAGGTTGGGATATCATCCTATGAAATTGAAGGTGGATTACAGTTTATGGATAGAATGTGAACTATGTATGGCCATTATGATTTATTATTTTAGACATTTGGTTTGACTAAAGCAATAACTATGTTCTTGGATCATATGAATTGAGTTGTTTGTAAACACATGGATAATTTTTTACAATTTTATTAATGAAATTTTTATAATATTCATATTTTTATAATGAACTTTATATGAATATATTAATTATTCTATAGATTAGGATGGAAATTGTTTTTTTGGAAAACATTTAAAATGAATTGTTTTCATTATAGTAGATTCCATTCCCTATGAATACTATCTCTATATATTGAATAATTTTTGATCACATTTAATATGAGTTAGTTGATGAGTGGACAAGATGTAAAAATTTCTATGAAATTTTAATTTTTTTTGATAGATTACTAAAAATTGAATTTTAAATACATTTCATAGTTGTCTATCCCATTAAATAAATTAACATAACTGTGTGTAGAATTCATATATAAAGTAGAATGAGATGAATTTTTTAATAATTTAAAATAAGATTGGTCAATTCTCCAGTGTTTTCTTTGACATCTAAAAATGGTGATTTTGATATCAATGGTTAAACATCATGGATGGGATTTAGTTAAATATTTATGAAAAATTATTAGGTAATTGCATATTCATCAATCCAATTTATAATCAATGAAAATAATTACATTATTAATAGTATTGAGCTAGATATATATTTTTTTTATTAAAAAATACATACACATTTTATACAGTGTAAAATGTGAATTATATATTTACTATGAAAGTACAAAAAATATATTCTCTCAAAAATATTAGAACATGAGGCAGAAAATATAGTTGGTACTAATAATGGATTATAATTAAAAGATTCATTGTCATCGTGATAAAAAACACCATATCGTAATCCTTTAGCTATAATATAATTCATCGTTGTCTATATTGCATTAGGAACATGATACTATATTTAAGTATTTAATTAATTTTGTCATGAAAAATCAATGTAGGTACTCTCATGATTTTTTCAGGTTTCAGTGTATTAATACATTCTATAAAGAATTTATCATTCTCATAAGTCATTTTAAGGATTAAAAAAGTTGAGTCCGTTAATGTAGGTATATTTCCTTGATTTAACAATGATAAAGATGTTGTTTTTAGATTTTGAAATAGGACATGTATTCCAAATGATTTTGATTTAAATAATGAATTCTTGAATGAATTTCATAGATCTCGTATTTTTATTCATCTTTATGTAACTCATATCAAAACAGACCTTAATTAGTATTATATTATGGAAGGAATGATGTATGATATTGATTATGTCAAAAGGAAATGTGTTACTTTCCAATATGTTAATTCATAGAGACTACTAATGAATGGGGACATATAGCTTTTTTTGTTTCCTGAAAGGAGATTATAGAATATATCCATATAGTGGTTTTTGGGATTACCAAATACATATTGATTTAATAATGTGATATGTGTTATTATTGATCGATTAATTAAATTTGTTAAATTTCTTTAGATTTGAGATAATATTTCTTTTTATCATCTATATAAACTCCAAAATAATGACACAATACAATTTATGGAGTCCCTCTCCCTGTAGTATCTAAAACACTCCAATATTTTAAAATAATAATATGTATGAGAGCATATAGAACACACAACACTATGATTAAATAACTACGAAATATTATCATTTAAATATGTTAGTTATAACCAAGATGTTGAATTAGTGGATATGAAAATTACTAATTTCATTATGATATATATATATATTTGTGTCTGTGTGTGTGAATTGGTAAATAATAATTTAATAATTTATTATTAGATATTAAGTACTCAATTAATTTAAAAAGGAGTTTTATTCTTAAAAATTCATTTTCAACAATGTTGGTTTTTCATTATTTTTCTTTTTAAATATTATAATTGATTTATGGGGATGTTATAAATTTTATTTAATAAAACAACTATTATTTTTGAAGTTAACATATCAAAATTATTTTATTGATATTTTTATTTTTCATTAAATTCGGATTTTCAATTTAATAGTTCAAAATAATAATTTCTATTAAAAACAATATTTTCATTGCAAGAATTTTAAAACATATTCAATTTTTTCCATAAATTTGGAAGATATAAAAAAAGTTCTATTATATTATTAATAATCCGACAATGTTCATTGGGTGCAATTTTATTAATTAATTTACTATAAAACACTTTTATACTTAAAAGAAAATTTTCAGAAAAAAATACTTTACATTGGGTTTTTCATTTCAATCATAAATTTTTTTTCAGAGAATTATTGAAATAAAATCTTCAAAAATAGATTACATCTTTCAAATCATGATTTCCAAATTTTGAAAATAATTTACTATTATTTAGGGTCATTATGAAAAGTTACCATGGTAAATAATTTTCAACATGGTAAGGATAAATCGGGAAATTTAGGATAAAAATAATGTGATTTGGCATTAAAAACAAAACCAACACATTCCATAATTTATTTAAACGATAATATTTCATCCAAAAAAATAAAAAAAATTAAAAATATGAGATTTTTTGCAGTTGGAAATGATATTTTCCCTTAAAAAATTTAGTAAGAGATAAATAATAAAATTTTATTTTTCTTCAATTAAGATAAATAATAATTTATGACATGAATAATGAAATTATGTTCAATTATATATATTTATTTTTAATTTAAATGATTTATTTTTTTATTTTAATTTTTTTATTAACATTATATATGAAATTATTAACATAAATTATTTGGAAACCCTAAAACCACCATTATTAAATTAATAGAAAAAAAATAAAATAAAAAACACTATATTAAAAACAAATTAAATAATTATTGTATTCTTAAAATTTAATAGATAATATATAATTTTATTGTGTTGTATGATATTTTTTTATTATAAATAACTTTTCACTAATTTATATAATGTGAAACAAAATTAATAGTTTCATAAATTACATTAATGATATATACAATTAAATAATAATTTATAAATGATTACAAAATTATTAAAATATTCAAATTAGTCAAATGAATGGTATATGGTTTAATCATAAACAATATTAAATTTATGGGACTTTATTTTTTTATATTATCATTATTAACCCATAAATTGTAAATATATAGTATACTGTGCTAATTGTCAAATGGGTTAATTTGGGATAGACTAAACGATAATGGTGGAAACATGACCAAAACATTTCTAAATTTTATTTTCTGATATTATTTTGACCTATAATCATCATATGTACAAATAAGATTACATCTAATCAATTTGTTAGTTAAATTATTTTATTATAGTTTAATAATTTTTTAAATTCAAAAACATTCCATCCCTTGAATCTTTAACAGAACCTCCACTTGTAACTTGTTCACACATTAAAAAATATTTGTATCAGTGAAGATATACCGAAATATATTCTTTATCTCTCTATCTAAACCCCAGTTTCACTGGTTATATCATGAATTCAATCATGGAATTCTTCATGTATAATCCTAAAGTGGATATTCGAATAAGAGGTATTGTTTTTAACCATGTTTATTTATTTATTTCTACTTCAACATCCATTAAATATTATTATCCATGAAAATATGAAAACATAATTATCACCCATTTACTAATATTTCATTGTGTTAATTTTATAACTTAAATCTATCTCCTCTTTCATCAGATGATGAAAAACTATTAATGGGTACGGTTGTCTGCTACCTCGTGAATTGATGTAATTCATTTTCTATCACCACATAAATTGGTTGGTTAAAATGATATATTTAATACGTAAAAATTTACTTCATATTAATGAAATATTTATAATTATATAAAATTATTCTATCGTATAATTTCAAACCATTTCATCAATTGATAAACAACAATGTCTTTTGTGTGTACATGTGGAATACTATGTACTAGAACAGATGTGATTTTTTTTCTCCACCACATCACATTGTTGTCTTATAAGAAATATTAAATAAATATTATGGTATTTGTGATATAATTATAATTATCAAAATATTATATATTAATTTATTTCTATCAAGATCATTGAAAATTTCAAAACATTACTCATGAGTACGTACAACATACAATCTCAATTCTTATAATGTAGTAATTTTTAATAAACAATTATTATTAATTTGTTTTAAAATATTAATTTAACTAAAATATGATATTTAATTAATCATTATTATTATTATGGATATTAATTGAAAAAATAAACCTTTTAGCATAGTCACCCTACCAATTCCCTATTGGACACATGAACATAATATCATAAAAAATTATAACATAAACTTAATAGATGATGTAATTAATTACATCAAGGTAATAATAAAAAATAAATTATAATGCACTATAAAAAGGTTATTTAGAAAGTGAATAATTTTAAAAAATATTATTCAGGATGGTCAATAATGAATATGTTGATTGAGACCTACGGTTGGGGATTGTGTCTCAATTTAACATTATTCCTGATTGTTTTAATGTTATTTTAATAATTTATTATATAAAGTTCATATACTATCTATTTTGTAGGTTATATGATAAATCCTTCATAATTAATGTTATTTTATGTTGCAATTCAAATTATCTCATCCAATGGTATTATTCTAGAATGATATTAACTTGTGAGAGAATCTTTAAATTAATTTACATTCATTGGGTTGTGGGATTACTTATTTGAAAATTTTATTCCATTATTAAGTGTGAAAAGACAATTGATTTTATTTTTTATCATTTCAACATTTTTTAGGGAGTTAAATTTATTACACATAACCAATTTATTGAATAATAATCATTTCAATGTTGAGGGATTTTCACCTCAATTTTTACTCCATTTGGGATTTATTTTGTATTACAGACCTATTTAATTTTATTTTTTACATGTTAGCTTTTTATTAATTTTAAATGGACATAATGTTTTTCATGAATATTAAATATTTAATTCAGTTTTATAATGCAAGAGTTATTTTTAAAAGAAAATTTGATCTTATTTTACATTTTGATCATGTATAGTTTTCTTTCATGTCCATATTTTTTAGAATATTTTAAAAAATATTTCTTATTAGTAAAATTATTTATTAGGCGTATTTAATATTATAATGAAATTTATAAATGGTATTAAAAATTATATCGTTAACCAAAAAATATTCATTTTCAACATTCTTTATAAAAATTCAAATTAAATACTATCTTTTAACATATACGATGTTTAAATAAATTTATTTTTCAATAACAATTTTACAGCCATTTTATTCATATAAATGTTTATATGGTTTATAAGAAAAAATATATAAGGAAAACATAATTTAAATTCTTCGTTTAAATTTTCATATATTCCTTAAAATAATAGATTTTAAAAGAAATTATTTCTGATGGTCATCTTATATAACATAATAATTCTTATGGAAATTAAATTTCTTTTGAATCATTGACATTAGTATGACCATGGGATAGTAAATTTATCTTAAATATCTATATTCATTTAACCATGGATTTTTTTATTGATTAAATAATATATCATTTTTATATATTGTGTTTTTCTATGAATACTATTTGATTGACTGTGGAAAACCGTGATAAATATTTATTCATTACTCATTGTGGATATTTTTTGATAAGACATACTATTTATGATTTTAATTGATCATTTAATATATGGGGAATGCATTGGACATTCAATTATAGGTGGGTACTATTTATAGATATTCCCTTCATTCATAGAGAGTTTTTGAGACAAATGAGTAAGCTGACATTAAAAGGGTTTTTGGTGTAAGAATACACATAGTTTAAAATATCTATGGGAAATTTATTATTGGTAGATATATAATGATTTCATAAGTCATGATGAACAATATTAACTATTTATGTCATTTTAATTCAGTTGTTATTATCCATGAGATTTATTAATTTATATTATCCATAGATATAATTTGTCCTCTGGTTATTGTTTAAATGAACTTTTTTAATTTATTTACGTTTACATATTTATTATTCCTTATAATATTGAAAATAAATCCAATTTATGTAACCCTTGTTATTAATTTTCAATCATTATTTATTATTTTCTATTTCAGAAAGATATTTATAATTAATCTTAGCATGATTTCTTGGATGAGGAATAATTTTCCACACTACGTTTAATATTTTATTTCCAATATAAAATGGGAAGAATTTATGTATCCAATTTTTTTAAAATAAAAATTCATTTTGGTCCTCTACAGTGAGATCACATGTATGTTAGTAAAAAGTAATAAAAAATACACCATCTCTATGTTTTTGTAGTTGAGGATGTTACAGTTGGTATTAGAGAAAATTTAATAGAAAACCTAAGAACCATAATTAGGAAAACATAAATTAAGGAACATAACATTATTACTGACCATGATCATAAATATATGTATAGGATCGAATAATTTTTTTAAAGATCATTACATAAATACGTTAAATCTACGAATAAATAGATTGAAAATAAGGTGTCATGATTTTGACATCCTATAAATTGTTTTTTTATAATTATGTGGTGTTCACTATGGTTATTTTTTCTCATGCAATTCATTTTGGTTTTAGTCAATATATATAACTAAATAAACTATATTAATGATTAATTTGATGGAAAATATGGTAATTTTGAATGAATAAATGGTAAAACTAATGGGGTGAAATCTATATTCATTATACTTAATTAGTCATCATGATATATTATTAATAAATTACTCTCTAAATAACTCTCATTATAATTAATTAACTGAAGTGTAGATTTTTCTTAGTAGTCATGTAGTGCAAACCAAAGAAGAATTAATGAATAATTTCATTCATGTTATAAATATATAAAGAGACACTTTAAATATTTTCTAAAAGGAAATTATAAATTCATTATATGTTGATAATAAGGGAATATGCCAATTAATTGTCATGAAAAATGAATTATAATGGATGGAAATCAATTTCATTATACAAAAAAATTTATTATTAAATTTAATATGGGTGTGGTATATGGTAATTATTTAAGTCAACTCCATATTATAATTTTCCACTCATAGAAAATCAAAAGGTCCTATTCAATTTCAATCATTGAATTGGAATTATTGATGTATTTTTGTATTTGTATTTGGGAATTATAAAAATTTATTTTTATATAAATGTTATTCTGGTAATAAGATTCATAATACATATGTTTATTTTTTTCATAAAATATTTTCTTTATGGATTTGATACCAGGTGATTAATATAACCAAAAATCCAAAATAGTGATTTTATGGAAATGGATTTTTTTTATAATATACATGATATAGGATTTATCACCCTAAGTAGGTGCCTGATTTATGATTATAATGATAAAGATACTATTATGGGATATTTTTAGTGACATTGATATTTTTAAGTGATTTCAAATGTTATATCATCTTTACTGGATTTTGGTTCATTTTTTAGTTTAATCGATAATCTAATACTTTATATAACGAATGGAAGGAGACATAATTATTATATACAAGGATTATATTGATAAGGTTTTATCGAGATCAACATATTCACATATTTGGTATGTGACATTAACAGAAACATTACATTTATTAAGGAAACAAATGTTAATTTTTTTTATTTAAACGCCTTCCTTGTAAATTCTTGGTCATTACATTTTTTCATACATATTATGGAATGGAATAGAGTTAAATACTTATAGAATGGACTTAGTTCAACTTTATGATTTGTTTTTGAGGATTTAGAGATTTAAGTGTTTTGTTCATCATATTGGATAACATATACTAATCATTTTAGTCTCATAAAATATATAAATACAAGTGGAATGAATTTTTATTCGTTTATGGATCTAATTATTCACTAAAAGTTAATTTTAGTTATTCAGAACAAAAAAATCATCTTGAATACTCATCATTTTAAGAAAAATATGTGATTATAGGAAAAATTATTTATAGGATAATATTATAATTTTCAATAAATAATATTCCTTTTAAAATTAGTCTTTATGGTAAATAAAATTTTCAAATCTTGTAAAAGGATCTTGAAAAAATATGTTTTATCCTATTACCATCATATCTAATGATTCATAAGACTTTTATCCCAACACAGTTTTATGGTTTGTTGTTGTTAATCTTCTCTTATCCATGTCCTCTATCTCTTTCAACTATTTATTATGAACTGGTTTTTTGTCCAATTTCTATATTTTCCCTTCACATTAGAATTATCATATTGGGAATCCTAGTTTTATAATGACCTTCATATTTACCTTTCTCTATTTTGAAGGGACATTTTAATGAACCTTTTTTACAATATAGTTTTTCCATGAAAGAAGATTCAAATTTCAAACCCTTGATTGATGAGGAAAAAAATTATAACATGAAATTTATTAAATTGGGGTAGAATGTAACACCCAAGGGTTTTAAAAGAACACTATGTTAGATAGTTTATACAATAAACAAACCCAATATTAATCAAACAATGAAATGATATTATTTATGTATGATTGTTTTAACCATGACATTAAAATTTTTGGAATGAATATGAATAACCACATTATGAAATATATATATATTTAGGACCAAATAAATAAAAATATATTGATTTATTTTTATGAAATGAGAAATAAATTTTTAAATAATATAATATTCTTCGTTAAATTAAAATTTCTTCAAAAATAGTCTTTATCACATTGTGTAAAAAATATGATAATTTATTTATAAAACTTTTAGAAATTTTATTTTAGAAAAATAATATTACTTTTTTAGTAATCATATTAATATTAACTTGGGGTTAATTGCTTGTATTTTTATAAAAAGATTGACTTTCCAGTGAATATTGAAAAATAATAATTTTAATTGAAACTATATTATTGTTTCATGAATTTAAAAATACAAATTTTTTTAAAAGGATTAAAATTAAAATTATTTATCTTATTTTATAAATAATAAAAATATGTTTATTGGAACAAATTGTATGGTTTAATTTAGTATAAAAATATTTTTTACATAAAAAGAAATTTTTATGAAAACACACCTTTAATTTTATTTTGTATTTTACTATTAAATTATTATCTTTTAGTTATTGTAATTGAGTTATTATAACTGGACTATATATTTTTAACTATGAGGTCCATATTTTTTTTCAAAAGGACCAATTTATTTCTGGATATAATTAATTGTAACACTACTAAATAATTTTCACTATAGTATGGGTAAATTTGATGATAAAGGTGATCAATAATATTATAAGGAAAAAAATCAAGACAAAAAAAGACTTAATTTACATTAATAAATATATTACATCATTAATCATTAAAAAGGTGACAATATGATCTTTTTGACCCTTTGGATATGATTTTGACCATTACAATATTTAAGTGAGAGATGAAGATAAAAATGTCACTTTTCTTATTTTAATAACAATAATATTATATAATTGGGATATGAAAAACATTGGTTTGGTTATAAATATTAAATTGAAATATAAATAATTATTATATATCATAGAAATTAATTAATAATTTTTTTTGATAAAACAATTTACTTAAATTTTTGGGCAATGATAAATCATTATTTTTTTAATTATTTGAAAAATATTATAAATGATATTATAAATAAAAAAAGTAATATAATTTTATTTATAAACTATATTTCATGAATTATGTGGATTAATATACCATTTTAGTGATGTGTTAAAGTATTATGTTATTATTCCATCATTTTATGAATATTTTTCAAAAAAAAATAAAATGAATATTGTGATAAATGATTTCAATAATATTTTTCAATAAATAAAATTCTATTAAATGATTTTGAATTCATAAAAATATTACATTCAAAAAAATTAATGGTATATATTTTAAAATTTTCATTTTTCCCTATTTAGGGGACTTTTTTCAATTTATAGAAATTTTATTAACCCTTAATGGTCGAAAATATTAAAACTCTCATATATGTAAAAAGGTTTAATTGGGGATAAAAACATAAATGGCTGAAAAAATTATTAAAAAATATAAAATATTTATTGTATTATACTATTTCAAATCATAATCATCACATATTAAATTTATATCTATTTGTAGAAATTTTTATATGAAGATTATTTTATATTCATTTATTACTTTAAGAAATTTGAATAGTGATCCTCGCTCACTTATTAAAGGGAACTTCTTCTAATATTCTATTCATATAGGAAATAATATTTATCCAATACATACCAAAAAACTAGCTTATATCACTAATTACATAAAATTGTGTTTTTGATCAAATAGCCAAATTATGAATGCTTTATGTACAGCCCTAAAGATGTATTCCCAAAAAGAGGTATTTTTCTTAATCAATAATTTTTGTTTTATTTTTTCATCCAAATCCATTAAATATTATTCAACCAAATTAATATAATAAAATAATAATCTATCATATAATGGGATTTTATTATGTCAATTTAATTGCCTATATCCATCTCATCTTCCATCAAATATGAAAAGAAGCCATTGTTTATGTGTATGATAGACTACCACCTCTTGTACTGATGTAAATCATTTCACAAAAAAACCTCTCATTGATGCTTATAAATATATATTTTAACACTATATATTATTTTAATAGAATATATATCAATCAATAAGATTATTATATCATATATTTTTTACCTTTCTATATAATGAAAAATTATAACATCATTTTTGTAAACATTTGGACTAACTCCACCACCAAGTGACGTGATTCGATTTTCACTAAAACATCACTTGGATAATATGTATGTTATATTTAAGGAAATAAGTTGGTATTCACGGTGTATTTATTATTATATAATTATTATATTATACTTACTTTCATTCGATTATGGTCGCTGAAAAATTGAAATGTTCACTCACAAGTACATACGACCAATCTTTTTTAAGAAATAACATATTTCATTTTTCGTATCCAAATATATTGATTGGTTTTGAAAGTACAGTTTTAAAATAAAATTTTTAATTATGTTATTATTATTATTCTTGATATGAAGGAGAAATTTACACTTTACAATAGTAAACCAACCAAATATAGTTTTGGTATTTGAACCACATATCATCAAAAAAAGTTCATTGTGAACTTAATTAATTAATTAATTAGGTATTACATCATAATATATAAAATAAAATTAATTATGAACTTCAAAAAGTTTTTTAGAAAATAAAATATTAACAGAATATTATTATTCCCGATGATAAGTAAATTATTTAATGAATCTATCATGAGTTGTGATATTTTATCTCAAATTCACTTTATTTATGTATGTGTTAAGGTTATTTATATATATTTTTATGGGGCATGTATTGAACCATTTTTAACTCATATCATTAGTCCTTCATATATCATGTTTTGTATGTCACCATTCAAATGATTATATCAATGGAGATTTCACATGAAATATACCTTGTGGAAAGTGGTTTCTTAACTTAATTTTTTTTCATTGGGTTATAATTATTTTTAATTTTAAGTGTTGTTCCATGATTATGAGTTGTTTAAAATTATTTTTGGAATTAAATATTTTCCAAAAAATCACTTATTGTTATATCTATCCATTCAATAATATGATCTATATAATGGATGTCCATATAAATTTCTTCTCCATTAGAACTTATTAGTGTTATGAACCATTTTATATTTATGTGGGGTATATTATACCATTTGGAGGTATGAAAAATGAATAAAATTTAATCATGATGATTAATGATTCAATTCATGTAATTCATTAAAGAATAATTTTTAAAATAAAATATAATATTCTTACTATTTTTTATTGGTAATATTTTCCTTCATTGTCTATATTTTTAAAAATTATTTATCTAAAGTCTTATATTTTATTACTAAAATAAATTATTATGTAAATTTTATGATTTCATTTAATTATTAATTTAATTAATGGAATATTCATAATGTTTTCCAGAAATTCAATTTTTCAGATATATTTATAAAAAATAAAAATAAATGTTTTCTTTTAATGTATATGTCGATAACAAGCCTTCCCAATTCCATAAGAGTTTCATTCCTATTAACATCGTGTACAACATTTCAATTGTTATATAATGATAAATATTATAAGGAAACATAGTATAATTTTCTAATATTTCTTCAGCTATTCTTTAGATGAATCAATTTTACTAAAAATATCCTTTGGGATAGTTATATCTCATATATTGATTAATCTAATGCACATTAGGTTTACCATAAATGATTACATTTCTTATTATCATTGGTAAATAAATTTCCCTTATGTATCTATATTATTTTTATCATATAAATTTTTATTTCAAGAACTATATATTATTTCTATTTGTGTTGTTTTACTATGAATATTATTTGATTGTTTTTGTAGAACATTGATAAATAAATATTCATTTATTAATATTAATATTAATTGAAAATATAATTACTACTAATTTCAATTGATATTTTAAAATCTAATAAATTAATTGGTAATGAAGTAATGGGTGGGGCCTAATTTTAGATATCCCCTTTTTGCATCGACAAGTCTCATGAGATAAATAATTATACCAACGTAAAATGGTATATTTTATGTATGACTACACATATTTCAATTTGACTTGGTGAAATTTATTAAATTTAGAGATATCATGATGTTTTAAATCATGTCAAAATATATAAATAATTACCATTTATTAGAATTTAGATATTTTTATCCATGAAATTTTTACATTGATGTTATCTGTCAATTTATTGTTTTCTCAATTTATTAATTTTTTTTCATTTTCGTATCATTATAGGTTTATTATGTATTATTTAATCTTGATAGATTCCACTATACATAACCATAAATAAGTGTTTGAAATCACCCTTTAGTTTATTTTTTTCTCCATAATATAAAAAAATTAATCATTAAATAAGTTCATGAATGTAAAATAATATATATCACTATGTTTTATATATTATTTACAATGTATAATGTGAAGAATGTCTGTATCTAGTCCTTAAAAAAATATAAACTATTTGTTCATATGGGAATTCATATATTGTATCTTTTTATTATATAATAAATAGTACATAAACTATAATGGTTTTCAATCCAGTGTAAATACATTGGGCCATACTATTGGATTATCTGGGAAGTTTGTATAAACATATCTCTTTTTTAGAATATTCATATAATAATGTTTTTCAATCCTCTTTAAATATCTCACCTTTTGATGATTTATAATGATTTAGTTTTTGGACACTACAATTTTGGGATAATGTAAATCAAAGAATTTTTTTGAAACTATAACTTATAGAATATATGTATGAAGAGGTGAATATGACGTAGTAATACATGACTGTATATCAATGGGTTAATAATTGGTATGCATCGAATAGAATGAATTTTCTTTTTTTGGGTATCTGATCATGACATTCATGAAATATCTCCTTGGAATGTTTTTCGGTGATTTGGTAAAAAGGTAAAGATAAGACCATGGTTTGTTATTAGGTATGAAAATATATAAGGGATTTGATCAACTTCATACATATATTATCTACTATAAATGATAAATTTTGTACTTTATGTGTTCCATGTTTCTTTTTTAATGAAATATATGCATGACACATCTCATGTTTATAGAACTAGGGTTGTGTAGTTAAAATAGAATATTTATTAGGAGGAAAATATGATGCAAATTCAATATCATAGAGATCAGGTGATTTGGAATTTGGTAACCTGATTATTTTTTTAAGGAAATCCCATATTATTGAAATAGCAACAAGGGAACTTGAAAAGATTTTGAAAGTTAATTATCATTTCATATTTCAATGAAAAATGAAATTGTGAGGATTTTATTTCATTAAGGATGTATCAATGTGGAAAAAGGTAACATTAATAAAAATAAATTTCATGACGTATTAAAATTAATTTTTAAATTTTAAGTCTTTACATTTATTATAAAAAATTATATGATTTTCAAACCAAAAAGAGAAATACATTTATTATAACAAATGTATTCTCAAGGTATTATATGGTTTTATTTTAATGTTAAATGTAAATTTTTCACTAATTTAATTGGATAATATTTAATTTATTTTTTATATCATCTTATCAACTATATATTAGGATGAGTTTTTTTAATTTTTTAAATATATTCATTCTTAGAAAATACAGAAAAATACCTATCTTTTATAAAAAATTCCATTTATTTACACGGATTAAAAAATACCAGTATAATTTGGATAATATAAAATGTAATATTAGTCCCATTTTAGTATATATAATTTAATTAATTTCATAACAGTCATAAATTTTTTTAATTTTTGTATAAATAATTATTTTTCCTTAAAAACAAAATTTAAAAAATATTATTTTCGATATAATGTGGTGCGCATACATAAAATTGAATTTTTAAAACTTCTAAAATTAGACTCTGGAAAATGGATTTTTTATTTTATATTGGTAATTTTAATTATAGTAATGAGTTCAACAGCATTTTCTTTTTAATAATTAATATTAACCATTGTAAAATAATTTAACACGGTAAAGGGAAAAACATTTTTATTAATGTTTAAAATGACAGATAATGTTAAAAAAGTTGCATAATATATATTATTTGATAAGATTATTCTGAACCATATTATATACTATTTGAAATTTTATGGACGTAGGGCCACTTACTCTTGAAAAAGACAGTATATTTTCTTTAAACATTTAAAAATTACAATAGTATCCCACACCTCACTTATAAAATGATTCCTTCTATCCCTTCTTATTAAAATACCATGTCACGTTTATCTAAAAAATGTAATACCAAGTTACCTTCCCATCATCCATTATCATTTATTATAGGTGTTAGTCTCACCAAAAGGACAACCTAATAATGTATAAGGTATAAGCCAGTGGAGGTTTTCCATTATCATTTCTTATAGGTCTTGGTTTCAGGTTTACTTGTTCTTCTTCCTATATAATATATAAATTTACTTTGACGATATTATAACATTTATAACTTAATTATACATTAATATTATTATGATTATTTTATAATCTATTTTCCTTTAAATTTCTATTCTGTGTGAATTAAAACTTCACATAGGCATATCTGTGGATTATCCCCTTTAGGATGTGATGTGGTTTGTTTTTCATTGCCACTATACAAGGATATATATTTTTATTTATTTAATAAATATATATTATATTAATCACATTATTGTAATTATTTAAATATGTTATATTTTCTATCAAATTGGACCACTCAATAGGGATTTATTAAGTATCCAATATAAGTTTGTGTTATAAAAAGTTTACAAAAAAATCCCCTTCTTAAAATTCATCTAGTTTTCTAATACATTTTATAAATAAATTTATATACTTATAAATAATTACTTATTTGTTTGATCAATGCACAGGTATAATAATATTTTAATTATCAAAATTTTTGGTATTAATCTACTAGAACTAAGAGATAGGATTATTACATGAAAAACCATGTTATAAAATTATAGTTTCAAAAAATGATGTTTTAAAAATATTTTTAAAAAATATTATGAAAAAAATTGAAATTTATAGAAAAAAATATAGCTCTAGACTCATGAAAATACATAATCCTCTTCACTTCATAGGATCCCACTTTCATACATATTTATTAAAGAAGAACAGTTGTTCCACAAACTGTGTTTTGTTTTTATATTTAAAATTTCTCATGGTTATCTAGTGTAATATGTTGCGTCATCAAAATTTGTTCTGGGAGTAAATAAAAAAAGGAAAATGGGATAAGAGTATTAGATTACTCTTCTATGTCCAACATGATTCTATGCTCTAAGAGATGTGCAAAATATTTTGTCACAACTCATGTATAAATAAATATATAGGAATTTAAGGAAATAGATTAGGACATAGATATTAGTTGATGTTAGGTTTTTTCCTACATATATTTTTCTACCTTATCAATTCCATCATTTAGTTTTCAGCCGATATACAATAATAGATGTATGTCCTTAGATATTTTAAATTATTTTATATTGAATCCATATTATCATGTATAAAAATATTACATTGGTTTGATTTTTTGTCTTGTAGAAAACCCATTATATTTTCTCTAAAATCACTCTACAATAAAAATAATCCATCCACCAAAAAGTTCTATTCAAATGGAATAATTATTAATACTAATATTTTGTATGAAATCGGAGAGAAATAAATCCTTCAATGGTCACATTTAATTATTCCTAGAAAGTTGGTTCTAATTTTTTATTATAATATAATACTTTTATAAAGATAATGTTATTTTATGTGTTCCACATCTGATCATCCATATTATATCAATTTACTTGAAAATAAAAAAATTGAATTCGATGAAAATTTATATGGTTGATTGTATTTAAATCTTATTCAATTCAACAATTTGAAAAAAAAATCACTACATGACATGGCCCCTTCCTATGATCATATTGTGACATCATTACTTGGCCAAAATATAACTCTCGTATGTGATCACTTCATTATAATGTATGTTCTCCTAACATCAAATAATTGCTTTAATAGTTTTTCAAAATATAAACATTTCATGTGTTCACTCTAAATTCACCATTATGTTTCATACAATGTAATGTCTGGTCACTCTCATATACTGTGAGGTTTCTGAAAGAAATATAGAATGTGTGGTTTCATTAACTTAGATTCATGTTCACTTGGTTACTCGGGCATTTAATTGGTGATATGGAGAGAAATTATTCATTTACAATTAAATAGGAAAATTTTCAATCAAATAGATCATGTGGCCACTACAAACCCTTCAAAAAAATTCATAATTCTAATAAATAACAGACAATTGATCAAATCCTTCATGAAATTAATTTTTTCTTCCTACAGTATCATAATAATGTTGCTATATTTTTTTAGTAGTTGGTTAGACGGTTACCTTGTAGATGCATCTATCATGTTGATGATTTGATACATTGAAATATTTATCCTATACAGGTTTCTTCACATTGTAAATTGATACTTCATTTACTCAATCGAATTCCACCTATGGTTTGTAGAGTAATTAGTAAAAATCCACTCTATTGGACTCATTTTTTTAGGTTTGGATACATTCGTATTAGTGTATATCCAAGTTTTTGGAAAATATAAAATTACATATAAAAATATTTTACAACCAAAAAAATTATTACTAACATATAAAAAATATATTTTATTATTAAAATAGTGAATTAGTGGAGTAAGACAATAATATCCCATTTTTATGACCACAACACTTGGAATTAATAAATATACAAATTTAAATAATGAACCAATTAAAAATTAAAATCTTACATAACCATCCATAATTTAATCTCTCTTTTGATATTTTCAAAAATAATATACAAAGGGTGATAAAGTAATGTAGAATATGAATGATAAACTGTATAAATAAATAAAATTACATAATTAGGAGTAAAAAATATTTCCTTAAATTTAAAAATGTATTTATTAAAATGCGTGATTATAATATATAGACAAAATAAAATTAAATTGAAATTTAGAAAGATCAGTAGTTTATTTTCTATTGATAATAATTTGAGTAGGATGAGGTTCATGGAAAGGATTTGAAGAAGTTCACCGAATCCTAAGGGGTCTGGAAAAAGGAAAAATATATCATGGGGATTGATGCAGGTTGAGAAAAAAAATCTTATAACGGGTGAAGTAGGATTCCTAGAGAAAACTATTATAGTCGTAGCTTAGAAACCATTATTTACACTACATGGGTTGATCATGAATAAGAATGAGAAAAGATGAATATAGAAATAATTGTAGGTTCCAAAACGAGAGTAGTTACAACATACATATAGGGAACTAGGATCCCAGTGGAATCTTTCATAGCTTTAGAGACACGATCACTGATATTTAGATCCTCATCCATCTATAACATTAACAAATCTAGTATAAGTTCCATTATCCAGAACTTCTCGAAAATGTATTTTAAAGGAATTTTTAAATGAATGATTTTGATGTCTCTGGACAATTATTTAAACTTATTTTCCAAGTCAAACATGGTTTAAATCCATTTGATATAATAATTTATAGAACCCTTTATATGAATCATATCTATGTAAGTCTATATTAGTTCTTCATTAACCATGTCATGTAGAATCTCACCATGTTCTACAAATTCTATATGAACTTGGATCTAAATATTCATAACACATAATTTTATTCTTTGTGTTTCCTCATAGTAAAGTCTTCTCATAAGATCCGTATCTGCAAAAATAAATATAGGAGGGGAATATGAATATGGTTTCGAAATAATGGTGATTATATAATTTAATCCTCTATCTTAGGTAGAAATCATATCTAATAGATCATCATGAGGATAAAAAAAATATCCTCATAATTATTCCATTTGAGTTCAAAAACTATGAATCTATTGATTCATACGATCTAATTTTTTAAATTTCAAGGGATTAATATGATCCACTAAATATTAAAAAATAAAGGATGTTCCTTCATTCATATTATACTCATTTTCATTAAATATACTAAAAAATTATTTTAAAACACAATAATATCAATATTGAAATGGATATATTTGAAAAAAGTAATAGATAAAGATGGACCACGTGAAATTTTAACTTGTCGAGATAGAGGATCAACAGTTTGAGGACATGATGTTTGATAGGGATTAATATTTGAGTAAAAGAACTCTAACTCTGAAGGACTTAACAGATACCATTTATTGTCAATAAAATATACCACATGGCATGTAAATTTTCTAAAAGGAATTATCTTAACAATCTATGAATCGAACCTCATTTCTGAGAGATGAATCATATATTGGAAAATGATTTTATTAGTCATGTTTTAGATAGGAAAATATATCTTGGTTTGTTGGTCAAAAAATATTCTAAAAATGAATAATAAAAGGCTTGAGGAAGACATGTTCATCTAAAAAATACAAATACTATATTGAAACTGTAGGATCTTGAAATTAGGAAATGACTCATATAAAATTTACATATTTGTTAAGTGGTATATATTCATTACCAGAATCATAATCATTACCGTTATCATGATCATATATATACTAATAAAAGAACATTTTCTCTTGTGATGTTTCTTCACTATAATGTCATGAATTGAAAAATGGGACTGTGTTATCTCATACATGGGAAGGCAATATTCAAAAAAATCATTTTGGTGAAATTATCTACTATGATTCCCCCATGAAATTAATCTTATTAGTTTAGATTATACAAAATAATGTTATTCCTATGGACAAATTCAATACAAGCTCATATTGTAAGTCTGATAAGGAGGAGTCTGAATCCCACATTTTCCTCCAAAGAGGGTGGTCCCGGAATATCTATAGAGTGCTGGGGGAATTATATTGTTATAAACATTATGTGGAATCCCTAGATGAGTTACTAAAGTATTGGTTTATTCAAATAAATAATAATAAGCGTTAATTGTGGGATCACTCACTTCTCATTGTAGTAGGGTGGTGGAACCTGTGGGAGAAAAGGAAACAGGAAAGACACAAGCCACCCACATCCCTCTAATGTCGGCATTAAGGTTATAACCATATGTTTGTTGATATAATTTCTAGGTCTCCACAACCAATGGGAAAATGCCCCCTCTATCAATTTTATTTTTTCCAGATAGTATCACCAGACTTCATCTATCCCATAGCCTTAGTAATAGTGGGATAGATGTTTTCCATATTCTAGTGGTCAAACACTGAATATGAATGGTTCATAGAGCTAATGTTTAATAGTGGTAGTTGTAGTTCGTTGAGACTTATGGGGCTCAATTTTAGTTGCATTCAACTCCTTTTATGGAGTGGGAACTTGGTCATGGTGTGAGAAAAACACATGCAAAATAGTCTATAATGTATCCACTCTTTGGCAATAATGTTAGATGTTGTGGAAAAACACTCAACATTTATCCAGAAATCATTGAAAGGTATCTCCTATACTCCCAAATAAATTATTTATTTCATCCACACATATAATGTAACACCCCAAGCTTCCACGGTACATTTCCCTTCGAATAATGCAATAGCGTGTGTTGTACGCAACCTCAAGCTCTAACACACACCACAACTAATTAAATTAGCCGTTGTGAATAGTAATACCTACTTTTTGAAATTTTATAAATTTTATTTATCAAAATGGACTTCATTTTTGGATTCGGAATATCAAAATTATCCTATGTTGAATTTTTGGTATATTTCTGAGAACTTCTAATTTTTTATGAATAGTGAAAAATACTTAAAAACAACTTTTTTAATAAAAATAATTTATAGTGATAAATTATACTATTTAGTGGTTTAAAAGAGTAATTAGAATATATTTTTACCATTTTATCCAATGGTGGTCATTAGAATTAATTTAACATTGAAAATGGACATAAACAGTTGCCAATCTTTTGATAAAAATTGTTTCTTAAAAACACGCTATTTGTTGTGACAACGGGAATTAATTATAAAATTAATTAATGCAACTTATATGATTGTAATTTTTTAAAATAGACATAATTTTTGAATTCCGAATATCAATTATAGCTTAGGGTGAAATTTTGGCATTTTTCTGAAAAACTTCAATTTTTGATGAATAGTGAAACCACTAAGTGGTAGTTAAATAACTGATTTTTCATTTAAATGAAATATTACCACTTCTGTGATTTGATTTTCAAAAATCCGACATACATGGTTGTCATTAAGAAGTAAAATGTGGTTTAATGAGATTAAAATAATTTTTGGTGAATAGTAACTTTTAAGTTCTTAATCGTGATTAGAGGTAATTAGTGTAGTTTAAGGTAAAAATAATGTTTTAATAATATGAGATGAGCTTGACACATGTCCTACCCTCATTGAATGTGCCATGGCCGACCAATACAATCCATGGGTCAACATGGGGGCCCCATGGAGCCACATTAGTTTGAAAATGACATAAATACCTTTTATTTAATGTTAAAGTAAAAAATGACACAATCATGAAATGTTTTACTAAAACAATTTTTATATGGGGTTATACAAGTAATAATTTTGACTATAAATAGTCATTGGAAAGCTAAAAAGATATCCTACATCATAGTATTTTTTTTAGAATGTTTAGACATTAAATAAATTAAATTATTTATGACATCATGATGATGCAGCGATGACCTCATTATTTAACGATTTAAATAAAATGAGAAGATAATGAAAAATCCAAGGCTTAAACTTGTCCAAAGCCTATTGGATGAGGCGATTTCGAACACTTATCACCTTATCCACTAATTGTATAAGTGTGGGACCTTTAGAATCCTAAAATCATTGTATAATAATGTAACATTTCAATCTTTCCAAAAGAGCCCCTCCTCTCCTCTTATAAAAGGCCCCCACCTCTACCTCCTTATTCACACTTTCAAGCCTTTTGGTTCGGCCAACCTCTGCCCAAATACTCTCCCAACTTCTCTCCCTTCATCCTAGAAGCTTTACGTTAGTCATAAATCCATCCAAAGGAGTCCTTTTGATCAAATCAAAAGGAAGAACCCGAAGAAGAGGTAACATTTTCATCACCCTCTTTCACGTTTCTTTCTTCTTCCACTCCCTCTTTGTTTATTATTTCAATTCTAAAATTATAAATACAGTAACTTCTATATAATATGATGTTATTATAAATATTTAACAACCATATTCAGTATTATACCCATCATTTTAATGACATGTCACCATACGTGCGTACGTACGGCTTACCGTCTCCACGTCGTGGTGTAATTGTTATTCAATATATTATTATTTAGATGGGTATAATAATGATATGTAATTCATGTAAATAATAAATATAACATGATAATGATTCTGTATATATGATATACTTTCCAATTATATATTATTTTAATATCAAAATAATGATATTGTCGCTCGTGCGTACGTACGGACTACCGTCTCCACGAACGCGATGAGATTCATTCTCCGTCGTATCCATTCAAGTATAATTATCATTTGATGATTTAAAAATAATGTTTAAGGACATGATATCATTATGGATATGAATAAGATACATCCTATCCATGAAAAACGTGACTTACATAACAAAACATATAAAAGAAAACGAGTAAGTTAACACCCGAAACAACGATAAATCTAAGATATTGTTAACAAAGCAATGTTAAAGGATCATATATGATAACATATGAATGTATATGATTATTGTATAATTTAATAACAATTATTTCACCATAATACATGAGGTTAACCTACCCCAACCATGTAAAAGTACAAGGTAAGGGTTTACTTCACAACCTCTTCATTATCCAAGGTTGTTTATACATACTTATCTACTGGGACCTCGTTATCATCCAAATCCATGTTTCTTAAAAATATCTTTCAAAATATTTTTACTATTAAATGGAAAATGTGTTAAAGTCATTTATAGCCTTATACATTTTTGAAAGGAATCTTACCGTCGTTTTCCAAACAATGTACTTTTTGACCTCTTTGACAAATTTAAGGTAAGAATGTTTTTTTAACTTATACGGCGGGTGCGGCTATTTTCCGCCATTATAACTTCGTCGAAGCTTCCCTAACAAGCTTATAAGAATATCATCAAGGTACATGTATTATTTTATAATTTTGGGACTTTTAAATGATTTCAAAAAGGAGAGATATTACTCTCCAATAGCTTTGATTTCATCCATGTCACCATCCTTTGATGGGTTTTAAGTTTAATTGAAATTGATTTATGATACAAAACTTCCATTGAACATTTTGTGAAATATTTTACTGTGGATTTGTTATTTTAATACCATCCATATTTTATGGAGAAATTGTTGACATTTCGTATGCTAGTTTTAATACGAATATTTATGTTATGTTTAAACCTATTCATATTAGGAATGTATTGGACTTAATATGTGACGGGTGGATCCCGCTATAGCTCCTCGATGCATCGGTATGTATCATGAGACAACTAGACGTGGAATTGTCCGAGGCCCTTTCCCAATTTGATTTATGGTTTTGGCCGAGGCCTTAATCATTTTAGACGTCTTGGCCGAGGCCTTGATAAAGTGTTTCAGAATGTCTGGCATTATACATTCCCTCATTATGAAAGTGGTTATTGATATTTCACGTGATTATTAGTCTAGTAGAATATCCATGTGAGTAAGTAATGGCATTATTTTATTTTACTTTTTCCATATTATTCTGATGTACAAGTTCAATAAGGCTTTTTTTTAGTTATACATTGCCTTAAATGCTTATGTTTCCTTATGAAAGTTTCCACTATATTGTTATCCTTACGGAGCATTTGAGCTCACCCCTTTCAATGTTTTATTTTTTCCAGGATGTGAAGAAGTGTATTATGACTGACTTGCAAGAATAGTCAGTGAGGATATGAGTGTGGACTAGGGAGACCATGTTATTGTAGTTTTCATTTTTATGATGTAATGTAATGTTTATGAATGTATCTAGTGTTTCCAAGGCTACTAAACTAATCGGTCTTTCGAGACTTGATCTTTTGTGATCATGCCAATGTTAAGAAGTAATGCACCGACTCTGGGTAGCTGGGGTTGGGGCGTTACAGTTGGTATCAGAGGCAGTTTAATACTAACCTTGGAAGCTAGATTTAGATAAACTCTGATTAGAGCACCTATCCTGAAGATAGACATTGAGGATTAGTATAGAAGAACTTCCTAGAATTTTGGTATTGTAGAGATGTTGTGAGTTTTCCGAGCAATACATCCCTGTCTGGATACGAGCAGGTAGAGGCGGCTCTGGCACAGATGTACCTAGGGTTAAAACCCGAAAACACTGCTTTGAGCTAGACTCTAACGGGAACTGGTGCACGACAACGGGCCTTGCTGCACTCTTGGTTACGACACTCCCGGGGGATATGCTTTGGATAATTCCCATTTTCTTTACAATCCACTATGAAGGGTTACGAGTATATACTTCCTCAAAGAATTTTTTTTAATAATTTTGGATTATATCCATAATTAGTTCAATTTATGTTAAGTGTTTTACAAGTATGGAATTATGTAATTTGATTCATGAACTAATCTAGTTTATGCCATTATTTAGAAATGGCGCCTAGTGGAGGGAATGGAAACCTTATCAATGCACGCACTCCGTGTAGGGATTTCCCTCCTGCTCAAGATAATTATGGTGGAGCTAGTGATACAACTGGTGCTGATCAGCTTATCACCGTACTAGGACAACTCACGCAGGTTATGAATAACAACCTTACTCGTATGGAGCACCCTGATCCGCAACGTGGAGGATCAATGCTAGACCGTTTCATGAGGCAACAACCACCAACCTTCAATGGGAGTACAAATCCTATAGTACCTGAGCAATGGATAAATTCCATAGAGAAAATATTCCACGCCTTGGGGAGTAGTGAAAGGGAGAATGTTGTCATGGCAGTTTACCGCCTCACTGGAGATGCCGATCAATGGTGGTCACTAATTCAAAACAGAAAGGAAGATGATGAATTAAGAAACATGGAATGGCAGGAGTTCAAATAGCTGTTCTTAGAAAAATACTTTCCTCGAGACCATCGAGAAGATATGGAATGGCAATTTCTGAGTCTGAGGCAGAAGGAGGATGAGAATGTCGCTAAGTATGAGGCTAACTTTACAAGGTTAGAAAGGTATGCTGCAGATTACATACGTAACCCAAGAAGTAAGACTGGTCGTTTCTTTGATGAGTTGAAACCATTTCTCCGTCGAGCTTTAGTATCACAAACCATCTCTTCATATGAAGGTATTGTCTCGTGCGCTATCAAGATGGAAAAGGAATTATCTAAGTCTTATGACTTTAAATCAAAGCAAGATAAGAAGAGATCCGTTGAAAACTCAGGGAAAGGAAATAAGGAAACAGGGAAGAAGGGTAGAAATGAATTTCCACCCTGTGATAATTGCGGTAGGAAGCACCCTGGTTCCTGTCTAAAAGGAAAAGGAGTATGTTACAATTGTGGTGAAAAAGGCCACCAAGCTCATGAATGCAAGGGAATGAAAGCGGCTGTCAACGTGGAATGCTATAATTGTAGAGAGAAGGGACATTATGCAAATGAATTTCCTAAGCGTCAGGGGAACATACCTCAGAAGAGGCCAAGGGATCAGGGCCAGGCTTATGCTATCACTACTGCTGAGGTGGAATCTCTGAAAGACGTGGTGGCAGGTAATTTAATGGTTTCCTCAAGTTTAGCAAATGAATTATTTGATTCTGGATCATCGCATTGTTTCATATCTTCCCATTTTGCTAAGAAAATTAGATATTTCCAATTTGATTTAACAAATGAGTTCTTGGTCAAAACCCCTAAGGGAAGTATTGTTGCAACAAAGTTTTTTCGATTAGTTCCCATTAGAGCACCTAAATGTTATTTACCTGCTGATCTCATCGTCATACCCATGATTGAATTTGATATAATCCTCAGTATGGATTGGCTTTCGGACCATGATGCAAAAATTTATTATAAGAGGAAAGAGGTTACGTTTCTTGATGATGATGATGAGGAACACCTTATCTTTAGAGCCGAATCGTCGCCACATAATTCTTATCTAGATCCACCCCCAGTAGCTCAACTAAATTCAATTATTGGGGAGGAGGAGAAGGAAATTACTGAGGGTGAGGAAAGGAATATTCAAATAGAGGATGTACCTATTGTGAGAGAATATGTTGATGTGTTTCCGGAAGATTTACCTAGACATCCTCCAGAATGAGAAGTTGAGTTTTACTTTGATTTAATTCCTGGATCAAGGCCCATATCGAAGACCCCTTATAGAATGGCCACTGTGGAATTAGTTGAACTAAAGAAAAAACTAGAGGAATTGAGTAATAAGGGATTTATTCTCCCTAGGTTTTCTTCTTGGGGAGCCCCTGTTCTTTTTGTTAAGAAGAAAGATGGATCTATGAGGTTGTGCATTGACTATAGGGAGATCAATGCTATAACAATAAAAAACAAGTATCCCCTACCTCGCATTGATGATTTGTTTGACCAACTGCATGGAGCTCAATACTTTTCAAAGATTGACCTTCGGTCTGGATACCATCAGTTGTGTGTGAAGAAGGAAGACGTTCCAAAGACAGCATTTCAAACAAGGTACAGGCATTACGAGTTTACAGTAATGCCTTTTGGATTGACTAATGCACCCTCTGTCTTCATGGATCTAATGAGTAGAGTTTTCAACGAATATCTTGATGACATTGTAGTGGTATTTATTGATGATATCTTGGTATACTCCAAAAGCCACGAAGATCATGAAAAACACTTACGCATTATCCTGAAGACTCTTAGAAGACATGAATTATATGGGAAATTTAGCAAGTTTGAATTCTGGGTTCATGAGATTTCTTTTCTTGGCCATATTGTCTCTAAGGATGGAATTTCCGTTGATCCTTCTAAAACAAGGGCAATCCATGAATGGACAGCACTGACAAGTATAATTGTGGTACACAGTTTTATTGGTTTAGCAGGTTATTATCGACGTTTCGTCCAGAATTTTGCCAGATTGGCTAACCCATTGACAAAGCTCACACGTAAAGGGATTAAATTTGTCTGTACAAAAGAGTGTGAAGAATGTTTTGAAGAACTAAAGAGAATATTAGTCAATGCCCCTGTATTGACTCTACCATTGGGGAATGATGGGTTTGTTATTTATAGTGATGCATCGAAGAAAGGACTTGGTTGTGTCCTTATGCAGAATGATAAGGTAATTGCCTATGCATCACGACAGCTAAAAATTCATGAGAAAAACTATCCTACTCATGATCTTGAGTTAGCAGCTGTGATCTTTGCTTTAAAGATATGGAGACATTACCTCTATGGTGAAAAATGTGAGATTTATACTGATCACAAGAGTTTGAAGTATATTTTCACACAAAAAGAACTCAACATGAGGCAAATGAGATGGCTTGAACTACTCAAGGATTATAATTGCACGATACATTACCACCCGGGGAAGGCAAACAAGGTGGCAGATGCTTTGAGTAGAAAAGACCATGGTGTTTTGAATGTGATGAGAATTGGAAGGGATCCAATTTTCTTGGATCTAGTGAAGATGGACATGGGAATAACTAAGGAAGGTGAAACATCAATGCTTTTTCAAATGGTTGCCAAACCATCATTACTAGAAAGGATTAAGAGTTCTCAGACCAATGATGAAGAATTTCAGAAGAAGATTAAAGATGTGAATGATGGAAGATTTAGGGACTTTGTTTATAAGGATGGAATTTTGAAATTCAGGAAGAGACTTTGTGTTCCCGATATGCCTGATCTAAAAAGGGAATTGTTGGATGATGCTCATAGTTCCAATTTCTCTATACACCCTGGGAGCACCAAAATGTATAGAGATTTGAAGGAACATTTTTGGTGGGACAATATGAAGAGGGAGACTGCTGATTTTGTGTCGAGGTGTATGGTTTGTCAACAAGTGAAAGCTGGAAGGCAACATCCTGGTGGAGTATTGCAACCTCTTCCCATACCTGAGTGGAAATGGGATAATATTATGATGGACTTTGTCATGGGACTACCAAAGACTCCTAGAAGTAATGATGAAATATGGGTCATTGTTGATCGTCTTACTAAGTCAGCACATTTTCTGGCTATACGGGAGGATCTACCACTTGAACGTCTAGCAAGATTATATATTAATGAAGTTGTAAGACTTAATGGAGTACCCCTATCGATTGTTTCTGATCGTGATCCTCATTTTACTTCAAGATTCTGGAAAAGTCTTCAAAAGGCCTTGGATACTGAACTTTGTTTGGGCACTGCCTATCACCCTCAAACAGATGGACAATCAGAACGAACTATTCAAACCATAGAAGACATGTTGAGATCATGCTCTCTTGACATTCAGGGTATGTGGGATCAATACTTACCACTGGTAGAATTTTCCTATAACAATAGCTTCCATTCAAGCATTCAGATGGAACCTTATGAAGCGTTATACAGAAAGAGATGTCGTACACCAACCTGTTGGGATGATGTTGGTGAAAGAAAACTTGTGGGACCATAACTGGTGGAAGAAACAATGGAAAAGGTGATGGTAATCCAAAACCACATCAAATCAGCTCAAAGTAGGCAGAAGAGCTATGTCGATAACAGAAGAAAGGTTTTGGAATTTCAGGTGTTAGATCATGTTTTCCTAAAGGTATCTCCATGGAAAGTAGTTATACGTTTTGGTAAGAAGGGTAAGTTGTGTCCCAGGTACATCGGACCATTCGAAATTCTAGATCGTATTGGGGCTGTACCTTATCATTTGGAGATGCCGCCAAATCTCTCCAAAGTTCACGATGTGTTCCACATATCGCTATAGAGAAAATACATGCCCGGCCCAACACATGTACATACCAATGAGGAATTAGAACTGGAACCCGATCTATCTTATTGCGAAGAGCCCATCAGAATTCTTGATGTGAGGGATCAGGTGCTGAGAAACCGGACGACTCGTCTGGTAAAGGTTTTGTGGAGAAATCATAAAATGGAAGAGGCAACGTGGGAACCTGAGGAACATATGATGAAGAACCAACCGAGTCTTTTTATGCAGTAATACCCTAGAAATTACGAGGACGCAATTATTTGAAGGAGGGGAGAATGTAACACCCCAAGCTTCCACGGTACGTTTCCCTTCGAATAATGCAATAGCGTGTGTTGTACGCAACCTCGAGCTCTAACACACACCACAACTAATTAAACTAGCCGTTTTGAATAGTAATACATACTTTTTGAAATTTTATAAATTTTATTTATCAAAATGGACTTCATTTTTGGATTCGGAATATCGAAATTAGCCTATGTTGAATTTTTGGTATTTTTCTCAGAACTTCTAATTTTTTATAAATAGTGAAAAATACTTAAAAACAACTTTTTTAATCAAAATAATTTATAGTGATAAATTATACTATTTAGTGGTTTTAAAGTATAATTATAATATATTTTTACCATTTTATCCAATGGTGGTCATTAGAATTAATTTAACATTGAAAATGGACATAAACAATTGCCAATCCTTTGATATAAATTGTTTCTTAAAAACACGCTATTTGTTATGACAGCAGGAATTAATTATAAAATTAATTAATGCAACTTATATTTTTGGAATTTTGTAAAATAGACATAATTTTTGAATTCGGAATATCAATTATATCTTAGGGTGAAATTTTGGCATTGTTCTGAAAAACTTCAATTATTGATGAATAGTGAAACCACTAAGTGGTAGTTAAATAACTGATTTTTTGTTTAAATGAAATATTACCACTTCTGTGATTTGATTTTCAAAAATCCGACATACATGGTTGTCATTAAGAAGTAAAATGTGGTTGAATGAGATTAAAATAATTTTTGGTGAATAGTAACTTTTAAGTTCTTAATCGCGATTAGAGGTAATTAGTGTAGTTTAAGGTAAAAATAATGTTTTAATAATAAGAGATGTGCTTGACACATGTCCTACCCTCATTGTATGTGTCATGGCCGACCAAGACAATCCATGGGTCAACTTGGGGACCCCATGGAGCCACTTTAGTTGGAAAATGACATAAATACCTTTTATTTAATGTTAAAGTAAAAAATGACACAAACATGAAATGTTTTACTAAAACAATTTTTATATGGGGTTATACAAGTCATATTTTTGACTATAAATAGTCATTGGAAAGATAAAAAGATTTCCTACATCATTGTATTTTTTTAGAATGTTTATACATTAAATAAATTAAATTATTTATGAAATCATGATGATGCAGCGATGACCTCATTATTTAACAATTTAAATAAAATGAGAAGATAATGCAAAATACAAGGATTGCACTTGTCCAAAGACTATTGGATGAGGAGATTTAGAACCCTTATCACCTTAGCCACATATTTTATAAGTGTGGGACCTTTATAATCCGAAAATCATTTTATAATAATGTAACATTTCAATCTTTCTAAAAGAGCCCCTCCTCTCCTCTTATAAAAGGCCCCCACCTCTACCACCTTATTCACACTTTCAAGCATTTTGGTTCGGCCAACCTCTGCCAAAATACTCTCCCAAATTCTTTACCTTCATCCTAGAAGAATTAATTTAGTCCGAAATCCATCCTATTGAGTCCTTTTGATCAAATCAAAAGGAAGAACCCGAAGAAGAGGTAACATTTTCATCACCATCTTTCAAGTTTCTTTCTTCTTCCACTCCCTCTTTGTTTATTATTTCAATTCTAAAATTATAACTCCAGTATCTTCTATATACTATGATTTTATTATAAATATGGAACAACCATATTCAGTATTATACCCATCATTTGAATGACATGTCACCATACGTGCGTACGTACGGCTTACCGTCTCCACGTCGTGGTGTAATTGTTATTCAATATATTATTATTTAGATGGGTATAATAATGATATGTAATTCATGTAAATAATAAATATAACATGATAATGATTCTTTATATATGATATACTATCCAATTATATATTATTTTAATATCAAAATAATGATATTGTCGCTCGTGCGTACGTACGGACTACCGTCTCCACGAACGCGATGAGATTCATTCTCCGTCGTATCCATTCAAGTATAATTATCATTTGATGATTTAAAGATAATGTTTAAGGACATGATATCATTCTGGATATGAATAAGATACAACCTATACATGAAAAACACGACTTACGTTACAAAACATATAAAAGAAAATGAGTAAGTTAACACCCGAAACAACAATAAATCTAAGATATTGTTAACAACGCAATGTTAAAAGATCATATATGATATCGTATGAATGTATGTGATTCTTGTATAATTTAATAACAATTATTTCACCATTATACTGGAGTTTAACCTACCCCAACCAGTGAAAAGTGCAAGGTAAGGGTTTACTTCACAACCTCTTCATTATCCAAGGTTGTTTATACATAATTATCTACTGGGACCTCGTTATCATCCACATCCATGTTTCTTAAAAATGACTTTCAAAATATTTTTACGATTAAATGGAAAATGTGTTAAAGTAATTTATACCCTTATACATTTTTTAAAGGAATCTTACCGTTGTTTTCCAAACAATGTACTTTTTGACCTCTTTGACAAATTTCAGGTAAGAATGTTTTTTTTTAACTTATACGGCGGGTGCAGCTATTTTCCGCCATTATAACTTCGTCGAAGCTTCCCTAACAAGCTTATAAGAATATCTTCAAAGTAAATGTATTATTTTATAATTATGGGACTTTTAAATGATTTCAAAAAGGAGAGATATTAATCTCAAATAGCTTTGATTTCATCCATGTCAACATCCTTTGATGGGTTTTAAGTTTAATTGAAAATGATTTATGATACAAAACTTCCATTGAACATTTTGTGAAATATTTGACTGTGGATGTGTTATTTTTATACCATCCATAGTTTATAGAGATATTGTTGACATTTCGTATGCTAGTTTTAATACAAATATTTATGTTATGTTTAAACCTATTCATATGAGGAATGTATTGGATTTAATATGTGACGGGTGGAGCCCGCTATAGCTCCTCGATGCATTGGTAGGTCTCATGAGACAACTAGACGTGGAATTGGCCGAGGCCCTTTCCCAATTTGATTTATGGTTTTGGCAAAGGCCTTAATAATTTTAGACGTCTTGGCCGAGGCCTTGACAAAGTGTTTCAGAATGTCTGGCATTATACATTCCCTCATTATGAAAGTGGTTATTGATATTTCACGTGATTATTCGTCTAGTAGAATATCCATATGAGTAAGTAATGGAATTATTTCATTTTACTTTTTCCATATTATGCTGAAGTTCAGGTTCAATAAGGCTTTTGTTTTAGTTATACATTGCCTTAAATGCTTATGTTTTCTTATGAAAGTTTCCGCTATATTTTTATCCTTACGGAGCATTTGAGCTCACCCCTTTCAATGTTTTATTTTTCCCAGGATGTGAAGAAGTGTATTATTACTGACTTGCAAGAATAGTCAGTGAGGATATGTGTGTGGACTAGGGAGACCATGTTATTGTAGTTTTCATTTTTATGATGTAATGTAATGTTTATGAATGTATCTAGTGTTTCCATGGATACTAAACTAATCGGTCTTTCGAGACTTGATCTTTTGTGATCATGCCAATGTTAAGAGGTAATGCACTGACTCTGGGTAGATGGGGTCGGGGCGTTACATACAAATCCCTTTCTCCAACTAGCATTGATAATTCTCACAAATGTTGGGAGGTTAAGTGTACACATGATTTTCTGACCTTCAAGGCCTTGCAAGAGGTCCCAATCATGGTGTTCGATTGCATTGGCTCTCTTCCCCCATGGGGTGATGATTTTTCCATTAGTGATGAACATGGACACCACTATTAAAGACCCCATTGATGATTTCTTACTTAGTTAATTTAATCTAATACATTTTTTTGTTTTATTCACTTATCAATCTCAAATTTCATAAATATGTGTCCATAAGGGGAGAGATATTAATGATTTATCCTTCTAAAGAAGATCTCATTCTTCCATTATTGATTCAAACACTATTTGGAAATCGAGATATTTTGAAACTTCTATACTAAAAGAGAATATTAGAATATCTATATAAGTTATTTTGGCTGCACTAACAAAATTAAAAGTTTCCCAAATGTATTTTCATTAGATGAGTTTTCAAATTAATTTATCTAATCTGGATCCAAGCCTGTATCAATGACATGCCATTTTTGGTAGGTTTATTTTCATGATTAAATAATTGATAGATTCTATCCCAATCCTCTACCCATATTTTTCTCTATGGATTCCAATGAACATTCATTCTATTCGATGATTATTGATTATGTGAAACACCCACAGAATGTACTCACACTTCCACTCCATTAAAAACAATTATTTTCTATTAAATCATATATAAAATTAATTTTTGGTAATATAGATTATTAAACCTCATGGTGTTCATACTTATATCTTCAATATTTTTCACCAGATATTTTGAATGCATTATCTGAACTCCATGAACCATTAAATACAACATGAAGAGGTCTTGGTGTCAAATAGTGCATAAATCTCCCTTTCATGGGAAGAAAAATGTTTTACAATATTTAATAGTACCCTATACTCTCCATATAATTCTATATAATTATTCCTTATGTAAAGAACTAAAATTTTATAAATGAGGTTTTATATTTTTAAATAAATAAATTTATTATTACGTAATGATGTTATAGAAAACAAATGAACCACACTTCTTATTTTATAGTATTATATGCTATATCAAATTTAAAAGGATATTAATCGATATATACATTGATAATTTTTTCATTAAAATTTGATCATAGGAATGTTATATATAAAGAGTAGTTAAGAATTCTAATTACCATAGATGAATGATTCGATGACCTCAACTAGTAGGATTGTACATTATAAAGACCATTTGTCAGAAACATATTCAATGAGAAAAAATAGATATTAATTGATCATGATCTAGAGTAATATAGTATTAAAAAAAATGTATAAAGAATTTTTTGGTATAAGTTCATTCTCATCTTGATAACTTCATAATCCATGTAAGTTAAACCACATAATTAAATTATCACCATCACATATCTTAGCCTGATTGAATTTACTATTGTAAGAAATGGGTCTGTATTTAGACCCTAATAGTATGAATTTATAAAATTTCTTTTCATTAAAAATTTATAATATATATCCCTTTTTAATATTAAGGATCAAATTATTAATTAATAAATTTGATTATTATTAGATTCTGGTATGATTAAATTCAAACTATATATTATTTTGGAATTTTACGGCTTTAAAAAATACACTCAATATTAATGAATTCAAGAATTTTGGAAATAAATGATTTTCCAATAAGAATTTATTATTAATTTTTTTAAAATATAAGTTTCAATATAACGTTTTGAGGCCAAAAATAATTTTTATAGGGGTTATAAAACTTTTATTATAAAAAAACAATATTTTTCAATAATTGTAAATTTGTTATTTTAATGTCTAAATTCTAATACATCTAATTTTTTTTGGATAAGATAAATATTATTTTATAAATTATAACATCAAAAGTATAAAATAGTGATTTTTTAAAAAATTTATGACTATTAAGTTTTGGGGAATATTTAAATACGGTATAAATATATTGATTATATTTTCACATCATAATGACCCAAAACTAATGTAAAATATTTCATAAAAGGAATCCAGGATGAAATAAAAATCTCAAATGGAATATAATTGTTTTAGATTACTTGATTAATTTTTTTATAAATAGTGAATCATCAAAACCTGTCGTACATATTAATATTTCGAAATTTATTATTTGTAAACATGAATCACATCCACATTTCCAAATGAATTACATTAATGATCTAAACTCTTAAATATCTCAAATAATTAAAACCACTCTAATTTGATATAAATATTGTGAAAAACTCAAGATATATTTCTTGGTAATTATTACATTATCATATATATTTAAAAACCCTATGTTTTGAAATTAATTAAGAGCTCTCCCCACATTTCACAAATAAACCTACCCAACCATCAATTTCTCTTCACTCAAAACGCATGGATCATGGACTTACTCTATCCTTCCCTCCCTATATAAATCAAAAGGTATCCCCAATATCAACATATGATATTTCTAAGCATTTAAAAACACCAATGCTAGGTAATGGATCCTCTTCTTCTCATATATATTCAAGAACAACCCTTTTATTATAAAATTATCATTCAAAATTTTCAATTTAATATATTATTTAAAATATCCCCCTTACTAACCTCATTATTTCCCTATGATGCGATGACCCTTTCATTCCCATTATGTTGTCCCATGAACCTTAATATAGGAATATTATGCCATTAGAATCATTCTATGATTTTTCCATGCCAAATTTTTTATTGTGAATACATATACTTATTTTAACTAATGAGTATTCATAGAGTTGTGCCTACCCTTAATTGATTGGGAAATTACTTTTATATAATCCAAATTTCATTATCTAGGTATTAAAATTTATTCAATTCACCATCATGTTGTATGATTGAGGTGGCACACTTATTCATATATGAGATATAAAAATGATTGGTGCACTGAGATAACCCTCTAATTAATTAGATAATGTTTTGGTCTCATAAAACTTAATTTATTTGAGTATGCAGTAAAACTAATCGTTTTTGGGACTCTCTATACAATGTTATGTTTTCTTTCTGGTTAGTATTGATCTATGTTTATGTGTTCACGTTTAATTTTATCACCACATTCACATGATTCATTTAAGCTATAATATATTATCATCCCTTATTGTTTCATATTTTGATTCTCACTAATCGTATATTTCCTTGATATGCCTCTTGAATCACACGTACTACATTACATTATGTTATGATATTGTTATTCCCTTGCTGGGATATATAGATCTCCCCATTCTTATGAATTTCCAAAGTTTATCCCATGGTGTTTCAAAAAAGAAGTGGAATTTTATGTGAATGTTAAGGGTGTTTTCAATAATTTTGTTTTATATATGTATCAAGTTGTCTTGATATGTACATATTTTTCAGAAGAAAATAAGATTCAAGACATTTTGGAATGATATAATTTTACTTTTATTTAATGAGTCGTGAGATAAGTGTATTTAGAAATGAGTTATCATAGTTTGTATTATAGAGAGATCTTTTTATATTTTTAATTGATATTTGAATACTATTATAAAATAATTTTGGATAAAAATAAATATAAGAAAATTTTACTACATTTTGGTAATGTATAGAGTAATTGGTCTCGAAGAAAATATATCTCTATTTGGATTATACAAGTGGATGTGGATTTATAATTGATGTACATATGGATAATAACATTGAAAAGGATTTAGTGAGCTTAAGTTAATCATTGCCTAGTGTATATAAATGAGGCTTTCTTCACATCTATTTTGAAACTCATAAGGGATATGCTTTGGTAAATTCACAAGAACCTTAAAACCCAATATTAAGTGAATAATATTTCCTATACGATGTTACGATCGGAAATAGATCCTGGATAACATAGACTAAATCATACAAATTCATTTATTAAATATTTTTTGACATTTATGATCGAACTCAGTAATGATCATGGAATTACATTTATTCAATTATTAGTTTAAAAATACTAATAGCTATTTATACGTATTTACTTGTTTAATACCTTAAAATATGAGAAACATCATCAACAACCGATGTGATTAGTAGTTGAGTGGATACACAAATAATATTCTCAACCTGATCAGAGTTGAATTTGGGAACATCAGGGTAATACTTTCTCAATTAACTTGTATTTTTTACCAAAAAATGAAATAAAAGAAATTCCTAAATCATATTAATAAATAGTTTGTTGTAATAGAGGACTTCATGTGATAAAGGATCTAAATTTAATTAGGTATTCTAATACAATAATCATGGAGTAATAGATAAAATCCATTGAAATAATATTCCCCATCCTCCAATGATCATAGAAGGAGATGGTAATGATGGTTATTTATTGCATGTGAGGAGAAGTTTATCAATGATGGATATTGATAAAAAAATACGACTCTCAAAGAGACTATCACATAGATGGAATAGAAGTAATTCAAAATAATTTTTATCAAAAAATATTTTCCTCACACACTTCGACATAAAATAGAGAATAACGTCCTTAACCTCGAGAAAAAGGATTGTTAATCTATTAAAGAATATGAATAATGACTCAAAATACATGCATTATTATATTCCATCTTATTCAGTAGTCTTGAAAGTAAATTTGACTTCCACTTTGGTGGGGTAAAGCCTTGTATACAGAAAAGCTTATCTATTTTAGACAGTGAAAACTAAGAGTTAATTATCTGATGTAACCTAAAATCCAAAATAGGGATCATAAAATCTCATCTATTTCATAGGGATAAGAAGTGGAAAATAGAGTGTTATTATAGAGGTAAAAAATATAAATATAATAGTGTAAGGATATCTAAGGATCTCACTTCTCAAAATTATTGAACGAACCATCCATTAAATGTCTTAAGGGGGCTGATTAGTTGCATTAGGTGGGATTTGGAAGGGAAACTACCCTGTTATTACCAATGGGAAAACCCACAAATGTGATGGAAGAAAATATTACACTAGACAAAAATTACATGGAAATGAAATGTTTCCATTATAAGGAACCTCAAGAATTATTAAATCAAATTCCATAGGATAATGTTTTTCAGAGAATGTAAATACGATCAACATCCAAGGCCATAAGGGAAACCATATTCCATCACTAGTACTAAGGTGGATTATAGAAATGAAGTGATTCAAGGTACTCTATTTATTCACTCATGGATAATAAATGTACATTTTCCATAGTTATATTAATTTTTCTATATAACAAAAGATCATTATATCTATTCAACCCCCCACCCCCCCACAAAACATTTTATTAAAGATATCCGTTAAAAAATGTGTAATCATTTGTCTCCTATGTATACAGAACTACCCTGTCAAAAAATACATCATTAACTTCACATTAAACATTATCGTGATTCATTTAGTGGAATTTTATTCAATTATATGAACTTATAGGATTTCCTAATATAGATAAAAAATAAATTGAAGATAGGAGGTAATTACCGTCATTGTCACAAATGATCCTCTTATTCTTTGAAAGAAAAAAGAGGATGTTGAATGTCCTTTAGTTTCTTCACCAAAATCATGGATATTATTTCCTTATGGGAAATAATATCAATCTTCATTTATTGGGACTATATGAAAATCTTCCTTCATGAAATTCCCATTAAAAATGATTTCACAATTATGTTTTTGAATGAATTTCTTGGTCTTCCTCTTAGCTAAGAGGTTGACTATTTATTTGAGCATATCCTTGGATTGTTACCAAAATCCAAGAATCTATATAGAATTGTAGTTTTAAAATATGAGGTGATGAAAAATATAATATAGGATTTTTTCTATAAAAGGGTTCATACTAGAATTGTCTCACTATGTGGTCCACTGATCTTCTTTTTCAAGATGATGGATGCGACAATGTCACTCTAAATTGATCATCATGAGGTCAATAATATCACAACAAAGAAAAATTATCCTCTTACATGGATTGATAAATTGTTTGATCAACTACATGGAGCCAAATATTTCGATAAAGGTTTGACCTATAGATGGTAAATTATCAAGTAAAGGTAAAGAAGGAGGATACCCCAAAGGATATTTTTTATAAAATTTATTGGAACTCTGGGTTCAGAGTGATTCTATTTGGATTCCATAATTATCCATTAAAAATCCTCAACATGATGAATTTATTTCTTGGGGATCCTCAAAAAAATTTATTTAATATTTATAGATTATATTCTCATATACTGCAAAATATAGAAGGATCATGAGGATCATTTGAATATTATACTGAATATATTTTTTAAGGAAAATGTACATGTGAAAGATAGTAAATTTGAGTTGTATTGGGAGAATGTAACTTTCTTCAGACCGGTTATAACATTTAAATGGATATCTAGAGATCCTTAAAAAACAGAGGCCATTGAAATAATGAAAATTCCAATATTTGTGATGAAAATATGAAGTATCCATGGATTATCCAGTTAAAATAAAGCATTTTTTAAAACCATATAAATATTTTCAAGTCCACTAACCATACACACTCATAAGGGAGTCAATATTGCATCGAAAATGAATGTAATGAATGTTTTAATAAGTCAAATAAGAGTCTAATCATTGTACATGTGATAGAATTACCCACAATTAGTGATGGATTTGTGATCTACAATGATGAATCAAAAATGGGATTTAGTTATGTACTCATGAAAAATGAAAAAGTGATAGTCTATGCATCCTACCAAATAAATATCCACGAGTAGATCTACCTTACTCATCATATAAAATTGGATGCAGTGATATTCAAATTATGGATTTTTTATAATTATCTATATAGGTAGATGTGTGACATATACATTGATAGTAAACGCCTAAAGTATATATTACAAAAAGGTATATAATATCCTAAAATAATGGTTGTGGAATTTAACCACGAATTAGGTTTTTCAAATTCATTTTCATCCTATGGTGCAAAAAAATTGGTAGATTACCTGAGTATAAATGGTCATATAACTCTATCAATGATTAGGATTTTAATGGATTTAGTCATATTAGACATGCAATGGATTGATAAGGTAATTATAAAAGGATATTCATGCAGACATTCTCATATAAATTATCAACCATACATTCTTGAGAGGACAAATGAGGCCAAGAAAGATTATGTGGTTATACAGATATAGTTGGTGAATATTCTAAAGTTTATCTTTATTGAAGTGGGATTTATAAGGTTCATAACCTGGATATGTGTCTCATGAAAAAGGAAGAGGAACTTCTAGATTATATGAAAGAAACACCCATCACTATATTTATATAAAACACTAATATATATAGAGATTAGAGGTAAAAATTATTGTTGGATTACAAGAAGAGATAGATTGCATTGTTTTTATATCAATTCATGGTATTCCAAAAATTGAAGCCTCACTGATAGAAGTATAAGGGTATAATGAAACCATTATTAATACCCAAATAGAAATGGGAAGGAAACACATGTATTTTTTTGTATGACTCCCCAAAACCATTGAGGGAATAATTTTTTCTACTTGTTCGTGGATCACTATACCATGTTAGTGAATTTCATTCATATTAAGGATTATTTCCCTTTGGACCTACTCCCTATGTTTTATACAAGGACTGCAGAAATATTTCCTAGATTTCAACTCACTGTTGTATCTGATCAAGATACGAGGTTTCTATCACGATATTTGAGAATTATTAAGTAGGATGTTAACATAGAAATTATAATCAACTTTACTTATCTCCCTCAGATGGATGGTTATTCTAAATGAAATATGAAAAACCTAGATGATATTCTGATATCATGCACAATAGTTTTCCATGGATGTTGGGACCAAAACCATACCCTATTTTACTTCTCATATAACAATAGTTTTTATTTTATCATTCAAATGGATAATTATGAGGATCTATATAGGAATAGGTGTTAGACATTGACATCTTGGGATTTAGTTATAGAGAAGTTGCTTATGGGACCTCATCTTATCCATGAAACAATAGAGGGGGTTAAAAAAATTACAAAACATATGAAATCCCCTAAAATTCAATAGAATATCTATGTTGATAGTCATTAACATAATCGAAATTATAAGGATAAAGATAACTTGTTCCTTTTTAAATCACCATGGATGAAATTTATGATGATTAGGAAGAAGGGAAATAACAGTCCTAGATACATCAGTCCATTATCCTTGATCGTATCGGAGAGGTGGACTATCGACTAGCACTCTGTTCTAACCTATTTAAGGTACATAATGTTATCTATGTATCCCTATTGAGGATAGACATATCAGACCCATATCATGTATTGAATTTATTGGTGTTATTATTGGAGAATGATATATCATACATGGAGTGGTAGTTGAGGATCTTTAATTATGGGGGAAAATATTCAATGAAATAAGACAAATCACATAGTCAAAGTGATATGGAAGATACCTAAGTTTGAGGAAGGGTCATGGGAACCAAAATAGGGGACAAAATATATTTACCCTCATTTATTTATTGTATTAAATGAGAATTTCAAGGGCTGAAATTCATAAAGGGTGGAATGCTATTACGAATTTTTCTTTTGTAAATGCAATTACATATTTTTGAATATATAAATAAATTTTTATGTAATTAATTTACAAAAGAAAACCTGAACAATTTTGGTTATTTTAGAATGTTATACGGTTTGTCAAATTTAAAAGATCATTAATAATCATAAACATTTATAATATAGCTATTTAAAATTTATCATATGACTATAGTATATAAATTGTAGCGATTAATTACATTGGAAATTGTTGGGAGATGTTATGGCCTTGTACTGTGGGATTATACACTACAAAGATAATTTTGTATTGATTTTATGGGACATTGCATCACTGAGATTTTTACATGATAAACCACAAGTAGAAATTAAACTACTAAATCATTAATGAGACGTTTTACATGATAATTTGAATCTCAATGACATCACAAACGCAAATCATGTATGCACCCCTATAAAATGTCACCATCAGACACCTTAATCATAGAGATTTAAACAGTGTAATACAGGGATGTTTATCTTGACCCCAATGTTATAAATATAATTATATTATGTTTCTATAAAAAATCTTTATAATAAGCACATTTAATACAACTTTTTAAATTATTCACTATTTTGTTTAATGAAAATTTATTGTCAGGCGATGAAATAGAAATTGTATTTTATGAAAAAGAATGATTTTAATCGAGACAATCTAATTTAAATAATTCATGAATTTTTAAAATAAAATATATTCTAATAAATTATAATTATTAAATTATTATTATTATTAATTTTAAATGATAATACATTTTTTAAAATTCAAAAAATCAAAATGGTTTGAAAACAATTATTGTCAAAACCCAATATTTTTTAGAAAATCTCAATTTTTTATATAAAATATTAAATCATCATTTTATAAATTTTTTTGATAAATTATTATTTTTTAAATATTCATATTAAATTTATAAAATTGTTATTTTTTCATATTCTTGGAGACAAACATTTTTTGTCCAAATTAAATATTGTATAAATATATAACGTGTATTATTACATCATAATGAACAAAAAGTGAGGTAACATTTGCTATAAATGGTATACAAAACCAACTATGTATTTTACCTTTGAAATAATTTTTTAGGTTATTTTATTAATTGGATTCACCCATAATGAATTCTTTAAAAGGATAAATTGTATTAAGAGGTTTTAAAATCATTTATTTGTAAAAATGATTCATTTTCACAACATAAAGGGAATTATTTTAAGGACACCTATTCTAAAATATGTTAAATAATGAATAAAAATCCACTTTGGATGTAACCAAGTGATTTTTATTTGTTTTTGATAACTATATGAAATGGAGTACAAAATCATCATTGGGAAATTAATGAAGAACCCAAATATTTTTTTCTATATAAACCCAACCAAAGTCTAATTTATCTTCACATAAAACACTAAGTGAATGAATCTAATCTCAAATTACCTCTTTATATACCCCCACCAGATAATGTGTCCCCAACCTCTTAGGAAGATCCTCCAATACTTATTGAAACACCATCTTGGTGTAATGGCTCTTCTCATTAATCTCTTTATTCAGACACCTTTTTTATATTATAAACATTCATCAATTGTTCATGTTATATTATTATTTTACACACCACCTACATACCATATGATTCCTAGTGAAGATATACCAATTTTAATGTAACTAATCACTCTAATGATACATTACATACACCTATTGTGCAATTGGAATTGCACTGTGATATTTCTAAGAAAATAATTTTTATTGTTAATACCTATCATTATGTCAAATCAAGAGTATTCAACAATATGTACCTATAATTAATTGATAATGGAAATCTATGAATATAACCAAAAATCACTAATCTTGGTATTATAATTGATTAATTTTGTCTTTATGATGTTTGATTATTGTGGAAAACCTATGCATGTAAATGATATGAAAATAATGGAACTGCCCATATTTCCCACAAATGAAGTAGTTAATTTTCTAGTCTCATGAGATGTCTTGTAATTAATTATTGATTAAAAATGACAAATTATGGGACATTTTACACCATTTTATGATGTCTCCATTCAAAACCTAAACATATTTTTATTATTTAATGTTTAATGTTGTGTCCACATTCCCAATTTACCATTATGATATCAGGTTATATCATTATTTATTTTTCATGATTTAGATTCTCACCCCTATTATGTTTAATTAATATTCCAATTGGATCTCATGTACTAGTTTTACTTAATATATTATTTCTTTATTACCTTTATAGGCTTTATAACTCATTGAATGTTTTTATATATCCCAAATTTATCACATGTTGTTTTAAAAGAAAATTGAAATTTTAAAAGCATGTCAAGGAAATTTTGAATAATGTTGTTTTATCCATATATGAAGATGTTATAATATGTACGTGATTTTTAGAATACTCTAGACTTCACGAACATTAAGGATTTCGTAATATGTAACATTATGTATTAACTGATTAAATAAATTGTATTATGTAATTTGTTGTCATGCTTCAAGGGTTTCTATCACCAATTTACATTTCTAACACATTTAGAAACATGAAATGTGGATGATTTAAGTAATATGATCTTTTTATCTAAAAAAATTATTTAATTCAACATGTTTAAACACTCATACCAAGGAGTTGAAGAAAAATAACATTCAGGACTATCGAAAAAGGATCTAAAGATATCCTCATGATCTCCATCATTGAACAGCATGATGAAAAAGATGCATGTTTAATATTTTTTGGTTCCAATCATCTATTTGTTGATACTTTTAGAAGAATTAGAATGATTTAGGAACATATTATTTTATATACCACATTATTTATACTACTGAAAACAGATACTTGAAGATCATAAGTATAGTGTTTCATAAAAATAATGGTCAAAAGAGAGTTTGGTTAAATATGGGATAGGGTGAAATGTTTTTAAATCAATTTTAAGATTTTAAAATCACTTTGGGATTAATATGAAAAAATGTGAGGGAAATATAAATAAAATACAATTAAAACACATAAGGTATTAGTAATGAAAATAATTTAATTGAATATTTATTATTATATTTAATAATATATGTTTTTAAGAAAATAAACCAAAAAAAATTGATAAGTTAAATATAAAAGATCATTCCTGACTCATTTATCATATAATTTAATCTCTCACGGTTCAAATTTTTTTTAAATATACTAACAAGGTAATGACATGTTCCACTGAATCCAAGATTTATATACAATTTTTGAAGCTTTTCTTTCAAATGGTGAAGTATTAGATCAATGTGATTCTTTATTGAATGATATATTGAATTTTTTGAACTGTTATTCTCACTTTTATTTTCTTATTTTATATGTGCATGTGATGATTTATATCCACATTCCAATATTTTCTGTTTCATTTTTATAATTTCTTCATAGAAACTATATAGAGATATGTATTCATTTTTAGTTGTAGGTAAAGAAACATAGTTATCTCCCTCTCTTACTATACCATAATTTTAGAGTTAATATACTAAAGTGACATATTCTAGAGGTTCTTTTTTATCTCACATATATACACTAAATACATCATTAGAATAGATAATATAATCAACATTATTCCTCTTAGTTAGATAGAACCAAAATTATCTCTACTTTTGAGGTATTCGAATATTATTTTGACAATAGTTTTATGTGATACATAAGGATTTCCTCAGAAATGTCTATACATAAACACAATAACATTATATCAAATTGTATACCTATCTAATAAAGTAAACTCCCTATAATAACACTATAAAAGTTTTGTTCATAGTAAATACCTTCTTCTTAAATCTAAACTTATTCTATCAATCTATAATTTATTCTAATAATTATTATAGATTATTTGATAGTATTATCATATTCACACTTAGTTCCTATAGTTAGGTAATTTTATAGATTTATCTACTAATTATTCAACTTTATTTCTTCCAAAATGATTCAATTTTTCTTATATATCCACCACCTAATTTTCATAATTGATTTATTAGGGGATTTTCTCTTTTACAAACTGTGATAAGGATTCTTAATGTTTGTCAAGGATTCGTATAGGGGATCTGGTTTGATTACCCTTATCCAGGCCTCCTACTATAGCATCAAAGAGATGTTTTTTAAAATTTTAATTGGTTTAGGGAATTATATACACAGTTCATCAATGTATTCTTCTAGGTCATGAACGATTTGAGGGATACTATTGGGTTATTTATTAGTTAAATCAGATGAAATATCAATGTTTTGGTTGTTATTATTGACATTAAAAATTTATATATCAACCCCATGATTTATTATTGCATGTTTTGACTTTATGTTGTTATATCTCATTATAAGTGACCTGAATTGTTTCATCTATAAAATAATATTTATTTTTAAAGGCTCTATATTCTTTACTAGTTAATGAATAACTATTAAAAATTCATTCATCAATTTTTGGTGAAAAATAACCTGAATAAACATTAAATTTATAATATTTTATTTGCATCAAAATACTCTAATATAATGTACTCATGGTTTTATAAAATTCTATTTCTCATATCGATACAATTTCATTATTAGTATAATAATATCTCTATTTTTTACATAATTTTTTTCAACTTCATCCCAAAAATATAATTGTATGTCTTATTCACTAAGCCTAGCTAAGGAAATATCACAGAGATGGTTATTGGTCTTGTAAATAATCCCATTTTGAGAAGTTATTCAAGGTTCATATAAATTATGAGTATAGCCATTATGTGTGAAGAGAGGTTCAAACTCATTATTCTGAATATATTGACCATGATCACATCATATGGATTTTATGGTGATTCCACTTATTATCTCTATAGACATTTCATATTTTTCAAAGCAATAGAATATTCAATTTTATTAGTATAGAAGAAACCCTATGTGTATCCTAAATAATCATCAATAATATTACATTTATTGATTTTTACTATAAAAATATAAACTATAAATGGTAAAAATAAATACATAAAACAAAATTATAGTGGATTATATGTATATACCACTTTTATTGGGTTCAAATATATTTTTTGATTCATTCCATTTTTCAATTATTGCACGTTTTTTCTTTTGGGATTATAGACTATCAAGGTCCTTGACATAACCATTATTATTTATATTTTAATTTATTATAAATTATAGTTTCTTAGTTCCCTATTTCAAAACTAATACTCTTTAAGAAAATTAGTTAAACATTAAAAAATTTGATAGAATAAGGAATATAATTTAATAGAATACACATTACGATTTTATAATGTTGTAATTTTTAAAATAGATATTGAATTCATTTAACTGCCATGAATTATTTTAAAATATGAAAATAAAAACATATTCACAAACCTTATCAATACTAAAAATATGATATTCTAAACAATCCATGATCAAACAATTATATATAAAAAAAGATTCAAAGTTACCCATTCATCTGAGTCTGATAATATTTCATATTTTCATTTTCACAAAAAAAATCAAATGTACACCATAAAAATTTGTTAGATTATTTAAGCTTGAATATTATTTGGTCATATGTATATAATATAAACTATACTAATATGATCTATTATTCTAGATCATTATAAAAAAAATCAGATAATCAAACAAGAAATGAATTTGGTGCCCATATTCTCCTTGGACAATATATGTTAGAAAATAAAAATTTTGGAATTAATATATTATTTAAATCATGTTTATAAATGAATGGATAGATAAAACAAATTTTTTTTTCAATAATATTTTGAATTGTTTTCATAATTAGAGGTTTCCCTGGAAATTAAGGTCTTGTTTTTTTAACTAGTAAAGAAATGATTTTTAAACAGCATACATTGTTGTCAAGACACATACCCAATTCTACTGTCGTATTTACTATTGTATGATTTACTATAGATATAGTTATATATATTCTCTATGGTCATCATTTAATTCTTTGGACGCTTTTCTATATCCTCATGATACCTCTAATACTTGATCTCTAGACAGTTAGATATTATAATACCATTTAAATTTCATTCATAGTAATAAATATCATTAGAGGAGTTATACATTTTTCATTACTTCCACTAATTTTCACATTAATCATTCATTACTATATAACATGACTCATATAAAAATATCATATCATTATAAATCTTCGAAAATCATCGAGCTATCTGGTCCATTTCCTCATCAATTTCTGTATCCGCTTCACTTCAACATGTATGATATGATTTTATAACATCCTATTCTTTGGAATGTGATATTTTAAATGAAATAGTATAATTTTTTGGTTCAACATCCCCATGTTTTACTTTTATCTCTTCTTCATGCATTATTATATTTCCATTTATCTCCATAAATAGTTGTTTTTTAAAGAAACACGATTCTAAAAAAGTGTATATAATACCTCTCCATGGACCTGGTAGACATATCATGATCCCTATGACATAAAAATTGTCGCCTAACTTCTCTCCAAGTGTAATAATATTAATTTACCTCATTTTAGAAAATATACATCTCTTAGATAAATTCATTAGTCTTAATTTTGAATATATCATACATAATAGTTTATTTATTTTATCTTATTTCTTTAAAATTAGGTATTCAATCTTGCAACATAGAAAGGGTATCATATATTTTATATGAAGTATCATAAGAGTATAAGCTATTATATTCATGAGATTTCTACTAGGTCCAGTTGAATGGACAATTGAAAGGTATTCCAAAATTTTACTTGGTTCTGTGTCAGATGGGGTTTAGAGCATGTGACTTCCACTTCTATATACCAGTTTAATGAATAATTGAGAGGGTATGGATATGCCATCATTTTTGTGCCTATGAATCATTGCCCGAGACTACTTGTCAACTGGTCCCGCATTGGTGATAGCTTAATGACACGATGCATTTTCTAGGGAGAGGCAGATCCTAGTTATGCTTGGGGTTGTTTTTGTTTTATTGGTTTGGTTGTAATACTAGATTTGGTGGTTTCATAGTTTTTCCTTAAAAGAGTTTCACAATATTAAAATGGATTTTCTGTCACTATAGATCATCAATAGATCACAAATTATAAAAACACGCTATACCATGATGAATTTTATTTATTTTCCAACAGATCATAATAGTTACCATTAATTTAAGGAGGTTTTGTAATATAATAACATTAATACATAGTGTACATAATATCAAATTAGATTACAATTATAAATTAAAAATACATTAGTAGAAACTTTATTAGTAAAAACTATATAAAAAATGAATCAAAAATGAATCCATTGATACCAAATATTTTTTGGAGTAGAGTACTCAAGAAGGGGGTGAATTGAGTATCTAATAAAAAACTATATTAAAAATAATTTATAAAAAATTAGTATTTATAAAATTCTCCTAGTTTACTAATAATATATGAATATATTCTTCAATAATTTTCAGTGACCTTTCAATATTTTAATCAGTACTCAGTTACTATAATATTATGTCCATCATAATATGTGGATATTAAACAACATTCACAATAGAGTTGGTACATCACATGTAAAAGAAAACAATAAAGAATATTCTTGGAAAAGATATTTTAAAATAAATTTTAAAATAGTAAAAGAAATACTTTTAAATACATAGTGGAATAAAAAATGATAGGTTCCATATCATTTTGCGGCATAATCACCGTAACCAGATAGTTGCCCATTTTCAAGCATGATGGTTAAAAATCAAACACCGCTCCACAAATGGTAAAATGTTTTTACATGGAATTGTGTATATGGATGTAAAACTTAATTAAAATCCCCATAACTAATTTTTTCAGACTGAATATATGAAGGATGAATAAAATAAGAGTGTTGGAATATTCTTCTATAATCTATAGGTGTTCGTTCACCAGTAATTGTATTGAATGTCTGGACACCACTATAAAGAATAAAAATGAGATAAATAAATGGAAAAATAATTCAATGGATATAAAGGATGAAAATTTATTCGTATACAAACATTTATTCTTATCTATAAGTCCTCTATTCGTTTGGATTTTAGATGAAAAGTTGGAAAGATATTGTATGATCAGGAAGTGATGTTTCAAGGAAAACATAGAATCATGAATGAAAAATGATCACTAATTTAGGGTTTTCACTCCTAAAAATCCCATTACATTTTCTATTAAATTATTATCCTTTAAAAGGTAATCTTCCAAAAAAATGACATTTGAAATGAATCATAATGAATCTTTATACTAAATATGAAATCTGATATCAATAATTGTTTTGGATTTTTGATTTTTTTTCTATCGAAAAAACTACCTGGAATATTATATTAATATATTATAACAACATTTACACATGCTCTATTTCGGTGTTCCATTTGAGATTATTCTTGGGATCTATAATAAATAATTAATAAATCAGATAATATTCATTGACAAGTCATATAGTTTGTTTTTAGAACTCATGTATGAACCAATACATTAAATAAATTATCATTAAATGATATTGTCTCTTCAACTCATCATGGAGACTATTCATCACATTAACAAAATAAAAATCTCTTATGTGGTCACCTGACTTCATCTTGTGGTCAGTTGAAGTCTCATAGAGGTTATAATAGTTTACCAAAATCTCAACTATTAAAATGGTTCCTCAAACAAAATCATGAGGCCAATTTGAAAGAGACATGTCGTTGATCATTCACATTCCATTACTTTTGATAGATGAATAATATATTTTGTCGCATCAAGATGTCATATTTGATGTTTAGTTTATCAAGTGATCGATTTGGGAGATGATGAGAAATTCACCATGGTCGGTCAAGTTGGGATTTATTTGATCTAATTATAGATTCAATTACAATACCACTTAAAAATTTAATAATTCTTCCAATGGAATTCACCTGGTTGATCAAATATTTCTTATGGTCGATCGATTCTCCGTACGGACTCTAGTTCACTTTACAATATTTACATTAGAGTCGATCAGGTGGTTATACAGTCGAGGCATCTTACATGTGGTCACACAAATTCTTTTTAGAATTTATCATACCAGCATTTATTCAGAAAGGTTATAGATTTTTTATGAATTTAATCAAAATCCAATTATGGCTAATAAAGTACATAGTACAACATTACTCTTTAATAATCAAGGTTGATAGTTAGGTCATATTTTTATGTGTGTTGTACAAACTCCATGAGCTGATGTGTTTTATATTTTATGTATTTGATTCATGGAAAATTATGAATTTGTATTTAATTTATAAAAATAGTAATTATTACAAAAATATCATTATTGATATTATGTAACAATTATCCCTCTAACGATGGTCAACCAAATGATGTTTTTTGGGATTATGAATTGAGCATCCTCGAAATTTACAACATGAAAATTTATAATTTGATCACAATATAATGTGTGGTAAAAAGTGAATTAAAATAGATTATAAGAAGGAAATATACACGAATAAAGTTCTTAAGATTGTAAATAATTACTATATATTAATTCCACTGGAATTAAAGTATGTAAGTGATGAGTTGGACTAAAGGTATTGGATTTTTCATTAATATAATATTTTAAATAGATTAATTTCATTCTTATATTTATCCTATATATCCATGTTCATTAGAATGTTTCATGTATGTTATATTTATACTAATATTTATGTTAAAATTTATTTCAAAACATACATTAATTTAGTTGATAATATTTTAAAATATTAATTTTTACATTTTACAAAATTATTATATTTGGGAATTTATACACATGTGTGAAAGGAATATTTTTCTTAATATGAATCGGTTGGGGTAAATTTTCCCCAATCATTAATATTATTATTTATGAATCACAATCTACATGGTTTCTTCGATTTTAAAATAAAATTTTATTCATTTTTCATTAATGAATTTTTTATTTTTTACATAGAAGAAGTTTTGTTATAATTGTTTTTACGTGGATCCTGAAAGTGATTCCAGAAATGTATTATACCAAAAAAAATTCATAATTTATAATGGATGTAAATTATTCTGAAATTTTTATTTATTTTATTGTCCCTACATATTTTTCATATTGACGATTAATCCTTATATATATCCTCAATACATTTGTTATTAATTTTTTTCTCTGGGGAATATATGCTGGAATTAACTATGTTTTGTTATTCCATTTATAAGAGTTATTATTAGAGTTATATGAAGATGATATTCCATTGTACCTACGTAAATTTTATATTCATAGAAATTATTTTTTCTGGATGTATTTTTATTTTATAAGGTAAAATAATTATCTTATGTTCGAAGAAGAATTACACACCTTATAAGGGTGAATGAAGTTTTTTAAAGGAAATATTCTCATGTATGCATGTGATTTGAAAAACCACTCATTAATTATGAATTTACATTTTAGATTTCATAAAAAATAATTTCTAAAAAAAATTTGGAATTGAAGTTTATTTTTTCAGTAAGTAAATAATTATTTTAGCATTGGATTATTTATATGAAGGGAAATTTTTCTATGGGATTCCATGAATTTATTTATGGAATAATGAGATTCATTTATTTTGTATACCTTTCCGATATGTTTTATCCATCTCATGTTTTAAAATATTTTTCACATGGCTTATGGATGATTATTAAGTATTGAAATGTCTATAATACCATTGAAATGATTCATTTCAAAATAAGATATTTTTTATTTATGGAAACATGGGCTCAAATTTAAGAAAATTAATATTGTGGGAAACTAGATATTTTTTAAAGGATTATAATTTTTATAATATGTGTTTTATCTATAAGATTTTTTTGGTAACTCTTTAAACTAATAAACTAAATCATTAACTGAAATTTAATAAAGTGTAACATATTTTATAAATAATTTAATTATGCATTTTTCATATTAAAAATCATTATAACTATCAGTGGTTTGGGAGCCTAGGATGGGAAATGATAACCTAACCTAATTATCATTTTATAATTGCAAGTCCACTATCCCTACGATCCATCATATGTTCTTAAATTGACTTTTATGAGAGACTTGAATGGTATATAATGTAAGGATTCTGACCGGAATATTCTTTTAATTTCATTAGTGGTATTACCATACTTCTTCCAAATATATCTCTCCCAATTAAACAAGTCTTTAATTATATTTTATGTCATTTTGGCATGTATACTCAACATGGGAATATAAAGGATCCTCATATTAATACCTCATTTCATCAGTTTAGCTAAATTATTCTAGCATAGCCCATTGTGTCTGTCTTATTTATAATAATCCTATGGGAATGTTGTGATAATTTTTTTTGATGTTCCACATGGCATTTTTTATGACCCTGATAACTAACATTATGTGTATATCCATTGGGGTAATAATGTTGTTATTAAAAATAATACTACCTCAATATGATAAAATCAGATTTTTTAAATTGTGTTTTGTATTTTTAATCATATTCACCAACCCATAAATGTGGTCAATATTGATCCTCCATGTGAATTTTGGTTATCTAAGATAATACATGGGGAATCATGTCTATAGAAATTCAAGCCACCTAAAAATAAAATATAAACACATTATTGGGAATCAATTATACATAATGATAATACGTTTGAAATTGTTGTCTTTATAGTAACTCAATAATTCATACCTTATGATGATATATTTAAACTCTTTGATAGAAATGTGTCAATAATTAATAAACAATAACATGTCAAAAATAATAAATAAGTGGGAAGTACATGGGGTCCCACCCCTCCCCTCAAAAGAGACACCACTCCACTATAGATCAAATTGTTATGATCTCTTATAAGAGTAACCTAGTTATAGGAAAAATCATTATGATCATTAGTATCCATGCTTGAGGATATATATAGACATTAATAAATAAAATCTCATTCACATGAGCTTGATTGAGAACCATGAGGATGAATGGTAGTCATAAATCCAAAAAAAACACCGACAAAAAAATCACTCTGATAAGAAAATACAATAAAAATGAAAAGTCCTTAAATTTATACATACCATAATATACTAAAAACTAGAAATACCTAATAACAAATCCAACAATGAATTTTAAATCTAAAAAATAATAGATTAAATTATGGGTGAGTATAAGATATACTCATTATGTTTCTCATAATGAACATTCATGTTTTAAAAGAGATGATGCGCACTAAATCTACTTGAAAAAATAACATCCTTGGGCTGTGGGAAATCCAATTTATTTTCCCCCTAGGAGTATAAAATTAGTATTAAGAAAAATCATCTCTATAGATTAGTGTTTCAGTTTTGTATTCAGGAGTGTAAAATTAAATAAAAAACATGATTTTCATGACTACAAATAAAAGAAAATTGTTTAGTGATGTTCCAATGAAAGCGGTGTGATTGTTTTTAAGTTATGTTTCCCCTTTTCTAATGATACCATGGTCCTACTAAATAATTATTCTATTTTTAAAAAAATTTATTAAAGAATACAGTAACATTTGTTTATATTTTATTCACCCTCGATTAAGATTTATCAATGTTTGAAAATAATTGTGTTCCTTCCTTGAACTATTTAAGCTTTACAAATATTGTATCGAAATTTCCAAAAATACCAAAATAAGTCCATTATTCATTCCTCATGTGTTTAAAAATCACTAATCACTTCATAAAATGTTTTAAGATCAACCAACCAGGGTGATCCAAGACTAATAATAGGGAAGATAAAACAATTAATTAAATATATTAAAAATTTAGAATTAAATTTAAACACATTAATATTTAATTTAAATTAAAAAAAATTAAAATTGAAGACCATGTAATAAATGAGAATATTTTTTTGATTTTTAAATATAAATTGAAATAAATCATTAAAATGGGTCCCCATCTATTAACCCAACCAGAATGGATTCTACCCCTCCATTGATTGGGGGTCATTGAAGAAAGAGGATTTGAAGGAATGGAATAGATGAAATAAAGTAGAATGAGGGAACAAATCATGGATTGGAAATCGACTTCCCCTAAAGAAATGGGTTATCTCTTTCCTTAGTGGTCTCTATCATGAAAATCATCCAGTTGGTACTCTCCCCCTCTAGGTTTAGGTTGTTTTTCTTCCTCAAGTTGTGAACAATTTTTTTCCAACTCTTACTCACCTTAAATAGTTAGTGATGGTACAGCCTCGGCCTACCCTACTTCTCCATATCAACCCAAATATTAGTTTAAATTTTTTAAAAGACATTGTATCTCCCCTATGTGTCGTGATGGTCATCTTCTCAAAAGGAATCACCCTCAAATTTCCGGTGTTTTAAAATTATACTTTTTTGTGTCTTCTATGTGGCCTCTTTGTATTTTCATGTGACCTTCATGGTATAGTTATGGTTCTATGTATCTTGTTTAATTTCATCAAAGGGATTTGAATTTTGGGGGGTGGTATTTGAAACCAAGGCTATGACCATGGTGAAATCCCCTCCCACAAACACTTTGTCCATCAAAATTACTGAATGGAGCTCGAATGGGATTCCATGGGGTTTTCTATTTTTTAAATGATTATACCTAGTGATATCCAAAAAACATCATGGTGAATGAGCTTTATCCTAAACATTGGGGTTGTCTTTCATGTCAATTCCCTAGTGGTGGAGATGGTGGGTGATGAGTATCGACGGAGGAAGGAAGAAAGGGGTTGTGATGCTCATGTTTCAGATCATGGGAGAGTGAAATGAATAAGAATGATATCTACTTAATTATTAAAATTAGTAGTAACAAAATTTTCCATCCCACATGTGAATTATGGTTTAAAGAGGTGATCGTATAAAATAAAATACATGTGATTTTTGGCTTTTGAATTTCGTTCGAGTGTTGGAGGGCCCCCACAGTTGTCGTGGACTGCACTTTCTCGGCAAGATACTCATCACATAAACTCATGGTTATTCCATGTGGTCTAGATCACTACTTTTAAAAACTACTCACCACTCATTCCGGATTCCCCTTTTTATCCTTACACTTTTCTCACACATGTAGTATCCCCTTGTGGAATATATGGAGAAACTACCCCTTCATGCATTGGACTAAGATATTGGGGGTCAATGGATGTGGGCATTCAAGGATTGTCGAATAATTTTTTTACCATAAAAATTATGAACATAGAAATTTCTGACTCCCATATAAAAATACCAGTCTAATAAATCATAAATAAAATTCAAATAAAAAAATAATCATTATTTTATTCATTTGTCCCAAATTTTATTCTATTTATTATTAATTCCATCATTTTCATTAAACATTGAATTATATGGAAGTTTCCCTTAAAAACCATTCAAAATACTTACTATTTTATTCAAAATAATGAATAAAACATTAGTGTGTCTAATAACCCCAAAAATAGAACATACTCATCCACAAGAATTAAACCCCGATATTAAAAATAAGTGGGAACCAATGTTATCATTATTCAAATCTCAAAACAAAAAATTAAAAATACTTTCAATGTTGAATAACATTTTAAAATACCTCACAAAATATCAATTCAATTAAAAAAAGTAATAAAAAATTTTACTCAAGAATTTTACTTAATACCATTTAAAAATGATGTTACATCTCTTCTCTTTTATACAATATCATTAATTAACATTTATTAAACATTCACAATCATGATCTACCTCACTTTTAAATTTTTCACTCTTCAGTAATGATTTAATTAAAAAAATATTTATTCTCATATGTAATGAATTTTATCCACTTCAATTTAAAGGAACACTTTTCTCCATTTTTTTAGAAAAAATGAAAATATAATCATAAGTAATTCTCAATCAATATTAATAAGACTTTGTGGATTAAGGTAGGTAGGAATTGAAGGTTAACTACTAAGGCCCTATGAGAAGGTTTATCCATTAATGTATAAATCTTGATATTGAATGTAAAATTACACTGAAAATATATCCTATAAAATATGAACTCTCTCTTCCCCCAAAAACGCATTATGATAGTAATGATAAAAATAAATAATAATTACGTATTTGTGCACCCTCATGGATTTTTTATCAACATTTATACTTTTTATGGTAAATTTATCCCATTTTTTCTTCAATTGAATTTTATGCTTATAATTGACCACAAAACAACCACAAAACCACATAAGATAAGAATAATCAGTCCAATAATGGTTATTTTTTTCTTTTAAGTAACAAACTATGTCTACATTGACAATTATTTTAAAATAATGTAAATAATAAAATTAAAATTAATGATTCAAAACCCATTATCAATAACCACTATATGCTCCCCCAAAATATTTTTTTATCATTTTTTTCAACCCTCCAACCATGAATTTCCCAAAAAAACACATCTACATTAATTTATAATACAGATACTAAGAAGATAGAGGCATTGGATAAAAAATTCATAATTTATGGTTCACCCAAACAAGATCATTCATGGTTTCTATTATCTAAAAATGATTGACTTAAATATTTTAATGTGGATAAGGGCGTAAATACATTAATAATTTAAAATGTTTTTTCTTAGTCATGCTTTTGACAAATTCCAATGAATATGCTGGAAGGTGGCATGTCCAAATATCACTCATGAAATATGATGACGAATAAATGGGTATTACAAGGTCTAAAAATCCAGTCAGGAATTGAATATATTATTTGGAAAAATCATTCTTGTAATTAATAATAATACAATGTAAATTTACATAAATTTTAAAAATAACATTTTTGAATGAGGATATAAAAATTTTATTTACATTAATCAAATAATTCTATCAAATATTGAGTCCTCATTTTAATATCAATGCTTCACATTAATTACCCAAATATCCATTTAAATAATTATATCTCATTATAATTGAAATTTAAAATATAGATTCATATGGAGGAAAATAAAATAATTTCTCCTATATAAGTTATGTAAATAAATAATTCAATCATGGTCTTGTAATTTCAATTAAAAATAAATTTTTTTTTTTAAAGTTCGTGGTGTTTAAAAGATAATCCTTAAAAGATAAATTCCTTTAGAAATGAATCATTATCCCTCTTACACAACTACTTTGGGATGCCTTGTGACTTCCTTCCATGATTGTATTATAAAATCCAAACAACTCATACTATTTTAAGAACTATTCCATTAAAGATAAAAGGAGTGATGTTAAAGGTACATAAATCCTGAAATTCCTAATTATTATGAAAATAGTAAAACTAAATATTCCTCTTAGAAGTGCCACTAGTAAATTTCACTAGATCAACATAACATCATTTTGATATTATTGTAGATGGGTATGAGAAGTTTGATCTCTTCATTTGGGTCATAAATTAGACCTTCATGAATCATTTTCATCATGTTCCAACTTATAGAGAAATTGTTTTATTCATCTTCTTTCATGATCTGGTTAGAACCAAAAAGAAAGATATTATTAACAATAAATGGGCCTTCACACCTAGAACATATCACAGCTACATTTAAATTATGTCAGGATTTATAGAGTAGGGCTTGGTATCCAGGTTGGATGGCCACTACTTTAATTATCATTACATGTTCCACACATATTTTTCTATGTAAATTCTGGATTTTTTAAATTATTATCTTATAATTCCTTCCAACACATATATATACAGTTTTCTCTCTTTTCTAGAACTCTACAAATCCAAATTAACCTTTTTATAACCTAATATTATTGATGTTTCAACTCCACTAGACTATGAAAAATTAGTCCATAATGTAGTGAGTATGATATCACACCTATAGGTGCCTTGTGTGCTATATGGTATACCTAGATGGTGTCCTCAAGCCCTTAGATTTATTCCTTTCATTTAGGTTTTTCTATTTTCTCTAAAATAACTTTAATCTCGTGGTTGGACACTTCAGATCGTCCTTTTTGGGGGATGGAATAATGTTTATTGGAGATGTATTTTGGTGAACCTCGTACTTTGTATGAATTGACTCCATTAATCTATAGAAAAAATGAGTCCCATATGTCACTAATGATGGAATATGCCATTATAATCCTAAAAAATATGATGGGATAGAGAAAATTATGCCCAAAATTGAAATATACTATCTGGTAGGACTAAGATTCCACCAATTTATAGGCATATTCAACAGAAATTAAAATATATCATTTCAAAAAAGACAGGCGAATATTTCAAGGAAATTCGATTAAACATTCTTCAATGTTTTCAGAAAAAAAATTTGGGACATAATATTTTTTTTAAATATTTAAATAAAAATTACAATTTTCATATTTATTAAAATACTCATAATAATCATTAAACAATGTATGACAAAAGGTTATAGATTCCAATAATATTGGTTTCTCAAGTATAAATATTCTAATGATGTGGTCATTGAAAATTTCCATTAGAAATGGTTCTCCCCAGATATCGTATCTAGATTCGGCCTTGATTTTATAAATTTTATGAGAGTTAAGATGAGAAGGTACTGGACATGTCGCTATATAATTTACTATGGAAGAATAACATAGTACTACATATTCTATGATTTAATGTTTCCCTCTAGGTATATGATCACTGAGTGGGACAAAGTCTATAATTTTTTATTCGTCCATGTTGGGTAACCAACTGATGTGACCCACCACTTGATTTTCAGTTACTTTTTTCATCAATCTAAAAAATAAATTTATTCTTGAGTAGTATCCATCTCATGACCAATTTTTTGGAATCGTTTTTTTTTCTTCCATCCAATGCTGATAATTTTCTTAATAAAAAATTTAAAATGAATCTCGAGCCAAGACAAGGTGGTCTACTATAGTGACAACCCAAGGCATCAGCATGAACCTGGATAATGCACTCATGGGGAAGGGAGACTGTCCATCTAAAAAAATTTAATGATTAATAGGTGTATCCCATGATGCAAGGAAATCTATGACTTTTTTTCATTCCTCTAGATCTAAACAAGAATAATACTATTTAGAAGAGGTCATCACAATTTTGAATTAAGTATGTAATATCCTAAAGAGAACTGACCACACCGTGAATTTAATAGATAAGCAGCATGGAATCATTTTCCACCTGATAGAGAGAAATGTTGTGGGAGTTGAAAAATTTCAATCAATTCAGTGTCATAGATGCCTCACCCAATGGACAGTCACCCTACCCTAATGAAAAGATAAATTAAAAAACCAATGAACCTTATTGATCAATAGTTTATGACATTGTGTTTTAATTCAATTTTATAGAAAATAACTACTCCTACTACTTTGGTTGATGCATCATAATTTTACTCAAATGGATGATCACATTCTTGTAGTTTCATTAATAGTTTCATAATCAATATTTTTCAGCTCATAAAATGCGTCCCTTTAATTATCCTTAAAAAATTAATATTCTATAAAATATAATCTTGAAAGTAGAATACAAATCTAACTACTGTAATTAATGAATCATCTATAAAATCCACCATTCCACAAAAATTATATGATATTTTTTTCATAGGTTGGATATGGAAAATAGTAGATCACTTCATATTTAGACATATACACATTAATTAATTTTATGAAATTAAATATCCGAGGACAATTTCTTTTTTATCCATAAAGAAAAAAATTTCAAATTTAAAACATATTTTTCTCAATACATGTTTTAAAATAATTCACTAAATTCTGTATCAAATGATAAAAAGAGATTCAAAAATTATTAAATTCATCACAAAATGCATCTAATAATTTCTCAATGTAATATGAGGAAATTATTACCATAAATCCATGAAACCTTACAAGATCATTTCACAATATGAAAGAAATATTTTTATAATTTTTTGTACCAAAAGCTCTAGTGAATGTTGTTTTATCTTGGTATAAATATGAAATTGTTACCTTAAGTAACCCCAAGACCATCCAAAATGTATTATAGTGCTTTACCTGCTAGACATTAATCATTTGATCAATGAATGAGATTAAGAAGTTTGATTATTATGTTATTTGGATAAATTTTCTGTTATAAATGTATACTATCAAACTATTCTAAACTATCATAGAAATTAATTCATTATTCTCAATTTTTATAATGGTCAATATTAATTTCATGGGAGCCACATGGATGGGGATGAACTGTTGTGATTCAAGAATTAGGTAGATGAATATGGCAGCCAATTATTTTTTCAATCTCTTTTTCAACAACCTCCAATATGGTGTAGTTAATCCTTCTCTAGGGATTCATAATAGATCATGAGTCATATTCTAAAAATATTATATAGAATAATACATTGGGATTCATTCTTGGAATATTTGCTACACTCCATCCAACGCCTCAAATATTCTGTTTTAGAACGTATGTAAGTGTTTTTTCTTGCATGACAGATTGATTTTTCGATATGATCACTTACTATTTCTATCCTTCTATTATGTAAGAAAATCATAAATCACTAGATAGTGGTTTTAATTATAGATTTGGGGGTTTTCTTGAAATGAGAGTGAATTTAAATTCCCCATTTCAAATTCCTGATTATCCCATATAAATTGTACCATATTAATTTTTTCTAGGTAAATATAAATGAATTTATAAGTTATTTCATCATGAATTTTAAATATATAACTTCTAGATTTTTGTATACTCCCTTGATCCTTAGTTTTTTCAATAGAAATATGATCTATTAAGGATAATAATTCATGAAGAATACCAAAATATTCTATTGGATAAATGTCATAAATATGGAAAATTGAAAATAAGGATATATATTATGAAGGATTCCTATTTAATCCAAGAACATTAATGTTGAGATTCATTTTTCCAATTTCCATTATGAGGGTTAACTCGTGAACATTTCTTTCCATTTTGTCTATTATTAATAATTTAATTCCCAGAAGAATGGTTATATTCCATGGTAATTTATATTATTTCATGGCAAGGAAGTAAATGTACACTAGAAATATTAGTCCCTCTACACCAACTAGCACCTCATCTACAACTATGGGTAGAAATATAGTATATTAATTTTCTAGTGGGACTACCACTATTATGGGATTCAGTTCACTTATTTTTAAAGATTAAATTGTAGACTTATCTGTGCAATTATTAGAATAATAATATTGAAAAAAGATTCTGAAATTTTCAAATAGCCAATGATGTATGGAATAGAAAATTTCACATGATCCTGACATTTTTTTGTAGTGGAGGTGTGATAATTGATGTAGAACTCCCCCCCTAGGCTAATACATTTGTACCCATAAATTTCATTTCTCATAGGGTGTATAATTTTATAAAAAAATAATATTTTGGGTTTTTTAGATATCTTCTAGTAGTTAAATATTGATTTCATTTTTCGTAAGGTCTCTTATATTTCCCTTTGAAGCTATTTTGTTTAACAATTTTTGATAAAGATAACGCAAAAGGGAATTGTTCCTTGTTGTTTTTTTTCTCCCACCATTTCCTATGTAAATGGATTAAGGGAATCTATTTCCTAATCATTGACTATATTCCATCATTTTCTCATATCCTTATCATAGTTGGACGGGTTGGGCTCATAATGTTGATTAGAATGTAAAATATACATTTTTAGGTGGAGGAATGTCTTTTCATATTTGTTCCATGATTTCACTAACATTATAATTTGGATTTTGTACTTCCTATTCTTTAAATTTTCATTGATTCAGTGTAAAAGTGTTCACAAATATTCTAAGTTGATCTTTGAGTATGTCAATCAAATCCTCCCAACTAGAAAATTTGGTCTAAAATAAATCTTAAATTGATGGATCACTACGGTAAGGACTCTTATAAGTCTTTCACTATATAGGTGGTGGTTAGAAGGCTTGTTTCATTTGGAATTGTTGTTTCAATGATTGTTGAAATGGTTCTGGGTTTCGATATTTTTTCTAGAAAGGTGGCTGATTGGAAAAAGTTGGTCTTGTTTAGTTATTTTGACCTATAAATCCTTGATGGGATTTACCTTATCTTTAATTTCAATTCTATGAAAAATTCCATGGATAGAATGCAGCTTCCCAACTCTCTGTAACTTCTATATCACCACATTGATCGGTGTAATAATTTCAATATGAATATACACCACAATCCTATAGTGGGAAGATAGTTCACCTACTTGATTCACCCATAATTTTTATACTAAATAGGTAATCTCATCACGTTTTTTATAACTATAGGTGACAGAAAAAATTGTGCCTCATGAATTTCACTAGTGATGAATTTTTGTGAGTCTTCAGTAATCTTTTCTATTAATCTATGTGAATGTTATAGGGATATATCATGAAGGGCCCCTTCATATGATGCATCCAACATTTTGTGGTTGTTATCTACTAGACCTTAGTTGTAGAACACAAGAAATTGATTCACATCTATTTCCTGATGTTATTAGATGGTTTAGATTTTCTAGAACCATTAACAATAATATTTTATGTTATCTCTATTTTATTAGAATATGACATAAATCCATTTTTTTATTTTGATCTCCTATATGTGTTAATTAATCACTACATGAATCATGTTTGGTGATCTTCCTAGTTGTGTCTCCCCTATTTGTAGATATTTTAACCATTCTGTATTTACTCCTTCATGTGTGAAAGGGAATGACTTAAATTAAAATTTGTATTCAGGTGATCCTATCAGTCTAAAGGCTAATAAGAAATTTCTAACATCTCGAATATATCTTTTGGGGTCTTCTCATATATGGAAATGGAATTCAGGTAGCACAACAATCATTTTAATAGGTAATTAATTATCATTTTATTGTGAAATAATGGTACATCTATTTATTTTATTCTAAAAGTATTTGGAAAAAATGTCACTTAAGGTATGTTGTGAATTAATTACCATGATTTGTGGTTTGGATTGAACACTTGAAGTTTATCATGAGTACTACAAGTTGTTTCTTTCAAAAAAATCAATATGAATACCTATAATCCTAATTATCAATTTTCATTTTATATAAAGGTCAAAAACATATCTCCTCATTAGAGGTCACTTCGATGAATATTTTTGGTGTCATATTAACACTTACAATATGGAGTCGAAGCCATATTTGGAATAAAACCAATCACGATTTGTTGAAAAGTAAATTTGTTTTCCCCTATAAGAATTGTATTGGTAGTAACTAATGTCATTTATATATGATAGTGTTTTATTATAATTTTCATTTTTGAAATGATAAATAAAATAATATTATTTCCATGACAATAGAAAAGAAGAAAATTAGGTTGTGATATTTAGATTCAAGGGATAGGATTAGGTTTAGTTTATTTAATCACTTTTATAATGCTACCATGGTCCGTAAAAATGGTGATTCTTTTTCCACCAAATTGTTAAATGAATAGAATAACATACATTCCCCTTTTATTCACCCTTGATTAAGATTTAAGAATGTGTGAAAGTCATATTTTCCACCCTTTAACTATTTTGGATTCACTAAATCATGTATTGAAATTACCAAAAATAAGAAAATCATTTCATGGTTCCTTCCTAACATGTATTGAAAACCATGAACACTTCTCAGCATGATTTTAGATCAACCAATCAGTGTGATCAAAAAACAAAGAGCGGGAGGATAAATCTCTAAATCAATGAAAATTGTGACATTATAATTAAATAGACCACAATAATTTTTTTTAATTTAAAAAGTTATCAAGTTGAAAACAATTTAATAAATAAGGAAATAGTTTTTATTTTTCAAAGAAATTAGACCTTGAACATTGCAATGGGGTCTGCTTCCCTTCAGCCAACCACAAGGCCTTACACCCCTCCATTGAACTGGGAATCTTTGAAGAAATAATATAAGAATACCCAGAAGATGTGAAGTAATATATAATAATAGAACAAATAATTTTGTGGATTCATTATTCACCTTGGGCGGTAGGTTCTCTCATTCCACAGCAGTCTTTGTCAAGAAAATATTGAAATAGTTATTCTACTCCTTCAGAAACATTCTCTATTTATTCCTTATCTAGTGTTCCAATTTCAAAAAAGTTTTTCTCACCATATATAGGAAGATATTGAAGAAATGTGGCCTCCACTTCATCTATGTATCATCATGAATATCTGGTAAATTAAAATATGAAAACACAATATATATTTCCAAGGACCCTTGGTGGTCATATTCTTATAAGAAAACACCTCCAAAGTATAGTTGATAAAATATTTCAACAATAGTGTAATTGGTATAGCCACTATATAGTTTAATGGGCCTATTATGGGACGTTTTGGGTTCCATTTTCCTCCAACAATGGCTTCGTCTAGATTCAAAGTGATGAGGGTGGAAGTGCCAGTAGAGATAGTGGTAACAGTGACCTCATTTCCCTCATCCCCACTGACCTTTGTTGTAACCAATGGGAGCTATAATGGGATACCTTGGGGTTGTTAGAAGGTGGAGGTGTTGATTCCCAGTGATATTAGGCCTCAGTAAGGTTAAATTTCATGATCCCAAGCTTAAGGGTGTGGGGGAATGGTGGTAATCTAGTGGTGCATCTGGTGGTCAGCGAGTATCATCAAAAGCATACAATATGGATTAGCGATGCTCATGTGTCTTAGAAATAGAAAGTTAAATGAGTAGGAAACCCATATTTCTATTAAAAATAGTATTTAATTGTATCATTATTTTAATCCAATATCACAATAACAGTAGGTAGAAGGGATCAAATAAAATAAAATTTAGTTGATTAACGTCTTATTGAAGGAAATCGGGGGCCATAGGACAAATGCTACCACTCTTGACCACAATTCCCAAGAGGGATACTCCCCATATTGCCTCACAGATATGCCTCTTGGGTAAGCACACTTCTCAACCCAACTATGAACCCAATAGTCTTATTTCCCCTATTAAAACAGACTCCCATCTTTCATATACAGTCCCACTTTCTGGAAAACATGGTCAGCCTACCCATTCATGGGGTGCGATAAGTGGTTTTTGGTCAATAATTTAGGGAATTTAAGGCTCATAGAATATTATTTTACCTGAAACTTTAGGAACATATAATAATTAAATAAAAATAAAAAATTAAATCACAAATAAAATAAATATCCAAAAATCAATATGCTCTTATTCATTTATCACCACATTTATTCCTGTAATTATGTATTCCATCATTTGAATCCAATTAATTAAAATCCATTAAAAATCCTTATATAAATGTCAAAAATATGCAGAGGGATGGTAGTATTGGCCCATTATTTTTTACATGAAAAGTTATGAACACAGAATGGTTAAAAATAACATATAAAAATACCAATAAAATAAATTGTAAATAAATTCCAACACTAAACAATATTTAATTATTTCATTTATCAAAAAATATCTTTCATTAGTTAAAAATTCTTGGATTTTATTATAAAATATAAATATTTGGAACATTTCATTTAAATAAATTCAATATACTATAAATGTTTTCAAAAATATTAACGAAATGTGGGTGTGTCATCACTATAAATGAAATACAAAAGTAGTATAATAAAAACATTTTTAATGTGGATCCACTTATAATGATGTCTTAATAATATCACTCTAATAAAATAATTATTTTTATATTTATAATGCGACTTTAGTAAAAATATATATATAACAAGGACCCCAATAACAATAAAATCATGTTAGATTTTATAAGGTTTTCATGTCCTTTGGTTCTATTTTTTCAGCATAATTTTGGTTTTATCTTATCTTCTATTCAATTACACACCACGTAATGGGATTACTGTGCATGTATTTTTTTAAATAAATATGTTGTGAGGAATATTCAGGAAATGAAATGTTACACACCATGTTATTGGTATTCATGATGTCTAATGTAAAATAATATTTTAATAAAATGGTAACACATTTTTTTGTATAAGCATTCTTCCTTGATTACACCATAACAGTGGGGTCACATGTCATTAAATTATCATTAAAGTTGATTTTATGTGTGATTAAGTAATGATTTTCAATTAATTATTTTTCATTCCTCTCCCCTATCGGCCTAGAACTTTGCATGGGAAATTATGGAGACATCCAATACATCCATATCATTTATTCCGTGATTGATATTCATTATTTTCTTGGTTTACCTTTATATGTAATTTTATCTTCACTTTTGTAGTTTATTCGGACCTATATTTCTCTCATAAATAGTGTTTTAAATATCATAATTTGTTGGATGGATCTAAAATATATTTTTTGGATCATGATATTAGGTTTTTCTCCATGATATTTCTACCTCCTTTTTTGTCATCAAGTCCATGTTGCAGGTGTTGATCATATGATTTTTGTGTTTGATGGTTAAGAGTTCCAATATAGATTTACCATGAAATTGAAACATTGAATCACTCTATTTTTTAAAATAAACATTAATTTATTTTTAAAACCGAATTTGATATGATTTGAAATTGTAATTTGAAATGGAATGTAATTTTAGAAAAACCCACAAATCCAATATAATTAGAATTACGGTATGTATTTTGAGAAAGATGACATTGTTGAAATCATTATATATTTGTTTTGAAAAAATGACTTAAAAATAAATGATGAAAACCAATGATCGGTTTTGGATTGAAATGGTATGGAAGGTAGAAAAAAATGTGTTTTTATTATTGAAAGTTAATAGGAATACTGAAACTAAAAAATTTACAATTGGATTGTTAATGATGATTTAATTTAAAAGAGATTATTTTTATATTATATGTTACTTTATTGAGAACATATGAGACTACAAAATTATATGGTTTTTTGAGAATTAAGTGCGGATTTTGATCCCCGAGAAATGTATTGATGACGAAAAATATAATCAAAATATATTTTAATATGATTATCATTGATGGGATGTTGACCAGTCCATTTTTCCCAAATCTCGAGGGATGTATAATCACATGTCAATCCATGATCATATATTTGATATTTGTGAGGAATTGAGGGGATTTTTCTTGTTTATAGAAACACTTAATTCAATTAAAGAGAAGTGTACATCCATAAATACTAAATGGGAAGTATAATGTGGTTGTATTAAATGGTGATGGAAAAGAAGAATTATGTTTTGGAATAAAATGATTTTAGGGTTATTTCTGGATTCCATATATTACCAATGTCAATGGAGCATCATAACCTTCCTAAATGTGAGAAGCCAATGAAATAGAATTAAAACCACTTTATAGTGCTTGTGTAGTTTTATCCAAATATTTTGAATATTGGTATTCTAATAACATTATGATTTAGATTGGAATTTGATATGACATTTGATCCCATGTTTTCACTCTAAAGCAATTGTCTAATGCAGATATATTGTGTTGAGCACTGATTGTTGATATGGACTTTGTTGGTATGTTGGGGTAAGTGAGAGTAATTTTTTCATCCATTCGGAATTATGTGAATTGATTTAATTTAAGGATGGAAAGTGATGAGTCTCATGGGGTTTCATTATATATAGGTTCTTCTACACACATAGGGTGTTTGGAATATACCCTTTAACACCCATCTAGTGTAGAACGAATGGTCTAAGAAGGGTCACTAAAGGTAATTGATATGGTTCCAATTAGTGTGAGTGTCACCATCAATATATCTTCATCCTTAGTGATTGCATTATTTGATACTAGTACATATCAATCCGTCATATTGTCCCATGTTGTTTTTTAATATCCTTTCATATGAATCTTTTTTCTTATTTTATGGATATTACTAAACCACTTGGAGTGAATAGAGACTAAGGTCTCTAATGTCAGGTTTATGATTCTATTTATAAAATATTCTTCTTTCATTGAATTTACTGGTCCTTTATATTAAATCCCCAAACATCACTCTCTGGATAGATTTGATAACCTCTCATCATTCCCCAATTGAAAATTAACATTTATGGGTGTGCTTAACTACACTGGATAGGGTGTGTAATGTCTTTTGGAGAGAATGGGACTTGAGATCATGTTCATCTAAGCCATATTTTTCAATGTGGGTTGGGGTAATATCTTTATTTAATTGCACATGGAGTGTGAATATTTGAGTGATGATATCCTTATTATCTTTATTTAAATTTATGGTGTTTTTCCTTCAAATTTTATTTGTTTAGAATATGTAAGAGACGTTTATTTTTATATTGATTTATTTCCTGGTACACAGTCGATAACTATTCATTCTTACCACATGGAACTAGGTGAACTAAAAAAGTTGAAAACACAGTTGATTATTTTACTGAGATAGTTTTTATATTCATTAGTATTTCTCCTTAGAAATCGACAATTCTATTTAAAAATAATTGTTGTTGTGTGAATCAAATATTTGTTGATTATCGGAATCTCAACCAATCTTTGAAAAAGAAAAGGTATATTTTACCATAGATTGATGAATTTTTTTACCATTTTAATGGTTTGAAGTGTTTCTAAATGTTTGATCATAAAATTAGTTATCACCATTTAAGAATAAAATAATATTACATTCATAATATTTCCTTCAGAAGTACATATGGTGACGTTTTGAATTTTTTCATTCATTTTGTCTAGAACAATCCTCTTATAGTCATTATGGATTCTATGAACTAGATTTTTCATGAGATCCATGAAACATGAATTGTTTTTGTGGATGAAATTATGGTTTACTATAGGTTTAAGGAGGATAATGTGAATATTTTATAAATAGTTCTTTGAGTCTTGATAAAAATAGAATTTACATAGAACCTTTAATGTTTAATTTCATGATTCAGGAAATTAAATAAATTGGACATGTCCAAACAAGGTATCATAGTTGAGTCTGAGAAGGTGAATGTTTATATTACATTGGATAAACCATATAGTTTTTATTATATAGATTTGTTTTTTTTCAGGAAACTATAGAATGCATGTAAAGGATTTCATAAAGTTTTCTTTCCTAATGATCGCTCTTTATACCCTGAGTTTTAATGAATTATTTTCATTAGAAAAAATATATTTCATTGATGGATTGTGTTAATTTAAAAAAAAATTTAGTATTTTGTTACAATAAACCCTAATTTATCCTTCAGTACATGATACATTGGTTTTATTTCACTACACATGATACAGAGTATTAATAAAACCACTATATTACTATTGTTATTATTATTAATTTAGTTATTTAAACATGATCAATGGAACCTAAACATTATAAAAATTAATATTAATATTAATAAATATTTTTTAAATTTTATGTATAGTGGTTTTATATAATTAAATAAAATTGATAGAAATGTACAATATTTTCAATAAAGTCCATATATATTTAGAAAATATTTTTCCTCTTAAAAGCATGTTTTTTATATCTTTTGTAAAAAATTATTGATTTTATTTTTTCAATCTCTAGGTGAATTAATATTATAAAATAATAAAAATTGGAAGGATTAATATCAAACTTATATTAGTGTGAATAAATTTGATTAATCATAATTGTTTCATTTTTTAATGAATAAAGAAAAATATTGAGTTTTTTTGAAAACTGCTTTTTAGTTTAATTGATTTATAACTATGAATTATATTAAAATTTATTTATTATGTTTAATTAGAACTATTATACATACATTAATCTTATTTATTTCATATTAATCAATTTCATATTGAAATTTAATACATAAATATTGTAAACATTTGATCATTTTTTCTTTTAGTCAATTTTTTTTCAACATGTCTACTGGATTAATTTTAAATAATTTTTTCCCAATTCTATGATTTAAATTTGTAAAAATTGATTTCATATTTAGAATGATAATAGTTTCTGTTTTATAATAATTTTAACTTACTTTTTTCCAAAAATAATAGTTAATTGAGTAAAAATTAATTAATGATGTTATGGAACAAATGGGTATACTAGATTATAAAATAAAAGGATAATGGTAAAATTAAACTATAAAGAACAATAAAAACAATTTTAATGAAATATTTCAACCATTACCAATGTTTATTTTTGGTAATGGTCCATTTTGGACTCTTTTTACAGAAGAAAAACTTGGTTGGAATTCTCTCTTTCAAAATTTTACATGTTTTCCACTAAAACTTGTTATAAATGTCCACCCCCTCTCCTCTCATCCTAGAACCATAAAAATAGTTTATATCATCCAATACCTAACTAAATAACATAAAAAATTAACTCCCATCATTCCATAAACATTATTTATAACATAAATCCATTAATGGGATTCCTATTCTACCTACCTAAGGATGATACATGAAGAAGAGGTAATATTCATGAACAAAATATTATATTTAATTTATTAGTCAAAACTGTTAAATTATTTTGATTTATTTATTATATTAAATCTTCAGTATCTTACACAAAAATATTTGTTTACATGTTAAGGGAACAAACTAGGACCGCACATATTTCTATCAAATGGGTTATGATAGCATCGTTCATGTGTATGGTGGATTACCATCTCGCAAACTGATGTTGTTTATTTTTACATTACATCATCTCAAGGTTGGTAATTATGATTTAAAAAAAATTATTCACTATATTTATGTTATTAAATATGTTATTATTCTTATAAAATTTTTATATCACTCATACCTATATATTTTTTATTTTTTGGAATGTGATAATTTAATTCATGTATATGTTGGACCACCGCCTCAAGAAAATTTTTTATTAATGAAATCATTACATGAAATTTATTAATGATGGCTTAAACAAAAATATTTTATATTTATGAAATAAAATCTATTCAAGACTAATAATATACAATTTACATTTATTTCAATCAATTCGATAAAAAAAAGAGATAACAGCGTTCAAGCGTACATACGAAAAACCGTCTCCTTGGATGGTGTATTTCATTTCATATCACTAAATTTTATGGATTAATATGAATAAATATATATTATATTTATATCAAATCTATACATGTAGATATTATCTAATCATGTACAAATTAATAGGACAAAATTGTAATGAATCAAATCATACACGAAAAACGAAGATGTTATTACCAAAAACATAAATTTTACATTAAATTTTGAATATATAGTAATAAAAATTCATAATCATATAATTCAGGATAAGATATATATGAATATTTTTCATTGATATATTCATAAAAATTATATATTTATTATATAGAAATTTTGATCGATTATGAAGGAATTCTAGACTTATGGTAAGGGGGTTTTTAGTGTCACTTTTATTTCTCTATGACTTATTCCATATTCACCACCCATTTATTTTATGAACTGTATAAAATTCACTATTACAAGATATGTCATCAAAATACCTAACTTAAAGATAGTAAATTTTTCAATTGAATTATTATTTCACAATGATTATGAAAAAAGTGTTTCTAAAGATGTAATGATTTTTTTCATCTCAATTTTCCTTCTTTGAGACATATGTGATGTAATGCACAAATATTATTTTACAATGTATATATAAATCCAATTGACTAAGAATTTCATGAATTTATTAAAAATCATGCTAGTTTAGTATTTATTTCATGTTATTCATTTATAGGGTTTTCAATTCAAGGTTACCAAAGTTGAAATTATTTTATGTTACAATATCATTATTTATTGGGATTATTTTTGATCATTTCTCCAATATTGAAATTACATGATCTAAATCTAAAATATAATCATTAATTAAAAAATAATAAGGTTGTTCATGTTATATTCCTATCATTATATAATTTTTCCACTCTTTCTAACTTATCATTATTAATAAATCTTTTTATCAAATATGATATTTTTTCTATCTTCAGTCGAAAAAAAAATTTCTTCCAAAACAACATTTTTTGAAAAGGTTTTAAAATATTTTTTACAATGTATTTAAAAACCAATTATTACCCATGATTCAATTTTTACAATTTTTTTTGAAATTAATCATTATTTATTTTTAAAAAATAATTCCTATTAAGATTTCACCAAAAATTTGAAAAAATCCTTGTTTTTTATCATGCGCGGAACTAATAGTATTTACCAATGTTAGCAACTCTTAATGAATTAAATATTACCTTACAATAATTAATTTTTTTAATGAAAAATATTTCCATAGAATTTGGATAGTTTTTTAGGATTAGTTTGGGGCATGGAGATACCATTTCTCTCAATTTAGGGTTTCTTTTATAGTGTATATATGTAATTATGTAGGTATGTATCAATGTTTTTTTTATTTTCTTACACGCATTCCTTTGATTGTGAAGAAGTGCAATGTATGACAAGTGATTTATGTGTTCAGCTTCTTGTGGCTGAATGAAGTTACTATTTTACTATGGTTGGTAAAGACTAGATGGATAAATCATTTACACACCATGTTGAGCCCGTTGAACAAGGACATGGTTATTAATTCTCTTTATTTAGGTTCTGCTACATCTTGTTTAACATTTATTGTATTTCTATTCATATTTTATATCTTACTACTCCCCCTTTTAAATTCAGGGGAATCTAATTAGGTATTTATATACTCAACCAAGCATGAGAGTTTCCTGTACGTGTCTTTTGTTACGAATATGATGGATAGGTATGTGGTGACATAAGAGTAGCATTGGGATACTTGGTGGTTTGGACCTCTTATAGTTGTCGTAACATAGAGATCTGATGCTGAGCTCTCTTAGAGGATTGCTTTCCAGATTTTTTGGGTTGGGACATATTTTTGGTTGGGTATGTATTTTTCTCATTTAATTTTTAGTCTACACTGTCATACTCATGTACACCCAAGATTTTTTTCAATCATGGTTCACATTATAGTTGTTTCATATTTTTATTCTTATTCCTTAGTATTACTACATTGAGATTGTTAGGTGTGTGAATATATGTACATTATGAAAAGGCCTCTCACTTATCATATTCCTTTCAGTTCTAATCACCACCCATAGCCTATGTAGGTTTTACTGGGGTAATTTTTGATTGATCCCTAGGTTGGGATAGGTCATGAAAGAATAGTATTAGATAAATTCATTACATCTTATAGTTTTCTGTGTAGTAACCATATAAGTATATGTTTGGGAATAACGAGAACTGTGAAAAAGGGCTTTGAGCATGACTATCATGTGAGGTAATCTAGTGATTGTATGGGATACTGACATATCCATAAACAAAGACGTTGAATACCTTCCTTTCAACTCGTCAAATCAAATGAATGGTTATAAGGATCACTGGTACAAGCATCATATTGGGTTTTTTCATTGACTCTCCCATTTGAGTCAACACCTAGTTGTTAAATATATATAAATTCATATTAGAAGATAGTACGTCTTGATTAAAATCTCTATATACCACTACAATTAATGCATTATAATATACAACTTATGGATCATAATTATGATACGATGAGTGGTGAGGCCTCTGTTCATGGTCCATTCCTATGAAATTTTTCTTACAAGTGGATAGGTATCATCACCCCCACTAGTTGAGTAGTAAATTTTCCCAACAGAGCAAGATGAAGATGTGCACAAGATTCTAACTCATTATGAGTTCTAGTGCCAAGGACTGTTGTGGTCCCATAGAGAGCCAAATCCCGATGCAGTGGAGGATTGGTAGGATTTTGTGGTACATATCATCATAAACATCCAAAACCTGACATGTCAAGTGGTTGGGCTGGAATATTGACTCTTCCATGAAGCAGATAGGTAATGTTGGATTCATATTTCATAGATGCACAATGAGTTATCAATATCATGGACCTACTTGCATATGTTTTTCATTATGGATTACTACCCATCTTATTTTTTCACTGTTATGATTCAGTATGTTTTAGAGTCTTAATAAGGAGGGATGATAATGGATGATTACACTAAAAGGTTTATAGTCCTTCCATATTTCTCCCATGAAATGATCTATAGTGGCTAATTTTAATAATGGAATATGGGGAAGGTAATCAATAGAATAACTTATACTAGTGTGGTGGTCCTGTGAATCCCCTCCCATTATAAGGTGTAAGATGGGGCACTGCTGCGAGAGATATTCCTTTTCTAGTGATACAAAGTGCATGGATATTAAAGTGAATGTCATATGGATAATTCCTCTATAATAGCTATGATGTTCAAGATAACAGAATATCGATGTAGGCTACCTCACCTTTATCAGACTCAGGCATGTGGTAAGAGGAAGCATATATAACAAGGGTATCCTATAGAGGGGTGGGGATAATATTTTGATAGTCAAGGTCATATTTTCTGAGAATACTCGAACAAATGTTCTGAGGAGTGTAAGAAGACAGCCGGTGGACTGCCAAGGTTGAGTCAGTGCTATAATCAAGTATCTCCCATGAGAGGGAATCATGGTTCATAGCGAGATATAGGTGGAAGTGAAGCAGTGGGAGTAATGGGTGGTGGAAGGAAATATGATATCCTTACACCACCGCAATATCTAGAAGAACCATGTCATACATAGGGATATAGTGGTTGGGTTCGTAGATAGTTGGTGGATAGGGAGGCTCATGACCCGCAACACATGATATAATTAGACTACCAACATACAACCCCGAAACAATATATGATTATTCTACCATTTTTTATAATTAGATGACATAGGTTATAGTCATTCATTCATCACTATACTCACGATGTGAGTGATAGAGATACCAGTGGAGGATTTATCAAACCTTCTTTATCACAAGGATTCAATAGAGAATGATTCTTCTATGTAGTTTATTTTCCAATTGTGAGACCTAACACTTGGGGTAGAGAGGATCACATGTGACCTTTTTTCATCACGATAGAGCCCCATGATGTCTTATTTTGAATGGATTGTTTTTCTATGGTCTTTTCTCGTTTTGAAAATCATTGCAGATGATTCAGATACCATTGCAGTGATGGGACAAGATTCTCATTCATTTGTGAGAGAGATCTCAAGCTAGCACAAGTGAGTAGTATGAGAACGGTCTTGCAGACCATCGTGGATAATTTAAATATTATATCCCTTAGTGAATAGTCTCTTCAAGAATTTGGATTGCATATGTGTTGGAGGATTATATGGATATATTCCTTATGGATGTTATAGGATTACCTCCAAAGCTAGATATGTATTTTGGTATTGACTTGCATATAGATACCGCTCTAATATATTCTATGAAATATTGAATGGCCCCTTCCAAGGTCTGAGAGATGTGGTCATTGTTGGAGTACCACTTAGAGAAACTTATTATGAGACCCAGTGTGTCCCTCGTAGCATCTCTAGTGTTTTTTGTGTAATAGGTGGGTGGGGGGGGGGGTTTGGTTGTGTATAATTTATCATCACCTTACCCAAGACACATTAAAGAACAAGTTCCCCTTGACAATGATCGATGAGATCTTTGACAAGTTTTGATGTCTAATGTGGTTCTCGAACATCGATCATAGGTCAGGCTACAACCAATTGACGTTTCACGATACTGATATTCCAAATATAAAATTTAGATGTATCTATAGAATCTATTACTTCCTAGTGATACCCTTTGGTTTGTGAGTAACCCAACCATTTTTATGGTTTTGATGAACCAAGTATTCGATCTGAACATGGACCAGTATGTGGTTTTATTCATTTAATATGTTCTCATCTACTCTATATTAAAATATGAGTATGCATATCATTGAGGATGTTTTATGATTTTCTTCAACATAACCATATTTATAGAAATATCTTTAATTGAATGTACTCAATTCATGTGGTTCACTTCCCAAGGAATATAATGTGAAATATTGGTTTATCCATTGACCTTATAATGTTCAACTTAGATCATACATGGGATCAACCCTATAATGTGTTAGATCTTTAGAGGTTTCCTAGTTTTTAAGGGTAGTATAATAGGTTTTTGAAAGAATTATATAGGATTACAGTCACTTTGACCACCCTAATATGGAAATAGTATCCTTTTTTCATAGATTGAGATGTTCTAAAGGGAATTCCTTGAGTTCGGGATTATGATGATGAGTGCTCGCCCGTTGAGACAACCGAAGTAGGGTATGGATTATGTAATGGATTGTGATTCCTCATGAGATGGGTTAGGGTTTCTGTTGATACAACAATAGAACATTATTTCAAACAGGTTGAGACAGTTTATATCCCATGATCAGAACTATGAAAATCATGATATAGATCTAGTAGTGGTAGTCTTCTCCAAGATGATGTGGAGGTATTATCATATGGGAAAGAACATTGTGGTTTACTCTGAAAATAAGTGTCTATGTTATGTATTTTCAACAAGAGAGAAACAATTGATATATAGGAATAGCCTTGAGTCCCTATAGTATTAATAATTCAATATATTTTATAATCTATAAAATGGAATGATGGTATAATTTTCTATTAGAATAATTTATGAGTATTTCATGGTGGTGGACGCTTTATATAAAATGGATTCCCTAACCATGGAGGAGAAAGAGGGTGTAATTTTTCATCCATCAATGTTGTTTAATCATTTTCTTATCAAGTGTTTGAGAGAGTCATAATTGCGAGACATCCACAATGAGGCCTTATGTGACAAGATATCAATTGTGGATTTAATAGATGGATTTTCGGATGGAGGGAATCAGTTATTCCTTTTCTATGGATGGATGATGGTCATAGAAATGATACATGAGGATAGAAGGTGACAGTTCCATACTTCTCCCTTATATATACATTAGAAGGTGGAGAAAATATATAGATCCCTTTAGGAGAATTTTTTATCATCCGACATGAGACATAGTGTCGGTGAGTTCATCTCTCAGTGCCTCACATGTCAGTAGGTGAATGTCCAGCACCATTTATTGTAATATTTATTGCAGACCCTTGAGATACCATAATTGAAGAGTTATGGATTATCCATAGATTTTTTGACAATAATTCTATAGAAAACTAAGGGACATTATTCCATCTAGGTGATAGTTGAATTACTCATGAAGTGAATAGAAATATATGATACTAGGGAGCTGAGTTTGGTGTGCAGTGTTGGTTGTTTTAGGTACGGTTGATAATTTTCCATCACGGGGTTCCCACAAATATTATCTCTAATATGGATTTGTGCTTAAAATCATGATTCTGAAGACGCCAACAGAATTTATTTCGAGCATGGATAAGAATGAGTATAACTGTTCACCCATGAAGGGATTGGAAGACCAAGTGAACTATCAATGTGTTGAAGGATATACTGACTGCATTCATGTTTGAATTTGGATGAATGTGGGATGATAATTTTCAATTGGTATATTTTATGTACAATAATAGATAAAAATCTAACATAATCAAGGGACCTTTTGAGGCCCACTACTTGATACCCTAGGGGGCACTCTTATGCTGGAAATAAATCAGTGATATATCCCTTATCAGTCTCGAGATGGTGTAGACGATGAAGTAGAAGGACTCGATCATCCGTGAATAGATGGGTATCGCTTAGAGTAGGAATAAATATTACACATATCTTCATTTTAGTCCCTTGGAGATCGAGGAGGGGGACTACGTTTTCTTTAGAGTCTCTCTATGATGAGAATTGTGGAGGTTCGACCAAAGAGGAACATTATCACTATGGTTCATTGGACTATTTAAGATAATGAAATTGGTTATTGAGGATACATTTTGTGTTACCCTACCACCATGGTTGGAGGTATGTTAGGGATTCTTCTAAATATAGTGGCTGAGAAGACATGTGGATGACCCTCACACATCAGTGACTGAGGAGAGCTGCACATTGATAAGAAAAGCCACTTTTTGGGAGAACCTAGTGGAAGTGGAGGGACAATAGTAGAGGACACTGGATGGACAGAATATTCCCTTGGTTCACATATTGTTGTAGCATGGTAACATTTAGGAGAGCTCTGTGGAGAGAGGGAGATCCAAATAAAGGCTCAGTACCCCATGTTGACTGTGTAGTTTTTCTTTTTAGGGATGAAAAGTGTCACATATGGAATAATGTAGGGACCCATTTTTTCTTTTAAATACATTCTAATATTTCAATATTTATTTTCAAATTATGGCACTGAGATAATGTGAAATTATAATTCTCAGTGTGCTGAGAACTAATTTTATAAAAATATCAAATATATTTTATATTACACATGCAATGTTTCCAAAATAAAATGGGATGTCTCTTAAATGGATTATTATATTAAAACATTGAGACCATTTTTCAGTCTGAAATTTAATTTTTACCTTAGGAATAACCAAAAATAGGTAATAATGGGGTGTTCGGATAGGATTATAATTCTTTGTTTGTTTATTTGATTGATTAAATAATTAATTTACTTATTTATTGAAATGATGCAACTGATTAATTCAATAAAATCTTCTCTATGGAGAATCCTCTATGGTTAGCTACATAAACCCTAGGAGAATTCCATAGCCTTATTCGCCTTCCATTAGTGAATCGACTTATAATGAAGCTAAATATGTATATTAGGGCAGATTAGGACATAAAAAAATGAAATGAATTCATCCATTCATTGGTGAGTGTTTCCATTGATGATAGATGATCCAATATATATGTGGGACTCATCAAATTATCCATTACACCAATTTTTATTAAATATAATGGTAAATATTGCACTTTTTATAATCGTTTCTAGTTTTTGGGCCTTTTTTCAACATATATACCATTTAATTGGTTATATAATAATTGTTTAACCCCATATATCCCCATACATGATCATTGGTTAAGAATTATTGGAAGGTAATGATAATCCTTTTTTCATGTGCATTACTCTCACAATATCTAAAAAATGTTACTCAGTTAGACCCCCCATGCCTTGTTCATCATTTCCTGGTGGAACCACGATCGATAAAACTATTTGAATTATAAAGAATTTATATATAGGGGTTGGATTGATGAATCAATGATTGATATAGAATCATTGCGTGTGGTGGGTGGTCGATCAAGTGATCAGATACTAAATTAGATGAATACAGACATGGATTACACATAGGGAGATGGTGGTTTGTGTAGACTTTGACTGATTAGGTATAAATTGTTTTTCTAGAAAATATATAACTAGAAATGGAGAACGACAGTGATATAATTTACATTCTGGAATAAACAATTTTAAATTTGATGGTAGAAAACGGCGATTTAGCTAGTTTTCTGGGAAAAAACACGACTACATGTCATATATCTGGATGAACACATGAAAAGTATTTAAAATAAACACATATATATAATTATCTACCAAATTCAGTCTCACTATAAGGTGGTAGTGCCAGATTATTCTTGAAGAAAACATCAAAAATACCATTATAAACCTTGAATAAATAATCCAGTAAGGCTTCTACTAAAAAAATCATATAACTATATATATAGAATATGATTTGATCCAAAAATAGATTATCCTTACAATGTGTTCATTAATGAAAACAATTGGATAAATCCATATTTTTTCAATTATTTTTTAATATATATTATATTTATTTAATATAAATAATATTTTAGAATATTGTAAATAAAAATGATTTCACTATATTTTTTCAACAATGAATTACATTCAAAAAGATATTAAATAATTAATTTATGTTCTCTGATTGTACTTTGGGAATTTATTTTTAATGGAAATTGATTTAAATTGAGTTATTTTTATAAAAATAGAATAATCATATATGGCGGCATAGACCAAGTGTAATTTAATATGCACCATGTTTGAATCAATTAGAATCTAATGTATGAATTAGATCCATGATCAGTGACAACCTAATGATAAATTTGGCTTAATTGGAATGGAATGGACATATATAGGTTTTAAAATGTAATACAAATGATTTTTAGATCATAATATAGAAATTTCCCTTTTCATGTAAGAGAGGATACCATGTGTATTATATTTTTTCCATGTATAAGATACCTTTTCAATATATAATAATTTAAAATCGATTCATAAAAAAATCTCCCTGCTTGAATAGAAATATAAGTTTAAACTAGGATTACACTTCGATACATTGGATAATTGAACACGATGGATCTAATTATTCATTTTCCTTAGAGAAGAATATCAACTATGAATACAGAGAACAAAAATGAAGCCACATAATAAAACCCTTTCCCATTTCACTATATAAGACTCAAATGGATGTGTATCCTCTCATGTCTTAATAAAATTTTACATCCAACAAAATGTCATGTATGATTTAACAAAAAATGATCTATTTGTGACATGTTAGATTAACATGACAAATATGTGTTTTGTAGGAATGAAAAAATATTACATGGGATGTATCCACCAATTTGTGATAATATATTTCTCAATTAATGCTCCACCATATAATATAGTCTTAAGAAAACCAATCAATTACATAGTATAATCATCAGGATCATTTTTGGATAATCCTACACATTAATGAACCTCATTAAAGAGAGGTTATCAGTCTTCATTTCAATATATAACTCATAAAATTCATGAAACTTCTTACAATGAAAAATGAATATCCCCATTCGTTCATTCATTTTATAATTTAGTAAGAAAATGTTGAATCCTCTATTTAGATTTTATATTTAAACGTAGGAAACAAGAAAACATGGGAAAATTTATAGAATAATAGAGAATAATTTATAATGAAACATGGGATTTCTTTCTCATATTTGGTAAATTGTGATTCTGGTCTTATATGCCAGGAATCCTACCCACTATCTTTTTGAATAACTATCCTCATTCATTATCAAGATTAGGATCGTAGAATATTTTTTATTCCTCAAATTGATTTTTCATTTAATGATGTGGTATTATGGTGGAATTTTATGATGTTATAGCTGTGTTAAAGAGTAAACTTCCAATCAAATTATCCAATTTAGTTTTTTTAGTAAATTTTTATGTATTATTTTTCCTCTTTAGAGAAAGTTAAATTATTTTCTAGGAAATATATGGTTATCACTATTCTAACTTGTATCTATAAATCATCATCTTCATCTCTTTGTATTCATACAATTCCATCTAAATTCAAATAATTTCATATACTATGTATGGTGTGTTGTTATAGATCACCTAATGGGTTCTCCTAAACCCAAAATCCCCATGGATAGAGTAAAGTGGTTTCATTTTATAGATCACTTAATTAGTGAATTAAGGGAGTTTTTATTTCTATTTGAGGAATATGATAGTGTGGCTTGGGGGAAACTCTATGGATCAATAAATCCCCTCTTTAATTAATCATTTTTTTGTTCTCTTTTTTATCTCTTATCCTCTTGCAAACATATTCACCTGGATTATTTTATTCTTTTATGAGTTAAATAAATAATTAAATTAGTCAGAACAATGGCAGATGATAATGAGTAACATATCATTAGTATAAAAACCCACAAGAAGGTTAATTATCTAAATTCCAGAGTTTTTAGAATTCCAATGTCAATCATGAGGCATATGATATCCTCCTATAAAATTAATCATTTTAACAAATATTATTTTCATTTTTCATTTTTTCACATTATTCTCATTGTCTCTCTATTTTTTTCTATTTGTTTCATTCAATTTTCCTCTATTCATTTATAATAATTTAATGAAATGGGAGATTTACATTTTTTTTAATAATGGATTATCAATATTATTCATATTTAAATATGTTATATTATATCATTTCAATGGTTATACAAATTTAAAATAATATTTTTTCATTAATAGGAACACCCTGAATAGTGGTTAAAAAATATTGAGAAAGAAGTCAGTTTAAATAAAATTAAGTACTTCCTAGATCATTGTGAGTTCAATTTTAAATTGACAATGATTACAGAAACTAGATATGAGTATGTACCATGTATATAAGAACCCTAAAATTATCCTCCCATCATCAAGACTGGGAAAGGGTAAGAATAACCTAAGGAAGAAAACACCTCATTGCTCACACATTGAGATTATTTTCGACTGGCCATTTATTTTGAAGGGGAATTAGTAGTTGAGGATAATTATAGATTTTATCTTCAATCATAAAATATTTTTTTAGTTTTTTTAAATGTCTCTTGAATACTCATACTCCATATATAATGGATTTAGAATAAAAATCAACCCTTTGAGCCTGATATAATGGAGAAACAATAAATTGTTTTAAATTTTAGGTCAAATGGGGGGCAACAGTCATATAAATTGTAATTAATATATGATAGGTTTTTTTATAATAACATGATAACTATTATTAATAAATATGGGGTAATTCTTGAATTTAAATACATATTAGTCTAGTAATAATGACCACGAACTACATTCTAATCACCCTTATTGTTAAATTACATATGAAATTGCAATTATAACTACCATAAGATATGAAGATAATATGGGAATGTAAGATAAAACAACCAATTTAATTTTATGATTATTCATTTTCATTTCTTATTAAAATTAAATTGTTAGTTTTTATATTGTTAAATTTAATATAATAATATTACAGAATTTTTAAGTCAAAAGGGGGAAACATAATTTCTAAACAAATTTGGCTTTCATAAATTATATACTATTATTTAAAAGAGATATTTCCGTTTTATAGAATTTTAATTCTTTGAAATTAAATTAATTTGTTATTTCATTATTCAATGATTATATTATAATGAATTTTTTGGAAAATTCTAAAAAAATTTATTTTTCAATTAATATTGAAAAAAATTATTTTTAATCATAAACTATATTTTATATTCAAAAATATTCAAATACAAAATATATTTCAAATTTTTTTTATCAAGAAATTAGTTACTAATTATAAGAAATCCAATTATGTTCTTTGTAATGTATTTTATTCATTAATTTTTTATAAAAAAAATTTATAGAGAGAAAGGATTTTTTAGATAATTTTTTATAGAGTATTGTGGTTTAACTTTTAAATAAAACTCATCCACTTTTATAAATTGAATCATAAAAAATTTATTCCATATTAGGAATCAAGAGATTATTATTGGATAAATATGCCCATTTTTTATTCATTATGTACAGTAACCAGTGAAAAGTTTTATTACAATGGTAAAGGTAAAATTAGTAATTTGGATTAAAAATAATTTGATAACGCTTCAAATTTCATTTAAAACATTACATTATTTAATTGAATGATTATATATCAGTAATATTCATTAAAAGTTGAAAATTATGACCTTTTTTACTTTTATATTTTATGTTTTCCATTATATTATAAACACGTGACAAATAAAAAATGTCACTCCCTTGATTTTAAATTCAACTTACTTGTAGAAATAGGGATTAATATATTTTTTGAAAAAATGTTGAATAACATTTGGAGGATATTACATTTATTTTATGATGATAATATATATCTAATTTTTAGTTATTATATAATTACTCTCAATACTTATGTAATGTCAAAATAATGGCTATGAAAATAAGATAAAAATCAAGCAAATGGTTTTAAAATCACTAAAAAAAATATTTTATAGGTGAGATAAATATTAGAATGAATTTTATAGAAACATATGACCTCTGGAAAATTATATATTTTTTATTATTAATATTAAAATTAAATTTTTATAATTGTTACCTTAAATTCTAAGAAAATGAATAGTACAGAAATGACATTAATGATACTATATATTGATATTAGATAGATAAATTATTTTTAAATTAAAAAATCCAATATTAATAAAAGTTAATGTAATATGGTTTATTATATATAAAATATTATATATATGCCTCATTTTCCCTTTTATATTATTTTTATTATCCCCTAAAGTGTAAAAAACCTTTGATATCATCTTATTTTTATAAATTACTAACAAGGGGTTGATTCAAATAGATAATTGTTAAAAAATAATGTAATATTCCACAAATGTAGTTGTGTGATATTATTCAATACCATGATCAGAATATATTTTAGTTAAATAAATTTGGATCTTCATTAAATGAAAACTAATTTAAATTAATATATCCCTTTTAGAAAGTGGAAGAATGTCACTCCCCTCTCTTATTGTTGGGAACCTCATTTCATCTATTCCTCGCACCGTTTTATCACTCTATCTTTGAAAAAAGAACTTCCCAAATACCTTTTTGTCCTCCCTATAAACGTTATAGAGGAATCATTTCTGGAATAATACCAACCATAGAGGCTATATGTTTTAAATCAAAGGAGGATGTCTAAAGAAGATGTATATATTTTAATCAAATGTTTTAGATTTACTTTTTATTATACCTTTTTAAAATCTAAATAATAAATCATGAAATAATATAACAATATATTCAAAATAATAATATTTTTTTCATATAATAATAATAAGTATCTACCTTATTCTTTCTTCAATTTAGAAATGAATTCATTGTTTGTGTGTTGCAGACCACCGCCACACGTACTGATGTAATCCACTTTTCATCACAGCCTTTTATGGTTGAATATTATAATGGTTTTAATGTATATATATGTTATTCATGGAACAATTTACAATATATAATTTGTATTCTATTTTCCAACTTTTCCGTCCATGGAAAAATGATAAATCATTCATGCGTATGTATGGATTACCTCCTCCAAAAATTGATGTGATCAGTTTTTTATGAAAACATCACATGGATTACACATATAAGTGTATTCAAAAAATAATATGATATTTATTATATAAACATCTTTCTATGAAGATATGTTAATACATACTTCCGTTCCAACTTGTTCATGGAAAATTATAAACAATACTCAAGTGTATGTATGGCCTACCATCATTGTGATGTTACATAGCTCATTTCTCATTACTATATATCATGAATGGTTTTAAAATTAAAATTGATATATAATAATTTTAATTATTTCCAGATTTTTATTCTACATATGATGGAATAATGACTTCTTTTACCATATTCATCCTTCCAAATTCATTTTTGATATATGAGTCTGATATCATCAAAACTCTTGAAATGAACTTGATTTATTAAGTAATTAAATATATCATTGTAGTATATAAGAAAAAATAAATAATAGTCGTAAAAATATTTCTCAAAATATCAAATAATTAACATAAGTTAATTATTCAAGAAAGTAAAAAATAGATGTTGAGAGTCATAATTGTGGTAAGGGACACTTTATATTAAAAAATATTTTAAAATATTTTTAATGATATATTTTTCTAGTTTTTTGGTTCCATGTACATATTATAGAAAATATTATTTAGGATTATATATATATATGCACATAAATGAATTTTGAATTAAATTTTATGTCTATTTTTACATTCATTCAATGATATTCAAAATGAATATTTTTTTGAAAAATAATGAATTTCGTTACAAAATGAAATAGTAAAATTCCATTTTAATGTAAATAAAGGATTTTCCAACATTAAAACCCATTTTATAATGGTTATTATCCGATTATATAATTATAATTTTTATTTAAATAAAAAACCACCTTCTTTTTTTATAGGAATTTTTTTTGAAGTCTTGGTTTTCGAATAAAGGGGTATATAAACATATAAAAATGATTTCATTATGTTTTCAAAGAATTTTTTTTAAGAATTTATCATGTAAATGAAATATTTTATGTTCTTTAATCATGGTATGGTACTTGGAATATATTTATTAGGATGGGAGAGTTTTATAATCCTCATTATGATGAGTGGTCCTAATATAGCTTATGAGGATGGGTGAGTGTGATAAAGATCATCAATACATCAGGTAATGAATATGTTCTCTAGATAAATAGGCTATAAATCAACCATAATGGTTTTTCCAGCTGTATCTATTCATGTAATGGTTCTATTGAGATGATGTACAAAGGTACCAATAGTAATTTTCTATTCTCATTAATGAGTTTCATAGAAAATCTTTTATTTCAAATGGTTGGGAAAATGAAACTTTGTTTCTAAGAAATGATCTTTTAATTTCATGTAAAATGGCATACTCATTAAAAAATATATTTAATGGGTTATTTTTTTTCTAAGAATCACTCATGATTATGAATTTTAATTTATGTTTTATTATAAATTTATTTATCTAAAACAATGTGTAGTAACGATTATTTCATGTGTGAGTAAATGATTATTAAAGATCAATGCTTTTTATTTTAATGGAAAAATCTATTTTATTATATCATGGTTTTAAAAGGGAATAATTTTTTTATTTATTATTTATTTGTACATCCCATATTTTTATTTTGTTGGATAATTCCATATTTTAAAATACTTCAGTAGCATTTAATAATTACTTGAAATATGGTATATGTCATGGTACAAATTATAATTACCTATCAGGATAAATAAATGTTTTTTTACAAATACTTGTATTATGAAGATTACTTATACTAATTAGAATATTAAAATTTTTTATGTTTGAGGTTTTTTATGTATGAGTTATGAACTAATTATATAACACTCTATACATGAGAAGATAATTAGGAATGAAAGAATGATAATTAATATTTAAAATTGATGTTATACATAGGATAAGGGTGTGTCCATTAGAGATAGTGTCATAGTAAAGGTTTAGATTATTTTAGAATTTAATAAAATAGAAGTAAATACCACCAATATATTTTCATCACCATGATATTGAATTTGAAGATTACAATGTGATTTTACATAAACATTCTGTTTTCATAATCGATTTTGTTATAGTAAATAAAGGAAATAAATTAGGAATTAATCAGGAAGATAATATCCTTCTGTATTATAATATTGGAATGGTTATAATTAGAATAAAGTTGGTTTTGTTGAGATGTATTATCTGACAAATTCTATATATGGTGATGGTATCCATGTAATTGGGATTCCTAATTAAATATAGAGGAACATTTTTTATTAGTGTGTTTCTTAAAATAGAACCCTCAAAATTCAGTGGTTCACATGACCCTATGATAGATAATGGATGGGTCAGGGACTTAGTTAATATATTCAATGCCATGGGTTTTTTATATCATTAAATGGTAAATATTCATTTGTACCATTGTGATGGTGAATATAATCAGTGGTGGACAAAGGTTGAGAATGCTAAGGAAATTAAACATATTAACACCATTGAATGGGGCATATTTATGGATACTGTACATTTGAAATATTTTACTATTTTTTTTTGAAATATGCTGAAAACTAAATTTTTGGATTTTAGGTTGAAGTACGATAATTCATAATCTATTCGTGAATAAAATTACACCCAATTAGAAATTAACAAACAAAATTTTATTCAGGATCTTGATTCTAAATTTTAACGGTTTTATTCATTATTGAATCCCAGATATCATAGAAATTTGGATTCATATGAATTAAATATTATGAAAAAATCTTTATATGTTCTGAGAAGGATCAAATAGAGCTTTCAAATGATGATTTATTTTGTGAAAACATATAATAGAAAATGTTTAAATGGAAGCAATTAGGAATAAAGGCATCAAAGAAACCCTAATGTAAAGTAATAAAGCATCCACCATGTGATGTGTGTGGTAAAATATAATCCTATGTAATGTCTTATAAAATCTTGGAATTTTTTCGAATGTAGAAATTTTAGACATGTGGATCATGACTAAAATTAAAATGGCTAAAAAATAATAAAAATTATATAGTAAGATGGTTTAATTGTAATGATAAGGGCTATTATTTGAGTATGTAGCCAAATATAGGAATAAAGTATTGAAATACTGAGGATAATAAATATAATACTGGGTATAAATCCTTTGTGACTCATTCAATAAATATTGGACCATCAAATGATGTTGTGTCATGTATAATACTTATTTATTTATATTATTCCAATTATTTGTCTGATTCAGGGTCACAAACTCTTTTATTTTTATGAAATTTTATTTTATATTGAAATTGTCATCTCATGAAATAAATCCATAACATTTGTTAGAAACTCCTAGGGTGATGAGTTAAGGAAAAATAGATTTATAAAATTCATCATGTTATTTTTGGGAATTTTTTTATCTATAAACCTTATTTTATTTCCCATTATAGAGTGTGATTTTATTCTAGATAAAGATTATATTTGGGTTCACCAAACATATATTGATACTATAGATGATGAAGTTTTTTTATATTGATTTTCAGTTTGTATATAGTAATATAATCAATCCATTTATAATTTATCAAAATATCACAAATAGATAAAATATTGAAATAAATGTTATATTTCACATATTACAAAGATGAATGATACTGTTCATGTTTATGATATCCTGGTTGAGAAAAAATTTCTAAATTTATTTCATAAAGAGTTTATGTTATTATACTTTATTTTGATGTTGATTTTATTATTGACTTAGTACATTATGCACACCTATTTTCAAAAGTCCCTTATCGAATGGTATTATTAGAACATTTTAAATTCAAAATATAGTTTCATGAAATACTAAATAATGTTTTTATTCATCCTAGAACATCACCATTATGTACAACTATTTTATTTTAAAAAAAATAAATATTTTTCAATAACAATTTTTATTGATTATAAAGCCCTGAATAGCATCGCAATTTAGAATAGGTATCATTTTCATCTTATAAATGATTTCTTATTATCTCAAGGGTGTATAATATTGATCAAATATTTATCTCATGTATGGATACCATCAATTGAAATTTATAGAGGATGATATTATATTGATATCATTTCAAATTAAATATGGGAATTTTTAATTTTCTAATTAACCAATTGTATTCTTGAATCCTATGAATTTAGTTTTCCATTCAATTTTTGATAATTTCATTGTTATTTTTATTGATGAAATATTGATATATTTTATAATAGATGAGGATAATATATTAAACCTTATGATTGTTTATAAAACATTGTATTAAATTTTGTTATACGGGAAATTTAATAAGTTTAAATTTTGGTTGCATCATATTTCTTTTTGTTGTAGTATTCATTCAAATAATTTCAATACTATTGAAACTACAAAAAATAGTAGTCATTATCATTTACAAGGAAATAAAAATATCAAAAATATTTATCTTCTTCTTTGGTTATATGTTTACTTCCAATGGTATATTGAAAATATTTATCAATTATGTAAACTACTAACTATGTTAACTAAAAAATCAGCTAAATTTATCAATGAAAATGAGTGAGATAATTGTTCCCAAGAACTAAAAATATTATTGGTGAATGATCCTATTTTTTACCTATTTTATATAAATGGTGATTTTTAATCTATTGGGATTATTTATTAAAGATACCTGGTTGTGTTAGGATTTAGAATGATCAGGAAATTGATTATGCTTCATGTCAAATGATATATCATGGGTTAAAATATACTAAACATGATATGGGAATAAGTACTTTTTTTAAATTTATATGCATAATTTTTATTTATTAATGTATGAAATATATACAGATCATAATATTTTGAAGTTTATATTCACTCAAAAGTAGTTGAACCTGAAGAAGATAAAATTTCTCGGAGTGATTAAGGATTATGATTGAATGAATCTTTACCATTTTAGAAATGAAAAATGTAGATAATATTTTATTAACTTTGTTACATTTGAAAAATAACCATATGGTTAAATATTTAATGATTTTTTGTCAATATATTTTGACTGTAGAAAATGCATCTATTTTGTTTCAAGTGGTAGAACAGTCGTCTCTATTAGAAATAATTTAGAATACATAGTATTAGGATAATGTTTTATTAGGAAAAGAATAATTTTTTTAAAATATATGTTTACATAGATTAATTTTTCTGAAGAAGGTGTTATCATATTATTAAAGAGATAACATATTCCTTTTTATTCCAAATTAAAATGGATAATATTTTTATTAAAGCACATAGTTCCCTGTTTTCCATTATTCCATGATTCACTATGATGTAAAGAGTCCCTTGCGAATACTCTTGATGGGATGGAATTAAAAGTGATGTTTTAGAATTTACAGTTAAATCTGTTACTTTCCAATAAGTTAAAGAAAAATTAAAATTATGGAAGGGGATTTTTTAGCCTTTTCTAGTGTCAAAGTTGAAATGAAAAAATATGTCCAAGGAATTTGTTTGTATTAACAAATACATAGTAGGGTAATGATAGGATTGGGGTTATTGTTGGATGAATGAAATTTTATTTAAATTTCTTTCCAATATGAGAAACTATGTCTTTAAATCATATTTCTCAAAGGTACAATAATGATATCGTTAAGTTACTTCATGTTCCCCTCTCCATTTTATCTGAAAATTATCATGGATTTACTTTAACTTTTTAAAAGGCCTCTCTAATTTTTTGAGTGATGAATTAAATTATAGTACAACATTTAATCATTAATCTGATAGATAGTCGGGGTGAATGATTTAGACCTTCTAAGAAATATTTTCATCTAATTCAATGTATTTTCTAGGAAGATAGGATCAACATAATTCAATATTTTAACATTCATATAATAATTTATTTCCTTCCAATATACATATAGCACTTTTTAAGTCATTATATTTAATTTAGTTCTTGTATCCATGCTTTTGGGGTACAGATGGTGAATTAATATTTTCGAGAAAATTATAAGTAGAATAAATTATTAATATTGTGAAGTTGATTCATCAAAAAATTAGGACCACTAAAAGTAGGGAAAATTGTAAAAATAACTAGTGTAACGATATTCAATTCAATTTAGGAGATCATTATTGTCTAGATGTATCCCCATATAATCATGTTATGTGTTTTGGTACAAAAAAGGCAAGAAATTTTTCCCATTAATTAGATTGAATGAAGGCCTTGAGAATGTTTGAATTGTTTTTACCTGTATATCTTTACCTATGATTTCATCTTAAGTACATCAATATTTTCATATTTCATTTTTATGAAAATATATACAAGATTCATCTCATGTTTTGAGCCCTCGCATTGTTTAACTGGATCAAAAATATTCATACGAGGAAAATAATGTTTAGATACTTTTAAAATATAGTAGGTTATCCGAAATAATGTTAATCAGAATGTTAATTTTTTTAGAGAAACTATATGATTGGAAAAGGAACATTGTAATCTAAAATTATTATAAATGAAATATATCCCCAATTGTTTAAATAGTTTATAAAATTGGGATGGTGCAATTTAAAAAGGGTATATAATGTAACAACATATTCAATGTTAATATAATTAATTTACATTTATTGTTTTCTATCATAAATTTAATTTTATAGATTTTTATTCATTGTAATTAGACTAAGTCATTTTTATTCAAAAATAAAAAGGCAATATTTCAAACCAAATTGGGATTTCATGAATTATATGGATATAATTAAAAGATAAATTTCAAAATTATATAATATTAATTTGAAAATAAAAAATAATAATTTTTGAAATCATCATTTCATAATTATCATAGGATAAATATTTGATTTTTTTAAAACAAATATATTTTGATGAATAATGAAATATAATGATTTTTTAAACAATATTATCATTTAATGTATTTAAAAAGTCGCAATCTATTTTTTTATGGTTTTTTAATAATATTATATCGTTCTAATTAAAGAAATAACAATTAGGTTATTTTTTTATATTTATATATAAATTTTTTATATGAACAATTATATACATAAAATGTATTTTTTCATACTGTTTTTCACAGCCTTGTGCGATATAAATATAAAATAATATTCTGAATTATATATAACTATTTTATTGAATAATTCATTCCATATCATTAATGGTCATGTAAAAATTTTTAAAATATTTCTATCTTATTTTTGGTCATTAGTAAAAATGGCGAACGTAAAAAAATTCCCACAATAAAGGTAAAATAAGTTAATTGTTGTTAAATATCATATGATAAGGCATAAAAATCATCAATCCTCAATCCTATATTTTAGAGAATTATTATAAATCATTAATCATAATAATAAATATAAAATTATGAATTTTATTTTATTTTTTCATTGATTTTGAACTTTGTATTTTTTTTATGTAAAGAAAAAATCAAAATGGAACTCTCTTGCATTCAAATTACTATTACATGGTCAAATAGGAATAAAAATAAGTGATTAATAAATATTAAAACAAATTTTTAGTACAATATAATTTTTCATTATTTTAACAAATTTATATTTTTTATGATTATATTATTTTCTTAAATTCTTATGAAATGCCCACATAGTGCTTGTGCAAGTAGTGTAAAAATCATGTAAATAGTTTTAAGAAATCTAAAAGAATTATTTTATGGGTGATTGAATTGCCACATTATTTTAATCGATACATATAACATATTAGATATATATTAAATATTTATATTAATTTCAGTTTTTTATCTTTATTATTTTAATGTCAAAGTAAATGAATAGTTCAAAAAATTACATTAATAATAATTTAGGGGAATTTTTTTTCAGAAAGTGTTTTAATTCATAAAAAAATGTATTCAAAAATTTCAATGATTTATAGTTTAAAATATTAATTATGTTACATTTATTGGATATTTTACCTATCATAGTGACATTCATGACACATAATTTTTTAAAAAAAGATAATCTTATGAAAATAATAAAATGGGTTAACAGTGGTTAAAAAGAGTTAAGGGTCAAAACCTAATAACAAAGTATCAGAATAAAATAGGATGATTTCATTTATAACAATAATAATCCTATGTTATAATTATTTCAACTTTTTCATCTTTAAATTTAAAATTAATTTATATTATTTTAATAATTTAATAAATTCCAGGAATTCCCTTCCCCATAATAAAAAGGGAACCTTATATCCTCTCTTCCTCACTGCATTTCAATTTTCATGTGTATAAAATACCATTGAAAATACCTTCCAATATTCTATTACCATATTTTAGATGAATTAATTAAAAAATAAAACAATCCATAGGGTGATAAATTGTAAAAGAAAAGGAGGTAGTCCGAAGAATATGTATATATTTTAACAAAATATTATATTTTTATTTCTTATTTTAACTCCTTAAAAAATTCTAAAACATGATGATGTAATATAACCATTAACTAGGAAATATTGATACATTTTTTTATTTTCATTACCTATATCTATGACGTACCTGACCTAGATACCCTCTCAAACTAGTACCCAACCCGAATTCCCGCATACCTAAAGGGTGTTTCTGATCCCCACAAACATGTGTCTTGCACCAAGGAATCAAATTAACAAGAGGGAATGATTTCCCACAACCATAATATACAACATACCATACATACATTACATATAAAAATAATGGATGTGATAATTTATTACATAACTAAAATAAGATAGAGGTAACTATACAATCCAATAATACTCAGATCATCCCAAAGTACTTGTATAATCATCAAAGGTTAACTAAAATGGGAAACTAACTACTACGTGTTATAGAATGGGAACCCCCTGCCCCACCTATAGCATCCCAGACCCAGCTAAGACAGACCTCCCCACCTCTCATTGATTCCTTCCCTTTTCCTTAATTAATGAAAATACAAAGGTCTACGCACCGCCAAAGGGGTGCGTAGGGTTTGAGATAAAGGCTCAATGGGATACTACAATAGTGTTCCATAACAAGTCTCTTTTAATAATATGAACCTGATCAACATTAAAATAATACTAGGAATGATAAATATATAAATAGTTCTTTTATCCAAATGATGGTAAAATATATAATTTCGCTTATTTCTATGATTCCAAATAATGCCTGAAAAAATAGTTTTAAATCATTTCACATATCTCAAGTCATAAAATGAATGAATATAATATGTCAAATATCTTATCTAATTCATTGGAGTTAAATAAATAATAGTAAAATAAAAATAAGAAAGAATAGGTAACATCATATAAAGGATCACACTAGGTTATGCTAGATTCGATACTCGTAACCCAAAAATAGGTGATAATGTTCATTGAGTCTCTAGATATATACATTGAATCCAAAGAGAATCGAAACACCCTATAATATGACCCCCCCCCCCCCCCCCAATTTCTATCAAGTACCTAGTGAAGTTCCCAATCAAGATCTAAGTATAACTGAGAGGCGGGTGAATCAGTGAAGACTTTTTCTTTTTATGATTCATTCTTTTTGAAACATCATTCGTCTCCTATTAAAGACTTTCTTCTATATAGAACACACAAAACCATAGGAACACAAGATTTATAATGTTCACAACTCACCCAGAATTGCTACATCCTTAGTATGGTATAGAAATATTCCAGTCCCACACAATCCACTAGAAAACGATCCTTTCATGTGGAGTAAAACGAGTAGGATATACCCTTACACTCGTGTAGCACTTGGAAAAACAATCTCCAAGTGTGTGTGCACCCTCTTAGCACAAATATGGAAATACAGTAATTTAGTGCATTATAACAAATGAAAAAATGTATTCTCTGAAGTACAAATCATCACTTTCTTACCAAGAAGTCAGTAAGAACTATCTTAAACGCATTCAAATACGAGTGATGACCATAAATTTTTTTCCCAACATTTAGGAAACCATGCTCACAATTCAAATGGATTGCACATAAATGTTGTCTTTGGGCACAAATAACATTTTTCACGCAACTTCCTTTTTCTGCACAATATTCCATTTTTCGTGCAATGTCCCACTTTTTCACACACATTTCTTATTTTAGTGAAAACACATTTCTTTTCACACAACTCACTTAGAGTATAATTTTACTCACTTCAGATATTAAGATTTCTCTATGTGTCAAGCTACTCAAATTAGAGGGGGTCAACTCGTATTTATTATCCTTTTTAACCCTACACGAAAAAATTAATCCACTTATAAAACCATCTTCATGGGCATAAAAACTCTTTCACACAACATAAAATTTTTGCGCAATTAACCAATTTGTCGTGAACCTCATGCCTTGACAATTTTTGAGCTTCTGATCTCAAAACACCACTTGCATGAAAAAAATCATTCCTCTATTTCGCACACCATGCTAATATTTCTCATAGCCATTATTTTTCATGCACTTTGCCCAATTTTCATTTCACTCCAGGACATTGCCATTTTTTGACGTTCTGACCTTGAATAATGCCTTGCGCGCAAAAATATAAACTATATTCAATCTTGAGGGAAGCATCCATTTTTAAAAACACATTTCTTTATCTGTTGATTATCTGGCCCTAAAATAATGCAAACACTGGAAAATGGTGCCCCCATAAACTGTTCTTTTGTATCGCCTCTAGATTTTCCATTCCTTTGTCATTTCTCTCTACACTTCTTCCCCTACCCATTCATCAGTCGTCATAATGAACTCCACTATCATGATTTATATACTTTGAAATACTTGATTTAACATTGTCAGTGTTACAAAGGAAAGTACTGAAACTTCACCATCTTCCAGAATCAGCATTCATTCCAATCAAAACTATATATGACTGGCATCATCATTTCTCCCCATTTTCTTCATAAGTATTTCTTCACATGTTCTCCTAAATTATGATATTTGTGTAATACATATCAGAAAAGCATTTTCTGGTTTACAAGTCCTTTACTAACTGAATTTATTAATCTTTTTTGACAACAAAATCACCACTCTGTAACAGTAAACTCTTCTTAAATCTTTATCCATCCAACTTGGTCCCAATAATCTCCCCCTTTGTATTTTTTATCCATCCAAGATTCATAAATCATTAAACTTATTAACCATATACAATGAATTTCTTATCAACAATTCTAAGCATACATGAGCTAAATCATTATACGAAACAAGAATTTTTGACATATAAAACCATGGTATCAAAAATAGTGACTATGAAATATCATGATCATATCTCCTCAGCTTTCATCAGAACTACGTTCATGCTTCTACTTCAAAATTATTCCCTTCTTCAACTTTCCTAGAAAACAACATTGTTTCCTACAACCACTCTAACAAATAGTTAGAATAGTACACACACATGAATTCTAGATTCGAAGCTTACCCACACCTCCCCTTTTATTAAACCTTCCATAAGGAATGATTTATGAAACAATTATCCCTCTTGAAAACACTATCCAAAGGAAGATGATAGTTGGGACAGACACGTGTATCTCATCCTTGAGGACAAGGAGGCTGGACACCCATGTTCAACCTCAATTTTAAAATGGTTATTTCGGTAAAGGTTTTGTGAATTTATCTGCGACTTGTTCAGGTGTTGGAATGTACTCCAGACTCAATTCAATCTTCTCCACATGCTCTCTAATGAAGTGGTGCTTTATGTTAATGTGATTTGAATGAGAATGTTGTATAAGACTCATTGTCTGATTTATTGCACTCTGATTATCACATCCCAAGAGCAATGGTAGCATCACTTAAACAAGTAGATCTTCTAATAGAGTCTTCATCCACATGAGTTGGGATGCATCTTCAGTGGAATCAACAGAGATAGCTTCATCCTTGTTAAGAGTTTCTAAATTATGTTTCATTGTATTCCAACTAACGCAATGTTTTCTAGAAATAAAACTCCAATAGATGTGGATCTTTGATTATCAACATTTCCTGCCCAATCAGCATCCGAACTCCTAAATAGATCAATATTTTTTGATTCATCATACCTGATCACAAAATTTGTTATTCATTAGATATATTTGAGAATTCATTTTCCAGAAATCAAATATGATTCTTTAATAGCACTTTGAAATATTGCACATAAAGAGACAACATATGCTTTGTTGGTTCATGATGTAGTCTAATACAAAAAACATCCAATATTCTTTTGAAACTCTTTCTGATCATATTCCTTGCCTTATCTAAATTTAGACAACATGTTTCCCTACTAAAATGGGTGTGGACACTAGTTTCAAATTTTCCATGCCAAAATTTTTCAGAAGATTCTTTGCTTACTTTTCTTGAGACATAATGACGTGATTCTTCTTCATTGAGATTTTTAGCCCAATAATGTATTTCATTTCACCTAGAATGAAAATCTCAAAAAACATCATCATCTCCTCATAAAATCATGCATATGATCATTCATCATTCCTAGAAAAGATAATTTCATCGACATAAAAAATAACAATCAGTTAAAGCTCCAGACACTCCTTGTTGTAAAATCTTATTTCAACTCTACCATTCTAAAAATTAGTCTTCTTCAAGAAAGTATATAATTTAGTATAATATTCCATCAGAGCATGTTTTATCCCCTACAAATCCTTCATCAACCTACACACATAACTTTCATCCTTTCAAATAACAAATCCACAAGGTGGATCAATGTAAACTTCCTAATCTAGGTCATCATTCAAGAATGTGGATTTTACATCCATTTGAAATATTTTGTAACATCCTTATGTAGAAATAGAAAGAAAGATTATGATTGTTTATAATATTTCCACTGGTGAAAATGTTTCATCAAAATAAATTCCTTAAATTTTTGAATACCCTTTGAAATCCAATTTTTCTTGGTTTCTTATTATTTTTTCTTCTTCATTCCACTTTTTCCGGAAAACACACTTTGTACCAATAATGTACTTGTTTCCTGGATTGGGTACAAGTTCACATGTATCATTCTTATCTATTGTATCAAGCACTTAAATCATAGCATGAAACCATTATAGATGATCAAATTCTTCATTTACATCATTCGTTCATCTTTCAAAAAAAAAGTATGTGATATAGCATTTTTTTCCTCTTGTTTGAACCCTCTGATGTTTATCTCCAATATTGTTCTAAGCCTCCACTTGTTCACTCATCCTAGGATGATTTATTTGAACTTGATCCTAATCACTCAATATTTCTGAGCTAGATTCCTCATCTTGAGTAGGATTAACAATGTCAGAAGAATTATCAGAATTGTTAGAAAAATATTTTCTATCCTGCTCAACTTCATCATCAAAATATGACTGCTTTTTTTCTCAACATTTTCAATAACTTTTACATATGATGAATCAAAAAGTATTCATGTTTATTTGTTGAGGAAGCTATATCCTCTTCCATCTACAGCATAGCCAAAAACAATTCTTTCATCCCCTCTTTGCACAAATATTCCATGGTTTCCACCTTTCTTCTTTATAATGTGTGGACTCCCAAAAACATTCAAATGTTTCAGACATGGTGTTTTTCCATATAACCTTTCATATGGAGTCATATCGGAGTTTGGACTATAGAAAACCCATTTTGAATATACACAGTAGTGCTCATGTCTTGTGTCCAATAATAATTAGAAAGACTATGTTCAAATAACATGGTTCTCCCCATTTCCACCAGACTTCGATTCTTTCTTTCTGTAGCCCCATTTTGTTGAGGTGTGTATAGTGAACTTAACTAATATAGAATTCCATGTTTATCAAGGTTAGATTACAAATATTCATTCTTATACTCTCCACCATTATCAGTTCTCAACTCCATCACTGAATACTCGTATTACTTTTTTTGATTTCCTCTTGATACTCTTATCATTTTACGAGCATCTGAATTATGTATCATATACATAACACATGTAATGCGAGTAAAGTCATCAATGAAAGTAATGACGTACTTATCTCTATTTGGTTATTTCTATCTCATTGGTCCACATATATCAGATTTTATGAGTTCCAAGGTTCTTTTTGAGTGAATTTCAACTCTATTTTGAATATAGTTCATAATCTTCCCTTCCTCACAAATAGTGCAACAACAATCTCTTCTTCTTGAAAAATCAGGCATATCATAGACACTATCTCTCTTTGATAACATGCACATATTTCTCTGACACATATTTCCTAGACTTTTATACCATAACTGATTTTGGTCTACCATACCCATGTAACAAATTTTCAGAACTTCACTAACATGGAACAAATTCCCTCTTGTACATTGGCCTCTTGTAATTATATTTCCATAAAATTCACTTTTCACAACAAATCCATCCTTTCTGAACATAATTTTGTTTCCCTCGTCATAGATTTGGGACACACTAAGTAGGTTATGTTACAGCCCATCAATGTATAGTGCTTTCCTTGAATTCATCTTTTCTTTCCCAATGATGGTTGATCCAAGACCTTTGATCCTCAGAAATTCATCATTTCAAAATGTCACTATTCCTTCTTTAAAGTCTTTCACATTCTTCAGCAGCATTATGTATCATGTCATATGATAGGAACACCCACTATCAATAATTGATGGATGATCTCCTTTTTTAGCTTTCAAAGCAATTTCGACAATGAGAGATTTTTGTTCTTCCTTTTCCTCCACTTTCTGTTGTTCTTCCTCCAATTTCCCCGCCATGTCAATGTGTTCTGGCTAGACAACCATGCACTCTTTCTTCTCAGACATACCAAACATGTCCCTTTTTTCTTTTATAAACTATTTCTTTTGATAATTATTATGAATCTTTTTTTTCTCTGGTAACAACTAAGGCAACCCTTAGCAAGATGTCCAGTTTGATCACCTATTTCAGAAATAGTTTCTAGTGGTTGGAACCTATTTTCAAATTTCACATCCTTTTTCTTAGATATCTTCTGAAAAATTTTTAGAGACATTCTATTTTTAAAGGATTGACTCCCCCTCGATCATATTATTTAAAAAAATGGGGAATACATATAAGGTTGTTGGTTGAACCAGAACATTATTTCCATGTGTCCAAATCTACCACAATACTAGTAGTGACCATAGAAAGAATATTTTCCTCTAAAAAATCTATAATGACCAAATTTTTGAACCCGGTTCTCAACATATTTCTTAATATAACTATGATTACCATCAACCTTAATGTTATTATTTGTAACTATCTTCTTCAGTTCAGATTTATTAGTAGCATAAGTAATAGTAGACTTTATTGGCTTGTGATTTTTTTGCACTTCTGGTTTTTCAGCATTGCTGACTTAGGCCACATAAATGGTATTTCCAGCCAGGTTCATTATCAGAACTAGTTTCTTATTTCATTTCATCCACTGAAGGTGAATTATGAGGATTCATTTTTAGTTCATTCTTACTAGAATATTCACCAACTTTTGTGATAGATTTTTTGAAACAGATTTTCATTTTTTAGCATAATAAAGTTCATGTTGTTCAAGTTCCAACTCTTATTCTTTTTCTGTCATCTTTACTTCAAGATGTCCATTTCAATTATTTTCATTCTCAAGATAATTCTTGACATCATCAATCTCCTTTTCCTCATTTATTTTCTCATCTAGAATAATCCCTTAATTGTTTAGTGTGAAATTTTCATTTATCGACTTCTTGTTCTCCTTCTCAAGTCTTCTGATCTTTCTCAGACATTCCTTCAACTCTTCTTTTATATACTACTCCAGTTGAGTTTCTTCTTCTTTAATACTACTACTCTCATTATCATCATTTTTTATTGTTTAAAATAAGCAACTCACTCTAGCTTTCTCAAGAACAGATTTTTCAGATCTAGTCTCATTATCATCATCTTCTTCACTTTGGGAAAACATGATTCATCATTTTCATTTGAAGAAATTTTTATCCTAACCACTTCCTGAATATTTATCATTTCCATCATGTTTCTTCTGTGACCTCCTTGGTCTTCTATCGTCTTCATAACTATATTCGTCTTTCCATTTTTGAGGAAAATTAGCCAAAATGTGGCCAATAACTCCACATTCAAAACATTTCAAAGGGAGTTCCCTTTGTTTTTTGCTTTTCCTCTTTTCACATTTTTAGAAAACAAAGAGTGTATTTCATCAAAATGTGACATACCTCATTTTTAGAGTCAAATTCACCATCTTTATCTTCAATAATAATTTTTGTTGAGTTCTCTTTCGTTGTATCCTTAAAATACATTTCTCTATCAGCATTTTCTTTTCTCTTCATTTTCTTCTCCCTTATCATTTCATAATTTATGAGGGTGAAATGAAAATCATCCAGAGATAATTTTTCAGGATCTCTATCTTTTAGTGATGAAACATTAGCATCAATTTTTTTGGGAATAATTCGTAAGATCTTTTCAACAGCTGTAGAATCTTCCAACTTTTCACCAAGACATCTTATTATACTATCAGTTTCATTTATCCTGGTAAATACGTCCAAAAAATATTCAAATTCTCCCAATTTCATGTCTTCATACTTCATCCTCTAGATTTGTAGTTTTTCCTTCATCAATTTTTTTATTTCCATTATATATGTTCTTAACTTATCCCCAATTACATTAGATGCAGCCACAACTTTTACTCTTAACAACTCTTTCTCAGAAAGGGATGAGAATAATGAATTTTTACCTCTTCCATCATTCTAAAAATTCTTCTTTTCAGCTTGTTTAAGGGGCAATTTGTTATCAATTGGAGGAAAACCATCAGTTAAAGTTTCGAGAACTTCCTACCCATTAGATATAAGATAAGGAATCATTATATAATTCTAGAAATGATAATTCTTGCCATCAAATATCAGAATACCCATAATCTTCACGAAATTATGATTCTCCATCTAAACATCTATTCAAACACTTCATCAAAAATTAAATGAAGTCAACATTCCCCTGATACCATTTGATGTTTTCAATCAGGATCTAAGTATCACTGATAGGGGGAGGGGTGAATTGGGGATGTCTTTTTCTTTTTATGACTCCTTTTTTTTGAAACAACCTATATCTCCTATTAAAGAGTTTCTTCTCTACTGAACACACACTACCATACGAACACAATATTTACAAGGTTCACTACTTACCCAGAGTAGCTACATCCTTGGTATGGTTCGGAAATAATCCAGTACCACACAATATACTAGAAAACAATCCTTTGATGAAGAATACAATGAGTAGGATATACGCTTACACTCATGTAGCACAAGGAAAACAATACCCAAGTCCGTGTTCACCCTCTTAGAACAAATAGGTAATTACAGTATTATAGTGGTTCTTTACAATTGAATATATATATTCTCTGAAGTACAAATCTTTACTTTCATACCTAGAAGCCTGTAAGAACTATCTTATGCACAACTGAATACATACAAAGTCCATAAATGTTTTGAGAAACCATTAGGAAACCTTGCATGCAATTCAAATGGATTGCATGTAAAAATTCCCTTTTATCATGAAACACATTTTTCACGCAAAATCCTTTTTTCACACAACATTCTACTTTTCGAGAAACATCCCACTTTTTCTCGCACCTTTCCTCTCTTCGCACAAACCTCTTTCTTTTCACTCAACTCAATTAGAGTATAATTTTACACACTTTAGATCTCGATATTTCACTAAGTGTCAATCTAATTAAATCAAAGGGGGTCACCTTGTATTTATATGCCTTTTTAACCAAGCGTGAAAGCCACTAATCTGCACGTAAAACCCTATTCATGCGGAAAAAAACTCTTTCGCGCAACATTATATTTCACACAATGCTTCAATTTTTCACGCACATAATTCCTTTTCCAATTTTTGAGCTTTTGATCAAGAAATGCCTCTTGTCTGAAAAAAATCATTCCTCTATTACGCGCACCACGCCAATATTTCACGCAGCCTTTATTTCTCACGCAAGTTGCCCAATTTTCCGTGCACTCCTTGCCTTTTCATGTTTTCGATGTTCTGATCGTGAATTATACCTTGAGCGCAAAAAACTAATCCATATTTAATCATGTGCACAACATCCATTTCCAAAATCACTTTTTTTCATCTGGCGATTATCAGGCCCTAAAATTTGGAAAACACAAGAAAACAGTGCCACCTTAAGCAGTTCTTTTGTGCTACCTCCAGATTGTCCATTCCTTTGTCATTTCTCTCTACACTGCTTATCGTATCCATTCTTCAGCCTTCATAATGAACACCACTATCGTGATATATATCTGTTTAAAGACCTAATTTAGCATTGTCAGAGTTATAATGGAAAATACAGAAACATCTCTATCTTTGAGCATCATCATTCTTTCCCATCAAACCTGTATATGACTATCATCATCATGTCTCTCTCTTTCCTTCATACGGCTTTCCTCACAAGTTATCCTAAATTATGATATTTTTCAAATACATTTTAGTAATGAATTTTCTGGTTTACAAGTCTATTACAAAGTGAATTGATTTACCTTCTTTGACAACAAAAAACAACACTCTATAACAACAAACTCTTCTTTCTTCCATATTCATCCCACTTTGTCCCAACACCTAGAAAAACTATCCTTGTGAGAATAGAAACGCAACATGGTTAAACCTCTAACTATATCAACAAACATGTATTATTTCCACAACTTTAACATATGTAACAAATGAATCCAATGTTCTCTATTTTCCACAATATTCCATAAAAACCATGATTTAAATCAGATTTTACAAAACCATTACAAATTGATTTTAAACACAAATTTTTTTACTAAAACTTGGGGAAAACAATATTTTCTCTAAAAATCATTTCCACACACACAAATAAATTAATGAAATATATTTTATAAACAAATCATTAAACAGAAACCATGTAGTTCATACAAAATAGGATATATATGGAACCACCTACCTCAAACACGAGTCATAAACACCCCCAAGGGAATCCGACAAGATGGATGAACTCCACAACAAACAACAAAGGACCTAGAGTCAATAGACATATCATAATTTTGATATAGTTTATTTAAAGGTTCATAGAAGAGTATGAAACATCCCATACCTTAAAAACTCACTTGACACAACACATCCAACAGAAAGATTATCCTCCAAGGGAATCACAAAGTTGATCTATAAGGAAAGAATAAGATAATAACCCAAATAAATTGATTTATAAATAAAATTAAATGGTGTTACAATGATTGATGAAAATAAATAATCAATAATAATTTCGTTCCAATATAGATGTAATAAAAATGTAATGATGATCAACTGCCAAACAAAGATATCAGTAAGGAAAGATGGTCTCAACTTATTATCCCTAAGAACCTCTAGATCAATAGAAAAGGTGCTTGTGGAAAAATTAATCACAAATTAACATTTACTACATCCTGAAAAATAAAGAAATTTACAAATCATTTAATCCCATTATAATTTTTTTAATACATAAAGACCAATAAAATTGAAAAATGCATTTCCTTTTCAAAAAAATTACTTCTAACAATAGAAAATGTGAATTCAAAATACATAAAGTTTGTATCAATCACTCCCTATAAAATTTTACAGCATCTCCCCAGTTCCCAAAACATGTGGTGTAATCCAATAAAACATATTGTATTTCACTTATAGACTCAGAGAATCCCATTTTTTAGTAAAAACCTCCCAATGTTCTCGGATGATCATAGAAAATGGATGGAACCCCATGTAGTCATAAACCAATTTATACCTAGACTCCATTAATTAAGGAAAATGTATATCCCCAAATATTAGTTCATTTTTCATATAAAATTAAATATATCCTTGAAGAACCAAATATGTAACCTAATAAAGAGAAAAATTATTAATGATGTGGGAAACACATAAAATCCGTTAAGGGGATGTTATAAACTCCCCACATTATAGAATTATTCCATTGGTATGTCATATGGAAGAAGGATGCCTGAAAAGGTTGTGAGGACATTAATCTAATACTAATGACTAACTCTCACAAGTCACCTAAGAATCTAATTTGTGCCTTAATAAAACTCTGACAAACAAAATATACATCCCATGAATGACTCCCACTTAAGAGTCAATGATGTCCACTTGCTCCTACAAAATAAATATATATATCTTTAACTTAATCTCTTCCCAACTCGGGATGTGAGATTGGTTATGATGGTATTTCATGACCAATGATATGTGGAATACATCATGAATTATTTTCAAATGAACATAAAATACTAATTGATAAGCATCATGATTATGTTGATCGGCGACCTCAAACAGTACAATATGTCCCAAATCCAAAATTCCCTATTTTCCAAGTAGACTATGACCTACGCAATGAAAAAATATATTGACAACCAATTAACCTAAAGAAACATCCAAATGACTATTTCATTGAACATCATGTGGTTTTGGTTGTCCCTGAACTATAACCAGACATCAATGTATATCCCGATTTCTCAATGATTTCTCTTGATTGAGACTCGATCCAATGCAATATTATTCAACCACATTTTCCGTGGAATATGTGACCTCCATAGGTTACCATATAGATCTATATATGGGTCAATTATAATCGATGAATAATAACATTTGTTACAAGAGAACTCCCCAGCACCATATGGCTATCCTAAGTTCCAAAAAAATACAAGACATAGGCATGGAGAATATCATCAGGATATGAATAGTAGGTTATATCTAGACAGCTACCTATGTCATGAATTGGTCTTATATTTCATCTATCTAGACACTCGAACCAGTCCGTGGAAATTTCTAAATGGAGTTCATGATCCCCATGGGTTGGAAACTAGTGTTTGGGAATCAAAATTACATTTGGCGACTACTTCACCAGTTAAAAAACCATAATAATTAAATTAGAATAAAACATCACCATATAAAAAATAACCTATACCAAATGAGGTATCACTGTCAGAAGTTATTCATTTTAAAAGTTCAAACAAAAAACCAAATTACCAAAATTATAATGGGGACCAACTACACAACCCAAACATCATGAAAATGTGATCTATCACACTAATTCCACCACCACTAATACCATTAATAATAGTAAAAAACTAGAAACAAGAACCACCATCACAACAAGATAACATCATTATTTTACCTCGGTTGTACATAAAAAATTCTATATACACCCAAGTGTGTATGTATGGTGTGCCCCAATTCTTAGTAGTAGACCACCCATGAGAAGGATTCTATTGAAACACATTAAAAAATCAACATTATAGTTTTAAGAAAGTGATTAGAAAAAAAATTACATTAAATTTATGGAAAACATTTTCAAGAAAATAATTATTGAAATTATAATGAAAGAATGGTCCATTGAATAAATATTGTAGGAAAAACTCCAAAATATAGAAATCGTTAATCCTTGCTAAAAGTTTCTATATTGGGACTCTAGGAACCTTATAATTCAGTGATATGGTATTGAATCCCTTACTATATAGTCCAACTGAACAAGCCACTAGAGAGGAATATATCCAATGTTATAGTGGACTCTAATCATCATAATATTTGATATACCATTGTAACATCAATCCTTCTAGAATAAAAAAGGTCTGACCCTTGTCGATATGATTATCTTACTAGTCCTACTCTTCCCACATACTCTACTTGGATTACGTTTGTACTCAATTTCCTCTTCCTATGCCACAATGATCACCTATTTCACATACTCACCAAATAGTATACATATATATGAAAATAAACTATTTTCCATAAGAAAACCCTCTTTCAAATCCATATTCACACCAAGGACATTAGAAAATATTATTCTATCCACTTACATGATTCATGGGGAAAATTTATAGGTCGTAACTAGATATTTACTCTAAATCTCATTCCATGGTAGATCTCTAGAATGAGGCAGCATGCCTTATGGGCATATATTATTTCCACTCCATCCATCCTTCCCACTTCCCTAAGGGGCAAGGACCAGCCTACCTTCCCACCATTCACCCCTCATGCCATTATCCCTAATTTTCCTCAGATCTGTCGAAGCCCAATGGTTGTGTTGCATCATATGGGATCCCTGTCTCTCCTCTATTCCCTCAACGATTCAACTAAGATGTTTAATCTCCTTGGATCCTCTCCGGTGGATCTCCTTTTTAGGCTCCCTTCACTTCATAGCATTAACAGGTTCATTAGTGGAACCTGGTTTCTGATGGCACATGTACTCATGGGATTTTTGGACTCCTGTCAAATTTTTATACTTTTCCCCAGGGCGGGAGATCTTACTTCATTCATATTCAATGATTCAATACTATTGTGAAGTAACATTCTTCTTCCTCCTAAGGTGAGAGTATGTTTTTCATTAGAATCATGATTCACCATTCATGGTTATCTAGATTATATTAATAAGATTTACACTTCCATTAAAAATCACTCAATCCATCAATTACTAGGTAGTATCATCGATAGGGTTTTAGAATTTTATGAACATTCTATATCTCTAATCCATCTCATTACCCCTGGATTCTACATTGATGTAAACGCCTATAATCCATCAAATGATTTTGTGTTGATTATGGTGGGTGAGGAAAATTGAGGCCAGTGGTCTATGGTGTTCGAGTCCTGCTGTGATTTCTATTCATTTTATTACATTTTTTCCACTAGAAGTTATTGTTCCACTTTCATTCAAAAAAATTGGTTCCACCATGTCCTGGTTTCGATGAAAACAATTCATGATTTGAAAAATATTCTGAGAATATCCATACTAGTTCGAGTTGGCTTCAGCCGGTATCTACAAATGTGAAGATCACTTACTCTTAAATAGATATATATTCACATAGTAACTGTTGAGATGTAGAGAAGGAGAAAGAGTTTTCTCTGTTTGATTTTCCCACCTCCCATTCTTAAGGTCGGTGGGGTGAGGGAACTCAGTTTTTTGTCCACACGAATGATAGATACAAGAACCTAACCCCTATTGGAGTGGTCTATCTCTCATAATTTCCTCCCTCCTCTGTGGATGTCAGGACTGGTGAATTTTCAACATATCAAAGCACTGGATCCCATTATTTTCTCCATGTAGGGATCTTTGAGCTAGATCTTCTCAATAACAATAGATCTCATGTTCTTTATTTTAATTCTTTAATGAATAAAATTTTTCTCCCCATATTTATGAATCCAATTAGAGGGTGATTATAGGATTTAATACTAATAACGAGTTCAAGATTCATGGAGAAAAAAAATTTAATGGATGATGACGTATTATTGGAATTTGTAAAATATAAGAGAAATAGGTACGCTGTTTTTTATGATTTCCAACATACCGTCCAAAATTTCATGAGTGATAAATTATCTGAAACCCTATCACCTTATTGGTGTGAGAAATACCAACATATGAAAATGAGTTTTGTTTTTGGCTCATGAAATGGGAAACAAGGTTTTTTTTGACTAGAAATTTTATATCCAAAAGAATCAAAAACGTAAGAAGTAAAAATACTACTCCTTCTATCTGACGCCCAGGCCCACAAGATCAGATGGAAAAAAACAAAGAAAACTAAGGAGTAATAAAAAGGTCCAACCGCTATCTAAAAATTTTGTATTATCAAGGGGTCAACAATACATCTTAGTGTTGAGAGTTTGGTTTCTGATAAAATGATTGAGGATACCAAAGTTGGCATTTTGGATGATTCTAACAACTTATTGAAACTAGGGGCGGTATGATTTTTCAAGAAGGATTTAGAGAAGGAGGGTATCGTCATGATACGTCTCCAAAATTTTATGGAACATGTATTGGAAGAATATTTTATTATTAATATTTAAAAGGTGGATATGTTGATAAAATGTAGGTGATATCGATATGAGTTTTACTTATTGATGAGAAGACTGATTGGATCTAAAATTAAGATAGGATATTGGCCCATGCAATCAACGAGGTGACAATTAACCTAGATGAATATATCCAGACATGGGAAGAGATGGCCTATTTCATTGAATATTTCATCATGGAAGATCAAGATGTTTAGGTATCAAAACATCAATGGGGGTTATAAAAGGTGATAAATTCAAACAATTTTAGTTTTGTATGTAATAAATTTTTGAGCTCATGATGTAATGTCCCAGATCTAGGTGTTTCCCAAAGGATCCCCAAAACCAGTTGGTAAAATAAACTCAAGTTCATTTCCCCATATTACAGAGGCTACCCACTAGAAGACAGGACCATTGTGTTGTAAGAGGGAAACTGTTCCCTTATTGTAAGAGTTTACACAACAACAAAAAAGAGTAAACAAAATTGGAAGAAGTAATACCAAAAAATTAAAAAGTAGAATACTGAAAGTAAATCCAATAGTGTCCAAATTAAATATATATTTATATATATATATATGATGCATCGAATATGTATGTAAGAAATAATACAAAAAATCACTATGCTTGAATGAAATGCAGAAAGTACAAAAGAAATAGAAAAATCTAGCAGCATCAGAAGCCTTAGATTTTTCCCATTCTCTATAGCTCCAACATACAACAATCAAGTACTTAATGATGAAGAGAACATGACCTAATCTATATCTGTAACTATGTAATCAGTTGGGACCAAACCATGACCCAAACAGGTTGTGACACGAATCCCAGTAGTCAACAACCAAATGATATGTGCCTAACTATCTGTGAATATATATAGCTGGTAATATGTAGTAATGAAGCAATAATATAGGAAGAGTTCAAAAGTAAAAAATCCTAGAATTTACATTTATAGTCATTTAAAATTTATTATTGAATCCGTTGAATCATTTAAACCTTGTGATTTTTCCGAAGCTATGTATCCTCAGTGTAATATCATAAAAACAGTGGTCTCAGATGACCATATAAACATTCAAGTAAACTAAGTCCATGTATGTGCTTTTCCTTGTATGACTCATCTCAATCATGAAATCAATTAATAAAAACCCATCTTTCATTGATCTTATGGCCTATCCCTTTTGGTCCAACATAATATCGATCAACTATAATGACTACCTAGTAGTTGTGACTATCAATACTCATGTGTCAACATAACAATAATAAATTATAACACCCTCTTGTGTAGATCTTAAGGTCAATACCCGTACATCAACATATCCTCAATAAATTATAACAACCTCCTTGGTAGATCTCACTTTAAATACCTTTGATTCAATATTGATTCAATAAATATTAATGACATTCATTGTAGCTCTCATGGTCAATACCCCTGGGTCCAACATCCACACAATGGTTCTCACAGTCCGGTATAAAAATGTGGAAGTCCCCACAGTCATCTTGTTCCAATGATCTAACAATACATTGGTAAAATAGTGCACAAAAAATCATAATATTCCATATAATATATAACATATACATGGATAAACATTCACAAAGCATATCACATTCATTTCATAAAATCAGACAAGCTCCAACCTAATTAATCAAGGCATGGAAAAAAGTCAGTTAACCTTATGAATAAGAAAATGCCTATTTTAAACCAATAAAACCATAGTAGGTATTATACAAGGATATATTTAAAATCAAGAAGTAACCCCCAACATGGATTTGTGGAACTTTTTTCATATATAATCCTAATACAAACAACAAAAGTCACAAACCCCCTACCTTGACGTCGTACGATCTATACTCATGATCATTGGCCCTTGAATCAGTCAAGAACAACATAGATCTACATGACGGTGAATATTATTCAACCATGAATAACTCTAGAGAGAGGATTCATTGGGAATAAAAAATCTATAGGAATTGACAACTCACCGGTGGGATTCCAATGCACCCGATGACGTCTCAATCAGAGGTTGGATGAAGAATCACGATGGGTTCGGAGTTCGTCGTCCCTTCTGTCACTCTCATGTGTGATCCAAGGGAATAAGAAAACATTTTGAGAATGAGAAGAATCCCCTCTCCAATATATCAAATAAAAATAAAACTTCCTGATGTGTTCATTAAATGTACACGCCCTATGTTACCTTATCCGGCCCCCGCCTTAAGATGTTTGCTAGGTCACCTGCACAGACATGTCCTCGTCCATTAAACAGCTTATACGTGGCTATATGAATTACCCATGTACATGTCATATACATAGAAAATTCCAATTTATTATTTATTCTTCAAAAACAACCAGAAATAAAGATCCATATCTAAAACAAAGATCCTGGTTCTTACAAACTTCCCCCTTAAAACAATTTGTTCCCTAATTTCCCTTTCAATGGTGATGAAGAAGAAGCTTCAAACAACTCATTACACAATGATTGTACATCATCCTCACTCTATGTAGTCTTTTCTTGCACTCGCTCGTGCTACCACAACACCCATTCTAGAGGAATGGACAGACCATAGAGATCCTTCATGATATGATCCACAATCCAAATGGGGTGCTCCTCTAAGGATGCATCCACCTCCAACACAACCTCTTTAGGTTTGAAAACATGATACGGGTCTAAAAAGCAATGTGGTAGCTAAGAAACATGAAAGATTTCATGCATAACATTGTACCTCTAAGATAATTTCTACCGATAGGAAACCATCCCGACTCTCTCCAAAACCTCAAATGGACCAACATGTCTCAGTGAAGTATCCCCTACCTCCTAGTCCTTTTCTGTCCAAATCTTAGTGCGTAACATAGTCAATCCTAATCTCCCACCTCAAACTCCAAAGGTCCTCTCTATCAATAAACCTAATATTTCTTCCAAGACTATGCAGTTTATATCCTCTTCCAAATCCACTCCACCTGCTCAGTGGTCTCATTTACAAGGCGAGGTCCCTACATAGCTGTCTCTCATATGTCCTACAAACAAAGGGGTGATCTGCATGGCCTACTATACATATCCTCATAAGGTTCAATTTGAATCGTCTCATAAATAATATTATTCTATGACAAATCCTATAGAGGTATGTATGTCTCCCAAGAGCCCCCAAAATCCAAGAAGCATGCTCGAAGCATGTCCTCCAAAACATGAATCGTTTGATCATACTGGCATCTTATTGGGGTTGGTAAGTTGCGCTCATAAGTAAATGTGTACCCAAATCCCTCTATTGTCCTTTATAGACACCAAAATTAAACTGGGCATCCCTATCAGAAATGATAGAGCATGGAACCCCATGACAATGTAGAATCTCTTGGATGTTCAATCATCCAAGACCACTGACACTGAAGGATTCCTTGATCAGAAAGAAAAGTGAAAATGTTTTGAGTCTCTCAAAAACAAAACAAACCCAGAAATTCACTCAAAGTGACCTTGGAAAATCCATCCCGAAATCAATCGCGACATCATTACACTTCCCTTGAAAATTTGTAACTGCTATAAAAGCCACACCAGTCACTGACGCTCAGCCATCACCTGCTGAAAGGTGAAATATCTCATAACAAAAAAGCTTCATCCCACTTCATATCTATCCAGCAATACTGACGATGTAGATCATGGTACATCATGGTGACACAAGGATAAACTGCCCATTCTGAGAGATGAAAATCTAACATCAAATCCTCATGTATTTATGCTAAAACTCATACATGTCCATGAAAATTCATGACCACATCATCTCCTAAAGTCCACCTAGGGGTAGGATCCTTTCTTGAGACACTCTGGTGTATGACTAAGCCTTCAGAATCTAATACCTATCTCATTCGCACTCAATCTAGATGAGTAGAAGTAATTGCTATAGAAGAAAGAAACGTATTTCACTGTTTATCATGAACCTCCAAATGTATCTTAGGGAATATATCCATAATCTTCTACTCACTATTGGCATCATGAACTACACGTATCTGAGTCCTCATCCTCAATGAATTAGCCACTGAATTTCCTTTTATAGGATCATAGGCTAGTTCAATGTCAATGGATTGAAAGAACTCAACCCACTTTCACTGTCTCAAAATCCAATCATACTGAGAAAAGATATAATTGAGAATTTTTTGGCCACTGTACACCAAAAAATGTTCTACCGAAAGATATTGTCTCCAAAAGCATAGAGAATTCACAACTATAGCTAACATGAGATCATGCATCATGTTATTCCTCGAATGTGGACTCAACTTCTAAGATCTATATATATTGACTCTTTCTACCAGGTAGAATCATTGCTCTCATCCTGATACCTGACGCATCACATTAAAAAGTGTTACTCTTTCCCAACTCTGGAAAAAAATTTATTTTTTCTGATTTCAACCTCACTTTTACCTTCTAAAAGGTTGAATCGTTGGAATATATCCATAATAAATCTTCACACTTCTTAGTTAGGTCAGTCAATGGCACTAATTTGTGTGAAAAGTCCTGTATAAATCATATCTAGCAACCAGCCATCCCAATAAAACTCTCTACCTCAAACACTTTCTTCGGTATTCCATGGAAACTAATTCTCTCACATCCTCCGTGTCTATTGATACTCCTTTCTATGATATGACATCACCTAAGAAGTGAATCTGGTCAATCCAAAAGAGTCATTTTGAGATATTATCATACAACAGATGCTCTCTCAGTGAAGTCAATATGATCTCAATATGGATGACATTTTCATCTCATGTGTGATAGTATACCAGGATATCATCCATGAAGACTACCACAAAAGATTCATATTAAGGATAAAACACTTAGTTCATAGTGAAATGAAATCTTCAGGTGCATTCATTAGACCTAATGACATAACCAAATACCTGTATAGACTATACCTACTCCTAAATGCTTTAATAGGTATATTTTATGGTCTAACATGCAACTGATTATAACAAGATCTCAAGTCAATCTTCGAGAAAATCTAAGATCCTAATATCTGATCAAAGAGATCATCAATCATTGACAGAGGATATTGGTTCTTGACAACCAACTAGTTCTGCTTCCAATAGTTGACAAAATGTTTTAGGGTACCATCTTCCTTCTTTGCAAAAAGGATTGGAAAACCCCAAGGATATGAAGTGGGTCAGCATAAACCATATGCTTGTAACTCATTTAACTATCTCTTTAGCACTTTCAACTCTGGTGTAGCCATCCTATAAGGATAAATAGATGCTGGGGATGCTCGTGGCACAAGCTTAATTGAGAAAACCACCTCTTGCATTAGAGGTAAACTTGAAAAGTCATTTGGAAGGACATCTCTGAAATGATCCACCACTAGAGGAAAGTCTATATTTGAAGTCCCCTAGTCATCTAGATATTGACTTGTGATCATATATATAATTCCTTGGAACCCATGATTCTTCGGTACAACTCTACTCTTTTAGAGCTCTCATTCTCCCTGGTGTAGAAAGTACCTTTCCTCTAATGTTGTGAAACTCAGCCAATATTGATAGTAGTCAAAACAAGTCCTAAAAGGAGACCAACAATTATATTATGAGAATGAAATCGTAGTATTTTAGGTGTCCAAGTAGATGTTCTAGGATCCTCCTCCTACTAGGTCTGCACTATTGTAAAATTAGACCAATATTGTAGCCTTGTGACGCTGACTGACAACCCTTAGCCGATCCACCCAACAATCACTGAAAACATGTTGTTTGGATACCACATCCATGACCACAACATAAACTTGAAGGTCTAGATGAACCCCAGGTCCATGTAAGAGGAGAAATTGGTGGTCCTTCTCTTGAACATGGAGTCAGAACAGATCTCTTCTCACCAGCTCCTGGTTGGAGAAATCGAAAAAAACACTAAAGATGACCCATCTTGCCACAGAATCGGCACTCAACTGGGTCTCTCGGTCAATGAGGTATCATGTGGAAACTCTTTTTTTGACATGTAGCACCTCACCTTGCTAGCTGAAGATATATCCCTATTACACGAATAACTTCATGAAGGTTTCTTGTGGTGCTTCCTGCTATCAAAAAAAGGAGTACCTACCCTAGATCCTGAACCACCTGAGATCGCTACTCCTAAATCCCTTATATATTTCATCGGCAATCAGCTCATGATTTACTATAGAAGTCAGAAAAGTCAACCTAAAAATATTCACCCATAATTGGATGGTGTACCATAGACCATCCTCTATTATCCTATCTACTAATAACTCTTCACCTCCCTGAAGAGGTTTTAAGCGCTAAAGCTCTGTAAGAAGACAAGAAAAATCCATCATTGAATGACTGCACTACATCAGGTGTATGAACTCCAAACCTCAGATGGCCCTCAACATCTCAGGGTAGATGTAATCATAGATGATCCATTATAACACTTACCAAGTAATATATCAATGATTGTTATCATGTAAGACAACATTTCACCATCTCTTGGTGGAATCACATAACATTTGCATCATGAGCTTCACACTCCTCTTAGGAGGAATCTTCAGATGCTCAAACATAGAAAGCATGGCCTTCAACCATGACTCTAGAGTCTTCAGTCCTCCATCTTCAATAAAAGTGGGAGGATGTTACTGCTAGAAAACCCATGTCAAATATTCCATAGATGGGGAATGATGTGGTGCTCCCTAAAAAGTCTGCATAATCCACATGAAACCTTCACATAAAAGTGTCTTAGAACCTACGCCTAGTAATACAACTGTTTCCAAGATGAGCATGATTGGAGAATCTGCTGGTAACCCTTGATCAACTATTTATGGTGTCTGGTCATTCTCCTATACCTGGCATACAACCGGATATCATCTAGGTGGCATGGATTAGCAAGGTCATATGCACACCTCAGTTCAAGATTATCAAGGACAGAAACATAGATGTGCAAGAATGGATCATGAGACTAAAATAATTATAGTTTTAAAAAATATGGTTACACTCCTTGTAGAACCACTACACGGTGTGTTCCATTATGCTTTGGTCATGGGTGTGTTCCTCTTCCAAACTGGTCATGTTACACCCCATACACACAACATGTTTCTCCTGAAACCCGGTGTGTACTTGAATGTTCCCTCCTACAAAAATTATTATACACAATTAGAAATACATGGTTCTCTACAGTTGTGACACTAAACGACATGTATACTCTAGAAATGGTGAGTACCATCTATGTTTCATTCACTGATGACATTTGTCAGAAGGCTCGATACACAGTCTATTTCTACACGGTGCATATAATCTAAATATAACTTGTACAACCCATGTTTCATCCACCCGTGGCGTTAGTCACACGACTGGACACATGGTCTCCTGCAGCACGGTGTGTACTCCCAATACATAGAGTGTTCACCTTAGAATTTATCAAGCACATCAATCTTCTCTCACAGTCAGCCACACAGACAAAAACTACACGGTGTGTACATATTGTACATGATGTGTGCTTAAGAAAATCGGTTTCCTCTTGAATAGAGGAACACGGGGCGTGTGTATATAACATCACACTCAATGATGGCTGGGTTTTTGGACATTAAGCATCTAAAACTTCTCTAAAACCCTTAAAAATATAAAATTTGTCGAAGGAATTCCAGGTTCTGATCTATGAGATCCCATACTCCCCAAAAATCAGTGTTTAGCATCCATATTCTTGTCATATCATAACAGAATTCTATTAAATTACAAATATGATCTGCATAATTCTGATCCATGAGGGCCCATAAAAACTCAAGGACCAAGGCTTACCATCCATCTAAATGAAACATTACAATTAAAAATACCCTATCAAAATAGCATGTATTGTTTCATGTCAAAAATAACAATAATATGCATATACAACACCACATCAATCACAACAACATGCAATCAGTAATGCATCCTAAATGGCATGACAAGAATGCATGATATGTGATCTCATATAAGTGCCAATATGATGCATGAGATGTCATATCCTCCTCTCATTATGTTTCAACAGAAAAAGAACCACGTAGATATAAATCATAATATCACAAAACAAGTGAATCACCCAACGGTGAAATTAAATCAATTTTAACTAATGAAAAACCAGAAAATTGTAATATTCAAGGTAACATGGATTTTCCTTGTACACCAGTTACTAATCATGAGAAAAATGTATTAATAACTACTAATTCATTCCATTCATAGTCTACAAGTTCCAAATAGTAAGGAAAATCAGAAAAGAGACTTCTCTGATTACACTTTGTAATGTCCCAGATCCAGGTGCGGCCTAAAGGTTCCCTGAACCCATTTGGTTACATAACCACAAAAACATTTCCGCAAATTCCATAGGCCACCGACTAGCAGTGGAGGGACAAGGTTTTATAATGGGGAAAATACACACTCAATGGTTGTGTAAACAATATGTAATGAAAACAGTAATAAAAAATGAAAGCAGTAATACAAAAAATGTCAACAAAGGAAGAATGCAAGTAAATACAACAGAAGACACAATATATATATATATATGATGTATGGTATATGTATCTATGAAATAATACAATAAAGTAAAATTTTTATAATGTAATATAGAATCCAAAGTATAGACGAAATAGTAAACTCTGGAAACATCGCAAGCCTCAACATGGTCCCACACTCTCCATCTACAATATACAGTAATCAAGTACCTGATGAAGAAGGGTGATTGAAATTATCTATACCTGCAACCATATAATATATTTGGATAAAAAATATGATGCAAACATGGTGTGAGATGAATCCCAATAGGAAAACACCAATGATCTGTTCCTAATTGTCAATGAATATATTTATAGTAGGTAATACATAGAAAATAAAAAATAATGTAAGAAGTTCTCAAAATTAATAAATCCTAAAATGTTCAACTAAATTCATTTATCCTTTATTATTCAATATATTACATCATGTAAACCTTAGGATCTAGCCTATGCTCTGTATCCCATATGTAATTGTAACAAAATAGATGACCTAGAAGTGCATCATATTAATCATGTAAACTGAGTCCAAGCTTGTGATTTGGCTTGGAAGACTCATCACAATCATGCAACAAGTCAATAATAACCCATTGGGAAAGCTCTAATAGTATAATACCTTTGATCCCACATAATATTGATCAATTACAATGGCTACCAGGATGATCTCATGGTTAATACCCCTATGTCAACAAAGCATCAATAAATAATAACAACCTCTGAGGTAGCTCTCACGGTCAATATTTCAGGGTCAACATAGCATCAATATATTATAACGACTTATTAGGTATCTCTCATAGTCAATACCCTTGGTTCAAAAATCTACACCAAGGCTATTATGGGACTATGTAAATAATGTGGAATTCCCCCTAGTCTTCATAGTCCAATCCTCTAAAGGTCCATTGGAAAAATAGTGTGCACATAAATCACAACAACCAATGTAATCTATAACTACTACAAGGATAAAAATTCATTAATAATATCACATAGATTTCATATGGTCAAAAAAATCCATCCTAATCAATTAAGGCCCGGAAAACAAGCAACACAACCTTCCGCAAGAGCAACAACCCCTTTTCAATCAATCAGGCCACAGAAGGTATTGAACAATGTAAAATTCCAAATCATACAATGCCCCAAAAATTGGTATGCAGCACTTTTAGCATTTATAATCCAAAGACATACAATGAAAGTCACAAACCACCATCTTTGATGTCATGTGATCAATACGCTTGAACATTGTCCCTTGAATCAGCATTGAATAGTGTAGATCTACCAAATGGTGGAAACCATTAAACCATGAATAACTCATGAGAGAGGATTAATTATGAAGAATGTCTATATAAGAATTGAGAACTCAGTGGTGGGATTCCCACACACCTGACAGAATCTCAATTGGTGGTCAGACAGAGAATTGGGAGTGGTTCAAAGTTCATCGGCCCTTCCATCCCTCCCCAGTATAAACCAATGGAAGATGAAAATGTTCATGAGGATGAGACGGAACCCCTCTCTTATTTAACAAATAAAAAGAATACTACACAGACTATTTGTTAAATGCACACATTGTGTTGTATCCTTATCTGACCCTTGCCTTAAGATGTTTTCCTGTTCACCTATATGACCATGTACTCGGCCACTACATGGACAATATGCGACTATACGCAGTAGTTGGGTATGAAGCAAGTACTCATAGGCAAATGTATTTTTCTTTGGAAATTTTCATTTCTTCTTTTTTCCTCAAATACTACACGAAACAAAGATCCATTCCTGAAATGAAGATCTACTTTCTTACACATTATGTGTTTAACATACATTAATTTGAACTTTTTTGGATTCCCACATTTTCCATAATAGTGATCTTGAAATAAAAAATTAATTTTCTGGTCATGTTGGGTCAGGTCATGATGATTGCATAACAAATCAAGAATAGATAAATCAAAACCTATTTAAATTTTTATGTCATATTTCAACCCATACGTACCTTAAAACCGTTGAAAAAATATTTCACACCTGTCACATATTTCATAGAACACCTTTAGAAAGAACATCATGAATACCCAAGTTATCCAATATTGTAAAATAATGTAATCACCTCTTCATGCTTGGAAACATCCAGAATCCTATGGAAAAACACTACTACACCAACAAGAGACCCTATAAATGAAATTTCATTCCACATAAATCAACATTTGACCAAAAATCTCAATATTGAACCCCTACTATGTGAACCCAACCAATAGATAATGAAGAACCCGAAGTGGATATAAGGAACAACAAATAATAAGGATGAAATGAGAGTCGAATTGACTTTTTGGAGGAATATTTTATGATCCAAGTCCAAAACCACATAAATATTGACGTCAAAGGGAACCATGAGGGAGGGGAGGAAGAACATATGGCTTGAAATTCAAAGTAAAAAAGGAAAGGGGTGGATTTGGGTTAAAATATGGGTTTGGAAGAATGATATGTTCAATATCTTTATTGAACTGATTAGGCCACACGATTTGGATACCCGATTTTCCAAACAATGTGGTAATCATGTGTCCCTATCTCTCCAAATAAGAGTGAGGGCACACAGTTCCTAGGGGATGTCACACACCAATGAGGTCAATTGTAATCCATATAGAGAACCATCTTTTGGGGATCATGTTTAGATACACTCCCATGTGGTTTATTGTGAATCCTAGATAGTCACACTATCCAAGGCGCATGGTCCCTCATAGGCTGGTTCCTAGTTTCTACAATCCCTGCGCGAATAATGTGCCACCTGATGTTTTGACCCAAAATTTCATTTCCCAAGAAAAAAACATGGTAAAGCTAAATAAACAAGATAATATTAAAATAAATAAATACCTCAAAATAAATCCAAATATGGGACAATTATCCTCACTGTGAATAAATTATACCTCTGGAAGGTCATTCCAGTATCTGATTAGAGAAAAAAAATGTGTATTAAAATTCCTGAAAATAGTTCATCTCCCATTTCTCATGCACATCATTCCCATGATAGAAATGAACTTTAACCAATTGTATATATATATTCCATATAACCACATTCTATTAAGAATACACTATCCACAATGGTGTCTCATATATAAATAAATTAGGTTCCAGCTCCATCTCTTCCCAACTCAGCGCAAGGGATAGATCCCGGTTGTACTTTTTCATCTATCAAATATAGAACATGTCATTAATTGATTCCAAATGAGATGGAAAATTTATCCAGTATCCCACCTCAATAATTTATCTAAAATCTTAAAAAAGTATGACATACCTTCAAATTAGCATCCATTGTATACCAAGGGGATGGTTTCCTAGGTGACGTGTCCCCTTTAGAAACACCTGTTCACCCACATAGAATTGAAAATCCAAGCACCACTGATTTAAATTATACTTATGGAGGCACTATGATGTATAAAAAACTTTCAGATCAAATGGACTTTCTCATTTGTCTCCATTATGATACTTAGTCTGGAAATGAGGTCTCACCAACCACTTCCCATCACAAAGGTGATAGGAATGGTCTACTATAAAGTGCCTCAAAGGGAGATATCAAGACTAAGTATTGGTAACTATTATTTTTGGAACATTACAAAATCCCCAAATTGAAATATGATGAGCTTCTCAAATATAATACACATGCACAAACCTTGTATTTCATGATCTGATTCACCGACTCTGCCTGACCTTCCATTTGAGGATAGTATGATGTGATCAATTTGATATGTCCCCCCATTTCCTTCTGATGGCCTTCCCTATACCATGATGTATAAATGGGGACATTTTATTATACAATATCTGATGGCACTCCATAAATCATCCTTATCTATTCAATATATAATCAGAAAAACTCATCCACAATAGTTTAATCCTTGACCGGGATGAAAAGGGAAGATTTGATAATATGGACCATCACCACCCATATAATGATTCATTGATTAAATTCACCGAGTATGAAAATGATATAATATATTGCTACTGCATCCAAATTCATAGTAGGAATGGTTAATTTATAAATAAAACTAAAGGGATTATGATGCTCTTACATAACCTGGTGACATGTATAACACCAAGATATGAAATCATATATATCTCATATCATACCAGTGCACCAGAACTAGACACAACTCATAAAACACCTTGGTGGTCCCAATATGAATGACCAACGAGGACTGGTGGATATCCTAAACCACCGCCATCTATATTGACAATGTCGCTATAACATGACCATTCCAGAAATGAACTCTATCTAAAGGCAAGAACCACTCATTGGGCACCTCCCCATCATCTAAGGACATTATAGACTCCTATCATAACTGATCACGAGAATTCTCTTGTCTTGGAATCTCTATGAGTGAGGGTTTCTTCTAAACATTATCCCAAAACAGCCCACAGTTATGATCCTTGGTCTCTAGATTCATTTGTGAAAAAAATACCCTTCAATGTCTATTCATGAAAATTCCCTTTTAAATCTAAAACAATCATATTCCTAGTCAACGAATATACTATCACACTGTAGTTACCAAGGGTATATATGATTTTGAAATAAAACCTTTAATGGTACCTAAACCAATGATGATTCCATGAAATTTATGACCTTTTGGGACTAAATGTACGTCGTTATCTTTTTATATGAGTAGGTCAGAAACATATTTCTGAATAGATAATGATTTCATTTTTTTAAGCCATCTGTCAGTACCCCTAACTCTAGCTCTTGGTTTGCATAATTCCATTGGTGTGGTCAGAGTTGGTGAGAACTATAAGGTAGCACATACTAATCCTACAACAACAAGAACTCAATCTAAGGCGTCACAGTAGAACACATATCTATTTATGTATTCCATCATGATTAAAAGAGGGGTGGTGGTCAACTACCTCTTATACTTCTTCATGGACACCTGGAATTCAGGGATCCACTGAATATTCCAACATTTAATCCTATTCACTACCGTGGGAAAGTTATATGAGAGAAATACCAAACAAAACCCACCAATAAAACCTTTCTAGGGCCAAAAAGATCACAATTTCATAGAAATTCCTTTTATTATCCCATTACAACACCAGATTAATCTTCTATAGTTCCACCAAAACAAAACATTCTTAGATGTAATGACATAGAAACATTACGTACCAAATATAGAATTTACCATTACAATCATTTGTCTATATAAGTTGATCTCAAAGAGTTTGTAACATAATCCTCAATTTCCATTCATACTCTTACATAGTCCTATATTAGACAAGGATGTCATCTACAAATACTATTTTAATAGAATTGATGTTCTGATAGAACACTCTATTCGTGGGATCCATGAAAACCACAAGAGTAATCATCAACCATAATGGAATGGAAAAATACATGAGACCATCACACCTGCTTTAGGAGGCCATTTTACGAACATATGTCTCTTTGAATCTGGCCTGGTGATACTCGAAAAACAAATTAATCTTTTTGAACCTCTTTTACCCATTAAAATGATAAAAAGTTCATCAATATTCTTCATGGGATATTTCTTGTTATTAAATAAGTTATTGAAATGTCTGTAATCTATACATAATTCGATAGGTTCATCGACCTTCTTAGAAAATAGGAATGGGGTAAAAAAAGGTGATATTCTTGGGAGAATGAATCCTTTGGATTCGAAATCATCCTACAATAACATTAATTACTTAATCTTAGTGGGGCCATATTGTTCAAGAGAAGATATATCTGATGTATACCCAACTCCATATCGATGGTGAACTCCACATCCCACTCTAAAGGAAAACCTGAGAAGTCATCTGGATACACGTTTCGTAACTCATCCACTGTAGGAGTAAAGACACACTCAATGCATGTATCATCAACCACAAAAATTAGTGATGAGATCAAGAAAACAAGAATACTGATGTTTAGAAGTGGTGGTCTAGCACCTCCTAACCGATGATCATATCCCCATTGAGAAATCTGGGTACTCCCATCAGGTTCCAAAAAAAGTCACTAGCCATCATTAATAATTGATGTGCACCTGAGATCTCATAATCCTAATATTAATGATAACATCAAATATCCCCATTTCTAAATCCATTAAATTCTATTCCAGCTCGACCCTTGATTGAGTGATTGTGCAAGATGGACACCTGAATCCCTAATCTAGCTACTTTCCAAGAAACATCACCAACACCATTTCATATGACATGATATCGGTTAAATATTTCCACACATCCTCAGTAAGGAATGAACTTAAATAACTAGAGTATCCTTTTCCAAATATAATAGTATCTATGGAGGATCTAATATGAATCATACCTCAAACTGTTATAGGTTCTTCTCTTGATTCTACTAGTGGTTGATCCCTAACACTAAGAGGAATCGTCTTTTGCTGATCATGAGAATGATCGCTATCCTACGACTCTAAATTAACCTAACTATAACTAGAATAAGATCCATAGTTATAGCCATAATAGCAGACTGAGATCTCGTGGTCCTAGAAGGCTATGAATAGTCTTTCATTCATGTGGACGCTATAGAAGATACCACCACCCAAATATGGACGAGTAGATCTTGAAAACCGGTACAAGAGACCAATATGACCACACCAGTAAATAGGAATATGTGGAGATATGAATTTCTTTTTCTTGTTCACTTCCTTTACACACTAATGGTATAATACTAACCTTCCATATAAATCTATAATTGGGGAAAAGAAAGAATGATTTCTTAAACAACCACCTCCCTTCTCCTCTATCACATCTAACTTTCTCATCTTTTCAGATGAACTTTCACAACTCTGAACCAGTATAAAAACTAGCCAATATAAACCATAATTTTTGAAATGGTCAATCTCCACTAACAATGTAATAGACCCTAATTTTACAGTTTTTTTATTTTTATATTTAATCTCTTTGATAGATTATGTTACATAGAACACTGATCCAATATAACTGATTAAAAAATATTATTTAATTTTGATAGTTATGATCTAGCCATTATTTTGGAGGGAATGAATGAGATTAACTAAACTATGAAAATATATGTTTAAATGATTATATAATGAATCCATTAGTTAATTATTAATTATAAAAAAATTTAATATACTATTGAACATGAAGGATGTTTTTTTATAAGAAAATATTTTATGCCCACAATGGAATTGTATCATAACAAATTAAATTAATCACAATTATTGAAATATATTAATGAAATTTCTATTTTACATATTCCACTAAAAAATTTAAAATTCATAAAATTATTTTAATTTTCTTATGACAATAAATAAATCCAATTTCATGAATAAAAATGTAAATTTTTTTAAATACATTACTGTCATCTTTTAATGGTGCACCTATATAAAAAATACCTTCTAAAACATTTAAAAATTTTATTTGAAAAAATAAAATTAATTTTTGAGTGTGTAAAATAAGAATCATTTTTGGGTAACTTTTGGGTATCTCTCGAAGAAGGTTCATTTTTTGACAAACACCGAAACCCACTAATGTTTATCTAAAAACAAATTTTTTATCTAATTTATATATATATTTAAATTGTATTTGAAATGTTTTTTAAACTATAGATAGTAAAATTATACATAAATAAAACCAATTTAGTTCATTGAAATAAATTTAAAATATATATTTTATATAAATGTTTTAAAACGTTTGAACTTTTTACATTAAAAACTCATGTTTTTGTTGTGTGTGTGAGATTATTTTAAAATCTATTTCTTAAAATTTTATGAATGAAATTGGTTAAAATTGATTCCATTTTTAGTATCATAATGTCATAATTACTTTTTTTATGTAATTTTCATTTCTGATGGTCTTTCAAAAATTGCAAATCTAATGTCCTTGTGGGGTTTACCAAGGAGGTTATATTCAGGATGTAATTTTCTAAAAACTCATTTTTGTATTTATGTTATTTTTATTATTTATCTACACCTATTTAATTCATCAATGAATTATAACTCCATAATTAGGTTTATAATATATTTTTATATTTATAATGGAATTAATTATGACCATCTATTTTATTTCCTTCTCTTATTTAATGAAACAAAACCAATGTCCATGTTTTTGGGATTAAACATCTCCATCAAAAATGTTTCGATTAATTTTTGATGACCCCGTAAATGGATGATTAGAAAAATATTATTATGGTTACATAAAATTTTATTAGGTAAATAATAAAATATATCAAGTTATATTACTAATAAATAGATATAATATTAAATAAAATTAATCTAGTTCATGATAATAAAGAAAAACCACTCAAATGATCAAACCATTTATAATTAATATTTTATCGAATAAATCATCCTCATGTTAGAAAAAAATTATATATGGATCCATTTATACTCATCGAAATTAATTGATACCATTTCCCTCAAATAATTAATTTTATTCCAATTTTTCATCAACTAATATAATTATACTCAATAGAACCAATCATGAAACCTTGAAAGAAGTTCACACAAAACCATGAAAATCATGAAATATTATCAATTAACAACTCATAAGATGTTATAGAAAATGATACAAGTTATTATGAATATTAATAAAGTTCATTAATGAGTTAATATCATTATTTTAACAATTATATTAGAGTTTTCAATACACACCACTAAATAAAAGCGTATGTAAGTGGATTTTTAACCCAATTTCCATTCTTTAGGTTAAACTTCCACATCCATGTTTATTTCATACTAAGAATAACATTTAAATGAAATTTTCATATATTATGTTTTATTTACGCATTTTAAATGTGAATTTGTAGTCAATACATATATTATAATCATTTTATTAAAGTACCGTTCACTGATATGATATTTCTAAGGATTTTTTTTAGAAATTATCTTTTAAAAAAATTAAATTAAAACAATCTTTTTCTTCTATATATATATATATATTTAATTTTTTTCCAAAAATATTTTTACTATCATCATATGACTATTTAATCTTATATATTATAATTTTTTATTTTTTACAGAATTTCTCAAAAGTTATATTTTTTCATTTTCTAAATAAGGATGTTGGAGACTTTTCGAACAAAAAATTTGAATCAATGTTTTTCAGTCTTACATGGAATGAGCAGATTTTCCTTTTATCAGAAGACACTAATTTTTTAAATATCAATTTTTACTTTTAAATGTATATTTTAAAATTAATTTTTTCATTTATATTTTTTATTTATTTTTGAAATAATTTTTTTTTCATAATGAAAAAGGGTATTTTAATCAAGAATCATTCAATGATCTAATTTAAATTATTTTCCTATATCTAAACAACCATTTTTAAATATTATTATTAAATGAGTTTGACCTCTTATGATATCATCTACCATATTTTGTTAAATGTTTATTCATTAGTTTTATTACTGATGTATTATTTTGATACCATTCTCCATATTTCTCTGGATGGTTTGTGGTTATGATTACATAATGGGGAATGTTATTTACATTTTCTAAACAAGTATAAGAAAATATGTTGATTATGTTTCACCACTATAATATGAGGTATTTATTGGATTAGTATGAGATTGGAATGGCCTTCTATATTCCCTCGATGGATCGATAGGTGTCATGTGACCAACTAGTATGAGTATTTGCTTATGTCTACTCACTTTTGTATAGGTTCTTTGATGAAGCTTTGATGGTGAGATTTGAATGTATAGAATTTTTAATTCCCACATTATGGGATTATGTATTTTTTCGATGTGATTATTCTGTTACATGAATCTCCATCGTTAGGTTTTCTACCTCATGTGATTATTTATATAGAGTTATTTGATCATCTATTATTCATGCCACATTAAGATCATGTTATTCATTAAATAGTTTATGTTTTATTTATTCCCCATGCCATAATTTTTATTAATTTTTTAGGATATCGTCTGATGTACTTAACCCTTATCGATAATTTCATGCCACTCTTTTAGTATGAATCATTTTTACGCAGGATTCCAAGATGTTTATTTTGAATAATATGCATGGATATCTTCAATGAATAATGGTTTCCTCATAGGATTATTTTTGGTTTATTTAATATTATATATTGAAATGTATGGTTAATGTTTGTATATTTTTTTACAAAATTAATAAACTATTCAGTCCTTTAGGTTATAATTCTTTGTATATTGCACCAATATAATTAATTAAGTCACCGGATCAGGGATACTAGCGTCATAGTCATTATAGTTGGTATCAAAGTAAGTTTAGTAGAAACCTCAGGAGCTAGATTTTAGAAATCATATATTTTGAAACATATACATAGGATGTACTTTAAGGATAATTATATAAGGACATCCCAATGTAACACTTTTTATTATTATGATATATTCTATAATTTTTTTCAATTTGTGATAAGTATTTTACTTATTCTAGGATTATACATTCTGATCTAATTTAGTGTATGTAATAATTTAGAAATGGTTCCTATTAGAAATATTGTGAACATGAACAATGAACATGAACTGATGAGTAAGAATTATCTCAATTTTAGGGGCATAATCCAATATTTATAAGGGAACAAGAATCCCAAATGTTTTTAACTTATAGGAACATAGATTCATGAAATAAAATGGACGAGAAATAGTTATCTAGTTTTTTTTATTTTTGTAGGGAATTGTGAGAAGAATAAAATTGTTGGGAAAAATGAAAATATGAAAGAAGATAAATAATGATATTCTAGCATTTTATAACAATAGAAATAATCATCTAAAGAAATTCATGAATGTATTATGAGTTTATTATAAATATGGGGATACGGGTAACAATAATAAATAATGAAATGGTATCGATAAAAAGGTTGCCATTCAGTGGTACAATGACAAGGATAAAGGCCACTATGAAAAATAATTCCCAATGCTTCAAAAGAATAAACCTCATAAGAATATAAGGGATCAAGGTTATGATTATGTTATTGATATAGATAAAGAGGAATGATTACTTTTCTCATTTATTATAATCGTTGAATAATGTGGTAATAATATGTTATATATGATATTTTGGTTATACGTGATATGTAATGTATAAGGATTATACTACAACTGTTTTTCATCAATGATTTAAAAGTGTGTGTCGATGGGTACTAGTAACCAAGAGAATCAATTCCATTGCATGTTGATCTTTTGTAAAACACATTATATTGGGAATATAATATTAATATATGATTTGTATTGTGATAATAATTTTTATGATATGTTAGTGGGATAATATTATTGACCATTAAAATTGTTATTGATTTGATGGATTATGTTATCATTGGTGGATTTACGATATGTTTTATAAGGCCCCATCCTTAAACCATACTTAATCTTGAGTTATTACAATATTACACATTAAGGATCTTTTCAGGTTTAGAGTTTTAGATAATTACATCATAAAACATTCATTACATTCCACATTTAAACAATGTGGTCACATAAAAGATAGTATTAATTTTCCCATCAACGGAAACATATTTAAAATGAAACATGGATTCTTTCTTGACACTTCCTTGACTCTATCATCATATCATGTACCAATCCCTTGACCTGTGAAAACATTTCAAAAACTTGGGATGGGCATAAAAAGCTCATTAAGGGTTATAAAAAGTATGGAAAGGAAACATGAGTACATATATACATAAGAATTAAATCATAATTTACCCATAAAACATAATCACTTTAACATACCTCATAAAATAATGAATAAATCATATGAATAATAAGATATAAATGTAACTTGAGGCATTCATAACATTCTTACATAGGGATTAACCCTCTTGGTTATGTTTGGAATACCCATCATAGTATATTTCCTAATTCTCTTCGGAGAAACCTAAACGTTTAACTCCTTTACGTTACCCAATGCATTGGAGAGCTATATCAGGCTCACCCGCCCTTAGTTTATCACAGAACCACCCATCTTCATAAAAATTCCCAAGAACCATAACGTAATCACAGAACATAACTTAAGTATAAAGGAAAGATAATATTCCCACTTTTCAAAAACAATATAACATTTTAAGATATTGAAATAATGAATCCATTCTAAAAACCAATTTCAAAACCATTTAAAATATTTAATAAAGATATTTTTAAATCAAAGTGTCCCATACCACATTGAAACTTCTAACAGTTTAAACCATTAATATTGATATAAATAAATCCATAAAACCTTTTTGAAAACATTGATATTAATTATAAATATTTATAAGATTAAATCATTAAAACATTTAAAACTATATTTTAGTTAAAGGGTTTTTAACAAAATGAGAGACACTTGAATAAAATAATTGAGGAATAACATTTAATAAAAACTTTATAATATCATGAGAATAAAGGGATTCATGATATAATATTTCAAAGTACAGTATATACACTATATAAGATTGAATTGGTGCATAACAACAATAAAGTCTCAATGGAAATGTAAATTGAGATGAAATCAATTATAAAGATGGTATCCTTCAATTAAGGATAAATCAATCTCATAATTATGTGTGAAAAATATAAATACACCCAATATAAGTGGATATTACGTGTAAAATAATCAAAGGTAAATCACAAATATTCAAAGGATGACATATTCAATAACTACATGTTGATCCCAAAGAAATCTAAATTTGGTTAAGAAGTTCCCTTGACAGCCTAACGGCGTCACATCAAATTTTAGAAAAAGAGTTGATGAGAGAGATAAAGGGTATCTCATCACTTGGACATAAAATATACAGAAATAAGGATATATAAGAACATATCCCCACATAATAATATGAAAATTAAAAGACATAACAAAAGAAGCCTTTTATAAAGGGGAGGGTAAAAGGATCCCTTACCGATTTGGGTAACTTTCGAAACGTACACCCCATGAAAGAAGTACTATAAAACATTGATGTAAATACTCATAAATGAAAATATGTTACACAAAGAGTATAATAATGGATGGTACATACACCATTCATAATTAAATATTGGAAAATGTAGCATGAATCTCACGAAAACACAAAGTGAGATAAAAGCCCCTTACGAAATTTTGGCAGCCTAATGGCGCCAATTAAAACTTCCAAAATGGATTGATGAGAAAAAATAGGGTCTGTCATAATATTAAAATAAATAGTACAGTATGAGGAATCTAAAATAACATCCCCAAACATAAGAAAGACGAGCTTAAAATAAATGACATAAAAAAGAGTACTTAAACTGAAAGAGAGGGGTAGGATCCCTTACCTCGGGTCCGACTTGACTCGATCGTTCATTAACTTCCTGAATAAAACACTTGATTTAATTTATACTTTCTTAAGAACCTTTTTCATGTTCATTATTACTTTTATATCACTTACTACCATGCTATGAACACTATGTAATTATTTAAGTTAATAAGGGTCGTTTTGTAGATCATTGCTACCTGAGTCAAAAAATAAACTCTTTATAATTATAAGTTGTTTGTGTGGTAAAATAGATATTATATACAGAATTATATTCATTATTTAGATATCATATATATCATATATATCCATTATATACATGCATTTATAATGTTACATAACATTTAGAGGTAAAAATGAAATGCATCGTTCATGGAGACGGTAAGCCGCACGTACGCATGAATGCTACTTCCATTTCTATTTATTATTTAATAGAATTAAAACATAATGATACATAATAATATTATAATTCCAATATGGTATCATATATAATATCATTGAATTTATCCTTTATACGTACCACATATGGTGTTAACGAATCAAATCACTTTGAGGGGGCGGTAGTCCGCACTTCCTTAAATGAAGATATCGCATCTACCCATAATGGAAACCATAAAGGTATGAAATAAATGAAAAATACAGAAGCATAAGTAAAACATAAAAATATTATATATCATATATAAATATATTTTCATCTTAATGGCCACCTTTGAAGGTGTTAGAAGAATATTGAACAATCATCGTTTTGTGAGGCAGAAATTCCCCTTCCACGGAAACAGTATGCTCTTTAACCATTAGATGAAGGTGTGTGTAAGTGTAGCTATAATACATCTTATAAAAACTTCCTAGTATATTGAATATACTGGTGTTGTTACAAAAAAAAGAATAATAAGAGTTTAGGGGGTTGGAGAAGGAAAATAAATCAAAAGAACACAAGTGAAGACATTACCAAAAAATCGGGTATCTCTCTTTGATTTGAGCTCAAAGTCTTCCTTGGGAAGACTTCTACCCAAGGAATCTTGGAGTAAGAGAGGGATGTGGAGAGACAAAATGATTAGGGGTTGTCCTAGCCAAATTCTTGGGAGGTGGGGGTAAGGTGGTAGAGGTGGGGGCCTTTTATAAGAGGAGAGGAGGGGCACTCTTGGAATGTTACAAAATGTTACTTTATTTTCAAATGAGTTTAGAATTTTAAAGGTCCCACATTGATGTATTTCGAGGATAAGGTGGTAAGGGTTCTAAATATACTCATCCAATAGGTCTTTGAAAAGTGTATGTTATAGTTTTAACATTATCTTTTTATTTTATTTAAATCCATTATTAATGAGGTAATCACTACATCATCATGACTTCATAAATAATTTAATTTATATAATGTCTAAAAATTATAAAACAAATATAATGATGTAGTAAATATATTTATATTTCTAATGAATATTTATTGTCAAAAATACGACTTGTATAACCCCATTTAACAATTGTTTTAGTTAAACAACACATGCTTGTGACATTTTTATTTTAACTTTAAATACAAAGTTATTTATGTAATTTTCCAACTAAATTGGCTCCATGGGGTCCCCAAGTTGACCCATGGATTTTCATGGTCGACCATGACACATAAAATGAGGGTAGGACATGTGTCTAGGTCATTTAATATTATTAAAACATTATTTCTACCTTAAATTACACTAATTACCTCTAAAAAACGTAAAAGTTACTATTCTCCAAAGAAATATTTTAATCCCATTGAACCACATTTTACATCCTAATGACAACCAAGTATGTCGGATTTTTGAAATTCAGATCACAGAAGTGGTAAAGTTTCATTTAAACGAAAAATCAGTTTTTAAACTACCACTTAGTGGTTTCACTATTCATCAAAAATTGAAGTTTTTCAGAAAAATACCAAAAATCACCCAAAGCTATATTTGATATTCTGAATTCAATAATGATCTTTATTTTACAAAATTCAAAACATATTTGTTGAATAAATTAATTTAATAATTAATTCCTGCTGTCAAAAAAATAACGTGTTTTTAAGAAACAATATCTATTAAAAGATTGACACTAGTTTATGTCCAATTTCAAAGTGAAATTAATTCCAACGACCACCATTAGATTAAATGTTAAAAATATATTCTAAATATACTTTAATATAAATTAAAAATAAAATCTATCCATCTACATAAATCAGATTAAAAGGAGGTTTTGAATTATAATGCAACATTTTCAATAAAAATGATCTTTATCGGAAAAATATCAAAATTTTACACAAAGTAAATTTTGATGTCCAGATTCTAAAGAAAGATTTTATTTTGTCAAACACAACATATAAAATTGTCAAAAGTATATTTAAAAAGGGTACTCCATCAAGAGGTGGTTAATCGACCTTTTAAAGAATATTAGAAGATTTATGCTTAAAATTGGATTCATTTTCATTTTAAGCCTCTAACATTTATTGGATAAAAGTAAAAATATTTGAAAAATGTATATAATCATTTTGTAGTTAGTTCCGTTCATTCCCTCCATTATAATGGCTTGGCGTTAACTACCTTTGAAAATAGTATTATTTTATTATTATTGTGTAACGTAAGATTTCTAAGAAACTCGTTGTTGCGTATTGGGTACGCCCTCGAGCATAGCATTCCCTTTAAAGTAATATTAATATTTTATTAAAAAATTTGGATAAATATGAAAATGTCATATTCTTTATTTACCTGGGGTGTTACATCCTTCCCCCCTTTTGAGAATTACGTCCTCGCAATTTTAATGTTGGGCTTGGAAGCATCATTGAAAATCCCACATCGGAACAAGAGTCAGTAAAACTATCACTTTAAAAGAATGGGAGTGAAGTACAAATGTCACCCGAGTTAACCCATACTAGGATTTGAAGTATGAAAATATGGATTTGGAGGAGAAAACAAAGGGTCATGTTCTGATGGAGAGTGATAGTAAACATGTCTAGGAGAAATTTAACAACAAGAAAATCACAAAATTGTGATGGGTTAAACGGTATTTGATTCCCCAGTAAGAAAAATTAACAGACAACATTTTTGTTTTAAGTTACTTTTCATTGAAGAATTTATTTATCAGCTTAACTAAAACATTAGGAAGCATGCATAATTGTCATGTTGACTTTCAACTTTTACCATATTTCATACACGAACTCATATTTTCTCCAAAAGATGAGTATTTAGGATGACTTGTTCATATTAAGAGAAATTTAATCAACTTCTAGAGAATCACCTAATCCAAAAAAGCGAACTATATACTTCCCATGTCTTTAGACCTTAACCAAAACTAAAACCAAAAAGGATAGTATGAGATCAAATAATACCCAAGAAGGATAAAACTTTATATAAAAAAATCTATTCTTAATCTCCAAAATTTGTCAAACAAATCCCAAATTTCAACAAAGACCATTCAATAAACATCTATCCATAAAATTCTACAAAGTAAAACAAACTAAGATTGAAACCCAAAATGTATTAACCAGTAATTTCCTCAAATTAAAGGAACAAATAAACCCAAATTGTTCTTTATAACTATATCCACAAAAGAAAGGATAATTATTCCGTGAATAAAATTTTCGTATATCAAACATCAGGGTTACTATAAAAAGTATTCTAATGTAACCCCATCATCAAAAGAGACTTAATACATCTAAGAATTTCACCATCCTAAAATCTATCATAACTCTTGAATCCCTTATATGATGACTTCTTACTCATTCAACATTCTTCATGATCCATTATCCATTCCTTTTCAACATATTCAGAAATACATCTTTCCTACAAACAAAATCATGAATCGTATCCTAAGATTCCAATAATAGGAAAACATATGTTAAGAAATAATACATACCATTCATTCTTCATTGTCAGTTTCTTCATCCTCGATCGGAATGGCATTAGGTATTGGTAAATGAATATTTGTACGGTCTTGGTGAACTCATTCCCAAAACTTCTTCGTAGGACTTGTGTTTGCATAATGACCATGCCCACCACATTTAAAACATTCAATTGATCCTTCAGAAAGAACTTGTTTCCCTTTCCTAGAGTCAACTAGATGCTTCCTTTTTCCATGGAAGGTTCTTGATTTATGACCTTGATTTCCGCACCTATAGCATCATTCTGTCCCTTTGAAACATTTTCCTATGTGTTTCTTTCCACATATTTGACACATAGGTTTTTGAACATACATACCTTTATGATTATTACCTGAACATCCGTAGGGATTTGTTTCTTGAATATACGATGCCTTATAAATATCACTAAGGTCTAGGTGGTCAATCATGACTCCAGATAGTTGGTTGAGGATAACCACAAGAGTTCTCATTGCAGCTCCTATATCATTTAGTTGTACTTTCATAAAACCATCACAGTTTTCTTCAAATCCATTGTTTCTTTCGTGCCTGCTAGATCCAGCCATTTACTAAAACCAAAAAGGTCAGTGTGAGTATATCAGTAAAACCATCAAATAAAAAATAGGAAGATAAACACCAAGATATACTTATCCAAGTTATCTCAAACTCATTCTAACTTTCAAAAAAATTATGAATCCATCTAATATACTAACCATTGTGGTTATACACAACTTGTCACTTTTTATTAAACAACACTCTAACCTCTAAAGCTATCTAAACAGACCTCTGATACCAACTATAAGGCCCCAGCCTTAAACCATACTTAATCTTGAGTTATTACATGATTACACATTGAGGATCTTTTCAGGTTAAGAGTTTTAGAGAATTAGATCATAAAACTTGCATTACATTCCACATTTAAACAAAGTGGTTACATAAAAGATAGTATTCATTTTCCCATCAATGGAAACATATTTAAAATAAAACAAGCATTCTTTCTTGACACTTCCTTGACACTATAATCATATCATGTACCAATACCTTGACCTGTGATAACATTTCAAAAACATGGGATGAGCATAAAAATCTCAGTAAGGGTTATAAATATATGGAAAGGAAACATGAGTACATATATACATTAGAATAAAATCATACTTTACCCATAAAACATAAGCACTATAACATACCTCATAAAATCATGAATAAATCATTGGAATAATAAGACATAAAGGTAACATGAGGCATTCATAACATTCATATGTAGGGAGAAACCCTCTTGGTTATGTTTGGGATACCCATCACAATATATTCCCTAAATCTCTTTGGATAAACCATAATGCTTAACTCCTTCACGTTACCCAATGCATTGGAGAGCTATATCGGGCTCACCCGCCCTTAGTTTATCACAGAACCACCCATCTTAATAACAATTCCCAAGAACCATAACATAATCAAAACACATAACTTAAGCATAAAGGAAAGATAATATTCCACATTGACAAAACAATATAACATTTTAAGATATTGAAATAATGAATCCATTCTAAAAACCATTTTCAAAACCATTTAAAACATTAAAAAATAGATTATTAAATCAAAGTGTCCCATACCACATTGAAGCTTTTAACATTTTGAAGCATTAATATATATATAAATAAATACATAAAACCATTTTGAAAACATGGATATTAATGAGAAATATTTATAAGATTAAATCATTAAAATATTTAAAAAGATATTTTAGTTAAAGGGTTTTTAACAAAATGGGAGACACCTGAATACAATAATTGAGGAATAACATTTAATCAAAACTTTAAAATATCATGAGAATAAAGGGATTCATGATATAATATTTCAAAGGACAGTATATACACCATATAAGAGTGAATTGGTGCATAACAACAATAAAGTCTTAATGGAAATGTAGATTGAGATGAAATCCATTATAAAGATGGTATCCTTAAATTAAGGATAAATCAATCTCATACGTATGTACGACAAATATAAATACACCCAATATAAGTGGATATTATGTGTAAAATAATCAAAGGTCAATCACACATATTCAAATATTGGCATATTCAATAACTACATGTTGAACCGAAGGAAATCGAAATTGGGTTAAGAAGTTCCCTTGACAACCTAACGGCATCACATCAAATTTTAGAAAAAGAGTTGACGAGAAATATAAAGGGTATCTCATCACTTGGACATAAAATTTACGGCAATAAATATATATAAGAACATATCCCCACAGAATAAGATGAAAATTAAAAGACATAACAAAAGAAGTCTTTTAAAAAGGGGAGGGTGAAAGGATCCCTTGCTGATTTGGGTAACATTTGAAACGTACACCCCATGAAAGAAGTACTATACAAAATTGATGTAAATACTCATAAACTAAAATATGTTACACAAAGAGTAGAATAATGGACGGTATATACACCACTCAAAAGGAAATATTGGCAAATGTAGCATGAATCTCACAAAAACACAAAGTGAGATAAAAGCCCCTTACAAAATTTCGGCAGCCTAACGACGCCAATTAAAACGTACAAAATGGATTGATGAGAGAAAATATGGTCTCTCATCATATGAAAATAAAAATTACAGTATTAGGATTCTAAAATAACATCCCCAAACATAAGAAAGATGAGCTTAAAATAAATGACATAAAAGAGAGTACTTAAAAAGAAAGAGAGGGGTAGGATCCCTTACCTCGGGTCCGACTTGACTCGATCATTCTTTAACCTCCTGAATAATATACTTGAGTTAATTTATACTTGCATAAGAAACTTTTTCAAGTTCATTATTCCTTTTATATCACTTACAACCATGCTATGAACACTGTGTAATTATTTAAGTTAATAATGGTCGTTTTGTAGATCATTGCTACTTGAGTCAAAAAATAAACTCTTTATAATTACAAGTTGTTCATGTGGTAAAATATATATTATATCCAGAATTATACTAATTATTTAGATATCATATATATCATATATATCCATTATATACATGCATTTATAATGTTACTTAACATTTAGAGTTAAGAAATGAAATGCACCGTTCATGGAGACGGTAAGCCGCACGTACGCATGAACGCTACATCCATTTCTATTTATTATATAATTGAATTAAAACATATTTATAAATAATAGTATTATAATTACATTATGGTATCATATATAATATCATTAAATTTATCCTTTATACATACCACATATGGTGTTAACGAATCAAATCACTTTGAGGGGGCGGTAGTTCGCACTTCCAAAAATGAAGATATCACAGTTACCCATAATGGAAACCATAAAGGTATGTTATAAATGAAAAATACAGAAGATTAAGTAAAGCATAAAAATATTAAATATCATATATAAATATAGATTCATCTTAATGGACACCTTTGAAGGTGTTAGAAGAATATTGAACAATCATCGTTTCGTGAGGCAGAAATTCGCAATCCACAGAAATAGTATGCTCTTTAACCATTAGATGAAGGTGTGTGTAAGTGTGGCTCGAATAATTCTTATAACAACATCCTAGTATATTGAATATACTGTTTTTGTTATAAAAATAAAAGAATAAAAAGAGTTTAGGGGTTGGATAAGCATAATAAAACAAAAGAACACAAGTGAAGACATTACCTTAAAATCGGGTAACTCTCTTTGATTTGAGCTCAAAGGCTTCCTTGGGAAGACTTCTGCCCAATGTGAGGCTTCTATGAGTAATAGATGGATTTGGAGAGATAAAATGAGAAGGGTTTGTCCGAGCCAAAGGCTTGATAGGTGTGGGTAAGGTGGTATAGGTGGGGGCCTTTTATAAGAGGAGAGGAGGGGCACTCTTGGAATGTTACAAAATGTTACTTTATTTTCAAATGATTTTCAAATTTTAAATGTCCCACATTGATGTATTTTGAGGATAAGGTGGTAAGGGTTCTAAACATACTCATCCAATAGGTCATTCAAATGTGTATGTTATATTTTTAACATTATCTTTTCAGTTTATTTAAATCCATTATTAATGAGGTAATCACTCCATCATCATGATTTCATAAATAATTTAATTTATTTAATATCTAAAAATTATAACACAAATATCATGATGTAGGAAATCTTTTTATATTTCTTATGAATATTTATAGTCAAAAATATGACTTTTATAACCCCATTTAAAAATAGTTTTAGTAAAACAACTCATGCTTGTGACATTTTTAATTTAACTTTAAATAAAAATATATTTGTATCATTTTCCAACCAAAGTGGCTACATGGGGTCCCCATGTTGTCCCATGGATTGTATTGGTCGGCCATAACACATCCAATGAGGGTAGGACATGTTTCTAGGTCATTTAATATTATTAAAATATTATTTTTACCTTAAATTACACTTATTACCTCTAAAAAACATAAAAGTTACTATTCACCAAAAAGATATTTTAATCCCATTGAACCACATTTTACATCCTAATGACAACCATGTATGTCAAATTTTTGAAATTCAAATCACAGAAGTAGTAAAGTTTCATTTAAATGAAAAATACTTTTTTAAATTACCACTTAGTGGTTTCACTATTCATCAAAAATTGATGTTTTTCAGAAAAATACCAAAAATTATCCCTAAGCTATATTTGATATTCCGAATTCAATAATGATATATATTTTACAAAATTCAAAACATATATGTTGCATTAATTAATTTAATAATTAATTCCCACTGTCAGAACAAATAGCATGTTTTTAAAAAACAATATCTATTAAAAGATTGACACTAGTTTAAGTCCAATTTCAAGGTGAAATTAATTCCAATGACCACCATTAGATTAAATGGTTAAAATATATTCTAAATAGAATTTAATATAAATTAAAAATATAATCTATCCATATAAATAAATCATATTGAAAGGTGGTTTTGAATTAAAATGCATCATTTTCAATAAAAATCATCTTTATCGGAAAAATAACAAAATTTTACACAAAGTAAATTTTGATGTCCAGATTCTAAAGAAGGATTTTATTTTGTCAAACACTACATATAAAATTGTCAAAAGTATATTTAAAAACTGTTCTCCATCAAAAGGTGGTTAATCGACCTTTTAACGAATATTTGAAGATTTATGCTTAAAATTCGATTCATTTGCATTTTAAGCCTCTAACATTTATTGGATAAAAGTAAAAATATTTGAAAAACGTATAGAATATTTTTTTAGTTAGTTCCGTTCATTCCCTCCATTATAACGTCTAGTCGTTAACTACCTTTTAAAATAGTATTACTTTATTATTAGAGTGTAACGTAAGATTTCTATGAAACTCGTTGTTGCGTATTGGATACTCCCTCGAGCATAGCATTCCCTTTAAAGTAATATTAATATTTTATTCAAAAATATGTATAAATATGAAAATGTCATATTCATTATTTACCTGGGGTGTTACATGTTTGGATTCAAAGAATATATTAAAAATGTGAGACTTTAGATTTGGAAGAATGCTTATTTTAATCTTTTAAGTGGATCCAGATATTCAAATATTTTGTATGTAACAATAAGGGTTACATTATGTTTTTTTGGGATTTGTAAATTTTTATTTTAGAAATATTTCATCCATCCTAATTATTTTTTGCAATATAAATTTGGATTCATTTATTTTGGATGTTTTCTAAGGTTAAATGATTTTTGAATATATCAATTAAAAACATGGAATTTTTTTTTGTGGTTATGTTATGATTTATCATATTGAAAATAATTTTCTAAAAATTTTTCATTGAAAAAACACTGGAGACAATAGAAATGAATTATAGATATTATGATTCAAAAAATGTTCTTTCACCATAAAAATTAATCTTGAATATCCATGTCTTGACATATTAAATTTATGGTGGATAGATCAATGAATTTACTATTGATTATTTTATGATTATAAAAAGGAATGAAATCAAGTATGTTTAATTTATTTTTTACCTTATCTAGATAGTAAAATAATACCTAATATCAAGAAAATGTATTTTTTAACCAAAACGTTATCCATTAACAATTATTATATAGAAAAAAATTCTATTTTAAATAATAACATGATTAATATCCTTTTAGTGGATAAATTTATTACAATAATGTCCTCTCTCACACTCAATTAGAACATTATAGTTTCATTTATCATCACTTTCATTGTCTTCTCTTACCACTATTTTTATCCTATTAATATATCTATTATTTTTTTGCCTTCACAATTTCCTTTCCCTGTTATTAAGAGGATGTTTTATTATTACTATTTATGATGTGGGTTTCCCAAAAAGTAATTTTAATGTATCACCCTTTAATTTTAGAATTGAAATTTAAAATTTAAAGATTTAATTTATTGAATGAGGGGATAATTTTACACCCTATGATTTAATGGTATATATCTTTTTAAATTTGATCTCGTTAATTGATAATGTAACACAGAACATCAGGCTTAAACAAATTATTAAATATTATTATTTTGATGTTATTGTTATCAAATAGCCATTATAATTGGTAGAATGACTGAGATTAACAAAATTATAAAAAAATACACTTGTTTATAAAATTAATTAATTATTTACCAATTAATTAGATATTAAAATAAACCAAATTGAACATAAAAGATGTGTCTTTGTAAAAAAACAATTTGTATGCCCAAAATGGCATTTTATATTATTTAATTAAATTATTCAATAATAGTGATATATAATAATGAATTTTATAAGTTATATATTAAATAAAATTATTTCAATTTCATCCAATAAGATTTATAGGATTAGGATGATAAATAAATCCAATTATATCAATAAAAAAATAATTTCTACAAGCCAATATAGTCCCCTTTTAATTTCATGACTCTATTAAAACAATATTTTACCACATTTAAAAAACATATATGAAAAATAAGAATTATTTTTTGAAATATTAATATAAATATTATCTTAGGTTGATGTTTTTGTATTTTTAGAGAATTTGTGTTTTTTGATGAATAGTGAGTAATACTAATTGTTTATTAAAAAATATTTTTTCTGATTTATTTATATAGTTAAATTAAATTTTAAAATGTTCTTTAAGGATAATTTGTAAAATAATAAACGAATCAATCAAATTGAGGTAAATAGAATCAATTCCAATTTAAAATTGGATAGTAAAACATTTCAACCTTTTGATCTATTCTATTTAAAAACCCACTTTTTCTTTTCTTTTGTGTGATTATTTTTAAATCTAATTATTAAAATTATATGAAATGAATTTGGTAAAAAGGATTTAGTATTATTAATTACATGTTATTAATTACTTTTTATTTTCATTTTAATTTTTATACATAAAAATGTTACCATGGGTATAAAATTATTTACCATGGAATAGATAAAATAATGAGAAAGGTTAACGTTAAAAGGTAATAGAATAAAGTAAATATAAAATAAAACATTAAGTGGTTTTTATTTATTTATATATCCTAAAAATACAATGGAATATTAAAAATTGATGATGTTTGTTTAAATTAATTCCTCCTCAATCTGGTTGGGTTTAAACATTAAGAAATAATTATTTAATCACTTGAACCCACCACACATCAAGTATAATTACCACCCCTCACCAACCCATTTTGACTCAAAATTGTTGATGATACTTAGTGATTAGAAAAAAACTATACCCCACTATCCTCCAATCCAAATTCTATTGATCACGCAAAATGAATAAATCAAAGGTCCTCCAAACAGTTGATATTTAGGAAGTAATTTTCTCAAAACACATCTATTAATTTCATTTCTTTTTCTAATTTACCATCACCAAATTCATCCATAAAATCATTATAACTCTAGAATAATATATATACAGTAGTGTTATGTTTATAATTTAATATATTATATCCATGTCATTTATTACCACAATGTATTCATTGAAACGAAACCATTGTCCTTATTAGGGAGATTACCATCTCCATGAATAATGTTTTTGTTTTTTCCATTAACTCCCTCATGGATGGTCTTAAAAATATAATTATGGTAAAATAATAGATTAATAAGTATAAAAATACCTATAACATATTCATTAAATAATATATATACATAATATTCAATAAAAATAAACTACTTCGTCATGTTCCAAAAAGTCATCAGAATAAAGAGACCATTTATTATTAATGTTATAACAAATGAATCATCTTCATTTTAGAAACAAAAATTATATATGATACCATTTATAATACTATAATTTAATTAATACCATATATCTAATATCTATTGTTTTTAATCTTATTTTACTAGAACCTCCATATTTGTACCTAAAAGTACAAATCAGGAAACAACGAAACTAACGTACCAAAAACTAACGAAAATCAAAAAATATTATTAATAAAATTATAAAAAGATTTGTAAAACCAGAATTTAAGTATTTTAAATATTAATATAGTAATTTAATTATTTGATAACATTATTTAAACAATTATATATGTGTATATATTACACACCATTAAAGGTAAGCGTGATGTAACGGGGTTTCTTACCCCAATTTCTGTTCCTTAACATAAACTTCTACTTCTAAGCTAATTACACACTAAGAATATATGTGAAATATAATTTTAATATATTATGTTTTATTTAATCTTTTTTATGTTTTATTATAGACAATTAAAATATTTTATTAATTTTATTAATGCACCCCTCAAAGATATCCCATTTATAAAATAATTTCTTTTAAGAACAATCTTTTATAAAATTTACATTAAAAATAACCTCTTCTTCCCTATCAATGATTTCAAAAATTATTTTACAGAATTTTTTTATCATCCTATTTCAATTTTAATTTTTTTCATTTTTTATTTTAAAAATGGTTTTAAATGTATATATTTTATTTTTCTAAAAAAGTTCCTTTGACAATTTTTTTAAAAAAATGTAGATGTTATGTTTTTTTACTTATGCCTCTGAGAAGATTTCCCACCAACATAATTCCATGGATCATTAAATAAACAATTAAATGATTAAATTGTTATTTTAAAATAAGAATTCTTCTTTTGAAATTTCTGATCATTTTAAAAATAATTTTTTAAAAGTGGAAAATTGGATTTTCCTCAAGAAATCTTCAGTGATATCATTTAATATGTTTTGTATCTATGTCCACATATATTTTTTGATGATTTTTATTCATTTGTTTTGATATATTATGATACCATATACCATGTTTTATTAAATGGTTATTTATTAGTTTGAGTGGGGATATACTATTTTTGTACTATTTACCATATTACTCTAGATAGTTTGTGATTATGTTTACTTAATGGTGAAATTTATTTACATTTTGTTTAATTGTTTCAATAAAAATGATTATGTTGATTGTTTTTGTCTAATTTCATATGAGAAATATATTGTACTTCCAATGTTACAAGTGGTCCCCCCTCTGGCCCCTCGATGCATGGCCAGGTCCCATGAGAGAAACTAGTTTTGTTATTAGCTTATGTATTACATGTTTATGTATATTTTTTTTCCTAAACCCTTGATAGTGGGTTTTAAATGTCCATAATTTTTTATCCCATAATTATTTTCTTTCTTATTTATTCAAATTCGATTTTTTAATTAGTATAATTTTCATCTGTTTGTTATCTAGTTTATTTGATTATATATATGGTATTAAATTATCATATTTTATTTCATTCAGATTATTCATATGTTATTGATTAAATATGATATTTTTTTATTTAGTATTCAAGAAATATTATAAATTATTTAAGGTTTCTTTCACTTTACATAACACATAGTGATAATTTTTAACTCACCCCTTTCTTATGATTCATTTTCCCTAAGGATTCCAAGAATTTTATTATGAATGATATTTATGCATATGATAGGAGAATAATAGTGTATTAAAAGAATTTGACATGTTTTATTTTATATTTTATATTGTAATTTAGGGTTAAAGTATGTGTCTAGTTTTCCAAAAAAATTCTAAATGTTCTGGTCCATCAGGATGTGATTCATTGTATATTATACTAATGTAGAAATTTAGAGCACTAACTCTAGTCAACTGGGGTCCGATTCAATAAAATCAAGGTTGGATAAACCACCTTACCCTATATATTCATCTTAAACAAGAAGATTTGGGATTAGATATCAAACGAAAAACCCATTTCGAATGATTCAGCAATCAACTATACATTATAAAATAACTATAGGGTGAATTGAACCATTATTTCATAGTGGTTGGCATACACCATCACAGTCATATCCCCCTAGTGGAGATCCAAAAAAACTCCCAGGTTCTAGTGAAGACTATAGTCTCCATGCAATATTTCTCCTTACAGATGGCCTTTAAATCCTTCCAAACCTTTATCGCATGCTTCCCAACATGACCCCACTAAGTCCCACCAACTTCTTCTAGGATCTTCCAACATGAATAAAGAATATTTTACCCTAACATGTTTAAAAGCGTCAAAAAATGAAAAAAATACCCTCTATATATACTCAATCCAATCCTTTTAAATCTAGAGGATATGAGATACTCTGGATGGAAGGAGGATTGTTCTTGAGGAACTCTTGTACATTTTTCAATATCGGGCCTAGTTCAGATTCCCTTACCTGTGATGGAATAGGGCCATATCCCTAACCCAGGGTTTTGATAGCCTGAACCACTCCTTCTACAAGTCTCTGATCAACTCATGAGGGTGAACTCTCACTGGCCTCTTCTTTCTATTTCACAAGAGGTCTATATAGAGGCCATTTTCTACACCATTTAATAGTCCAAATAAAACATTGACATAATATCCATGAAATTTTAATAATGAAATCCTTGAAAACATATCTATAAATAAAATTCAAATCCATATCAAGAATTACCATAATACAAACTACTACATCTCCACCAGAGGCCCATGAATAGTCTGAAGCCTGTATGACTCACCCGGAAGAGAATTCAAACCAATTCCCAATATCCCATGGTTAGTCAAGATCTGTAATGAGGTATTCTATCCATACACCCCACTAACAACAAGAACTAAAATCCCATAAATTATTAGCTCATGTGTATCTAGACTCGTTCTATATAACATGACCCAAAGAATGGTAGAATCTTGGATTTTTGACCCTTTTTTAATGAACTATCCCATGTTTCCAAAAAAACCTAACACTCAACCCATCCTGTGGAAATACACTTAGGGTTTTCCTAATACCCATAGGAGAGAAACATGTGCATAAGAACCTAAATTACATTGGATAATTATTTTAAACATTATAAAAAACCTTACACATTCAATAAATATAAAACATCACCACATGACCAATAACCATAACCATAATAGGTATCAGTATCACATGAAAAACATTTAAAACATTTAAAATGAAATAAAAAATTCCAAAACAGGGAGGGGAACCAAATACAGAACCCATCCTCCATGCCACAAGATGGAAATCACCCTCATTCCCCCTCTACAAGTAGCTAAGGGAAGAATAACCACTTGCAATTGGATCCACCATCCCTAATAACTGGAAACTATCCTTTAATTCGTTTAAATATAAAATGTTCTAGATACACTTGAGGATTTTTGTAGGGTGACAGATAATATCTTGTAAGATACAATGCAAGACAAAGATTTCTTTCCAATACATTATAAGTCAAATCACCAATCTAGTTTTAAGAAATAGATTATAATCATTTTAAATAAAAATTTAATGAAAAAATTTCAACAAAATCATGCATGAAATTAAAATGAAAGTAAAGACTACCATATACCAATGGTATGCACAAAACAAAAAGATATCAATGGGTAATTCTTAAAGGCTTTAGAAATAGTGGTATAGTATGAACCATGTATGTTAGTGATATGGTATGACAACCATGACCCACTACGTTCTCATGAAAGAGCCACTATAGAAGAATCCATCCAAGGTTCTAGTTACCTCCAATCATTATTAATGTTTAGCTAGTGTTATATCATCATTATTGTTATAAGGAACTGGGAATTGGACCTACCAATCCATCTAGTTTACTAGTCCTAGTCCAGCCCCCTAGTCACATTGTATTCCTTTTATTTCCAATTTCCACTTCCCATGCCATATAGATCATCTATTTCAAATAAACATAGAAAACAATATGGATTTACATTAAAACACATCATTTACATAAGTAAATACCATTTAAAAAACATATGAACACCAAAAACTTTTGAAATCATGCTTCGATCCACATACACGATTCATGGAACAAATTTAGATGGCATAACATTAAAGGCACACATAAAACCCAAAATATTTCATTTGGAAAACCCATATTTTGATCGATACTCACGTAAATTTTTTTAACATATTTCGTACCATTAACAAAGTTCATAGAACACATATATAATGTATTTAAAGAATATAAAAATTAACTTACATTTCTAAATCATTGAAGCAACTAATTCATTCTTGGATACTTCTAGAATCTAGTTGAAAACAACAACTGCACCATAAGGAGACCCTATAAAGGAATGATTAGGAAACAAAAATCAATATTTATCCCCAAAACATAGGATTGGATTCTTATTATTTCAAACCATCTAATATAGAATTATGTACCCAATGTTGAAGGATGTAAGAACCAATAATAAGAAACAATTGATAGGATAAGAGACCTAATTGAGGAATATTTGAATATTCGAGGCCATACCCATCCAAATATTGAAGTATAATGTAGCCAATATGGAGGGGAGGTGGATCCTATGGATAAAAATACTGAGTGGGGAAGAAATTGGTGGATTTGGGTTATAATCGAGTTAGGGTATAAAATAAAATTGAAAATTATTATTGGCCTTGGCAGCATACCTGGTTTTCCCACGTTATTTTGAAAACCATGCTAGAACTGTGTGTCCATCTCTGTCAAAAGATGAATGAGGCCACATGGTTCTTGGGGAAGGATGAAATCCTATAAATCTAAAATGTTCCTCCTATTGAACCATTTTTCTGCGTGCATGGTTAGTCACATTCCTGTGAGGTAGGTCGTGTTCCAAAGATTGTCCCATTGTCTAGGGAACATGGGATCTCCTGGTTTGGCACATAGATTCAATTAACTATAATCCTGTTGTGTGCTATGATTTATCGATTCCAAAAAAACCATTTTAAAAAAAACACCCAATAGTTATAAGGATCCTATAAAATATAAAAATATACATGAAAAATATCTCAAAATGATATAGTAACTGTGATAATCAATGGATGGTAAGATATAGTCAACCTGACATGAGTCCCCATCACCCCCTAAAGCTCCACTAGAACCTAGAATTATCCATTGGATCCCAAAATAAAATAGTGTACAAAGGGTTCCCATGTAACCCCATTATCCCCTTAATATATATATTACCCTTAAATTCAGCCTTTTTGGTATCCCTAATCAGAATAAAATTTGCCGACATTTCCAACCTATCTATCACCATCATGAAATCATTCATTTGTCAGAGATTCCATGGTAATCTAAAAATATGGTCCATGGTTACCTCATCCAATTTTTAAATCAGTATAGGAAGAGGATGGATAAAACAATAAGGTTTTATAAGCGTGACCATCATCTAATGGATGGGGTAATAGTGGGACACATAATTAGAAATGATTCTCTTCACAACTGATCGACAAACTCACCCTCTCAGGTCATAATACATAAAAGTACTACCTAGATGAAATGAATTTATATAAATAGAGAAAATAAACAAAAATATAATATTAATATATACAAGGAAAATAAATAGATCCCTAAAATAGAGAAAACCATTTGATGTGAGAGATAATCCAAAAATGGTATCCCCATCAAAAATGGTTTCTCAAATTCCACTGAACTCATCATCCTATTACTGAATCTATAGAATATATTTAAGGAGAGATGTTGATAACTAATCACTTATCTGGTCCAAACTTGAGACATACTCTTAAGAATTGAGGTGAACCATATTGAAGATCTATATTTGGTTCCACCCATCCTTCAATTCATAATAGCCTACAATGGTACCATCCTATTAAAATAATATGAATAGGCATTCCACATCCATGGGGTGTAGGAGATTTCAATGTCAATCACCTATAGGTATTCCACCAATTTTTTATATCTGAGATTCTAGTAATTCTAAGACAATTAATATCACACACTCTTATGGTCATAAAATACTATAAACATTACAACAAAAAGATAGTGTTGTCAAAAATTAAGTGCGCATATAACTACAGAGAGCTCTAAAACATGAGTATGGTAATTCATATAAGGTTTTTGAATCTAGAGAGAGTCATAAGGAACCACATGATAATCCTATATAAGAAATAAATCCAAAACATCACATAAGAATCATAGAAAACCACATAACACTTAACAACCTCGGGTAAGATTTGGATAGGAGTTGAGGCCAAAATTTATTTGAACTCATCAAATCAAGGCATTCACATTAAATCCCATGTAAATTTCATCCCTTTATGGGTGAGAGTAGTCAAAAGAGATGATAACATGTTGAAACCATTGAATAACCGTCGATAATTTCTAATAGGTCCAAGGATGATTTGATTATCAAATACGTTCTATAGATCCTCCCATGCCAAAATAGGCTTCACCTTCTTAAGATCAAATAATAAAATCATTATTTGAATTATCATGCCCCGATAACATCACTTCATGGATCCAATATTTTCATTTTAAAAGGTGTCCATATATATGGTGACTCCTTGGGATTTTCAGAATCAAATCTATATCCTTAGAATGCTCATTCTTAGATATTGGAAAAACCAAAATATTATCCACATACTCTATAAAAAAGTTTTTAGACACTCGTGGATTATCTAATTAATAAAATTCTTAAGAACAATAGTAGGATTAGATAGACTGAATTGCATCGCAGGATAATCATAATTAACGTACCCCCTCATAAATGATCTCTTTGGTATATCTGACTCATAAACTCGGAGCTGATGATATCCTGATAGAAGATAAATCTTAAAAACAATATTTCACCATTTAATTGACCAAAATATCAACCACATGAAACAAATGATACTTTTTCTCTATCATTAATTCATATAAATTTTGATAGTACATACATAGTAAGAGTGAACCAACATCTTTCCTAAAAAAGAGAACAGGGGATACCATTGGTGAAAGACTGGGGAGACCAAAAACTATTTAAAAAATTCCATCTAGCTAAATATTGAAATATTTAATCCTCGTTGGTTCTATAAAATAATAAGGTATTGAAATCAGCTATGTACCTTGCACTAAGAAAATCATGAACTCTAACTCCCTGCATATATGTAGTCTAGATAAATATTCTAAAAATTTTTTTCAAATGTTTCAAATAATATCAATTGGATCAACTATATAGGAAATATAATTTTACTAAACTGATATAATAGACAAAAAACATGATCTCGGGGCGGGAAGGTCATGAAAATCCATACCTCAAATCCCACTTTCTCAAAATAATTGAAATATCATATCATCCATTTGAAATGAAACACTCTAATGATAATAGATATGTGTATTTGATGCATGTATTTTATGGTGTTTTAATAATAGATTTATGTATTTTAAAATATTACTCTTTAAAATTTAACGAATATTTTACTTGGTTATTTTATGTAATGAAAAATTATGTATTTTAAAAAGTAACAAAAAAGTGAAAAATTAAGATGAAAAAAGACACTTCATTCCATGAGCAAAGGAATGTAACATGAAACTATAATTTTAAAGGTAAATCAGACATTAAAATTGGAAAAATTCCATTTACATTTAGTGTACCACATTAAATGACACAAGTTCATTAGTACAATATTCCTTCACATAAGAAAAGTCATCATAAGTTACACACTATGGAAATCCATTGTACATCATGTACACTATACATGAGATGAATGTTCAAGGAAAATTTAGAGATGAAAAAGATACCTCTAGCATGTATTAGATGTCATGTAAAATAAACACATTAGGATTGTTTTGGGAAATAGAGAAAAATAAAGATATTTGATAATTGAAGGAAGTAAAAGATTTGACCAAAACACTTATAAAATTCACTCGTGGCCAAACCTTGGGAAATATTGGGAGGGATCCTCGATGAGGGATGCATACGAGACGATGCACACCACTGTGGAACCCCTCTCCATTGTTTCTCTATAGATTCTTCGTCATTATTTCTTTCATCGTATCATGGTTATCATGAGGGGTTATTTCATTTTTTAGGGTAATGTGGGATGAATGGGTATAGAATGTATAGGGTATTTTATATTTTACTGCAATTCATGTTGGGATTTAAATTTCCCCTTCTTTTATTTCCCTTCTCAAATTCTTTTTGGCAACACCATTGTTATTGGATTTAGAAATTTAGTTTAATTTATTTCTTAATTTGAGTATGTGCATTTCTTAATTGGTTCAATAATTTTTTTATGTGAGGTATCGATTTTAGACATCTTCCAGGATCATTGGGTTAGTTTTTAAATCTGTTTATATAATGATTTAGGTTACCCATCCATTACAACCAAAAGTAACTAACCATAAGAAAAATTATTTTCTTTATATGGAGAGAATTTATTGTGACCATTGGACACATAATGAAAAATTTCTAATTACAACAATATTATAAATAAATTATTTCATAACTTCATATCACCTGAACTAGGATTAATTTTTCTAGATTCCATTTTTCAATTTTATTCTTCCCCATTGTTCACCAATCACTTGATAATTGTCATATATTTACTTTTTTAATATCAAAATTAATTTAAGTCTTTGTTATAGAATTGATATATTCTCTATCCCTATCCTTCTGGGTTCGACCTCAAACATCAAATTATTATACCACCCTATGTTTAGTGGTTTTTCCATTTTATGTTTTTAAATTCCTAAATATTGTAACCCCACACGAATTAACAACATCCACATGGCTATACAAAAAAAATCAACCTTACCGTGATGAGAAAAAATATGGTCCATCCCAATCATAACTTCATATAAGTCTAGAACTAGAATGAAAATGTCCCAAAATAACTCTGCATTATCAATCGATAGATAAAATGAAGAACACTAAAACCCTTTCTATTTATTCTTCCCATGAAGTGTATCGAAATCCATAAGAAGGACATAAAATCCATTTGATGTTTTTGAATATCATCAAAATAGCCATATTTAAAAGATTGGGAGGCCCAAAAATCAAATAAATCCTCCACTAATAAAGACGCTATAAATTTTACCTCTCACTATCGATCATCCCACATATACCTATAATAGAGTATAATCTATTGTGTGATGATTCTAAACTCATAAGGCTTATGGATGGATCACTATATTCTTTTAATCCACTAGATATGATATAGTATCCTTTGGATCTGATGATCCGTGGACAAATCAAGGTGATGACGTAACCTAAAATAAAAGATTCAAACCATGACAATGTGAAAAACTTTAAAGATATTTGATTTTGTATGAAATTAATTACAAGTGTGTCAAACCATCCCACATTGATAACATTTTATAGGAACTTGAGTAGTTATTAATTAAGGTGAAAAGGAGGCATATTTTTAAGAACCATCCCCCACTACTCATGTTATCCTGAAAATTCATATTCTTCCCTTGCACGCCACTAAAGCTACCACATTGTGGAAGAGAAGGGATTGAAATAAATCCTTATGGTCCATAGTCATCTCATCCAACGTCCCTCTATATACAATCTACGTACTGGTCGAAATATTCAACATAAATACCTATAATATAATATATGATCACAAACCCTATAGGTACTACTAAGCTTTCATTTGTTCATTTTTAACTACCTATAAATAATATAATCCAGCTTAGCAAATCAATTGTTGTATGGAACAACAATGAAGCCAAATGAGACAAGCATGTGCATGCACGGGAATAAGCTTCAGAAGGAGGTGGAGCAAGGGGCTTTCACCATAGTAGAAGCTAAACGGATTTCAAGAATGAGAAGGTATGGAACCTGCCATCGGGATAAGCCTATGCATGCACATGAAAGCCTAGCAGAACATCCATACAATGGTTGAGAGAGGATTTCACGATGAAGATGCTGGGGAGGAGTAGTTCCAAGTAGTTAGTCTGGGTTGTATGTAATTTTTGAAGCCTACGGGCAATGAATTCCTCTAAGGCCTATGGGCCATGTAATACATATTCCCATGGTCCATGTAAGGGTTCCACCTCACACTTTGAAAGGTGGATTATAAAAATCAATAAAAAATGAAGGCCTTCGAGCCATTAGAGGTATCCACTACAAAATAGAGGAACTCTAGTGATATCATTATCATATGTAACTCTGTACAGAAGTACTGGAATAATAGAGGCTTGAAATCCTTCCAGTCTAAGCCAACGTTCATATCGTAATTTTCCATAGAATCCCCTTATTTATTACTAGAACCCTTAATTTCGAATGACATATAATTAACCCTGATACTCTCATGTATATCTAATAGGTAAAAGATATTATTGATCTTTTCAAGATAGTCCTCTACCTTGTTAGGTTCATTTGTACCTTTAATGGGTGGAGGATTCTCATGAAAAACACCTTTGAACGATCCATTTCCCCTATATCTCTATATAGAACATAAACAAGTATATTTTAAACCTATGGAACATTATGGTCGATAAAAAAAACATCCCTTCAGAAATTCATGATAATACTGTGATATATATCAGGATTACCTTAAGAAGCATCATCTGCACACTCATGAAAATCTTGTGGAAGATGTATATATGGTATAATTTATCACTCTAAAATATAATAGAACATCATACATTAAAATAATATTTGTTAAAACTACAAATCCATTAGAAAAAAATTATATTATGATAATTATTTAAAAATAGGTTACTCACACTCTAAAATCCCATGGAAACTTGAGTCTCATAATAGAAATATTTGGACATACACTCACCATAGAATCCCTCTCATTCCCTGAAAATCCAATTTCTAGTCTACCTAATATCCCATGATAAGTAGCCTCATGGAAATTCTACCACAGATATGAAATTGTGATGAACATAACATGGATACCCTCTTAATTTGGTTCTCGACCATAATTTCCCCATAACTGAAGGGTGTTCTCGATTCCCACAGGTTGGAAACTATCACTCAAGAACAAAACAACAACTAGTGGGAATTATGTTTCTCAAACTCCTAAAAATCCCTGGAATATTTACATAATTGAGAGAAATAGTGGAATAGATAAATTATTCCATAAATGCAAGAAGACATCCATAATGATACAATTCAATGATAGGAAAAACAACACCAAGTCCAAATCTAATGATCAAATGATAAGAAAAACAAGAAGCTAGATACTCTATGTGATAGTGTGGGAAAGCACACACAATCTCACCACCATCTACCCAAACTCAAATGATAGAAAACTAACTTCCTAACTATGGAATAATTACATACACTTCATCAAAGGGCATTCCAATGTCCACACATCATCGATGGTCTATATAGGGTGTAACCTACAAATAATAGTACGATCCCACCATGGTGTTTCAAAAAAATATCTATACGATAATGGAAACATGATCATCTATAAATTAAAGAAGTCATGATAAATAGTTACATAGTTTGTATGTAAAAAAAATGGAAAAAACATAAAAATATTCATTTTTCCAGAATTACAAATAAATTCTAGTAAATATATTTCAAATCATTCCACATATCTCCAACTGTCATATCAAAGAAAAACATGTATCAAATATCATATCATATACTTGGAAGTTTAATATAAAATTTTATAATCCAAAAAGAACCCAAATTTATCATCATTCCTAGGATCACATTATGTTATCCTAGCTTGGAAATTTGTACCCCCCACAAATACATCAGGTGCATTAAGTATATAGTTATATACATCTAATCTAAAGAGTAGAGGAAACCCCCGGATGTGAATCCCCCAATTGGGGTTTCATGTCCTTTTAAGAATAGGCATCAGATGAAGAGAATCTCTCCATGAGTGAACCAATTAAATATATTAACAGAAAAGGCTTATGTACTCACCATCCACCTATGTTCCCATAGATTACCATGTGATATATATTTAAAACCATTTCATCAAAACCAATCTTGGAAAAACATTTCACAAAATCAATTTACAATTCTCTGAAAATTACTTTTATTTTACCAAATAAGGGGAATACCATCTTTTCTAAAAATCCTATATCCACACACACACGACAACACTAATAATTATTCTAAAAAACAATTTATAAAAAGATATCCAATAATTTTATCAAATATAAGATAGTTAAAGAACTCATAAATAAATTATGAGTTTTACATTCCCATAATATATTCCACCAATAAGGAAGAAGATAATGTAAACAACGAAAGCCCTAGAATCAATCTACATATATCAGAATCAATTCAGTTTCGAAAAATTATAAGTGGAAATGCCGAAAAAACCCATGGATCATAAATATTCATCTCAAAACACATCAAATTCAATGTTTTTCCTCCTTCGAATGATCTTGCAATAGATCTTGAAGGAAACAATATTATCATCACCAAAGTTAAATAATCCCTTAAAAAATGTAATGACACTATTAAAATCAATGGTATCACTGAATCATAAAGGATTTTTTACATGAACTGATTCTATAATACCACAAGTATTTTTGAAAACCAAAATAAGTGATCATTATGGAGAGAATGTATAAAAAATCTCACTTGAGAGCCTTTATTTTGAAATAAAACGTGGAAAAAAAATTAAACACAAATTTATTGATATGGTTCACTAAAAACAAAACTCTTGATATTTTTACAGTGGGTCATCCCAATATCCATCTTATAACCCATGAACCATAATATACTAAAAATTGTGTCCTCCATTTAACAAAACCCATTTTTTACAATACATTTTGTGAATTCCAAATACAATACATGTAAATATTTCACTCCCTAAAAAAATTCACATCAACTACACAATGACCAATAACGTTTTGGTAATTTAATTTAACATCCTATATTTCTCTTGTAGACTATAAAGAGTATAGTTTTCAAATGAAAGAATCAAATCACCTTAGAAATTATGAAAACCTCAGTAGAACCCCCAAAATCTATTAACATTTTTACTCATACCAACCATTACGTTAAAAAAGCATATATCCCCAAACATTAGGAAATTCCCCATAAAAAATGATCTATATCCTCATCGATCGAATGATTCTGCAAAAAAATATGAAAATGAATATCATTGATGGTAAATAAATAAATTGTTAATGAGATGTTCAAATATTCATCTCTATATTCCATCATATTGAAAATGAATCTTTCCTTCGTTTTAATGGAAGACTATCGACTCGTAGTCTAATTTAATTCAATTTCCATTATAAATTTTTATAGTAATATATAATGATGGATTTAATATGTAAATATATATGGTTTTTATGAAATATTTACCATTAATTAATGAAATTCTATCAACTATTTTATTAACATTTCATGAATTCAAAAATGATAATGACATTTGTGCATACATGTGGATTTCCATCTCCAAAAAGTAAAGTGATTTTTTTCAATAACAAATTACATGGATTCTATATATATGTATTTAGAAATATATAATATAATATTTATTGTAAATTTATAATTCTATAAATATGTAAAAATAGTTATATACATTCAATCATGATCATTGAAATGTTTAAACATTACTCAAGCGTATGTATAGTATACCATCTCCATGATTGTAATGTAGTTCTTTTCTTAGAAAAATCAACCATTACTAGTTTTTAAATTAGCATTCATATCTAAAAATGATAATTATTTAATTTTTTTTATCATTTAAAATATTTAATAACAACTTCTCTGACCATAATAAACCAACTGAATGTGTTTTGGACATTCGAGAAGAATATTGTCAAAGCATATGACCTGAACATTGTTGATTGATTAATTAAAATAAACAAGTAAATAAATAAAATATAAGGAATTATAACATTTACAATGGTTGTTAAGAATATAAAATTCCTTAAATTTATTATTTATGAATATAAAGAAGATATGTGTTGATTCATGCTCATGGTAAGGAAAATTGTTCAATAAAACTAGTTTTAAATGATTTAACGATCTATTTTTCTAAATATTTTGCTTCTAAGTACATATTTTTAAAAATATTTTAAAAAAGTGTCTATAGGTAATTTAGTTAATTATAATGTAAATTTTATCTATTTTTTAATATATTTCAATGGGTTTTAAAATTAATGTTTTGGGGAATGTTTTGACTTCTTTTACAAATAGAAAGAGGGAATGTTTTGTATTAACATATACAACATCAATATATTTTCTGAAACCCACAACCATATGACGTTTTTGATTCCTTTATAAGCTCCCATGTTTTATTTGAATAAAAAATAATTCCCTATGATATTTGACTTTTAGTTATTAATATTATATTTTTAAATGAATTGAATGTATCAATATTTGGAGATAATTATTTTATGGGTTTAAAAGTATATTTTTATATCTTTGATTATGGAAATGAAATATTTTCTGTTTCTTTGGAACATTATAATCCATGGATTTCTTGTTGTATCATGGTTGACCCCGAAAAAATATCTTCAATAATGCCAAAAAATATACTCATGATTAAAAATGAAAATATTGATGGAGTATGGGTCAGTTCCATATAGAATGTGTGAGTGAAACTGAATATACAATTTAGGATATATTATTCCTTAAGAGGAAGGTGGATAGAGATCTGGAAAACTTATTCTATCATGTTAAAAAGAATCATCTTTAAATTTTTTTTATAATTAGTACTACACCCAAAGTAACTCAATGAATAGTCCCCTCAAAAATAAAAAAAGAATAATATATATTAGGGTCAAATAATAATTTAATGACACTAGGTAGTGAGTTTAAAAGATGTCCATTGCAAAAGGAGACCACTAGAGGATGAACCAAATGGTGAAGAAATATGAAATTATAAGTTTTAACGTTTTATATTAGGGAAACTACATCCACCCTCTTATTGGGAATGAAAAAGGCTAATGCCTATCTGTTTCTAGTCAAAATATATTCTCTATTAGGAGAGAAAAAGAAGATAATATTCTCTCAAATATCTTTTTATTTCCTTCTTCATCTATATTAAATAAATTTATAATTATTTAATTATTTTTTTATGTTTTTTAAGCCATATAGAAACTACTGTAATGAAATGAAAAACATTTTTGAGAAATTATATAGTTTCCCATATTCTTAATCAAATTTCCCTTTTCTTTGATAGAGGTTTTTGAGACATATTATGGGTTCTAAACCATTCATTGATAGTTTCATGATGAAAATGTTTATCAGAAACCTCAAGTATAATAGGTTGAGAGGGAGAATTTTATGATAGGTTTTAAATAGTCTACTAGATTTTTTTTGGTGTTTCTATGTCCAATAAAATAAAAATGGAATTGTGATTTATTTTTTCATTCCCATCACTTAAAAAAACAATTCATTATAGAAATGTGGAAAAATTTCCTTTAAAACTAGAGAAAGGGTTCTTTATTGAAAATAATATAGAAGAATCATAATTTCAACAGGAAGATACATTAATTTAGATCATGAAATTGGGTAATATTTCTCTATAAATGACGAAAACATCAAGTAACATCCCTAAAAGATATTTCAATATCTCATAAGAACGTGATTAAAAAATTAGGTACGATATTTTCAGGAAATATTTCTCATTCCACAAAGAATATGTGTTTGTGGGTGTGAGCTAGTAAATGAGCTCTTATGTAACCTAAGATCTATATTCTAGATCATTATATCAATGCCCTGACTATAAGTCTAATTCATAGGGGTTTCCCACTAACATAGTTTGGTTAAGTTAACGGTTTACCTAAACTCACCTAATAAGTGATCTACACAATAACATGGGGTGAAAAATCTCATTTGTGATAGTTGACATAGGGGATTGAATGATTTGTGGAATTCTAATGATGGATGTAAAATAGGAAAATATATGTCAAAAAACGGTACATTAAGTGTAAAGGAAGTGAAAAATATGCAATTGATTAGGTATATTGATGAAGATGAATTATTGAAGGTATAACTAGTTTGGAAATTAATTATATTAATTTCTACTCTTTTAGCATTCGTTACACATATACATTTTTTCAAGAACCCTCATAGTGGATCCCATGTAGTGACTACTTCATGACAACCTCAAATAGGTCAGGGATGGTGACTTGCAATGAGTTGTCATATCTCACAAATGGGAGGCACTTCCATTAAACAAGTATGCAGGAACACTGCTGCAAGCCCAGAAATACAGAAAAGTAAACAATAAGTAAATCGAATATTCCACTAGGACAACCGCTGAGAGTAAAGGTATGAAACTGAATTTAAAGGGGATAGTATACAAGCCCAATAAAAGGAATACTATAAAAAATGAGTGCACAAGTCACTGGAAACATCTGTACAGAAAACCCTACCTGAGGGGTATGTGAAGGGCAGCTACCTGATGTTGTTGGGGGTATGCCTCACCTATCTGATCTCACAAGGAACCACCTAGTCCTTAAAAACCTATTTCTCTATCCAAGGTTCGATCATCAGCACTAGACACAACACGTGTGATCAAATCCCATACTTGGGTGAATAAAGGAATAACTAGTAGGACACACCCTAACTACAATGGAATGACCACAAATGAATGATCATAAAGGAGTAACCACAAAAAAAGTACACATGAAGTATTGTCATCTCAGATAGTTATAAATATAATGTATAAAAGGACTATCAAATGTATCATAGAACACCCAGTAATATTGAGTTACTTAGACCCACTGAGTCAAATAAACCTACTGAGACACTTAGACCCACTGAGTCACTTAGATCCATTGAGTCACTTATACATGATGTTTCACTTAAACCTATAGTCAGATTCCTCTTGTCACAACATGCCATAGAATTCCTGCACATAGTGTTCCTATCCCGAGTGAAAATAATCCTCATGAAAAAGGTCATATGTCAACATCCATGAAACTAATAGAGATTATCTCAAAATGACTTCCTCATCACGAGGGTCCCAACACCACACATGGATTTTCAATTAGACATACAATTTGTGTGTTATGACCCTTTTAGTGAAAAGGGGCTGGTTGGGTCTGGGTCCAGTCGGACCTACTCATCCCACCGGGTCTTCCTGAACCGTTGGAGAGGGTCGATTGCTCCACCCGATATATGGTAGGCACTACATCCCTACCAGAAAAATGTGGATTTCCACCACATTCCCCACTCATAGCCGATGTCAAGGTCCTACTAGACTGTATTTCCCGACTACGTGACGCGGTCGAACGTCGATCGCCTTCTGGTGGCCCCAGCTCACCACTCACAGTGGTTTCCACAGGATCCTCTACTGGCAGCCCTCAGCTTCATCGCAACCTTCCACCACCTCCATCTCCCATTTTGGTGTTCAACATCCTCGAACCACCATCACTAAAATCCAAATACCACTGGCTGATCCACTGATGCGGTCCTCCTAGACCGTGGATTTCCGTCACCAATGACTGTTGAGAGGAAGGCACGCATTGTTGCGTCCTTAGAAGTAAAAAGAAAACAAGAATTCCCAAAATGGATGGATATGGGCCTTTTGTGTGTTGCAACTGATCCATCTATGTTAGAATTTAAATGATGGGGTTGATTAAAAACTCTAAACATGGATCTAATCAAAACATGGATGACCCCTATTAAAACCCCTGAGATGAAAACAATTACACATATGAGATTGATTTTTAGGTCATCCTATTCAGGTGTTTATCTATAACACCCCAAGATTCCATGGTACACTTCACTTTCAATAACACAATAGCGTGTGTTGTACGTAACTTCGAGTTATAACACACACCACAACCAATCAAACTAGCCATTATGAATTGTAATACCCAATTTTTGAAATTTTATACTTTTTTCAATTTGGACTTCATTTTTGGATTCGGAATATCAAAATTATCCTTGGGTGAAATTTTGGTATCTTTTAGAAAACTTTCAATTTTTGATGAATAGTAAAAAACATTGAGTTATAGTTTAAAACCAAATTTTTATTTAAATAATTATTTATTTTATTTAAATTTAATTAAGGTCAAAATAGATACATAATACCTATATATGTTCAATTTAATTAATTAGAGCTAGTTTATAATAATTTTAGATATATAAAAACTTTATTGAACTTTCACCGTCTTTTACCCACCTCCTAAGAGAATTTGCAAATTCACATAAAACATAATTTTACCGCTTCTGTGAGTGGAATTTCGAAAATACGATAGACATGGTTAATATCAAGGAGTAAAATGTGGTTCAATAAGATGAAAATAATTTTTGGTGAATAGTATCTTTTTACTTTTATTTACCACGGTTAAAAGTAAATATGGTAATTAAGGGTAAAAATGATATTAATATTACCATAACACATTTCCTAATTATATTTCACAAGTTTATCTCGACCAAAAATAACCTTAGGAATAAAATATTATCATTTAGGTCCACTTGGATTACATTAGGACATTTATTAATATTTAATTCAAAGAAAAGTTAAAAGAGTTAAAATCCAAGGTTAATAACTAAAACATTTTTAATATAGGGTTATACATAATATAAATTCGATTATAAATATTCATTAGAAATATAAAAATATTTACTATATAATGGTATTTTATTTATAATTTTTAGAATTTAAATAATATATTTTATTTGTGACACAACAGTGATGAAGTAATTACCTAATTAATGACATATTCAGATAATTGATATTATAAATACCCAAATAAATGTAATTTGAAACTTTTTATAAATTACATTTATTTCCTAGGATAATATGAAATATTAAGATTATTTATATGGATTTTTTTTGAAGTAACAATTTTGTTATGAATTTATCAAAAAAATACCCAATAGTGTCAAAATTGACATAAAAGTGTTTTTAAAACAAATATTATATTATTAATTGATATTCTATTCCTAAAAATCTAAAGATTGGAGAAAAGTCTTATATCATGATAGGTTTATAATTAATGGACTACTTGGGTGTCTATTTGATGTTTATACTAAGTTTGTTAACCATATAATATAAAAATACAAAGAGACATGGTAAATGTGAAACTAATTAAGTAAGAGTTAAAACTAAAAGATAAGGTTAATATAGTGACCCAAACCAATCTAAACCTATTGGTTGGGTGCTTCTCGACCCATCTCCACCGTAACCAATAAATAATACACATTGGATCCATTTGAAACTTAATATGAATTTATTATAAAATAATATTTCTAGATTTTCCTATGGTGCCCCTCACCCCTTTTATAAAAGGGCACTCACCCTTCTCTCTAATTGACACCATCAAAGCCTTTTGGTTCGGCCATACTCTGCCCAAATACCCTCTAAACTATCCTACCTTAATCCTAGTGGCCTTCCATTAGTCACAAATCCATCCCAAGGATCCCTTTTGATCAAATCAAAAGGAAGAACCCGAAGAAGAGGTAATGTTTTCACCACCCTCTTTCAAGTTCATTTCTTCTTCATCTTCTTCCTTAATTGATATTTCCATTATAAAATAACAACTCCAGTATCTTCTATATACTGTGATGTTATTATAAATATGGTTAAACCATATTCATTATTCCATCCATCCTAGGAATGACATTTCACCATACGTGCGTGTGTACGGCTTACTGTCTCCACGTCGTGGTGTAATTGTTATTCAATACATTATTATTTTGATGGGTATAATAATGATGTGTAATTAAAGTAAATATTAAATTTAACATGATAATTATTCTTTATATATGATACACCATCCAATTATATATTATTTTAATATCAAAATAATGATATTGTCGCTCATGCGTATGTACGGACTACCGTCTCCACGAACATGATGAGATTCATTCCCCATCGTATACATGAAAGTATAATTCTCATTTGATGATTAAAAATAATGATTAAGGACTTGATATAATTATGTATATGAATAAGATACAACCTATCCATAACAAACACGACTTATATAACAAAACATATAAAATAAAACAAGTAAGTTAACACCCGAAACGAAGATAACACTATGACATTATTAACAATGAAATGTTAAAAGATCATATATGATATCATATTAATGTACCTGACACTTGTATAATTTAATAACAATTATTTCACCATTATAAATGTTTTTAACCTACCCTCAACGAAGGAAAAGTACAAGGTATGGGTTTATTTCACAATCTCTTCATTATCCGAGGGTATTTATACGTAATTATCTACTAGGACCACTTTATCATCCACATCCATAATTCGTAAAAATGTATTTAAAATAATTATTACTATTTTATTGAATATGGGTTAAAGTCATTTATACCCTTGTTTGACTTTTTATAAAGGAATCATTCCGTCATTTTCCAAAAAAGGTCCTTTTAACCTTTTCGACAGAATTAAGGTAAGAATGTCTTTTTTTAACTTATATGGCGGGTGCAGCTATTTTGTGCCGTTATTAAATCATCGAAGCTTCCCTTGAAATATTATAAGGATATTTTCAAAGTAAATGTTTTATTTTATAATTATTTTTCTTTTCAATGATTTCAAAAAAAGAGATATTTCTCTCAAATTGTTTTGATTTCATCTATATCAACATCCTTTGATGGATTTTAAGTTTATTTGAAGTTCATTTATTATGATACAAAATTATATATTGTATTGAAGGTTTTGTGATATGTTTGACTGTGGATGTGTTATTTTTATACCATTCATGGTTTATGGAGAAAGTCTTGACATTTTTTATGCTAGTTTTAATACGAATGTTTATGTAATATTCAAACTTGTTCATATGATTAATGCATTGGACTTAATAAGTGACGGGTGGATCATTCTAGAGATCCTAAATGCATTGGTAGGTATCATGAGAATAAAAAGTATTTTGGCACAAGGCCTTGATAAAATCATATTTGTAGGCCCGTAACAAGGCCTTGACTATGTGGTTATGATAGTCTGGAGTTATGCATTCTATCATTATGAAAGTGGTTATTGATATTTCATGTGATTATTAGACTATTAGAATATCCCTGTGAATAATAAAATGCCATTATTTCATTTTATCTTTTCCATATTATGCCGATGTTCAAGTTTAAAAGATTTTTGTTTTAGTTATACATCGCCTTAAATGTTTATGCTTCTTTATTAAAGTTTCCGCTATATTGTTATCCTTACTGAGCATCTGAGCTCACCCTTTTCAATGTTTTAATTTTCCCAGGATTTGAAGAAGTATTTTATGAATAAACTGTAGGGAAAGTATGAGGGGATATGAAGACAATATGATTTTTTTGTTTTATTACTTTATGAATTAATGTAAGACTTATGAATAAATCTAGTGTTTCCAAGGATACTAATCTAATCGGTCTTTAGAGACTTGATCTTTTGTTATCATACCAATATTATGTAATAATGCACCGACTCTGGATAACTTGGGTCAGGGCGTTATAGTTGGTATCAGAGGATGTTTAGTACAATCCTTGGAAGCTAGATTTAGATAAACTCTGATTAGATCACATAGCCCTAAGATATACATTGAGGGTGAGTATAGAAGAACTTCCTAGAATTTTGGTATTGTAGTGATTTTGTGAGTTTGCTGAGTAATAAATCCCTGTCTGGATATGAGCAGGTAGAGGCGGCTCTGGAACAGAAGTACCTAGGGGTAAAAACAAAAAAACCTGCTTTGATCAAGACTCGAATGGGCACTGGTGAACGACAACGGGCCTCGCTTCACTCTTGGTTACAACACTCCCAGGGGATATGCGTAGGATAATTCTCATTTTAATCACAAACCATTATGAAGGGTTTATGAGTATATACATACTCAATGAGAACATTTTTATGATTATGGATTTTATCCAAAAACTGTTCAATTTATGTTAAGTGTTTTACAAGTTGTATTTATGTATTGTGATTCATAAACTAATATAGTGTATTCCATTGTTTAGAAATGGAACCTAGGTGATGAAATGGAAACTGTATCAATGCACACACTCCATGTAGGGACTTCCCTCCTACTCAAGATAAGTATAGTGGAGCTGGTGATGAAACTGGTGCTGATTAGCTTATCACCATACTGGGGAAACACACTCAGTTTATGAATAATAACCTTGCCCATATGGACCACACTTATCTGCAGCGTGGAGGATCAATGTTAGATCATTTCAAGAGGGAACAACCACCAATATTCAATGGGAGTACAAATCCAGTAGTATCTGAGCAATGGATAAATTCCTTAGAGAAAATATTTCATGTCGTGGGGAGTAGTGAAAGGGAAAAAGTTATCATGGTAGTTTACAGCCTCACTGGAGATGCTTATCAATGGTGGTCATTGATTCAAAACATGAAGGAATATTATGAAGATTCAAATATAGAATTTAGGGAGTTCAAAGAGCTTTTCTTAAAAAAATACTTTGCCTGTGACCGTCGAGCAGATATGGAAAGGCAATTTCTAAGTTTGAGACAAAAGCAGGATGATAATGTCTCAATGTATGAGGCTAACATTACAAGGTTCGCAAGGTATGCTGGAGATTATATATGTAACCCAATAAGTAAGATTGATCATTTCTTTGATGGGATAAACCCATTTCTTCATCGAGAATTAGTCTCACAATCCTTCTCGTCATATGAACACATTGTCTCATGTGCTATCAGGACAGAAAAGAAATTTTCTAAGTCTTATGAATTTAAAGAAATGAAAGAGAATAAGAGATATTCTGATCAATCTGGAAATGGAAATAATTGGAAGAAGGAAAATTTTGAATATCTATCCTCCAGTAAATGTAGGAAGAAACACCCCAGTACCTGTGTAAAAGGAATGGGAGTCTATTACATGTGTAGTGAAAAAGGCCACCAAGCTCGTGATTGCAAGGGGAAGAAGTAAGCTACCGATGTTCAATGCTACAATTGCAGGGAGATGGGACATTATGAAAATTAATGTCCTAAGCATCAGAGAAACTTACCTCCAAAAAGGCCATGGTATCAAGGACAAACTTACGCTATCAATACTGCTGAGGTTGAAGCTCCGAAAGACGTGGTGGCAGGTAATTTAATGGTTTCCACAAGCTTAGAAAATACATTATTTGATTCTATATCATCGCATTGTTTCATATCATCCCAGTTTTCTAAAAAAATTAGATATTTACAATTTCATTTAACAAGGGAGTTGTCAGTTAAAACACCTAAGGGAAGTATCATTGCTACAATGTTTTTTGATTCAGTTTTCATTAGAGCACATAAATGTTCTTTATCTGCTGATCTCATCGTCATACCTATGATTTAGTATGATATAATCCTTGGTATGGAATGGCTTTCAGACTATGATGCGAAGATTTATTATAAGAATAAGGAGGTTACAATTTTTGATGATGATGATAAGGAACACCTTACCCTTAGAGAAGAATCATCACCACATGATTCTTATCTAGATCCACCCCCACTAGCTCAACTAAATTCAATTATTGGGGAGAAAGAGAATGAAATAACTGTGGGTGAGGAAAGGAATGTTCAAATAGAGTATGTAACTATTGTGAAAGAATCTGTTGATATGTTTCTAGAATATTTACCTAGACATCAAACAGAATGATAAATTGAGTTTTCTATTGATTAAATTCCAGGATCAAGGCCCATATTGAGTACCCCTTATAGAATGGAAACTATGGAATTAGTGCAAATAAAGAAACAAATAGAGAAATTGAGTAATAAAGGATTTATTCTCCCTAGTGTATCTCCATGTGTATCCCCTGTTCTTTTTGTTAAGAAGAAATATGTATCTATGAGGTTACGTATCGACTATAGGGAAATCAATTCTATAACAATAAAGAACAAGTATCCCCTACCTCGCATTGATGATTTATTTGACCAACTGCATGGAGATCAGTACTTTTCAAAGATTGACCTTCGATTTGGATACCATCAGTTGTGTGTGAAGAAGGAAGACATTTCGAAGACAACATTTCCAACCAGGTATGGGCATTATGAGTTTACAATAATGCCTTTTGGGAAGACTAATGCACCCTCTATTTTCATGGATCTAATGAACAGAGTTTTCAAGGAATATCTCTATGATTTTTTATTAGTATTTATTGATGATATCATGGTATACTCTAAATGCGACGAAGAACATAAAAATCACATGAAAATTATCTTGAAGACCCTTAGAATACATGAATTATATGGGAAGTTTAGAAAGTGTGAATTCTGGCATGAAGAGATTTGTTTTCATAGCCATATTGTCTCCAAAGATGGAATCTCTATTTATCCTTCTAAGACCAAGGAAATCCAATAATGGCTAGCACTGATGAATATAACAAAGTTATGCAGTTTTATTGGTATAGCAGGTTGTTATTGACATTTCGTCTAGAATTTTTCCCAGTTGGATAACCCATTAACAAAGCTCACATGTAAAAGGGATAAATTTGTTTGTACAAAAGAGTGTAAATAATGTTTCAATGAACTTAAGAGAAGATTATTCGATGCTTCGATATTGACTCTACCATCAGGTAATGATGAGTTCATTATTTATATTGATGCATCAATGAAATGACTTGGTTGTGTCCTTATGCAGAATGATAGAGTTATTGCCTATGCATCACGATAGCTGAAAATTCATGAGAAAAACTATCCTACTCATGATCTTGAGTTAGTTGCTGTAATTGTTTTCTTTGAAGATATGGAGACACTATCTCTATGGTGGAATGTGTGAGATTTATACTGATCACAAGATTTTGAAGTATATTTTCTCACAGAATGAACTAAACATGAGGCAAAGAAGATAGATTGAACTACTCAAGGATTATGATTGCAAAATACACTACCACCCAGGGAAGGAAAATGAGGTGGAAGATGCCTTGAGTAGAAAATATCATGGAGTTTTGAACAAGATGAGTGTTGAGAGGGATCAAATTTTCATGTATCTAGTAAAGATGGATATGGGAATCACCATGGAAGGTGAAACATCAATTCTGTTTAAAATGGTTGACAAACCATATTTACTAGAAAGGATAAAGAGTTCTCAGACCGATGATGAAGAGTTTCAAAAGAAGATTAATGTTGTGAATGATGGTAGATTGAGTGACTTTGTGTATGAAGAAGTAATTTTGAAATTTGGGAAGATACTTTGTGTTCCTGATATACCTTATCTAAAAAGGGAATTGTTGGATGATGCTCATAGTTCCAATTTTTCTATACACCCAGGGAGCACAAAAATGTATAGGTATTTTAAGGATAATTTTTGGTGGGACCACATGAAGAGGGAGATTGCTGATTTTGTGTCAAGATGTATGGTTTTTCAACAAGTAAAAGCTGGAAGGTAACAACCTAGAGGAGTCATAAAACCTCTTCCCATAACTGAGTGGAAATGGGATAATATCACGATGGAATTTTTCATGGGACTATGAAGACTCTAAGAAATAACGATGCAATATGGGTCATTGTTGATCGTCTTACCAAGTCAGGACATTTTCATGCTATAAGGGAAGAATTACCACTTGAACATCTAGCAAGGCTATATATTAATGATGTTGTGAGACATCATGGAGTACCTATATTGATAGTTCCTGATCGGGATCCCCATTTTACTTCAATATTCTGGGAATTTCTTCAGAAAGCCCTAGATACTGAACTTCATTTGAGCACTGCCTACCACCCTCAAACAGATGGACAATCAGAACGGACTATTAAAACCTTAGAAAACATGTTGAGATCTTGCTCACTTGACTTTCAGTGTATGTGGGATCGATATTTATCTCTGGTGGAATTTTCCTATTACAATAGCTTCCATTCAAGTATTCAGATGGCACCATATAAAGAGTTATATGCAAAGTGATTTCGCACACCAACCTGTTGTGATAAAATTGGTGAAAGAATACTTTTAAGTCCAAAACTGGTGGTGGAAACGATGTAATAGGTAAAGGTAATCCAAAACCACATCAAAGCAGCACAATGTAGGCAGAAGATCTATGCTGATAACCAAAGGAAGGATTTGGAATTTCATGTAGGAGATCAAGTTTTCTTGAAGGTATCTTCATGGAAGGGAGTTATATGTTTCAGTAAGAAGGGTAAATTGAGTCCCAGGTACATCGGACCTTTTGAAATTCATGAACAAATTTGGGATGTTGCTTACTATTTGGAAATGCCGCCAAATATCTCCAAAGTTCACAATGTGTTCCACGTATCACTGTTGAGAAAATACATTCCTGACCCAACACATGTACTCACTTATGAAGAATTCGAACTTGAACCTGATCTGTCTTATTGTGAAGATCCCATCAGGATTCGTGAAACAGGAGAACAAGTGCTGATAAACCGGACGACTCGTCTGCTAAATGTTCTATGGAGAAACCATAAAATGGAAGAGGCAGCGTGGGAACCCGAGGAACTTATGATGAAGAATCACCTGAGTATTTTCATGCAGTAGAATTCTAGAAATTTCGAGAATGAAATTATTTGAAGTAGAGGAGAATGTAACACCCCAAGCTTCTATTTTATGCTTCTCTTTGAATAATACAGTAGCGTGTGTTGTACGCAACTTCGAGTTCTAACACACACAACAACCAATCAAACTAGCCATTATGAATAGTAATACCCACTTTTTGAAATTTAATACATTTTATCGTTCAAAAAGGTCTTCTTTTTTGGATTCAGAATATCGAAATTAGCCTAGGGTGAAATTTTGGTATCTTTTTGAAAACATTCAATTTTTTGATGAATAGTGAAAAACAATGATTTATAGTTTAAAACCGAATTTTTATTTAAATAAATATATATTTTATTTAAATTTAATTAATGTCAAAATAGATATATAATACCTATATAAGTTCAATGTAGTTCATTGGAGTTATTTTAGAATAATTTTAGATATATAAAAATTTTATTGAACTTTCACTATCTTTTACCCACCTCCTAGGAGAATTTGCAAATTCACATAAAACTTAGTTTTCCACTTCTGTGAGTGTAATTTCGAAAATCCTAGATAAACAGTTAATATCATGGTATAAAATGTGGTTGAATAAGATGAAAATAATTTTTGGTGAATTGTAACGTTTTACTTTTATTTACCACAGTTAAAAGTAAATAGGGTAATTAAGGGTACAAATGAAATTAATATTACCCTGACACATGTCCTAATTCTATTGTACAAGCGTATCTCGACCAAAAAAACCAAATAAATAAAATATTATCATTTAGTTCCACTTGGATTAGATTAGGACAATTATTATTGTTTAATTCAAAGATGAGTTAAAAGAGTTAAAATCAGAGTTTAATAACTAAAACATTTTAAATATATGGTTATACAGAAGATAAATTAGATTATAAATATTAATTAGAAAGATAAAAATATTTCCTAAATTATGGTATTTTATTTATAATTTTTATACATTAAATAATTTAATTTATTTATGACACAATGGTTATGAAGTAATTAACTAATTAATGAAATATTAAGATAATTGATATTATAAATACCCAAATAAATGTAATTTGGAAATTTTTATTAAATAAATTAATTTTTCAGGCTAATATGACATATTAAGATTATGTATATGAATTTTTCTTGAAATAATAATTCTGTTCTGAATTTATGAAAAACACAATACCCAATAGTGTCCAAATGGACATAAAAGAGTTTTTAAAACAAATATTATATTATTAATTGATATATTATTCCTAAAAATATATTGTTTGGCCAAAAGACGTATATCATGATAGTTTTAACATTAATGGGCCACTTGGGGGTCAATTGGAAGTTTATAGAATGTTTATTAACCATATAATATAAAAATACAAAGAGACATGATAAATGTGAAACTAATTAACTAAGAGTTAAAAATAAAAGATATGGTTAATATTGTGACCCAAACCTGTCGAAAACCTATTTTTTGGGTGGTTTACGACCCATATCAACCTTAACCTTTAAATAATCCATTTTTAGCCATTAGAAACTTAATATGAAATTATTATAAAATAATATTTCTAGCTTTTCCTAAGGTTCCCCTACACCTCTTATAAAAGGGAACTCCCACTTCTCTATAATTCACACCTTCAAAGCCTTTTTGTTTGTCCAACCTCTACACAAATACCATATAAACTATACTACCTTAATCCTAGAGGCCTTCATTAAGTCAGAAAGCCAACCCAATTAGCCCTTTTGATCAAATCAAAAGGAATAACCCGAAGAAGAGGTAATGTTTTCACCACCCACTTTCATGTTCCCTTCTTCTTCAACGTCTTCTTTCTTTGATATTTCCATTCTAAAACAATAACTCCAGTATCTTCTATAAACTATGATGTTATTATAAATATGGTACAACCATATTCAGTATTCTATCCATACTTTGAATGACATGTCACCATAGGTGCGTACGTACGGCTTATCGTCTCCACGTCGTGGTGTAATTGTTATTCAATACATTATTATTTGGATGAGTATAATAATGATGTGTAATTGAAGTAAATAATAAATAAAACATGATAATTATTCTGTATATATGATACACCATCCAATTATATATTATTTTAATATCAAAAGAATGATATTGTTGCTCATGCGTATGTACAGACTACCGTCTTCATGAACGTGATGAGATTCATTCCCCATCGTATCCATGGAAGCCTAATTATAATTTTATGATTAAAAATAATTTTTATGTTCTTTATAGAATTATGTATATGAATAAGATACAACATATCCATAACAAACACGACATATGTAACAAAACATATAAAATAAAACAAGTAAGTTAACAGCCGAAACGACGATAATACTAAGACATTATTAACAAAGCAATGTTAAAATATCATGGATGATATCATATTAATGTATATGATTTTTTTTTATAATTTAATAACAATTATTTCACCATTATACAGGAGGATAACCTACCCTCAGTCATGGAAAATCAGAAGGTAAGGTTTTATTTAACAATCTCTTCACTATCATAGGTTGTTTATACGTAATTATTTACTGGGACCTCCTAATCATCCACATAAATATTTCATAAAAATGTATTTAAAATCATTCTTATTATTTTATAGAATATGGGTTAATGTCATTTATACCCTTGTTTGACTTTTTATAAAGGAATCTTTCTATTGTTTTCCAAACAAGTTCCTTTTAACCTTTTCGACAGAATTATGGTAAGAATGTCTTTTTTTAACTTATATGGCGGGTGCGGCTATTTTCCGTCGTTATAAAATCGTCGAAGCTTCCCTTACATGCTTATAAAAATATTTTATAAGTAAATTTTTTATTTTATAATTATGTGACATTTAAATGATTTAAAAAAAGTGATATTTCTCTCAAATAGTTTTGATTTCATCTATGTCAACATCCTTTGATGGATTTTATGTTTATTTGAAGTTGATTTATTATGATACAAAACTTCTATATTATATTGAAGTTTTTGTGATATGTTTGATTGTGGATGTGTTATTTTTATACCATTCATGATTTATGGAGAATGTATTGACATTTCTTATGATAGTTTTAATACGAATGTTTATGTAATGTTTGAACCTGTTCATATAAGGAATGCATTGGACTTAATAAGTGACGGGTGAAGCCCACTATAGCTTCTAGATGCATCGGTAGGTCTCATGAGACTAACAAGTGTCTTGGCCCATGTCCATGGAGAAATCTTCTTTGTAGAAATGGCACAAGGCCTTGACAATGTGGTTATGATATTCTGGCATTATGCATTCCATCATTATCAAAGTTGTTATTGATATTGCATTTGATTATTCGACTAGTAGAATATCGATGTAAATAAGTAAATGGAATTATTTCATTTTATCTTTTCCATATTATGATGAAGTTCATGTTTAAATGGATTTTTTTAGTTATACATCGCCTAAAATGTTTATTTTTATTTATGAAATTTTCTGCTATATTGTTACCCTTTCTGATCATATGAGCTCACCCCTTTCAATGTTTTATTTTTCCCAGGATGTGAAGAAGTATTTTATGAATGACCTACAGGGATAGTATGAGGGGATATGAGGACATGATGTTTTTTTAGTTTTTTTACATTATGATTTATTGTATGACTTATGAATATATCTGTTTTTTCCAAGGATACTAAACTAGGCGGTCTTTCGAGACATGATCTTTTGTGATCATTCCAATATTATGTAATAATGAACTAACTCTGGGTAATTGGGGTTAGGGCGTTACATTATCCATCTTTTTCTCTCAATTCAAATAATGAGGAATGAAAAAAAAATCACTTAGCAATAAACCCCTACCTTGAGGATTGGATCAATTTCTAGTGAAGATTAGAGTCACATTGTCGTCATTCGTCGATCCCGGATTTGGAATCCAGCTTTATTTGAGTAATCCATTGAAGATGAGGGGGAATTCATTGTCATTGGAGATATGTCATTTTTCACTATTCTTCATTCTCTAAAAAAATCCATCAAAGCCTTAGACCAAAATCTAGGATCATCACTTGATCTCATATCCTAGTTAATCTATTGGAGGGGGGAAAACATTCTAGAATTTCCATTACATAGAGTATCAGGATAGTTATTCTATATATTTTATGAAATTAAAAAAATGATGTGTCGTTTCACTACAACAAGTCATTTTGAATAAAATAAACATTCCAAGTTTTATTTTATTTTTCTTTAAAATTCCGAAAAAATAACATTAAACCTTGACCTTCTTCGGTCGTGGTTTGGTCCTTCCTAAGGAAAAGTCGACATTCCGGACACAACACTATCTCCATATTTTTAATATGAGCACTAGATTAGAAGTTAACAAAACTATACATGTGTGTTATTAAAAAAAAGTTCAAACAATATTTCTAGGAACCCCAAACCTCAGAATCATGTGTCGTCTCAACACCTAGTTTGAAAATAATCCATATAAATTAAAAAAATACATGGAACTTTCCAGGACATTACATTCTACCAACCTTATGTATATACATCCCCAAATGAAAAAAAAGATCTAAAAAAACAAATGGGGATACAGAGCATGGATATGAACCTCCTGATACAAATTTCTCTCCTAGAGATTCTTGTGCTACCCCTAAACACACACCATGGGAATCGACCATCCATGAAGGAAGTACTCTAATAAATTCTCTATCTCTACCTGTAACTCTGAATATTCCACGCCATCCTCAATGTCTAGATCAGCCCAATTAATGATTAGTGATGGATCGTGCATTTACCCCCTCATATATGTCTCAAGAAAGACATCATTCACTTGGTGCATCTCTGGGGGATGTTCTTTGTTGTATTCCACCTCACCAACTCTGCTTTAAATTTGAAAACGGTTGATGATCCTAAGAGAAAATATTCTTCCACGGGAAAATCCCTACAATCACCATCAAATGGAGACATTAAATAACATGTTTTCTCCCTCCTCAAACTCCAAAGGCCTTTTTCTCCTTTCAACATAATATTTCTGCATGCTCTGTGTATTCCTCATCCACTCTTGGATGATCTTCACCATCTCAATAGTAGCCCATACCAACTCTGGGACCATGAGTGTCGACGCCCCTAGGTCCATCCCGCATAGTGGTGACCTATTGGGTCACTTTTATAGTTCCTAAAATAGTGCCATACCAATAGTGTTGTGGTATTTGTTGTTGTATGTGAACTCCAACAGTGGTGGATGTCCTCCCAACTTCGACCATAGTACAGGAGAAAGAACAAAGCGTGTTGTCTAAAACCTTGATATTCCATTCTATCTGGAAATCTAAATGGGGATGAAATCTCATTCTCAAGGTCAACATATTCATGAATTCCTCCTATAATCCCCACCATTGATGGGATGTGAATTGTTCATTATGGTCATAAATGATGGTTGAGGGTACCTAGTGAAGACGAACTATCATATTAATGTATAGTCATTCAAATTTATCAACCGAACTCTTCACCCGGAAGGGTATGAAGTGGGACAACATGCTGAGTCAGTCAATGATCACCCATATATTATTATGTATCGTGTTTGTGCATGGTAAACCCATCATGAAGTCCATATATATACCATCCCACCTCCACAATGGCTCCATAAGGGGTTGATCCTTGTCTGTTGGAACATATTGCTCTAACATCACTTGCAAACAAGTGAGGAACTGAGAAACAAACTATGCCACAACCTTATCCATACCCGACCACGATAACTGGCGTTGGAGATGCTGGTACCTCATAGACACACCTTGGTGTACCACCAAATGGGGGTGTGGGACTCCCTCAGAACCTCTTCTCACAACGTCACTCGTTCAACCGTGCGGCCTGTGAAGTAGAAGACATGATCCCTACCTATCGAATATCCATTTGGGGATTGACATGTGGATAACGGAGAGAATCAGGTCTCACAGTAAATATCACCTAGTTTTGGGTCCCAAACTCATTTTAATATATGGGGAGTGACAACTATTGACTGAAGGCAATATGCTCCATCCCCATCCACAAAGGATAACTGCATCTTAGCAAACAACTCTAACACCTCACTCCACAACTGAAACTCAAATCTATGGCTGAGCATGTCCTCCTACACATTACCCTATCTAGGAGTATAAAATATCATCATGTTCTAATCCTATAGGAAGTCTAGCCACTTGCACTACCTCATGTTCAGGTCCTTCTGGGAGAAAATATAGTTGAGACTTTTGTGGTTGGAGTAGAAGTTAAATCTCTCACCCATCAAGTACTCTTGAAACACCTTCCAATAAATGATTGTAGAAACATACTCAAGATTAAGGGTTTTGTAGTTCTTCTCATGATGGATCAACTATAGTGAATCGTGTGAAATTTCCACTTTCCCCAATGTTAGAAAACAACCCAATCTGGTCCCCGATGCATCACACAAAACTACATACCCAACGTCGTCCTCTGGTAGTCTCAAGATGGGGCCACTCGTCAGTCACTGCCTCAACTCTTGGAAACTCTAATATCACTTCTCCATACATATGATGGGTTATCCATTTCATGTCAAATCTTATAAGGTTGATTCTACCGTAAAACATGTGGGTATGAAAATTCGCTAATAACCAGCTGAACCCAAGAAACTCTACACCTCAGTTAAACTCTTGGGTGGTTCCAAACCAAGCATTGAATCTAACTTCATTTGATCCACTAAAACTCCAATCGTTGACAAGACGTTTTCCAGAAAAATAGAATTCCAAAATGCAGAAATTATACTTTGAGATATTACCATATAACTGGTGCTCTTGGTGTGTTTCCATGATAATCCTCGGTTGTGTCATGTTATCCTCCTCAGATGCTGAGTACACCAGGATGTCGTCAATGAAGACCATGACGAACATGCCATATTATGGATGTAAGATCATGTTCATGAGTCCCATGAACACTAATGTGGAATTGGTCTCACCAAATAGAATCACCAAGGACTCATATTGTGCAAACTGACATTGAAATGGTCCCTTTAGTACATCGTTATAACATACAGGAAGCTGATTATAGAAATTCCGAAGGTATATCTTTATGAACCACCTTACTCCCTTCAGTTGGTCAAATATGTCATTAATTATTGGTAGTGGATATTTTTCTTCACAGTCACTTGATTTAGGCACCAGTACTCCACACACCATCTCTAGATCTTTTCTTCCTTCTTAGAAAATAGAACTGAGGCCTCCCAAGGTGAAACACTAGGCCTCATGAAGACCTTCCTCTTCAGGTCCTCAATCTATACCCTCAACTCACGATTCTCTATAAGAGCTGTAGGATATGATAGTGTCGATATTGGTGATGTACTAGGGTATTGGTCGGTGAAGAATTAAACCTCTCTATGAGGTGGTAATCAAAGAACATTCTCAGGGAAGATATCCCCATACTTGTCCACCATGGAAGGAAATTGAAGACACCATCAATCCACCACAATAACGGTTAGGATATCCATCTTGTTAGGGACCAGTTACACCTTCTTTCGAGGAAGTCTATCCTACATTGCATGAGTTCCCTTTTAACTGGTAATGGAAAACATGGTCCCATCTCTGCGGACACGCTACACTCTACACCCGAAACAAGAATTATCATCATGGATAGTGGATAACAAGTCCATACCCAGAATGACCTCATAAGCCATCGACACCACAAAAACAAGATCTCCACTAAGGATCTCACCCCCAAGAGTAAGATCGTATTACTGAAACCAGTGCATGGTCATCAAATCCCCTCTCGTATAAGAGTCTTAGCATAAGGATCAAGCAAATGGCTTTATCAGAATCTATAAACATTGAATAAGGACTATAGAAAGGAAAGAGTTTTTGAAACCTATGATAATAAGTACTTTATCTATGGTGGTAAATACATAGATCATACTAGTAATCATCTCTAGAGAATAAGAATAAAAGGCCTTTATCACCTAAAACAGGACCCATCCCTATCCATCGTTTCCTAGAGAACATGGAAGGCCACCTCAGGGTGGTGGTGGTAGTACCTTGAACCTCCACCCCACCTCCCACTTTGGTTTCTCCCCTTCCAAGTCCACCAACCTGCGAACTACCATGATTGATCCTTTACATATACCCCAGTATTCCCTCGACTATCTATTGATCGTATGTGTGGAATGTCGTGAAATCATGATCCATGTTCCCATGGAAGCCGCGTGAGTAGAACACCCTTCTGTTATGAAAAAAACATCATCTGAGGAAGCCTCGTACAACCAGCCCTATGTCCTCAGACCATCCCCAAGAAATCTTGACCCACATGGGTCCCTAAGTCTACTATCTGCTACCCACTACTGAAGATTTTTCCACACAGTGTCTATTCATAGTTCCTACTGCAGGCCCATGATCTTCCCAGAGTCCATCCATAGGTTGAGATTTCTCCAGCACCCTAGCATGAGTAGTGATTCTGAGAGGCACCATGGTTGCCCTGGTCTACTAACGTAGTCCCTTCTCAAAATCTCTAGCCCTAAATAATGGGTCACACACCATATCTTTGGAGTAGCGAGAATGCATAGTGAATCTCGTTGAGTAATATGAAACTATCAAACTACCATGTTGTATGTGTTGTAGCTCTTTTATAGGCATAGATCATAACATAGCTGGAAATAAATCCTCCCTAAAGAGGCTCTCATTGTTTGTCCATGTGAGGGTCACCTTTTCTTGCATCTGGATCATCATGCTCCGTCATCTCCTCGTTAATCGCTAAAGAAGGATCATAGATAAGACCTCCATCTATTCGATAGGCATCCTCAATCACTTGAAGACTCTCTTAACTGATTTGAGAAAATACAAAACCACCTAGGGGTCAGCCTCACCCCTTAAAATAGGAGGTTTCTACCTCTATGACTTGGGTAATTCACTGAGCTAGCAGGCATCCTCTATTAGTTGTACTGGTATAAAATTTTAATCGAAGGGTAGTGGTAAAACTGGTGAACCACCTAGTGGGGATAACTCTGGTACTGGACCCTATACTGATGCCTCATTTCAAGGAATACCATCCTCATAGTCACAATATGGAATCCTGAAAGGATGTCATTATGGAGGAATCCTAAAACAAATCAATCTAAACCATAATAAAAATAATATACCTAGTGAGATAACTAAAAAACAAAAAGAGAACACATTTCAAGTCCTATATGATGCATATACCCATTACACCTCTACAAATAGTGTTTCCATGAATCAAGTCTGCAATTAGGTGTCTAGAGTCCTATTGCATGGGTACCTCAGTCACTGCACCAACATTGGAGTCCCTAGCCTGAATGAAGAACTTGAAACTCTTATCTGTGTTTCCCCAAACCAATATCACAAACTCCAGGTCCAAATGTGGAATGAACTTGGATCTAATAAAACTCTATCATGTCTCGTCCCAGTGGGGCATTTTCCATGACTACTCCAAAAAAAAATCCAATAGGCCTGGGGCTGGAAACTAGGATTGAGGAGGCCAATCTCACAACAGGAAGGCATTGATTTTAAACCTGTACACACGCACACAACCACAATCCCACAAATGCTAAAAAGTAAACACTGAGTAAAACATGACTTCTACTAATAAAACCACTAAGTGTATTATTACAAATCTGAATGTGATAGGGCCAGTATACAATACAAATAAAATTAAATCTATAAATAAATAAGTAATAAAGTCATTAGAAACTTGCCTATATAATATACTACCATAAGGGTAGGTGAATAATAGATGTCGGAGGCTGTAGGAGTACACTTCTCATGTCTGGTCTCACAAAGTACCACCATGTCTCGGGCCACCTAGGTCAATATCAAATTGTTAGTTGTATCCACAAGACATGGAATGTGTGGGAGAATCCCATGTAGGGTTGAGTAAAAAAATACTCAGTAGGACACCCTAAAACAACAATTAAAAGACACAAATGAAGGGCCACAAATGTATAACCACCGAGGAAACTACCCATGATGTATTTTCAGATCAGACATGTATAAATCTAATTTATGAAAAAGGTAGACTATTAGATGTATCGAGGAACAACTAATACTGTTGAGTCACTTAGGCCTTCTAACTCTCATAAACCAATTGAGTCACTTAGTCCTATTGAGTCACATACACAAAATGAGTAACTTAAACCCCCTAAGTCACTTCAACCCGCCGAGTCACTTAGACAACCTGGGTAACATAGACCCACATGGTCACAAAGTCTTGCTAGGTCACTTAGACTCATTGAGTCACTTAGACCCATAGGCATAGTCTTCTCGCCACAACCATCCACATGATTCCTATTCATAGCATGCTTATCAAGGGAGAACAAAATCCTCATGAAAAATGTCATATTTTGAATTATATCAAATCCCACTAAGTGTATATAAAATTACTACATCATCACGAGGGTCCCAAAAATGTAAATAGCTCATCAATTAGATATATAGTTTGAGAGTTACGGGAATTTTAGTGAAATGGGGTTTGTTGGGTCCAGGTTTGGTCAGGCCTGGTTGGACTGACCTGAACAGACCCTGTCTGAGTCCTTCCCGACCTGGCCCACCAGGTTGACCCAGCCTGGTCCGGCTGGGCCCAACCGACATTGTATGTGGGGCCCAATAAGCTGGCTAAGCCAGATGTTGGCCTGCTTACCCCACCCGACATACTAAAGTGGGTCAGTTTCTTCACCGAGGACACAGTAGGCACTACTGTAAGAACCCGGTTATTCTACATGAGGTATGAGTTTCTTCTTTTCCTTTTTCCTTGAGAGTTTTTTAGAAAATAAGAGAAATGGTTAAAATCCTAAATCTGTGGGTACAAACCTTGTAATTTTCGACATGATGTGTAGTTTGGTCATGTGGGATGAGTACACAAGGTGTGTAGGCCTGTCGGCAATGATGGGTGTAAAAACTGACTACACGCTGTATACGTAGTATATACACACTGTGTAATCAGTTGGCATCTGAACAGTAAGGTGGTGGGAGTAGCCACTAGCGGAACGATAGCACACGCCGTGTACTTAGAAATACATATTGTTTAATCACATCAGCTAGTGAATAGTATCGAGGTGGAAAGAAGCCGTCAGGGGAACAATTTTAAAAATGGAAAGTACATGCCGTGTACATAAAACATCACACCATGTATTCATGTTTTTTCACTTAAAATATGCAGTAGCCTCCTCTTTCTTTAGAGGAGTTAGTAAGATTGTTCGGAGCTCGGGAGGATAGGTCAAATCTTGGAGGTGCTCTCGATAGCATGTCGGGAATCCGTGTCATCCACCATCGATCACGTTTGGACCGCATGGGTAAGACCTTCCCTCTCTTTCTGTGTTTCTTTCCAATTATTTCCCAAGGGGATGTTATTTTTGTTTGAATGTGTGAATGCTTCTCCCATATCTATTCCCTTCATATACTAATCGAGATTTGTCATCTACGTATATCGATCTGTAGAGATCGAGTTAGGTGGTCTAGTGTTTATTTTCAACTTTTGAGTTGAATTTGTGAACATTTGTGCTACGAACCCATGTTTGGGGTATCGTATGGATGAGGCCTTGATTGAAAGGATACCTAGAAATTTATAGGTAATCTAAATATATAATTATAAACTACTATTTGGGATTGTTTTTATGATCCATGACATCCCCATGGGTGTGTTCCCCCATTTATCCATTTGGCCATGATACCCGAGGGTATACCTTGACTATAACATGTTTTGTAGTCTTCTTGAGAGAAAATTAATATGTACTCTTTAATTATGTGTTGGTATCATCCCAGTTAATTGAGCTTAATGGCAGTGCTTGCTTAGCCTGAGGGCAGTTTTTGATTTTCTTGAGTGCAACGTTTCATATTTCTGAGGACGATATTTCCATTCCTAATAGAAATATCGCTTATGCCTGAGGGAAATATTCATTATTCATGAGGGAAAACACTTGAGGGTTTTGATTCTATTTACCTTAGGGGAAGGGTTTTCATGTCTAAGGACACGGTTATTTTGAATATTAATTTTGGTTACATTCTCTGGTTATACCTTTCTAGTTAAAGCCCTTACTTGGCATTTTTAAATGAACATTAAAATGTCAATGAAACCGGTAGTGATAGTTACTTTTGATTACTTACAAGCATACTGCATTTTATTATTGCACACTAATATTGCACATTTTCACTGACAGTTGGGCACGAGCCTTCAATGGTTTCATACTGGGATTTATTTCTCACACCCTAGTAGGGTCCTGTCTCTAGCACAAACAGATTATATTTCTGTAGGTTTCAAAAATGGAAAGGGTCCCTATACAGGTACATGATTGTGGCGGAGGAGTAGGAGAGCTTGGGACCAAGCTTGGGAACGTGATGCTGATGTGTTATGTTTACTCAACTTTGGGATTTTTGTTGTTGTACTTTTACCTTGTTGTTGTATTGTATTGATTACAGTGTATCTTGTTTTGGCTGCTTTCCTAGACTTAGTGACATGTTGCATCATTTTATGTATAATTGTTTGTTATCTTTCACATTAGTTGTTCTCTTCAGTGGTGTATTGTTTACTACTTCCTCTATTTCATGTTTATATAATTATTCCACTAATAAACACTTTCAAAAATGATGTCATAGTTTCCCCACTATCAGTACTTGGCCCTCGCTACTAGTCGGCATCCTTTTGAGTTTGGTGAAATGTTCTTCAGGTCATATAAACAACTGGGATCGGGGCACCCATTGTATGGAATCCAGATCTGGGATGTTACAAAGTGGTAATAGAGGGTTTCTTTTCATTGACATAGAGTTTTGTGTCTATATTCAGAGATAGGATGGAATTAGAATTTGTTAATAAGTTGTGCCTGGGTGTATCTAGCCAGTGTATAGGGAAATACCAATCTACCTTGTTTAATTGTGATTTATATGGTTTTTCAATTTAATAGTTGATTTTATTTTCACCATTGGGTGACACAATTGTGTTTTGTTGTTTATATTTTTATATTGGGTTCTATTTAGTTGCAACACAATGAGAGGTGGGTATTTCACCTCACGCATCATTTAGGAAAATGTTAGAATCACATTCCATGCATAGTTTCCTTGCCATGTAAGTGAATTAGAAATTTCAGGTTGTTGTGATAGCTGATGTGCTAGAAAATTCATTTTGTTTTTATAGTTACCTTGTTAGATAAACCTACTATTGATAGGGAATTGGTACATGTTATGGTTTGTTTTATGGATGCTAACATTTGGTTCCTGAGAAGTATGGGCTCTCTCGGTCAAGAATTTAGCGGATCATGATCCATCCTTTTATTGTGTTTTGTACTATAAATTGAAAGGTCGGGTGTTAATATTTGATTCACAGGGAGTATGGGACACCTTGGATCGGAATTTGGCATACCGACGTTGAAATTTAAAGAAAAAGGGGCTCTGGAGTAGTTCTGAGGTCTACTGTCCGGACAACCAGACAACACGACGTGTGGTTCTATGAACACATGTCGTGTACTCTTCTGTTCGGGTAGAAATGAAAATTTTTAAGTACACGCAATGTACCATATGTATACTCCGTTTAGTTTCTAATGTTTTCATAGGTCGTGTAGGAAGAAACATGGGATGTGGAAACTCTAGAGGGAACACGTCGTGTACCGATTGTACACACTCTATTTCATTGACCCTGTGTCTGCCACGTAACTAACAAAACGGATGTAAAAATTAGAGCTTATACAAGTCGTGTCAATGACGAATATTCCATGTATTGTAACTTGGTGATCCAGCCGTGTAACTAACAAACACGATTCGGTGTTACCTCTTCTTTGACACGCCATATACCTGTGGGACACACCGTGTAGTCTTGACCGGTGAGAGATTGTGTGGACTTGGCCATGTGGCTGCGGAAAGAGGGTGTTGTACATGCCGTGTGCAGGTGTAACACACTGTGTAGTGTGAGCTATGTACCCGGCCGTGTAACGGACGACACTGGTCGATGAAGCTCGTCTAGTACACGTCGTGTAGACCATATACACACCGTTTAGTCTAATTCTAAAGAGAGTTGTGTGGCTTAGCCATGTATAAGGACTCAGGTAGGGGAAGAGTATTCATGTACTGGCCATTTTTGTGGCCAACACGCTGTGTATTTGGGGTATTAAATGGACAGTTATTGAAGAGCTACATGCCCATGTGAAAGGCTTATGAGAACACGATGTGTACTTATTATACACTTCATGTAGTCCTGTTTTTTAAAACATGAATGTTTTCAGTTCCATGTTCCCTTCTTACATTTCTAGTTCTTGGTCCTTGATGATCTTAATCTGAGTCGTGTGTTTGACCTTGTAGAGTCTTTCCACCGAGATGACATCGAGTTGTTCTCCCGGAGAGAGGCAACAATTATACTCCAGAGATTGAAGGCCATGGGCTACCGATGGATCCTCCAACAGAGCCAGATGCGGTGCCAGCCATTATACTAGACACCGGGGATGATGTGAAGTTCCATGAAGGCTTCATGAAGTTCTTACAGGCCTTCCAAAGAGCACCGTCGGCTGCCACATCTATGGAAGATCTGACACGGATATTCCAGCAGTAGCATCCACCTCCATTTTCAAGGGATGACAGACCACAGGCTGTAGAGTCTTGGCTGGGTTCTTTGTAGACTATCTTTGAGCATCTAGAGAAGCCTCCAGGGATTATGTTCAAGCTTGCTACTTATATACTGCATGATTCCTCCTAGAGAAGGTGGGATGATACAGCCCAGATGGAGCATCACCGAGACATGGCATGGAAGATTTTTAGATAGTCTTCTATGATTTTTCTTTCTGAATATGCTAAGGGAAAAACGAGCTCGAAGGTTCATGAATCTACAGTAGGGTGCCATGTCAGTGATGGATTATTTTTCCTGCTTCACTGAGCTTCAACGTTTTTCACCTGTTCTAGCGGGTGAAGAGACATTGAGGTCTAGACGCATTGATGATGGTCTTCGATATGACATCCGAGAACTGGTGAATGTTTTAAGGTTTCCTACAGTACATGCTATTGTGAACCAGGCACTTATTAATGATCAGAACCTGCATTAATCTAGTGGTGCTAGCAAGGTTGTTCAGCACCAGTTTCTTGTACTATTTCTATCAGTAAGAGGAAGAGGTAGATGGATTTCTCTCAAAGAGGTAGTACTAGACAGAGGGATTTTTCAGGTGGCCAGGTGATGTGCCACCAGTACGGTAAAGAGGGGTAGAAGATACCTCATTATCCACAAGACCCATTGGAGTTTCAAAAATTCGGAAAGATGGGTTATCTTCAGTGTTTTTTGTAGGTTGTTTCTACCAGTGACTATTGAGAGGGGTTCTATGCAGACGCCACGTTCAGGAGCAGGGCCAAAAGCTTTTTACCAGTCAGAGAATTGGAACACGTTAGGACGTTCATGCCAAAGTGGTGGTCATGGCTGTGGTATCCAGACACCAGGATCTCCAAGATAGTAGGGTGGGTCAGCTCTGTATAGCTAGGTAGTGTCGCTGGGCCGCGACACTTGGCAGGAATATGAAGTGCAATAGAACCAAAATGAGCATGATCCCGAACCTTCCACTATCAGAGTTACTATTATGGTTGCTTCTGTTTTATCTTCAATATGTTTTGATACTAGTTCTACACATATTATTATATCTGTGCTATTTGGGGAGAGCCTTGTGCTCTGGGTTTCTTCTTCTTCTGATTTGATGACGCTAGACACTCTGTTGGGTATTAGAATGGTAGGTGTGAATCAGTGCAAGGAGTTCCCCCTAGATATTGGTGGGTATCACTTTCTGTGGGACCTCTATTTCATAATGATGACGAGCTATGATGTCTTTCTTGGGATGCACTTGTTGGTACCCTTTTGAGCCTTTTTATATTGCTATCGTCATAGGGTGTGTTTCACATCACCAGAGGGAGAAACGTTTCTATACAATGGTGAATGGGATGTCTAGGGAATTCGAGCTGGACCTGAGAAATGTGGGAAAGGTGGAGTGATAGCCTAGATTTCGAGTTTTTTTCAGGATGACCAGGGAACTTGTCAAGTGGATTTCCCTCTAATAGTTTATCGTTTTAGGGATATCTTCCTGGATGACATTACAGGTCTACCTCCCAAGCGAGAGGTGGAATTCTCTATTGATCTTGTTCCTGGAGTGGCACCGGTGTGCATTCCTCATTATAGGATGTCTACAATTTAGTTACAGGATCTCAAGAAGCAGTTGGAGGAGCTACAGGCGAAGGGTTTCATCCGACCCAGTGCTTCTCTGTGGGGTTTTCCTGTCCTCTTTGTGAAGAAGGCAGACGGTACCCTCAATCTTGGCATGTATTATTATAAAATGAATTATTTGATGGTTATGAAATGATATCCCTTACCAAGGATTAATGATCTTTTTTATATTCTTTGAGGATAACGAGTGTTCTTAAATATTGACTTGAGATCCGGATATAATCAGTTCGCGTCAGACCATCTGACATACATCTTACAGATTTTCGGAGCATATTTGTTCTATACGAGTACTTTGTTATGCCATTCGGACTCATGAACACACTAGTAGTTTTTATGGCTCAGATGAATCGTGTGTTCCATAAATATCTGGATTATTTTGTGGAAGTCTTCATGGACGAAATCTTGGTGTACTATCACACTCGACACGACCATGATACCCATCATGAGATAATTTTGAGTACTCGGATAGAGCATCATCTATATACTACACTCTCAAAGTGAAACATTTGGATGGACCAAATATACTCTCTGGTTCATATTATCTTAGAGGTAGGAGTTTCTGTAGACCCATAGAAAGTTAGAGCAGTTGTTTCCTGGGAGCAGCCGAAGAACGTGTTTGAGATACAGTGTTTCCTGGGGATGGATGGTGAATACTGGCACATTATACAAGACTTCTCCGGCTCAGTATCACTATTGACTAGTCTGACTATGAAGGGTGTGAAGTTCATTTGGTCAGAAGCTTGCGAGACAGTCTTTCAAGATCTGAAGCGTAGGTTGACATCCGCACTAGTACTGATACTTCCCGTGTAAGGGAACAGCTATAATGTTTACTGTGATGCATCAGGTATTGGGATAGGATTAGTGTTGATGCAGGGTGATCCAGTAGTTGTATACGGGACTCGGCAGTTGAGGCCACATGAGAGGAATTACCCGACATATGATCTCGAGTTGGCCGCAGTTGTTCATCTGTTATGCTTTTTGAGACATTTTCTCTAGGGTGAGAATTTTTTGGTGTTTATGGACCACAAAAGTCTTAAGTAATTCCTTACCTAGAATGACTTGAATTGGAGACAACAGATATGGGTTGAATACCATCAGTCCTTAGACTTTGAGCTTGCCTATAGACCCAGTAAGGGTAATGCAGTAGCTGATGTAATGAGTAGGAGGAATCAGATACAGGCAGTGTAGGAGGTCAGCGGTGAGTGGAAGCTCATGGATTTATTCTCTGAGATGCATTTGGAGGTTCACAAAAGTCAGTGGAAAGCCTATATTTCATCCTTAGCTGTGACTTCTACCCTCCTGGATTGAGTGAGGATGATACAGCTATCAGATTCAAAAGGCCAAGTTCTACGGGAGTCGGTGGCCAGTGTAGTCCCTCGACCTAGTTGGATGATAGGTGATGATGAGGTACTACGTGTCCATGGATGATTGTGGGTTCTAGGGGATATATGTGAGGAGTTGATGTAGGGGTTTCATACTTTATCTTGGGAAGTGCATCCCAGAGTTACCAAAATGTACCGTGACATGAGACGTTTTTATTGGTGGTTGGGTATGAAATTTGAGGTAGCTGGTTTTGTTACGAGATGTTCCACCTATCACCAGGTGAAGGTAGAGCATCAGAGGCCAGCCGGACTATTACAGAAGTTACCCATTCTAGAGTGGAAATGGGATGATGTCGTGTTGGACTTCATGAACAGGTTTCTGAGGTCACCTCGAGGCAATGATGTCATATGGGTTGTTGGGGGAAGAAATACGAAGGTAGATTACTTTCTTCTGATCAAGGAGACCTTCGGTGTGGACAAGCTAGTGTAGTTGTATATCTGAGAGATAGTACGTCTTCATGGGGTCCCTCGTTCTATCATTTCAGATAGGGACACCCATTTTATGCCTCTTTTTTGGAAGTGTTTTCTGAGGGCACTGGGTACACATGTGCTTCTGAGCACAACATACCACCCTCAGTCCAATGGCCAGTCAGAGTGTAAAATACAGGTGATTGAGGACATGTTGCGTTCATGTTTCCTCAATTGTGGGGTCTCTAGGGTGAAGCACATACCCCTGGACATGTTTTCCTACTATAATAGTTTTCATGAAACTATTGAGATGGCACCATAAAATGCTTTATATGGTAGGCCTTTCCGATCACCCCTGTGCTGGTTGGAGGTAGGTGAGGAAGCTTTACTGGGACCATGTCTTGTACATGAGACTTCAGAGCAGGTCCAGTTGATTCAGAAGCAGATGGCTACTGCATAGTCTCATCAGAAATTTTATGCTGATCACCACAGACAGCAGTTGGAGTTCGTGGGTGGGGATCAGGTTTTCTTGGGTGTTTCACTGAGGATGGGACAAAGGGAAGATCAAGAGATTGGGTAAACATTCCCCGAGTTTTGTGGGGCCGTTTGATATTCTGGAGAGAGTCGGGCCAGTTGCCTATCGATTGCAGTTACCACGGAGGTACTGAGCCATTCATGATGTCTTCCATGTTTCTCAGCTGCGCTGTTGTCCCTCAGACCCATCTCACGTTTTTCAGCCCGAGGAGTATGAACATTAGGTCAATGCATCCATTGAGGAGCATCTTATTCATATTATTGATAGGAGCACGATGGGACTCTGAGGCATGTTAGTTCCACTCGTATGGGTGCTATGGCAGCATGGTCGAGTGCATGGTGAAACTTGGGAGCGGACCGACATGTTTTCTTAGTGGGAAGAGTTGTTCATAGCTTTATCTTCACCAACCTTGATGGGAAATTCGGGGAAAAATTTCTTTATAGGGGGATGTTTGTAAGAACATGGTTCTTATTCATGGGGTATAGGTTTCTCATTTTCCTTTTTCCTTGAGTGTTTTTTAGAAAACAAGGTAAATGGGGAAAATCCCAAATTTGTGGGTACGCACTGTGTACTTTTCTACACGTCGTGTACTTTGGCCGTGTGGGATGAGTACACTAGGCGTGTTGGCCTATTGGTGATGATGGGTGTAAAAACTGACTACACGCCGTGTACGTAGTATATAAATCTCATGTAATCAGTCTGCAGGTGAACAGTAAGGTGGTTGGAGTATCCACCAACAGAACGATGGTACATGCCGTGTACATAGAAATACAACCGTCTAATTAAGTCAGCTGGTGAATAGTATCATGGTGGAAAGAATCCGTCAGGGGAATAGTTTAAAAAATGGAATGTACATGCCATGTACTTGAAAGTACACACCGTGTACTTGAATGTACATTCCGTGTAGTCATGTTTTTCTGCTTCAAACAGGCAGTAGCATCCTCTTTCGTCAGAGGAAGCGTAAGCTCATTTGAAGCTTAGGAGGAGAGGCCAAAGCATGGAAGAGCTCTCGATCACACGTCAGGAATCCATTTCTTCTGTTGTGGATTATGTTTGGACCACACGGGTAATACCTTCCCTCTCGTTGTGTGTTTCTTTCCAATTATTTCCCAAGGGGGCGTTATTTGAGTTTGAATGGGTGAACATTTATCATGGATCTACATCATTCATGGACGATTTTGGAGACATTTTTCATATATTTCGATCAATGGAGATTGATGTAGGTGGTCTAGTTTTTATTTCCAACTGTTGAGTTTAATTTGTGTATAGTTGTGCTACGAACCCATGTTCAGGGTATCGTATAGATGAGGCTTCAGTTTAAAGGATACCTAGAAATGAATAGGTAATATAAATGTATAATTATGAACTGCTATTTGGGATCATTACATTGATTCAAGGGAACCTCGTGGGTGTGTTCCTCTATTTATCCATTTGGCCAGGATACCCGAGGGTATACTGTGACTATGACATGTTTTGATTTTTCTTGAAAGAAAATTTATATAAACTGATTGCATATGTGCTGGTCTTGGCCCGGTTACATGGTCTTGGGGGCATTTTTTGCATAGCCTGAGGGTAATGTTTGATTAGCCTGATGGAAACATTTCATATGTCTGAGGACCGTATTTCCATGCCTGAGGGAAATATCTCATATTCCAGAGGGAAATATTCATTATTCCTGAGGGAAATCACCTAAGGGTTTGGATTTTATTTACCTGAGGGGAATCATTTTCATGTCTTAGGACAAGATTATTTAGAATATTCACTGTGGTGATTTTCTTTGGTTATACCTTCCATGAAAAAGCACAAGATTGGTATTGTAAAAGGAATATTAAAATGACAATGAAACTGGTAGTGATAGTTGCATTTGAGTACTTACTAGCTTACTGCATTTTATTATTTCACACTGTTGTTGCACATTTTCACTGATAATTGGGCATGGGACTTCGATGGTTTACTGCTAGGATTTATTTATCACACCATGGTTGTGTCATGTCTTTGTCCCAAACTTATTAACTTGTTGCAGGTGTCGATAAGGGTAAGGGTCCATATACAAGTACATGATTGTGGCAGAGGTGTAGAAGAGCATGGAACCATGCTTGGTTTTGCGATGCTATTGTGTTATGTTTACTCTGGTTTGGGCTTTGTTTTGTTGTACTTGTACCTTGTTCCTGTATTGTATTGATTTCAGTGTATTTTTTTTGGCTAATATCCTAGACTTAGTGACATTTTGCATCATTATATGTATAACTATTTGTTATCTTTCAGTTTAGTTGTTCTTTTCAGTTGAATATCGTTTACTACATCCGGTGTTTCATGTTTATATAATTATTCCATTGTGATACACTTTGACAAAAGAGGGCATAGTTTCCCCACTGTCAGTCCTTGGCCCTCACTGCTATTTGACAGCCTCTGGCGTTTGGGGAAATGCTCTTGTGGTCATGTGATCAACAGGGTTCGGGGCACCCGTTGTGTGGCATCCGGATTTGGGACGTTACAACCGCGACCCTGTGTGAAAAACAAGGTTGACCGTCATGTGCACCACTTGCAACGGATGTCATGGGTCCTCCAATGCGGTCACAATAGATCATGGTTCTCGGCCATGTGACACCACCCGCTTTCCCTATCTGCCAAATCCCGCTACCAGCTGCCTGCTGACAGCCCCTACTGGCTGCCCGCGGCAATTTTGGTGCGTTCCTCCTCTACAGGCTATCTACTTGTCGCCCCCCCCCCCCACCATCTTGGTGCACCTGGACATGGCCTCCCGCCACCACGAGAACTCACTCTGGTGGTCATCCATATGGTACCTTCATCTCCCACGACGTTATGCTACCGGCTGATCTGCTGCTATGATCCCTCCTGGACCCCATATTTCCATAGCCACTATCCATTAAGTCGGTGGCATGGATTTTTGTACCATGAGAAATAGTAATAACACAAGAGTGTCCAAAATGGATGGATCTAGTCCTTGTTTGAGTTGGCCCAGATCCATCCTATTAGAATTGAAATCATGGGGTAGATTGATAACTCAATGCATGAATCTAATCAAAACATGGATGACCCTAATTTAACCCCTGAAATCAAAACCATCTTGTATGCGCATTTGATCCTTGGGTCAACCTATTTGTGGGTTGATCCACATCCATCGCCCAATTCAAAGAACGAGGAAAGAAAGAAATCAGTTAGAAATAACCCCCTTTTGAGGATTGGATCAATATATATGGACGAACGGATTCAAACTTCAGTCATTCATCGATCCTGGATCCGAAATCTATCTTTGTTTGAGAAATCCTTCATATAAGAGAGGGTGACTATTGTCATTTGTGGTCCTTCATTATTCTCAATTAGTCATTATCCAATGAAATTCCATCCATGATTACTAGAAAACTCTAGGATCCTCCCCTAATACCATATCCCTATTAATACATTGAAGGGGGAAAAGGTTTTCCTCATTTGGGTTATGCCGAGTTGAAGTGTCATTATACTGTTTAATTTATGAAATGAAATAGTAAAAACATTGTTGCGCCACGTTGAGACATTTTGAAGAATATATTCATTTATAATTTATTTTATTTTTTCTTTAAAACACCCAAAAATTTACCTTTACCCTTGATATGCACTAGTCAAGGTTAGGTCCTTTATAAGGAAAAATATCCATTCTGGACGCAGTGGTGCCCTCATATTTTTTATCCACGCATAGGTTTAGAATCTACTAAAACTATGCACGCATGCTATTAAAAATATTTCGAACAATTATTCTTGGCACCCCAGACCCTGGAATCATATTCCATCTTAGTGACTGGTTTCAAAATAATCCATATAATTTATAAAAAATACATGGAAATTCTTAGGATATTACACTTTTACTTGAGATGTATTGAGACCATTGTAAACAAGAAGAAATGTTATTGTTCAATTGTGTGGGAGTGATCAAGCCACAATTAATAGTTACTCTTTGTATACATTTAGGATATTTAATAAAAATTATATTTTATACTAGTGTAAATAAATATGTTTTTGTTTCTTGTGTGAATGATGTTTTAAGTTAAAAATATTACTAGTTTTTTGTTTTTATGGGTTTTTTAATTAAATTTTTATGTCAATGCCTTTGAGTTTATATTTTCTTGTATCATCGACAGCCAAAATAATCCTTTGGGGGCTTCAGTTATTAAATATCCCACCATATTATAATGAATTTTTTATTAATATATGGATAATATATGATAATAATCACTACATAAACATACATTGGGTAGAATTGTAAAATTCTAAGTATATTTAAGATTTTCCCAACGATACCTAAAATCTCATGGATCATGCATCATAAAATTTCATCACATGTAAATAAATTTACTCTTCCAAAATGGTACATATCCAATGTACAAGATATTTTTCCCAATATAATATATTTTTACTATAGATAAGAAATTCCAATCGATAAATAATAAAAAATCTCGGGATTGAAATATGTGGTATATTAACCCGTGATCTCATTATGATATATAAGATAATTGAACAATATATATATATGATTCTACCATTAACACTGGGGATAATATTGGTCTCAAATCAGGGGAAATAGGCAACCACATTAAATAAAACCCTTTGATATATTTAAATGATAAATTAAAATGGATGCATTTCCTCCTACGTCAGAATCAATTTATTTGTTCCCTTCACAATCATGTAGGATTCATTGAACCACAAACATTATTGGGTACATCTAATTTTCAATAAGAAGAAGTAGTGTTTTCTTATGACTCATTACTACTAGGGATGTTTCCACTATTCTATTATATTATGTTTCTTGATTCATGCACCACTATTAGATTATATCATATGAATGTCAGAGAATAGCTCAATTTGAGGCTCATGACTACATGATATTACATTGGCACACGTTCAACCCTTAAAGAAGTGAATATAATGACAATTGTATAAATATAGTAAATATGTCATGAATGAAACAAATTTCAATAAAAAAATATTTTTAATCAATAATGAAGGAAAAAATAAATTAATCAACTGGGAAAGCTTCATCATGGATTCAATGTAATGACCCAAAGTTTCATTAATGAAAATCCCTATTGATCCAGTTAAATGTTTCTTTATGAAAAATGTTTTTATAAGATGTCAACATCTTTAGTTTTATGTTAAGATTTGTGACCGTTACTTTTATAGTCGTTGAACAGTGATCACATGAGTAGTATATATATATGGCTTTAACAAAACTAATTTTACTCAGACAAAGGAAGTGATGGCCTCGTCCAGTAGAATTTCCCCGTACGAAGCCCATTTTTCGGAGCTCAGAAAAGAGGTGGCATCTTTGGGCTTCGCCCTTGACCAATCCCAAGATGAGCTTCATTAAGTCAGGCTTGAATGGGACCGTCTACGGGAAAAGTGGAAGTTGATAGAGATTACCACTCGAGCGATGTTATCCGACCCGCCCCAAGAGTCTGTCACCATCGCACACCTTACCCTTAGGTCTTATGAAGCTATATTAAGGGGTTATGTAACAAATAAGTAGTACTATGTTCATGTGCATTATTTTTGTATATAATAATAAATATAATTTCTAGTCATTTTTGATACTTTGTAAATAGATTTTAAAGTACAAATGGTGTTTTTAGTTAGTATTTTATTAAGAATTATATTTTATTAAATTAAAGGATTTTTGAATTAAATAATATTTTAATAAAATATTATTATTAATATTAAATTAATTTTTATTAAATATAAATGATCACATAATTTTATGAATGCAATTAAATTTTTAATTAAGGTTTGAAAGCCATTTCTGTCAAAACCCGTGAATTTTTTTATAAATGTCAGTCATTATTTTAAAAGTGAAAATTCACATATTTAGAAAATTATTTAGATGAAATAAATATTATTTTTGGAATCAGGACGTTGAAATTATCCAACGGTGAATTTTTCATAATTTTCTGAGACACTCAAATTTTTGGGTAAAAAATTAAATACCATTTAAATATATAATGTGTTTTATGACATCATAATGACCCAATGGGGATGTAATAAAATACCATAATCCTTATGTTCGGCCAATAGGTGTTTTATCATTAAAATTATGTGATTTTGGGTTTGTTTGACTTACTTTTCAAAGCATTAATGGAGCCCTCAAGACTTATTCAACACTTTGCCTTTTTAAATTAATTTCCATGGGAGTGTGACTCACCTCCACATAAGAAACCCTAATTTTTTAATAATTTCGGACCATGGCCTTGTAAAATATTGTTTTCCTCTTTCATTTTCCAGAAACCATGGAGAAATACCATGAGATGGTTTGTGGTTTGGATTATTTTAATATAAGGTGTCCCAAACCTAAATAATAAAGAATTCTCTCACCTTTCCTATATAAACCCACCCAAGCTCCCACTTTCTCCTCACTCAAAGCCCTTGGAGTTCGTCCAACGTCTGCCCTACTCTCTCTAGAATCCTCTCCAGGTGCCCCAAGCTCCCAAGAAGCCTCTCACAAACCTCTCTCTAGCCTTTGGAAGCACACTTCCATGTAAGGGTTTTTTCTTCCTTTCTCATTTTTGTCAATTTTCTTTCTGTTGTATTGCCCTTTTAATTTCAATTTTGAATGTTGGGGTATGGTTTCACACCTCCCCCATACTGCCCCCTTATTGTTTGAATGATGGGAGACCCCTTTCCCTCTCATTAAATGCCTCCCATGTACACCCGTTACTATGCCGAAATTCTGAAAGGAACTTCTCCCTCTTCTTTTACATTCAAGCAATACTTTTGTATCATGAATCTAAATTATATTTCAATTGTTGGGACATGTATATATATGAACTCCTTACTGTACATTACATGTAAATATGATTAGGAACCCATTTCTCTCTCATCAACCATTTTTTTATGAATTCTTATGTCACGCTGTTACGCTGCCGAAATCGCACCGATTTTCTAAGCCAATGTCATTGTGTAGTGAATACCATGCCCATTTCTCCATCAAGGGTATTCACCTTTATGAACATTTACCAATTGATTATAAAGTTTCATTTATGAATTCCACAATCCTTTATCGTGGAATAAATGATTATGTTTTATGAATCCATGTTTTATGATCCATGTGGCACACTTAGGCATGAAATGAAATGTTTAAGAAGGGTGCTCCCTTATAGCGCTCCAATGCATTGGGTAAAGTATAGTATCATGATATATCATGTGCAATGAGTGTTGACTCATGCTAATTCAAGTGCAACGAGGTTTTACTCATGCTTCAAGTGCAATGAGGGTTTACTCATGCTTCATGTGCAATGAGCCTTGGCTCATGCTAATTCAATGTTAAGTGTTGTTGCCACATTTCCATGTTATGATTATCATGATTTATCATGAATTTATGTTCATGTTTCTCTTATTCTCTATTGATATTACCATTGCCTAACATGTATTGTACTCCACATGTTATTCCATGTGTACTCCCTTACTGGGACTTATAGCTCACCCTTTTCTTATGCATGTCCTCAGGTTATCCCATGCAATGCTATGTACGAAGGAATGTAGTGGTCATGTAAAGGAAGTTTTCAATAAACATGTTGTATTTCAAGTTTAAAGCTTTTATGTAATGATCCTAAGCCCCAAAGACACTAAACATCTCGATCTTCTTTGTTGTATCAAGTGAAGTTTTATGTAATAAAGCATGTTTAAGTTGTAATAAAAACCAGGTTTTTCATAGTTGGTATCATAGGATAGGTTTAGTTATTTTTGGGATTAGGAAAACCCTAGTAAAGCCTTAGATACAAGACTAAGTATATCAAAAACATCCCTATGTTTTGGTAAGTATTGAGTAAGTGGTTTGTCAAGCAAATACATCCCTGTCTGGATACGAGCAGGTAGAGGCGGCTCTGGCACAAATGTATCCTAGGGGTAAAACCCGAAAACACCACTTTGAGCTAGACTCGAACGGGAACTGGTGCATGACAACGGGCCTTGCTGCACTCTTGGTTACGACACTCCTAGGGGATATGTTTTGATAAATTCACAAGCTTAGTATGAACCCTTATTAAGGAAAAAATGCCCCTAAGAATATATGTTAGAAGGTAGATCATGAAAAGCCTGGATTGAATCCTATAGACTCATGAGTTAAAGAGATTAAAGTGTAATTATAAGTCATTAACTTTTGTCTTTGGATTACCATTTATGTGTTACCACTAAATTTCCTTTTATTCCAGCCAATGGCTGGTAATAGGAGGACTCGGGCTAACCACCGTTGTGAAGATCAGTGTGATGATTGTACTAATGAGATGCCCAATCCAATGGGAGCGGGAATCATGAACATTGTCACGCTTCTCTCTCAGCTAACTCATGTTTTGAATAGAAACATGGGTCAAGAGGAACGTTCAACCCCCCTATGAAAGAACAAGTCACTATCGAGAGCTTCATGAGACAAAGGCCTCTTACTTTTAGTGGATCATATGATCCCATGATCACTGAGAAATGGATCAACTCCATTGAAAAGATATTCTCCATACTCTAATGTTCTGAACAAGAGAAGATCCTCTTGGTGGCTTATCGTATGGAGGGTGAATCTCATCAATGGTGGACGTTGATCAAAAATACGAAGCCTGAGGAGGAGATCGAGGCTTTGGAATGGAAGGAATTCCGGAAGATGTTTTTTTATAAATATTTTCCATGCACCCTCCGTCTTAAGATGGAAAGGGACTTCCTTTACCTCAAGAAAAAAGATGAAGAATCTGTGAGAGCGTACGAGGCAAACGTCACAAGTCTTGCACGATACGCTTCCGGCTTTGTCGTTACCCCCGAATGCAAGGTTGACCGCTTCTTTGGTGGGCTGAATCCTAGCTTGCAGAAAGCATCAGTGATCCGTGACTTCGACACCTATGAGGAAATTGTCCGATGTGCCCTCAAGGTTTAAATGGAGTTCGGAGAATCACAGGGGTATCATGGGGACATGAAGCGTAAGGTGTACTTCAATTCTGGTGGTCCGATGGATAAATACAACGGCACAAAGAAGTTCCAGCACCCCACTTGCCAAAAGTGCGGAAAGAAGCACCCTGGAAATTGCCTTAGGGGGATGAGAAAATGCTTCAAGTGTGGAAGGGAAGGGCACCTAGCTATTAACTGTCGGCAAGAAGGACCTGCAACTGCGACAGAGGAGAGGAACACTCCGTTCTAACCTCAACGCGTTGTTCAATGCTACAAATGCAAAGAACCAGGTCATTTTGCAAATTAGTACCCTAATCCAAGTGTTTTCAGAGGCAACCAACAACCTACAAGACAGCAAGGAAGATCTTTTTCCATCACTTCTGCCGAAGTGAACCCCGAAAACGAAGTGGTGACTGGTACGCTAGTTATTAATTCAAGAATAGTGAACGTACTTTTTGATTCAGGTTCTACGCATTCTCTTATATCTCAAAAGTTTAGTAGAACAATCCTAGCACCACCACAAATCATGGAAGTAATGATGTCGGTGAGTACGGAAAATGGGGAAATCATTGCATCCCATGAGTATAAGTCCTCCTCTGTTATAATATGTTGATTGAATTTCCCGTCGAACCTCATCATACTCCCTCTAGTGGAATTTGATGCAATTCTTGGCATGGATTGGCTTTCCTTATATAGAGCCAACATAAATTATCAGGAGAGGGAAATCACACTCCATATGGAGAATCGTCCCCCGATTCATTACAAGTTTCAGGAGGAAGATGAATCTTCTTTATCTCCATCATCTCAAGAATGGATATTACTGCCTTATGAGCACGCATATCTGGCTTAGATGATTGAGTCCAAGGAAGAAACCACCCTTGAAGAAATGCCTATTCTGAGGGAATTCGCTGAAGTGTTTCCTGAGGAACTTCTTGGTCTTCCCCCAAGTAGAGATGTTGAGTTCTCAATTGAACTTATACCTGGGGCACTACAATATCCAAGACTCCATATAGAATGGCTATTGTAGAGCTTGAGGATCTGAAGAAACAACTACAGGAGAACCTGGATAAAGGGTTTATACGCCCAAGTACATCACCATGGGATGCACCAGTCCTCTTCGTCAAGAAGAAGGATGGGTCAATGCGGCTTTGCATCGATTATCGTGAACTTAAAAAAATCACGATAAAGAACAAGTATCCTCTCCCATGAATCGATGACTTGTTTGATCAGCTGCGTGGAGCACAATACTTCTCCAAGGTGGACTTGCAGTCGGGATATTATCAAGTAAGGGTGAAGAAGGAAGATATCCCCAAGACTGCTTTTCATACAAGGTACGGGAACTATGAATTCATAGCAATGCCTTTCGGACTCACCAATGCTCCAGCAATATTCATGGACTAGATGAATAGTGTCTTTAGATATTACCTTGAAAAATTTGTGGTAGTCTTTATAGATGATATTCTAATATACTCCAAAACCTTGGAGGACCATGAGGAGCATTTAAAAACTGTACTAGAGACTTTGCGCAAGGAGAAGCTCTATGAAAAGTACATCAAGTGTGAGTTTTGGTTGGAGAAAGTCTCATTCTTGGCCCATATCATCACAAGCAATGGGATATCTATGGACCCCTCCAAAACAGATGCAATTGAGGGATGGTCGAGGCCAACATCGATAACTGATATCCGTAGCTTCTTGGGGTTAGCTGGATATTATCGACGATTTGTGAGACATTTCTCACTATTTTCCAACCCTCTTACCAAGCTAACTCGAAAGGGAGTAAAGTTTTCATGGAGTGATGAATGCGAAGAAAGCTTCAAGGAGTTGAAAAGGAGTCTTATCACTACACCTGGGCTCACTTTACCCACAAGTGGGGAGCTTTTTGTGGTATTCTGTGATGCTTCAAAAAAGGGCTTAAGATGTGTGATGATGCAGAATGATAAAGTGATATCCTATGCCTCAAGGCAGTTGAAAATCCATGAGCGAAACTATCCAATGCATGATCTAGAGTTGGCCGCTGTGATCTTTGCCTTGAAAATCTGACGGCATTATCTCTATGGAGAGAAATGTGAGATATATACTGACCACAAGAGTCTTAAATATATATTCACTCAGAAAGAGCTTAATATGCGCCAGAGAAGATGGATAGATCTCCTCAAGGATTATGAATGTTCCATACATTACCACCCTGGGAAGGAGAACAAGGTGGCGGATGCCCTAAGTAGAAAGGATCCAGCGATTCTATCAATGATGAGAATTGAGAAGGATCCAATCTTCTTAGACATGATGAAGATGGATGTGGGAATCATAAAAAAGGGAACATCATAAATCCTTTCACAAATGATTTCTCAACCATCTCTTTTGGAAAGGTTAAAGGATTCTTAAAAGGATGATGTGGGAATTCAAGAAAAAGTGGAAGCTATCAAAAAGGGGAAATCCTCGGAGTTTAATGTTAGTAAAGAAGGAACTGTGCGGTTTTGGAAAAGACTGTGTGTTCCATCAAGTCTGGAGCTGAAGAAGGAACTTTTGGATGATGAACATAGTTCAAATTTATCTATTCACCCATGGAGCACAAATATGTATCGAGATCTTCGAGAACATTTTTGGTGGGATAATATGAAGAAGGAGATCGCAGAATATTCATCAAAGTGCCTTGTGTGTCAGCAAGTGAAGGCAGAGAGGCAGAAGTATAAGGGGATGATGCAACCATTGCCCATACCAGAATGGAAATGGGAGAACATCACCATGGACTTTGTCACCGGACATCCAAGGAAATCCAAAGGCAACAATGCAATCTGGGTTGTTGTGGATCGTCTTACGATGACTGCACACTTCATTGCTATTCGAGAGGATTTCTCTTTGGATCAACTGGCGTGGATATATATCAGGGAAGTGGTACGGTTGCATGGAGTACCACTATATATTGTCTCTGATCGAGATCCATGATTCACCTCTATGTTTTGGAAGAGTCTTCAACATGCTTTGAATACTGAACTGAACTTCAGTACGGCCTATCATCCTCAAACTGATGGCCAATCCGAGCGGACTATCCAAACACTTGAGGATATGTTGAGAGTGTGCTCAATGTACTTTAAAGGAGGATGGGATCAACATCTTCCTATGGTTGAATTCTCTTATAATAATAGTTTCCACTCGAGCATCCAAATGGCACCATATGAAGCCCTGTATGGGAAAAGGTGTAGAACACTGGCATGCTGGGATGAAGTAAGTGAACGTAAGCTGCTTGGACCAGAAATGGTCGAAGAAATGGGGGAGAAGGTGAAAACCATTCAGAAGCATATCAAGGTATCCCAAACTCGACCGAAGAGTTATGCAGATAATCGTCGACGAGACCTTGAGTTTAAAGTCGATGACATGGTGTTTTTACGCATATCTTCGTGGAAGAAGGTCATGAGGTTTGGAAAGAAAGGGAAGTTAAGTCCAAGGTACATAGGCCCCTTCGAGATTCTTGATCGTGTTGGGGCTGTGGCCTATCGACTAGCAATTCCACCTACTATGGCCAAATTGCATGATGTATTTCATGTATCCCTCTTAAGGAAGTACATACCGGACCCTTCACATGTACTCTCTTCCGAGGTGGTACAATTGGAAGATGATCTTTTTTATGATTAGAAACCAGTGAAGATCTTAGATCATAGAGAAAAAGTTCTACGAAATAAGACAATGCCCCTCGTCAAGGTGTTATGGAGAAACCACAAGTTTGAAGAAGCAACTTGGGAGTCGGAGGATATGATGAAGCTAAGTTACCCACATTTGTTTTAGTGTGGGAAAAGGAAAATTTCGAGGGAGAAATTTCTTAAGGGGGGAATATTGTAACGACCCAAATTTTCATTAATGAAAATCCCACTTGATCCAGTTAAATGTTTCTTTATGAAAAATGTTTTTATAAGATGTCAACTTCTTTAGTTTTATGTTAAGATTTGTGACCGTTACTTTTATAGCCGTTGAACAGTGATCACATGAGTAGTATAAATATATGGATTTAACGAACCCAATTTTACTCAGACAAAGGAAGTGATGTCCTCGTCCAGTAGAATTGCCCCGTACGAAGCCCATTTGTCGGAGCTTGGAAAAGAGGTGGCGTCTTTGGGCTTCTCCCTTGACCAAGCCCAAGCTGAGCTTCATTATGACAGGCTTGAATGGGACCGTCTAAGGGAAAAGTGTAAGTTGATAGAGATTACCACTTGAGAAATGTTATCCGAGCCGCCCCTAGAGTCTGTCACCATCGCACACCCTACCCTTAGGTATTATGCGGCTATTTTAAGGGGTTATGTAACAAATAAGTAGTACTATGTTCAGGTGCATTATTTTTGTATATAATAATGAATATAATTTCTAGTCATTTTTGATACATGGTAAATATATTTTAAAGTACAAATGGTGTTTTTAGTTTTTATTTAATTAAGAATTATATTTTATTAAATTAAATTATTTTTTAATTAAATATTATTTTAATAAAATGTTATTATTAATATTAAATTAATTTTTATTAAATATAAATGATCTCATTATTTTATGAATTCAATTAAAATTTTTATTAAGGTTTGAAAGCCATTTCTGTCAAAACCCGTGAATTTTTTTGATAAATGTCGGTTTTTATTTTAAAAGTAAAAATTCACATATTTAGAAAATTATTTAGATAAAATAAATATTATTTTTGGAATCAGGATGTCGAAATTATCCAACGTTGAATTTTTCATAATTTTCTGAGACAGTCAAATTTTTGGGTGAAAAATTAAATACCAATTAAATATATAATGTGTTTTATGACATCATAATGACCCAATGGAGATGTAATAAAATACCATAATCCTTAGGTTCGGACAATATGTGTTTTATCATTAAAATAATTTGATTTTGGGTTTGTTTGACTTACTTTTCAAAGCATTAATTGAGCCCTCAAGACTTATTCAAAACTTTGCCTTTTTAAATTAATTTCCATGGGAGTGTGACTCACCTCCACATAAGCAACCATAATTTTTTAATAATTTCGGACCTTGGCCTTGTAAAATATTGTTTTCCTCTTTCCTTTTCCAGAAACCATGGGAAAATACCATGGGATGGTTTGTGGTTTGGATTATATTAATATAAGGGGTCCCAAACCTAAATAATAAATAATTCTCTCACCTTTCCTATATAAACCCACCCAATCTCCCACATTATCCTCACTCAAATCCCTTGGAGTACATCCAACCTCTTCCCTACTCTATCTAGAATCCTCACAAGGATCCCCAATCTCCCAAGAATCCTCTCACAAACCTCTCTCTAGCCTTTGGAAGCACACATCCAAGTAAGGATTTTTTCTTCCTTTCTCATTTTTGTCAATATTCTTTATGTTGTATTGGCCTTTTAATTTCAATTATAAATGTCAGGGTATGGTTTCACACCTCCCCCATTCTACCCTATTATTGTTTGAATGATGGTATACCCCTTTCCCTCTCATTAAATGCCTCCCATGTACACCCGTTACTATGCCGAAATTCCGAAAGGAACTTCTCTCTCTTCTTTTACATTCAAGCAATACTTTTGTATCATGAATCTAAATTCTATTTCAATTGTTGGGACATTTATATATATGAACTCATTACTGTCCATTACATGTAAATATGATGAGTAACCCCTTTCTCTCTCATCAACCATTTTTTATGATTTCTTATGTCACGCCTTTACGCTGCCGAAATCGCACCTATTTTCTAAGCCAATGTCATTGTGTAGTGAATACCATGCACATTTCTCCATCAAGGGTAATCACCTTTATGCACATTTACTTATTGATTATAAAGTTTCATGTATTAATTCCACATTCCTTTATCGTGGAATAAATGATTATGTTTTATGTATCCATGTTTTATGATCCATGTTGCACACTTATGCATGAAATGAAATGTTTAAGAAGGGTGCGCCCTTATAGCGCTCCAATGCATTGGCTAAAGTATAGTATCATGATACGTCATGTGCAATGAGTGTTGACTCATTCTAATTCAAGTGCAACGAGGGTTTACTCGTGCTTCAAGTGCAATAAGGGTTTACTCATGCTCCATGTGCAATGAGCCTTGGCTCATGCTAATTCAATGTTAAGTGTTGTTTCCACATTTCCATGTTATGATTATCATTCTTTATCATGCCTTAATGTTCATGTTTCTCTTATGCTCTATCGATATTCCCATTTCCTAACATGTATTGTACTCCTCATGTTATTCCATGTGTACTCCCTTACTGGGCTTTATAGCTCACCCTTTTCTTATGCATGTCCTCAGGTTATCCCATGCAATGCTAAGTACGATGGAATGTAGTGGTCATGTAAAGGAAGTTTTCTATAAAGATGTTGTATTTAAAGTTTAAAGTTTTTATGTAATGATCCTAATCCCCAAAGGCACTAAACCCCTCGATCTTCTTTGTTGTATCAAGTGAATTTGTATGTAATAAATCATGTTTAAGTTGTAATAAAAAGCAGGGTTGTCATATTCAATTTGTGAACCATGGAAACCAGTTAACAAGGGGAATATTTCTAGTGAGATAGATAAGAGTGGAGAAGGATATTTGGGATCAACTTCTCTATAAAGACCCATCATTAAACTTTAAATAATATTTAATTTTAGTCTAGAATTTAAATTACATCATAATAAGGATCATTTAAGGTTTAGAGTATCATTGAATTTGGCCATAACTCCCACATAACAAAAATAGAAAATAAAAATTAGACACTTCTGATCTGTATCAATTTTTTCCATAACATAGAATGTTTAATATAGTACAAAAATTATTTTTCTAAAAATTATCCATGACAATTAGAATTACATATCCCTTTCCCTTAACCATCCTTAAAACCTGTGAATTGTTTTTAAAAATCATGGTATGACCACCAAATCAAGATTAGCGATATAAAAATAAAGGATACCATTACTTCAGAAAAGAATTTAAAAAAAATATATCATATACCTTCATCCTCAATGTTATTTGATAATTTCAAGTAAGAAATTTTCACATAAAAAACACAAATATTTCTCAAATAAAATTATTAAAACCCATAAAATGAAATTAAAACCTCCTTTGGTAATATAGAGAATCACTTTTAAAACACAGTTTCAAAACCCTTTCAATTAGAATAAACATACTTCTAACATCCAATGTTATCATTATCCAATTCATTGGAGAACTAAAATGTGCTCACCAGACGTTATCTATGACACCACATGAAAAAATTTAATGTACTTTCATGGTGCTATCAAGGACATACCATGTTAAACAATAATGCGATTACCCGATGATATCAGGACCACCCCATGATAAGTTGAAACAATATTTCCCAATGAAATCTGGGAGAGCCCATGTTCTATTGTAACAGGCTTTCCCAATTCTATCTAGGCCACCCCATGTTACGATGTTATAGTATTTCTCAGTTATATTTGGCCACCCCATCCTGTAAATCTCAATTAAAACTTCATGAATAAAACAATTTCCACAATTATCTCTTTTAAAAACACATCTGAACTCAAATGAAAAATATATTTAAAAATAAAATTTTTATATTAAAACCCCATTTTTGAAAGAAAATACCATTTTTTTCTTATGAAACCAATTTTTCAATACCAAAATACCCAATATGATCATGGGTGTTTTTTATTTCACGAAACCTAGAATCGTTCAAAGGTATATGAAAATTAAAATTATGGCCATGATTGTGAAAAAAATTTATTTCTCCATGTAATTTTTCAAAATAATGTTCGTTTTTTGTTTTTCTAAACATTCAGTCTAAAATACTCCAAAAGTTTATTTTTAATAAAAAATTAATGAAAAAACGAATAGTCATAAACATTCCATAATTTTCCATATATAAAACTTAATATAAAAAATAATATTAGCATGGAGGAAAATATTTTTAAATTCAATCATTGTGCATTTAATAAGATATTTTAGATCAAATTATCCCCTACAATATTGAAATATATGAATCAAAAATCCAATGATGGAATGAAATTTTAAAAATCCTTAAATATGATGAGAATAAATAAATTTGTGATATTATATTTCAATTGATCTATACATACACCTCCTTAAATTAGGATGGTGTATAACATCAAAATATTCCTCAATGAATGGAGATTGATGTGAAGTCCCTTTCCTTGAGATTTGACTTTTTACATGTGTCTTTATATTCGTGAATAATAAAATTATGATAATTAGTTACTTTTATAAGATATTGTTTCATGTTTATCAATACATTTATTTCACTTATTACAATTTTTAATCCACTACATAAAAAATTAAGAATACATCAGGCACTTTGACAATATTCGGTTTATGTGTCAAAAACAACTTTTGTATGTAATTTATGGTCAAAGGGGTCCTTATTTAACCAACATATAGAATAATAATCATTAAATAATTATTATATTTATACATTAATTATAATTTAAAAACCAATGATTAATTATCTCTATGATTAATTAACCAATTTTACAATTCGGGAGAGGGTAGGTCGTACATACACATGAGTAACATTCCAATTTATCAATGATCATTATGGGAAGAAGTTACGTAAAATTTATCATGATATATTTTTCCTTATAAAATTAATACAATATTATTTATACATATATAATTCTATATATAATTCATTTTATGTAAAAGTATTCAAATTTCATTGATTAGGTTGTAGTTCACATATCCACGAACGACGTTATCACTTTTTCAGCATGTGAAAATGTAATAAAGAGAAAAATATAATATAATTATATAAAAATAATAATTTCATGAATTTCAAAAAAAAATATGTATATCACTTTTTTTATTAATCCCATCATTAATACATTTTATTTTATGTTTGAAAGAATCACATCACTTTGAATAAGAGGTAGTCAACATGTCCACAAATTATTTTACCATATTCCAAAAAAAAGGAAAGCATGAATGTTTGTGATATATAAAAAATAAATTTGTATGAATAAATCATAACTGAACTATATATCTAAAAAATATTATCATGATATTAATTTCAAATCGTGAGTGTTTTTTAATGGGAAAAATGAATGGCATCGTTCCAAGATGGGGTACGTCACCACTTACAGGAACGATGATTGTGTTACCTATTTGATGGATGTGTGTGAAATTTTAGTTATAAACCATTACAAAATAACATATCGGTTTATTTTTTATTATTATTTAATTCTATAATAATGTAATAAAAATAATTTAAGGGGTGGATAAAAAATGAAACAAAAGTGCTCGTTGTGGAATGTTTTCTCATCTTTGGGTAACTCCTTTTGGTTTTCACAAATGGGATTCCCTAGTTTGCATTCTTCCAAAGATGGGTATTTTATGTTAAGGGGATAGATGTTTTGACAATAATTTTTTTTGGGTTTTTATTATCCAAAATTATTTAGAGGTGTGATGGTATGATGAGGAAAGGAGGCCTTGTATGACTAGGGAAAATACACATTGGGTATTATTTAAATGATTTGAGTACTCCCCGCATTTGAGTTTCCCCAAAAGGGTCCAAAAATAACCATTAGATATCCTTAGAGATTTAATGGTCAATATTTATCCATTAAATAATTTTTTAATTGTTTTAGTGTCATTTTCAGCAACTAAATTCAATTTTTAATCATTAAGTAAGCTCGGTTTTAACTTAGTCATTCTAATTTACATTAATTTCATTCACTAATTTTAATGGTCAAAAACATAGTTGACCTTATTATAAATTACTAAATATTAGGATTTCAAATATTGAAACCATTATTCTAAATTCCTATCAAAAAATAGGTGTAAATTTATTTAAAATTAATTATATGAATGGAATTTAATAATTGGATTTTATTGAAAAAAAGACAAAAAGATTGAAATGTTTTTATATCTGATTTTAATATGACATTGAATAAAATGAAATAAATTTCATTTAATGATGTATAATTTAGATAATTATAATTCAAACCTAATTTAGGAAATATTTTAACTATAAAAATTACATAAACAAAAATCATTTTTGAATAAAAATTCATTGTTTTAAATTATTAAAAAAACATGAACATTCTCAAAAAAAATCCAAAAAATCACCCAAAGTGAATTTTAATAATCTAGATTCAAATATGAAGTTTATGTTGTCAAAAAATTTGAGAAAAAAAATCTAAATTGTGTTTGAAAACAATCCATCCATTAAATGGTTGAAAACTGCATTTTTGAAATAGGCATCTTTTTATTCATAAAATTATATTTATTCTTATCATAAGGCTATTATGATTATTGGATTAATTTAAAAAAAATTAATAAATATATAAAATATAAATTTCAATAATATCATTCACTAATATTTATTATATTTATTTATTTATTTAAAACACCATTGTCGTCAAAAAAATCAGCAAAATACATCCATTTTATTCAATTGGTATTTATTTACATTTATAATTAATTTATAACCATTGAATTAATTTTATGAACATTATTAAGCTATAAGTTAATAATTTAATTAATAAAATTCATTCACTTAATTCCAAGAGCTTCGTGATAATTGTCATAATAATATTAATAGTATATTATTGTCTTGTAATAATAGGGATTTTGTGTGATATAAGTCATTAAAGGAAATCGATGATTCATAAAACACTAGATAATATTGGTGTTGTGTGTGATTCAAGATAATATATTCATTGTGTGTGACACAATATATTAATAATTTTTTTTTATTTGATATAATATATTTCATAAGACCTTGGAATTCTACATCCTACACCCCTAATGAATTTCACCCTCAAAATTAGTCTTCGTTTTCAAATTATTAATATTTATACAATTCCTTTGTTGAACTTAAAATATAAAAAAATGGTTAACAAAACATACTCTAAAAAATGGAACATGATAAACATGATTGTGATGAGAAGTTATGCATAAATAGGATTCCACATTGGGAGAAAATTGGTGGGAAATTAAAATATATATTTGGAAAGGAAAACTAATTCCTATGGACTGATAGAGTGTGATAGGGAAAATGGTCAGTGGGAAGTCATTGATGGAAAAACCACAAGTCAAATTGGTGTACAGATGTTTCTTGATATCATCATAAAATATGGTAATAGGGTAACATTTTATTTTAATGTTCTATTCCAAGAGCGGAAGGATTCCTTCAGCATCCATTCTAACTATATAAGGAAATATATTTACATAATTAGTTGATATTAATACATTTAAAAAATCCAACACACAATCCTATCATTCACACAAACATGAGTATCGAAGAAGTTTATTCTTTCCTAACGCACTAGAATCAACTTATATTGGATCACATAATACTCAAAATAATCATGAACTATTCTTTATAACATTATATATTAACCAAAACAAAAATTGTTAGAACATAGTAATATATTTTCAAACATTCACTTGATGAGATAATAAAATAATATTCGAAGAAAAATTGTAATTCAAAAACATTTATCAAAATCATTCCATAGATATATGACCCCAATTATAAAAAAAATACCATTAACCATAAATCCACACAAGTATTGATATTGTTCCTCAAATAACAATTAATCATCTTTATAAAAATATATTATTCCCAAATAAATGTCTCCCAGTGTATTTAAAATTATTTAATACAATAAAATAGGGATACCTAAGTCATTGGACTTATAATAAACCATGAAAAAATATTCATCTCCTTGAATCATCCATTACTTCACCAAATGTCTCAACATTAACTAATGTTGTAGAAAAATATTCTCCAACACCCATTATTTTCCAATCATGATGATTTCTACCCTATGTAACTTTAGACATATGGTTGTGTACTGTCCTAACTCGTTGTAGAGAAAGAAAATTTCTATTTTCAAGCTATCTGATATATCATTCCTTGATTGATGAGGACTACTTTTCTTATAGTCATAAACATTTGAAACAAAACACACCATAAACACTTTCCATATCCCAACATAAATTCCTTAAAATGAAATTTACCATACTATAAAAAACTAGTAGCCCTACCTCCAAAATTCATTATCAGTTTTGTCTCCATTTATAACATATTTGATCCTTTATTACGCTTATTATCACATGGAACACAAGTATCAGAAAACTCTATTTTATTATTCTAAGTATAATGATCCACATTCTGAAAAAAAATTATTTCTCAAGGCCATAAATCATCGTGGATGTTTCTTTAATCCTAATTAAAATCAATCAATTTTAAATTTATTGTATCTAATAAAATTATGATCAAACCAAGCCAATCGTGTGATGTTTTCATTTTGTGTTTCTACTTAAACATTATTGTTTGAAATTACTTTTTTGAATTTTTTATGCAAACATAGATTAAAATAATTTGGGAAATACATATCAAGTAAAATATCTGAAATGTTTTCCCATTACATTGGATAAATACAATCTCTCCATCTATTATTCTTAACCATTGACCACCATCTATTAGCTTCAACTTCAGAATTATTGATTTTAAGAGTTACCTTTTTTTGTCATAAACATCGCATGGCTACAAATATCTTTTCTAGGACATTAATCCATCATTCTACTACCACTGGTTCGGATGATCAATTCATTAATGGGGTATATTTATCCATGAAATGATATAATTTATAAATTTGTTTGCATGGTACATTGAGTTAATCCCTTTCATTGACACTACGACCATTTATAGCTTTTGTCAACATATCCATCACGAAAAAACATGTCTGTTTCAATTCCAACCATCCTGGGATATTGATTTGGAATGATTTTTCAATCTTAGTGCCTTTTGATTATAACTTTCCCCTTTCCTCTATGGATAACTATTATTTACTAATATACATTAGATGAAGAAACTCAGAAATATTAAAATTCAATATCATATCAACATAACCATATAATAAAATATTTTATGTTAATTGTATTAATATTATCATATCCTCTATAGTTTTCTAAATCACCCTTTGATGGCAAATATAAGTGTATGTCCTCAAACATTATATAATATTAAATTTTATTAAAGAATTTAATTTCTTTCAGTATGAAATTCCTCTCATGTTATGAGTTTTATATAATTAGGTCATAACTCATACATAACAAAATCATAAAATACAATGTGGACACTTAAAATCAATTTTTATTTTTCTATAATAAAAATATTTATAAAATTATAAGTTTTATTCCTAGAAAATATACACAACTTTCAACACCACTTATTAAATTCCCTTACCCATCCTTATACATTGTGAAAACATTTAAATTAATGGGTATGAGTTCAAAATCTCAGAAAATGATATAAAATAAAATAAAAGTTTTTCCAATTGAAACATGAAAACTCAAATAATAATTTCCTTTATATTCATGGTTATTTAATAATTTGAAAAACAATGTTTTCATATTAAAAAACATTCATTTTCATAAATAAAATATTTAAAACCCGTGGAAAGTAATTATGACCTATTTTTCTGAAACAGATAATCTCTTTCATAAAGCCTTTTCAAAACCATTTCAAAACCCCAATAATTTGTATAATCATATGGTAAACTTATATTATTATCATTTCCCAATGCACTAAAAAGCTATAACCATCTTACTAGGTGATATCATGGATACCCCATGATATGATGTAATGGGATGCCCAGGTATTATCTGGGCTACCCATTGTTATGATATAATGGGTTTTCCCAGGGCGATTAGGAACACCCCATGTTATACTATAATGGGATTTGTTGGCGATATCTAGTACACCACATCTTAAACTGTAATGGGGTTTCTTGGTGCATTCTGGGTCACCCAATGTTAAGTTTTAATGGGCTTTCCCATCACTTTCTGGGACACTACACTGTTTAAATATCAAGTGATACTTCATGAATAAAACACACTCCCATAAAACACATTGAAAAACTCTTTTAAACTTATATGAAAACAATTTCAGATAAAAATACCATTTTTTTAAAACCACATTTTCAAAACAAAAAACCCTTTTTCTAAAACCATTTTCAATTGAAAAATAACAAAAAAGGAAGGGATGTTATTTATTTGAGGAAACGTGAGATCTTTGAAAGGAATCCAAAAGTAAAATAATGTCCATGGTGGTGGAAACTTTATTGTTTCTTTGTATGTTAATAAAAGAATACCCCGTTTTTCATCTGTCGAAATAGTATATATAAACCATATAAAAAGATTCCTTTTGGAAAAACATTGAATGAAATCCATATTATACATAAAATTTCCTTAACAATCATTATATACAAATAAATTAATGGAAAAGTTTATCATGGATAAAAATATATTAAAATTAAGTCATTAAAATTTTAAAAATAGACATTTAAATCAATGTTTCCAATAACACATTGAAATATTTGAATCATGAGCCCCATGAGGGAAAAACATTTAAAAAAACATTAAATAACATGAAAATAAATAAACTAAAAATACTATATGTCAACTGGGATGTATATAAACCTCGTAAAATAAGGTTGGTGTGTAATTTAATTCCCATAAACTCTATTGTTAGAACATTATATTTGTTATCTTGTATGAAAGACAACACTAAGAGCATAAGGGAATATAATATTTCAATACATAAAAATATATTTAATATTTTAAATATAATCATTCTATGATATATCTTTCAATAAACATCATAATGATTTTTGGTACACCACATGTAACAACGATTTTCTTCAATGGAATTCATTATACGCAAGACCATGTTTTATCGAATCAATAATATATTATTAAAATATTATTATCTAATATAAAAAGACTTAACTCTTCTATTAAATTAGTTGTTTTGAATAGTATTAACTAAAATATAAATATATATATTCTATATCAAACAATATATATTTACATTCTTCCAATATAATTTATATTCATAAGATAAGAGAAAACCCAATTTTACGCATAAAAACCTATGTATTTTTAAATGAAATTTTTCTTTATTTTATGTGGAACCTATTTTACATATAATTTTTAGAAATTTATAATATTTTATATGTCAAAAAAAATTATTTTAGAAATATAAATTTCAAAATCAGGTTAGGGTAATTTTTTTTAATTTTCCAAAATATTTCATTTTCTGATTATTATTCAAAAATAGTAAATTTTAAATTCAAGACTATTATTTAATCTAATTTATTTATATGGTAAAATTAAATTTTGATTGGTTTAAAAATTTAATAAGTTAAATATTATATAAACTAATACAAATAATGTTATTTTAATCAATTTCACATTCAAATTGGATATTAAAACTCAGCAAGATTTTTAACATTTTTACTTTAAAAACTAACTTTCTCCTTCCAGAAATAGGAATGAAGTTGAAATAAATTATACCACATCTGTGATTGGATATTGAAAAATGGGTTACATATTTTTTAAAAAAATTAATTTATAATTTACAATTATTCCTACACAGTTTCAAACCAAACATATTACTAAATGAAATTAAAAGTAATTAATGTTATCAAATGAAAAATTCTGTTAACAGAGGACTAATTGTTAAATATATTGCGGAAACTGTGCTAGAAACTTGTACAAAATCCATTTTATGTTTATATTTTTACCATATAAACCCATTTATCTAATTATTTTCATTATTTTAACCACATGATATTGTAAAAACGTGGGTGGAATTCCCTTTTACCAAATATTTATAAACATTCACCTCCTCCTCCACAAATAGGCACTCACCCTCCCACTTATTCACACATATCAAGACCATTATCTCACTCAAAGTATACTCCCATAATCTCCAAAAATTCATTCCTGGATCTTAAAATCCTCTCCTTGGTCATAAATCCAATTAAGTATGTCTTTTAATCTAAACCCAAAGGATTTACCTGAATAATAGGTAACATTCATCCATGATCAACATTGTTTCATTTACATCCGTTAATTAATTTTATATATTTCTTATCTAATAACCTTGATATCATAAATATATTTATATGTGGTTATTAAAAGAGTTATATATAAAATTACACAAATTTCCACTAAAATGGGACACACAATCATTGTTAGTGTTTAGGGTGGGCTACCACCTCACGAGCCGATGATGCTCATTCTTCCATTTACAGCCATTCATGATTTGAAATAAATATTTATTTATAGTTTATATTTGATATATTTTATATTTATAATTTCATTATTATTCTATAATTATTATATAATTCATACCTTTCGGATTTCTAATTTTTTTGAATAAGATAACATCGTTCGATAAAGTTTGCACTACCGCCTCCTCAATTCGGTGTGATTAATTAAATCTATACAAGGAATGTCTAAATGATGGTTGTAATAAACCTATGTGAAAAATATCAACTAATTTTTATAATGTAATTATACTATACATATATATATATATATAATATTTAATTTTCATTATTTTAAATACGATAAGGAAATGGAAGTAGCGTTCATGCATGCGTACGATGCACCATCTCAACTCATGGTGCATTTAATTTATTTATCTTTGAAATATTTTTATTATTATAAATACATATATAATAGATATATATGATAAATAAATTAAATTTAAATTAAATATATCATTATTTCATGATCTATGTATGGTTAAAAAAATAACAAGTCAAAACATACTCGAAAAACTAAGAAATTGACCACCTAAATAGTGAAAATAATGAAGGGTTGTTAAAAAATGGGTAATAAGAAATTATAAAAATATAATCTATATTATTTGAAATATTATTATACTTCTCTTATATTATATTTAAATTAGTAAAACCATTAACTATTATGTAATAGGATGTTCACCCAAAAGGAAACACAATATAAGGGACTCTTGTCACACTTTTTATTTCATGAGGTATAAACAATTTTTACAATTTATTTATTTATTATATTTTATATATTTCCCTTATATTATTTTATATTATTAATTTATTTATATTCAGGGTTTTTAATGTTTAATTGGAATTTCTCTCTATCATGGGGCTTTTGATTCAAAAAATATTAAGCTGTAAGTTATGTTAATCTCACATTTCTTCATCTATGAGATAAATGAAAAATTCACCATTTACATATTTTGTGTGGTTTATAAACATCCCATTTTGATATATGAACTGATTACTAATTTTTTATTAATGTATTTTGAGATTTAATTTGATTTAATTATTCTAAGTGAATTTTAATTAAAAGTTAACAAGTTGTAAGGAATTTCATAACCTAATTCTTTTTCAGTGGGTTATATTACGTCCTTTTTGTCGTTAATTTTTTTAGATTACATGTGTAATCACTTTTATAACTCTCTATTTTTTATTTCCACTTGTTTTATATGGATTTAAAGTATACATAAATAATCTATTCATTGATTTATTCTGAATTCAATGTTATTTTGATTTCAACGGTATACTAGACTATCACATATTATTCGGGATTTTTACACTTGAGTTTCAATTAAAGGAAATTATTTGATCATTGTTTAATAACACCATTAATTTTCATTTAATCGTCTTACTAATTTACATTTTAATATATGTGAACCATTTACTCACACTTTTTTACAAAATAACTTCTTAAAAATGTTTCTATCAAAAGAAGACATCATTTCTCTCTTCAGTTGGAGAACATATTTTCTTCTAAAAACCATGTCTTATAAAAATCTTGTAAAAAATATTTAAAAATGAAAAGTTTATTTTCCACAAGAATGTTTTCGATATCATTTTATAGTATTTCTATTCAATAATTAATACAACCCTTTATCCTTACTCCACTTGGGATATATCTTCTTGCTACCATCATTATCCATCCACTATATAGTCAATGATTTTTTTACTTATCATAATATGGAAATTTAAAACCTTAATTCATTTTATATTCCACTAAAAAATATAAAATCCACTTTGACAATTAGACATTAAACTTCAAATAAATATCAACACTACCTATCAATGATATAATTATTTCTCAAATCATATTTCATTTCTTCATATGGTGATTACATTGATAGTTATTTGAATATTTAGGGAAATATTTGTAAATATATATCGTTTATTTGATATGGATATTTCATAAAGAATATTTTTTATGAATTAAATAGATTTATATATATGTGAGGAATTATTTATACATGAACTACTTGGGTATTGGACAGATTAATGCAATCCCTATGGATTAGGGACTATTTAAATTAAGTCCTACGATGAATTAATAGTCTAATGAGACTAAATTATATGACAAACCACCTTTTATTTTGTTTTCATGTAGAATCGATGTGTTTCAACACATGTAATTAAGCATCCTTGTAGGAATTATTTATATTAGTATGGTAATAAATTTTTATTATAAAGGTTTCATGTTCTAGGAAAACATGACTTCTGATCATTATGCATTGGCTTCATTCATGGAATTTCTAAAATGAATAATGTTATCCTAAAAAAATGATGTGATTTTCATATTAATATTTAAAAAACACTTGCCTATGTATCTATTTAACCAAGACAACTAAATGGTTCATTCCTTGGGGATGAAATATACCTTTCTCTTATGCCAATAAGGGTATCATGAAACTATCCCTATGCTTTCTGGGGTCGGGCCACTACAGTTGGTATCAAATAATGTTTATCAGAAAACATGGGTAATAGATTTTTGACATATATATTATGGAAAATAACACTAATATAGAAATTTAGGATAAGTATATAAGAACAACCTAATGTTTTCATTAGAATGAGATTATATGGTCATTCCTTGCAATACACCCATGTTTGGATACTAAAAGGTGGCATGGTTCCACCATAGATGTAATATGTGGTAACAACACTGAATAGGTGAATTCGGCCACACTCGAGTGTAAACCGATACAGGAATATGGTCCTTGTGATTCACCTTTTTTACACACCCTTGGGATATACTTATGATTGTTCACATTCTCTTTACAAAACAGTATGAAGGACTGGGATAGATAATAACAATGAATGACCCAGAATAATATTTAGGTTTCTTATAGTAAATAAATATGTTTGGATTTATACATACCATAGATGATTGTTGGGTTTTTCCAATATTATAATTGAAGCTAACATTAAGAATTTTGGTTTTAGTAAATTTCATCATCTAAATGATAAATCCTAGACCAAGTTATGAACTAGGTGGAAAAATTGGATGAAGTGCTTTTGTATTGTGGTTATACCAAAAATCATAGTTAAAAAGATATTTAATGATTAAATTTATTTCTTTCCATCATATTTATTTCAGAATATATATTAATATTATTATATTAAAGGAAAACATGTATGTTGGGTGATAACTCATAAATTCTAGAAAGGTTATTGGATATAAACCCATGATCGATGGATAATAAGATTTTATTGCAGACCAATAACCTACTGAATTACTGGGTTTAAATGTAATTGTTTTTAGTAAAAAAATATGAAAAATAAATTTTGATAATGAAATATCAGAATCAATTTTTTGGTTTCGATTTTTATGTATTGACCTTATTGGATTTTCAGAATTTTTAGAGAAAAGTGTAATGAAAATTCACTCTATTATTGGCCTTATGCCCAGTTATAAGTGTATTTTTGTGCTTTGGGTATCAATTTAATTTTTGGATATCCATTTCATAATATAATAGAAAATTTGGAAATTTATCAATGAATAGAAAAATGATGAAATCTGTGTTTATCGAAATGTGTAAAGTATATATATTTTCTTATATTCATAGTCAGGAAATGAATTTCTCAACAGTATGAAAATGGTCAAAAAAAATTCATCCATATTCTGTAACATTTATTGATCTAATTGTCTTTTTATCATCGTTGATTTATAACTTCGAAACCCTCAACATTATATTTTTAATACACATTTTTTTTATTGATGACATCAATCAATCATATAAATATTTATACCTTTCCTCAAAGTTCATATTTTCACATTTTATTAATTTTCTCCTAATTAGAGACCAATTTATATGTTATTCGGTGTGACCTTTTTAATTCATTTTATCTCATTTATAAAGGACGTTTTATGAACCCCTCTAATGATGTGGGAATTCAACATAAGAAATATCCAACAATCTATTACCTAGATAGAGTTTAAATTGATAGGACCCAATTTATTTATTATGTGGATAATTTAATGCCCCGAAACATTAAATTAAGAACATTCTATTTGATTTCATGAATCACACAAAACACTATGAATGTAAGGGAATATAATATCCTGAGAGATTAAAGTATATTTTATATTTTAAATAAAATTACTCTATTTTATGTCTTTCAATGCATGTGACATTGTGTTTGTCTACAATACACGCAATAATGATTTTCTTCAATGGATTGAGTTAAACACAATACTGAGGTATACCAGACAACAATATATTTTTAAAATATTATTATTTAATATAATAATAATTTTCCTACTAGTTAAACTAGTTGTTATGAATTGTATTAAATAAATTATGGAAGTATATATATTAATATATTTTGACATTCATCCAATATATTTTATCGTAATAAGATTAGAGAAAATCTAATATTACCCATGGAAACCATTGTTTTTCTAAAGGAAATTCTACCTTCATTTAATGGAGAACCTATTTAAAAGTTAAATTTGGGTACATTTATATATTTTATATGTAAATTTTACCTTTAGGTTAGAAATTTAAATGTAAAAAATTAGGTTAGGCGATTGTTTATTACTTTTAATAAATATTTCAATTTTTTATGAATGGTGGATAATACTATATTCTAATTCAAATATGTTTTTTCATATAATTTATTTATAAGGATAAATTATATTTTTTATTGGATTTAAAGTCTAATTATATCATTTATATGTCAAAAATTCCAATTTAGTTCACTTTAATCAATTCCACACTAAAATTGGATGTAAATACATAGTAAACTTTGGAACATTATTAATTTAAAATCCCCCTTTCTCATTTCATCTACGAGATTAATTTTAAAATATTTTCTAAAAATTATTCAATTGAAATTTATAAATAATTTCTTACATATTTGGAATTGAAATAATTTTAAATTTCTTATAATATATTTTTTTAAAAACTTTTAGTGGAATTAATTAAAACTATTTAAACCAATTTAGATAAAATTTACTATATCAAAGGATTAATCCTTATTCATAAGTACCAAAATGCAATAGAAAATTGTTCGAAATTAATTTTATGTTCATAATTAAACCATATAATCCATTTTCTATAATTCATTTTCATTATTAGCGCCATATGACTTTGGTAAAACATGGGTTGAATTCACTTTTCAAAAATTTAGAAGAATTCCACTCCACCTCCACTATAAAAAGACACTCAAGCCTCCCAATTATTAAGACCTATAAAGAAATTTGTCTCAATAATATTAGTATAAAAAATGATCATAACACCCCTTCATACATCCAATAATACTCACCTTGGTTAGAAATCCACACAAGGATGTATTTTGGTAAAATCCAAAACTGGTTACTAGAGAAAGAGGTAATGTTCTTCAATTATCTCCACTGTTTCATTTAATTATCCACATATTAAATTATTTCTATATAATAATTATATAATAACCTAAATAACATAAATATACTATGATTTTAAAATGATATTATTTATACCTACTCTATCATAAACATCCATCAAAATGTGATATGAAATCAATGTTCGTGTGTATGACAGACTACCGCCTCACGAACTGATGTCACTCATTCATCCATTTAACACCATTAAAGGTTGAAAATAATGATGTAAATATATTTTTTATATAATATATATTATATTAAAATTTTATTCTCCGTTCTATATTTCGTATATAACTCATACATTCATGCTTTCCATTTTTTGTGTATACGATTACATCGTTTGTGGATGTGTGGACTACCGCCACTACAAAGTGATGTCACTCATTCATACAATAAATGGAATTTATAAAGTATTGTATAAATATAAATATGAAACATATATTTCATAAATATGAAAAATTAATTAATATATATATATATCATTTAATTTTCATTCTTTTAAATTTGATCAGGAAATAGAAGTAGTGTTCATCTGTATGTACAACATACCGTCTCCACGAATGCATTGAATTTATTATCTCAAAAAATTACGGATTATTTCAAATACATATATAATGGATAATTATATTTTATAATTACATCATTCTCTACGTTACTTAGATGATTAGATAATGATATAAATTGAAATAACCAAAATATCAAAACATATTTGAAATACGATGCAGTTTTTACCTCAAAATTGAAAATAATGAATGTTTGTTAACAAAAGGGTAATAAGATATTATATAGAGTTAATATATGAGATTATAAATATATTTATTATTTAATTATAAGTTATTGTAATTATTAAAACCATTATTCATTTGTTTAAAATATGTTGAGAAAAAAGAAACATATGGTAAGTGATTATTGTCTGACTTTTTCTTGAGTGAGGCATACACCATTTTCACCTCTTTTTTAAGGTGTATATAGTTCCCTTATTATAATCCATTTTATGATTAATTTTATATTGATGTTGTTTAATATTTCTTTTGATTTTATCTTTTTCATGGGTATTATGATTCAAAACTATGTATTAATGGATTTTCATTTCACACTTTTTCATCAATGAGATAAATTTAAAATTTCCCACTTACTTATTTTATTATCTGTATATAATAACCATTTTTATTTATTAAATCATGAACTATTTTATCTAAATGGTTTTTTGAGTATCAAATTTATTTATTTCTTCTACGAGGATTTAAATTAAAAGTTACCCTGTTGTGAAAAAATTTATACCCGGATTCATTTTTACTGGTTTATATTACATCCTCGTTGTCATTAATATTATTATATTATGTGTGTAATAACTATTCACTTTATATTTTTTTATTTCAACTTGTTTTATGTACATATATATTTGACATACATAATATATTCATTGATTTATTCTGACTTCAATATTATTGTCTTTTCATGGGTTTACTTAAAAATATCCTTTTATTTAGGATTATTTACACATTTGTTTCCATTAAAGTAAATTATCTAATAATTTTTTAATAAACACTTTATTTTTCATTACATTAGGTTATTAATGACATTTTCATGTAATAGTACCATTTTCCCACTCTTGGGTACCCAAAATGTTTCAGAAATTGTTTTCTAGAAAACCTGACATATTTTATATCTTTAGTCGGAGAACCTATTTTACTCTTTAAAACATGTCATCTAAAAAGGATTTCAAAATGATTTCGAATTGAAAAGGTTATTTTCCTAAAGAATTTATTAAATATATTTTATGGTATTTCTATTCATCAATGACAGCAACCCTTGATTCGTACTCAAATTGGGATATTTTTTATTGATACCATCCTTATCCTTCCTCTAAGGGGAATATGATTTGTTTAACCTAGGATAATATTGAAATTCACAACCTCGGATTAATTATCACTTCCCTTGAAATTTTCAAATAACTATGATCATTGAACATTAAAGTTTCCCTAAATATACATATTAATAATCGAGGATATAATTATTCAAAATACCATATTCAATTTCAGTAAACAATGTTTATATTTATAGTTATTTGATTATTTGGGGAAATATTGATATATCTATATCCTTTAATCAATACGTATATTTGTTAAGGAAATTTTTGTCATGTTTTAAATATATTATTTTTAATATGATGAATTCTATGGACTAGCACTATACGGTTTGGGGAACGGGAAAGGAAATCCCTACCGGTTGGGGATCGGTTAATGCAAGCCAAAATGGTTGGGGACCTTTAAATTATTACACACAATGTATCTGTTGCCTCATGGGATGAAATTTGTTTGATAAATACCCTATTACATTGTTTCCATATAGAATAGTTTGGGTTTTACCCAATGATTCAAACTATCATCTAAGATTTCTTAATAATAACATGTTTAACCTTATTAAAAGTAAAGGTTTCATGTTTATGGAAAACATGTCAAATGATAGTTAAGAAAATACTTAATGTATATTTTTTTATTGTAATGAATGTGATTATTTATTTTGAAATTATTGATGGATTCACCTTCATTATCATTTTGTTAACTACATAACTTGTGAGTTCAATTAATACCTTACCATATTCATTATCTTTATTTAATCATTGTTTCTTTCACTATAAATTATCCTTACTATGAATTTAAGCTATCCCTTCCATTTATTTACATTCCCCAGTATTTCAGAAACATTACTATGAAATATATTCACGGATATTCTTGATGGAATAAGGTTATCCTCAAAAAAATTATGTTATAATTTATATAATATTTTGTAATAGAAGACTCATGTTTTTATCATGTTTACCAATACTAATACAGTCTTAGCTCCATTGGTCCATGATTTACTTGTATATAAGGCAATTTTAATGGTATCATTACATCATAAATGGGATTTTATGGTTTGGGTAGCAACATATAAAATCAAAATATGCCTCAATGAAAAGAGATTGTGACGAAATCCCTTAACACGAGTCTGAATTATCAAGAATGTATTTATCTTGATGACTAATAAACTTATGTTAATTATTTAATTTCATCATATCCTTTTTTATTTTTCCATTTATTTTATTTCACTTTAAAATTTTTTATCCAACTACTTAAAAACGTTGCTTACGTCATTTTTTTTAATATTCGGGTTATGTGCCAAAAATGACTTTTGGTAGGTAAACTTTGGTCAAAGGGGTCATTGTTTAGTAAATATCCAAAAAAATAATAATTTCATAATTATCATATTCATAGATCTATTATATATTTAAAAAAATCATGATTGGTGCTTATGAAAAATGAACAGATCGTATAATTTTAGAGATGGTAGGTTGTACAAAGGTAAGACTAACATTCCAATTTTTCAATGATCATTAGGGGAAGAAGGTAATTAACATTAATCATTCAAAAATGATCATAATATTATAATTACCACATTTTTTAATAATAGATACCTATATATAGTATTGTTTTTATGTAAAGTGAATCACACCGCTTTGAGGATGTGGTATTCCACAAGACGTTGAACGGCATTTTATCTTTTTCAGTGTGTGAAAAGGTAATAAAAAAATTATATAATATTATTATATAAAGATAATATTTCATTAATATATATATATATATATCTTTTATATCATATATTTTTATTAAATCTATCCTTAATACACTCCATGTAACAAGTGAACGAATAACATCGCTTTGAGGGGGTGGTAGTCCACAAGTATACAAACGATGTAATCGTATTCCCATGAAATGGAAAGAATAAAGGTATGACTTATATCAAAATTAAATAAGTATGATGACATAGTAAATATAATATATATCATATAAAAAATATATTTCCATCTTAATTCCCAACTAAGAAATGTGGTAATGGAAAAGTTAACGATATCATTTCGTGAGTAGATAATTCCCCAAACATACGAGCAGTGATTTCTTTACCAATTGGATGGATGTGTGTATTGTTTTATGTCGAACCCATAACATAAAAAAAACTCATTATATTGATGAAATTTATTTTATTCTGTAATAATGGAATATTAATAATTTAACTATTGTAGAAGGAAATAAAATAAAAGTCCTCATTAAAAAATGTTACATATTCATCAGGTAACTCCTTCTAGATTGCAGCTAAGGGATTACCTGGTATTCCTTTTCCCTAAGGATAGGATTATAGGATTACTATAAGGGAGTTGGTAACTTATTTGGGATGTTTTCTATTATAAAAAGTCTTGATAGGTGTGAAGAGAGGAAGAGGAGATTATGAATTTTATATATGAGGAAAAAGATGCATTATGTATTCCTAAAATTATTATAGTGCTCCCCGTGTTTTACTTATCCCAAAGAAGTGCGGAGTGAAAAATTTTATAAACATATATGTTTATTTGTAGTAATCTGTTAGGAATATATCTTTTACACAAGTTAAGGGTCATTTTTACAACGTACTTTATATATGTAATCTTTAAGTAGGGTTGTGTTTAAATTATTAATTTTAATTAATTTTATTTATTTCAATAACGTTTTTCAACAAAAAAATAAGTTAAATTCATTATAAATTATAAATTAGTATGTTTCCAAATATTAAATACATTTTTTGAAATTCAAATCATAGAAGTGGGATAAATTAATTTAAAATTAATCTAACAGACTGGACAAAACTTTTCTTTTAATAGTTAACTAGTTCAATAGACAAAAAGGTTGTAAAACATTAAGTTTATTTTTTGAGTCAAAATTTATAAAAGTTTTAGAATTTAGATTTAAAACAATATTTTAATTAAAAGGTAGTAAAAGTGGATAAAAAAAATATTCACCTTCTTATGCCTAAAATTGGATTCATTCTAATCATAAACTTATCATTGTTATTGTATTTATTTTAAAACATTTTAATAAATATATAAAATATTATATTCTTTAATATATTTAAATAATTTTAATTATTTTAATTTATTAACAGGAAATTCCATTCTATTCATTAAATTGTTTTTCCATAAAAACGCATCATTTATATTCCATTGGTCTCTATTTTCGATTCTAAATTATTGGGAACCAATGAATTTATTTCATAAATATTTTAACAATAATATTGTAATTTTGATAATCTCATTTATTCGTAACATTCCAATAGTTATGTGATAACTATCCTATTAATATTAATAGTATATTATTGCCCAGTAAAATTCAAGATTGTGTGTAGCAAAAGAAATTAAAGGAACTTAGTGTCGTGTGAAACAAAATACAAACAATTTTTTTGTGTGATATAAGATAATAAATATATTTCATGTAACATAGTCTATTAAATTATTTAAATTACATTGAAAGAAAATATTTTATAAAATCTCTGGATATTGCATCCTCAAATTTAGAAACATGTGGCCCTTGCCTCATTAAACTCAATGCTTTCTGTCATTCCATTTAAGGAAAATATGTTACACATTATATGGGTTTTAAACATGATCCATCAACTATTTTCAATTTTCTTTATTTAACTTCTCATATAAGCACAAATTGTGGAAGTTTATGGTGTAGTATTTTTATCGAAGTAGTATCCCCCATAATTATTATTTAATTTTTTGATTTTATATTGTGTTCATCTCTTCAGTTTCATTTTCATGGGAATTTGATTTTGTGCATAAGAGAGTGATTATTATCACAAATAACACTTGTATATCTCATATTTGTTCTTATTATATTTTTTTCACAAAATTCACCATTGGTTCATATTATTTATTATATAGTGGAAGGCTGTGTGAATGGATTCTATGTGTTTAATGTTTCTTCAATACATTGGGAGGGTAATGGAGGTGAGTGAATTGATTATTTAATGTATCACTATAAACCCAAAATCAATGGAAACAAAGGTCTGTGGTTTTTTATTATTAATCACTTATTATGTGAATGAAATAATTGATAATTTTCATCTAAGGATAACAATAGAATGGGTGGGAGTAAACTACATGGATCTACACATCCAATATCTACTTCATCTATTTATATGTGTTCTTTTTTGATCTATTATACAAAAAAACATGTGGTCACCTTCCTTCTATTATTCATTATGAAGGAATATAAATTAATATTAATTTAAATATTTTAGAATAATGGTGAGTAAAATTTCTTTATTATAAAAACTATTAGTGAGATTATATAGTGTTATTCTAGGGTTTTAAAAACATTATTGATTATATAGCTCATAAAATCTTTACATCCCAAATCACATGTCCACATTCCATGTAAATGAATATAACCCAACATCGATAGAAATCTATTTATGGTTATGGAATGTAAAAATCAATTCATGATAAGAATGTAATTTAATTGTAAAATATCACACCCGAACTTTTAAATTAATATTATTTTATTATTTTATGAGACAATGAAATTTTTTTATCGAGCTGCAGATCAAGCCTTTTTTAAAGTTTTTCATTTTGTTGATGAATGAGTGCTTTTCCCTTGACAACATCTGATGCATGGTCAGGGCATTTTCAAAGCTGTGCAGCTTTTCCCTGGTCACCGTGCGGCCTGCCCTATGTTCAAGATAGATAAATAAAATGAGTTTAATGATGTACTTTAATAATTTTAATTAGGGTAATTATTTTTATTAACATTATCAAGTTTATTATAATTATTATTATTTTATGAACAGTATTATTATTATTATTAGAGTTCATTAAAATTATTATTATGTTTATTATTACTTGTTAATATTTTTATTTATTTTTCATTCTTTTTTCATCTTCTTTCTTTTCATCTATTTTATTTATTTCTTTTACTATTATTATTAGTATTATTATTAGATTTCCATTTATTTATTTATTTATTTATTTACTTTATCTCAAACCCTACTTCCCCCCCCCATTACACTTACCCCGTAGCGAGCCCCCCCCCCCCCCTCATTCGCTTGTGCGCACCCGGAGCCCAGGCCATCTCCCGCTTCGGCCACGCCGCGACTCCAGCCGGCCGTCTCACCCCTTCTTCTCTTCTTCCGGCCGAGCCCCTTCTCCGTGGTGGCCCCCTCTCCGAGCTCCCATCTCCACGATCTCCTCTCCCAGCTTCCCCCTCTCAAACCCACATGACACAACCCCTCCGGGCCGAGACCCGAGCCACCGTCAACGTCCCTCCTCCCTTCCGGCCTCACCTCGCACCGTCGGCCGCCCGATGTCGGCCCCCCCTTTTTTTCCTCTAAGAAAGGTTTTGAGTTAATTTTATTTTGGATTTTGATTTCATTGTTTTTTTTGTGTTCAATTTCTTGATTTAGGGTTAATTGGTGTTGTTTGTGATGCGTTTGGTGCGCGATTGGTGCTTCGCTTCAAAATTTAGGGCTTTCGACACCAATGGTAATTAATTTCATTTATTAATATTGTTTGATGAAGGTTTTGTCTGGATTAATTTATTTATCTTGTTCTTTAATTATTTTGGGTGGTTCGAATTGTGTTCTATGAATATTTTGACATGCATGTGTGATGGAATTGAGTTTTCTTTTAGAATTGTTTATGTTTTCATATGGGTTATATTGTGGGAATGCTTGGAAATGCTCAATTAATTATTTTACATGTGAAAAGTATGTCTCGATAATAATTTAATATGTGGTTGTGTTAGAAATGAATTTTTCTTTCAAATAAATAGATTTGTTTCATCCGTATCATATTGTAGTGTTTATTGAAAATAGTATCAGGCCATGCTTTGGAATGTGCGAAATATTTTCTAAGGAAATTAAGGTGCAGGTGTATTAAAAATGTGGTTTAAAAGAAAAATGTGTTATTTTTCTTGTTGAATTTGTGCGCTTTTGAGTTTAAAATTTTAAGTAGTTTAGTGTAATGGAAAAACATGTTTTGGTATGGTTATGTTTTGTGTTCGGTTTTAAAGTTGCATTTTTATGTGAGATCAAGTGCATTTTGGTGTAGTTTTGTGGTAAAACATTGAATCACACCTTGAAAATGTTATAGTAAGTGTTGCTTTAATTTATTTAATTGTTTATGTGGTGAAAAAATAGTATAAAGTAAATTTATTATACATTTGATTTCAAGGTGGTATCTTAATATGAGATATGATGTGTTTTATTTGAAAACTCTTGTCGGGCTTCTTATCACTATTTTATAAAATGTATTGTTGGTTTATCAAACTGTGGAAAGACTACAGTTACTGTTTGGGTGTGGTTTCAATGTGCGCTTGGTTGTTGAAGTAGGCCTTGGGTGCGTTCTTGATAAAAAAATTCTCATATTGTTATTTATAATTGTTTCATAGAATGTTTTAATGATTTGTTATGTTGTAAAGGAGGTACAGATTGTGTTTTGGAGTTCTTTTGGTATGTGTATTGTCTCAAAATGGTATCCATGTGTGTAAACGATGGTTCTTGGGGTGCATCGTATCTTGTTTTATCTGGGTGTGTTAATGTGATGTGTTTTTCTGAAATGTTTTATAGATTGTTTATGTGTTTATTTGTTTTATTAAATTTTATGTGTAGTGTGTTGGGCTGCGCATGTCGAGGAATCCTACATGTACATGCATTGGGTAAGGAATATACATATATATGCCATCTTTTCACATATTCCCTCCTGACGTAGGGAATATGTGCAATGCAGCTAGGGGTGTATATATATATATATGTATAAATGCATGTGCGTGTGTGTGCCAAGTGTCGGTTGGAGTGGCCATTGTCAGATAGCGACAAGTTTGAGGTTGGTCCCCTATGCCTATGCTTTTAATTTGAAATTAGATTTTTCTTGATTGCTTTAAAAATATGTTGTACACTATGCTATATACACATGCTATGGAATTTTTTTGATGTTTCTAGAAACTATTATGCCCTTGTTTTGGAAATTGAAATGTATTTCATTGTTGTTGGTCTTAATATACATTTCATGAAAAATTGATTTCTTAAGTGGTTTTGAATTGGTAATGTGTACTTCCAAGGTGTTTGGCTTTTGGCCGGTCGATTGTAAAAAAATGTTCCCTTTATGTAATTACGCATGTTTGGCATCTTAAGAATGTTTTATGAAATAGAAAAACCTCTATTGAGGCCCGTTTGGAACTTTATGATTTTGTTTGTGAAAATAGAAAACCCCTATTGATTCATTCACCTAAATTTGAAAAATAAAATGTGGTGCAAGTGTTTATGTGTTGTTTGTGATATGTGCCTAGTGTAAAGGATTGTGTGTGATTGTGTGATGTAAAGAGGGGGAATATACTTATGTTGGGAGTGCGATGGTGAGAGGTTGAATGAGATTTAGATAAAGAAAGTGAAATGTACTTGTTTGATTGCTTGATAAATAAAACTCACAACCATTTGAAATAGAGCACAATGGGAAACTCGGGTATCTAGGTGGGTGACCAGGACTAGTACGCCAGATTACCCGGAAGAGGTTCGTCCCGGTTTGACTAGCAGGATTGACGCAACAACACTAACTAAACATATGAATTTCTGAGGGTCGTGGTCTTCTAAGCCACATTTTCTGAGGGTCATGGCCTTCTAAGCCACATTTTTTGAGGGTCCTGGTCTTCTAAGCCATGTTTCACTGAGGTACGAGGTCTCTAGGTTCCCACTTGTTCTAGCTACCTATAAGGATTTCCCATAGTGCTCATTTGTGACATGCTTTTTGTGTTGTAACTTTCTTTTCAGTTGTTTCATACCTAGTGACTTGTTTGTAAAAATCAAATTTTATTTCAAACTAGTTCCTCTTCATGTTGAAATGTTAATGCATGCTTGGATCCTATTTTGAAAATGTAGAAAGAGTGAAATGTTTTATTTAAAAATGAAAACTCATTACTTGAATTTGAAAAGAAGGGAAAACATTATTTTATTATATCTTATTTTCAAACTGGCATAGTTGGGTTTCTTAATAAAGACAGAGGCATAGGACGTGGTTATATTTTGGCTTTCCTAGTAAGCATCTCGGTGCTCACGCCTACATTACTTTTCAGTTGCTGGTTTCAGTCTTGGATCGCTTTTGGAAGTGAGTGTGGTTGTCGTACCATGGTGATCCACGGGGTCACCTGAGGTATGTCACGTTTTTTTGTTTATTCCTTTTTCTGCTGCCACGTTGTTCAGGTTATTTTCCTTTATTTATCTTCTTGTTCAGTATATTTTTATTCATCTTTGTCATGGGCCAAACTATTCCCAACTGGTTTTTTTATGCCCGACACTAGTTGTCAGCCCGTGGGGATCGGTAATGCCCTTCGGGGCATGTCGCGGACCGGGTTGGGCGTTAGGTCGGATGACGATCCGGCCTGGTTCATGACAAAATGGTATCAGAGGTTCCCTTGTTATTTGGGGTGTCAAGTAGCTTGGTGATTAGGTGTGTCAGGACTCGAGAGGTAGGTGCGGGAAGGACGTCATGAACCCTTACCCATCTTGAGACTCGAGTTACCAAGGGTAGTATGGGATTTTAGTTTTTCTTTTGCTTGGTCTGTGTGGATGAGGGATGACAAGGGACGTGATCTGGTGTTACGCGACAAGCATGCATGGAGTAGCGCCCCATGTACAGCCCGAGTGCACGGTTCAAGATACTTCCTGTGGTGGATGCCCGCTCGGAGCATGGTCTGCTAAGCCATGTTACCGGGTTGGCATAGCCACTAGTCCCTTATTTTTTGAAATTTTTATGTGATTTATGTTTGACCTACATTTTGGTTGATGTGAGTAGATCTCAAAAATGAAATTGGATTTTTGTGAAGGTGTTTTCAAAAGGGAATATGGTCGTTGGAGTGGAAAATGGTTTTTGAAACAGAAAACGTTTTGGAATTTTGAAATGTGTTTCTTTAATGATAAGTAACTTTCTCAAATTTGTCGGGAATTTGTGCTTCGTGCTTAATGGTATGTTTTGGAAATGAGAAGTGTCTTGAATTGACCATTGGTATTCCTATGAGTGATCACATACATTGAGGTACGCATGTGGTAAGTGGGGAATTGGTGATGTGAGTGGATGGGTGCTTGAGCTAGCACAGGGATATGTATGTGTGAGACTTCATGGGATACCGATGGTGGGTATTTAAGTTATATTATTTGATGAAATATGGTTTTCAAAAAGGTTTTTTCAAATGTTTAGAAAAGTGAGTGAGAAATTGTTTAACATTCTCTTTTCGTGTTGGTTATTCTTTTTCGTGAGTTCTTGGTTGTGACGTACTGAATTGTGGATGGAATAGTGATTTGAGTTTGAGATTTTTTTTGTGATTGAGGTGTGAAATTTTGATTTATGATGAGTTTTGATTCGGATTTGTGCCACTTTTTTTGAGTTTGCTGCACAGAAAAGTCCCAGAAGTTTCCAGTGAGCCTCTTCTTGTTTTTGGTTCTACCCAAACTCTTAGCGGGGTGGTGGAATTGAATTCTTTTCGGTTGTTGTTCATATTTCGTGGTGATCATGATCTATCTAAGGTAGTAGACTGGCATGGTGAAATCGTGGGTGTTTTCAGGTTATTGGGAACTCCCAAAGCTATGAGAGTCTGTGTTGGTTCGACTCCGTTTGAATGTGCAACTTTGGATTGGTGGAGGAAATAATCTCAGCGTCGTTGCATGATGGTGCGTCTTGGAAGGTGTTTAAGGCGACGCTCGTCCGATGGTTTATACCCGAGGAATTAAAGGCGAGGAAAGTGGCAGAACTAGTGGGTGTCGAGTAAGGCCAACAAGCAGTGAAGGCCTACGTGGGACATGCCAAGGGGTTGATTCCATTTTCTCCAGAGGTAGCGTCGTGGAATCCATTAAAATTTATCTTGTGTGGGGTTTTCTCCTAGGGTTCCAGGACCATTTATTTTCGGTGCTTGGGAAGGTTCCCCATCTGGTGATGAGAGATAATTGGAGGAACCTGTCTCAGACAAGTCTTCTTGTCAATTTCATCTTTTATTAGTTGTGCCACCCCTTTTTTGCTCCTAGTGTGCTCGGTTTGGGTACTTTAAGTCGCCTTGTCATCATCCTCTGAAGGCTTCCCGTCAGTATGACCATTTGGGACAATTTGAGAGGTTTAGCTAGCGACATCGTTAGCTGGAGTCTCGACCGAAGGATGTCATCTCCTGACTACGGGGCAATAGATGCTTCAAGACATCAGAGCTCCAGCCCTAGGTCTCGGAGTGAAGCCATTCACACAGTCAGTAATCGTTGGGTGTGGGTCACATTGGTCTAACTTCTGTCTCCAGTGAGAAAATAGGGACGGTTTAAATCTCTCGATTCAAGCGTACTCACCCTTGAAGGTTCTGTTTTTCTACAAGAGGCATACAAGTCTCTTTTCTCGTTGTAGTCTTTGTTCTTTGAATATCCCACTATGGTGGTAAGAAGGCGTGGTGATCTCTCCTTTTTGGAAATTCCAGTAGTTGCGCCTCCTCAAATGTGACCGTTTTTGTTTTAGTACATGCTCGTTTTGGACATGCTCCCCTCTTGTGGAAATGACGAGTCATAGTTAAGTTTGTTTTTTTGGTAGAATTCTTCTGTGGGTTTTCTCATGTCGCAGTGGTTTCTGGATTGGGTTGGAAGTTCTCATGTCGGTTTATACTGGTTGGTTTAAGCTAGTCAGTTCTTAAATGGTGGGGAGGCTCACCATGAATCTTGTCGTGCCTTTTTCTAGGTTTGGTCTGTGTAGCAGTTCCCTCGTGGATCAAGTTAGCAGTTTCAGAATGAGTTCATGCTAAGAGTCTCAATGTCGGTTTTGGTAGTCAGATTCTTGTAGTGGGGAGAACCCTCCTCGTTTCCTGATGGTTCTTCTCTTTTAAGTTTCCCTCAGAGTTTTTCGGGTGTGACTGGTGGAGTGAAAGTCACACCGAGTTCATGTTTTTGTGGGTCTAGTCCCATTTCTAACTCAAGTTTGATTCCTCGTTCGACTGGGTGACTTTCTGGGGGCAGAAAGTTTTTGTGGTGGGGAGAATTGTTACACCCGAACTTTTAAATTAATATTATTTTATTATTTTATAAGACATTGTAATTTTTTTATCGAGATACGGATCAAGCCTGTTTTAAAGTTTTTCATTTTGTTGACGAATGAGAGATTTTCCCTTGACAACATTCGGTGCAAGGGCAGGGCATTTTCAAAGCTGTGTGGCTTTGCCCTGGTCACCATGTGGCCTTCCCTATGTTCAAGATAGATAAATAAAATGAGTTTAACGATGTACTTTAATAATTTTAATTAGAGTAATTATTTTTATTAACATTATCAAGTTTATTATAATTAGTATTATGTTATGAACAATATTATTATTATTATTATAGTTCATTAAATTTATTATTATGTTCATTCTTACTTGTTAATTTTTTTATTTATTTTGCATTATTTTTTCTTCTTCTTTCTTATCTTCTATTTTATTTATTTCTTTTACTATTATTATTATTATTATTATTAGATTTTCATTTATTTTGTTTTAATCTCAAACCCTACTTCCCCCCCCCCCCCATTACCCTTACCCCGTCGCGAGCCCCCCCACCCCTCGTTCGCCTGTGCGCACCCGGAGCCCAGGCCGTCTCCCGCTTCGGCCACGCCGTGACTCCGGACGGCCGTCTCGCCCCTCCTGCTCTTCTTCTGGCCGAGCCCCCTTCTCCATGGCGGCCCCCTCTCCGAGCTCCCCTCTCCGCGATCTCCTCTTCCAGCTTCCCCCTCTCAAACCCACACGACACAACCCCTCTGGGCCGAGACCCAAGCCACTGCCGACGTCCCTCCTCCCATCCGGCCTCGCCTCGCACCGTCGGCCACTCGACGTCGGTACCCCCTCTTTTTTTACTCTTAGAAAGGGTTTGAGTTCATTTTATTTTGGAGTTTGATTTCATTGTTTTTTTTTTGTGTTCAATTTCTTGATTTAGGGTTAATTGGTGTTGTTTGCAATGCGTTTGGTGCATGATTGGTGCTTCGCTTCAAAATTTAGGGCTTTCGATACCAATGTTAAGTGATTTCGTTTATTAATGTTGTTTGGTGAAGTTTTTGTCTGGATTAATTTATTTAACTTGTTCTTTAATTATTTTGGGTGGTGCGAATTGTGTTCTCTGAATATTTTGACATGCATGTGTGATGGAATTGAGTTTTCTTTTAGAATTGTTTATGTTTTCATATGGGTTATGTTGTGGGAATTCTTTGAAATTATCAATTAATTATTTTACATGTGAAAAGTATGTATGAGTAATAATTTAATATGTGGTTGTGTTAGAAATGAATTTTTCTTTCAAAGAAATTTATTTGTGTCATGCGTATCATATTGTTGTGTTTCTTGAAAAGAGTATTAGGCCTTGCTTTGGAATGTGCGAAATGTTTTCTAAAGAAATTAAGGTGCAGATGTATTGAAAATGTGGTTTGAAAGAAAAATGTATTATTTTGGCTTGTTGAATTTGTGCGCTTTTGAGTTTAAAATTTTAAAAAGTTTAGTGTAATGGAAAAACATGTTTTGGTATGGTTGTGTTGTGTGTTCGGTTTTAAAGTGGCATTTTTTTTGTGAGATCAAGTGCGTTTTTGTGTCGTTTTGTGGTAAAACATTGAAGCACACCTTGAAAATGTTATAGTAAGTGTTTATTTAATTTATTTAATTGTTTCTGTGGTGCAAAAATAGTTTTAAGACAATTTATTATACATTTGATTTCATGGTGGTATCTTAATATGAGATATGATGTGTTTTGTTTGAAAACTAGTGTCAGGCTTCTTATCACTATTTTATAAAATGTATTGTTGGTTTATCAAAGTGTGGAAAGACTTCAGTTAGTTTTTTGGTATGGTTTCAATGTGCGCTTGGTTGTTGAAGTTGGCCTAGGGTGCGTTCTTGTTAAAAAAGTATCATATTGTTATTTATAATTGTTTCATAAAATGTTTTAATGATTTGTTAAGTTGTAAAGGAGGTGCAGATTGTGTTTTGGAGTTCTTTTGGTGTATGTATTATCTCAAAATGGTTTCCATGTGTGTAAACATTGGGTCTTGGGGTTCATTTTATCTTGTTATATCTGGGTGCGTTAATGTGATGTGTTTTTCTGAAATTTTTTATAGATTGTTTATGTGTTTATTTGTTTTATTAAATTATATGTGTAGTGCGTTGGGCCGCGCGTGTCGAGGAATCCTACATGTACATGCATAGGGTAAGGCATGTACATATATATTCCCTCTTTGCACATATTCCCTCATGACATGGGGAATATTTGCAATGCAGCTAGGGGTGTATATATATATATATATGTATGTATAAATTCATGTGCGTGTGTGTGCCAAGTTTCGGTTGGAGTGGCCATTGTCAAATAGCGACAAGTTTGAGGTACTTCCCCTATGCCTAAGCTTTTAATTTGAAATTTGAATTTGCTTGATTGCTTTAAAAATATGTTGTACACTATGCTATATACATATGCTATGGAATCAGTTTGCAGTTGCTAGAAACTATTATGCCCTTGTTTTGGAAATTGAAATGTATTTCAAAGCCGTTGGTCTTAAGTGACTTTTCTTGAAAAATTGATTTCTTAAGTGGTTTTGAATTGGTAAGGTGTACTTCCAAAGGTGTTTGGCTTTTGGCCGGTCGATTGTAAAAAAATGGTCCCTTTATGTAATTACGCATGTTTGGCATCTTATGAATGTTTTATGAAATAGAAAAACCTCTATTGAGGCCCATTTGGAACTTTATGATTTGGTTTTTGGAAATAGGAAACCCATTTTGAGTCATTCCCCTAAATTTCAAAAATAAAATGTGGTGCAAGTGTTTATTAGTGGTTTGTGATATGTGCCTAGTGTAAAGGGTTGTGCGTGATTGTGTGATGTAATGATGGGGAATTTACGTAAGTAGGGAGTGCGATGGTGGAAGGTTGAATGAGTTTTAGATAAAGAAAGTGTAATGTACTTGTTTGATTGCTTGATAAAGAAAACTCACCACCATTTGAAATAGAGCACAATGGGATACCCAAGTATCTAGGTGGGTGACCAGGACTAGTATGCTAGATGACACGGAAGAGGTTCGTCCTAGTTTTTCTAGCAGGATTGACGCAACAACACTAACTAAACATATGATTTTCTGAGGGTCGTGGTCTTCTAAGCCACATTTTCTAAGGGTCGTGGCCTTCTAAGACACATTTTCTGAGGGTCGTGGTCTTTTAATCGACGTTTCACCGAGGTACGAGGTCTCTAGGTTCCCACTTTCTCTAGATACCTATAGGGATTACCCATAGTGCTCATTTGAAACATGCTACTTGTGATATAACTTTCTTTTCAGTTGTTTCATACCTGGTGACTTTTTTGTAAAAATCACATTTTATTTCAAACTGGTTCCTCTTCATTTTGAAATGTTAATGCATGCTTGGAACCTATTTTGAAAATGTAGTAAGAGTGAAATGTTTTATTTAAAAATGCAAACTCATTACTTGAATTTGAAAAGAAGGGAAAACATTATTTTATTATATCTTATTTTCAAACTGGCATAGTTGGGTTTCTTAATAAAGGTGGAGGCATAGGACATGGTTATATTTTGGCTTTCCTAGTGATCATCTCGGTGCTCACGCCTACATTACTTTTCAGTTGCAGGTTTCAGTCTTGGATCGCTTTTGGATGCGAGTGTGGTTGTTGTACCGTGGTGATCCACGGGGTTACCTGAGGTATGTCACGTTTTTTTGTTTATTCCTTTTTCTGCTACCACGTTGTTCAGGTTATTTTACCTTATTTATCTGCTTGTTCAGTATATGTTTATTCATCTTTGTCATGGGCCAAACCGTTCCCAACTGGTTTGTTTTGATGCCCGGCACTAGTTGTCAGCCTGGGGGGATCGGGAATGCCCTTCAGGTCATGTCGCGGACCGGGTTGGGCGTTAGGTCGGATGACGATCCGGCCTGGTTTGTGACATAAAATTTGTAATAAAATTTATTTTAATGTAATTTTTTATTTCATTACCACCATTATTATGCTAAAATATATTTTATCAACCTACAATGATCTATTGTGTTTTTAGATATGTTCGATATTATATAAATTATATCTACATTGATTCCTAATATCTAGAATAAAGGTAGATAAATAAAATAATGTGAAACATAATTATCTATTAGAATATAATCTAAAATGAAATCATGGAGGATAATTTCTTGAATTACCTTCATTCCATCTTGGTAAGATAACTCTATTTCATCTTGTTTACCATGCCGAACTCTTATTCATCATCACCATTTATGTCTACTACTTCATTTTCTTCACTTTTTTCATCACCACTATGGTTGATCAATATCCCCCATTTATCATCCTATAGTACTACCGTACACTGCTATCTTTGTGATAATTTTAAATTTTTTTACGAGTTCATTCAAGGAGGGTAATTTTATTAAGGTATCATGTGATAATATTTCTAACCATCCACCATCATAATATCCTATCCTCACTAATCACCCATATTGGATGGGAATGAAAATAATAGGTATTTTAATGCCATATAATGATAACATCTAACATCAAAATTTACAGTAAAGGTATTATGTCTAAAATCTAAAAAGAAAATTCATAACAATGACAAAAGGAATCTATGCATATTCCAAAAATATAGTTATTCCTTAAAGTGAGAGATCATCTAAACAATTACAATTTATATGAAAATAGGATATCTTATTTGATGAACTAAATTATCTTATTTTATGGTCTCCTTAATCACTTTATCCTTCATTAAATCATATAAAAAAATTTACTAGTTAAAATACCCATATATAATTTTAATTGTTTATAAAAAATATAAAGAAATACATTCAAAAAGTATTAAACAATCATACAGATTTTATTATAGAAGGTTTTATATATTTATAAGATGTTGTGTGTGTTTGGTATTCAAAAATAAATTGTTCCCATGTATGGTGTGTCACACTATGAAAACATTTGAAGATTTCAATATTATACAATAAAATGATTAGTCTCACCCTGATAAAGGATGTCACTCTAGATAAAATATTTGAATCTTTAGATTTGTGGAAAAAAAAGTACAAATAAAACAATATTTGGATCCCAATTTAATTTCAATTATACATTATATAAAATAGGAAGATATATCATGTAGTGAAGGGTTTTCCTATTCCATAAAGTAGAGGCTTGTAAATTTTTGTGTTTTATTGGATGATTGGAATTATAAATTGAATATTTTATTACACTGGGGTGGGTTGGTCCAAGGTGTTTATATCAAAATTCATCCATTTTTTGGATGACCAATTTTGAGATATGATACATGGAAGAGAGGGGTATTGTGCTTCAACATAGGTTATCACAACATAGTAGTGGAAAAATAAGAAGAATCGTGAATATTAATTTCAGGTCGAGAAAGGCATTAATTCACAATAAAATGGGTTATTCTACAACATATAAATAGAAAATATATTTTATTAATTTAAATTATTCTTTATATTATGTTTTAAAAGACCCATATTAAGGAAACATGGCTCAAATTTTGAGATATTTTTTTTAATTCCTATACATTTATTTCAAGTATGTTTCACAGAACATGATGTTTCCCATTCTTCTACTAATTATTTTTTAAATAATTTCTTTCTCTAAATTCTCAAGGGCCTTATGATTCATGAGAATATATAAACCTAAATTTTTGGAAACATTCCTCTAAAATAGTTCATACTACTCTATAGCTCTCATAGACATTCCACATTAGAGTTGGTGGAATTGATGAAGTAGTGGCTATGTCATAGTGTAACGAATTTTTTAAGGATATTATATAGTTTTAAGGGGATTAACAGTATGAATTTAAACTATTAGATCTTGTGTTGAATCCTTCACTATGGAGGGTCTATTCAAGGTGGATAAATCATTGTATATTAGGACGACATACATACCCTCCTCTCTATGATAAGTAAATCCATTTTAAGGACTATTTTTATTTTCGGCTTAGGTCATTTAAAAGGATAGTTTATTATTTAATTTAATGTATTGATGTACATTTGTTAACAGGATTAAATTTGGGGTTTCAATAATGAGGTCATCCTATCCAAAAACTCATTCCCTAGCCTTTTTTCGACATCGATACAATGTTCTGATGGGATATATAAGTGAATCCAAATTATAGTGTTCTCCTAGAACCATAGAATACTATTTTTAATGTCTCTCCTCACTGCATCGATTCTCATACACCCTAGATATTCATGTTTCTGAGCATTCTGCAATGTAGTATAAGCCCATAACTATGGTGGTTTCTCCTGGAGCACCACTACCCCAAAACACCTTACCTATGGACCATAGGAGTTTGGTACACATGTTTCCCTATAGTGAACTAAACTAAAGACAATCATCCATCATATAAAAGGTTGATCATTTGCTACATTTCCATTCTTTTCCCAAGAAGGTTTCTAATTTTCTAAGACATATTTCTAAAAACATCACATGTTCCTCCTTTCATCAAAGTGTTGTGATATATTCCTTGACTTATGTATTTATATTTTTTGTATTCCCTTTAAATATATTATTTAGACTTAATTGAGAATTATTTATCCTCCTTATCTTATTTTATATTTTTTCTTTTTTTTATTTCCATATAAATGTCACTTAATTTTTTATTTCCTTTTAATAAGTTCTTCATTGTTTTTATTTGGAATGTGAGTTCATAGGCATAGTTTTGATTTAAATGGTTTAATGTTTTATTTTAATGAAAATTATTTTATTATGTAATATGTTCAATTGGATTTCAAATGTTTCGATGTTTTAAATGATAAAGAGACAATTTTGAATGATTTTTTCCTTTTTTTAAAATTAAGTGTTCATGGAAGATTCTAAATGAGTGACTTGATCATAATGACTTTATTTATTTTAAAATATAAAACATACTTTCAATTCCATAAGTCTGTTTTGAAATAACTAAATTTTAATGGATTTTTTAGAGTTTTGAAAATGTATTAGAGTATAGTATTATATGTTTTTTAATGTTGTATAGAATTATTATTTTACAACTCATTGATGGCTGTTGAAAAAGGGGTTATTCTATTGAGGTTGTTTGGGGTGGAGTCAGATGTTAATTGAGAATGAGATGAATTGTTGAGGGAATGATACCTTTCTCAAATTGATAAGGGTCCCCTTCGTGATCCTCAAAACCTACTTATATACTCCCCGTATTTTAATAGTCATGAGTAACCCAATATTTAGATTACTTTACCTACATATATGCTTTTCTAGTGGACTGATACCCTGTCTATTGGATCTTTAGAGAACACAAGTGGTTCAGGCTATAGACATTTTGCCGGAAAATGGGGGTGTATGTAACCAGTTTTCTTAAGACATGTTAGAATATATATAAGCGATGTGATCATTCATGATGATTTATTTATTACAATTACAATAGAGGAAATAATATCGTATATTTCATTTTCCCATGACATCCTTATACTCGATACATGAAACACGATAATGTTCATTTTCACTACATGGAACTTGAGTTTCAATGTGTTTTTATTTTCATTCATCATCGATTTTCATAATGTGATTATTCACCAGAATTATATTATTAGCACATTTACATATTATTAACACATAGTTCATGTTATTACACTCCATTTAATTATTTTTATTTTCTTTTAGAAATGGGTTTTCAATTCTTTTCAATACAAGGTTTTGTTTTCAAAAAAGGAAATGGCATGTTTTAAAAATTTTGTTTGATAAAATGATTTTGATAAGTCTTATAACCTATTTTAATCCAATTTTTTTGTAAACCATTTTTGAAATTGTTATTTTAACTTTTAAAAATATATAACTGGAATTTTCCTCTACTACCCACCTCTTTTAGAATATATGAAATTACCTTACGAAGTTACCGCATAGAATTTGTTGTGAAATCCTATGGGGATCTATAACTCACATATTACTTGTACCATTTTTAATTTATATCTTCTATTTTCATAGAATCTTCTCATGTTCTCATATTATTTCATTGTATGTTTGCGATTCTTTGGTCATGGAATGTTTTATTGGGACATAATCGGAGGTCATGGACCACAAGGAAGTACATTTTGTATTTTCACTTTAACTTTGTATCGTCTACCTATAAATTTGGTTATTGTATGGTTTTGTTTTATCAAATTATGTTTCCATATTGTAATTTTTTTCTCTTTTATTGAGGGAAAAAACATTTGAAATTGTTTTTTATACCAATGAGCTTCTCACCAACAATTGGGGATCCAGAACCTTTTTAGTCATTGTAGAATTTACTAGGGTACTTGTTAAGATGGTATTATAGGTTTCATAATTACAAATGGAAGCAGAGGAAGTGTTTCCTTAAATGAATGTACTATTCAATAAAAGATATTATATTTCTAGTGATGATATATGTTAGAATGAGAATAATAATGCCTCAAAACTCAAGATATATTCATGAGTGGGTTCATGATCACCATATCATCATGATAAGACATAGTTTCCTAGGTAAATTGGGGATTTGATTAATTATTTTGAGTTATTTTCTATTTTATCATAATTTATATTTACCAAGAAGATCAGGAGTCAGGAAAACCTGCTCCTTGAAAAATAAATTAAAATGGAAAAATAATTTATATTTATATTACTAATAAGATAATATTTGATTTGAGTAATCTCTTACAATTTTTGGTTTGGAAGGGAATAGTTACTAGACTCACACTATTCCATCATGGTCTGATAAGTTATGAGGAATCACTGTGACTAATCTGGAAATAAATCTAAGAACTTTTTTTGTTTTTGGTGTTCCATTTACCATTCCGTGCAATCAATCCATGTGTATTTTTACTTTATCCGAAACTCCACACCCTATCTATTTGTTTCCAAAATTAATTCTATCATGTATGGTTAGTTTAGGGGTTACAAATATGTATTGATTCTTTCTCTTGACTAGTTTCTCCTTCTTTTATACGTTTTTAATAATTTTAAATCCATTTTGAATAAGAAATTATGTTTTAAGAAATGTTTTTTAGTTATTTGAAACTGTTTTTCAATAACAAAAACATAGTTTTAGGAAATTGTTTATTTAAAAAACATATTTTTTAAGAAACCTTATTGATATTCAATTAAACTATCATAAAAAACAAATTTTTGTTTTTAATGGGATTGAAATGTAAATGTTTTAGAATATTGAAAAAATGGATTAATGATTTTGAAACAACTGATTAATTTCCATGACCTCATAATGGATTTATCAAACTATGTTTGATTTATATCAGATTTTCAAATTTTAAAAGTAAATTGAAATGTTTTATAAATATGGAAATATTTTGTGTTCTACTATAGTCATGTTTTTATGAAAAATATATTAGATTTTTTAATATATTTTTTATTATATTTGAGTACTTTTTTGTGCTAGAGTTAACGATCATATTTTGTGACATCCATAAATGTCTCTAGGAATGTTTTCCATGGTTGATAGAAGTTTAATTTATGTATCTAGTCTTCGGTGTAGTTATCCATGTTTTCCATAAGTTGCATCTCCAGTTGAAAACTCTACTATTAATCTAAATAAAGTTGTGTATTTAGGGTATTTTGAGCTTTTGAACCCCATCGAGGACTTTTTATACTTTCATCCACCTAATTATAGAACAGAGAGTGGTTCCACAATTTTAATGAATTGTATTACAGAATTTTTATCGAATATTTTTTCTCTCATGAATCATGATAAAATGAAGTTCATTTATATCTACTCCTTGTTTGATGGACCTATCGATGAGTGGTGGTATTTTTTTATTTACTCTTATCAGAATGAATTAATATCAAAAAAAATCTTCATTTCAATTTTAATTTAGTGGAATTATATTAAGAAGTTAAAGAAAGGTAATATTTCTAAGCTCTTGGGTTATTGAAAAAGGATTTTTCAATAATAGAGTATGTAATGAATTCTCATGTTTGGTATTTTTTTCACCTAATCATGTTAGTGATTAATTAACTAAGTCTGTCTATTTCAAAAAAGGTATTTATCTATAAGATGTTACTTTTGTCTAATTTTCATGTTAAATTTCTTATATAATATTACATGAAACGTCCTTACCCATTGATATGGATCGAGAAGAGTTATCCAATGTGAATAGTACCTTTTATGTGGTTATATTAGGAGGTGATTTAACTTAGAGACCCACACAACTCATACATATACGCAACATATTTTTAGATTAATATTTATTATAGATCATAATGAACAACACAAAATATTATTGGTATAGTTTCATTAGGGAAAGGAAATCAAAAACAACTTGTTTATGGGTGAACTAGATAATCTCCCACATTGTTCTGAAAAACTAAAATCCTTCTAAGACGAATCATTGAAAATTTATTTCATTATTACTTGGGGAAAATAAACATAAGAAATGGGGGGATCGATAATTTATTATGGGTAAATATTCAATATATAAATATAACAAGGGAAAAAGGGTATCAGAAAAAGATAATAACATTTAAAAACCATACCCTTCATGTCATTGACAAGAAACATGATTCACAAACGAAATCACAGTACTTCATAGGAAAAGAATAGTAAATATCATGATCCATGACAGAATAGAATTGGTATAAGACATATATTTGTGGCATACACATAATAATAAAAATTCATTTCCATAGTAGTCAAGGATCTTTTCCAAAACTATCATTTTATAATGGTTTCACTACATATACCATCAAACTAGTAAATTTCCACTCATAAGACTATAATTTTAATTAAAGTACCTTAGGGATCATAGTTCACTCCTCATTCCAAATATGTTTATCTCATCCGATTTCAATCTTTACCCATGGAATTTCATCGAGACAAGGGTCCCACATATCACATAATACATAAATTTTTATAAAAAATTCTCATAAAACATTCACCAAATCAGAACCTATTAAATAAAATGGTTTTAATAAAATTTTATTATAATATAACTCATTGAATAGAAACAGGTTTCTTAAACTTTTCATCATTTCAGAATAGCATAACCTATGGAAAATTGAATGGGTTACATTAACATATTTTTATCATAAAAAACCACCTGAATATAGAATAAGTATGGTATCCTAAGATAAAATCCCTACTAATGATTATGTGACAACAAATTATGTCATCTTAGATTGAAAATTATTTCAAATGATCACATGGAGCATTTCTTGACCAAAATAACCTTTCAAGTTTGAAAATAATATTTAAAGAACCTGAATTTCACATAAAATTGTTGATATAACATTTTTTGAAAATATCCTTGGAGGCTTATAAATGTATAATTGAATCATTAAGTTGTCATTTTGGATGAAAATATTGTTCATATCATACACATTAAAATAGATATTTATTTCAAAATTTCGTTAAAATGAAATGGAATATCATTTGGAAAATGAAAATAAGATTACATTAAAAAAAATTTAAAAGGTAAATCATGGCTAAAAATTTATTTAACCAATAATTTTTGAATATTAAAAACTCGAATGAATTTTTTTTAAACATGGAAATGGAGGAATATGGATTTTCAATTGAAGTGATAAAGGTAGTTGTTTTTTCATCAAAATATTCTATTGAACTATTGTGTAAATTGTTATCTCCCGGATTTTTCATGTGTTATTTTTTAAATATTATACGGAATTATTTTGAGACCAAGAATGGAGACGACACATCATTCTGAGTCCCATTGAGCCCGGAATGGTGGCTTGAACTTTTTATGTTAAGTGAGTCATTGTGTGTCTGTGGTTGTGGTAGTTTCTAAATGGATGCTCGGATTAAAATTTTGAGGGAATATTGCATCTGGGGTAGCAACTTTACCAGTGAACGGGCCTATCCTTGAATGACGTGGGTCAAGTGAAAATTTTGATTTTTGGATGTTTTTAGTAAAATAAAATAAAATAAAATAAAATAATTTTGGTCGTTTATTTTATTTTATTTTGAAACATTTACTGCAGCGCAATGATGGGGAAACTATTTCAATAATTATTTCCATCCCATAATTACTCAGAAATATAAATCATAACACATTAATGTCACAACATGATGGAATGTTGAAACACATTACCTCTTTTTAATGGTTTAATCGAATGTTAGATGTTGGATTAATTGAGAACATCTTAGAGCTTTGGAATGTTATCTCGGTGACGAAGGACATCAATCAAAAGTGTGAATTGTTCTGCTAATAGAGTGAGAGGATCTCGACGATGATGAAAGAAGTTTACCTTTTTCATCGATCGATCCTTTCATGAGGTAGGAGTGGTATTTCATATTGGTTATTCCCCGTTATATAATTATATGATGAACGCGGATCAACCCACGAACCGGTTGACCCGCACATCATCGTTCTAGTGGAAGGGATTTTCTTTCCAGGATTCGCTCATGGGATTTATTTTGTCATTTTTAATGTTTCAATTTTCCCCATTCCAACATTCTAATGGGATCTTATTAACGTCGTGATGAACGATAGTGGAGGTTCAATCCTCTTTTGTTTTTTTGTTTTTCTCCTCCCTCTTCCCCGAGCACTTCACTTTATTCGCGGGGATATGAACAAGGAATTGTTTCATGCCCATTTCATGGTACAATGATCCCAAAGTAGAGATCTAGATTCATGATGACCCAAAATATGTGAGAGGATGATAACGGCGAAAGATTTGGCATGGTTCAAGAGTTCTTGTTCTTCGAGCATTCTTCATGTGGGTAAATTTTATGTGTTTCGGGGGCCTGTTGGAAGCCCAATTCTCATGTAAATTACCTAGTTTTGTTGGGGAGACCTTAGGCATGTATTTTCTCGAGGATTTGGTCGCTGGATCAAATATTGGGCAGCACCGGAGTTGAGACGGAGAAGAACCTACGATTCTATAAATTTCAAGAACACACAGCATGTATCCCGAAGAACACATTGTTTGGATCCGACAAAGAGGAAGCTAAGTTTCTGTGGTGCTTGAGGCGATGAAATGGTGTTATCTCCAAATAATACGACTTTTGGGTCTTTTGGAGGTATTTGACTTGTATCCTAGGTGATACACAAGCACATGGTGATTACACGGTCGTGTACTCCACCACACGGCCAGACCGGGCCGGTTGCACGAACTAACCTATGTATCGATTACACAGGATAACACAAAAGGGTTGCAAATACGAATGGGCACATGACTGCCTACTCGAAGGGAATATCATCTACTCGGACACAGTGTGTTTTTCGTATTTCACTCCATATACATACTTTTCTATTTGGAATGTTCTTCTAACATGGTCTGTTCTACACGGGTAGTACCCAGAGTCGAGAGACAAGGTGTGTAACACTTCTACATGTCGTTTATATTTTGGAACATTGTTTGATCCTTCTTGTTCAATGATTCATGCACAAGTTTCATCCAGTTTAGTGTCCCTTTTCCTCATTCCCCTAATTTTTAGGTATCATTTCCATTCAAATGAATAAGATCCCTTCAGTAGGACATTCTGAGATAGAGTTAGGTATCCCTCATAGAGTCCGAGAGTGAGATCCTCTATCCATTAATGGCCCAAGGTTGAGTCAAGTATCAACATGACTACTTCTACAGGAAGCTATACCTCTTCTTAGGAGGTGAATCCAGATGAGTCACAGTATCCTCCAAGGCCCTGGTAGTGATCCACCTCTGTGTATCGTGATCATTCCCTACTCAGGATTGTGTTCCTTTTGAATGACTGTATCTATCTCTCAGGGATTTTCCCGACGAACAGTACTTCTCATAGGGACAATATACGAGTTATCAGACACGTGGATTGAGTTCTCTTGGAATAGTGCTTTTTGAATCCTTCGAATTGAATCTTTTGTAGGGGTATGTGGTTGGGTGACTTGTCTCTAAGCCATGGGTTTGTGGTTAGAGTAAATATGTACTTTGTTTCACTTGTTATATGTTCAGTAGACTTATATTGGGTAGAGATGACTATATACATCCATTGTGTATTTATTTATGGTTTTTAGGGTCCACTAATGAGTATTGTTATACTCACCCCTGAATGGGATTTGGTCGCACGTGTTGTGACTTGTGCAGACGAGAGACCACTTGATGGAGTCCAGGGCAGACCAGGACCGGACCGAGAATTTTGAGTTCCCTACAAGCTGTGGATTTCCTACGGCTACAAGCAGTAGTCCTAGTACCTCTTTGTGTATGCTGGTTGGACTTTGTATTCTAAAGACTCTTGTTATTGGTGGGCTTGTATTTTGGCCCAATTTACATCCTGCACATTACTTTTGGTCTTTTTTTTGGTTTAGTCGTATACATGCATTTTATTCCATTGTAGTTTTTGGAATTTTTGTATTTTGGGGCTCGGAGATGTGTGTCAGTGTGTGTACAAGTACATAGGCAATTCATCCCTTGTTAGTGATACTCCTACTCTATACTAGTCACCATCCCCTACCCTATTGGAGGCGGGCTTGGGGAGTTGTGGCACGGGCCCTACTGGGATGATTTGTGGTAGAGTCATATCAAAGGTGTTCGGTCCTACCTTTGGACCAAGATTCTGTGAGATTTGTTTGGGGAAAAGGTGTTATTTATTTCGAGCTCAATTTTCAGTTCAGAGACCCTAGTGTTGGTGTGGGCAGCCAAAGTATCCATACACTAGGACTCTGATAACCTGCTCTTCAACTCGGTATATGAAAACACCAGTTGTAGAGAATTAAAATAATTTTAAATGCATCATATAGGAATGGGTAAGGTTTTCCATTTCTTGGTGTCATCTATCCATATATACGTGTTGACCATTGTACATCTTAATTCCTTACATGATGGATCTACGATGCATACCCACTTGGATTCTACAGCGCGATCATGAGGATAAACTCTTCAGTGATGAGGCATTGATACATGTACTCGTACCCTAGGAATTAAACCCAGTCGGTTCACCTACTATACCACCACCTTTGGAAAATCTCGCGGTACCTACAGTACCGACAGATGAGGGGCGCAGGATGAATGAGCTCCATGAGTTTTATAGACAGAGCACCCAATGTTTAGGAGGTGATCCTGACCCTCAGGCATATGTGGACTGGCTTGTTGTGGTAACAAGAGTTTTCCATCTAGTGAGGGAACTGGCAGACCAGATGGTGATCCTAGGAATGATCCTTCTTCTGGGTGTAGCGAGACGATGGTGAAGTTTGAAAATGCAGACTAACGATGAGGGGACCCTTTTGTTGATGGAGTTTGAGAAACACATTAGGGAGGAGTTCTCTCCTTTTACGCTAAGATAAGTGTGTATCTAGGATATTATTCTGCTCCAATAGGGAAGTTTAACAGCGGCTAACTATTCATCATGTTTCACCAACCTCTATAGGTACTCGATGGATATGGTCAGGATCAGCTCTTCAGAGCTCAGATCATTATGTGAGGTCTACAACTGGATATCTAAGATATTGTCGCTCCTATATAAATTTCAACTTATTCTAGAGTTCTTAAGTAGGAATTAGTGATAGAGAGAATCATGGTGGAGAAGAGATAGCTGATGATATTCAGTAGCAGGCAGACAGTTGCGAACAGTAGGGAACCAACGTCAGGCATAGGGATTTGGATGTTAGAGACGTCATAATAGGACCCAGGAAAGGTTATCTAATGTACAGGGTTTTCAGACTATATCCAGTCATCTTAGGGAGATGTGATGCAACTCGTGTGATGTTAGACGTCATCTCTCCAGAGACTGGCTAACCCGTCGAGATCCTGGTAGGGAAGAGGTGGATGGACCACCGAGGTAGAGGTAGAGAGTGGAGGTGACTGACCCTCCAGGCGGAGAACATGGAAGAAGATTAGGGAGAGCAGTAGGTGGTTTCTGATGCATCGATCAACTTCCACCACCACCACCAAGAGGTCCGCACTAGGTTTGGGAGCTGGGGGACAGGGGCATGGACAACTGTATTTAGACGAGGTGTATGACCCATGGAATCCAGGGATGATTCGAGTTACAATATGTGTCTTCCCTAAATTTGATTTCATACATATAGACACAGGTTCCAGTCATTACTTTCATGAAACATGCCTTCTTTGAAACCATTAGATTCTGTTATTTCTGTTGACTCGACCCTTATGTTGGGTGACACCTATGGGAGGAGACTCAATGATAATGAACCTTTGAATATAGTGTTATCATAACCTAGGAGGTGAGAGTTTTTTTTGGAGTTTCTTGGTGGAAACATCAGGGCCTTACGATGTCATTCTGTGGATGAATTGGTTTTCTTCGGTCCATGTCCAGATTGACTTCTTTAGGTGAAGAGTGTGGTGTGTCTGCAGCAATGCGATGTGGTTTTCCTTTGTCGGTGAAAAAGAGACACATGTAGTGCAAAATGGGCTCTTTCATAAGAGGGTACATCTAATCCTTGATGAGTTGTCTATCCTTAAAATTGGAGAAGTAGATGTTTTGAGCATATACTTCCCAGAAGTAGTGGCATAGTATGAGTATGTCTTTCCCAAAGAATTTCTAGGGCTACCTCCCCTCTGGGAGATTGTCTTCTGCATCGACTTACACCTAGGTATGGCACCGCTTTCCTCACCAACATATCAGATGTCTACTATAGAGCTTTACGATATGGGCATTTTGTTGAAGGATTTCTAGATCAAGGGTTTCTTAAGATTCAGGTGTTCACCCTGGGGGGCCCCAGTTTTGGTTTTCAAGAAGGTAGATGGGAGTTTTAGGTTGTGCGTAGACTACCGGTGAATGAAATAGGTAACAGTGTGGAACATGTATCCACTACCAAAGATCGACGACCTATTCAATCATCTATGAGGGGGAAAAGTGTTTCTCCAAGGTTGAACTTCGATCATGTTACCACCAGTTATGAGTAAGAGGCAAGGATATACCGAAGACATGTTTCAGATGCTTCTACGATCACTATGAGTACACGGTGATGCCTTTCATCATGAAGAATTCCCCTTAAGTGTTCATGGGACTTATGAACTAGATCTTCCAACTGTATTTAGAAATGTTCATAGTGGTCTTCATCGATAATATCCTTGTGTTCATTGATTTAGTGGAGAAGCATGTGAGACACCTGTGTATGGTTCAAGACATACTCCGAGAGAACCAACCTTATAGGATGCTCTCGAAGTTCCAGTTCTGGATTTAGGAGGTCCACATTCTAGGACATTTCATCTCATAGGATGGAGTAGTTGTGGACCATGCCATGGTGGAGTTAGTGTTTGTATGTGATACCCATCGGAGTGTCCCGGAGGTGTGGAAATTCCTTGGGGGGCATGATGTTACCAGATATTCATTCTTAATTTATACCAGATATCAACACTGGTGACGGCCTTGACCATGAAGGGGAAACCCTTCATGTGGAGGGAGAGGTTATAGCTGGATTTCATGGTTTTGAGATTGAGTTTGATGGGCACCCCAATTTTGATATTGTCAGAGGAGGGTTTCGAGTACGTAGTAATCTGTGAAGAATCAGGGACTTGGCAAAGATGTGTCCTGATGCAGAGACATGCATTGATTTCTTATGGTTCGCACGATCTTTGGCCACATGAGAAGAACAATGTGACACCTGATCTCAGGTCTTTAGTGGTAGTATTCATGTTGATTATGTTGATTCATTTCATTTAGTTTCACCATTTTATCATCTACACTGACCACAAGAGCCTTATGTACATGTTCTCATAGAAGGATCTGAATCTAAGATAGAGGTGTTGGAAAGAGTTCCTCCAGGACTATGATTTTGAGATCATCTATAATCTTAGGAAGGGAACAAGGTGGCACATGCACTTAGCAGGAAATAAAGCTCGTAGCTATTGAGTGAGGTAACAGAATAGTTTGCCTCATTATAGTTATCCTTCATGGATAGAGAGGATGCAGCTTACCTTCAGTCGATGGTTTTCACCCCTCCACTCTTACTGTGAGTTAGGGAAGGACAACATGGGGATTTCTACTATGAGGTTTTACGTGCTTAGTTATCCAAGGGACATACTCTTGATGGATATTCCCAAGGTGGGGAGAACGTAGATCTTTTCAGATCATGAATTGTAGTACCAGTGGAATTTTGGGGGAGGTGTTGAGGGAGTTTTATATATCCCCCTTGGTGGTACATCTTGGAGTGGAGAATATGTAACAGTATCTCAGGTGACAATTCTGGTGGTTAACCTTGAAAAAGGGAGCATCATTGTTAATTTCATAATGCCTTATATGCTATAAATTAAAGGCCAGACACCATGTTCTAGTAGGATTAGCTCACCCATGGATGTTCCAGAGTAGATGTGGGATGGAATATTGATGGACATTGTGATAGGATTTCCACAGATTTCCAAGGGGCATGATTCCATCTAGTTGATCATTGACTGACTCACCATGTCGGCCCACTTCCAATCTATCATAGAGTAGAGTTCCATGGAGTGTTTGGAACACCTCTACTTACATGAGATAGTTCATCATTCTGGTGTCCCTTCGACGAGAGTCTCAGATTGAGAGGCTCAAATCACATCTCGGTTTTGGAAGATATTGTAGGAGGATTTTGGGACTCAGCTATGCTTGAGCTCGACAGTCCATCCCTAGACCGATGGTCAGATGGAGAGGACCATTCAAGTACTCAAGGATATGTTGCAAGCTTGTATCATGGACTTTGGTCATATTTGGGAGGAACACCTACCACTGGTGCGTTTGTGTACAATAACAAATACCAGTACACTATTAGAATGGAACCATTTCAGGCTTTATTTTGTAGACCTTGTCAATCACCGCCTTTCTGGACCGACCCCAAAAAATTCACACTTGTGGGTCCAAAGATACTGTGAGATACCACTAAGAAGGTGAAGATAATACAGGAGCGGATGAAGACTGCAGAGAGCCAGCGGAAGTCTTATACTGACAAACGATGGAGACCTCTGGAGTTTGAGGAGGGGGCCATGTCTTCCTTAGGGTCTCACCTCGAAGTGGGTTGCAGAGATTTTTGCCAACTAAAAAATTGTCTCTGAGGTTAATCGGCCCTTTTAAAATACTATGCAGAGTTGGAAGGGGGGGCGTACTACATAGCTCTGTTTCCGTAGTTGCACCGAGTACATGATTTCTTCCACATGTCACAACTAAGGGGGTACGGGCATTACCCATCACATGTTATCGACTCAGGAGACCTGGAAAATGAAGATAGAGTGACATATATAGAGTACCCAGTGGAGATCGAGGATTGGCAGGAGTAGATCCTTCGTTGGTGATTGATTCCCTTCGTGAGCATCCAGTGGCATCATGAGAATATTTAAGAGAGCACCTAGGGGTGGGAGTCTTAGATCCATTCCCAGTACCAACATCTTCTTCAGTAGAATTGTTTTTGGAATTCTTGGACATAAATCCCTAAGGTGGGGAGAATGTAACCTCTCAGATTTTACATGTATTATTTTTTAAATATTATATGGAATTATGATGAGATTTTTCATAGAGAAGACACATCATTATGAGAACCGGTGAGCCCAGAATGGTGGTTTGAACATTTTATGTTAAGTGAGTCGGTGTGTGTGCACAGTTGATATAAATTCCAATTTGATGCCTAGATTAAAAATCAGAGGGAATTGTTGCATATGGGACAACGACTTTACCTAAGAATGGGTCTAAACACGACCATCACAGGTTGAGGGAAAAAAAATTTTTTGGATGTTTTTAGTAAAATAAAATTAAATAATTTAGAATGTTTATTTTATTTTATTTGGAAACATTCTCTAGATTGCAATGACAGGGAATCTGTTTTGATAACTAATTCCTTTCCATAATGACTCTGAATTAGCAACACTGATAGATTAATGTCTTAATGTGATGGAATGCTAAAATGTGTCCCCTCCTTTTAATGGGTTAATCGAATCTTAGATGTGGGGAAAATTGGGAGAACCTCTTGGAGTATTGGAATGTCCTCTCGATGAATAATGACATTGATAAAAAGAGTGAATATTTGTGCCAATAGATTTGGAGGATCTCAATGATGATGGAAACATATTTACTTCATCATTGATCAATCAATTCTCGAGGTAGGGGTGGTGTTTTAGATTTTTTTTCCCCATTCATTAATTTCACAATGAAAGCAGATCAACCCACAAACTGGTTGACCCCCGCATCTTCATTCTAGTGGGAGGGATTTTCATTTCTGGGTTCTCTCATGGGATTTCTTGTCTCATGATTAATTTTTCAATTTACCGCATTCAAACATTCTAAAAAGAGCATATTAACATCATGATTAAAGATGGTAGAGTTTCATTTCTCCTTTTTTGTTTTGTTTGCTTCCTCCCTCTTCCTCGTGTGCTTTACTTTATTCATGGGGATATGAATGAGGAATATTAACACACATGTTTCCTAGCGCAACGATCATAAAATAGATATCCAGAATCACGATGACCCAGTGGAGGTGCGATGACGATAGTGGTAAATGAATCGACAAGGTTTGAGAGTTCTCATTCTTTGATAGTTCATCATGCAGGTAAATCGGTATGTGTATCTGTGGACGATCAGAGGCCCTAAATCAATGGAAATGACCATGTTATGTTAGGGAAACCTCATCCTTGGAGTTTCGTGACAATCGGGTGGCCGGAACAATGATTGGGCATCACCAGAGGCGCGACGGCGAAGAACTAGTGATTCTAGAAATTTCCACAACACACATTGTGTATCCCGAAGAAGACATCGTGTGGGTCTCTCTAAATGGTGTGTAGGGTTTTGTAGTGCTTGTGGTGAGGAAACGGTTTGTTCTCCAAAGAACACGATGTGTGGGTCCTCACACGGGACTCGATGTGTATCCAAGCCGATACATGGGCTTGGGGTTGGTACACGGTCGTGTACTAAACCACACGGCCTGACTGGGCCAGTTTCACAGACAAACCTATATACCGATTACACGGGATATCCTGCATAGGTTGAAACAATGTAAAATCACATGGCCCCATACATTAAGGGAACACCTGCTACTAAAAAATTTAATTTGTTCCATTCTACACGCTATGTACTTACTTTTATACATGGCATGTTCTTCTGGCTCGGGCTATTCGACAAGGGTAGTACACAGAGTCGAGAGACACGATGTGTAACCCTTATACATGACCTATATATTATGGAACATGGTTTGATCCTTCTTGTCCACCATTTAATAGAAATGTTTAATTTGGGTTATTTCCCCTTTTTCTCATTCCCCTAATAGTCAGGTATCTTTTCCATTCATAGGTGTATGATCCCTTCAGCAGGGCTTTCCAAGATAGAGTCAAATATCCCTATGAGAGGCCCAGAGTGAGGTCCCCTATAAATTCTTGACCCTAGGTAGAGTTAGGTATTGACCTAAATACTCCTATAGTACATTGATCCTCTACATAGTAGGTGAATATGGATGAGTCATGGTATCCTCCTTATCCCTGGAAATTATTCTCATCTGTGTATCAGGATATTTCCCTCCCAAAATGAGTGTATCTGTCTCTCTTGGATTTTCATGATGAACATTAATTCACAGAAAGACGACATATAATTTATAAGACTCATGGATTGAGTTCTCTTAAATTATTACTTCATGAAACCTTCGAACTGAATCCCTAGTGGTGGTATGTGGTTGTGTGACTTGTCTCTATGCCACATGTTTTGGGTTTTGATTATATCTAGATTGTGTTTATATTATTATATGTCTAGTAGACATATAATGTGTAGAGTTTACTATACTCTTCCTTTCTATATTGATTTTTGGTTTTCAGGGTCCTCGACTGAGTATTGTTATACTCACCCATGCACGGGCTTTTCTCGCATGTGTCATGTCTTGTGCTGATGAGAGACCATTTGACGGAGTTTAGGGTGGAAAAGGAACATACCAAGATTTTTAATTCCCTATATTCCGTGGAGTTTCTACTGCTATTAGAAACAGTCCTAGTACCTATTTTTGTTTACAGGATGGACTTTTAATTTAAAGACTCTTGTTTTTAGTGGGCTAGTATTTTGGCCGAGTTTACATTCCACAATTTTCTTTCATTGTAATTTGTTGGTTGTGTTTAGTTGTATGAATCAATTTTGTTCCCTATTAGTTTTTTTAATTTCACAATTTGTGGTCCAGGAGATGTGTACGTGTGTGCAGGTACTTAGGAAATGGCTCCCATGTTATTGATATTCCTACTCAGTGATATTCACCAGCCCCTGGCCTATTATAGGCGGGCTTGTAGAGTCGAATCACGGGCACCACTGGGACGGGTCATGACATAAATAAATGGAGTAAAATCAATGTAAAGTATTTATATTTATAAAATAACCATAATAAAATCCAAAAAAAGTTTTTTTAGAGATATATCATAACAATAATTATTTTCAGTATAATCATAAACAATTATGATACAAAATAAGAATATGTCATAAAATACATACTAGTTTAGTAAATTTTAGATCATAAACCACATTAAAAAAATATCATAAAAGGAAAGATTAAATATCACTAAAATAATTAGATTCATTCTATAACTTTTAAAATGGTATTATATATACAAAAAAAATAAAACATACTATTGAATATGGCATATGATTAATTGAAATAAAAGAGACAAAAAATATAATATATTATGTCTCGACTACCTTCATACATGTTCAAACTTCATAAATAATAAGTATATGGTTTTTATACAAATATTATTGAACCATAATTATATTTATCATAACATATATGATTTACCTATAACCTTTTATTACACTTTTATTAATATTTCCATGTTTAACTTATGTTTATGGTAATAATTGCTTCATTTTAGGTGTCTTTTAGTTTGATAGTCTCAGTCATTTTAAAATGATCATGGTTTCATCATCTCTATATTTTTAACCATGATATAATTATAATATAAATTAATTATATTTTAATTTATAGTTATCTAATTATTTTTGGGATATAAAATAAATTACACCATTCATATACACAGTAATCTGTACATAAGCTGGAATGTAATTTCGACTTTCTCTATAGATGGAATGAAAAGAATGAAAAAATTATATCACATTTATAAATTCATTATTATTTCATTTATATCACATATATTTAATAATTTTATCCTTATTAAATTTCATATAATTCATAAGTGAAATAAGAATCACATCACTTCTTTGGGTGGAAGTCTGCCATACCCACGAGTAAAATTATTGTATTCCCATGAAATGTAATGTTTTATTTTTTATGTGATATCAAAATTAAATAAGTATAATTATTTAAAAAATATCTTATAAATATTTAAATTATATAATTATTAAAATCTGTCAGTGGTGGTTATAGAAAAACCTTTACATCGGTTCACGAGGTGGTAGTCTTTTGTACACATGATCAACGGTTTTGTTTCCCATTTAATGGAATATGAGGTGGATATATGTTACATCATTAAAGGAATAAAATATAATTATATCAGAGATACTTTTTTGTTATATATTTGTAGTTTCAGCAGATTTTAAAGAGTATAGAGAAGAAATGAAACAAAAAGACTATGATAATTTTTCTCAACTTCTGTAAACCTCCTTAGGATTATTCATAAGCCCTTATAAAAAGTGTTTAATAAAAAATTAAGCACTCTAGGATGTGGAAAACTAAATAAGGAATATACTTTGGTAGGTATTCATATAATGAAATATTTTTTAAGAGTTAATGTGAGAGGAGATTGGGTTCCCTTTTATATTTGTGGAGTGGGTTCCCCCCAAAACTTGTTTTTACCGTAACCGGTGTACTTAATTTTTAATTTATTTATTATTTATTTTTAAATAAAATAAGTTTATCATATTATATAATATTAAATACAAATATTCCAAAAAATTAATAATTATTTTAAAATTATATGAAAATAAGTCTAAAAATCAATTTAAAATTAAACCTACAGACACGATGAAAAAGAGTTTTTCCAAAGAGAAAGTGTTTATAATAATGAAAAGTTATAATAACAAAATACATTATGAAATAGATTCAAATGAACTAATTTAGATTAATTGATATATATTTGATCTAATTTATGTTTTTTAACCATGTTATAATAAAATGGATCTATGAATATCGCCAAATGAAAATGCAATTTTCAATAAATATTCGTGTTTTTACTTTTCAAAATAAATTTATCATTATAGAAAAAAATAAAAAATTCACTCATTGTTACTATTGAAAATTAAATTTCAGAAATTATATTCATTTTTTCAAATAAATTTTTTAAATTTAAAAAAAAATTAAATTTATTATTTGTTTAGAAAACAATATTTTTTTAATAAAATAATACTTTCAACACATATAATTTCTATAATATAAATTAGTTACCTTTTATCAATATGGTTTAATTATATAAATACATTGTACAAAATTCTTAAATTTTTTTATTCTGATTCATACAATAACTTTTTAAACTAGAGTATAACTTCTTATTTAAATAATAATATTAAGTGTATATAGAAGTTCATTAAAACATAGTGGTTCTTGTAATGTAATCTATCAAAGAAATTAATTTTATTTCGAAAATATTTCAAGAAATAATGGGTAGATAGATTAAACCTATTTAATATGAAATTTTATGTTAAAGTTATTCAATCTAATATAAAAATGATGACCCTTATGCCTCATCATATCCTTAAGTTCCCATATATCATCATATTTTTTTTATTTCTCCACAAAACATTTATCAGATGAGTGATCCTATTTCATAGCACAGTATCTATATTATGAATAATATCCAATGATTTTTTTGAATAATAAATAACAGTCTACATAACTATGTCCTATGTGTTTATTTCATGTGATGGTTTGGTTTTGTTCTTCCTCGTTTTAGTTACATGGAACACATCATGCACCAAATAGTGGTTTAGTTGAGACCCGAAGTGATATGATACAGTCTCGATAAAATAATGAATTTCAAATTGGCCAATATAATGAGTGATTTGTTTTACATTACTTTCAATTATCATTACCTTCTTACAAGGATAAATTCTTAGTAATACCTCATCACCGACATCAAATTCTAGATCAGAACAAAATCATCAACATAACTTTTCTTCCAAAATTGCACGTCCATTATGTGTTGCTGAATAGCTCAAACTATATCTATTATTTCATCTTCAAGAACTACTCCCAATAGATTTATATCTCCATATTCATCCCCACACATTGAATTTCTAAAATTATTTTGATATGGGACTTTATAAGGAGTCCTCTAAATGCTCAAGTGAAATCTATTGTCATATAAAACCTCCAATAGAGTAAGGTGTTCATACCAACCACCTATATAATCCATATAAAAATATATCAACAGATCCTATAGGGTTTGAAATATTCTCTCACACTTACCATCTACCTAATTTTTATATATATTGTTCAAACTAAACTCTATAATAAGACCTTACTAAAGATATCACACTAACATGGAGGTAAACCTCATATCTTGATCCGATATAATGGAATGTGGTGCTCTATTTATACTTACCAGTTCATAAATTAATATACTATAATAATGATATAGAAATAAATATTATTTGATATAAATAGTGTGTGTTTACTTAATAGATTGATCTACTATAACCCATATATAATTATTCCAATTAAATGTTTTTGGGAGTCAAGTGGAAAAAACCACTATGATGTTTTCCCATTTCCATTATATTATATGTAATATTTGTAACATACTCTCAGATTTTTGTCTCTCACCCTTAACATATTGATATAATGAGCACTGTGATACAAACAATTCAATATCCCTCTTCATTTCATCCCATCCCAAATAATGTTTCATATATCTATGAGTACTTGTACTTCTATGATGAAGAGAATGGAGAACTATGAACTCCCTCTTACATATCCTTATTTAAATATGGTATTGATTTTAAATACATGTCGTTCTTGAAGATTATTACTCAATCACAATCATGATTAAACTTTGTATCATTTCAAATATTCATCTGTAGCTCTACATCATCTTTATCTACCACTTTAATTTTCACATCGATAGACAATTGATCACATGTGTAAGGATGATAAGATATCTCTCCTTCCCATAAAATGTCAAGATCCATCCATTTCTGGTCCAAAAATATTGTATATATTTTTATCATCATCATAGATAATCTAGTATAATCATTTTGACTAAAATTATCTGTCACCTTATCCACATTTCTATTGTGGTATTGTATTTATAATTTGTAACCTTTAATTATCTCTAACTATATCCCCTAATTAATGTTAAACTCCTTCTTTTTCAATATATATACTTTAATCCTTTTTTCAATATATATATATCACAATAGTTTCCATAAAGAAAATTATTCGATATAATTAGTGAACATTTTAATATAGCTGACAGGAAATTATGATTTGTATAATTTTTCTCATGAAAAATAAATTATCATGAGGGATATGTTAAAACCATATAATTCTACATAATAAATACTCAGATCCATTTTTTGGATTCATCACAATATTTTAGAAACATCCATATACATTATAGGTAATGTATGTATAGGTAAAATAAATAATATTCCCTTCAGTTCATTGAAATTTAAATCACATCTATCCATAAGTAGGAATGGGTCTCCCTTTTGAGTTAATTTAGTTGGTGGATTACTAATTTGTGAGAAATTCTCTAAAAACATTGAACAATATCCAACCATCCCAAAAAATCTAAGGATCCTAGAAACAATGGGTAGTCTGGGCCATTATTGAATATTTTATATCTTTTATGTATCCACTAATATCCCCTCACATGAAATTATATTACCTAAAAAGGATACCTTTGGTAGAAAATGATCACTCATTTTAAATTTTTCATATAGTTTGTCCTTCATTAGGGTATTTAGTTCAACAATCATGTTATCTTCATAATATTCTATTATCTTTGAATAAATGTGAATATTTTTTATAAACAATATCATAAACATGTCATAGTAAACTCTAAATATTAAATTCATTAAATCCATGATTACAGTAGTGGAATTTTTAAGACGGAATTGAATCACTATATATTATTAGTGTTTAAACCAATTACGTAATGTTTTATTATAGGTATGATTCTTCTTTTCCCTAAATTGATGATATATATAATTGATTTCAATAATGGAAACTTATTGAGCTCCCTTTAATTGGTCAAAAATTACATCAATACAAGGTAGAGGATACTTGTTACTCGTTTTTATATTCAACACCTCAAGATAATCAATGAAGAGTTTCACCGAACCATTTTAAGTTTACACAATAACAAAAGTTTCACCATAATGTGACACACTCGGAAAAATTAATCCCACTTTAAGATCCTAAAATATTTTCTCTTTTAGTTCATGCAACTTATTTGGGGTAATTCTATAGGGAGTCTTTCAAATATGTGTTGGTCAATGTATGAGTCCTATTAAAAACTCCAAATAAAAATTATGTGGATGTCTAAGAAAATCTTCCAAAAATACATCCAAAGATTGTTGAAAAAAGAATATTTTCCTCAATGTTGTATTATTCCACAACTATCTATGATAAACACACCCTTCTTATGGCAGTCATGAACCATAAAATTGATGTTTTCTCCATCATAAGTTTATATATATCTCCATACTAATAGGAAACCATTGTTTTTTCAAATATAAAATGTGTCTTCCCTTATTTAGTAATTAATATGGTTTTTTATATCGATAGATAAAATATTTTCGTAATATAACATCATGTTAAATCATTTGGATAATTAAATAAAATTAGGAAACACATTACCATGAACCTTAATCGGAGGGGAATCATAATCAAGAGAACTGATCAGTGAACCATTAGTATTTTTTACTACTAATTGATCATATAACTACTAGGGTTATTAGTTTTCATTCCTAAATACTTTGGAGAACATAAGGTAATTTATAATACAAATATAAAATAATATACATCAATATTTGAGTACACTTACCCCTACACCAACATTTTTGTTCTATCTTCATTCCTATTCTGAAACCAAAATGGTTAGTATAATATTTAAAATCATTAATATGAGTTATTAATCAAGAAAATTCATTCATATGATGTCTAAATAATAACACATTCATCTCAATCTATAATACCAAATATTTAACCAAGGTAATTCATGGTCAATATTTAAATCCCTCATAATTGTTTATAAATATCTTGGGAATTCAAAAACATATCCCCTTGGAGTGTCAATACATGTGTGAAGCAAGGCTCATTTTCAGGTATCAAGTAATGATCAAGTCAAGATCAATGCTTCCTTTTTAGATATATTACCCCTAGGTACAACATCCCTAGATCAATATCTACTTGTTGTCTCTAGATAGAGATGTAATTTAACAGAAAACCACACCCCTTTCATTACCATATATCTGGAAGTTCTATATTACTTTGGATTTTACCAAGGATTATCAAAAATATATTTTCATCATAGATTCAAAAAGTTGACTAATACATTATTTGATACCGACATTAAATAATCTCACTTATAATAACAATATATTACATCATATTAGATGAATATTCATTTTATAACATGATGACCCATGCTAGAATTTTTTAGTCCTACTTCCTTTGGAAACATGGAAATAGATTTAGATTCATTATTGTTGACCAACATAATATCCAACTAATTTATTCATAACATGAAAATTTATTATATATATCGTTCAAAATAACATTCTCCATAACGTGCGGAAAAGAATCATATGAAAGGGTGAGCCAATTTTCTCGGTAATAGTAAATAAGAGTGATATCAATATAATGTGATAATATGGGTATGTGAACAAGATATTAACATTTTAAAATCACACCCTTCATATCATAGATCAAAAACCTCACTCATGATATAAATCATGGAAATTCATAAGATGGAAATAATGGTGAACATGAGCCGTTAGAGAATGACATTGTATAAGACATTGATTTTTGGGATACATATAAGAATATAAAATAATTTCCTGATTAGTAACGTATAATTTATAATACTATCATGGTTGAATGGTTTAATGCCCAAAAACATCATAGATTCATGAATAACACACAACACTATCTTAATGGACAAATTATCTTACTGAACTAGGCTCACACCCCATTCCAATAATGTTTATCCCATTAGAAATAAATTTTTTCCCAATTCATTGGTGAGAGATATGGGTCCCCACCAACACATAATCCATAAATGTATTTGCACAAGATCAAAAAACCTTCACCCTATCAAAAACCAATAAAAGATTATTTTCTTCATAAACAATTCATCATATCATAACCCATTGAAAATAAAGAGGTTTCTTAAAAATTTCATCATTTCATCATAGCATAACCCATGGAAAAAATTAATAGGTTTCAAAAACATATTTTAATCAAAAAAATAAACCATTGATAATAAGAATAAGGATCTTATACATTGATAATATCCCCAAAAATTTTATTTAACAGGAATATATGACATCATAGATGAAAATGATTTTGAAAGAACAGATGAAACATTTTGTGAGAAAAATAACCTTTCTATTTTTAAAATCACCTTCTAGACACAAGAAATTTATATAATATTTTATAAATACATGTTTCTTAAAATGTAAATATAAAATTAAAATGGAATCATTAAAAAAATTATTTTTCATATCAGTGGAAAATATCATTCATTTCATACATTTTAAAACAAGTATTCCTTTTAAATTTTTTTATAATAGTCTAAAGGACATCATTCAGAAAATGAAAAGAAGAATTCATTAAAACCATTATGTAAAAAGGTCAAAATGGGATAAATTTTTTTGAAAAATAGTTGTATAATATAAAAACACTTTCTTTTAAAAAAAATTATCATATATAGTAATGTAAGAAAATGAATTTTTTATCGAAGAATGAAATTTGATTGATTATTGTTGATAACATTCGTTTGTGATTTTATGTATATAAATGGAGGAAAATGAAATGAAAAAATATATATTCATTATATAACCATAGGAAAATGAAATACATTATGTTCTTGAGATATTGATCATTGTATTTCATTATCAGAAGCATAATCATTTACACTCTTGATAAACAATGGGATTATATCATAAAACCTTTACCACATTAGTGACAAATGATTTATAAAAACCATTAAATAATTATCATAAAATTAAACATTAAATACAATAAAATTATATGATTAAATATATAACATGTAAAATGGGTATTATATACACAACTCAAAAGAAACCATTGGTGAATATAGCAAATGTCTCCCATAAATAAAAAGAGGTACTAGATATACCTTACCATAAGTCTCGACATCCCTAGTAGGAATTTTAACATCCTATATATTGAGTATAGGTTTATAATTTATATTAAAAAAATATAATAATACATATTATTCCATATATTATTCACCTTTATTTTTCTATTCCTTATTTATTAATAATTACATGTTAAAATCATATTTTCGGTAAAAATTGCTTTGTCTATCATGTATATTTTAGTTTGTTTGTTTATTTTTCTTAATTTTATCATTGAATAATACTATATATAATTTAATCCATGATATAATTATGATATATTTTAATTATTTATTATTTTTATGTATTCTATAAAATTTAGGGATAAATAATAAATTTCATTTTGCATGGTGATGGTAGATTATACATATGCATAAACGATGTTTCCATTTTCTAAAAAAATGGAATGAAAGGAACGTAAATAATATATCATATATCCAAAGAAATTATAATTTCTTATATATAAAATATATTAATTAAATTAAACCTTATTTCCTTGAATGTAAATCATAAGTAAAAAATGAATCAAATCGCTTCAAGAGGTATTAGTATTCCATACACATGAGTGACGTTATCATATAGCTACAAAATGTGAAGTAATATGTAATATGTGATATAATTTATATATATATATATAAATATATCATAAATATATTTTAAATATTATAAATCTTTATTTATAACCATACATGGTATGTGTTGATGGAAAATTAATTACATCAATTCACAAGGTGGTAGTCCGCCGTACACAACATCAATGGAATGGTTTCCCATTTGATGGAAGCCGATGAAGAAATAGGTTATAAAATTAACATAAAATAAAGTAATTATATTTTATAAAATTGTTTTATTATATTATAATAGTTTTATAATATTTGATGGATCTGGAAGAATATATAAAGAAAAAACACATGTTTATGAATTTTATTTCTTTTATTGTGAACCTATTTTGGTTTATTCCTAAAAAACTCATATGTGGGTTTTATAAAAACAATTAATGCATATAAAATGAGGGGAGATAATTTGGAAATATATTTATGTACTTATGGGCTGAAAAAATATTATTCAATTTGTTAATAAGAGAATATAGTTGGTGACCTTTTATATGTGGGGGATAGGATACAAATGGAATTTTTTAAAAGAAAAAGTTGTACCAAAATTTTAAAATAGAAAAATGTTAAAAAAATGTTTCATTAATGGAACTTATAGGCTATATGGTCTAAATATATATTTTTTATGTTATATGGAAAAAATATATATCATTTTACACATTAATTTTTTTTAACTCCTGGGTTACCTAATTTTATCATTAGCTAAAGTAATTAGTTTTTATTTTTTTCACTATTTATTTATACAAGAGATTAATTTGTGATTAATTAATAACATTAATTTTTATTATTAAAAATATTAAATACAGTTTTACAAATTCAATTCACATAATTAAAATATTTTAATTTAAAATTAATCCTAGAGAGGCAATGAGGAAACGGTTTTCCAAATAGAAAATTTTGAAATGTATTGAATGTTCCAAATAAAAAATTAAATTTGATTAATAAATATATAATTTAACTAGTTTTAATCTTTCTTGAATCTCAAAATTAAATTAATCTTGTAAATTCCTTAAATAGAAATGAAATATTTAATAAATATCAGTATTTTTACTATTCAACAAAACATTAATCATTATGGGAAAATATCATAAACTGTTTTAAATATTATTTATATATATATATATTTAAAAAATGAATTCTATTTTTTTATCTATATTTTATAAAACGATAAAAAATTTATTTTTATTTTTCTGTCATCAAAATCAATAAAATATTCTGTAGGAAAATAGTATTTATAAATCATATAAATAATTTACAAAAAAAAATATGTACTTTTTTATCTGTATGATTTTTGTTACATAAAACCATTATAATTGTTTTCAAAATTTGGTCATTCCTAATCATGTCTCCTAGTATAATGACTAGGTTATAATGGTAATGCATTCTATGGAAAAACAATTATATATATGAAAAAAAACATGTTTTTTAAAATAAAGAGGTCATAAATATATCGTATGATAGATTATCAATTTTTCATATTAAGGATTGTCTTCCTAAGAATATTAGAGTCATCTTGGGTCCTTTCGGTGTGTTCCACCTAGTCATTTCCTAAATTTGTTTTTGAAATATGTTAATCTTTATTAATAGTGTGTCCATTTGGGTCACCTTAAGGGGTTTCATATGTTGGAAAATTTAAAGTTAAAGTGTTTGTCTAGGATCATCAACTCTTGAATTTGGAGTAGAATATTTCTAAAGATGATCGGACTACATCCATATACCACATAGTGAAGCATTTTATGCAATGGATGAATTTTTGGTTTTTATGGATGTGGACCCAATATATTTTTTGTTACGTAGGAATGGAAATTATTTATTTTTTCCTTTTTCGAGATTAATTTTTAACCAACATATTTGTTTTATAGATCTTTTTATCTTATTTTATTATATTTGTGGATGATCTCTTATAAACCATGGTTATGATCATGATTATGGTTTCTTTATTCAGGTTTATAGGTTTGTGCCTAGTGTTTATGTGCTCTTGAATAGTTATTCTTCATATTGAATTTATTAACCTCCATGAGTTTTTTTCTAATCCTGGTGATGGAGTAAAATCATTCCTTGTGGAATACTAAGTGATGGGGTTTTTCTTATTTGTAATCCCTCTGGTTCCTTCGTTAAATGGTTGACTTCATATGGTTAGAGTTGGATAGCTTTGGGTTGGTTGTTATTTAATGGAATCCTCATCATTCTACATTGATGGTAATAATGAGATCTTTATGTGATAGATAAACTCCATTATGATATTCTAGTGCCCTGTTTGTGCATTGACCATATTGTTCCAAGCTATTTTCAGTTAGATGTAGATAAAACATGTTGATGTACTCAAGTAATTATTATGATGTGGATTTTGGTGGACTATAAACCAAGAGGTATTTGTGGATGTTTTTATCAGCTCGTCAATGGGTGGGGATTGGTGTGAAAGATCATTGGTTTCATTTGGTACACACCTAGGGTGTCAATCCTTTCTAGTTTTTTTCCTTCCTTGAGGTTTTTTTATCAATGAAGGATCTTTAGATTGTGGATCCTTCTAGTATCATTGATGTTTTGTATATTTATTTTCTTGTTTCCAATCTCATCTTGTATATGTTTCTTCTTGGTGGGTGTTTAAATTCTATTCATTTGTATTAAAGGGACGTAATATTCTCCTATTACACCATATTATTGAACCTTTAAATGGTGAGGGAGACCTACGATACGTCTCTAGTTCTATTCTATAATTGTTGGTTTCCACTTTTTGATGCTTAGTTTTTTTCAAGTTTGTGTTGTTTTTTGTGAGTATTTATTGTTGTTCGAGAACTGTCACCCTCTTACGATTCACAAGATGAGACAGGGGTTATTTTTGTCATGAATCTTTCTATCATTCAGACTAGAAACTTTATAGGGAAAAAATTACTATTGGGGGATTATAACATTCTGACCTTTTATTTCATGTACGTTTCATGGTTCATAATGTTTCCTCTTCTTCTCTTCATTATTTGAGTGTTGAAATGTGTTCATGTAAAGGATTATCAGTCAAAATAAGATTAATGAGTGTTAAAAATATGTTTTAAGAAACATCATACCAAAACATGTGATATTTTGTGGTAGTTCCTATAACAACACCACATGGGAGTTTTTTCATCCATGGACATAGTGGTTTCACTATATCTCTACCAAGGAAGTGAGGTTATTCCATAGTGGAAAGGGAATATATTGTAGAAATTTCTACTACTGGAGCCTATGTTGTAGCCAACCCTATGGAGGGTTTATAAAATGAGGATAGGCTATAGTAGCTGATACCCAACTTCATAACCTCTTATATATGACAGCTACATTTATTTCCAAAACTATTAGTGAAGAACCTTATTCTACACAATCAGATCTAGTGATTGAAACATAAACATTACATTTCTAGCAATAATACAGATAAATGATACGTAATTTTTCCCATCCAAAATATAAAACATTAAAAAGAAATATTGGATCATTTACATACCCAAGTAAATTATTACGTTTATTGTTTTATAAATTTTGGAAAAACTATTTACAACATGGATTCACCAAAAACATGTTCATAAATATCAACATCACCTCCCACTATACCCATATTATTATATTATATATTAATTATTAGTATTCTCCCAAAAAAAATTCACATATAAATCCTTTATTGACTCAAAATATTTAACATAATTATTCATAACATGGGAAAAAAGGAATACAATATTGTTCATCCCAATTTATCAATAACGATAAACAGAAGCATAAAAAGTTAAATTTCACCAGTGAGTGTAAGATTATCATAAGGGAATGACAATATAATTATATTTCCTGAGAATAAAATAAGTTAAATTCATTCTAGTAAATATATGGATCATAAATCATGAAACATTTAATATAATATTAATCATAGACTCTTTCATTAAATAAATATTCATGATTAATGACAGGTCAATCTGGATCAAAGTAATCTTGAAAAACCCATATCATACATAGATAACACATGTTGGTAACTTGGGGAATAATTTTAATATCACTCATATATATGGAATAACCATCAAGATTATATAGAGAGTAACTATAATATATACCAATTGATTTACAATAACAGTTACACATTAAATAAGCTTCAAGGCTATACATGGAATGACCACTAAAATATATTCTCATAATATCTTAGCAGAAAACTAATTAGTTAAATCCATCATGTAACCCAATTAATTGGAGAGATAAAAAGTTTCACTAGACCTTGAATTATAATGGATCCACCAACCAACATAAAAAATTCCCAACAACCATAACATGAAATAAGTATATAGGGAATTTATTTAATCATAAAACTCATAAAAACATCCATTATCCATTCATAACTTGATTAATTTGATGAAAATAAATAGGTTTCATGAAAATAACTTTTAAATAATCATAATCTATCCAAAGAAATAATGAATATGGTATCAATGAAAAATATTCCTAATGGTGAAAATGTCACATCAATAGATATTGGGGTTGAGAATTTATATACCATTAAAAGATATTTGAAAAAATTCATGAGATAAATACCCTTTATACATTTAAAAACACTTTTATAATATTATATTCATAAAATATAGGGAAAATAGAATTATTTTAAATTAATCATGGAATCGTATAAACTAATATTTAAAAAAAACAAAGGTCATTATAATAGAAAATCCTTTTATCTCTTAAATGTTAGAAATAAGCCCTCTTTCCAACTTTTATTCATGGGAGTCTAAAATTAATGATTTGAAAAATGATTAGAAATTTCATTTTTAAAACCCTTTCAAGTAAGCTCTAATAAATGATAAATATATTTAGGTGAACATTTATTTTTTGAAAATAACTTTTTAGAAAAATGTTTAGAAAATAAGGATGTGGATGATAAATATTCTCAATCTTGACAATAATATAAGATTAGTATCTGTTACATAAAAATTCCTTGATGATTATTTAATAAAGGAGTAAATATAAATTAAACGTGTAAAAAAAATTATTAAAAATAGTGTAATAATATTAATTCAATTTATGAAAATAATAGAACATTATTTATATCAAAATAACATTGAACACAAACAATCCCTATGAGAAAGGAGACTACAACATAAAGCATTTTCCACTCTGTAACTCTTCAATTTTAATCCTCACGAAAGAATAAAATTAAGTGAATATTAAAATATGATGAACTTGAAAATATTAAATAAACAACATGTTAAAACATTAGAATATACACCTTATAAAATATGATAGGTGTATATCTTAAACATATGTCCCAAATAAAGAGAACATAAGACAAGTTACCCTTCTAAAGATCATATCATTAAATTGAAATATAATCTATGTATGGAATATATGTAAAAAATATGAATCCAAACAAAAAATGTTTAAGAAAATGTAAAATAATTGAGAAATTTATTTACAACTAATCAAGGAATTACAATTTCAATTAAGAATATTTATAACCCAACAAAAGGAAATTCAGTTTTGAAACCCATTACCACTTGGAAAATTTCAAGACAAATCTCATAGAATAAATATTTTAACATTGAATCCTAAAATATCATGAAGTATGCAGGATTCATTATATAACATGTAAATGGGTATTAGAAACACTATATAATATAAATTTTTTTCATAACATTAAAATACGCTTTAGTGAAAGGAAATTCAGATGAAATCCATAACCTTGAGACAATGTATAATATATAGGTAAATTAACACACGTACAATAAACTAAAATAATTTTTTTATTATAAAGTTCTTTCACATTCTAAATATTATATTTCTTCTGCTTATTTATTTTAATGAAAAATTTAATTTCTTGATTAATTTAGTCCACGTCGGGTGCTTTGACTAAATTTGGTTCCTAAGTTCAAAAATGACATTGGTAGGTTGATTATAGGGAAATAATTCATTATTATATTATTTAAAGATTAATTATATTTTCAAAATTATAATTTTTATGTTTCAATTATACATTTAAATAATACCAAAAATATGGTTCTGAAAATTTTAACTATGTTACAATCATTGAAACAGAGGGTTATAGCTTCGATGTGTAACATTTCAATTTATCAAATATCATTATAAAAATAATATTATGATAAATTACTATTTATTGAATGATAATATTATTTTAAATATTATATTAATTCCTTAATGATAATTATACATATCGTCCATGTGATTTGGTGATGAAAAATGTATCATATCTCTTTGTGGGGGTTGTAATCTACATTTATGCATGATGATATTATCATTTTTATATGAATGAAAATGCATGAATTTAAATGATATATTTTATTTTTATAGTGATAAATAATTTATTTATATTGTCAATATACATTAATTCCATCATTATTACCATCATTGAGATGTGGTGATGGGAAATGAATTACATTGGTCTGTGAGGCGGTAGTTCATCGTACACACGAGTAGTGAATTACTTTCAAATTTGATAGAAGATAGAGAAGGATATTGGTTATATAAAAACATAAGAAAACAATAGTATATTTAGAATTCATATGTAGTTATCTCAATATGGATGTAGAATATTTTAAGGAGATGGATGAAAAAATATAACTTAAACACTCAATTAAAAACTATACAACTTCTTTGAAAATCAACCTTTGATTCACACCTTAAGAGTAATAAAGTTGGTATTATGAAAAAATTAATTACTATATAATGTTGTTAGGGATGTTAGGAAGGTGTTTTATGGGATTTTGTGAACCAAAAGGGAATTAATATTTGATAGAATGGGAATTAGATGTTCACCTTTATAAGATACGGGAGGGGCACATATGGTATTTCCTAAAATATTAAAATAATATAAATTAATTTTTATGTTAAAATAGCCAAAAATTGATTATATTTAAATATAATTGGATTATTAGTAGAAATAATATCATAATGTAAAATTTTGACAATTTTGGATTAAATTTTTTACCCTTATATTTTGTAACACTTTGTTAACCCTTTTGACAATTAACATAATATTTGTGTTTATTAAAAATTATAGGGTTATTAATGTTTGAATAAAATAAAAAAATTCCAAAAAATGGAAAATTGTTTATTTAACTAAAAATATCCCATTCAATTGTCCAAATATATTATTTTTATTAATTTTAACTCATTTAATAAAATATTATTTATCATCAATGTCAATTTTTGAACTATTCATTTACTCTGATTTTAATAACATCAATACAATAAAGGAATTAAAATAAAATGCATCCATATGTTGATCAAAACTAATTTTTATATATAATATTAACATTTAAAACTATTTGTTTCAAATTATAGTACTTTTAATATATTTAATATAACTACATTAATTTTTATATTAATTGAATAGTTGCTGCAACAGCATTGTGTAATCATTTAAGGTAATTTTTTATTCACTATAAATTAAATATTAATTTACATTGAAAATATAAATCATGTTTATTTTAAATTACTATTTATAGTAGAATATATCCTCTATTAATCACCGTGTTGAAAATTTTATAGCTATTAAAAACAAGAGTGTGACATTTTTATGTTTCCTTAAATAAAATATTATAAATATCAAAATCACATCCAAATGGAACAAAAAGAACATATACCCACAAAGAGATTAGTATGAATGAAATTTAATCATCTAACAAAATTTATTCAAGTCTTAGTTTCATTTTATAGTCCTCACCATATTATTTTTTACAATTAATTACATGATTAATCATTATTGTGGTAGAAAATAATTCAACTTTTACAATTCATATTCAATAAAAATAATAGGGGGAAATAAACTGAATTTGAAACCATTTAATCCAAATATTTAATAAATTTTTCATTATTAAAATAAACAAATTATCATACATAAATATAATATTAAATCAACAAAATGCGTTGAAAAAAATATTTTAAAAAAATTCCTTTTCAAGTACATAATGTTTTTATAATAAATTCAAGTGTAAAATTCATGTCAAAAACCATAACTAGATTATATTAAATCAAAAGGAACTAATTTAAATTTAAAAATAATAAAAAATATAACATCACGTTATAATTACATTATAATTAAATACAGTTTCAATTAATTATTTTTCAATATTAATTAAAAAATGAATCATTTTAGAAAAATATCACATTTTGACCAAAGATATTTTTGAAATTTTTATTTCAAAATTAATATAAATTTTCTCAAATAAAATTTCTATTATTTTAATAAATTAATTTAAATATCTTCTCACAAAAGGAGTATCATACCTTTTTTGAATAAAACAAATTTTTCTAACTACAAATTGCCATTACATTAAATATATTGATTATTTAATAAGATTTAATTAATACATTTGAATTGATTTAGAAAATTTATATATATAACATAAATTAGTAAACCCAATTCATACCCACGAATTTAACATAATGTGTATATAGGTCTAGTATAAATAATAATATTTCACAGTTTATTTAAACTCGGTGTTGTGTATATAGTCCCCAATCTAACATATTCATTTTTTTAATTACAAGATAATAAATTACCCCCACAGAAAAATAATTAGTTTTTTTCTGTATTATGAACTTGGTTTTGGTAACAAAATTTATAACATTTAAAAATACCTTGGTTGATATCCCACATAATAAAAAATTGTTAATAAAACGTTTTCCTAAAAGAGGGAGAGAGAATTATGATGGTCACATAGATTAATATATAACTAGATTTCCATGTATGAGAAAATCAGTGAAAATTGAAATTAAAGACATATATGGGGAAACTAATTCACAATTATTAATAGAGAGTGATAGAGAATAGGTTCATGAGAAAGTTAACCATCACAAAACCATAAATGCATTATGGGTAAAAAGACCATTGATTTCAACGTAAGAAATAAAAATGGATAACATATTTATTTCAGTATCCTTTTCTAATGGTTGAGGAATTACTTTTCCAGGTAGACTAATATCATATGGGAATACTCATACTTGATCCTCTAAATAATATCCAACATAATCTAATTTTTTTTTAATATAATGGCTAATAAAGAATATTTTTTATGTCAGATATACTAAAATCAACATCCATTGGATCATATACTTACAGCAATGGTTAATAAGGCATTTCTCCAATAATTTTACATTAACAAAAACCAATATTTTTTAAATGTTAATATAATTCAGAAAATAAATAAATCATCATTTGAAGAAATAATATATTAATCTACAAAATTCAATATTAATACCCAAAGTTCAATATAAATAATTCCATAAATAAATATCCATATAAAATTTCAATATATTTATAACTATACATGAAAAAAATTATTCAGAAGGATTTAATCACAAAATATTCGTAGATAAATTTAACATTTGTGTGGATAAAATTAGTCACTCAAAAAACTCATATTTCCCCCAAGATAAGCCAATTATTTCCCTAAATAAAATGAATAACTATAAATATTCATTAGGATAATATATTATTAGAAAATATAATCCATCCCTAACTCCAAAAATAATACATCTTGGTGAACCTAGGGGTGAAATATACATCAAACCAATAATGTGGCTCCCAAAATATCATTAGTCCCTGTAATATTTCATAACATAATACTTATCTTGGGGTGTCTAAAACAATGAAATTATGATCAAACACAAGATTATAAACCCTTAACTATAACTATGGTTCCTCCAAATATTCTTATTATGAGATATAAATTGAGAAATTTAGATGAAGACCCTCGATTACCATCTCCAGTAGGCCTTGGGGTTGCGACCAGCACCAATGGTAAACAAATATCACAAAATTAGAGGCATTACCCTTTTTATAGTAACCTATATCAGGATATAATATGTATCAAACATAAAAAACACCAATAAATATATAAAAGAAAATCCAAAATCCACCGCACATTCTTATTTTAATGTAAAACTACTACCAATACAACGAAAATATCGAAAGTAGATGCTGAAGGAAAGCCTATGAAAATCCACAACAATTGTCCCCAACTTCTGAGCTAGTAATGTCTAGCACAGTCCTCATAATCTTTAAGGAATCCTAAAAGACATTTTATATCGTATGATGATAAAAAATGATTACTTATTAGGGAAAAACCAATGTATCACATCCACATGTGGAGAAGCATACTAATTCCATGTGTGAAAACAGAAAAACCCAATAGCACCTAATAATTTATACAATCCATCCCAAAATCCTACCAAGGTAAACTCACTAAATAACATAATTTGATTAATGTAATATAGTAAGCACATTGATGATCAGGTACCCCACCCCACTTTCTCACTAATTAGAAACTCTCACACCCTAATAGAAAACTTCATCGTGCTCCCACATCTTCTGAAAATACCATGTCACAGCCTTCTGGAACACACTTAGACCACCTAGCACATCACATCTTTCCCCCAGACACCTGGTCCACATACCAAACCACATCTCGAACACACCTGGGAAACCATTATACAAATCATCCCAAACACACATGGGAAACCACATCTCTCCCACACACACACCTGGGCCCCACAAACCACAACCTTCTTGAAGGATCTTGGGTAACATCACCTAGAAGAGTTCTCATGGAAGAGTAGGTCTCCATCCATCCGTCCTCCCAATGGGATGTTCGGGAAGGACCCCTCCCCTATAAAAATAGTGGTGTGGGTTACACGGTACTCAACTTGGGTGGCGTGTATAATGAAATCAAAATGAAGTATAATTATATATATTGGTATCAAACACATACCCCAACCTATGGTTTCTCAATAAAAAAAATTAAATATCATATGATACATCCAACTCTAATACAACCTCTAAATGCGTGTATCTGTAAAAATGAACGTCACTACCGTAGTCAATAAAAGAATGTTTCTTAACACCAAATGATTTTGACATTATTAATCCTTTACCATTTATTCCTTCCCTACATTGAAATATAAAAAGACACAACAAGACTCACAACCACGAAAATGAGAGGAAGAAAACTATGATAAAACATTATACTTCACACATCTTCCCCACATAGAACCCAAGAAAAATACTACCATTATCATTCACCAAAATATTTTCTCCCAACATAAGTCAAAAACACCCAAATTACAATAGAACCATCCAACAAATCACATTACAACTATATTCGGTATCCCCACAACATATCCACACCATTCCCAGCAAAAAAAAGAAAAACACATCATGGTTGTAGTCCCACTACAAAAAACGTCTCACTCATTCAACAATTAGACAATATCTCAACCAGATATTCCATTACAAACTCAAACCATCCAAACACACCACCATTCTCTCATGTAAATCCCCACACAACCCGTACAAAGACAAATATAGAATATATCAACACACATCACACAACCACACCAAAAAAGGAATTTTTATTCAGGTTTTACACACTCATTATTTAATTTTAGTTTGATAATTCAAAGGCTATCACAAAACATATTTGATCCTGGTGAATCTATTTATTTAACTGGATATATGTGATTAATCTAGTTTTCTTGTTCGTATCCATTCAAAAGAAAGTGTTCAAAAGAAATATACACAAACATAGGCCACGAATGGCCATGATTGTCAAAATTAATATCAAAAATACCTATCAAAAAATTATCAAGGATAATAGATAAAGAATTAAAAATATTATCCTCATCTTCCTCAAAAATCATTTATTACTAAAGTAACAAGTTTGATTATCTTTTTTGTCATCATCTTAGGCCCTCATTTTTTACTTTGTCTAAATTGGATCCAACCATATTCACAATAAGAAATAATTATACCCATACTACATGATACACAAATAAAATAATGATATGAAGGATTCCCTACTAATAAGAATAATCGATCAACTACTCTTACTAACGATGAAACAGAGAGAACATGAGCTGCTAGAATGACTCCAAGGGAAAAATCGATCTAAAGGCAACCTTGAAGAACGAAAATCCATTTCGAAAAATGATATGGGCACACCAAGTGAAAATGGAAGTGTTCATGGAAGATAGTATATCATCTTTATTAAAATTCCTAATCATATATCAACCGAAGGGAGAAGGTTTCAAAGTGATTAAAAGTCATATTGTGGACAAGACCATGGGGCTTGGCCATTTAAAAGACTCTTGGGTGTTAGGATATTAAATATATAATTAATATACTATGAAAATACTTTATAAATGGTCCAAAAATGTTTTAAAATTGGTTTACATAAAATAAAACAGAAGAGCGTAGAATTTGGTAAAACTTGGAAAAGTTGGGAATGACTCACCATTGGTTGAGTCACCATTGAGAGTCACAGACATGATTCACTGACGCCACTCTTTCATTAAACTCACTGATTCCACCTACTGATGCGAATCACTAACACCACCTATCGACACCACCATCCAAAGAAGCTTAGTTACGCCCCCAACTGATGCCACTAACTAACGCCACTCCCTAGGACCACCTACCGACACCACTCACTTTTACCACCAACCCACGCCTCTCACAAAAATCACTTACTAACACCACTAACCGATCCGCCTCAATGATATCAAGTCACTAACATTACCCACTAATAACGAGTCACTGATGTGACCTACTGACAACGCGTAACCGACATGGCCTATGGATAGTGAGTCACCGACATTACTCAAGGAAAAAGGGTCACTAATACGTCCCGCGAAAAGTGAGTCACCAACACAACCTACCAATATCTAGTCACTTATATGAACTACCAAGAGCAATTTAACAATATAACCAACTGATAATGAGTCACCGACACAACCCACCGACAGTGGGTCACCGATGCGACCCACTAAGAATGAGTTACTAACACAACCCACCAATGTGACCTACCAATGGTATAAACTATAATACTGGAAAACTCTTGAAATGAGTCACTATGCCCTCCAAAAACACCTTTAACAATGAATTTTAGCAAATTAATGGACCGGAGGTCTCCACGACATTAAATCATATACCACTCAATATACTCTTGTCATAGTGAGTTTTAATGAATACCCGGAAGAAAGAGGGGAAATAAAAACCACCATGTAAGCTACCTCTCAAGGATAAACGACCATGTTTTTCCTAAAGATAAAGTGAAACCTCGACATCCAATAATACCTCATATAACATCTACTACCTCGAAAAAATGTGAAGACACGTGACACAAGCACCAAAACCACACTGTATGGACACATGAATCGGGGAATTCCTACCTCCTTGTCAGGATACTATCCACTATGGGCAGAACTGACTCACCCGTATGGGTTTAATAACATCTCATTCAATGCATATTTATTTGGAATTAGGACCTCCTATCCTCATTTTCAAGAATTTGTCACAGATCAAAGAATAATGAAACAACTCATCTTATATAAAATTATGTTCATTCATTACATCACAAAGAAAAAATATAGGAAAAACACAAAAAAACTATGGGTACTGGTCACACATCTACGATTCTCACTCCCAAGTACTCTCCTCTAGGAGACCATTCCATTACAACACAAGAACAAAAAGACTGGTCAATCCATGTAGCATGTTCTCTAGATGATCATGGATCTCCATTGTCTACTCAATGAACATTTCTTTGTGCGCGATATCCAACTATCCTCAATCAATGAAATGGGAGACATCACGAAGATACTAAAGATGTTAGGAGACATGAAGGATTTCAGGGATCCTCTCCAACTTTGATGGTAGCAGCCACTAGAATTCCACTTTGCCAACTCATCCCAACACCTATAAGTGTTTGATGAACCTTAGAGAAGGCTTTCTTCTTATATTAATTATCCACTTCCCACATTGTGGGGAAAACATCATGGAACCATGGTCCACATCCTCAAACTCCATTGGACTCCTCCTATTGTTGGTATATGACTTCTACCAGTCTTTTGATACCTTCATTCTCTCACAGACAAGATGAACATTATCTTTCATGGTTTACATCATCTTGGTACCTAGAACAACAATCCCCCGAACCTTTGACCAGCAAGAAGGTGAAAGATATGGATTTCTATATATATCTTCAAATTTAGAGATACAGACTAAATAGTTGTGGATATTATTGTATGAAAAATAAATCAACGTAAAGTGCCTCACCCTAGATCCACCAATGACCAAGATGTATGATCACATCATTTCCTCCAATATGTGGATGGTCTGGTCTATTTATCAATCTCTTTAGGGGTGTAAGATAGCGTCGAGCCGTAATTTAGTTCCAATATCATGTTGTAATCCTCTCTAGACTCGTGAGGTAAAACATGTATACCAATAAGAGATTATGGATCTCAAAACTTATTGCATCCGCACTACCTCATCCAAATACCTCTTGGCCAAGGCATCCATTGTGCCTGACTCATTAATTGCTAAGTTGTTGGAATAATTATTCAAAAAATCCACCACTACCTAGATAGAATCACATCCTCTCTGAGCCCTGGGTATCCCTGTGATGATATACAATGATATGGCATCCCACTTCCACTTAGGGATATCCACGTTTAGTAAAAAACCATCGAAGACATGATGTTAATACTTCTGATTCTAGAAAGATAATGACTTTTCCACAAACATTTCTATTTCCCACATCATCTAGGGCCACCAAAACGATACTCTCAAACTATGGTACATATTAGAAATTCCTTCGTGTACTACTAAGGGTGAGCAATGAGACTCATAGAGAACTCATTCATACATTTCCACTTGAACAAACAGCCTCCCACGAAATATCATCTGATTATTAACATAATCTAACAATCCCTTCTGAGCATCACCCTAGTCAATGTCATCGCGCATCACCTCTACATCTAAGCCACCCCACTGAGACTCCACCACATTCTACATCTGAACGGATTGTACCATCATCTGAAATAGACAACCTCTATTACCATCCATTCATGCATCTATGTAAAAGGATTACAACTCCTCCATCACCTTCCAAGCATCGATAGATTCCCAAACATCCTCTTTCTACGAATTCCTTCTCAATGCATTGGCCACAAAAATCTCTTTTCTTGTGGTGAAAAATATCTTGAAATCATTGTCTTCATGAAACGACATCCAACTATGTTATTGAAAGTTCATATCTCACTGGGAACTGTTATACATGAATATTTTTTTATCCATGAAGACCACAAAGTGCACAATAATGACGTAATTCCACCACAATATCAGTGTGAACACGACCATCACTAGCTCCATATCATTGGTGACATAGTTTCATTTTTTGAGTCATAAATACCTAGACACATAAGATATCAAACCCCATTGTTTCATTGTCACTCATCCAAAAATTGGATGGAAAGCATCAAAAAATACATCAAATATCACCCCTTCCTCTAGAAACAAGGGAACAAGTGCACTGGCCTACTTTTACTTATGATAGCCCAATGATTCCTAGCACTGCTCATTCCACAAAAAAGATAGGTCATTCTTGGTCAAGGCTATCAATGGAGCTACTACTCAAGTTAAATAGGGTTCAATTATCTGGTAATAGCCTTATAAACAGACAAACCAACGATCCTCCCCAAAATGATTAGGAGCTTCCCAATAAACAATTGCCTTATCCTTAGATGATTCCACCACAAGAAAACATTTTCAATGAAATTCACCTCTCGTGTCCATACCATACACATAGAAAACTTTTCATATATATTGTAAAGATCGATGAACCTCCAAGACAGTCTTGAGATGCTCGGTATGATCCTCCTCTAGCATCGATTAGATTAGGATATCATCAATGAATAAGATGAAGAACTCGTCTAGGAACTCCCAGATAATTTTGGTCATGATCCACAGGAACACAACGAGCATGTTTGTATCATCGAACATCATAATAATGAACTCCAAGTGCCCATAGATGCACCTGAAATCAATATTCAGGAATCGCCTTCCTCCACTCTCAGCTGGTGATTCCTTGACCACCTGTCAATCTTCAAGAACCAAATTTCTCCTAGAAGATGGTTCAAAAGATCATTTATCCTTGGGAGAGGGTAACAGTTCATAATTGTTTCCTAATTCCACCACTGTTAGTCAATGCACAACTGATTACCTTCATCTGCCATTTATGAAAATAATACTAGAGCACCCCACTAAGACACATTGGGCCAGATAATGACCTTCTTCATCAGATCACCTTGGTGAATCTTCAACAACCCCATCTCTGAAGGATCCATCCGAAAAATTTGATATTTAAAATGAGGAAGTATCTGCCTACAAGTCTATCTAAAACTCAACATCATGTCCCGAGGTAGAGTTGGAAACACCTCAAGACATCCCAGAATTACCCAATAATTCTGGGAACCTTCTTCATCTTCGCATCAACTTATTTCACTAATAGCACGAAATATAAGGAATGAAGTGGGCCACACTCCAACTACACATCTAACAACTTCTCACCCAAAAAAATCCACACATTGTCCATCCACATCTGAAAACATGAATCTCCCCCAGAAGCGTTCGATAACAACATGCAAGAGTAAAAATTGTTAATGATATGGATGAAATCTTACGGATGCATCCATAACAACAAAATATCGCCATGGGACTAATTTGTCCCCACCATCTGTCCACATCCCCATCATACATCAAATAAGTAGGTCTAACCATAGAAAGGAATACTGAATAATAAGGTTTGGGTAATCCCTTCTACATCTAGTCGTAAATCTAGGACCTTGTTGGAAATACTTCTTAAGCGGTGTGTAACTAAAAAATTCCTATCTCCCCTACCCCTCTGATGATGACTAACTACTCAGTCATGCTACGTAAAGGCCCCTAAGGAACCCCCTAAGGATGGACTCTACCTACTTCATCTCCCCATAGTGGAGCATGATGCCATTTTCCTTACTACTGGAACTAGCCTGCCAGCAACTATTGCTAAAACGGGTCATGGACCTTCCCACCTCCATCATACTGAGCACGAGTGGCTACCAAGCACTGACTATGATGATTCTGAGGGACTCCACAGATAAAACACGTAGATCCTTAGCCTAAAAGACATGAATAATGATGATACGGTTGAAATGAAAGTTGTTGATGTCGCATCCCCACCTGCTAGAGCCTCGAAGGCCCTGGCACATGAAACATGCTAATGATAACCATTTCATTCAATAAACTAGGATAAATCCACCATGTGGTAGACCTTCTCATGATTGAATCCTCTCAACTACCTATTCCTAATTCTAGACCTCTAGTTATGTTAGAAAGGAGAAGAGAGTAATTATGTACTAGAGAGTTGGATGAAGTGCCTCCTCTAAGCATCCCACCCAGGACTCCTCATCCAAATAGGGATTTGGAAAAGTTAAGGATATCCTTGAAATTGATCGCCAAGTCCCATGCAGATAAACACTCATTCTTGAGGGAGATTGGATTCTATTTCTTCTCATCGTTCAATGTAAAATAAATGAATTCTTCGAGAAACTCCTTCTCATATTCAGGCCACAAAAACAGCATCCTTCTTCTCTTTTAGGTAAATCATCTACCACTGACGTGTAGCTACCAACATATGGCTCAGAGCCAAGGGAACCCAGACCTCTATCGGAGCCCAAATCAATCTAAATCTTATCATAATCTCCTTGAGGAAAATCCATGTCTCCATGTATCAAATGCTTCCCTTGTACTACCGAGGAGTCGGTCGTTGGAAAGCACGAAACATTTTATGCAACTTTTTTACCTCCTCCACGGGGTAAACCCTCCATCGATCAACCGAGTCACCCAACTAAGCCTCCACTTCTTGTACTACTAGTGGACGATGACTGGGTTCCATAGAAAAAAGTTAAACAATGAAATCCTAAGCCCCATTAGTATGGAATTTCATTTAAAGTTCATCTTAACTCATCTTATTGTTATAAATTCCAAATATCCTCATGAAACCTATTAAAAGAAGAAATAAAGTCATTATGATGCATGTCAAATTCCAAGGGTATCTACCCTAAAAATGGTGTATCCTCAAATGGTCATTTTGTAGGCTCGATGTCCTTGAATGCTATCATGGGGGACCTTAAAATCACGTGTACAGGCCAGTTTTTCCAATCCTATGTCACATAGCAATATCACCTAACACTATTTCCCTTTCAACCGTGAAATACTCATATTTCCTAACACCAAATTACAATTGATCTCTCAATAATCATCCTTTGATACCAATATATCATTACCCCCTCCCTCCAATGTATCCCCTTTGGAAATGGAAATAGGGAAAGAGAGATAATTACTACCTAGTCATGCCTTTGGTAGTCCCCGATGAGGCGAATTGCACCAAGGGAATTGAAATATCACAAAATTGGAGGCATTGACATTTTAATATTAACCATGATTGGGAGATAAGATGTATCAACGACAAAAAAAAATCCATGACATATATAAATGAAAAACCAAAATACATCCCCCATGCATGTTTTAAAGTAAAAATGCAACAAATACAATGAAAAATAAAAATTAAATACCAAAGGAAAAGCTATGTGGAAACACAACAATTGTCTCCAAAGTCTAAGATAGTAATTTCCCACATGGACCCTTTAATATTCCTAGAAACCTGAAATTTATTTTATAATAATGGGTGAACATATAAGTTTACTCGGGTCGGGAAAACCAAAGTCTCCCATTCATAAGTTGATACGCATACTAATTCCATGTGACAAAACTAGAATGCCCAAAATCACCTAACAAGGTATTCAATCTATCCTTAAATATCACCAAAGTCCACTCACAAAACAGAAAACATTATATAATGTAATATGGTACACACAGAAATGATAGGTTACCCCACAACACATTCCCACTAATTAGCCACTCTAACACCCTAATGGAAAACGTCATGGAACTCCCACCTCTTTTCAAAGTACCATGTCACTACTCTCCCCCATACAATAGGGACACATACGACACCATGTCCAACCCACAAATACCTGGGGAAAATACAACACCAAATCCCAAAGAAAACTGATAAATCATAACTCATCCCATAAAGAAGACACTTAGGAACCCAGACTGTGCCCGCACACTCATGGGATCCACAAACCACAATAATCTCGAAGGTTCTTGGGCTAACATCACAATGAATAGAGAGCATGGAAGAGCGGGTGGCCATCCATCCATCCTCCGACTGGGTTGTTTCAGAAAGACACCCTCCCCCATAAAGATGGAAGTGTTCTATGATAGGTACTCAACTAGGGTTGGGTGCATATACAAATCACATGGTAGTAAAAGTGTATATATAGGTATCAAACACTCTGCTAAACCTATGCGTTCTCAATCAAACATTAAACTATCCTATGAAATTTCAAAACTCTACTGCTACCTCTAAATGTATGTATTAGGATAAATGATAGTCTATTCCAAATATGATAAAATAAATATACTTAACACCTAATCAATTTGACGTTATTATGAATTTTTTAATTTCCCATCCATACTCAGAAAACTGACAACCACAAAATTCAACCAACCTCGCAACCAATCCAAATAGAGGAAAAAAACTATGATAAAACACCACACTTTACACTTTTTTCACACATATCACCCAATCCAACCACTATCATAATAACTCTTCAAAGTAATACTACCCAACCTAATGAAAAAACCCCAACTCACAATTGAAACCTCCATCATACCATGTCCCAACCATATTGGGTAGCCCCACTGCAAATCAATAACTTGACTAGAAGAACAAACAAAACAGAACCTAGTGGCAGTACCGCAACACAACACTGATGAACCATTACAAAATCAAATAATATATCAACCTGAGATTACATTAAACCCTCAAAAAATACACACACACCGTTGTTCTCTCATTGACAACCCCACAGACCCTGTATAATGTACATGGAATAAAATATCCACACACATCAAACAACCACACAAAATAAGAAATGGTTTATTCATATTTAACAAAATCATTCATTCATTACACTTTTTCAAATAAAGGGTTATCAAAGAAAAAGTTTTATCCTAGGGAAACCATATATTTAACCATATATATGTAAATAATCACGTTTTCATGATCATGTCCATTAAATAACAAGTGTTCACAAGACATGAGTGTAAACCAAGGACACTAATAGCCATGATTTTCAGAATTCAAATATAAAATATTGATCAATATAGATCAATGATAAAATGTAAAACAATACAAACATCATAACCATATTCCCCGTTACTCGCTTATTAATAGTGTAATAGGTCTAATTAACTTTGTTATAATCATCTTTATCACCTCATTTATTACTTTATTTAAATTGGATCCAAACATATTCACAAGTAGACATTAGTATTCCCACTCCACATGATAAACAAATAAAAAAATTATTGTAGGAATCACTAAGGGTAACAATAGTCGATCAGAAACTCCTCCTTGAGAATAAAAAGGGGTGTGGAAGTAGTAAGAAAGACTCATAGGAAAAACATGACTTGAGGGCCACCACAAAACACACGACTCTTAAGTAAGAAAGGATTTGGGAACACCAAGATAAAATGGAAGGGTTCAAGGAAGAGAGGATCTCAACTTTAGATAAAAGACATATCCTATAGCAATGGAATGTAGATGGTTTCAGTGTGCTTAAAAGTTGGGTTAGGTCAAGACTATGAGGCTTGGATGTTTCAAAGCATCGATAGCATTATGATATAAAAGATATAGTTAATATCCGTTGAAACTGATTCTGAAACCGTAAAACATGGTTTTAAACTTGATTTACATCAAATAAAATATAAGAGGGACAAAATTGAATGAATTGGGAAATGTTGAGAATGACTCACTATTGGGTAAGTTTCAGAAGTGATTCACTAAGGTGACTCACTTATGCCACTCACAAACTCCACTCACCGACACCACCTACCATGATCACCTACCGATGCAACCTACCGATTCCATTCCCTAAAATAATGTCACTAACATGACCCACCAATAGCGAGTCACCAACAAGTCCTATATGTAGCAAGTCACCAATGTGACTGTCACGACCCGTCCTCAGGGCCCGTGCCGTGACTACCCCAAACCCGCCTTCCATAGGCCAGGAGCTGGCGACTACCACCAAGGCGTAAATCCCAACAAAAAGGGAAGGAATTGCCTTTGAAAAGTAAACAAGCACTTAGAGTAAGCAAGCGGAAAAGTAAACACTAAGTAAAAACTATACAAGCTGTGCTGAAAGAAAAAGGGGCCGGAAATACAAGCCCAACAGTAAAGTACAACTGAAAGGAAAAACGGCAACTAAAAGGGAAAACTGCAGCGTCGAGCCGTCCTCTAGAAAATCCCACCTGAAGGGTGGGTACAGATAGCCTCCTCTGCTCCTCGGGTCCACCTGACCGCTCCAAGTACGTCCCGTCCAGTAGTCCACCTCCAGGTACCGTCCTACTCCGCACACCTCCACCACGATCAGCGCTGTCCATCGCCTGCAACCAACACAATGTAGTGCGGGCAAAGCCCATGCAGGGGTGAGTATAAGCTACTCAGTAGGGACCCTGAGACCCCCGAAGGTCTCTCGAAATCCAAAAAGTATAATCCGCAACGGAAGGATACAATCACGAAGTAACATCTGACACGGCTTAGGTATATGCCCATACATATACCTAAGTCATCAATTCCTGTTCGGCTCCAACGTCCGAGCCCAAGAACAACCCAGTCCACACAAGAAATCAAACGTAAACCCACACAGGATGGAACAACACAATCCAAAAAGAAGAGTAGACAGTAAATCCAAACAGGATAGCTCAACACAATCCACAAAGGAGAGAAACACAAGGATCATTGACTCAGCTCAAACCAGGATTTTCATTATCGAAACCGTAACTGCTGAAAAGCCCCATCTCTGAAGTGTACAGTGGTCCTGTCACGACTCCGAGGTACTGCTCACTAACCTAAGACTGTTGAGGTACTCCTCCTGTCGAGTACCGCGGGTCTGCTGCGAACTACTGGGCGCTCCGTCCGCTGAGGGTCTGCTGCCAAATACCAGGAGCTCACCCAAATAGCCTACAGAGGCACTCCTCCAGTCGAGTACCGCGGGTCTGCTGCCAACTACCAGGAACTCCGTCTGCCGTGGGTCTGCCGCTGAATACCGGGTGCTCCGTCCACTGGGCTAGTCGACTCACTCCAAGTCGAGTCGGTCGAGCAGTCTTCAAGTCTTAGCCGGCTACATGGTCTCCGTACTCTGTACGCTCGTCTCCAGTATCTCAGGTCTGCCGCTACAACCGAGCGCTCCACTGCCAAGGATATGCTGCTCCAACCAAGCGCTTCACCGCCCAAGGTAAACAGAAGATTCAGCTCACACAGGTATACTTCTTCGGATGACGATAAAGATGATCACTGATCCATCTAAGTCGTCGGACCCACGAAGGATCGATAGGTACTAACCTCGCAGTGACCCACACAGGATCGGGCCCACACAGGACCGGGACCACACAGGACCTGTAGGTACTGGCTCACACAAAACCGCTGAGCGCTAACCCACGCAGGATCAGACCCACACAGGATCGGTAGCACTGATCCACGTAGGATCGCTGAGTGCAGTAGTTGTCGTAGTCCACTGAGGATCTCTGCACAGTCGTCGCCGCTGTCCACTGAGGATCTCTGCACAGTCGTCGCCGCAGTCCACTGAGGATCTCTGCACGGTCGTCGTCGGAGTCCACGGAGGATCTCTGCACGGTCGTCGTCGGAGTCCACGGAGGATCTCCGCACAGTCGTCGCCGCAGTCCACTGAGGATCTCTGCACGGTCGTCGTCGGAGTCCACGGAGGATCTCTGCACAGTCGTCGCCGCAGTCCACTGAGGATCTCTGCACGGTCGTCGCTGTCGAAGAAGCAGTCGCAGCCAGCCTAGGGTTCCCGCACACAGCAGCTCGTTCGGGAGGGTCCGCTCCACGAGCCGAGAGGCTGATATATCAACTGACACAAAGTCCGAAGTTGATGTATCCAAAAGTTCTGTATCGACAACAGGAACTCAATGTCGCAGACGGTGCATCAATCGAACGCCTGGTCTGAGAGTTATTGGCTTTTTCGTCCCAGGGGCCCGGTTGGTTTTAAGGCAAAACCATCCCGGTTGTACTCCACCTGCGTCCAAACCTCGGGCAGTGTATGCCAAAAGATCCCTCTCACTTTGAGGAAAACAACGAAACAGACGGCACATCAATCGGACGCCCGGTCTGTTAGTTATTGGCCTTTCCGTCTCACACCCACCCTGGGAAACTTCCCAGGAGGTCACCCATCCTGATCACTGCTCTAGGCCAAGCACGCTTAACTACGGAGGTTTAACTACGTAGGCTCCCGAAAAGGAAGGTTCACCTTGAGTATAGTATACCGAAACGACCGTCTCGATCCAAGGATCGTGTTGCCGCTGACGGCGCGTTGTTCGGAGGCCCGTAGCTCAAGTTACGGGCGTTTGAACGAAAACCCGTCTGAAGACAGGGGTCCGGGCCCGGGCCGACCCGGCCCGACCCCCCACCCCCCGGGAGTCGGCCGAACGGCCGAGGCACGCGGGGCGCCACCCCCCGCGGCCAAGTGGTGCCGCGGCCCCCCGCGTGGGGCCGCGTTGAGTCGGGACACGGCTTCAGCCGCGTCCGAGGGCACCGGACCCGCGCGGCCGCGGGTCAGCGGGTGCCGCCGCCGCCGCGCTGAGTCGCGGCGGCCTGTCCGGCGGCGCGCTGGGGCGCCGCCGCTCCCGGCTGTCGGCGCCGCCGCGCCGGCGACCCGCGCCGCCGGCAAGTTCCGCGGGCCACTGGGATCGCTCCGGTGGTCCGATTTTGTTCCCGCCTACGCCGCTGCTCCTCCCGGGACTCGTCCTTCACCTCAGAATCATCGAACATCTATTGCGGCACGTTCCGTCGTCGCCCGTCAAATCCGCACAAAAAGAAGAACGGCGGAGGGTCGTCCGGCCGTGTTCGTTTGGCCCGCACCCTCCGCGTTAGAGATAAACAACCGGGAGAAATTTGTTCAACACCTGAACCGAAAATTTTAATAAAATAAAATTGTTCAATTGAAACTGGTTCTTTAATTTTTAAAGAACGTTCACGGGAATAAAGAGGGTTATTCCAAATTATAAAATCCCTACCTCGTCGATCGTCGCGCGCAGGCGTTCTTCTCGGAAAAGCTCGTCACTGAAGAGAGGGATCGTCGCGTCGTCGCAGGGAGGCGTCGCGTCGTCGCGGAATCCGGTGTTGAGTCGACGAACTCAACACACCATGAAACAACAGATTTAATTTAATTAATTAAATCCGTGTTTTTGGTTAAGAACCACGAAGGAGATAAAAAGGAAGGTCCGAGACTCTTACCTCAAGCAGCCGATCGAAGATCCATCGCGGAGGAAGAGACGTCGCAGAAGAACGTTGTCGGCGTTGCGGATCACGGCGTCGCGTCGTCGATTTCCGGGTTCGGCGTTCTTCACGTTATTCGTGTTCTTCGCGAAGGAGGAAGAGGAACAAGGATTCTGTCTCAACCAGTAATCCCCCAAAAGGTTTTGGTTGGTCTTATTTTATTAACATGCCAACACACGAAAACAGGATAAGAAATGATTGAATTAATTGGTTGAATTAATTCAACGAAAGAAACAGCTCATTTAATTCGCGAAATAAACCGCCCAATTAAATTGTCTGTTAAGATTTTTAAGAAACGCGTCAGTTGACTTTCATTAAGACGGGTTTTCGCGGGTGCGTTTCTTAGCGGAAAGAAACGGCGGGGCTCATGCGGGCCCCACCTCACAAATATCCTACCAAGGGGGTAGGATATTTCTGGATAGCATCCTATCCGGTTCAACTCTGTTCAAGCCGCCTTTAAGTGGCCTCAAGTGGCTTCCAAGTGGCTTAAGCGAAATAAAATAAAGTTGTCGCAAAATTATTTTATTTCTCAAATTTAAGCCCGAAAAATTAAAAACCACACTCGAGAAAACGCAACTCCGGAAGAGGCGTTTCTATTCGAATATCGGCGCTGCGATTTCATCGGTGCCCTCAGAATTCGATTCCGGGCACCGGTTCAAAAGTTAGAAAAACCCGCTCGACCGTTCACTGAACGTACCCGAGCCAAACATCGGAAAAATTTTCCGGGCACACCGGGCCTCGGAATCAGGTGCCGTCAGAAACTGCGCTCTTGTAAAATTCCAAAGAAAATTAAGAAATAAAATTTCCTTGAAATTTATGGGTCTTTACATTACTCCCACGTCAGGACTTTACATCCCCGTAAAGATACATCATAAACTAGGGAAACAAAGGTGGGTACTGAGCACGCATCTGAGCCTCCCGCTCCCAAGTGCTATCCTGGAAGTTCCTGTGCTGCCATCTGATGTGCACAAGAGGAATCGATTGCCCACGTAGGACCGCTCCTGTCGATCCTCTATCTCCACAGGGACCTCCGCAAAATTCTCCCCATCATCCACGTCTAGCTCCCCATAGTCAATGATGTGCGTCGGGTCGTTCACGTATCTCCTCAGCTGGGATACATGGAAGACGTCGTGCACCCGGTGCAACTGAGGTGGCAGAGCCAGGCGATAAGCCACCTCGCCAATCCTCCGCAATCCACGCCGAGGTGAGACCCGCAAGAAGACGTGGTCACCATCCTCGAACTCTAGTGGTCTTCGCCTCCTGTCAGCATAATGCTTCTGTCGGCTATGAGCTGTAATTATCCACCCCTGGATTACCTGGACCATCTCAGGTCCCACAAGAGCTGCAAGATTTCTTCTTTGCCGATAAGAGAAATCTGGTCCCATCCCCTGGATGAACCACATTCTTTGCCTAATACAGTCAATCCTAACATGGATGATACTAATCCATACCAAGGATGACGTCGTAAGGCCTCGACGCTACTACCAAGAGATCCTACCGTTACTCTCGCCTCCAAGGGTTGAGTTACACTATCGGCATCAGTGTGTGGTAACTGGGTCTCCTCCAGTAGATGTCTCACAAGTGAGGGTCAAGTCAATAGCCAAAACTGAAACCTCTTAGTAACATCACGAAAGAGGACAGGGATGAAAATATAACAAAGGTATGTGTCTTTTATTATTGTAGCTCATAATACGAAGACGCTACACAATAGCAACAAGGAACTAGAAGTATAAAGGACGTATCCACTAGTTCTGCTCATATCCATCTTCTCCCAGAGCTCCATGATCGAAGGCCTCGGCTACCTGAAGCTGAGCTCTCGCATGTTCACCTACTCCCTGTGGTCGGGGCGGACCTCCTGGTGGTGGTGGTGGCAGAGCCTCAAAGCGTCGCCCACCACCTGCTGCTCGGCCAGCTCCTCTGCCTTGTGCACCTCCTCCCTGCGGACCGCCACGGTCGAACCTCTGCCTCTTCCTGGGAGGTTCTTCACTTAACTGCTGATCAACAACATGGTGGGTCGGACAGTCATGAGCCATGTGACCAATCCCGCCACAGGAGTAACACTGCCCACTCTCGGCACGCCTGGCTCTGACTCCACCCCGGCTCCCCCGCACAACTGAGCCTGAGTCGTGCAGTCGTCCACCGGTAGGTCTGGTCTGCCTGGAACCCTGAGTCATCTGTCAGCTACCTGCTACCAAAGACTCCGCTATCTGCCGCCCTGCAGTAGGTCTCGTTGTGGACTCAGCCAGGAAGCTCTCGATCAGGAGGGCTCGCTCTAGCACTCCTGCCTGGGTTGGGATGCTGAGGGAGATCAGCGATGCCCTGATCTCATGTCTCAATCCCTGCTCGAAGGTCCGGGCCCGGAAGAAGGGGTCCCGTACCATGTCTGTCGAGTACCGAGAAAGGTCGGTGAACCTCGCAGCGTACTGGGCGACCGTCAAGCTGCCATGCCGCAGCTGAAGAAGCTCCTGGATGCGCCCCGCACGGAGGGTGGCCGGGACGAACTCTAAGCGGAAGAGGATCTCGAAGTCCGTCTAGATGAGGGAGGCCTCATCGTGTACCTGGATCATCAGGCTCCACCATCACCATGCTGCTGCGTGCAGTAGGCTCACCGCGAGGATCACCATGAGGTCTGCTGGTGTCCTCACTAGCCTGAAAACTCGGACGACCGCCTCCAGCCAGTCCTCGGCTACCTGGGGGTCTGACTCCCCACGGAACCTGGGTGGTCGTTGGCGCTGGAACTCGTGCAGAGCTCCGAGGCGTCGTGCGTCGTCAGCTGCCAGTGCTGGAAGCATCGGGGGCTCGGCGGGTAAAGGTACCGCCGGTGCCTCTATGGTCAACGGGCCCTGTACCGAGGCCTCGTCGCTCGGTGGGCTGTCGTCGCGCTCTACTCGAGGAACCCTAGCTGGCTGCTGTCGTCATGCCATCCTGAAAAGGAAACAAGTGCGCCACGGTCAGAACAGTATACCTGGTGAGCTGACACAAGCAATCACGAAGAAAACATGAAACACACATGCAATCAATGTTTTCGTGCATTATGTCGGAAATCAGATGTCAGGGTCCTGGTGTATGGATACGTCGGCCGCCGCCCCAACACTGGACTCCCTGGACTGATAACCACACTCAATACGCTAAACACTATTGCTTCACATAGAACAAAGATCAGAGTCTGAGGTCGAACCGACCACCTTTGATACCAATTTGTCACGACCCGTCCTCGGGGCCCGTGCTGTGACTACCCCAAGCCCGCCTTCCATAGGCCAGGGGCTGGCGACTAGCACCAAGGCGTAAATCCCAACAAAAAGGGAAGGCATTGCCTTTGAAAAGTAAACAAGAACTCAGAGTAAGAAAGAGGAAAAGTAAAAACTAAGTAAAAACTGTACAAGCTGTGCTGAAAGAAAAAGGGGCTGGAAATACAAGCCCAACAGTAATGTACAACTGAAAGGAAAAACAACAACTGAAAGGGAAAACTGCAGCGTCGAGCCGTCCTCTGGAAAATCCCACCTGAAGGGTGGGTACAGATAGCCTCCTCTGCTCCTCGGGTCCACCTGACCGCTCCGAGTACGTCCCGTCCAGTGGTCCACCTCCAGGTACCGTCCTGCTCCGCACACCTCCACCACGATCAGCGCTGTCCGTCGCCTGCAACCAACACAACGTAGTGCGGGCAAAGCCCATGCAGGGGTGAGTATAAGCTACACAGTAGGGACCCCGAGACCCCCGAAGGTCTCCCGAAATCCACAAAGGATAATCCGCAAAGGAAGGATACAATCACGATGTAACATCTGACACAGCTTAGGTATATGCCCATACATATACCTAAGTCATCAATTCTCGTTCGGCTCCAACGTCCGAGCCCAAGCACAACCCAGTCCACACAGGAAAGCAAACGTAAACCCACATATGATGGAACAACACAATCCTCAAAGGAGAGAAGACAGTAAATCCACAAAGGATAGCTCAACACAATCCACAAAGGAGAGAAACCCAAGGATCATTGACTCAGCTCAAACCCGTATTTTCATTATCGAAACCGTAACTGCTGAAGAGCCCCATCTCTGAAGTGTACAGTGGTCCTGTCACGACTCCGAGAGACTGCTCACTAACCTAAGACTGCTGAGGTACTCCTCCTGTGGAGTACCGCGGGTCTGCTACCAACTACTGGGCGCTCCGTCCGCTGAGGGTCTGCTGCCAAATACCTGGAGCTCACCCAAATAGCCTACAGAGGCACTCCTCCAGTCGAGTACCGCGGGTCTGCTGCCAACTACCAGGCACTCCGTCCGCCGTGGGTCTGCCGCCGAATACCGGGCGCTCCGTCCACTGGGCTAGTCGACTCACTCCAAGTCGAGTCAGTCGAGCAGTCTTCAGGTCTCAGCCGGCTACACGGTCTCCATACTCTGTACGCTCATCTCCAGTATCACAGGTCTGCCGCTACAACCGAGCGCTCCACTGCCAAGTATATGCTGCTACAAACAAGCGCTCCACCGCCCAAGGTAAACAGAAGATTCAGCTCATACAGGTATACTTCTTCGGATGACGATAAAGATGATCACTGATCCATCTAAGTCGTTGGACCCACGAAGGATCGATAGGTACTAACCTCGCAGTGACCCACACAGGATCGGGCCCACACAGGACCGGGCCCACGCAGGACCTGTAGGTACTGGCTCACACAGAACCGCTGAGCGCTGACCCACGCAGGATCGGACCCACACAGGATCTGTAGCACTGATCCACGTAGGATCGCTGAGTGCAGTAGTCGTCGAAGTCCACTGAGGATCTCTGCACATTTGTCGCCGCAGTCCACTGAGGATCTCTGCACAGTCGTCGCCGCAGTCCACTGAGGATCTCTGCACGGTCGTCGCCGCAGTCCACTGAGGATCTCTGCACAGTCGTCGCCGCAGTCCACTGAGGATCTCTGCACGGTCGTCGTCGGAGTCCACAGAGGATCTCTGCACGGTCATCGTCGGAGTCCACGGAGGATCTCCCCACAGTCGTCGCCGTAGTCCACTGAAAATCTATGCACAGTCGTCGTCGGAGTCCACGGAGGACCTTTGCACAGTCATCGCCGCAGTCCACTGAGGATCTCTGCACGGTCGTCACTGTCGAAGAAGCAGTCGCAACCATCCTAGGGTTCCCGCACACAGCAGCTCGTTCGGGAGGGTCCGCTCCACGAGCCGAGAGGCTGATACATCAACTGACACAATGTCCGAAGTTGATGTATCCAAAAGTTCTGTATCGACAACAGGAACTAAACGTCGCAGACGGCGCGTCAATCGGACGCCCGGTCTGAGAGTTATTGGCTTTTTCGTCCCAGGGGCCTGGTTGGTTTTAAGGAAAAACCAACCCGACCGTACTCCACCTGCGTCCAAACCTCGGGCAGAGTATGCCAAAAGATCCGCCTCACTTAGAGGAAAACAACCAAATAGACGGCACATCAATCGGACGCCCGGTCTGTTAGTTATTGGCCTTTCCGTCTCACACCCACCCTGGGAAACTTCCCAGGAGGTCACCCATCCTGATCACTGCTCTAGGCCAAGCACGGTTAACTACGGAGTTTTAACTACATAGGCTCCCGAAAAAGATGGTGCACCTTGAGTATAGTATACCAAAACGACCGTCTCGATCCAAGGATCGCGTTGTCGCTGACGGCGCGTCGTTCGGAGGCCCGTAGCTCAAGTTACGGGCGTTTGAACGAAAAACCGTCTGAAGACGGGGGTCTGGGCCCGGGCCGACCCGGGCCGACCCCCCCCCCCCCCCCCCCCGGGAGTGGGCCGAACCGGGTCGACCCGACCCGGTCCGGCCGGGGCACCGCCCCCCGCGGCCAAGTGGTGTCGCGGCCCCCCGCGTGGGGCCGCGTTGAGTCGGGACGCGGCTTCAGCCGCGTCCGAGGGCACCGGACTTGCGCGGCCGCGGGTCCGCGGGTTCCGCCACCGCCGCGCTGAGTCGCGGCGGCCTGTCCGGCGGCGCACCGGGGCGCCGCCGCTCCCGGTTGCCAGCGCCGCCGCGCCGGCGACCCGCGCCGCCGGAGAGTTCCGCGGGCCACCGGGATCGCTCCGGTGGTCTGATTTTGTTCCCGCCTGCGCCGCTGCTCCTCCCGGGACTCGTCCTTCACTGCGGAATCATCAAACATCCGTTGCGGCACGTTCCGTCGTCGCCCGTCAAATCCGCACAAAAAGAAGAACGACGGAGGGTCGTTGGGCCGTGTTCGTTTGGCCTGCACCCTCCGAGTTAGAGATAAACAAACGGGAGAAATTTGTTCAACACATGAACCAACAATTTTAATAAAATAAAATTGTTCAATTGAAACTGGTTCTTTAATTTTTAAAGAACGTTCACGGGAATAAAGAGGGGTATTCCAAATTATAAAATCCCTACCTCGTCGATCGTCAGGCGCAGGCGTTCTTCGTGGAAAAGCTCGTCGCGGAAGAGAAGGATCGCCGCGTCGTCGCGGGGAGGTGTCGCGTCATCGCGGAATCCGGTGTTGAGTCGGCGAACTCAACGCACCATGAAACAACAGATTTAATTTAATTAATTAAATATGTGTTTTTGGTTAAGAACCACGAAAGAGATAAAAAGGAAGGTCCGAGACTCTTACCTCAAGCAGCCGATCGAAGATCCGTCGCGGAGGAAGAGACGTCGCAGAAGAACGTTGTCGGCATTGCGGATCACGGCGTCGCGTCGTCGATTTCCGGGTTCGGCTTTCTTCGCGTTCTTCGCGTTCTTCGCGTTCTTCGCGTTCTTCGTGTTCTTCGCGAAGGAGGAAGAGGAACAAGGATTCTGTCTCAACCAGTAATCCCCCAAAAGGTTTTGGTTGGTCTTATTTTATTAACATGCCAACACATGAAAACAGGATAAGAAAGGATTGAATTAATTCGTTGAATTAATTCAACGAAAGAAACAGCCCATTTATTTCACGAAATAAACCGCCCAATTAAATTGTCTGTTAAGATTTTTAAGAAACGTGTCAGTTTACTTTCATTAAGACGGGTTTTCGCGGGTGTGTTTCTTATCAGAAAGAAACGGCGGGGCTCGTGCGGGCCCCACCTCACAAATATCCTACCAAGGGGGTAGGATATTTCTGGATAGCATCCTATCCGGTTCAACTGAGTTCATGCCGCCTTTATGTGGCCTCAAGTGGCTTCCAAGTGGCTTAAGCGAAATAAAATAAAGTAGTCGCAAAATTATTTTATTTCTCAACTTTAAGCTCGAAAAATTAAAAACCACACTCGAGCAAACGCAACTCCGGAAGAGGCATTTCTATGCGAATATCGGCACTGCGATTTCATCGGTGCCCTCAGAATTCGATTCCGGGCACCGGTTCAAAAGTTAGAAAAAACCCGCTCGTCCGTTCACTGAACGTACCCGAGCCAAACTTCTGAAAATGATTCCGGGCACACCGGGCCTCGGAATCAGGTGCCGTCAGAAACTGCGCTCTTGTAAAATTCCAAAGAAAATTAAGAAAAAAAAATTCCTTGAACTTTATGGGTCTTTACAGTGACCTATCTAAAATGATTCACTGACATGACCTACTGATAGTGATTCACTAACACGACACACCAACAACGAGTCACCAATGTGACCCACCAATATTGAATCACTGATGTGACCCACTAACGTGACCTACAACTGGGAAAAAATATGGATACTGGAATAATGTTGAACTGGGTCACTTTGACCTCCCAGAACACCTCAAACACTATATTTTTACAAAGGAATAAACCGGAGGGGTATGAGCCTTTACATTAATAGTAGCAATAATTCATTTGATATCATCACTTGAAAAAATAATAATATCCAAATTCATCTAAATGTTACGATGATACCAAATATAAACAACCAGAACCCTCACAACCTGATCCATTCCAAAAAACCTAAACGTTGCATTTGTATCTTTGATACCGTTAAATATCACAAAATTTTTATTTTTTAAAATATAAAACATTAAAAATATATAATTAATAACTTATATAACCAATGAAGTTTTTTGTTTTAAAGTTTTATAGAGATAAGAAAAACTCTTAGCAACTAGGATTCATAAACAACAAGTTCATAAATGTCAACATTATCTCCCACTATACTAATATTTTCATATTTTATATTGTGTCTTCAACATCTCTAATAATTTTCTCCACATATGAATCATTAATATACAAAAGTCATTTAATATAATTATTTATAACCTAGGGTAAAGAAATCATAACAAGGGTTTTCTCATATACACATTGAGAGTAAATTTAAGAATAAACAATTAAATTTCCTCAATGGGACTAATATGAGAGTAAGGGTATTTTAACATAATCATATTGCATGAGCATAAGATAATGCATACTTTTTTACATAAAAACCATTAAAATCAATCATTAAACATGGAATAAAATATTAAAAAATGAATGATTCATCGAAATAAATAATCATGATCCCTTTCATGTGAATCATAATCAAATGAATCATTAAAACTTTATTGAAAAAATAGATGAAACATGCTGGTCACATGGGGTATCATTATCATATCACTATTTTATATTGAATAATTATCACAGTTATGCATTGAGTAACTGTAATAGTTACACTTTGAGTAATTATAATAGTTACACTTGAAATTACCATCATAGTTACACTTTTAACAACTATCAATGTATATTTTGATAATCTTTTAAGAGAACCTAGTCAGATATCTCTATCCATTTACTCAATTCATTGAAGGGATATAATAGTCCCACCTGAACATTTCTTATAATATAACCAACCATAATTATAAACAATTTACCAGAAGATTAACAAAAATAAAGTGTGTAGATCATTCATTTCATCATAACACTCTCAAAAATATCCATTATTCCTTTGATAACTTGATTAACCCATGGAAAATAAAATGGTTCCCTGAATTGTTTTTGGGAAAAATTCATAACCCATCAATAGAAAGAATAAATATGGTAACATTAATCAATATCACAATTATAGAATAAGTAACATCTTGGTTTTTTGATATTGATTAAAAGAAATACAATTAAAAATCATTAAAAACATTCTTTAGGCAAATTATCTTTTCACTTTGAAAATAATTTTTTTAGAATAAAAAACTATAAAAAATTATTAAAACACTTTTCATTGATAATAAACATGGAAAACTATAAAGGAATATTCAATGAAAATATTGTCGATCATGGAGGGAAAATGCATTCATTTTGTAATTATTAAAGGCAAAAATTATTTTCATTCATTTTGAAAAGGGATTATAAAATGGCTCATTTGGAAAATGTTGCGAAATATACTTTAAAAAACATTTAAAAAGAATTTAATAGATGGTGATAAAAAAATTTATGATGAAATTAATTTTTATAAAATAAATCTTTGGAAATTATTTTACAAAAAAGTATATGAAAGTGAAAGAATCTTTATCAAATGTAAGATACAATATTAGTACTAATTACAAACAACTTACATGAAAATGATTTAATCGTTGAGCGATGAAATGGAAATTAATAATGTGAAAACATTTATATCCAAAGGATACTAAATGATATTTGGTTTAGGAAATTAATAGTACATGATTTCATTCAAAGGATACTTTAATATAAACATTCCTAAAAACAAATTAGACTGTAACATAATGTCGTGTCCACATTGATAAATATTCAATCAAAAGACCAAGAAATAATAACATAAAATGAAAATAAAAATATCGTGAACATGAGAATATTCATGATGTAACAAGTCAAAGGTTCATTTTATACACCACATAAAATAATATAGGGTCATATCATAAACATATGTCCCATAGAAATGGAATTTGATCCAAATTACCCTTACAAAGATCATATGATTGAATTGAAAATTAATCAATTGAGAGAGTATAGGTAAGAAATATAAATCCAAAAAAATAATTACATAATACAAAATTCACTGATAACTTAACACATAATCTTATCCTAACAATGTAAATGATGAAGAGTTATAACCCAATGAAATGAAATTGAGTTATGAATCCCAATACCACTTGGTAACATTAAAACAAATTAATCTTGAGAAATTGAGTTGAATTGAAACATAAAATCACATGAAGTATGTAGGATTCCAAAAATATCATGTAACAGGGGTATTATGTCAACCATTTATAAGAAATGAGGTTCATGACATTAAAATATACCACAATTAAACTAAATTGAGGTAAAATTCCTTTCTTCGAGTCCATACATTATATATATTTCCTTTAAACACTTTATAACAAAGTGATATCAATTATCTAATTTCATAAGAAAATATTAAAATATTAATATCTTATTCGTATTCCATTAATTTATCTTAATAAAATATTTAATTACATGATTAATTTATTCTGTGTTATGTGTTTTTTATGGTATTCTCTTTATACATCGAAAATTACTTATGTGGGTTGAATATGGTTAAAAAAATTCATTGTTACATAATCTATAGAATAATAATAATGAAATAACTATCCATTTTATACATAATATATACTTTTAAATCCAACAATTAAATGAGTTTATAAAAATTAACAGTGTTTCGATCATGGATATGGTTGTTCATACATACGTATAAATAATATTTCCATTATCGAATGGCTATTATAGAAAATAATTAAGAATTATCTTATATTTTTAAATTTATCATAAAATAATAAATGTAATATCAATTTATTAAATATAAGTAAATATATTATCCATGTTATGTGGTGATGAAAAACTAATCATGTCACTTCATGGAAGTGGTAATCCACACAGACATAAGAACTGTGTTATCATTTTTCAATGAATGGAAAGATAATAAAATAAATGATATATTATCATTGAATACTTATAAGTATTTCATTTATATAATATATAAATATCATTAATACATCACTATTACCATCCAATAGAGGTGGGGATGGAAAATGAATTACATTGTTTTGTGAGGTGGTAGTCTGCCGTGGACACCAATGATGAATTCTATTCCCATTTGATACAGGTTGGTGAAAGATATTGGATATTAAAAAAATAACATAATTTCATATATATGAAACTTATTTTAATAACTAATCATGTTTTAAGAATATATTAATGTTGTTGAATAAGAAATATAACAAAAATACTCACTTAATAATTTTATAACTTCTTCGAAAATCCTTTGATTTAAACATTATGTCCTTTAAAGATTGTATTATGACTAAAATTATTCCACAAGAATGTTTGCAGTAATGTTTGGAATGAATTTTTCTAGGTATTGGATGAAGTGAAAACATTTTAATGTGTAAATTAATGAGAAGAAGATGTTCCCTTTTATAATTTAGTAGAGGGACACTCTTGGGATTTATTAAAATATAAAATTAATATAAATTATACTTTTTTTAATGGAAAAAATTGATAATATTCAGTTTTAATATGAATATGATTCTATATACTCTCATAATATAAAATTTTATTGTTTTTCATCATATTTCAACCCTTATACTTTTTTAAATCCTTCGTTAACCCTTTTCACAATTACAATAATATTAATGTTTTCTATACATTAATGGTTAATAATGTTACAAAAAATGAAAAATGGCTATAAATGGACCATGTTTTTATCAATTAACTATATAATATTAATTTTCATTATTATATCATTTTTATTATTTTATTAATTTATTAATAAAATATTATTCATTATAAAATATCATTAATTACAATTTTAGAACTATTCATTTAATTTGGCTTTAATAACATCAATAAAAAATGTATATTGGATAAAATGAATCTATGGCTATATAATTTGTCATTTTTTATAAATAAAATGTTTTTTAACAATAATTCCTTCAAATTTTCATACTTTTAATAAATATAAATATTATTTATTCCATTTCCCATTAATTGAATATTTATTATGTTTGTCTTGTGAAAGCATGTACGGTAATTGTATCTTCAGTAAAACAAAGAAATATATTACCATGATAAGTAAAAATAATTTATAAATAAAATAGAATTTTTAATTGAAAATATCTTCTATATATCACCATAATAAAAATATTATATTTATTAAAAATAATAGTGTGAACTTTTTTTCTTTTCATTGTATAAAATAGTATAAAGTTTATAATCAAATCAAAATGATAAAAATGAGTCCATAAATCAGAATATTTGATGAATATGTTGGATGTTTGTTGATAAATTAAAACTAAGGCAAGTTAAAGGGTAATTGTATATTCATTAATATATTAGATTAATCCCTTAACAACTTGATTAACCCCTTTTGTGGTTACAATGATTACTAATGTTACTATTCATTTTGACAAAAAATAAAAGAGGCGTATTTACTAAATTTTAACCCATGAATTCCAAATATTGATTCCATATTTCAAAATTCAAAACATATAAGTTGTATAATTTAATAAAAAATAAAATTAACAAGATGTGAAGAAATGTTTTTTGAAAAAATTTATTTTCAATTATAAAATTTTTTTATAATAAATTAAATATAAAAATTAATTAAAAAATACATTATTTTATTATATAAGATTAAAAGGATGTAAAATATTTTAAAAGTAATAAAAAAATTGACTTCATAATTACATTAAAATAAAACACATTTTTCAATATTTTTTCAATATTCATAAAAATCAACATTTTTAGAAACATATAAAATTTTCACCATATATAATTTTGACATTGTGATTTAAAAAATATATTTTTTATAAAATAAAATTTCAAAAAGTTTCAATAATTATTTATAATATTCACTCAAAATGAAATAAATACCATTTTTGAAGAAAATTTGTTTTAGAATAAATTTAGACATGTCAAAATTTTGCAATTATCTCATAATAATTAAGAAATATAATTAAATTTATTTATAACCATTATATATATATAATAATAATTTAGTTAATCTTATTGATTCTCACTTATTTGAATACTATGTCATAAGTTTCATATTTTAAAACAAATGTTTCATGGTTCATCTTAGCTCTGTGGTGTATCTTATACTCTATCAAGCATAATCTTTTTATTAAAATATAGTGATATTACACTATTAGTATTAGGGGTTTAAACATCTTAATTTGGTAGTTTATTCTTCATTTTCTAGTATTGATGATCGGTGGTAAAAATGATTAAATTAGGGCTTTAAGGTAGAAGTTGAACTCTAAAAACACTAATTTCCTCCCCTCCATTATATATCTCTCTAGGGTTAAAAAGGGATATATAAGAGAGTCTCCACCATAATATAGGTCCTAAACCACTTCAGACTATTTTTCAGTGTGGATCCACACTTTAAATCATATCATATTCCATAGTGGTATATATTGCAAAGGGATTCTACATCGTAGTTGTAGCCATGCACTGTGTTGGTTCCTCTAAGGGAACCACTACCCCATAACACTCCCCATTTTCACCATAGCAGTTTTGCTAGGGTGAAACCCTATATTTCACTATTATATAGTTTAACATTCATGACCAATATGGTTGATAATGTGCCACAATCCCCTACAAGCACCATGGAGATTGTCGATTTCCAAAAACAATTTTCCCAAAACATCACATGTATCTCCTTACCTGGGGTTCTATCATATGTTTATCAAGGATGTTGTTTCTATTATTTTAATTCCAATTTCAATTCGTTATTTAATGATAATTTTTATAAATGTTCATAATCTAGTTAATAAATATTATATGTTAGTTGATCTTAGATTTCTATATGAGAGTCTCTCATATTTTGATTTCCATTCATTGATTTTTTTAAGTTTATTTTGTGAAAACTGAGGGATTATGAGAAATTTTTATTTCTAAAGATAAATAATTATTTAAATGAAATGGGTTAATTTATGTAATTTTTCATAAGGGTTTATCATGATTTAATTTTTGAAATTTCCAGGATATTACTTTCAATGATTTTACCCCTATTTTAATTTTTCATTCTTGGTTGATTTAAAATGTGTGACTTGTTCACAATAACCTCAATAATTTTAAATTATAAAAACTTATTTGAAAGAATTTGGTATATTTCAAAGGAAATGACTTGATTAAAGGCCCATTTAGTATTTTTAATGGAATACAGTATGTTAACCCTTCTCAATGTTGAATTGAAGAATATTTTTTTAAATGAAATTGATGAAATTTGATGGCTCATTTCAAACATTATAATAATCCTCAATTGTGGTTATCCCTAGATATGGATTACATAACAATTATACCTCCCATTGATGAGTGTTGAAAAAGGTATTTTTAAATTGAGGGAATTTGGTATGGTGTTGTATTTTAACTAAGAATGGGATTAAATGATGTAGGAAAGATCCCATATTGAAATTATTAAGGATCCCCATTATGATACTTGTAAGATTATTGCATCACTCATATACTTTGAATGGTCATATAATCCCTGGTTATTGTATACGATGAAATATATATATATATATATTCTCTTTTTTAGTATACTCACACCATTTATTACATATTTATAGAGAACATGATACATTTAGGGTATGGACGAGAATCCAAGAAAGTTGGTGTGTGTGTGTGTGACTGGTTTGAATTAGACCTGTTAGATGGAATATATTCCCAAGGATCATTTTATGATGATTTTTTTTAAATATATTGACTGTTGTGGACTTACTTTCATATCTGGGTGGTGACTAATAAATCCTTATACTTGATATGTGTTACATGATAATGTTCATTTTCACTAAATGGAACATGAGTTTTCTTAGTTGACTAATTACCAATCATAATTGATTTTATTTTTGAGATGATGAACCATGAATCTATTATTCACACAATTAATACATGTTTATATTTGGTGAACGTTCATATCCTTTTTTACTTATCTTTCTTCAGATTGAGAAATCATTTTTCAAATATTTTCCAGAAAATGTTCAGTTTTAGCATGATGAAATTTCATGTTTTCTATCTTTGGTTTGTAAAATGATTTTGAATTTTTTTTTTTAAAATGAAACCAATTATATTAGAAAATAATTCATATGGACACCTTTTCATGTTTGCAAATATAGAGACTTTTTTCACACTATTTTACTCCTATTTGAGAATATATGAAATTATTATGTGATGTAATTGTGTAGACACTTTTTTGAAATCCTACTGGGCTCTACATCTCACAACCTTCTTTTACCACTTAGTGTTTGAAACCATTATATTATTAGTAGGTTCTCATGTTCACGTCTTCTTACACTATGTTTTCATTCTTGGTTGGTTGAAGGAAGGTGGATTGGGTCATGGGGGGTTGTCTTGAACCACAAAGTGGAATGTTTTGGTAGTTTCATTTTAACTTTTTTGTATCATCTATTTACACCTAATGTGTTCTTATGGATTTATTTTATCTGATGATTTTTTTGAATTCTAAATTGATTTTTTTTATATTTTAATATTGGTTAAATCATTTCTGAAGGTATTTTTGGGATCCCATGTACTTATCAACAACCCATGTGAATCTGGGATGCTCTTCGCGATAATGGTATATTGACTTGGGAACCATTGAAGATTGTATTCCAAGATAGTTCAATGAAATTTTGAATGATTTTTTTCATCATTACTATGTAAAATTAATAATTAAAAACTGGTTAATGTATGATATTTCCTCTGGTTTTTAGAAATTTATTACACTATAAAAAGAGGAATAATATCATCAATCAATAAGGTAAGAATTATATATATGTTTTTGATGTTAACAATAGAGAGGAAAGAGAGATCAGTGTGTCTATATCACATTAAATTTCTCTAAATTTATCACATGGACAAATAATGGATTTATTTTTACACCATCATTGGTGTAGTATAATATTTTTCATTAAGGGTAAAGGTAACACTTGGCCTGGAAAATCATTTTTTCTTAGGGGAACAGTGGGTTGTGTATATTCTATGATTTAGAAACATATATGGATAGTGTATTCATTCTAAAATTTTAAAAATTAATAATTTTTATTAGTTAATTTAGAACATTATAATATCATCATTCGATGCTCCATAGATATAGATCAAACTGATTGAACAATGTAAATAATTCTTGTCTCACTCGCAATATACATTTTTGTTTCTATATTCACTATGAAGGATAGAATGGGTTTTTTTATTAACATTAAAATAATATATTTGAGTGTATTTTTTTAAATATACATACCTAGATGCACCCCCCCACTCTTAGGGTATCATCCTTTTGTGGGATAGTCAAGTGGTATCAGAGGAAAAGGATCTGATTTTGTGAATTTTTGTCTTCAAATCCATGGAGATGATTATAAATAGAAACATTATTCTATTATTTTATTTTAATAAGATTCATTAATTTAATAATTCAATGTGGTAATAATTTTTATCATTATTTAGGGATGTCTATATGACTTTTATAAATTAAATTTCAATCATAATGGAATATTAAGATTTATTAGGGACAGATTTGATAAATATGGATATTTATTCAAATAGAATCAATCTCCTAGGGGGGTTTTATCCAATAAAATCTATATAAAAGTTATTCCTTGTAACTCCTCCCATTATATATGGAAAAAATTACTCAACATTAACAATGGTTAATCCTTGGTATATGATACTAAATTTAAGGTTATTTAGAATGTGTATAATCCCTTGAGGATGAAAAAAATAAAATCTGATGATATATTACTTCATCTGGTGAATTTTACTGCATAAGATATGGATGGTAGAATAAAAAATATTATTTTTATCTTTATCATTAATGGAATCCTATCAATTTTCAAGCGTTTATTAAATTAAAAGGTATTGTGCTCTAGGACAAGGATCCAAAGTAGGTTACAATAGATAGATATATATAACTGTAGTTGAATATGTGATAAGTTAAAAATGAAAATTTGTCATTAATGATAGTGAAACCTAATGAAGTTTAATTCAAATAAATGAATAAGTTTTCAATAAAAATTTATCCAAATTATTAGATATTGGAGGTATCAATGTCATTATTTTCCTAAAAATAAAAATGGGTAATGAAATATTCATCAGAGAGTTTCCAATAACGTTATTTTCCTGTATAAATATTATAAACCTCACTACAATGTATCCCAATAATATTTGATACTATGATGGAGAATAAACGCGCATGAGGAAATCTAGGAATTATTTATGGAAAAATAATATCATTGAAAAACATCTTGTTAAATAATAAATTTCATTCAGAAGATTATTTTTTCTTAATAGAGATATAGGTGGAAGAGATCAAGGATTTCAATGAAATCAACAAATAAATAATTTTGGATTTTATAGAAAATCTAAGAATAGTGAAGCAAAGGAATGATAATTTTATTTTATTAGATAGAAGAGTATAGGTTAATGTTTAGTTGGATGATTCCCTTAAAAAAATATTTATTTGTAGGACCCAAATGAACATAATACAAGGGAGTGTTTCATGAATCCATACTCTTTATGCATTAGTTATAGGAGTGAAAATTTTAGATCAAGATTATAATTGAAAACCTCAAAACTATAAATCCCAAAAACTCAATGCTGCAGGTTGAGTTTAATATCAAAATTGAAGAGAATTCCCAAATTATTGATTACATTAATATAAAAATGAAGAATTGAGTTAAAAATATATATTATTTTTAATGATAAATAATTTTTCTATAGAATAATATTGAATATCAAAAGAGGATCTTGACTCCAGGATCACATTTCGAAATCAGATCCTGTGGGATTCAGGAAATGAAAAATTGAATCATGAATATTGAATGGGTATGTTAGGTGATCCCTAAAAAATAAGTATTTCAACAATGACAGAGAAGATAGTGTAGGTATTGATCATAATTAAAATATAGTCACAATTGATTTAAAACTAAAAGCACCACTTATGGATGAAATTTTATTTCAGGCTCACAAAGTTCGCAAAATTCAAATGAACCAAATGTAATTGGACCATTATTGGTGAAACACAATAATAAAAACAATTATTTTTGTTTTTATTATGTTAAGATAATATATACATAAAATATTAATTCCAAAGAAATTATTCACTTGAAGGAATAAGGCCATCAAAAATAGATGAGTAAAAATTCATACACATGATATGTTTTCCATGGTGATCATTTCTATTATAATGGTTATTGTCAAAAATCAATGAATTTATCATTGGGAATGAAATGTTCCATGAAAATGGAGATCTATAGATGAGATCCTTAGTGGATATGTATATCATCAAGAATATTACAAAACTAAAATCATTTTGTATCTTTACATGATAATTTTTATATATAAAACTCTAAGGATGAATGAACATACTCTAAAAAAAGGATGAAATAAAACTAAAACTAATTAGGTTGTTCAATCCTAAGGAGGTTAATGTTGAAAATATTTATTTAAATGAAATATTTTAATCTAGTATTTAGACCTTTTATTGTGGATATACTTCCAATATGATTGTATATATGGATATTTTCATGAATATGGTGTAAGAAAAATTAGGAACCATTTGATTTAGAAATGATGTATGCTAAAATATAATTTTCTAAAAGAAAAAAAACAATAGAGGAAAAGACATTATTATATCATTCATATTGATATTTTAATTCCTTGATTATAATTTTCTATGTGTTGCCCAATTGTGTGACACATGGAAAGCAATAGATTTTACCAGGGACTATTTTATTTTCAATAGTTCAAATGGTGTAATTATAATGCATTGGAAAAACCTAAATCAGAATCTCAACCATATATTAGATAATAATATATGTGTATCTTGTCCATGGAAGAAAAAAATTGGTTATGGCATAAAACTCTTTGCCAATTCAATAAAAAAACATATAACAGTTGGTCAATAATTAAGGAGATCATGATATCTCTAGATTTTTACATGATTTTTCAAACACATGTGATATGTGTAAAAAAAGTTGAAATCAGTTAAAAGAGTTACAATATAAAATATAGGAAGTCAATAATGTTACATGAATTAGTACACAATGATGTTTATATGCCAATATCACCCTACTCCAATGATAGAATGAGATATTATGTAAAACTCATGATGATTTTTGTAGGATATTATTGTTAATAGTGATTAATAAAAAATCAAAAAATTTGAATTATATTACTAATTTTTGTAAGATTTCATATATTCTTAATATATTGAAATTTTATGAAATCTAGACCAATATTGGAATGGAGTTTATCAACATACAATAGTGAATTATCTCAACAAGAATAATATAATGCACTGATTTGTAGTGTTCATTTTTCTAGACAATTTTTTTTTGTTGAGTTGAGGAACATAATCATTAATAAAATGGGTAAAATAGATCATACTTATAAAAACCTCCCAGAAATGTTTCTAAATGAAATTTTTTTTACATAATCTATATCATTAATATATCTTTATAGTGTCATGTTGAAAAAAAGACTACCTAGATGATGTGGTAAGTGAATAAACAAATGTTGAAATACATTTTAATCATTAGATGTAAGTACATTATTCTCAATATGGATAATAATTTCTTGATGATTGAATCTAATGGTGGATAAGGGATTTTTAATTTGTTATTAATTCAAGAAAAATGGATATAAATGACTCAATAAACTATATGGGAAAACAAAAAAAATATAAAATATCACTATTTTCAAAATGAGATTAATTCCCAAAAAATGGTCACTAAATTCAGGATGAAAATGTTTTTTATTTGAGAATATCAGGGATGGAATAAGATTTCAACGATGATTCTTAACAATAAATTGATGACTATGCTGATAAAGGAAGATTAATCACTATGAATTAGTGAATGATAAAAGATGAATTCTATAAAAATGATATTATTTATGACCAAATAGCTCTGTTATAAACCAAAAGGAAGAATTATATACATCAAAATATTGAAATATTTCTTGTAAAAAAATATTTTAAATTGTTTCATGAGGATTTTAATTGGATAAAAGTGATGCAAGGTCTGATTTACCCAATAGAAAGGAATAAAACATTTCTGGTTTTTTAGGCGAAATAACAAGAATTCCATCATAACCAAATTGGTTTTCTATAACTAACTCAATGAATATGGTAATATAATTTTGATTAAGGAATTTTTGGTGTGGATGCTATATTATAAAATTTACAGATTTTTTTGGATGACCCAACTTATCATATTTCTTGGTTGGATGAAATTTTATTATTCTTGGAATTAATAGTGAAAATAGAATTTAAGGTTTTCCAAAAGGATAAAAAATAATAATTTTTTTAATATAGTCCATAATAAAAATTTACATAAAAATTCAGATGGGTTTTTATTTATAAATATCAAAATTATATATTTTTAATTGAATGAAATATTTTGTGGGATAAATTAAGCAGTACGATATTGGTATTCTTATCATGATGAATACATCATTACCATTTTATTCAAACATCAAGGATTTGATCAAAATATATACACTAAAATGATGTTGATCAGATGATTTGAGATTCCATTTATAATAATGAAATTATATTTGTAAGGTCAAATGAATCACTACATAAGTAGTTTTATAATTCATGAGATAAATATTCAAAATTAAAGACTGGAGATTTATAGTTTTTCATTATTTTACGAGTGATACAACTAAGGGAACATTTATTTCCCAATCAAAATATCCCAATAATTCATTAAGAAGATTTGGAGGGGAGGATTCCTGGGTAATGAGAACCCCAACTGTTACCTAAATGAAGTTTACAAGGGTATATGATGGGATGGAGGTCAATATAGTGAAATATTATTAAATAATTAGGATCCCATTATAGAATATAGTGATAATAATAAATATTATGTATTATATAAGTCAAATTGAAAGGTACCAAATATTTACTGTGGAAATTAACATGAAATGGTTTAATGAAATACCTCGTTATATAAAATTCAGTATTTATTTCATTTTATTTAAGCATTATACATTGTAGTAGGAGATATTATGATTTATAGATATGGATTTAGATGGTATATTTTAGTATTTTTATGATCCCTTCATTTTCCCTTGTATATTCCACTTTATGTTTTTGTTTTAAAAACTTTATTTTCCTAAACAAGAAATATTCCCCACTTAATGAAATATCCTAGAGCTGTTTGGGGGATCCATGGAGCCAAGATAGAAGATATTAAGAGTTGGAATGGATCATTGGATATGTTGTAGTGCCATTAGCTATCCCTGGTGGGCTATCCAGTGGCATGGAAATGCTATTGGGGTCCCACAAACTAGCAGATGAGTCCTAAAAAATTTGGGTCTCCTATAAGAGTCTCACCAGCCATTCTGGTTGTCTCCAACCATCTAGGAAATTCGGGGGACTCTTCTAACTAGCGAATGCTCCCTATGAACATATAGTTTACTTGGGATGACCAAAAGAAAAAAATGGAAAAATTATATTCCACCTCCACCCTAAACCCCCCATATAGATCATAATTATCTCTCACTAAAAAACCAAATATTTGAAAATTAGAAGGGTTCTAAAAATCTTTGGTTATCTCTCTTACAATTCCCCTTGACCACATGAGCCTTTAATCCATTAAAATGAGTTAAATCCATGACTCTATCTCAGTTTTGGTGATTGTCCCTTATCTTATTCGTTTATACTCTTATTTCAGACATTACATAGAATTTCAATCACTTTACTAAGGGGATCATTATGCTACATGTTGATTTGAATGATCAATATCTTGTCTTCTTCTTTGTTTCTAAAGGAAGGTGGTCTGAAACATATCCCTAAGGATTGAATTTTCTTTTTAATATATGTAATATGTGTGATTATGCCATAACCCATGTGTGAGACCTCTCAAAATTTATAACCCACTTAAAATATTAAATCCATATTCTTAGACCTCCAATGGATCTCATCGGGTCCATTGGCATTATGATCTGGAATTAATTCCACAATATAGGTGTCCATGCCCCCAAGACTAATATGGAACATTGAATTTATAAACCTAGATCCCAATGTTGATTTTGAATTTTTTTATAGAGGGAAGTAATTTTTATATTAGCATAACATAATAATTAGGGTAGTAATATTCATAAAATTCACATGCAATGTATGAAGTTAATTAGCATCAAATTGGAATTGAAAAATGGCATGATGGAATAAATGCATAACTCATACATGGAATGGTAAAGGGGTATGAATGTAATGTGAAATGGAATTGTTATAGCTATTATGATAATTTAGTGACATTGAAAAATGAAAAATGATGTCTGATAATATGTAATTTGGACGAATTATCCAATGTAGATTATGATAACATGTTTAGAATATATGATAAATTGTAAAAAATTGAATGTATTTTTCATTTAATTTGAAATTGTTAAAACAAATCTAGCATGGGAATTCACATGGAGCCTGATAACCATTTACCATGTCTGTGTCCCTATCTTGGGAATTAACATTGGGAATTATGATAAATTTTCCCTTAGTATGGTATTATTCATAGGAATTTGTAAGAAACTCTATAATAGAAATTTTCTTAGAGTATAGTAAATATGGAAGCATGATTATTGAGGGATAGATTTATAATTACTAGATTCCCAATGGAACGTTGTATTTTTTTCTTGATGCACGAGGGAGAAATACATTGTTAATTGATATATGATATATGTGATTAATTCTCATAAGAACAATCTTTTAGCAGTATCTAATATTAATCCTTGGTAGTAGAATCTTCCAATATCCTGTGAAATTAGGCATTGTGGTGAAGAAGGTTTGGATGACCCCAGATGCCAACCTAGAGCTAGAGGGTTTGTGGATTTATTTTTGATATTCTCCATTGTTTTATGAATTAATTTCCCTTATTTATTGCACTATTTATTGACCGATTTATTTAGATTATATTATTTATACACTATAGGTTTCTACCTTCTATGATTTACTCACACCCTTTTTAGGCCATTATTTTGAACCCAAGAAGATTTCATGATTCTATGTATAGTCATGGGAAGGGTCGATTTTATTAATTTATTTCTTTTTCAGATGGTATTTATGCTTTCAGTTAGGGACGTGCATGGGATTATGTAATTTTTTAGAGTAAAATTTAAATTATTTATTTTAGTTAGATGGTTGTATGCTATTTAGTTGACATTTTTTATAAAATTTCATGGTTTATTATTGTTTGATATATTTTGATTTGATTATTTACTTTCAATTGATATTGTATATTTGATTTTATATTAATATTTTTTTTGTTACTCCATTCGAGATTTTTTATTCTCCCCACTATATTTCATAGACCCTCAGTAACCTTCGATACCCATTGGAATACAAGGAAAATCGCTTGAGGTGACATAGTGAACCATCTCAGTGACGTGTGGGACAACCAGGATGAGGAAGTTACAGTATGGTATTACAGTCAAGGACTTTTCTATTGATTAATTATTTGGGGAAGGTACACCATGGAATTGAATGTTTTGTGGATTATAAATGAGATCATGCATTGGAGTAGCTTACCCATGTTTAGGGGGAATCCATGTTCAGTAGAATGGGATGTCAATTCTTGATATTCTTTTGTAATAGTAGTAGTACTGTTTCACAATGGGTGACCCACTGGCAGTGTGATGTTACTATGGTATTATATTTTACTCATGGTATACTATAGTATGCAATGAATATGATTACATTATAGTAGGAAAATGTTGAAAGATATTGACATGAATAAATCATTATAAGGACATATTAACTGTATATGATATATCACCATATCTATATTTTAAAAGGTAATCCTCTGACACATTGGATAGTATGAAAAAAATTAAACTATCATAACATGGTAATTCACTAATTAATATATGTCTCGAAGTAACCCTATGTCAACAGTTATTATTATTATCTTGACCTTGTTGGTTTGATCATGTTACATATCGTGTGATATGTGGACTGTGTTGAGCATTATTGAGAAAATTCCTTTACGTAGTCTTTGAAATATGTTTCTGAAAATTGGTAACCTATAAAAACCTCATGTGGATGACCCTGAACATCATCCAGCTCAGGGAACCTGAGATATAATTAGCTTCAATAATGTCTTATGTATATCATGTGATCCATGGAGAGTGAGGCTAATCACATTGTGCCTTTAATGTCTTATCTAACTAGATATTTCTAGTTATATAATCAGCTAATGTGCATTAGGCTGGGATGCTATCAGGAAGTAGATTTATGGAATGAGTCTATCATAAATATTTTCAAACACATAGATACTCTCAAGGATTTCACAGAAAATAATAATATTTATATACTATGAGGATTATCCAAGCATTTTTGGGATGTTTTAGAAAATTTTAGGTAGCAACAGGAGCTTACATGGAAGGACTTAGAGGAAATTATTCTGAATTACTTTTATCTATAGAGTTTACAGTATGACTTTCTTTGAACGTTCAAAGAAACAATAAAGAGGAGAGTGTTAGTGATGGACTATGGTAGATGTTTTAACCACTTGTTGATATTTTTTCTATCATTGGATCTACATGAGATTGTTAGGTAAATGTGGCTCTATGATGTTATTAGTGTATACTGAAGTCATAATTAAATATATTTCAACTAGAAAACAATTATGATGTGATGAATCATGATCTAGTGACTAAAGGAATCCTAAAAGAGGCAATAAGTTGGAGAGGATAGTCTCTCCATGATGATCCATGATCTCTTTGTCATGAAATAAGAATATCCTCTATGAGAATTTCTTAAAATGAAGTGTCAACAATAGTAGTAGTTGGATTGGATGACTATCTCTGGATCATATCCATAGGTAGTGCTTTCAGTGTGTTTGGGATGAAAAAATGTGCATTCAGTGTCCTTTCCCTATTTTTTAGTGTCACACTTGCAGTACGATGGGCCATATAGAGAGGTTTTCTAAGAGAACATAGTAGTAATGTGGTGAAAGAGGGTCCTGGAGGGCATTTGAGTCTAGAAAAGACTCATCCACCAATAATTATATAGGTAGTTAGAGGTCCACTAGTCACTCGAGATAAGGTATCAGATGGGTTACCCTAATATAGGAATGAAAGTATTAGTTAGAGGGTGAATAAAAGGGGGTTAGCATAATAAAAAAGGGCAGAGTGGTTAGTTTGGTTTATTCTATATAGTGTACATCCATTGGTATATATATAACCTTCTACTAAAATGGATAAAATTTGTTTATATTCTACCCTTTTTTGTGTTTTGAATAATACAAGAGCATCACAATCCATTACATCATTGCAATTTTCCAAGGGAATGCATTTGTCTGTGAAGATATTGGATGGGTTTATGACCGTCAATACAAAGTTTGTTCCATGATTAGAGGGTATCAAATTCTATAAATAGTGTTCCCTAAAAAAATTTCTATCATTTCCTTAAGGATATATTTTTATTAGAAATGAAGGGGCTGGATTTCATTTAAGATATCTATTATCTAGTTCTATACTATAAACATATTGACTATTATCGGAGGAGAGTAATTGTTCTATATCAATAAGGGGATAAGTATATCCATCATCATGAGTAGGATCTTTAGGCAATTCATATAGGACCAATTCAGTGAATATTAGATGATCACATATCCTATGAATCAAGACTTGTTTTGGAAGATATAGGGTTGTAGAATTATAATTTTCCTCCAGTAGTGAAAAAAATTCATGATGTATTTGTTAAATAGTTCTCTATATTAACACATTATTGGGGGATCAATTTCACTATAGATTTTTTTTCAAGAGATGATTCAAATTTTAACTCACCATATATTATGGATCCATTGAATCTAAATGAATTTATGTCATGAATCAACCTGGTCGACCCCAAACAGGTCACCTGAGCCAGCCCAATGCAAGACCTGAGAGGCATTGATAATACTATTATGATGGAAACTAGTGTTGATCATCAATGGTAATACACTCAGGAATGATTTATTCAAAAATAAATATATATTAGTAAAAAATATAGAGAAGGTTGGATAAATCCAAAGAACCTAGATAAAAACACAATAGATCCAGATACAACTAATCTAGAAAAAAACAAAACATGAAAAATGAACTAGAACTGAATTGATCTATATGTGACCTCTTGGTAACCACCATCTATAAAACAAGCCAGCACCATAAGAAAAATTGAACAAAAATAGAACCTGCAAAGTAGCTCGGGTCTACCAACACTGAGTGGCACAAGTAGGGTGTCTGCATAAAATTGTTTTGTAGGGAATCATAACAGAATCCATAAAATTAAGTTCCAAAAACATTCTATATACACTATTGTGAAATAAATATAATGTAAATAACGGCTTTTAACACAATAAAACCATAACACAACATTCATTTTTCAAAACCTTCTTTAAAACATGTTTCCAAAAAGGTATCCCAACAAAAATAGTGAACAAAATACAGAACAACTTGAACTATGAACAGGAAGCATGGTATGACATATCAAACCGGAAATAATAAAAAACACCTTCAAGGAACACACACAAATAATAAAATAACAAGTAACCAATAATTAAGTATAATGAAATAGGAATATATTAATAAGTATTCATAGAACATTCCTTAGAATTCATAGAATAAATCCATGGATTTACTCTATTCCGAACATCCAACCAGTTTATGTTGTTACTGCATAGTGAATAACCAACCAGTATGCTCTAAATGGCCTCATTAGAAGAAAATCCCACTAGGAATATCCTCTATCTAGGGCATTCTAACCAGTCTAATTCAGAATAAAATGTAACTTCCACTCGAACATCTACGTTATGTTTATAAATCCCTTGATAAAATCTTAAAGGATAATAGGGAGGTAATCACATGCTTGGAATTAAAAATAACTAATAAATTTAACTATGAATTCCATTCAAAACTACTGACACCAAAAATGAAATGTCCATCTCATTGGAAGGACAACAAAAAGGGGTAACCATCACACGTAGAACCATCTAGACTTTCTAACTGATCATACGCATCGTAAAACATTAAAACCAACATCCAGAACCTAGTTGAAAATAATATTTATGATTTAATGATTAAAAACAGACATTTTATTCCATCAAGTAACGAAATTACATATCAATGATCGAAGAAGAACAAATTTGAATAAGAAAATTTAGAACCAAGTTTGAAACAACATTTGACAAAATTTAGAATAAGAAAAACCATTCAGAAAAAATTATAAATTTTTGGAAAGACCATCAGAGAGATGCATTAGAAGATAAAATGAAGGATAATAGGAGAGAATTCGAAAACTTGGGATCTAGGAAAACGTTTTTTTGGAATTTTAATTATATATGTGTGTTTATCCATATGTTCACCCCATTCATATATAGATATGTACACCTCCAAAATAATGCATTAGGAAACTATAAACACACCCAAGGGTCTAATTTTTTATGAATAAATAGTGTCTTTAAAACTAATACCAGGGGTCCCCACATAATCACCAAACCATAAAAAGGAATCCCAAACACAGAAAAATCTCAATTCACAACCTAATAGAGTTGCGAAAACTCCGATAAGGATGAAATAAATCCCTATATACAATCTTTCATTTAAAATTATATTTTTAATTTTTTCTAATACATCCAACAAATATACATAAAGGCATAACAATTACAATACTTTGAAATACCATTTTCAAAAAATTGACTACCCAAGAAACACCACAAATAATCAATCAAAAACAACAAAAGCATGGGAAATACATTTCGAAAATTAATTGGGAAAACTAAAAATTCAAATGGAATTTTCAGGAGAATAAATAGATTGAATAACCTACCTCAATGGAATGTGAAGACACTGAAACCCCTGGTGGAGGAATAAAACGGTCTCTAGAAAAAAAATCAAAACACCCTGACATCAAATAAAACACAAGTCCCACATCAAACCTAACCCCTATGATCCATTCAAGAGATACCCCACCTGAAAAAAATAATGAAAGTAAGAGAGAATGGGAATATGTGGGTAAAAGTGACCAAAACCCATGAAGAACTCACCTATGTACCATAAATGAGCTTCAACAGTGGATGGAGAGGTATGTGAACAAGGGTTTGGGAACCCCATATTGTGTATTTGTTGAATGGAAGAGGAAAACCCTGAAATAGGGTTAATAAGAGGGAGGTTAAATGATGGAATTTCTGATATTAATAAAACTGGGTAAGTCATGTTGTTTGGATTCCTGGATTTCTACACCATTTGTTAATTATACACACCCTACTCAAAAGGGGGGACACCCACATGGGAAAGCATCATTGTTTGGGAATCCATCCGACCAAACTAAGTGACAAAACTCATTTCCTAAAAAAGGTTTTATAAAAATTGAAGATACTCATGCACTCTTGTTGTATAGTTTCTTTTAACTTCATGCAGGGAGTGTGCCTTTTCATAGACACAACCCATAGGTCTCGTGATTTCTCATTTTCCTCAAATAGTTTTGGTCAAATTTTGTACATTACAACTATGTAAAACCATGAAATAATTAAAATAATTAAAAAACCCTCTACCATCACAAACCCCATGGTTTCTCCACAAACGATGAAATGTAATTGTGCATATGGTGAAAAATCATCTGAAACCTTCAAAATGTAATAACACATTCTAGGAACTCCATCTAAACCTCTTGAAAAACAAACCAAAATAATAAAAATATAAAAATAAAATAAAATTGGGTAATATTTTATATTTCTCCCCTCCATAATACCATCTTCCCACAAAATGTCACCCAACCATATGAGTATCAAATATATAACCCAAAACTAAGAGAGAAAAAAAAATAACTTCTTTGTGAACTTTTAACCCACATTTCACAATGAACATCATTAGATAACACCGTTGGAAAATTGATGGTGGGTCTACCCACCATTTGAAAAACCAACTAATACAAAATAACCAACATAAGACTCCCAAAATGGGGGAAGATAATGAATGGGACAAAAACAAAAAAATGATCCAAATAATAACTAATCATTTCCACAAGACACCAACATCTCATAAAGAATTACAATCTGAATCCAAAATTATTCCAAAAGAAATAAATCCATCCCATGAGAAACATCCAAAAACAACTACCAAAAATAAAGTTGTTCGGAAAATTGATTAAACATAGATTCATAAAAAATATTATAAAGAAATTCTCTAGAAAAGGGAATTGAACCGTCCCCAAATTGACGTGAGAAAACAAATATAACTTTATGTCCCCACCAAACAATGAAAATTGTCACTCTGTGAAGAGTTTCACTCTAGAGAATGTGGTTGGACCCCTAGTGATTTTAAGTATATGCTACCCCCCAGTCAGGATAGGGAAGCCTCTGTTTGAGATTTCCACTTCTGGAAACACTTCATAAGAAACATCTCAAGGTGACCCAAATGGCCACACCATCAGCATGCCTATAGAGGATTGTGTCAATATATATTCAAATCCCTGAACTAACCACACCAGAAGCTCACAAGATATTGGTATGATGAACAATAAGAAGGAATAGAAAATGGTTAATTTGTAGAAATGGGTTCCTCTAGATTAAACTTCTCACCATATGGGTAACCTTCATGAGTTACAAGAGATAATATATTTCCAACTGCTACAGACTCTGCTCCATGAACCTTCTCATCTAAAAACACATCATTCACCAGATTCTTGAAAAGTGCATTCCCATATGAGCGAACTCGCACCATAATCTCCGTACAAAGACCCTAGATGAAGATTTTTTATTTCATTTGATCCTTTAAGTATTATTTGGGGAAAATATTCTAGATCTTTGAATTGGTTAACATAGAACGTCCATATCTGTTGATATTTACGAAATCCCAAGAGCTCTTCCACATTCCCCAGCATCACCACATATGTTATGAACCATTGGAATAAAACGTTCTTAAACACCTCCCAATACATACTAACATTCAATGATAATGGTATTATCACCTTCCACTGATCCCAATAAGGACCTTCAAATAATAACTAAACTGCTCACACCCTCACAGCTTCAGGAGTTCCTAAAAAACAACTTCAACTATGTCAATCCATTTCAAAACATTCAATGGACCTTGGATCCCATATAAAATTTTATCAATAAAAGATAAATTGACTATTCTATCCTAATGGGAGCCTAATAAGGGTCATAATGTTGGGATATTCACTAGATAATTTTGGGACCTTTCTGGGCAGTATAATTTATACTACAAACAAATTAAAAAATGGAATCAACATGAAACCAAAATTCATTTAAAAGAACATACCAAGATAAAAAAATGGACTCATAAATAAAACATCATTGAAAAACAGAAGGATCGTATTTAGAAACCAAATTTTCATCCAAATTTAAAAACTATTTCATTCCAATGACAGATTTCAAATACCAAAACCAACACCAAAATCCAACATTAAACACCTGATTCTACATTTAAAATAAATCCATATCCCGAAATCATTTTATGTTTCAAAAATCTATTTCTAAAAATCATTTTCATTTTAATATTCATCAATTCCAACCAAAACCATTCCAAAACATAACCATAACCAAAACCCCAGAAATAGGGAACTAGTGGACATGCCTAGCCCAACCACAATGTTGATCAGACCATGCCCCAAGAAAGTATGAACCACTAGTAGTATCTTGAACCTTGAACATGGGATCTACATGGGTCTCTACTCCATTAATGATCATTTCAAAACCCCTTTTTACATCCATTTAATTCCCCCAAACAACAAAAATCAAATAAAACCCTATGGAATAAACCAAGAGATCATAACAAAAGTCTCCAGTCCTAGACTACCCTTGGTAACTCTTGGATCAAAATGATAACGTGTTCATGATTCACTTCATGTACCCACCTCCTGGTTCCTAACAGTCCTAACTCTATTCTACCTAACACCTCAATTAAAAAATGTCTACACTGATACAATTTTGTAACAAAATAATATGGGTCAACCCTGAACCCATTACCCTTGATGGCCCATGACAAGACCCAAGATGCGTTCCAGATCCTCCCATGATGTAAAATAATTTATGGAATCAATGTTCATACCCATTGAAATGACTTACCCAAAATAAAAAGATATAAATAACAAAAGATAGATCGTGCATCATAAATCAACTAAACACTAATAAATATGTAACATTTAAAAATAAAACTAAAGAAAACCAAAACCAAAACCAATAGAAAATCCAAAACTAAAAACTAAAATACAACAAACAAGATCTCCCTATGGCCTCAAGGTCACCACCATCCATGAAAACATCCCGGTCTATTGGAAACCCTTAAAAATATGATCGTTCAAAAAAATCAGGTCTACTGGCGTCTAGTGGCATATGTATGGTGTGATGATTAAATAAATCATTAGTTATGTGCCATAGAATTTACACATTTCCTTTCCCAAAATAGTTCAAAAAAGATAGTTTAAAATCCAAATAATTAAAATAAAATCTAACTTTGAAAAAGAAAATACAACTTTATTTTTTGAAAGACCTGTTTTAAAACAAAACGATAAATAGGAGGCCAAACCAAATTGTGTAAAAAATAATGTAATTCTTGAACTAAGAACAAGAATATAGGTATAACAGATGAGACCAGAAATAAATTAAAATATAATCAGTGAACATATGAAAATACTAAAAAAATGTAACAAACAATACTGCAGAATAAAATATGGATATAATGACACATAATCATAGGTATTTCCTAAAAATACCTAGAAGTAATACCTTGATGTGCTCAGTTCATACCCATCAATAAGTATATGGATCACCAATATAATCAATACCCAACCTAAATACTTTAAAAAAGAATCACCAGTGGAAAATATCACATTGCCTATCCTATATTCAGGGAGTTCTAATCAATCTAATAGAGACTAGAAATTAACCATAACATGAACCTATTTCTATGAATCCCATGATAATATTCTAAAAGAGAATTAGGATTCCGTCACATGCGCGGTATTAATAAAAACTCACATGTGTTACAATTCATTCCTTTCCCATTCCCCAACACTGACTATGTGATAGCCCCTCATATTATAGATGAACATATGGGTTATTGTTGCACATAGAACCATTTAAAAGTGAAAACCAGGCCTACAATTCATAAAATTTTAGAAATTACAAAACCATGTCAGAAACACCATTTATGCTTGAATGAGGCCAAAATGCCTTTTATGGCATCTAGACACTATATTACATTTCTGAGTTCCAAGAAGGGTGAATTTTACAAATCACTTTTTGAACCATGTTTGAAATTGAATTTGACATTATTTAGGAACGAATTATCCATTTGAAAAAATTAAAATTTCTAGGGAAGACCAATAGAAAAATGGAGTGGAAGATAAAATGAATGATGAGAGAAGGGAGTTGAAATTTTTGGTTAAAGGTGAACATATTTAAGGAATTTCATGTATATGTGTTTCCCTATACATATGTACACCCTCTGAAAATATAGAAATTCCCACTACTAAATGAATACATGAGGAAACCATAGAAATACTTGAGGATACAATTTTAATGAATCAAAATTTTCCTTTCAAAAAATCCAAAGGGTCCCCACACAAGAACCAAAAAACAAAAAAGAATCCAAAACACATACAAAGCTCATTTCACAACCAAACAAATTTTCCAAAACTCAAACAATGATAAGAAGAATCCCTCTATAACAATTTTAATTTAAAAATATCAATTGGAATTTTATCGAACACCTTGCATACAAATACATATAGTCACAAACTAGAATATCCTCTAAAACCCAATTTTCATCAAATTTCTAACATGGAAAAACCAAAAATCATATAACACACACATCACAATCATGAACAAGACTTTTTAAAATTTTATTAGAAACAGAGATGAATAAAATAGAATATTGTAGAAGGGTAATGTGTGAAAAACCCTACCTTAGTGGAGTGAAAATACAACAATAACCTTAGAGGAGGAAGAACATGGTCCAAAGGACAAACTACAGACCCTATAATCAAAGATAACACAATCTTAACATCAAACCTAACCCACATTATTCGGAAAAGAGAGAACCCACCCATGAAAACCATGAAACCAAGATAGAAGAAGTAAAGGATGACAAAATTGACTAAAACCATGAAGAAACCGTCTATGAATATTGAAGGAACTAAAATAGTGGAAGTAGAGGCATGATAGGAGGGGTGTCAGATCCCCCTATTGTCCCTCCGATGAATAGAGATTCAAAATAATGGTATTGGTTTAGAAAGATTGGGGATAAGAAGGAATTTAATTTTTTTAATAAACTAGGTATGTTTCTAGGTTTTCCAAACTATGTGACAACCATGGACACCCTGCCAAAGTGGTGGGACTCTCTAATGATCTTGCCACACAGTTTTGGAATCCATTTTCAAAACATGAAAATGGATCGGTCAAAATTGTAGAACCCAATCAAGATTGCCCCATGGTTTCTCCTGACCAAGTGAAATTTAGGAACCTTGTCTCTGACACCACCAATAGGCCACACAATTTCCCCTTTTCCATTAATGTTTTGATTCGAACCATGTTCAATCCATGCAGGTAAAACCATACAAAGACCAAATGAACTAAAAACAACATCTCCCTTCATCGGCTACACGATCTCTCCCCAAAAAGGCACAATAAACATCCGTATGTCCTAATGAAACCTAAAACCTATAAAGCACAAAAATTATCACGTGGAAGTCAAAATAATCCTTAACAAAAATAACCAAAATCTTGAAATAAATATAAAAAAAAGATAACTAGTCTTGGGGTGTGGTTGTTGAAATTAATATTGTATGATCTGAAAGCTAATGGATTCGTATGTCTATCTACATCACCATGGGTTTCTATTATAATTTTCTCCATGAAATATAATAGGAAAATATTCTTAAGAATATATTATTATAGGATAATGTAGGTGATGGTAAAACACTTTTATCTCCTTACATTCATTGAAGATCTATATGATCAATTGAGATGTTCTTTGATTATCTCAAAGACTTGCTTGAGGTAAAATTACCATCAGTTGAGGGTTAGACAATCTAACATACACCAAATTAATTTAGGAGAATACACTGGTTGTAAGAAGTCATAGTAATTTTATATTCAAGAACTCAATGGTTTTATTCATGAATTTAATGAATAAAATGTTTCACCCATTTCTAGAAAAGATTTTTATTGTTTTTGTCAATGAAATATTTTGGAACTCTCATTTTATAGACAATCATACCTAATATATTGACATCATTCTATGTATATTGAATGATTAGTATCTATATTTCATATTAATAAAGTGTAGTTTCTATTTTGATGATGTTCACTTCTTGGGAGACATTTTCTCAATGGATGGTTTGTCAGTAGAGCCACAAATGTTGGAATATATGAAATCAGGGGAATTACCAAAGTCCTTCTTCAATAATTTGGGAATTACTTATCATCAATGTTGTTTCTTGTGTTTCAACCCAGACTCCTCCCATCTAGAAGCACATATGATCTAGAATACCAATAAATGGTAATGTTTGTTTGGACATATTCGTTTAAGGAGCATTTATTGTAATTTAACATGATAATTACCTTAGCTTCCATCCTCACATAACCTGACATGGGTAAGGAGTATAATATTTTTTTGATTCATTATTAATTGGGATTAGAGTATTTTTTATGTAGTAGACTCAGGTAGATATAATTTTCTCTAGATAATAGTGTATTAAGGGGAATTATTATCTTATTCACAGTAAGGATTTTTTATGGTGGTAAAATCATTGAGTTACTGGAGAAATTATATATTAGGAAAGTGTTTTCTATTGTATGAGGATTATAAGACCATAGAGCACACCAACTCAAATTAGTTAATTAAAACTCATCATAGGAGGTGGGTCGAATATTTGAAAAACATTAACATTGTGTTATAAAATTAATTCTAGTAAGATAATTTCATTTTAAATTCATTGAGCAAGAAGATACTTTCATAAGAATTGTGGGAATCAAGTAATGATTGGTGATTGATGGGACATATTATAGATATACATATAGATGTTCATAAACCTCATTGGGTAGCATCATTGACATTTTCATCTATTATTACCATTTATTTAATTAGTCTTAATGGATGGTAGCTATCTGATCTAAGAACTACATCCCTAAGGGATATTATATATATAATGGGAAGACACTATCTTTTTGGTATCTTAGCCGTGATGAGGTTATTTATTTCCAAGGACGTATCTAGGTTCGTATGGGTTTCTGTGAGCACATGATAAGGTAATATAATGCTTTTAAATGGGAATACCAACCTACTCTGATAAATATGTATTGTGATATCCATAAGAAATATGTTTGGTAAGGTACAAAGAAGGGTATAGTGTGTTTCAAAGTGTCATTCTTTATCAGTTGGCATGTGAAGTACAAATATCTGAGGCCGATTTTGTGATAAGAGAATTTTCATATCCATGAATTATGTTTGGATGATATCACCATGTACATAATGATTGTATTACCCTAAAAATCTCAGAATAATTATATATTATGGGTTATCATGGATCAATATAAGAATGTAGATCATATCTTTCATATGAGGGAGACCTTCACCATAGAAAATCTAGGTAATCTCAACATATGGGGGACATTTACATTGAACATTTTTATAAGAATTATAATTTCCAATAAAGTAACTCATTACACATCTTAATTATATAAATTCCTTTAAAAGGTGATGGTATTGTATGTTATACTGAGTATATCCTACCATCTTCATACTACATGCTAATCAAATAATCCCATTCAGATAATGTAGGACATGTTTTGATCCTATGTTTTTGATTTTATGGGTTAATGGGAGCAGTATTTGGAACTTCAAGAGTTATATTATAATAATATATTCTTTTAATAGATTTATATAGATCATTTCATGTATTTATATGGGAGGTTTTTTTTCATTCCCCTCTGTGATGGTTAGTGGTGGTAGATTTTGTGCTTGTTTGGCCATGTCTCATTTAGGAGACCTCTGAGAAGGATTAGTTGATCGGAAAGTGATTAGTAATCGCATAGAGAAGTAAAAAATTATATGCTGAACATTGGAGATGACCATTGGAATTTGAGTTCAGTAACTAGTTTTTCTTTGACTAGTCCCTTTACTGGGTAAATTTCATATCCAAAAGAATAGAAATATATCTCCTTGGTTTGTTGAGTCAATCGAGATAGTGGATTTAATCATTCTAGTGGTAAACCAATTAGATCTTCAACATTGGTATATTTTTATACATGACATTTTTTATCTGTCAAATAAATGATGATATCACCCGAACCCTCTCACATGATATAATTTGATGATGTTGATCTAGATGCTGATGTTACCATTTTTGATTATCTAATCCAAATAATATATTGTATTATGAATAATCTATGTGTGAATATCATTACACTTGTACGAGTGAAATTACAATATGGGGATGTTGAGGAGGATAGATGGGAGATGGATTCTAAAATATATTTTTAGTTTCCTTTTCTCACTAAAACCACTTAGTAATTCTTGGGAGCACATCTCGAGGATCATCCATTATATGGTGGGGATGTTTTATGATCCCTTATTTTCCCCAGTTATATTCCTCTTTATGTTATTGATTGAACAAATTTATGTTTTTAAATGATTCATGTTCACGTATTAATGTTATGTCTTAGAGAATTTAAGGGGTTCCAAGGAGATTTGATAGTGGTAGGATAGTGGTGGTATGTAGCATTGAATATGTTTTGGTGCCACAATCTAGCTGTTGTAGTCCATCTGTTAGCCGGTGGGTTATCTCGTAGCATGCCAAAGCTACAAGAGTCCCACTAACCACTATATGTGACCCATATGGAATCGTATAAAACCTATTTTGAGTGGTATTTCTAAGGATGGCCACTATCCATATATAAGGTCCTTTCTCCATGAAATTGCATAGGCATAAACCAAAGGCTAGATGGTGGTTCATGTCGACAATTCAGTCTGGTTGGGATGGACAGATTATTACAGAGAAAAATCCCCCCCCCCAAACACCTAATTATATAGTAATTAAACCTTATTTCACCCTAACATTGTATTTATGTATTGTAATGATTCTTTGTGGATTATGTGACTTCCCTAACACTTCTCATTAATCTCTTGATCAATTTTTTGATCTAAATGAATTTAATTGGGGAGTATCACATAATATTATTGATTTCCATAGATCTTATTCTTGGATAATATTATTTTAGAATTGATATAGGTCATAAATAACTATAAATATGGGAATTTGGTGTCCTTAATTGATTTTTATGCTCGATCTTTTGGTTTATTATTCATTTCCTAAGGTTGTGGTTAATAACATTCTCTCAGTGGTTTGAATTGGACTTCTATTATGTGTAACATGTCTTATCATGTGTTAAAACTTGAATGTTACCTCCTTAAAATTAAAACCAAATAAAAAATTGAATCAATATACTTATACATCTAACATATCCCCTTCAATCTGTTGGATTTGAGACCGGGAATTATTCCCACCCTAGAGTTGTGCCTACACTTAACACTAGGTTGAATCATAGAATGTGTAAAACAAGATCCATATGTCAAATTATAATTTTTTTAGGAATGGATTATTATTTTTAATTTTTATAACATCTTAATTTTTTAGTTGTATTGAAATATAATCACTTGTCTTTTATATTTTTAGATTTCATGAATTTGATGTTCACATAATAGAAATATGCAATAAATACATAACTGATGCATGAAATCGTAATTAGGCATAAAATGAATGTGAAAAATAATTTTTTATAACTATTATAAAAATTAGGTTACTTATTAAATGGAATAATTAGTATGATAATTGGTAATTTGGGTGAAATAACCCATTTGGATTATGATAACATGTTTGTCATGTTCGAAAATTAAAATTCATTGTCTCTTGTTTGCATTTTATGTTGAATTGTTAAATTAGATAAAGCATGAGAATGTGTATAGATTTTGATGTCCTTTTCTAATGTTAGAATCTATTTCATGGGAATTGTAATTGGGCCATATAACACATTTCCCCTTAGTATAGTATTTTGTTATGGTAACATGTATGTGGATTTATCATGGGAATTGACATAGATTTTTTATGTAAGAAAATGTAATATATAAGGGTAAGATGTGTGATTACATAATATTTGAGGGAGATATGTATGGTTACCTAATGATGGAGGGTGAGTTACACTCTTACATGATACAAAATAGGGTTAATTCATACATAGTAGGATAATACCCCAGTGGTATGGATGATTCATCCATGGAAATAGAATCTACCAATTGTTAGAGACATTTGGCATCACGTTGAAGCTATTTTAGCTAACCTTAGGTGGAAACCCTTATATTTCAGGTCAGAGGGATTATTTTTCTATTCTACATCAATTTATTAATTAATACCCCTATTTATCATACAATTTAATGAGCAGTTTAGCTAGACTATATTTTTTATATCACCATGGGAATTAACCGACTGATTTTTTCTCAAACCCAGTTTGATCCACTTTTTGGTACCTAATTAGATTTCCAACTTACAGTTTTAGACAAGGGAAAGCAGCCCAATTAATATTTTAAATCCCTATTTTTCTAGATTAGAGCTTAGATTTTGGACTGAGTATAGGGTTTGGGACCATTTTTAGTGTCTTTATTTTTAGTATCATTATTTTTGATGGATTATTTTTTGACATTTAATTGAAATTCGTTATAAAAGGACATGGTTCTTTATATTGGGGATTATTTATTTATCTCATTTTTTTTGATATTGATGTTGTATGTTTTATGGGTTATTTTTTTCAACTATATTCAAAATTATATTGTCTCTATAATATATTTTGACAACCTATACTACTAGTTATAATCCTTTGGAACATGGGAAGGAATTCTTGTGGTTATGTTGCAACCCATTTTGGTCAAATGATGGAGAACCAAACTAACGATTTCAGATGATTGGGGTGTTAACAAATGGATATGAGTTTTATATATTTAAATCAAAGTGATTATTAGATATGCATGAAACATGAATGAATCACATTGATTATTATAGTGAATGAATACATTATATAAACTCATGTTTATAGCCAATTATTTTGAATGAAAAAAATGTATAAAGGATGTTGGAGTTGAAGTGTGTTTACTTGATATATATTAATCTTAGACAAAATATTATCAGTCACAAATGGGGAAGAATAATGTTCTTTTTAGTAGGATCACAACATTTATAGTGGATTTATATAGAACATGATATGTTTAGGGTATGGATGAGAATCCAAGAAAGTTGGTGTGTCTATGTGTGTAACTGGTTTGAATTAGACCTGTTAGATGAGATATAATCCTGATGATCATTTTACGATGATTTTTTGAATATATTTATTTTTATGGACTTATTGTTATATCTGTGTGGTCACCAAGAAATCCTTATACTTGATATGCTTTACATGATAGTGTTCATTTACACTCTATGGAACTTGAGTTTCATTAAGTTACTGATTACCATTCTTAATTGATTTTATTTTTCAGATGATGAACCATGAATCTATTATTCACACCTGCAATACTTGTTTATATCTTTCGAATGTCTATATCCTTTTTTACTTATCTTTCTTCAGATTGAGAAATCATTTTTCAGATATTTCCCAGAAAATGTTTCTTTTTAAAATAATGAAATTTCAAGTTTCCCATCATTGGTTGGTAAAATTATTTTGAATTTTTTAAAAAAAATGAAACCAAATATATTATAAAATAATTCAGATGGACATTGATTCGTGTTTGGAAATGTAGATACTTTTTTCACTCTATTTTACTTCTATATGAGAATATATGAAATTACTATATGATGTAATTGTGTTGACTCTTTTTTGAAATCATACTGGTCTCTACATATCACACCCTTCATTTACCACTTGGTGTTTGAAAAAATTATATTACTAGTAGGTTCTCATGTTCACATCTTCTTACTCTTTGTTTTCATTCTTGGTTGGTTGATGGAAGGTGGATTGGGTCATGGGGGGTTCTCTTGAACCCCTAAGAGGCATTTTTTGGTAGATTAATTTTAATTTTTTAGTATCATCTCTTTACACCAGATGTGGTCTTATAGATTTATTTTATCTGGTGATTTTTTTCAATTCTAAATTGATTATTTTTATATTTTATTATGGATTAAATCATTCCAAAATGTATTTTTGGGATCCCAAATTCTTATAAAAAAACCCATGTGAGTATAGGATGATCTTCATGATAATGGTAAATTGACATGGGAACCAGTCAAGATGGTATTCTAGGTTGGTTCATTGAAATTTTGAATGATTTTTTCCATCATTTATATGTAAAATTACTTATTAAATACTGATTAATGTATGATATTATCTAGAGTTTTTAGAAATTTATTACACTATAAAAAGAGAAATAATATCATCAATTAATAAGGTGAGAATTATATATATATTATTGATGTTAAAAAAAGAGTGGAAACAGAGATCAGTGTGTCTATATCACTATATATTTTTTGTAAATTTATCACATGGACAGAGAATGGATTTATTTCTACACCATCATTGGTGTAATATAATATTTTTCATTAAGGGTATAGGTAACACTTGTCCTGGAAAATCATTTTTCCACATGGGGATTGTGGGTTGTGTATATTCTTTGAGTTAAAAACATATATGGATAGTGTATTCACTATAATGTTATAAAAAATAAGAAGTTTTATTAGTTAATTTAGAACATTATAATATTATTGTTCGACACTCCATAGATATAGACCAAACTGATTGAACAATGTAAATATGTCTTGTCTCACTCTCTACATACATTTTTGTTTCTATATTCACCATGAAGGATATAAGGGGTGTTTTTATTAACATTAAAATAATATATTTTGGTGTATTTGTTTGAATATACAATCCTAGACTCACCCCCCCATTCTTAGGGTATCATTCTTGTTTGGGACAGTCATGTGTTATCAAAGGAAAAGGATCTGATTTAGTGAATTTTTTTCTTCAAATCCATGGAGATGATTATGAATAGAAAAGTTATTCTATTATTTTATTTTAATCAGATTCATTAATTTAATAATGGAATGTGGTAATAATCTTTATCATTATATATAGATGTCTATATGCCTTTTATCAATTAAATTTTAATCATAATTGAAAGTTAAGATTTATTAGGGACATATTTGATAGAGATGGATATTTATTCCAATGGAATCAATCTCTTAGGAGGGGGTTTTTTCAAATAAAATCTATATAGAGGTTATTTCATGTAATTCCATCCATTATATGTGGAAAAATTACTCAACATTAATAATGGTTAGTCCTTGGTATATGAAGCTAAATTTAAGGTTATTTAGAATGTGTAAAATCCCTTGAGGATGAAAAAAATAAAACATGATGATATATTATTTCATCTAGTGAATTTGAATACATAAGATATGGATGGTAGAATACAAAATAATATTGGTATCATTATCATGAATGGAATCCTGACAAGTTTTAAGCCTTTATTCAATTAAAAGGTCTTAGTGCTCTAGGAAAAGTATCCAATGTCAGTTACAATAGATAGTTATATATAACTATAGTTGAATATGTGATAAGTAAAAATGAAAATTAATCATTATTGATAGTGAAACCTAAGGAAGTTGAATTCAAATAAATGAATAATATTTCAATAAACATTTATCCCAGTGATTAGAAATTTGATGAAGTAATGTCTTTATTTTCATAAAAATAAAAATGGGAATTGAAATATGCTTCAAAGAGTTTCCAATAACCTTATTTTGGTGTAGAAATATTATAATCCTTGCTACTAAGTAACCCAAGATGATTAGATACTATGATGTATTATAACCACATATGTGCAAAATCCAGGAATTATTTAAGGAAAAGGAATGTCCTTGAAAAAAATATTGTAAAATAAGAAATATCATTCAGAAGATGATGTTTTCTTAGAAGAGATGGACGTGGAAGAGATCGAGGATTTCAATGAACTCGACAGATAAATAATTTTTGTTTTTATATAAAATATAAGAATATATAAGCAAAGAAATGTTGATTTAATTTTTTTTGAGAGAAGAGTGGAGGTTAATGTCTCATTGGAGGATTCCCTTGAAAAAGTATTTATTTGGAGGACCCAAATTAAAAAAATACAAGGGAGTGTTTCATGAATCCAAACTCATTATGCAGTAGTTATATGAGTGAATATTTTAGTTCAATATTATAATTTAATATCTCAAAACTATAAATCCCAAAAACCCAATGGTGATGGTTGAGTTTAAAATCAAAATTGAAAAGAAATTCCAAATTATTGATTAATTTAATATGAAAATGAAGAATTGAGTCAAAATAAATATATTATGTTTAATGATAAATCATTTGACTATAGAATAATATTAAAGATCAAAAGAGGATCTTGACTCCAATATCACATTAGGAAATCAGATCAAGTGGGATTCAGGAAATTTAAAATTGAAGCATGAATATTGAATGGGTATGTTAGGGGATCCCTGAATAATTAATATTTCAACAATGACTCAGATGATAGTGTAGACATGGATCACAATTAAAATATAGTCACCGTTGATTCTAATCTCAAAGAACCACATCTGGATAAAATTTTATTTTGGGATCACCAAAGTCACAAAATATAAATGAACCAAAGGTAATTGGACCATTATTGATGAAACTAAATAACACAAAAAAAATCTGTTATTATTATGTTAAGATAATATATACATAATATATTTGTAATGAAGAAATGATTCACTTCGAGGAATAAGACCATCAAAAATAGATGAGTAGATATTCATACACATGATATGTTTTCCATGGTTATCATTTATATTGTAACGGTTATGGTCTAAAATCAATGAATTTATCATTGGGAAGGTAATGTTCCATGCCAATAGAGAACTACATATGAGATATTTTGTGGCTATGTAGATCATCAAGAGGATTAAAAAACTAAAATCATTTTGTATCTTTACATGATAATGTTATCCATAAACCTCTAAGGAGGAATGAACATACTCTAAAAAAGAGGAAATGAAACCAAAACGAATTAGGATATTCAAAACTAAGGAGGTTAATGTAGAAAATATTTATTTTAATGAAATATTTTAATCTAGTATTTAGACCATTGATTGTGGATATAATTCCAATATGATGGTAAATATGGATATTTTTATGAATATGGTGTTTGAAAAATGAGGAACCATTTGATTTTGAAATGATATACAATAAAATATAATTTCCTAAAAGAAAAAAACAATAGAGGAAAAGACATTATTGTCTCATAGATAAAGATATTGTAATGCCTTGATTAAAATTTTTTATGTGTTGTCCAATTGTGTGACTCATGGAATGAAATATATTTTACCAGGGACCATTTTATTTTCAATAGTTCAAATGGTTTAATTATAATTCATTGGAAAAAACCTAAATTAGAATCTCAAACATATTATTAGATAATAATATATGTGTCACTTATCCAAGGAAGTTAAAAATAGGTTATGGAATAAAAATCTTGGCCACATCAATAAAAAAACATATAATAGTTGGTATATAATGAAGGAGATCATGATATCTTGAGATTTTTACATGATTTTTCAAACACATGTGATATGTGTAGAAAAGATGAAATCAGTTAAAAGAGTTACAATATAAAATATAGGAAGTCAAAAAATTTACATGAATTAGTACACAATTATGTTTATGGGCCAATATCACCCAACTCCATTGATATAATGAGATATTATGTCACACTCATGATGATTTTAGTAGGATGTTTTTGTTAATAGTAATAAATAAAAAATACAAAATGTTGAATTATATTACTCATTTTTCTAAGATTTCATAGATGCTTAATAAATTGAAATTTTAAGAAATCTAGACCAATAATGGAATGGATTTTATCGACATATAATGGTTAATTATGTCAAGAATAATAATATAAGGCACTAATTTTTTGTGTTGATTTTTCTACAAAATATAATTTCATTGAGTTGGGGAACCAAATCATTAATAAAATGGGTAAAAAATGTCCTCTTTATAAAAACATATTATAAATTTTTTTAAATGAAATTGTTTTGACATAATCTCTATCATTAATATATCTTTCTAGTGTCATGTAGAAAAGAATACTACCTATAAGATTTGGTAGTGGAATAAACTAATGTGGAAATACTTTTGAATCATTAGTTGTAAGTACAATATTCTCAATATGGAGAATAATTCCTAGATGAATGAATCTAATGGATGATAAGGGATTTTAATTAGTTATTAATTCAATAAAATAGGATGTAAATGAATTAATAAAAAACATGGGAAAACATGAAAACTAAAAAATATCACTATTTTTAAAATGAGATTTATTCCTAAGAAATGGCCACTATATCCAGGATGAAAGTGTTTTTAATTTGAGAATATCAGGGAGAGAATAAGACGTTAATGTTGATTATTAACAATAAAATAATGATTATGTTGATAATGTAAGATTAATATCTGTGAATTATTGAAGGATAAAAGATGAATTATATAAACAATATATTATTTATGACAAAACAACTCTGTTATAAACCCAAAGGAATAATTAAATACATCAAAATTTAGCAATATTTCAAGTAAAACTAAATAATTTTAAAGTGTTTGATGAAGATTTGAGTTGGATAAAAGTGATACAGGGACAGATTGATCCAATAGAAAGGAATCAAACTTTTCAGGTTTTTTGAGGTTAAATAACAATAATTCCATCATATCCAAGTCCCTTTTCTATTACTAACTCACTGATATGGTAATATAATTTTGATTAAGGAATTTTTTGTGTGGATTCTATATTCTAAAATTTAGTGATTTTTTTTTGGATGAACCATTTAAGCATATTTCCTGGTTAGATAAAATTTTATTATTCTTGGAATTATTAGTGAAATTGGGATTTAAGGTTTTCCAAATGGATATCAAATAAGAATTATTTTTAATATGGTCCATAAAAAACAATTTACATCAAAAATTCAGATGGGTTATTATTTGTAAATATCAAAATTATATTTTTCAATTGAATGAAATATTTTGTGGGATAAAGTAAGAAGTAAAATATTAGTATTCTTATCATGATCAAAACATCATAACAATATTATTCAAACATCGAGGATTTGATAAAAATATATACACTAAAAATATCTTAATCAAAAGATTTGAGATCACATTTATAATCATGAAATTATATTTGTAAGGTCAAATGAATCACTTCATAAGTAATTTAAGAATTCCTGAGATTAATATTCAAAATTAAGGAGTTGGTAATTGTAGTTTTTCATTATTTTACAAGTTATACAAGGAAGGGAACATTTATTTCTAAATCAAAATATCCCAATAATTCTTTAAGAAGATTTGGAGTGGAGGATTCCCATGTAATGAGAACCCCAACTGCTACCTAAATGATGTTTACAAGGGTAGATGATTGGATAGAGGTCAATATGGCAATGTATTATTAAATAATTAGGATCCCATTATAGATTATAGTGATAATAACTAATATTATGTATTATACATGTCAAATTGAAAGGTACCAAATATTTACCATGGAAATCAACATGAAATGATTTAATGAAATACCTTGGTATATAAAATTCATTATGTATTTCATTTTATTTAAGTATTCTACATCGCAGTAGGAGATATTAAGATTTTTTGATATGGATTGAGATGGTATATTTTAGGATGTGTATGATCCCTTCATTTTCCCATGTATATTACACCTTAAGTTTTTGTTTGAATAATATTATTTTCTTAAACAAGAAATATTCCCAACTTAATGAAATATCCCATATGTGTTTGGGGGATCAAAGGAGCCAAGATAGAAGATAGTAAGAGGTTGAATGAAGCTTGGGATATGTTGTATTTCCATCAGCTATCCCCGGTGGGCTATCAAGTTACATGGTAATGTGATTGGAGTCCCACAAACAAGAAGATGAATCCTGATAAATGCGGGTGTCCTACAGGAGTCTCACCAGCCATTCGGGTTGTCTCCAACCATCTAGGAAATTTGGGGGATGCTTCCAACTAGCCAATTCCACCCTATGAACATATAGTTGATTTGGGGTGGATAGAAGAAACAAATGGAAAAAATATATTCCTCCTACACCCTAAACCCCCCATATAGATCATAATTAAACCTCATTAAAAAACAAAATATTTGAAAATTATAATGGTTCACAAAATCATTGGTTACCTCTCTTACAATTCCCCATGACCACTTGATCCTTTAATCAATTAAAATGAGTTTAATCGATGACTCTCTCTTAGTTTCAGTGATTTTCCCCTGTCTTATTCATATATACTCTTCTTTCAGACTTTATGTAGCATTTTAAATCACTTTACTAATGGGTTCATTGTGGTGCATGTTGATTTGAATGATCAATATCATGTTTTCTTATTTTTTCTAATGGTAGGTGGTATGATACATATCTATAAGGATTGAATATTCTTTTTAATATATGTAACATGTGTGATCATTCCATAACACATGTTTGAGACCTCTCAAAATTTCTAACCAACTGAAACTATTAAATCCATATTCTGAGACATCCAATGGATCTCATCGGGTCCATTGGCATTATGATCAGGAATTGAAGCCACCAGATAGGTGTTCATGCCCCTGAGACTAGGATGGAACATTGAATTTATAAACCTAGAGCCCTATGTTTAATTTGAATTTTTTATAGAGGGAAGTAATTTTTGTATTAGCATAACATAATAATTTGTGTAGTAATATTCATAAAAATCACTTGTAATGTATGATGTTAATCGACATAAAATTGGAATTGAAAAAATGGAATGATGTAATAAATTCATAACACATACATTTATTGGTAAATGGGAATGAATGTAATGTGAAATGGAATTGTTACAACTATTATGATAATTTAGTAACATTGATAAATGAAATAAGATGTTTGATAATTAGTAATTTGGAGGAATTAACCAATATAGATTATGATAACATGTTTGGAATATTTGATAAATTGTAACACATTGACTCCATTTTTCATTTGATGAAGAATTATTAAAACAAATCTAGGATGGGAATTCACATGGTGCCTGATAACCATTTACCATGTCTGTGTCCCTATCATGGGAATTAACATTGGGAATTCTGATAAATTTTCCCTTAGTATGGTATTATTCATAGGAATTTGTAAGAAACTCTATAATATGAATTTTCATGGTGTATAGTAAACATGGAAGTATGATTCTTGAGGGATTTATTTATAGTAATAGATTCCCAAGGGAACGTTTTATTTTTTAACATGATGCATGAGGGAGATATACATTGTTAATCGATATATGATATAGGTGATTCATTATCATAAGAATATTCATCTAGCACTATCGGAGATTAATCCTTGGTAGCAGAATTTTCCAATAGTCTGTGAAATTAGGCATTGTGTTGAAGAAGGTTTGGACGACCCCAGATGCCAACCTAGAGATAGAGGGTTTTTGGGTTTATTTTTGATATTCTCTATTGTTTTAGGAATTAATTTACCTTATTTTTTTCAATGTTTCTTGACCTATTTATTTAGATTATATTATTTACACACCATAGGTTTCTTCTTTCTATGTTTTACTCACACCCTTCTTATTCCATCATTTTGTACCCAAGAAGATTTCATGAATCTATGAATAGTCAAGGGATGGGGGCATTTTATTAATTGATTTATTTTTCAGATTAGATTTATGCTTTTAGATAGGGAAGACCATGAGATTATGTAATTTTTTAGAGTGAAGTTCAAATTATTTATTTTAGTTAGATGGTTGTATGCTATTTAGTTGACATTTTTGATAAAATATCATGGTTTATTATTTTTTGATGTATTTTTATTTTTAATATCTACTTCCAATTGATATTGTATATTTGATTGTATATTCCTATTTTTTGAGTTTTTTACTCTATTCCAGATGTTTTAGTCTCCCCGCTTTATTTTATAGACCCTCAGTAAACTTCTATACCCTTTGGAATACAAGGAAAAGAACATGAGGTCACATAGTGACCCATCTTAGTGACGTGTGGGACAACCGGTCTGAGGAGGTTACAATATGGTATTACAGTAAATTACTTTTCTATTGATTGATTATTTGGGGAAGGTACACGATGGAATAGAAAGTGTTGGGGATTAGAAATGAGCTCATGCATTGGAGTATCTTTCCCATGTTCAGGGGAATCCATGTTCAGCAGAATGAGATCTCAATTTTTGACATTCCTTTATAATAGTAGTAGTACTGTTTCACAATGGGTGACACACTTGTTGTGTGATGTTACTATTGTATTATATTTTACTCATGGTATACTATGGTATTCAATTCATATAAGTACATTATGGTAGGAAAATAGAGAATGATGTTGACATCAATCATTCCTCATAAGGACATATTAACTGCATAGGATATCTCACAATATCTATATTTTAAAAGGTAATCCCCTGACACATTGGATAGTATGGAAAAAAAGGAATCTATCCTAACATGGTAATTCACTTATTAATCCATGTCTCGGAGTAACCATGTTTCAACAGTTCTTACTTATTATCTTGACCTTCTAGGTTTGATCATGTTACATATCCTATGATATGTGCACTGTGTTGACCATTATAGATAAAATTCTATTACTTAGTCTTTGAAACCAGTTTCTGAAGAGTAATAACCTAAACAAACCTCATGTGGATGACCCTAATCATCTTCCAACTCAGGGAACCAGATGGATGATTTTCATAAATAAAGTATTATGTATCTCGTGAGATCCATGAAGAGGGAGGCTAATCACATTGTGCCTTTAATGCCATATCTCACTATATATTTCTAGTTATATAATCATATAATGTGCATTAGGCTAGGAGGTGATCATGAAGTAGAGTTATTGAATTAGTTTATCCAGAATATTTTCAAACACATAGGGACACTCAAGGATTCGATAGTGAATATTAATATTTATATACTATGAGGACTATCCAATCATTGTTGGGATGTTTTAGAGAAAGTTTGGTAGGAATAGGAGCTTACATGGAAGGACATAGAGGTAATACTTCTGAATTACTTTTATCTATAGAGTATAATGTAAGAATTTGTTTGAGAGTACAAAGAAACCACAAAGAGGATAGTGTTGGTGATGTACTGTGCTATATGTTTTACCTACTTTTTGATATTTTATCTATCATTGGATTTAGATGAGATTGTTAGGTCAATGTGGCTCTAATATGGGATTTAGTGCATGATGAAGTCAAAATTAAATATATTTCACCTAGATTACATTTATGGTGTGATGAATCAAGATCTAGTGACTAAAGGGAACCTGAAGGAGGCCTTAAAATGTGTGACGATAGTCTCTCCATGGTGATCCATGATCTCTTCATCCTGAAATAAAATATCCGCTATGAGAATTTCCTATAATGAAGTGTCCATAAGATTAGGAGTTAGATTGGATGACTATCTCAGGAGCACAACCATAGGTAGTTATTTTAGTGTGTTAGGGATAAAAAAATGCATTCAGAGTCCTTTTCCCTATTTTTGAGTGTCACACTAGCAGTACGATGGGCCATATACAGAGGTTGTCTAGGAGAACACAGTAGTAATGTGGTGAAAGAGGGTCCTAGAAGGCATTGGGGTATAGAAAAGACTCATCCACCAACAAACAGATAGGTAGTTAGTGGTCCACCAGTCACTCGAGATAAGGTAGGGGGTGTGTTAGCCTGATGTAGTAATGATAGTATTAGTAGGAGGTTGAATTAAAAGGGGGTTTGGATAATGAAAAGGGTAGAGTGGTTAGTTATGATCAAGATATATAGTATAAATCTATCAGTATATATATAACCTTCTACTGCAATTGGTAAAATTTGGTTATAATCTACCATTGTCTGTGTTTTGAATAATACAAGAGCATCACAATCCATTATATCATATCAATTTTCCAAGGTAATGAATTTGTATATGAAGATATTGGATGGGTTTATGACCATCAATATAATGTTTGTTCCATGATAAGAGGGTTTCAGATGCTGTAAAAAGTGTTCCCTAAAAATTTTTGCCTATCATTTCCTTTAGGATATATGTTTTTAAAAAATTCATGGGTTGGATTTCATTCTAGCTATGTATTTTCTAGTTCTATACTATACTCATATTGATTGTTATCGGGGGAGCGTAATTGTTCTATATCCATAAGGGGACAGGTATATCCATCATCATGAGTAGAATATTTAGGTGATTCATGTAGGAACATTTCAGTTAATATTAGATTATCACATATCCTAGGAATCAAGACTTATTTTGGAAGATAGATGGTTGTAGCATTATAATTTTCCTCAAGTAGTGAAATAATTTCATGATGTATATGTTAAAGAGTTCTCTATATTAACACATTTATGGGGGATAAATTTCAATATTCATTTTTTTTTAAGAGCTGAACCAAATTATAACTCGCCAAATATTATATATCCATTGAATCTTAATGAATTTATGTCATGAATCGTCCTGGTGAACCCCAAACTGGTCACCTAAGCCAGCCCAAGTCAAGACCTGAGAGGCATTCCTAATACTCCTATGATGGAAACTAGTGTTGATCTTCAATGGTAATACACTAGAGAATGATTTATTCCAAAATAAATACATATAAATAAAAAATATAGATAAGGTTAGATACATCCACAGAACCCCGATAAATATACAATAGATCTAGATACAACTAATGTAGAAAAAAAATTAAAACCAAAATAGAACTGAATTTATCTCTATGTGACCTCTTAGTCACCACCATCTATAAAAAAAGCCATCTCCATAAGTAAAATTGAACTAAAATTGAACCAGAAATGTTGCTCGGGTCTACCAACATTGAGTGGCATAAGTAGGGTGTGTGCATAAAATTGTTTAGTAGGTAATCACAATAGAATCCATAAAATTCAGTTCAAAAAACATTCCATATACATTAGTTTGAAATAAATAAAATGGAAATAAGGGTTTATAACACACTAAAACCAAAACACAACTTTGATTTTTCAAAACCTTATTTGAAAACAAGATTACAAAATGGTATCCCAACACAAATAGTGAATAAAATAAAGAACAGTATGAACTATGAACAAGAATAATGGTATGACATATGAAACCAAAAATAATAAAAATCACTTTTAGGGAACACACACAAATACTAAAAGAAAAAGTAACCAAAAATGCAACTGAATGAAATAGGAATATATTGTTAAGTATTCATCAAACATTCCTTAGAATTACTTGAATAAATCCATTGATTTACTCTATTCCAAACATCCAACCAGTGTATGTTGTAACTATATAGTGAATAACCAACCAGTATGCTCTAAAATGGCCTCACTAGTAGAAAATCCAACTAGGAATATCCTTTATCTAGGTCATTCTAATCAGTCTAATTCGGAATAAAATGTAAATTCCACTGGAAATTCTACGTTATATTTATAAATACCTGGATAAAATCTTAATGGATAATAAGGTGGTAATCACATGCCTGAAATTAAACATAACTCATAAATTCCATTTTGAATTCCATTCCCTACTACCGACACCAATAATGCAATGTCCATCTCATTGGAAGGACAAAAAAATGGGTAACCATCACATGTTGAACCATCTAAAAGTTATAACTGATCATACGCATCATAAAATATTAAAACCAACTTCCAAAACCTAGTTGAAAACCATATTTTTGATTAAATGATTAAAAACAGACAAATTTATACCATCTAGTTACCAAATTACATATCAAAGGTCGAAGAAGAACAAATTTTAATTATAAAAATTATAACCAAGTTTGAAACAACATTGGACATTATTTCGAAAAAACCCATTTAGAAAAAATTATCAATTTTAGGAAAGACCATTAGAGGGATGCATTAGAAGAGAAAATGAAGGATAAGAGGAGAGAATTCGAAAACTTGGGATCAAGGAAAACGTTTTTATGGAATTTTAATTATATATGTGTGTCTATCCATATGTTCACCATATTCACATATAGATATGTAAACCTAAAAAATAGTGCATTAGGAAACTATAAACATACCCAAGGTTCTAATTTTTTATGAATCAATAGTGTCTTTAAAACTAATACTAGGGGTCCCCACATAATCACCAAACCATAAAAAGACATCCCAAACACATAAAAATCTCTATTCACAACTTAACCGAGTTACCAAAAATCCTATAAGGATGAAAGAAATCCCTCTATACGAAATTTCATATAAAAATGATATTTTTAATTTTATCTAATACCACCTAAAAATATACATAAAGGCATAACTATTAAAATAATTTGAAATCCCATTTTCATAAAATTTACAACACGAAAACATGACAAATCATGAAACAAAAACATCACAAGCATGGGAAACACATTTGGAAAATTAATTGGGAAAACTAAAAATTCCAATGGAATTTCCACGAGAGAAAATAGATTGAATCACCTACCTCAACGGCATGTGAACACACCGAAACCCCTAGAGGAGGAATAACAAGGTCTCTAAAACAAACTGAAACACCCTGACATCAAATAAAACACAAGTCCCACATCAAACCTAACACTTATGATCCACTCAAGAGATAACCCACCTATCAAAAAACAATTAAACTAAGAGAGAATGAAAATAATTGGGTAAAAGTGAGCAAAACCCATGAATAACTCACCTAGGTACCCTGAAGGAGCTTCAATAGTGGATGGAGAGGTAATGGGGGAGGGGTTTGGGAGCTCTATAGTGTGTATTTGTTGAATGGAAGAGGAAAATCCTGAAATATGATTAATAAGAGGGCGGTTAAATGATGGAATTTTAGATATTTGTGAAACTGGGTATGTCATGTAGTTTGGATGCATTGTTTTCTACACCGTATGTTAATTATACACACCCTACTCAAGAGGGGGGACACCCACACGAGCTAGCTGCATTGTTTGGGAATCCATCCGACCAAACTAGGAGACATAACCAATTTAATAAAAAAGGGGGTTTTAAAAATTGAAGAAACTCATGCACTCTTGTTGTAATGTTTATTTTAACTTCAAGAACAGAGTGTGCCTTTACTTAGACACAACCAACAGGTCTCTTGATTTCTCATTTCCCTAAAACTGTTTGGTTCAAATTGTGTACATTACAACTATGTAAAACCATGAAATAATTAAATTAACTTAAAAACCCATCTACCATCACAAACCCCATGGTTTCTCCACAAACCATTAATAGTAATTGTGCATATGGTGACAAATCATCTGAAACCATCAAAATGTAACTACACTTTCTTGGAACACCATATAAACCTCTTGAAAAAGAAACCAAAATAATAAATTAATAAAAATAAAATAAAATTGGGACATTTTTTATATTTCTCCCCTCCATAAAACATTCGTCCCACAAAAATTCACCCAACCAGATGAGTAACAAATCTATAACCCAAAACAAAGAGATAAAAACAAAACCAAGAACGTCTTTGTGACCTTTTAACCCACAATTCACAATGAACAAAATTAGATAAAACCATTGGAAAATCAATGGTGGTTCTAGCCACTATTTGAAAAACCATCTAATACAAACGAACTAACATAAGACTCCAAGAAAGGGGAAAAATAATGAATGGGACGAAAACAAAAAAACGATCCAAATAATAACTAATCATTTTAACAAGACACCAACATCTCAAAAAGAATTTAAATTTGAATCCAAAATTATTCCAAAATAAATAAAACCATCACATGAGAAGAATACAAAAACAACTACCAAAAATAAAGTGGTCCTGAAAATTCATCATACTAAGATTCATAAAAATGATTATAAAAAATTCTCTAGAAAAGGTAATTGAACCATCTGCACATTGATGTGAGAAAACAAATCTAACCTGATGTCCCCACCACACATTGAAAACTTCCACTCTGTGAAGAGCTTCACTCTAGTGAATGTGGGTGGAGCCCTACTAATTTGATGTATATACTACACCACAGTCAGGATAGGGAAGCCTCCATTTGAGATTTCCACTTCTAGAAACACATAATAAGGAACATCTCAAGGTTCCTAAAATGGCCACACCACCAACATTCCCATATTGGATTGTGTCAATATGTATTCAAATCCATGAACTCACCACACCAGAAGCTCACAAAAGAGTGGTATGATGAACAATAAGAAGGAATAGAAAATGGTTAATTTGTAAACATGGGTTCCTCTAGAATAAACATTTCACCATATGGGTAACCTTAATGAGTTATAATAGAAACTATATTTCCAACTTCAATAGACTATGCTCTAAGAACCATCTATGCTAAAGACACATCATTCACCAGATTCATGAAAAATGCCTTCCCAGATGAGGGAACTCGCACCATAATCTCCAAATGAGGACCCTAGATGAAGAGTGTTTATTTCATTTGATCCTTTGAAGGATTTTTTGTGGAAAATATTCTAGCTCATTGAATTGGTTAACATAGAACTTCCCAATCCGTTGAACTTTCTGAATTCCCAAGATCTCTACCATATTCATCACCATCACCACATATGTTATGAACCATTGGATAAAAACGTTCTTAAACACCTCCTAATACATAATAACATTCAATGATGATGGGACGATCACCTTCCACTGATCTAATCAAGGAACTACAAATAATCCCTGAACTGCTCAAACCCTCACAGCATATGGAGTTCCAAAACTCAAAAAAACATCTTCTACTCTCTCATTCCATATCAAAACCATCAATGGACCATGGATCCCATATAAAATTTTAGAAATAAAGGATACATGGACTATTTTATCATAATAAGAGCCTAATAAAGGTCACCATGTGAGGATATTCACTAGATACTTTTGGGAACTTTCTGGGCAGTAAAATTTATACAATAAAAAAAATTAATAACGGAATCAACATGATGCCAAAATTCATTGAAAAGAACACACCAAGAATAAAAAATGAACACATAAATCAAACATCATTAAAAAACATAAATATCCTATTTAAAAACAACAATTTCCAATCTAAATTCAAAACCATTTCATTCCAATGACAAATTTCAAATAACAAAACCAACACCAAAATCAAATTTTTAACACCCAATAACACATTTAAAATAAATACATATCCCGAAATCATTTTCTGTTTCAAAAACCTTTTTCCTAAAATAATTTTCATTTTCATATTAATCCATTCCAACCAAAACCATGCCAAAACATAACTGAAACCAAAACACCAGTAATAGGGAACTAGTGGACATGCCTAGCCTAACAATAATGTTTATCAGACCACGCCCCAAGAAATAATGAACCACTAGTATTATCTTGATCCTTGAACATGGGATCCACATGGGTCTCTACTCCATTAATGATCAATTAAAAACACCATTTCACTTCCATTTGGTTCCCACAAACAACAAAAACCAAATTAAACCCTATGGAGTAATCCTAGATATCATAACAAAAGTCGCATGTCCTAGAATACCCCTAGTAACTCAAGGATCAGAATGAGAAAGTGTTCATGATTCTCTTTCCATACCTAACTCCCTATTCCCGATAGTCCTTACTATATTCTACCTAACTCCTCAATTAAAAAATAGCTACACTGATACCATTTTGTAACCAAACAATATGGGTCAACCCTGAACCGATTACCCAAGATGGCCCATGACAAGACCCAAGAGGCATTCCAGATCATCTAATGATGTAAAATAATTTATGGAATCAATGATCATACCCATAGAAATGATTTACCCCAAATAAAAAGATATAAATAAAACAAGATAGATCGTGCATCATAAATCAAGTAAACACGGATAAATACATAACATATAAAAATATAACTAAAGAAAACCAAAACCAAAACAAATAGAAAATCCAAAACTAAAAACTAAAATACAACCAACAAGATCTCCATATGACCTCATGGTCCCCACTATCCATGAAGACATCTCCGTCCGTAGGAAACCCTAAAAAAGATGATCGTTTAAAAAAAATCTTGTCTACTAGCATATGGTGGCATATGTATGGTGTGATGATTAAATAATTCATTACTTATGTGTTGTAGAATTTACACATTTCCATTACCCAAATAGTTCATAAAATATAGTTTAAAATCCATATAATAAAAAAAATTATAACTTTAAAAAAGAAAATACATCTTTCTTTTTGAAAGACCTGTTTTAAAACAAAACAATAAATTGGAGCCCAACCCAAATTATGTAAAAAATAATGTAACGCTTGAACTAAGAATAAGAATAATGGTATAACAGATGAGACCAGAAATAAATTAAAATAGACTCAGTGAACATAGATAAATACTAAAAAAAGTAACAAATAATACTGCAGAATCAAAGATAGATAAAAACACACTTAATAATAGGTATTTCCAAAAAATACCTATAAGTAATACCTTGATGTGATTAGTTCATACCCATATATAAGTATATATATCACCTACATAATCAAAACCCAACCTAAATACTCTAAACAAGCATCCCTAGTGGAAAATATCACATCGTCTATCCTCTTTTCAGGGAGTTCTAATCAATCTAATAGAGACTAGAAATTAACCATAACAGGATCCTATTTCTATGAATACCATGATAATAGTCTAAAGGACAATTAGGAGTCCATAACATGGGTGGTATTAATAAAAACTCACATGTGTCACAATTATTGCCTTTCCCATTCCCCAACACTAATTATGTCATAACCCCCACATTTTATGGATGATCATATGGGTTCCTGTTACACATAAAACCACCTAAAAGTCAAAACCAGGCCTACAATTCATAAAATTTAAGAAATTCCAAAACCATTTTAGAAACACCCTTTATGCTTGAATGAGGCCCAAAGGCCTTTTGTGGCATCTAGACACCATATTACATTTCTGAGTTCCAAGAGGGGTGAATTTTACAAATCACTTTTCGAACCACATTTGAAACTGAATTTGACCTTATTTAGAAATGAATTATCCATTTGAAAACAGTTAAAGTTATACATAAAACCAATAAAAAATGGAGTTCTAGATAAAATGAATGATGATGTAAGGGAGTTGAAAATTTGGGTTATAGGTGAACATATTTAAGGAATTTCATGTATATGTGTTTTCCTATACATATTTACACCCTCTAAAAATATAGAAATTCCCACAACTAAATTAATACATAAGGAAACAACATAAATACATGAGGGAATAATTTTAATGAATCACACGATTCTTTATAAAAAATCCAATGGGTCCAAACACAGGAACCAAAACACAAAAAATAATCCAACCCACATACAAAGCTCATTTCACAACCAAACCAATTTTCCAAAACTAAAACAATGATAAACAGAATCCCACTATATCCATTTTAATTTAAAAAGATAAATTGGAATTTTATTTGACACCTTTCATACAAATACATATATTCATAACCTATAAAATCCTCTAAAACCCAATTTTCATCAAATTTCCAACATGGAAAAACGAAAAATCATCTAACACACACATCACAATCATGAACATAACATTTTTGAAATTTAATAGAAGCTGAGATGAATAAAATGGAATATTATAGAAGTGGAATGTGTGAAAACACCTACCTCAGTTGTGTGAAAACACAACAATAACCTTCTAGGAGGAAGAATAAGGTCCAAAGAACAAACTACAGACCCTATAATCAAAGATAAGACAATTATAACATCGAACCTAACCCATATGATTCGGAAAAGAGAGAACCCACCCATGAAACCAAGATAAAAGAATTAAAGGGTTAGAAAATTGACTAAAACCATGAAGAAACCAGCTAGGAATATTGAAGGAACTAAAATAGTGGAAGTAGAGGCATGAGAGGAGGGGTGTCAGAGCCCCCTAGTGTCTCTCTAATGAATGGAGTTTAAAAATAATGGTATTCATTTAAAAATATGGGGGATAAGATGGAATTTCAAATTTTTATGAAACTATGTATGTTTCTTGTTTTTCCAAACTATGTGCCAATCATGCACACCCTACCAGAGAGGTAGGACACATTAATGATCTAGACACACAGTTTTGGAATCCATTTTCAAACCATAAAATTGGTTTGGTCAAAATTGCAGAACCCAATCAAGCTTACCCCATGGTCTCTCCAGACCAAGTGCAATTCAGGCACCTTGTCTCTCACACCACCAATATGCCACACAATTTCCATTTTCCCATTCAAGTTTTGATTCAAACCATGTTCAATCCATTATGGTAAAACCATGAATGGACCAAATGAACTAAAAATACCATCTTCCTTCATCGACCACACAATCTCTCCCCAAAAAGGCACAATAAACATCTATAGGGCCTAATGAAACCAGAAACCTATAAAGCACACAAATTATCCCATGGAACTCAAACTAATCATTAACAAAAAAACCAAAATCATGAAATAAATATAAATAAAAGAAAACTATTCTTGTGGTGTGGTAGTTCAAATTAATGTTATAGGATCTAAAACACAATGGATTCATATATCCAACTACTTCACCACATGGTTCTATAATAATTTTCTCCAAGAAATCTAATAGGACGGTATTTATTAGAATATATTATTATAGGCTAAAGCAGGTGATGGTAATGAACTGTTATCCCCTTAAATTCATCAAAGATATTTATGATGAATTGAGAGGTTCTTTGATTATCTCAAAGACTATCTTGTGGTAAAAGTATAATCAGTTGAGGGTTAGACAATCTCATATACCCCAGATTTAATTTAGGAGAATACGCTGGTTGTATGAAGTCATATTAATTTTATTTTTATGAACAAAGTGGTTTTATTCATAAACATAATGAATAAAATATTTCACCCATTTCTAGATAATATTTTTATTATTTTTTTTCAATGAAATATTTTGGAACTTCCATTCTACAGACAATCATTCCTAATATATTGAAATCACTCTATGTATGTTGAATGATTATCATCTATATGTCATATTAAAAAAGTGTAATATCTATTTTAAGGATGTTCACTTCTTGGGTCACATTTTCTCAATGGATGGTTGGTTATTGGACCCATAAAAGTTGGAATATATGGTATCACGGGAATAGCCAAACGCCTTATTAAATATTTTGGGAATTGTTTGTCTACAAGGCTATTTCTTGTGTTTCAACCCAGAGTCCTCCCATATAGAAGAACAGATGTTCTAGAAGGCAAATAAATGGTGATGTTTGTCTGGTCATATTCGTTTAACGAGCATTTATTGTAATTTAACATCATAATTACCTTAGTGTCCATCCTCACATTACCTGACATGGGTAAGGAGTATAATATTTTTTTGATTCATTATTAATTGGGATTAGAGTATTTTTGATGTAGTAGATTCAGGTAGATATAATTTTCTCTAGATAATAGTGTATTAAGGGGCATAATTATCTTATTCACAATATGGATTTTTTTATGGTGGTAAAATCCTGGAGTTACTGGAGACATTATATATTAGGAAAGGGTTTTCTATTGTATGAGGATTATAAGACCATAGAGTACACCAATTAAAATTAGTAAATTAAAAATCATCATAGGAGGTGGGTCGAATATTTGAAAAACATTAACATTGTGTTAGAAAATTAGTCCTGGAAAGATAATTTATTTTAAATTCATTGAGTAAGAAGAGACTTTCATAAGAATTTTGGGAATCATGTAATGATTGGTGATTCATGGGACTTATTATAGATATACATATAGATGTCAATAAACCTAATTGGGTAGCGTCATTGACATTTTCATCTATTATTTCCTTTTATTTAATTCGGCTTAATGGATGGTAGCTATCTGATCTAAGAACTACATCCCTAAGGGATATTATTTGTATAATGGGAAGCCACTATCTTTTTGGTAACTTAGCAGTGATGAGGTTATTTATTTACAAGGTTGTATCTAGGTTCGTATGTGTTTTTATGAGCATATGATAAAGTAATATAATGCTTTTATATGGGAATACCAACCTACTCTGATAAATATGTATTGTGATATCCATAAGAAATATGTTTGGTAAGGTACAAAGAAGGGTATAGTGTGTTTCGAAGTGTCATTCTTTATCAGTCGGCATGTGAAGTCCAAATATCTGAGGGCGATTTTGTGATAAGAGAATTTTCATTTCCATGAATGATGTTTGGATGATATCACCATGAACATAATGATTGTATTACCCTAAAAATTTCAGAATAATTATATATTATGGGTTATCATGGATGAATATGATAATGTAGATCATATCTTGCATAAGAGGGAGACCTTCACCAGAGAAAATCTAGGTAATCTCAATATATGGGGGACATTTACATTGAACATTTTTATAAGAATTATAATTTCAAATAACGTAACTCATTACACATCATAATTATAGAAATTCCTTTAAAATTTAATGGTATTGTATGTTATACTGAGTATATCCTACCTTCTTCATACTACCGGCTAATCAAAGAAAACCATTCAGATAATGTAGGACAAGTTTAGATCGTATGTTTTTGATTTTATGGGTTAATGGGAGCATTATTTGGAACCTCAAGAGTTATATTATAATAATATATTATTTTAATATATTTATATAGATCATTTCATGTATTTATATGGGTGGTTTTTTCATTCCCCTCTGTGATGGTTAGTAGATGTAGATTTTGTGCTTGTTTGGCCATGTCTCATTTGGGAGACCTCTGAGAGTGTTTAGTTGATTGGAAAGTGATTAGTAATCGCATAGAGAAGTAAAAAATTATATGGTGAACATTGGAGATGACCACTGGAATTTGAGTTCATTCACTAGTTTTTCTTTGACTATTTCCTTTACTGGGTGAATTTCATATCCAAAAGAATAGAAATATATCTCCTAGGTTTGTTGAGTCAATTGAGATAGTGGATTTAATCAGTCTAGTGGAAAACCAATTAGATCTTCAACATTGGTATATTTTTATACATGACATTTTTTATCTGTCAAATAAAAGAAGATATCACCTGAACCCTCTAACATGATATATTTTGATGATGTTGATCTAGATGCTGATGTTACCTTTTTTGATTATCTAATCCAAATAATATATTGTATTATGAATAATCACTATGGGAATATCATTACACTAGTATGAGTGAAATTACAGTATGGGGATGTTGAGGAGGATAGATGGGAGATGGATTCTAAAATATAGTTTTAGTTGCCTTATTTTTCACTAAAACCACTTACTAATTCTTGGGAGCACAGCTCGAGGATCATCCATTATATGGTGGGGATGTTTTATGATCCCATATTTTCCCCAGTTACATTCCTCTTTATGTTATTGTTTGAACAAATTTACGTTTTTAAATGATGCATGTTCACGTATTAATGTTATGCCTTATAGAATTTAAGGGGTTCCAAGGAGATTTGATAGTGGTAGGATAGTGGTGGTATGTAGCATTGAAGATGTTTTAGTGCCACAATCTAGCTGTTGTAGTCCATCTGTTAGCTGGTGGATTATCTCGTAGCATGCCAAAGCTACCAGAGTCCCACTAACCACTCTATGTGACCCATATGGAATCGTATAAAACCTATTTTGAGTGGTATTTCTAAGGATGAACCACTATCCATATATATGGGCCTCTCTCCATGAAATTCCATAGGCATAAACCAATGGCTAGATGGTGGTGCATGTTGAAAATTCAGTCAGGTTGGGATGGACAGATTATTACAGAGAAAAATTCACCCCCAACACCTAATTACATAGTAATTAACCCTTATTTCACCCTAAAATGGGATTTATGTATTGGAATGATTCTTTGTGGATTAAGTGGCTTCCCTAACACTTCTCATTGATCTCTTGATCAATTTTTTGATCTAAATGAATTTATTTGGTGAGTATCACATAATATTATTGATTTCCATAGGTCTTCTTCTTGGATAATCATATTTTAGAATTGGTATAGGTCATAAATTACTATAAATATGGGAATTTGGTGTCCTTAATTGATTTTTATGCTCGATCTTGAGGTTTCTTATTCATTTACTAAGGTTGTGGTTAATAACATTCTCTCAATGGTTTGAATTGGACTTCTATTATGTGTAACATGTCTGATCATTTGTTAAAACATGCATGTTCCCTCTTTAAATTTAAAACCAGATAAACAATTGAATCAATATACTTATACATCTCACATATCCCCTTTAATCTGTTGGATTTGAGACCGGGACTTATTCCCACCCTAGAGTTGTGCCAGCACTTAACACTAGGTTGATTCATAGAATGTGTAAAACAAGATCCATATGTCAAATTATAATTTTTTTAGGAATGGATTATTATTTTTAATTTTCTAAACATCATAATTCTTTAGTTGAATTGAAATATAATCACTTCTCTTTTATTTTTTTTTATTTTTCATGAATTTGCTGTTCACATAATAGAAATATGCAATAAATACATAATCGATGCATGAAATGGTAATTAGGCATAAAATGAATGTGAAAATTAATTTTTTATAACTATTATAAAAATTAGGTTACTTATAAAATGGAATAATTAGAATGATAATTGGTAATTTGGGTGAAATAACCCATATAGATTATGATAACATGTTTTTCATGTTTGAAAAATAAAATTCATTGTCTCTTGATTGCATTTTATGATGAATTGTTAAATTAGATCAAGCATGAGAATGTGTATAGATTTGGATGACCTTTTCTAATGTTTGAATCCATTTTATGGGAATTGTAATTGGTCCATATAACACATTTCCCCTTAGTACAGTATTTTGTTATGGGAACATGTATGTGGATTTATCATGAGAATTGACATAGATTTTTTATGCAAGAAAATGTAATATATAAGGGTAAGATGTGTGATTACATAATATATGAGGGAGATATGTATGGTTACCTAAAGATGGAGGGTGAGTTACACTCTTACATTATACAAAATAGGGTTAATTCATACATAGTAGGATAATACCCCAGTTGTATGGATGACTCATCCATGGAAAGAGAATCTACCAATTGTTAGAGACATTTGGCATCACGTTGAAGCTATTTTAGCTAACCTTATGTGGAAACCCTTATATTTAAGGTCAGAGGGATTATTTTTAGATTCTACACCAATTTATTAATTAATACCCGTATTTATCATACAATTTAATGAGCGGTTTAGCTAGACTATATTTTTATAGGCACCATGGGAATTAACCTACTGATTTTTTCTCAAAACCAGTTTGATCCTCTTTTTGGTGCCTAATTATATTTCCAACTAAAAGTTTTACATGGGGTAAAGCATCCCAATTCATGTTTGACTTCCCTATTTTTTGGGATTAGAGCTTAGATTTTGGACTGAGTATAGGGTTTGGGACCATTTTTATGTCTTTATTTTTGGTATCATTATTTTTTATGGATTATTGTTTGACATTTAATTGAAATTCGTTATAAAAGGACATGGTTCTTTATATTTGGGATGATTTATTTATCGCAATGTTTTTGATATTGATGCAGTATGTTTTACTGGTTATTTCTTTCAACTATAATTTCAACTATATTCAAGAGGATATTGTCTCTATACTATATTTTGACGACCCATACTACTAGTTATAATCCTTTGGAACATGGGGATGAATTCTTGTGGTTATGTTGCAACCCATTTTGGTCAAATGAAGGAGAACCAAACTACTGATTTTAGATGATGGGGGTGTTAACAAAAGGATATGAGTTTTATATAATTAAATCAATGTGATTCTTATATATGCCTGAAACATGAATGAATCACATTTATTATTATAGTGAATGAATAAATTATATAAAATAATGTTTATAGCCAATTATTTAGAATGAAAAAAATGTCTAAAGATGTTGGAGAAGAACAGATGTTCTAGAAGACAAATAAATGGTGATGTTTGTCTCGAGCTGTGGGAATCATGTAATAATTGGGGATTGATGGGATTATTTATAGATTTACATATAGATGTTCATAAACCACATTGGGTTGCATCATTAAAATTTTCATCTATTATTACCACTTATTTAATTTGGGGGAATGGATGGTAGCTATCTGATCTAAGAACTAAATTTCTAAGGGATATTATATATGATGGGAAGCCACTATCTTTTTTGTATCTTAGCAGTGATGAGGTTATTCATTTCCAAGGTTGTATCTAGGTTCATATGGGTTTTTGTGAGCATATTATAAGGTAATATAGTGCATTTAAATGGGAATAACAACATACTTTGATAAATATGTATTGTGATATCCATAAGAAATATTTTTGGTAAGGTGAAAAGAAGTGTATAGTGTGTTTCAAAGTGTGATTCTTCATCAGTATGCATGTGAAGTCCAAATATCTGAGGACAATTATATGATAATAGAATTTTCCTATCCATGAATGATTTTTGGATGATATCACTATGAACATAATGATTTTATTAGCCTAAAAATCTCAGAATAAATATATATTATGGGTGGTCATGGATCAATATAAGAAGGTAGATCATTTCTTGCATATGATGGAGACCTTGACCACAGAAAATCTAAGTAATCTCTATATATGGGGGACATTTACATTGAACAATTTAATAAGAACTATCGTTTCTAATAAAGTAACTCATTTCACATCCAAATTATAGAAATTATATTAAAAGGTGATGGGATTGTAGGTTATACTGAGTATATCCTACCATCTTCAGACTACGGGATAATCAAAGAAAACCATTCAGATCATGTAAGACATGTTTCGAGCCTATGTTTTGTATTTTATGGGTTCATGGGAGTAGTATTTGGAACTTCTAGAGTTATATTAAAATAATATATTCTTTGAATAGATTTATATATATCATTTCATGTATTTATATTGGAGGTTTTCCCAATCCACTTTGTGATGGTTAGTGGTGGTAGATTTTGTGCTTGTTTGACCAAGTCTCATTTAGGAGACATCTAAGTAGGTATAATTTATCTGAAAGCGATTAGTAATCACATAGAGATGTAAAAAATTATATGGTGATTATTGGAGGTGAACACTGGAATTTGACTTCAATCACTAGTTTTTCTTTGACTATTTCCTTTACTGGTTAAATTTCATATCCAAAAGAATAGAAATATATCTCATAGGTTTGTTGAGTCAATTGAGATAGTGGGTTTAATCATTCCAGTGTTAAACCAATTAGATCTTCCACATAGGTATATTTTTATTCATGAAATTTTTTATCTATTAAATAAATGGAGATATCACCCAAACCCTCTCACATGATATATTTTTATGATGTTGATGTTGATGTTGATGTTACATTTTTGATCATCTAATCCAAATAATATATCATATTATGAATAATCTCTATGTGAAGATCATTACACTAGTATGAGTGAAATTCCAATATGGGGATGTTGAAGATGATACATCGGAGAGGGATTCTAAAATATAGTTTTAGGTGCCTTCTTTTTCACTAAAACCACTTAGTAATTCTTGGGATCACAGCTCGAGGATCATACATTATATGGTGGGGATGTTTTATAATCCCATATTTTCCCCATTAATATTCCCCTTTATGTTATTATTTGAACAAATTTATGTTTTTAAATGATCCATGTTCATGTAATAATGTGATTACTTAGAGAAGTTAAGGGGTTCCAAGGAGATATTATAATGGTTTTCTATAGGTGGTATGCCGCATTGAAGATGTTTTAGTTCCACCATCTAGCTGTTGTAGTCCATATGTTAGTTGGTGGGTTATCTCGTATCATGGAAAAGCTTCTAGAGTCCCACTAACCACTATATGAGACCCATAGGGAATCACATAAAACCTACTTTGATTGGGCCTTCTAAGGATGACCCACTATCCATATACCAGGGCCTCTCTCCATGAAATTGCATAGGGATTAACCAATGGCTAGATGGTGGTGCATGTCGACCATTTAGTGGGGTTGGTATGGATGGATTAATACTGAAAAAATTCACCTCCCCCCTAAAACACCTAATTAGAAGGTAATTAACCTTTATTTCAACCTAACATGGTATTTATGTATTGGAATGATTCTTTGTGGATTATGTGACTTCCCTAAAACTTCTCATTGATCTCTTGATCAATTTCATGGTCTAAATGAATTTAATTGTTGAGTATCACACAGTATTATTGATTTCTATAGGTCTTCTTCTTGTATAATCTTATTTTAGAGTTGATATAGTTCATAAAGAACTATAAATATGGGAATTTGGTATCCTTAACTGATTTGAATGCTCGAACTTTTGGTTTATTCTACATTTCCTAAGGTTGGTGGTTAATAACATTCCCTCAATGGTTTGAAGTGGACTTTTATTATTTGTAACATGTCTGATAATGTCTTAAAACTTACATGTTCCCTCCCTAAATTTAAAACCAGATGAAACTATTGAATCAATATACTTATACATCTCACATATCCCCTTAAATCTATTGGATTTGAGACTGAGACTTATTCCCTCCCAAGATTTGTGCCTACACATAACACTAGGTTGACTCATAGAATGTATAAACCATGATCCATATGTCAAATTATAATTTTTTTAGGAATGGATTAATTTTTCTTACCTTCTTTACATATTAATTGTGTTAGTTGGATTTATATATAATAACTTGTCTTGTATTTTTTTAGTTTTCCTGAAATTGCAGTTCACATAATAGAAAGACGAAATAAATACATAACTGATGCATGAAATGGTAATTAGGCATAAAATGAATGTGAAAATAATTTTTTTATAACTACAATTACAATTAGGTTACATAGAAAATGGAATAATTCGTATGAGAATTGGTAATTTCGGTTAAATAACCAATATGGATTATGATAACATGTTTTTCATGTTTGAAAAAAATAAATTCATTGCCTCTTGTTTTCATTTTATGTTGAATTGTTAAATTGGATCAAGCATGTGAATGTGTATATAGTTGGATATCCTTTTATAATGTTTGATACACTTTCATGGGAATTGGAATTGGGTCTTATAACACATTTCCCCTTAGTATAGTTTTATGTAATGGGAACATGTATGTGGATTTATCATGGGAATTGACATAGATTTTAATATGTAATAAAATATAATGTATAAGGGTTAGATGTGTGATTACCTAATATTTTAGGGCTATATGTATGGTTACCTAATTATGGAGGGTGAGTTACACTCTTATATGATACACAATAGGGATAATTCATACATAGTAGGATAATACACCAATAGTATGGGTGATTCATCCACAAAAGGATAATCTACCAATTTTTAGAGACATTTGGCATTATGTTGAAGCTGTTTTAGATAGCCATAGGTGGAAACCCTTATATTTAATGTTAGAGGGATTATTTTTATATTCTACATCAATTTGTTAATTATTACCCATATTTATCATATAATTTAATGAACAGTTTAGCGAGATTATATTTTTATAGGCACCATGTGTATTAACCTACTTATTTTTACTCACACCGAGTTTGATCCTCTATTTATTACCAAATTAGATTTTAAACATACAGTTTTAGAAAAGGGAAAGCAGCCCAATTCTTGATTGACTTCACTATTTTTCGGGATTAGAGCTTAGATTTTGGACTGAGTATAGGGGTTGGGACCATTTTTTGTTTCTTTATTTTTGGTATCATTATTTTTGATGGATTATTATTTCACATTTAATTGAAATTCACTATAAAGGAAATGTTTCTTTATATTTGGGCTGATTTAGTTATCTCAATTTTTTTTGATATTGATGTTGAATGTTTTATTGGTTATTTTTTTCTATTATATTTTCGACACTATTCAAGAGGATATTGTCACTATACTATATTTAGTCGACCCATACTACTAGTTAGAATCCTTTAGAACATGGTAAGGAATGCTTGTGGTCATGTAGCAACCCATTTTGGGCAAATGATGGAGAACCAGACAACTGATTTTAGATGATGGGGTGTAAATAAATGGATATGATTTTTATATAATTAAATTAATGTGATTCTTAGATATGCATGAAACTTGAATGAATCACATTGATTATTATGGTGAATGAATACATTATATAAAATCATGTTTATAGCCAATTATGTGGAATGGAAAAAACTGTCTCAAGGGTGTTGGAGTTGAAGTGTTGTGACTCGATATATATTAATATTAGAAAAAATATTATCGGTCACTAATGGGAAAAAATAATATTGAAATAAAATTTAACTTAATAAAGTAGTTTGATTATCTTCTTGTGAAGTTGGAGTTTGTGCTAATATAAAATCAAGCAATGATATCTTGTTAATGTCACTACCCAAGGAAGTTGTTGATAATAATTGGTTTGATATTAGAGTCTAGTTATCTCTATCTATCGAGATGATTTGAAGATCATACCCCCACCCAAAACAAGTTTTTCATTACACATTATTCATCATCGCCATCTTATTTATTTCAAAAAAAAGTAGAGTGAAAATAATGGGAAAAAGGAAAAAAGTATAAGGGAAAGAAAGAATAATATAGTCCCTTAAAGCAGTCAATAGGAGGAAACCATTGAGAATAACATCTAACGAGATCCACCCCTCGTGAGGAAAATACATCTCTGATGTATATAGAGTAAAATTTTACACATGTATGGATAAGGAGTAAATAAAAGCATACACCTTGTTGTCTTATCTACAGTTGTGGGAGATCTCGGTAGTGATTCATATTAGGTCCTTTTACCTTCTAGAAATATATAGTATAAACCATGGTGCATCACAAGTGTTCTTCAAGGAGTTTCAATTAATTTATGTGTTTGTTTCCACATACCAATGGCTCACATTATGCTAGATTCCAAATTCTGGGGTGATTAACATCAATATATATTCATCTTTGGGGTGGTGACCACATCTGAAAAATACTCAGAAGATGAAGATGAAAATTCTCCTAGAGTCATTGACCACTACTCCTCATCTCATGAAACTTGATGAGAAATTTCATTCGATGTTGAGTTTGTCACCGGATCCATGGGAATTATAGTTATCCAAGGGCCCATGAGATGAGACACTAACCGAATGAGAGATGGATATTTCTTCCTAGAGGGTACGAAGGGTGGGAACATCCATCAAATTCATCACAACAAATCTCATATCCAATAGGAGTAATTTTTTTCTGATCACAAGGGTCTTAATCAAGTAGTATCTCTCTTTGAAAAGGATAATTTTACATGATTTCCACAAACACCAACGTCCCAAAATTAAGATAGATGCTCGGGCTTTCCTCTCTGGGAAAACATACTCCTCTTCTTGAGACCAGTTACTAAGGAAATGGGTTTACCTGCTACCCTTTTTATTGAACTTGTAACATTTGTAATTCTTTTATAGACTATATCTCCCCACTCACATTCATGAAACTGATGATTTATACATTCTTCCTACGTGTGCTTACAAAACGAACACCTGAAGAGTAATCTAATTCTTGGATTCTTGATATTCTCATCCATAGTTAAAGATAAATTCCTTATTCTCCATAAGAGGAAATTGAATCTTATGAAAACCACTTTACCCCATCGAAATTCATCATAAGGATCCCAATGATTTGAGGAGGAGTGAATTCAGAAAAACTACATTACGAAGAAATTCCCGGAGGATGAGATTGTAAACAAACACTTTTATAGATCTTAATTGATATTAATGAGATCAAATGTTCCATGTGGTTCAGAGTCTACTTCCACATTGATAAAATTCACGTCCTCTCTTCATTTTCAAAATGTACTAAAATTTTCAAGATATCCCGGGAATCCGAACAGTAATCCTTCCCAATTATGAAGCTAGAGATGGACCTCCCATCTCTTCATGATTCAACGAGAATTTTCCATGAATTTTACGTAATGGGGTAGGAGAAAATCCCATATGGGTCTCTATTACTCCTCCATCTACCCCGACTGTATAGTCCCATTGAACTTCCCCAATGTGAGTGACATCAAATATATCTGAATCTAGTATCTCATGCAATCCTTAAAAGGTGCCCGTAATATTTTTGATATTGATACCCCCTTCATGTATGGGTTTATCCACTCTTTTCTAGGTAGTCTAGGGGTATTTTCTATCAGAATTAGAATCCAAGATCAGTGTGGCCATAATTCATTCTTTATTATAAAGGAAATCCATAGGAACACTAATAGAGAAAATATCATTGATTGGGATGGTTTTAAGCACACTATTAAGCATTTTAATTCTCCAAAAAATGGAGAGGAAACAGTTCTTCCAATTTGTTATGGGGTATGTGATCCTATCCACAATTGAATGAAAGTGTTCTATTCTGAATCTACATGGATAAATGGAGGCCCATAAGTAGACCATAGGTAATATCCTTTGTTGAATACTAATATCATTACTAATCACTCTTACTCTCCTATCTATGATGCATTGAGAGATGAAGATACTACTCTTTGATCAATTGAAAATCTATCCTCACCCATTGAAATAATCATCAAGCCTCTAATTCATTCTTCTAACAAATATCTTTCTATATTTGAATAAAATTATGGTATCATCAACAAACATGACATGAGAGATGTTTGTGGACAGAGCCTTGCAATGGTAGGGAAGAATGGTGCCATTAGATATATCCCTATTCATGTTTATTCATAGCACATCCAGATATATGATGGAGTTTATTGGGGATATGGGTTCCCCTTTCATAAGGAATTGTGTTACATTAAAGAATCCATATGACATTCTAGTGATGGAAATCACCAACCAAGAGGACCCCAAGCATCAAAATATGAGATATATTTCACAATTGGAGAAACCCATCTTCATGAGAACCTTGATGATAAACTATCATTAAATGTGATCACAAGCCTTATCTATGTTGATATTGAAAATCATTTTTGAGCAAAGAACCTTATTCTTGATTTTATTCACTAGATCCTGATACCAAGAAATATCCCCCTGAATCATTCGGCCTTTTACAAACCCATGATTGTGATAAAAAATCCGACCAGGAATATGGGCCAAGAGACTTTTCTTGATAATGCTAGAAACAACCTTATAACATAAGTTTAACATTCTAATTTTCTTATAGTGATAAAGATATATGAGTTTATTTTGATATTTAGGATGATGACATGGGAGTTAGCATAAGAAACTCAGGGAAGATATCCACCCATGAAAAAAAATCTTGACTGTACATTACCATGCCATTCCTCAACATAACCTAAAAATAAATATAAAAAGAACCCGAGAAAATGACGGGTCTTGGTGGACTCTAAACATTGAGTCCATTGGTTACTTTTATTATCTCTTCCATGTTTGGAATGGCCTCAAGGATACAATTTCCTCCACTTGAAACCACCTGAGGAAGAACTTCAGGAAGATCCACAAAACACCTTGTAAAACCATCCCTCATACAGGGGTTGGGGTCTACATGAAGGGATGTAAAATGAAAAACATCAATTTTCCCAACTACATATCAATCAGCATTGTATGTTTCATCCTCAATCAAGTTGGTTGTTAAATGTAATCAGCACTTCTCATTGATGCAAGCATGGAAGAAATCGAAATTCATGTCCCTTTTTTAAGCAATTTTATATAGTATTGCTCCCTTTCTAGAGGTTCTAACCTCCTATTTATATCATCTATAATTCCCTTCTTGTGTGATAGATCACCGAAAAGTTATTCATTTTAGTTATAATCAATACATAGTTCTGGTTTTTCTATCTCCTTCTTGATCACATCGATATTGTGGAAATGAGCAGGATGGTTTCTAATCCCTGAGGAGAGATTATATTCTTATGGAAAATTTTGTTGGGAAGGATGATCGATGTATTCCTCGGGGATGGCATGTTCCAAGACACACTATCCACTTGATGGTAACCCGGAATTCAATTCCACTGTTGAGAAAAAACAAAAAAAAACCACCACATAAATGGCCTAGTACCAAAGACAAAAGGAGAGGAGAGTTATCAGAGAGGCTAAAAACCAAGAGGGTAACCTTTTCATGTGGTAAGTCTTAATACTAGGTACATTACCTAGGAACCTATCAAGGGTACTCCATGAAAGGATGGATCCTTGTTTGTTTTTTCACCATGTAAAATGATTTATGTAATATCCCTTATATGAAAAGCCACAGCAAGCCAAACACTTCCCATATTAATTGATTTTCGTCCGAAGAAAGACTCCACTTCCTTTCTCATTACATGATTGAATCATGTGATCATAGAGTGAATGATTAGTGAATCCCTAATAAAAAATATAAAGGATTATTTTTAGTTGGATATGGATGTTGAAACATTTAGTTAAAGTTTTGTTGGTTTTTTTAAACAATATTGAATAAGGATATTAGTAGAAAATATCCTCTAATACAATTTTGGTATGTGTTCTCTAAAAAAATAATATGAATAAACCTTTGAAAATGTTTAAAATAATCATGGATAGTTGATACTAAGATGTTTGGTGGAGTTTGTAAAAATATGATAAGTTTATATCTATATAAAAAAGATAACCCCACGACATAGTGTTTCATTCAACAAAAAATCATGTCAAAGTGTTTGTGTTCTATGATAAATTGGTATTTTATTCTATAAATAAGGAATCCATTCCATAATAATGAAATTTTTTATTAGAAGTGTGTTTTATATATTTCAATTACACTAAAATAAGGACCCTGTGTAATTTTGGTTCTACATTACCTGAAATAATAAAGGAGGTCATTTTATAATATTTTCATGGTCACTATGAACTATAGGATATAAAATTATATTGTTTTTTTAGAAGATAAGAGTTATATATTGAAGATTGGATTACACTATAGAAGGTTTCTAATTGATTTTTTTCCAAAAATATTGCCAAACCATTAATTTTATAGTCAAAATAGTGATTCTTATAAGAGAAAGGTATTATAACGAAATGCATACGAGTAAGATTTAGTGGTTCCAAAATTGGTAAAATGTTAAATATTGTTTTTTAGATGATGGAATTAAATGTTACATGATGTAATTATTGAGTCATATTCCTAAATAAATTCATATAAATACTTTTTTTTGAAAATCACAACACACCTCAAACTTTAATAAAGTTATCTATATCATTTTCATAGTTCTATATTTCAATTTATAACATCCAAATCACATGTTTCAAACCAAATACATTCTATTACATCACAATATATCCTAAAAAATTGAAATTAAAAGATCAGTATACATATTTTATGTTTTAAAGATGTTATTATTATGACCAAAGATCTTACAGTCTACCATTATAAGTCATTACATAGAATGGCTATAAAAAATATTTTATGACTTTTATAATCATTTATATTTTGTGTTATATCATGATGAATTGTTGAATTTAAAAAAAATTATTACCTTATTGACTTGAGAGTTTATAATTTTGTTATATTTCAATTTGATCTTAATGTTTATAATTGTTAGTATTTCAATGTAAAATCTATAAGATACATATTTTAATTAATTGATTAGTATCTTGTGTGAAAAAATAGTTTTAGATGTAGGAACACATACTTTTGAACATATATGTTAGAATATATCATCTGGATAAAGACTTGGATTATTTGTATCTTCAAATAAAGTACGGTTTATAGGGTAAAATCTTATATTATCTACCCATATCAAAGAAGTTCTAAGATATGATTAGTGCCTTTGATCCACTAAAAGAAAAGGTTTCATTTATATAACATTTAAATCCTTTTGATCAATGTATTGATCGTGCTATCACTATAGATTATAATTTAATAATTATTTTTATATAAACCATGGTAACCTTTCATAATATTATTTATGGGTGAAAATATCATTATCCAGTACCTCAATACATCATTTCCTTCTTTATTAATATTATTTCATTAACTTTGTTTACATTGGATCATTCATAAAATTCAAGTTATTCTTTTCCACTATATTTTCCATCATTATTACTTAGATAGTTTGAAAAATATATCTTTCAAAGTACACACTCCCAAGAGAGAGGAATATTTATTAAGATTTTGTAAAATTTAATTCAACCCCTTCTATTGGAAAGATAATAAATTGGGACAACATTTTTCATTAAATAAAGTCTCTTTCACCTTATGCTAATAAGTTTAATGGATGGTAATATTTTTTCATTTGATCTGGCTTATATATCAAATATTTGATGAAACTTAATCCTAGTTATCCAACAATTTCTTATTGATATGATAATGAGTATTAGAGGGAAGAAAAAAATCGTAATAAATTTATACCGATGTAAAATATTAGATTATAATGGTCAGAAATAACAACATATTGTAGAAGGAAATTTCAAACATCACTATAAAAGTAGGAGATGAGTATCAATATAATAATACAGTCTAGAATACATTACTATTATATATGAAATAGAAAATATAAAGTCATGTTTATTCTTGTCATATAGAAAATGTAATTTGGAATAGAATTGACTTTACCCATTTTAGAACATCATTAATATAAGATATAGGAAGAGAAATTTTTTATAAAGGAGTGAAAATCTAAGATGATAGTTAAAAATGACACAAATAAGATTACAAAACAATATCTTCATGAACCAATTGAAAGTAAATATAATATTATAATAGGTTAAATAATGATGCGTAAAAGAGATAAAATGATTAATAGATTTTTCTCACTAATTTATTAACAGATATTACTTATAGTGAAAATACATTGAAAAATTCAAAGAATCATTAGAATGATAGTGATATAGATCATACTAAAGGTGAATTTTCATAACTAGTGAGATGAAATTTTTTAATATAAACTTTTAGAGAAGATAATTGTATGAGAAATGTGATAGAAATGACAAATTTTTTTAGAATATATGATATAAAGAACTATATATATGTTATTTTATTTGAAACTATGAATTTTGGAAATATAGAATGAGATTTTATAATATTGAAACATAAAGGGGAGTGTATAAGATTTATTATATATTAATTAAATATTTTTTATGATGTGAAAGATGTTTGGATTTTATGTGGAATTCTGTATTCTTATAGTTTTTTAGAGTGTAATGATAGATAGGATATAACTTTCTTTTATGTTATCATTCCTCCGAATGAAACTTGTTAGGTGGCTAAGGTGACTATTCAATCTTATTAAACTATGACTCTAGTTACTAATTTTCCATATTTTTTGGATAACGAATATGTTATTTATATATCCTTAAAAGAGATGATATATTATATGAATAAATTGTATAGAAATTATTGAAATATTTTTAAGAAATATACTGAGTCAAAGGAGTAAATTTCTAAAGATAAAGGTCAAATTTCAAATCTTATTTTTGAATTGAATGTTTACCTATTATATCATTAGTACTTAATGATATTAATTTGTCTCTTAAACATAAGTTGAAAATTAAAATCCTCATTAATATGTTTTATAATTTTAATTTTATAAGGTAAAACATTGATAAGAATCTGTGATTAATCACACCACCTTAATCTAAATCTGGAATTGGGATTTATTTTCATCATAAGTCACATTTTTTTTAAACTATTTTATTCTTAATAATAATTATTTTTTTTATAAAATTTCATTATATAATAAACTCAAAAAATAGATACCAATTTAATAATTCCATGTAATTTAGAACTAAAAATGTTTTAATTTATAATGGACTAGCATTTTTCAATATCATGTAGTTGAGATGATATGGGTTTGGAATGTTTTGTTTCCAAAAATGTTCAGACGAACCCATGTTTTGGTCAAAAAATATTAATTTCAGTTCAGCATTAGGATCTGAATATCATTAGAAAAATAAATTAGTATATGGATACAGATAGAAAATTTTGATGAATTGTGTATGATTTTTTATTCTTTAATTATATTATATAATATTATCTTCAAAATTCATTTAACTCTTTAAATGGTGGGATGATTTTTGTGCCGAAAAAATTTATATAAATTTATATAAATATAATTTTTTTTATCCAAATGATAGTGTTGTCTTCAATTAATAATTTGGTACCATATTCTTTAGAATAATATCATTAAATGTGTATAATAAGATAACTTATGGAATAAAATTTCAATGATGTTAATCATTTTTGATAACAAAAATTTTGTAATATATTTGTATTTTTAGTTTCAAAATATTATTTTTTAAATTTTTCAATGGGATCTACAAAATGTTATCTTATAATATTCAGGATTTATTCTTTAATTGAGATTTTATGTCACATTTGTTTCTACAAATAAATCTAATTACCCATCAGCTTGAAGATCATTGGGGATATTCAATATATTAATTTATATAACAAGTAAGTAGTCCCCTAAACAATATTTTTCATTATTTGTCATGAGGAACTGTTTTTGTCATGAAATATTAAAATTATTTTCATAAATTCAGATTTATCATGAAAAAATACCAAAATATATCCTCATGAAAGGTTGTTTTTATAAGGATATTCAATATCAACTAATTTAATGAATATGAATTATTGAAAAATATATTCATTAAATTTTAAAGGATTAGATTATTTTTCATTACTGAGTATAAAATTTTATGTATTCTATCAATTGATTGTTCGGTGATTTAATTCGACTGAATCATTTTTTGAAATTTATGGGGAAAATAACGTTAAGTTTGTGATACAAATATGAGGATTTAGGATATATGCGAAAAAACATCTATAGTTTTTTAATCTATCCCTTGAAGGATAATTGTTTTTGTATTATATAAGATTTTTAATGTTTTCAAAACCATCAAAAAAGAATAGAATGTGGGTATTGGTTTTTGGGTGAAAGATCTAGTTCATTAGATAGCACACATAGATCTAACACATATTATTTTTTTAATTGATATATATACCTTAATTTATATGGTATATAGATAAGGATATAATTAACATTTAAAACATTTATGTTCTATATTCTTTCTACGACATTGGAAAGTTATACATTAAAAATTTATATGGGACTACATTGAAACTATACATTCAAGAACGGTAAAGTGGAATTTTTATTTATATTCATGATTTTTGACTAAAACCATGGAGAACACTGGGATGAAATATTATTAAAACTCTTCAGAGAATTTTTTATATTTTAATGAAAGTAGAAATTATATTGAGAATGCATATTGTATTTAATTCTATTGAGAAGTCTTTTTTAAGAGTGAAATCTATAGTTTTGGTTGTTAAAAAGTAATAAAAAATATGAATACAATTGAAAACTAATCTTAGTGGATGATTATTGAAGAAAAACTTGATAAATTTACAAAAAAATAAGAAATAAATTATTATATATAATATTTATGTGTAGTTTAATAGAATGATAGCTCAACATGATGATTAATTATTAAAATAAAGTGAAACATTTCAAAAATATATTATTGAGTAGAAGTATAGAGAATCATACTTTGGTCCTAAAATATGTGTGTAAAATAATTAAAATAATATGAGGGGGAAGATAAGAAAGATGATAAATAGAGGAAATTTTTATTGATGTTATGGAAATTGAGAATACAGGATCCAATAGTTATGGTAATAAAAGTTGGTCACGAATGGTGAAAAATAGAGGAAGAATATGTTTTTCTATAAAACTCCAACAAGAAAAGGGAAGAGTAATGTAATCGAAGTTAATATTATAGCATATTTTAAATACCATTCAGTTTCTGCCCTAGATAAAGGGTAGAAATAAAGAAAAGATTAACCATCAGTTGTAGAAGAAGATACATTGAAGATATAAACTCTATATTAAATATTAGTTTTATTTTCATCTAAAACTAATTTATCTTAATTAATATATAAAACTAGTTGTTCAAACGTTCAAAGAACCTATAATAAATGTTTCACTTTCATTCATGTAGATAAATTGTAGAAGTCGAATTTTGTTGAAGCTCTTGAAAACCAGTTTCAGAAAATCTACTAGAATCTATGTACGACAAAATCTCTTGGAGGTAATGACCAAAATTAGAATTAGGATGAAGAAGATTAAGAGATTTCATATAATCCTATGGATTTTTATAAAATCACTATAGATAAGAAGGTATATATAGAGGAAATATATGAAGATTGGGATTCAATATTTCAATCTATTTTAAATATTTAATAAGAAGTAAATAATCAAGATTTTAAGAAGACAGATCAGTTTGAATATAACATGATTCTGTTGATGTATCATATGGGTATAATTTATAATTTCGTTTATATACTCTTAATAACTAATCCCATGATAATTATTTCTAAATATTGGAGTGTGTGTGATTAAGTATATTTATATTACAAGTATATTTTTGGCTACATATTTCATATTAAGATTAATCTATTTAATTTCAAATTGTAATTTTATCATAATTTCGGAATCTTGATAATAATGGAAAAATATATACAAGACCAATATTTTGATGACAATAAACATGGTGATGGTAGTGAACTAAAAAAATATGGAATCCAATTATATCAGAAATAAATATGACTACTTAGAGAAAATAATAAAATATCAGTAGAAAAGGTTCAATAATCATTATTAGTAGATTAAAAATACTCAAAAATAAAAATAGTTTCCGAAATTCATTATAACATAACCAGCATCGAATGAATGGAATTATTTTTTTCTTATATACCAATTTTTATTTTTAAAATATTAGGGTTTTATATTTTTAAACCACAAAAGGGGAATATTATATATGATAAGATTGTTTTTAATGGGGCATAAATATTTGTTGTATCATACTCTAAGGGTGTGCTATAAAAAATTGATAATTTAGTTTCCTTTAACATTATCAAAACATAATTTATTTATATATCATTTGATTATCATAAAAGGGGATACCATTGAGTCATTATCTTAAATGACATCCCCTAAATCCATTGTTTTAAAAGCCAGCTTAAACATTATAATTTAACAAATTTATCAGGTAATTTTATTATTTTTGTGTGTCTAGTTTTAAATTTCAAATCACATGTGCCCCTTGGGATAATTATGAACCCACTACTTCCTAGAACGTTGTGAAGTCAACTAAACCATTTTGAAGAAAAAATCATGATATAGATGTTTAATTTTTTATAAGTGACGGTCATTCTTGAAGATCTCATATTTTACTATAATGAGTTAGTTATTATCAATGTATATAAATTAAGGATTTTATGATCATTTATTATTTACTCAATCTCACTATTAAGTGATGATTTTTATGAAACCTTCACTAACTTTAGGAGTTTAGATATTTAAACACTTTTAGTATTTAGATTCATCCTATATCTTTGGATGATATGATTATCACATTTTAATAACACTATGATTCTTATTATAATTTTATGATTATTATCCTATACTTTTAATGATTTCTAGGGATAAAATCTATTTCTATCAATCATTGTCCATTTAAAATGTTATAGGGATAAGGATATATATGATTCACATACTCTAGATTATGAGGATCTATTTGGAAAGTGCTTGCTGAGGTTCCCCAATCCCACACTCTCAGATCTAGTGCAAAAAGAATTATTATATATAATTTAGTTGATAAAAAGTGATATTATCATATCTATATTACACTATTTCAATAAATTAATCATTAAATCTAACAAAGATTCATAGAATCCCAAAATATAATGTTTAGTGACTTTGAGGACTCGCTAATTGTGTAACTTCTTTTATAATACTTATGAACATTTCTCCATATGTAACCTACACTAGAAACTCCATGAGACTCCTTATAGATTATACATGTCTTCATAACATTAGGGATGTAAATATAATAATAGGGTGAACTCAAACACCTGATAATGGAAACATCTTCCGCATTTTCTTAACTGTTAGAGTGTAAGAATATGAGAAATCATGATAATGGAATAAAAATATTTATAAAGATTGTGAGATATACCATACATTCTCCCTGGAGCTTAATAAAAGTCATATATCATAGAAATTTTTCAAAATTATTATCAAAATATATCATAACCTTATAAATGTATCATAACCTCCATTAATTCCACGCACATTCCTATTAATATAGATCAACCGCAATTACACCCCACACAATCTTGTGAGCATAGATCAAACAAAATTACACCCACACAAAATATTATAAGAAATTATCCCCCAAAATTAAAGCCATTAAAAATATTATGGGAATTTTTTAACCCCAATCACACCCCCACTAATTTTATGATCATATCATAACCACAATTACTATAAGGCAAAATCACGATGTCATAACATAACATCAATTACACATATACAAAAAAATCATTATCACATGAGAAGAAAAGTATCCAATTCATTAGAGGATGGATAGGACCCCACCCATTAATCAAATATACATATGTGGAAAAATTGAAAACATGGATTCAAAACCACATAAAAAACACATGGAATGAAATACATGTTTTAATTCATTTTCAAATGGTATCACCCCAAAATAACTTCAAGTGTGTAAATGATTCATTCCAAAAGATAAATAACCCAGATTTATTATTTCAAAAAATCATTGATAGAACGAATTGTGAAATATAATTTCCCGGAAAATAAATATTTTAATTAAAAATAATAAAATGGAAGTGGAATGAAAATGGAGTTTTTTTTAAAAATTTTCATCATTATTTTAAATGATGGCATTACATATCAAATTTAAAAGTCATTTTGAAAATGGTAAATGGGAGTTTTTTGAAAAAAACATTAATTTCAAAACTAATATAGTATAATGTAGCCTTGAAAAATATATTAATATAATCACAAGGAAATTTGAATTGGGTTGTAAAACAAAAAAACATGGGGGAAAAGCATTTTAATACATAAAAATGCAGTTTTTTTAAATACCATTTCATGAACCAAGTAGGTTCATCATCTAATCGATGCCTAACCGGGTCCATGGAAAAGTTTGAAGGGCGCCCCTAATCCCAAAATGTTAGAACAAGTTCCCATTTATCAAAAATTATATTTGGGAATTATTTTCCCAATTATGAATAAATACAAACAACCAAAAAATTCCAAACCGAAACTAGAAGTATCAACCAAACAAAACTTTAAAAAACCAGAAGGTGAGTTGAATATGTAAACTAAAAACCCAAACAGTGATTACCACTAGGTAGGGTGACCAAAAACAAACTCAAAAATTCCACCTGTAAATAGGACACCACCCTCAAGCCATCTTCACAATGTAATTCCAATAAGTCAGCTAGCAACCCAAACCACCACTCCCAAAATCTTTACCCTTACCTGCATCAGACATAACCAATTCTAATTACACCCAACGATGTAAGTAGGGTGTGAGATAACTCCCAATAGGATTCCACCAACTAAAAATCAACTAATAAATATTAAATTATAAATCTAGTAGCAATTTACAAAATGAAAAGAAATAAATAATTAATATTTTTTTATGAAAACAGGTTTTAGGATAACAAATTTAAAGAACACAACTTAAATTAAAATGCACACATAGTTATATTTAAGATAACTCCATTGTTACACCGTATGATGGAGGTGAGCTTATTGTAAACAAGTATAACCAAATATGGTAGATTCCATATATGTACTAGTGAAAAGTGGGACCCTAGAAGATCGCATCTTGGTTAAAAGTAGTAATGTAACCACAAAAACATGCATTCCCATTCAAGATACACTAGTATAGAACACACCCATAACCTAGTGGTATCCAATTATCATCCACAAATTTTATTTATTGATTTATTCCTCAAACAGGCTATATTAAACTAGCCCAATACCACTTCTGTATCACCATCACACTAGTCCTAGTCTTCCCACCTAGTTCTACGGCTTCCAATTTGTGCTCAAGAGGAGTCAAGTCCTTGTCACATGTGAAATTCAAATAAACAAAACAAATGAGGCAATACCTTTACCCAACACCAAACTCGCACACCCAAATTCCATTTTGAAATATTACACACATAAAAAACCATCCAAAACCTAATCTTCATTACCTACAAAACCAATTAAAAAATGAAATGTGAACGAAAACAATTACATAATAAAACTAACCACTAAAATAACTTATTAAAAATTTTCAAAAAATGTCAAATTACGTTAAACACAAAAAACCCCACCAAAATATTCTTTTATGAAAAACGCATTTTAAATCTACACCAAAACACCAACCTCAGCACTTACACACATTAAAAAACTAATTTTACAATTTATCAAACACTAATAAAAAGTTAAATATGGGTTTTCACATTGAAATTCATTCACATTGCAAAAAAATGCAACTAGAAAAACTATTTCACCTTTACACTAAAATAAAACCATATTGTCAATACAAAAAATAATAAATAAAATTGATAAATTAATTCTTTAATTAATAGTTATATGTTAAATCACCTACCTCAGTGTTTGAAATCCCCAAATTTGAATTGAAACTCTAGTCACACGCCAAGTGAACCACAACCAACACAAATAAACCCTAAATTCAATACAACCAATCATAAATATCAAAATCTAACCCTACTCATCAATAAATTATAAACCAAAAAAAAACAAGAAAAGGTATGAATACCTATGGGGGGAGGATTGTGGGCTAAGGGTTCGTCAGCCAAGGGGTCGTCAACCAAGGGAAGGGCCACCAGAGGAGGACCATGCCAGTTGGAGCCTTTCTGGAAGAGGAGGTGCGAAAAAGTAAGTGATGGCTATAAGATGAAGTTTTCTAGAGGCTTAGGAGTGAGCCATGTAGTAGGAGTAGAATGTGTGGTAGGTTGGTCGAATGAGGGGAGGTCTGTTGGTTAGCGGTGTCACTAGATGGAGGAAAGATAGGCGTCGATCTATATTTACAAGAGGGAGTGTGGTGTGAACCAGGGGGAAGGGGGTTTTAGAGTAACAGAATGGGAGAAGGGGAGGAAGAAGAGACAAAGAAAATAAAAAAATAAATTATAAACTAAAAAAACATAAATTCAATAACAATAATAATAATAATATGATAATTATACTAATTTATTAATATATTTTCAATAATAATTGTAATAATTATTTTTAAAAATTATAAAAAAAAATTTGATGATAAATTTATAATGATAATAATCACCTGATAAAAATTATAACATAAATAAATTACTAACAAAGATATAAATATTAATAATAATGTTTTTATTATTATTATTACTGTTATTAAAAAAATTTCCAAAAAAAATTTATTTTTAATATTTTATTTTTTGTTTATTCGACCAACTAATTATTTAACAGTGCACTGGGTAGGCCACATGGTGATATGTTGAAGTCATACGGCTTCAACCATGCCCTTCCAGTGTGCCAAACATTGCCCAGGAAAAACACCCATTTATCAGCATAAGCCCAAAAAAACAAATTTGGCCCAACATGTACCACTAAAAACAATATAAGCCACATAAAATTATAATACACGATTAAAAAAGAAATTATTTTGGAATTCTAAAGTCGAGGTTTGACAATTCTCCCTGCAAAGAAAACTTGATTCCCTCAGAATGTTAACTTCAAGCCTGGTCAGGGAATAAAAATGGGTACTCCTACCCAACCAATTTCTTCCACTCCCAAGTATCATCCTCTTCATTACCATGCTGCCAAAGGAAATTTACCAATGGAATTGACTTCCCATGAAGTACCTTCTATTGGGAATACACTATCTACTCTATCTGCTCCAACAATGATAAATGGGGATCTCCTTCCAACTCATTCCAATTCAACACGTGATAAAGGTATGGATTAGAAATTTTCAATTGGGAGACATGAAATACGTTGTGAATCGATGTCAACTGAGAATGTAAAGTTAACATGTATGACACCTTTCCAATCCGCTCAGTGATCTCGAATGGCCTGATGTACCTCAGTGTCATCTTTCCCTTCTTTTCCAAACGACGGTGACCCAAGCATGGGGTCGCATTCATCAATACCCAATCACCCATAGAAAACTAAAGATCCCAACACCTTTTATCAATAGAATAATTTTGGTGACACTGCGTTGTCAAAAACAATTGCATGGTCAACTTTCATTCTCATTTGTCTCTTGTATAGGGCTCGGTCTCGAAAGTGTGGTCTTGCCTACCTCAACCCAACATAAAGAAGACTGACATGGCTGACCATAGAGAACCTCAAAGGGTGTCATTCTAAAATTGGATCGGTAACTGTTATTATAAGGGACCCCAACAAATCTCTTATGGCTATCCCATGATCCTATGAAATCCAATAGACATTCACGAAGAATGTCCTCCAGAATCTGAATTTCCAACATCGTATGACCATTTGTTTGAGGATGGTATGTTTTCCCCATTTTAATCTTCAATCCCAATGCCCATTGAAGGCCTTCCCAAAACTGAGAGGTTAGGAAGGGGTCTTTGTTAAAAAAAATTGTTGACGGCATGCCATCAAGTCTTACCATCTCTTAAATATACAATTGACCAAGCTCATCCACCTTAGTTTTATGTATAATTAGAATAAATTGAGCCGATTTGGTCAAACAATCTGTCACTGCCATAAAAGATTTATTTCCCTGAGGTGTACGAGGTAGGCCAATAATGAAGTTCATGGAAACCTCATCCCACATCCCAGTAGGAATGGGATAAAACTGAACGAAACTAGAGGGTCTTTGAAGCGCTAATATCACCTACTAAAATGTATAGCATCTCGATATGAAATCTGCTATGTTCCATCTCTTACCAGGCCACCATAACTATCAACAAAAAACATAATTCATCTTGGTAGTACTTGGATAGACGGGCTTCTGAGACCGGTGGCAATCATGTATCACCACCTTCCAAAAATACAATGCCACCACTGCACGGCCCTTGAATCCGAAGATCCCCTCAGGAGACAAACACCAATCATAAGAAGTCCCACCACCATATAGAAATTTCATAAACCACTTACACAGTTCATCACAGGGTTAATTTCACTGAATCAACTCTAGAATAGAAGGAGTGAACTGAATGCTTGCCAAAAATTTACCTACACTATGCTCCTTATTTTCAATATACATTTGGGAAAAGAGCACCATAAAGGTCCACTCATCTCTAGACTTCCTCAAAGCCTACACTGGCACATTCCTACTCAAGGAATCAACCACCAAATTACAATTTCATAGTGTATATACAATATCAATGTCAAACCCTTGTAGATACACGATCCATTAGTGCTTCCTAAGATTAAGATCCTTCTGTGATATGATGTAGGGTAGTCTTTTATGGTTAGATTTGACCACAAATATATCACCAAAGAGGTAGTGATGCCATTTCATTGGGGTGTGTATCACCGATGCCAACTCCAATTTGTGAGATGGTCACATATTCTAATGTGGTTTCTATTAGCGAGAACCATTGGCCACTTCATGATTATTCTACATGAGTACATACCCAAGGACCATACTTGAAGCATCGTAAAAAATCACGTATCCCTTCCCAGACTCTGGGAAGATCAATACTAGTGATGTAGTCAACCTCTACTTCAACTTCACAAAGGATCTCTCGCATTGTGGGCTCCATTCAATATTCACCCATTTATTGGTGAGTGAGGTCAGTGAGGAAGCAATCCATGAGAAATCCCAAACAAAATCCTTGCAATAACATGCCAGTCCAAGAAAACATCTAATCTCAAATAGATTCCCTAGCAATTCCCATGACATGATTTCATTGATCTTCTTATAATCTAGTAAAACCCCTTGATCTGAAACGACGTGTCCTAGAAACATCACTTATCTAACTCATAAGGCGGACTTAAAAAGCATTGCATAAAGGTGATGATCCCACAATGTTCCCAACATGACCTAAAAATGATTCTAATGCTCTTCCATGGATCCAGAGTTAGCCGAGATGTCATCCACAAATACCACAATAATGGATTCGAGATACTAGAGGAACACATTATTCATGAGTGCCGTAAAAACCACTATAGAATTTGTTTATCCAAAAGGAATGACAAAATACTCAAAGTGGTCATACCAGCATCGCAAATCCATCTTTGGGATGTCTTCTTATCTCACCCTAATTTGGCGGTAACCCAAACACATATATATTTTGTAGAACCAATGTTCCACACATCAATTGTTCGAACACATAATCAATTTGGGGAGAAGAGTATTTATTTTTATAGTTACATTATTCAACATTAGGTAATCGATGCAGAACCAAGGATTTTGGTTGGCCTTATTCACAAATATGACCAGGGTGGCCTAAGGAGAGATGCTCAGGTGAATGAACCCTTTGGATTAAAAATCATCTAGATGTATCTTTAATTACATCAGCTCAGTATATAAATGTGATATGAGTGAAGATATATTGGATGTGTTCCGGGAAAAATTTCAATCGAGAACTCCACATCTCGCTCTGATGGTAATCTCAAAAATTCATCTAGAAAAACCTATGGAAACTCATTCACCATAGGATTTAATCCACTATGAAGAGTTCCACCATTGTCCACCAATGTTAGCAACAATAATTGATGAGCATGATTTCCCAACTAAAGAAGTAGAGGTCTCATACAACCTAATCGAGTAGGAAATTCCCCAAGAAATACCTAAGGAAACCCATTAGGTTTAATAAAACTAATTCTTCACAGATAGCAGTCAATATGATCCTGAAAGTGAACCATACAATCCATGATGAGGAGAATATAAAAAATTTCTATATCGAAGACCAAAATGTCCCATTACGTCTCAATTCTTGACATGGGAAACCCACATGTTGGACACCTAAGGCCTTTCTCTTTCTTCTTACCTAATGGTGTTACTATCTCCTATGAAAATGATAACAGCTCAATTGGTAGGTTCAGCAGATTCAAAAAATGGGATGATATATTAGAAAAAGATGCACCAGTATCTAATAGAACTACAACAATAGAAGATTCAATCATAATGGTACCTCGAATAGTTGATGGCCATACATCAGATCATGCTGGTGCCTACTCCACATATTGAAGATGCATGGTCCTACCTGAGAATGACCGCTCACCTTTGGCTCTACTCTGATATGTATCTTACAAGAAGTTGATTTGTTCTTGCCACCATGACCACCAAAATGAGATCCCACTATCCTAGTCAACTCTGACTGAACTAACACCACCCTAGAGGGCACTGATCTTATACCACTCTGATAGGGGCATGTCCACTGTAAAAATCATTGCACATGTCCCATATCTTCACATCGATAACAAGAAATGGGAGGGGAGGTACATATAGGATAGATGTACCGTGCCATCCCTCACTGATGTCACACCACAGACTCTACACCAGAAGCCACAGATGATGTCTTCCGGGGAGGGTGGCCTAGGTAACCACCACCCTTATTCCCTTGGTCATCATGCTTCCTCTTATTCTCAGATGAAATGCCACTACCAAATACTAACACAACCCCAAAGAAACCAGACCTTCCCTTGCATCCAATCTCCATCACACAGGCTTGATCAACCACCTCCGCATAATTCTTCTTCTCAAACAGGAATACCTGAAAATAAATCCTTTCTCAAAAACCATTTTCAAAACTCTAATCCTTCATCTATTCATTAGATATTATTTCATGTGTATATCGGACTAGCTCGGCGAAGCGGTTGGCATAATCAATCACCGACATGTCCCCCTGTACAAGATCCATGAATTCCTAGGATCTAGAATACTCTAACACATTAAGGAAGTATTTTTTATTGAATATATCCTTGATGTCATTTAGGTTCATATACTCATGCTTCCAATCTTGAAAAACTATGTCCCACCATCTTCATTTGGGACCCTCCAGTATAAACGAATCACATTTCACTCTGACCTCTTCAAGATTTTCTAGGAATTAAAACATTAGCTTTATCCACCAAAGCCATTCTCCCACTTCCTGAGGCTATGGGAAACCTCAGAATGATGGTGTTTTTTCTTGAAAAATTAATGGGATTTGTCCTTTTTAGGACTAGATTCAACTTCTCTAACTGGAGTAGAAGTAGGAGTAGGAGTTTCTCCTTTTACTAAATCATGAACAGCCCGGACTACAGCTTCCACTATCCTCTAATCAAGTAGTGTGGGATAACTCTCATTGGCTTCCTCCCATGGGTCCAAGGGAGATCTACGGGGACACAAACTGGTGGATGAATAGTCATTCCAAAAAATAACAACATTAATACATAATATTCGAAAAATAAAATTTCAGTAAGGACATTAAACATAAATAAATGAAACATTTAGTAACACCATAATGACAAAACAATCCTTCCTCCACCTTATTTACATGCCCAGTATGCATACTACATGTCTGCACGTGGAGGATAAGTCAAATAAGTATCCAAACATCCCACAGAGACTCTATTTCTATCACAAGGTGTGCGGGCTACGCACCATACTCGAAATTAGAACTATGAGCCCTGATAGTCCTTACTCTATCCTAAGCATACTCATCCCAATTAAAATGAAACCATGAGTTAAACTTGCTCTGATACAATTTTTTCAAGAAATAAGTCTCGTATTCATCCAATCCACGACCAACATGGTCCGCGTCACGGCCCGAAGGGCATCCCCGATCCGCAAGGGTTGTCACAAGTTCCCAGGTATCTAAAAGAATAGCTGGTAATGATTTACCTACTTATATATAAATATAAAGCAACCAGAAAAAAATAACCAAACCAAAACAAGAAGTCGCAACCAAAAAATCATTTAAACAAACAAAAAATTGAGTTTGAAATGTAACATAAAAACTCAAACAACTTCTATCACTTGGAAGGGTGACCAAAAAACCACTCAAGAAATTTCCACTTGGTGATGGGACACCACGCTCAATCTATCTCCACAATGTCACCCCATGAAGTCATCTAGAAAACAGAACCACCAATCCCAAAATCCATACCCTTACTTGCATCATACATAACCAAATCTACTTACCCCCAAAGGTGTAATTATGTTCTAAGCTAACACCCAATTGGAAGAAATATAGAAGAAATCTTCACATAAATATTAAATGACAAATGGAGTTACATGTTAAACAAATGAATGTAAATAAATGCTTAAACAATTTTTAGGAAAATTGTTTTTTGGATAAATACATTAAATAAAAAATCTTAAATTAAAACACATAAGAATAATTTTTAGATAACCCCAATGTTAAACTATATACCAATTGTGAGCTTAATGAAAACAAGGAGTAAAAAATATTGGAGAGTCTCTATAGGAACTAACAAAATGTGGGACATTAGAACATCATGTCTCTTTGAAAATTAGTATAAGAACCACAACAACATTTGTTACCATGTATGATCCACTAGTAGGCAACACATCCACAACCTAGTGGTATCTAATTGTCATCCCGAAAGGTTAGTTAGTGTTGTAATTTTCAAACCGGCTAAGTGAAACCAGAAAAATGTAGCTTCTGTATCACTAGCACATTAGTTCAAGTGTGCTCACCTAGTCCTTGGGCATCCCATTTGTGCTCAAGAGGATTCAAGTCCTTGTCACACTCAAACACAAATTAAAAAAACAAACAATCCAGTACCTCTACCCACCACCACACACATACACCGTAATTTTATATTAAATAATTTTCTATACCAAAAACCTTCCAAAACATAATCTTTATCACCCACACAACCAATTAAAACAACTTAACAGTCAAAGAAAGAACTATCATAGTCAAAAAAACCTCTAAAATAATTTATTAAACAATTTCAAAATATTTTTCCTAACTTTAATCACAAACCCCCTATCTTCTTTTATGACAAACTCATTTTGACACTATGCCAAAATACAAACCACAACCCTTGCGCCCATTAACAAACTAACTACACAACATATCAAACACTAATAAACAGTTTAACAAGGGGTTTCATAGGAAATTTAATTCACATTGCATAATCATGATACTATAAAAATTAATGCACATTAAATATCTAATAAAACAAGATTCGTAGCACAAAAAATAATAAATACAAATGGAAAATTTAATATACTCACAAATTAATTTCTCAACTGATAGTTATACAAGGAATCACATACCTTGGTATAGGAAAATCCAAAATTTCAAGAGAAAGTCTAATTGTGCACCAATATCACCACAAAAAACTCAAATAATCCCTAAATTCTAGACATCCAGTCATAAATATCACAATCAAACCCTACTCAATATGAAATTCTAACCCAAGTATGTACCAAAGGAAACAAGAACTACTAGAGCAGATTTTCAGCCAAGGGTTCACAGGACAAGTGGTCGCCAGCCAAGGGAATGGAAATTGGAGGTAGTCCGTACCATCCAAAGCCTTTTCTAAAAGAGGGGAAGTGGCAATGGATGTGGTAGCTAGAAGAGGGAGTGCACTGGAGGGTTCAACATAAGGTAGGTAGCAAGGATAACAGGCGCAATAGGTTCGCTGGACGAGGGGAGGTGCTCCAGTTAGCAGTGTCACTGTAGGGAGGTAAGGGAGGTTCCAGGATAGGGTTAGGAGGGAGAGTATAGTGTGAACTAGTGGGAATGGGGGTTATATCATGAAGGAAGAAGATAGGGGAGGAAGAGAAGATAAAAAATAAAAATAAATAAAAAGATAAAGGAAATAAAATTAAACCTAAAAAACTAAAAATAAATTATAATATTCAAAATTTGATATTTGTACTAATTTAATAATATATTTTCAATATTAAAAGTCAAATAATAATTATAAATTATTAAAAAACAAACATTAAAAAATTTATTATGACAACAATAAATTAATTATAATTATAACATAGTTAAATTTTTAACAAAGATAATAATACTATTAATATTAATTATAATAAAAAATATTATTATTATTATTACTACAGTTTGAAAATAATTTTATTTTCAAAATTCACTTTAATGTTTATTCGATCAACTAATTAATTAATCGTGCAACGTGATGGCCACATGGTTATCTAGGGAAGTCACACAGCTTTGACCTTCCCTGGCATGGATGCCAAACATTGCCAAACCAAAACACATGTTTATCAATAGAAGAGAAATTATATAAATAGGGCTCATCTCTCACATCAACAAAACAATTTATGCTAGATAAAATTATAACATACAAATAAAAATTTAATTATAATCAAAATATAATGTCCAGGTGAGATATACCACATCATTAAAAGGGTAGTAGGAATGACATTTGACAATAAGAGATTTGAAATTTGGATATCATAAGAGATTTTATATAAATGGGTGTCCCAATATAAGGTACAAAATCATTTGGAATGGAAAATAAAGATAGTGAAAGGAAACCATCATTAAATAGGATGAACATTTTTGTTCACAACGATATACTTTTAAGGAATAAAGTCATCAAGGTAAAATATTTGAATTAAAAATTAGTACCAAAAATATTGATTATAATGTATAATTAAATAAAATCTTATATTTTATGTAACCAAGCATAGAACAAATATGTTCAACAAGAATCGTTATATCTCAGTGAACGGAGTTCATTTTATGAATACCCCTATAATGGTGGTATACTTTTAATCAAAAAAATAGAAAGATTAATGGTGAGATGTATTTTTAACTCCCGTATATTTATTTATAATTATGAAAAAATAAATCTATCGACCATATATGCACCAAAAAAAGTAAACAGGTGGTGAATGGTCATTATATCTCAATGAAGAAAAATTGAGATGAAAAAAACCTTTAAGTACATCATAATTCATGAATTATGTAACATATAATAGGGAGTTAATGTGATAGAAATGTAAATATGCCAAAAAAATATGACAGTAAACATAAAATAATAATTATTAAGAACATAAAAAACATATACAAATAAATTTAAATAATAATAGTCATAACTTAATGATCAAAAAATGATTTAACAAAAGGCCTTAAATTTTATTCCAGCATAGTGGAACATGATGTAGCCTCCTTTAAAACAAAAGTTAATTTCTCAATAACCTATTTTAGAACCTTTTTAATAATAGTAAACTATTATAAATATAATTTATAATTATTTATTTCTAACATATTATATAGTTATATTTTATTTTCATCATCAGATGATATTAGCATCGATTGATTGTTTTGTACTAATTTTTGAATAGCGAGGTTGATTCCTATGAACAGATTAAAATTTTCTCATTTTGAGATAATTATATTTATTTTAATAAAATATTTATAATTATATATAGTTTTAGTTTTTCATTTCAAATGTATTTTATTTATTATTTCTTACTATGAAGTCATTGACGAATTGTACTGGTAATTTTAATGAATGAGAAGTGGTACCCTAATAATATTTTAGATATTTAAATTATATTTATATAACCCAAAAATAATTATATATTTATCATTTAACAATATCAATAATATTTATTTTTCATTATTTACCAATGGTAAAAATTTATTTCATTGTTTTTATAAAAGTTTAAACTGGTCCAAACAAGAATGACTTATAATATATGTGTGATTATAGTTAGGAAATTTGTTACTTTAGAATAAAATAATTATTATAGAAAACAATATATTAATTATATGTTTTTTATTTTATGAACGAATTAACTAGATAGTTTTAAAAATCATAAAATTAAAAAGTGAAAAGTGAAATATTTCACTTCCATGGAGGTTGTTGTATGAACATATACATGGGTGTCATTTTCATCCTCTAAATATTTATAGGAATGTATTAAGTGGATTATAATTTATAGATAATAAAAAAATTATATATTTCATATTAATATTTTAAATTTACTTTTAAAACCATTTTTTTATGTTTGTGATGGAAAATAAAGCATGTCGTTTAGGGAGGTAGTAGTCAACAGGTATGCATGATGAAGTATTAATTTTTCAAATATATTAGTAAGAATGATGAAAATAGATATTTTTTTCGAATAATAACTTATAATATTATTATTTATACTTATTTTATACAAAATTTATTAATAGGACAGGTTTTAGGGGGTTGAGTAAGAAAATAATTAAGAGATCATGGTTGAGAACCTTACCTATCCCATTGCATGTTCTCTTATGGGTAACACCTTATTGTTTTTTATATAGGTTTTTTGGGAATTTAATGGATTATAGGAAAATTTTAGTGAGTTTTGTAGGGACTTGTGAAAATATTTCTCCAAGATAAGTATTTAAAAATGGTTGAAACATGTGGTGGAAGAGATTGAATTTCATAAGTGAGGAAAATAGAATTTTCATATCTACTCATTACGTTTCAATTATTTCATAACAATATTCCAATGTAAAAGGATCCAATAGAGAAAAATTGATTATAGGTTTATTTATGGTCTATCATCTCTCCACCATTAATTCTTTTCATCTTTCAAACAATTTTTTAGTCTTTTACTATCATGTTCTTATTTTTACCTTTTTTGTTTTTTCCTTTGGTAACATGCTTTTACCAAGGTAATTGAATGTTTATTAAAAAAATCAGATAACCCATCTTAATATGTTTCAATGTTCTAAACCAAAATTTATAAATTATTTTATCTAAATTTATTTATATGTCTATAAATGTCAATTTTTAAATTAAAACGTATAATATATATGAAAGAAATGTTGTTGAAAAAAGATGTTTTACCCAATAAGTGTTTTTAATATAAAGTGAAAAAAATTACCAACTGAATTAGTGAAAATATATATGAATATATTTGAAAAAATATATCATATTCATTATCTAAAATATCCCATTTTATTTTTTCAGATAAAAATTACACCACATTAAAATAACAATTCGTTGAAAATAACCCTATCACCATAATCATGATCGATGCCATTAATTTTAGTAATCACAAATTAATGCATAGAAATTAAATTACCCTTATCAAATAATATGAGAAATCAAATCTAAAATAAAAAATCCATTCTATCAGGTTTAATTTTAATGATTGTTGAAAATTAATTTTTAATATAACCAAATAAAACAGTTTTAGGAGTAAACTTTTAATTACGTTTCAAAAACCATAAAAATTGGTTTTAAATATTCAACATATTATTTTTGAAAATTTTATTAAAACTTATAAATAAAATTTTTTATATAAAAGTTTATAAAAAAAATTATCTCACACTTGCATTATGGTAATGTTATTAATCTAACATTAATGTAAAAAATTGAATGATTCACTATTCCCCTAAAAATAAATTATTTTATAAAAAATTTAAAAATTCTTCTTCATATAATATCAAAATGATTAATCCATAAATAAAATACAAATAATAAAATGAAAAATATAATATTATAAAATTTATTTTTTAAATTAAATAAAAAATATAGAGAAAAAATGTTTTCATTTAAAACTGATCCTTAAAGAGTTCTTAAAATTATTTTATATAAATTTTTAAGTAAGATACTTCTAATATAAAAGTTCATATAAAATAATATTTGAAAATTGTAAAATTTTATTTGTTAATATAAAATATAAATTTCTTTTTAAATACATTTTTCAATAAAGAATAATCATTATCAATATTAAATCATAATAATTTATTCCCTTTTAAATGTATCCAAATTTAGTTGAGAAAAATATTTTTATTTACAAGTTACATTATTATACATATAGTTTAAATAATAATATTCATCTAAAATTTTGTGAATAATTGTAGTTAAGTGGTGAGTGTGGAGAAAGCTACCAACCAAAGTATTATATTAAAGGAAAATATATACCAAAATCATGGGGAATTGCACTTTTTGATGCTAACCTTGACTAAAGATGTTTATATTTATGAATTTTACTTATGACCCTCTAATAAAATAGGATTCTATTTCAGTCACCAATGTGTCCTTTGGATTTGTGTATTGATCTTTATGACTCATTATATGAAAGATGAATTATTCCAGTTTTAGGAACCATGATATCATTTAAGAGTATTATATATGGGTATATTGATCATTATTTGAATTATCATTGAACCATGACATGGAATATTTTTCTTTTTCCATCAATATTGTGAAATTTCAATAGTTTATAACATCATAATTAAATTTTTATACAAAATCTATCTATTAGATACACTAATAGCTCAAAGTGTATATCATCCTTGATACGAACATTATTTAAATATGGAATTTTATTTTGATTTTTTAAACATAAATTAACCCCCCTCCCTCCCCATATAATGTTTCTATATTTTTTTCCATAAAATGGGTCATTATATAATTTTATCAACTCAAATATTTTTTTCTAAAATTAAATATTCTTATATTCTATTGATTTTTTTTCACTCAAATTTTGTGTGGAATACATTGATTTAGAGATCCATTATTGATGTTTTTTCCTATCATTCTCATGGAAAATTCAAAATAGAAATTATGGGAATGTTAAATATTTTTCATTGTTTATAAAGAAATAATTCTTTAAAAAATGTTGAATATTGTTTATTGAAAATGTGTAAAATCTATATTTTTTGTAGAAGAGAGAAGAGATAATGAAGAGATATTTATGATTCTATCTCACTAGAGTTCCATAGTGACTCATCACATCATAGAAGAAGGAGGTGGTTTCCAAACCATCATTACTATAATATAATTTCTTGTTCATAGAGGATCAAGTAAAAAATATTAATTGTATTTTGTACTTTTTAAGTATGGAGAGTACTGATTTACATATATTTTGAGGAATTAACAACTAGTGTGTAGTAGTGGACACTTTAAAAATATAACAAATAATTATTGCACTTAGTGAATTTCATATATTAGAAAATAACTATTGAATGCGACTTGGTTGATAATCATTATAGGTGGACCATGTAAAAAACATGTCTGACTCACTTTAGTTGATTTTTTTTATTTTGTATTCAACGTTAGGTAAATAAGGATTGGTTACCATAACAATGTACTGATATTTTTGGAAGGTTCATCAAAAATTGGCATACCATTATTTTCCCTATGGGATCTTCATTATTTTTTGTTCTATTAGCTTTTAATCTACGGAATACAACATAGAATTATTTATCTATTCATAATTCTATCTAAAATAATGTGTTATAAACTCCCCATAAATTAAAAATAATGTGGGTGATGCATTATATTCACAAGCCTCACATTAAATTCTTATAAGTTAAAACATCCTTGTATGAGAGTCAATAACTCTAACTATGAATCTACTCTAAGATTTGATATTGGAAATTATTTCAGGAACTATCCCTTAAAATAATTCTAAATTACTTTTGATACATATTTATCAAAAAATTATTGAATCCATTACAACTTTGATGATACTACATATATGATGCTAATGATATTTAATTCAAAAGTGAAAAAAAATATTCCACTAACCAACACATTATTTATTTATTAGAATATTATTTCAATTACTTTGATAGATTATACCATATAATTCATACTATATCATCCTCAAAATCTCATCATCTTTCAAATAAATCCTTTGAATAACTTACTCCAGAGAATATTACGGCTCTTCCTAAGGGAAACCTGAGAAACATATGTAAATGAAATATCCAAATTCAAGAGTAAGATATCATAAAGCATATAATAAAAAATTATTTTTGATTTCACTAATAATTATACACATTTCATTCATAATAACAAAATCATCATATGTAATCATCATCAGTTAGTACTACATTATACATGAATCCCAAACCTATAAAGATACCAAGTAGTGAATACAATTTCCCTATATAAAATTGGCATGTGATCAGGGTTTAGGAATCGAATCATGAGGGTCCTCTATATCCCTAGAAATTTTATCTGTTACAACTCACTAACATAGTTTAAATAGTACTAATATCTTAGAAAAATAATGCAATATTCACTAGTTCCAAATCAAAACTCCATATTTGAAATCTCTCTAAAACTATTTCTTAAAAACCTATAATCCCCATGACTCCTCTTATGTAATGACATGGATTTTTTAATGAATTATTTATAGTTTTTTTAGATAAATAAACTTTTGTTGTAATTTTTTTTGTACTAATTATGATTGATTCCATTTAATTTTAATGTTTTGGGTATTGGGTTATAGGGTTATAGCAGTTTTGGATTAATCATATATAGGAGGTGTTGTTCAATGGAGGTAGTAACTGTGTAATAGCCCTCATTTAAAGATTTTTGGTCAATATAATTCATATTATGTTGTGTCTTGACCCACTTTATCATGTTGTAATGGGGGTTGATCAAGGTTTAATAATGAATATTTATTGACTTTCGTGAAATGTTAGTGATAGAATTTATCATACGATGGGTTTTTATCTTGAATTCACTAAGGAGCATTGATACCTTATGAAATCTCTAGCCTTGTGATTTTTTAACAATGTATATCTCATTACAACATGAAATGAGTGTCATTTGATAAAGGATGTCAACACATGGTTTAATTATAAATAGAGTTCAAAACCTCCTCCTCTATTTCTCTCTCCAAATTTCATTTTCTCCCCTTAACCTTTCAACATCCAATTTATTTGTTCCAAAACCCTAGGCATCTTGGAGGATAATTAAACTACTAGTGATTTCATGGGGATCCCTTGGTGTATATAAATATTATATTCAAGTAACAATGATGACAACGATACATGGTTGGACTTTTTCTCATCTCATTCCCCCTTACCAAAAGATATTTATTAGCCATATATTTATTGATTCCCATTTTTTCCATATCATATCTCCAATATAATCCATATAGATCACTATTGGAATTTAGTAAATTTTATTGAACCCGTATTATCATATTTCCCATATATTATATTAAAATAACAAATATCTCTCTTAAATACCATTTGTTTCTCATAGTTTTATTGAGTGAAAACTAATATCCCTTATGATTATGTGTTACGAAATTGGAGTTTTTCCCCAATGGTATGGCTTAGAGAAAATATTTTAGGATATAAATTATGATAGTAGTAGTCACTATTTTTGGATGTCTAATTATGGTCGGAAAATTCATTTAATAACATTTTCAAAGGGTCTCATGTATCTTCTCTACCATTATTGGGGAGGACCCCACCACAACACTATATATTTCAACATAACCACCACCTTCCCAATGTAGTAAAAAAATTGTTAGTGTTAATATTACATTGAGTATACTTATCCATAGTAAATATCTCTTGAGGTGGGATGTGGAATTATAAAATAGGACATGAAAAATATGGGATTCTAATGGTGTGAAAGTAGTGATTATAGCACTATAAAGAGAACTTTGATCATTTAATGTGGACTAAAAGAGGAATATGTGAAAAGAATGTGTGTAATTTTGAACCAAGTGGATGACAACATTCACTAGATGTGGTGAGAGGAGTTTCTACTGAGTCATGGAACTAGAAAGTCATGTATTGGAATGTAATGGTTTAGATCACATCAAATATGTGTTTTGGAAGTATAGAATGAACCAACATGATCCCTCAATGGGTCTTTAAATATATTTTCATCAACATATTATATTAGGGAAAATATATATCTTATCTTGATCATTTTACCATATAAATCATCAAGTTGTTTACCACAAATGAGTCATGTTTTAGGTTGGTTTAAGGATGATATCCATAGGGATAATGATTGGGATTTTGAAATATTGTCGGAGTATACAAGGATTTATCTACTCACGAAGTTTCTTGTTAGTGTAAAGGAATGGGTCACTCATATTATATCATGATTTTGGTATTCCCTAGAATACTTATTGTACATGTCCTCTATATATGGCATCAGGTTAGTACAAGCTATTCTTATATGGTTTTGAGTCTCCCATACACAACTGATGGAGTTTGATACTCTCCCACTTACATAGGGAATGGGTCCTTTCTCCAAATATTTTAGTTCTCCCTCAATTGACACATAATACGTGGTTGGTCATGGGTCCTCCGTTGATATTCAGTACTCCATAAACCATGTTTTTATTTTACTGACACATGGGTCCAAAATAACATAATTTGTGATTTGAAATAGGTTTTTTAGTTAGGTAACATGGATTCATGAGTGTAATAAGGTGAGTGATTATAATTATGAGGTTGGGTTATTTATTTTTAGAACATTATGTCCATATTTTTTTAGAATTTAAATAGTATCTGGGTTTATTTAGAATCATACTAATCTTTTTCCCTCGGTGGGTTATCCATTACCATTATGGATTCTAGGTCACAATCAGACACTTTATTTATTCCATTGTGGTTTTCAGGTAATTATATAGAGTGGGAATATACTCACTCTATAATATGAATTTTTCTCTCACATGTTGTCTCTTATAGTGAATAAGTAATGATATTTAGACAATTTTTTTGATAGGGTACTAGTGAATCAGGATATAAATAGTTCGCAGAGATGAAAATAACAAAAAATAAACATCAGAGGTATTTTGTTATGGAGATATATTTACCTCGTATATATTAGTTTAGTTTTTTCTAATCGGTTTATTAGTTGTGTATTTTTTTCCACATTTTACTTTATGACGTATACTTTCGTACTTTTTTATTGATCTTTGTATATTTTTTATGGATTTTATTTTCTAGTTTTTTTATTATGATAATAGAATTACTATGTCCTTTATAGATTTTTGTGTTCGTACATATGTGTATTAATATATTTCCTCCCATCATGTGTGATATGCCTACTCAGTGATGGTCACTAACAACTATCCTATTGGATTCGAGGTTTGTGAGTAACACATGACCTATGACCTAGAATAGTGGGGTCTCCGTGAGTCAATTCATGTTATAGTGGTATAAGTGGGGGTTTTATTTTGGGATTCATTTATATATAGATTTATATGAGGATTGGTGGTCTCTGATCGTCCAAACACATTGTGATGCAACTCTCCCATGAATATAGTTTGAACACCAATTTTTTAAAACATACTACTCAGCTATGATGAATTTGGTGTACAAATAAGAATTTTTGGAGATAATGCAGTTTAGAATGTCTTTTTATGAGTATCCTTAAAGGATATATGACCTCACATGGTACTCCCTTGACATGATTCATAATAAATTCTAAAAAAATGTATGATAGAGCATGGTCTTATCCATGGACCATGTGTGAAGTGTTTTAGGCACAAAAATAAATCATAAAATACCAGGTTTAGATATGATATCACGCATGATGTCTACTCATGAATGGCAATCCCTATGTGATGAATCTGAGGCCGAATTCCTATTGATCATCTATACTCACTTTCATAAATCTAAAGGAATGTTGATTGATGAATTTTGGGTTCTATCAGGGAGATCTGAAGATGCCTTCGACACTCTGACGATCACCACATCGCTTCGCTAGCGATGCATGAGAGAGTGATCTATCCTAGCTCCTTAGATAAATAGTATCTCTCTCTAGATCATGGGAGAGAGGAGAGGAGGGAGATTCCCCATGAATCGTTCTTGGAAAAATCACATCCTCATATATTTATAGTGTTTAATTAATATACCTAGTATAGCCTCCCTGGACCCGAATACATAACGCACTATCATGGAAATTTTATGACTACAAATATTTTTCATAAATATTAATATCATTTTAATTAAATATATTAAATATATTACATAACAGTAATTGGGTCCAAAACAGTACTCATTTTTCCATTAATAATAATTGAACCACATATAATTTAATATTCTTTATTTAATTTTTTATGTATTTACATAAAACACGTAAATATATTTAATAAATAAATTCAATGCTAATTATTCAAAACTCAAATAATATGAATTTATTTATTTTTTCGGTTATTCTGTCTTTAAACAATTCATGGAACCCATTGTTGGGGCCCACCATGTCCAAAACTCCTACTAAACTAAATAGGGAATATTCTTGGATACTCTATTGTGTGTGACCCTCTATGTCATTATCTCGATAGTAGTGAATAGTATTCATAGGCCCATAGTGGGATCTAGCAACCCATCCTGGCCCCTAAGGAGATAAGTATTTTCAGAGTAGAGACAACCTACCTACAAACACGCACCGTGTAATATAATATATTTGTCTGTAATATCTCATAAATAATGATTCAATAATGTTTCATCCCCCTTTTCTTTCTCTATTGATTGTTTATTTAACTAGATGGATTTTCCCTCTATCCAAATGGCCAAAAGGCCTTCTTTTTATTGATTTTTAATAACCCCCCTTTCAAGGTATGAGGGGGAACCCTTATAAGGCACGTAGGAATAGAGATTAAATGACCCATAGTTCTTAGGAAATACACATACTATATATGGAAATGATCTTCCCTATCATTTTTCATCAGGATATCAGCTCTCCACCTTCGCATGAATTGTTCGTCTAGGATTCTCATGAAATCACACACTAGACCAAATGGTAATTCAATACCCTCTCTTTTTAAACTCCTCTTAGCTTATGCTCTTGGGAATGTGCCTACCCCGAATCCCCATCAGATGTCTGCTCTTTTTGGAGTCTGGTTAATAATTTAAGCACAATTTTAGGTGGCCTGAAGGACTTGAGGATCACTGAAGGCCATGAGGTGCATTGAAGGCCTTGAGGTAGCCCGAAGTCCTTGAGGTGGCGTGAAATCCTAACTGTCCCAAAGGCCTTGGGTGGCCTAAAATACTTAATGGACCAGAGGCCCAAACCGATTGGTTGAAAGTCCAAATATATGAATAGTTCTGGTTTCTATAACACTGAATAGTGTCTGCTATATTGCTTTCTATAGTACTGATACAATATCCTTGAAATATGTCTCCACCTAGTTTTGTACATTGGTCTCTTGGATGCACCTTCCGAGTCCTCACCAACTAGGAAAAGGATCTTATTCCCCTCGACCACCATGGTCATGGTCTTATAAAGGTACTGCCATCCTTATCAATATGGCCTAATATAAATTACTTCCATAACCTAGAAGTGAAAAATCCTTTCTTGATCATTTAACCAATGTCATGGCACCAACGACGCCCCCAACACAAAATACCTCGCCATGACTTCATTGCCATGGTTTTCATCACGCATCCATGTATGCAATCAAATTCTATACATTGGTAATGATTTCAAGACTGGAGACCATTACACATGATCTTAGATAAGAACAGCCAATAACACCCGAAACATGTGGTGTTCCTATTAGAGGGTCTATCCTCATGATCTCACAACTATATGTCACTAAGTGCGAACATCATGAGAATAAGTCTCAATACATATGATCCCATATCACCTAATGACTAGAAATATACTGTTTTGAATCATTGAGATGTATCTAGACAATAAAACAAATATTTATGATTAATTTCATGTTATCTCTAGGTTATCAATCTCGCATGGCATCTTCTATAACCTATTGATATGACTATTAGGCTTTGTAAATTACCATTTCAACAGTGGACGTAGAAATGTCTACACAAAATAGTAAGATGACGCCAGGTATATCTAATTGTATACACTCTAAAGTAATCAAAAGCACTTAATAGTTGGATCTAGGGAACCCACTATTTCAGCACTCCAACTTGCACTAGAGACAACTTTATAACCAAACATGTTAACTACTCACATGATAAAGATCGTGTTTTTGCTGAGTAACGGATTTAGCTGGTAGGCCTTCCACGGTTCTATCGCTTAGATATTCTAAAATTGTGACCTCATCTCCCTGATTAAAAGTTCACAAGAGATAGTATCCCGAGTATATCCTTATTTTCCAATGTAATAACATGACATCCTGGCTAGTAAGATTATCAAAATTAACATTATGGTAGTACATTTCTCACCATGTGTGATTCCATGAACTAAAAAAATCATTGCATTTAATAACTACTTTGTAGCTTCCACATAAGATGCAACTTACTCTATATTTGTATGTATGGAAACCAGTAGCTGATATAAACATGACTTTGTCATCATCTTAAGACTAACTATGATAGTAGATCACATTGATCTTTAGAAGACTAGTTTGTATCACTGAAAACGAGTATCCTATCTTCTACACATAACAGGTACATGTATTTGGTACTTTTTGAATTACCATTAGATAGTTCTAACTGCATCCCTTGCAGTGCTCCTAGATATAACTGATATTTTCCCATTACAAATCATATCTAAGAAATATCAGTTTTGTGGATATCATGGAATACCTAATTAATCCATCACTTAATCATATGGACTTTGACACCACACATTTATCTCTTCCCATGTAACAAACATGTCATCCTGAATAGATTGTGCCTTGTGACATAAGAAACAATTCTACTCTTTAATTTTTTCAATTTTAATTGTTCAATACAATGTCACTATTTTTACGATTGACTAGGACCATGAAACCTATAGATCCACCTCAGTAGATCGTGTTCTCTATAACTTGCGTTTCTACATTAAGAAAGTCCTTGGAGAATAAATATCTTTTTTGGTATTAACTAACTGTAATTCCAATGTCTGTATTCTATATGATACAGAACATACTCTTCTTGGAAAACCTTGATGCTCCCACTAACCTCTCATAGACACAAGGCAATCAATTATTGCAAATCTATATTCTATGATCATGTTGCTTACTTTAACCCGAAACCAAATTTAAGTAAATTGAAACCATTATTAATATTCTGTGATGTGGGCATCCCTTTCTAGTTGCGTCATATAGACACCATACGCAATTGGTGGTCATGAAATCCAATTCTAAATAATTTGATCATATATATTAGCTATGATAATTAAAATTTTATGGGATATAGGCATAACAACTTTTTCAAACCATTCAAGCCTTATTAGTACTATTCTATTACCATCCATTTATAAACTCACTTGAATACCCACCGTAGTATTCAAAATAATAATCCCCTTTTTTACTTTGATACACGGAATCCATTAATTGAATATATTTTGGTCTTTTCAATTTTAGATAATTTCCATACACTTATTACTTGTAGGAAATATTATTCCCATTAAATAATAGATCCCTAACCATAGTGAATATAAAAACCATAACCATGGTTTTATCCTTCTTATGTAGTATGTGTCTCCGGAAGAAAATTTGATCCACATGCGCTTGTGAAACTAGTTACTATGCCAACTATTTGTGAACCTTGAGAATTGACTAAACACAAGTCAATATATCTCTCACTATCTCTAATAGATAAGTGGACCCTTATATAGAAGTGTATTCTATTGCGTAACTACCGATTATTCTGTCTTAGGGTTTTATGTAACATCCTAAACAACTGTTAGGGTAATTTATAATAGATGGACATTGTGTTTTTACTTAATGCAAGTTTTTTTATCTCCAAAACCTTTTCATCCAAACACCTTTAGTTATGAAATTATAGATTTATATGATACTATGACTCATATAATATAAAATTTTCATTTTCATTGGAATATTATAATGTGATTACGCCGTTATTTAGAAATCATTTCATGAAATGGAATGGAAGTTTCTATAGGTTGTAACCTTGATACTACCTACATCATAAATTTGACTTATAAAACATTTATTTAGGAATTTCTCTACGCTACATGTTTTTTGATCAATGTTGATAAATAAGACTTCATCATCAAACATCTTCATTAACATTAATGTTGTGATGTCAATAAGGTAATGTGCATTTATGAATTGATCCACGCTACATTATTATGATTGAAGAATTCCTGGAGAATATATTCTTTGGTAAGTCAGCCCAAAGAAACTCAGATCTTCTGACCACGCAAATACTTCACTTTTTCATTCCTTAATCACATAAAACAATATTATGAAGTATATATACCTCTAGCTTGTACATGGAATAGTTAATTATTACTTGATGAACTATTTCCAAAATCATTGTGGCATTGCATTATTTCTAAAGGAACTTTTTTCAAAACTAAATAAATTGATAATACCTAATATATTTAGTTTTTTTGAGCCTAAACACAATACATGGTAAATTCATGAAGACCACTTTTAGTATTACTTGAAAAATAATTATCTAGTCATACTTGGGTATAAGTCTTACATTTATATTCATCGCTAATGGCCTATGATTCATGCATTACTGAATAAGTGATTGATTTTACAAAAAACAAAATTCATTCTAGAACCTAAAATAATTTCACCTTCTGTCCAAGGAATCCTGATATTAATGTTTGTGGATATACTAAAAAATAGTAAAACAAAAAAAATAACTTTGAAATTAAAAAGTCGTGAACTTATCACCACCAGCCTAGGTATCACCCTTTCACAACCACTTAGATAATACACTTGACTTATTGAAATATATCAATACTTTGTAACTATATTAAAATACACATATGTAAAAATCATATAGTATTAAATAACCATGTAGTAAAAGATAACATAATAATTCTTAATATGCTAGATGTAGAAGCTGAAACATTCTTCATTAAATCTGTTTATCGTTTTTAATATTTCATATTATTATCTTCTAATATGTATTGGAAATAAATATTGTTAATGCCTCGTTAATTTAAGGATGTCATGAATTTGACATTGGAATAACATTAATTTTTTGATTTTCACATTATCTTTCCATTTATTCTCCATAAGAATTAAAGATGAAACTAAAATTTATATTCTTATTCACTTGGGGAACCTTCTTGGATAGGTAAGGAAGCATTTACTCAATACTTGTTCATTTTATAAATTTAAAAAACAATACTAATGGGTTGAAAATGATAGCAGAAAGGTATCCAATTATAGATCATGATAAATCTTTCAATTGACACTTGTTGGAGTAACATATCTTTATACATATCATTGCTTCTCTTTTAACATGAAAATTTATCAGAGATGAGACTTCATGTTATATCATCCATGTCCGGGTGTAGTGACCGAAACTGACACCGAACATTGATGGAAGCATATTGACATAATTATCATATGTGTTATATATTAGTCCCATGTAAGAAATTTCACCCTCACATCTTGAGTTACTTAAAAAGTATTGGGGACATTGGATCCTTGAGTTTATTATATCATAATATGATGTGCAAGAACCCTTATTATTCTTGGATACTCATGCTACTATGGAAATTTACTTTTTCCATTATAATATCAAAGTTTTTAAACCTATGGTATAACTCTACATTTTTATTCAAAAAAAATTAGCAGATTTAGTACTTTATATAATGATTACAATTTCAGACATTTTGATCAATTACTTAAATCTTTAAATCTATCCCCCTATTTTATCGGATTTTTTGATCCCTCTATTATAGATTTGGAATACTATATGACTTGAGTATTCCAGTTGAAAGGATCCTGGAACCACTACTCATATTCTATATGCTATGGCTACGACACTACTTGGAGGGGTCAAGGTTGGATTTTGGCTGGCCGACCACTTTAACATGTAGTTCCTTGTTCTGTATAGTGATGTCACAGCTTCTAAAAATTAGAACATGATTCACTCAATGTTTTCCTCTAGTATGATAGGAAGTTAGCTATGGATAATCCTTACTAGAATGTTAGATAAGTAGACCCATAACTCTTATAAGGACTCCCCAGTAATAAGAGTCACCTTCAGCTATGGCTTTATCCGCACCTTAAATAACCGGTTTTTTCCAAATTTAAATGGCAGAAGGCTGTAATGATTTAATATATCATTGAGAATGTGATGAATGAAATAATATTCTATTTTATAAGCATGTACTATGTGATCACACTCACAAATGACTTTGAATGAAATAGAAAAATATATCACATCTCATGTTCATTTTATCTAACTTGTTTGTTTATTATTATTCTATTTGATCACGCTCTAACTACACATTCACAAAATAGTAAACCATCCAATAATATAATGAAAACCTAATCATGATCCGATTATAATGTTTGATCTATTGAGTGAATAATGTACCAACTGAGACCCTTGGGACAATACCATTAGCCACATGGCCTGAATCTTGAATAACAACGTATGCTCATCCAATGTATCCCAATCATGTCTAGTGAGTCTCTCTCACTTGGCATGAAGTGTGTCATACCTTGTCTCATCATTATACAATTGTACTCAGATGTAGGAGAGGGAGTCTTGGGGTATAAAATAAAATTATGAGAATGGGATTTCATTCCATTATACATCTAATGACACTTGAGACGACACACAAATAATCTTTTATTTATTTAAACTTATTATTACAAACCAACATGCAATAATTATATAAATTAATTAATTAAATAATTAAATAAAATAAACCAAACAAACATTTTTTGGTCTCAAGATCATGATCAGTATTCACATTATACTCGCTTATGTGAACTAAATAGAGAATAAAAATTAAACATGAATTAAATAATTTGAAGGCATTATTTTAATGAATAAAATTTCACAATAATTTTACCTCAATATAAATACGTCGTTCAGTCAAATTTAATTAATTTAATTTTAAAACTAAAAATTAACTATATTAATTAATTTAATTAATCACCAAATTAAATTATTTACTCCGTCGTAAATTTTAATAACCAAAAATTAATATTAAATTTATTTAATTCTCCACTGAAATTATATCTATTATTTTAATTAATCTTTGATTAAATTAAATCACTCAAGCCCATAAGACTTCATACGGGGCCTGTACCGGTTTTGGTGAACCTAAGTAGGTGCAATCCAGGCGGTACCTACCCTGTACAGGGGATTTTTTGGGATGGAAAGGTCTGCCTAACCCTGTTACATGTTGGGAAGACCCACCCTGGCCATTTTCAGGGTAGTGCATGTTACCTACACGCAAGGAGGACTCGATGGCGCCTCGGGTTTCAGTCTACCACCTACTGCGACCCATAGGATAGGTGCCAGTGCGGTAGAGCTTTGGGGGCTAGGTGGGGGATGGTCATGGGTGAAACGATGTGGTAGAACCCCAACAGGTGTGTCTATGGCTTGTAGGGATGTCGGTGGTGGGCAGACGACTTGGTGTGGGGCTGCGTCGAAGGAGAAGGTGGTCTCACTGGGAGGTGGCTCCGGCTATGCAGGAGGTGGTGGTGGGTCGGGGTTCAGCGGTAGCGGCGATCTCAAGTTCATTTCCCTGGTGGGCCATCCGAGAGCTGGTGACTACCATGGAGGTGGTTGGGAGTGGAGCTGGCCCGGAGCAGGACACCGAGGACACAGGACGGGGAGACAGCCACAACAGTGCCTGCTGGAGGAGGCAGCACGATTAGATGGGGAGCCCGGTGGGTGCTTCGTTGTCCGGTTAAGAGATGGCCACGACCGTCCATCAAGGGGTGGTCTGATGGGGTGTTGGTCGGCATGCGGCTGTACTGAGGTTCTCAAATGGAGGTGAAGCATCAGTGTAGGGCGTCGTTGACTCGAAGAGGCTACCAGACAGGTGATGTTGCTGTGCCAGGGTGTGGGAGAGGGGTGCATCGCAGCGTTGTCAAGAGAGTCGATCTGAGGTGGAGGCATCCAGCCATGCGCTGGATAAGGATGGCAGTTTTGGATCGTCGGCCGGGGGTTCCTCACCGCTGTGGAGAAGACCAGCGGACATGGGGGCCTCTCGGTTCCCAAAAAATCCATTTTTCACTTTAGACCCAATTTCTAAGTCCTCTCAAATTTTTATGTCAATCCTCCAATGTGTCACCAACCCCAAATGAAAAAAAATTATTTTTTATGATATTCGAAAGACCTGCTTTATAGGTCATTCTTTCCCTCCCCTTTTTTTATAAGATTGAGCCACGAAAGTGGGTCATCTCCCCATTATAAATATTTCTAATGCCTTTACAAGGCTTTAGAAAAAATAATATTATTATTATAATATTATTATAATAAAATTAATTTTATTATTATAATAGAAAAAAATAATTACATTATTATTATAATAATACATTTATTTTTAAGAAATTAATATCAAATCAAATTTGATTTTTTTGGTGAGTATTTCGGCCACAGGATTTCCAGTCAAAATACAAAATACCACCAGAATTCAATCTTGAATCCGAATTCAAAACTTCAGATGGATGCAGACAGTCCATCCAATGTCCAATTTCGATTTTGTCTATGGGTTTGGGACATTATTGATGCCCTTTATTAAATTTAATGAATATTTAATTTATTATTGGATTAAAAACAACACGTGTCAACTTTGATACAACTTGTAGGAACTGGGCGTGCATCAGATACCCCAAATAGGTGGGTTTTTATAATTTTCCAACCAAAGATCTATGTAAACTTGTCGATGTTTGTGAATAGAATCATGGTCATAGAAAAGGACCACTCATGAAGAGTCTTAAGCAGAAAATTATACCTTAAAATACCTGGTTTAGATAGGAAGCAGCGCTCGATGTCTACTCATCTTTGGCAATCACTTATTGAATAATCTATAACCAAATTCCCATAGATTTTCCCCACATGCCTCAGTAAATCTGTGGGAATTCCAATTAATGAATTTCATGTTCCAGCATGGAGATCCGATGATGCCTTCGATGATCCGATGATCACTACATCACTTCGCTAGTGATGCTAGAGAGAGAGCATGATCTGAGCTCCTTGGATCTAGAGACTCTCTCTCTAGATCATAGGAGACATAAGAGAATAGAGAATCCCCCTGAATCATTCTTGGAAAATACCCCTCCTCTTCTATTTATAGTGTTTAATTAAAATACGTAGTATAGCCTTACTGGCCCCGAATACAGAACGCACTATCAACAACATTTTATGACTACTAAACATTGTCATAAAAATTATTATCATTTTCTTCAAATATATTAAATAACTACATGATAATAATTGACTCTGAAACATCACATTTCATTCCCATAAATATTAATTGAACCTTGAATAAATTAATATTCGTCAATTAATATTTTTCATGTGTTTACATTAAACTCAAAAATACATTTAATAAATAAATTCAATGCTCATTATTCTAAACTCAAATAATATGAAATTATTTATTGCATTGGTGATCGTATCCTCGAACAATTCCCAGGCCCCAGTGTTGGGGCCCACTATCTCCAAAATGACTATTTAACTAAATTGGGTAGATTATTGAATACACTTTTGTATGTGACCCTCTTGGACCCTATCTCGATAGTAGTGAATAGTATTCACGGACCAAGAGTAGGATCTAGAAACCCATCATGTCACCAGAATAGATAAGTATTTTCAGATAATTGACATCCAACATATGAACCTACACTGTAATATAATCTCTCTTTCTGTGATATCTCAAAAAGAAAGATTCCCTCTCGTGTCATCACCATTTTCTTGCTTCATTACTTGTTGATTTAACTAGACGGATTTACCCTCAGCTACGATGGGAATGGTATTATAAAGGTACTACCATCTTTTTCATAATCTCCTGAGATATATTACTTCCATAACCCAAAAGTGAAAAATCCTTTCTTGATCATTAAACAAATTCCATGCCACCAAGGATGCACCCAACACAAACTACCTCAACACGACTTCTTTTCCATGGTTTTTGTCTTACATCAAAGAACACAATCAAATGAAATAAATTTGAAATGATCTCAAGTCAGGATAAAATTACACATCATCGTAGATAGGAACATCAAATGACACCTGAAACATGTGGTGCTCCTATTGGTAGGTATGTCCTCATGATCACACTATTAGAGATCACCGTGTGCGAACATCATGTGAAGAAGTCTCAATGCTTATGAGCTCCCAGCACCTCATGGCCAGACATCTACTGTGTCCAATTAGTGAGATGTATCTAAATCACAGAACATATATCTAAGATTAATGTCATTGTATCTCAAGGTTCTCATTATATCCTAGGATCTGTTATAACCTCTTTATATTACAATTAATCTTTTGATGTTAAAATTTCAATAGTAGACGCAGAAAATTCAACACTATAATTCTAAAATTAAATCATGTATAGCTAACTATATACACGATATGGTAATAAAAATTAATGAATTGTTGGGTCCAGGGAACCCACTATTTGAACATTTTTTGAGGTGTACTTCCCGACTATGTTGAGGATGGTGTCCAAATAAGATTTTTTGTAACTAATGTAGTTTATAATGAATTTTTATAAGTATCATTGAAGGTTATAGTACCTCACATGGTACTCCATTGACGTGATTCGTAATAAATCCTAAAAGGATAGTCGATTGGGCATGGTATTTGTTGATATATTTGAGATAGTGTAATTCCTCTATGTATCCCCATTATTTTTGGGGTTTTGGATAACTCCATGGTGATCAATTGGATTTTATAAGAGGATAAGAAAGTAATTTTATTTTTTGTTGGGTACCCAGAAGTGAATTCATTATCTATGACCGATTTTTCATAGGTATTAGTAACTCTTCTAGGGAGTCATACTCATATGAAGACCCATACACTAGGTTTTGAAATATATGATTTATAGCGATGTTAAATCCAACCAAGGGATAAGATGTTATATGCCAATAAAAGATATGATCACATGGAACATGAATACCTAAATCAATTTTTAGTGCAGGGAAAATAGGTAGTGGATGTACATCCATGAATGATGTAGTGACGTGATTGGGAACTTAGCTAGGGGTGACATCATGGTACTTCAAAACTCATCTATGGATATGAAGGTAGATTCAAATGAAATTAAGATCTTCACCCATCACTGTCACCCCTAGGTGGTCCACTTTCATATTAGAGTTCTAGCTATAGGGGCACCTCTAGATATTGGCCATAAAGGATTACAACCAATAATAACTTATTATGATATATGGTATGATCTATTTCAATTTTACATAGGAACCGATACTCTTGGATACTCGCATAATCCATTGATTTTTAATACTTTTTATGGAGATATATATGTCTTAATATTTCCTATATACTATCATATTTAGATAGATAATATTATTAGAGATAATCACATAGTCACCTATATCTATTGAAAATGTGATTTTTCACTTAGTGAAGAGAGGGTCTCATGGGACCTCATAGTGGACAATAAGAGTCTATATAATGTTATCCATGAAATATATTTAAAATCTATATTTACATGCCTAAAATAATACTATCATTGGATATTTATGTGTTTTGAAGCATAAGGATAAAGGATCTCCTTCATTGGTTAGTGGTACCTTTAGTTTGGATGAGTGAGGCTTTGGATTTAGAAGTTAGAGCTAATCATCCATGTAACAGCCCTAGAGTTATTGAAATATTTTTTTCAAATAAATTTATACTTTTCAATATTTTATGTTACCTGTGACACCATATTTGTCATGTGTTACCCAAATCACAGAGTTTAGCTAGTGATACACAGAACATAGAGTTATAATAAACTGAGATATATTATTATTATTTTTTAAATGCCACCATTTTAACCAAGTTGTTTAACTTAGAGAAGTGAATATTAATAACTAATTTTATAATATTAATTATAATGGTTTTATAGAAATAAAACATATTGATAAAATGTACATAATATTTACAAAATAATTAATATATTTGAAAAAAGTACATTGTAAAAAAAAAATATTTCATATTGTGAAAAAAAGTTATAAAATTAATTTCTACCACTTTTAGAAAATTTAATTGAAAATAAAATTTAGTTTTTTAAATATAAATTTCAAAAATGTCTTCAGGTTATTTTTTTATGAATTTTTGGGGTAGTTAAAATTTTCTATGAATAGAGAAAACTACCAATTTTTATTACAAATTATCATTTCATCTATATATTTTTAAATGTTATAAAATATATTAATATGGTTTGAAAGATATAATTATTTCTAATAAATATCTATTAATCCAATTTAGTTCATTTTAATTAAATTTATATTGAATTTTGATATAAATGGTTCATTACAGCTGTGATAGCAGCGCATAATGCAACAAAGCAAATGGAAAGAAACTACTCTCTCAGGGACATGACCCTATGACCACACCCCAAACATATTCCCACCCCCACCATCCAAGCCAGCCATGGGGAGGAAAATTGGGTAATTTCTCAATTTATGTGTGTGATCCTTGCACAAGAGACATTATAATGATATCTTTAACGTGGAAATTTTTTTAGATGTAAATGAAGAGACATATTAAATATTGATATAAAAACATTATGAACTTTTAAACATTATCTCTATGAAAACATGATGTCCCATCACATCTATGGCATCATTTTTATAATAAGTTTATAAAATTTTCAAAATGGAATATAGAAAAATGGATTAAATATTTCAAATCAGATTACATACTGTTAGAGAATAATATTTACTTAATTTTTTACCATATTGAATATTAATAATTTTAGAAATTAAATACCATAGTTAAGGTAAAAATGAGATTTATGTGGGTTTCCGCTAAATGGAAAAGTATTAATTATGAAAAATAATTTTACAAACACCATTTGATGGAGATATTAAAACCTTATATATTCTAGGTATGATAATGGCCCATTTCAAAGCCTTGGGAATATGAAATACTTGGGTACACATTTTTATTTTCATAAATTATATGTGTCCCACTCACCTAACTTATTAAATGGAACCCCCACTACTCTCTAGTTCACACATCCAAAACCCACTATTTATTCCCATAAATACCCAACTAACATCCTTAATTTTAAAATATTATCCGATAAGCCTTATTTTTTTCATCAATTCATCCTAGGAAGGATTTTGGTGCAAAAAAATGAGGTTACCCAAAAGAGGAGTTCATTTATTAAATGAGAGTTTTTATTTTATTTTTTCCCCCACCAAAATTAATTTATATTAATAAATTCTGATATAACAACCTCTTTATATCCTACATACTTATAATTTATTACTTTAAGGGAATTATGTACAACCACCTCCACTTCCATCAAATGGGATGTGAAATCTTCAGTTTTTTGTATGGTGGACAACCACCTCACAAACCAATGTTATTTTTTCTCTATCCAAACCCATAACCACTATATATAATGATGGATTAAATGTTTATATATTATATTTATGATATTATTATACAAATAGAGTTGTTATATCACATATCCCTACTTACATTTCATTCTATGGGAATATGATAATGTCACTCATGTGTACGATGGACTACCGCCAAACAAAGTGATGTAGTTCATTCACTCATTTAATGGAAGTTAGTATGGATAGTTTTAATGAATAAATGTGTTAAAAATAACAAAAAAATTGTATTTAAATTTCAATATATTATTTACCTTTCATTCTTCCAACCCTTCATGAAAATGGAAAGAGTGTTAATGTGTGAATACGACCTACCGTCTCTAAGGACAACCTATTTTACATTCCATATCTAACTTTTAAAAATTACAATTAATAAATATATAATTAATATATATTTTAATGAATCGGACTCGAGCAGCCACCTAAACAGTGCTAATCGGGTCGGGTGTTATTACCATTGGCACAACTCCCTGAACGCCAAAGGCTGCCAACTAGCAGTGAGGGTCTTATAGGTATAGTGGGGTGGTTATACCATCTCGTAGGATGACAATGGTACTGGTCCAAGTATAATAATAATGATGCATTACAATAAACAACTCAGCAGACTCGAACCGGACCTGCAGAACGGAAGAACATTCAAAATAGAAAAACAACGGAAGTAATAAATATGACAACAACAGCGGAAAGTAAACACAATAGAATCCTGATCACATATAACTATTACTGACCAACAAGAATGCATCCAAAGAAGGTCATACATATCCATATGAAAAGGTGCAAATGGCTAACCAACTGTAGCTACAAAACAAGTATGCATGCTAATACAGGAATGAAAATAGAACAAAATAAACTCCAACAAGGCAAGACCTCAAGGTCCATACCATCTTCATAAAATATCTAATGTAGTCCAGCTCCTAGAACTGACCTTTTTCTTGCATATAAATCTATAAAGTATGAATGCGTCCTGAATGGCCCGTGCATATTGTGAGACAAATATAGGTAGGATACCACCTGATGTTGCGTACATAATATAAGTGTTTATGCAGTCATGAATTTATAAAGAAAACAGTAAACAACACGTTGCACAAAAAATACAAACTCCATTGGGGCTCAGCTGCCACCATGAAGTGTCAACTGCTTCGGCCAACACCAGAATCTCTATCATGTAACCCGGCACCATGTGCCCCCTGACATCGCGTGTCTCAAGTACCGATGTTCCGAAGGCACACCCAAGAAATACTAACCCAATTGAACTGTGATGCATATCCTCAAATAATGGACCGGGGGACAGTGATGTCGACAGTCAAATAATGTAACTGGAGGGACAGTGATGTCTGAACTCAAAAAAAATTAATTGTATGGACAACGATGTCTTCCCTCAAAACAAAGTAAAGGGAGGGACAATGATGTCTGCCATCAAATCAAAGTAAATGGAGGGATATTGATGTCTTCCCTCAAATCATAGTGAGCATATTCCCCTAACCTGATAGCCTTAATGCTATCCCCTGAAGGCTCTACACCTTCTATGTGGCTTCCTACGGTAAGCACCCCCAACCAATAGTACCAAAACTTCAAATAATGGGGCCTCTTCCCACATGAGTGGTCAAAGCCACCACATCATAGAGTCTCTATATTTGAACACTAATCATAGTTTCGGGTGAGCAGTAATAACAAAAATAGTACCCAAGCCACAACACCTCTGACACCTCGGGTCCCTACGACCATGCCGCCTATGTCTGATGGCCTCTCCATCCCAGTAACTCGAGACATGCCCAACTTAACAGTCATCCTACCTCAAGCCTATGCCCATGATGGCCAATCCCATTGTCAAACCTACCCAACATGACCTGATCCAAGCCCAACCTGTGACCAGGATCACTCAAGAATTTTCGGTCCACGCCCAACTTAACCCAAAGGCTCCAGCATATGCAATTCAACAATTACATATATAACACATTTAAACAAAACACATAAACAGGAAAAACAATATAAACAGTTGAATTGTACTATCCCAATAGTTATCAAAAAATAACACTAAGGTCTTGTATGCCTCTAACAATTCATATCAGGGTTTAATAACTAAAATCAAAAGTTTAATCAAACAAAAACAATTATAACAATTTTGGCAATCCCTAGACCAAATTCCCTAATGAGAAATAGCAACTTGCCTGGCCTCGATCATGAAAAACAGGTAACAGGGCCTACCAACATCATCCCATAGGTCAAATAAACAATTAAATAGGCAATAACAGGTAAATTAGGGTCTCACCCAAAACACCCAAAAAACGCCATAGGTCGCACCACCCAATACCCAGCGAAAACAAAAAAAAATGCACCACCTACCTGAGACTCATATGATAATACTCCTCCGATAATAGCCTCCAATTGGGTCTAAAACGCGGTAGATATACAAAAGAATCAAAACTGCTCAAACCCCAATAACTCGTTCTAGAGCAGAAATCAAGAAAAACTGCTCAAGAGGAATCAAGGCCTTACCAATGGGGTTCCAATGGATTAAACGGTGTTTGAATCTGGAATCGGATGATGAAATGAAGGGGATTTGAACTCCCGGATGACCCTACCCACTCAATCCCATTAAGGGTTTGGGTTCTACCTCAAAATGAGGCTACTGCCCATTTTAGAGAAAAAATTGAAAATACACGGCGTGTACTTTTGGACTACATATTGTGTATCATTTTAATGTTCATAAGGAAACTGATATTTGGGCGAGGACCTTTCAACTGACTACATGGCATATACCTATGGTACAAAATGTGTACCTATGGTACACGGCGTCTACCTCTTTACCAAGCCGACATCCGCAACACGCCATGTATATCCCCATACATGGCCCCTCTACATGGCTTGTACAATTAGAATAGGACTTATACTTGCTAAAAACATTCTACCCCACCAACAGGCGTACATTCCATGTATGGACTTCACACTATCAAGGGTACATGACATTTCTATATCTACATGTCCTGTAGTAATAAATTCATACACGGTCATCACACGACATGTACTTGGAGAGCACACGGCCGGTAATTTCCCAACTTATACATGGTGTGTAGTCTGAGTACACGGCATGTAATATAGAAATTTCTAGAACATCCTAGATTTCCCTAGTTATCTCATAGACAAGTCAAAATTCAAACAGGGTCAGGATTTTGACCCATTCTAAATACACGGGGTTCTTACAATCTCCCCACCATAATATAGCTAATCCCCAAGCTATTAAAAAAAACTCGGTGATGGCACCGAACATACCACCCTGATCAATGTAACATGTAAATTCGTGGTATCAAATGTTTTGACTAAATTCATCAAGGGGGCTCCCCACATTAGGAATTTCCTAGCTCAGTCTCAACTTGACCAAACTCAAAACAAGAAAAGGTTCACTAACCTGTTTTCTGGACACATGGTCCTCTCATGAAGCATCATCACCCATGTGCCTTATTGGTTCTCCCATGTCATTTTCAACACCCAACATATCCCACATCGCATTAGTGTCCACCTCCATGAGGTCCTTCAACACATGGATGCTCAAATAAAACCTGATGCCATGCACCTCAAGTAACTCGCATCCTTAATGCCCTGATGCCCACAACACCTCAAGTAACCAACATCCTCGATGCCCCTGATTCTACGCATGTCATACATATATATAAATATATCACACACCCAATACGGTGTTGATCCCACTGAGCAGCATCTAGTCATTCCAAATAGATCATGTGCATCACGTGCACTAAAAACGAACATGCCTCTACAGGTCATGCCAAAAATAAAACATGGAAATCACAGCCACACATGTGGTTTACCTCTAATTTTCATCGTCTCAGAAGCCTTCTCAGCCTTGGTCAACTCCACAACATGCACCTGGCCTGAAGTATGACTTCCTGATGTATGTCCTCCCTATGGTTCTACTCAAGCCACCGGCCACTAACCCCTCAGCTGGATCTTGCAATCCATATCATGTCCTCCACGTGTAGCAGATCCTCGGCTACCCTTTCCAAGTACTGAACCTGAACAAACTCCAGATGCCACCGTCTATCCTGGTCCCTGCCTGCTGGCTATTTGAGAAGGCTGCCTGTAGAACCTCTCCATATTCTCGACCTTCCCACATGCCTGGCACTTTTTTCGAGGCCTATCGGACTGTGTCTGAACATGTCGTGGCTGTCCACACTGAAAGAAGACCACTACTGAACTACTATGAGATTGTATAGCTAAGTCCTAGGCCTGACTGACCTACAATAGCTCATCATGTCCTCACTTTCTGCAGTCCTAAAGATCACCTAAAACCATTCCCCAAAAAACCTGGGGAATATCTTTCTGGTTTCCCTATGCTATGAGCACCCTATTCACCACCTCTGAGAATGAACCTAGCCTGAATAAATTCACCTGGATCTGAATGGCATGTCTCAATCCATCCTCGAATCACCTCACCCTTTCTATGTCATCACTTATCTTGTATCAAATGTATGTTTTATTTTCATCATGTGAAAGGTGGGACCAATATCAACCTCAAATGAATTGCATAGTGATTAATGTTATGTTATCTCAAGAGGTACATGGGAGGTCACACCAAGCCCCAAAGAGGGTACACATGAGGATATCCCATAATCAAATGATGAAACATTGGAGGTTTTTCTAAACCTAAAGTAGGTACATGAGTGGTTAGTCCAAGCCTAACATGTTATGAATATATTGGTGGGTATCCTTGATATAATATTTTCTATGATTTTTTGTATGCCACGAGGATATTTATTATACAAATGTTTTGATCTCATGAATCATGTTATTTTATTTCCTTATAATTTATATACTATAAAATACTAATATTTTTTCCACAGCTCAACATTATAATATTTGATATGTAGGGAATGGTTCTCAAATGTTATTTTCATATTCTCATACCCTTATGTTCACGTTATACTAATGTTTCTACCTTCTTTAAACTTTCTGATAATCTGAGATCACCCATTCTTATGTTTCTATCACCAAGTTATAATGAAATTTTTTATGTATGATATAAATAAAAAGGGTTCTAGTTTTTTATAAGATAGTGGATGATGGTCTAGTTCCCAAGTAAACCAGGTTTTTATGTTTCCAAGTTTCTAAATGAACTATATCTTTCGGATAATCATATATGTGATTATATAATTTAACAAATAATTATCTAAATTATGTAATATTTATGTATAAAAAATAATGGGTCACAATAGGTTTTCTTTCAAGTAATGGATCAAGGATTTACAACATTAGGGACTTGGGTACAGGAATCACATCAATGTTTGGAATAATTTTAACAAAGGATGGGTATTTTTTATCTCATTTATTTTCTCCATTGTAATAATATATTCATTTCAAAATGGTTATTTAATGAATAAATGAGATAAATATTTTACAAACATCCTTTATGATTAATGGGATTTTAAAACATGTTATTAAATGAAGATAAGGATAAAATGAGTTTTGTCCATGATAAAGTGTGTATCCAAGTTATTTATTAAAATATGGGAAATACAATTCTCCCATAATAAGTGGAGTATTTTAAAGATTAAAATCATATTTTAAAAAAAATACATAATAATATAATACTATATAAGATATGGTGATCAATTATAATGACCTATGAACTTCCAATTGTTTCATTTTGGGAGTTAATTTGAATTTATTGTTTGGTGGATGGTTTAGTTCAAGAAAAAAATTTCTAATATGATTATTATAGTTTAAACATTAAAAATAAATTTTCTCGGGTCATATTAAAGGCTTTAGATTAACTCATCGGTTTGAAAAAGAACTAGATGAAGGATAAGAGGTTAGGGGTTGCTGAATTCTTGAGCAACCACTGACCAAATGGTTGGATATCGTGTTGCCTAAAGTCCATGTTGGGAACACCGATCATCCACTGTAGCTAGGGTTGGTTTTATTATTTTTTTGAAAAGGGGAATTTTGAAACTTTTATTTTGTGGGTCTTAATTTAATTGAGGATTAAGAATAGTCAATTCTTGGAAAATTTTCCCTCCCACATGATCACTTTTTACCCCTTTAATATGGGTGAATCTAGGTGCGTTCTAGCGGTGATCAATAGTGATTTTGTTTGTTTCATTCATTATTGTGTTAGTTTTTTAATTCCCCAAATATCCCTGTTCATTTTAGATATATATTTTTGGTAGAATCCCATATATCAAATTGGAATCGATAAAGATTCATGGGGTGTTCATGTAGCCCATCTAAAGTGCATCTTGAGATGTCATCTGCATACAATCACATCCCCTTAAAATAACATATTTCACTAAAATGTATTTTTTATTATTTAGACTAAATTATTTATTTATTTTCAAATAATTAGTGGATGTAGTTAGGTATTTTATTTATGTTGGTTTTAGAGTGTACTATGGACCCATTGGGTGTGGCTGATGGAGGTTTCGATGATGCGGTAGGGATTTGGGAGTTATTTATTGTTTATTCAGTATTTTTTTAAATTAAATAATAAACTATCACTAATAATTATTATTTATTTATGACATATAAATTTCAAAAGTAGATTGGTCTATTTAATGGGAATGGGTGAGGCTTGGATGAACTACACTGAGGTTCTATAGAGCTCTGCAAGTGTGGTAACTCCTTTATTGATGTGGGTGGTCCCATTGATAAAAATCCATATGGAGGCTGATTCATCACTAATTTTTTAAATGTTTTGGAATTGGAATGGGAATATGGATATGTATTTGGGATTATTTTGTATATAAATATAGGGTGGTTTTGGACCCTTATTATTGGTATAGGTTCCTTTAATCTCTTTGAGTGTTTTCGAATTCCCAAAGACCGAGTCTCCAAAAGGCCAAATAGATGCATGGAAAAAGAATGGAATTGGGTGGTATCAGGAAGTTGGATGAGATGTGGGTATTTTATGTGTATTATACTTGGGATAATGAGAAGGTTATAGGGATCTTAGGCTCATATATGATGAATGAGGTAGGTGAATGTCTAATGAGTAACACGAACAACCCATAGAGGGTGGTGTAGGATATTATTGAGAATTATAAGAAGGATGAGTCCTTTAAGACTGGATGAAACAATGGAAAGGGGTTTCCTCTAGGATTAATCTAAGATTAATCCTCCATAATAAATGGGGTTGACCCATTCACGGGTTATGGTAGTTGTATTGGGCTTGGCATTGAGATTCCTTGTGGCATGGAACATGGTGGCTTGGGATGATCCAAGGGTAGTGGGATTAAGAGTGAAAAATTATCTTGATATGTGTTGATAAAACCATGATGTCTGGTTTGAGGTCATATTATGAGTAGTGACTTATTAGATGGGTTATGGGTAGGGAATTCTATTAATGACAACATGGTAGTTCTATTGGACATAGAGTACCCTATAAAAGGAAATGTGGAGTGTTCATCGATGAGGAGCTAGGTCCCAAGTGATTAGAACCCTAGGATTGTGAGGATCTATGTAACAAGTTGTACCCTTGTTTTTTTTTTGAGGAATTTTCTTCACAACTCTTGGGTTTATGTGCTTAAGGATACATCCCTAGAGTATATGGGTATGGGTTTTGTGATAATAGTAACCTAATACATTTGGTATTGGGTCGAGGAAATTACTACACACAATAAGGGTATATATTCAAATTATCATTCCATACCCTGATTGATATGGTAGTTGTTATAGAAGTAACATTAACCCAATGTAAGAGGCCTGAGATAACCCCATCCTAGTTAATAGGATATATATTGATAGATGAAATAGTACCTTTCTACTAGGCTTTGGCCATGGTAGAGACCACCCAGGGGATGGATCAGGGGGTGATGGGATGAGACTGATAGACCCCTCCGAGATTGATTATGTAGTGGTTCTAGATATGGATGTGTGACAGAACAAAGAGTCTAAAATTAGCGGCCTTATGTTTTTTATGTTATACAACCCTATGTATTTAGGTATGGTATGGTCATTAGGGAAACTGCATGATTGGATGTGAGGTAAAATTCCAATGTGCGATCAAAGCCAGTTTGATCAGATTTCAAAGTGCCATGGCCATCATATAGTGACCAAATGTGCATGGAGTTGGGTTGGCCTAGTTAACACACAATGTCTAATATGATTGTATTAAATTATTATCTCTGTCCCCATGCATACACATATGTGATATCATATACTACTGGAGCATGGTGAGAACCAAGTAAGACATATTTATCAGATCTAGAACAAGGACATTTAAGTGTGAGTGGTCATATTTTAACTTTCAGGTTTACCGAAGTGCATGTAGTGGATCAGTTTAGAGCTAATCAATATGTTGTGTGAGACTTGGGGATGGTAGTGGGGTTATTGTGTGTGATTTTTATTTTGGTTTTAATTTTTATTTGGGATTGGCCGAGTAAGAGATTTGTGTATATATGATTTTATGACATCTAGATGAAATTTATTAGAGCATTGTTTGTTATATATTTATTTCATAATCTGGTTATAATGAGGAAGTATTGGTTATTAATTTTATAATATATATTTTAAATTCTAGGGCTTTGTCACCCCACTATATGGATCAGAACCTTGCTGCTAGTCAAAAAGCTTCTATCTTTTAGGGAAGCATACATGAGGCTAGATGGTGACCCTGGTTTTAGACGCTCAAGTGTCCCAGGGTGAGGGATTTCAAATTGGTAGCAATGGATTTAATTGTTATATTATATTTTTCATATGGTAGAAAGGTGTTCTAGGAATTTGTCAAAGATTTTGATAGAACTTATAATTGTGTGTTATAAACATAATTCTTGTGGTAATTCATGGATACTAGTTTTATTGTATAGTTGTTATGGAAAAGATGTTTATAGAATATGATGTATTTTGGAGGTTGATATTTATAGAGGTTTTTAGCTCAAGTAACAATTTAAATAGGTCACATACGTGCATAAAAGTTAGTCACAAAGAAATAATAAGATATATTCTTTCTTGTGTATAATAATATTTAATATGAGGGTTTTGTTTTTTAAAGAGTTAATAATTTCTTATAATTAATTTTCATATATATATTGTTCTTGGAATTATAATCAACTATATCCTAGTATTTTCCATGATGGAAGGCCATGTAGATCCTGTTGTGGGATGATGTCCATTGATGAATGCAGTTCGTTCATCAAGGGATTAATGGACAACTCTTTGGGTTGTTTTTGGAATTTGATTCCTCAGTGATTGGACCCTAGTGATATTGTATAGAAATTATGATAATGATGTATGGAGAGGTTTAATATCCCTTATTTATATGGAAACCCTGAGAGGATTGAGGAAATGTATTGGGGCATTATTTATCTTGGTATGTAAAAAAACAACAACATTTTTTGTATTGAGGCATGCTTAAAGGGCATGATTGATTGGATTCCTAGCATTGTCGAGTCAAGATAGTGTGAAGATAAGTGTACATGGGATAGGCATGATATCATAGTATATATGATATGTGACTCATGTAATAGTGATTCAGATTTCATGATTGGGTGTCATGGGAGTATACAGTTGATGGGATTAGTTGCGAGTGAGGTAGATAATGGGCGAGGACTGATGAGTGGGTTATAGATAAATTCTTTAGGTTATGGGTGAACCAGTGTGGTGTGACAATGGAGCTGTTGTGGTGATTTCAGTTTGGTTTCACTCTTGGAGTGAACCAGTGTGGTGTGACAATGGAGCTGTTGTGGTGATTTCAGTTTGGTTTCACTCTTGGAGTGAGGAGTCTAGGGCATTTAGTCAGAATCTCGTGGGCATGGCGGCTTAGATTTCGGTGTATTGGAAGTGTCCCTCGGTGGTGATTGGTGTCAGTAACAATATATTAGGATATCATGTTATGAATAACCATAGATGAGGACTTAACATAAATTTTAAGGAGGAATGGGGATAGAGGCTAACATGGTGGATGTGATCATACCCCAGGAAGAGAAACCAATACATGGTATTAGGACCCAGTGGGCTTAGTGATCAATAAGATGTGTAAGGTAATCCATATGGTAGTGAGAACCCCATTGGATTATTTAAAATTTATTCCATCCCATCATTGGTATAATGACCATCTATTTTCATACATAAGTATTACATAATTTTGATGAATATTTATTACATAACAATAACACATGTCGGAGGACCATAATAGCATAGTGTCATTGGAAACATGGACACACAACAACTAGTACATTGGTAAACTACATAATCTCCCACTAGTATCATCATAAGTAGCACCCCTCTAATATATATCATACCTAATAAATATATTAATAACATGTGGAAATGAAACAAAAGAAAGAATTATATTAGATACTCATAAAAAGTAAAAAATAGAGATACAAATGCCTAACATGAACATAAAGGTATGATAACAGGAGTCTAACATTTAAAAAGTATAAAATGAATATCAAATATGAAAATCATAAATCATGGAATAAATATTTATAGTTTATAATACCAGAATCCCAAGAACCCGAAGAACATGATCCAATAGAGTAAAACATTAGCATAAGTCATAGAATTTGGGGCATATACATAAACATAGAAAACTGGTTCCATATTGGTCAATTCTCACTGTCAATTCCATCATAGTTGAAAAAACCCATTACTGTACACATTTCACTCCTTATTCTAGACATGGCTTACTAAACTAGGTTCACTCCTCATTTTACCCCTATATTTTTGTAACTGGTTCACTCCATGTTCCATTCATGTCTATCTCAGGAGTTATATAAATCATTACCCATTTCATTGACAAAAGATATAGGTTCCACCTATATAATAATGAAAACCATATTTATGTGGGATATAAGATCATAAGAATTCATTATAAAATAACCCATGAAATGAAATTGGTTTTATAAATATTTCATCATATCATAACCTGTGGAAAAGAGACAGGTTTCACAACCATTTCATCCAAGAATAACCTATAAAAAGAAGAATTTTACGTGAGAATTTCCTCATAGTATAACAGACGGAAGAGAAATAGGTTTCCTAAAAATAATTTAGTAAAAAAATAAACCATTCATAAAAAGAATAATAATTTTATATTTGGATCATATCCCCATTGATGTTTAGGTAACACCAAAAAATGAAATATTAGATATAAAATGATTTTGATCGATCATTTGGGAAATTTAATAAAAAAATAACCTTTCTTTTATAAATCACCTTTCAAAGCATTAAACAAGATGAAAATATATATTTTTTAAAATAACATCTAAAAATTATAATAGATGTTTTAATAAAATTAATCATTTCTTGAGAAAAATATACATTCTACTTTAAAAACAACAAAACATTTTAATAATAATTTCATTTTGTAATAATTTATATAAAACATAAAATTTACCAAATATTATGAAAAAATTTATTTGAAAAAAGCATTGATAAATTGAATGAAAATGATTGAAATATTCACTTGGGCATGATAGTTGTAAAAGTAGTTCATGTCGTGCAAGTTTAAAATTAAATATTACTTTTACGTTTTTTGGTAAAATCCAAAATCAAAATTTTTTATAGACATGAATATTACCTTCAAAATATATTAGAAAAAATTCAAAAAATGACAAAAAAATTTTTTTAAATAAATCATACTAAAAAATTTAAAAAAAAATTACAAAACATTGTTTTGGAAGAAAAAAATCTCCGATCAAATAGAGGAATAAATTCATATTTTTATAAAAATATTTACTTAATATTAATAAGTATAAATGAGTGGGAAAACGGTATCACTAATTTAATATATCATAAGTAACCATAAGAGTAGAAAATTCCTCAGAATTATTGATTTGTTGATCATGATATTTTAACACTAGAGACTTGATCGTAAACAGTCCCTACAAAAGAAGATATTGTACCATAAAATCATTACCATTTTGGAAACCTTGAATCATAATTCATATTAAGGATGAAAAAAAATTAAACATAAAATCTCATGAGGATAAATAAATTCCTGATATTTCATGTCAATGGATAGTTATATAAACCTCATGAAAGAATATAGGAGAAAAACAAAACATACGTCTCAAAGAAGGAAAATTGAGAAAATAAAATCTATTAATGATTTAGTAACTATTAACTCGTATTCCTTATGAAAGAATAACACCAAATTAAACATTATTTATCATGAAATTAGTATTATTAATGATATAACATGTCATAGGGTAGTATATTAACCACAAAAAAGAAATGAGTAGAAAATATGTTAGATGTCTCCCAAAAATAAAAGTAAGACAATAAATCCACATACCATATGTCTTGGATTCCTTCATAATAATTTAGAAATAATTAATAATAAATATAATATTATTATAGATATATCATAGAACCATATTCATATATATCATACCATATATAAATTTCTCTATGACTTTATAATACCCATTTGTTAATAATTCAATGTTAAAATTACGTTTCAGGTAATAACTGCTTTGTTTTCCATGAATGTTAAAATTTTCCATATTTATTATCTGATTAATTTGATCATTATTTCATCATATACATCATGATAACCATTATATAAATATCATATATATTCAGTATATATTTATTTATAGTAATCCATAAAATTTAGTGACAGGAAAATGAATTACACTATTTATGGCACTATTGAAAATGTAACCTATACCAACAGTTTCTTAAACCATTTATACAAAGCCCTGTGGTATAGACCTATAATAATGATTCATAGATAACTATAGGAATAGGCTGGTAGGAATTTGGATTACCCCATGGTTTACTATGAATCATTGGGATAAATGTATTCCATTAGTTTATAAGTGTTGGATTAGTGATAAACCAACTGTTTAAACCATTGGTATAAAGCTATCCCAATTCTTCACTATGAAACTATGGAAAAGTGGTTAGGATTGATATGTTCTAAAGGTTTAAAACTATTGGAATAGTGGAATTTCCATCGTTAAACCCATTGTTAAGTGGTCAGACCAATTGTTTAAAATTATTGGCATAGGAATGTGGATAGTTGTATACCAACAGTTCCACAACCATTGCTATTGAACCCACGTATTCCTCACTACAAAATCCCAATCCACTTCAAAATGCAATAAAAATAGCTCCACTACCACCTAAAGTAAAAAAATAGACACTTCCTTTCAAAAAGATCCACTTATAATCAAATAATGCCTGGAATGAAAAACACACAAATTTCTAACCCACAACATCCCACTCTGCTACTACCTACAACCAAAATATTCAAATTTCCATCATCCACACACAACACTCTACTTCACATAAATCCCACCTGCAATCAAACACACACACCACACTCCACTTCCCACACGTAACATCCCTCATGCAATAAAAAACACACAATAAGAAGTATCCCACCTGTAATAAAAAAACACAAAAATACAGCATCCCAACTATAATAAAAAACAAAATAATGGACCATCACATCTACAACAAAAAAACACAACATAATAATAAAAAATATACAACCTACACCTCCAATGAACCAAAAAAACATCTAGCACTAGCAAAAACCTTTACAAAACACTAAATATCATATATATTTATTCACACAAAATAATAAAACAAAAAGGATCAAAAATATATATATAATGTAATGGATTAATATGTCCCTCATCACCATCATTATCATCACCATTATCTGTATCCTCATTCTCACCCTCATCCTCATAATCTTCCTCATCCCCATCCACTTCTTCATCGTTATCCCCTTCCTCTTCCACTACATCATCCCTTACCTCTTCCTAATGGCCATCCCCACCATTTCCAACACCAGGAACGTCATCATCCAGACCACAACATGAACTGTAGCCTGGTGAACTATTAAACATCCTCATCCTCGACATATATTCATTACAATGCATTGAAGTATTTAGTGGAGGTGATGGACATAACACATTCATCATTTTAAAAAAAAATTTGTTCTCAATTTGAGCCGATTCTTCCACTTGTATTGCCCTTTTTCATCCTTTTCTTCTTTTTCTTTAGCCTATGGTAGCCATTATAAATCATTGTTACTATATCCTTTAAATGAATAAGTCCAATACCCCATCGGGACAATACCCTTCACGTGTTGGTGGTATACTCTTCTATGGTTCTCATCACACAAAACATGATGTATGTGATCATTTGGGCCAAATTTGTGGGGTTATTGGGCATCAAGGTCCTCCAAAGTAGACAATTACAAATATTAATTAACTATTAAGAAAAAAATAGATATTTGAAATAGAAATCAATAAATTGAAACTTGTAATTTGCTACAGTGTTTCGTTATTTTTTATTCTTCTATCTTTCTTCTTTCTACTCGAGAAAAAAAGTTTTTCTTGAGGGGAACATCCATCAATATTTAAAACATCCCTCCTAAAATAAATTAGTATGTGACATGTAATCATAGTAAACAAATAAACTATATATATTCAATATAAAATTCTAAAAAAATAATATAAATGACTTAAGGGTTAAATGATAATCACTAGATCATGAAAGTATCAACATGGGATAATCATAAGCACAAAAATGATATGATTTAGTTTCTTTTTTAATTCATTTTTTTGTTGATTTTACTATGAAAATGATTATACAGTAAAAACATAATCAATAATTTTGTGTGTTTCTTTTAGTTTTGTATTGAACCTTATTTTTTTACTTTTAGTCTAACCAATAAATAATTTTTTTGGTTATACTGTTATCATCATTAAGTTTCTTTAAGCATATTTGTTTTTTTAATTTTCATCGAAGTTATATGCCTTCTCGAGATGCACTATGGAACATGTGGTGATCATTACTAGGATATATCCCTACAACGAATCCGACAATATTTTCTTTTTTGGAAATGGAATTTCTAAGATAATTGACCCCCTAATTTGCATGATATATAAAAAATTAATTAAATCTAAATTTTGTACATACTTCTCTCTCATGGTATGGCATCATATTCTTCCCCAAAGTGTGGAAATATGTCATATAATCCTTGTTTTTTTCTTGATGATTCCTAATGAAATTAGATAATAAAAAATTAATTATTAATGAAAATAATGGTATTTTTCATATAAAAAACATAAATTTCATTAATACCATGAACTAGAAACTCATCAAATGAGTAATCATTTCCTGATAATATTATACTAGGAAGTCATCCATAATAGTTGTGGGCTCTAATTTCATGCCTACTCTGAATCTCCAGCCACTATACAATTCATGATTATAGCCTCTCTAGATCTCACATAATTCCATATGTTGTGCGGGTCTCATAGCCTCTCCATCAAGAATTTTAAATCCAAGCTAAAGACAAAATATTAATTCATATAAATAGTATAATAATATATCATTAAATCTATCAAATTTTTTTACCTGTATTTGTTCACAAGGATTATCCTTTTTTTCACTTCACATATGTCATGAGGAGAGTGCACAGATGGGAATGATGTCAGAGTATTTGGAAATTGTAACCAAAATACTCCCACATTCCAATCATGTTTTCCAACCATTTTATTTTCTTCATTATACTCCATGCATTCATATACGATCACTCCACTTTTCAGAAGATAAATATATTAAAGATGAAAAAAAATTATATCAACAAATCATATAGTGAAAATAAATTCTAATAAAAAAATTACATGTATTCTACAATATACATGAGGATGTCTGATCAGTATACATCAATGGATACCGAGGAACTGATGGAACATTAACCTATAAAGAAGTAGTGGGTCAAATATTATTCTTCACAAGGATATAAGGTGTGAGGGAAAAAATAGATGAAGCAAGAATGTAGTATCCTAGGTAGAAGGAATTATATGGAAAAGAATATGGCACAAATTGTTGAAAAAATGCGTAATAAGAATGAGGAGTCTGAATCATGGGAGAGTACGGTAAATACTGGTGAGTAGGCTCAGATGCAAATGGAGGCATAGACATAGGGGTCCTAAATATCCTAGATATATGTAACAATGCTGAGGGGTCAGAAAGTGTTGTATATGGTACATAAGGTGGAGGCACGAGGTGTTATCGGGCACACGGATGCCTAACTGTCTTACAATCCCCCTCAAATCTCTAGCCTGGGAACTGGATCCTCTAGGCTGGTTGGGGAACAATTGATACCTTGGCGGTGGATACTTATTTAAAGTCAAAAAAAATAATCACATGACAATATATTTTATTGAGACATATTTTTAAATAAAACACTCACAACATGCAGTAGAGGAGGGAATCCCATCTTACCCTTTTGGAAATTTTTTAATGCCTTTTTTTCAATTCATCGTTCCTGATGGTTTTTAATTTCATGTGATTCAAAACAAATAGGTGATTAATTATAAATCTATAACTATGGTTTATTCGAAACAATAAAGAAGCGTAAGTATGACTTAATTATGGAATACCACTTGTCAAACCTAATAAAGGATACACACTAATATAATAAATACAATTTATATATAGTGGGAATAATAATAAAATAGAATAAATGTCATAAAAAACAATATTCTCTTATTAACATTTTTAGCATGACAAGAGGGATATTTTTAAAACTTTTTGATATTAATTAATTGGGGAAAAGTCATCATTCATGTGTTGTAGAATAAGAATTTAACAAATTTTTCATTTTTATATGCTTTTTTCGACCTTTCTTATATGGGTTTTTAGTTATATTAAGTAATTAAATAGTAGATTTTTCTACTTTAGTATTATTGGGAAAAGGGTATAATATAGAGCATTTATGAAGTGATTTATATTTATTATATTTATTTTTGAAATAAAATTCATTTTGAAATATTCAAATAAATATTCCAAGTTGATTAATGTAGGAATTTGATCTATATAATGAATAATGAGAAACACAATTAGTATATTTAAGATAATTTTGTGTACAAAAAAATTAATGGACGTTGTATTATAATCTAAATAGTAAATGTGTTGAAGTTCATGGTAGTTCCACAATTCCAATATAGCATCCATAACAACTCACTTTCATTCAAATATGATTATAATATATTTGTGTCATCTGACATGCATATGTTTCATTCAAATTAGTGTATATTTCATCAAGACTCTATGTAAGTGTGATTCAAAAGAAGAATAGTCTAATAATATTGTATGATCAATCCACTGATGTTAAATAAATAATGGTTATAAAGACCCGTAAATTTCAAGGGAAATTTTTTTCATAAATTCTTTTAAATTTTATGAGTACGTAGTTTCTAACGACACCTGATTCCGAGGCCCGGTGTACCCAGAATAATTTTCTAATGTTTTGTTAAGCTTAAATTAACGCACGTCAGAAGTTTTCCTGAAAAAGAGGAATACCTCTTAAAAGGTTACTCGGATCAGAAATCTGAGGGCACCGTTATACTCAGGATAGAGGGTTACCCTAGGTGTGACTTAAGTTTAGTCGACCTAGGCCTCCTGTGAGAAAACCCAAAAATTGCATAACCGTAAATAAAATAATTAAATAAACTTATTTTATTTTTAAAATGCTTATAACTCACAAATGGTAACTCGCATTAAAAATCCGAGACCACCGTTGAACTCATGAGGGTATTATTTCTTTATGAAAATATTAACATTGGACGGCACGGGCCACCTGAGAAAGTTAGTTTTTGGTCGTAAATAAAATAATTAAGTGACAATTATTTTATTGTAAAATTCATAGCTTCTAAACGGTAACTCGAATTGAAAATCCGAGAGTATTTTTGAGTTCTTTGGGGGAGTTTTTATCCTAGAAAGAGCCTAACATTGACCACAGTGGGTTGAGGGTGATTGATAATAATTTTTGGAACTTTTTTTCGGGTACGTTTAGTAAATTCATGAGCGTATTTTTTTTATATTTTGAACCGATTCTTGGAATTGAAATCCAAGGGCACCGTTGAACTCACAATGTGGGTTATCACATAAGAAGAATTTCCCCTCAATGGCAGATGATCGGGTATGAAGGTTAGTTTTTGGGGTTTTATGTGGGTTAATAAAATAAAATAAGTGAATAATGTATTTTATTTTCTCAGACACTTTCCGTGCATATAAAAGTGGTTAAAAGCTCCATTTGGTAGTTGGTGGTGGAACTGCCACACCCTAACCTCCCATTAAAAGGGGAGGGAGAGGAAACCTCTCAACCCCCCCATCAATTAATTTTATGTGTCGACATAAAATTAATAGCACTCAATTAATTTTATGATTTGACATAAAATTAATTGATGTTAGTTAATTTTATGTGTCGACATGAAATTAATTGATGTCAGTTAATTTTATGTGTCGACGTGAAATTAATTTGTGTCAATTAATTTTATGTGTCAACTTAAAATTAATTCGTGTCATGTGTTTTGATGCATTCTATGTGGGGGAAACTTCTTGGCGTCCTCCCCTCTTAAGTTGTGCCAACACACCTCTTAAATTGTGCCAATGCAATTTAATTTGCCTGACCCCCTTCTTAAATTAAGTAACAGCATCGTTGGAATTTATGAAGGTTCCAAATAAATGAAACGTCATAAATTCCAAGATGGTTATATACCTCTCCCCCTCTCCTATATATATAGAGCTTGGGAGAAGGTTTTGGGATGGCTTCACCAAGAGAGGAAGTGATGGTAAAGTATCACGATGCCCAACACATGGGAAAATCATATCCTCTCCAATGAAGAACGCGATGAATGCCAATGACGATCTTCCACATGATTCTTCTTCGACCTTCCTTCCCCAAACACCTATCCTCTGCAACATCATCAACAAACCGACGAAGCTCGGAATTGGGGACGTGTGGTGAACGCGACGAACGACGGTCTTCATAGTCTTCAATCTATGACTCCACCATCAAGCGACGAGCAAGAGGTAGGGGTTAATTCTTCGTTCAATTATTCCTTCAAGTATTATTTAAAAAACTTCGTTGTAAAATGATTGGCCGATTGTTATCAAAATAACGGGAGGAGGTCGGACCGCACAAACACGACCGATCCTCCTCCCCTTTTGTTGTTGATCTTCATCATGGCTTGAAATGGAGGTGACACGGTGTCGTCGCATGGCGCGGGAACGAGAGAACCATGGCCGGAGCGGGCCGCAGGGAAGGAGAGAGGCGCCTTCATGCCGCGCCGGTGAAGGCGAAGGAGGCCATAGCCAAGAGCGGGCCACGGAGGAGGTGCGCAGTGCTATCACGCCGTGCCGGAGCACCATGAAGGGCTGTGCTCGGGGCGGGCCGTGGAGGAGGGGCGTGGCGCCGCCGCGCCACGGCGGAGGGGTGCGGCGCCGGCGCGCCGCGACAGTTTAGAGGAGCGGCCCGCTGAGCCGGCCGCTGCAACCATCCAGAGGCGGGACCTCTTGGTTCCCACGGGTTCAGTTAATTCCAGCCTTAATGGATGGCCATTTCTTCAATCAAGGGGGTAGCCCCCCCCCCCCTCCCCGCATCCCGCTCGGCCGAGAGTCGAACCGCCGGCCACACGGTTCGGGTCGGCCGCACTGGGCCGGACCCCCACTTTGGGCTGGTCCGTGCCCAACTGGGCCGGACCCGGACCCTGGTCGGGTAGACCCGGTTCGGGCCAACCTAGGGGGTATTGGGCCGGGTCGGACCGGGCCCAAACCCCCTGTTTTCAGACAGTTCCATTCAAACATTCATAACATGGGCTACGGAACACCGATCGATGCACTGTAATTTGTGTTGGGATCCTTGTATCGAGATGGTCATTTCTTTATATTACACTCAAGGTTTCTGAGAAATTTGGGTATGCCCGGGTTGGTTCGAACACAAAACCAATCGGGCCCTCAGAGGAGAAACACTTATAACATGATCCCCGGACGTCTGATTGATATGCCGTCGACTTCATTGGTTTCCTATTAGTGAGACGGTTCTTTTTTATTACTCCACTCGAGGTTTGGATGCATCTGGGGTATGGTTGGGTTGGTTTTGACTTAAAAACCAACTGGGTCCCTGGGACGAAAAAGCCAATAACTCTCAGATCGGGCATCTGATTGACGCGTCGTCTATCACGTTGAGTTCTATTGACAAGATGGAACATTGTGATACATCAACTTTGGACTTCATGATAGTTGATGTATCGACCCCTTGGCTCATGGAGCAGACCCTCCCAGAATCGAAAATGTTGTGTGCGGGAAACCTAGAGCTGGCTATGACGAAGATTACGACTTCCATACAAGGATCCTCATAGGGTTCAACGAGGATGACTACCATACTTGGATCCTTAGTGGGTTCGACGAGGACTACCGTACTAGGATCCTTAGTGGGTTCGATGAGGATGACTACCGTACTAGGATCCTTTGTGGGTTCGACGACGACGTCTACCGTACTGCGATCCTCCATGGGTTCGACGGCGACTTCTACCATGATGGGATCCTCCGTGGGTTCGATGATGATGACTTCTATACTAGGATATTCTGTGGGTTCAGCAGCATTTTCGACTATACATGGATCCTTCGTGGGTTCGGCAGCGATGACTACTATACTTGGATCCTCCGTGGGTTCGGTAGTGACAACTTCTGTTCTAGGATCCTACATGGGATCGGTAGAGGAGATGATTTAGAGGCTACATCTAATCACCTCCACCTCTCTTCAAGAAATAGTATACCTGTGTGAGATGAGTCTTGATTATCAATCATTATCATTGATATGGTTGACTTTCTTTCATTTTTGGATTGGGTTGTGTTTTTCCTATGTGGACTGAGTTGAGATATCCTTTGTGGACTGGGTTGTGTTTTTCCTCTAAGGAATGAGTTGAGCTATCCTTTGTGGACTGGGATGTGCTTTCCTTTGTGGACTGCATGGTTCTTGGAAGTTGGAGACGAACTGTAACTAAGGACTTAGGTATATGTATGGGCATATACCTAAGTAGTTTTTTTATACTTCGTGATTGTATCTTTCCTTTGTGGTTTATCCATCATGGATTCTAAGAGACCTTCGGAGGTCTCGGGGTCCCTACTGAGTATCGTATACTCACCCCTGCATGGGATATTCCCACACTATGTGGTGTTGGATGTAGATGACAGACAGAACTGATCGAGGTGGATGCTTGTGGAGCTGGACGTACCCGGAGGTGGACCACTTGGTGGGACGTACACAGAGCGGACAGCCGGACCGAGGATCTGTGGAGGCTATCTGTACCCACCCCTCAGGTGGGAGTTCTGTAGGATGGCTCGGAGTTGCTGCTTTACTTTTATGATGTTGTATTTTCTTTCGGTTGTACTTTACTTTTAGTTGGGTTTTTATTCTGACCCATTTACTTTCCATCACTTATTTTTGTACTCAGTTTACTTAGAATTTTCTTCATCTTGTGTACTCTGTGGTGTTTGTTTTCTTATTTAAATTCAATGTCTCCCCTTTTACTAGGATTTACGCCTTTGGTGCTAGTCATCAGCCCCTGCCCTATGGGAGGCGGGCTTGGGGTAGTCACGGCACGGGCCCCGAGGACGGGTCGTGATAATGGTCTGATCCATATCCTCTATCTTAGTATCTAATTTATCTAGGTCAAATATAATATGTTAAAAAATTAATATGAGGATGAACTCTTGTTTTTGGTATTATTTTAAAATTATGTTTTCCAAATCTCTTAAAAATCCTACCAAGAAGACTTTTATTCATATAATGGTTTTCAACATTCAACTATATAATAATAGAAATATCATTATATCCAATCTCACAAAAAAATTATCACATATGTTCCATTATGTTATAAAAGGGGTATGATGTAATGTATCATATGTATTATCATTATAATAGATAAAAATATTTCCATCGGTGGGTAGAATATTAATTATCTCTTTAAAAACACATAAAAATAATTTATAACTAATGAAATAAATATAACATGCAATATAATGTTTAGTAAATTGAATTCATTTCCACTGTTGAATTTTTATATATCATTTTTCATTTATCACATAACAACAAAAATAAAACACTAATATTTACACACAAAAATATTAAAGTGTTATTGGGTCTAGCAATCTACATATAGTTCAATGGGTTCAAAAACCACCTGATTACCTATTTCAAAAATGGGGTAGGTGGTATCTTTATGTTGTCATTATTTCACACCAACATGTTAATTGGTGGATTCCACAATAGGGTGGTGTAGGTGATGGAATATGTTGTAGAGATAGTGGCAGGGTTTGGGAGCCTTCCAACCTTCATGGGGAAACAACATGCTAAAACAATTATAAATAAAATAAATCTCACATTTATGTCCTGCTGGGCTCCTCTCACATTTCCCTTCTACATGAGAGAGAGCATATGGTTTACATGGATTATTATATGTGATTGATTGTTTATTGTTATTATCCCCACTTATTCCATTTTTTATTTTCATTGGTTTTATTGATAAATTTGTTACTACTATTTTATGCATATTTTAGATATTATCTATGATGAAAAAAAATAAGATGATGAGATTTTTTTTATTTCATTCATGAAATATTCAGGACAAATCGTGTCATTTTTTATACAGAATATCATGATTTTATTATATTTTTTTGTTCAACAGTTGTGTTCTACATGTATTTTCTTGTGTGATTATTTTATAATGTTTTATAGATTTATGACTAAATGTTGGTGGTGAGGCATAATGATGAAGAATATGTTTGGTACTAATATATGTTGATGACTAAACACCCCATACTCATACTGAATGATTATTAATGTCCAATAAGTAGTTTTTTGATGAATAACTTGAGATGCAATTACTCCCTCTATGTAATTAAAATCCCATATTTGTAATGAGGGAATGTATAGTGGAAATCTATCATGGTTTCTAATTTAGTTGGCTCTTTAATGGGTTGTAGAAGAGAGATATACAAAGGACAATTAGTGTGCAATGTGAATCATGTACACATTCCATGAAAAGTGTACTATAATTATTAAATGTGATGTATATGTTGGTCAAGTAATGTGAAATGTGATTCTTGTACACATTCCAAAAAAATGTTATTATAAGTATATAATGTGATCTAAGTAATATAAGCAGTAAAATTCCCTACATAATAGGAGGATATGATGAATCAGAGGACAAGCAGTGTGTGTTGGGAAATAAGGAGGCCAAGTAATGTTCATTATGATGCATGTACCGAGGCTAAAAAACCTGTACAATAAGTATAGAATCTGATATATATATATATATATGCCAAATAGAATACTTAAAAATATAATAGGAGGTTATGACTGAATTAGATGCTATAAAGAAAGTACAAGGAAATACACAGGACCTATATAGTACCATTATTTCTATTTTGGTCCATGGAGTGTGTACTGGAAAATAAGTGGGCCAATGATAGAGAATGTGGAGATATTATAAACTGAAAAGAACATTCCAAAAGGGGGAATCATGATCCCTATTTGATAAACTCAATCATGGAAATACAAAACAAAAACTAGGTTTTTGGGGTACACATAGCTATTTCTCAGTCGTCCAATGAGAGGAATAATGGTATGTGAGGCTGTTAAAAAGGGAGGGATGGAGAGAGTGTGGGTGAAAAGAATCTAAAGTAATAAGCCAATTTTCATGGAAAATATAGAATAATGGCCTATCCTATATTTCTACTGTCATCCATTCGTATTCTCCCTATTTTTAGGTGATAAATTAAAGTGTAATATTTTTTTGAAGAGATGAAGTTGAGCTAAAAAAATAACCATGTTGCTTTCACCATTATTGAAGACATAACGGAATTTGGAGGCCTTTTATGTTTAATATGGTTATACATATTCTTGATTCTAAAGTATCATATACAGACCATGTTATTGATTTCCGAAGACCATGTAAAAGGAAACACATTCGTATACATAGTGTGAATCCATAAATGTGTATATGTACAATCTATTTATAAAGATCATTTTGATAATTAAAGTACAATATGTGGAGAGTACAAAGAGATAACAATATTTATAAACTTCTACTCATATATTATATGTTATTTGAATGAGGTTTCTTTTAATGTTATCTCTTATATAACTGTGATTTTCATGGAATTATTTGATGAAAAATCACTGATAGGGGAATAAGTTCCCCAAATGGATCAAAAAATGAGTGGTGAATATAACTAAAAATGAAATTTATTTTAGGATTATTTTCGCTAAGAGATTGATCTTATATGAAAGAAGTATTATGGGAAACTACTAGTGTTATTAAATATTTTGAAACATTTCCATATATATTTCCAATAATAGGTCAACATATTGAATAAATAAATGTCTAGAATTAAGGGGGAGAACAGTTAATTATAGAAAGAAATCATCTAGAAATAATTCATAGAATGGAATGAATCATACCATGAGAAATACTTCTGAGAGATTTTGTGAATTTATGTGGTAACTAAAACCTATATGGATGTGCATATGATGGGTGCTAATATGTGCCTAATAAATACAATTATTACACTAATGCGAAGTGGAAATAACATCAAATGAAACCAAGAGACAAAAAATAAGGATACCTTTTATTATAAAAGAAAATAAATTATTGAGAATCCTACTCTAAAGATGAAAGTGATAAAGGTTGTCAAATATTTCACATCAGAGAAAAGAATATGCTTATATTTTAGCATCACTAGAGAAGAGATTATATGAAATCACATACAACCCCAACACATGTACCTATAGTAAGGAATGTTAGGTAAATAACACAAAACCTAAAATATGATCCATGTTATTGTAATCCAATATAAAAAAAGTATCATCTAACCCAAGATATGCATGAAAATTAAATGAAAGAAATGGCATATTTAGAAAAATGATTGCATGTAATATTTGGATTTAGGTTGAGTTTTTTTACTTCATTATTTTCATTGGTTTTTATGTTTACATCAATTAGTTTAATATGTCCAATTTAATTCATCCTATTTTTTTAAAATTTAAAAATTTCAGTTTTGTTTGATTTGGTTGGTTTCAATATAGTTCAATTCAATATTAGAACATGTTACTCAAAGAAAATTGAATCCATTAAATACTGAAAATTCACATAAAGGTCTAATTGGATACAAAAAATTTATACTCAACAGTAAATCAATTTATATAGAACCAACTCAACAACTGAAGTTGAGCTAAACCAAATTAACTGGGAATACAGACAAATGATTATATATATTTCCCACCACAACATTAGCTTCGAAATCAACTCCAATAATTTAAGTATTGAACACATCATAAGTAATAAATGGATCAGGGCCAATGGGGGTATGGATAGTTTCAATTATATTATCACCATCATCATAAATATGTCATGATATTACTTTAACAATGACACCAAATTTAGGTCAAAGATGATATCTGACATAAAAAACATTTTTCTCCATTGATTCCAACACATATGGTTTATTGGTTGAAAAAAATTTGATTCATGTTAATAACTAAAAATCCACAACCATCTATAAATTTTCCATTCCTCAGCATCAAATTAGGCCACCGACATTTCATTATAGTTACCAGACCATGAGAGTAATAATAAAATATTATTATTCTCTCAAGGACACCATCGTATTATACATTTTAAAATTGAGGTATATTATCTGATGCACTGGCATAATAGTCTATTATAGATGTAAACAAAACACCATATTTTTGTGATCTAATGTTATTTTCTTATTGAGTAATAATAAATATATACTCATTCATCTTAAATGGTTTGAATTCATGATCAAAATAATTATGACCAAAATCCAAATCCCTCTTTTCCTCAGAGACAGAGCCAACAAGAAAACTCAATACCTAAAATGTAAATAAATATTAAACTTAATTAAACATTGATTTTACTAATTTATTAAATTAATATTTCTTCCTTAAATTTCAACTAAGAAGAAAACTCTTTGCTATGAAATTTCTCTCTCCTTCTTAATGGTAAAGAACGATGCATTATATTAATAATTTTTTTATGTTCCCTACTAAAAAAAATATTTAAACATATATGTAAAATTAAATCAAATGAAATAATATATACATGTTCAATCTACATACTTGATATAGTCATAGAAAAATCATAGTTAAATAGAACTTTGAGATGATCCATCTCCCGCTCTTCATGGATTATTTTTGTCAATGTATGTGATCTGAGAATTACCAATATTTTGGGAAGTGTTGGAAAACTAGGTTCATATTGCTCATACTATTGTTCTTCATTTATTATGGATTTTTTATATCTTGAATTATAATAATAAAAATAAATTAAATAGAAATCCATACATTCCTAATCCAAGTAACCTTTGATGATAGACCCTTGGGATGATTTCTTCTCTGGAGATAAGAATTAAACGTGAAGATATTTCTTTCTGTTGGATATATCCAAGATAAAGAAATAGGACCTATGAGATGTATTTCAGTTGGATGATGGGAAGTTAGATGCATCATGCATGTGAAAATGATGGAGTAAATATTTTCTCTAACTCACAATTAATTAATATTTCCTCTTCCAACAATTTTTGAACGAATGAATTTTAAAAATTCTTATCAAAAAGATCACTAATGAAATGGAAAATCCAATTTACTTATACCCTTACACTATTGGATAGAAGGTGGTGGATTTCTATTTGAATAAACTCATACATAAGCATGCAATAATCATCAATCATTAATGATTTTAGGTTCAACTATTTTTTACTGACACATTTTGATATATTTCATGAATATCCATCAGTAACATTAATATTATCTTGTAATTCCAGAAATTTATTTATTTTATATAGGTGTAATCACATATGAAGTACATGGAACATTCCATTTATTCTCACCTATACAAACAGGTTGAAATTATTGTACGATTCCCCAATCCAACAAGTCACACCGAGACCAAAACTCATCTTTTTTCTAACATATTATTTTAAATGTGCATTACGTCTAAGAAATGACGTATTAAATAGGTTTAAAAATAAGGACACTCAAATAATATTTTCCTATTTTTTCAATTGTAACATGTTTTAGTGGAAATTGTTTTCGTCTTTTTATAATTCTGGTAACCCCTCCCGAATGAAAAACTAAAATATTATAATTAATTAAGACCATCAGTTCAGTACATATAATGAGGTGGATTTCTAGTCTCCATGGTACTACCAAAAATTCAATGATTATTCCAATATGGATAGTCCATTGGCAGGAATATATTATGTCTAATAAATTAGAAACTACAGTGATATTTTAGTTTTCTAGATCATGTATTCTTCATACAAATAATACATAATAATTTTCACTACTTGCTCTATCCTAACATCATTGCATAATTAGGAAAATCATTGATCTTCCACATTATCACAGTACGCATCTGAAATATGTCCTTTTTACATGAATCATATTTTCTCAAACCCACATTACAAAGATGATTCACCTATTTTATGAAAGGTTTCATGCATACATCTATATCACTATTGGGATTAGAAGGTCCATATATGAGTATAATTATTAAAGTGAAAGGATTTTTCATACACATCCATGGGGTAAGTTTATAATTTTTTATGAAAACTGGCCATGTGCTGTGTAAAGTAAGAATCTTCCAAAAAACACTAAAAACATCACATGAAAGATCCATCCTCACGTTAGTCAAATCGGCTACGAAATCATGATATCGAGTATGAAATCCCTTTTATGAAAATCTATCTATTTTCTGAATCAATACATCATTATTATTTTTTCTCTCAGTATCATTCCATCACATTTTTATTGACATTACATTAAACATGAAAAATTATGGAGTCTAGGGATCAATGGGAAATTCCACATTAATTTCTATGGAACACAATATGGTGTTCTATAATCTTTTATATTCCAATGGGATGTCCCAAATTTAATAAAATAATTCTATTGAAAAGTTTCCGCCCATACTAAGCTTCTATAATTCGTACAACCATGAATATTGTTTTTTGAAAATTTAATGTCGTCAACTAACATCCATTCCAAATAGTGGTTTTATGGAATATCTAGTTCATATCTAAGAATCTACCTTGAAAGGGTAATAATGTAATTGATGTTAGTATTAGAAACACCATACATTCTTTTCCCAAGAAATAATTTGATTAAAATTTTCAACTTCTTCATTTAACATCATTGTTAATATATTGGATTCATGGCTGCATCATTCAATTTTTTCACCTTATAAACATTATCATTTTCATTAGACACATCATTTTTTCTCTTATATAATCCTTTTTAGGTCGGTATCCCTTCCTTATCTTAATGACAGATAAAAGAAAAATAGTAATCTAACAAATTATACAATCCAGCCCTCTCATTTTGATCCTCATATTTTTTGACAATTCATTTTCTCCCCATTTTGATAAAACACATATTAGTCTATTTGAAACTCATATTTTTTTATATGGTATCTAACTTCTCCATAGAACAACCAAGGTATTCCAACATGATGATAACATGGGAAATGTATGTGGCCACCATCTGAGGCATTTTAAAATGAAAAACCTAAAAATCTCTCCAACTTGTTTTGAAAAATAGCTTTTGATCCAATCAGTTTCATACATACATCTTCTATCCATTCTATAAAATAATTATATTTTATTTCCTAAAATAAATTAAATAATATTTAATTTTAATAAAAAAATTAATGAAATGTGAAATTTCCAACTTATATGAAACTATAACAAACACTCTAGTCTATATAAGAATCATAATATAAAATAAAATGAAATACAATATATATAAACAAATTCTGTAAACTGATGAGGAATAAATGACCTTAAGATAAAGATTAATAGATGCATTAAAATTTGGTATAGCATGGATCGAATCAACTTCATATAGATTGGTTGTATTAAATTTGGCCAAATCTATTTTTTTATGATTTGTGAAAATATTGAATATATTTCTACTAGAATTATAGTTGTGGGATGATGTCTCATTTTTATTGAGTGTAATATATGGGTGAAGGTTTAGAGGAGAGAGCCTTGGATAAAAAGTTATTCACATCTACATTTGGCTAAGGTTATCATTCAAATACTAGATTAACTATATATATGGATAAAAGTCTTAGTAGAATCTATATTTTTCATTGAATCGTCTATGATCACACTCATAATGTTGATATAAGAAATTCATTCAGTACCATATTTAAATTATCTCATGTTAAATCATATATCATGTCACCTTTATTTAATTCACAAGGTGATAATATTTTATAACATCCTATAACAACTTATTTGGAAAAGGAAGTTGGAAGTCATTGTAAATAAATATCACAACAAGTTGGAACATTGATAATCACACCACGTTTGTTTTTATGTAAGAATAAAATTTTGGAGATGGAGGATGCATTTCAGAATATAGCTTGTTCTCAAACTACATTAAGTTATGCATAAGCAAAAAAAATATCTTGTAATAATAATCACATTTTATAAAATATTACTAATATAAAGACCACATTCTAATAGTATATGACACATTGTAACCTATTCAATGTAAGAATAATCTAGAGTGCTAGGTGATTTGATACACCATGCAAGAAGATAAAATTATATAACTGCTCTTACATAAGAGTACAGAAATTCTATATAAGTGTGAAGATCCCTACAACCTTTCATTATTAATGATAAACTCAATTTATATAAGGGTAACATATTGAATATCACACCACAATGATGTGTATTTCATTATAAAGAGGATGGTTTTTCTACAATGATGAACCCACAATATATTGGTGTGGTTTTGGAATGTGATGGTGTATTGGATCACTCCCCATTAAGAATGGCACACAACAGTTATGTGAGACATTAAGAAGATTAAAAAATTGTCACATTGTAAATTATGGGAATGAGAAAATGATCTCACTAGGCATGCCAATTGAAATTACATGCCAAGTTTAAGTCATTAAATAAAATCTCTTTTTATGATTGATTGAAATAAAATATCTAAAACTAGGTTTTTTCTACATAATAATATAAATATCAATAATATTTTCAGAATAATTTTACAATTATTTTACTCTATTTTAATTGATTTAAAATATCACAATAAAAATAGATTAGGGTGTTGTAGCCTCCATTAACAAATTACACATTTAAGGATGAATTATTAAATAGCCTTTTAAAAGTAATAATTTAAATATACTTTAAAACGAAATTTTTTGAATAGTGTTAATGGTCACGATAGAGTAAAAAACATAGTAGATCATGATTCAAATAAAATATACTAATAGTATTAAAATAAAATTGGTGAAGAACTATAATATCAGACATGATACGTAATAAATCACATTATTTTCAAAAAGAATAAGAGAACAAATATCTTTAACCTATGAAATAATTGAACAATAAAGTACTAATGTGGACCGATGAAATATATAGGTCACTGTACACAACAATAAAAATATCTAGGAATCGCCATAGGTAGTGGGTTTGGAACCAATACAATATACATTATTATAATATTGGATCGCGTTGTATTGGTTAAATTCATTTTAGTTTGATTCATTTTTATCATTTTATATTGGTTAATTATTTTCACATGAGTTTATTATGAGTAATAACTATTTAGGATAATTTTTAACTTTTAGATCCAATTCAATTTTTTTATTTACTTATGAATAAAATATTCTACTGTGGTTTAGTTTGGGAATAAAATTTCTAATTGGAACAATGTACATGTTAATATAATTTAAATATTAACATGTAAAAGTATAAACTATTTATATATTTATATGAAAAATATATTGATATGTAAATAATATTAATATATATAATGTTAATTCGTTGATAAAAATTATAGTTTTATAATTGTTTATTTATTTTACATATTAAATAAAATATAAATTGAAAACCATTAAATGAACATATAAACCATTTAATTTTTACTATTTATAGTGTAATGCATAGATACAACTTATAAACTCATTATATTTTAATGAAAACTATTACTTTTTTATAATTTAAATGTAAAATTTTTTAGTCTTTGTATTTATGGAGTTTAATATAAAAAATGAATTCATTCAAGAAATTCACATCCCAAATATATATTCATACATTTTTATAATCTTGGGTACTCAAAGCTATAATTCAAAAATATAGGTACACTAATTAATTTGGTAGACCTATTTCACCCAAATAGAGCACTTGATTATCAAATTTTAAGAGAATATATATTAAAGAAAATACAAATAAATTGATCACCAAAACAACCAACCAAATGGAATAAAAATAATTTTACTATAGCTATATAGATTTTATATGAAAAACATTAACCATGTTTCTCAAAAAATTCATGACCTAGAAATATTCCACGTGAGTGGGAATCAATCTTGGATAAATTATCCACCAAGAGAAATAATTTTTGATATTATGAAACATTATGTAGATTTTCTATCATCATTAAATGGTATAATAAAAACATGAAATTTTTTTAAACAATCCATGAATTAGATTTCCATTCCTAAGAAAATATGATCATAGATAGAGTGGAAATTCAGAAATGATTTAAAGTTATAAATATATATTATAGGAATATAGAATTCAAGGAAATAAATTATTAAATGGTCAATCTTCATTTCATAGAGATACAACTTAGTTTAATCACTTGAATAGACTATGTGTGAGTCAAAAAACGTATAAAAAGTTATAAACCCATGAATTCAAGGGAAACTTTATGGTGGGAATTAATGAAAATTTGTTATTAACCAATTCCACCAAAAATAGAGTACCTAAACCAGATGGACCAATTTGATAGTCCTTTAAGAGACCTAGATACATTTAAACTTGTTTTAATAATAATCATAACTATTGAAAAAAAATCAAACAATCACTTATCAATTCGTGGTGGTATGAGGAATTGCATGTGATGGGATCAAGATGGGAGTCAGGATCAGAGAAACTTTTAACAAAATTCTTACATCTTACATGTTGGTATCTGTTGAGACAAGGACTCATAGAATATTCTTATAGTTTCTCTCTATTAAAAAGAATCATCAAAATCATATAAAATTTAATTATGACATAAAATTAAATCTCAATAAGGAACCATGGTAGGGAACAAATTATAGTGCATCATATCTCTGTCCTGGAAGACTGTAAAAATTATTCCATCTAAAATTAGCTATTTTTTATACTCAATTTTTTTGATTACCATGGGTAATATGATTTGGATTTTACCTTATAAAATCAAGAAACACACAAACATTCCCTCGTTAAGAATATAATAATCTCAAAAACCCCTTTTAGATATTCATAAAATTCCAAAAAATCAAAGAGACGCCAATTTAAACAAAATTAAACAATACAATGGCCAAATACCTAAAAATTTAAATATATAAATCATAGTATTCATAGTACCCAACCAAAAAAGACCTGACAATCATATTTCAACCAAGAAGATATTGATTGGGTACCTCTGGTTTTATAAGACAAGACACGAATTTTCCCTTTGAATCGAGTGGGGTTATTGGGAGTCAGGGTAGAAGAAGGGTAGAAGGGGAATAATGAGGGGAGGAGGGTGGTAGTGATCAAGGGATGGAATGGGAGGAGGGGAGTGGGGCTGGTTGTCAGTATGAGAGAAGTAGCAGGACGCGAGTTTTCAGGGAAATCAGGCATCCCTATTCCGACGGTTTTAAAAGATCGTTGGAATTATATTGAATATCCCAAAGGTTTTTAACAAACATTGTGATATACTTCTTTATATAAACCTATCCCATTTTTTATGTCCAATCATTGGGATAGGTCCATTGTAAATACCCCCATTTCTAGTTGTGTTGATAAGGGAGTCCATAGGTAAGCATAAACACTACTTTTTCATTTGCATATCATCTTGAATGAAAGAGAACTAAATGTTATATTATCATACCCGAATAAATTATATTTAATATATATCTCATATTTATTATAAACTCATTCATAATTAATTCCATTTAAATCATGAATAAATCACATTGCATCACAATATAATTGTCTATCGTACACACAAACAGTATAACAATATTCTTAAAAATAAAAAGCATGCAGGTATATATCATATATAAATTAAAGAATCATAATTTTATCATTAATATTATAATTACCTTATATATATAAAATTTTAATTGTTACTCCCAACCTTGATAGCTAGTAATGGATAAATTAATGTTAATGGTTTAAGAGGCGGTAGTCTGTCATACACCTAAACAATGATTTCGTAATCCATTTTATGGAGGTATGTGTGGTTGCAGGTTATAAAAATAACATAAAAAATAATTATTTGTAATAAACTGATTTTATTAAGTTATAATGAGAAGATTATTATTTAATCATTTTGAAGAATAAATAAAACAAAAAATTTATGAATGTTGACTCTTCTTGAAGTTTCCTCCATAGGTTTGCACTAAAAGCCTTACATTGTAATCTTTCGGTCCAAACTAATGACTCTTGGGTTAGAGTATGGAATATAGGAAGTTATTTGGGTAGTTTTTCATAGAAACAAATTTGTGTGAATGTGTGAGTAATAGAGGATATGGGGTTACCTACTATATGTGGGGTGAGTGGAAAACAAGTAATGTTTGGAAATAAAGAATTCCAATGATGTTTTTCCTATGTAAAAAAGGAAAAAATGGTCCATTAAAAAATAAAATAGTTTTAATGGTCTCAATATGTACATAAAATATTTCTTAACCAATTTTATAGGTAAATTTTACCATTTTCTTTTTATTTTAAACCCCTAGTGAACTCATTTTTACCCTAACCATGGTAATTAATTTTTACAACATTCTATATTCCTTTTGGTAACAAAATTTAGATGAATTTATTATAAATCATTAAATATTATAATTTGAAATATTTTATCTATTTTGATAAATTATAGTCACAAAACTGCACAAAATTAATTTATAATTAATCTTATAGATGTGATGAAAAAGTTGGTTTTCAAAGCGAAATGATGAAAAGTTATCTATGTTTTTATATTCAGTTTCAATATGAGATTGTTTCCATTGAAATAAATTGGATTTACATATATATAATTAATTTAATTATACATTAAAATAAAATATCAATATGATTTTAAATTTTAATTCTGTTAAACAAAAATACATTTTTCAATTAATACTCGGTATTTTTCAATTCACCAAATAATGTATTTTTTTACAAAAATCCCAAAAATCAACCAAAAAAAATTTTATATTATGTTTCTAAAAATAAGGTTAGTTTGGTAAAATTAATTTCCAATGAGTTACAAAAATCATAATTTATTATTGTTCCCAAAAATACATTTACAGAGTTTCTTAAAAAAATAGAATTTTCAAAACATATAAACCCTTTACTGAAAACTGAGTACTTTCTTATCAATATGATTTCTTTATATAAAAACATTATACATAATATTATTTATTATTTATTACTATTCATACCACTATATTTAATTTTATCACCCCTAGGTTCCATGGTATGATTCTTTTTAAATAATTTAATGGCATGCATTGCACGCAATCCCATGTTCAAGCACGCAGAGACATATACAAGTAGCCGTTAAAAAAAAGAATTTAGGAATAGTAATAACAACATTTTCAAATTTTATAAACATTATTTTTAAAAATATACTTCATTTTATAATTCTTAATATAAATATTATTTTAGGGTAAAATTTTTGTAATTTTCTGAAAAGATTCACTTTTGATGAATAGTGAAAAATACTGTCTTTTAATTCAAAACCCCCTTTTCATCTAATTTATTAATATTAATAGATGGTATTATTTATTGTTTTTAAAGTCTAATTGCATTAATTTTTAATAATTTAATCCAATTTGGGTTATTAAGTGTAATTTTACATTTAAATTGTACAAAAACACATGTCAATCATTTGATAGATATTTTTTCTAAAAAACTAGCTTTTTTGGTTTTGACAACAGAAATTAATTTTAAATTAATTTCTTCAACTTCTCGGTTTTGAATTTGAAAATATTTATTCCATATTTTTATTTAGAAGGTATAAATTTTTTAAATTGGTACATTTTATTTTTTGACCTTATCAATAGTAACTTCAGTAATTATTTTATTTTCCCATACTTAAAGGGTAAATCAGGTAACTAAGGGTAAAAAATAATATTACAATTATACTAAACTACCCTAAAACATGTCCTAATCAAATGGGACTATATTTGTTCTCCCATTGTATTACTTGGGTCAATTTTGGGACCACATGGAACCAAATGGGTGTAAAAATGACATTTTATAAGAATCGATTTAATGTACATAAAATATGACATGATCATATATCCTTTACATAAACAGTTTTTATACGGGGTTATATAATTGATCTCTTATAATATAAATGTTAATTGGGAAGATAAAAATATTTTATATAATATGGTAGTTTATTTATAGTTTTTATACATTATATAATTAAATTTATTTATGACATAATGATGATGCATTGATTACCTTATTAATGAATGATTCTATTAAATGATATTATAAATTTTTTAAGAAATATTATTTGAATATTTTTATTCAATCCATGAATTTTTATGTATTTAATTAACATATGAGGTATAATTTAATGTCTTTTTTCAGAATAATCAAGTTTCTATTACATTAAAAAAATCTATTACTAAATAGTGCCAAATTAACATAAATGTGTTTTTTTTAAAAAAATCTATTTTATTAAATGATATTAAAATCCTAAAAATAAATATTTCAGCCAAATAACTATTATAGTGATACAAATGTCATAAATTATCCACTTTAGGTTCTATTTTAATTTAATTGTAATGATATTAACAATGTAGTATAAAAATACAAGAGGACATGGTAAGAGATATCATTTTCACAAAGGGTTAAATCTAAATGATGTGGTTAATTTTATTTCCTAAACATATTTAAATCCAATTTTTTGAGATAATTTAGATGCATACTAATCTTATAATCTAATTATATCAATTTTTATCTTTTAGAATCCGAAAATAATTTTATAATAAAATAATATTTCTATATTTTCCTAAAGTTCCTTTCACCTCTCTTATAAATTGGCACCAAACTTACCCACTTATTCACACCTCCAAATCCCATTGTCTTGAGAAAAACCTACTCAAATATCCTCCCAAATTCCGTCCCTTAATCCTAGAGTCCACAATTTTGGAATAAACCCATCTTAAGGATTCCTTTTGTGCAAATCAAATGGAGACACACAAAGAATATGCAATCATTTTATCCCTTCTTTCAAATTTCATTTCTTCTACAACTTCCTCTAACTAAGTTGTCACCATACTAAAATAATAACTCTAGAATGTAATATATTCTGAGATTTTGTAATTATTATGTAACAAACATATTCATCTCTTACCCATCCAATGAAAAAAACAATATCGTCATGATTGTGTACGTATGACTTTTCATCTCCACGCAGTGGTGTAAACTGTTTTTAATCTATACATTATTTCGATGGGTAGAATGATGAATAAAAATTTATTAAGTAATAAATATAAATTGATATTATTTATTTACAATTCATAATAAATCCTAATATATACCACTAATCCATTAAGGAAATGATATCATTTCTCATGCGTATGTATGACTTACAGTCTCCACAATGCGATGGGACTCATATTCCACATTCAACATCCAAGAATGATTATAAAGATATATATTATAAATAATTAGGAATTATGTGACATAATAATTCTACTAGATTAATATTTAAATATGTATATATATATTTTTCATTCAATTAGTTCCATTCATACGATTAGAAAATGGAAATAGCGTACATGTGTACGTACAACCTACCCTCTCCATGAACTCTGTTTAACTATCAATTATATATATTTATATTTTGAATATATATAATATATAAGTCATATTATACATTTAGTAATTAAATCATGACCTAATTAATATGATCAATAGTAACATTTCAAAACACGCACGACAAAATGAAATGATTATTACCCGAAATGTTGTAGTAACATGGAATTGAAAAGAAATAAGTAATAGAAAGTCATAAATTAATTGTATATGATATCATAAATAATATTATGATTATAATATAAGTTAATAATAACATCATACATGAGTTTGAAACAAATACAATGATAATAATACTTATGGTAAGGTATTTCATCTCAATTTCATTTTATTAAGGCATATTATTATGTTATGCACCTGGTTCCTTTTTAACGGTGTATATTCTACTTTTTGACATGTTATATAATGAATCTAATTAACATCATGATATTATATTACTTCATTCATGGAAATTATTGATATATCCTTATTACTCATTCAATATTGTAATTTGATAAGGATTATTATTTATTTTGATTATTCGATATGAGAAATACTTTGTACTGGCAATGATGGGTGGAGAAAAAACATTATATAGCTCGTCGATGCATCGAGGGGTTCTCATAAGTTGGCCAAATGGGTTTCAAACCATAATTTTAAACCATCTTGTGAATGGCCTCAACAGTAATAGGTTTTCATGTTCTTGAGATGTGACATCCTTAAATAATGCATTTCCCTCATTTAATCTCAGTCATTATTTATCCATGAGATTTTTCATCGATATGTCTATGGAAGTAGTTCATTCTAAGTTTATTGATTTAGGGAATATGTTTCAGCTACATACATGCCATATTATTTGTGCCTTATCTGGTTTTGTAAATGTAAAGTGTTCTCATATGTTTTCCTTTCAATATATATTGATTATTTATTCTTCTATAAATACCCTTACTGAGAATTTGAGCTCACCCTTATTATGTTTCTCTCCCCAGGTTAATAAAAAGATAACATTGATTAAACTTTCATGTATGAAGTTCATTTAAATTATTGTGTTTCATGTTTTATTTTATTTTCCTACTATATTATGTGTATTATGTATGTAATATGGATTTCCAAGACTACTAAACAGTACAGTCCTTCCGGAATTGTTTCCTCGTAATAATGATAATGAAATGTAATAATGCACTGGATTTAGGTGATCTGAGATTGGGGAATTACATTTTGTATCAGAGGAAGTTTATCAACAACTTTGGAATCTATATTTAGAGGTCATAGATTAGGGAACATACAATAAGATAGAATTTGGGGATAAACATATGATAATTCTTCCAAAGTAACAAAATTTTAAGGATTATGATGCATAAATTTTTTATTGATGATGAGTGTTTTACCAAATTTGGAAGACATAATTTTATAAGATAATATTATATGTATCATTTTATAGAGATGAAACATTGAAGGATGACTGGTATCACTACTCATGAAAATTGAAGCGGTTTCCCTGCAGTGGAAACCAATACAGCTGGTATTGGAATAGAAAAAATCATGGAGATATTAGGGAATCATAATCAAGTTATTACAAGTATACTTTCTCGAATGGAACTAAATATTCCATAGGGGGAATCTCTTAACCTGGATCTCTTTATGCGATAAAATCCTCCATCATTTTGTGGAAATACTAATCCATTTATAGCTGAGCGGTGAGTTAACTCTCAAGGAAAGTTATTTATTGCCTTGGGATGTAGTGAAATAGAAAAGGATACATTTTCGGTCTATTATCTCAATGGAGATTCTAACCAATGGTGTACATTGATCTAAAATAATAGATATGAATAATAAAAAAAGCATATAGAATAGATAACTTTTAATGATACATTGTTTGACAAATACATTCCTCATGATCAACGATTTGAGATGAAGAGGAAGTTAATTAGCTTAAATAAAAAGTAAGAAGAGAGTGTTACATATTATAAAGCTACCATTACAAGTTTATCTATGTATTCTACAGATTATATACACAATGGAGAGTGCAAGATTGATCACTTATTTTAAATTATTTATCCAAATATCCTAAGGAACCTGGTTTTGCCTAATATTTCATCATATGATGAAATTGTTATATTTGTTATCAAGAGAGAGAAGGAATTTTCTAGGTACAATATATTCGAAGGAAAATAATACAAGAATTGGACCACTGAGAACAATTAAAAATGGAATGCATCAAAGAATAATAAGTTGTTTGATCTATTTTCACCTTGTGAAAACTGTGTGAAAATACACCGTGGGATATGTTTGAAGGGATTGGGTGTTTGTTATAAGGGTTGATGTAAGGGACACCGGACTCCTGAATGCAAAGGGAAGAAACAAAAAATTATTTCCAGTTCTATAATTGTAATGACATGGGAAATATTCAAATTAATTCCCCAAATATCAAGGGAATCTAACACAAAAGAGGCTGATGGGAGATGGCCAAGATTTTGCGATCACAAATACTAAGGTTGAAGTTTCTAATAATGTGGTAGTAAGTACTTTAATTATTTCTTCAAATTTAGCAAACGATTTATTTGATTCTAGATCACCACTTTCCTTTATATCTTCCCTGTTAACATTAGAAATTAGATATTTACAGTTCACCTTGAAAAGGGAATTATCAGTTAGAACACCTAGAGGAAACCTTATCGCAACAAAGAAGTGTTGAGAAATTCACATTTTGGAATAAAAACAGTCATTAATTGATAATTTTATTATCATTCCTATAGTTTATTTATATATAATCTTCGGTATGAATTGGATTTCAAAATATGATGCGAAAATCAATTCAAAGAATAAGGAAGTTTTGATTTGTGAGGAAGATGTAGAATCTGTTATCATTAGAGTAGAAACATAATCACCTGATTCTTATCAAAATCCACCCCTAGTAGCTTTAATGAATGAGATTATTGGGGATGAAGAGAAAACAACATTTAGGGATTAAGTGGGTAATCTTAAAATTGAGGATATACCGATTGAAAAGGAATACATTAATGTTTTTCCTGAAGATTTACCTGGGCACCCCCTAGAGCATGAAGTTAAGTTTTGTATTGATTCAATCTATGATGCAAGGCCAATATCAAAAACTCGCAATATAATATTCAATATTGAATTAGTAGAGCTAAAAAACATTATGTTTTGGTTAAAAATGGATTTATCCACCCAAGTGTTTCTCCAGGGGGAGCCCCTATTCTCTTTTTCAAGAAGAAAGATGGATCCATGAGGCTGTGTATTGATTATAGGGAAATAAATGTGATTACAATAAAAAACAAGTGTCATATACCTCTAATAAATGATTTATTTGATCAACTCAAAGGATATCAATTCTTTTCAAAGACTGATCCTTGTTCTAGATATCAAAAATTATGAGTGAACAAGTTAGACATTTTTTGGACATCTTTTCAAATGAGGGATGGTCATTACAAATTTAAATTAATACCTTTGGGATTTAATACCACACCTGCGATTTTTATGGATCTCATGAATAGAGTATTTAAGGAATATTTTCATTATTTTTTTTGGTATTCCTTAAATATATTCTTATATATTCTAAAAGATTATAATACCATGTGTATCAATTGCGAATCATTCTTGAGACTCTCATGAGAGAAGAATTATGTGGTAAATTTAACTAGTGTAAATTCTGGGTTTAGTAAATTTCTGTCCATGGCCAAATGGTCTCCAATGATGGAATCTCGATTTACCCTTAAATGACAAAGGAAACTCGTGAATTTCCATCACTGACATGTATAACTGAGGTACGATGTTTTATTGGTTTACCAGGTTACTATCGGCATTTCATCTAGAATTTCACCCGATTGGCTAACCCATTAACCAAGCTCACTCGAAAAGGGTTAAATTAGTTTGGATAAAAGATTTTGAAGAATTTTTTGAATAATTGAAGAGATTATTATTCTAGGCTCCTATCATAACTTTACAATCTAGGAATTATGAGTTTGTAATTTATTGTGATGCATTAAAGAAATGACTTGTTGTTTCCCTAGGAATAATGATGGGGTTATTTAATATGCATCAAGGCAATTAAAAACCCATGAACAAAAATATCCCACTCGTGATCTTGAGTTAGATTTAGTAATCTTTTCACTAAATATATGTAGACACTATCTCTATGGTGAAAATTTTGAGATATATACTGGTCAAAAGAGTTTGAAATATATTTTCTCACAGAAAGAACTCAACATGAGACAAAGGAGATTGCTTGAGCTACTCATGGATTATGATTCAACAATACACTACCACCCAGATAACGAAAATAAAGTGGTGGAATCCTCGAGAAGAAAGGACCATGGATTTTTATAACAGGATGAGAGTTGAAAGGGATCCTATGTTCATAGATCTAGTAAATCTGGATATGGGAATTATCATTGAGGGTGAAGCATCACTACTTTTTCAAATGGTTTCAAACCTATATTTACTGGAAAGGATAAAATGTTATTACAGTAATGATGATGAGTTTCAAAAGAAAATTAATGATTTGGATGATGGGATATTTACTATTTTCATATTTGAATATGACATTTTGATATTTAGTAAGGGGTTTTGTGTTCCCTCCATACAAGAGATTAAAAAGGAATTATGGGATGATGCTCATAGCACCAATTTATCTATACACACAAGTGGCACTAAAATGTATAGAGATTTGAATGAACGTTTTTTGTGGGTCAACATGAAGAAGGATATTTCCAATTATGTGTCAAAATGTTTGGTGTTTCTACTGGTGAAGGCCGGAAGACAACATCTTCCTATACCTATGTGGAAATACGATAATATTATGATGGACTTTGTCAATGGGCTAGAAAATACTCCTAGAATGAATGATGCGATATGGGTTATTGTTGATCATCTTACCAAGTCAGCAAATTTTACCACTATAAGAGAATATTTACCACTTGAACATTAAGGATGGCTATATATTAATGATGATGTAAGACTACATGGTGTACCCTAATCGATTGATTCTGATTGTGATCCCCGTTTTACATCAGGATTCAATAAAATCCTAAAGAAGGTTCTAGATATTGAACATCATTTCAGCACTACAACCCACCCTAAAATTGATGGACAATCAAAAAAGACTATTCAAACATTTGAATACATGTTGAGATCCATATCACTTGACATTCAAGGTATATGGGATTAGTATTTACCTCTAGTATAATTTCTCTCTAACAATTGTTTCCATTCATGTATTCAGATGGAACCATATGAAGAGTTATATAGAATGATATGTTTTACACCAACGTATTGAGATTATGTTGGTGAATGAAAACTAGTAGTTTATGAACCTATTGAATAGACAATGGATAAGGTGAAGATTATCCAAACCCATATCACAACGTCTCAAAGTAGGCAAAAGAGCTATGTTGATAACCAAAGGAAGGATTTGGAATTTCAATTGGGATATCATGTTTTATTGAAGGTGTCTCCATGGAAGGGTGTTATACGATTTGGTAAGAAGGGAAAATTAAATCACTGGTACATCGGACCTTTGGAAATTCTACAATGATTTGTAGTTGTATCCTACCATTTGGAAATTCCTCTAGGTCTCTCGAATGTTCTTGATGTGTTCCACATATCATAGTTAAGGAAATATATACCAGACTCAACGCATGTACTCCCATATAATGAAATAGAACAGAAACATGATCTACCTTTTTGTGAAGAGCCTATCAAGATTTTTTAATCTAGAGAACAAGTGTTGAGAAATCTAACAACTTGTATGTTAAACGTTATTTGGAGAAACCAAAAAATGGAAGAGGCGACGTGGGAACCTGAAGAACGTATGATGAAGAACCACCCAATTATTTTTATGTCATGATATTATAGAAATTTAGAGGAAAATATTATTTGAAGTGGAAATAATTTAACTCCCTAATCCTTCATGGTATGCTTATTTTTAAATAATTCAATGGCTTGCGTTGTACGTAATCCCGAGTTCATGCACTCCACGACCTACCAAAATAGCCATTTAAAAAAACCGTTATAAATATTAATAACTAAATTTTGAAATATTATTATAAAATATTTTTCCAAATAGACTTAATTTTTTAATTGAGAAATTAAAAATTAACTTAGGGGGAAATTTTAGTGATCTCCTGAAAAGATTCAATTTTTTATGAATAGTGAAAAATGCGGAATTTTAATTCACAACTGCATTTACATAAAATTTATTAATATTGATATATTATATTTATAACTGGTTTAAAAATGTAATTGGATTAATATTTTATAATTTAATCCAATTATGGTCAGTGGGAGTAATTTCACATTTAAATTGTATATAAACAAAGGTCAATCTTTTGATAGGTATTACTTCTTAAAACCCCACTTTTTGGTTTTGAAAATGGGAAATAATTTTAAATTAATATCTGAAACTTATGTGTTTTGATTTCAAAAAAATGGATTCCATATTTTAAATCAGAAGGTATCAATTGTGTAAATAGGTACCTTTTATTTTTTTACATTTAGAATAGTAACTTCACAAATTATTTTATTTATCGTAGTTACAGAGTAAATCTGGAAAATATGGGGAAAAATAATCTTATAATAATACTAAACTACCCTAAAACATGTCCTAATCCCATTGGATGAGATATTTCTGACAAGGGTCTTCCTTGGGTCGTTTTTGGGACCCCATGGAGCCACTTGGCTCTGAATATGACATTTTGTAAGAATTAATTTAATTTATAAAAAATATAACATAAACATGTATCTTTTAAAAAAATAGTTTTTATATGAAATTATATAATTGATCTTTTAAACTATAAGTAGTAATTATAAATTTCATATTCTCTCAAACATAATAGTATTTTATTTACAATTTTTATAAATTAAATAAAAAATGTATTAATGACACAACGAGGATGAATTTATTACCTTATTAATGAATGACTCAATTAAATGACATTATAAGTATTAAAAAAAATATAGTTTGAATATTTGGATTCCATCCACGAATTCTCTATATGAAATTAGAATATTAGGTATGATTTAATACCTTTTGTTGTAAGGAATCAACTTGTTATAATTATAACCAAAATCAATTAATAAATGGAGTCAAAATTGACATAAATGAGTTTTTACAACAAATAATCTTTTATTCAAGGATATAAAAATCCTTAAAATCTATAGTTTTGAAAAATAACAAGGATAGTGATAAAAATGTCATAAATGGTCAAATTTTACTCCTCTTGGTATTTTATAATAATGATACTTACCAGGTAGTATAAAATTACAAGAGGATATGGTAAGAGTTCACATATTTTACAAAGGGTTAAATCTAAAAGATAAGATTAATTTTTTGACGTAAACATCTCAAAAACCTATTGGATTTTAATATTTGTACCCATACTCTTATTAGACTCTAAATAAATCAATTTTAATCTTTTATAATCCAAAAATCATTTTATAATAAATTAATATTTCTATCTTTTCTTAAAGTGCCCCTTACATCTCATATAAAAGGGCACCACCTCTACCCACTTATTAACACCTCCAATGATCTTTGGATTGGAAAACCCCCAAAAAAATATCCTTCCAACTTTCTTCAATTCATCCTATACTCCACCCATATAGTGGAAAACCAACTAAAGGAGTATTTTGTGAAAATAAAAAGGAGACCCCCGAAGAAGAGGTGGTTGTTTTATCCCTTCAATCATAGTTCCTTTCTTCTTCTACTTCCTCGTACTAAGTTTTTACCATACAAAAATAAAAACACTATCATATACTATATTCCATGATTTTCTTATGATTAGGGTACAACCATATTCCTCTTTTACCCATCCTATGAAAAACAATATCTCTATGCATGCGTATGTACGGTTTACCATCCCCACACTGTGGTGTAAACTATTTTTCGTCTATACTTTGTTTTGATGGGAATAATGATGAATAAAAAAGGATTAATTAATATATATAACATGATATTTTTTTCTAAATAATTCATATTCAATCCAAATCCTTACAATTAAACAATACTGGAAATGATACTATTTCTCATTCGTGTGTATGGATTACCATCTCTACGATGCGATGAGACTCATCTTCCACATTTACCTTCCATAAATGATTATACTAATATATATTATGAATAATTATGAAATATGTGACATAATAATTCTACTAGAATAATATATATATATATATGTGTGTGTGTGTGTGTGTGTGTGTGTGTATTTATGTATGTACATATATTTCATTCACTTGATTCCATTCATACGATAAGAAAACAGAAACAGTGTTCATACATACGTACGACATACCATCTCCATGAACGGTGTATTCCTATCTGTTATATATATATTAATTATAAATATATAGATATATAAGTCTTATTAAACATTTTGGAAGTGTTTAAATCATGATGTAATTAATATTATCAAGAACAACAAGTCAAAACCCGTACGACAAAATGAAACGATTATTACCCAAAATGTTACATTAACATGGAATTGATAAAAAATGGGAAACGAAAAGTCATAAAAGAATCATATATGATATAATACATATTTATGAGTCTAATTTAAGATAATAATACCATAACACTAGAGTTTCGGAAAAATACAGAGAGTATCATACTTATGGTAAGGGATTTCGTCTCAATTTCATTTCATTGACTCAAATTGTAATGGTATGCACCTGGTCCTTTTACACAGTGTATATTCTACTTTTTTGACATGTTATATCATGAATCTCATTAATTTAATGATAATATATTACTTAATTCATGGAAATTATTGATATATCCATTTTACTCATTTAATATTGTTATTTGATATGACATATTATTTATTTTAATTATTTAATATGAGAAATAATTTTGATTGGAAATGATGGGTGGAGGCCGAACTTTATATAGATCCTAGATGAATTGACTCGTTTGCATGAGAAGAATATGTTGGCCAAATGGGTTTCAACCCTTAATTTTGAAACGCCTTGTGAAAGGACTCGATGGTAATAGGTTTTCATGTGCATAATACTTGAAATCATTAAAAAAATCATTTCCCTTGTTTAATTTCAGTTATTTTTTATCCATGAGATTTGTCATTAATATATCTATTGATGTTGTTCATTCTTAGTTTATTGGTTTTTGGAATATGTTTCAGTTCCTTACTTAACATATGATTTGTGCCTTATCTAGTTTTGTAAATGGAAAGTGTTCTGAGATATTTACCATTCTATATAGATTGATTATTGCTTTTGTTGTACATACCCTTACTGAGAATTTGAGCAAACCCATTTTATGTTTGTCTCCCCATGTTATGAAGAAGAGAACATTGATTATGCTTTCAAGGATGTAGTTTCTTTCAATTATTGTGTGGCATGTTTTCTTTTTTTCCCAATGTATTATGGGTATCATGTATGTAATTCGAATTTCCAAGACTACTAAACTATATGGTCCTTCGGGATTGGACTCCCCATAATAATGCACTGGCTTCAGGTGATCTAAGGTTGGGGTGTTGCATTAACAGTTAGGTTATAATGATCATATTTAAATAACTAAATTAATAATAATAATAATAATAATATATCTTTATTTTCTTAAAACTAGGTATATTTGGTAACACAATCTTATTCGGTGTTGATTATAGTGAATGTTGACTCGGGGTTATGTGTACTGTAATCTTGACTTAGTGTTGTGTGTAATCAAATCCATGAAATAAATTTAATATATTCTTAAAATTTTAATTCATAAAAAAATGGGGTGTTACATTATTCCCCCCTTAAAATGAATTTCCCCCACAAAGTTCTTCACCTATATACAAAAAAATATGGATAACATTGACTAACAATATCCTCAATCTCCCATATACCTTCCTAAAATTTTTAGCTTCGCCACAAAACATTTTCTAGGTGAGTAGTCTTTTTTCATTGAACATTTTTTGTACAATCCAGAACCTCTATTTGCTAATCCTCATAAGAAAGATCTTTCTCCAATGGTATGACCTCTGACTTAAATACATGTTAATGGCCAGGTAAGTACATCATCATGATATGTATATGGAACACATCATGGATATGAGATATGGTTAGTGGATGAATTATGCAATGAGCTATGGTCTCAATAAGACCAATAAATTAAAATGAACTGATATACCTAGGGAATAGTTTCCCTTTATTCCTGAATCTCATAACCTTATTCCATGGAGAAATTATAATAAAAACGTTTTCACTAACTTCAAATTAAAGATCACACTGGTGACTATTAGAATAATTATTCTTCTAACTACATGATACCTGGATCTACTTCAGAATGGATCTAACCTTCTCTATAATTTCTTTATCTATATCATGTTTCAATAGATTTATTTCACAAACTTCATTATAGCACATTAGAGATCTACATTTATTTCCATATAGGGTTTCATAAGGAGAAATCTAAATGCTTCAGTGAAAGCTATTACTATAAGAAAACAAATATTGGAATGTGTTGATCCAAACTACCATTAAAACACGAATAAAAAGTTCTCAAAATATCTTATAGAGTATTCAATTTTCTTACTAAATGATCCTTTTTCTGAGAATGAAATTCAGTGATTAAACTCAAATTCATATCCGGATCTTGTTAAAGACTTCACCATAATGATGAGGAAAAACTGAAATCCTCATCAGATATAATGGAATATAGTACGCCATGTAACTTTATCACATCCTTAATTTAAATCCTTTATAGATTTTCTAGATATAATTACTCTCAAATATAGATGAAGTTTGATGTATTATTAAGTTGATCTACTACCATCGATATAGAATTATTCCCTTTAGAGGATTTGGGGAGTCTAGGGAAAAAATCCATGGTGATGTTTTCCAATTTCCATTAGGGTATGCATAATATATATAACATCCCCGTAGACTATTCTATATCAACCATAACTAGATTGAATAGCATGATCTGAGATACAAACTCTACAATATCTCTTTTCTTGTCATCCCACAAGAAGTAGTCTTTAAAATCTCCATATATCTTCACACTTCTCAAATGAATAGAGAATTAACAAATATGATCTTCCTATAACAACTCTTTCCTAATAACTAGTATGGATTGAAAAAATACAATGTTCCTATAACATATAATTCCATCATGATCAATGATAAGAATAATAATATTTCAAATATTCTATTACACCTCTATATCTTACTTCTTTGACGGTTTTAAATTAACATGGATATATGGTTTGAAATTCAATTTTTCAAGATCATATGTATCCCTTCTTTCCTGATTTCCAAATCCATACATAGGAAACCCAAAAATATTGGATCCTTTCTAATCCTCATCATGTATATATATGTATGATTCTTTCAACTCAAATAATATGCCACCTTGTTCACATTCCCATGGTTGTAAGGTATTGAGTAGTCATAATCATTAATCATCTCTAACCATCTTATTGGGTGAATATTCAACTCCATATTTGTGAATATATAATATAAAATTTAATGATCAATATTTATATATATATATATCACAATTTTCTGCATAAAGATAATTCCTCCCTATCTTTAACGAAAGAATTATTGCAGCTAACTCTAAATCATGATTTGTGTAATTTTGCTAACGAGCCATCATTTTTATGAGGAATAATATATAAATATGTCATTGTTCATTATAAAACATCCCAATACCTTCCTAGATGTGTCAATGTAGATTGTAAACTTTTCTCAAATATATAGTAATGAAACCACAGGGGAACTTAATAATCTTCACTATAATTCCTTGAATGTTTCCTTTCATTTATCTATCAAAATGAACTTGACTCTCTTCTAGTTTAAAATGGCCATTGGATTAGATAATAATGATAAATGATCCAAAATCTATTTATAATATCCTATAAAATAAGAAAAATTATTAATCTCCCTCACTATGTTTGGTCTCGACCAATATTTAATTGCCTCTATCATTTATGGATCAACTGATATACGCTCTCTTGAGATTATGTGACACAAAATGAAATATTTTTCAGAAGAAATACATACTTTATAAGTTTTCATACAGTTTCTCCATCCAAAGGTTATTTAGTATAATTATCAAGTTATCTTCATGATTCTTTTTCCTTTTTTAAAAAATAATAATATCATCTATAAATTCATAAAAACTGATTAATGTTGTCTCTAAAGACTCTATTAATTAACTCCATAAATATAGTAGTGTAATTAGTAATACCAAAATAAATCACTATATATTCACAGTGTTTATACCCTGTATAGAATATCATCTTAGGTATAACCTCTTTCATAAACCTCAATTAATGATATCCAGAATGAAGATCAGTCTTTGAAAAGTATTGACCTCTGCACAGTTGATAAAACAAGCCCACAATACAAGGAATAGGTTGTGTGTTCTTGAACGCAATCATTTTCAAATACTGATATCTAATGTGGTTCGCATCAATCCATATTTCATTTTAAAAATATAAATGTTTCATCCCAAGGTGACATGCTTTTCCAAATTAAATCATTTTCATGGTTTTCATATAGTTTCATCTTTAATTCCTAAAACACTATCAGCACTATTCTATAGAGAGTCCATGAAATTAGTGTGGCACCAAGTTTGAGGTCTATTGAGAACACATCATCATATTTTTTTAAGGCTAGGAAAATAATTCAAAAATATATTAAAAAATTCCCAAACAATATTCATATCATCAATGTCGACTTTCTCCCCAACCATTTGAAATTATCACCCTTTCTAAATGGGAATTAAGACCCATGTAATTGATGTGATATCCATAGGATGTTCATACTTATTTACACATCAATATAAAAGCATATGCCGGCCTAGAATATCAAATAAGAATTCCATTCCTTTAAACTTTTTGTGGGATTTATGTAGTAAATCTAATCCAAACCTAATCGGATATCAAATTCAACTAAAAGAAGAATGATTATATTTATAGGAAGCACATTCCCACCAACATAAACTGGAGAGAAATAAAATACTTGATATTGGATCACCATACTATTTATGGATTTCATTTATAATTATACATATAATAATTTTTGTGGAATCTTGATACCCTTTGAAAATTCATTAGATATAAAATAATGGGTAGATCTAAATTTAAATTAGATATTAGCAGTTCTATAGTTGACGGTAAGTGTACCTTTCACCACATCGTTATCACACCCCTCCTCAGAAACTGTTGTCACATGAGATTTAACCTTTTCACTTGGCTTAAGAGGTCATTGACATTGAAAATCATCATTATCCCTCATGTTTGGTAATTAGTTAGCATAATTTCCATTCTCCTTACACTTAAAGCACTAATGTGGTGGTGGATCATTTTTTGAACTTTTTCTCTATTCATATTGTTAGGTAACCTTTTCCCATCACTTAATCAATCCGTTTCCTGATGACCATACCTTACGCACTTAAAAAAAATATTGTATTACCCTTAATACAATTTCCTAAATTCTTCTTCCCACACTTTGAGAAAAAATAAAATCTCATCATATTCTCTCCATGGTTTTTATAATTTCTATTAAACTCTATCTACCTTTTCCTTTCAAAACCAATGAGATTGATATGTAGCTCTAATCTTCTTTGACACCTTTATATCACATAAAATAATATCTTCAGAGATACTGACATATCTTTAGTCTAACACCCTTCAAATACTCGGTTTTAATCCACTATGGATTTAGTCAACCTTACATTAAGGTTGGATGATAATACTAGAAGCGTACCTCGTATAAATTGTAAAATTATCCTCCCATTTACCAATGCATTTTTCAAACTTTTACTTTAACTCAAGGAACTCCTTCTGAATGTTTTATGAAGAACACTGGAAAAGTAAAAATTGAGAAATATTTTCTTGAACCTTTACTATTCCACAAAGTCATTTTCTTGTTTCACCTCACATTCTTAATAATAGTACACCATTTATATTCCTCACATTCCAAATGGTAGATATCCAAAATTAATTTCTCTTGTTTAGAACATTGGATAATGGAAAACATATTTTTAGTGGTGCTAAACTATTGTTCAGCAACTACTAGATTAGTGGTTCCATAGAAAGAAGGTGTGTTTTTTCTCATGAAGGAATCAACGGAATGTTGTTCCCTCCTTTAGTCATTTGGAAGTTCAACATGATTTATAGCTTGAAAAAGATATCTGAGTATAGAATTTTTATTTTTCATTCCAAATCACATAACATTTTTATTTTCATAAAAAAAATTGTATCATTATCCATCATACATAGCATTAACATGGTTCCTTTGGGTTAAAATAGTAAACCCCTAGGATTTTTTGAAAAAAAATAAAATTAATTTAATATTTTCGGTACATTTCATTTCACACAACACTGACTATGGTTTTTTATATTAAATCACTAATTTTTTAATTGTGTTGTACAAAACACCATATTAGTAGTACACTACACACAATACTTATATTATCTTTTTGTATATGTAAATTTTTATCTTCAATTAGACAAAATACTGAGTTCCTTCGATGTCTTTCATTACACAAAAGGATGAGTTTTTACCAATATAAAATATACTGTTAATAATATTACTAAAATATTATTACAGATACTACCTAGCCGGTAAAGAGCCCAACCCCAGTATCACAGAGTTGGTGCCTCACCTTATTTTATTGGAATAAATACATGATTATAATCCCAAATGACTAATTAGTGTAGATGTTTTGGAAGGTATATTGAGTACATGAAACTAACTTTATAATTTAATAATAAAATACGACATATAAAATCCATTTAAAATATCAATATTCTCCTAGAATAACCCTAAATATCAATCATAATATACATCTAAACATCCTAGAAAAAATAAGACATAATAAAGGGGTCATCTTAGATGCTAAGTAAGGGTAAGATTACAACGTAAACTATCATAAATAATCATAAACATTAAGTCAAGTTGAATTTCTGAAACACAAAACATTTAAACATGGTCCAGATCATAATATGGAATGAATAAATAATACTATATAAAATAATTTCATGATCTAGAAAACATACACATAGATATTTTACTAGTTGGATAATCACATATAATATCACTATCTAATCTCATAATTAGGGAATGCATAATGTCGGACATCATTAAAATACCATCAAGTATTCGTCCATTACTCCATACAAAACGGTTAATACATCAGCCAATACCCAAACTAGTTTTTCTCATTAGACATACCAAGGCATCAGGGGATATATCAAGGCCCTCCCATCACATACTAATTTCACTGCATTTCTCATTTGAAAACAAAAACAACATAAAGCCTCATATTTAAAAACTATCATATGAACTATGAATACTTTAACCATTAACCATGAATGGTTTCCCAAAATCATATCTACAATAAAATTGATCACAATCCCTTCAATAAAATATGTTATATTGTATCCTAATAGAACAACCCCAGTAAATCATAAGATATAAAGGGGGATATTGAAATATATGAAAATACACTAATAAAATCATTAACAATGTTTTGAGAGAAATCTTCCTTTTTTACATTCATAAAATTTATTTAAAAAGTATCAAAAATATAAATAAAACAATTTATTTTAAAATAAATTTTTAAACTTTTAATGGAATCCTTAAAATTTTAAGGGGTCATGATGGTGGAAATTATTCTCATTCCACAAAAGTTAAAGAAACTATATTTTTGATGAAAAAGACACAAAATACCCTCTTTGGAAAATGAATAAAATATTTCTTTCAAACCATTTTAAAATAAGTAAAAATTAGGCAAAAAACATTAATAATTCATAGTATAATACTAAAAAAAATTTAGAACGTTTTTAGAAAATAGTGATATAGATTATAAATATTCCCTGGTGAATACTTACATGTAAACAATCCCGAATTTTAATGAGATTATGAAATTAACTCTTACCTTATATTTTGATTTTGTTAGATGTGATTTAACCTCATATGTAATTGTTTAAACATGTTATCAATTTATACTAGAACCATATCCATATTTATGATATCTTATATGATCCTTTTATATTATCTTATCACCAATTTCTTAATAATATTTCATTATTACCCCTATTTCGAGTGTAAACTAATTCATTTTCCTATATATGTTTTGTCATGTAAGTATTGTTTCTTATAAATAGGAAATATTTATTTCATACCTAGAAATATACTAAGTTCAGAGATGTTATATGTTTTTGTTATATACATAATTTTAATCATGCTTGAGTGGTTATCATGGAAAATGAATCACATTGCATCGTGGAGACGGTAGGTCATACGTATGCACGAGCGACAGTATCATTCCTTAAAATTTGAAAGGTTAAATTTTGGATGCTATATTAAATATAAATAAGAAATATCATGTCTTATTTTTTATTTATATCCATTACATCCAACATTATACCCATCTAAATAAAGTAATGATCAAAAATAGATCACACCAAGACATGGAGATCATAGGTTGTACATATGCACATGTGGTGATTTTATTTTTCATTGGATTGATTAAAGGATGATTATTTTTAACATATTCATATTAAAATCCAAAAATATATATTATATTAGATTAATTACTTTATAATGGAAAAAAATATGCAGAGAAATTAGAAGAAAAAATAATCTTGAAGGAGCCGGTAAAGACGATTACCTCTTCTTTAAAGATCCTCCTCTGGATCTCCTCTTAGCGACACTAGGGTTGGGATTTTGAGAATAAATTCACCCATAGGATGTATCTATGTAATTTTATAAGATATATTCTATGTATTGGGTTGATATACAGGGGTCAATGTGAGGAAATGAGGTGTGGGAGGAGGTACCATTTATAATTATGTCAAGCATCACTTTTGGACACTATCAAAAAAATTAAATTAATATAAATTAATTTCTAATCCTAAATGGCACAGAAGTGAGTTATTTATAATATAGAAGATTATGTGTCAAAATCCTCTCATAAAATTATTTTATACAAGTTTAGGTCACATTATTAAACATATCTTTAGGATTTAACCCTTAATAAAACCCTTTAACTCTTATTATGGAAACATTGATATTTACAATTTAAGGGTAAATATAGTTACTATAAAATACCAAAAGAACCCCAAATTGATGATTGATAACACTTTTAACCTTCTCCCAATAATCTGGATGAATTTTAGTTTTTTATTACTTTTATATCATTTAAACAATATATTATCTATTTTAAACAATGGATAATGTCACTTTAGATACTATTCATTTATTGACTTTTAAAAAAATATAAATATACAATATAATTTCAAACTAACATTTTTTTTGAAAACCTTATATTTCTCGATGATCTATTATATTCTAGGAGTATATTAATTATTTCAAATTATTTTAATATTAATATTATTAATATTATTTATTTGATATTTCTATTAATATAACAATTACCACATCATCATTGTATAATCCTTTAGGGTAATTATTTATTCCATACAAATTAAATAAAAATTAACATGATATAAAAAACATATTACATTTTAAATTAATATTTATAGTCAAATTTATATTCTATATAACCCTATATTATAAATTTTAGAGTTATTAAAATATGAGTATGACATCTTTTAATCTTTATTAAATAAAAAATAATAAATGGCACACTCTTACCCAGGTGGATTAAAAATGTTATAATTTCTTCCCAAAGATTAATATTTTCCAAAAACACCCATAATATGGAATTATTAGAAGTGTTGTGGTAATTTAATAATATTTATAATGAACATTTTACCTTTATTTACCTGATTTACCCTCAACTGGGTTAATAAAAAATTACTAATGATAATATTCATATGGTGAAAATGGAAAAGAAAAATACTTACATAATTTAGACTCACTTATTCCAAATATGTAATCCATTTATTAAAATTAGAAATATTGAATTTTAAATAATTAATTTAAAATTAATTTCACTAATAGAGTGGAAAAAAGATTTATTAATATTTAAACCTGCAAAAGATAGAAATATTTTTATAGTATTTATATTTAAATTCAATGTAAGATTTATTCCAATGTTAGAAATTTTGTTAAATTATTAAATCATAATGTAGTTAAACATTAAAAAAATCAAACATATAATTTAACACTATACATTATTTTGATGAAAAAATTTGATTTCAATAAAAAATTATTTTTTTACTACTCATCGAAACATCAAACTTAACATAAAAATTAAAAAATCAAAAAAAAAGTTTATTTTATTATTCCACTTTAAAATAAGTATTTTATTGTTTAAAATTATAATATATAATGGTTTTAAAATTAGATATAATATGGGTTTGACATTAAAATCTATTTAAACATCCTTTAGAAAAAATATGTGTTTTTAAGCATAAAATTGGGTTTCTTCATATATTATGCTTATAAAATCTATTGGACGAATATTTAAAAATATTTTATTGGATATATAACATATATATTTCATTATTATCATTTAATAATTTTAATTAATTTAAATTATTAAGGAAAAACGCCTTTAGGAGAATAAAAATAAAAAAATACATTATATTCAACTGGTTATTATTTTTATTTATAATTAATTAGTAACTAATAAATTTTTATTCTATTATTATATTTTTATAAGTTGGTAAATAATATTCATAATATCCTGTTTAAGGACTAGATTATATCTCATTATAATAATTAATAATATTTTTATAATATATTATTGTTTGGTAAAACTTGGTATCGCGTATATCGCAAGCTATCAAGGAATATTACCCTTGGGTGTAAGACAATATAACCTGTTGTTGCATGTATTAAATGATATATAATATATTAAAGTTATAAATATATAAAAAAAATTAAATTATTTGGGTGTCACATTCTCCCCACTTTAATTAAATTATGTCCTCACAATTTAAACTTAATCTTGGTAATAAAGAGATTGATATTATAAATTGCTATTATTGAAGAACCCACATCATAAATACTATTAATAAAAAACATTCTTAATATATAGGAAAATGTAGTTTGAAGGTCCCAAAAAAACAAGTCTTTTGAATAGGAGAACATTATTGGATATTATAGATAAGTATATGGAGGAAAACTATAAATATTTATAGGTAGTGATTGAGGTCATGAATCACAAACATGTGAATGATCAATTTAAAATAGTGGGCCTAAAATACATTAATCAATAATGATTTAAAATACAATTTTTTAAACAAAAAAATGTAACTACATGGCCCCATATAGACCTAATCTGGTGTATGGAACTATAATATTGGAATTATTATAAGGAATCAAATCCTGGAGGAAAAAAGAGTTTTGTGTTCTTGGAAAACTATATACATAAATGAGAAGAATGTTCATAAACAATATGAAAATTTATTAGCTTGAAACACATGCCATTAAAATAACTAGATAAGTGAAAAATGAACATAGAAAGGTAAGAAACATAAACATAATCCATTTAATAAATGAAATGAAATGAAATATATCCATATATATTTGAATGCATAATCTCATGGAGAATAATAACAGATATTAACTAAATGGAATTCTTTGTTATCGAACATTATGTTTCCTAGGTACATGGTATTGTTACCGTCAATACAATTCCAAAAATAGTTTACAATATATCTTTTAAAAAACCCATCTAAGACGTCAATCCAAATAACTCGTCCCATTGGACTACTGATCCATCAAGGCGTTTTCTATAATCGGGCACCACTTCTGTTATACTAGTTCAAAACATTCCACATATAAAGAATAATCGATTTAGAAATGTTACTTATCAAATATCCATATGGAGAAAGACATACATATTTATCAATATTTACACAAATAATCAAATAACTGTCATAGTATACATAGTATCTAAAATGATATTTGATTTAGGGCCTGAACATATCCATGATAAATGATATGTCAAATTAGATGAAATTCTATGTTCCTTGAATATTTAAAGGGGAAAAGGGGAATTAAGGAAGTAAATGTGAATTTTATCCTTTTCCAAATCAATCATAAACCATCCAAAAGAATATTAACTGTGGTATGAATACAACATAACCTAAGGGGATTAAAATAATGGTTTATTGTCATTGACGAATGTAAATATTATAAAAATATATTTTAAAAACATTTTTAATGAAAATAAACTTTTTTGTTGAAAACCCCTTTCAAAAATATTTTCTATGAATAGATACTTTAAAAAAATTCATTAAAAATTAACCTTTTAAACACCCAAAAGATGCTTCAAATTAATGACAGTGGGTAAATCTATAAATTCCATACATGTTAAAAAATAACATTCCTTTTGCGCGTCAAAAAAGTTATAGAAATTACATATTTGGATAGCAATAAGAAGATTCCATTGAAAATATTAGTAAATGAGAAAAATCTAAAATTTTATTTACAAAATCATTTAAACACATTTTTGAAATAATTTTAATAAGACATGGTTTTCAGAAGAAAACAGTTTCTCTAGCTAACAGAGGAATAATGTCCTATTTTCTGAAAAACATTTTCTAAAAAAAATGACTACCCAAGAGTGGAAAAATTATACTAATAATTGAAAAAATTCATGAATAACCATAGGAGAAGGAAATTAATGATTTTATTTAATAATGTTTATATAATTTTCTCAAATTTAAATTCCATTGAAACATTATAAAATTTATTATTGATGAAAATAATCTTTATACATTAAAAAGTGTCTCATACCACTTTGAATCATTATAAATCATAATACTTGTGAATAAATAAAATTATTTGAAATTTATAATACCATTATAGTAATTATATTCATGATATATCTTGTAAAATGGTATTATATACACTATATAAAAGAAAAAAGGTGTATAAAAACAAATAAATCTCAATAGAACGTAAGTTGAGATGAAATCCCTTACATTGTGTTTCCTTTCGTGTGAACATCTTTTTAATACCCGTATAAAAAATTATGTTAATTATAAAATTTATTTTAAAAATAATGTTTATAATTTTCTTACACACTTATTACAATGATTTATAAAACTAATTAAACAATTATATTTATGTTGGGTGTTTTGATCAAATTCATTTTATGTGAAAAAATAAATTTGGTAGGTCAACTATGGTAAAAGGGGTGATTATCTAAAATATAATTAATAATAATACGGCTAAAATTAATATATTTACACATATATTATACATTTAAAACCAATTATTAAATATAGTTAGGAAAAATGAAACAACGTTAAACTCATGGGGATAGTATGTTGTACATACACATGAATAATGTTCCCATTTTTCAATGATCATTATGGAAAGAATGTATGTAATAATATATCTTAAATATTGATAATTATACTATAAATAAAATATTATTTAATAATATAGACTTATATATATAATTATTCTGATGTAAAAGTAGTCACATCATGTCGAGGAGGCGGCAGTCTACACGTCCACGAATGACGTTATCACATTGTTTGTGAAAATTATGATAAAGAAATGATATATATATATATATATATTATTTATAGGAAGTTAATTTTGAAATAAATAAAATATATGTTTTTTATTTCACATGTTTTTTATTAAATTCATACTTTATTCATTCCATGTATATTGTGAATATATAACATTGCTTTGAGGGGTCGGTAGTCCACACTTCCTTAACTGAAATTATCATATTTACAAAAGATGGAAGGAATAATGGTAAGTTCTTAATAAATATTAACAAAGAATAAATATATTATAAATATATTATATATCATATATAAACATATTTTACATCATAATTTCCACCATTAGAGGTGGTAAAGGAAAAAATGAACAATCTTCGTTATATAAGGCTGTAGTTCGCGTTATACAGAATTTGTATTTTCGCCACCTATTAGATGGTGGTGTGTGAAATTCTAGATATAATCATTAGTAAAAAAATTCACAGTATCTTGAGAGTAGTTTTTTCATTTTATATATTTTTTTAAATAAATTTAAGGTGTGTAGGAGTAAATGAAGGAAAAGAGATTTCTTTATTGTGTTACCTTGAAAATGAGGTAACTAATTTGGTTTTATACCAAAGGGATTCAATAGAAGTATTTTCCCCAAAATTTAGGCTTAAATTTCTATGGGAGGGATATTTTGAAGCTATATTGGATGATCTTGTCCAAACCGATGTGGTTTTAGAGGTGTGAGGAGTGAGGAGAAGTGGCAGCCTTTTATAGTGGAGGAGGAGTGGCACTCTTGTAATATTTTGATAAATGAATTCCTTCCACGTTTTTCATGTTTCAACTGGCTCAAATAATAGATAAAATTCTATATAAGGGATGATATAGTCAAAATATTTCCATCCATTAGATCATCAAAATGTGTATAGGTCGTTTGGGATCTTATTATTAAGGTTTAGTCCATCTTAAGCTAAATTTTCTCTTAATCACTGTAATTTATTTTATTCATTATCACTAATAGATTTGGAAAAAAACTCTCATTAACATATTATAAGTTATAAATTATTCTTAATACCAATATTTAATCAATTTTTCAAAACTAAAATCAATGATGTGGCATAAATTAATTTAAAAATCTTCCCCCATGTGGGACGAAATGTGCGTTTTAATTTAAAAATGTCCAAAAGATTGATAAATATTTGTATTAAATTTCAAAGTGAAATTGATTCATATGAAATAAATTCGATTAATAGAAAAATATATGATATAATTAAACTTTAAAAACAATTTTAAATATAATTTAAAAATATAAATAAATCAAATAAAAAATAGTTTTGAATTAAAATTTAATAATTTTCACTATTCGTTAAAAAATGAAACTTCAAGGAAAAATACCAAAAATTTGAACTAACCTAATTTTTTATATTTCACATTAAAATACGATGTTTATTTTTAAATATTAATCTTATAAAAGGTTCAAAAATTGTATTTAAAAATGGTTCACCATTAAAATCTGGTAAAAGTGCCTTAATTAAAATATAAGTTTTTATGTGTAAAAATGGGTTTGTTCTTTTCTAATCCATATCAAATATATTAGATGAATATAAAAAATATTTTATTGAATATAATATATATGTGTGTGTGTGATTGTAAAATTAAAATCACTCACTAATTATAATAAATTTACTCTATTAGAGTAAAACAACTGTTTGAGCATAAAAATAGTTTTCTATAAAAATTTTCACAATATATTGAATTTCGTATTACATTAATATTTAATTAAATTATAACCAATTTATTAATTTTATATTTTTATAAACCATGATTTTCATCAGTTAGTTTTCATTATTCATAAATAAAAATTTAACATCTATGTTATATATAATAATATGTTAATAATATATATCTATTCAGTGAAGCCTAGGATTTCTTGTAATGCAAGACATTGAAGAAGGTCACTCTTGTATGTAACATAAAATAACTCATTTTTTCATGAATTGAAATATATAGAATATATTAAATTTATTTTAAATATTAAATATATTATAAATTATTTAGATATTATATTCCCTTATGTGCTTGGTGGGGTGTGTGATACATGCTATCAGATAGAAGGTTATTAATTTTGAATATTTGGGTGTTACATTCTCCACACCTTAATTAAATTTCATCCTCACAACTTAAACATGAAAATGGTGAAATATTTTTTGATATTTCTAATGATTAAATCACACATCATGAGAGGGAACCATAAAAAATATATATAAAAGAGAATAGGATGTTCAAAGGCCATATGGGATATCATGTAACTAGGTCTCTACATAGGATAAAATTAGTGGAAACTTAAAATATGTACTAGGAGGAATAATGTAAATATTTAAATGGATTAAATTGGGTAATCAATAAAAAACAAGTAAATGATCAATATAATGTTTAGGACCTCAAATCCAAAAATATTTTATGATTTAATAGGATATCGTCCTAATAGAAGTTAATGTATTTGGACAAAAAAAATTCCAATTCATTTTCCTAATATTAGGTGATTCTGTTTTGACCAAGAATAAATGGAAATATTCATACTTTATAGGTTTCAATTTCATATGAACAAACCTAACATTATGTTTTTCTTTAATCAAATTCTAATTCATCCCCCTAATCTGATAAATTATTTACCAGTAATGAATTTTTCTCACTTGAAGCACTAAAAGAAACTTTTAAATGAACGTAAGGCCTATAAAAGAGTGAAAAATATAATTATTTGTCTCTAACTATCCTCCAAAACCAATATGGTAAAGACATTAATCTATAAAACTAAAAATCAAAACTACTATTTTATCATTAAAATTTATTCGTCAAATTATTTAACTAAAAACCATGAAAAATATCCAGGGAATTGTATAGTACAATGGTTTGTGTGAAACCTTTATCATCCTTCATTTATGTGTTCATGACACATAGCCTTTCCAAATTCGATTGGTGGTCAAATGGAATATAGGTTATCCTTTTCTAATACCATATTAATATAATTTCCAAAATAAATATGATGTGCATACTTAAAATAAGTTGAAACAAAAAATATAATTTTAACTAATGTTTTCAATACAACCTCAATACATAAATACATCATACATTTATTACCACATATGTTCTTCCATGGTATAGGGTTTATACATAATATTATTTTTTGGATTTCTAAAAGATGACAACATATTTTTTAATCTAAAACACCTTTGGGTTAACCTTGATCATTGATTGTAATTATCCATTCAAATTATTTATAATGGTTTGTAATGAAAATGTGGATTATCCTAAGAATATCCCCGAGAGTGTCAAACCAGGTGCAAAGTAAGCCATGTTGTCGTGTAACAGGTTACTCTATATCAGGCTCAGAATACCTTGTCATATTTATTACCCCATGGTACATCTGTTTCAGAACCAAATCCAATTTCAATGTCCTAACCGGGATGTATTGCTAGGAAGAGTCAAATAATCTCGACCTTACCAAAATTATAGGATGTTATTCTATACTTATCCTCAAATTAAACCTTAGGTTTATTTTCTCTAACCTATGTTTTCATAAATCCAGTTCCCATGGTTGCTACTAAAATTTATCTAGTACCAACAATAGAGAGTAGACCCCTAATAACCCAGATCTAGTGTCTACTACTATTACATTAGCATGATTACAAGGAATCAAATCCCAAAGGACTGAAGAGTTTAGTTGTCTTGGAAAATCAGATACCTAAATGAGTCTTGCATTATAAATGAGTACACCAATTAAAATATAAATATTTTCTCTTTAAATAAATAACTTCAAGGATAAATCTAATCCATCTAGTAAATCCATGTATAAATTTTATGGTATTCTTCTTGGATTCTTGGTGAATGAAACAAAATAATGGTGAGATCAAATTCTCAGTATGGTAGAAATATAGTGGAATAAATAATGAATCTATGAGAGTAAAAGTTATGGGATGGTAAATAAATGAATAGAAATATCATGTAATCAAAAAACATAGAAATAAGTGCATAAAAAATACAAGAATGTAATAACTGGAAACACTCTCAATTAAAAAAACTAGATAAGGATAAATCAATATAGAATGGTAAGAAACTGGAACACAAGCCATGTAATAATTGAACATAAATGAAATATATCCATAGATATATCGATGAATAATCTCATGGAAAAATAATAACTGAAACTAAAAGAGGGAAATTCTTGATTTTTGGATGTCATGTTTCCTAAGTACACATAACTTTTACCTTCAAGACCTTTCAAAAAATGGTTAACAACATATAGAGTACAAACCCATCTAAGGTGGATATCCAAATGACTCATCCCATGAGACTGCAGATGCGTCAAGGGGCTATTTATAACCCGGACCCACCTGTATCAAAACATTTTAAAACATTACGAATATATCAAATGATTGATTTATTAATGTACTTTTAAAATATCTGTATGGAGTAAAAGATACAGATTTAGAAATATTTACCCGAATAATAAAATAACTATCAAAATAGACAACATATGTAGAATGAAATAAATTTTATGAAATGGACATATACATAATAAATTATATAGTAAATTAGGGGAAATTCAATGGTCATTAATTATTTCAAGGGTCAAAAAAGAATAAAGGAAGTGAATGTGAATACTATCCTTAGAAAAATTATTCAAAACCCATTAATAGGAGGATTATGTACGATAACAATAAAACATGCCCAAAGTGGAGTAAAATAAAGGGTTTTTGATATTGATGAGTGGAAATATTGTAAAAATATATTTTGTAAACATTATTAAGGAAAATATCCTTTTGTTTTTAAAAACAATTTGAAAATAATTTTCTTTGAAAATAATTTTTAAATTCATTTTCATTAAAAATTAATCTTTTAAATAATTAAAGTAATATTCAAAGGATTTATAGTGTGTAAATTTGTACATGTCATATATGATTAAAAGAAAATTTATTTTACACGGTAAAGAGGCTAGAAAAATAACATGTTCGAAAACGAAAATAAGATTCCATTGTAAACATTTGAAAATGAATAAAGGGTAAAAATTTCATTACCAAATAATTTTAAAAACATTTTTAAATTTTTTTAATAAAACAAGGTTTTTATAATAAATAATTTTCTCTTACTAAGATAGAAATAAAGTTGTGTTTTCTAAATAACATTTTCTAAAACATTTTGAGTACAAAAGAGTTGTAAAATAGTAATAAAACATTAAAAAATTCCTGAATAACTAGAGGATAATAAAAATAGTGCTTTTTTTGAAAAATTATCATATAATTTACATTAATTTAAATACCATTGGAGGATAATTTATGTTATGATTGAGGAAAGTAATCTTTAATCATTCCAAAGTGTCCAATAAAGTTGTGAAAAATTTTAAATCATAAACCTCATGAATAAATAAAAATATAAGAAAGTTACAATATCATGAGAGTAATTATATTGATGATATATCATGTAAAGTGTAATTATATACCATGTAAAAAAAACATGGTGCATAAAAACAAATAATCTTCAATAGAATGTAAATTGAGACAAAATATCATACCTTGTGTTTCCTTTTGGGTGAACATCATTTGACTTCCTATATAATAAAATTACATAAATTATATAGTTTTTTGAGAAACTTTTAAAATTTAATCCTTAATTTTATTTCATTTATTACCATTTTTTATACAACTATATAGACAATTATGTTTACATCAGTTGTTTTGTCCAAATTTTTTTTATGTGCAAAAATAACTTTGGTAGGCCAACTTTCGTTAAGTAGGTCATTATATAAAATCACCTGAATAATAATAATTAAATAATTATTATATTTATACATTTGTTATAAATTTTAACCCAATAGTTGAATAAGTTTATAAAAAATTAAACAAAATTACACTCACAGGGATGGTTGGTCGTACGTACGCATTAATAACGTTCCCATTTTTCAAGGATCATTATGGAAAAAAAGTATGTAATAATATATCTTCAAGAATTATAATTATATCAAACATAATATATTATTTAATCATATATACTTGTATATATAATTATTTTGATGTAAAATTAATCACATCCTATGGAGGGGGTGGCAGTCCACACATCTACGAATAACATTTTCACTTTCTCTTTGAAATGGTAATAAATAAAATGATAAATATATATATATATATATATATTATTTTTAGAAAGATAAAAATTTAATAAATATCATACATTTTTTTATGTCACATATTTTTAATTAAAACCATACTTTACATGTTCCATGTATTGTGTGAACAAATCACATCGCTTTGAAGGGGTTATAGTCCACACTTCCTCAAAAAAAATGACCATATTTACAAAAGATAGAAAGCATAAAAGTGTCATCTAAATGAAAATTAAAGAAGAATAAAGACATCATAAATATTATATATATCATATATAATCATTTTTCCATCATAATGTCCACCCTCAGAGGTGGTAAATAAAAAATTAGCAGTCATCGTTTCAAGAGGTTGTAGTTCTCACACACAGAAACAGTATGTCTGTCACCCATTAGATGGATGCGTGTGTAAGTGTAGATATAACCCTTAATAAAAAATCATATTATATTTATGATACTGGATTCAATATATAATAATTATTTAAAAATAATTTAATTGTTGAAGGAAAAAATAAAAGAAAAGAGATCGTTTGAAAGTCTTGCCCATAAAATGGGTAACTTCTTTTGGTTTATAAAAAAGGGATTCCAAGGAAGGATTTAATCACAAAGTTAGGATTAAAGGTCTATGGGAGGGATGTTGGTAAAATATTTTTTTATATATTATATGAACCTATTTTGGTTGATAAGGGTAATGAATGGAGGGAAGTGGTGGCATTTTATGGTGGGCGAGGAGTGTCACACAAGTAATATTTTGACAAAGGAATTCTTCCTACATTTTTTCATGCCTAAAGTGGATCAAATATTGGAATAAATTCAATAAAATGGATTACAGGGGGGAAATAAGTCCTTCCAATATCCCTTGAATAAGTGAATAGGTCTTTTTGGGGCTTATGGTTAAGGTTTATCCCTTTATTAAGAAAAAAAAATTTATTCATTGAAATTAATTTTAATCACTTTCACTAATATATTTTTTCAAATAATAATTTGAAATTATTATAAATTATAAATTATGATTAATACATTTATGGAATCCATTTTTATAAATTAAAATCACAAAATTGGTATAAATTATTTTAAAAAACATCCAGCGGGCGGGATGACAATGCGGGTTTTTAAAGTAAAAACATCCAAATATTTGATAACTTTTTTTATTTATTTTCAAATTAAAATTGATTACAATGAAAGAAATTGGATTAATTTAAAACAAATATTGTCCAATTAAACTTTAAAAATAATTTAAAATATAATTTAACCTTATAAATAATTCAGATTAAAAAGCAGTTTCAAATTAAAATTCAATATACATCAATATTAATTAAAAAAGGAAACCTCTCAAAAGAAATACAAAATATTCATCCAAACCAAATTTTTTACTTAAAAATTTCAAATATTATGTTTATTTTGACATATTAATTTTATAAAAGGGTGAAAATTTTGAATTTAAAATGGGTTTTCTAGTAATTGGAAGTAAAATTGCCTTAATAAAAATATCAGTTTTTATATGTAAAATTGGGTCTGCATTATCTTATACCTATCGAATATATTAGTTGAATGTAAAAAATGTTTGATCAAATAAATAATATATATTACTTTTATATCACTCACTATTTTTAATTAATTTAATCAATTATAGTAAAAAAACTTTTTGAGCATAAAAATAGTTTTCTATAAAAATATTCACTTTATATTTGATTTCTTGTTATATTAATATATAATAAATTTTTAAATAATTAATTCATTTTTATTTTTATAACCATAATTTTCATATGTTAGTTATTACTATTAATAAATAATTATTTATCGACTATGTTACATATAATAATATTTTAATAATATATTAATATTCGGTGCATCTCACTCTTGTATATAACACAAGCCATTAAAGAAGAAAAGGACTAATTACTTTAGTAGTTTTATATTCCATATTATATACATGATCCATACATTACATTTTGAAAAATAAAATAAAACACAGAAAATCCTTTGGGAGCATCAATATTCTCCATGCCTAACACATCATATCAATCATAATATAAAATGTGTAATCCTGGAAAAAATAAAATATAAGAAAGGAGTGATCTCAATTTCTTAGTAAAGTTATGTATACAATAAAAGCTATAATAAATAATCATAAACATTAAGTCTAGGTGAATATAAGAAACAAACTCTATTTAAAAAAATGTCTTGTTCATAATTTGGAAAGAATAAATAATAAGATATTAAATAATCACATTATTGGGAAAAAATAGCATGGAAATTCTACTAGACAAATAATCACATGTAATATTGATAACTGATCTCATAATGCGAGAATGCATAATTCCATACATCATAAACAGACAATCATGTATTTTTCTAAGATACCATACATAAATGACTAAGAAATCAGTTAATACCCAAACTAGTCCTTCTGATGAGACCTACTAATGCATCGCAGACTATAGAAGGCCCATCCCATCACTAAGTCTAATTAATTACTCATATTAAAACATACACAATATAAATATAGGTATTTAAATATTGGAATAAAAAATATTAATATTTTTACTGTAAACCTTGAATCGTATTAAAATAGCACATCTACATCCAAAATGATCATAAAAACTTCAATAAAATAAAGTATATTTTACTATAAGAGATCAACATCAATAAATAATAATATCCAAAAAAGTCTATTGACATAAATGAAAATAATCTTATGAAATAATTAACAATTTCATGACAAAAATACCTTTTTTCAAATTGAAAGCATTCATTAAAAAATCCATGAAATTATAAATAAAAATAATTTATTTGAAAAGAAACATGTAACAATGAAAAAGAATCATCAAAACATTATGGTTTTATTATGGAGTAAAAAATCTTACATGTCGCATAAGTTAAAAAAAATTCATTCATCATAAAAGTCACAAAATACCTCGTTATGAAAACAACAAAAAGATTCATTTCAAAATATTATATAAAGTAAAAAATGGCTAAAAATAATTTAATAGTTCATAGGATAATATTAAAAACCTTTTTAAAACTTTTTTATAAAAAATGATATGGATGATAGTTATAACCCATTATATACTTACGTATAAATAATCTTGAATAATAATGAGCGTGTGAAATTAACTCTTACCTTGTACTTTCATCAAGTTTTATGTGATTGAAACTCTTACATAATGGTTTAAAACATGTTATTAATTTATACTTAAACCGTATCCATATTTATGATATCTTATAAGATTCTATTATATTATCTTATCATTTTTTTATTAAAAATATTTCATTGTACCATTGTTTCATGTGTTAACTTATTCATTCTACTATGCATGTTTTGTCACTTAAATCATATTTTTTGTTCATTAGATATATTAATTTAAAATATATAATTATATTAAGTTAAATGATATTATATTTATTCATTATATGCATACTTATAAACATTATATAATGTTTAATATGGGAAATGAATCACATCGCTCCGTTGAGACGGTAGGTCATACGTATTCCCAAGTGACGGTATCATTCCCTTAATAGGGAAAGGGTAAGGAACTGGATAATATATTAATTATAAATAATCAATATAATTTTATATTCATTTTTTATCCATCATATTCATCATTATACCCATCCAAATAATTTAGTGATTAAAAAAATATTACACCCTAGCATGGAGATGGTAGGTCGTACTTACTCACACGTGGTGATTTTATTTTTTTGTAGGATGAATAGAATGAGTAATATAGTTGTCTAATATTTATAATAAAATTTATTAATATATATAACACTTTACATATAACTTTATAATGTAAAAAACACATAAAGAGGATGTATAATAATAAATAATTTTAAAGGAGTCAGTAAAGACGATTACCTCTTCTTTGGCGAACCTCCTTTGGATATCCTCTTAGGGACACTATGGTTGGACATTTGAGAATAAAATCACATCTATGGTGTTTAAAGGTAATTTTATAAGATAACTTTTCTAGTTTTTGTGGATATATAAGGCTCAATGAGATGAAATGAGATTCTGTAGGAGGTTCCTTTTTATAATTGAGGCGAGGGTCACTTTTGGAAGCTCTAAAAATATGACATTAATATAAATTAATTTCTATTTTAAAATTAATAAATTAGATTTATTTAGAATATAATATTATTATGGATCTAAATCCTTTCTAAAAATTATTTTTACATATGTTGAGGTCGCATTATGTACTATATCTTTTGGTTGTAACCCTTAGTTAAACCATTTAACTCTTACCGTGACAACGTGGCTTTTTAGTCTTTATGGGTTAATCTATTTAGTATAAAATCCCAAAAACCCCAAAATAGAGAATTGATGAAACATTTAACCTTATAAAAATCATTTTCCTGAATTTTAGAATTTTATAAATCTTATATAATTTAATAAAATATTATTTATTTTAAAAGATCATTAATATGAATATTGATTCTATTCATTTCTTGACTTTTTAAAAATATAAATACATAATATACCTTACACATATAAAATTTTAAGGTAACTAATCTTTATATTCCATCTGTAAAATTCTTTTATGAAATTAGTTATCTTAAATTATATTTATTTTAAAAAATTTAACACCATTTATTTGATATTTCTATTAATTAAAAAAGTACTTTATTTTCATTGTATAAGAATTTAATTTAATTATTTATTTCCTAAAAATGAAATATAAATTATGATGATAAATGAAAACATTATATATTTAAAATTTATATTTATAGTCGATTTTATATTCTCTAAAATCCTATTTTAAAAATTGTATAGTTATTAAAATATGAGTATGAAAACTTCAACTCTTCTTTAAACAAAATATAATAAATGTCGTTTTCCAATGCATGCTGCACCAAAAATAATATAATTTCATAAAAATAATGATTTAGGTTGGAAACCCCCCATACAATGAAAATATGACATGTTTTAGGGTAATTTTATAATATTTACAATATAAATTTTATAGTTAATTATCAGATTTTCCATTTACTGTGGTAATAAAAAATCTTACTAAAGTTATTGTTCATATAACCAAAAATAAAAAAGAAAAACATTTATATAATTTGGACCCACTAATTAAAAATATGGAATCCCGTTTTTAAAATTCTAAACACATATGTTTTAGTAATTAATATAAAATTAATTTTGTTGATGGGGAGAGATAACGGGTTATTAAAGTTTAAACATTCTAAAAAAGAATTAAATAGTTCTATAGTTTATCTACCTAAATTTAATGTAAAGTTTGTGGAAATTACCTCAATCATAAAAAATTATAAACACAAAATCTATTAATACTTTAAAACAAATAAAAGGTATAATTTAGCACTAAATTTTTTCAATAAATTTTTTTGAATTAAAAATTTGAATTTTTCACTATTCATACTAACATGAATCTTATCTAAAATATTCCAAAAATTAATCCAAAGTAAATTTTTATATTATTATTTAGAAGAATAATTTTATATTTTGATATAGAATATATAAAAGAATAAAAAATTTGATTTAAATTTGGTTCTCCATTAAAATGTGGTAAAATATCTTTTAAAAATCTACTGGTTTTTATGCATAAAATTGGGTTTATTCTTATATTATTCTTATAAAATCTATTAGATGAATATAAAATATTATTAATTTAATATATACCATATATATTCTATTTATATAATTTTCTAATTGTAATTAATTGAATTTATTACGTCAAAATTCCTTTGGGGGAATAAAAAGAAAAATATTTCCATTATATTCAATTAGTTTATAATTTTGTATATAAATTAATTTGTGACCAATTAATTAATAATATGTATTTAAATTTTTATATTCTGGTTAATAATAATCACAGTCTATAATTTAATTGCTAGGTTATAACATATTATATTAATTAATAATATTTAAAAAATGTACTTTTGTTTGATAAAACTAGGTCATGTGTGTATTGAAAAATATTGATGATAGTTTCCATTGTATTTAGCATATAATAACTCAGTGTTTCATTTATTAAAATCAATATAATATATTAAATTTATTTAAAAAGATTCATATTGAAAATTATGAGGGTATTACATAGCCATTGGAATGGATGTTACAAATAATATTTACTAAATTGAGAAATTTTGATTTACATGTGTATATAAAATGAATCCTTTGGTTATCAATTACCAGAAGTGAATGTATGAACTATTTGAAAATAAAAAAATCTAAGAAAATTATTTTCCTATTTGAAAACACAATTCTATATCAACAAATTAAACAAACAGTTTTTTATTACTTTTTTCGAATAAAATTATATATTATATATTAAAGAAATATTTTTTGTACTCATCAAATAGATTTTATAGGTAAAAGATAATAATAAATCCAATTTTTTGAATAAAATGATGTATTATTGTAAAAGGTAATTTAGCACTTTTTAATGGAGAACCCATTTCAAATATTATTTTTGGAACTTTAATAATTTTTATATGACATAGTAAACTTATAAAGTGGGACATAAAAATTATATTAGGTAAATATTTGGTATTTTACTCTAAAGGGTCATTTTTTGATGAATAGTCAATGATACAGAATTCAAAATCAAAACTATTTTTCATATAATTTTTTTATAACATAAAATTATTTTTTAATTTGGCTTTAAAGATCAATTAGATCTATTATGCATCTACTAATCAATTTTTTGTCATTATTATCAATTTCAATTTGAAATTGGCTTAAAATATTACTAAATATTTGAATATGTTTACTTTAAAAATTTGTAGTTTTATCCCATATATGGGATAATATTTGAATTAATTTCATGCACTTATGTGATTGGAATTTTGAAAAATGATTTCCATATTTTTAATTGTCATAAAATAAAATTTTAAATAAGTTAAAATTAGTTTTCGAAGAAAATTGTTACTAAATGAAATTAAAGTTCATTATAATTATTAGGAGTTAAATTAGCTTATCAAGGGACTAAACCATACAATTAATGTTCCAAATGACCTAAAAATGGATCATATGTCTATTTTATAGACATATTTATACCATACCCTCCATTTAATATAATTTTTATAACTATTGGATCCACTATTAATAAGAAAAATGTGGGTCAAATTCCCTTTTAAAAAAATTACAATAATGACACTCCTCCACTATAAAAAGACAGTCACTCATCTCACTTCATTACACTATAAATCTCATTGCTTCCAAATTATTGTGAAACAATCTCCTCCAAACATCCATACCTTAATCCTAACAGCCTCACTTTTGAAATAAATCCATTCAAGGATGCCCTTTTGGTGAAAACCAATATGAGTTACCCAAATAAGAGGTAACATCCTTCCTCAAGGTCCTTTGTTTTATTTTAATTCTCCATCACCTGAACTATTACAATTTCATAATTATATAATAAAATAATGATACTCAATATTCAGAGATTTTTTTGCTCTATGTTTTTTACCTTTACTTTTTCAAAATTGCATCTAATTGGTAAAAAACTTACCATTCTCGTGTACAGAGAACTGCCGCCTCACAAAACGATGTTATTAGTTTTTCCTTTACCACATATCATAGTTAGGAATTATGATGGAAAATATATTTTTATATGTTATAATTTATATTTATGTTAAAATTATACTTTTATAATTATTAAATAAAATATACCTTCATTCTTTCCATTTTTTAAATATAATAACTTTTGATTGTGGATGTGGGGACTACCGCCTCATTAAAGCGATGTGATTCATTGACATCATACATAGAAAATATTAAAAATGGGTTTAGTGAACATAAATGATATATATGAAATAATAATTATACTATAATGATATTATATATATATCATTTTATTTATTTCTTTCAATAAGATAATATAATGGAAACAACATTCATGCGTATGTACGGCCTACTGTCTCCATGAATAGTGTATTACATTTCAATTTTTTTTATAGATTATTATAAATTCAAATATTTCGAACATATATGATTTTAATATAATTTTTTACATTATATAAATATTTAATTTATGATCTATGTAAGAATATCAAAAATAATAATTCAAAACATGTATGAAAAACAAACTGGATATTACTTGAAACATAACATTAACATGGATTTATTTATAAATGGGTTATATAATGAAATAAAAAATAATATATGGTAATGTATATAAGAATACGGTTCTTTAATATAATTAATATAAACTTATTTTTATTATACTATAATTTTTTATGAGTACAATGAGATTCAAGTTATAAGGTAAGGGTTTTATCCTCTCACTTTTATTTTCTATGAGAAACAAGACTTGTTCACCTCATATTTATTATATTTTGTTTTTATACTGCACATAAATGTATTATATGATTATTATAATTAAATTTATGGGTACTAACATATTGATTTTATTATCCTTCTTTCATGGGGTTTAAGTTTCAAAAGATACCAAATTGGTAATGTAATTTTTTTCCCTATTTGATTCTTTCAGATACATGACTTTTTAATCACATCTATATTTATATAAGGTGCATATAAAATCTTTTATATGTTATATAATGAATCTATTTATTTTAAATATATTTTTCTCTTCATTTTATTTTATTCTTTCCATTTTATTATGATTCATTATTAAAAAAGTGGTAAAAGTATATTACAACAATCTCACCTTTTATCGTGATTGTTTATGATTAAGGTTTTGTTGATGAAACCTTATGATACAACTTTAAAAAACACTCTTAAAATTTTTTTCATCTGGTTATTCATGATAATTTTATTTCTTACTACCATTTTCACTATTTATTAATAATGATAATTGAGAAAATGTTTTTAATAAAATCAAGTGTTATCGCCCTTTTCAGTCATAAATATGTGTTCTTTCAAAGAATGTTTTATAAAAATGTTTTTGGTAATGTTATATTATTATCCTATGACCTTTAAAAATAATTACCCATTTTTTACCATTTAAACAAAAGGCTTTTTATAAAAGGAATCTTCTTATCGTTTTCTGATCAAAACACTTTTCAAAAATTCTTACAGAGAAAAATAAATGTTCATCATGTATGGATTTATCCACCATCATGAACATACTTCCATTGAAAATTTCTTCAAATTTTTTAAAGATTCATTATTAAGATAAAAATTCCAAATAGTATTTACATTCATTTTTTTAAGGGATTTTCAAAGAAAAATGTTTTCAAAAATTGTTTTCTTTTATGAATAAAATTTTTTTAATTTATTTTCAAAGCTCCCTTTATATGATTTCAAAATTATTTTTTCAAATAAAAGTATTTCAATAATTTAAAATATTCATTTATATGTTTTCAATGTATTTTCAAAGAGAAATATTTTCAATTTTTTTCAAACTTATATTTAAAATAAATTATTTTCAAAATAGTTTTCAAACAACCTTTATATGTTTTCAATGAAATGGTTTTCAAAATGTTTTCAAAAATATATTTTCAACAAAAATTATTCAACAAAAATTCAAGTATGTATTATATGTTTTAAAGTAAAAATGTTTTAGCTTCCTTTGTAAGTATTCAAGTTAATTTTGGATGTAAGAAATTTTGAAAATGATTTATTTCTTAAGAATATTTTTTTCCAAATAAGATACGATGTTTTCTTCAAGGAATATTTTAAAAATAAATTTGAAAATTATTTTACATTTAATATAACATCCATTGGTACTACTCATTTCCTTGTAGAATAATGATCCTAATGTTATAATCATATTATTTATTTGAATGGATTATGTTTTGATGGAATTACTTTTATTAAACTTGTTTCTCTTCATGGGTTATATTCTTATGAATCCTGTTTCTTCTAAATGGGTTATACTATGATAAAAATATTATAAAACAAATATTCCTCCACATGTTATGATATAATTATATATTTATTATACCCATTATATTTCATGGGTAATGATATGATTTTCTATGATATTTTGTCACATGTATGTATGATTACATTATGAGATGGGTGGGACCTATATCTCCCCCCAATGTATTGGGTACAGATTTATATCTTATGAGTTAGTGATGGGAATTATGTTGACAAGATTGATTCACTATGAAATATGGGGAAACCCGATTCACTATGGGAATATGGGGAAACCCAGTCCACTATGGGAATATAGGGAGACTCGATCCATTAAAAGGAAAGGACTAAAAGTGGGGATGTTGGTTTGTCACACCCTGTAGTTGTATTCCCCATGATGATCCCTAGTAAGATTAGGAAATGCACCTTGATTTGAAGGGAATTCTGTTACACGTTTATATGTTTGCCAAAATTCTATGCCTTATTCATTCATTATGATTTAATAGATTATAATATTGATTCCACTATGATTCTTGTCTTATTAAATTCCAATATTTATTCCATGACTCATTTATATGATCTCTGATATGTAGGTAATGAGAGTAAAATGTTATTATAATGTTCTTATGCCCTTATGTTCATGATAATTCTTATATATCTCCCCTGTATACCCTTATCGAGCATCTGAACTCACCCCTTTTCAGGGTTACTTCCACCATGATATGAAGATATTTTTTAGGTGCGATGTGTCTAAGAAGGGTGATAGTCATGAAGAACCTAGTGGGAGAGAATGTATCTCACTTATAAACCAGTTTTTTTTCTTCCAGGTTTCCAAAGGCACTAAATTAATATGGTATTTTGGTTTTTGTTTGTGTAATGTATAAAGCATTATGCAAAAATGATGTAATGTTATTTTATAAAAAGTGAGGGTCTCTATTCTTACTATTATATGAAAGGTTTAGTCAACTTTTGGAAACTATGATGATAAAACATCAGTGAGATTCCTAAGAATATTTGTAATAATATGTATAGGGATGTCTCTAAGGATAATTTTATGATTGGGTAAAATTATAGGAAAATTTCCTAGAATTTTTGTAAAGGATAGAGATACTAGTTTCCAAGATATAAATACTTGTATGGATACTACAAGTGGATTTGGATCTAGCTCATATATTCCTTGGGGTAACTACTCTAAAAGAGTGTGTCGGGTATGAATTGAGTATAACTTGGTAAACAACAATGGGCCTTGTGGATATATGGATTGGCAATATTCGGAGATATGATTTAGGAATTCAAAAACACTATAAGAACCATCATGAATTATTTAACTAGAATATTACTATAGAAAATCTATGATAATCCTAATTTTTCATTAAAGAAGTAGGATTCATGAATTAAACAGCCTATAAATTATTTTTTTCTTGATTATGTGCTTTTCTATTATGATAAAAAAAATCCATACTATGATTTATGCTTTTATTAAATTGAGGTAACAAGAAAGAACTGGGTTAACATTGGTATTTTTAAAACTATAATGTATTGGAATTATACAAATCGATGTCCAAAGATAACATAAAGAGAATCAAGAAGGTGGTAGGAGTATTGGTTATGTTATTAAGATAAAGATACTACAAAGGACGTGTGAAAGGTATGTGATGTTCTAATTGTATTATTTAAATTAGAAGTAAGAATCGTGATTAGATTGAGGCTGTGGAAACCTAATACATGATTAATATTTCATATTCAGGGAAAATGGGCATAAAGGAATAATATGATGAATCCCATGTAATGGTTTAAGAATAAATTTGAATGATTCAAGCGTATATGTTTCGAAATTCAAATATTATGTTATATGAATCATGAAATATATAAGTATTTTCAGTATATTGTTTTATTAAAAAATTTAAAAGATATATTTAATGGGGATAAAGATATAAAAAATTGATTTAATGGAAATCATATATTTTTAAATATGGTATGGTCTTTCTTAATACCTTCAAGATGTGGCGGAATTTTTTTTATCTGGGATAAAGAGATGATTGATTTGAATAATGAAAATTGGATAGTATTAATGACCTCAGAAGTGATAAATGTTTTTTTAAGAAATTGGTCGGTATCATTATAGTTGAAGTTCACAAATTATTGGATTTAAGGAATATATCCAACAATCATTGAATTCAATAATCATTCTTTATTTACAAAAGGATTTGTAGTAATTTAGGTTATTATCATTTTTCAAGAGAATATATGATGAGGGTATTCACATAATTAAAATTTCAAATAAATGATCAACTTTGTGATATGGGGGATAAATGTTAAGTTGATTCCATGACCTTATTTCTAATGTTTATTATTTTCATCTTTTTGATAGGGTAATAATTTTAACCAGTGATAGAAATTTTACATTAAAATTCGAGTGAAGTTTGTGAGATTAAAGTATTATCTCACAAAATGAGGATTTACGCATATTTTATAAACTATTTTTGAAACGTTGTTTTGATGATTACTTATGAGAGATGGCATGGATTTTCATAATCTCATGATCTATTAATACATCAAGAATGATAAATACACATTCCTTCTTAAAGATATTGGTGAAGTGGAAATAGATCAAAGTATAATAAAGGGTTAGATTTTATTGAATCAAGAAAGAATATATTCTCATGAAATACCATCAACACTAGGGAAATGATCTTGAAAATAAAATGGTTATACAAGTACCTTATTTTCCATTTAATCAAATGGACCCTTAGATAAATGTAGATTTATGGCATTGTGATTTTTAACTTTCTCTTGACCTTGTTCTTTATCCCTCCCCATCAGAGCATCATGGTTATATTTATCTTCCATGTCCATGTTTTCAAATTCCACCAATTTTCATCTATGCGGAATCCTAGTTATGGTCTTCTTTGGGTAACCATCATGTTTTCAACATTCCATTTGTAAAGGATGTTTTAGTATTCATTATTTAGATGTGGGTTTCTATGAAAGGAACATTAATGTATCAATCATTTAATGACCCAATTGAATTTCAAGTGAGAAATTCATTTTAAGGTAGGTAGAATGTAACCCCCTGAGATTTTTTGAAATTTCTTTCAAAATAATTTAAACTATTTGATATTTTTCATTCTACACAAAACTAAATATAGTTTTTTTTATTAAATCAATAAGTCTCACTTGCGTTATACATAACGGCAAGTAAATCGTAAATTATATGCAACACATAGATTATATTGATGTTCATGAAACATTTAGATTATTATGTGGTACATGAAATACTATGTTTTTATTTTATAACACATAATACCGAGTCTCTTTGATTCCTTGCATTACACGCAAAGCCATGTTTTTAGAAAACTATAATATACATTTATTATCATTATTAAAATATTATTATAGCTACCACCTAACCATTGGAATGTATGTTATAAATAAGATTAACTAAATTGTTAAAATATTATTCACATATGTATATAAAGTAAATCCATTGGAAATCAAATATTATAAGTGAATGTAAGAACTGTACAAAAATAGAGAAACTACTTTTCTAGGAAAAATATTTTCAATATACCAATGAAAATTTATCTCAATAAATTAGAAAAAACATTAAATTAATATTTAAAAAAATTCTATATTATATAACCAATCAATATGTTTCACACTCATACAATAGTTTTCATAGGTATAAGATAAAAATAAATCCAATTTTTATGAATAAAAAGATGAATGTTTCTAAAAGGTAATTTTATCACCCTTAAATGGTGAATCCATTTTAAATATTTTTATTGAAAAATTATAATTTCTATTTTAATAAATAAAATTAATTTCTGAAATTGAAACATAAAATTTATATCATGGTGAATTTTTTTTTATTTTTCTGTGAAGTTTCATTTTTTATTTAATAATGAATAATACTGAATTTAAATTCAATCCCGCTTTTTCATATAATTTATAAAAAAGGTTAAGTTAGGTTTTTACCTATTAAAAAGTAAAATTAAGTCAATTATACATCAATTAATCCTATTTATGTCATTTAAATCAATTGTTTTATGAAATTGGATATAAAAACATCCCAAAACATTTAAACTTTTCACATTAAAAACCCATTGCATCGTCCCAACTGCAGGATTAAATTTGATTAAATTTATCCCACATTTATAATTAGTTTTTTTAAAATTGATTGAATATCTTTTATAATTATTACATATAATTTAATGTAATTTATAATTTTTTTTTGACTAAACATATTAGTTAATGTAATTGAAATTAATTATATTGATTTAGATGAAAATTATCTTGACAAGGGAATAAACATTACACTTAATGGACAAAATAACCAAGAAACTTTAGAAAAATCCCTTTTTTCCATATATATAATTTATAATTTTTTTATATAATTTATTTCTTTATTTGAGTCACTTTTTATAATAAAAATGTGGTTTTAATTCCCTTTTCAAAAATTTACCAGAGTGTCACACATCTGCCGCTATAAAAAAGGCACTCAACCCTCCTACTTATTTAAACATTTCAAGAACATTGTAACATAAAACCAATGACTAAATTTCCACCCAAAAAACATCCCATCATCCTATAATCCTTCCATTAGTAAAAAATCCATCCATGGAATCCCTTTGGTGCAAACCAATAAGAGTTATCCGAAGAAGATGTAACATCCTTCCTTAAGAACCTTTTTTTTCTTTCTCTATCACATCAACTCTTATTATACCACAAGTATATAATGAACTTAGTATAGTAAATATACTAATATGTTTTTGTGATTATTTTTTGACCATTACTTACACACACTTTTATCTAATTGGTAAGAAACATACTATTTTTGTGTATGGTGAACTACCTCCTCACAAAATAATTTTTTTCCTTTTTTATTTACCAGATATCATGGATGGGAATTATGATGGAAACTGTGGTTTTATATGATACTTATGATATTAATTATTTATTTATAATTATTCAGTTATTTTATAAATCGTACATTCATGATTTCTATTTTTTAAAATATAAGAACTTTGTTTATCAATATGTAGACTACCTCCTCCACAGAGGGATGTGATTAGTTCACACTTTACATGGAATTTATTAAAGATTATTTTAATGAAATTATATATATATATATGAGATAATAATGCTAATGGAATTATATTATATATTTATTTATTTAATTTTCTTAGTTTTTTTAATATGATGATATAATAGAAAAAAAGTTCATGTGTACGTACGGCCTACCATATCAATAAAAAGGTTCTTCCATTTTATATTTCTATATTTTATTAAATTTTATAAGAAAATATATTAGAAAAATATATGATATTTATATTATTTTTTACATTATGTAAATAATTAAATCATGATCTATGTAAGATGAAAAAAATAACCCGTCAGAACATATTCGAAAAAAAGTGAATATTATCCGAAACATAACATTAACATAGAGCTATTAATAAATGGGTAATATAATTCCATAACCAAATAATATATGTTATTATATAAAATTACATGGTTATGCAATATATATATAATAAAAATAAATTTATTATACATGATTTTTGTATGATTACAATGAGAGTAAAGATAATGTGGGGGTTTTATTGTCTCACTTTTATTTTCTATGAGACACAAGCCATGTTCACCTATTATTTTTTAAATGATGTGTGTATATGTAATTTCCTAGTTCCAGGTGCTGCCCAAAGGTTCCTTGTACCAAGTTGACCACATGGCCTCAATCGCATTTCCCCAAACGCCATAGGTTTCCGACTAGCAGTGAGGGACGTGGATGTCATAGTGTGGAAAAATAATCCCTCATCAGCAGAGTATGCATAGCATAATAAAAAATAATAAATATTAGAGGAAGAAATAATACCATACAAAAAGTAAATAGTGGAATACTGGATGTAAATAAATATTTGGATCACATATATAAATGATGTATGTCACATGTGTCTAAGAATATAGCCAAACAAGTCACATGGATGGAAATACAGTACTAAACCAAAGTAAAAAAGGAAAAAAATAAACTCTAGTATAATCTCAAGGCTCATCTTGGTCTCATGATCTCTCGGCTACACAACAATAAATTACTTTAAGAATATGGTCTCTTTCCCTTATCTACACCTACAACCATATATTTTTTTTGGGTCCAAAATCATGACCCAAACTGCGTGTTAAATGAGTCCTAGTAGGAAACCTCAACTAGATCTATGCCTAACAGTTAGTTTGTATATATAGCATGTAATAATTAAAATGTTTCAAAGAAACTATGAGTACACAAAAGTAACCAATCCTACAGTTTCCATTTACATTCATTATAATTTAATGTTCATAATTTAATCATGTAAGCATCACAAGAAGTATCTCACAATATTACCTAACAAGACCGAATCTATGTTTGTGATTTGTCTTGGAAGATGAATCACAACCGTTAATTATTTATATTAACGCTCTGGGTAGCTCACATGGTCTAACCCCTCACTCCAATTAATGCAATAAAAGGGAAAAGACACTCTGATGAAGTACCCACCTTCAATTCCCCCTATGGTCTTTCATGAATAACTGTAGACTCCCTGGGGATGAACTCAAGGTAAATTACACATGTGGTATCATTACGTAAACAATAGACACATTGAGGTAAAACTAACCATAAATCCCCAATGTGGTCACGTAGAGTGAAATATAAAAGTCACTCTAAGTAAAACAGTCAATGTCGATTCTCCATGTGGTCAAAATACACGAGGTTCTCATAGCCCTGGGCAATTCAATCGTGCGTAAAATATATATAGAATCCCGAATTAATCTCAACTACAATATGGATAAACAATTTCAATTCATACCACAAGCATTTAAAAAGAATCAAAAGATAAACAGTTCTGTCATATCAAGCAAGGCAAGGAAACAAGGTGTGCCTCATAGGCCACCTGGACCAAAATGCAGTAAAAATTCAAAAAACCAAACGCACCCTTGGGGTTTTCCATAAACATTAAATTTCACATAATTTCATATCAAAAAACCTAAATTTAGCAATTTATATATGGAAGATAAAAAATAGGGTTCAATTTCCTTAACCCAAAATACCTGACACATGGTTAATCAGCACTTTGTCATATAAAACTCTAATACAGACAACAGAAGGAAAAAAACCTCCTAATTAGACATTGTAAGATCGATATAGTTGAACCTCAGTCTTTGAATAGATCTTGAACCTCTTAGATCTAAAAAAATGGCAAAACATTCTACCTCGAATAACTCAAGAAAGTGGAGAAATCAGGAGGAGAAGATCTAGAAGAAAGAAGGACTCGCCAGTGGGATTCAAACGCACCCTTCAGAGATCGAATCGGAGAACGGATGGCGAGTCAGTGGATCGGAGAAGAATCATCTCTCTAAGCCTCTCCTAGATGAGACGAGGTTAGAGGAATACATCTCTGGGAATTAGACGTGTCATCGGTTTGATTTGTCAAACAATACATGACATGTTCATTTAATGTACACACCGTGTACATGCCTCTACTATCCATTACTTTAGGTGGTCTCTAGGTCACCTCACATATCCATGTCTCGGCCGTTACACGGCTAGTACACAGCTACCCAAGGTAACCTGGTAGACGACGTGTACTCCCAAGTACAGGGCGTGTACTTCTAAAATTTCCAAAACTCTACTTTTTCTAAAAAACACATGAAATCAAGATCCAAACCTGAAATAAAGATTTGGGTTCTTAAAAACATCCCCATTAAAGAAACATGTCCCTGAATTTCCCTAACAATATATTGAAGAAGAATCATCAAATAGCTCCGTCCACTGCCATCGTACATCATCCTCCCTCTCCTAAGTCTCATCCTGTACTCACTCCTGATACCAAAGCACCCATACGAGAGAAATAGACCGGCCACAGATAACCTTCATACATTGATCCACAATCTGAATAGGATTCTCCTAAAAGGATGAGTCCACATCCAACATAACCACATCAGGTTGAAAACCAAAATATGGGTCTGAGAAGTAACATCGTAGCTATGAAACGTGGAAGACGTCATGCATAGCCTGATACCTCTAAGGTAAATGCAACTGATAGGCAACTGGCTCGACACTATCCAAAACCTCAAACATCCTGATGTATCTCAGTGAAATATTCCCATGTATCATAATACTCCTTTTTTAAAACCTTATTGGGATAGGTAAGAAAACCTTCTCTCTAACTTCTACCTCCAAAGGTCATCTCGGACGATCAGCATAAGACTTCTGTTGAGACTATGTAGGAGCCATCTTCTTCTGAATCAACTCCACATGCTCAGTTGTCTCTTATACAAGACTAGGTCCCAACATAGCTGCCTCTCCTGCCTCCCATCAACATAGGGGTGATCAGCATGGCCAACCATACCAAGTCTCATAAGGTTTCATCTGAATCGCCACCTGAAAACTATTATTGTAGGAAAACTCCACTAGAGGTATGTGCTTCTCCCAAGAACCTCCAAAATTGATGACGCATACTTGATGTATGTCCTCGAGCACCTGAATTTTTTGATCTAACTAACCATCAGTCTGGGGATGGTAAGACGTTCGAAGAAGTACACCTGTACCCAAATCCCTCTATAGTCCCTTCCAAAAACCAGAAGTAAATCATGCATCTCTATTTGAAACGATAGAGAATTAAACCCCATGAAAACATAAAATCCCTCAGATGTATAACCTCCAAAGATCATCAACACGGAAGGTCTTCTTGATCTGTAAGAAGTGTGAAACCTTTTAGAGCCTATCGATAAAAACCCAAACCACATCATTCCCTCAAGGCAATCTCAGTAACCCTGTCAAGAATTTCATGGTGACATCATTCCACTTCCACTTGGGAATAGGTAACTATTGTAAAATCCCCTCTGCTCACTGATACTCTTCCTTCACCTAATGATAGGTGTAACATCTAATTACAAAACCAACAACATACCTTTTCATACCTGGCTAGCAATACGAATGGTGTAAATTGGGATACATCTTGGTGACACTAGGATGAACTTCCCAAGAAAAAGTATGAATGTCTCGCATCAACACCTCATGTGAATCTTATGACACCCATACGTGTCCATGAAAGCACAAAATCTCATCCTCGTATATGATCCACCTAGGATTAGGGTCCTCTCCTGACACTCTCTCATAGAATAAGGCCTTTATAATCTGAAAGCTTCTTCATTCGCACTCGATCAAGAAGGGTAGAGGAAAAATCCTTAGAAGAAAGAAATTTATTCCCCTGCCTTTCATGCACCACCAAATACATTTTAGAGAACATTTCCATGAGCTTCCACTCACTACTGGCATCTTGAACTGCATGTATATGGGTCCACATCCTCAAATAATTAGATAGTATGTTGCCTTTCCTAGGTGTGTATGCATGATCAAAGTCAAAATACTGAAGGTACTCAACCCCCCTTTGGTGTATCAAATTCTGATCACACTGAGTAATGATGTATTTGAGACTTTTGTGGTTAGTGAACACCATAAAATGATATCCCAAAAGATAATGTCATCAATAGTTCAAGGCATGAACAACCATTATCAACTCATGATCTTGTGTAGAATAATTCCTCTCATGTGGCCCCAACTGCCGAGACTTGTATGCAATGACTCCACCCCCCTACATAAGCATTGATCCCAGCCTGATACCTAAAACATCACAATAAATGTTGTAACTCTTTCCCATTTCTATAAGAACTAGTATATGTGAGGATTTCAACATCCATTTTAGCTTTTTGAAGGCTGACTCACAAGAATCATTCCTCATGTACATCGAATCCATCTTAGTCAGGACAGTCAGTGGCACTGCTAAGAATGAAAAGTCCAATATAAAATGTCTGTAGTAACTTTCCCGCCATAGAAAACTCTATACCTCAAAGACCTTCTTCTGATACTCCTAGGAAACTACTGCTCCTACTTTCTAGGGATCTACTCATACTCTTTTCTTTGAGATGACATGACCCATGAAGTGAATCTGGTCCATCCAAAATTGTCAATTTGAGAGCATAGAATATAACTGATTCTCTCTTAGTGTACTCAAAATTTTCTCATGATGGGTATCATGGCCCTACCAAGTGTGATAGTAGACCATGATATCATCCATGACGACTTCCACAAAAGAATCCAAGTAAGGATGGAACACTCAGTTCATCAGTTCCATGAAAACTACAGAACTATTCGTGAGATCGAACGGAATTACCACATACTCGTATAGTCTATACCTCCTCCAAAAGGATATAAGAGGTATAGCTAGTGGTATAATGTGAAACTGATGATAACCAGATCTCAAGTCAATCTTCAAGAACACACGGTCTCCTTGAAGCTGATCAAAGAGATCATAAATTCTAGGAAAATGATATTGGTTATAAACATTCAACTGGTTCAGCATCTGATAATCCACACAAAGTCTGAGGCTACCTTCCTCCTTCTTCGAAAAAAGGACAAGTTAACCCCTAGGAGAAAAACATGTTCAGATGAAACCCTTTTAATGTAACTCATATAACTACTTCTTGAGCTCCTGTAACTCTAGTTTAGCCATCTTATAAGGAGGAATGGACACCAGTTCTTCCCTAGTCACAAGAACAATAAAAAACTCTACATGTCACTCTAGAGGAAAACCTGAAAATTTGTCTGGAAATACATCCCTAAAATGGTAGACCACTGGAGGAAAGTCTATCTGTAAAGTCCCCAGGTCATCCAAATACAGACTAACAATCTAGGTTGTAACACCTCCCAACCTGTGATGCTCGGTTCTAGCTCTTCTCTTCTATACATCTCATTATCCCTTATATAGAAACAATATTCCCTTTAGTGAGATGAAACTCACCCTACAGCGATAAAATAGGACAACAGCCTAGATTGAAACTAACCAGTGCATTCCGAGAATGACTTCATAGCCCATCATCTCTAAGACATAAAGTTCCCATAAGAAGTGACCCCCCCCCATCCTCAAGGGGCTCTTCTAACACTAATGTACACTAGTCGTTCTAATCCCAAAAGGAGTTCCCAACATCATGATATCAGAATAATTAAAAATACAAATCCCAAGGCTCTCCAAAATAGGCATATATATAAAGCTATAGGAGGCCCCCATATTGAAAATAAAAGAATCAAAAACTGAGACAACCAAAATCATACCTCCAATCATAGAGGTTTCGGGATCCTTATCTAGTTGGATCAGCTCCAGTGTAAAAGCCAGACCTACGCTGTGGCCCTTTGTAGCTATCTGAGATCCATGAGCTGATCCACCATGCATCTTTCAGAAACCCTGTGTCTGACCACTATGGCCACGACCACCACCTTGTCTTGAACGGCCTAATGAACTCCCACCCTTAGTCTGATGTGGGACTGGTGGTCCTGCTCTGGTACGAGGAGTCAAAACAGATACTCCGTCACTAGCTGCTGGAAGGAGGGCACTACAGAAATGCTGAGGATTTCCCATCTTTCTGAAAGATCAGCACTCAACTAGGTCTCTTAGGCACTGAGGTTTATTATGTCCTCCCATCCCGCACTGGTAGCACACCACTTGGCTACCTGAAGGAAAATCCCGCCTACTCAGATCTCCAAGAATAGACTCCATGTGGTGCTTCCTACTATCAGTCAGAAGGATACCAACTCTAGATGCAAAACCCACCTACCCCCGTACTCTATAATAAATCAGGTTGCACTTGGGGATTAGTGTCTGGTTGACTATAGAAGATATGTTAGTCAACCTGAAGATGTTCACCTGAGATCAGATGTCATGCCTAAGACTATCATAAAACTTCTTCACTAAAAATATCTCATCACCCCCATGAATGGGTGTGAAGCACTGAAAATCTATGAAGAGGGAATAATACTCCATGATTGAGATATTACCCTCCTCCAAAATCAGGAACTCTTCGGTTTGGTCGTACCTCAAGGTCTTCGAGTAGAAGTACTCATAGAAGGTATGTTGGAACTCTTCCCAAGCTGTAACACGATAGTGTCCAACTTATGATATCACATACCACCGTCTCTGGGAGTAATCAGGAAGAATATAGGTAGTGAGATTCACCCTCCTATCTAGAGGTATCTTGAGATGCTTGAAGATAGATATCATGGATTCCAACAATGACTCTATATCCTGAGGTCCTCCATCCCCTGAGAAAGCTGGATGGTGTTAATGCTGAATAAACCCTAGGTCAAATCTACCACAGACGGGGTAGGATGTGGTGCTCCCTGGAAGGTATCCATCCTCATAATGAAGCCTTCTGGGAACTATACATCGACACATGTATACGGAATGACAGTTGGTTCCAAGGAAGGCACGAAGGGAGGGTCTACTGGTAGTCCCTAATCTACCATTTTTGGTGTCTGGTCGATGCCCTATATCTTGTGTACAACTAGAGGACGTCTCTGTGGCAAGACTCAGTAAGTTCAAATGTACACTTCAATTAAATATTATCAAGGATTAAAACTTATAAGTGAAAAAAATTAATAGGAGAAGTAAAACATTGAATATTTTCAAAACATAGATACATGACGTGTGTGACCCCTACACTGCGTGTCCCCTTATGATTTTAACATGGCATGCACCTCTACCAAAATATGTTGTGTAACACCCATACACATGATGTGTTCCTCCTGTGACACGGCATGTAATTGAATTATTTCCCCCTACCCGAGTTCCTCCACATAGCAAAACACATGGTTCTCTCTTGGGTGAAACTACACGGCATGTTCAACCTAGACATGTTGTGTACCTCCCTTAAGTTATAACCACTCATTTTGTTAGTCACATAGTTAGTGACACGATCTACTCTAAATGGCATGTCGGAATGAAAAACAGCATGTACAACCTATGTTTTATCCACATGTGCCATTGGTCACACAGCTGGATACACGACTCTTACAACAAGGAATGTACTCCAAGTATATTGCGGGTTCCACTAAACATTTCCAACCCCATGTATCTGCCCAAAAAGTCAATCACATGGTTAAATACTATAGAGTGTGAACATACAGTACATGGCATGTACATAAAAAAATTTGTGTCTTCCTGAACAGAAGGATACATGGCATGTATTCATCACCACACACCACGTATTCTGGGTTTTTCTTGACAATAAGCCTCAAAAACAACTCTAGAACCCCATAAAAACACAAAAACAAGTATTAAAGTTCCAAATTTGGATCATTGGGGGACCAAACATCCCAATAATAAAATCTTGGCATCATATTCATGTATTTCACAATGTATAACAGTGCAATCAATCACCTGATTCACCAAATTCCAATCCATGATGGCCCATAACAACTCAGGGTTCAATGATTGGAATCCATTCAAATGAATCATTAAATTTTCCAATACCTTATCAAAATAGCAGGTATTGTATCACAACATCAATCACAATAGCATGAATATCTTTAAAAACATCTATCACAATAGGTTGAAATCAATAATTCGCCCTAAATGGAAAGAAAAAAATGCATGACATGGGTTCCCTATCAAGTGACTATATGATGCATGAGATGGAATACCCTCATATCATCATATTGTAACAAAAATAGAACCTCAATAATATCGATGATAAAAACACAAAACATGTGAATCACCCAACGGTGAAATAAAATCAATTGTAACAACTACAAAACCAGAAAATTTTCAATAACTGAGGTAAATTGGATTTTACTTGTACATGAGTTAGATACTCTTGAGCACAACATATCACCAACTACCCATTACTTTTTATCCCTATCTATAGGCTCCAAACAGTAAGACAATGTATAAATGAAAAACCTTAATTGATACAACTTGTAACATCCAAGTTCAGGGTGCCGCCCAATGGTGCCCTGTACCTAGTTGGATAAATGGCATCATGCACATTTTCTAGAATTCCAGAGGCTACTAACTAGAAGAGATAGCCTTGAGTGTGATAGGGGAAACTATACCATCATTGTTAGAGTATGCAGAGCGGAATAAAAAATAATATATATTAGTGGAAGCAATATTACTATAAAACAGGTAAGTAGAGGAAGAATGATATTAAATTAATAACTAGAGAACATATATAAATGATTCATGTCACATTTGTCTAGTAAAAAATCCAAACATGTCATAATCCAAGAAATACAGTACTAAACCAAAGTAAAAAAAAGGAAAACAATTTAATCCAGCAGCATCACAAGACTCTTCTTGGTCCCATGCTCTATAGCACCACAGTAATCATGTACCTTAGGAAGAAGGGTGCATGCCATTATCTACACCTCCAACCATATAATCGGTTTGGGTCCAAAATCATGACCCAAACATGGTGTGATATGAACCCTAGTAGGAAAACACAAATAGATCTATGCCAAACTGTTAGTGATTATATATCGTAGGTAATAATTGAAATGTAGAAAAGAAACTAGGAGTACACAAAATCAACCAGTCCTACAGTTTCCATTTATATTCAATATCATTTAATGTTCATAATTTAATCAAGTATGTACCACAATAGGTATCTCAGAATACTACCTAATAGGACCGAATCCAAGACTATTCTTTGTCTTGGTGGATGCATCACAACCATTCAATATTTAAGATAACCCTTTGGGTAGGTCACATAGTCTAACCGCTCTTGCCAAGTGATGCAATAAAAGGGAAAAGACACTATGAGGAAGCACTCACTGTCAATTCCCCAAATGGTCTTTCTCGAATAACTGTAGACTCCTTAGGGAAGCACTCAACATCAATTCCCCATGTGGTCTCATAATGTATACTATAGACACTCCGAGGGATCACTCAGCATCAATCCCCCATATAGTCTCATAGCGTGAAATATAATAGACACTCTGAGAAAGTACTCACAGTCAATTACCCTTGGGGTCTAACTACAACATTTTCTCACAGGCATGTGCAATTCAATCATGTGTAAATGATACCAAGCATCCATAAGTAATATAAACAACCACATGGATAAACAATTAAAAAGCATATCACAAGAATTTAAGAAGAATCAAAAGTTAAAATGTTCCATCCTATCAAGCAATGAAATGAAACAAGGTCTGCCTCATAGGCAACCTGGACCAAACTTCCCTAAACATTCCAAAAAGGAAATTCACCCTTGGGGTGTTCCTCAGACATTAATTTCCACATTATTTCATATCAAAACCCCTAAATTTATCAATCAATCTAGCGTATATAAAAATTAGGGTTTCATTTCCATAACCTAAAACATGGGTAATCGACACAATGGCATATATAACTCAAAGTAAAACAATTAAAGGCAAAAAAGAACCTACATTGATGTCTTAAAATTTATGTAGTTGAACATAAATCCTTGAATTGACCTAGGATTTCATAGATATACAAAATGGTCAAAAAATTCAACCTCAAAAAACTTGATAAGGAGGAGAAATCATGATGAGAAGCTATAGAAGAAGGAAGGGCTCATTAGTGGGATCCCGACACACTCACTGGGAAACGAATCGAAGAACAGATGACAAGTCAGTGGCTCAGAGAATAATCGTCACTCTCATCCACTCTTGGATGAGATGAGGTTAGAATAAGACGTTATTGGGAATTAGATGTGACCCTAGTCTGATTTGTCAAATAAAATAAAAATTACACAATGTGTTCATTTAATATGCACGGCAGGTACAAGCCTCAACCATCCCCCACATTAGGCAGTCTCTAGGTCACCTCACATGACCATGTCTTGAACATTACACAGTCAGTACATGGATACCCCCAAAAACATGGTACATAACCTCTGCTCCCATGTACACAGCGTGTACTTCAAAAATTTCCAAACACTCCCATTTTTTCTCAAAAACACCCAAAATGAAGATCCTTACAAGAAATGAGGATCCACATTCTTAGATTATAATACCCAAAAGTGTATTTTTTTAATTAGAATATTTAAATTTATGGGTATATAAATATCCATTTGGTGATATTTCCTCCATGAGGATTATTTTTCACAAGTTACCCAATTTCGTAAAGTATTTTTTCTCAATTATCCTTCGTTGAGACACATCCCATTTTTTCCCATATATTTTTAATGAGGTTTAATTAATACCATTGAAATATTATGTAACGAATCTTATTATTTTACTAATATTTTATGATTCAAGTAATATTTTTCTTTCCATTATATTATGATTCAGATTTACCAAAATGATAAGAGTTTATTGCAATAATATCATCATTTATCGGGAATTTGTTTGATTGTGTTTTCATTAATTGAACCTTATAATCTATATTACTATAAAACTCTTGAATTTTATTCTCATATGGTTAGTCATCATAAATTCATTTTTCAGAACCATTTTCTTCTATTCTTTACTAAAGATAATTGATAATGATTTTTAAGAAAATCTGACTTTATATCTCTCTTCGGTTAGTAATTTGTGTTCCTTCAAAAGCATGTTTTCCCAAAATGTTTTTTATAATGATATAATATTATCGTATAATCATTAAAAGGAATTTTTTCCATGTTTTATCTTTTAACAAAAGGTTTTTTAAAAAGTAATCTTTTTTTGGTTTTCAATCGTGGCGCATTTCTAAACCTTTTACAAAGAAAAAGGAACGTTCAGAATGTGTTGATTTATCAACCTTCATTACCATCCGTACTATGAATCTTAATTTATAATATTGACATATTATTTTAATAAAAAATGATTTCATAATATTCTATATATTCATTGTTTTCTAAGGTATTTTCAAAGGAAAATGGTTTCAATATAATTATTCTTATGTTAAAAAAAAATTTTAATTGATTTTCAAGACTACATTTATTTGTTTAAAAAAAAGAAAAACATTTCTATAATTATGAGAATTAATTAACAACTTTTCAAATTAATTTCAAAGAAAAAGGTTTCAAAAAAAATAAAACATCCTTTTCAAATAAATGGTTTTCAAAATAAAATTCAAGAACCCTTTATACGTTTTCAAATAAACCCATTTCAAAAAAATATCAATATTATGTTTTCAAGGAAAAAGTTTTTCAAATAAATTTTCGGTTTTGATTATAAGTTTTAAAAGTAATGGTTGTCTATATTCCTTTATATGTATTCAATTTTATCTTCAAAATAAATGGATTTAAAAAGGTTTTATGTTTAAAAAAAAAAGAAATGCTATTTTTCTTATGGAATGTTTTAAAAATATATTCCAACATTATTTTCCATGTAAGATAACATCCATTTTTGTTACTCATGACTTAATGGGGAAGTAATCCAAAGGATCAATGGATATTATTTCTTTTAATGGTTTATATTTTGATAGAATGAATTTTATTAAACCTTATTATCATTAAGAGGTAATAAGCTTATGAAACATGCTTATTTTTCGTACGGTATTCTTTGATGAAATGATTTTGAAACCTACTTTTTTCCTAGGTTAAGATATGATTACATTTTTATAATACCCATTTAATTTCATGGTTTATGATAATATTTTTTATGATTTTTTGAAACATGTATGTATGATCTCATTATGAGATTGGTTGGGCCTATATCTCCTTCCAATGAATTGGGTAAAGATTTATATCTCCTGATACAATGATAAAAAAACCACGTAGATGGGTTTGATCCACTATGGAATATGGGGAACCCAAATCCACTATAGAAAAATAGGGAAACTTAATCCACTATGGGAAGATGAGGAAACTTGATCCACTATGCGAGTATGGATAAACATGATCCACTTTGGGAATTTGGGTTAACCTGATCAACTATGGGACGATATGAAAACTGGATCCACTATGGGAACATGAGGAAAATGGAAACTTAAAATTAGAGGATTGTAACTGGGGATGGTAGTGTTTCCTGAATAGTATGTGTAGTCCCCATTAACTGACTTGTTTAGTTTTTTCAATGGGCCTTGACTTATAGGGAATGATATTACATGTTTATATATCTTCCACAATTCCATGCCTTGTTCCTATATTATTAATTAATGGATTATTCTCTTTATTACACGATGATTAATTTCTTATAAACTGAAAATGTGTATTCTAGGACTAATTTATATGATCTTCGATATAGAGTGTATGATATTATAATGTTATTTTCGTGTTATCATACCCTTATGTTCATGATTATGATAACTTATCTCCTTTATTACCCTTAATAAGGAACTAACCTCACCCATTTTTATGTTCCATTGCCCCATGTTATAAGTATATGTATTAGGTTTGATGTTTATAAGAAGGTTGTTAGTCATGAAGAACCTAGTGGCATAGAACTTAGGGAACTTATATACTAGTTCTTATGTTTCCTTGTTTCAAAAGGAAATATACTAATATAGTATTTGGGTGTCTATTTGTGTAATGTATTAAGTATTCCTCAAAAATTATTTAATGTTAATGTAAGAAAAATGAGGGTCATTATTCCAACCATTGACTAAAACCAAAAATCATTATTTTGGAAACATTAATCAGGATAAGGAATAACATAATAATGAATAATCACATATAATATGTCTCAATCCTAAGACCTTATTTAAATTATCACATATCAGGTTTATAATATGTCATTTATAGTCATTTTCTATTTAAATACTTCATGATAGTTTATAAAGTTCTTTTTAATTTCCAAAGAATACCCCCTAAGACTGTAAAACCAGGTGTGCTGTAGGGCCCATTATTATTCACCTGTTCCCGATAAATTCTATATCAATAAGATATTTTTGAGGTTGTAAACAATATGTATATATTTTTAAATTCTACATACACATCTAGTATTCATATAGGGATGTAATTTCTAGGAAACCAGTAACTCCATTCTTTACCAAAATTCCATGATATTTTCTTTTACTTAAACTTATCTATAGAATTATCCATAGATTTGTACTTAGAGATCTCACTAAGGTTTTATCATCCTAGTTTCCAAAAGGTTAAATAAAACTATTATTTGACACCGACAACATAAACCTAGACCTATAATACATAGTTATTACATCATTTTGATTAATATTTATTTCCTGAAACACACACACCTGAGGGATATAGTTCAGTGTCATTCGAAACATAGAAACAAAATATGCAGCCCATAATTAAACAAAAACATCTCCGGTTATTATATTTATAGATAATAACCTTCTTAGACATGTCATACATAATACATATCTTTATAATCTGGGGAATGGAAATGTATGAAATGGTTATCTAAGATGATTAGTAAAGGTAAACAAGGTATATATATTGCATAATATGAATATAAGGGTATGATAACATGAGTATGACTTTTGAAAATCGTTTCATGTATATCCAAGATCGCAATAATGAATCATGGAAAAAAATGGTAGTATATAAGACATGAATAATAAAGAATCAAATAATGTGATCCCCGAGAGAATAACATTGGAATAAGGCATGTAATTTTTGTAATACGCGTAATCATAGAAAATAATTTCCATTACGTTAAAGGCTCACTTCCAAGGCTATAATATCAAACAAATACTTTTATTGTACTGAATTTAATCCTCATTGCTTCCATGTCTTTCTGAACTTGGTTCACTCCTCATTCTATTCATGTCTTAGTGTACCGAGATTACTCCTCATTCTATCCATGTATATCTCATGAGATATATATATCATTACTCAATGAATTAGAGGTAGACATAGTTCTCACCGATATTATAACTAAAAACATATTTATGTGTCCCATAAGAACACAAAAATTCATCATATCCTAAACTATGAAATGTAATGGGTATTTTAATTACATCAAAATTTCATAACCTATAGAATAGAGATAGGATTGATAATCATTTTATCGTAGAAAAACTCATGCAAATAGGTGGGTTTCATAAGAATTACCTCATTGTAAAACCCATAGAAGAGAAAAAAGTTTCATAAACATAATGAAATAAAATAATAAACCATTAATAAAATGAATGGGAATGGTATCCCTATATCATATCCCCATTAATTCATATATAACAACAACAGATGAAATATTATATGGAAAATGATTTTGATCAAACATTTGTAACATTTCTTATGGAAAATAACCTTTATTTGAAAAATAACTTTTTAAATCCTAAATCGTTTTGAAAATAATTTTATTTTAAAATAACCTATAAAATATATAATGTCATCTTTAAAACCCATTTAAAACATGTATTGCGGAAAATATATTTCCCATTTCGAAATGAATAAAGCATTTTCAAAATCATATCTGTTGAAATAATTTATTTAAAACCTACAAATTTTAAATATGTTAAGGAATCATTTTCTTTGAAAATGTTTTAAGAAATTTATGTGAAGAATGAAATTTTTGAGTGTTCATGGCAGTGGGAAATACTCTTCCTGTATTGAATATTTAAAAGTAATGACTCCTTTCACATTTTTAGTAAAATCCAAATGGGATTTATTTGGGAAAATTAGATGAAGATTCAATTTATATAACTTTTGAAATAATTATAACATCGGTAAATAAGGATTTTTTAAAAGAAATAATAATAATAAATTTTGAAAATATTTTTAGAAAAAAAGGTTTTGGAAAAGGAAATATTTTTTAAAAAACATGGAAATGATGTCTGATTTTCTTGAAAACATTTTCTTAATAGTCATAAGTACCAAATAGTGGAAAAATGGTATCTTTACTTGTGAATATTATGAATAAATATAGGATTATAATAGTCCTAGAAATTATTTAGATGTATATCATGTGATTTAAATATAAGATACTTGATCACAAGCAATCCTGATAAATGATAAGATTATAACATGAAATAATTACCACTTTGGAAACATTGAAACATAATAAATATAAAGTAATAACATAAATTGAAATATATATATGATAATAATTAATAACATTTTAATATTCCATGTCAATGGGGAAATATATACAACTCGTGAATGAATATATGTGCATAACATAATATAGCTCTCAGAGAAGGAAAATTGACACAAAGAAATATGTTGCTGCTTAGGTAACTCATGAATTATAATAATTGTGAAAGAATAACATAAATAGATATATTAATTATACTTAAATGACATCCATTAATGATATATAATTTCATAAGGCAGTATATACACTGCACAAAATAAATGAGTAGTGAATATTGAATAAGTATCTCACAAAGAAAACTGAGACTAAAAATACCCTTACCTTAAGTATTGACTTCCTTCAAACTTATTCAAAATCCATATATAACAAATATAATTTTAGTATACATCCATCAAAAAACTAAATTCTAATACATAATATCATATATTATTTTCTTATGACATTACATTACATATTTATTCCCAATTCCATGTTAAAGTAACATTTCCAGTAATAAATGTTTTTCTTTTCATGTGTGTCTGGTTTTATTTAATTTTTGTTCCTCCTATGTTGATCATGATTTAATGATATCATGAATTATAAAATTAATATAAGTATAATATATATTAATTATATATTTATTTATATAAATCTATAAAATTTAGTGATATGAAATTAAATACACCATTCATGGGGATGGTAGGTTATATGTACGCATGATTATTTTTTTTCATTTTTATATCGATTTCAAAGAAGGAAAATAAAATTATATATTATAATTACAGAAAAAAATATTATTTCATATATAAAACATATTTTAATTAAATTCATCTTTAATAAATTCCATATATACTGTGAACAAATCACATCGCTTCGCAAGGTGGCAGTCTGTCGTACACATGAATGACATTATCATATTCCCAGAAAAACAAAAACATGAAGGTATGTGTGATATAAAAATTACAGAAGAAAATAATATCATAAATATCATATATAAACATTATTTCCATCATTATTCCAAAACATGAGAGGTTTTAATAGAAAAATTAATGACATTGGTTCGAACGGTGGTTGTCTGTCGTACACACAAACAATGGTTCTATAAACCATTTTATGGATGTGTGTATAGTTTTAGGTTATTACCAAAGCTAAATAACATATAAGTATAATAATTATATTTAGGTTATTAAATTATCTTTGTATAAAAATAACTAAAGGTTTTTTATGAATAAATAAAAAAAATGTTTGTTGATTAATATTACACCTTCTTCAGGTATACTCATTAGGTTTTCATAAAAATACGTATTTTGTAGATATTATATCAAATAAAAGTCTTATAGGATTATGTGAATTATGTTGGGAAGTTATTAGGTCTAGGATTATCCAAAAAAGGGGTTTTATTTTTTGAGGAATAGAGGAGAGTGGGTGACCTTTTATAAGTGGGGTGAGTGGAAAACATCTAATTTTGTAAAGAGATAATTCCAAACAATTATTTCATAAGTCACAATGGTTAAAAATAGACCCTTATAAAACCAAAGATGTATAAGGGTATAAATATGGGAATCAAATAGTTTTTAAACAATTTTATAGGTCAATTTATCTCTTGTAATTTTAGTTTAACCCCTAAGTTAAATAATTTTTTACCTTAAAAGTGGTAATTAATTTTTACTATATTCACTATTAATTTTGGAAAAAAATTAATTTGGAATTAATTTATATTATATATTATTATTATTCCAAATATAGAATTCATTTTTCCATATTCTAATCATATATTTTCTAGTAATTAATTAAAACTTAATCCCAAATACATGATAAGAAAGTCAGTTTTAAAATATAAAATGATAAAAAGTTTACAATGCTTTTATATTTAATTTCAATAAAAAATAATTTCAATTACCTAAATCGTATTTTTAGGTTTTTAACATAACTAATTACACTTTAAAATAAAATTAAAATATAATTTAACTTTGTAATTAAACAAAATAAAAGGTATGTTTTCAATTAAAACATGGTATTTTTCATCATTTATCAAAGAATTCTACTTTTCATAAAAAACCAAAAATTCACCAGTAGATAATATTGATATTATAATTTCAAAAATTAATTTTAGCTTATTAAATTTATTTTCTAAAATTAAAAAAAAAAATTAATTTTATTAATGTACCTAATAAGACATAAAAAATAGATTTTTAGAAAATAGAATTTTTTAAACATATAAAGACATTACTAGAAATGAAGTTATTTTTTATCAATATGTTATATATATAACCATTATTCATATAATTTAAAAATAAGTTATTATTATTCATATCACTATGTTAAAAGTATATGTTATTATGATTTATTTTAAATAACTAAATTATTGATATTAACATAACATGGTTTTGTAAAAACGCAGTATCGTGTGCTACGTAGGATGACCCAATGTTGCATGTAGTGAAAGATAACCCAGGTTTACATGTATATAAATCATAAATTAGTGTTTCATTTAACGTAATCAATCAAATAATGTTAAATTATTCAAAAAAAATTAATTCTTATAAACTCGGGGTATTACAAGTGGGTTATTGAACACCATGGATAATGCTCTATAAATCTGGGAGCATGAATAACTTAGTGTTTCTTATTAATTATATGGTGTGAATAGGGAATCCATTTCTAGTAATTACAGGTGGTAATATATGGTGTGTGTAGTGTGGGTTTCATTTCATTTTTAGAGGGAACAAATAACGATACTCTTAAAGTGGGGAGCATTATATAAATCCTGGGTAAATTTCCATCATGTCATATGGGTCATGGATGTAGTGAGGTCTATCATGGATATTCAGGGTGACATTAGTCTGACATTGTGAAGTAATATCAAATAACACAAGGTTCCTTGGGAAATATCATATTTTATGTTTGGATCATGTATTGGTCAGAGTTTATATGTTGGCATTAGGATCAGGGTTGTTCAGCTTAATACAAGGATGATTCAAATTATAGGTGTGTTGGTGCTTAGGGTAGATATAATTACAACTAGATAAAGTGGTTGGTGACCTAATTGTTGTAATATATCAGGATTCTGATCCAGACATCAGTGTCAGAGAGTAGGTAGTGATATGATTCCGAAAAGTGTTAATGTGTCATGATCAGGCATTGTGGACATATCAACAGGAATGTTTGATAATGTGGGTGCAAGGTTAGTAGATCATTGGAGTTACATTTTTTGTAGTCCATTCCTATGTCGGGAAACAACTTACATCAGAATTGTTCATTATTAGTGGATCCTTATAGTGGGAAGAACCCTGTGATTTGGAATGATCTATATGAATACATTGGTCTTTGTTAAGATATAAGGGTATTAGGATAACTGTCTTAGTTTTTGTGTTGGTAAAAATCCGGGGGATTTACATCTATTAAATAGTTCTTATGGTTTTTAGAGTTGAATAGTATAAGTGTATTTGGAGTTTGGATTTGGGACAAAGTTACTTCTCAATGAATTGATAACCATAGTAGGTTTGGAGACATGGTATAAGGGTTACCAATATTCTAATGAATAATAATAATTATAGTGTGGAGTTTTTTATGACTTTTGTATTCCTAATCATTATGTTTTGATATAGAATTTCAATTTATCATTTGGTTGATTGTTCAATTTGAGAACTATAATTATGAATATGTTTCCGAGAGATTTATCATTCCAAAATGTTTTTTTATAAATTTTAAGGACTATAAGGTTACCATGGTGTTAATGGGAGTACCCATGGAAGAATTATAGGTGATAAGATGCTTAATGTTTTAGTATCTGCTAGCTAACTGATGGGATAGTCCAAATCCTCGAGCCCCTAATGTGCTCATTGACTAGATGGTGTCACTTGGGTTATTGTTTTTAGTGATTTAAAAATGGTATTGTGACACTTCCTAAGACCTCTAGTTGTAAGTGTATTGGGGGTCATGAATAGTCAATTATTGGTTGATTTTCCCCCCACTTTATCTCCTTTATCCAATCTTGTATGTAGGTTAATATGAGTGTGTTCTAACAATTTTCTAGGGTAATTTTTTTTTGTCATATCCCTTCACTTCACTATTATCCCACTCATTTTTAATTTGTATTTGGTGTTGATTCAACTATATAATAGTGTAATCATCTGTGATACATGAAGATTTCATGAAACCTAGCTAAAGGGAGACCCAATATGTCGTTCCCATGTAATTTATTTCTATTTAATTTAGGTATGTCATATCTCTGAATCTTCTAAAATATTTTTGTAAATTAATTAATTTGGTGCATATTAGGGTGTATGTGGGTAGTAATTCCATCAATGTTAGTGTCAAAGTTTTATAATGGACCCTCTGAGTGTGGTTGATTATGGTTTTAGTGATGTGGTGGTTCTTGGTGAGTTTTTTGGTGGTTATTCCACCTTGTTCTAAAAAAATAATTAATTTTAATTGATTATAATAAATTATTTATGATTTTTCATGTGAGGTAGGAGCATGGGTGATATAATGAAAATGGGTGAGGCATATATGGGAAATGTTGAGGCTTGGTGGGGCTTAACAAGGGTGGTAAATATATGAAAGAGTTAGGTTTTCCCTTTAATAAAAAACAATATGTTAATTTTTGGATGACTACATTCACGTAGGCATTTTCATGGATTTGGATATAAATAGAGGGATAGGGGATAATCTTGGAAGAATTTATTGGGTGGTGTTCAGCCCCATATTCTCAAAATAGGGGAATTTAAGATCATTGACTATCCTAGATCTCCTAAGCATTATGTCACCAAAGAGCATGAGAGATGCTTGGTATAATGAGAGACCTTGGGATGTATTGGAATACAAGATGAAATAATGGTATCATGGGTGGATTCCTTTTGGTCTTGTGAGTACTTGAAAGGGGGTTTGGCCCCTAAGATAATGGAAGAGATAACTAAATATCTTGTGGGTGATATGAAAACCCCATTGAGAGTGGGGTGGGGCCATGGTGAGTGTCACAAGTGGGATGAGCCCTTTAAGACTAGACGGGGTGATATATAGGGTTTTCTTCTAGGATCGATCTGAGAGGTATCCTTTATGATATTTGTGATGATATATAAGAATGGATCATGTAAGTGGTTTGAGACACGCCAATAGGATTCCAAGGGGCATGGAGCGACGTATCTCAGGATTCTCCCAAGGCAGAGGGATAGAGATTGACGAAATACCAGTCCTTAAGGTCTGGGTAAAGGTGAGACTTTATGTATTGAAACAACTAATTGGAGATTGTAGGGATATAAAATTAATGACATAAGACCATGGTGTATCTAGAGGACCCAAGAGATGTCTAGATGGGTGATGTGAATTATTCTTTGATTAGGGGATATGTCTTCAGTAACGAGCTCCTTGGGAATAGTTGGATTTATGTAATGGGTTTGGACAATGTATGCTTATGATTATGGGACCTTTCATTGAGGAGTATTGGGTAAACATGATTGATATGACCTCCACACATTATTCAAGGATGGGTTAGTGTGGAAATCATAACCTGATACATTGGGTATTGGGTTGATGCCTTACTAGATTTGTCATGGTTCTATGTTCATATTGTTAATCCATTCCCTGAGTGACAGATTAGTGGTTATAGAAGTATTATTATCCCTATGTGAGAGGGCATGTATGAACACATCCTGAGTGGGAGGATGTGTGAAGATGAATGACAGATGACATTTACTGAGAGGGTTTGGTCATGGATGATTAGATCCCAAGGGGATAGTTCATGGGATGATTTGATGAGACCAATAGAACTTCTCTTGAGTGATTATGTATTGGTTTGATAACTGGATGCATGACCTATAAAATTTTCTATGCGTAGTTGTTAAGGATTTAGATTTTTACTTACACTAATTCCTTGGGTATGGGATGTGCATCACGGTAGTGGTACGATGACATGATGAGTACTAATTATAGAATTGTATCATATATGGTTTGGTCAAGTTTCATGGTAGCATAGTTAGAATAGGGGGTTTGGTTTTTAGTAATTTATGGTGGCCTATCAGCACATGATTTCTAAGGTTCTTGTGTGAAATGATTATAAAACTCTTATTTGATACATGTATATGATGTATTATAGTAGGGGAACTTGGTGAAACCCAACATAGATATATTTCATACAGTTCATATATTAACCATAGTGTGTGTATGGACCTTATGAATACATTTAGGTTCAATATAGTGTGTGTACTGGATCAGGATAGAGCAACTTGTGGTTATATGGAAAATGGTTATTTGAGGCCTAATGATGGAATAAGGTCTAGTGTGCGTGAGTTTTATTTTTTCATTATAATTTAATTTGGATCATCTTAGTGTTTTATCAATGTATATATTCTTGTATGACTTCTATATATAGTTTATTATGGAATTATTTTGATTATTTTTCTATTATGTACTCATATTTTTCTAAGGATGTTTTGGTCAATTCTGATATATTGTATGACTTTTGTTTAAGGGAATACTCACCACATGGTTCGTATTAAGACCACACCACTAGTCATAATCCTCTATCATATATAGTGGAATTCTTGATGCCATATGGTGACCTCGGTCTAGGAATTGTTCAGTGGTATATGGTGTGGAATTACATAAATAATTTATTTTTTAAATATTATCACTCTAATAAATATGAATTATTTCATGAATGTATATGTGTTTTGGGATTTTAGCATTGTATTGTAAGGGAATATAATTTCCAAGAGATTAGTGATAGTATGTTTTAGACTTATAAAAGTTAAAATATAACAATTATTTGATGATATCAGTTAGTATTCAATGTGAATATTTTTTGATATCCAAATAATTTAGGGTATGAAGTTAAATATAAATACAAAGAGTTAAATTTACATATTTTAATGAGGATAATATGACTATATATTCTAAAAATGTTTGGGATGTGTTGGTTATGAAATATTGTAACAAAATTCCTAAGACACCAAAATGATCTCATGTAAATGTTTGATGTAATGTTTTTTATGAATAATGATGATGATAAACCTAGAAATAGTTATAAGGGGAAAATATAACTTATTAATGGTATAACATTTTATGTTGTGAAGTAAAAGACTCTAAATATCATGTCAAATAAATTAACATTTGGAATATGAGTTTTAAGTATTTCTATTATTTAAACTGGGTTACTCCATAGATGTTTCATAGAAAATGAGTGTAGTGGAAGGATTTTATTATATTTTCTCATAGATATGTTGAAGTAATTATAAATAGATGTAATGAATTCTGTAAAAACATAAAATTACAACAACTATAAGGAAATTATTTTGGTCTATCATCTTGAGTAATACTAAATGAGAGCATATTTATTATTTTTCTAATGTTATTAAATGAGTATAAGAGTATAAAATATATCTGGTTTATACAAAAGTAATTCTCCATTTTTTAGTGTGGATATATATATAATGTAAACTAACTGCTTAAAGCATGACTAAGAGTTATCTCCTAAAAATTTTCATCCTTGAGTTGTATTGGTTGTGATATATTAGTAACGTTATCTTGAGGAGTATTCTTGTTTCAATAAATTTAATATTCCCATGAGGTACAAAAAAGTTTTCTTAAGAAGAAATATTCCCTAAGAATATACCACATGGAGTGTCATACACTTTTTATTTGGTACACTAGGGGTGGATGTTTTATATTTGGATTTCCCAATACTTTAGGTTTGTGGGATATATAGAATGAGAACCATCATACATGGAAACCTTTATTACTAAATCCTTGAGTCTTATCTAATTAGTGGGTAGTTAGGTATGTTGTTTATAAAGTTGTTGGTTGGATCTTAACCAAGATAGAATTTTTCTTCTAATATGATGATTACGACCTATGGTCCCTGAGTTGAGATAGAATGAGGAAGTGTATGGACACACCTATATAAGATGTGTTATGTACTTATCTATTGGATGAAGGGAATGTGATGTGCTCATCCATAAGGGTGAATGAAATGGATGCATTCATTTGACATTTCAATTTATTTTCAATGAATATAGATAATGTATTAGTAGCTATATGAGATTGAAATTATCCATGTACCATGGTTAGTAAATTTATTGGGCAGAGGTATCTATAAAAATGATGCTTTTATATAGTGTAGTTAGTGGAAATAAGGATAGAGATAAATGTGTTTGATGGAGATCACATAAAATCCCTTTTATATTTATTAGAATTGAATTATTGTTTAAGGAATATCCTTACTTACATTTATGTATTTGGTAATATATAATTACTATCGATGCTAAAATGTTCAGTGTGGAAACACTTAGTTATTGTGAAAATGATAATCATGTTTATGAATCATTGATAGATACCATAAAAGTGTTTTAGAGGATAATTGAAATAAGATATGGATTGATTTTTTTAAAAAAATTCCATAATATGTAACATGTAGTTGAAATTGTTTATAGATTTTAGAAAATGGGTTTTGGAAATATCCAAAAAAACATTTGGTGATGGTTTTAGGAATTATTTCATATGATATGTCATAATGTGAAAATCCAAAAAGTCTTTGATGCCTTAATTCAATTAAGAGATTGATTTATTTTTTCATTAATGGAACCCTCATGGATTTTAGCTTAGACTATGTCATGGTTTATCTATTTGGGCTCCATGGAATAGATTAAAACATTGTATCATGGTGGTACAGTCTTAGTAGTATTGTATCATATGATAATGTATATGAATCATTCATATTCATATGTTTTAGTTAACAGTAATGGTTATTCACAATTTTATGATATTAAAGAAGAGGTATAATTATTTTCATGGTTATTTTAATGTTAAATAATCAATATGGAATTTTACCAATTGTTTAACAGTGTTAAAACACATAGAACATTTATAAAACACTCTAATCAATATATCTGGAATGATTGAGGTTATATAAGTCCTATATTAATTGTTTCATTCATCATCAAAGTGTTTTGATTTTATAGAATCAAAATAAAATTTAGAAATCCTGTAAACCAACATCATTCTAAGATCTCGATACTCTTCTACCTTTGAACGCAATGTTCAAGAAAACCAGGGCTTTAGGGAGATCCAATCCGAGAATTGGATGATTCTCAAAATATAAGGATACATCCAAAGGAATGAGTGTTTTGGATTCTTCTCAATGATCTCAATGAAACACTTATGAAAATCATGGATAAGATATATTGGCTGAAAAATGGTGCATTGTACTAGTTATTATTCATTTATAGTAATTCCAAACATATATTTATATATATATATATTCAATTTTTTATGGTGCTTTAGAGTTTTTCTTCCACGGTATTTAAAATTTCAGACATACCTCTAAATCCCTTCACCAAAAACATAGCTAGATTGTAATAGTTTACCTATTTAAATGGTTTAAGAACATATATACATGGTTTTAGAGTCATAGAAATAGGGGTGCCCTACTATTATGGTTTGGTCAAACTTTGGTATATTGGTATTTTTATTGAAATTTTATAATTAGGATAATTATGACCATAGAAAATTAATAAAAGTATAGTATAACGACCCACACTTTACATACATTGTTAATACTTCAAAATTGAATTACACTTATTACAACATATGACAAAACCACAAAGGACCGTATAGGTATAGTGTCTTTAGAAACTGGGAAACATAAACAACTGGTTCATAAATCTTCTACAGTGTCTCCCATTTATTTCATCATATCTAGGGTCCCTTTTAGCATATTCTACTTAATATCCATCTTCCTGGCCTGGGGAAAAGAAAACATAAAAGGGTGAGCTCAAATGCTCAGCAAGGGCAAATAAAGGAAATAAAAATCATATCATATCTTTTTGAAAATTAAAACCTGCAAAAGAGATCATAATATCTTAACATGGAATAAATCATAGAAGTGAAAATGAGATCCCCATAATCATAACATAAAACTTGAATCTTTGTGGCATGCACACATAATCATGGAAAATCATTTCTTGTTAGTCATGACTTATTTCCAAGACTATCTTAGTGGACAAAGTCCCTTTCTGAACCGAGTTCACTCCTCGTTTCAGTCCTGTATCACTGAACCGAAATAACCTTCCGTTCCAGCCATGTCTATCTCATGAGATATAAAATCATTACCCAATGCATTGGAGGTAGATATAGGTCCCACCCATCTTATAATTAATCCTTTCTTATGTGTGCCACATAATCATAAAACATACATCATCGCATAACACATATAACAAAAATGGGATTCTTGAAACATCATGACATCATAAATCAATTCATATATGATAAAGGAATTCATAAACATAATTCCATCACAATATAGTCAAACCAATGTAAAAATATGGATAGAAACAGAACCCTTTATTATCTTAGATGGAAAATAATTTTGATAAAACACTTGAATTGAATTCTTGAGGAAAATATCCTTTCTTCTTCAAAAACATTTTTCCTATCATAACATGTAATACAACTTTAAAATAAAAGAAGTTGATTAAAAATAAACTTGAAAACTTGTAAAGTAAGCTTCTTTGAAGTAATGTTTTAAAAATCCATTCATGCCGTATAAGTTAAAAAAACATTCTTCGTACTTTTGTCGGAAAAGTCAAAAAGTACCTCGTACGGAAAAACGACAAAAGATTCCTTTCATATTCTTTACTAAAAACTCAACTAAGGGTAAAATTGGATTTAAACTATTTCAAGTGGATGGAAACAATATTACATATTGAGGGAACATGGATGTGGATGATAAAATACACCCCAGTAAATACTTACGAATAAACAATCTCGGATAAAAATGAGATTGTGATATTTCCCTTACCTTAGGTCCGATTTTCTTTATTCGTGTCCGAAGCTCCTGTATAATGGTTTAAATAATGTTATTGACTTATTCCAGAATCATACATATTGATATGAGATCATATATGGTCATATTATTAGCTTCTTGTTAGTAATATTTCATTGTTACTTGTTACTCGGGTCTTTATAACTTTTTGTTCTTATGCGTGTTTTGTCGAATAAATTCTTATTCTTATCTTTAGGTTATAGATAATTCATTTCCAGAATGGTATTAGTGTAGTATATACCATATTCATTCATTCAATTCATTTATATAATCATTATGAAATGAAGATCATGTAGAACGAGTCGCATCACATCGTGGAGACGGTATTCCGTACGTACGCACGAGTGATGATATCGTTCCTATGATCATGGAATTGTATTGGAGTATATATATATATTATTTCAGTATCAATATTACTTAATAATAATCATATATAGTTACTGATTACACCATTATACCCATCCTTGTAAGGTGATGGTGGAAAATAGATTACACCACGGCGTGGAGACGGTATTCCGTACGTACGCACGCGCGGTGATTTCATTTTTCCGTAGGATGGATAGAAGGTGAATTAGGGTTGTTTCATATTTATAATAACATATCAGTATGTAAGTAATACTGATGTTATTACTTTATCATGAAACAAATAAAGAAGAAGAAGTTGAAGAAGAAAGAAATTGAAATGATCGGTAATGGATATTACCTCTTCTTTGGAATGCCTTTTTGAATCCTCCACTTAAGGAACTAAGATTGATCTTTGGAGAAGACCAGGACCTCTAGGATTATTCTAGGGAAGTGGAGAAGGGAAAATGGCAGGGGTTGGCCGAGCTTGAGTGCTCAAATTGGTGTGAGGAGGAGGGGGAGGAGGTGCCCTTTTATAAGGGAGGAGAGGGGCACCTTAGGAATATCTCAAAATATTATTTTATATTAAAGTCAAAATCGGTTTATAATGGTTCCAAAGGGTCTTATTTCGAAGCTAAAGTGGGGATGGGTCGAGATCCTATCAACCAATAGGATTTAGACAAGTTTAGGGTATTATTTTAACCTTATCAATTAGATTTAACTCTAAGTTAATTAATTTAACTTTTACCGTGTCTTTTTGTTTTCTTTCACTATATGGTTAATACACTTACTATAACATGCCAAACGAACCCCAAATTGTTTATTATTAATATATATATCCTTATCTAAGTCATTTGGCCGAACCTTAGATTTTTAGGAATAAAATAACAATTAATAATATAATATTTGATTTAAAAACTATTTTGTGTCAATTTTGACACTATTTGATATATGATTTTTGTGAAAGTCATAACAGAATTATATGTTCGAACCAAGTTGATTAAATCAATACTAATATATCATAGTAACCTAGAAAATTAGTGGAATTCATAAAAAGTTTCAAATTACATTTATTTTTGTATTTATATTATCAATTTTGTCAATATTTCATTAATAAGATAATTACTGCATCATCGTTGTGTCATAAATAAATTAAATTATTTGATGTCTAAAAATTACAAATAAAATACCATCATGTAGGAAATCTTTTTAGCTTTCTAAGGAATATTTACAATCGAATTTATCTTATGTATAACCCTATATTAAAAATGATTTACTTATTAAACTTTGATTTTAACTATTTTAACCCTTCTTTAAATAAATTAATAATAAATGTCCTAATCTAATCCAAGTGGGCCTAAATGGTCATATTTTATTCCTAAGTTTGTTTTTGGTCGAATTACACTTGTCCAATAGAATTAGGACATGTGTTAGGGTAATATTAATATCATATTTACCCTTAGTTACCCTATTTACTATTAACCGCGGTAAAAATAGTAAAAAGTTACTATTCACCAAAAAATTATTTTCATCTCATTGAACCACATTTTAGTCCTTGATATTAACCGTGTCTCTCGGATTTTTGAAATTCCATTCACAGAAGCGGTAAAATTAAGTTTTATGCAAAATTCAGTTTTTAACCTACCACTTAGTGGTTTCACTATTCATCAAAAATTGAAAGTTTTCAGAAAAATACCAAAATTTCACCCTAGGATAATTTCGATATTCTGAGTCCAAAAATGAAGTCCATTTTGAAAAATAAAATTTATAAAATTTCAAAAAGTGGTTATTACTATTCATAACGGCTAGTTTTAATAGCATATTGTTGTTTAGTGAAACTCGGTATTGCGTACGACGCAAGCTATCGAGGAAGGTCGCGATTGCGTGTAAAGCAAGCCAAGCAAGTGTTGTGTAGAAAAAGATTCCTTTGATGATTTATATAACATAAAAGTCTCAGGTGTTACATTCTACCCCCCTTAAAAAGAATTTCTCCCTCGAAATTCGTCACTTTGCAACAAACAAATGAGGATACTTCTCCCTCATCATATCCTCAAGCTCCCATGTAGCTTCTTCAAGTTGGTGGTTTCTCCATAAAACTTTCACCAAGCGAGTGGTCTTGTTTCGTAGGACTTTTTCGCTACGATCCAGAATCTCTATCGGCTGTTCTTCATAAGAAAGATCTTGCTCCAGCGGTACAACTTCTGAGCTGAGTACATGTGAAGGATCTGGTATGTACTTTCTCAGGAGAGATACATGGAACACATCGTGAACTTGAGAGAGATTCGGTGGAAGCGCCAATCGGTAAGCTACCTTCCCAACACGATCCAGTATTTCAAAAGGACCGATATATCTAGGGCTCAACTTCCCCTTCTTTCCAAATCTCATAACCCTATTCCAGGGAGATATTTGTAAGAACACTTTATCACCCACTTCAAACTCTAGGTCTTTTCTTCGGTTGTCGGCATAACTTTTCTGTCGACTCTGAGCTGCTCTTATGGGTTGTTGAATAGATCTGACCTTTTCTGCCATTTCATCAACGAGATCAGGTCCTAATAGCATTCTTTCCCCAACTTCATCTCAGCAAGTTGGAGTCCTGCATTTCTTTCCATAGAGAGCTTCATAAGGAGCCATCTGAATACTGGAGTGAAAGCTATTATTATAAGAAAATTCCACCAAAGGTAGGTGTTGATCCCAACCTCCTTTGAAATCCATAGAGCAAGCTCTCAACATATCTTCTAGGGTTTGAATTGTTCTCTCAGACTGACCGTCTGTCTGGGGATGATAAGCAGTGCTGAAACTCAACTCTGTATCCAGAGTATGCTGAAGACTTCGCCAAAACTTCGAGGTAAATCTCGGATCTCGATCAGATATAATAGAAAGTGGTACTCCATGCAATCTTACCACTTCCTTTACATATATCCTGGCAAGCTGATCTAGAGAGAAATCCTCTCTAATAGCAATGAAGTGTGCAGACTTTGTAAGACGATCAACTATGACCCAGATAGCATTATTGCCCTTGGATGTTTTAGGAAGTCCTGTGACAAAGTCCATAGTGATGTTTTCCCATTTCCCTTCGGGTATGGGTAGTGGTTGTAACATCCCATTAGACTTCTGTCTCTCAGCTTTAACTTGTTGACAAACCAAGCATCGAGAGACATATTCAGCAACATCTCTTTTCATGCCATCCCACCAGAAGTACTCTTTCAGGTCCCTATACATCTTCGTGCTTCCAGGATGAATAGAGAATGAAGAACTATGAGCCTCATCCAGCAGCTCTTTCTTTAATTCGGGGATGGGAGGAACACAAACCCGATTCCTGAACTTTATTATCCCATCACAATCAAGGTTGAATTCAGGAACATTTCTCACCTTCTTTTGTAACTCGACATCTTCTTTCTGTGCCTCTTTAATCTTCACATGTATAGATGGTTGAACATTCATTTGAGAAAGATAAGATTTTCCCCTTCCATTATAATTCCAAGATCCATCCTTTGTAAATCCATAAATATTGGATCTTTTGTGATCCTCATCATGGATAAACTAGCATGGTCTTGTCGACTTAATGCATCTGCCACCTTGTTTGCTTTCCCAGGGTGGTAATGGATTGAGCAGTCATAATCCTTAATCAGCTCCAACCATCTTCTTTGGCGCATATTCAGCTCCTTTTGTGTGAAAATATACTTTAAAATTTTATGATCAGTATAAATATCACACCTTTCACCATAAAGGTAATGCCTCCAAATCTTTAATGCAAAGATTACCGCAGCCAACTCCAAATCATGTGTTGGGTAATTTTGCTCATGGATTTTCAACTGTCGTGAGGCATAAGCTATCACCATATCATTTTGCATAAGAACACACCCCAATCCCTTCTTGGATGCATCACTGTAGATCACAAACCTTTCTCCACTATAAGGCAGTGTGAGCACAGGTGCACTGGATAACCTTCTTTTCAACTCCTTGAAATTCTCTTCACATTCCTCTGTCCAGACAAACTTAACTCCTTTCCGAGTCAACTTGGTGAGTGGATTAGATAATCGTGAAAAATCATTTACAAAACGTCGATAATATCCAGCCAAACCAAGAAAACTTCGAATCTCAGTTACTGTTGTTGGTCCTGACCATCTTTCGATAACCTCTGTTTTTGCTGGATCCACAGATATCCCCTCTTTTGAGATTATATGACCCAAAAATGCAACTTTTTGAAGCCAAAATTCACACTTGGTAAATTTGGCATAAAGCTTCTCCTTTCTCAGGGTCTTCAATATAATTCTCAAGTGATCTTCATGCTCTTCCTTGCTCTTTGAATAGACAAGAATATCGTCTATAAAGACTACCACAAATTGATCAAGATAGTCTCTAAAGACTCTATTCATTAGATCCATGAAGATATCAGGGGCATTAGTAAGACCAAATGGCATCGCTATAAATTCATAGTGTCCATACCTTGTACGGAAAGCCGTCTTTGGTATATCCTCCCTTTTGACCCTTAATTGATGATACCCTGAACGAAGATCAATCTTGGAAAAGTATTGAGCTCCGCGTAGTTGGTCAAATAAGTCATCAATGCGTGGGAGAGGATATTTGTTCTTGATAGTGATCTTGTTAAGTTCTCGATAATCAATGCAGAGTCTCATTGATCCATCTTTCTTCTTAACAAATAGAACAGGTGCTCCCCAAGGTGACGCACTAGGGCGTATGAATCCCTTATCAAGATTCTCTTGGAGTTGCTTCTTCAATTCCTGCAACTCAATTGGGGCCATTCTATAAGGTGTCTTTGAAATAGGCAAAGCACCCGGTACGAGTTCTATTGAAAACTCAACTTCACGATTTGGTGGAAGACCCGGTAATTCCTCCGGAAAGACATCATCAAACTCCCGTACAATGGGCATATTCTTAATCGTGAGTTTCTCACCAACTATTTGAGATAAATAACCTTCATTTAGTGGAATCAATACCCATAAGATGGAAGAAATTTCCACTGGAAGGTTATGTTCATCCTTGCATTGATAGACGATCGTAGGTTGATCTGGAATATGAAATGTGACTTCCCTTATTTGGCAATTGATATGAGCTCCATGTAGAGAAAGCCAATCCATGCCAAGAATCACATCAAATTCCACTAAAGGAAGGATCAAAAGATTTGCAGGAAGCACTTTCCCACAAACTTCGATCGGAGAAGAATTATAAACTTCTGATGCAATTGATGTGCCATTAGGTGTTGTCACAGCTAACTCAACATCTAATTATTGAGGTAATACGGTGATACCCTTAGAAAATTTTTCAGAAATAAAAGAGTGGGTGGATCCAGAATCAAATAAAACATTTGCTACTTTAGAGTGGATGGTAAGTGTACCTTTCACCACATCGTTATCATACTCCACATCGCTGATAGAAATTGCATGTGACTTTCCTTTTTCTTTAGCCTTAAGAGTTTGTTGACGTCGACCATCATCATCAACCCTTGGATTTGGGCATTTATTGGCATAATGCCCCATCTCCTTGCACTTGAAACATTGAAGTGTAGCAGGTTCATTCTGTGTATCCCTTCCTTTGTTTGCATCATTAGACATCTTCTTCCCATTATCACGGCATTCAAATGCCCGATGACCTTCCTTTCCACATTTAAAACATTTACTTGTCCCTTTAAGACAACTCCCTCCATGTTTCTTTCCACACGTTGAGCATAAGGGAAAGTTCATCTTCTTTTCCGTGTGCTCTTTAGATTTTTCTTTGAATTCCATCTTCCTCTTCTTATCAAACCCATGTGACTGATGGGTTACTCCAATCTCCATCTCGACTTTGAGAGCACATCGAACGATTTCCTCGTAGCTATTGAAGTCCCTTATGGCTAACGCCCTTCTAAGACTTGGTTTTAAGCCACTAAAGAATCGATCGATCTTACTCTCAGGTTGGATAATAATACCAGAAGCGTACCTTGCAAGTCTGGTAAAATTTGCTTCATAGGTACCAACAGATTCATCATCCCTTTGCTTCAGTTCAAGGAACTCTTTCTCCATCTTTGTTCGGAGAATACGAGGGAAGTACTTATTGAAAAATAAGTTCTTGAACTCGTCCCATTCCATAGACTCAATTTCATCCATTTGCCTTGTATTCTTAACAAGATTCCACCATTGATCAGCATCTCCTTCCAAACGATACACTGCTAGGATGACTTTATCATGCTCAGAACATTGAAGAACTGAAAATATCTTTTCAGTAGTACTAATCCATTGTTCAACAACTAATGGATCAGTAGACCCGCTGAAAGATGGTGGACGCTGCCTCATGAAGGATTCAACAGAATGTTGCTCCCTCCTTTGTTCGTTTGGAAATCCTGCATGATTCATAGCTTGAGAAAGTTGTGTGAGCATGGCTACAAGATTTTGCATTCCAGCTCCCATATCGTTTGGTTTCTCAGGGGGAAAATCATTGCATTGCCCATCGCATTCCGCATTAACACGGTTCCTTCGGGTTCCAGCCATTGACTAAAACCAAGAAGAATAGTGTGAGCAACACTAATTATAATAGGAAACCACATAATTCAAGAATAAAATTTTCATGCTTATGGTCTTATCCTAGGTTATTCATGGCCATTTCTAAGATTGTGTTCTATGCTTAGACTTATCCTTAGGGTTCTTACTAAGGATTTCACATCCTAGTTTCCAAAGGTTGACTATACCTTTCCTCTGATACCAACTATAACGGTCTGGAAGTACTTCCAGTGGACTACAATTGATACCTATCAGGGCACTCCATGGGCAGCAACACCCCCTGGGCGGGACACACCACCATCCCCAGTGGCAGCCATTTCCTCATGAAGCCCTTGGGCGGAGAGCCATGCTTCGTCCAACGCTCACATGTGAGAGTTCCCAAGGATCGGATACATTCCTACCTCCTTTGCCTCTGATACCAACTATAACGACCCACACTTTACATACATTGTTAATACTTCAAAATTGAATTACACTTATTACAACATATGACAAAACCACAAAGGACCGTATAGGTATAGTGTCTTTAGAAACTGGGAAACATAAACAACTGGTTCATAAATCTTCTACAGTGTCTCCCATTTATTTCATCATATCTAGGGTCCCTTTTAGCATATTCTACTTAATATCCATCTTCCTGGCCTGGGGAAAAGAAAACATAAAAGGGTGAGCTCAAATGCTCAGCAAGGGCAAATAAAGGAAATAAAAATCATATCATATCTTTTTGAAAATTAAAACCTGCAAAAGAGATCATAATATCTTAACATGGAATAAATCATAGAAGTGAAAATGAGATCCCCATAATCATAACATAAAACTTTAATCTTTGTGGCATGCACACATAATCATGGAAAATCATTTCTTGTTAGTCATGACTTATTGCCAAGACTATCTTAGTGGACAAAGTCCCTTTCTGAACCGAGTTCACTCCTCGTTTCAGTCCTGTATCACTGAACCGAAATAACCTTCCGTTCCAGCCATGTCTATCTCATGAGATATAAAATCATTACCCAATGCATTGGAGGGAGATATAGGTCCCACCCATCTTATAATGAATCCTTTCTTATGTGTGCCACATAATCATAAAACATACATCATCGCATAACACATATAACAAAAATGGGATTCTTGAAACATCATGACATCATAAATCAATTCATATATGATAAAGGAATTCATAAACATAATTCCATCACAATATAGTCAAACCAATGTAAAAATATGGATAGAAACAGAACCCTTTATTATCTTAGATGGAAAATAATTTTGATAAAACACGTGAATTGAATTCTTGAGGAAAATATCCTTTCTTCTTCAAAAACATTTTTCCTTTCATAACATGTAATACAACTTTAAAATAAAATAAGTTGATTAAAAATAAACTTGAAAACTTGTAAAGTAAGCTTCTTTTAAGTAATGTTTTAAAAATCCATTCATGCCGTATAAGTTAAAAAAAACATTCTTCGTACTTTTGTCGGAAAAGTCAAAAAGTACCTCGTACGGAAAAACGACTAAAGATTCCTTTCATATTCTTTACTAAAAACTCACCTAAGGGTAAAATTGGATTTAAACTATTTCAAGTGGATGGAAACAATATTACATATTGAGGGAACATGGATTTGGATGATAAAATACACCCCAGTAAATACTTACGAATAAACAATCTCGGATAAAAATGAGATTGTGATATTTCCCTTACCTTAGGTCCGATTTGCTTTATTCGTGTCCGAAGCTCCTGTATAATGGTTTAAATAATGTTATTGACTTATTCCAGAATCATACATATTGATATGAGATCATATATGGTCATATTATTAGCTTCTTGTTAGTAATATTTCATTGTTACTTGTTACTCGGGTCTTTATAACTTTTTGTTCTTATGCGTGTTTTGTCGAATAAATTCTTATTCTTATCTATAGGTTATAGATAATTCATTTCTAGAATGGTATTAGTGTAGTATATACCATATTCATTCATTCAATTCATTTATATAATCATTATGAAATGAAGATCATGTAGAACGAGTCGCATCACATCGTGGAGACGGTATTCCGTACGTACGCACGAGTGATGATATCGTTCCTATGATCGTGGAATTGTATTGGAGTATATATATATATATTATTTCCGTATCAATATTACTTAATAATAATCATATATAGTTACTGATTACACCATTATACCCATCCTTGTAAGGTGATGGTGGAAAATAGATTACACCACGGCGTGGAGACGGTATTCCGTACGTACGCACGCGCGGTGATTTCATTTTTCCGTAGGATGGATAGAAGGTGAATTAGGGTTGTTTCCTATTTATAATAACATATCAGTATGTAAGTAATACTAATGTTATTACTTTATCATGAAACAACTAAAGAAGAAGAAGTTGAAGAAGAAAGAAATTGAAAAGATCGGTAATGGATATTACCTCTTCTTTGGAACGCCTTTTTGAATCCTCCACTTAAGGAACTATGATTGGTCTTTGGAGAAGACCAGGACCTATAGGATTATTCTAGGGAAGTGGAGAAGGGAAAATGGCAGGGGTTGGCCGAGCTTGAGTGCTCAAATTGGTGTGAGGAGGAGGGGGAGGAGGTGCCCTTTTATAAGGGAGGAGAGGGGCACCTTAGGAATATCTCAAAATATTATTTTATATTAAAGTCAAAATCGGTTTATAATGGTTCCAAAGGGTCTTATTTCGAAGCTAAAGTGGGTATGGGTCGAAATCCTATCAACCAATAGGATTTAGACAAGTTTAGGGTATTATTTTAACCTTATCAATTAGATTTAACTCTAAGTTAATTAATTTAACTTTTACCGTGTCTTTTTGTTTTCTTTCACTATATGGTTAATACACTTACTATAACATGCCAAAAGAACCCCAAATTGTTTATTATTTATATATATATCCTTATCTATGTCATTTGGCCGAACCTTAGATTTGTAGGAATAAAATAACAATTAATAATATAATATTTGATTTAAAAACTATTTTGTGTCAATTTTGACACTATTTGATATATGATTTTTGTGAAAGTCATAACAGAATTATATGTTCGAACCAAGTTTATTAAATCAATACTAATATATCATAGTAACCTAGAAAATTAGTGGAATTCATAAAAAGTCTCAAATTACATTTATTTTTGTATTTATATTATCAATTTTGTCAATATTTCATTAATAAGATAATTACTGCATCATCGTTGTGTCATAAATAAATTAAAATATTTGATGTCTAAAAATTACAAATAAAATACCATCATGTAGGAAATCTTTTTAGCTTTCTAATGAATATTTACAATCGAATTTATCTTATGTATAACCCTATATTAAAAATTATTTACTTATTAAACTTTGATTTTAACTATTTTAACCCTTCTTTAAATAAATTAATAATAAATGTCCTAATCTAATCCAAGTGGGCCTAAATGGTCATATTTTATTCCTAAGTTTGTTTTTGGTCGAATTACACTTGTCCAATAGAATTAGGACATGTGTTAGGGTAATATTAATATCATATTTACCCTTAGTTACCCTATTTACTATTAACCGCGGTAAAAATAGTAAAAAGTTACTATTCACCAAAAAATTATTTTCATCTCATTGAACCACATTTTAGTCCTTGATATTAACCGTGTCTCTCGGATTTTTGAAATTCCATTCACAGAAGCGGTAAAATTAAGTTTTATGCAAAATTCAGTTTTTAACCTACCACTTAGTGGTTTCACTATTCATCAAAAATTGAAAGTTTTCAGAAAAATACCAAAATTTCACCCTAGGATAATTTCGATATTCTGAGTCCAAAAATGAAGTCCATTTTGAAAAATAAAATTTATAAAATTTCAAAAAGTGGTTATTACTATTCATAACGGCTAGTTTTAATAGCATATTGTTGTTTAGTGAAACTCGGTATTGCGTACGACGCAAGCTATCGAGGAAGGTCGCGATTGCGTGTAAAGCAAGCCAAGCAAGTGTTGTGTAGAAAAAGATTCCTTTGATGATTTATATAACATAAAAGTCTCGGGTGTTACATATAGGGTATCAATTTTTTCTATATAACACTCCATTATAATATTTTCCACCTTGAATCACTATCTCGAGATTCTATTCTTCATTAGGGCTCACTACTCGCCAGGGGGATCACTGCAAATCCCTCTCTAAAAAAGACACGCTATGGGGAAGGAAACACATGGTTAATAATTTTCATGCCTTGTACCACTCAATTGCATATTGTGTAAAAATAATTAAAGCATCAGGATGTGACAACCATATGTCACGTTGTTAAACTCTACTGCCAGCGACCTCTCACCCATTATACAGGCACAATTTTCATTTTGGACTACATCAATCTCTCCCTTAGTTCTTCCTATATGAATCATAGGATGCCTCCATCTCCTGATACTAATAATAGGTTCTCAATTGGGGATTTAGGAGCCTCCATCACAATATTATTTGTATTGGCTCACTACATTATGGTTTTTTTCTTCAATAGGGATCATTTCCCACCCGGGGTCTCACTACTCATCCCTCTCTAAAAAGGCCTTATGATTTAGAGGAAAATTCTTGGGGATTATATTTAATGCCTATCACCACATTATTACATGATGTGGGATAGGATTTAAATTTTCATTATATGAATCCTATATTTCATGGTGTGATTCACTATTTTTAGAAAACTCTCACCCCTAATATAGGCACTTCATTCATTAAGGACACTAACAAAAACAATTACTGATAGGTTTTGGACCCCTGATTAAACTACCATAAAAACAGAATTTTCACATGGTAAACTCAAGGAGCATCGGTTTGGTGTTAAAAATAGAAGAAATAGGATCCACTAAAAATTATTCACCAACCTAGAAAAAAATCACAATTTTTTCAACCCCAATATTCTCTAGGTGTGAGATATCCCTTATCAATGAATATCCTCTATTTTAAAGTTCACCATGGAATTAAATTAATTTATCCAGTTCATATTTAACCTAATACTCACCCATGTGGTCACACTCCTCCCCCACTACCATTCCCCACCCAGAATGTGTTTCCAATCCCTACCCCCTCTTATTGATTGATTTCTTCTCCCTTTCACATATAGCAAACATCATTCTAGTTGATCACACTACTTATTAGGAAGCTTGTTGGACAATATTTTAAGTAATTTAAGGTAGAAACTTAAATACCCATAATAATATTTTTCATCAAAGATTAATTAATTAATTTGTGAGAATAAAGTTATATTTTTATTTTTGGATTATGGTGTTTGAATTATTGAAATTTCCTTTTTGCAACTCTTATTCATTAATTCCTTTTCATGTTTTGATAATTCTATTAATTAATTTAGTTTTGAATTTCTATGATAATTGTTTGAAACATTAGTTGAAATATAAAAAATGATGTACATGTTGGTTTATAGTTTGGAATTTTGTTGGTTATAATGAGTTAACATTGATTATTTGATATTTTATTTTCATAAAATGATTTTTTAAGGATAACATCATAACACTGTTATTATGTTTTGACATAGATAAAATATTTACTTTTGTTAAATTTACATCGTTTTTTTAATTTAGTATAATATTTAAATTCAAAAATATATATCCTCTAATAAAATTATAGTTGTAATATATTTATTTATTAAATATAATATTATTTAAATAAATATTAATAAAAAATGTATTATTTATAAAAATTCAATAAATACACCATTTCTTAATGCTTTTTGTATAAAGTGAACACTCTTTTCTAATTAGTAAATATTTTCTTTGTTGACAATTTTCTCAAAAAAAATTGTTATATTAATATATATATATATATACCCATTAATATATATCTATATATATATATTGGTTTCTAAACAAATGTGTGTGTATATTATATTATATGAATAGATTATTAAAATATATATCATTGTATTAGCAATATATGAAAACAAAAAAAATTAATGTACTTATTAAGACTCTATGTTTTTCTATAAAGTTTATTTTGTATAATGTCATTAATCATTAGTTAATTGTTTTCATGTTTATTTTCTTCTTGAAAAAATCATTAGTAAAATTTTATGTAGTGGTAAAATGGTTTAGGTTAATTTTTTCTCTATTAAATTTAATTTGATTTAGTTTATAACAATACCTAGTGGTTGTTTTTTATAAAAATTAAAATAAATTGGTATAAATTGTTATTATTTTTTCCAAAAATTATATTTTCAAATATAATATTTTATTTTTTATTTGATTATATTATTAGTTTAAGAAGTATTATTTCTATATTTTTAAAAAAAAATTAAATACAGATATGGATAAGATCTTCATTGACATATCGAATATATTTTTGACTGAATATTTTAAGGGTAAATTACACAATTTATTGATTTCCCTGGTGTATTTCGAAGTGATTAGATCAGTTTTACTTTTATAAAATGAACTAACATTCATCTATTCAAATGAGTTATTTGGTGGGGATATATTTTTTAACAGGATCATGATAAATTATTAGATATGGACATATTATGTCGAAAAGTATATTCCCTTTTGATGATTAGAAAGTGTTCATATTAGTGATGGTCTGATAACATTTGATCCAATAAGAAAAATTCTCAATGAAAAGATGGGAAAACTTAAACAAGAAGAAAGTAACAACGATAATAATGATTTTTAGGGAGTAATAAGCATTATAGTGAAGATAGGGAAACATTAAAATTTATTGATATTTATAATGATGTTTGTACAAAATTATATGTCGAATAATCTAGATTTTATAAATTAAAATTTATCATTGATTCTTTACACTTGAATACTGTGAATATGTTGATAAAAAGGTAATTTGTTATGTTGTATGTTTTATTGTGTAAGATACTTTCAATTTGAGTGATAATTTTGGAGTCATACTATTGTACTCTCAATTTGACTGTCAAACATTGTTTCACATATGAGACCACTGATACAAACCTCCAAAAACTATATGACGATTAAAAACAGAATATTCATATTTGTGCTTGTATTATTCCTAACTTTTCTCGATATAAGAATAATGATATTAATGATTCTTATCATATTCTTCATAGAAGGTCCTTAAAAAAATGAAGTTGTTCACCATTATGAAAATGTGTAACTTCTTACTAAAACAATAGATGAAGATATTTTTCATGTCAATAAAAATAACTAAACTGAGGAAATAGCATAAAAATTGAAAAAAAGGATAATTATAAAACTCACCCCGAATATTATTTTTTCGTGAAAGGAGTTTTGTTAGAGATACTCAAAATTTTCACATTTCCGTTGTAATATCTAAATAAGTTTTGTTTTATATGGTTTCAATCCATTCATATCTATGGTTGTGTGGAACATAATAAATGGCATGTTGTGTTAGTTCCTTAAAACCTTTACCCATGGTTATATCTGACTCGACCATTATTATTACATTACATACATATTAATAAACTAAGAATACATAATAATAAATTTGTAATTTATGTGAACCAATTTATTAATGAGCTATAATAATTTTTGGTAGTTGGTTTGATGAATTTAGACTTAGTCAGTAATGAAATATGACAAATTCAGGCCAATTTTTTATAAGAAATTAATAACATCCAAGAATATTAAAAATTCACATGTTACCATACAGAAGTAGAATTCACATGTACTTATTATTAAAAAAATGTAATAAATCTATGTGGATTTATAATTATAGTATTTATTCATACCCTGGTTAGCTATTCTTTCTTCCACCTCTATATAAATTTAAAAAAGATAAAATTTCATTTAATAAAAACATAGTGAACATCCAACACCAAAAATAATGTATAGATATAAAATTTTAGCATAGTTTGATAATGAAAGTGTTCATTTAGTGTATGGTTTTCAAGAATCATTCGATTTTTCATTTCCATTCATTCTTGTTATAAATAGACTTCATAATAATAATTTTAGTGTATTAAGTATTTTATTTGAGTTTATTTATAAGAAAGAAAATACATTAAGCAAAAAATTGGATTTTATGAACATTGAGAAAAATATATAAGATAATATATTGAGTATCACTTTATGAATAAATGGGAAATCAATGGATAATGGTAATTCTTACTGTGGATTGTGGGATTTTTTATTGAAAAAAAAATTACATTTATGGTTAGGTGATGGTAATAAGGAATACAAGCCTATGACACTGTACATGGGGTGTAAAAAATAGAAAGGATCATTTTTGTTAATTTTAATGATTGTTAATGTTCTTTATAGTTATTTTTTCTAATATTTCTAAGCATGTCAATGTGGTGAGAATGACATTATAGGGGAGTAAAAGTCATGATAGTGATATTTGACTTCAATAGTTAATCCCAATTTCAATTGATGATTGTTTTAATAACCATGTTGTCAAGTCATTTAATGATGTTTCTTATCTTTTAAATATTTTTATTAGAGAAATAAATACACAAGTGATTTCAAAAATATACAAGTTAAGATTATTCTTAAACTATGTAACTTGAAAAAACTATGTATGTATTTTTTTTGGAATTAATATCCCCATAATCATACATTTTACTGTTGAATTAATTTATTAAGATCATGTTCAACTCATGGGGATGTATTAAATTGATAAATAATTAAATACATCAAATTAGTATGTGTGTAATATATCATTCAACACCATTTGTTACATTGTATTGTTTATTTATTTATTTATTTAATATTTATTTAATGTTATTTTGAGCTTCAATAGATTTTTTTAAATTTTTTTACACAAATAAATGTTATAATGGGACTCAATGTTATTAATCCATGTATTGATCATGCGGTAGGTTCTGTCTCAAAAAAATTTCCATTTACAATGTTGTTTCAGTTATATCTAGAATGTACAAACCCTTGGAGTATCTCTGAAAAGTATTTTTGAGTTTTACATCATGGGAGTCATTGGTACCTCCCTATTTAATAAACCATGAAATTAAACTGTATAGGTTTACTAGAAAATAAAATTTTCGGAATTTGAAATATTCCCCTAATAAAAAACCATTTAAATACCTCTTTTTCTCCCCTCACTATTGTGTGACCCCCTAGCTACGACCCCTACCTAATAATATTGTCTCATTAATACATAATCTCAATTTTGTTTCTCCATTTATTATTCACAATTTATTTCTTATTAATTTAGGTATAGAATCCACCTATAACCCTTCAATATTTCCTTTTTTTCTCCATTCCCCATCCTTACGACTAACTCAGTCAAACCCAAAGGGTTTCTGTTTGATCTAATTTTTGGTATTTCCTTATTACTGAAGTGTATAATGTCTCCCTAGAGTTTGGATCATCCAATAATCAATCTCTTGGACAATCCAATGTTGATTTTATATAGGTTTACCCATGTATGAACTTTTAATTTTTTTAACTACTAATATCTTGGGTAATAATTTTTTCATTTATTAAATTTTGTTTTTTTATTTTCTAAAGATAAAATGTGGTTTTACTATGTTTTCCATATAAATAATTTATTTTATATTTTATAAAGGTATGTTTCAAATAATATTTAATGAACTATTCACACTAGGTGTTTGAAAATTTTCAGAGATGATTTTAAAAATGGTATTTATAATTTATAATGATTTTTTTTATTTTTAAATTGATTTCTCAATGGTTTTTACATTGAATTTAATGTGGAACAAGAAATTCCAATTATGAATATATTATTGAAACAATTGTTTTAAATAGTGTTTTTTGTTTAAAAATAGTTTTGTCTCATTTGGTATGTGAAATAAATTAAAGGGTTGTGATTAGACCAGTGGATGTTTTCAAATAAAATGGGTTGTTTCCTTAAATGAGTCTCAATAAGGGATTAAAAATGATTTCCTTATTTATAATTTTTTTAATATTAACTTTGAGAATTTTAATCTTTAGCTAGTTTTAAAGTCCCATTTGGAGGTTTTAAATGGTTTTTAAATATAGGTGTGTGTGCATGTGTCCATATTCATACCCTTTTTAATGTTGATCCATGAGGGATATATTGTTGATTTATTTGATATAAATTGTAGATAGAGGGAATGTTTATTGATGTACATCATGGAAGATGTAACAAGGAATATTTCTTGTTAGGGAATAGGAGGAGAGGTTAGTTTTTATTCTTATTATTATATGATGTCTTTCTAATTATCATATCTAATTGATTGGCTTGTATATGGATCCTAGGAATCATCGTGATGGTTGGGAGATGGTTTCTACCTTGTCCCGATTATATGGAATAGATACCCCTTGGGGAAAAATTTACCTTGGGAATTAAGGGTGGGGGAGGAAGATAGTGGGTCCAATTGAGGGAAATAGATTGGTTATACACAAAGTAAAGCATTTATAGGCCGGCATATAGTTCCAAATTGAATATTACTAGGGTAGCCTCAAGAGATGTTTATGAATTCCCCATTCTTACCTAATAACTCTCATTAAGTAATGTTCATTCATTATAGTCCCTTGTTCAATTTTCATAAAGGGAATCATCTACCATTTCTTAAATTAGTGATTCCTTGGTGGTTATTTATAATTTTTTAAGCATTTATCTTTTCTCCTTCCAAAAAATAAAAAAGGTTTTAGCATTTTATTTTTTAAATAACCCTAAAATTGAATTTAAAGTGTTAAAAATGGTTATTTTTAAAGAATGAAAATTGGGTTTTTTCATTATGGGTTAAAAAATGAAAAACATTATTTTTTAAATTGTATTTAAAACTCACTTAAAATTGATCTTTAATTAAAGGTTTGAAATATAGTAAGTTGGATTGTGGCTTAATAAGAATTTCTATGTTCATGACTATATTAAATTTCATATTCGGGTTATTGTTTCATCTTATGACTACTCTTAGAGGATTAAATTATTTGGGTATTTGTGTTCATATTTTTTTATTATTTTTTTACCCTCTTCAAATTGGACAAATATCCCTTTACTACTTTCAGCTATGGTTATGGGTGGATATGATTTATATCAATGGAGGATATGCTGGTACTTGTATATGGATACATGAGAGGGTCTCTAGAGGATGCGTGGATGGATTGAATTTACTTTATAGAGTTTAAATTATTATATATGTTTCATATATTATATCTTCATACCCTATTTTGGCCTTGACTTCGGACCTCGAGACGGGTCATCCTAGATTTTTTGGAGAAATTTTTTAGTTTTTAACTCAGATTTAATGTTGAAATTATTTCCATTATAGTGTGTATTTCAATGAAATTTTTTTAAAATACGTGGGGATTGGGAATGCCCCTCAGTTATGTAATAGGCCAGTTCTGTAACACCCGAGACTTTTATGAGAAATATTTTGTTTTTATGTTATATGAATCATCAAAGGAATCTTTCACTACACACAATACTATCTTGGCTTCCTTTACACGCAACCGTGGCCTTCCTCGATAGCTTGCGTCGTACGCAATACCGACTTTCACTAAACAACGATATGCTATTAAAATATTATTAAAAGTAGCATTTATGAATAGTAATAACCACTTTTTGAAATTTTCTAAAATTTATTTTTTAAAATTGACTTCATTTTTGGATTCGGAATATCGAAATTAGCTTAGGGTGAAATTTTGGTACTTTTCAGATAACTTACTTATTCTGATGAATAGTGAAAATTATTAAATTTTAATTAAAAACAACTTTTTTAATCGAAATAATGAATAGTGATAAATTATTAATTTGAGTGGTTTTAAAATATATTTAGAATATATTTTTACAATTTAATACAATGTTGTTCATTGGATGTAATTTCACATTTAAACCAGACATAAATAAGTGTCAATCTTTTGATAGTTATTATCTCTTAAAAACATGCTATTTGTTTTGACGACGAGAATTAAAATTTAAATTAGTTAATGTAACTGATATGTTATGAATTTTTTAAGATGAACATCATTTTTGAATTCATAATATCAAATATATCTTAGGCCTAATTTTTGATATTTTTCTGGAAACTTTCATTTTTTTGATGAATAGTGAAACCACTATGCGGTAGTTAAAAAACTGAATTTTTTCATAAAACATAATTTTACCACTTCTGTGAGTGGAATTTCAAAAATCCTAGAGACACGGTTGATGTTAGTAAGTAAAATGTTGTTCAATGAGATGAAAATAATTTTTGGTGAATAGTAACTTTTTACTTTTATTTACCGCGGTTAAAAGTAAATAGGGTTGTTAAGGGTAAAAATGATATTATTATTACCCTAACACATGTCCTAATTCTATTGGATAACTTTAATTAGACCAAAAACAACCTTAGGAATAAAATATGACCATTTAGGCCCACTTGGATTAGATTAGGATATTTATTATCACTTTATTTAAAGATGGGTTAAAATAGTTAAAATCAATGTTTAATTACTAAATCATTTTTAAAATAGGGTTATACATAAGATAAATTCGACGATAAATATTCATTAGAAATCTAAAACTATTTCCTACATAATGGTATTTTATTTGTACTTTTTAGGCTTAAAATAATTTAATTTATTTATGATACAATGATGATGCAGTAATTATCTTATTAATGAAATATTGACATAATTGATGTTATAAATACCCAAATAAATGTAATATGAGACTTTTTATGAATTAAAATAATTTTATATGTTAATATGACATGTTAGTATTTATTTAATTAAATTTTCTCGAACTAATCATTCTGTAATGATTTTCATAAAAATCAATTACCAAATAGTGTCAAAATTGACATAAAATAGTTTTTAAAACAACTACTATATTATTAATTGTTATTTTATTCCTAAAAATCTAAGGTTCAGAAAAAAGACTTAGATAAGGTTATATATATTAATAATAAAAAACTTTGGGTTTTTTTGGCTTGATATAGTAAGTTTATTAACCTTATAGTGTAAGAAAACAAGAAGACACTGTAAAAGTTAAATTATCTAACTTAAAGTTAAATCTAAATGATAAGGTTAAAATTGATACCTAAATTTGTCTAAATTATATTGGATGAGATGATTTCGACCCATCCCCACCTTAGCTTCGAAATAAATCAATTTGGATCTATTTAAAACCGAATTTGGCTTTATAATAAAATAATATTTTTAGTTTCTCCAAAGGTGCCTCACTCCTCCCTTATAAAAGGGAACCTCCTCCCTCTCTTCCTCACACCACTTTGAGCCTTCAAGCTCAGCCAAACCCTGCCAATTTCTCCTACCCACTTCCCTCGAAACAGACTAGTTGTCCTGGTCTTCTTCAATGACTAATTTTAGTGCCCTAAAAGGAGGTCTCAAAGAAGCGCTTCAAAGAAGAGGTAATGTTCGTTACCGATTCTTTCATCTTTATTTCTTCTTCCACTTATTATTCTTTAGTTTTTTCATTATGAAGTAATAACATCAGTATCACTCATATACTGATATGTTATTATAAGTATAAAACAACCCTATTTCACCATCTATCCATCCTACGGAAAACGAAATCACCACGCGTGCGTACGTACGGAATACCGTCTCCACGCCGTGGTGTAATCTATTTTCCACCACCACCTTACTCGGATGGGTATAATGGTGTAAATAATAACTATATATGATTATTGTAAAGTGATATTGATTCTGAAATTGTATACATACACTCCAATACAATTCCACGATCATGGGAACGATGTCATCACTCGTGCGTACGTACGGAATACCGTCTCCACGATGTGATGCGACTTGTTATACATGATAATCATTGAATAATGTTTATATAATTGAATTTAGTGAATTTATATGATATATATTACACTAATACCATTCTGTAAATGAGGTATCTATAACCTAAAAAGAAAAATAGTAATTCATTCGACAAAACGCGCATAAGAACAAAAAGTAATAAACACCCGAATAACAAGTAGTAATGAAATATTACTAATACGAATCTAATAATATGACCATATATGATATCATAAAAATAATTATGATTCTGTAATAATTCAATAAAATTATTTAAATCATTATACAGGAGTTTCGGACACTTACGAAGCAAATCAGACCTAAGGTAAGGGAAAATCTCGAAATCTCATTTTTATCTGAGATTGTTTATACTTTGGTATTTACTGGGGTGTATTTTATCATCCACATCCATGTTTCCTCAATATGTAATATTACATCTATCCTCCAACAATTGTTTAAATCCAATTTTACCCTTCGGTGAGTTTTTAGTAAAAAATATGAAAGGAATCTTTTGTCGTTTTTCGTACGAGGTACTTTTTGACTTTTCCAACAAAAGTACGAGAGGAATGTTTTTTTAACTTATACGGCATGAATGGATTTTTAAAACATTTTTTCCAATAAGCTTAGTTTACAATTTTTCATGTTTATTTTTAATCAGATTCTTTTAGTTTAAAATTGTATTACATGTTAAGAAAGGAAAAAAAAATTGAAGTAGAAAGGATATTTTCCTCAAGAATGGAGTTCAAGTGTTTTATCAAAATTATTTTCCATCTACGATAATAAAGGGTTATGTTTCTATCCCTATTATTACATTGATTTGATTATGTTGTGATGGAATTATTTTTATGAATTCCTATATCTTATATGAATTGTTTTATGATGTCATGTTGTTTAAGAATCCCATTTTAATTACATGGGTTATGCAATGATGTATGATTTATGATTTTGTGGCACACATAAGAATGGTATCATCATGAGATGGGTGGGACCTATATCTCCATCCAATGCATTGGGTAAATATTTTATATCTCATGAGATAGACATGGCTGGAACGGCAGGTTAAACCGGTTCAGTGAAACAGGACTGAAACCAGGAGTGAACTCGGTTCAGAAATGGACATTGTCCACTAAGATAGTCTTAGAAATGAGTCTTGACTAATAAGAAATGATTATCTATGATTATATGTGCATGAAAAAAAGTTTCATGCTTTATGTTATGATTATTGGGATTACATTTCACTACCATGATTTATCTCTTGTTATGAAATTATGACCTCTTTTGCAGTGTAAGATTTCAAAAATGTTATGTTTTTATTTTGATGTGATTGATATTTCTTTTGATTACCCTTACGGAGCATTTGAGCTCACCCTTTTGTATGTTTTCTTTCCCCAGGTCAGGAAGAATGGTATTAAGTAAGATATGCCAAAAAGGGACTATAGATATGATGAAATAAATGGGAGACAGTGTAGATGCTTTATGAACCAGTTGTTTATGTTTCCCAGTTTCTAAAGACACTTTACCTATACGGTCCTTTCATGGTTTTGTTATATGTTGTAATAAGTATGGTTCAATTTTTAAGTATTAACCATGTATGTAAAGTATGGGTTGTTATAGTTGGTATCAGAGGAAAGGTATAGTCAACCATTGGAAACTAGGATGTGAAAGCCTTAGTAAGAACCCTAAGGATAAGTCTAAGCAAAGAACACAATCTTAGCCTTTTAAAAATGGCCGTGAATAACCTAGGATAAGACCTTAAGTGTGAAATTTTATTCTTGATTATGTGGTTTTCCTAATATAATTAGTGTTTCCCACACTATTCTTCTTGGTTTTAGTCAATGGCTGGAACCCGAAGGAATTGTGTTAATGCGGAATACGACGGGCAATGCAATGATTTTCCCCCTGAGCATCCAAACATTATGGGAGATGGAATGAAAAATCTTGTATCCATGCTCACACAACTTTCTCAAGCTATGAATCATGCAGGACTTCCAAACGAGAAAAAGAAGGAGCAACATTCTGTTGAATCCTTCATGAGGCAGCGTCCACCTTCTTTCAGCGGGTCTACTGATCCATTAGTTGCTGAACAATGGATTAGTACTACTGAAAAGATATTTTCAGTTCATCAATGTTCTGAACATGATAAATTCATCCTAGCAGTGTATCGTTTGTAAGGCGATGCTGATCAATTGTGGAATCTTATTAAGAATACGAGGCAAAGAGATGAAATTGAGTCCATGGAATGGGACGAGTTCAAGAACTTATTTTTCAATAAAGACTTCCCTCGTATTCTCCGAACAAAGATGGAGAAAGATTTTCTTGAACTGAAGCAAAAGGATGATGAATCTGTTGGTACCTATGAAGCAAATTTTACAAGACTTGCAAGGTACGCTTCTGGTATTATTATCCAACCCGAGAGTAAGATCGATCGGTTCTTTAGTGGCTTAAAACCAAGTCTTTGAAGGGCGTTAGCCATAATGGACTTCAATAGCTACGAGGAAATCGTTCAATGTGCTCTCAAAGTCGAGATGGAGATTGGAGTAACCCATCAGTCATATGGGTTTGATAAGAAGAGGAAAATGGAATTCAAAGGAAAATCTAATGAGCACACTGAAAAGAAGATGATCATTCCCTTATGCTCAATGTGTGGAAAGAAACATGGAGGGAGTTGTCTTAAAGGGACAAGTAAATGTTTCAAATGTGGAAAGGAAGGTCATCGGGCATTTGAATGCCGCAATGATGGGAAGAAGATGTCTAATGATGCAAACAAAGGAAGGGACACACAGAATGAACCTACTACACTTTAATGTTTCAAGTTCAAGGAGATGGGGAATTATGCCAATAAATGCCCTAATCCAAGGGTTGTTGATGATGATCGACATCAACAAAATATTAAGGATAAAGACAAAGGAAAGTCACATGAAATTTCTATCAGCGATGTCGAGTACGATAACGATGTGGTGAAAGGTACACTTACCATCCACTCTAACGTAGTAAATGTTTTATTTGATTCTGGATCCACCCACTCTTTTATTTCTGAAGACTTTTTTAATGGTATCACCGTATTACCTCAACAATTAGATGTTGAGTTAGTTGTGACAACACCTAATGGCACAACAGTTGCATCAAAAGTTTATAATTCTTCCCCGATTGAAGTTTGTGGGAAATCACTTCCTACAAATCTTGTGATCATTCCTATAGTGGAATTTTATGTGATTCTTGGCATGGATTGGCTTTCTTTATATGGAGATCATATCAATTGCCAAAGAAGGGAAGTCACATTTCATATTCCAGATCAATCTATGATCGTCTATCGATTCCAGGATGAACATAACCTTCCAGAGGAAATTTATTCCATCTTATGGGTCTTGATTCCACTAAATGAAGGTTATTTATCTCAAATGGTTGGTGAGAAACTCAAAATTAAGAATATTCCCACTGTACGGGATATTGATGATGTATTTCCATAGGAATTTCCGGGTCTTCCACCAAATCTTGAAGTTGAGTTTTCAAAAGAACTCGTACTGTGTGCTTTTCATATTTCAAAGACACGTTATAGAATGGCCCCAATTGAGTTGCAGGAATTGAAGAAGCAACTCCAAGAGAATCTTTATAAGGGATCCATACGCCCTAGTTCATCTCCTTGGGGAGCACCTGTTCTATTTTTTAAGAAGAAAGATGGATAAATGAGACTCTCCATTGATTATCGAGAACTTAACAAGATCACTATCAAGAACAAATATCCTCTCCCATGCACTGATGACTTATTTGACCAACTACGTGGAGCTCAGTACTTTTCCAAGATTGATCTTTGTTCAGGGTATCATCAATTAAGGGTCAGAAGGGAGGATATACGAAAGACGGCTTTCCGTACAAGGTATGGACACTATGAATTTATATTGATGCCATTTGGTCTTACTAATGCCCCTCCTATCTTCATGGATCTGATGAATAGAGTCTTTAGAGACTATCTTGATCAATTTGTGGTAGTCTTTATAGATGATATTCTTGTCTATTCAAAGATCAAGGAAGAACATGAAGATCACTTGAGAATTATATTGAAGTCCCTGAGAAAGGAGAATCTTTATGCCAAATTTACTAAGTGTGAATTTTGGCTTCAAAAAGTTGCATTTTTGGGTCACATAATCTCAAAAGAGGGGATATCTGTGGATCCAGCAAAAATAGAGGTTATCGAAAGATGGTCGAGACCAACAACAGTAACTGAGATCCGAAGTTTTCTTGGTTTGGCTGGATATTATCGACGTTTTGTGAAAGATTTTTCACAATTATCTAATCCACTCACCAGGTTGACTCGGAAAGGAGTTAAGTTTGTTTGGACGAAGGAATGTGAAGATAATTTCAAGGATTTGAAAAGAAGGTTATCCAGTGCACCTGTGCTCACACTACCTTGTAGTGGAGAAAGGTTTGTGATCTACAGTGATGAATCCAAGAAGGGTCTGGGGTGTGTTCTTATGCAAAATGATATGGTGATAGCGTATGCCTCACGATAGTTGAAAATCCATGAGCAAAATTACCCAACACATGATTTGGAGTTATCTGCGGTAATCTTTTCATTAATGATTTGGAGGCATTATCTTTATGGAGAAAGGTGTGATATTTTTACTGATCTTAAAAGTTTAAAGTATATTGTCACACAAATGGAGCTGAATATGCGCCAAAGAAGAAGGTTGGAACTGATTAAGGAATACGACTGCTCAATTCATTACCACCCTGGGAAAGTAAACAAGGTGGCAGATGCATTAAGTCGACAAGACCATGCTAGCTTATCCATTATGAGGATCAAAAAAGATCCAATATTTATGGATTTACAAAGAATGTATCTTGGAATTTTAATGGAAGGGGGAAAATTGTATCTTTCTCAAATAAATGTTCAACCATCTATACACGTGAAGATTAAAGAGGAACAGAAAGAAGATGTAGAGTTACAAAAGAAGGTGAGAAATATTCCTGAATTCAACCTTGATTGTGATGGGATAATAACGTTCAGGAATCGGTTTTGTGTTCCTCCCATCCCAGAATTAAAGAAGGAGCTACTGGATGAGGCTCATAGTTCTTCATTCTCTATTCATCCTGGAAGCACGAAGATGTATAGGGACCTGAAAGAGTACTTCTGGTGGGATGGTATGAAAAGAGATGTTTCTAAATATGTCTCTCGATGCTTGGTTTGTCAGCAAGTTAAAGCTAAGATACAGAAGTCTAAGGGGATGTTACAACCATTACCCATACCCGAATGGAAATTGGAAAACATCACTATGGACTTTGTCACAGGACTTCCTAAAACATCCAAATGCAATAATGCTATCTGGGTCATAGTTGATCATCTTACAAAGTCTGCACACTTCATTGCTATTAGAGAGGATTTCTCTCTGGATCAGCTTGCCAGGATATATGTAAAGGAAGTGGTAAGATTGCTTGGAGTACCACTTTCTATTATATCTGATCGGGATCCGAGATTTACCTCGAAGTTCTGGAAAAGTCTTCAGCATACTTGGGATACAGAGTTGAGTTTCATCGCTGCTTATCATCCTCAGACAGACGGACAGTCTGAGAGAACAATTCAAACTCTAGAAGATATGTTCAGAGCTTTTTCTATGGATTTAAAAGGTGGTTGGGATCAACACCTACCTTTGGTGGAACTTTCCTATAATAATAGCTTTCACTCTAGTATTCATACAGCTCCTTATGAAGCTCTCTATGGAAAGAAATGCAGGACTCCAACTTGCTGGGATGAAGTTGGGGAAAGAAAGCTATTAGGACCTGATCTTGTGGATGAGATGGCAGAAAAGGTCCGATATATTCAATAACACATAAGAGAAGCTTAAAGTTGACCGAAAATTTATGCCGACAACCGAAGAAAAGACCTAGAGTTTGAAGTGGGTGATAAAGTGTTCTTACGAATATCTCCCTGGAAGAGGGTCATGAGATTTGGAAAGAAGGGGAAGTTGATCCCTAGATATATCGGTCCTTTCGAAATACTAGATCATTTTGGAAAGGTTTCTTACCGATTGGCGCTTCCACCGAATCTCTCTCAAGTTCACGATGTGTTACATGTATCTCTCCTGAGAAAGTACATACCTGATCCTTCACATGTACTCAACTCAGAAGTTGTACCGCTGGAGCAAGATCTTTCTTATGAAGAACAGCCGATAGAGATTCTACATCTTAGTGAAAAAGTCCTACGGAACAAGACCACTCGTTTGGTGAAAGTTTTATGGAGGAACCACCAATTAGAAGAAGCTACATGGGATCTTGAGGATATGATGAGGGAGAGGTATCCTCATCTTTTTGTTACAAAGTGACGAATTTCGCGGGAGAAATTCATTTTAAGGGGGTAGAATTTAACACCCAAGACTTTTATGAGAAATATTTTGTTTTTATGTTATATAAATCATCAAAGAAATCTTTCACTACACACAACACTAGCTTGGCTTTATTTACACGCAACTGCGGCCTTCCTCAATAGCTTGTGTCGTACGCAATACTGAGTTTCACTAAACAACGATTTGTTATTAAAATATTATTAAAACTAGCCGTTATGAATAGTAATAACCACTTTTTGAAATTTTGTAAATTTGATTTTTCAAAATGGACTGCATTTTTTGGATTCGGAATATCGAAATTAGCTTAGGTTGAAATTTTGGTACTTTTCGAATAACTTTCATATTCTGATGAATAGTGAAAGTTATTAAATTTTAATTAAAAACAATTTTTTTAGTTGAAATAATGAATAGTGATAAATTATTAATTTGAGTGGTTTTAAAATATATTTAGAATATATTTTTACAATTTAATACAATTTTGTTCATTCGATGTAATTTCACATTTAAACCAGACATATATAACTGTCAATCTTTTGATAGTTATTATCTCTTAAAAACACGCTATTTGTTTTGACGATGGGAATTAATTTTTAAGTTAGTTAATGTAACTGATATGTTTTCAATTTGGTAAAATAAACATAATTTTTTAATTCATAATATCAAATATAGCTTAGGCCTAATTTTTGGTATTTTTCTGGAAGCTTTCATTTTTTGATGAATAGTGAAACCACTAAGTGGTAGTTAAAAAACTGAATTTTTTCATAAAACATAATTTTACCACTTCTGTGAGTGGAATTTCAAAATTCCGAGAGACATGGTTGATGTCAGTAAGTAAAATGTGGTTCAATGAGATGAAAATAATTTTTGGTGAACAGTAACTTTTTACTTTTATTTACCACGGTTAAAAGTAAATAGGGTAGTTAAGGGTAAAAATGATATTATTATTACCCTAACACATGTCCTAATTCTATTGGATAAGTGTAATTCGACCAAAAACAACCTTAGGAATAAAATATGACCATTTAGGCTCACTTGGATTAGATTAGGACATTTATTATCAATTTATTTAAAGAAGGGTTAAAATAGTTAAAATAAAAGTTTAATAGCTAAATCATTTTTAATATAGGGTTATAAAAAGATAAATTCGACTATAAATATTCATTAGAAATCTAAAACTATTTCCTACATAATGGTATTTTATTTGTACTTTTTAGGCTTAAAATAAGTTAATTTATTTATGATACAATAATGATGCAGTAATTATCTTATTAATAAAATATTGACATAATTGATGTTATAAATACCCAAATAAATGTAATTTGAGACTTTTTATGAATTACAATAATTTTATATGTTAATATGACATGTTAGTATTTATTTAATTAAATTTTCTCGAATTAATCATTCTTTTAATGATTTTCATAAAAATCAATTACCAAATAGTGTCAAAATTGACACAAAATAGTTTTCAAAACAAATACTATATTATTATTTGTTATTTTATTCCTAAAAATCTAAGGTTCGGCCAAAATACTTAGATAAGGTTATATATATTAATAATAAACAACTTTTAATTCTTTTGGCTTGATATAGTATGTTTATTAACCTTATAGTGTAAGAAAACAAGAAGACGCGGTAAATGTTAAATTATCTAACTTAAAGTTAAATCTATATGATAAGGTTAAAATTGATACCTAAACTTGTCAAAATTCTATTTTATGAGATTATTTCGACCCATCCCCACCTTATCTTCTAAATAAATCAATTTGGAGCTATTTAAAACCGAATTTGTCTTTATAATAAAATAATATTTTTAGTTTTTCCAAAGGTGCCCCTCTCCTCCCTTATAAAAGGGAACCTACTCCCTCTCTTCCTCACACCACATTCAGCCTTCAAGATCGGCCAACCCCTGCCAATTTCTCCTCTCCACTTCCCTAGAAACATCCTAGAGGTCCTGGTCTTCTTCAAATACCAATTTTAGTGCCCTAAAAAGAGGTCTCAAAGAAACGCTTCAAAGAATAGGTAATGTCTGTTACCGATTCATTCATCTTTATTTCTTCTTCCACTTCTTCTTCTTTAGTTGTTTCATTATGAACTAATAACATCAGTATCACTAATATACTGATATGTTATTATAAGTATGAAACAACCCTATTTCACCATCTATCCATCCTACGGAAAACGAAATCACTACGCGTGCGTATGTACGGAATACCGTCTCCACGCCGTGGTGTAATCTGTTTTCGACCACCACCTTACTTGGATGGGTATAGTGGTGTAAATAATAACTATATATGATTATTGTAATGTGATATTGATTCTGAAATTGTATACATACACTCGAATACAATTCCATGATCACGGGAACGATATCATCGCTCGTGCGTACGTACGGAATACCGTCTCCACGATGTGATGTGACTCGTTATACATGATCTTCATTGCATAATGTTTATATAAATGAATTGAGTGAATTAATATGATATATATTACACTAATAACATTCTGGAAATGAGGCATCTATAACCTAAAAATAATAATAAGAATTTATTCAACAAAACACGCATAAGAACAAAAAGTAATAAACACCCGAATAACAAGTAGTAATGAAATATTACTAATAAGAAGCTAAGAATATGACCATATATGATATCATAAAAATAATTATGATTCTGGAATAAGTCAATAACATTATTTGAATCATTATACAGGAGTTTCGGACACTTACGAAGCAAATCAGACCTAAGGTAAGGGAAAATCTCACAATCTCATTTTTATCCGAGATTGTTTATACTTTGGTATTTACTGGGGTGTATTTTATCCTCCACATCCATGTTTCCTCAATATATAATATTACTTCTATCCTATAACAATTTTTTAAATCCAATTTTACCCTTAGGTGAGTTTTTAGTAAAAGATATTAAAGGAATCTTTTGTCGTTTTTCGTACGATGTACTTTTTGACTTTTCCGACAAAAGTATGAGAAGAATGTTTTTTTAACTTATACGGCATGAATTTCTAAAACATTATTTCCAAAAAAATTCCTTTAAAAGTTTTCAAGTTTATTTTTAATCAACTTCTTTTAGTTTAAAATTGTATGACATGTTAAGAAGGGAAAATTTTTTTGAAGTAGAAAGGATATTTTCCTCAAGAATTGAGTTCAAGTGTTTTATCAAAATTATTTTCCATCTAATATAATACAGGGTTCTGTTTCTATCCCTATTATTACATTGATTTGATTATGTTGTGATGGAATTATTTTTATGAATTCCATTATCTTATATGAATTTTTTTATGATGTCATGTTGTTTAAGAATCCCTTTTTTATTACATGGGTTATACAATGATATATGATTTATGATTTTGTGGCACACATAAGAATGGTATCATTATGAGATGGGTGTGACCTATATATCCCTCCAATTCATTGGGTAATGATTTTATATCTCATTATATAGACTTGGCTGGAACGACAAGTTAAACTGATTCAGTGAAACAGGACTAAAACGAGGAGTGAACTCGGTTCAGAAATGGACTTTGTCCACTAAGATAGTCTTGGTAATGAGTCTTGACTAATAAGAAATCATTCTCTATGATTATGTGTGCATGCCACAAAGTTTCATGTTTTATGTTATGATTATTGGGATTACATTTCACTACCATGATTTATCTCGTGTTAGAAATTTTTACCTCTTTTGCAGGGTAAGATTTCGAAAATGTTATGTTTTTATTTTGATGTGATTGATATTTCTTTTGTTTACCCTTACTGAGAATTTGAGCTCACAATTTTGTATGTTTTCTTTCCCCAGTTCAGGAAGAAGGGTATTAAGTAAGATATCCCAAAAAGGGACTATAGATATGATGAAATAAATGGGAGACAATTTAGATGCTTTATGAACCAGTTGTTTATGTTTCCCAGTTTCTAAAGACACTATACCTATACAGTCCTTTAATAGTTTTGTTATATGATGTAATAAGTATGCTTCAGTTTTGAAGTATAAACCATGTATGTAAAGTATGGGTTGTTATAAGTTCGAACATCCAATGGATTGAAGGATTGAGAGGGTTCACGGAAAAATGGTATCCAAGGCTATGTTATATTGTGAATCCCAAACATCATGAGTAACCCATTTTTTATTTATATTTTTTATTGAAGTATAAAGTTATAATTGGTCTTTTGGATATAGGATGTTGTTCATGAATGGGTTACTGATCACCACCTATCATGAAGATTCTTGAGTTTCTGGTGGATGTGGGATCTGAATATTGAGTGCTTAATTTTTTATTATTATTGATGATGTGTTGATCTCCATTATCATGGTGTGATTTTCCTTATGGTCAGGTTTTATTTTGCGGTGATTATGGAAACAATAACTATGATGTAAGGCTGGTTTTAATGACCGTATAAATTTGGTAGTGACTAAACGATCGATCTTGGATACATCATAACAACCATTTCATTACTGGTTATGGATCATCAATCCACGTGTTCAAGTCATTAATGGTTTTTCTTCCCATTTGTTATGAATATTTATGCTTCCCTTGAGTAGTACCCAATTATGGTGAAGTGTTAGTGGGAATCTAATGATATGTTGATGATGTGGTTTAAATTTTGGTATGCCTTCACTAGTGTGTGTTTTGAGAAAAACATTTGGGAAGAAAAGGTGCATTTGAAAAAATGTTTTGAAAAAATAATTTTTTTAGGAATTATTTTGAAATTATTTCGTAAACATTTTTATTTTTTTTGAAAATTTGGAATGTGTTTGATTTAGAAACTAGATTTAGAAATGTTTTAATTGTGTGTGTTATTTCTAAATAGTATGTGCGATGGTGAGAAATTCGTTTTTGAAAATATTTTATTATAAAATGGGAATTTAACTTTTTAGTAAATTATTATGTGACTTATCTATTTTTTCAAAATTTAACATGGAAATTTTTTATTACATTTGATTTCAAAACCATTTTTGGGTAAAATGGGTTTCAATTCATCAATTGGGATTGGTGATTTTTCTAAGAAAATAGTGTTTTTATAATGTGTGATTTAAGTCCAATGTTTTATTCAGTTTATTATTTTGGATTTATCTATTATTTATATAAGAATTTTTTATTAGATATTTGGGATATTAACTATTGAATTCCATGTCTCATGTTATTTAAATTATTCCCCTCGAAAAAATATTGGAATGGATGGATGTTTTGTTTCAAGGGATGAACATTCTAGTGATTCTATTCATCTCTTAGGTGAAACTTCTCTAGTTGGTGTCCCTATAAAAACTAATAATTGAGTTATAGAGAAAAAATATTTCTTTTTCAAGGATTTGGTTTAATTTTTTTAGAAACATATCATTTATTTCTCATTATATATCAATATGGAGTACCTAGACTAGTACCATAAGAGTTTATAGATCATTTGTTCATGGGATGATTCTATGTTTGGGAAGTTTCTCTTTTGGTTGAATCAGAGTCTGTGATATATTTTAAGGTATATTTTATTTTGATTTTCATTGGGAGAATTTTTGTAAGTTCTAATGGTACATTTTTATTCTTATAATATTTCCTCCTCGGTATTGATCATATCTCTTGTCGGTTTTATTTCATTTCCAATGTATTTGGTTTTTTGGTTTTGATGTATTGAACATGGAAAACATTGGGTGGGTTTTGGGGGTCCAAAATGAGAATGGTTTGATTGTGATTAGGGTGGAACAGCTTAAATTTTATTGGATTCACCAAGGGTAGGATTTATAAAGTGAGGTTTTGGGTTACCTTCATTTTTAGTTTATTGACCCCATGTTAAGGTCACATTATTTAATTCCGATGGATCTTTTTATGGGAATTTTTATGTATAGGATTGTACGATTAGGTTATATGGATATACATACAAGAGGGGATGAATTGTGGTTTAAAATTTTTAACCAAAAAAACAAAAAACCTCTTAAAGTAAATTTATCAGACTTAGACTTATTCCAATTAATAGAGTGAAGAATCAAAATCATGGTTGATATAATTAAATAAATGTATTGTTATTATGATATTCCTAGTAACATAAATAAAATTAATAGTATATAAATCTATCTATCAATAATAACATTTGATTACATGCATAGTATAAAATACTTGTAAAGATAATTAAATAAATAGATAGTAAAATTAATAATTACTTACATTCTATATTAAAAGATTTAACTTTTTTAACATTAAGAGTAATGTGTTGTAACGGCCTAGTCCAGGCCACGATCATGATATTTTCTGCTTGGTCCTAGCCCGCACGGTTTTGTTTTTCCTTGGGTTCTAGCCCTCAGGCACCCCCTAGGAAAAGGCCTTATGATGGGAGAGGTATCCACAACACCATATAAAGGGGTGCTTCGTGCTCCTCCTCCATCGATGTGGGATTTCCATAACCCACCCCCCCCACCCCCTAGAAGGGACCGACGTCCTCACTGTCACATCTAATGTACAATGTAAAGACTCATAATTTCAATATAATTTTTTTTAAATATATGGGAATTTTACGAGTCCGCGAAAATTGACGGTGTGTGATTACGAGGCCTGGAGTGCCCAGAATGAATTTCTAAACGTTTTTTTAGGTACGTTCAGTAAACCTGAGAGTGGGATTTTATAACTTTTGTATCGGTGCTTGGAATTGAAATCTGAGGACACTGTTGAACTCGCAGCGTCGGTATTCACTTAATGAGACTTTTACCTCGACCGTAGTGGTTTGAGTGTGAAAGATAGATTTTTGGTTTCTTTTGATGGAATAAAATAAAATAAAATGGTGTAACATTTCATTTTTATTTTATTTTAAAACCACCCATGTGGATATTTCACACGTGGGGACCACCTGAACTAAAACCTCCAATGAGAGGTTATAGAGGTGGGGACCGCCGAGCCTATACCTCCCTTGAGTGGTAATGGTGGTGGGGACCACCCAAGGATTAAAACCCCTTGAAACCCATGAACTCCCTTATAAGTGTGGGGAAGCCTCTTAAACACCCCCCCCCCCCCACATAAATGGTGTCACCCCCTTTAATTTATTATTCAAACCATTGTAATTAATTAACCCAATCTGAAATTGCGCCAACAATTAAATTGAGGAAACATATAATTTTGGATTCATTGAAATTTGTTGGATTTGGGGAGAGGAGAAATATGAGGAGGATTTCACTTCTCCAATGAAGAACGCCATCGAAGAACGTTCTTCGGAAATCAAGGTAGAGGACGACGAGCGAGACTGACATCAAAGCATGGTTTCAGAAGCGATGATCATTTGCACTCTTTTCTCCTTCTATGACTTCCATGTCATGACAATGTCAACAAAAAATCCAAGGTAGGGGTTTATTTGTGTATGATTATTTACGGGAAGTTGTAGGGTGGTTGATTGAAGTTATTTTCTCTTTCTGTTCTTGATAATTCTTCGTAATCCATGAAGGAATTATAGCTTCTTGATACTTCTCTAACATGGACAGTTCGGGCCAAGAAAACATCGTTTTTCCTCTCCGCAAACCTTGTGATTAATTGTTGATCATGATGGAGGAACTACTATGAACCACGGTGGGGCACAAGAACGGAGGTTGGCACCACGGCCAATCGCGACCAAGATGACGGCGCAACGGCACTGCCCCACGGCCACCGCCGCCCTGCGGCCGAGCCGCCACCCTCCACGGTTGTGCTGCCACCCACGGTCGGCCAACGGACCCACGGGTGTGCCGCTACTGCCTCGTGGCCGGGAATCTGCCCAGTAGCCCAACTGCCACCCTCTATGGCTGAGCTGCCACCTGTAGTCGGGCCACCGCTCGTGGCCTCCGCCCTCCTGGCTGAGCTGCCCCGTGCCCTCATGGAACCCCCCAGCCGAGCTGCCCCACGGCCTCCGCCCTCCTGGCCCGGGCACCTCAGGCAGGGCTAAGCAGCCCCACGCCCACACGGCACCCCCACGGTCGAGTCATCGTCTGCAGCTGAGCCAGCATCCGCGGCCAAGACGACCTGCAGCCTCCGCCGCCGCGCAGCACCCACAGCCTCTGTAGCCCCTCACGACCCTCGCATCATGTTGGATCGCACAGCGGGCTAGGACGCACAACGAGATGGGCCGACCTGAACCGGTCAACCTTAGCCAGGTCGGGTTGGGCCGGTCCAATCAAGTCAGACCGGACCTGGACCAGATGTGACCCTATACTTTACATGGGCCATAACGTTGGCACCGAATGTCAGTTTGACAAACCATCAGCGGCACTGGGAACCATGGAGCGAGACGGTCCCTTTGATTATACCCCACTGTAAATTTGGATAAGGATGGGGTACGGTCAGGTTGGATAGATCTCGAATCCAACAGGGTCCTCAAGACTAAAAGGCTAATAAATCATAGATTGTGCTTCCGATTGACGCATTGTTAATAGCATTGAGACCCCTAATACATGGTATTCCAATGAGATTCTTCTTCATGGGAAATTGTGGAAATTGTTGTATCAACCAGTGGACTGGGGAGTGGACCCTCCCTGTGATGAGCAAGCCTAGTGTTAGAACCTAGTAGCTGGCTGTGATGAGAAGACTAACTAGCGATCCTGTGTGGGTTAGCTCCTAGAGATCTTTTGTGGGTCAGCTCCTAGATATCCTGTGTGGGTCATCTCCTAGACATCCTATATGGGTAAGCTCCTAGTGATCCTCTGTTAGTCCACTCCTAGTGATACTATGTGGGTTAGCTCCAAGAGATCCTATGTGGGTCTGCTCCTAGCGATCCTGTGTGGGTCAGCTACCTGTGATACTATGTGGGTCATCTCCTAGAGATCTTGTGTGGGTTATCTCCTATAGATCATGTGTGGGTAATCTCCTAGGGATTCTGTGTGGGTAATCTCCTAGAGATTTTGGTTGGGTCATCACGAGAGCCTCTTAATGGAGTAGGATGATTTAGTAGCTATGACTAATCATCTCTACTACCGTACCTAAGTTATACTTGGATTGAGATGAGTCTGTACCTGTGTGGTACTTTCCTTTGTGGTAATACCATGGTGGTATTATTCGTTATGGCATACATGTGACGAACTTGCCTTTGTGTTTTTCCTTTCTTTGTGGAACAGTTGAGCTTTGGGATTTTGTTTGGAGCATGTGTTTCCTCATGATTGAGATGGGTTTACATGATAACATAGGTATATGTATGGGCATATACCTAAGTAGGTTTGAAAGTTGTCTTCATGCTTTGAGGTTTATCCTTTTTTGGATTTTTTGAGACCTTGAGGGTCTTAGGGTCCCTACTGAGTATCGTTATACTCACCCCTACACAGGCTATGCCCGCACCTTGTTGTGTTTGGTGTAGACGACAGACAGTGTTGATCGAAATTGAGGGTACTAGGACTGGACGGTACCCAGAGGAAGACCTTATGACGAGTTGATACATGGAGGAGACGAATGGACATGGAGTGATGAGGATGTGATCTTTACCTACCCATCATGTAGGAACCTCAGAGGAGGACCCAACAGCTATCTTCCATTTTACTCTAATATACTTATACTTTTAGTTTCTTGTACTTTCCAATTGCGCTTGTATTCTGACCCCCTTTTACTTACTATACTCACTCTGTATACTATTTAGTTTACTTGTGTTCATGTCTTGCTATGTTCTTGGTTGTGTGTGATTACAGATTATAAAGGAAATGCATTCCCATTTTTAGGGATTACGCCTTTCGGTGCTAGTCGCTAGACCCTGGCCTATGGATGGTGGGCTTGGGGTAGTCATTGAATGTGCCCCGAGGGAAGGGTCATGGAAAATTGGTATCATAGGTGTCGGTTCTATCGCAAGAACATAATACTCTGATCTTTCTTCTAATGGTAATGTTGTTAAGTGTAGTGAGTGTGGTTATCAGTTTAGGTAATCAAGTGTTTGTGTGGTGGCCGACTTATCCATACACTAGGACCCTGGATTCCGATTTCCAACTTTGTGCACGAAAACACTGATTGCATGTGTTTTTTCAAAAGTGTTCTTTTTGATGTTTTGACTTAGCTTACCAGGTATAACTTATTGACCGTGGTGCACCTATATCTTTTCAGGATTCCTCTGTGTAGATAGCCAGCTAGGGTTCCGAGAGTTTTATGCACTGATAGCCCAACGAGCGATGAGACCTCGATGAAGGGAACATTTCCAGTAGATGCACCAGCGGAGGCACCAGCTGTATCATTACCCATTGGTCCACCGATGCCAATAGCCCTAACATTAAAGGGTGCACGCCGCTTGAATGCATTGCACAACTTCCAACACCATAGGCCACCCAGGTTCAGGGGAGAGACGGACCCATATGCATCTAAGGATTGGATGAAGTTTCTGGTGGGATTCTTTCGATTGGTAGGGACACCAGCCAATATCATGGTGATTCTTATCACCAGCCTTCTATAGGAAGCAGCTGGCTGATGGTGGAGATTGATGCTCTAGGATCGTGATGATTCGACACTTCTCTGGGTAGACTTCGAGATCCTGTTTCGAGCAGAGTTTGTTCCAGCGACACTTCGCGCAGTGCACATACAGGAGATACTTCTTCTCTAGTAGGGAAGCATAACTATGGATCAGTACACAACGAGGTTCCATGACCTCTCATACTACTCCACGGATATTGTACGAGACCCATTCTTCAGGGCCCAGACCTTCAAGAAGGGGCTCAGGCGGGAGATCAGGGCTTCGATGATCTCACTCAGTATCCCGATGCAGGCATGGGAGTTGGAGAGATCCCTCTTAGTGGAGAGTTTCGTTGTTGTGCAGTCACTAGTATAGAGACCCACCACCGGTCATCAAGTAGTGGATTCTTCTGCAACTTGCTGCATACAGATGTCACATAAGTCCAAGGGGACTATACCTAAAGGTGGACGACTACATGACTCAAGATCGGTTGTGCGGGGCACCCAAGGTAGAGCCAGTCATGCCAGGAGCGGGTAGTTTTACACATGTGGCAGATAGGGTCACATGGCTTGTGAATATCTGAACCACCATACATATGATCAGATACGGTCGATGTACTGCCCAGACAGAGAGAGTGATTCGATCGAGGTCCGTTGGGTGCAGGCAGACATGGAAGAGGAGCTGGTCATGCAGCTGGTGATGGGCGATGATTCGAGATGTTACCACCACCACAACCAGGAGGTCCACCTTGACCGCAGGGAGTAGGTGGACAAGGGAGATCTCAGCTTTAGGAAGTTGAGGCCTAAGATCATGGCACTTGGGAGATGATACAAGGTAAGATCTGTGTCTACTCTACCTTATCGATAATACTCATATACACAGGTTCCAGTAATTCTTTTATTGTCACTACCCTTGTTCAGAGCTCGGAGATTTTGATGGAGCCGTTGGCTCGATCCATACAGCTAGATACTCCTATGAGAGCATATTCTATGATAACGTGCTAGTGTCGGAAGTGTGAGCTTACTCTAGGTGGCGAGAGCTTTGACTAGGATCTCCTAGTAGCAGCGTCGAGGCCTTACGACATCATCTTGGGTATGGAATGGGTATCTACAGTCCATGCCCATATTGACTGTATTAGGTGCAAACTGTGATGTGCCTGCATGGATGGGACTAGATTTTCCTTCACCGGTGAGATGGGAGCCTTTGCAGCATTTGATGGAGTTACCCAAAGGAGAGTGCAGTCGATCACCCATCAGTTCGCTAGTCTTACACTCGGAGTAGTTGATGAGGAGAGTCCGAGCTATCCTATAGTTGTGGACCAGTATGTAGATGTCTTCCCTGGCGATGTTTTAGGTCTACCTCCTCACATAGAGGTGTAATTTAACAATGACTTGTACCCTGGGACGACACTAATATCCACACCAGTGTATCAGATGTCCCTTTCAGAGCTTCGTGAGCTGCGGGTACAACTAAACGACTTGCAGGGCAAGTGATTTATTCAGCCCAGTGTTTCACCTTGGGGAGCCCTGATTTTGTTCACCAAGATGTCGGATGTGAGGTTGAGGCTTTGTGTTAACTATCTCTTCCTGAATCTAGTGAATGTGAAGAATTAGTACCCACTTATGAGGATTGACGACCTCTTTGATCAGCTCAAGGGAGGATGATGGTTCTCAAAGATAGTCCCCAGGCCAGGCTATCACCATCTTAGTGTACGAGACAAGGATGTGTAGAATACGGCTTTCAGATGTCGGTACAGAAATTATGAGTTCTTGGATAATCCATTTGGCATGACCAATGCTCTATAAGTGTTCATGGAACTCATGAATAGGTTCTTTCAGCCATACCTTGATCACTTTGTAGTAGTCTTCATTGATGACATTCTGATCTACTTGAGTACTGAGGAGGAGCATCCCTATCATTTTCAGGTAGTACTTGACACACTCTGAGAGCACCGGATTTATGGTAAGCTCCCGAAGTGCCAGTTCTAGATCTGAGGGATCAATTTATGGGACATGTCATATCGGAGGCTAGAGTTGTTGTAGATCCAGTGAAGATTGAGGCAGTACTTTCTTGGGATCCACCCTGGAGTGTGACAGAGGTATAGAATTTTCTTGGGTTTGGATGGATACTACCAGATGTTTGTGCCATATTCCTCTAGAGTTGAAGCACCTCTATCAGTGTTGACGAATAAAGGGAAACCCTTCATGTGGTCGGAGAGATAACAGTAGTGTTTTTAGGAGGTGAGGCAGAGGCTGACTATTTCACCCATCTTGAGGATACCGGAGGAGGGCGTGGGGTACGTAGTCTACTGCAAGGCATCCAGGATTGGGATCGTATGTTTCATGATGTAGGAGTGAGCATTGATCACATATGGTTCTCGACCTCTGAGACAGCATGAGAAGAACTACGCTACCCATGACTTGGAGTTAGCAGCAGTGGTCTTCGGCTTGAAGATGTCGCAACACTATTTGATGGGAGAACTCTTTACAGTGTACTCTGATCACAAGAGTATCAAGTATATCTTCTCTTAGAAAGACATGAACCTGAGACTGCAAAGTTGTCTTGAGTTCCTTTAGGAAAATGACTTCGAGATAGTCTATACTCTGGGGAAGGGGAAGGTTGTTCCATATGCCCTAACCTAGAGATCTGGTAAACAGCTGTTAGGTGAGGCGACAGACTAGTTTTCCTCTTTGTAGATGTCCTTTTTGGAATGTGATGGAGCAGTTTCCCTTCAGTCTCTTACAGTCACTCCCTACTTCTTTAGCGATTAATGGAGGTGTAGCATGAGGACACTAACGGTGAGACACGAAGTGCTCAAATATCCACAGGACAGGCAGCTGATGGATTTTCTGAAGGTGGAGAGCAAGTTGTCCTCATTAGTGGAAGTACAATGGTACCATTTTCACTTCGGGAGGAAGTTTTGAGGGAGTTATACACATACCCTCAAGAGGTACATCCAAGAGTGGAGAAGAAATACCAGGATCTCCGACGACAGCACTAGTGGTAGATAATAAAGAAACCAGTTGTGGAATTTGTCTCTCGGTGCCTCACTTGTTAGCAAGTGAAAGCGGAGCAACAGGTTCCAACAAACTAGGTTCATCCTTTAGAGTTCCCAGAGTGGAAGTGGGACAGGATATCCATGGACTTCGTGACAGGACTTCCATGTTCAGCCAGGGGACATGACTCAATTTGGGTGATCCTCAACCAACTCACCATGTCGGCCCACTTCCTACCGATTAGAGAACAGGGTTCAGTATAGATATTATGACGCCTCTATGTGTAAGATATTGTGTGGCTACAAGGAGTACCCTCGATGATTGTATCTGATCGTGATACATGTTTTACTTCTCAGCTATGGAATGGGTTGCAGGAGGCTTTTTGGATGCATCTTCGTTTAAGCACCTCCTTCCATCCTCAGACGTATGGTCTGACTGAGCAGACCATTCAAACCCCTGAGGACATGTTGCGTGCTTGCATCCTCGACTTCAGTCACAGCTTGGAGGATCACTTTCCATTGGTGGATTTTTCATACAACAACAGCTATCAATACACCATTGGGATGGCACCTTTTGAGGCATTGTACAGGCAACCTTGCAGATCACCTTTGTGCGGGACTGGCCCAGGGGATTCAGCACTAGTGGGACTAGAGATGGTACATGCTACCATAGAGAAGTTTCACATCATCTAGGAGAAAGTGAATACTGCACATAGCAGGAAGATGTCGTATGTCAATTAGAGACAGAGACCTCTAGAGTTCGAGGATGGTGACCATGACTTTCTACAGGTCTCACCTCGATGTGGTTTTCAGAGATTTGGTTGAGGCCGAAAATTATCTCCAAGATTCCTTGGACCCTTCCAGGTCCTTAGTGGAGTTAGCAAGGTATCTTACCACTATGCTCTTCCACCTCAGTGGCACCAGGTGCATGACGTCTTCCACATATCCTAGTTGAGGAGATACTTGCATGACCCTTCCAATGTCATCGACCACGGAGTACTGTACATCGACGATGGGGTGACGTTTACAGAGGATCCAGTAGAGATTGAGGATCAACATGAGTGTCTCCTTCGTGGGAATTCAATACCTATAGTGCACATTCGTTGGCGGCATGAGAACCTCTAGTAGAGCACATGGGAGTAGCAGGCTCAGATTCATGCTCAGTACCCCTACTTGTTGTCCTAGTTTTTTGTTGTGGCTTTTGAGGATGTAAATCCCTAAGGTGGGTAGAACATAAAGACCCAGAACTTCCATGTAATTGTTTTTAAATATATGGGAATTGTATGAGTCCGCAAAAATTGAAGGCACGTGATTCCAAGGCCCGGAGTGCATGGAATTAATTTCTAAACTTTTTTTCAGGTACGTTTAGTAATCATGCGAGTAGGATTTCCTAACTTTTGAATGAGTGCTCGTAATTGAAATGTGAGTACACCGTTGAACTCACAACACTAGTATTCTCTTAAAGAGACCTTCACCTCAACCGTAGTGGGTCGAGAGTGAAAGATAGATTTTGGGTTTTTTGTGAAGGAATAGAATAAAATAAAATGGTGTAACATTTTTATTTTATTTTATTTTGAAACCACCCATGTGGATATTTCACTGGTGGGGACCACCTGAACTAAAACCTCCCATTAGAGGTTATGGATGTGGGGACCACCGAGCTTAAACCTCCCATTAGATGTTATGGTGTTGGGGACCACACGAGGCTTAAAACCCCTTGAACTCCCTCATAAGTGTGGGGAAGCCACTAAACCTTCCCCCACATAAATGGTGCCACTCCCTTTTATTTATTATGCCAACTTATGTAATTAATTAACCCAATTTGAAATTGTGCCAACAATTAAATTGGGGAAACATATAATTTTGGATACTTTTCAATTTGGAGGATTTGGGGAGAGGAGAAATATTGGGAGGATTTCACTTCTCCAACGAAGAACACCATCGATGAACGTTCTTCGGAAATCATGGAATAGGACGATGAGCGAGCCCGACATCAAAGCATGGTTTCGAAAGCGAAGATCATTGGCACTCTATTCAACTTTTTTGACTACCTTCTTATGCCAACATTAACGAATGATCCAAGGTAGGGGTTTATTTTTGTAAGATTGTTTGCTCGATGTTGAATAGTAGTTGTTTGAAATTATTCTCTATTTCTGATCTTGATAATTCTTCATAATTCAAGAAAGAATTACAACTGCTTGCTACTGTTGTAGCGCAGAGAGTACAAGCCAAACAAACATGGAATGTCCTCTTTGCAAACCTTGTGATTAATTGTTGATCGTGATGGAGGAATGGCTACGAACCATGGTGGGGCACGAGAACGGTGGTCGGCCCAACCGTCGTCCGCGATGAAGATGACGACATAATGGTGCCACCCCACAGCCGCCCTCTGTGGCCGATCCACCACCCGCGGCCGGTCCATTGCCCAGCGGCTGAGCTGCTCCCACCCCGCGGCTGAGCCGCCACCCTCCACGGCCATTCTGTTGTCTGCGGTCCGGTCGCCGCCCACGGCCTTGCCGAGCCGTCCCGTGGACTCGGTCCTCCCGTCTGAGACACCTCACACCCTCGCGGCACCCCCCCAGTTGAGTAGTCCCGCAGCCTCCACCCTCCTGGCCGAGCTGCCCCGTGGTGGGTCGAGCCACCCAACACCCACACGGCACCCTCGCGGTCGAGCCGCCTACTGTGGCCGAGCCGACCCGCGGCCTCCACAGCCCCGCAGCACCCACGGCCCCTCACGGCCATCGCGGACTGCCGGACTGCCTAGAGTGCCGGGTTTGACCCAGAAGGTCTGGTCGGGTCAACCTGAACCAGGTTGAGCCACACCAGGTCAGGCCGGGTCGGTCCGACTGAGTTCGATAGGACCCGGACCAAATATGACCCTATACATTACTTGGGCCATAACTTTGGCACCAAACGTCTGTTTCAAGAACCATCTATGGCACTGCGAACCTTGGATTGAGACAGTCCCTTTGAGTATACCCCATTGGAAATTTGGATAAGGATGGGGTACGGTCGGCTCTGATCGAGAACAAATTCAACCGGTCCCTCAAGATTAAAAGGCTAATAACTCATAGACCGGGCGTCTGATTGATGCAAATTATGTTGCGTTGAGACACCTATGACATGGAGGTCCTTTGAGATACTTATTCATGGGACTTCATGGAAATTTGAGAATAGACACGTGGCTTGGGTTGCGGACCCTCCTAGTGATGAAAAGCCTAGTGCGGGAACCCAGTAGCTGGCAGTGATGAGAAGATTGACTGGAGATCCTGTGAGGGTCATCTCCCCGAGATCCTATGTGGGTTATCTCCTCAAAATCCTTTGTGGGTCATATCCTAGTGATCCTATGTGGGTCATCTCCCTAGTGATCATGTGTTGGTCAACTCCTAGCGATCATGTGTGGGTCAACTCCTAGCGAACCTGTGTGGGTCAACACCTAGCGATCCTCTATGAGTCAGCTCCTTGAGATTCTATGTGGGTCAGTAGCAGATCCTCTTAACGGAGTAAGATGATTCAGTAGATATAACTAATCATCTCTACTACCGTACCTAAGCTATACCTAGAATGAGCTGAGTTCGTACCTGTGTGGTACTTTCCTTTGTGGTAATACCTTGGTGGTATTATTCTTTGTGGCGTACCTGTGAGGTAATTGACTTTGTGTTTTTCTTTTCTTTATGGAATAGTTGAGCTTTGCGCTTTTGGGTTGGACCGTCTGTTTCCTCATTATTGTGATGGGTTTACATGATAACTTAGGTATATGTATGGGAATATAACTAAGTAGGGTTGATAGTAGACTTCATGCATTGAGTTTTATACTCTGTGGATTTTGTGAGACCTTGAGGGTCATGAGGTCCCTATTGAGTATCGTTATACTCACCCCTATACGGGCTATGCTCTCACATTGTTGTGTTTGGTGCAGATGACAGACAACGTTGATCAAAACTAAGGGTAGTATGACTGGATGGTTCCCGGAAGGGGACCTTATGACGAGTTGTTACACGGAGTAGAATGATGAAAGTGGAGTGCTAAGTAGGTCATCTATACCTACCATTTAGGTAGGATCCTCAGAGGACGACCCAACAGCTGTCTTCCTTCTTGCCCTAGTTTACTTGTACTTTCAGTTTCTTATAATCTCCAGTTGGGCTTGTATTCTGACCCCTTTTTACTTACTATACTCACTCTGTTTACTATTTAGTTTACTTGTGTTAATATCTTGATGTGTTCTTGGTTGTGTGTGACTATATCTTATAAAGTCAATGCCTTCCCAGTTTTGGGGATTACACCTTTCGGTGCTAGTCGCCAGCCCCTGGCCTATAGAAGGCGGGCTTGGGGTAGTCATAGCACAGGCCCCATGGGACAGGTCAAGACAGGTATTCAATAACCATGACAAAAGGTATCCATTTTTTTATAGTTACTATAAATTAGGTATATTATTACCAAAAAAAATCCCTTGATATAATGATTGGAATAAGCTCTATATTTATATCCTTGGAATCCCTTGATACGATGATCATTGTATATCTTCCAAGCCCCACCCAATCTAATAGATATGATTGACCAACTTCTTATTCCCAAATACCTACAATCATAAAAATGATCATACACCTAATTAAAAAAGATAAATCATTCTAAAGAAAACAACCCTGGCAAGGATTCCTTATAACTAAAACACTCTCAATTTTTACAAAGACATTACAACGTGATGTTCACAAAAACAATACATTAGACAAATTCATTTGCTAATGAAATCTACTTCAAACTCTTCAAATGACTAGATATTTAGAGGTGAAGCTCCAACAAACATATTTTTGAGTTTATTAAAATGGCCTCATACAACTAGATCTTTGACATCCCACAATGTTCCAGAATAATTTTATTTCTGAATTCGTTTCTAGTTTTTGCATCATTATAATAATAGTGGAATTCCATTCAATAGAAATATGTCTTATAAATTCTAATTATAAACAAAGGATATTCTAATGGAATTTTTTATAAAATTTCAATATCATAATCCTTATAAGGATTAATTCAATTATTTTGGTACCAGAATTAATTAGATAGTCATGACTATTGACATTATGATAGAGATGATTAACGTACAACTTTTGGTCTAATTAAAGTTACGTTCAATTAATCTAACACATACCGAGTCTAATGATCATAATAAATAATGATATTTTTTTAATTTTTTATACAATAGATCTTTTTTATGTATGGTAATATATATTGTTTAATATAAAAACAAATTATAACACTTGGGACATAAAAAATTAGTATATAATCTTTTTAAGAATGTTTTTTTGCTTTTAAAAACTAGAGAATAGAAAATAAATATGAAAAAGTATTACTCAACAGTCATCCTTTTTTTTGAAAGCACAAACCACAAAACATAAATAAAAAATAACATGAAAAACTTATATCCCATTTTTTTAAGAACATCAAACTTATTATTTTAAACATATTTCACCATGAGTTTTAACTCTTTTGATTATTATGTAATGTATTAGAATAATTCTTCCTTAAATAATAATTCTCCCTTTTAAAGAAAATAGTATCAAACAATGTATAATATACCCCCTTTATAAAACATTATCCCCCTTAATATAACACTCTCCCCCTTTTTGATTTTCTAAAAGGAGTGGGAAAGAATACAATGATTCAAAAAATATTAGAAAAATAACATAAGAAACAAAATTTTACTAACTGGTAATCCATGTAAGCATGAAATAATATATAACTAATCAGAAATGGAAAATTTATAGAGAATAAGATTTGTATGAAAAGTAATTTTTCCTTATCAATTGAAAATTTTACCAAAATACATTGAGAGTTCAATTAAAAAAATATCCATTCTTTCTTCTTTATGTTGTTCATAAATGCCTTTATCATCCTAAACACTTGCCTACCCTTTTCCATCTTCATAATCCTTTACTAATTAATGGCTTTCTTTCGAGCATCAACATTCATACTTTGAACTTACTTTGATTACTCTATATTTTTATCCCTAATTATGATCAATTAATCATCAAAATATCTGAGTCTACTCATCTCCAACTGCATATCTCTAATATTTTCTTTCAAAACATTCACATCCTCTGTCAGATCATCAGTAGCATATCTAAATTCCTTAAAAATTAACATTATCTTCAATATCTACTGATAATTTATTGAAGGAATTTTCTTAATTCTATAAAAATTTTCTCAACTTCCAAATAAAATTCACCATGATCTCGGATATCATTATCAATTTTATTTCACTATTTCACCATCTAATTATTTCCAGAATTTTGAGTTTTGAACTTTTCTTAAAATGCATTTAAATTGGTCTCAATCCATATAACTATTTTTCAAACCTTCAATTTATTAATTTTTTCATTCATGGATTACTGAAGCATCTTACCCTTTGATTCAATATTTGGAAAATATGGAATATGATCTATTAATTTTTTCAATGAAAGGAAAATAAAATCAACACATTTTTGTGCAATAGTATCTTTTGAGTCCAATGGTTCTGGCTTAATGTAAGGATGTTTTGGCCTTCTCATTATAACATTTTCTTATTTTCCATTTTTATTATATTTCTTGGAAAATTTATTTTCTTCTGATATTTATATAGTTTTGAAGTCCTTATTATTTTTAGATTTTCCATCAACTTTTTTCTAGGAATGCTGATCTTACTCTTCATTCTTGGAGGATGAGTTTACTTCCTTTTTTAATGAATCTTTATTTTTTAAGTACATACTAGTTTTTCATACTTATGATATTGATACAGTAAATCTAATGAAGATATTGATTCTGATTATTTCTTATCAGATTTTATTTCATCACCGACATCCGCTTTTTTATATTCCTCTTCCTCTTCCTCTTCTACTTCTTCTAATTCTTATCCTATTTATATCTATTCAAATTATTCTTTCTATTATTCTTATTCTTTGTATTATTCTTCACCAACTTCTTTATCAACTTCATTATCAAGATATTCTTATAATTATTTCTCTATTAATAAACTTCCCTTTCACACTTACTCAGTTTCCAATTATTTCTCAGTAAATTTTGAAACCGATTATTCATCAAAAACTTTTTCATTTCCATTATTTTTCACATAATGGGTATTTTTATAAACAATAGAAGTTTCTTCAAGAGGTAATTTTCTTTATTTACGAATTTTATGACTATATGATGTTGGGAGTACTTGATTCTCATAATCTATATAAACTCTTTTCAACAAGATTTATATAATATTTTCATGTTATAAATTATTTCTTTTCCTCTTTATCTCCTCTCATTCCTCAATCATTTTAGCAGTCTGAATCATTAATTCATTTTCCATAGTAGGATCAAGTTTTAATTCCATATCCCCTAGCTTCTTTTGAGATTTATGAGCCATAATATTCTCAAAAACATCATCAGTAATTTTCTTTTTCATCTTCTTCATTACTAGTGGATAAGTCTCAACCTTTATTTTATTATTATAATAATCATCCTTCACTTTTCTAGATGGATGGGCATCAGAAGAAGCCTCATCCACTTTTTCAAGAAAATTATTTCATTTTGAATAAAAGTAATAATTTTAGTCTCAATATATTTTCTTCAATTATAAAATAAATATTTTCCTTCAATGGATATGATTTAATTTCAACATTAAAAATCAATATAAACTTCCCTATTAACATACGGTTAAAAGATAGAATCATTATAATATTTTTCTTGATTGAGTATATTTTTATATTTTCCACCATAATGAAGGTGACTTTCAATAAATCAATATTCCTCATGTTCACAAGGTAACCTTTATCACATAATTTAATAATTCTAATGAGTTTATTCTTAATTCCTACGAAAAATAAAACATTTAAAATAAGGTATTTTATAATAAGAACATGGTTACCTATTCTGATAATCTATCCAATAGAATTTTCTCCAAAAGTTACTTTTCCACTATTAAACAGGATAATATTATTGATAAAATCATTAATTCTAGTCATGTCCCTAGAATATCTTGGTCCAATGTACCAAATGTTTTTGTATTTGGTACATTCCTTCATTTCCAAGAAATGAAAGAATTAGTTTTTTAGAACCCAAACATTCTTTGGAATGGTATTTTCAAAAAAAAACTTAGGAAATAAAATTTGTTTTGAAAAATAATCCTTATAAAACCAAGATATTATAATTTCATTAAAAAAATCCCTCCAGTTACTACCACATTGAAACTTAATGAAAAAATGTTCGCATTGGGGGAATGATAATTATTACTAAAAAGGTTTTTTATTTCTAATACCCATTCTTGAACTATTCCCATGAGGTCTAATTTGATTATACATTTTGTCAATGTATTTCTTACTAGCTGAAAATTTTGAGTAATTTTTATACAAACTATATGTTAAAATTTTTTATTTTATAACTATATTATTATCCTCATCAATGTAAGTTTTTTAATTAAGTTTTTTTGGTAAATCATTTTTCTCCGAAATGTAATTTTCTTAATCATTTGAAAGGGTATGTCTTTCAAAAATGGTTTTATCCAGATATTTAAAAAGATATGATATTTCAATAGTAAAGATTGTTATTAGATAATCTTCCTTATAAAGTGTATATTTGGAATTATCTTTGTTTTTACAATTCCTACAATTCTTATTTTCATGTAATTTTGAAAATCTGTAAAATTCATCCTAAATAGGTAAATCATTATCTTCTATTGAGGAAGATTCTTCATCATAAGATATATAATTTTTATCATCATGATAATATTCATATAGACTCATAAAATTAATGAATTCATCTATATGTAACTTTCCCAAGAGAAAATGATGTGTCATGGGTATGTTTTCAAAAATTCTAGAGTTTGTCTTCCCAGAACATTCATTATTAGAACTGTTTTCATAAAAACTTCCACCATTAGAACTCCTTATTTTAAAAGATTTAAAAACATTACATCCATTTGAATTATACTATATCTTGTAATTTCATTCTGAATTACTTTCTTAATTGCCTTTCCTTTTCAACTTTGGACTATCGGGTCAAATATGTCTCGCTTTATTACATTCATAACAAGGGACTTCAGAATCATTCTTCTCACCTTTATCCTGATGACCCTTCAAATATAGTTATTGAAAATATTTCATACCAACTATCTTATTTATCATTAATTCTATATTATCTAACGAATTCTATAAATTTTAGGATGTACTATAATGTCACTGAACAACAAATATCTTCCTCTTTAATGATTTTACCACATTCTTAGTTGATTGTTCTTTAGATGATATAGTAAATTTGGTAGAAAAAGAAACACCACCAGTTTTCACTTAATCTATCTCATCATCTATATTAACTCTTCATTCATATAAAATGATGTTTCAAATCAAATCACCATGATTGATATTAATTTTCCTTCTTGTATCATCCATAACTACTCTTGTTGATTCCAACTCATTGGGAATAATATCAATAATTTTTTTAACCATAATTTCATCCTCCATGAGATGATAATCTATTTATAATAGTCATAAATCTTTGGTGCATCTTGATATCTAAATATATAGGAAGAAAATCAAAGGATTGGCAATGAGATCCAAGCATAGCTCTTATTGTTTTTATAACATTGGATGTACCAAAATGTGTTACATCCAATTATTCCAAATACTATTTCAGCTTCACAAGATGACATCTAACTGTATATATTCTTTGTCATAAAAAAATAAGGTATTTATGATATTATAGTTCAACTTATTTTCCATCCTCATAGTATTAGTAAAATTATAAACATCCTTTTTAGGAATCTGGTATTTTGTAATATGCATCATGAAGTTATCTACTCTAGTGTTGATCACAAATGTTTTCATTTGGTATCTATAATATTCATAGTCATTACCATCAAAAATTGGTGGTCGACTAGGATTCTTATTTTCATGACATCCTACATTCATTCCTTCCATCTTAAAAATAGAAATTATTTTCAATAATTACACATTACTGTAACAAATTTTATAATAGGTTGTTTATATTAAAACATAAACCAAATTGATACCAACTTTAGGATTAAAATATTATCTTAGATTGTTATACTTACAATAGGGGTGAATTGTCATTTAAAACATTTAAACTAAACAATACACAAAACCCCTTAGTGTATATTTATCGTACTCTGACTTAATATAATTATCAGAGTGATTAATCAGAATCAAGGTCAACCCGATTAAATCTAATTATTGTTATTATCATTTTAAAATTAACATTGATAAAAATATATATAAATCTAAGTTTGGAGAATAAATTTTGTTTCATGAATAGTAGAAAATACTTGTAAAAACAAGTAAAATATTATCTAGTAAAATTGTGAATTACTTACAAGCTATATTAAAATATTTAACTCATTTAACCATATGATTGAGGTTTTCAATGACTATGACTAAAGGTATACAAAATTTTATACTTATTATAAATTTTGTTTGTCCTTACCTGGAAATCCCTCGATATGATGAAAAAAATAATCATTGTCTTCCTATCCTCAAAATCCCTCGAAATGGTGATCAGTTTATATATTGCATTCCCTATAATCCATCGATCTAATGGATCAGATTCTCAATCTTCTTATCCCTAAAATACCTCAATCCTAATAACGATCAGGCACATGATTACAAAACAAATCCATAAAAAAACCATGAAATGTATTCCATATAACTACAACTCTCCAAAGTGTTAAAAAGTCTTTGGATTGAGAAGCTCATGCAGAGAAAACATTAGACAGATTGAGTTTCAAATGAAATTTACTCCAAACTCATAAAATGGTTGATTATTGACAGAAAAATTTCTAATTATCAAATTTATGCATTTTTTGCAATGACTATAGACTACTGGATCTTTTAAATCTCATAAAGTTCGGTTTTAACTGAATTTTTGAAATCATTTTTGTTTTAGCACCATTACAATGCTAAAGGTATTCCTAACAAAATAAATAATTATTTTATATTCCAATTATAAACATAGGATCGTCTTTTGGACTTACATATCATTTTTCAATACTATAATACTTATAAGGATTAGTCTGATTATGTTGGTACTGGAATTAGACTAATAGTCATGATTAATATTAGTATGATATACATGAATAAATTCTAACTTATGTTCTTGATAAAAGGTTGGTGTGATTAATCAGACACATACAAAATCTATTGACCATAGTGAATATATTTTTTATATTTTCAAGTAATTATAACTTTTTATATTTATGGTAAAAAAGTCTTTTCTACAAAAAATATACTAAAACACTTGGGACATAAAAACTGTGTAAATTATGTTCTTAAGAAATTTTTTTATTTTAAAAACTAATAGAATGGGAAAATAATACGCAAACATCTAAATGAACATTACTTCTATGGTAATTGGGTAATGATGTTCTACATATATGTTATTTTTTATAATTCTTTAGAAAAGAGTATCCTTTATGGATTATTGATCTCATCTCATGAATGGTTGGTATTACTGATTGAGGAATTGTGATCACTATTGGGTGTTTTGTGAATGTTCTTATTTGTTGGTGATAAATATTCTATAAATTCTGTGTTTCTTAGTCCCACCAATTTAGACAAAGTCTCTATGGTGTGGAAACACTAGTAGGTCGTGATATTATAAACCATTGTGTTTCTTAGTCCCACCAATTTAGACAAAGTCTCTAATATTTTTTTTATATTTAAAAATATTTTAAAATGTATCTTTAATTAATTTCATGTAATGTGTTTAGGGGGTTGGTGGCCTAAATAGAATTTTTATGATAATTTCTACATTATATATCAGTTATATTTTTTTTATTTTCTCACCATTGTTAGAGTGTTGATTGATTTGAGAATTTGAGGTACATACTATGGTTTATTTTATTTAGTTTCTTTTTACTGTCCAATGATTACTTTATTTATTTTAGTTATAGTTGTTTTCAGATATTAATTATATATATAGAGGTTGTAGTGGGCCTCAAAGTTGGTTTCAAGTGAAGGAGTTTAGAGGTCTAGAAATCGAATCATATTTAATTTATAATATTTAATTTTCTATATATGTTTCCTATATTATTTATGTTAATTGGATTTTGGAATGGACACCAATGTATAGATGTTTCATTCAAGAATTTTTTGTAGAAATTATATAGTGTTTTATATTTGATTTATTGTAAAAAAAGTAATTCCATTTCTTATATATAATTCCTTGGTGCTTTTCACCATCTCTTTTTTATGAGTAAATCCATTGAGGTGCATCATGGGCCAATTCTATCATCCAATGGATTGATGAATATGGATTTTTTGTGAAAGGGATCATCTAGGAGCCTCAATTTTGAAGGGTAATTAGATTGAATAATTATCTAATTCCCTTTACTAATATCTTGATTAGGTTAAATCAATGTTATATTAACCCTCCTATATTGATAAAAGCCAAAATATTGATGTGAAAATTCTTAATATAGAAAATGGTGACTGGGTCTGATATCATCAATACATATTTACTAATATACTAAGTTATATTTGTGACCTATTATATGTTTCATTTATATATTTAATTTTGTTATCCATAATTTTTTTCAATTTAGGATTCATATCAATGAGTTGAAATGTTATAAACCTCATTCCACTAAGCATCATATCCAACAACTTAATTTTAGAACATTTTATGACTAGTTCAATCCATATATATATATCTCTATATATATATATAATTGATTTACTATTATTATCATGTATCTAAAGGGAATTTTCCAAACCCTCTATTAATTTAATTGCATAAAATTTACAGATACACAAACAACATACTGATATAATTACTGAAGAAAACACCTAACTAATTTGTAGCCTATTTTTTGTATCTCTTAATTATAACACTTTAGATACTAATGGGTCTATATTTCACATCAGTGATGTTGATGAGAATTTATCAACACAAAATAGATGTATTGGTTTTCCATCAATATATGTTTGCTATTGTTATGGACTGATGACAGAAAACGTTGAAGTCGTTTATGGTCATGGATTAAATATATATTTTTGAAATAGGATTGGTTTGATCGAGTTCATTGAATAAATGTATTTCACTTATAATTTTAATTGTTATTAATTAAAAATATATTGTTCAAATATGATCAAGTAAGTAACAAGATCCTTATTATGGCATCACAAGTAGTGAAGGATTACTTTTTTGCATTGATTACAACTGATATTTTTTTTTGAAAATATCTAGAATGGGGTATTTCTCATTAAATACGAGGAACCAAAAAACCATTAAAAATAGAAATATAGAAAAAAAGTTATTTTGTGTATGATTCTAATATATTCAATAGGTCAGAGGGACTATTGAAAAGAAATGATATATTTTCATGATCTGTTAAATATTTCATGTAATTTTTTTCTAGTTACATATAAAAATGAATTTTTTTTTGAAATATTAATCAATTATTTTTATATAAATTAATACATTAAATTTTATTTTATTTTCACAAATTACTATATTATACAATAAGGTTAGGTTACATCATATGGAATTATTTGTATATATTTTTTCAATTTTATATAAATATAATATAATTTTGTACCAGTATATTCTCTTATTAGTTTCATTTTTAAAATAAAAAATTAGTTATAACTTATCTCATTATGAATTTATGTTTAGTAGGATTTGTTTTACATTCTAGAAGACATAGTAAAGGGTTTTTATCATGGGGCTTTACTACTAGATTGAACTTGTTATTGTACAACAGCTTTGATATAGTTGGAGAGGGTAAAGTGATTTGATTTTGTAACTCGGGAGTTTGAAATGAAACACCTATATATTCACTCTAATTTATCCACTAGTGGAAAAACATTTTACACGTCAGTATTTTTCACGTCGGTTCTATATAACTGATGTGAAAAGCTATAATGATTGATATGTCATGTCAGTTATTTTATAACCGACATGATATATCGACCAGGATCCATATTTTATGTCGGTTACTTTATAACCGACCTGAAATATATGGAGATTAGCATTTTTACATTGGTTATTGTATAACCAATGTGCAAATCGAATCTGGATCGCTTTGTCATGTCAGTTATAAAACAACCGACGTGATAAATGAAAGCTCGGGGCTTTATCACAGAGGTTATTAAATAACCAACGTGATAAAAAAAAGCTCGGTGCTTTACCACGTTGATTATAAAATAACCGATGTGATAAAGCAAATATCATCAATTTATCACATCGGTATGAAGCAACATATATCATCTTGGTCATAAAATAACTAGCGTGATAAATTTTTTTCTACGTTGGTTATTAAATAACTGACGTTATAATCATTAAATAAAATAGTTTATCACAACGGTTACTAAATAACTGACGTGATAAATCTTTTAAATGATTTATCACACCCCGTATTCAGTCATTCTGTTTTCTTCGATCAGGGGAACTGTGACTCGTCTCTCTCGTGCGGAAAACCTAGAATTGATTCTTCGAAGTTGTTCCCTCCAGACTTGTTTTTCCAACATCATTCTTCATTTTTATTATTATCAAATCTATCAGGTCGACTCATAACACTCAAGTATGCCTCAAACGACTCCATTTCTATTTTTTTCGCCATGCCCTAAACGAACTTGTTGAGATTTTATTTTTCTTTGTACTTGCAATCATGGTTAGTTTCATAGTGTTCATCTATACCATGATAATTTCTTTTCTGGTAAAATAAACCTATGAAAGTGATATCATGAATGTTTACAATTTTTGTGTGTTCAATCATGTGTGTGTGCGCATAAAGGGGGTTTCCAAGGGGGTGGGGGCTGTGCAAGTGGGTGGGGGTGTCCAGGGGGGTTGGGTGGGCTGTCCAGTTGGGTGGGGGTATCCAAGGGGTGTCAAAGGGGGTGGGGTGGTGTCCAGGGGGTGTGGGGGCTGTCCAAGGGGGTTGGGGTGTCCAAAGGGGGTGTATGGGATGCTAAAGGGGGTGGGGGTGGTGTCCATGGGGGTGGGTGCTATCCAGAGGGTTCAGGGGGATATCTAGAGGGTACGGGGGGAAAGTCTAGGGGTGTGCGGGGACTAAGGGGGTGGGGGACTGTCCTAGGGGGTTGGTGGGTGGGGGCTATCCAAGAGAGTGGGGGCCTGTCCATAGGGTTTGGGGGGTTGTCCGGGGGGCTGTCGAAAGGTTTGGGGTGTTCAGGGGGGTGTCCAAGGGGGTAGTGGTGGGGGTGGTGTCCAGAAGGGGTTGGGGTGTCCAAGGGGGTGGGGGTGTCTAGAGGTGTGGGGTGTTGTCCAGGGGATGGGGGGCTGTCCAGAGGGGAGGGGGTTGTCCAAGGGGGTGGTGGTGTCCAGGGGGTGCCCAAGGGGGTGGGGTGGTCTTTAGAGGTTTCAAGGGGTTTTCCAGAGGGTTGGGGTGTCTAGGGATTCCATGGTGGTGGGGGGCAGTCGACTGGTGTTTGTGTGTGTGTGTGGGGGGGGGTCCAAGGGGGTGGGGGATTTCCAAGCTGGTGGGTGGGGGAGCTATCCAAGCAGGTGGGGGCCTGTCCAGAGGGTTTGGGGGGTTGTCTGGGGGGGGGGATATCTAGAGGGTTGGGGTGTCCAAGGGGGTGTCCAAGGGGGTAGGAGGTGGGGTGGTGTCCAGGAGGGGTGGGGTGTCCAAGGGGTGGGGGATCTCTAGAGGTGTGGGGGATGTCCAGTGGGTGGGGGTGTCCAGAGGGGTGGGGGGCTTTCCAAAGAGGATTTGGTGTCTAGGGGATGTCCAAGGGGGTGGGGTGGTGTTTTGGTGGTGGGGAGTGGCCAAGGGGGTGGTGGTGTCCAGGGGTTGTCCAAGGGAGTGGGGGTGGTGTCCAATGGGGTAGGGGATAAGAGTCAGTTGGGATTTACTATTGCATCATGGGTTGTGATATTATGACATGATGATTGTATTGTTTCATGGATATTAGGCAATAATTTATTGTTGTTGTTTAAGGGGATGGGGGTGGTGTCCAAGGTGATGGGGGTGGTGTCAAAGGGGGTTGGTACAGTCTATGTTTGAGGTTTCCACTATGATTTTTAGGGAATCAAGAATTATGAAAAGATTAGGGGTGATTTAATATGATTCTATTTGGTTATATATATTTTGACCAGTCATTTAATATGAGAAAATTATGCGTTATGGGGGAGACCATGTCCTGGTTTTGAAAGATGCGTAGTTATCCTGACCCCAATGTTCCGTGATGATAGGCTTTACACTATGAGTTTCTCCATTCATGTTTTTATTTTAAATTTGATTAGATTCTTAGGTTTACACCATTTTCTACAATTTTCTATCAACCATTGAAGGCCCCATGGATTTCATGGATTCCATGGAATTTTCATAAATAAGTTACTTTTTCCATGCTCTTCTTCCTTTATTATTTGTTTCTTTTTTTATTTTTCATTCACTTATTCTTCTCCTTCATTTCTTCTGTTATTAGGGATGTTTGGTCATTATTTAATTGATGATTTAACAGTAATCGATGTGTTATAGGGTTATTAGGAGGGGTGGGGTGGCCAAGTGGGTGGGGCTGTCCAGAGGGGTGGGGTTGTCCAGGGGTGGGGGCTATCCAAGGTGGTGGTGGTGTCTAGGGGGCATCCAAGGGGATGGGGGTGGTGTCCAGGGGGTGGGGTGTCCCAGGGTTTGGGGGATTCCAGGGGTGTCCAAGGGGGTAGGGGGTGGGGTGGTTTCCAGGAGGGGTGGGGTGTCCAAGTCGGTGGGGGATTATCTAGAGGGGTGGGGCTGTCCAGGGGGTAGGGGCTGTCGAGAGGGGTGGGTGGGGGGCTGTCCAAGGCAGTGGTGGTGTCCAGTGGGTGTCCAAGGGGGTGGGGGTGGAGGGTGGTGTCCAAGGGGGTGGGGGTGTTGTCCAAGGTTGTAGGGGTGTCCAGGGGGTGGGGGTGGTGTCCAAGGGGTGGGGGTGATGTATAGTGGGTGGGGTGGTGTCCAAGGGGTGGGGATATCCTGAGGGGTGGGGGATGTCCAGAGGTTTCAAATCATTAGGATCTGTGTAATTTTCTGTTGTAAATGAATACATATTTTAATATTTACACTTCATATTTCTTTTTTACGGAAGGGTTAATTTGGTATCCAATTGCACCAGGATGTATTCATTGTGAACCATAATAATAAAGGATCCAAGATGAATTTAAAACTATTATATCTCACTATATTTTCTTTTTAAAATCATATTGAAGAATATTTTTTTAAATAATCATAGATTTGTTTTATATTTTAAAAAAAATTACATTCAAATTATGATTTCTTTTCATATAAAAAAAATGTGTCTTATCTTAAAAAGTTGTATAATTTTGATATTTTTTATAGGTAATAATAATTTGAAGTTGGATTATGGAACATCGAAGGAGAAATGAATATGATGAAGGTGTTGATGCCTTTTTGGAATTTGCTAAACAAAAAGCTCCAAGTAGTGAAATTTTTTTATGTCCATGCTTGAAATGTTTGAATATGAAGTAGTTGAAAAGTAGACAGATAAAAGATCATCTGATTTGTCATGGTTTTAATCCGAGTTATAGCCCTTGGATTTGGAATGGTGAAACTAGATGGAATGTCACTGATGACGATGATTCGTAAGATGGTGACTCCAAAGGAATTGAAGAAATGATTTGCAATATTGCAGCATAACAAATTGAGATAGAACCGACAGTTGCACGTCTATATGGTGATGCTGAAAAACCATTATATCCTGGTTGTACAGATTTTACGGTTTTTTGACGGTTTTATAATTGATTAACTTGAAGGAGAAACATGGATGGAGTGATATAAGTTTTAAAGAGCTGCTACAATTGATGAAATGCATTCTTCTAAAAGATAACGATCTTCCAAATTCACATTATAAGGCCATGAAAATATTATACTTAATGGGATTGGGATACAAGAAAATACGTTCATGTCCTAATGACTGTATGATATATAGGAAGGAATATGAATTTATTTCAGAGTGTCCTAAATATGGGACATCACAGTATAAGGTGAAAGAAAAATCACAGGCTGATGTAGAGATTACAAAGATCCCTTCAAAGGTATTTTGACATCTTCCTATAATTCATCATTTGAAACGTTTATTTGATAATTAACATGATTAAAAAAGGCTAAGATGGCATGCCGATGAGCGGTTATGTGATGGAAAAATACATCATCCAGTTGATTTTCCACAATGGAAGAAAATTGATGAGCAGTATCCTACATTTGGAAATGAAATTAGAAATCTCAGACTAGGGTTGTGAACAGATGGAATGAATCCATACCAAACCCTCAGTAGCGCACATAGTTCATGGCCTATTTTATTGGTAATTTACAACCTATCTCCAAATGTTTTTATGAAGCGCAAATATGTCATGTTGAGTATAATGATCTCTAGTCCGATGTAACCTGGAAATGATATTGATGTTTTCTTATCACCATTGATTGATGTTTTGAAACTTTTACGTGAGGATGGTATTATGGTGTATGATTCTTATAAAATGGAATATTTTCAACTGCATGCAGTCCTTTTGTTCACTATAAATGACTTCCCAGCATATGGAAATTTGTCTGGATACATTGTAAAATGATAAAAATTATGTCCAATATGTGAACAGCATACGTCATATTGTCAATTGCATCATGGGAGGAAAACATTGTATATGGGTCATCGAAGGTTTTTACATATTCATCACTCTTATAGAATACTAAAAAAGCCATTCAATGGCTCACAAGAATTTTATATTTCCCCAAAACCTTTATCCCTTGATCTGTATTTTAAGAGGGTAAAAAACCATTATGTGACATTGGGAAAGACACAAAAATATGGTAATGATAGACATATTTGGAAGAAAAGGTCAATATTTTTTGAGCTACCATATTGGAGATATCATGAAGTTAAACCTAATATTGATGTCATGCACGTGGATAAGAATATATGTGATAGTTTGATTGTAACATTGTTAGATATTAATGGATAGAAAAAAGATGGGTTGAATGCAAGATTATACTTACTATCAATGGGAATACATTTGGAGTTAGATCCAACTCCTAATGGAAGATGAACATTTCTTCCCACAGCTTGTCATACATTATCAGAGAGGGAGAAAATTATCTTTTGTAAGTTTCTTCATGAAATCAATGTTCATCAAGGTAATTCTTCAAAAGTAAAAATTTTTGTCTCATTGAAGGACTTAAATTTGATAGGTATGAAGTCTCATTATTATCATGTCATGATGCAACAAATTCTACCAATTTCATTGCATGGAATATATCCCATCCGTGTTAGAAAGACAATAATGAAGTTGTGTTATTTTTTCAACTCAATTTTTAATAATGTGATTTATGTGAATGCTTAGAACATTTTGGAAAAGGATGAAATTTTTATACTTTGTCAATTGGAAATTAATTTTCCTAAAACATGTTTTGATATAATGGTGCAATTAATGAATCATCTGGTTCGAGAAATAATGCGTTGTGGACCTGTATATCTTCGTTGGATGTATCCTTTTGAACAGAATATGAAAATATTGAAGGGGTTTGTTAAGAATCCATATCAACCTGTAGCCTCCATTATTGAAAAGTATATTTTTGAGGAGGTTTTAGAGTTTAGTACGAGCTACTTGGTTACGGAACAACACATAGGTTTGCCTCCATCTCTCCATGAATCAGTTAATAATGAGGGAAAGGGGACTCGTGGAATGAAAGTCAAATCATTGTCAGCTGAACAGATGAAGAAGTTAGAATCATACATGTTGAATAACATAGCTGATGCTAAACCGTATATAACATTTCATATTAATGAGTTGAAACAATTTCATCCAAAGAATAATGAAATGTGGATTTTGAATGAGCACAACAAACCATTTTTTCATGGTTAAAAAAGACCTTTCTTGGTAGATCAGATGTATCAAAGACATTAAAATGGATAGTGGGTGGTCCATTTTTAAATGTGATAACATGGTTCGATTATGACATTAATGGCTATACATTTCATATGAAATCTCAGGACAAAAAAAGTGCAGTTCAAAAAAGTGGTGTATTGGTGTTTGCAGAATCAATTCATTTTTTGAGTGCTAATGACAAAAAACCAATTTTTGCATCAAGTGCATATTATGGAGTGATTGAAGACATGTGGGAGGTTGATTTCATTAAAATTAATGTTCCTGTTTTTAAATGTAAATGGTTTATCGGTAAAAACAGTGTCAGACATGATGAATTTGGAATGACAGTTTTTAATCTGAATATATTGGAAGACAGAGGTGATTATTTTATAATGGAAACACACACAAAACAAATTTTCTATGTAACGCCCCGACCCCAGCTACCCAGAGTCGGTGCATTACTTTGTAACATTGGCATGATCACAAAATATCAAGTCTCGAAGGACCGATTAGTTTAGTAGCCTTGGAAACACTAGATACATTCATAAATGTTACATTACATCATAAAGTGAAAAACTACAATAACAAAGTCCCCATAGTCCACACTCATATCCTCTTCTGACCATCCCTGTAGGTCATCCATAAAATACTTCTTCACATCCTGGAAAATATTAAAACATTGAAAGGGGTGAGCTCAGATGCTCAGTAAGGATAACAATATAGCGGAATCTTTCATCAATAAACATAAAAATTTAAGGAAATGTATAACTAAAACAAAATCCTTTTAAACATGAACTTCAACATAATATGGAAAAAGTAAAATGAGATAATTCCATTTACTTCTTCACATGGATATTCTACTGGTCGAATAATCACATGCAATACCAATAACCATTTTCATAATGATGGAATGCATAATGCTGGAATATCATAACCACGTAGCCAAGGCCTCGTGCCAAGACCACATATAAGATTTTTTCAAGGCCTCGTGCCAAGATAGTAGTTTTTCTCATGATACCTATCAATGCATCGAGGAGCTATAGCGGGCTCCACCCGTCACTTATTAAGTCCAATGCATTCCTCATATGAACAGGTTTAAACATATCATAAACCATAACATAATTGTATCACATAAAAAATGCATAAAGGAAACATAATATTTCCACACTTCAATCACAAGATATCAATACAACACATTGATATAATAAAAACTTTATCAAAACCATTTTCAATACCAAAATAAATTATAAGTAAAACATGGTATTTATTTTTCGTTAAAAAAAGTTATGTCTTATAGAGGAAGCCGAAACTCAAATAATAGTCACGGTGGGGGAGAAGTCGTTGTCTCCGCATAAGTAAGAAAAAAACATTCCTTTTGTCATTTAGTAAAAGCGCTTCCTATAAAAAGATTCCTTTTGAATAAAAGTAAAAGTCAACGGGGTTTATACACCGTATAAAAGAAATTTGTGTATAAAACAAAATATGCCTCAATGAATGGAGATTGAGACGAAGTCCCTTAAAAATATCGTTTTTAAATAAAATATATCTATTATGTGTATTCACTAAAAGTACACATAAAGAAAGTATAAATATAAGATAGTACATAATAATATCATGACATAATTTGAAAGTAGGAGATTAACCCAAAGAACGGAAATTGGGTTAAGAAGTTCCCTTACCTCGTGTCCGAATTCACTCGACCGGTCTTTGATCCCCTGAATAATAAACTAGAGTTAATCTCTTCCTTATTAAGAACCTTTTTCAAGTTCATTATTCCTTTTATATCACTTATTACCATGTCCTGAACATTATGTAATTATTTAAGTTTATAACGGTCATTTTGTCGATCTTAGGTACTTGAGTCAAAAATAAACTTCTTATAATTACAAGTTGTTCATGTGGTGAAATATCCATTATATCCAGAATTATATTCATGATTTAGATATCATATATATCATATATATCCAGTATATACATTCATTTATAATATAACATAACATTTAGATGTAAGAAATGAAATGTACCGTTCATGGAGACGGTAAGTCGTACGTACGCATGAACGCTACTTTCATTTATATTTCGTATTTAATGGAATGAAATCATAATAGTATAAAGGTGTATTATAATTCCAGTATAATATAATATACAATATCATTTACTCCATCCTTTATACATCCCACATATGGAATTAACGATTCAAATCACTTTGAGGGGGCGGTAGTCCGCCCTTCCTAAAATGAAATTATCGCGTTTACCCATAATGGAAATCATAAATTATGCCATAAATGATAAATAAAGAAGCATAAGGAAAACATAAACATAATATATATATCATATATGAAAATAGTGTCATCAAAATGGCCACAATTAGAGGTGTTAAAAGAATATTGAACAATCATCATTTCGTGAGGCAGTATTTCGTCACCCACAGAAACAGTATGTTCTTTAACCATTAGACGAAGGTGTGTGTATTTTTAAACCAAATCCTTATCATAAAAACATCCTTGTATATTTTAGATACTGGTTTTGTTACAAAACAAAGGAATAAAACGAGTTTATGGGGTTGGAGAAGCAAAATAAAACAAAACAACATTAGAGAAGACATTACCTTAAAATCGGGTAACTCTTTTTGATTTGAACCAAAGGCTTCCTTGGGAAGACTTCTGCCCAGGTTGAGGCTTCTAGGAGTAAGGGGGGAATTTGGGAGAGTATTTGGGTTGAGGTTGTCCGAGCCAAAAGCCTTTGATAGTGTGATTAAGGTGGTAGTGGTGGGGGCCTTTTAAAAGTGGAGAGGAGGGGCACTCTTGGAAAGTAATTAAATGTTACTTTATTATACAATGATTTCTAGATTATAAAGGTCCCACACATATATAATTTTAGGACAATGTGATAAGGGTTCGAAATATTCTCATCCAATAGTATTTGGACAAGTGTAATGCTTAGATTTTACATTATCCTTCCATTTTATTAAAATCGTTAATTAATGAGGTAATCACCGCATCATCATGGTGTCATAAATAATTTAATTTATTTAATGTCTAAAAATTATAAAAAAAATATCATTATGTAGGAAATATTTTTATCTTTCTAATTCATATTTATAGTCAAAAATATGACTTTTATAACCCCATTTAAAATATTTTTGCGTAAAACAACTCTTGTTTGTGACATTTTTATTTTAATATTAAATAAAATGTTTTTAATGTCATTTTCCTACCAATGTGGCTCCCTGGGGTCCCCAAGTTTCCCCATGGATTTTCTTGGTCGGCCAAGACTCATCCAATAGTGTTAGGAAAAGTGTAAAGGTCATTTCATATTTTTATAATACCATTTTTACCTTAAATTTCACTAATTACCTTTAATCGTGATCAATTAAACTTAAAAGTTACTATTAACCAAAAAAATATTTTAATCCCATTGAACCACATTTAACATCCCAATGACAACCATTTATGTCGGATTTTTTAAAATCAAATCATAGAAGTGGTGATATTTCATTTAAATGAAAAAATCAGTTATTTAACTACCACTTAGTGGTTTCACTATTCATCAAAAATTGATGTTTTTCAGAACAATGCCAAAATTTCACCCTAAGCTATAATTGATATTCCGAATTCAAAAATGATGTCTATTTTACAAAATTCCAAACATATAATTTCCATTAATTAATTTTATAATTAATTCCCACTGTCACAACAAATAGCGTGTTTTTATGAAACAATATATATCAAAAGATTGACAATTGTTTATGTCCAATTTCAAAGTGAAATTAATTTTAATGAAAACCATTGGATAAAATGGTAAAAATATATTCTAATTATACTTTAAACCCACTCAATAGTATAAGTTATCACTATAAATTATTTTGATTAAAAAATTTGTTTTAATTATTTATCACCATTCATAAAAAAATGGAAGTTCTCAGAAAATTACAAAAAAATTAACTTAGGATAATTTCGATATTAAGAATACAAAAATGATGTCCATATTGAAATATAACATTTCTATAATTTTCAAAAGTGGGTATTACTATTCATAATGGCTACTTTGATTAGTTTCGGTGTGTTAGAACTCGAAGTTGCGTACAATGCAAGCTATTGCATTATTGAATGAGAAACGTATCATGGAATCTCAGGGTGTTACATTCTTCCCTCCTTCAATAAATTGCGTCTTCGCAATTTGAAATTTTTCTTTGAAAATAAAAGGTTGAAAATAGTAAATACCTTTGTGGAAAACCCACATCGGAAATAAAGTTAATAAAAATATAACTGTAAAAGAAAGAAAGATAAGTACAAAGGTCACCCGAGATTGGCCATACTATGATTATATGAAAATATGGATATGGAAGAAAAACAAACCATCAAGGTTTGATGGAGAGTCGTAGAAAACTGGATTAGGAGAAAGTTAACCATAAGAAAATCACAAACTTGTGATTGGTTAAACGGTCATTGAATCCCTAGTTGGAAAAGTTAACCGGCAACATTTTTTTTAAGTTACCTTTTATAAAGTTGATGAATTTATTTAGGATATTTACTAAGAACGTAAGGGAATATAGATACTTGTCATGTAGACTTTCATTCTTTAATAAATTTTTACCACAAATCCATCTTTTACTCTAAAAGGTAATAGAACTAAAAAATATTCTATTTATCATAATTGTATAAGGTTCCAAATATTAACACATACCATTTAGATTAGGAAAAATTTTTGTAATAACCAGGGACTTCATGTAGGCTAGTGGTAGGTAATAAAGGTCTGTCGCACTATGGTTGTGGGTTCGATTCCTGCAGCTTTGTCCAACACGACGGGTTATGCCCCACCCTGAAGGTTGTCCTTTTCCTAAAACTATAGTATTATAATATTCCAAAAATAATCTTCAGAAATTTTTAACCTTAAACAATACTATCCAAAGATCAACTTAATCCACTCTAACCTTTATAGTTATCCAAAATACCTCCGTCCAGACTTTTTCTAAAAGGTCTCTAAATTCCAAAATCAATTGTAACATCAGATTCCACAAACAAAGTAAATATTCTCTTATTGTCACATACTAAAAATATGATTACCTTCATAATATTAAATCCTTAATGAAAACAACATGTACTGCAGTACAATCCTTATATATATCACATTATTCTTATAACCATAATCTAGTTCATGAGTCCAAAAACACAAATACAATAATTATTCAACTTCATCTGTAGTAACAGCATAAGCTTGGCCTTGATCCCTTGGCCTTTTCTGAGATAAGTTTTCCTGACGCTTAGGACATTCATTTGCATAATGCCCCATTTCCCTACAATTGTAGCATTCAACATTGATAGCCTTTTTCTTTCCCTTGCAATCACGCGCCAGGTTACCTTTTTGTCCACATTTATAACAAACTCCCATTCCTTTTAGGCAAGTACCGGGGTGATTCCTCCCACAATTATCACATGATGGAAAATACTTCTTTCCCTTTTTCCCTTTATCCATCTCTTGTTCCACCGTTCCCTTCTTCTATTGCTTTAATTTATTGTCATAAGACTTAGAGAATTCCTTTTCTGTCTTTATAGCACACGAGACTATATCTTCGTATGTTGAGAAAGATTGTGATACTAAAGCTCGACGGAGAAATGGTTTTAACCCATCAAAGAAACGATCAATCTTACTTCTTGGGTTACATATATAATCTGCAGCATGCCTTGCTAACCCTGTAAAGTTAGCCTCGTAATTTGCGACATTCTCATCCTCCTGCCTCAGACTCAGAAATTGTCTTTCCATATCTGCTCGATGGTCACAAGGATAGTATTTTTCTAGGAAAAGTTCTTTGAACTCTCTCCATTCCATACTTGATACTTCTTCATCGTCCGTTGTATTTTGAATCAATGACCACCATTGATCAGCATCTCCAGTGAGGCGGTAGACTGCCATGACAACCTTCTCCCTTTCACTACTCCCCAAGGCGCGGAATATTTTCTCTAAGGAGTTTATCCATTGCTCAGCTACTAATTGATTTGTACCCCCATTAAATGTTGGCGGTTGTTGCCTCATGAGGCGGTCTATCATTCATCCTCCACGTTGCGGATCAGGGTGCTCCATACGAGTAAGGTTATTATTCATAACCTGAGTGAGTTGTCCCGGTATGGTAATAAGTTGATTAGCACCAGTTGTATCTCCAAATCCACAAAAATTATCTTGAGCAGGAGGGAAATCCCTACACGGAGTGCGTGTATTGATACGGTTTCCATTCCTTCCACTAGGCGCCATTTCTAAACATTGGCATAAACTAGATTAGTTTATGAATCAAAATACATAATTCCATACTTGTAAAATACTTAACATAAATTGAACTATTTATGGATATAATCCATAATCATAAAAATGTTTTCTTTGAGGAAGTATATACTCATAACCATTCATAGTGGTTTGTAAAGAAAATGAGAATTATCCTAAGAATATCCTCCGGGAGTGTCGTAACCAGGAGTGCAGCAAGGCCAGTTGTCATGCACCAGTTCCCATTCGAGTCTAGCTCAAAGCGGTGTTTTCGGGTTTTACCCCTAGGTACATCTGTGCCAGAGCCGCCTCTACCTTCTTGTATCCATACTGGGATGTATTGCTCGGAAAACTCACAAAATCTCTATAATACCAAAATTCTAGGAAGTTCTTCTATACTAATCCTCAAAGTCTATCTTCGGGCTATGTGCTCTAATCAGAGTTTATCCAAATCTAGCTTCCAAGGTTAGTACTAACCTACCTCTGATACTAACTGTAATGCCCCGACCCCAGCTACCCAGAGTCAGTGCATTACTTCGTAACATTGGCATGATCACAAAAGATCAAGTCTCGAAATACCGATTAGTTTAGTAGCCTTGGAAACACTAGATACATTCATAAATGTTACATTACATCATAAAGTGAAAAACTACAACAACAATGTCTCCATAGTCCACACTCATATCCTCTTCTGACTATCCCTGTAGGTCATCCATAAAACACTTCTTCACATCCTGGAAAATATTAAAACATTGAAAGGGGTGAGCTCAGATGCTCAGTAATGATAACTATATAGCGGAATCTTTCATCAATAAACATAATCATTTAAGGACATGTATAACTAAAACAAAATCGTTTTAAACTAGAACTTCAACATAATATGGAAAAAGTACAATGAGATAATTCCATTTACTTCTTCACATGGATATTCTATTGGTCGAATAATCACATGCAATATCAATAACCATTTTCATAATGATGGAATGCATAATGCCAGACTATCATAACCACGTAGCCATGGCCTCATGCCAAGACCACATATAAGATTTTGTCAAGGCCTCGTTCCAACACAGTAGTTTGTCTAATTAGACCTACCGATACATCGAGGAGCTATAGCGGGCTCCACCCGTCACTTATTAAGTCCAATGCATTCCTCATATGAACATGTTTAAACATATCATAAACCATAACATAATTGTAGCACATAAAACATGCATAATGGAAACATAATATTTACACACTTCAATCACAAGATATAAATACAACACATTGATATAATAAAAACTTTATCAATACCATTTTCAATACCAAAATAAAAGATAAGTAAAACATGGTATTTATTTTTCTTTAAAAAAATTTATGGCTTATAGAGGAAGTTGAAACTCAAATAATAGTCACGGCAGCGGAGAAGTCGTTGTCGCCGCATAAGTAAGAAAAAAGCATTCCTTTTGTCATTTAGTAAAATAACTTCCTATAAAAAGATTCCTTTTGAATAAAAGTAAAAGTCAAAGGGGTTTATACACCTTATAAAAGAAATTTGTGTATAAAACAAAATATGCCTCAATGAATGGAGATTCAGAAAAAGTCCCTTAAAAAGATTGTTTTTAAATAAAATATATCGATTATGTGTATTCACTATATATACACATAAATAAAGTATAAATATAAGATAGGACATAATAATATCATGACATAATTTGAAAGTAGGAGATTAACCCAAAGAACGGAAATTGGGTTAAGAAGTTCACTTACCTCGTGTCCGAATTCACTCGACCATTCTTTGATCTCCTAAATAATAATCTAGAGTTAATATCTACCTTCTTAAGAACATTTTTCAAGTTCATTATTCCTTTTATATCACTTATTACCATGTCATGAACATTATGTAATTATTTAAGTTTATAACGGTCGTTTTGTCGATCTTAGGTACTTGAGTCAAAAATAAACTTCTTATAATTACAACTTGTTCATGTGGTGAAATATCCATTATATCCAGAATTATATTCATGATGTAGATATCATATATATCATATATATCCAGTATATACATTCATTTATAATATTACATAACATTTAGAGGTAAGAAATGAAATGCACCGTTCATGGAGACGGTAAGTCGTACGTACGCATGAACGCTACTTTCATTTATATTTAGTATTTAATGGAATGAAATAATAATAGTATAAAGTTGTATTATAATTCCAGTATAATATCATATACAATATAATTTACTCCATCCTTTATACATACCACATATGGCATTAACGATTCAAATCACTTTGAGGGGGCGGTAGTCCGCACTTCCTAAAATGAAATTATCATGTTTACCCATAATGGAAATCATAAAGTATGCCATAAATTAGAAATAAAGAAGAATAAGGAAAACATAAACATAATATATATATCATAAATTAAAATAGTTTCATAAAAATAGCCACCGTTAGAGGTGTTAAAAGAATATTGAACAATCATCGTTTCGTGAGGCAGTATTTCACCACCCACAGAGACAGTATGTTCTTTAACCATTAGAGGAAGGTGTGTGTAAGTGTAAACCAAATACTTATCATAAAAACATCCTAGTATATTTTAGATACTGGTTTTGTTACAAAAGAAAGGAATAAAAGAGTTTAAGGGGTTGGAGAAGCAAAATAAAACAAAACAACATTAGAGAAGACATTACCTTAAAATCGGGTAACTCTTTTTGATTTGAGCCAAAGGCTTCCTTGGGAAGTCTTATTCCCAAGGTGAGGATTCTAGGAGTAAGGGAGGGTAGATGGGAGAGTATATGGGCAGAGGTTGGCTGAGCCAAAAGGCTTTGATAGTGTGAGTAAGGTGGTAGTGGTGGGGGCCTTTTAAAAGTGGAGAGGAGGGGCACTCTTGGAATGTAATGAAATGTTTCTTTATTATACAATGATTTCGGATTATAAAGGTCCCAAACTTATATAATTCAAGGCTAAGGTGATAATGGTTCTAAATATTCTCATATAATAGGCTTTGGACAAGTGTAATGCTTATATTTTACATTGTCCTTCCATTTTATTAAAATCGTTAATTAATGAGGTAATCGCTGCATCATCATGGTGTCATAAATAATTTAATTTATTTAATGTCTAAAAATTATAAAAAAAATATAATTATGTATTAAATAGTTTTATCTTTCAAATTCATATTTATAGTCAAAAATATGACTTGTATAAACCCATTTAAAAATTGTTTTCGTTAAACAACTCTTGTTTGTGACATTTTTATTTTAATATTAAATAAAATGTTTTTAATGTCATTTTCCTACCAAAGTTGCTCCATGGGGTCCCCAAGTTGACCCATGGATTGTCATGGTCGTCCATGACTCATCCAATAGTGTTAGGACAAGTTTAAAGGTCATTTCATATGTTTATAATACCATTATTACCTTAAATTTCACTAATTACCTTTAATCGTGATTAATTAAACTTAAAAGTTACTATTCACCAAAAAAATATTTTAATCCCATTGAACCACATTATACTTCCAAATGACAACCATGTATGTCAGATATTTGAAAATCAAATCATAGAAGTGGTAATATTTCATTTAAATGAAAAAAATCAGTTATTTAACTACCACATAGTGGTTTCACTATTCATCAAAAATTGAAGTTTTTCAGAACTATGCTAAAATATCACCATAAGCTATAATTGATATTCCGAATTCAAAAATGATGTCTATTTTACAAAATTCCAAAAATATAATTTTCATTAATTAATTTTATAATTAATTCCCGTTGTCACAACAAATAGAGTGTTTTTAAGAAACAATATATATCAAAATATTGACAATTGTTTATGTCCAATTTCAAAGTGCAATTAATTATAATGAAAACCATTGGGTAAAATGGTAAAAATATATTCTAATTATACTTTAAAACCACTCAATATTATAATTTATCACTATAAATTATTTTGATTAAAAAATTTGTTTTAAGTATTTATCACCATTCATAAAAAAATGGAAGTTCTCAGAAAATTACAAAAAATTTAACTTAGGATAATTTCAATATTACGAATACAAAAATGAAGTCCATTTTGAAATATAACATTTCTATAATTTTAAAAAGTGGGTATTACTATTCATAATGGCTACTTTGATTAGTTGCGGTGTGTTAGAACTCGAAGTTGCGTACAATGCAATCTATTGCATTATTGAATGAGAAGCGTATCATGGAAGCTCGGGGTGTTACATTCTATGTATTAGATCAATCAGATATGCAGTGGGCTATTTTTTTACAAGGGAAAAAACAATATTTTGCTGAGGATGAACTTGATGAATATGGAGATTTATGTGAGATCCCAAATTCCATGGAAATATTAATAGAACATAATGATTATCATGTTGAAGACATGGATTGTTCTATAAGGAACGATCATGACGAAGGGATTTGGTAAAACAATCCATTTGTACATTCCTAAAATTACAGGTAACATTTGTTTATTTAATGTTTACATTTATTTTTTTCATAAAATGTTAGATATTGTATGTTTTTTCATTATGAAAACATGTATTAAAACAAAATATTTATAATATTTGTTTGTTTTAATTTTGTTTAGTTTACATTATCATGTTTACCATTACATAATTTATATATCTACTATTTTTTTAGTGACAATTACTTTACCATGTTTACCATGTTTACCAGCTTTACCGTGTTTTAATTTTTTTTAGTTTACTTTATCATTTTTACCATTACATATATTATATATCTATTATTTTTTTTCAGTGACAATTACTTTACCATGTTTACCAGTTTTACCATGTTTTCCATGTTTACCATCTTGACCATATTTACCATCTTTACCATTGTTTAACATGCTTACCATATTAACCATGTTTACTATTACGTGAATTAGTACAATTTTCTATTTTCTGATTACAGTAGTATTAAAATATTTGAATTTGTATATTTGTGAACTAATGTTAGTTTTTTTTATTTAAAGGATAATGACATATCAATCAGTTGATCAACCACATGATTCTGGAGATGATCATATTGGTCATACCTCTGGGTCGGAACATTCACATGCTTCTCTTGATGTTCCCCAATCTTCCTCATTTTCTCCTATTATGACAAAGAGTTAAAGAGTTGGTAAACATGGGTGTACATGTTTACCAAAATTATCACTTTCCCATATGAAAGATCAGAGGATACTCGCTCAGTTTGATTGGGATTATATTACTAGAGGTCCAAATGAAAAAGATTTTAAGATTTCTGTATCTACTATTCGTAAGATAAAAGTAAGCATTTTGTATGATTACTGGAGACGTGTGGACAAAAAGATAATCTCTCAGTTGTGGGAGATGATTTTGGTATGATATTTTTTTATTGTTTGCCTATTCATTAAATGTTTATAGTATATATAATATGGTTAACCTCTTCTTTATCAGATGAATTTTGATATTCCTGACACTGGAGGAGTCAGGAAGAAATTCTTATCGATGGCTTCCAGGAGATGGAGAGATTTCAAATCAACCCCCACATCTGATTCCATTTTTGATCATAGGATTCATGACAATCTATGTCATATATATCCTTTCAAAGATGAAGACACATAGAGATAGTTTGCTAAATGTGGAATAAATTATTCATTTTGGGTAAGGGCAATGAAAAATTTTATAATCATTCTTATATAAATGATCTTATTAATGTTTTGTTAATGATTTATTATTCTTAATTTACAGAAAACAAGGAAATTGCATCATGAGATCCAATCTAAAAATGTATACCTCATCGTTTATCTCGGGGAGGGTATACAATATTTGAAGAAAAAATGATGGCAGAAAAATTATAAAAACTAAGAGATGAGTCTTCAAGATCTAAAGAGGTGGCCCCTCCATCCCCTCCATCTAGACATGAAAAATGGAAGAGAGCTCAAATGGAAAAAAGGACAATATATTTCGGAATCTTTGAGAATTGTAGCTGAGAGGATTGTAAGATATCTATTTTATTTATTTATGTTAACTATTTTCTTCATATAATTTCAATCATTACAGAAATATTCAATTAATTATTATAAGATTCTATTGAGGAGTAGAGCTCACAGGGGGTATTTGCAGCAACTGGGAGGCAAGATATTTTATCTGCAGCATTGGGAAAGCCCGAACATCCTAGTCATGTATGAGGATATCCGGCAGGTGTATCAGTAAGAAAAGTGTTACCACATTCTTCACCTTTAATTTTGAGGGTGTTTATAAAAAAATAGAATCCTTGGATGATGAAGTTCATAATATTAATGCGACGATGTAGGAAAATATTAGATCTTCGGTACTGTCTATGTTTGCAGACATGCAAAGATAATTTCAGACTGTAGCTCCCACTCCACCACCTCCCCCTGCATACCCTATTATTTTTCCTCCACCTCTGCCAGTGGCTCCCACTCTACCACCTCAGCCTGCGGACCCCATTTTTTATCCTAATCCACTACTGTAGCTTCCTACTTATTTCGAGTTGTATGTTGATGATCCCAAACATCATATAGTTTCATATGGGTTAGTATATTGTATAGGAGATATTGTTCATCGTCAACAATTAGAGGTAGAGAATCAGAGGGTCACTGTATAGGATATTATAGATAGACCAGCTTGAGTACCAATACCTACAGATGAGGTGATGACAGTTGGACATAGTATCATCCATTTTTTAATTTGGCCATCTAGACTTTTTCGACTCATTACCATCGAGGTATTTATGTTATATCTTGTTTTTTATTTTTTTTATTATTTTTGTTTTATCATTTGAAATCTAATATATTTTTCTATTTATTTTTATAGGAATACTTCAAAGTTAAAGAAATAATTTATAGACAACAACAAAGACAAATGGTTATGACAACAGATACAGATTCTAGTAGTTTTGATAGATTTTCAAGATATTCAAATTTGATGGCAGATCATTATGAGTTTCCAATAGAAGCTCATGTTTGTGGATGTGCAATAACTGTGGGGATTGTGAAAACTGATATCATGGAGCTTGTTACCAGAGATAATTTGGGCATCAACGTGGTGCAAATTTTTTCCATGTATTTCTTAACACCTTTTCCCTATGTTATATTTATTAAAAATGTATACTTATGTTTGTTTTGTATTAGGTGTCTTTATAAAATTTGTGAGAAGAATTAGCTGAAAGATGTATATGGGTTCCTGGAGCCGCATTTGATTTCCCCTCAAGCATGTGCATTTGATTAGGAACAAATAATTCTTTATATTGCTGAAAGACATGAATAGAATATAGTCACACAATGTTGGATGATTCCTTTTTGTCGGAGGTACGAAACACATCCCTCTCAAAGAGTTCATTATCATTTTACATAAAAAACCACTAACCTTAAATTTTCATTTATCAGTGATCATTGGATATTAGGGTTTTTTTCCCAAGGGAGAAGACACTTTATTTAATACGCTCTGTCCATGGTGATGTGCGGGAAAGTTTTCAGAAAATTTTGGAAAAGTAAATTTCAATTTCCCAATAGTTCTATATATTATAATGAACTTTAAATTTATCTCATTCTTATTATTTTCTAATAGGGGATGGTTCTAGTTTTTAAAAAACACAAAGAAAATGAGTGCGAAGATAAAATATTGAAATGTAAAGGTAAATATCCATTTATAATTTGAACTTTTTGATTTATTACATAAAAATAATATATTTAATTTACACTCATTCAAACAGAATTTTCATTAACAACAAGGAGTCATTGAATGTGGATATTATATGTTAAGATTTATGTATGAAATAATAACAACGTGGATAGTTGTGAACTTTGACCTGGTAAGATTTTCTTTAAACTATTCCATAATATTTAATTTGATTTATTCATTATACACGTTAACTACTATCCTTCTAATTTGTAGCTTTTTGATGACCCTCAACCCTATAGTGCTCATGATGTCAAACACTTATAAGTGGAATGGTCAAATTATTTTATAGGTTTGATTGAATTTTAGTTGGCTATAGTATAAAATGAAATTTTGAATATTGTCATTGTAATTGTGTATTTGGTAGTCGTTTAAGTTGTATTTAGTTTTTTTAGTTGGCATTGTATTTTTTGAATTTTATATATGTGAATGTTTAATTTTCCTCTACTTGTTGTATTGGTCTACTTATGATGGTTTTTCTTGGTATGGATTCTGGTTTGGGGGGGTTCCAAGGGTGTGGGGGTGTTCAGTGGAGGGGGGTATCTAGGGGTGTGGGAGGGTTGTCCGGTGGGGTGGGGGTATCCTAGGTGTCCATGGGAGTGGGGGGGTAGTCCATGTGGGTGGAGGAATTTCCAGGAGGGTGGAAGGGCTATCCAGGGGGTGTCCAGGGGTGTGGGGGTGTCCTGTGGTGTGATGGGGTTTCCAGGGGTGTGGGAGGGTTGTCCAGTGAGGTGGGGGTTGTCTAGTGGGGTGGGGTGGGGGTGTCCAGGGTGTCCAAGGGGATGCGGGCAGTCCAAGGGGGTGGTAGAGGAGGAACCTCCATCCCTCGGTGGGTTGAACGCCGCTGGAACGTACTCATCACTCCCACATGCGAAGCTTGATCTCTCAAAATGTTTCACCAATTTTTTATTCCCCTCTAAACATCATTCATTCTATCAATTTGATTCCAGTATAACCAGGGGAAACATCTTCATGTGTGATGGTGTTTCCCCATGGTAATACTGGGATCAAAGTGATAGAATTAATGATGTTTACCGGGGAAGAAAGCATTGGTGAATCATTTTGAGACCTCAAGTTTCTCATGTGGTAGTGATGATTACCTTATAGCGGTGTTCAGCCCCTCGAGGGATGGTGGTGCCTCCTCTCCCAACACCAGCTGTCCAAGGGCTGTCCAGGGGGTGGGGGTAGTCCAGGGGTATGGGGGTATCCATGGGTGTGGTGGGGTCTTTTCAGTGGTGTGGGGGGTTCTGGTCTGGTTTTGGTCAGGTTTTGGTCTGTCATTGGTCTTGGGGTGTCTAGTGAGGTGGGGGTGTCCAGGGGTGTGGTTGGGGCTTTCTAGTGAGGTGGGAGGGATGTCTATGTGAGTGGGGGGATGTCCAGTGGGTTTCCAGGGGTGTGAGGGGCAGTCTCGGGGGTGGGGCAGTCTAGGGGTGTGGGGGTGAACAGGGGTGTGTGGGGGTGGGTTTCCAGTGGTGTGGAGGGTAGTTCAGTGGGTGGGGGAAGTCTAGGGGTGTGGGGGATGTCCAACGGGTGTCTAGGAGGGTGCAGCAGTCCCGAGGGTGGGGGAAAATCCAGGGTTGTGGGGGGTCCAGGAAGGTAGCAGTTTTCCAGGGGTGTGGGGGGATGTTCAGGGGTGGTGCCAGTCTAGGGGTGTGGGGGGTGTCCCTGAGGGTGGGGGACAGTCCTGGGGGTGGGGGCAGTCCAGGGGTGTGGGGGTTTCTAGGAGGGTGGGGGTTGCCCTGGGGTGTGGGGGCTATCTAGTGGGTGGGGGCAGTCCAGGGGTGTTGGGGAGTCCAGGAGGGTGGGGTCAGTCCCGGGGGTAGGGGCAGTCCAGGGGTGTGGGGGTGTCCAGGAGGGTGGGGTTTGTCTAGGGGTGTGGTGGCTTTTCCGGGGGTGGGGGAAGTCTAGGGGTGTGGGGGTGTCCAGGATGGTGGGGGCAGTCCTGGGGTGGGGGAAGTCTAGGGGTGTCGGGGGTCCAAGAGGGTGGGGGTTTTCCAGGGGTGTGGGGGCTGTCTAGTGTGTGGGGGGTGTCCAGGAGGGTAGGAGGCAGTCCCGGGGGTGGGGGCAGTCCAGGGGTGTGGGGTGTGTCCAAGAGGGTGGGGGCATTGTCCTGAGGTGTGTGGGGCTTTCGAGGGGTGGTGGGGCTATCTGGGGGGGTGTCTAGGAGGGTGGGGGCTGTCTAGGGGTGTGAGGGTCTGTCCAGGGGTGTGGGTGGCTATCCAGTGGGTGGGGGGAATTCCAGGGGTGTGGGGGGTGTTCAGGAGGGTGGGGGAAGTCCTGGGGGTGGGGGCAGTCTAGGGGTGTGGGGGTGTCCTGGAGGGTGGGGGTTGGCCAGGGTTGTGGGGGATGTCCTGGGGGTGGTGGGGCAGTCCTGGGGTGTGGGGGTGTCCAAGAGGGTGGGGGTTGTCCATGGGATTTTGGGGGTGTCCAGGAGGGTGGGGTTGTCCAGGGGTGTGGGGGTTGTTTAGGGGTGTGGGAGGCTGTCCAGGGGGACGGGTCAGACCATGGGTTGGGGTGTCCAGGAGGGTGGTGGGTAGTCCTGAGGGTGGGGGCATTCTAGGGGTGTGGGGGTGTCTAGGAGGATGGGGGTTGTCTAGGGGTGTGGGTGGGGGGGTTGTCCAGGGGGTTGTCCAGGGGGTTGTGGGGCAGTCCAGGTGTGTGAGGGGTGTCCAGGAGGGTGGGGGTTGTCCAGGGGTGTTGGGGCAGTCCAGGGGGTGGGGGAAGTCTAGGGGTGTGGGGGTGTCTAGGGGTGTGGTGGGGGCTGTCCAGTGGGGTGAGGGGGTTCTGGTCTATTTTTGGGAAATTTTTGGTCTGTTTCAAGGGTGTGGGAGGGTTTTCCAAGGGTGTGGGAGTATTGTCCAAGGGGTGGGTGTATATTGGAGGGTGAAGATGTCTAGTGTTGCGGGGGCTGTCCAGGGGGTGGTGGGGATGTCCAGGGGTGTGGGGTGAAGTCCAGCGGGTGGTGGGGAAGTCCAGGGGTGTGGAGGGTGTCTAGGAGTGTGAGGGGTTGTACAGGGGTGTTGGGGATAATCCATGTGGTGGGGGTATCCCAGGGGTGTGAGGGGTGTCTAGGGGTGTGGTGGGGGCTGTCATGTGGGGTGAGGGGTTCTGTTCTATTTTTGGTAGATTTTTGTTCTGTTTTAGGGGTGTGGGAGGGCAGTCCAGGGGTGTGGGAGTGTTGTCCAAGGGGAGGGGGTATACAGGAGGGTGGGGGTTGTCCAAGGGTGTGGGGGTTGTCCAGGTGTGGTGGGGATGTCCAGGGGTGTGGGTGTTGTCTAGGGGGTGGGGTTGTCTAGGGGTGTGGGGGTGTCCTGGGGTGTGGTGGGGGGGGTCTCGTCTGTTCTGATCTGTTTTTTGTAAGATTTTTCTCTGTTTTAGGTGATTTGGCTGGGCAGAGCAGTGGTTCTGTTTTATTTTAAAAAAAAATATTTTGCATCAGTTATTTCAAAACCGACGTAAAAAATGCATTGGTATTTGTTTTAACGTCAGTTTTTTGGAAACTAAGGTAATAACTTCATAGGAAATGGTTTTTACGTCGGTTATGAAATAACCGATGTAATAAACTGAAATGGATAGTTTTTTATGTCGTTTATAAAATAACTGATGTCGTAGATAAGTTTTTATGTGAGTTATTATATAACCGACGTTGAAAACCGCTTGGAAGATAGGTTTATGAGGTCGGTTATAAAAATAATCGACGTGATAAAAGCTTCGGAAGAGTGATTCATGATGTCGGTTATTATATAACTGACATGAAAGGGTATATATCATGTTGGTTATTAAATAATTGGCAAAATAAATCACTCCGTCGAAGCATATTCCACGTCCATTTTTTGTCAACTGATGTGAAAAACACTTCAGATTTGTGTTTTTTACATCGGTTGTAAAATAACCGATGTAAAAAACTATGTTTATAACGTCTCCTATAATAACTTCAACCAAAAGCCGACGTTAGAAATAAAAAATAACCACCATGAGAAACGTTTTCTGCACTAGTGATCATGGGTGAATATAATTTCTCTAATATAAAACTGATAGATTATGGAGGAAGGTTCAGGTAAAATGGTTTTTAAATTTTTTTTATGAGGTTATTATTATTATTATTATTATTATTATTATTATCATAGAGAATTTTTTTTTGAATAATATTGTCTTTCATCTTGGATGGATGTGTCTCAACTGGTGTACATTTCCTAAAGCTGAATGTTTTTGAAATATTACATGGTAAGTTTGAATAGATATCACTGGGAACCATTTTCATGTGTGCCAGACTATGAACAGTGAGTAAATCTATGTGTTCATCCCTCTGAGTGGAACAATTTTATTTAATTTTAATCAATTCAGAAAAATATGGTATGATATATTATTTTGAATATATAAATGACTTAAATATTTCATATATGTATATATAATAACTGAAAGTGTTGAATATAGAATTATATTTTTCATCATTCATATAATTGGTCACTGTGAACTTGTTACTCAACACATGTTGTATCTTAGACACAAGCTGAGTTGAGAATTAATTTTTCATTAATTTAGTTAAAATTTTATTGTACAACTGAAGTATAAATATGAAATTGTTTTTCTCATTTTATATAGTTATTCCATCAAGGTGATACCACTAATCAGGTTTATATTTGGACGAGAACCCATTAGGTTGTTGATCCTGATGTTTTTAGTGTCACAGTATTTTTTAGTAAAAGTTGTATTTTTATTTTATATAGAATATTGATGTTTTTTATTTTCAAATTATGTATATCTGATAAGAATAGTTTGAGTTTGATCAAGAAAGATGATAGTGGAGTAATGATATATTATTATGTATAGATATGAAATATCCAATCATCTATTGGGAATGATGGATAAGGATACTCATTGACATATGGCTTCGGGGACCCCCAACATGTATTTTTTAGAGGTAAGAAGATGGGTTCATGAAGAGATGTAGGGATTCACAAACCAATAGAGGTACATTCCATAGTGTTGATTATACCACATAGTATAGATGGTCAGTTTGAGTAGTTATGGGAATAATGTGATGAGATATTATCATAGATGTTAGCACGTATAGAGGAGGTGGTGGTAAATTTTCCCAATGATGGTTAACAAGTGTTAGAGTCATGGGTGAAAAAGAAAATAAATTATTATTGTTATTATAGTTAATATTTATTTATTTTTGGATCTTGATGCTGCTAGTGGGAATCATTATGAATATCTCGGTGATCTGGATTCATATGCGACACTTGAATGAGGGATATTCCATTGCCTTATATATTTTACTGATTAATTTTAGTTGTACAAGTAAAATTAATTTTCATGTTCTAAAAGTGGTAATAGTTAAAAAAATGTTTCTAACATAGTAGTGATGGAGTCCAACCCTATGAAATGATATAAAATTTTCTTGTTGTACGCTTAGAATGACGTAAAGTTCATTTTAAAATTCATAAAATCCTTTAAAAACAAGCATTTTATGGTCAAAACCTTGAAGAAAACCTCAAAAATAAATTATATCTTAGCAAATTGACTTCTGAAAAAAATTTTATATGTAGGAATAGAAACTCCATAACTCCATGTTTTGATTTTCCATGAATAACCAAAAATGATTTTTTATATCTTAAATGTAAAAAATGTGCATTTAATGAAAAAAAACATTGAAAAAACAATGGATTGCATCGAAATACTAGGGTAATTATTTTTTAATAGATTGTCACATGTATGTATAAATAGTTAATCAATCTGATGTATGTTATTCTCCTAACAATTTAATGTTCATTTTAAAGTTACAAAAGCCTCTAAAATCATTCATTGGAGTGTCCAATCCTATAAAAATAAATCAAATAGTTCTGAAATTTTTATATAACAACAACAGATTAAATTTTGGCATATAAAAATTGATATCAAATCAATCTATAATGAGGTGTTTACCATATGACCTTCAGTGCATTTTTTATGTCGTAAAAGTCTTTAAAACCTTGTGTTAGAGGGTCAAAACCAAGAAAACTACCTTAACTCATTTTGAAATATTATAAAATTATAACCAATAGTTTTTTAACATGTATAAATATATTTCACATCAATTTGAGTTTTGGATTTGTTTAAATTACTGAAAAGGGAGATTTATATCTTTAAATTTATAAAATGAATGTTTAAAGTGAAAACAATTTAGTAAACCCTGAGTTGTATTGAAATGGTAGAAAAAATATCATTTAATAAATTTTATAAATTACAATAAACATTAAATCAACTCTATATCAGGTGTTCTTGTAATAACCAAAAGTGTGTTTTAAAAGAAATAAAAGTCATAAAAAATATGCATCATGGGGATAAAACAGATAAAATGACTTCAAATTAACATGAAATTTTAGTACACTGATTTATTTCTAATTTTAAAATGTATAAAATATAGGTCTCGTCAATTTCATGTGTGGTGTTCTTGAAATGTCAAAAATTTTGTTTTAAAAGCTATAATAGTCTTTAAAAATATATTTTATTGGGTACAAACCTAGAAAATGACATTGTATTATCATTACATCTTAGATATATGACTGATAATAAATTCTTGAAATGTTGAAATTGATGGAACATCAATTTAAGTTATGGATTTCATGAAATCTATGAAAAATGTGTTTACTATTTTAAATTTATATGACATATATTTAACCATAAAATATAACAACCATGAGTTGACATAAAATCATAAGAAAAATATCTTTTATCAAATTACGAAATTTACAAATCGAAGACACTTCAATATGATATATGGTGTGCTCAATGTGACCCAAGGTGTGCTTTTGATAATTTAAAAGTCTTTAAGAATTTGTTTCATTGGGTCAAAATCAATAAAAAAACATAATATTATCATGAAATATTGGGAATCAAATTATTTAATAATTTATTACATGAATTAAAAGAAAACTTATTAATCCATTGGGTGGTGTCCTTAAAATGACCAAAAGTGTATTTTTAAAGATATAGAAGTCTTTAAAACATGAATTAGAGAGTGAAACCTTGCAAAATAGCTCATATCAATGTTAATTCTTTTGGAAATAACTTTTGATTAATTTTTGACAAGTAAGAATATATAGAATATCAAATTGATTTGTGGTCGACATGGAATGAAAAAAAAATATTTTTTCTCTTCTAAATGTATAAATCATGTGTTTAATGGTCAAAACATATAAACCAACCATAAATTTTTGTGAAATCAATTATAATTTATTATTTAATAAATTTTGAAAGTTCAAACAAAGGGTTTTTCAATTTCACAATTGGTGTGATCAAATTGAACAACAGTTCATTTATAAAGATATAAAAGTCATTAAAATAGGCATAATATCGTTAAAACCTAAAAAAAATGATATTTAGTTGTCATAAAACCTTTGAAAAATGATATTGAAATAATTTTCTATGTGTAATAATTGATAAATCGTTATTCTTATATTCTTGAAAATGCCATAAGTATGTTTTTAAAGATATTAAATCCTATAAAAATGTATATTAGTGTAACCTAACCTACAAAAAGACATTTAATTATCATAAAATCATAGAATAATGACCACCAATTAATATTTTACTGGTTAAAATAGATAATAATTTATTCCAATGTGTAGAGTGCATAAAATGGCCAATAATGTGTTTTAAAAGTTATAAATTATTTAAAGTTGTGTTCTAGAGGTTCCAAATCAAGAAAACTAGCTCATATATTTGTGAAATGTTTTGGAAACTACTGCTAAATAATTTTTAACTTATAGGAACAAATTTTAAATCTATTGGAGTTATGGTTTTTTATAAATAATGAAAAATCCATTTTACTCTTTTAAATGTCTAAAATGTGTATTTAATGTCCAAATCATAAAAAATGACCATGATATTATGTGAAATAATAATAATATATTCATTTAATAAATTATAAGATATATAAATATATTTAACTTCAATTCAATGTCTAGTTTATTCAAAATAAGAAAAGTGAATTTTCAAAGATATAAAAGTCCCTGCAAACAGGTATAATAAGGTTAAAAACTAGAGAATTTCATTAGATTAGTGTAAAACATAGTGAATTTATCATTTAATAATTTTCAACATTTATGATTAAGTGGAACATCATTATGATGTTTGGTGGGCTCTAAATGCCCAAAAGTTAATTTTTTATATAAGTCATTATTAACATGCATCTGAGCATAAAAACCATGAAATAGCTATTATTTTAACATGAAATAATAGGACAATAACCAATAATTAATTTTTGACATGTAAGAAGTGAAATCTAGTCAATCCAATGTCTACTATGTACTGAATAACCACTAGTTCGTTTTTAATGATATACAAATCATAAAAATCAATAATTAAAGGGTCAAACCTCATAAATTTACTGTATATCATCCTGAAATCTTGTAATAATGTATATTAGTTAGCTTTTTTAATTTATGAACAGATATAATGTTAATCCATGTTTTTCTATACTTGAATGAATAAAAAATATTGTTTTAATAGTCTTAAATAGTGTTTAATGGTCAAAACAAAGAAAATAAGCATTATCAAAGATGAAATTATAGTAGAAAGACAACCCCTCCCCCAACTAGAACCCCTCCAAGTTCTATAGTAAATATGGGGATAAATATTGAATCCCAGCTCCAATAGTCCATGATTTGATGACAAGAACCAAGGCCATATAATGAATATGTATGTTAGGAATTACCATGTTTATATTAATTTAAGGAAAAAATATAAGATGAGATACACCAACTAAAATCATCACATAGTTAAATAAATCTTCATAATACATGAATTTAATGTCATAAAAAATTTTAAACAACTGGAAGTTCCAAATAAATGCCTATTTAGTGACCACAGAACCCCAATAGATCCTGAACAACTGCATGAGCTAGAAACAACTATCATTATCACTAAACATTTTCAATAGAATAAAAAAATTGTTTATATATTATTGGCGTCACAATAAATGTATACTCATAAAGACCCTCCTTGAATCCTATAATTTATTTGTGATTAATACATACAAAAGCCCACTAAATAATCAAATGAAATTAACTCATTTCGTAGAAAAGTAATACTACATCCCACCCTCACTAAGGCTTAGTCACCATGACTTTTCTATAAGTAATTAAATCTATATAAAAATAATATATGTGATAAAGCTACCCCATATTTACTTTCCCGCTAATTTAAAACTCTCATGGCCATAAACCTTGATTTTTATGCTCTCATACCTTCCATAAGTCATCATGAAACTAATGCATTTATATTACACCTCATCATATCACACCCGCTGTCAATAATAATTTTGGGAGACATTATACCTCATATATCATGCATTAAACTCAAGACACTACAACCCATTCATGTACACTCATGGAAAACTGTATTCACAACCACATGATACAATTATATGATATAACCTCATAACTCTATAGCTCGCACAGACATTTATAGAGAAACTAAGATCCCTAACAGCCTATGTGGACTCATAACCTACACCTTAATCCATTATAGCCGAGATATTATTACACATCATATTACACCAAAGGGGGTGGGGAATAGGCAAAATTAATCCATCCATTCTCTCACCAACATTGATTTTGGGGAAAACATCCATACCCAAAACATTTGGGCATCGACTACCCTCTTGACTCAAGTGGTAATGCATTTGAAAACAAAAAATATAGTAATGGATATAACACACATCCAAACTAAGGGAAAATAACTATCCTTAAATCCAACTATATTTTTCATCCAAAAATTCACTTAGTTACCACTGCTACGGTCAAGGAAACTAGAATTCACTTATGCATACAAGAACCAAAATCTATCCTCAACCAATTCACTAAGAAATTTAGAAATTATTATTCATAGATTATTTAAAACCAATACTAAACCAGTTTTAATTAATTAATTTCAATAAAATTCATCTCACATCCATATATTCAAATTAAATTTTACATATTCCCATTCCATGATCATAGATAATTCATTCCATCCATATCATAGTTCCCATTATTCATCATTACCAACAAAAACATGCATATCATGAGATCCTTTATAATATATAAACCATTAAAAAATCATGTATTTTTTAATAAAACTAATATACCACAATAATAATTCACTTTTGGTGAAAAAGAAAACTATAAATCTATGTTGAAAACCATGACAATATACCAACTGGAAATTTTCCAACAACCATCAAAAAATAAAAAAAATAGATCAGGTCCAATGCTCAACCCAAACCAATCAAAAAATACAAAAACCCACCACAATACTCTAGAAGGAAGGAAATCTTATCTCTCTTCCTACACCATCCGTCCTAACACCAACCTCATCTCAAATAATAAGAAATAAGTGATCCATTGTCTCAACCATTATAATATATCCCAAACATATTGATCCCCACACGTCAAATCATTATAAGGGTACACCACACTAGTGAACACATTAACGGGAACAAAATTATTTATATCACATAAATCATATGGGATAATAAGGACATAACTTCAAGGAATACAATCCTTAGAAAAAAATAATGGGTTTTCTCAGCCTTAAACATTTCTCTCCAGTATAAAAAAATTACTACCATATTAAATTATGTAATTCATTACTAATATTTTTTTTAAACAAACCATTCATAATCATCTAACAAGGTCTAATATTCAACCATAAACATTCTTGATGTATCACCCTCATATTCAATAGTTTTTAAGGAATCATGGTGATTAGACTCACAAGATCATTTGATTAATCAAGTCACCACTTTTTTTATGTTTTTTAAAAATTTCAAGCATACCAAACATTTTAAAAAAATTAATAATGACATTAATATAGATACAACACTATCAAAAAAATATCAACAGGATTTATCTACATATAACCATCACATGAAACCACATCACTATTCAAATTCATTCTTGATTCAACTTATTATCTTCATTGGGTTGATACCACCATTTACGGAAATAATATATTGTGTGATTATTTCATATAGATATATAAAATGGATGTAGATTTAATTACCTCATATATTGATTTGTCTCTTTAAATGTTCAATGAGAAAAAATGGAATAATAATGATAAATCACCACCAAACTCAAAGGAAACCACCTGAAAACATTTCCACATAAAACCACCATGAGGTTATTCATGAAACTTCATACTATCCCAAGAAACACAACCAAAACAAACCATTATAAATAAGGAAATTAGAAAATGAGTAAAATAGAGTACATTGATATAATAGGGTTTTATCCCAATGAACCAAGAGGTTTTAACTCCAATTAGATACAGATGGACAAGGCTATGATTGCCTTGAGGTCATGTATCGTTTGAAGGAAGTTATTAATAATTTGATCAAGGAATTTTGGGCCCTATTCTTATTAAGGAATCATAAATAGACTACATCATATTATGATTACATACAACATTCCCATGGTTCACCTCAGTCAAATGAGATCTAAAGTTCTAGATATTTTATATCGATTAACCACCCCCAGAACAAAATGCATTCTAAAAATAAAATTAAACATCTTCGAATACTGGAACAACCTGAACCACAAAGTGGAAGATAATTTTTCATCATCTAGGAAGCCACTATGGCCACCCACCACAGCTCAGAGGAAAGTCCTTATCCGTTTAAGATCACCATGTCAAAGACTACGATGTGGAAAGACCCATCTCATTATTTTCTTCCTCCATAAATAACACAGAATATCTTTAACTAGTAATCAATATTCTTTAACTTAAATCATTTCAAGGGTACTTATTTTTCATGTTTTAACATATTAATGGATAAAAAGGAAAAAATCTTGACAACTAGCTAAAGATTTACTCTTTCTAAAAGAATTCCTCCCTAAGCTTACATGCAACACCATTTCGTATTATAGAGTGTGGTGATCCTCCAATTTTATCAAAGTAGAATAATCTATGAAAATAAATATTGAAAAAAATCCACCATTGTAATTTCACTCCATGTGGTGCTCTGTAAACCACACAAAATATTTGCAATTCCCAAGACCTCAAAACAGCCAATTTTGAATAGCCTACCTCACGGATAAAAACACAAATGACTCACCACGACCATCAATATGCCTACCAACATGGTGAGGTATCCCTCTAGATGGATAAAAATATAATAAAACCTATGTAACTCCTAAAATCTCCCCCTTGAAACCTGAAAGCCTTTGGAAAATTCAATGGAATGGATTCCAAAAATCATTCCCTAATATTAGAATACTCTCAAAAAAATTATCATCCTCAAGAATTTAAATCCAAAATAATGAAGGAGGTGAATAGGAACAAAAACCAAACCCATAAAAACCATATAAGGATCTATTTTTATAACAACCCCATGAAAATATCACATTGAAAGAGTTTATATATGTGCAATACCATACATCATCCCATATAATAAACAAAATTCATTTCACCATCTCAAAAAACATAAACATCTAAATAACATGAGATATTGAGATCACATATGAAACTCCCAATCCTAAGTACATACCAATAATCCACTATACTTTAAAAGGATATGAACCCTTTTAATATCATGATTTTACAAAACCTTCTTCTAACTGCCAATATCTCAATAGGACACTCCTTAAATGTTGAGTAATCTTCAATATCTTGCCCTTTTGAATACATAAAATGGGAATAATCATGAAAATTTTGATGGAGATATCATATATGAAAGAATTAATGGGTTTGAATTATCTTTGGGTGAAGTTATAACTGATGCGTAATAGATCTAATACTTTCCAACACCTCAAAATATCCAATAAATCGGGGAGGAAGATTACTGCCATGATCGAACCTCTTTTTCCCATGATGAAGATATAACTTTAAGAAAACATGATATCTAATATAAAACTCTAGAAGACTCCTCCTATGAATATGATATGACATATTAAGATCTTACACTACTTTCATTCACTCATGGATCACATACACCTTCTCTTTTATGCTTTGTAACAATTATGGTTGGGGAATAACTGACTAAAGGACCTCAACACAACATAACAAATATTGAAAATGTCACACATAGAGAACATTGAATTTGGCCATTAAAAGGTTATAGTGAAAAATTATATTGTAATAAAACTTCACTAAGGGTAGGGGATTCACCCACAAAACACCAAAATCTAGAATGAAAAAGTGAAACAAGTCCTCTCAAATCTAGTTAGTACACTCTGTCTGACATCCATCATTTGAATGAGAAATAGTTCTAATACATAATTAAGAGTGAGATAAATGAATGAGACCTCTACAAAACATAGAAATGAAACAGATATCATGATCAAATATGATCATATTTGGGACCCCATAAAGCTCGACCACCTCCTTTAGATATTTCCTTAACAAAACCTCAACTGAGATCAACTCCTTAATTACAAATAAGTGGGATAAAATAATAAGGTGATCCATGATAACCCATATTGAATCAAAACCTCCCTATGTTGTAGGAAAACTAGTGATAAAGTCCAGTAAGATATCCACCAATTTCCAAAAAGGAATATCGAGTGGCTAAAGAAACCCCCCTAAGAATATGGTACTCGGTCTTCACCATCTATAAAAAACAAACATCAATAGATAAACTCTATAATAGATCACTCCATACTATAAAAATGAATATAAACTCCTATGTAATGATATATATTCCCCAAAAACACATATACTACCAAATTTAAATAGTATAAATCAAGGAGAACTACATCACACATCATCTAATGAATGAAAATTATCCCCTAAATAGACCATACCTCATGTGTATCACCATAAATAACTTGATTTCTCCAGACTTCCACCCCATAATACCATAACTGGAACTCATCCACCTATTATACCAAAGTTAACTACACCGCTATCTAAAAAATACTACCTCTACTATCAACTATTCTCATATCAATGTGCATCATAGAGAGCTCCTCCATCACCCTAAAAACACCACAAGACTCATTCAAAGAATCTTTATCTGAGTTTCTACTTAATGAATCAGAAAAAACATTCCCCTTACATAATTTATTGGATATATTGAAGTCATGATATTATACTAATTTTACCCACTTTTGTTACTACAAATTTAAATAAATCTAAAATAAGATATACCTTAATAACATGTGATCTATGTAGACCACAAATAACTCACTAATGAGGTAACCTTTCCAAAATTTTATATCAACCACATACATAGAATGCTCTGGTTCATGGGTGGTGTAGTTACATTCAGGAGCTCATAAATAATGAGACCCATTACAGATAACCTCCCTCTACTACATGAGAACCCAACCCCCTACAATTCATGAAGATTCATAATAAACCTTAAATGCAATTCCCTCCCCTCGTAAATGTAGAACTTGATAAATGACTATCTTCTTCTTTCGATAATTGATATTATCCTTGAGCACGTCAGTCCACACAAATTTCATATCCTTGATATTGAAATCTTTTATAGAATTTGACATCTCAGATATGTTGGGTGTGAACCTCTTGTAATAACCATCCGGCCTAAGGAAACACTTTTCCTCTACAACATTATTAGGGTAAACACAAGAATCAACCACATAAACCATTCATGGATCCAAAAATACTGCAAGTAAATATACTACATACCCCCAATAAATAGACCTCATGGTACTAAAAATCACACTTAATAGCTTTCCAAATATTTTATTATGTTAAATAACTCCCAACACAGCTCACAAATACTCTATGGACTCCTCCTCAGACACCAAAAATATGGGGATGTTGTTAATAACACTATTACAAATTGATCTAGAAATTAATAGAAAACTTCTTTTATCATCCCCATAAATAGTAATAGAGTATTCATGATATCAAAACTAAAAATGAATAACTCATAATTCCCATAATGATAAGTGAATGTAGTTTTTGGAGTTTAATTTTCCTTCACTCACATCTGATGATATCTTGACCACAAATCATTATTGTGGAACCATATAGATCCATTCACGTGATCAAATTGATCATCAATACCTAATAGATGATAATTGTTATTTACTATCACCAAGTTCAAGTGTTGATAATCTACATAAAAAAATTGATAATTATTCTCTTTTTTTTTTAAATAGAATTACATCACCCAAAGTAGACACACTAGGCCAAATATATCCTCACTACAGAAGATCATCATTTTGATTCCATTGCTCTCACAAATTACAATATGTCATCCAATATAAGGGAATAAAAATTACGAAAATTCTAGGATGAAATTCAATCTTGAAATTGATCTCAAAATAAGGGGGTACCATCACAACCTCTTTCTGAAAGACATTATGGTACTCCTCCACATCCTTGGGAAATAGAACTAGCTAATCCTCCACAGAACTCAACATCATTACGACCATCAAGGAAGATATGAATTTGACATTCCTATCACCCATATAAGGGTATAACTTTCTAACAAACACAAAATTATCAACATCCTATTTATAGAATATAATGTTCCTCGTATAGAAATTTGCAATAACCTTTACCAAATACAGTCAATCCATGTCGACGATTGTGTCATATGGGTTTATATTCAAAGATAAGAAGTTTAATCATGAGAATTGTTTTACTAGAATCAACTCTCAATCTCTACACACATCATACTAGCATTCTCCCCCTGTAACTCTCATAGTCAACATCAAAGACACTTGATTCCACTCCACCAAATGTACTAAATAATGGACCATGGTTTGTGTAATAAAGCAGTATGTCACTCTTAAATAAACAATTCTTAATCCATGGTAGAATATAAGAATATAATATATCATAGTATGTTTATATTTATAATAATTATTAACTCTAAGTCATGTATCTAACTATAACCAACTCCATGACCACTCTAGATATGATGGTGACTATAACACCTTGAGATTTTAATGTATGAACATCAAGTAGGATGGCCTATATGAGATGAAATATCATGATTAGATTAAAATTTAACAACCTTAGACATTAAAATGTAATTATTTTTAAATAAATTAAATCTCTTTGATATATATTTATAAATACAACGTGAGGTTTGAACTAAACAAAATACTCTATTAAAATATTATTATTTAAACATCCTTATTTAAACCTATCTATTTAGTTGGAGGGGATGAATAGGGATGACTAAATTATGAAAGTTTTATTTTTTACACAAGTATAAAATAAATTAATTAGTTTTCTATTTAATATAAATAATATAACAACCATTTCAAAGAAAAGTAAATGTTATGAAAATACTATATTTTTCTAAAAGGTAGTTTAGTCACTCTTTGCACAAATAATTTAAAATTAATTTTTACCAATTCTAGAATTAAATTTTTTTTAAAAATCATTTTTAAATCATAATATTGAAATTAACATTTAGTTAAATGCTAGGATTTTATGGAAAATATTACTTTCTTAGTGAATAGTTAAAATACATATTTTTATTAAATTTTCATTTATTTTAATATATTAAGTCTCAATGTTATTTTAATTTAGTTTAAAATTTAAATAAGTATTATTTAGTTATATTAAATAATATTAATTACATTAAATCTTATTTATACTATGTTCTAGTATAAGATTACTTTTAGTCTTTTAAACACCTTTTTTATAAAATGGTTTTAAAGTGTATACTGATTATCCCATTTAAATAATTTAGACAACCCATCATTAAGATTGATTTAAATAAAATGTACAGATTATATATCTTTCAATATTAATTTAAATTAATCTAATTATTATTAATTTTCATATATTTAATATGAGATCTTATTTTCATTAGAAAAATGCATTTCTTGAAAAAACATTTTTTTGACATGTTTGTTGGTATAACATCAAATTAAATTATTCCTCTTTAGTGAGTTGAATATGTAAACATTGATTTAATATTATTTATATTCATAATTTATCGAAATATTTTGACAATATAACTTATAACATTCTAAAATGGTCTATTTTGGAACCTTATTAACTGAGAAAAACAGGGGTGGAATTCTTTCTTTTCAAAAATTCCAAGTGTATCCTCTCCCTCACTTATAAAAGTTAAAACCCTCTTATTTCCTTTACACATTTAAAAAACGTATTGGTTAATACAATATCATCCCGAATAAATTCCATAATTCCTTCTACACATAAAATAAGCACTTTTTTCCTAATTCCAAACTAGTAAGTATTTGGGTGCAAACCAAAAGAAGTTTTTCGAAAAAGTGGTAACGTCCTTAACCAATCAATTTATTTTATTTCTTCCTCTACCTCCTTAAAATATTGTTAAAAAATTATGATTTAATAACCCAAGTATCTTCCATATACATATAGTTATTTATGTTAAATTCATGAACTAAAACTATCTCCTAGTCTCTCAAAGGGAAAAGTAAACTGTTGATGAGCATACGGCAGACTACAGCCTTGCAAATGATGTAATTCATTTTTTATCACTGGTAATCATGGAAAGATATGATGATGTATTTAATTTTTATATATAATATTTATGATATAATTATACATATTTATTTATAATGTCACATATATCTTCTAAATTTCCATTATGTAGAGAATATGATAACAACGCCCATATGTACGGTGGGCTACATCCTTGCAAAGTGATTTGATTATTTTTTTAATAATTATTTACATGGATGGTAAAGAATGAAATATTATATTAATATATTTGAAACATATGACTTCATATTGGATATTTAAAATTAATATACAACTCACTTCCTTACCATGTCTCCCATTAATGAAATGATAATCTCATTCATGCATATGTATGATCTACCATCTCCACGAAGCGATGTTATTCGCTATCTTTGTTAAAATTTTAATAATGTTTATAAATTTATATATAATGAAAAAAATTATATTCATAACATTAATATCATTCTGGAGATGATGGAACTATAACCTATTATCAAAATATAGAACATTCATGGTGAAATGTTCCTTATAAAACAAGCTAATTTGCACCTAAAATAGTAGTGATAATGTGATATTATTAATAAATGAGTAATAATATGTTATAAAAGTATAATATATGATATTATAAATAATAATATGATTATTTAATATGTTAATAACATTTTCAAAACCACTATACCGGGGTTTAAATAGTTTACAACTAAGGGGAAGTGGAAGGTAAAGAGTTTCTTGATTTAATTTACATTCTTGAATTAATTTCCATTGATTGGATTATATGTCTATTTTTTATTATATTATTCCAATATATAATTTAAAATGACCTTTTATTTCATTATTATTGTATTTACTCTTCTATTTTTGTTTATTTTCATTTTTTTCATATGATCACTTCATTTATTAACTCAAACTTCAATGACATAAACGTTGTGAAGGTTTCATTTAAAAACATCCTTATTTGAAACACATCTTATCTTGTACACCTAATATATATTAAATGTTGTATATAATACAAATTTAAAAAATATATCATTAGTCCTTCCTAAATTATGATTTTTTATATTAAAATTTATCGACTTTATTCATGGGAATTTATGATTCAAAATTTATCAATGGGTTAATAGTTTGTGTTTCAATCTCATTTTAATAAAAATTGATTATACTTGAATTTCCATTTATAAAAATTATTTAACCATTGTCTAATAAAAAATCAATTTTATTCTCCTTTATTTATTCATTAATTTTTCATGTAATAGTCATATTTTAATCTCTTTTGTACATAAAATTATTGAAAAACTATTTTCAGGAAAATCAAACTCTCTTTCTCTCTTTGGTTAAAAATCATTTTTCATACAAATATTTGTTTTCTAAAAAAATAAAAAATGTTTTACAATGTTTTTTAAATTCATTTTATCCTTAATTTTATTTTTGAAGATAATTAAAATGAATCTTTCAATCATCTTCGAATCAATGATCATTTTGAATTTTTTATAAAAATGTGGAAGGAATATTTTATTTTTTTAATGTATTTGGAATGAATAGAAATATTCTTCCATACTAAACACTAAATGATTTAAAGCTTCCATTTTAAGTTTTTAAATGTTATTTTAAAAAAATTCAGAAGTTTTTATATTTTAAATAATATTTTTTTAAATTGAATGTATACTTACCAAATATATATTCAAATTGATATTTCAAAATAATTTTCCATCTAAGATGAAATCCTTTTATTTTACTCAAAGATAAAATGTTATTTTATTCCAGAATAATTATTAAATTTTTAGAATTATTTTCATCAATGACAATAACCATTGATGTTATTCATTGATTAGAAATTTTTTATGTATGTCTCACAAAAATATTCCATGAATATTATTCATTCCTTTTATTAGGTAATTCATGGCTTATGACCATTTCTCATATGTATAAATTAGGAAATTTACATTGAATATGATATGAAGAATGATTATGAAAACTATTTTCCTTACCTAGGTAATTTCTATATCATTAATTATGATTGATTTCCATTATATGGAACAAATATATCATTAAAATTTTTTGATAGGTACACCCATATATCACTCTAATGCATTGGGTAATGTTATTATCTCATGATACATCATGTATATTATATTAGGGAGTAAACCTAGTCCAATACAGGAATTTGTACACAATGTGATTTTTCCTAGGCAGTTAGTCTTGAATCATATTTATGCCATGTTTTGTGTTACTTCTAAATTTTATATGATACCCATATTAATACCTTGTTTTGTATGTTATGATTACTTGTGATTACCCATGATACTTCTCTTTATGACGTTATTTTATAATTTTGACTCACGTGTTATGTTTCCCTACTATGTTTATTCCCTTACTGGGCTTTTTAGATAACCCATTTTGTTTATGTATTCCCCAGGTTATCCCAGGTTGTTTAAGATATTTAATGTATTTAGGAGCTCATTATGGAGAATAAAATAAAAATATATTTTTTTTATTCACACTTTGATGTTTTATAAACCTAGTCTTAAAAAACAATATGAATGTATTATCCTTGTGCAGTATTAATGGAAGTTTATCTTTAAAAATTATGTAATAATATGAGTAAATGGATGGGGTCCTCATAGATGGTATCAAGACAGAGGTTTATTTTGCCTTCGAAAACTGGGATTAAGAAAATTATAAAAATCCAAGGGATAAGTCTAAGTAAAAGAAAAAGCATAGAAACATATTAGGGAATATTAGTAATTTATAGAGTAAGTAATTTTAAAAAAATTACATCCCTTTATGGATACTATATGTGGATATGATTCTGAAACATATGTACCTAGGAGTGATAACTCCAAAAGAGGCATGTTGGGATTGACTTGAGCATTACCTAAAACAAAAAAGGGACCTTACTGCGCACATGGTTTGAAACTCTCACGAGATATATTTTGGATATTCATAAACACTTTTTGAACAATCATGATAGATTTTAATAGGTGATAATCATGGATATCATAGTAAAACCTAAGGTGTATTATATTGAAATGAAGGTTCCATGATTTAGAAATATTTTAAATAATTTTTTTGTATTATGATTTTTCACTATTAAAATGGTTGTTCACCATAATCATTATGGTTTTAGTCAATAGTGGGAACTAGAAGGAACTAGATTAACATTTAATTTTATATAAAGTGTATTTATGAGAAACTAAATGGGATGATGACCAGTGTAAAATAGATTTTTATTACGACTAATCAATTATCAAGGTTTATGTTTAACAACTTACACCATAACAAACTCTCTAACTCCCCAAATAAGTGAAGGATATAGTTTTATGAGTATTCAGGTGGTGGTGACTAAAGAGGAATGACTATTTTTTTCCTATATATCTATAACGAAGGAATAAACACTTAAGGGAATTTATCAAAGGAATGAGAATATTTTTTAGGTGTGGATAATAAAAGAAAATAATAAGTAATTTCATTAGAAAAATTAAAATTTCAGTTAATAAATTGGATTAAATTAATGGTTTCCTTAAGTAGTCAACAACATTTGAATGTTTTAAATGTGGGGAAAATAGTAATTATACAAATCAGTGTCCATGGTGGAATCTCAATAAGATGATCAATATGGTTGTACAAGTAATGGTTTATTGTAGATAATAAAGAGATGAAAAATGAAAAATAAATGTAATGAGGTATTAAGAAATAAGATGATGAATCCTATTTAATGGTTTAATAATAAATAGGATTTGTTTAAATATTTATGTACTATATATGAAGATTTTTTTTTATTTTGAAATGTATTTTTAAGGAATTTTTTATATATGTTTCACATTTAGGATTTTCAAGAATCTGTTGAATGGTACTAATGACCTAGAAATATGATTTAATGGTAAGGTGATACTATAAAAACACATAATTAGGGAAAATATTATCTTTAATTTGTTATTTATGTTTAGGTAATTGGTTGATTTTTTTGGAAGGGAATGATCTGTACATAAAAGCATAGTGGTTTTGAAAAGTGATTTTATGGATACTATTGTTTTTGAAGATGGTAATCATAATATTGAGATCATTATAGGATTATGGAAAATTATTAATATTATCATCACATAAGTTTTTTAAACAGTGTTATAAAAAGGAAAACCCATAAGGTTGGTGAAAACATATCAAATCTAGAAAGTATTTGGGGATTAAACCCCCAACTGATGGGAAATAAGGGTGAAGATCATATCACTTTCCTATGTAATGAGCTGGCTAGTATAACATTTTTTTACATTGATGGTTTTAATGTAAAATATTAACTTGATTTTTCTAAAAATATTATGAGATCATGTTATTTGATATTGGGGTGAATAATGATATTTTGGTCAATATTTTCTTAGGTTTAAGTATATATTTCCTTTTAGAATAATGCAATGGATTATTTTTTAAGAGTGCTATTATATTTTTGAGATGTTAGTTGAAAGGGAATGATATAACCTTTTAGGTTAAAAAGTTCTCCCATGTTGAGGTTATTGAGGTTATTTGGGATATAGGGTCATTTATTTAATGAATGAGCTATGATAAACCATTGTATTCACTATTATAATTTTTGAAATTAACATATTCATATTAATTTTTAATATTATCTTCATTGTGATAACCGTTTTTTGTTTTAATAAAGGTAGGAGTAATATCTTTTTACTATTTTATGGATCTTATGATCCTTGGAAAGTTAATTTTAGTTCTTCTGGTGAAAAAAATCATTTTTGGATATTCATTTTTTTAATTTAGATTTGAAGCATAAATTGATAAAAGCATAACCAAATGAAGATAATTTTCTTATGAAAGATAAATATATCAATTACATATATTTCCTTCTATTATTAGACTATAAAATAACTCTTTAACTTTTCCAAAATGATCTTGAAACAAAAATTTATCATATTACCTTCATATATGATTAATCAAATGGTATTTTAAATAATTATAGATTTATGGTTTTGAGGTCCATAACACTCCATTGATTATTCACATTATTGTGATCAATGATCTCTATCACTTGTTATAATTATTTATTCTTTTCTACTATGTCCATATCTTCACATGCCACCACTATTATCCTACTTGGAAACCTAATAATGTGTTATTTTGGATGACCTTTATACATACCTTTTTCTATTTATAGGAGGAATTTTTATTACCCCTTTTTATGGTGTTAGTTTCCAAGAAATGTATTTTCAAATTTCAAACCCTTGATTATCAAGATCTATATTAAATTGTGATGTGGAAATTTATTTAAGGGGGTGGAATGTAACCCCAAAATATTTTAAAAGTTGAACATCGTGTTGGATAGCCTAAGTGACAAAGAACCCATAGATTAGAATATAATGTAACACCACATAAATTAATATATATTTTTTAAAAATAAATTCAATCTCTTCCATAGAAGGAAATACGTTAAACATCATGTTTAAACAAAATGTAATACTATGTTGAAATGTTATTATTTAAACTTTCCCATTTTAACCCAACTGTTAAGTTGGAGGGCTTGAATAATACTAACTAAATTATAAATTTTATATGGTTTAAAAATTTATAAAATAAATTCCATGGATTTCTATTGATTATAAATAATGTAAGAGCCATTTTATAGAAAAAGAAATGTTTTCTGGAAAATATTATTTTTCTAAAAGGCAGTTTAGTCACCCTTTATGCACATAATTAAAAATTTATTTTTAAAACATTTAGAATATTTATTTTAAAAAAAATTAATTTTTAAATCATCGTATAGATATTAACATATAGGGGGATTCTGGTATTTTTTTTAGAAAATATTACCTTTTTACTAAATAGTTAAAATATCATTTTTCATAAAATTGACATTTCTTTTAAATAAATTAAGTCCAATTTTAATTTTATTTTTAATTATAATTTATATTATTATTTTATATTAAATATAATCCTTTAACTGTAAAATGAATTTATAGTAGATTTTAATATAAGTCTATTTTTATCGTTTAAAACACTTTTTTAAAAATTCATTTAAAGTGTTTAATATTTATCCATTTTAAATAATTATAATAACTGCTAAAAACATAATTTAAATGAAAATTTTATATTATTTATCAATATAAATAAATTTAAATTCATATAATGTTTAATATTTTTTATATATTTAAAATGAGATCATCTTTACCTTCAAAAATACATTTCTTGGAAAAAATCAACATGTCTATAGGTTTACTTTTAAAGTAAATTAGGCCAATTTTATGTGTTGAATTTGAGAAAATGTATTAATTATTCTTAATCATTATAATTTATATTATCAAAAAAGTTCAAATTTATTTATTTATTTGTAATTAATAGTGAATATTGTAAAAAGTATTTACTATGGTTAAGGTAAAAAAGGTTTATTAGGGGTTAAGCTCAAAAGATAAGGGTTAAAAAGGACCCAAACATGTGTAATTCCAATTTTTAGGTTATATTTATCTCGTATAAGTTTCTAAAATGGTATATTTTTTTCATTCTAGCATGAGAAAAACATGGGAGGAAGTCTATATTTTCAAAAATTCCAAGTCTGCCCTCTCCCCCACTTAAAAATGGATACCTCCTTTCCTACCATTTAAATGATTCCAAACTCCATTGGTTCAGAAAATTACTACCCAAACCACTTCTATACTTCCATACTCTCATCCTAGAATATATTTATTGGTTATAAACCCATGTTTGGAAGGATTTAGGTTCAAACCAAATGAACTTCCCTAAAGAAGAGGTATCATCCTTGATCGAGTGTTTTATATTATTTCATCCAACACCACCTCAAAATATTATTAAACTGTGATGATATAATAAAATAATTATCATAAATTTCATTTATTTTTTCATTTTAATTTTGTGTTATGAAACTGTCTCATCCTCTCTCAAAATGGAAACAAAACTGTTGATCTTGTTTACAGCATAATACCACATCGTGAACCATCATAATTCGTTTTCCATCACCGCTTCACGCGGATCAATATGATGATTTATTTATTGATTATATAGGGTATTTATTATATACTTGTACCTATGGAATTATAATATTGCATATAACTTCTGACTTTCTATTCTGTAGAGAATAAGATAATGTTTCTTATGGGAATGGGGGACAACCGCCTCACAAAGCGATGTGAGTCACTCTTCATAAAACTTTAAAAGGAAGGTATAAAATGAAATATTTAATGAATGTATGTGATATATATGAGATGATATAGGTTATTTAAAATTAATATACAAACAAATACCTTACCACATAACCCTTTAATGAAATGAAAATATCACTCGTGTATATGTACGTCCTACCATCTCTATGGACTGATGTGATTCATTCTAAATGTTCAAAATTAAATAATGATTCCAAATATGAATATAATGATCTAAAAATTATATTTATAGAATTAATATAATTTTGGAGATGATGTGACTATAACCTATGTTCAGGATCTGGAACTTTCATGGTTATGCTTTCGTAGAAATAAGTTAATTAACATCTGAAACTATAGTGATAATGAAATATTATTAATGAACCTGTAATAAGACATTATAAAACTATCATATATGATAGTATATATAATAATAATATTTTATAATTTAATAACATGATTAAACCCACTATAAAGTAGGATAGAGAGTACCCAACTAAAGGGAAGCACGGGATAGGTGGTTTCGTAACTCAGTTTCCATTCAATGGGTTATATATCTAATTTGTTGATTATATTATGTCGATATTGTGTATGTAATGTAATTTGATTGAAATTTTATTATATCTCGGATTTTTTTTCTATTTACATTTTTTACACATAATAATGTCATTTATTAACTCTCATTTTAAAGAAATGATCTTTGTGAAGGATTCATCACAAAACTTCATTTTTTGAGAGACAAGTTCTTCTCAGCACCGACTCTCTTTTAAATGTTGTCTATAATACCCATTAACATAATATATCATTAATACTCCTAAAAAATTATATTTAAAATTAAAATTTATCTATTTCATTCTTGGTATGTTATTATTCAAAATTTATCTAAGCGGTAAGGGTAAATGTTTCAATATACTTTTAATCTTGATTATTTATTCTTGGATTACTGTTATTGATATTATTTGAAAATTAACTAAAAAACCTCTATTTTATTCTCATAAGGTTAATCATGAATTTCTAATGTAGTATTATAATTTTACACTCTTTGGTAATTTAACTTATTGAGAAAATATTTTTTTAAGAACAAACGACTTCATTTTCCTCTTTGGTCGAAAATTCATTTTTCATCCAAATCAATGTTTTATTAAAATGTTTTCAAAAAATATCATTGTGATTGTTTAAAGTCATTTTTACCCTTAACTCAATTTTTATAAAATTTCGTAAAATGAATATTCACATCGTGTTTTGAACAAGTTACTTTTTGACATTTCTTACAAAAAAATTAAATAGAGTTTGTTTTTTTAACATTTTTGGAAAGAATGAAAGTCTTAGAAATCATGACCACTCAATTTTTTAAATATTTATTTTTAAGTATTAAAAGGTTTTTTCAAAAAAAACATTAATATTTGAGAATGTTTTTGATTAAAAAAAAATCAAAATGGAAAAGGATATTTTCCTTAAAAAATGATCAACATGGATGTTGGTGCCGAAATGCATGCCACATGAGGTAAAAATAGAGTTGCGGCTAGTCAAAAGTATATATGAACTCAAAATGGCCTTAAAACCCATCAAAACTATCCAAAAGGGCCTAGTTTGGGAACACCTTCACACGGACGTCGCGCCTCTTCAATCACGTGTGTCCTCGACAGACCCTCTGCGAGCCCGTCGAATCCCTACACCTTCACAGTGTCATATTCTATCCACAAACTATTTTGTAATGGCCACCATAGTGATCCCCTGTTCGACTTGACATAACCTTGGAGAGTCTAACAAAGTCTGACAGAACCTTGCCTCTTCGGGATGTCACTTTTTCTTTGCGTCCAGCTCCACGATAGTCACTTTGACGAACCCTCTATGAGTCCAAATGATCCAAATGCCTCCCCTTTTACATTGTGTCATCACCTCCTCTACGTGGAACATGAATTTTCTCTAAGGTGAGCTATGAAACCCCCACCGACCTTCATTTCCTATAAATAAAATTCTTACCATTCCCCACTTCAAACCACTATCACTCTGCCCTTTCACCTTCCAAGCAACTGTTTTGAAAATACCTTCATGAAGTCGAAAAATAGATCACCAATGGTACTTGGCCTATATGAGTCATGCCTCCTTGTGTTATTTGGGGGCCCCACCTATGGTTGGGATTCCATTTGTGAAGTCTTATTCCATTCACAAAGGTGGGATCCCCTTTAGGTTTCTCGTGGATTTTTGAAGAATTAATCATTCGTGAATCACTCTTCAAATAAAGATTTTGTTGTTAAGTCGAAGCTACGATCCATTGAAACCCTTCCTTAAAGAATCATAAATAATTTCCAAAGACCATTTCCTTTTCTAATACAATCCTCTTCATGATGAATGTCATGACCCTTCCCTCGAAGCTCGTGCCATGACTACAACATGCCGGCCTTCCATAGGATAGGGGTTGGCGTCTAGCAACGGAAAGGAATTTCCCTAAAATAAGAAGGCATTTCTTTTAAACCTGTACAAACACATAGACCAATAACACAACAATATTCAACCATGAATTAAAACCGTAGTAGTAATGTGTGTACTAAAAGGAAAGGGTCTGGAATACAAGCCCAACTGAAAGGTACCAACACACCTGAAAAATAGAAAATAGCTCCTAGAATCGTCCCCCGAGGATCCTACCAGAATGGTTGGTATAGCTCATCTCCACTTCTCTCCACGTCAGCCAATCTCCACTGTGTACCGCCTGGTCCTAGCTCCCTCACATATCAACCAAACTTCTCATCATCTACACAAGAAACAAAAAGGTGGAGGTGAATCCCATGAAGGGGTTAGTATAACAGTAGACAGTTGGGACACCGAGACCCCCAAAGGTCTCACAAAATTCCACAAAGGAAAACCAAAAAGCATGATCTTAATCAAAAAGCACAAAGTAATAGACAATCCTCAAACCAGGTATAATTAAATACCAAAAGTATATAATATTAGTCAAGAAGATAGATCAACTTATTCTGTTTAGAGGCACTACTTCTGACCACACCGAGACTAAACCACAAAGGATCAGTAGGTACTAACCCCCATAAGATCCACAAAGGATCAGACCCACCCATAGTCAATAGGTACTAACCCCCTCAAGACCCACACACGATCTGACCCACAGAGGATCGGTATGCACTGACCCACATAGGATTACAGAGCGCTGACCAACACAGTATCTGACCCACACTAGATCAGTATGTCATTGATCCATGACGAGCCACTCTAAATATGGTCCACATCGGGTCGTGTACTGCTGATCCACACAAGATCACTAGGTGTTGATCCACACAAGATCACTAGGTGCTGACCCATATAGGATCGCTCCTAACCTCCGTATGATCTATCTCCAACCTCCGCCTCACTATTAACCACCGGATTCCCACTCATAGTATGCTTGATTTTGGGGAACCACTTGTCAAGCCATTGGTCATATTTCAACTATAATTATGTCCCATGAATAAATATCTCCGTGATCCTTCATGTCATAAGGGTTCCAACACAATAAACTATGCATCAATCGAACACTCGGTCTGTATGTTGTTGGAATTATAGTGCAGAGGGCCCTGTTGGATTCAGAGTGGATCCAACCCGGCCCTACTCCAACATTCTCCAAAACTCTTGTGGAGTATCTCAAAAGGACCGTCTCGGTCCAATGATCCAAGCGCCATAGATTATTCTTCAAATAGACTTCTGGTTCACAAGATACGGACTTTTAAGCATATCTAGGCCTAAATGGGTCTGAGTCTAGTCCGACCTGGTGGGACTGACTCGGCCTGGGCCACCCAACCTGGTTCAGCTCGACCCGACGTGGTCCAGGTCTTACTCAGCCCGACCCAAAATGTCCTGGTCTGGCCCCGTTGGGTTGGGTCGCGCCAGGACTGGTCTGTTGGGTCGCGACTGGCATAGAAGGGCTGGGCAACGTGGCCCGCCCCACATGGGGCATGCGGTCCACCACCTGATCGGATAAAAAGAGCCTATCGGCCCCCTTAAATCAGTGGCACAATGTGGCACCACCGTGTGGTTTGTGGGACCTGCTGGACGTGGTTCCCCCTGGCCTTCATTGCAGCTTCCTTCATTGTGGTGCATGACGATGTGTCGCCTCCGTCTCTGCCTCTTCCTTTGCAGTCAGCCAAGGGTCAGCCACCTTCTACAGTCATCATGGTGTGATGTTGTGGATTTCCTCTGCGGTGCGTGACGACACTCCACCTTTTGTCGCCAGCTATCATCGTCGTCACCCGTTGACGCTAGTGCTGCATTGGTGGATCTTCTGTGGATCTCTGGTGATGCTCTCGAGCTCTGTTTTCACTCTCACCTATGCCTATGGGTCTCCCGTGATGAAACCGTCATAGTGTGACCTACTTTTTTGGGTTGCTGTCAAATTGAGGAAACTCATCCTAAATAACACAACATGAACGAAGCAACGGAGGGTCAGGGCCTTGTTCGTTTGTCCCACGCCCTCAACGTTAACATGATAACAACCGGGAGTCAAATTCGTCAAATATAATATTTATTAATAAAACCCTACCACATGAACTGTCATAGGTATTGTGGTCATTGGTGGAAGGAGGGTCCCCATCAAAGTGAGGTCGTCGGTGTTCGTCGATCCCATTTCATAGTAGCCAAAGCTAATGTCCTCCATCGGTGGAAGACATCATGTCACATCACCAGAGGTTCCTTGGATGGTGAAGCCATGTCAAAACTCCACCTTGAGTCTCACATAAATAGAGGTGGGAAAGGTGAGTAACACACTGTGAAATTAATGAGTTTCATTTAATGAATGAACCTCTTAATTACCCAACGGTGCAGTTACAAGTAAAGGAGAGTCCAACCATTAATTGTCTTGACAAGTCACCTGTCCAAACCACTTCCAATCATTCCCTAGAGAAAAATAAATAAAATAACTTGTTATGTTATTTTATTATTTTTATATAAAGTCCAAAATTTAACATTTTCACTGGACTTACTACAGTTGAACTGAAGGTTCCCTTAAGATAATATCAACACTGTGGATTCCATAGTGCCCTCGGATATTAAATTTGAGTACTTGTTCAAAATATAGAAAACGCTTCCCGCTCGATTACTGAATGTACCTTAAAAAAATTTCATTAATTCATTATGGGTACGTTGGTCCTCGGAATCAATTGATGTCAATTTTCACATACTCGTAATAATTCCAAATTACATAAAAAATACATGGAATTTTTGGGTCTTTAAATTCTCCCGACCTAAGGTGTTTTCTTCCACGAAATCATCAACAAAAACTAGGGGAACAAATGGGGGTATAGAGCATGCGTCTGAGCCTCCCGCTCCCATGGGCTCCCCTAGAGATTCCCATGCTTCCAACAAACTTGCACTAGAGGAATCGACCACCTACAAAGGACCTTCTCCAGTCGATCCTCTATCCTCGTCAGGAAATCCTCCTCCCCATCATCGATGTCCATCTTTCCCTAGTCAATAATGTGCGATGTATCATCCACCTATCTCCTTAGCTGTGACACATGAAAAACATTATTCTCTTGGTGCATCTATGGGGGAAGAGCTAAATGGTACACCACCTCGCCAACTCTCTGGAGGATCTTGAAGGGTCTAATGAACCTCGAGGATAGCTTGTTGCCTCAGCCAAACCTCCATAATCCTCGTCAGGGTGAGACCCCTAGGAAGACATGGTCTCCCTCCTCAAACTCCATGGGTATCTATCTCTTGTCGGTATAAGATTTCTACCGGCTTTTTTCAGTCTTCATTCACTTCTGGATGATCTGCAGCTTCTATATGTTAGTATGTACCAACTCTAGACCCATAAGTGTTGACTCCCCAAGTTATGTCCAATAAAGAGGTTATCTTCATGGTCTCCTATACAAATATTCAAATAAGGAAATGCAGATGGTGGAGTGATAACTATTTTTGTATGAAAACTCCACAGTGGAAAGTGGTCCTCCCAACTATGGTCGAAATTGAGGACACATGCACAAAGAATTTCTTCAGGTGTCTATATGGTCTGCTCCGTCTGACCATCTGTATGAGGGTGAAAGGCGGTGCTCAAGAGTAGTTGAGTTCTGAATTCTTCCTGCAATCCCTTACACAAAAGGGATGTAAAATGTGTGACATGATTTTTGAAGATCATCGATGACACTCAGTGAGGTCACAATATCTCATGTACATAGAGGCGTCCCAAGATCTCTACTGATCCCTTCTCTCAGATGGGTAGGAAGTGGGCAGACTTGTTGAGTCGGTCAACAATCACCTAGATGGAATTGTGTCCCCTAGACGTACATGGTAGCCCTATCACAAAGTCCATGGAGATACCATCCCACTTTTACTCTGGTACCTCAAGTGGATGAGCTAAGCCTACTAGTACTTGATGCTTGGCATTCACTTACTGACAATTGAGGCATCGAGATAAAAACTTTCTTACATCTTTCTTTATCTCTCGCCACTAGTACTGATTCCAGAGGTCTGGGTATATCTTCGCTACTACTGGCTATACCGCCAAAGGGGATGTGTGGAACTCCCGCAACACCTCCTCTCAAAGTGACATTGGTACCATAGTGTGTCCATTGAATAGGTGGTGTGCTCCCCACCTTCAGAAAATCCATCAAGAGCATGTCCTAAGGATATTTGAGCTTGTCAGGCTTCACAGTCTATGTCCCCAAGATAAGACTCCCAAGTTCTCTAATGAAGTGGGTGAGTGATAGTAAAATACTTGAGGTAAGCTTATCCATCTCTATCCATAAAGGATATCTACAATGTGGCTAGCTTCTCTGTCGGATCACTAACCAACTATAGACTAGACCTCCTGCTGAGTGTTTCTGCTACTACGTTCTCCTTCCCAGAAGTATAGACTATCTCAAAGTCATAGTCTTTGAGGAACTCTAGACATCGTCTTTGTCTTAGGTTCAGGTCCTTCTATGAGAAGATATACCTAAGACTCTTGTGATCAGAGTAAATAGTAAACTATTCACCCATCAATTAGTGTCACCAGATCTTCAGTGTAATTACCATTGCTGCAAACTCTAGGTCATGGGTAGTATATTTCTACCTCTGTTTTCTCTAATGTCGTGAGCCATAGGCAATCACCGCTCACTCCTACATCAGGACACAACTCTATATGGTCCCAGATGTGTCGTAGTAAGATACGTACCCAAAACCCTCTTTTGGTATCCTTAAGATGGGAGAACTTTTCAGTCTTTGCCTCAGCTCCTGGAAACTCTTCTGGCACTTCTTAGTCCACAAGAAAGGCTTCCCTTCTTCATTAAGGCCGAAAAGGGTTCCACTACCCTGGAGAAGTCAGGTAAAAATCTCTGGATGTACCCAGCCAATCCCTGAAAACTCCACACTTCGTCACACTCCTGGGTGGTTACCAAGAAAGCACTACCTCTATATTTTCCAGATACAATATGAATCCAACCTCCAAGATAACATGCCCAAGGAAGTGGACATTCCATATCCAAAACTAGATCTTCAAGAGATTTCCATAAATATAGTTCTCCCATAGTGTATCCAGAACTATCTACAGGTGCTTGGCGTGCTCCTCCCCCGACGCTGAGTATACCAAGATATCATCGATGAAGACCACCTTGAAGAGACTATGGTGTGGATAAAAGATCCCTTTATGAGAACCATCAACACTATGAGAGAATTGGTCATGCGGAATGGAATCATAAAGAACTCTTAATGGTCATACCGACATCTGAAGGCTACGTTAGGTACATCTTCATCCCGTACCCTGAGCTGGTGATAGCGTGATCAGAGGTATATCTTTGAAAACCATCGAGCTCCCTTCAACTGGTCGAAGAGATCATCAATCCTCGGTAGTGGATACTTGTTCTTCGTGATCACCTGGTTCAAGCACCGATATACCACACAAATCCTTATGCTCCCATCTGCATTCTTGGCCAATAAGATCAGGGATTCCAATGGGGAAACACTAGGCCTTACGAACCCCTTTCCCAACAAGTCCTCTAACTATATCCTCACCTCACAAAGCTCTACGGGAGCCATCTGATAAGTGGGTGTTGATATCGGTGTCATCCCAGGGTACAGTTCGATATGAAATTCAACCTCTCTGTGAGAAGGTTATCCTATAACATCATCATGGAACACATCATCATGTTGTTCCACCCCTGAAGGATAACTCAGACTCCTCACTTTAACTGCTTCAAGGGTGAGTATAGCCAACTGGTGAGTGATCGGATGCACCCTCCTCTAAAAAGTTCATCCTATGATTCAATGGTTTCCTCCTCACCGGTGAAGGTAAACCTGGTCTCATCCTCGTGGACACACTGCACTTTGCACCTAAAATAGTCGATCTGATCATAAACTATGGCAGCCTATCCAAACCCAATCTGTTGTCGTGAGGCCTTGATGCTGCTACTAGGAGATCCCATCCAATGATATTGCCTCCTAGAGTGATGTCACACTGTCTTCACTAGTGTGTAATTGTCGAATCTTCTCTCATAGGAGTCTCTAATTACAAGGATTGATCAAACGACTCCATCAAAATCTCTGAGGTCTGAACGAGTAGCATGGAAATGAAAGAGAAACTGACTCTTGTGTCTATAATTACTGCAACTAGGGTGGAATAAACATAGATCATACCTCAAATAATCTCCAGATCACCTTAGTCGTAGGCCTCTGTTTCCTATAGCTATGCTCAGCCATGTCCACTTACTACCTATGGTCGGGGTGGAACTCCTAATGGTAGTGGGGGTAGAACCTCAAATCCCCTCCCCCCTCATGTTGTATGGCCTACTCCTCTACCACGTTCTCCACCCTGTGGACCTCCTCATTCAAATATCTACCTTGGCCTATGTGGTCACCCGAACATCCGTTGGCTGTCGGTATGGAGGGTTGGGTAGTCGCGAGCCATGTGGCCCTTCCCACCATACGTAAAGCATAGTCTGCCTCCCAGCCAACCTTCTCTTCCTCACGAGCACTGAACATACAACCCTGAATCTTGGGGTCTTCCACTGGTGGTTCTAGCCCTCTTGGACCTATGTTTCATATGCCTATTTCCTTCTACAAATGACATGGCTACCTTTCGTCTAGTGGTGGCTCTCACAATTAGCGCCTACTCAGCTATGAATCTCTCCCCCAACAATGCTCTCTCGAGCACTTCAACCTACGTTGGGATATTTAGTGATATCATTGACACTCTGATCTCTCTCCAGAGACCCTGCTCAATGGTATGGCCCCTAAAGAATGGGTCTCACACCATGTCGGTGGAGTAGCACAAGAGGTCAGTAAATCTCACCGAGTACTGGTCCACTGATAACATTCCCTGTTGTAAGTGCATTAGCTTCTGGATACACACTATGTGTAGTGTCACTAGAATGAACTCCTCCCTAAAGTGGCTCTCAATGTCTAACCATGTGAGGGTCACTGTTTCATGTGATTGGAGCTTTAGGCTCCACCTTCTCCCTACTATGCCCTGGAATAGGATAGAAGATTAGATAACCATCTACTCTGTCGGTGTCTCAACTGAGAGAAAAACTCTAGAAACAACCACAAGCCAGTCCTCAGCTTCCTGAGGATTTGTATCCCTTTGAAACCCTATAGGACTCTATATCTAGATCTCGTGAAACGCACTCAGTCGGCATACACGGTCTGTTAGTGGGGATTGTGGGATCTTCTGCCCAACAGGTGATGGTGTTGCTGGTGCACCACCTGAAGTTGCTTCCATAGTAAGAGGGCCCTACACCAAAGCATCGTCGCTCGGTGGGCCCTCATCATGTACTCTCTCAAGAATCTGGGATGGCTTTCTACATGGCGGCATCCTGAAAAGAAACAGGCGTGCTATGGTCAATAAATCATACCTAGTGAGATGACTCGAAATAGATCAATGTAAAAACATTTCCAAAACACACACAATAAATGTTCTCAAGCACCAAGTAAGAAATCAGAATTTAGGGTCCTGGTGTATGGATATGTCAGCCACCGTACCAACACTGGACACCCAAAAATGAAAACCATACCCAAAACACATAACATTATTACTCCATTAAAACGATCAGAGTCCTAGTTATTTTTAGAATAGACTCCTCGGATACCACTTTGTCATGACATGTCCCCTAGGGCCTGTGTCGTGACTACCCCAAGCCCTCCTTCCATAAGCCAGGAGTTAGAGTCTAGCACTAGAAAGACATATCCTTAAAATGGGAAAGAATTTCCTTTAAACCTGTACAAACACAAAGAATAGAAACACAATAAGATGCAACCATAAAGTAAAACTACAGTAGTAGAGGTGTGTATTAAATGTAAAGGGTCCGGAATGAAAGCCCAACTGAAAGGTACAACTATAACAGAAAAACAAAAAATAGCTCCGAGATTCGTCCACTGAGGTCCTACCTGAAGGTTATGTAAATCTAATCTCCACTACTCTTCACATAATCCACTCTCCTCTATATACCACAAGGTCCTAACTCCCTCAAGTCTCAGCCAAGATACTCATCATCTGCACAAGTAACAACAATGTACGGGCGAATCATGTGTAGGGGTGAGTATAACAATACCCAGTATGGACCTCGAGACCCCTGAAGGTCACACAAAATTCCACAATGGAAAACCATAATGGATGATCTCAATCACAAAGCACAAAGAATAGACACAGCTCCAACCAGGTATATATAAATCACAGAAGTACAGAGGATTGGTCGAGAAGCTATATCATCTTATCTTGTCAAGAGGACCAGCTGCTAACCATATGGAGTCTGACCCACATAGGATATGTAGGTACTAACCCCCGCAAGACCCACACAGGATCTGACCCACCTAGAGTTGATAGGTACAAACTCCTGAAATACCCACACAAGATCTGACCCCCATAGGATCAGTATGTGATGACCCACACTGGATCGTTGAGCACTGACCCACACAGGATCTAAGCCACACAAGATTGGTATGTCGTTGATCCATGATGGGCCGCTCTAAGGCTGGTAATTTTCGGATAGCGTACTACTGATCCACATAGGATCTCTAGGTGTTGATCCACATAGGATCTCTAGGTGATCACCCGTATAGAATCGCTCGGTACTAACCTCTATATGATCTATCTCCAACCTCCACCTCACTGCCAACCACTAGATTCCCGCTAATAGTACAATTAATTCTAGGAGAACCACTTCTCAAGACATTGGTCATATGTCAACTAGAACAAAGTCCCATGAAGAAGAAACCTGATGATCTGTCACTTCATAAGGGTTCCAACGCAACAGAGGATGTGTCAACAAAATGCCTGGCCTCTATGTTATTGGCATTAGAGTGTTGAGGGCCAGGGTGGATTCAGATTCAATCCTACCCAGACATACTCCAAATTTCTCCAAAACTCTTGTGAAGTATCTCAAAAGTCCCACCTCGCTCCAAGGATCCTAGCTTCATAGACGATATGTCAAATGGATGTATGGTTTGCAAGATACGACCTTTTAAGCGTATCTAGGCCCGAATGGGTCGGGGTCCAGTCCTACCCCGTGGGACTGACCCAGCCAGACCAAGCATGGGCTGCCCAACCCGATTCGGGTTGACCCGAACCAGTCCGGTCTACCCCGGCCCAGCCCAAACCGGCCTGGGGTGGCCCGGTTGAGCTAAGTCACAGGGGGATCAACCCACTGGGCTGCAAACCAACATGGTCTACCCTGGCTAGCCGCTTCCCACGTGGGGCACACAGTCTTCTTGTTGAATGGCTCAAAGGAGCTGTTCAACCCCCTTTAATAATCAGTGCCACATGGCACTGCCTCGTGGTCTACATGACCCATAGGACACGGGTCTCCCTTTCCCTCACCATGGCTTCCTTCAATAGGATGCGCGACAGCGTGCCACCTTCACCTCCGACTCCGCCTCTGGCAAAGTATTGGCCGCCTTCTGCATCTGTCGGTACATGATGATGTGGCTCCCCTCTGTAGTGCGTGATGGAATGCCACTGGATTCTACCATAGATGGCTGATGCCAGCTGCCACCGTCACTCGTTGGTGCTGGTGCCGCACCGGCGGATCTTCCACAGGGCTCCGGTGATGCTCTAGAGCTCTGTTTTCACTCCTCTATACGCCTATGGGTCTCCTGGGATGAAACCATCATAGCGTGGCCCACCATTTCTTGTTTCCATAAAATTGAGGAAACGCGTCCTGAAGAACGCAACATGGACAAAGCAGCGGAGGGTCTGGGCATTGTTCTTTTGGCTCGGACCCACCACGTTTACATTATATCAAGCAGGAGAAGAATTCATCAAAGATATACTTTATTAAAAAAAACCAACGTCATCAACCATCAGAGGTATCTCCTTCATTTTAAGGAGAGTCCCCTTTGGAGTGAGTTCTTCGGCATTCATCGATCCTAGATCGTCACAACCCAAGCTTCCATCCTCTATCGGTTGTAGACGTCGTTTCACTTTTCTAGAGGTTTCTTTCTTGGTAAAGCCATGTCAAAACTCCACCCCGAGCCTCACTTAAATAGAGGGGTAAAGGTGAGTAACACACCAAGGAATTAATGAGGTTCATTTTATGAATGAACATCTCAATTCTCCAATACTGCAGTTACAGATAAAGGATAGTTGAGCCCTTAATTAGCTTGAGAAGTCACTGATCCCCACCACCACCACTCATTCACTGGAGAAAAATAAATAATATAACTTGTTAAGTTATTTTATTATTTTTCTGTGATGTCCAAAATTTAACTATTTCTCCCGTCCTACTATGGTTGAAGTAAATCTTCCCTTAATCCAATCCCGGTACTGTGGATTCAACAGTGACCTCACACTTTTAATCCATGCACCGGGTCAAAAGATAGAAAAAGACACCTGCGCGTTTACTGAACGCACCTTAAAAAATTTCAGATAATCATTTTGAGAACACCTGGCCTCATAATCACGCACCCTCATCTTTATAATACTATTAATAATTCCAAATCATTTTAAAAAAAATTACATGGAATTTTCAAGTCTTTACAAACTACAAGAGCTTTGTTAATGTAATCCTCTTTGAGAAGCACCAAAGCTTCATGAAGCTCCTCTTGGCATGGTCTCCTAGTTTGTAAACCCTCTCTTTTTTCACCCTCCATGGTTGTACAAAGTGATTTCAAGGTCCCCCAAGTTGTGATTCATGTTATGTTTCCCTTCCACATGCTTCTTCTCATAGGCACGCTAATGGCTACTGCTTCTTCACATAGCCACACTAACGTGGACCACCCAATGGATCACTCCACAACCCCATTAATACATGGAATTGTTGGTGATTTCCCTTCTCCAAGGGTTAATGTTCGCTAGTTATAAAAGTCTTAGGGGTGAGGAGTGAGTCCTCACCGTCTGAGCTACATGAAGTTAAACTTCCAAGATACCTCACCACCTTAACAGACGATGATGAACTGTGATCACCACATGGGTGAAAATACCAAGAGGAACATGAAGGGGATGGGAACTAGAGCCCTCTAACGTCTTCCCTCTCAATGTTATTTGTCTCCATGTGCACCTCTGGTAGCTTATGTGTAATCCTCAACCCACCTAGGTAGTGTGCCTCTGGTACAATGGCCATATCCTCTGCGTACATCTCAAAACCTTCCTGGAGTCTCCAAATCACCATATCACTACACTGCTAACCACACATAATCTGCGATATACTCCTCACAGATGAAACTCTTACCATGTGACCATCAAGTCTATTTCTACCTCTTGTTTCTCACACCGAGCATGAATCACATGGGCTTAGAGTAATCATTGACCATGACATCCTCTTTGGTCCACCGTTGTTTGTAAGCCCCACTCCCCATTCCTGAACTACGTGGACATTGATCCTCTCCATTTTCAAACAAGTTATATAGGAAGCATTTATGATATTCAATTCCATCACCCATCAGTCCCGACTATTTCATATCGGTTCACCCACATCCCACATGATGTTAAATTATATGCCCCTTTCGTCCTGTATGACGTTAAACTGTATTCTCGAACTACATGGGTTTTGATCCTTGTGTCCTAGATAGGTTATGTAGGAGTCTTCCATGAGGTTCAACCCCAAAAAATGGTAAACATATGTGTCCCCTTTGTTGGGATCCACGTCATTAGTCTTCCCCTTAGTGGTGTTAGACCAGTTCTCAGACCATATCAGTAAAAAAATACCACACTTAATCCATACTACATGGACTTTGAACTTTTACCTTTCTGAGCATGGTATATAAGAAGCCTCCCAGAGGTGCATGACCGACCCACTCCTCATCCTAGTCTCCCCCTAGATCCTTTGTGTCATGGGACGTCATTCCTTAACCCATTGGTTTCATTTCATTCAGGTCCCCATCCAGGCATCCATTCTCATGAGCAGCCTCCTCATGTGACTCATCACCCCATTCCAAAACTATATGGACTTTGATCCCCTACAACTAGCATATGTAGGAAACCTCCTTGTGGTTCAATCCCAATATCTTCACCTACAAACAAGTTCCTATTTCCATCCCCATTCATTTAACCCTTTGACACTTCATCCATATCTATCTGGATTTCACCCAGGCCACCACATCCCAGTGAAATCATGCCATCTATATGTGTAGCTAACCATGTGTAAGCCATGGTCGTCACATTGGTATTTGTATCACCCAGGTAGCTAAACATGTGTAATCCCCACAATTCTTTCGAGTTTTTGTCCATTGGGTACCCCTGATCCCATGAATCACCCTCTCGAACTATGTGGGTTTTGATCCCTATCTTCTAAATGGGGTATGTTGGAAGCCTCCATGAGGTTCAATCCCAGTCAATGGTAAACCTCAGTGTTCACTTTGGTAGGACCCACCATCCTCTGATCCTCCCTTTGTAGTGTCCAGATCAACTTCCATATTGTGAAACCTTCACCTTTGTGAGACACAGCATCCTTTGTCTGTCCTTATTTGGAATTCTGAGCCATCCATCTGGTAAACTTTCCAGGCAATCCCGCATAGGGACGTACCTATCCGGTCCACTCCCATTAGTGTTTTGATCAGTCTATTCAGTCTCCACTGGATGTTAAACTTGCGACATACCCTGTGTTAAACATGGGAATCCATGTAAACCCTCAAAGACATGCCTCTGGTAAAATATTCTCAGCATTTGATATGGGATACCACAGGCATCAGTACTCTCAAGAATCCCTTTGATGTGGGAAAATCTAAGTGTACCAGTGTTTCAACATCCAGACATTCTAGTGATGCCCAAAATGGATACTCTCCTAACTGATGGTTGATGCCTTAACTTGACCCACTTGGAATATCCTAACAGAAGCAGCATAATTAACCAGTGTCCACAAAGACATGACACCGTGAAGAGTTTCACGAAGACCATCTTAATCTTCAAGGGAGAACAGAACATGGTGACAAATTCTGAGGAGGATTACATGAAAGAAGATAATGATATCCCATCATCCCATTTTGATCATGGATAAAGTGCCACTCAATAGGTGATGGATACCACCTTCCTTTATAAAGTGATAATGTAGGGAAACAACACGACCCGTCTATCTAAAACTTCCCACGAACATGGCATAATGAGGCATGCCCAAATAGAAAATATTTGTAAATAAAAATAGTGAACCTGGCGTGAATTTCATCTCCTAAATATGGGGATTATTATCATATGGGGCATCAACATATAAGTGTGTCATCTAATCTAGCTATCTGGTGAAAATTCCTTCCATGAAAATAGTGGACCTAACATAAAAATCACCTGGATTTCTATTAGTTAATCAATGGGAATACTGTTTGGTGATGTTGTTAGTGAGTATCTTCATATCTAGTAATGGAAAACTGAATGGTACCGGGGCATTGGGCATTAATTTACTACTATCTTTATTGATGGATGAATCTCCAAACTTTGCAGGTCCTAAGCTACAAATGTATAAAACTAATCACCACCCACCTACAGATGTAGGGGTAGGGTAAATTCTAATGTGGTGACCCCACATGGTTCCACCTCTACCATAGCAACATCAACTACCATAACTAATGGGTTAACACACTCCGTATCACCTTCCAAAATTGTCAAAAGTAGATAGATAGACATTATTGTCTGTCGATACAAACATTATGGGGTCATATCGATGACGGATATGGACCATCAATATATGGAAGCCTCATTTCCCCACCCTCATTGCCACCCCCAAGGGCCACACAAGGATCCCTAGCTCCCCACTCTAATTTTATATCATTTTGGGAGCCTCTCCCTAGAATGATCTTATGACTCACTCCCTTACGTTGATGAAGTAAGGGGTGATCGATTCCTCCTGGCTATGACTTCAGCCATGGAGACACCGAGAAGGGATCCCACTAGGCCAAAGTAATGCTTCTAGTCATTCTAGCATATCAAAGAGAATATAGCCCATACCCCTACACAGTCATCCCTCACTCAGCTAACTCGACGCCAATGTCAGGTGCATGCTCAAAAGGATGCCTGTCAGGAGAAATCATATTCTAAGGATTTAGTGTCCGGATCCACCATAGATGTGTGTTATATCCTCCCTGTTACTACAAAACATGGGCACCTCTACAGTTGATCAATATTGAAGCCTCAGCCACCCGATGGGTAGTCTGGGTTAACTTCCCTAGTCACTAACACAAGTAGCAGTCGTCGCAGGTCAACCCACGATGATGATATTTATAATGGAGTTCCACCGCATATCATTATTAACTAGAGAAAAATTCTTACCCATCTTGTTAACACTCAGCACGGAGGTCCTATCTATTCCCCTGATCCCAAGTATGGAGGTTTTCCCCATATTTTAGGTCATGAATGTGACATTCCTCATTGAATCATCACTGGATCAAGAAGGTGACCTCCCCATGGGGGAAATAATTAGAATAAATGTCCTCCTTGCCCAATCACCCATCAACATGGAGGTCCTCCTCATGTTCCAATTGTCATTTTTTTCAAGTGAACCCCACACCGCAGCTCATCCAAGGGGGATTCCTCACCACTCTTGTTGGGAATAAACTCTCAAGGCATCATTGAAGCATTTTTGAGGTGATTGTGTTTGTTGACAAAGTGGTCCTCCATGTTGTGTTTGTTGATAAAACAGACCATGGTGTATAAGTGTTTTGAAAAAGGGGGATTAAATGGTGATTTTTCAGGTTCAAGGGATGCTTTCAACAATACATGATTGATTTAAGAACCTCAACCAAAGAATGGATGATATGGAGGTGGTAAAAAAAAGAGCTGATACAAGATGGCGTCGTTTTCCAGTGCTTGCCAAATTTTTGGGCCTCAAAATCGAAAAATGGAGAGATTCATTTTTTTCAAAGGGAGGAGTGCACAAAATCAGAGCGGTGCGCAAAAAATAATGTGTTGCATGAATAATTTGCGGGATGCCCATAAAATATTGCGGCGCGCAAAAAAAATCAACGTGGTGCGCGAAATGTTTTCCCGATGCGCGAAAAAGTAAATTGATTCATGAAATAGTGGGATGAAGTTTTTCGGGCAAGATGTGTTTCGTGGTCCAAAACACGAAAATTGGAAAAGGAATGAGGTCTGCGAAATATTTTAGTATTTCATGAAAAATGATGTTGCGCGGAAGATTTGTTTTTAGTGCTCGAAGTGGATTACGCGCTCAAGGAGGGTTTTTCACACGGGGTCGATTTTTCCTATAAATATGAAGTGAACCCCCTCTATTAGAGAGAGATCAAGACTTAGAGAATACCCGAGAAGTGGCACACAAAATTGAAGTTTGCAAGGGAGTTGTGCATAAACATCAAGTTTGTGTGTAAAGTCTGGTGTTGCGCGAAAAGTGGATTTCGGGAAAAAAGTAGAAAATTATGCGCAAGGCAGTGAAGAGGTTGTGCATAAAATTTGTTGGTGGTGTGTAAAATAGGTGTTGTGAAAAAATTTTATTTCTCACAAGGAAAGGGAATTACATGCAAGGTGTCATAGGGGTTACACGTAAACATTCGGGTGGCCCGGTACACCCTGTGCAAAGAGTGATTCATCCTATGGTGAAAGATGGACATCAACATATCATCTATCAACAGTTAAGGATGCAGATTTCAATAGGGATAATTAAGAGACATACAGGTCTATAAACTGTGAGTGGATCTTCTGAAGAAGCAGTGATCACACTTCAGTTGAGAGAGTAGTGAGCTTTCATTTTGTGAGTTGTTGTAAACCAGGAGGGACAGTGATTCTGCTTCAAACTTGTAAACAGCAGTGCGCTTATAGTGGATTTGGTACATTGGCATGTTGTTGTTGTATGCTCCTTGGACGTATCCCAGTGAGGGGGAACCAAGTAAAAATCACTGTGTCTCATGCATGATTTATTTTCATTGTATACTTTGTTATGGTAAACAGTGAGAAAATAGTTTTTCTTAACAGTGAAACAAGATCAATATGGGTAGTTATTTTAATCTGTCATACCCTAATTCACCCCCCCCCCCCTCTCAGGGTATCTAACCTAGTGGACTTAAAAACTCTTACACCAATCTGAATGGTGTTCCTCCCCATGATGAAAATCTACCACACCCTGACAAACTATATCGAGGCATGAGGTTGGGTCGTCACTATGAAACGAAGAAACTTGAGAAACCTCAGATCATGGTCAAACCCATCTACCTTTTAGAATCTGAACTGGAGTGGGACTTGGTGACGGATCCCTCACTCGGATCCTATTTATCAGGGTCTGGGGAAGGAACATGATGAATCAGGCTTTTCCTCCTAGAAATCATGATGCATCGGATCCCTGAATCCCTTAGTATATATATACAGAAGGAGGAGGATTTGGTTCTTTTCCTCGGTCTTGTTGTGCAATACTCTCTTTCATCTCTAGGATCATTCTCCACATCAACTAGAGATCAGGGGAAATTGTTCTCAGGACTGGTCGATGATGAGAACCATCCTGATCCACTACCAATGACTTCCCCCACTTCACAAGAAGAACTAGTTATTTCCCCATCCTATAGTGATGTGGTGATATACTTAGTGCATTCCCTAAGAGACATCCCAAGATTCAGCAGTTTGTTAGTTCACATGTTGTATTCTCCACTAACTCATCTACCATTGCAACAGTCCACGTCTGTGTTTTTACTGGTCCCTCAACCACCCCTAGTTAAAGAATGGGGCATCCAAGGGCCGGATCCCAATTTGGATCCAAGACGTTTGTGCAACATTCTCGCAGCAGACCATCTCTTTGAGATGTTTTTTCCAATTTTAACTATATGCATAAATATTATGGATTACCACACCTAGGAAAAGGTTACATGCTTCTACTCAACCATAGGGATGACACATTTCCATCTACACCAATGACGGTTAGCTGACCCCAAGATCTGGGAACACTTTGATGGCATTTTCCTCCAGTGATTCCAAGCTAAGTTGGTTCTACTCCCTATATATTAGCACATTGCATCACTTGGGCACCATTGGGCCCTCCTATAGTGATGCATCCAATGATTAACTGTGCTATGTAGAGTTATTAGGGAGGCTTCCCCATATGTCCAGATCTATGGCAGGGGGCTGTATGCCGCCCTACATTTCATTCCCATCCTGTGCCAACCTGGTTCACCCAGTGATATTGAGGATATGACTTCAAGTGTCGTTGTGGTAAACATGGTTGTTCCCGAGATATACACAGAAGGGGGAATCAGCACAGGATATTGAGAATATGAACAACCCTTAGGGAAGAAAAACACCTGGTAGACCCTGCAAGTTTCTACACTCACCAACAAACAAATATTTTTTTCCTTTCAAAACATTTCAATTCATTGCATTTCAGTCAATATCCTAGTAAGTGAAAATCACATTCTAGGAAAGCCAATCCCCCTAACATATATAATTCAGTGAAGAAGACATAAGAGGATCTCGAAAATGCCACGTTGTGCTAACAGCTCGCAAAACAGAGATAGATTGTTGACAATATCTTCACTAAGCGTGATTCGGAATGACGGATGAATTTTGGTGATCCCTGGTATGATCCCAACCATCCTACACTGGGGTATTAGGGGAAGGTACAACTCAACTAGGAAAATTTTGACCAGAATATCTCAATAACCCTTCACATCTAGATAGGGTATAGGATTATGTTTATGGAAAAAGATGTTGGTATATATCACTAAATCCACCCAAGATGCACGACAACAATTCTCAGGACTCATCTCAGGTCCCACTAGCTACTTCTTAGGTTCCACTGGCTACTCCACATGTTCCTCTAGCAGCCCCATAGGACATTCTTCCAGCCCCTCAGCTAGCTTACCATGTTAAAGAATATTCCAACAATATGGTGGTTAGGTATCCTCTCCTAGATAGGAATCCTCATCAAGATGTTCCAATGGATACTCTCATCGCTCTCCTTGACTCTCTTGAACGTTGATAGGTTGTGAACCCACCTAATCAGAATCCACATATAACATGGGTGGATGATATGCTAGCCACCCCAGGCTTCAGAAATCCTACATTCTCCCCTTTTAATAGGACTAGTGATCCATACAGCATCTGGTCAACTTTATTTCAAGGTGTGGACCCATGCTGGGAAATCCAGAATAGTAGGAAACCACTCTGCTCTTATGTTTTACACAGACACTGGAAGGGACCACATTTCCCGGGTAAATCTAGTTACCCATTGGGTCTATAGCTAGTTGGGAGGATCTCTACATGAAGTTTCTATATCAGTTTAGTTCCACCACCAACAAGACAAGAATTTCTGACCTCTTCATGTGAAAGAAAAGGTTATATGAGCAAGTCTTATACTTTTTTCTAGGTGGAAGGGACTTATGAATTCACTCAACATGACGTTGAATCAGGAAACGATTATAACGATGTGATTATGAAATGTAAAGACTGAACTGGTCCCTTATCTCATCCCTCAAAACATCCCAGGTGGATTTTAGGATTTATTTGACAAGGCTCGATATCTTGAGGATGCCTTTCAGCAAGCCAAGAAGGCATGCTTTTGGCCTCCCACAACTCTCGCAAGAATATCCTCCAAGGATAATACCACTTTTTCACAGATAGAGGCCACTAGACATTTCTAATTATTACTTGATGTGCCACCTTCATATCCACATAGAGGTCCACCACCTTAGGATCAACCTCTAGCTCAGAATTTTACACCCCTAAATCAGTAGGATCCACCCTATAACGCACCACCATCTCCTAGGCAAGACAACCAAGTTCCACCTCCTCGCTAGGATCTAGCAAATCTTTAGGGAGAGGCTCCTGGAGTCCCTTTCCAAGATCAAAGAAACTGGACCTACTCATTCAATAAATATGAGTTCCTGGGTTATTTTTGGAGTGTCTTGAACCCATGAATCTTAAGGTTTCTAGAATGTAGGAGTCCTGAAGAGGAATATCTCACTGATCACCCCAATTATTTTCCTTATCAGCAGTTCCATAGAAACACTACCAAGTACTGTCATGTGTTAAAATACTGAATTCAGGACTATGTGGATAACAACATAGTCAGATTAGAACCATCTCTGGCACAGGTGGCATCTGTGTTTTCATAGTTAGATAGAGACTGTGAGGATGAATGTCAATAAGTCCCTCATAGTGGGTCTCGAAAATATGAAAATCAGATAGCATGCAAGGTATTTTCCCATTCCCATGGTATTATCCATGCCTATTTGACTCTACCTGAACCTTCTTAAGCCACTTTTCTTCCTCTATCTACTACTTTTTCATCGTCATATCATCATTCCTCACCTTGGGAGAGTAGCAGACAACAACACAAGGAGAAGAAAATTCCTCCCCCAGTGCCAAATTGTTCCCGTAATCTTGGTGATTTCATGCGCTTAGGTATGGGGATTTCCCCTAGAGTCTTCCCATCAATGTATTATTCCCCAAGTGATGATTAAGAGTACACCATGGTAAACAACACCGAGATATTGTACCCATACATGGTCCCCAAAGATGAGGAATGATAGGAATACCCTCCTAATGTCCCTAGCTGATGCCAATGTAGATGAAACCAAAAATATATGAAATTCAAAGTGTATTATACTATGCTTCTGACTGAGCCAAGCATGCCTCTGAGACCAGACAATAGGCTCAGCACAGGACTCAACATGAGTGGTACTCTTACCCTATTTCATTAAATCCACTTTCCCTACCCTTTGTGTTGCTCGACCAGGCTGAGCCATCACGACCATGCTGTGATCCGCCACATACAACTAAGGCCAGTCCATAGTAATCTGAAAATCATCAAGTAGTCATCTTATGAGATTCAACTAGTGAGAAATGTGTTACCCCCAACACCATTCAAAATCAGACGTTCCGACCTACATCTTCCACTGTAACTCTTGCCACAGATCAACCTCATATTGGTAGAAATGTGTGCTTAACATGGATGTATGATGTGCTCAAGAACCTTTCCAGCATTACTGCCAAAATCTTGATTCTCAATGCTCTCTGATAGATGTAATATATGCATGAATCCCTCATAGAGGATTTTATAACCCCCTCTAATTTGAAACATAGGAAGCGGCCGCAGAGCCCTACCATGAAAAAGAGGCCGAACCTGCAGAATGTGAGGCTATCATCACATTCTCATGAGAAAATGAAGGTTCTCCTATATATGGTCACATCTTCTCACTTTACATCACTAGTCAGTTCAATGGTGTGGATGTCCACCTCTCTCTCCTTGACAAGTGTTCTGGGATAAATCTCATCCTGACCCAAACACCCCACGATATGGGGCTACATGAAGTAGATAAAAATACATTCAATCTGAATATTTAAGGTTATGATAGGATATATCAAACACATGTTGTAAAAATCCTCCAGAAGACCAAATTTGGTGGTTTAATTTCCAACATGGAGTTTTTGTTCGTTTCGCAAGACATTGCCTATGATGCACTGAGGGGTAGACCTGGGATCCATCTACAAGTAGTAGTCCACTCCTTGTTTCACCAATGCCTCATGTACTCCCTTAATGGTCGGGTGTGCATGCTCCAAGTTGATGCAGCTCCATTTGCCTCATGTCAGGCCCGCTAACTGGATGTCAACTACTATTGGTGCAAGGAAAATCAGTTTTAGGACAGTGAGGATGAGAATACTACCATTGAGGTTGATCCGTGGATATACTTGGATGATGCCTACATTCTCCAAATTCACTGATTGGAGGCCATGACCCTAGTCACGGTACACTGATTTTTCATATCTAGGACAAGGGTAAATTTAATTCATTGACACAAGGAATGAAAAAATATCACTTTGTACTCATATATGAACCAGGATTGAGTGATTCCAGAACCTCGTTCCCCTGTAAGGTATCAAGATTTTCTCCCCATTGAAATTGAAATATGTCATAATTTATTCTTCCACTACGCTAGGTTGAACCATCTCAAGCTAATGCTCCACTTTTTATTCGATATTATCAAGCATTGACCATTGGTTCGAAGGCCATATGGAATCAGATTGACAGATTTCATCACGATGATTTCAGCAATGTCCGAGTCCCCCAATGAAGATTCCACTACCACTCAGGCCAACTCCAACATTCCTTCGGAAGTAGAAAACTTATAATAATTACACCTTTTAATGTTCATCTCACTAAGGAAAATGAAGAGGATTTTTAGGATTATCCTCCTTTTTGAAGAATGTGTCTCCAACACCATTGATGAGTTGGTAAATGTGAGCCTCGACATCGAGATAGATCCAAAACCAACACTAGTCAGCACATCCATGTCTATAGAGGAGAAGCAACAGTACGTGGGTTTCCTGAAATTTCATCAAGATGTATTCCTTTGGAGTTATGGTGGGATGTCCGGACTGGATCCTCAGTTCATCCTCTACCACCTTGATCTCCTGATAAACCTTTATAGGATCAAAAAGCCTCCTAAAAAGATGCTTCCTTATCATCGTGCCATCGTCGGGGAAAAATTTGGTAATCTCATTAAATCCAACATTGTCAAGGAAGTCTAGTACTCAAAATGGCTACCCAACATCACTCTCATATGAAAATAAGAATATATAGATCAGTGTATTCATTGAAATTTTGGATCTCAACTATCACTGTCTGAAGGATGATTTTCCCCTTCCTGCGATAGAGCTTTTGATCGATGCTACTGCAAGATTCTAATATATCTCCTTCATGGATGGGAATTCCAGATATAATCAAATTTTAATGTCCCCCAAGGATGAAGAGTATACCACCTTGAGAGAACCACACTGTACTATTTTTTATCAGGTAATTCCTTTCGATCTAAAGAATGTAGGAGTCACCTACCTACATTCCATGCACCACATATTCATGTCGATCCTTTGGAAATTGGTGGAATGCGATATGGAAGATTTGGTTGTAATATCCCACCAACATCATGACCATATCAGATATCTAGAAAAAAAAATTTGGCCACCTCTGCTTCCAACATCTATATATGAACACCTTGAAGTGTTCCTTTGGGGTAACCTATAAAACATTTCTCAACATTATCATAAAATATAGAGGCATTGAGAACAATCTAGAGAATATCATGGTCATCCCTTAGATTCCTCCTCCAAGAAGCATCTGGGATATCTGAAGCTTTCAATGCCACTTAGCCTACATACTCCAATTCTTTATGAATTTGGAAAGTAAGTGTAATCCCTTTTCACTGCTCATGAAAAAGTGTGTCAACTATGAGTTGTATGAATAGTGCTAGACTCTTTTGAGGAGATCAAGAAGTACTGGATACATCCTATGGTTCTTATGCCCCCCATCTCTATAAAGTCATTGGTCCTTTATGTGACTTCCCTAGAATGGTCCATTTAGTACTCCTCTTTCTCAGAATAACAATTGTGGAAAAATGAATATTTTATACTATCTTTGTCGCATGCTCCTCAATACGGAGACCATATATTCCTCTATCAATAAAAACAATATCACATTGGTATTCACGGTCCCTAAATTGTGAAATTATCTATAATATCATGAGATACAATTGGTGTACCATGTTTATCCATTGAATTTTATTTTGAACCGCCCCATATTGCTAGGTCTTCTCGCTCAGGGGTCCTTCAGTAGTTTGACAACTGGTATATTCCGCAAAAACCTGTCAAGGTTCAGGCCCTGGTAGACTTTCTTACTTCCCATCCAGTCCCCACAGAGAAGTATTTAGATCATGATTTCCTAAATCAGTAAATCCTCTCAGTGGATCAAGATGTTCCATGATTGCAGATTCACTTCGATGGAACCTCATGAAACCCTATTGGAAGGAAAATAAATGAACCTAAGATTAACAGAGTGGGCTTTGGTATCGTATTCACCACACATGTACCGGCTATCCTACCCAATTCATTCCTATTGTTAGAAGGTTTCACCAATAATGAGTTATAGTATTGGGACCTCATCACAGGTCACAAGTTGTCCCTTGAGATTGATGTTCCCCCACTTTCATGTGAAAGGGGACTTCGAGATGGTCATCAAGAAGATCAATGGTGACTACATCGTCAGGAATCCAGATCTTTTACCCCTATTAGAGCACACTCCGCATATAATTGCCTTGTTCCCTATCCGACCTGAGGTCATTCATGTTCCCCAATCATAGAATAGTTGAGATGATACCTTGTCCAACCTTTCTGCATCTCTTGCAAAGCCTGATGTGGGTGCTTATATTATCCATATGGCACATTGAAGAGTCATCACTCCCGTCACTCCAGACGATGATGATAGTCAGCAGGTATATCATCTTACATATGGTGAATCCATATTAGGCTCTCTAGGCACCCCTTCCACAGCACTGGAAGAGACCCTTGATTTGATAACTCCCTTTATCAAGTATCTCCAATATGGTTATCTCCTGAAAAATAGAGACGAACTTGAGTGAATCTGTCAACACACAGTGTAGTTCACCATCTAGAATTGCCCCATCCTTGGGAAGATCCTCTACAAATGTGTCTTCAATGGAGTTCTCCTCTTCTGTATTCCAGGAGATGAGATTCCCCAGCAGATCGGAAGACCGGGACACTTCTGGCCCTCCAGGATCCATGACAGCATCAAGTTTCCAAAAAGATGTCATGTGTTCCAGTTCCATTCTAATTGTTTCCATTGACTTCCATAGCGCATCCATACTACCAAGTACCTTTGGCCCTTTTCATTCTAGGTACTCAATGTTGTGAGGCCATATCCACCGGTGACATCTCACCAGTGCATGTTCATCCTAACCAATATGGATTTCCATTCCTAGTAGGCAGAGGAAATTTTGCTCATGGAAGTCAAGGCATGTTCTATCATTGATTTCTTGAGCTCTTATATCATCCACCTATTCAGAGTCCCTCACATCATCCTCATTAACAACGATACCAAATTTTGTGCAGCCGATCTACAGAAATTGTGCATCAAGTACAATATTCTTTATAATCATACCTGTCACTATCATGCGCAAGAAATTGTGCAGATCAAGGCATTCAAAAAAATCATCTCTATCATTTTATAGAATATGGTTGGTCAGAACAAGTAGAGTTTTCCGAAAAAGGATCCAAATGCTCTCTCTTCTTACTAGGAAACGACTCGTAATTCTGCCCAGGTGACCCATATTCCCTAGTGTACGAAACAAAGGTTGTCATTCCCATTGAGATTCAATTTTTTTCACTCTGTATAGTCTTATGGGATCATAAGACGTCAGATAATGTAGAAAATGTGCGTCTGGATGAATTGGAAGCCCTCAATGATAATAGGCTTTGGGACTTGCACAATTTGGAGAGGCATCAGAATAAGATAGTCAGAGCTTTCAATAAGTAATTTTCTCTTCGTTATTTCCTTCATGGTGACACAGTATTGGCCCTGAGAATAAAAATCATACCCGTAAATAAGCCACCAATGTTGGAACCCAAATGGGAGGGGCCTTGTATCATTCACAAGGTTTACCTAAAAGGTACATAATCTCTGGTGACTATGGATGGTGAGTGCAATACTCCTCCCACCAATTCCATGTTTATCAACTAGTACTTCACATGAGTGAACCATCATCATGAATGATGATAAACTTAAAACGGTGAATACACCTTATAGTCCAAGCACTATGACAAAGAAATATGATCTTTTCTGTCATTACCACATGACGTTAAACATCATGATATTTCCATTTCATTGTGTTACGTTACTCAACATCCTAGTCCTTCATGATGTAAAACTATTAGCAGTAAACATACCTCATGGTGCGAGCTCTACCACCATAAACTAAGCTCTCCCTCTTCCTTACCACAAGACATTAAACCGCATGGGTACCACCATGCTTCATGTGTTCCCTTCATTTGGGTCTTCATCACCTTTCATATATGAAAAGACCACTTAGTAGTATGGTATCATTACACCTTGTCTCACCTACCATTCTAGGCCAACATCCCGGAGCATCTCGAATGATAATTTGATACGTGTACCGTGTTGTGAATATGGCCAGTGGTTCATGTCCAAGTGCTTTTTCTCATTCTAGGTCACTTGATATGGATATTATGTTTATAACATGGCCAACATTTATCCTCTGACATTATCTCCATCCCCATGGTGTCCCAAATATCATGTGTTGTTAATCACATTTTTCTCCCCTTCATTCCTAGACACATGACATTAAATTGGGCATCTACGGTCTGAGATCTAAGATGTTAAACTAAGAATTTTTCATCCTTACCACATGACATTGAACTTCACAGCATATTAAGAACTATGTATGGCCTAATTATCATACTTATGGGATATATAGGAATTCCCAGACACTTATTCTTTGGTCCCAGTCCCAGGTACCATTGATTCTACCTTCCTTATGGCCTCTCAGTATAAGTATCCTAGAGCATGTGATGCTATGTTGACTTATTTTTTCCTCTTTCATGTCAAGCTTACAACTAACAGATCACGTATCCCATCTAGGGATCTCCTCCACATTCATCCTTATAGGATGATGTTAAACTCTATGGAATTATAGAACTACAAGTGTCTTTATTATTTTCCTCATAGGATATATAGGAACACCAATACATTTTTTCTTTTGGTCCAGTCCAACAAATCATTCCATCTCCTTGGTTTCCCCTCAGGTTTTAGTTCTCTACGAGGGCTAAAAATGGTATGATTTAGACATCTTGTTTACGTATTTACATCAGGTTTATAAGAGTTTCACCAGGTACCCCTCCCTCAAAAAATCATGTTTTACCTTACGTATATACCTCATGATGTTAAACTGCATGGAATTTGAAGAAACATGTATGTCTTGATTCCCATCCTTAAGGGATATATAGGAACACCCATAAATTTCTTCTTTGGGTCTATCCATAGGTCCCTCGATCGTTTTTGGACCCTTGGCCTAAGGTTCACCCTTGGGATAACTCAGAATGTGGTGTGATATTCTCCAATCCTCTTTCACATTGAGTATGTTTTATCATGCCATGTGAATTCCCTTTTGAGCCATGTTCTTATGCCTCTGTTCTTACCATATGATGTTAAATTACATGGAATTCAAGAACTATGTATAGCTTGATTCCCATCCATATGGGATATGTAAGAATGCCCTGACATTTTGACTTTGGGTCCAACCCCAAGCTTCCCGATTTTCAATCTTATAGCATGAGATTCCTTTTGTAAGAATATGGTATTAGGTAGACTACTTTGTCTTCATTTACACTGGGTTCGCTTTACCATACTATACACACCCCCTTTAGGACCTCATCATCTTTTATCCTTAACAAATAATGTTAAATTTCATAGCTCTTCCATAACTATGTATGACTTGATTCTCGTCCTTATGCGATATTTTGGAACACCTGAACACTTTCTCTTCAGGTCCATACTTAGGTTCACCGACCTACATTTTCCCACTTACTCCACTCATATTCTCAAGTAATACACTTTTAATGGAGACCCTCATCCTCTGTTACACCCATCAATTCACTCAAACACATTATGGTCTAGCGCCTAGAGTGTTGGATTCTGTATGGACATTCTCTCATTCTATTTCCATGCTTTGCGCATCCCTTTGTTTGGGTCTCCATCATATATTAGATCTGTAAGGACCCATGAGATGTATGGATGCTCGACCATATGGCTTTCCTACAATCCAAGAATATCTCAAAAAACACTTGAAAGAAGTCATGCATTGAAAATATGTTCAGTGATAGATTTCCAATCATTTTTTCTCAACGCAGGTCACATGATATGGATGTTGTGTTTTGAATATGGTCAATAGTTATCCTCCATCATTATGCCAACCACTTTCTTCCCTAAATGTTGGTTTCATGATTCACATTACTTTATATTTCATCATGTTTAGACAAACCTACGACACCCTTGGTGTCATCCCTCCATGCACCTTTGCGTGTTGAGATGAAGAACCCGCATCGTAGGGCAATCCTTGACTTCATGGCCATGTTCCCCCTATCGTTGGTTCCATGTTTTGTAATGATCTTCTCTCCCTTGTTTACCAAACCGATCATAGATCAAATAGTATTAGGGATCATTTTAAGGTTTGTACCCACATGGAGGAACCATACTTCCCCTAGGTCCAAACCCTAGGACCATAAATTAGGAGTTCACGTTTGAAACTAGGAGTCTATGATCGGGCGTCATGACTTTAAACAATGTGTATATGTCCTATAGGGAATTTGTGATATGGTGCAGACCTCCTTGGTCTTCATTCATGTTAGATTTCTTTATGGAACCATGGTTCATATTTCATCCTTGAATTTATTACCTTATGGTCTAACCTCTATGAACATAAACTAATATCTCTTACATCCTTATAGTATGATGAAAAACAACGCATTTTACATACAGGTTGTGTACTGATAAACAACCCTGCCATATGATGTCTTTGTTCGAGAAGATGTTTCCCATTTAGAATCGATTGTCCACTGTATAACATTCCAAGAACTGTGTGTCACATGATTCTCACCATTGTGAGATATGTAGTGATTCCTATGTATTTTACCTCTGAGTCCAGCCACCAAGTGATGAACCTTTTAACCTCATTCTTGATCTAGGTTTTCTATTTTTTGAAATGTGAATTTTGGTGTGGAATTACTTTGTCATCATTCATTATGGGTTTCCTCATGATGCTACACTATATCTATCCTCCCCATACGGTTTGAACGCTATGTCATTTAAACTAAGACTTCCATTTTCCTAGTTCACATGACATTAAACTGGGTAATAACTACTGTTTTCCTCACCTGAGAGGATATCACTCCTTTTGGTATTGGATATTTTCAATACCATATTCAAGAACTATGTATGGCTTGGTTCCCAAACTCATGGGATATGTAATGACACCTAGACTCCTCGTTTATGGTCTAGTCGCAACCCCTTTCCTCTTTCAGGCCTCTGGGACCTAGCCCCCTTTTCGAAAGGTGGGGTGTACTGTGGAATTATATTTTCCCCATTCACATCAGGTTATATACCATACCACAAATTTCTTCATTAGGGTTCCCATATCCTTTCCCTATGATTTCAAACTACACAGAATTCAAGAACTACATATTTCTTGATTTTTACCCTCATAGGATATGTAGAGACAACTAGGAATTTCACCTTAAGCTCGTATCTATGTTCATTAACCTTCCTATCTCCTGGCCTATAATTATGTTTTAAACTCTGTAACCTTAAAATAGGATTCTTCTGTCTATGTAACATGACATTACACTATTAACTAGGGTTTGGGGTGCACAACCATAAACTATGTATAACTTCCTGACTATATAACGCTAAAATACCTACTGATCCTCCTCATTTTCATGACATAAAACTGAAAGGTATCCAAGTTCCTCTCTATAGGGGTCCTGTGTATGAATAGTTTTGATCTCAATTCATACCAATATGCTCGCTCAGTGTGATTTCTTCACAGTGGCATAGTTTCAATAGTGTTGGACTCAATTTGAACAACCCATCACTCCATTCATGCACTTTTCATGCCCTTTATTTGGATCCTCATCCTCTTTCACATCCAAAGTTACCCCCAAAGGTATGGTTTCTCAACCTCATTTATTTCATACTATTTTGGGACAATGTTTTAGAATACATCAATGACTCATTGATTTTTGGCCTCATGTTTCGAATTTGGTCAGTGTTCATCCCTCATTTTTTTGTCCCAATTACAGGTTAATGCGATATGGATATTGTGTTTCAAACAAAGGTTAATAGTTATCCTACATTATCATTATAACCTCATCACATTTTGAATTTTGGGTATCATGATTCACACTTATTGTTCCCCTTTTTCGGATTGATTCCAACACCCCTGGAATTATCCCGCTCATGTGCCAGAGCTTATTTGGAATGGAAAATTTGGATGTTCCAAGAAATATATTCTCTACTCATGGACCCCCTACCTTCTCATAGAATCTTTGAGTGATCATTCAGACCCCAGGTGTCTGTTAATTGTTTGGGGATATCATTTTCATGGTGAAGGATTACATGTTCATTAATTTTTATCAAACCGTACATGACACAAATGAGATTAGGAATCAATTGTTTGTTGTTTCACAGATACGTTTGAGATACAGTAATCAAAGAAGATCATGAAAATCATGTGTGCCACAAAATAAGAAATAGAGATTTAATGTATGTTTTTGATTCCATGAAAATTACAACCCCCATGGATTGGACCCTCCAATAGATGTATTGATATCATTAATGCAACATCTCAACTCTACTACACTTTGGTTTGAAGCCTCCAAGATTTTTTGTCCCCTACTAAGCTACCCCTGTTCTTTGTTGGCCACAGGGTGTAGTTCATTATCCTTAGTCAGTGCCTGATCCTTTTCATCTTGGATGTTGGCCATTTCCCTAGATGATTTCCTTATTTTCTCTTTGGCTTCCTCCATTTGATATTGTAATTGTGACATGAGCTATGTTTGGGTGTCAATAATGGATGAGCGCGCATCTTGCTGCATTCCTAAGTGTTGGATCCTCTCTTTAGCCTCCTGAAGATTCAAGGTGTTGACTTCCTTCCTCCACTACCATCCAACACTGAGGCCACGCTCATCCTCCCACACCTTCTAAGAAAGGTAATCTCAAATGAGCATATGAGGGCATCGGGCATCCACTCCTCTAGTTCATAGTTTGCACATCTGGGGAAAAATATTTCCCACCAGGATTATCCACTCTGATTGTGGGGTGTTATCGAAGAAGATTTTGATCAACTTCCATGACTGGTGGCAGATACCATTGTTATACACTTCATTAGAAGCGGTCTCTTCCTGCTCCTCTAGGTCATTAGGATCATATTTAGGAAAAAAATTAGGAGCTTAGTAGTAGTAAATTCTTTTGGTTGGTCTTCATCACTTGAATCTAATTGAATGATGTCCATCCGGCCAACTCTAGACTACATGTCTCTAGAGGTATTGCTCATCGCCATCAGTCGCCCATAAGGGATTTTGTCCAGGTCACCTCCGAAACTCGGTTCCATATGGACCGGTGTCCCTCTATGGAAAGGATCCTCGATTCCTCTAGAATTTTTCATTAGAATCATTCATGCTATCTTGAGAACTATTCAAATATGGGTTAGGAAATCCAATTTGATTAGGAAGTCAATAGATGCAACCCAAAAGGAGATGAAATTTCGTTTTCCTACCACACGATCCTACCTCAATCCTGTCATTACCATGATTCCAGGGCGTGGTCCTCCATAAATGGTTGTGGACTCCGATGGTTCCCAAGAGACCACCCTTGCTTCCCCAGCACTACTGGACTATGCAACTATCATCTCACGGTTTTTGGGTCTTGGTGTTCGGTTCTCCACAACTATCCTTGTGCTTAATTCCCATCATTGGGAAGACATAGTCAAAGATCCTCTTACATAGATAGGTTCTTGTTGAGAGACCAAAATAATGTAATAAGTTCAATGGCACAACAAATATGAGTTAGATATTACTTCAAGTGTTGTGGATGGCATTCTTAGATAAGTCCCCTCCAAGGCCATTATTTTTCATTCTTCTAGAGAGGACCCCTTTGAAGTTGCTTCCTCATCACCCTTATAGATGTATTCCTCACCAAAAACTTCCCCCCATGATCTATCTGAGTTTTCAAGATGGGGAAATTGTTCCACCAGTTGAGCTGCTGGCTTTATTTAGGGGATGGTGCTGTTCAACAAAACCCTCTCCCAATCAATCAATGGTCGTGGGGTACCCCTGGAGTATATCATTGTTTCTAGCTCCCATAAAAATTTCCTTCCCTTAGGTGGAGGCATGTTGAAGCTAGAATTTTCAAGACTGAGTTCCTACTACTCCATTCCATTCTTGTTTATGTTCTCTCAAAGGTCATCAGTAATGAGAAAACATTTGCAAAATGCCCAGTCTTTCTAGAACTATGGATAAATAGCATCAGAAGAAATCACTACTTGGTTAACCTGCTTCCCTAGGGCCTGAGGTGACTTCCCATTGACCCCCCTTGATGATTCCACTCACTCTTGAGTTCCTCCAATTAGAGTAGATGGTCTAATCCTTGGCTATTCCATTTATTCACCTTCCATCAGAGGAGGTTCTTGGCCTGCTACCCCTACTATTACAACCTCATTTCCATGATGCTTGTCATTACCACCCTAATGATCTCCCCATTTCATAACACTCTAATGTTGCGTCATGGGGACCACTTATTTTCTATCTTGAAAGGTTGATTGCTTCAACATCACACCCGGGTAGCTAGCTACCCAACTTAATGCATATTCGTGAACCAATCTGAATGTGGTGGTGGTAGATGGAAAATGATTCCACATCATCCCATCCTCCCATGTAATCCTCGTCCAAAGTGATCTCATCACACATGGGTGATTTCCTTGGTGCACCCCCAGATACATCTTCGGGGTCATCCCCTGTAAGAATTTGAATTGTCTCATGAATTAGTGTGGAGTTTAAGGCTTTAATATGGGTTCACATCACACCCACGCCATCATCACACCACCTCAGACGGATAGAAGGTACGCTAGTTTCTCGATGGTGCCTATTCTATCATCAACATATTCTCAATTTGGTAGAGATAATGGGTTGGAGATAATTTTTTCCCACCCCAGTTTACCCAATACGGTCATTGTGTCTAGTTTTAGTGGGTCACTCCCTATGATATTCAAAATTGTTGGTCGAGAGATTATCCTAGGTGGAGCGATGGATTTGAGATATTCATAGCCCCCATATGTGTTTCAATCCAGCTGTATAGGAAATGGAATGGCCTGTATACCCGCAATGGCGTCTTTCTTTCACTAATGTGATGAACTAAATTATATAGCTTTTCCCACACTGGTACACCCGAGTTGACATGTTCTGCACCATCCAGTCACATAGCCATAATGAACATGCTTAGTTGTACACCCATGTGACCATATCTGACCGATAGAATCTACCTTCATAACAACACCACTATGCATATATCCATCCTGACTCTTGGCTGCTACTTAGTCTTGATACTGTAACCCCATAGCTTCTACTATCTATCCTCTAGGATCCTCCAATATGAACCCTATTTTCCCCACTTATCTCCTCTTAGGAATGTGGGGGCCTTCTTGGTAGTTTATCTTCCTTAGATGGGATGTTTATAAAGTAGCTAACCCACTACTAAAAGTGGAAATCTCAGGTGTTCTTCTTATCATCATCTGTGCTTGGTACTAACTTCATGAATTACATCACTTATGGCGGAATCTATTCCACATCCTACTGATATTTATCATTGGAAGGAACTCATCAAACATATCTCCCAAGATTGGGCTTCCAAAAATTTGATGAAGGTTCTAGAGGCTGATACCAACCTCTTTGTGGTGCAGGTGGAATGTGTTGGTATCCAGCGACAACTATCTTTGTTGTTTGAGTATGAAATCCATTGGTTGGGAAACACTAAATTGGAAATCCCATGATTCTTTATATAGGCCTACCCACCTCAACATAGTCTTGAAATCATCGAAAGATTTTCATGCCCATTGGTCTCAGGACAACTCACTGATGAACTTTCTTCCCTAGCACGGATCCCAACTTTTGATCCATCCCTTATCTAGATTCTCGATCCCCACCCTAATAATGGTCATGTACTGCAACAAGGATGTCTCTACCTCCAGGTCATTGGCATCATTGTTTTTTACATTTTTGTAGAGGAAGTACAATTTGATAGGAGTAATATCCTTTCTATCATGGCCATCCTTAGCCCTGTACCACTGTTATTGTTCCTTCGTACTCCTAACCTGGTATGATGGTTCATCACTACTTGAATTTGGGATGAAGACGTCATCCGGAAAGTCAAATCCATATAGTGGATAGTTCTTTCATTGTGTATATACTTTCTACGCCTCCATATTAAATGTTGTTAATGATTGGGGATCATAAGTTCTCTGAATGTATTCCCCTATTTTGAGGTTTTTTTCAATGGTCTCCCTCTAAAAAGTGTCGATACGAACCACTTGAGAAACCTCCTGATCTTCCATTAGCCTATGGTTTAGGAAACATTTCTGGTCATGTCACAAATAATGTCATAGAGGCCATTTCGAGAAGATAGTTCACAACTAAATAGTCTTCCACAAAGTATCCTTGATCTCTCCATGTGTTGCAAAATAAGCAACAGATCCTGATACACCGATTCGCTAAAGTTTTTGTGGAGAACCGAACCAAAGAACCTGATTCATACAGTTGTGTTCACAGGGAGGATTTCTTCACGAGAGATAGATCTATGGAACCATATTTCATTAAGATCCAAGTGTGGACAAAAGTTCCTTATTCACCTATTTATAGGCACAGTCATCCTTGGCTTCGTAGAGACCTTTGTTCGGGCTTTGCGATGACTGTTGCTCAAACTTTACGGTGCCCTTATGTCAGTGACGATTTGGGATGCCACTTCGCAATCACATTTTTTTATCCTACTTCATGATATATCTTTTTTATCTTCCTATTTAAATTCCTTCTAGATTTTCATAGACTTGCCCTTGGAATCTGACCCTCCTTTCCCTTGTCTCCCATTCCGATGGGGGGGGGGGGGATTTTTTCATGTTGAAATTAGTGCCCTTGAGGTATGAAATTTTTTTTGGCTGGTCAAAAGTAAGTATTGACTAAAAATGACAATAAAATCCCAAAAAACTATCCCAAAGGGCCTAGTTTGGAAAGACCTTTGCAGGGTTGTCCTGGCTCTAGGATAACGAGCATCAGTAATGCACCCTCTACAAGTTCGACGAATCCTGAGGCCTTTATGGCATCACATTCTATTCACGGCCATCTCTATGATGGCCTCCTCAGTGATCTCCTACATGACCTGAAGGACCCTCAGTGAGTCCTAAAATTTCAGATGGATCCCTGCCTCTCTGCAGTGTCACTTTTTATTTGTGTCCAACTCTATAATCGTGTCTTTAACATACCCTCTTTGAGTCTGACTAATACTGACACCACCCCATCGGCTTCACGGTGTCACATCCTCTTCGCGGCACCCAAATTTTCTCTCTGGTAATCTATGCCACCCCCACCGACCTTTAGTGCCTATAAATATAAGGCTTACCCCCCCCCCCACCCCCTTTAAACCATTTTCACTCCTCCATTTCTCCTTCCAATATCTCTTTTCACAAATACCTTCACGAAGTCAAAAAATTTGTTTTCCAATGGTACTTAGCCTCTATGAGTCGTGGCTCCTTGTGTTCATTGTGGCCCCCGCCAATAATGGGGATACCCTTTGCGAAGGCCAATGTCATTCACAAAGGATGGATCCCCTTTAGGGTGCTCAAGGATTTTTGAAGCATTTATCCTCTATGAATCAGTCTCCAAATAAATTTTCCTTTGCTAAGGTGAATCTCTACTCCATTTAAAACCTACCTTCGTGAAGCATTAATCCTTCAGGAAGTCCCTCTTTTTGCGAATACCATCCACCTCATGAAGTCCAATATCTTCATAAAGCACCAAAAGTTTTGGAATCCCCTCTTTACGAGGTCTCCTTATTTTCGAAAACATATCCCATATAGACTTCCAGTCTTCTACGAAGTGATTTAGATGTCCCCCAAGTGGTGATTCAAGTTTTTTTCCCTACCACATGCTTCTTCACATAGGAATGCTAATGTCTATTCCTTCTTCACATAGACATTTCATCATGGACACCCCCCTAAGGATCACCCCACAACCCTATTAATACATGGCATTAATAGTTCTTTCCCTTCACCAAGGGATAAGTTTCTCTGGTTATGTAAGTCCTTGGGGTGAGGAGTGAGTCCTCACCATCTACGTTTCAAGAGGTTAAACTACCAAGAAACCTAATGTCCTTGAAACTTGATGTTAAAGATTTATCACCACATGTGTGACAACTCTGAGGGAACCATGAAGGGGATGGGAACCAATTCCCTCTCACTACTCCCCTCCAATTTCACTTTGTCTCTAAGTGAACCTTAGGGCTTCCTTTGTGTAAGCCCCGACACAACAAGGTAGAGTACCACTAGTAAGATGGTCATATCCTTCTAATACATCTGGAAACCCTCCTAGAGTCTCCCAATATTCATCTCACTAGTCCGCTAACCACATTTAAGCCTCGATATACTCCTTGCGGATGCACCTCTTACCATGCGAACATCAAGTCTATCGCTACCTCTTATTTCTCACACTGAGCATGAATCATGTGGGCTTAGAGTATTAATCAACCATGAAATCCTCTTTGAGATGCATTTTTGTGTAAGCCCCACTCCCCATTCCTGAACTACATGGACTTTAATCATTTCCATTTTCATGAAAGTTATGTTAGAACCTCTCTAAGGTTCAAGCCCATCACCAATTGGTACCAACCAATTCAAGTCGATTCACCCTCTTCCCACATTATGCTAAACAATATTCCCCTTTCATCCTGTGTGATGCTAAACTATATTTTCAATCTTTGTTAGTTTTGATCCCTATTTCCTAGATATGGTATGTAGGAAGTCTCCCTAAGGATCAACCCCCTAAAATTGGTAAAATTCAGGGTCCCATATTCTAGTACCCAAATCTTTAGTCCCCCCAGAGTAGTGACAGAAAATTTCTAGGGTCGTATTTGTGTGTAAGTCCCACACACAATCCATACTCTCCCTACCAATTGTATCTCTCTTGTGATGTGATTGTAACCATACGTAATCCCCAAGCATGTTTTATGGTTATTACCCTTTTGTACACCCTGATTCTATCCCCCCTTCCTAAACTACATGGACTTTGATTGTTTCCCTTTTGAGCATGGTATATAGGAAGACTCTCTGAGGAGGAATCCCTACCCACTCCTCATCTCGATCTCTCCCCCAAGCCTTTGTGTCTCGGGATGATCATGACTTTACCCATGGGTTCCATTTCCTTTGGGTCCCCATCCATGCAACAATTATCAAAAGCTACCTCCTTAGCTGACTCATCTTCCCATTCCTGAACTATGTGGACTTTTATTCACTACCTCTAGGATATGTAGGAAACCTCCCTAAGGATCAATCCCAATACCATCACTTTCACATAGGTTCTCGATTCCATCTCCATTCATTCCAACCTTCGACACTTCATCCATATCCATCCTAATTTCACCTGGGCTGACACATCTCGGGGAAATCAAGTCATACATATAGGCAACTAACCATGTGTATTCCAAGTTCATCTCATTTCTCTTTGTAGAACTTGGGAAGCTAACCATTCCTAATCCCCTAAATGATTCTAGGTTTTTTTTCATTTTGTACACCTAGATCCCATGACTTGTCCTCCCAAACTATGTGGGTTTTGATCCCTCTCTTCTAAATAGGGCACGTAGGAATCCTCTAAGAGGTACAATTCCAGCCAATGGTAAACCTCTATGTCCCCTTTTCTAGGACTCGTCATCCTTAGATCATCCCTTTGTGGTGTCTAGATCATCCTCCATAGTGTGAAACCTTCCACTTTTTGGGACACAACATGATGGGTCTGTCCTTATTGGGTGTTCTGACACATCCATCTAGTACAATTTCAAGGTTCTCCCTTCTAGGGACGTACCTATCAATTCTCCTCCCATCAATGTTTCGATCAGTCTAGTCTATCTCTACAAGACATTAAACTTGTGGAATACCCATAGATAAACATGGAAAGCGAGTAAAACCTCAAAGACATGCCTCTAGAATACAATTCCCCACATTCTACATGGGATTCCTTGGGCTTCTATACCCTCATGAATCCCTCTTCTAAGGGAAAATACAGGTGTACCAGTGTTTCAGAATCCATACATTCTAGTGATGTCCAATGTGACTACTCTTGTTACTGAAAGTTGTCACCCTAACTGTACCCCATTGGAATGTCTTGAAAGAAGAAGCATAATTAACCGACATCCATAAAGATATGGCACCTGGAAGAGTTTCACGAACGATGTCTTAATTTTTAAGGGAGACCAAGACTAGTTGAAGAATTCTAAGGAGTAATCTATAGAAGGAGAGACCAATATCCCATCATCCTATTTTGATCAATGAGAAAATGTCCCTCAAGAGGATACGGATGATTCCCTCTTTTGGAAAGTGGGAATGCGAGGTAAAAACACGACATGTCCAGCCAAAGAGTCCCACACATGCCATAGGATGAGGTGAACCCCAGTGGAAAAGTGTTGAAAATAGTGGTATTTAAAAAGATTATATCTAAGATGATATCCTTTGATTTTCCTCGATGTGAAACAAAATCCTCAAGAATGTTTAGAATCTTTTTAAAATTATTTTCATCAAATACAAGAACCTATTATGTTTTATATTAGTTATAAATTATGTATATATGTCACTCATATATATACCTAGTTTATTATCACTTCCATTAATGGTGTAATACAATCCTTATGATCATTTCTCAAAAGCCTTCATTATGAAATTTCCTATGAATATGATATGAATCAAGATTATGAAACCAATTTTCATTACAATTTTTAGTTTTATGTTATGCGTTAGGATTTATTTCCTTTATATAGAACACATAGATCATGAACATGCTATGATGGTTTCACCTAGATAGTGTTCCAATGCATTTCAAAATTTCATAATATCATGATAGTTTATATATTGTGTTAGGGAGTAAACCTAATCTATTATGAATCTTTTTCATCCAAGTGATTTTTCCTAGGAATTTATCCTTGACTTGTGTTTATGTATTTATTTATTTCTACCACATTTCCTATGATATCATGATCTATTGATACTGTGTTTTTTATGTTATCCCTCCATGTTATTACTCATGATCATTCTCTTTATGATATCATGTTATACATTTGAATCACATGTTATGTTTCTTTATCTGGTTTATTCCCTTAATATGATTTTTATCTCATACATTTTTTCTATGTATTACCCAGGTTATCCCATGAAATTTAGGATATGTAAAGGACATAGGAGATCATTGTAGAGAATATAATAAAAAATTTCGTTTTTTAGTCTCACTTTGATGTTTTATAAACCCGGTCATTCAAATACACTAGGCATTTATTATAACAACCCATACTTTACATACATGGTTAATACTTCAAAATTGAAGCATACTTATTAAAACATATAACAAAACCATGAAAATACCATATAGGTATAGTGTCTTCAGAAACTGGGAAACATAAACAACTGGTTCATAAAGCATCTACACTGTCTCCAATTTATTTCATCATATCTATAGTCCCTTTTCGGCATATCTTACTTAATACCCTTCTTCCTGACCTGGGGAAAGAAAACATAAAAAAGGGTGAGCTCAAATGCTCATTAAGGGTAAACAAAAGAAATATCAATCACATCAAAATAAAAACATAACATGTTAGAAATCTTACCCTGCAAAAGAGGTCATAATTTCATAACATGAGATAAATCATGGTAGGGAAATGTAATCCCAATAATCATAACATAAAACATGAATCTTTTTTCCATGCACACATAATCATAGAGAATCATTTCTTATTAGTCAAGACTCATTTCCAAGACTATCTTAGTGGAAAAAGTCCATTTCTGAACCGAGTTCACTCCTCGTTTCAGTCCTGTTTCACTGAACCGGTTTAACCTGACGTTCCAGCAATGTCTATCTCATGAGATATAAAATCTATATCCAATTAATTGGAGGGAGATATAGGTCTCACCCATCTCATAATGATACCATTCTTATGTGTGCCACAAAATCATAAATCATACATCATTGCATAACCCATGTAATAAAAATGGGATTCTTAACCAACATGAAATCATAAAACAATTCATATAAGATAAAGGAATTCATATAAATAATTACATCACAACATAATCAAATCAATGTAATAATATGGATAGAAACAGAACCTATTGTTATCTTAGATGGGAAATAATTTTCATAAAACACTTGAACTCCATTCTTGAGGAAAATATCCTTTCTACTTCAAAAACATTTTCCTTTCTTAACATGTCAAACAATTTTAAACTAAAAGCAGTTGATTAAAAATAAACTTGAAAACTTGTAAAGGAAGCTTCTTGTAAATAATGTTTTAAAAATGCATTCATGCCATATAAGTTAAAAAAACATTCTTCTCGTACTTTTGTCGAAAAAGTCAGAAAGTACCTCGTATGAAAAACGAAAAAAGATTCATGTCATATCTTTTACTAAAAACTCACTGAAGGGTAAAATTGGATTTAAACAATTTTAAGTGGATGGAAACAATATTAAATATTGAGGGAACATGGATGTGGATGATAAAATACACCCCAGTAAGTACCAAAGTATAAACAATCTCGGATAAAAATGAGATTGTGATATTTTCCCTTACCTTAGATCTGATTTTCTTCGTAAGTGTCCAAACCTCCTGTATAATGATTTAAATAATGTTATTGACTTATTCCAGAATCATACATATTTTTATGATATCATATATGGTCATATTCTTAGCTTCATATTAGTAATATTTCATTACTACTTGTTATTCGGGTGTTTATTACTTTTTGTTCTTATGCGTGTTTTGTTGAATAAATTCTTATTTTCCTTTTTAGGTTATAGATACCTCATTTCCAGAATGTTATTAGTGTAATATATATCATATTAATTCATTCAATTCATTTATATAATCATTATTCAATGAAGATCATGTAGAATGAGTCGCATCACATTGTGGAGACGGTATTCCGTACATACGCACGAGCGATGATATCGTTCCCATGATCGTGGAATTGTATTGGAGTGTATGTATACTATTTAAGAATCAATATCACTTTACAATAATCATATATAGTTATTATTTAAACCATTATACTCATCCAGGTAAGGTGGTGGGGGAAAATAGATTACACCACGGTGTGGAGACGGTATTTCGTACGTACGCACGTGTGGTGATTTCGTTTTCTGTAGGATGGATAGATGGTGAAATAGGGTTGTTTCATACATATAATAACATATCAGTATATGAGTGATACTGATGTTATTATTTCATAATGAAACAACTAAATAAGAAGAAGTGGAAGAAGAAATAAAAATGAAAGAATCGGAAACGAGCATTACCTCTTCTTTGAAGCGCCTCTTTGAGACCTCCTCTTAGGGCACTACAATTGGTCTTTGAAGAAGACCAGGACCTCTAGGATGTTTCTAGGGAAGTGGGTATGTGAAATGGGCAGGTATTGGACGAGCATGAAGGCTCAAATTGGTGTTAGGAGGAGAGGGGGGAGGTGCCCTTTTATAAGGGAGGAGAGGGGCGCCTTCGGAAAAACTAAAAATATTATTTTATTATAAAGACAAATTCGGTTTTAAATAGCTCCAAATTGATTTATTTAGAATCTATGGTGGGGCGGGGTCGAAATACTCTCATAAAATAGAATTTAGACTTGTTTAGGTACCAATTTTAACCTTATCATTTAGATTTAACTTTAAGTTAGATAATTTAACTTTTACGGTGTCTTCTTGTTTTCTTACACTATAAGGTTAATAAACATACTATATAAAGAAAAACAAACCCCAAGTTGTTTATTATTAATATATATAACCTTATTTAAGTATTTTGGCCGAACCTTATATTTTTATGAATAAAATAACAATTAATAATATAGTATTTGTTTTAAAAACTATTTTATGTCAATTTTGACACTATTTGGTAATTGATTTTTATAAAACTCATAACAGAATGATTAGTTCGAGAAAATTTAATTACATAAATACTAAAAAGTCATATTAACATATAAAATTATTTTAATTCATAAAAAGTCTCAAATTAAATTTATTTGTGTATTTATAACATCAATTATGTCAATATTTCATTAATAAGATAATTACTGCATCATCATTGTATCATAAATAAATTAAATTATTTTAAGCCTAAAAAGTACAAATAAAATACCATTTTTGTAGGAAATCGTTTTAGCTTTCTAATGAATATTTATATTCGAATGTATCTTATGTATAACCCTATATTAAAAATTCTTTAGTCATTAAACTTTGATTTTAACTATTTTAACCCTTCTTTAAATAAATTGATAATAAATGTCCTAATCTAATCCACGTGGGCCTAAATGGTCATATTTTATTCCTAAGGTTGTTTTTGGTCGAATTACACTTATCCAATAGAATTAGGACATGTGTTAGGGTAATAATAATATCATTTTTACCCTTAACTACCCTATTTACTTTTAACCGTGGTAAATAAAAGTAAAAAGTTACTATTCACCAAAAAATTATTTTCATCTCATTGAACCACATTTTACTTACTTACATCAACCGTGTCTCTAGTATTTTTAAAATTACACTCATATAAGCGGTAAAATTAAGTTTTATGAAAAAATTCAGTTTTTTAACTACCACTTAGTGGTTTCACTATTCATCAAAAAATGAAAGTTTCCAGAAAAATACCAAAAATTAGGCCTAAGATATATTTGATATTATGAATTCAAAAATGATGTTTATTTTACCAAATTAAAAACATATCAGTTACATTAACTAATTTAAAAATTAATTCCCATCGTCAAAACAAATAGCGTGTTTTTAAGAGATAATAACTATCAAAAGATTGACACTTGTTTATGTCTGGTTTAAATGTTAAATTACATCCAATGAACTACATTGTATTTAATTGTAAAAATATATTCTAAATATATTTTAAAACCACTCAAATTAATAATTTATCACTATACATTATTTCGATTAAAAAAAGTTGTTTTTAATTAAAATTTAATAATTTTCACTATTCATCAGAATATGAAAGTTATCCGAAAAGTTCCAAAATATCACCCTAAGCTAATTTCGATATTCCGAATCCAAAAATGAAGTCCATTTTGAAAAATAAAATTTTCAAAAATTTCAAAAAGTGTTTCTTACTATTCAAAACGGCAATTTTTAATAATATTTTAATAGCATATCGTTGTCCAGTGAAACTCGGTATTGCGTACGACGCAAGCTATCGAGGAAGGCCGTGGTTGCGTGTAAAGAAAACCGAGCTAGTTTTGTGTGTAGTGAAAGATTCCTTTGATGATTTATAAAACATAAAAACAAAATATTTCTCATAAAAGTCTCAGGTGTTACATTCTACCCCCCTTAAAATGAATTTCGCCCTCAAAATTCATCACTTTGTAACAAAAAGAGGAGGATACCTCTCCCTCGTCATATCCTCAAGCTCCCATGTAGCTTCTTCTAATTGGTGGTTCCTCCATAAAACTTCCACCAAACGAGTGGTCTTGTTCCGTAGGACTTTTTCACTACGATCTAGAATCTCTATCGGCTGTTCTTCATAAGAAAGATCTTGCTCCAGTGGTACAACTTCTGAGCTGAGTACATGTGAAGGATCAGGTATGTACTTTCTCAGGAGAGATACATCGAACACATCGTGAACTTGAGAGAGATTCGGTTGAAGCGCAAATTGGTAAGACACCTTTCCAACACGATCCAGTATTTCGAAAAGACCGATATATCTAGGGATCAACTTCCCCTTCATTCCAAATCTCATGACCCTCTTCCAGGAAGATATTCGTAAGAACACTTTATCACCCACTTCAAACTCTAGGTCTTTTCTTCGGTTGTCGGCATAACTTTTCTATCGACTCTGAGCTGCTCTTATGTGTTGTTGAATATATCGGGCCTTTTCTACCATCTCATCAACAAGATCAAGTCCTAATAGCTTTATTTCCCCAACTTCATCCCAGCAAGTTGGAGTCCTACATTTCTTTCCATAGAGAGCTTCATAAGGAGCCATCTGAATACTGGAGTGAAATCTATTATTATAAGAAAATTCAACCAAAGGTAGGTGTTGATCCCAACCACCTTTGAAATCCATAGAGAAAGCTCTCAACATATCTTCTAGAGTTTGAATTGTTCTCTCAGATTGTCCGTCTGTATGAGGATGATAAGTAGTGATGAAACTCAACTCTGTATCCAGAGTATGCTGAATACTTTTCCAGAACCTCGAGGTAAATCTCGGATCCCAATCATATATAACAGAAAGTGGTACTCCATGCAATCTTACCACTTCCTTTACATATATCATGGCAAGTTGATCCAGAGAGAAATCCTCTCTAATAGAAATGAAGTGTGCAGACTTTGTAAGAAAATCAACTATGACCCAGATAGCATTATTGCCTTTGGATGTTTTAGGAAGTCCTGTGACAAAGTCCATAGTGATGTTTTTCAATTTCTATTCGGGTATGGGTAATGGTTGTAACATCCCCTTAGACTTCTGTCTCTCAGCTTTAACTTGCTGACAAACCATGCATCGAGAGACATATTTAGCAACATCTCTTTTCATGCCATCCCACCAGAAGTACTCTTTCAGGTCCCTATACATCTTCGTGCTTCCAGGATGAATAGATAATGAAGAACTATAAGCCTCATCCAGCTTCTCCTTCTTTAATTCTGGGATGGGAGGAACACAAACCCAATTCCTGGACTTTATTATCCCATCACAATCAAGGTTGAATTCAGGAATATTTCTCACCTTCTTCTGTAACTCTACATCTTCTTTTTGTGCCTCTTTAATCTTCACATGTATAGATGGTTGAACATTCATTTGAGAAAGATACGATTTTCCCCCTTCAATTAAAATTCCATGATCCATCCTTTTTAAATCAATAAATACTGGATCTTTTTTGAACCTCATCATGGATAAGCTAACATGGTCTTGTCGACTTAATGCATCTGCCACCTTGTTTTCTTTCCCAGGGTGGTAATGAATTGAGCAGTCGTAATCCTTAATCAGTTCCAACCATCTTCTTTGGCGCATATTCAGCTCCTTTTGTGTGAAAATATACTTTAAACTTTTATGATCAGTAAAAATATCACACCTTTCTCCATAAAGATAATGCCTCCAAATCTTTAATGCAAAGATTACCGCAGCTAACTCCAAGTCATGTGTTGCGTAATTTTCTCATGGATTCTAAACTGTCATGAGGCATAAGTTATCACCATATTACTTTGCATAAGAACACACCCCAGCCCCTTCTTGGATGCATCACTATAGATCACAAAACTTTCTCCACTACAAGGCAGTGTGAGCACAGGTGCACTGGATAACCTTTTTTTCAACTCCTTGAAACTCTCTTCGCATTCCTCTGTCCAAACAAACATAACTCCTTTCCGAGTCAACCTGGTGAGTGGATTAGATAATCGTGAAAAATCTTTCACAAAACGTCGATAATATCTAGCCAAACCAAGAAAACTTCAGATCTCAGTTACTATTGTTGGTCTCAACTATCTTTCGATAACCTCTGTTTTTGCTGGATCCACAGATATCCCCTCTTTTGAGATTATGTGACCCAAAAATGCAACTTTTTGAAGCCAAAATTCACAGTTGGTAAATTTGGCATAAAGATTCTCCTTTCTCAGGGTCTTCAATATAATTCTCAAGTGATCTTCATGTTCTTCCTTTCTCTTTGAATAGACAAGAATATCGTCTATAAAGACTACCACAAATTGATCAAGATAGTCTCTAAAGACCTTATTCATCAGATCCATGAATATAGTAGGGGAATTAGTAAGACTAAATGGCATCACTATAAATTCATAGTGTCCATACCTTGTACAGAAAGTCGTCATTGGTATATCCTCCCTTTTGACCCTTAATTGATGATACCCTGAATGAAGATCAATCTTGGAAAAGTATTGAGCTCCGCGTAGTTGGTCAAAAAAGTCATCAATGCGTGGGAGAGGATATTTTTTCTTGATAGTGATCTTGTTAAGTTCTCGATAATCAATGCAGAGTCTCAATGATCCATCTTTCTTCTTAACAAATAGAACAGGTGCTCCCCAAGGTGACGCACTAGGGCGTATGAATCCCTTATCAAGATTCTCTAGGTGTTTCTTCTTCAATTCCTGCAACTCAATTGGGGCCATTCTATAAGGTGTCTTTGAAATAGGCAAAGCACCCGGTACGAGTTCTATTGAAAACTCAACTTCAAGATTTGGTGGAAGACACAGCAATTCCTCCGGAAAGACATCATCAAACTCCCGTACAATGAGAATATTCTTAATTGTGAGTTTCTCACCAACAATTTGAGATAAATAACCTTCATTCAGTGGAATCAAGACCCATAAGATGGAAGAAATTTCCACTAGAAGGTTATGTTCATCCTTGCATCTATAGATGATCATAGATTGATCTGAATAGGAAATGTGACTTCCCTTCATTGGAAATTGATATGAGCTCCATATAAAGAAAGACAATCCATGCCAAGAATCACATCAAATTCCACTATAGGAAGGATCACAATATTTTCATGAAGCACTTTCCCACAAACTTCAATCGGGGAAGAATTATAAACTTTTGATGCGACTGTTGTGCCATTAGGTGTTGTCACAACTAACTCAACATCTAATTATTGAGTTAATACAGTGATACCATTAAAAAATCTTCAGAAATAAAAGAGTGGGTGGATCCAGAATCAAATAAAACATTTGCTACTTTAGAGTGGATGGTAACTGTACCTTTCACCACATATTTATCGTACTCCACATCACTGATAGAAATTGCATGTGACTTTCCTTTTTCTATAGCCTTAATATTTTTTTTGATGTCGATCATCATCAATAACCCTTGGATTAGGGAATTTATTGGCATAATTCCCCATCTCCTTGCACTTGAAACATTGAAGTGTAGTAGGTTCATTCTTTGTGTCCCTTCCTTTGTTTGAATCATTAGACATCTTCTTCCCATCATTGAGGCATTCAAATGCCTGATGACCATCCATTCCACATTTGAAACATTTACTTGTCCCTTTAAGACAAATCCTTCCATGTTTCTTTCCACACTTTGAGCATAAGGGAAAGCTCATCTTATTTTCAGTGTGCTCTTTAGATTTTCCTTTGAATTCCATTTTCCTCTTCTTATCAAACCCATATGACTGATGGGTTACTCCAATCTCCATCTCAACTTTGAGAGAACATCGAATGATTTACTCATAGATATTGAAGTCCCTTATGGATAAGGCCCTTTGAAGACTTGGTTTTAAGCCACTAAAGAATCGATCAATCTTACTCTCAGGTTGGATAATAATACCAGAAGCGTACCTTGAAAGTCTTGTAAAATTTGCTTCATAGGTACCAACAGATTCATCATCATTTTTCTTCAGTTCAAGAAACTCTTTCTCCATATTTGTTCGGAGAATACGGGGGAATTACTTATTGAAAAATAAGTTCTTGAACTCGTCCCATTCCATGGACTCAATTTCATCTCATTGCCTCGTATTGTTAATAAGATTCCACCATTGATCAGCATCTCCTTCCAAACGATACACTGCTAGGATGAATTTATCATGTTCAGAAATTGAAGAACTGAAAATATCTTTTCAGTAGTACTAATCCATTGTTCAGCAACTAGTGGATCAGTAGACCCGCTAAAAGAAGGTGGACACTACCCAATGAAGGATTCAACAGAATGTTGCTCCTTATTTTGCTCGTTTGGTAGTCCTGTATGATTCATAGCTTGAGAAAGTTGTGTGAGCATGGCTACAAGATTTTTCATTCCAACTCCCATAACATTTGGTTTCTCAGGGGGACAATCATTGCATTACCCTTCGCATTCCGCATTAACATGGTTCCTTCAGGTTCCAGTCGTTGACTAAAACTAGGAAGAATAGTCTGAGCAACACTAATTATAATAGGAAAACCACATAATCAAGAATAAAATTTCACACTTAAGGTCTTATCCTAGGTTATTCATGGTCATTTCTAAAACACTAAGATTGTGTTCTATGCTTAAAATTATCCTTAGGGTTCTTACTAAGGTTGTCACATCCTAGTTTCCAAAGGTTGACTATACCTTTCTTCTGATACCAACTATAACAACCCATACTTTACATACATGGTTAATACTTCAAAATTGAAGCATACTTATAACAACATATAACAAAACCATGAAAGGACCGTATAGGTATAGTGTCTTTAGAAACTGGGAAACATATACAACGGGTTCATAAAGCATCTACATTGTCTCCCATTTATTTCATCATATCTATAGTCCCTTTTTTGAATATCTTACTTAATACCCTTCTTCCTGACCTGGGGAAAGAAAACATAAAAAAGGGTGAGCTCAAATTCTCAGTAAGGGTAAACAAAAGAAATATCAATCACATCAAAATAAAAACATAACATTTTGGAAATCTTACCCTACAAAAGAGGTCATAATTTCATAATATGAGATAAATCATGGTAGTGAAATGTAATCCCAAAAATCATAACATAAAACATGAAACTTTGTGGAATGCACACATAATCATAGAGAATCATTTCTTATTAGTCAAGACTCATTTCCAAGACTATCTTAGTGGAAAAAGTCCATTTCTGAACCAAGTTCACTCCTTGTTTCAGTCCTATTTCACTGAACCGGTTTAACCTTCCGTTCCAGCCATGTCTATCTCATGAGATATAAAATCTATACCCAATAAATTGGAGGGAGATATAGGTCCCACCCATCTCATAATGATACCATTCTTATGTGCTCCACAAAATCATAAATCATACATCATTGCATAACCCATGTAATAAAAATGGGATTCTAAAACAACATGACATCATAAAACAATTCATATAAGACAAAGGAATTCATAAAAATAATTCCATCACAACATAATCAAATCAATGTAATAATAGGGATAGAAACAGAACCCTTTATTATCTTAGATGGAAAATTATTTTGATAAAACACTTGAACTTCATTCTTGAGGAAAATATCCTTTCTACTTCAAACACATTTTCCTTTATTAACATGTCATACAATTTTAAACTAAAAAAAGTTGATTAAATATAAAATTGAAAACTTGTAAAGGAAGCTTCTTGTAAATAATTTTTTAAAAATCCATTCATGCCGTATAAGTTAAAAAAACATTCTTCTCGTACTTTTTTCGGAAAAGTCAAAAAGTACCTTGTATGAAAAACGACAAAAGATTCCTTTCATATCTTTTTCTAAAAACTCACCGAAGGGTAAAATTGGATTTAAACAATTTTAAGTGGATGGAAACAATATTACATATTGAGGGAACATGGATGTGGATGATAAAATACACCCCAATAAATACCAAAGTATAATCAATCTCAGATAAAAATGAGATTGTTATATTTTCCCTTACCTTAGACCCGATTTGTTTCTTAAGTGTCTAAACCTCCTGTATAATGATTTAAATAATGTTATTGAATTATTCCAGAATCATACATATTTTTATGATATCATATATGGTCATATCCTTAGCTTCTTATTAGTAATATTTCATTACTACATGTTATTCGGGTGTTTATTACTTTTTGTTCTTATGCGTGTTTTATCGAATAAATTCTTATTTTTCTTTTTAGGTCATAGATACCTCATTTCCAGAATTTTATTAGTGTAATATATATCATATTCATTCATTCAATTCATTTATATAATCATTATGCAATGAAGATCATGTAGAACAAGTCGCATCACATTGTGGAGACGGTATTCCGTACGTACGCACGAGTGATGATATCGTTCCCATGATCGTGGAATTGTATTGGAGTGTATGTATGCTATTTCAGAATAAATATCACTTTAAAATAATCATATATAGTTATTATTTAAACCATTATACCCATCCAAGTAAGGTGGTGGGAAAAAATAGATTACACCACGGCGTGGAGGCGGTATTCCGTACGTACGCACGCGCGGTGATTTCGTTTTCAGTAGGATGGATAGATGGTGAAATAGGGTTGTTTCATACTTATAATAACATATCAATATATCAGTGATACTGATTTTATTACTTCATAATGAAACAACTAAATAAGAAGAAGTGGAAGAAGAAATAAAGATGAAAGAATCGGTAACGGGCATTACCTCTTCTTTGAAGCGCCTCTTTGAGACATCCTCTTAGGGCACTACAATTGGTCTTTGAAGAAGACCAGGACCTCTAGGATGTTTCTAGGGAAGTGGGGAAGTGAAATGGGAAGGGATTGGCCGAGCTTGAAGGCTCAAATTGGTGTGAGGAGGAGAGGGAGGAGGTGCCCTTTTATAAGGGAGGAGAGGGGCACCTTTGGAAAAACTAAAAATATTATTTTATTATAAAGCCAAATTCGGTTTTAAATAGCTCCAAATTGATTTATTTAAAAGCTAATGTGGGGATGGGTCTAAATCCTCTCATAAAATAGAATTTATACAAGTTTAGGTAACAATTTCAACCTTATCATTTAGATTTAACTTTAAGTTAGATAATTTAACTTTTACCGTGTCTTCTTGTTTTCTTACACTATAAGGTTAATAAACTTTAAATATCAAGCCAAACGAACCCCAAGTTGTTTATTATTAATATATATAACCTTATATAAGTCTTTTGGTCGAACCTTAGATTTTTAGGAATAAAATAACAATTAATAATATAGTATTTGTTTTAAAAACTATTTTATATCAATTTTGACACTATTTGGTAATTGATTTTTATGAAAATCATAACAGAATTATTAGTTAGAGAAAATTTAATTAAATCAATACCAACATGTCATATTAACATATAAAATTATTTTAATTAATAAAAAGTCTCAAATTACATTTATTTGGGTATTTATAACTTCAATTATGTCAATATTTTCATTAATAAGATAATTACTGCATCATCATTGTATCAAAAAAAAATTAAATTATTTTCAGGCTAAAAAGTACAAATAAAATACCATTATGTAGGAAATCGTTTTAGATTTCTAATAAATATTTATAGTCGATTTTATATTATGTATAACCCTATATTAAAAATGCATTAGTTATTAAACATTGATTCTAACTATTTTAACTCTTCTTTAAATAAGTTGATAATAAATGCCCTAATCTAATCCAAGTGGACCTAAATGGTCATATTTTATTCCTAAGGTTGTGTTTGGTCGAATTAAACTTATCCAATAGAATTAGGACATGTGTTAGGGTAATAATAATATCATTTTTACCCTTAACTACCCTATTTACTTTTAACTGTGGTAAATAAAAGTAAAAAATTACTATTCACCAAAAATTATTTTCATCTCATTGAACCACATTTTAGTTACTGACATCAACCGTGTCTCTCAGATTTTTGAAATTTCACTCACAGAATCGGTAAAATTAAGTTTTATGAAAAAATTTAGTTTTTTAACTACCACTTAGTGGTTTCACTATTAATCAAAAAATGAAAGTTTCCAGAAAAATACCAAAAATTAGGGATAAGCTATATTGGATATTATGAATTCAAAAATGATGTTTATTTTACCAAATTAAAAACATATCAGTTACATTAACTAATTTAAAAATTAATTCCCGTCGTCAAAACAAATAGCGTGTTTTTAAGAGATAATAATTATCAAAATATTGACACTTGTTTATGTCTGGTTTAAATGTGAAATTACATCCAATGAACAACATTGTATTAAATTGTAAAAATATATTCTAAATATATTTCAAAACCACTCAAATTAATAATTTATCACTATTCATTATTTCGATTAAAAAAAGTTGTTTTTAATTAAAATTTGATAATTTTCACTATTCATCAGAATATGAAAGTTATCCGAAAAGTACCAAAATTTCACCCTAATCTAATTTCGATATTCCGAATCCAAAAATGAAGTCCATTTTGAAAAATAAAATTTACAAAATTTCAAAAATTGGTTATTACTATTCATAACGGCTAGTTTTAATAATATTTTAATAGCATATCGTTGTTTAGTGAAACTCGGTATTGCGTACAATGCAAGCTATCGAGGAAGGTCGCGGTTGCGTGTAAAGAAATCCAAGCTAGTGTTGTGTGTAGTGAAATATTCCTTTGATAATTTATATAATATAAAAACAAAATATTTCTCATAAAAGTATTAGGTGTTACATTTATGATCCTCCTGTTGTATTAATGAATATTTATGTTTAAGAATCATTTAACAATATGTTTATAATACCTGTGTCCTTATAGTGACCACCTATATGACCATTCTCTTCTCACAATCCCTAGTAATAGAGGGAATCATGGGGATATCCTCTACTTCATTGTCCCCTCTCTACTGATTAAAAGTTTGAGCTCCTTACTACTACTGCCTAAAAGGACACTTCTGTAATTGTTGAGCCTAAGGAGGGCCACCAGCCCCATTCTAACTACCATGGATGAAGGGAACTCATGATTCTAATTTCCACAACCAAAAAACACACAAAAAACCATCCCTGATCCTATAGAAAGCATCTGAGAACTACAAGTCCTAATTAAATGGTAGGAAGATGTTCGTAATTGACTCCTTATTGTATAAATATTCTTTTGTCTAAGAAACTAAGAACTTATGTCTATTTAACAACACCACATAGATTCATGGATAATCCACTCCATTGGGAATATGGTCTTACCATGAACCTTCATACACAACCATTTCCCTCACAAGAATGACAACATAAGTCAAACACATTAATAGGGTACCCTATTGATAAAACTATAGATAAAAACCTACCTCAAGTTCCATTCTATCACCTACTCATTTGTAATATGGTCCTAATAATAATATAAAAGGATTCTATAAAAGATATTTAACTCCAAAACACTAGAGTTCCCCTATATGAGAGTAATAATCACCTATCAAAAAGTCACCTTTATGGACAAACAAATAAAATCATCCAAGAACAAGTCACAAAACATATCTCCTGAAATAGATGACTCATAATAAACTTCGAGGAACAAAAACCACTACTATCGATCTTCCTCATGCAGTATCAACATAGCCATTGAAACCTAGTGCTCCCTTTATGAATGGATCAAACTGAAGTAAATGATTACTTCCTCAAAATAATACTTTAAATCCTAATATAAAATATATCAATCATAATTCTATATAAACCATCACTAAAACTCATAGAGTTTAATCCTCTAAGATTCATCAAAATTATAAATATTACAATGGTCTGCTACCATATCACATTAAAAATATTTGGAGTGAATCTAATAAGGATATAAACCTAGTTATATTCCTAAAAAGGAAAAAATTCTAGGTACTTTTAAACTTGTAATGTGATATATTTATTCTTAATTATTTAATTTTATTTTTTAACCAAATTCCTATTGTCATCCTATTCAAACATAAGTGTAAAAAATCAAGATACATGATCCTCTTCGTGGTCTATACTATGCAATATCATCACATATCTTATCCTATTTAGTGAACTTAAAGGTCCCTAAATATGGTCATATGGGGGATTAAAATCACATTTCCTATCCAATCTCTATTTTTTTATAGAACTTACAAAGTCTAGCTGACATTGTTTCCCTACCAACACCTGAAATCCTCACTGGTCCCTTCCTATAAGCTCCATCTAATCTCTAAACCATCCACTGTAATATCACTCTATAACAACCCTCCCCCTCACACTGGCACCCCTCCAAGGATGGTAGGGAGGAAAAGGATGGCCCCTAAAGCCTACCTCCAATATTTCATGGGATGGAGACTAGATTTGAAGGTATACAATGCATAAAAATGGTATGTCTTGCCCTCTTTATATAAATATAAGGATAATATATCTGAAAAGATCCCCCAACCAGAACCATATCATAAACAAGTAAACCATAATAATAGTTGAATTCAATGTCATAAAAAGACGTAAATGACTAAAATTACTAAATAAAATCGTAGGTAGTGACCAAGAAAACCCAATAACTCTTGAACAACTCCATTAACTAGTAACACCCATATCATTCACTAAACAACTATAGTGGACCTGAAAACCTATTTACATATACATGGGGTGGTCATATTCGTATAATAATTAGGACCCTCCCTAAAACCTCTCAAGAATATGTAAATTATGTTTACTAAATCCTTGTGAATAAACAAATAAAACCAACTCATTACCTATACCGGTAAAACTAAATCCCATACACCCCAAGTACCGCCTGGAAGTAAGTCATTATATATCAAATGAAAATATATAAGAAGGATACCCCAAATCCACTTCTCTGTTGATTTTTCACTAAATTTACCCCAACACCATATACCCTATCATCCCAACCCTTCTATAGGTCACCCCCACCCCATACATACAAATTGAACCTCATCACATAACAAGAATAATCAATAATAAGTCTTAATACCATTATAGTTAATGAATCATGAATTATACCCCAAGACATGGTGTCCCATGCTGGTACACACATGGGAAACCATAGACAAAAAATCCAAAAACATGTATATGTTATGACCTCAATTGTTTATAGCTCACACATATATATATAGTGAAATTGAGATCCATCACACCCTATGTAAACACATACACTACATCTTAATCCTTTACAACTAAGATATGGAATCATATCAATCTACATCGAATGGAGTGTGGGGATGAGGTATAATTCATATATATATTCCCTCACCAACCTAGATTTTTGAGAAAACACCCATTCCAAAAATATTTGGGCATCAGTTTAAAACCCAACTTAGGTTTTGGGGAATAAGAAATCAGAAAATATAATGATATATATAACACATATAAGAACAATGGGAAGCTACCTAGACCTAGACTGAATTTTATCTATCATCCCACATGCCTCTATGATGTCACAACTAATTTCTACTAAAATATATTTCACTCAAACATACATGTCCCAAAATCCATCATAAACCAATTCACTTATTAATTTAAAAATTATTCTTCATGCATTGGTTAGACTCATTATAAAACTTTTTTTATCAATTTATTTCATTACTACCCAAATTATTTACATAAATTGACATTATAGTTTCTAGATTCCCATTATATTCTCTTAGATCATTCATTCATACCATCTAAAGGTTATCATTATTCAAATTTTAAAATAACAACACCCATCCCATGGGTTCATTCATTATTCATTTACCATACCAAAATCGAAGTATTATAGGACTCGACCTAAGAAACCATAATAAAGATTCATTTACGGTGTATAATCCAACTACAATTGGAATTTGAGAACTACCACAAACAACCATCCAGAAACTAGCCACTAATCATCAAATAAGAAAATTAAGAAATAAAAACTCTTAACCAAAACCCATCAACCAATAAATAACCCATAAAAAAAAATCTATAAAAAAGAAATCTTTACCCTCACCTTACTCTTTTTATCTTAAAATCATCCTTGTATAAATAGATATGCAATAATAAATCCCCACTATCATCTTTTGACGTCATCACAGGAATACCAAGACGCTCACATTAAATCACATTAAGGATCTTCAATCATATAGAACATGAATATGGAGAAAGAAATTTACATCACATAATTTCAAGGGGAAACTCATTCTATAAATCCAAGGCCTACAAGCCTTTAGAAAATAGTAATGGGTAAATTTATTAACAAACATTTTTCTCTATTTAAAAATAATTTTATTAAAATCATTAGTTAAATGATTCATTATCCATATGTTACAGCAATAAGAAACCTATCGTTATTTTCTATCAATGGATAAGATTCAACCATAAAAGTTTTTCAACAATCAATTAAATATTCAAAAGATTTTATGTAAGAATGATTCTTAGATTCACATTCCTATTTCATTAATTACATCATCATTATGGATTTACATTTTTATTAAATTACAAGAATAAAGACCATGTTAAAAAACAATAATAATAACAAAAATATAGATAGAACAATTTTTAGAGAATATCAAGATGAATCTTCATCATAACATGAACACAAGTCATCATAACACCCTTATGATTCATTCATAATTCTAGTTATTATCTTCATTAGGTTGATCTTAATGTTTACCCAATAAATATAATGAATGAAAATATTACATAAGTATGTAAAATAGAATGATAAGTAAAAAAATCATGTAACTCGATTCAGGGGATTCAATGTTCTATAATAAATAATGGATAAAAAAGGATCAACCAACACTAAAATATAATGAAACTACCTCAGAACCTGTTTGTACCAAATCATCTTCAGGTCATTCATAAAACTCAAGAAAAATAAGAGAAATTCCATAAAAACACACCACTAGAAATAAGGAAACAATAAGGAATTGGATAATATGATACGGTGGTACCTTGATCCAAGATGATTCGATCTCAGCAAACCAAGAGGTTTGAACTCCCAATATATATGGATGGATAAGGATTGGAGTGGATGGGGATCATATAGTGTTCAAATGAACAGATTAAAGGATGAACCAAGGAATTTAGAACAGTATAATTGTAGAGGAAACCTAAATGGCCTCCACTATGGCATGATGACCTATACCATGAAAGCAGTGCACCTTAGTTAAAGGATATCCTAGGTTCAAGATATTTGAAATTTATTCAACCCCTGAACTTTGAACATTTTTAAAACCAAATTGAATACTGTTAACCACTAGTATACCTTCAACAATGGCATGGTATGTAATATTTCAACCCCAAGTCTCTAACATGTCTAAGAGGAAAATTCTCAATTATTTTATCCCACCAATACGAAGACTATATCATGGAGAGAGACAACTCTCTATTTCATTCCTCCCCACTGAAAATGGAACACCTCAACTCACAATCATAACATAATTACCTTGGTTCATTTTTGGGGTATACATTTTACACATGAGGACTTATTCACACATATTTCCCAAAAAAGGCACATCATTGGGTGTGGCATTCCCCATGCCAAAAGAATATCACAAAAATTTTTCATATAAAACCACATCATCTTCCTATGGAGTGATGTCCCTCCCCTTTTATCATAGGAAAAACTCTAAAAATACCTTTACGAAAAATGTATACCATTATCATTTTACCCTTTATGTCTCACCAAACAACACATAGCCATGTCACCATGCCCAAGGCCTCAAATTGACGATAAAAAAATGGTTTCCCTTATGGGAAAACTACAAAATATCTCACCATGGAAAACACTATTCCTGCAACCATGGTGTAGTGGACCTCTAGATATCCAAAAAACCCACTCTCACCTTTGAAACTCTTTAAATCTCCCTATAACCACCTTCAAGCCCTAGTAAATCACACAACGTGGTATTAAAAAAATTATCCCCTTACAAATGACCACAAATGATGTTACGACCTATATGATATATAAAACATCAATTCGGTGTTTAATGAGGTAATAATGAAAGAAAATATATTTTTAAAATATATAAAAGTTATAAATGTTATGTATCAGGTTAAAAAAGAATATAAAAATACCTTGGATAATCATGAAATATTAGTTGAACAACCATTGAGTAATTTTTTGGAATGTAGGAATTTACAACACAATAATCCAAGCAATGTTTTTCTCAAATTGACTGAAATATGGATTTTATAATTCTGAACAGATAAAACGTCCAATTGATGGTCTAATGAAGAAAGTGACCATGAATTTAAGTCAAATAATTGTATAATAATCAATTAATAAATTGTGACATTTATGAAGATATGGAATGTCAATCTAACTTGTAGTGAAATTGGAATGATAGAAAAAAACAATTTTAGAGTAAGAAATGATTAAAGAAAAGTAGTACATTTAAGAAGAAGAAAACAAACATTATATGTTACATTTCACTTTAAATAATCAAATGGGTTCTAAAATTAGTTTTTATTATTATTTATGATTATATTAACTTTTATTATTAATTAAATTGACTTATAGTTTTTGATGATGGGGGTGGAGTTCAAATAAAAATTTGATCGATCTTATTTTGATAATATTTTATAAAATATTAAATATGTTACATATAATTTATACATAGGTGGATTGTTTATATTTTTACTGTAATTTATTTTAAAAAAATTTAAATTCTAAGGGCAGAGGTGGATATCATGTAAATTAAAAAAACTATAAAGACCATATTATGTGGGTCACTATACCCTGACGTGACCTATACAATATTTACTATCATATTTTAGTCATTATAGGTTGGCCTATAATGACTAAAAATTATTGGTTGAAATAGAATATAGAAACTAAGAAACAAAAACTCACATTAGTACCCACATTTGACATCCACTATATCCTATTTACGACTTCTTTTGGTGGTTGTTAATGGTGCATTTTTTAGTAGTTTTACTAATTTATTATATGATGACTTCTACCATTAAACTTATGAAAATTATATTTTTGTGGGTATATATATATTCAAATTAATATAAATTTGTTGGTTTTTTTATTATGTGTGTGTCTGTTTAAAACGTTATCTTCAATTTGAATTTGATATTATTATTTACAATAAAATTTACTATTTCAGTTTATTTATTTCTTTTTCAAGAGTGAGTGCCTGTTCTTGAACCAATTTCTAGTTATTATATTTGGAGGGATTAATATTATATATATCATTCTAGTTATAACCATACCTAAGATGTCTATTTGATCCTTTAGTGGGGTCCTCTTAAATAATCTACCACTAGTGTCATTGAGGGACACTTCCGTATCAAAGGACACCTATTATAAACTACCAATTAGGTTGATATAAATTGGAGTCTATAATATTTATGGATTCATCTCCATTAGATATTCTTTCATATCAGTAATGATTTCCTGAGTGAACTATCATGTGATAATGAGTTTTTCCTACCTAAACATGATAATTTTGAGTTCCACTTTTGGAGAATCACCTTAGTTCCAACTTTAGGGGGAAATCATTTGAAAAAATCAAGATACCTTCCTATTTGGTGTGGAATATGTCTAGTAAAAATAGATAAACCCATGTTCCTAGTAATACTAATAAAAAACATATTTTAAAATAACCATTTTATTAGGTTCTTTTTTGAATAATTGATAGAGGTTATTTTTTATTTTTTATTTTAAATAAAAAATATGATTAAGTTGGGTCTCTATCAATACTTTTTAAATGCACTCATAAAGTTCATGATCTGTATGCCTTTTATCAATGTTAAAAAATCACCATTAATGGTAAACCCTTTTTCAATGATACAAATAAACTAATATAGGGCCGCCTTATTTTTTCATTGATAAACTGATATATTATATCATCACTAAAAAAATAACTAACAAAAGGTAATCATTATCAATGCTAAAATAAGGATACCCTTTATCAGTATTTTATAGCACCGATAAAATGTACCTTCATAAAATATTTATAATATATATATATATATATTGAAATATAATATGGTAATATATGAATATATTTATATTCATATCAATTTAACAAAATTACATAAATAGTATTTATATAATAACAAATATTCATTTTCATTTAATATGTAATATATTTACGTAAATATGATTTATAAAATAATTAATAGTTATACACAAGTAAATATAGTTATTATCAATTAATGAGCATTAAATAACAATTGTTGTAATAAAAAATTAATTAAGAGCCTTAGAGAAGTTGAAATTATGAAATGGACTCCAAATGGACATATCTTTTTATCTTAGTGTCTGTTTGAGATTTTAGTGCTATCAAATCAAATCATGAAAACTTTTTACAATTTAATGTATAAATGGGAACCATTCTATGTTTTCCTTAGTCAAAAGATTTCCAAAAGGAATTATAAATGATTAATTAGTTTTGTGTAGGTGAATAAAACTAATGTAATGTATTTAGTGGAGTTATATTGAATTCTAACCCCCTATTTGTAGCTTGTGTGTGATTTTTTATCACATATGACATGTTTATCTAAATTTGACACATTATAAGAAGTGTTCTGTTGTGAAATATATACTTATGGGTGAAATGTTAATCAAGGATATTTTTTATATGATTTTGGGTGTAATTATAGCCATGAATCTATTAGTGATGTGGGTTGGGTGTACTTACCACCATAATATTCTTTTTATTCATATTGGTCGTACTACCAACCATGTCATTCTCATTGTTCCAGGTGGGTATATAACCAAATGTGGGAGCCAATTTAGTTTAGGTTGGGTTTAATAACATTATTTTATATTACTGTGATGTGTGTTAGGTCTATTATCAACCAATGTTATGTTAAAAAGTTTGCTGGGTATAATGAAAACTTTTATTTTGATTGTGATATGTGTTTTCATATAACATCAACCATGGATTTTATTATTATTCTAGTTATATGAAATTTAAACCGTGATACCTATTTTCAGGTAAGTTTGGTGTAATTATAACTAAATCTATATTTTTAAGATATTTGTGTTTAATTCAAAAGGTGGTTTCATGGGTAATTGATGTCGGGTGTTTTTGAAACCATTGTTTATGGAAGAATCCTATGGGGTTTTGTTTCAGTTATTTTATTTTTGATTCATGGGTTGGGTGTAATTTCAACCTATCTCTTTTATGGTTTCAATTTTGGGTGTATTTAAAACTTATTTTTATGATATTATTTATATTGTTTTATGAATTGATGACATTATGAACCACGGTATAATTATGTGACATGTTTAAACTTGAATCTGATTTATATTGGAGCATGTATTGTTGATCTCAAGTGGATTTTTTAGAACCCAAGTATGTGAAAAGAATTTTTTTTATAATATTTCTACTAACATGTCACATCATACAAGCACTCATGTATTTGGTATTTGATTAGAAACTACATTGGTGATGGCCTGCTGAATTTATGTTTTTTGGATACATGAAACCATCGTGCATTCAACATAGCTATTATATTCAATCCAATAGAAGTGTGAAAAGTAGAATTTTAGCACAGTGGAAATAAATCCTCCAAAACATCAATCATCTAAGTGTTCTATGAGTAATAATTTTATACACCCTTCATACCAAAAAAAAGAACTCCTCAAAAAAAATTATAATAAGATCAAAAAAATCAAGCAATAAAAGTTTAAAAAATAAAACAAATAGTATAAAATAATGTAAGAAAAGAATATGAGTGATTAACATTATTTGGATAATGAGTACTATGTTCATGAATGAAACTATGTTTACTCTTTTTATTATAATCCTAATATTTATGAATTAGTAAATATTAATTAAGTAAAATTAATAAACTAATAATAATTTTCTCACTTCTTCTCTACTTCTCCACATTGTCACATACTTAGCATTTAGGTCCCACCTTATTATTTGTTATGTATCATATTATCAAAAGTTAAAACCTACCCCCCTAAATTCATGGTCAACCCAAAATTTCCAACTCTCATAGTTTACCAAATGGCTATCCACCTTGTCGATATAAACATTTGAACCTTTATTGCTTAAATGGAATATGTGATATTATAATGGTTCCATTGCCTCCAAGAGAGATCATGACACTCCATGTTGAACATCGATTCAACCCAACTTTCACTGACATAAATTTATATAACTTATTTTGGTGACCTAAAATTATACTTCCCATCCCAAAAATATCACTCTTGAATAATTTTTTTTGGGAACTTTCCAAAACTCACTAACACTTTGGAGAAACAAAAAAAACTTTTTCCATTACATCATGAAATTTTCACCATTATACATCTATTCACCCAAGTCATAATAAGGTATGATATTACATTAGACTTTATTAAACTAAATATTTAGTGAACATGCGCACCAAATTTTGGCATTTGGATATCTTTTGTTGATTATACACTTTATCCTATAACATGTTTTGATGAAATAGTACTTCAGGTCAATATTCTTTATCCTTTCAAGGAATACTGGATTTCGAGCTAGGTGAATATCACTTTGATTATCACAGAATAAAACTCCACCCTCTTGATTTCATCTGATTTCCTTCAATAAACACATTACTTAGACTACCTGATTTATTAATTCATTTAGAGAAACAAACATTACTTCCATTGTACTTTGACTATGAATCATATATATATATATAACAATAAATTTATCATCATACATCTATAAGTAAATACAAAATAGGTCATGCACTTTTGGGTAACTAAATCTCTTGTGAAGTCTTTATCCACAAAACCTTTAAATGGATCTACCTCCCAAAAACATGAAGAATATTTTTGGATCATTTAAAGTATCAAATAACCCTATTGGAGGATTCCCAATGTCACCTTACTGGGCTATATATAATGTGACTTACAACTCTCAAATAAAAAGTAATATCTGACTCAGTACAAATCATTTCATACATTGTGATTCCTTCCATGATAAAAATGTATCTTTTCTCGGGTATTGGACGTCTTCTTATATTACTGTGTCATGTGCCTTGGAAAATATTATTTTTCTATAGATATGGGTTATAATAGATTTTCATACAGTATTTCCAAACCCTTTAATGATCTTCTAGATGTAGTCCCGTAAAGATAACACAATATTTCTTTCCATCTTATCCCATTAAATAATCATCCCAAATATTTTATTATAATTTATAAGATCCTTTACCTCATGTATTCCAAAAAACTTATGTTTCACGTCCTAAATCTAGGAAAATTCCAAACTCACCTTTAATATATGATTCATATAGAAGAGAATTATGAGGAAGATTCTATCCTTCCAGTTATTTAAGAAACAAAAGTGATCTGTATTTTTTAATACTTCTTCCAACATAAATTCAAAAAACTACAGATTAAATTCTCTAGGAATATTCTCATTCCCATGAAAAATTTTCATCAAATTAAAAACGAAATATTGGTTCCCATATTCTATGAAAATTATTTGATACTTCATGTAAATTTCTCCCGCTAAATCACCATGAAATAATTCTATCTTTACAACCATCTATTTCAATTAAAAATAATCTAATTATACCCCTATTAGAACTATCGAGATAGCTACCTGCTTTACTACCATTGAGTATATTTTTAGGAAAACCACCATCTAATTTTTATTAAATCCCTTTTCTTCTAGATAAACATTTAAATAATTATTTCCATAAAACTCTTATTTAAAATGGTAAACCCACGTATTTTCAAGTGTTTGTTTCCCTTATAATATTTTAGTAAATTGCCAAATTCTACTTCACCTAAATTAAGAAAATGTGTCAACCTTTAATAACTTTTATTGTCTCAAGTCATTCATTTTCTCTACTTCTTCCAAGATTTTGAGTTCCCCTACAACTATTAGTAATAGATTTTTTATGTAATCCCCAAAACTATAAACCAATATTATAACTATTTTGGATTATATCAGTTGATTTGGATGATATATACCACTTAGATCTTCTCTATATTCATGATCACACACTTTTGGTACTCTCACTCAATATTTATCAATCCTTGAACATTCAGTAATATCTAATGTTGGTCTCACCTAAAGACTTTCAGTGAATCCATCCGAGTTCTCTAGAAATTTTATACTTTTGGTATAATTATTCTAATAAATTTAGGATTTGATAGTTTATTTTTTTCCATCAAATATTTTCTCTAAAAAATTGTGTTCCTTACACTGAACCCCTTTGTTGAATTGAACACCATGGCTCTTGATGATTTTTCTTTTTTTATCATCCCACGTCCAAAAACCCCCATTCTCCTCACCATACCCAATTAAAAATGATTATTTGGACTTAGAATAAACAATTTATATGTCTATTTCATTGAAATTAACATATTATAATATTTAAAATCCTTTATGATTTCCAAAGAATAGTCATTTATCATACTATAGCTCCTCTAGAAGTTCCTTCCTAACTTTTGTTTTCAAACTCGTATTGTAACACCCCAAGATTTTAAAAGAGGAACATCATGTTCAATAGGAAAAATAACATGAATAACTAATATTAGAAGATAATTTTACATATTGATACTTTAAAAAAAATTTATTTTTAAATAAACTTCATCTCTTGGATATCTTGTGATGCACGCAACAACAGTTTTAAACAAACTGTGAAACTCTATTAAAATATTAATATTTAAACATGACCATTATAACCTAGTCGCTATGTTGAAGGGTTTGAACAGTAATAATTAAATTATTAAAATTATATGGTTCATACTTATATAAAATTAATTTTATTATTATCTATTTATTATATATAAAATAATAACCTTTTGAAAAAAATAATGTTTTTCTAAAAAACAGTATTTTCTCTAAAAGATGGTTTAGTCGTGCTTTTCACATATAATTTAATATTAATTATTACCAATTTTAGAAATTTTATATATGAAAAAAAATTAATTTTTGAAATCATTTTATTGATTCTAACTTATGGTTAAATTTAGGCATTTTTCAGAAAATATTACTTTTCAAGTGAATAGTGAAATTCACGTTTTTTATACTATTTTCATTTATTCTTTATAAATTCATTCCCATTATTATTTAATTTTAATGTAAAATTAAAAAAAGTATTAATTTTTATATTAAATCAAATTAATTACATTTAAATAATATTTATTCTATATTTTAGTATAAGTTTATTATTAGGCTTTTAAACACCTTTTTAACTATTTTAAAGTGCACAATGTTTATACATTTTAAATAATTAAAATAATACCTAAAAATAAATGAATTAAATTAAATGTATATATTATATTTATAAAAATATAAAATAAAATTCTTATAAATATTATTACATTTCATATAGTTAATATGAGATCACCTTTCACATAAAAAATACATTGCTTGAAAACCCATTTTTTGATATGCTTTAGAGTATAATATTAAATTAAATTCTTCCACATATGGGATTTAAATTTTAAAAAAATGGATTATTTATTTGTATTCAACATAATTTATACTATATTATAAGTTCAACATAATTTTTTTCAATAATTAATAGTGAAAACATAAAAAATAATTTAACACGGTTAAGGTAAAAATGAGTTCATATGTGGTTAAACTTAAAGGATAAGGCTAAAAAATGACCAAAAATTGTTTAATTACTATTTAATGTAAATATTCAGAACTTATATATTTTAATTTTATAAAATGGTTTGTTTATTATCCTTTTTAATGATAAAACTGTGGGTGTAATTTTTCTTTTCAAAAATTCCAAGTGTTTCCTCTCTCCCACATATGCCATTACACACTTAAAAACAACATTTTTTAGGAAAATAAATTCCCAATAAACTTACATAATTCCTTCCATTAATAATATAATCCTTTTTTTCTTAAATCCATCCCATGAAGGAATTTGGTGTAAATAAAAAGAATTTGCAGAAAAAAGATGTAACGTTGTTAACCGAGTGATTTCTTTTATTTCTTACTCCACCTCCTAAAAATAATAATAATACCAGATGATATAATATTAAAATCATATTATCTATACTGATATGGTTTTATGATAAATTCATGACCTACAACCATCTCCTCCTCTCTCAAATGGGAAACAAAATCATTAATCGTGTGTAAAGAGAACTACCACCTCGCGAACAAATATAATTTGTTTTCCATCACTGTTTCCCACAGATGAATAAAATAATTTATGTAATTCTTATATATGATATTTATGGTATAATTAAACTTAATTAATTATAATATCATATATACCTTCTTACTTTCCATTCAATAGAGAATATGATAACATCGCTCGGGTTTATGGTGGACAACCACCTCGCGAAGCGATGCGATTTGTTTTTAACTAATTCATTACATTAAAGGAAAAAATGAAAAATTTAGTTAATATAAGTGATGTAAATTATATAATATTGGTTATTTAAAAATAATATACCACCCAATTTATTTCACATTAACCTATTAAGGAAATGATAACATCGCTTATACGTACGAACAATCAACCATCTCCACGAAGTGATGAGACTCATTATCAATGTTCAAAAATAAATAATGATTTCAAAGATGGATCTAAAAAAATTTGAAATTTATAAAATTAATATAATTATATAAAATATTTAATTCTAACTAGTTTTCATGATTTGGAACATTCACGATTAAACATGTCATAGAAAACAATGAAATTAACACCCAAAATAATAATGGTAATGTTTGATTAACATTGAAAGAGTAATAAGATGTTATTAAAGGACTATATATGATATTTATTTAATAGTATAATTATATTATACGTTAATAATTTGTTTAAAACCACTATATAATAGATTAAATAGTGGTCATCTAATGGGAAGAGTGAGGTAAGGGGTTTCTTGACTCAATTTCCAATTATTGGGTTATATATCTACTTAGTTAATTATATTATGCCAGTATTATGTGTGAAATGACATTTGATTGATTTATGATTTTATTTACAGTATTATATTTATGAATATTAATTTTTTACACATAGTCACTTCATTAATTAACTCTCACTTCAATGATATGAACATTGTAAAGGTTTCATCTCAAAATTCCATCTCTGAGAAACATGTTATTTTATACAACCAATATATTTTAAATGGTGTATATACATACCCTTAACATAATCTATCATTAATACTTTATAATTCATTATATCTTAAGTTAGGAATGATATAATTCATTTGTGGTATGTTATGATTCAAAAGTTACGGAATTGATACGGGTTTATGTTTTAATATCATTTCAATCCAGATTTTTTATGCTTGAATTTCATTTTCTAGAAAACATTTGATCATTTAATAGTAAAACCCTTCCATTTTATTCTCCTCTAGTTATTCATGAATTTTTCAAGTAATAGTACCATATTCGTTTTTTACATGAAATTATTTAGTATGTGTTTCTAATAAAAACTTACTCCATTTATCTCTTTGGTCCAAAATAATTTATCATAAAAATCAATGTTTTATAAATATATTTTCAAAATTATTTTACTATGATTTTTTATAGTCATTTTTACCATTAATAAGTTATTTTGAAAAATAAATTAAAAGAAATATTCTATTCATTTTCCTAACAAGGTAATTTTTTAATTTTGTTAAAGAAATTTGAAAGAAGTCATTGTTTTTTCTAACATAAATTTCATTAACAAAACTCTTCAACTGTCATGAACACTAAATGTTTTAAGGATTACTTTTTTTGTTTAAAAGTTTATTTTCAAAAAAATCATTAATATTTTAAAAATATTTAGATTTTAAAAATGTTTTGATAATATAAATTATATTTTACTTAATATATTTTAAAATTGGTCTCTCAAAATCATTTTCCATATATGAAAAATAATTATATCTTACTCAAAGTGAAAATGATATTTCTGTCAAGAATGTTTATAATAATTTTAAAGGCATTTTTAACAAATACAACATCAATTTGTGTTATAGATTACATTGAGACTTTCTATATATGTCTCTCACATATATAACTAATTTATTCTCCCTTCCACTAAAGGGGTAATAAATTCATTATTATTATTTATTAAATTCCTTAATTATGACATTTCCTTGGAATATGATATGAAGAAATATTATGCAATATAGCATCCCATTACTTTTGTTCGGGTATTCCACCACCATATTCAAGATATTTTTTGCATCGGGTCCTATTTTGGGTTTTTTCTACAAAAATTTATAGAATTTTGGAATCACTTTGGGATGTGCATGGTTGGAAAATACATAGTTAAAACCTTATATTGTGACCCAGCAAACAGTATGCCCAATTCAGAGCCATTGGAAGGGGGTGTATGGTTGGCCCAAGTCATGTGGTCACCCCTCTAAGCTGTGGGCCTCATAGATAGTGGTAAATTCATGGTTTGAACATGGTTACTTTAATGATGTGGAAAACTATGCACCCCAAACAAAATACTAGTGGGTGTTCACAGTTTGGATACACGGTTTGTCTAACCATGTGGACATCCCTAGAAAATGTTGTCTAAGGTTTTTAATTCCTTTTATTCTAATTATAAAACTCCTAAATACCATTATAATATTAAAATCACCACCATTCTACCCTAAATGATTTTTTGGCTCTTGGAAGCTCTCAAGAGGTGAAATTGACTCCTCTAAACCCTTTTCTTGGTAGATTGATGTGATATTTATCTCCCTCGATCTCCTCCTAGTAAGTTGATCTCCTCTTATACAGTTTCATTCAATATCTATTTATATAATAATTATATTTTGATATATCAGCATATAATTTATGGATCTAAACATCATTTTTGGGATAATGATTCTAGGATGTGTTCCTAGATCTTTTGTGCCCTCATTCTATGTTGGTATTCCCCATTGTGGGTGTTGTGTGTTGTGGGTTGTTGATATAAATCTATATGGTTCCATAAGTATTTTCCATTCTATATAAATGTGTTTGGTTCCATAAGTATTTTACATTTAATGGAAAATCTCTATTTTTGATTGATTTGGAAATAGTTTTAAATAATTTACAACCATGGATTTGAGTTGATTCGACCATTGATTTGAAATGGGTATGGGAATTGAGAAAAAAAACCCAATATCGATATGATTGGAATTGTTGGTTTGATGTTTTAAAAATGATGGATTGATTTAGAAATTGTTTTTATGAAATGATTTTATGTTGATCTTTAAAAAATGGAATAAATTTTAAGATGATTAGAAATGGCATGAAATTAAGAAAACCTATGATTTGGTATTTAAATGAAAAAGAGATGTGGAAAAATAGAATTGGTAAAGTGTATTTTGAAATGATATGAAATGATTAATTTCCAATTTGATTTATTTTTAGATGAACATGTTAGCTTGGGTAGTCAGTGGTAAGTAGTATAAGTAAATTAGGGCTTTGACTCCCTAGAAATGTATTGATGATGAAAATTGTTCTAAAAAACTACTTCCTAACTACACATGAAGGGTTCCCTTATTGGGGTGTAGTTGTGGGAGAACACCTAAATAGATTAGAGATATTTATTGAGATGTGTGGGGATCCTATTACATTAAAAAACTAAATTATAGGAGGAATTTTATACATTATTCGTTTCTATGATTTTTTTATTGATTATATGTATCATTGATTATTAAAAAATATTATTTAAGTCGACTGATTTATAAAAACAATTTCACATAAAATAATTGTTTAATCTTATTTGATAGTTTTTTTATTATATCTACCATATATTTTAATGAAATCATATTTTTATTTTTAATATAAAAATTAAATTCCATTCCTTGTCTAATTTAAATTTACAGAATTAATAGTTAATTGTTATGGTAATGATTATGGAACACTTGGTGAGACACTTCTAGGATTTGTAGCCCACACACTATGTAATGTCTGGGACACGGGTGCCACTCAATGGGTGCCCCGAACCCGGTTCGCCACATGACCTCAAGTGAATTTCCCCAAACGCCAGAGGCTGTCGATTAGCAGGGAGGGCCCAGGTCTGATAGTGGGGAAATTATGCCCTAATTTGTCAAAGTGTAGCGCAGTGGAATTGAAATAAAACATACAATAAACATCGTAAGTAGTAAACCATACACAACTAAAATAAACAAATGAAGATGATATAACCAATAGTATATAAAAGATGCAACATGTCACAAGTTCTAAGAAAACAGCCAGAACATGTTATACATCAATACAATACAATAAAATACAGAGTACAGCAAAACAAGCAAAACAGCTGGCAGCAGCATCGCGAGCCTAAGCTCTGTCCCATGCCCTCCGACTCCTCAGAAACAGTCAAGTACCTTTATAGGGACTCTTTCCCATATCTACACCTGCAGCAACGTAATCTTTTTGGACCGAAAAGTGTGACCCAAACAGGGTGTGAGAAATATATCTCAGTAGGCACCCACCAAAGGCCCATGCCCAACTGTGTGTAAGAATGCAACAATAGTGTGCAGTAGTAAAATGCAATAAAGTAATCAGTACTCAAAAGTAGCAACTACTGGTTATATTTCCATTTTAAATATTCATTTAATCCATTTAACCTAGGAAAATCACCACAATGCATTTCTAAGTAAACAATTAGTGTCCTCAGACACGTAAACTCCTACCCTCGGGTAACGAGTATCAAACACAAGAATCTTCCCTCAGGCATAATAGAGTTTTCCCTCACGTGTAGGTAGTGTCGCCCACTGGCACATAATTAGCTTCCCACAGGCACGGAAGAAGTTTCCCTTAGGCCGAAATAACTACTTCCCTCAGGGTAAATAGTGTAGTGCCCACAGGCTAATCCCAACAACGGCCTTTGGCTAAACTGGTAAATGGGTCATGCCCAACATGTCAAATGAAGTAGATAAGAAATTCCTATTAAGGAAATTATACAATTACTACATTAAAGGCATGCCCTCAGGTATCCTGGCCAAATGGCTAAACAGTGGAACACACCCCCGTGGTGGTTCCGGATCCAAGAAACGATCCCAACCAGCATTTTATTATCACAATTTAATCACCTATGCAATTCTAGGAATTAAATATAGCAACGGACTCAGCCACACAACAACCCAAACATGTGTTCATGGCACAAAAATGCACAAAAATGCACGATAGTTGGAAATTTACACCAAGCCATCTACCTTATACGTCAACAAGAATTATACTCGAATGTCGACTCCATAAACGCCCAAGAATGACGTAGATCTGAAGAATAAGAAAACCGATTAAAATGTAAATAACTTCTGATAGGGGAAGAATTGGTAAGAACGGCTTAAAGAGAAGGAAGGGCTTACCCATGCGGTTCCAACGAGATAGTTTGAAGCCGAAACGGATTCCAGACGAACAACCGGAAGATCTTCAAAGGTTCAGTCATCCTCATTGGCTCCAAAACAGCTCAAAAGCCTCCTCTTCCAAATGAGGAGGCTACTGCCTATTTTAAGCCTAAAAAACAAAGTACACGGTGTGTACTTCTGGGTACACGGCGTGTACTTCCATCATTTAACTGTTCCTCTAACAGCACCACCATATTGTTCATCCGTCAACATGAGTACACGACAAGTAATCCCAAGTACACGGTGTGTACTGTCACCCAGCTATCGGCTGCTCCACCACCTTACTGTTTAGGCCTACAGACTAACTACACGGCATGTAAGGTACCACTACATGGCGTGTAGTCGGTTCCTACACCCTTCATCACAGGCATTGCTAAACGCCCCGTGTACTCATCCCCACATGGCCAGAAGTACATGGCGTGAGGAAAAAGTACACGGCGTGTGGAAAAAGTACACGGCGTGTAGTTCCAAAATTTAGGATTTTTCCCCATTTTCCATATTTTCTCTAAAACACTTAAGGAAAAGGAAAAACGAAGAAGCATGTACCTCAAAAATAAGAACTGAGTTATTATAAACTTCCCCCCTTATAGAAATTCGTCCCTAAATTTCCCCTCCAAGGGTGGTGAAGATAAAGCTCAGAACAACTATGGCCACTTAGCATGTACGTCGGCCTCCTGCTCCCAGGTCTCATCCTGCACTCAGCCATGCATCCATAGTACCCGTACAATAAGAACTGATCGGCCATGGAAACCTTTTTGCTCCTGTCAACGATATGAATCATATGCTCCTTAAAGGACGCATCTTGATGAAGATCAACCTCCTCTGGCTAAAAGGTGTGAGACAGGTCTGAATGGTAGCGACGCAACTGAGACACGTGGAAGATGTCGTGCATGGCTCGATACCGCTGCGGTAACTGCAACCGATAGGAAACCTACCCGACTCTCTCCAGAATCTAAAATGGCCCCACAAACCTCGATGAAAGATTACCCTGTCTCTTGATCCGCTTGTGTCCCAGACTCGGAGAAACACGCAAGAAAACCCGATCCCCGACCACGAACTCTAAGGGTCGTCTACGGCGATTAGCATATGACTTCTAACGAGACTGCGTGGTATCCATCTGCTTCTGAATCAACTGGACCTGCTCAGATGTCTCCTGCACGAGTTGTGGCCCCAGTAAAGCTACATCCCCTGCCTCTAACCAGCACAAAGGTGATCGGAATGGCCTACCATATAAAGAATCATATGCTGCCATCTCGATAGTTTCCTGAAAACTATTGTTATATTCAAACTCGACTAAGGGTATATGCTTCTCCCAAGAGCCCCCAATGTCTAGGAAGCATGCGCGCAGCATGTCCTCTAGCACCTGTATCGTCCGCTCTGACCGGCCATCTGTCTCAGGGTGGTATGCTGTGCTTAGAAGAACCTGATTACCCAGTGCCCTCAGAAAACTCTGCCAGAAATGAGACATAAAGCGGGAGTCCCTATCAGAAACGATAGAATGTGGGACCCCATGAATACGTACGATCTCCCGGATATACAGTCTTCTGAGCTCGTCCACACTGAAGGTCTCCTTAATCGGTAAGAAGTGAGCTACCTTCGTGAGTCTGTCCACAACAACCCACACAGCGCCATTGCCATGAGGTGACCTCGGCAATCCCGTCATTAAATCCATCGCAACATCATCCCATTTCCACTCTTGAATGGGTAACTGCTGTAAAAACCTAGATGGCCTCTGGTGCTCCGCCTTCACCAGCTGACAGGTGGAAAACCTCGTAACCAAACCAGCTACCTCTCTCTTCATACCTGTCCACCAGTACTGATGTCTCAAGCCACGATACATCTTGGTAACCCCGCGATGAACTTCTCAATATGAAGCATGAAACTCCCACATCATATCCTCACGTATATCCTCTAGAACCCATACTCATCCATGGAAATGAAGGACCTCGTCGTTGTCGATCGTCCACCCAGGAGGAGGGTCCTCACTTGCCACTGACTCCCGTAGAACTAGGCATTCTAAATCAGTTAGTTGTCTCATCCTCACTCTGTCTAGGAGGGTAGAATTCACAGCTAATGAAGAATGATATGTCTGCCTCTGACTGTCATGCACCACCAGATGCATCTTAGTGAACAAAGCCATAAGCTCCCATTCACCACTATCCTCCTACACTGCATGTATCTGAGTCTTCCTGCTCAGTGCATCAGCTACTGCATTACCTTTACCAGGTGTATAGGAAAGCTCAAAATCGAATGACTGTAGTTACTCAACCCACCTTCTCGGACTCAGATTCAGGTCACGCTGAGTAAAAATATACTTGTGGCTTTTTTGGTCGGTGAAAACCAAAAAATGCTCTCCCAATAGATAATGTCTCCAACATTGCAACGCATGCACAACTGCAGCCAACTCGAGGTCATGCATCGGGTAATTCCTCCCATGTGGCCTCAATTGCCAAGACCCGTACGCAACAACTCATTCGCCCTGCAACAAAACTACTCCCATCCCAAACCCTGATACATCACAATAAACTGTATAGCGTTTCCCATGCTCTGGGAGTATCAAGATCGGTGATGATGTCAACCTTCCCTTTAGGTCCTAAAAAACTGCCTCGCATGCTTCTAACCAAATGAACTTCACACCCTTCTTAGTCAGACCCATCAACGGTGCTGCTAAGCATGAGAAGTCTTGTATGAAACATCTGTAGTAACCAACCATCCCAAAGAAACTCTGTATCTCAAACACGTTATTAGGTTGTTCCCAGGAAACTACTGCTCTCACCTTCTCTGGGTCTACTACAACTCCTGCCTCTGAGATGATATGACCCAAGAAGTGAATCCGGTCCATCCAAAGTGGCACTTTGAGAGCTTAGCATATAGCTGATAATCTCTCAGTGTACTCAATACGATCTCATGATGGGTGTCATGGTTGTGTCGAGTGCGAGAGTACACCAAGATGTCGTCCATGAATACTACCACAAAAGAGTCAAGATACGGATGGAACAAATGATTCACCAGAGCCATGAAAACTGCTGGCGTGTTCATCAGTCCGAACGGCATAACCGTGTACTCATATAGACCATATCTTCTCCGAAAATATATAAGCGGTATATCCGATGGTCTCACACGCAGCTGGTGATATCTGGATCTCAAGTCAATCTTTGAGAACACTCGTGCTCCACGGAGCTGATCAAACATATCATCTATCCTCGGCAAGGGATATCGGTTCTTAATCATTAACTGGTTCAGCTTTCGATAATCCACACAAAGTCTAAGGGTACCGTCCGCCTTCTTTGCAAAAAGGAACGGAGAACCCCAAAGAGAATTACTGGGTCAGATAAAGCCATTTTCTTGTAACTCCCCTAAATGTATCTTAAGATCCTACAGCTCAGGTGTATCCATCCTATAAGGAGGAATGGACACCGGTGTTGCTCCGGGAACAAGCTTGATAGAGAAATCCACCTCTTGCACCGGAGGAAGACCTGAAAAGTCGTCCGGGAAGACATCCCTGAAATGATCAAAAACTAGAGGGAAATATGTCTTAAAAGTCCCCTGGTCATCTAGATATAAGCTCACAATCTGGGCTATAACTCCACCTCGCCCATGATGCTTTGGTGCAGCTCGAGTCGCCTGAACATCCCACTCGCCCTTTTATAGAAACTCTACACCCTCTGGTGACGTGAAACTCACCATGTGACAATAGCAGTCTAGAAAGGCTCGATAGGGAACCAACCAGTCCATCCCGAGAATGACGTCATAGCTCGACATCTCTAAGACATAGAGGTCCCATAGGAAGTGACACCCTCCAACCTCAAGGGGGAACTCCTTGCTCTGACGGACACTATCTTTTCTAGTCCCCAACGGAGTGTCTAGCATCATGATATCCGAAAAAGTAGAAACACAGAGCCCAAGGACCTCCACAATGGGTACAGATATGAAACTATGTGTAGCACCCGTATAAAAAAACATTGAATATAAGACAGAATCTACTAGAATAGTACCTCTGACTGTAGAAGGTTCGGGATCCTGCTCATGCTGGGTCTGCTGCACTGCATAAGCCTACCCAGTGCCGCGGCCCTGTGACATAGCCTGGCTACCCTGAGCTGTCCCACCATGCTGCCTCTGTGATCTTGGTGTCTGGCTACCACGGCCATGACCACCATCTCTGCCTGCTCATCCTGACGCATTCTAGTTCCCTGACTGGTATGAAGCCACTGGTCCTTCTCCCACATGTGGAGTCTGCACAGAACCCCTCTCACTAGCCACTGGTGGAAACTCCCTAAAACGCACTACAGATGACCCATATTTCCGCAAGCTCAGCACTCCACTAGGTCTCGTGGACACTACGGCCTCTTGTGGCCCTCTCTACTACACTGGTAGCACATAACCTGGCCACCTGAAGCATTCTTATGACTGGTACTGCTGCCCTGAGAGAAGTCCATCTGTCTCTTCCTCTTGCCAGCAGAAATAATACCAATAACTGGTGCTGAACTGCCCTGGCCCACACCACTCGATTCCCGCAGGTTCCTCTCAGTAATCAGTGCCTGGTTGACAATAGTGTGTACTGAAGGTAACCTGAAAACATTCACCAATGCTCGGATGTCATAACGAAGACCATCCTCAAAACGTATGGCCCGCAACATCTCATCACCCACCAGCACGGGTGCAAAACGCTGAAGCTCAGTGAAACGAGCAGAATAGTCCATCACCGACATAGCGCCCTACTGCAGATTCATGAACTCTCGAGCTCTATCTACCCTCAACATCTTGGGAAAGAAGAAGTCATAGAAGACTGCCTGAAAATCTTCCCACGCCATGTCTCTATGATGCTCTGACTGGGTGGTAACATCCCACCACCTCTTGGAAGAATCACGTATCATATAAGTCACAAGCTTGACCCTCCACCTTGGAGGCGTCTCAAGATGCTCGAAAATAGTCTACATCGATCCTAGCCAAGACTCTGCCGCCTATGGTCTGCCATCCCCTGAAAACATAGGCGGATTCTTCTGCAGAAGGATACATGTTAGCTCGTCCATAGAGGTGGAAGCCTGTGGTGCTCCCGGAAATGTCTGCATGAACCGCATAAGGCCTTCACGGAACTGCGCCTTCATGCCTATGTCTGGTATAGAAGCTGGTGTCGCATCTGGCTCTGCGGGAGGATCAACTAGTAGCCCATGGCCCACCATCTATGGAGTATAATCGTCGCCACTCTCTTGGAGAACAACTCGCGGTCGTCTAGGCGGCATGACACTATAGGGTCAAAACCATGCCTCAGATTCATGATTATTAAGACTGAAATGAAGGAACCAAAAAGGAACAAGAGGAACAAGGCATTTCAAAATTTTCAAAATAAGACTACATGGCGTGTACACTGACTACAAGGCGTGTACTTGAATTCTCTTCCCCTGCCCGGGTCCTTATACACGGCTAAGCCACATGGCTGCCGTTGAACAAAAACTACACGGCATGTAAAATATCTACACGGCGTGTATGGTGTTATTTTCCAACTGCCCGTGTCATCTGTGACATAGCCGACTACTCGTCTTGACACTACACGGCGTGTTACACCCCTACACGGCATGTGAACTACCCCGTTTCCCAACCACATGGCTAACACCACACGGTCTGTCCTCGGACAAGAATACACGGCGTGTTCCAATGGTACAAGGTGTTTTCAGGGAGAGGTGACACCGACCCAGGTTGTTAGTTACACGGTCGAGTCCCCGGGTCACACTACACGGCGTGTTCATCATTGCCACGGCATGTTCTGTACAGGAGTTCACCGACCCGTGTTGTTAGTTACACGGTCGGACTCCGGGTCAGACTACACAGCGTGTACTAAAGCTACACGGCGTGTTTTACCCAAGCCTTTCCCTAACCCGTGTCGCCACCCACACAGTTTTTGACATGGGAAGAGACTACACGACGTGTACTCAAAGTACACGGAGTGTACTCAAAAAGTTCATTTTTATTCCCAAACAGAAGAACATACATGGCTTGTATCAAAATACTACACAGCATGTGTGCTGGGTTTCCGGATAGTATGCCTCAGAAACTTCCCCGGGACCCTGAAAATACCGTAAAACAACACCTAAGTGTCAAATTCCGACCCATGAGGGCCCATACTCCCCACGAATCAAAGTTTGACATCTTATATGTGTTATAACCAATAAATAGTCAATGATCCACCAAATTCTGGTCAATCGGGGCCCATACTCCTCAAAAACCAAAGTTTGGCATCCATTCTATAAACAAGCTCACACAATGAATGCCCTATCAAATAGCCGGTATTTTATCAGAGCATCTATCACAACAGAATTCTTTTCTAGCACAACAACTATCACAACAACATGCAATTTCTAATGCACCTACATGGCATGGAAACTATGCATGACATGTGATATCTAGCTTGAGCCTATATGATGTATGAGATGGCATACCCTCATCTAATCGGTTTGCAACTAAATATAACCCATATATAAAATATAAGCAGCACAATCCCAAGTGTGTCACCCACCGGTGAAAACAAATCAACTGTAAAATTTTCAAAATCCAAAGAATTGAAAAATACGAGGTAGACTGGCCTTTCCCTGTACATGGGTTAGCTATGCCCGGGCACAGCTTATTACCAACTATCATTCATCCTATCCCTGACTTCGGCTCCAAATAGTAAGTCAAAGAAAATAATTCCTCTCATACCACATTGTAATGTCCGGGACCCGGGTGCCCCGAACCCAGTTCGCCACATGACCTCAAGGACATTTCCCCAAACGCCAGAGGCAACCGACTAGTAGCGAGGGTCCAGGTCTGATAGTGGGGAAACTATGCCCTCATTTTTTCAAAGTGTAGCGCAGCGGAATTGAAATAAAACATACAACAAATAGCTGAAGCAGTAAACCATACACAACTGAAATAAACAACTACAGATGATATAACCAACAGTATATATAAGATGAAACATGTCACAAGTTCTAAGAAAACATCCAAAACATGTTATACATCAATACATTACAATAAAATACAGAGTAAAGCAAAACAAGAAAAATAGCTGGCAGCGGCATCGCGAGCCTAGGCTCGGTCCCATGACCTCCTACTCCTCAGTAACAGTCAAGTACTTATATAGGGACTCATACCCCTATCTACACCTGCAGCAACCTAATCTGTTTGGGCCAAAAAGCGTGACCCAAACAGGGTGTGAGAAATATATCTCAGTAGGCACCCACCAAAGGCCCGTGCCCAACTGCGTGTAAGCATGCAACAATAGTGTGCAGTAGTAAACTGAAATAAAGTAAATAGTACTCAAAAGTTAAAACTACTGGTTATATTGCCATTTTAAATATTCATTTAATCCATTTAACCTAAGAAAATCACCATAGTTCATTTCTATGTAAACAACTAGTGTCCTAAGACACGTAAACTCTTACCCTTGGGTAACGAGTATCCAACACAAGAATCTTACCTTAGGAATAACAGAGTTTTCCCTCATGCATAGGTAGTGTCGCCCACAGGCACAGAATCAGCTGCCCACAGGCACGGAAGAATTTACCCTCAGGCCAAAATAACTACTGCCCTCAGGCTAAATAGTGCAGTGCCCACATGCTAATCACAACAACACCATCAGGCTAAACAGGTAAACAGGCCATGCCAAACATGTCAAATGCAGCAAATAAGTAATTCCTCTCAAGGAAATTCTAAAATTACTACATTAAAGGCATACCCTTGGGTATCCTGGCCAAACGGCTAAACAGTGGAACACACCCCCGGGGTGGTACTGGATCCAAGAAACGATCCCAACCAGCATTTTATTATCACAATTTAATCACTTATGCAATTCTAGGAATTAAATAAAGCAACAGCCTCAGCCACACGACACCCGACATGGGTTCGTGGCACGAAAATGCACAAAAACGCACAACATTTGGAAATTTACACCAAGCCACCTACCTTATACATCAACGAGAGTTATACTCGAATGCCAACTCCAGAAACGCCAAAGAACGATGTAGATATGATGAAGAAGAAAACCCATTAAAACGTAAATAAATTCTGTTAGGGGAAGAATTGGTAAGAATAGCTTAAGGAGAAGTAAGGGCTTACCTGTGCGGTTCCAATGAGATCGTCTGAAGCCGAAACAGATTCCATACGAACACTCGGCAGATCTTTAAAGGTCCAGTTGTCCTCCTTGGCTCCAAAACGGATCAAATGCCTCCTCTGCCAAATGAGGAGGATAATGCCTGTTTTAAGATGAAAAAACAAAGTATACAGCACGTACTTATGAGTACACGGAGTATACTTCCTTCATTTAACTGTTCCTCTAGTGGCACTGCCATACTGTTCATCTGTCGACATGAGTACACGACATGTACTGTTGCCCAGCTGTCGGCTACTCCACCACCTTACTGTTTAGGCCTGCCGACTGACTACACAGTGTGTAAGGTACCACTACATGGCATGTAGTCAGTTCCTACACCCTTCGTCGTCGGCATGGAAACACGCCCCATGTACTCATCCCCACACGGCCAGAAGTAAACGGCGTGTGGAAAAAGTACACAGCGTGTAGTTCCATATTTTAGGATTTTTCCCCATTTTCCATATTTTCTCAAAAACACTTATGGAAAAGGTAAACGAAGAAGACCGTACCTCAAAAATAAGAATCGGGTTCTTACACACTACCTTTTCCTTTTGGTGTTTATAGACATTCTTATATGAGGTGTGAGAAAAGGAAAATGCCGATATTAGGTGCTGAATGTTATTTTTCCTTGGACTGTGGAATAATTATGGTGACTGGTGGATCTATTGTTCACTTGTTACATAGGAGATTCTATGAATTATTACTGGTTGATGTTGTAATTTACTTTGGGACGTTTGTCTTTCTGTTGGGTAATATTTTACCTATTTATTTATATTAATTTCTTCATTTTAAGTGTTTAGTTACTAACTTTTATCTTTTATCATAATATTTTTTTGGAAAAATAATTCACTTTTTGATCTTATTTGATCTATGGTGCTAATCACCAACCTGTGGGGTTTGGGAATTCCCTTCAGGCTATGTTATTATCAGATGTGGTATCAACGTATTTGGGTATCTATGATGGTTCACATAAAAGTGGTATCATAGGTGTAGTTCTATCATATTTCCTTGATGTTTGTATGAATTTTGGGTTGTTTTGATAGACATAAGGTTGGATTTTTGAAACATATGAGGAACTTGTGAGTAGGTTCCTAGAAAACTCTCATTGTAATGTATCTTAAGTAACCTTGGGTGATTGGGGAAATTATTCTTGAGGAATAATTTGATCTAAGTAATCATCTGAATCTTCCGTGTTGTTTTCTAATGTTGTTAAGCACCATACCTCTAACAAGACAATTGAACAGTCTCGAGAAGGAAGCTATGGTTAACTTCTATGATTGGATCCTCATATAGACAAGAATCTTATTGAGATTGTTGTGTATATTTTCCATGCTATGGGATATGCACCTTCACTAATTCTCATTCAGGCTCCTGTTCTGAAACCTCTAAGGGATGAATCTCATAATAATTCTCAACATTTTATTCTCTACAATCCCAAATAATTCCAAGGAAATAATGATCCTTAAGTGGCTGAGTATTGGATAAAACAAAAATATAACCTTTTATATTTCCTATAAATCCCTGAAGCTATTAAGGTGAAATGTGTTACATTCAAGATAGAAGGGCCTAGTAGGATATTTTTTTATTCTATGGTAAAAATTTATAATCCCAAGGGTTTGGAGTGGAGGAACATACTATTTATTTCAATTGATTAATTTTATCCAGAATATATGGTACAAGTTAAGGCAATGGAGGTTTTTAACCTCCAGTACACTCATAGGACCATAATTTAGTATAAAAACTGCCTTTCTAAGCTTATGATGTTTTCAACTGAGATTATATCGAATGATAATATGATTGATTCATGGTTAGAGATGGATATATAATCTGATATCTATTTATATGTTTTATTACTAAATCTTTCCTTGTATATTGACATTCTCGATAGGGAATTAATGGTTGATATTAACCTTGATAGTATTTCAGGTTTGACTGGAGTTCCTTATTCTACTAGTGGTAGTTATATGAGTTCCTTTAAAGGATAATGGAATCCTGATGAGTCTCATTGTGTTTATTGATATTAGGAATCCTCTAGACCACCTTCAGTGCTTGATATAGTCCCTTGGACTAGCTTCCAGTGTAGAAAGGTTGGGAATTTGAGATGTATATTTACTGAGCTTCCAAAGAGATACAGTCCTTGTGGTCACACAGGACACCTACATAAATTATTCCATTTCATATCGATTTATCTTAGTGGAACTTTCTCATAAGCAACTAAAAGTAATTTATTGAAATTATAATCTAAGGGGTTCTATCAATAGGTATTTCGAATAAATCTTCTTCGTGTTGTGAAAGAGTCTCCATAGAAAGATGATACAGATCTAGTTACTATGAGAGGTGTAATCACTATAGCTTCACCTTTTGTGACTTCTTTATTTGATATTAGTGAATCTCACTCATTTATAACAACTCATATTGTGAATATGATAAATCTTTATATGGATATTTTATATTATTGGATGGATATTACTATTCTCATCAGAAATAAGAGAGAGAGAAAGGTCTCTATTGTCCGGCTTATGTCTTCTCTTTATTAGATATTGAGCTTTCCTAGAATTTTATAGTTCTTGACATGAATCCTCTTGATTTCATTATCAGGACGGATTTTCTCATTTATAATAAGGTCCAAATTTTCTTTTATCTTAACTGGGTATCCTTTATTATGCTCTATGGGGTGTCATATATTTTTTAGGGAGAGTGGGACCCGAGGACAAGTAGGGTTGGACATTATTTTTCAGAATTGAGGAATATTACAACAATTTATTATCTTGATATGGAGAATGAATCTTTTATTGATTCCCTCCCTCCAGTTGTCATCAAATTTTTCAACATGTTTCCTTTTTATTTATTTGGTTTATCATCAATAAGAGAGGTAGATTTATCTATTGATTTAGTTATTTTTAATCAAACAGTGTTTATTCTTTCTTATCATATGTGACCAGATAAAATCAAAGAGTTAAAGACTAAATTGGATGATCTGTTAGAGAAAGGATTTATATTCCTTATCATGTCACCTTGGAAGGATCATTTTCTCTTTCTGAGGAATGTTGACCAAAAAATTTTCATCTATATTGACTACTAGAAACTCTATCGAGTTAAGGTAAAGAGAATGTATCTACTATCATGGATTGATGATCTTTTTAACTCATTAAAATGGAAAACATTGTTCTAAAATAATGATCTTCTATCGAGTTATCACCAGATGAGAATAAAGTAATCTGAAATTCATAAGACCACCTTAGAGAGACGGTATGTTCATTATGAGTATCTTTTCATGTTATTTTATCCAACCAATACTCCTGTAAAATTTATGGATATGAGGAATATAATCTTCCGTGACTCCCTTTATACAGTTTTTGTGGTCTTTTTGGGTGACATTTTAGTTTACTCATAGTCTAAGGAGGATCATTTTCATCTTCTGAGAGTAGTTTCGGAAATGATGAAAAATCATAAACTCTATAACCAGCTATCGAAATGTGATTTTTGGATTTGGGTAGTGAGGGTATCGAGTCATGTGGTCTCAAAACATGGTATTTTAGTTGATCCTGAGAAGGTAAAATCTGTTATGACATGGGAACACCCATAAAATGTTTTCAAGATTCAGATATTCTCCGATTTGGTAGGGTATTATCAGATGTTTTGAAAGGATTTAAAAAAGTTGGATTATTCTATGTCAACTCTCACTCAAAAGGAGGTGATGTTAACTTGGGAGGATAAATTTTAGAGTTATTTTATTGATTATATATTTAATTTTACTTCTTCACCAATTTTGACTCTTCCAAAGGTCGGGCAGTGTTGTGTGGCATTTTGTGACACACTAGTTTTGGGTTTGGGTTGCATTCTTATGTAGGGTAATCAAGTGGTAGCCTTTGGTTCTTATAATATGATTGATTCATGGTTAGAGATGGATATATAATCTGATATCTATTTATATGTTTTATTACTAAATCTTTCCTTGTATATTGACATTCTCGATAGGGAATTAATGGTTGATATTAACCTTGATAGTATTTCAGGTTTGACTGGAGTTCCTTATTCTACTAGTGGTAGTTATATGAGTTCCTTTAAAGGATAATGGAATCTTGATGAGTCTCATTGTGTTTATTGATATTAAGAATCCTCTAGACCACCTTCAGTGCTTGATATAGTCCCTTGGACTAGCTTCCAGTGTAGAAAGCTTGGGAATTTGAGATGTATATTTACTGAGCTTCCAAAGAGATACAGTCCTTGTGGTCACACAGGACACCTACATAAATTATTCCATTTCATATCGATTTATCTTAGTGGAACTTTCTCATAAGCAACTAAAAGTAATTTATTGAAATTATAATCTAAGGGGTTCTATCAATAGGTATTTCGAATAAATCTTCTTCGTGTTGTGAAAGAGTCTCCATAGAAAGATGATACAGATCTAGTTACTATGAGAGGTGTAATCACTATAGCTTTACCTTTTGTGACTTCTTTATTTGATATTAGTGAATCTCACTCATTTATAACAACTCATATTGTGAATATGATAAATCTTTATATGGATATTTTATATTATTGGATGGATATTACTATTCTCATCAGAAATAAGAGAGAGAGAAAGGTATCTATTGTCCGGCTTATGTCTTCTCTTTATTAGATATTGAGCTTTCCTAGAATTTTATAGTTCTTGACATGAATCCTCTTGATTTCATTATCAGGACGGATTTTCTCATTTATAATAAGGTCCAAATTTTCTTTTATCTTAACTGGGTATCCTTTATTATGCTCTATGGGGTGTCATATATTTTTTAGGGAGAGTGGGACCCGAGGACAAGTAGGGTTGGACATTATATCGAATGATAATATGATTGATTCATGGTTAGAGATGGATATATAATCTGATATCTATTTATATGTTTTATTACTAAATCTTTCCTTGTATATTGACATTCTCGATAGGGAATTAATGGTTGATATTAACATGTTTCCTTTTTATTTATTTGGTTTATCATCAATAAGAGAGGTAGATTTATCTATTGATTTAGTTATTTTTAATCAAACAGTGTTTATTCTTTCTTATCATATGTGACCAGATAAAATCAAAGAGTTAAAGACTAAATTGGATGATCTGTTAGAGAAAGGATTTATATTCCTTATCATGTCACCTTGGAAGGATCATTTTCTCTTTCTGAGGAATGTTGACCAAACAATTTTCATCTATATTGACTACTAGAAACTCTATCGAGTTAAGGTAAAGAGAATGTATCTACTATCATGGATTGATGATCTTTTTAACTCATTAAAATGGAAAACATTGTTCGAAAATAATGATCTTCTATCGAGTTATCACCAGATGAGAATAAAGTAATCTGAAATTCATAAGACCACCTTAGAGAGACGGTATGTTCATTATGAGTATCTTTTCATGTTATTTTATCCAACCAATACTCCCGTAAAATTTATGGATATGAGGAATATAATCTTCCGTGACTCCCTTTATACAGTTTTTGTGGTCTTTTTGGGTGACATTTTAGTTTACTCATAGTCTAAGGAGGATCATTTTCATCTTCTGAGAGTAGTTTCGGAAATGATGAAAAATCATAAACTCTATAACCAGCTATCGAAATGTGATTTTTGGATTTGGGTAGTGAGGGTATCGAGTCATGTGGTCTCAAAACATGGTATTTTAGTTGATCCTGAGAAGGTAAAATCTGTTATGACATGGGAACACCCATAAAATGTTTTCAAGATTCAGATATTCTCCGATTTGGTAGGGTATTATCAGATGTTTTGAAAGGATTTAAAAAAGTTGGATTATTCTATGTCAACTCTCACTCAAAAGGAGGTGATGTTAACTTGGGAGGATAAATTTTAGAGTTATTTTATTGATTATATATTTAATTTTACTTCTTCACCAATTTTGACTCTTCCAAAGGTCGGGCAGTGTTGTGTGGCATTTTGTGACACACTAGTTTTGGGTTTGGGTTGCATTCTTATGTAGGGTAATCAAGTGGTAGCCTTTGGTTCTTATAATTTTAGGCTACATGGGAAGAATTATTTGACCCATTAATTTTAACTCATATCCATGAATCATGTGTTTATGATTGGGTGTAATCACCTTTTTAGAGAATGTTATGTAATGTTTTTAGAACAAAAGACTCTATGTTATATCTTACCTAAAAAATATCTGAACCTCTAGTGGAGGAATTAGGTGGAGTACTAGCAATATTTTGATATTGAAATTTCCTAAATCCCAAGGAAGGGAAATTTCATTGCTAAATCCTTAAGAAGGAATATTTTTACCCATGCCAAGAAATAATCATTAGAATAGTGGGAATTAAAATAACTTTTTCATATTACCATTTAGGAGTCTGAGCGGAAGAAGTCGATGTTGTCTTAAAAATGTTTCAATTTACCACCTCTCTTCTTGAGATGATTTATCATGAAAAACATCTTCATTATGAATTATATAGAATTTGGGACACTATTTATGGTGAGGTTACCATCAGTGAGATGACATTATTTTCTGGGTATATCCTTTATTTTGAAATCATTTTTTATATACCTTTGTCCTTATATAAGTTGGTAATGAGGTATTTTCATAATTCTCAGTGGGTAATGCACCTGATTACCAAGAACATGTTCTATGAAATGCAGTAATAATTCTAGTTACTAGGTATGAGATTGATCATTGTGGATTTTTTTCTCATTGTTATACTTCCCAACAGATCAAAGTTGAGCAGCAAATATTATAAGGTTTACTTCATCCACTTCTAGTGCTGATTAGAATGTGGGATGATATTTCTATGGACTTTTTATTTGGGTTTCCACATACCCCTCAAGGAAATAATTAGATATGGGGTTTTATCTATAGTATGAGAAAATAATCTCACATTATACGTATTTTCTATACAACAAAATATAAGGAGTTGGGAAATATTTATATGAAAAACACTGTTCATTTTCATAGAGTTTCATCTATTATAGTCTCTAATAGAGATCCCCTTTTTTACATATCATTTTAATCAGGACTTCAGATGGTTATGGTATGTAAGGTTCATTTAAGTATGAAATACCATCTATATATGGTTGTCCAGACAAATAGTTATATAAATATTCTTGAGTATATGCTTTGTGAATGCATCCTCTTTTTTTTGAGCTTGGATTTCACTTCAAGATTGGTTGAGTTTTCTTATAATAATAGTTACCAATCTATAATTCATATGGCTCCTTTTGAGGTCTTGTATTTATTTCCTTGTAAATCTCTATTATGTTGGTCAGGTATTAGTGAATGTTATTTGGTTTGAAAACTCATGATCCAAGAAACGATGGTGAATAGTCAGTTGACTCATTAATGAATATTGATGACAAAAATAAGGTACTAGTATTATGCTAACCATAGTAGTTGACCTTTATAGTTCTCAATTTGTGACCCAGTGTTTGTGAGAGGTTCAACTCTTTTGGGTCATTGATGGATTGGGAAATAGGGTAATCTTTCCACACAGTTTGTGAGACCGTTTGAGGTTTTTCATCATATAGGGAATGCATCTTACCATTTAGAAAATTCACTATACTTGACATCAATACGTAATGTATTCCTTGTATTTCAGCTTTGGAAGTATCTTTCTAACCCATCACATGTCCTGATATGGGAGGATCTTGATTTTGATCTTGATTTATCCATAATTGATCATCCAGTTGGGATTATCGATTCTGAGACAGAGCTACATCGAGGAAGGATGTTACCTTTGGTCTATGTGCTATGGTAGCATGGTTTTGATTATCTTGAGGCATTGGAACATGATTCAGTTATGAGAGATCATTGTCCTCATATCATTAATATGGAAACATATTGATAAAATTTTTGGGGATAGAAACTATTTATGGTGTGGAGGTTATATCATCACATTACTCGTTTTTTGGTATTCCCTAAACCAAGTTTTTATCTCCATTAACATGGGTCTTGTTTTGGGTTCATTCCAATAAATTTTTTTTAATTTTGAAATCCATTTTGGCTTTTCATGGTTGGAACACGATTGGGGAAAACTATACGGTTTGGCCCAGCAAACCAAATGCCCTATTGGGAGCCACTAGAAAGAGGTTCTTTGTTTTTCAAAACCATGAAACCCCCCATAAAAACCATGAACACCATGCATTGTGGGAAATGCATGGTTTTTTATGGTTAGTTTAACTATGTATCCAATCCATGAACCCCCAATAGAATAACAATAAGGACACATGTTTAGGGTTTATGGTTTGTCTAACCATGTGGCCCTCCGTAGAAAACTGTGCATGCAGTTTTTAATTTCTCCAATATTTAATTTAAAAATACTGAACCTTGTATTTAGGATGAAAATCACATCCATTTAACCCTAATTCAATTTTTTGTCTCTTTGATGCTCTTAAGAGGTTAAATTATCACCTCCAAACCCTTTTCATAAAAGATCGCAATGGCATTGATCTCGATCGATAGCCTTCACATAGGTGGATCTTCTATCATAAGGTTTCCTTGAATATTTATTTCTCTTATCCTTAGAGTTTCAAATATAATCATGTTATTGATGTTTCTAAGATAAATTTTATTATATAATGATTCTAGGTTGTGTTCCTAGATCTTCCATGCCCTTATTCTTTATTAGAGTTCCCCATCACAGGTGTTGTGAATTATGATTTCTTAATCTAACGGTAGGTTGTTCCATAATTGTTTTTTATTAAATAGAATAACCATATCTCTTTATTGATTTATAATGAGTTTTTAATTGATTTAAAAACATGTATTTGAGATGATTTGATATTTTATCAGAAATAGGTATGGAAATTTTGAAAAAAAAATCAATTTTAATGGAATTTAAATTGTGGAGTGAATTAATGAAAAATAGTGACTTTATTTAGAAATAATTTTGTTGAATTTCTTTAATGTTGATCTTAAGAAAATTGATTAAATTGAAAGATGAATTTAAATGTCATGAAATGATTAAAATATATTAATGTGTTTTAAAAAGAAAAATGCATATGGAAAACTTGAATTAAGAAATTGTATTTTGAAATTTTTTGACATAGGGATTTCTAATTTGATTTATTGTTTGATGAACATGTTAGCCTTGGTAGTTAGAGGTAAATAGGACAAGAACACTAGGACCTTTACTCCCTATAAATAGAATGATTATGATATTTGTTTCTATGAAAACTAAAACATTACTTCCCTTGATATGTTCACATATTGCGGTGTGTTTTTTAGTGTACACCTGACTAGAGTAGAGATCATTATTGAGATGTGTGAGGATCTTATTACCTACAAAACTAACTTACCATGTGGATTTTTTACGTGGTTATTTTCTATGATTTGCGACTTGATTATACATGTCATTGATTATTGAAATTTTTATTCATTCCAACTAATTTATATATACTTTTTTATATAAAATGTACATTTAGAACTATTAGAAAAAAAATTGAAATAAATTCAATATATTTGAATGAAATAATGATATGGCTTAAAATATTAAGATTAATTTCTATTAATTTTTTCATTATAATTGATCAAATAAATATTTAATTGTTAATAAAATGATTATACAACACTTTGTGAGACCCTAATGGGAATCGTAGCTCACACCCTACCTTTTCTTTTCGGTTTTTTAGTCTTTCTTATAGGAAGTTCAATAATAGGGAAAGATATTCTTGGAGGAGGTAGATGTCCTCGATCCTTTAGATGATGGAGTGTTGATGGCGACTGGTGGATCTACCATCCACTTGTTATATAGGATATTCAGAGACTTTTTTTTGTTAATGTTGATGTTCCCTTCGGGATGCTTATCTTTTTATTGGGAATTCTTATACCTATTTCATTTTGGTACTTTCTATTTTTGGATTAGTGAGTAAACTGAATTTTATATTTTATCTTCCTTTATTTTGTGGAAAAATTATTCACTATTTGATATTTTATAATGTGAGATTCTGGTTTCCAACACATGGGAATTGGGAATGTACTTTAGGCTAAGTCTGTGTTATCTCAGGTATTAGGGTACCAGGGTATCATGTTGGTTTGTTACATTCATCTCATTGTCTATCCCTGGGTAATTTCTATATTATGAATTATGATTTATTCCCTTTATGTGGAACACAATGATCATGAACATATTATGATGGGTGTTCCCATATATTACTCCAATGCATTGGGTAATGTTAAATAATCATGATATTTCATGTATGGGATTAGGGATTAAACCTAATCCATTATGGGAATTTTTACACCATGTGATTTTGTCAAGGCAGTTATCCTTGATTAATTTTTTTCATGATTAGTGTGTCTTACAAATTTCATATGCTATCATGACATGGTGTTACCATGTTATTTATGTTATAATTCTATTTTATTACTCATGATCCTACTCTTAATGATATCATATTATACATTTAACTCAAAAATTTTGTTTCATTCTCATTTTTACTCCCATCTGGGGTTTTTTTCTCACCATTTTTCTATGTATTCCCCAGGTTATCCCATGATGGTTAGGATCTTGAAAGGATTTAAGAGCTCATTCTGTAGAATAAAATTTTTATTTTTTATTTTTTTAGACTCACATTTATTTTTTTGGAACCCAATATTATAAGTACATTTCTTACGTATGATCCTTGTCTAGTATTAATGAATTTGTATGTTTAAGAATCATGAAATAATATGAGTAAAAGGATTTTTTCCTCATAATGGTATAAGTTCAAAGGTTTAGTTAAACATTGGAAACTAAGATGAGAAAAATTTAGTGATAACTATAAGGATAAGACTAGGGATAATAATAAGTGTGTGAAAATATCCTAGAATCTTACTGAAGTATATATTGAGTGGTTTTTGGGAAATTACATCCTTTCTAGATACTACGTGTGGAGAAGGTTCTGGGAAAAATTTACTTAGGGGTAAAAACTCTATAAAAGGAATTTCAGCCTAGACTCGAGTGTTACCTGGTACATGAAAATAAGCTTTAGTGTTCACCCGGTTTGACACTCATGGGGGATATGATTTGGAAGATTACAAACTCTTTATGAACCATAATAAAGGTCTTCAATATATGATGATCATGGATGACCTAGGTAAAACATAAGGTGTCAAATATTGAAATTAAGTCATTTGGATTTATAAATCTTACAAATAATTTTTCTTGATTATGTATTTTCGCACTATGAATATTTTTTCTCACCCTATGAATTATGGTTGTAGTAAATGGTGGGAAATGGAAGAAACTGGATTATCATTAAATGTGATAGATAATGTATTGGTGAGGAATCAAATGGTATAATGATTAGAGTAAAGAATATTTTGATTATTCCTATTCAGTTATCATGATATATGATTAACAAATTTCTCCTTAACAAACTCTTAAATTCATCAAATATGTTAAGGATAGATTTCATAGAGTGTTCAGGTGGTAGACCCCATGGGGGAAAATATTCAGTTTCTTAAATTTCGATAATTCAGGAGGAATAACTTAATTTAATGTCTCAAAAGAATGAAATATGTTTTATGTGTGGGGAAGAAGATCAAAAAGTAATTTTTTAGGAAAAATGAAAAGTTCAGTTATTGAAATGGATTATAATAATAGTTTTCCCATGCAATCATTAATGGATGAATGCTTTAAATGTAAAGTAATATGTATTATGGGAATAAATGGGATGTGGGTTTATCTCATGAAGATGATCAAAAAGGTCATATGATTAATGTTTATTATATTGATGATGAAGAGAATAAAAATGAAATATGAAAGTAAGGAGGTATTAAGTAATAAGATGATGAATTCAAGTTAATGGTCTTATAATTAAGAGTGATGATTGAAATGTTCATGTACTAGAATTCATGGATTATATGAATCATCAAATATATATATATAATATTATTTTGAATTTTTGTATTAATGATTTTCAATAATATGTGTATTGTTACTAATGAAATAATAGATTGAATTAATCATAAGGTGAAACTTTATATAAAAATACATAACTGAGGAAAATATAATCTTGGAGGTGTTCCCAATTTTGAGGTAATTAGTTGATTTTGCAGGAATGAAATAAGCTATATAAAAAAATATAGTGGTTAGAAAAAGTGATTTGAGTAAAATGATATATTTTTAATATGATCAACATATTGTTGATAATATTATAGGATAATGGAGAATTATAAATTTTATAATTACATTAATTTGTCATTAATTTTAGAAAAAGGAAAACCCATAAGTCATGTGACAACTCATCTTATAAGGGATGGTCATGAGGCTTGATCGGAAAACTATAGGGTGATAAGGGTGTAGTTCCTACCACTAGCCTACATTATTTACTCATTAGTATGAATTTTTTTTACATATATTATTTAGGTTTAAAAATTAATTTTATTTTGGGAAACATATTAAGGGATCATTTTTTGGGTGACTAATGATATTCCAGGCTACATTTTATTAGGTTATAGTAAATATAAAATTTTTATTTAATATAAATGATTATTTATGAGAAATGATATTATTTTTTTGAGATGTAAGTTGAAAGGGTATGATATAAAATTTTAGGGTAAAACCATCCTTATTATTGAGGTTATTTTCATTATTTGGGATATAGGGACATTTGTTTAAAAAATTATCTATACAAAAACATTGGTTTCACTATATAATTTTTGAAAATAATATATTTATATTCCTTTTTTATATTTTCTTATGTTTTTATAACTTTTTTTTTAATAATTCTAGGTGGAATATAATGTCACTCTTATAGATCTTATGCTCTACTAAAAGTTAATTTTAGTTCTTAAAGTATAAAAAATTAATTTTGGATATTCATTTTTTTAGTCTAAGAGATGAAGCGAAAATTGATTAAAGCACAACCAGAAGATGAAATTTTGCTTATAAAATATAAAAATATCAAGTAAGTATATTTCTTTATATTCTTAGACAATAAAATAACTCCTGAACTTTAGAGAAAAGATCTTGAAAAAAATGTTACCACATTAACATTAAAAAAGATGAATCAAATGGTCCCTTAAATCATAAAAGTTTTTTGGTTTTGAGGTCATAACATTTCATTAATCATTCGCTTTATTTTGATAAATAATATATATCACTCTCAATAATTATTTACTCTTTTCTTTCATGTCTATATTTCCAATTTCCACCAATGTTCTATTATATGGAAACCTAAAAATTTGTTTTTATGGATGACCTTTGTAAATCCTTTTCGCCCTTATAAATAGAGATTTTTATTAACCCTTTTTGGTTTTTTTTGACATTAAAGTAATTTTAAAATTTCAATCTTTTGATTACAGAGATCGAGATTAAATTATAAGGATTCAATTTATTTATGAGGGGTAGAATGCAACACTGTAATATTTTAAAAGAGGAACACCGTGTTCAATAGTATATAATACATGAAACCCTGAAATTATAAGATAAGATAACACCCTAATACATTAAGATATATTTATTTTTAAATAAATTCAATCTCTTTGATATCTTGTGATGCTTGAAACATCGACTTTAAAAAAATACAGCACTCTATTCAATTATTATTATTTAAATATGACCATTATAACCTAGTTATTACGTTGGAAGGTAAAAATTAGACTAACTAAATTTTCAAAATTTTATGTTTTACAAATGTATAAAATAAATTCAATGTTTATATATTTATTAGAAATAAAATAAAACCTTTTGAAAAAAAATATTTCTTGAATAATTTTATTTCCTTAAAAGGTGGTTTAATCGTTATTTGCGCACATAAATTAAACTAATTTTTTATCAAGGTCAAACAATTCACTGAAATAAAATAATATGTCTTTAAAATTTGAATATCAATGTTAAATTATGGTGAAATATTAATATTCTTTTGGAAAATATCACTTTTCAGTGAATAGTGAAATTACCGATTTTATAAAATTTTCATTAATTTTTAATAAATTAATTTACATTATTATTTTTGATTTTGTTAAAAATTAATATGATATTTATTTATTTATATTAAATCCAATTAATTTAATTTAAATCAACTATATAATATAGTTTCGTATGAGTTTATTTTTTGTCCTTTAAACGCCTTTTTTTAACAATTTTAAATTATATAATGTTTATATAGTTAAAATAATTAAAATAACCCCCAATAAAGAATGATTTAAATGAAATTTGTATTATATATATATAAATTTAAATTCATCTAATTTTGACTATTTTTCATATATTTAAAATGTGATCATCTTCCCTTTAAAAATGCATTTCTTGAAAAAAACGGTTTTTAACATGTCAACGGGTTTAATTTTAAATTAAATTTTCCTAATTTTATAAGTTTTATTTTAAAATTAGATTATACATTTATAATAAACATAATTTATAAAATCTAATAATGTCAAATTAATTTTTGAGCGTAATGAATCGTAAGAATAGTAAAAATTATTTACCATGGTTAAGGTAAAAACATATTTACCAGGGGTTAAACTCTAAATATATGGGTTAAAAATGGACCAAAACTTCTATAATTACTATTTATTTGTAATATTTAGATCTAATATCTTCTATGGTTTTAAAATGGTACTTTTTGAAGCATTTTGGAATGAGAATAATGTGGGTGGATTTTTTTCCATTCAAAAATTCTATGTGTCCCCTCCCCCACTTATAACAGGCCACCCCCTATCCTCCCCTTTCGACACTTCCATAACCATTGTTATAGAAAATGTGAGAACCCAAATTTTCTATTAGGTATGAAACCTTTTAATTCAAATTTTATTCTATAGTTTTATCTTAATGGGAGTGCTTAGTGGGGTCATAGAGGAAATAGGGGTGTTTGGGGCTTGTACGGAGTTTAGAAATCATGATTTTAGATGAGGCATCTAGGCAGCATGTTTAGTAGAAATCATGACAACCATGATGCATAATTTTGTATAACTATTATGGGTGGGTCAATTAATTTTCTAGGGCCACACAATTTTATGAGACCATAAAACCTAGGCCTCATTCCCTTGTGTTTCCTACAGAATTTTTAATTGAATGAAAATTCCTGGTTTGTGCAGAGTTTGTCTAATCTTGTACCACGGCCATGCGAGAGGGGGGATTTTGATGAAAACTTGGGAATATGGTTGACACACGGTTTGTCTAACCATGAAGCCAAACCATTTTACCCATAAATGATGGGTAAATCACTATTTCCCTTAAGGTTTTTATATGTTTTAACCCTTTTTCTCTTTCATTAAAAAATGCAATTACTCCCTCTTCCATTGAAGATCACCCTCCCCTTAACATAGGTTCTTCAAAAAATCTTGGACCCAAACCATGAATCCCTCATTATTTTTCTTGTTGGATGTCTGTTGGTGAGTTCTCTATTCCTCTTTCACCTTTCATTATTTTCCTTAATATCGGCAACACTATTTTGGTGTAGGATCATATTCCCTATTTTTAATGTGTTCATCTATTCTTCCATTTTCTTCAGATCTAATTCTAATATGAGGGTGAGACTAAATGATTTTTCATCTTCTAATCTAAGGTAGGTGGTATTATACATATATCTTAAATTCGGGGTGTTTATATATTATGTTGTTGTGTCATGTGTCGGTTCTTCTTGGCAATGCTTATAAATATAATTGGTATTTAAATTAAATAGATGGGATTGACCTAGATGGCCCCTCATACTTTTTGAGGTTTAATTAAAGGTTAAGGACCATGAATTTAATCCATCCCTTGGATTTATTTTTTTATTAGGTTAAACCACCATGGGTGGCCTTTGTATTTGATTCAACATTGAGGTGTGCCATTTTATAGTTTCCTTAGGGATTTCAAAAAAATTAATTAATTTGTATATTGAATACTAGAATGATGTAATGGTTTTATAGGTCCCTATGCCATTGGTCATTATTCTTACTCTATTTTTCTTGAGATAACCTTTATAATTTAATTATACAATTAAAATGAATGAAAGTATTCATGTGATGTTGGGACTTTAAATCTGATTATGTTATTTAAACCACTTTCTTAAGTGATATATTTAATTATAAATGGGATAAATGATTAGGTTAAAACATGTTATCACATGATATGGTTAGACTACTAGTCCATGACCGTTCTTATTGACCTACTGATAGTGATAGGTGGGATCCAATTTTGGATCACCATAGACAGACACTTATATCTTCATTAATTAAATGATTATTTTGATTGATTATTTTGATCATTAGGTGAAACAAGGGTTCTCATATGAATATCATGGTTGGAATAATTTGGAAAATGGACTATTCTCTCCTAAGTGATACATGGACTCTTTTATGGGTTTCTATGGATAGACTCTATGTGGTTAATATTATATATGCCAGGAGTGACACTTGGGCTCCCTTTATGGACCTTAAAGGATAAACACAATGGGAATTGACTTTATACCACACCTATAGTGATACCATGAATCCTTTGAGGAATTCCTAGGATATTCTTGTAGGGTGATGGGTTCATGTTGCACGTTGAGTAATACTTCGGTTTGGAATTAGGAATTCAAAGAAAGGGCATGGGTTTCCATTGTATTAATTAATGAAATGATTATAGAACGTGTCTTCTAAGACAAATCACATTCTTGGATTATGTTGGAGACTTAAATTATATCTATTTAATTTTTATATACATCTTTTTTATTATAATACATGGGGTTCATAGGCTACGATCTAGCTCATGATACATTATTATAAATAAAATCATTACATAATGATAACTTGGAGATATTCCATCTTAGGCTAAAGTAGTTTGGAGATGATGGGTGTTCCATGGGAACCTAGAACTATGTGGGTAATTTAGATTCCACAAATCATTTACAGCTTTTATTTTCACCTACACATTGTTTATTATATATATTCACAGACTACATGAAATTTGATACCATTGTTGGTGGCCTAACGAGTTTATCTCACACCATTCATGGGATGCCTTTTTTTACTTGAACATACATCATGGATTCATGTAGGGACAGGGGAAGGTGCTTGATTTTTGACACTTTATTGATTATATCTTTGGAGTGGGGAGAACATGACCATGATATGGATTACAATTCTATATGGAGATTGTATATTTGGTCTTTTTGGATATTTTGGTATACCTATATGTATGGGCACAGGCATCCACGTATTTCTATATTACATTTTTGTATATCATGTCATGATCTTCATTAGTATATGACATTCATGGATGTGATTACATGGATATTTATATGATGGATGTTTATTCTTTAATTGTTAAATTGTCTTTATGCTTCCACTATTGTTTGATATGATTATATCATTGTTCTACTCTTTGAGGTTGAGGGTATAGTATCCCCCACTTTTCCACCACAGACCCTCGCTACATGCCGTTAACCTATGATATATGTGGATGTGCATTTAGGTCATGTGACCAACTTAGTTCATGTAATATTGATTTAACTGGGTCTAGGACTTCACAATGTGGTATCCAAGGTGTTTTTTTTTCTTTTATTTACTTTCCTTAATACTTGGGGATGGTAGAAATGAGAAATAGGATATTTCATAATTTGGTCATGAGCCTATGCCTTAGAGTAGCTAACCCATGTGTAGTGAAAATCCAAATTACCTAGGATGGGGAATGTTATTCATGATTTTCCTTATTATAGTTTCCTTGATTTAATTTTTGGGTGATACACTTTATGTTTGGTTTTCCTTGTGACAATGGATTTTTACCCATGGTTGATATGTCAAGGATGTATTGCATCAAGCATCATTATAGACACTTGGAGACTTATATTTCATGAATTATGCCATACCGCATTTACTTACTACGTAAATTTTTTGTATCATTTTTTTATTTATTGATATGTCCATGAAATTATGTTAACATTGAAGTGTTGAATAAATAATTGGATATGAATATGTGGATGCCAAATTCCAATTTATATCGTGTATGGGCCCTTATAAATTGGAAATTGTGATATATATAATTCAACCATTCAAGAGAATTGTTATATATATTATAATGAATTTAAATGAAATTGAATTCTTAAATGAAATGGTAACAATTAAAAAGGGATTACAATTGAAATTTAAAGGGTATTTTCCTTTATAAATCGAAATTGTCACTCTTTATATCGCGGCCTTAGAATTATAGCAAAGAACTTGACGCTAACCCAAAAATATTGGTGGGAAGAAGGTAGCGTCTCTTACTTTAAATATGAATTGTATATCTCCCAAACATGGATATAGGAGGAGGTAGAGGGGTGTGATTTTATAAAGGAATAATTTTACCTATACAATTCTTATATCTCTGATTTCAATGATTGTAAAATATTTTTTTGAGGTTTTTATATGGAATTTGTAGAGACATGCCACCACAACTCCCTTGAGTCATTCACTAAAAGAGTGGAAATGACGATGCTCTAGAGGTGGTGGTTCATGGATCACCGCCAAAACTTCCCATAGTTCCACTTGAGGAACCAAGTGTCATACCTGATATGGGAAATTATTCATAGTTTTGTTATGGTTTCCTACACTATATAAAGAATTTTTATGGATCCCCATGACCTACCCCAAATATGGTAGTGTTGACATATGAGTTTCAGTAGCAACATATGGCCATGTTTTTTGGGATATAGTGGTCCAAAGGCTACAAAGTCATAGCAAGAGGTTCTGATACCTATTTTTGAGTATCTGAAAACCCCTCCTAATAAGGGAGTGAATAATTATTTGTATATTCATTGGGATCCATCCAATATATAGAGGGATGTTATTACATAGTTATATCATCATCAGGATATGTCTTAGAGGTATTTTCATACATAATTCTATGATCATTTCAATACTGATATGATGAGGGCCAATAAAGCTCAATATATTATGAACTTATAGTAGGGAACATTATTAGTCATGGAATATTTTTCACATTTCACAGAGCTCTAGTATTTTTCACCTATTTTGTTAAGTGCTGATATATTTAAAGCTATGAGATTTGAGGATGATCTCATGTATGACATCTGTTCACAGGTGAATGTCTTTTGGTTTATTATTGTATCTAGAATAGTGAATTAGGTGATTATCATGGAGTGTTACCTAAGAGAAGATGGTGGTAGATGCCAGGTTATTTCATCACTTAGATCTAGAACTTCATTGACTAAAAATAAGAAGCATAATATAGAGCTTCCACATTGTGATTTGAGTATTCAGGGTACACACTCTGGTATCCAATTTAGGTTTCAATAGTATGGAAAACCTGGACATACGAATCCTCAAGATTTGAGGGACTAAGTTAAGTGATGATCTTGAAGCAACTCGGGCCATCTAAAAATATTTTCCAGACATTTTCCATTAGTACCAGTGATTGAGGGTCAACATTGACTCCACCTTTAGGAGAAGGGTAAGAATATTCTTTACAGGAAATGATCTAGAGTTTGGTCACCAGATCAAGATGAAGATGTGGTAATGGCTGAGGTAGCTAGACACTATATATATTGCACCAGTAGAGAAGACCTACTCAAGGTAGTCAGGCTATATCATAGGGTCTCGGATCAATCCATATATATATATATATTTAAACTGATACCTAAGAAGTAGTTTATAAGATATTCTATGGTGATAGGTACAATTCTAGTATCCTCTACATTTGTAACTACTCTTTTGGATATAGGTTCTTCTCATTTATTTATATTTGTTCCTATTGTGGAGATCCTTAGGATAAATGTTCAATTTTATTGTGGTGTGATGACACTTAATACTCCATATGTCATATTTTAGGAGGGTGTACTCTAGTTCAGTGACTACACCCTTCAGATATATGGGTATCACTTTATATGGGTCTATTTTTCCATGATATGAAAATGTTTGACATTATTCTCGAGATGGATTGGATGGTTCCCTATCATACTTATGATGACTTCTATCATGTAATGGTGACCTTCACAACACCATTGGGTGGAGTTTTTATTCACAAGGGTGAATGCGATTTCCAGGTGGACCAAGGTATACCGTGGCATTTTGGGCTTTGTGGGATGACAACCAAGATTTCTTGATTATATCTATATGATCGGGGAACATTTTAGAATTATTTCTCTTCAGTAGTTGATTGTTTTAGGGATTGATTCAAAAATGAATTTTTTGTAATACCTCACATGAGGGAGGTAGAGTTTTCCATTGATCCAGTGCATGTAGCTACACTAGTATCCATTCCTCCTTACATGATAGCTAATACTAAGTTTCATGAACCCAAGAGGCAGCTATAGGATTTGGAATATAAGGGTTTATAAGACCCAGTTCTTCACTGTGGATTTCACCCGTCCTTTTTACCAAGAATTTGGATGGTTCCCTCATTAATTATATGTATTACAATCAATTTAACCAGATTTTCATCTAGAATTATTATCCATTTACTCGAATATATGATCTCTTCAACCAGCTCTGAGGAACAAGGATTTTCTCTAAAATTGATCTCATGTCTGAATATTATTAGGTGCATGTCATACCATAAAATAAATAACATACATAATTACATAGTAGATATGGATTGTATGAGTATTTTTTCATTTCATTCAGTCTCATGAACGCATCAGCAATTTTCATAAAACTAATGATCTGGGTTTTCCATCTAAATCTGGATTCATTTGTGGTGGTATACATGGATAATAACTGGGTTTATTCTCAAAATCAACATGACCATACCAATTATCTTGATATCATATTGGAAACATTGATATAGCATCAGTTATATGATAATCTCACTAATTTAAACTTTTAGATGGATAATGTCCACTTCATAGGTCACATTATCTCAAAGATAGGAGTACCAGTTGACTTCGAGAAGGTTAGAGTTGTAGTTTCTTTGGAGAAGCTCAAAAATGTATTTTATATAAGGGGTTTCTTGGGTATAGCTGGTTATTACAAGAACTTCATACAAGAAATTCTAAGGCATATTAGAACCTCTTAGACTCTTTACTAAGGAGGGTGTGATGTTTATATGGTTAGAAGATGATAGAATTTCATAAGATGAAAGGGATATTGACTTCAGTGCCAATCCCGATTCTTCTATATCCATGTAGAACATATATAGATTACTATGATGGAAATGGTATCAGGATAGGATAATTTTTTACGTAAAAGGTTTGATTTTTGGCATATAGGACTCCCTAGTTGAGGCCACATGAGAGGAATTACACCACACAAAATCTCGAGTAATTCGATGTTGTATATGCCTTTCCGTATCAAAGGAATTACATACTAGGAGAGAATGTATTGGTGTATATGGGCCAAAGAATACTCAAGTATATATTCAAATAGCATTAATTAAATTTTATTATATGAAGGTGGCATGAATACCTTCATCCCTTCCACTCAAAGCTATATTATACACCAATAATGGGAAATGTAGTTGTCGATGCTCTAAGAATGAGGAATCCTAAACAAATATTTCATGTGGATAGTAGTGAGTGGGGTATTATGGACCTATCTTCTGAGATGAATATAGGGGATTAAGACCATAATAAAAAAAATTACTTCTTTCATTTTCATTACATCATTACTTTTAGAGAGATTGAAGATGAGGCAGTTATTATATTCTGAGGGCCTGATCCTATAGAAGAGCATTATAGTGATTACATGCCACCTAGGTGAATCATTGATGAGGAGGAGATCTTGTACATCAATAGATGTTTTTTGTTTCCTAAATATGGATAAAAATATTTGATGCAAGAGAACCATGCCACAATATGTGAAGGGTTTCCTTATCTAAACAAGATGTATCAGGACATGTGTCATCAATATTGGTGGTCGAGGATGAAATGGGAGATATCTGGGTTTGTTACTCAGTTTTCTACCTATCAGCAAGTGACAGAAAAGCACTAGAGACCAACATGGATTTTATTTTCATTATCAGTTTTTTAGTGGAAATATGATAATGTCACCATGGACTTAAAGGATGGATTGTCTAGATCACCTCAGGGTCGTGAAGTCATATTGGTGATCATATATTGGATGAAATTTTTTCCCATTTCCAACATATTTGAGAAATATTATCAGTATATAAGCTCGAGAGGATTTACACTCATGAGATCAAATTCCTCTCTAGGGTTTGGTGTTCTATCTTATCAGACAGATATGCTTGTTCCACATTGTTATTGCTACAGGGGTTGTAGAGGGAACTTGGTTGATAAGTACAGCTGATTATAGGCTATCACCCACATTCCAATGGTTATTTTGAGCATATAATATAGTTTTTAGAGGATATTATCCATGAATTCACCCTTGATCTCAGAGGAACCCGGAAGAAACACTAACATCTCATTGAGTTCTCCTATAATAACATCTAATCAGTGACCATATAGATGGATTCTTATAATGGCCTATAAAGTAGGTCATTTTATTCACCCATGTGCTAGTTAGAGGTATGAAAGTCAGTGATATTAAGTCCATGTATAGTTCATGATACTTTGGAGTAGGTTTAGCTGATCAAGAAGAATATGTCCACAACTTAGTCTGGAAAGAAAACATATAATGATCACCTTCATTTTCCACTCGAGTTTGATGTGGGAAGATGTGTTTTCTTCCAAGTTTCACATAAACTATGGCATAGATATATTTGGAAACAAGGGAATCTATTGCCTCATTTTTTCAGGACCTTTCATATTATAGAGAGATTCAAGCCAGTATTCTATCACTTGTAGTTAAATTAGAGGTGTTCGGATATACATGATGTCTTCCATGTATCTTAGATTTTCCGATATCATTCATATCTATTTGATATTCTTCTGCCTGATGAGGTTTATTTGGACGTAGATGTGTACTTTAAAAAGATTCATAAACATATTTTTGATCATGTAATTGAGGTTATCTTAGGTCATTCGGTTCCGTTGGTGTGGGTGTTATGGAAGCATGGCCGTGTATAGGATGAGACTAGGGAGTGGGAGGTAGATGTATGTACTAAGTGTCTGAATCTATTCATAGATGATGTTTTACCAAACCTTAAATCAAAATTCATTGAAAATTTGTTTTAATGGGGATTACTATAAGAACACCTATTTTATATGAGTTACATAACATTTTGACTTCCATTTAATTCCATAATTTTATACTAATTGTAGTTTCTAGTGGGTTCACAGAGGATGAAGGGGTGTTTGGGGATTGTATGGATCCCAATCTCTAAGATTTTAGAGGTGGCAGTTGGGTCGCATGGTTAGTAAAAAATATATAGAAAATTCCACACAGTTTGTTTTAACCATTCTAAGTGTTCCATTTCACTATTTATGGACATTCTATTAAATGAAAGCATGAAACCCATGTTCAATTCCTAGGAATTTGATGCATTTTTATAGAGGGAAAATGCACAATCGGTGCGTTGTTTTTTTGACTATGCATCATGACGATGAAAGGGGGTCTTGAGGCGGTTCTAGGTACATGGTTGGTATACAGTTTGGCCAACTGTTTGGCCAACCGTATGGTCAAATCATAATACCCTTAAATGATGGTTAAATGACAATTTCTACATTAAGGGGTTTATATGTTTTGATCCCTTTTCCACATTAATTCCAACATGCAGCATCTCTCTCTTCACTTGGAACTCACCCCCACCTAAACCTAGGTTCCTCAATATCCCTCTAATCTAGACTCCAAATCACATTTCTTCATACTCATTGGATGTGTGTCAGTAAGTTTTTTATTCCAATTTCACCTTTCATTGTTTTTCTTAAATCAGTTACACTAATTTAAGGAATGTTCATGTGCCCGATTTTTGGGGTGTTCATTTGATCTTCTATTTTCTCTTAATCTGGAAGAATTATAGGCTGATACTAGATGAGTGTTCTTCTACCATGCAATATTAGGTGGTATCATTGTTTTCACTTAAATTTGGGTTGTTTATATATTATGTCATTTTTTCATGTAACGATTATTCTGGTTGATTCTTATAAATTTAATTTGTAATTAAATTATATAGGATTGATCTAGATGACCCATGATACCTATGGAGGTATAATTAAAGGTTAAGGACCTCAAATTTAAATCACCCCTTGGGTGTGTTTCTAAATTAGATTAAACCACCATGGGTGTCCATTTTATTTGATTCACCTTTTTGGTGTGGACTAATCTCCTTGCCTTAGGTATTCCTTATAAATTGATTAAATTTTATGTTGAATAATGGATGGAGGTAATGGGGTCATTTATCTAGGCTATTTTACATTGTTCTTGTTAACTTATTCTGGAGGGATCTTTCATAATTTAAATATCCGATTAAAAATGTAATTATTCATGTGATTCTAGGCCTTCTAAGACAATTATATTATTTAAACCAACTTCAAAGGTGAGTTTATTAACTATAAATGGGATGAATGATTGATATAAAATGTGTTGTTACATGGTATGGTTAGACTATGGGCCCATGAAAATTCCTATCGAAATGCCAAGAGTGAGATGTGGCTTCCAATTTATGATCTCCATAGATAGACTCTTCTGGATTGAGTAATTATAGTATTATATTTAATGATTAATTTTAGCTATGGGTGAAACATGGGTTCTAAAATGAACACTAGGGACAGACTCGGCAGGAGATGACTTTAAACCCCACCTAGAGATATACCAGGATTCCTTTAAGGAATGTCTAAGGCAGTATTGTAGGGTGATGGGTTCATATTAAACCTAGAGTTATGACTGGTTTCCAAATTAGGAACACCAAGTATGGGCATAGGATTCCTTTTAAAAAATTAGTTAAATGATTATATGATGTGACTGGAAGACAAAGCACAAGCTTGGATTCAGTCAAAGCCTTACATTATATTGATGGAATTTTTAAATTCATCGTATTGGATATCAGACATGGGGGACACATAGGCTATGATGTAGGTCCTGAGACTTTGTTATAAAATTAATCATGACTGGATGATTAATTAGATATATTTCATCTTAGTTTCAAGAATGTAGCAGAGGATGGGTATTCTAAGGGAATTTGGACCTATGTGGGTTATTCATATAATGCACTTCATTTTCATATTTTATTATTACCAACAAACTATTTATTAAACATATTCACAGAGTGGATGGAATTAGTCACCAATAGTGGTGGCCTACTTAGTTTATATCACACCCTACTCAAGCCACCATTTTCTACCCGGAAAAAAAATCATGGATATAGTTAGAGAAAAGGGAAGAACCTAGTTGTTGATAATTTATTAATTATAGCAAGGGATCAGGGAGCATAGATCGATATATGGATAATGATGTTATCTGGAGAGAGTATTTTTTGTATTTTTGGATCTTTTGGTATACATTTATGTCTCTGCACTTAATTCAATGTCTTCCTGTATTTCCTTTTTGTATACAATGTCATGATCATCATTTGTACATGACATTAATGGATGTGATCACTTGGTTATTTATATAATGGATGTTTATTCTTAAATTGTTTAGTAATATTTATTATTCTGACATTGATTGATATAATTATACCGAAGTGTAACACTCTAATCATGAGGGTATAGCCTCCCCACTATTCCACCATATAACCCCACTACTTCTCAGAATCCTCTGACTCGTGGGGAGAATCCCTTGAGGTCATGTGGTAAACCAGGTTCAGTTACTATTGAGTGAACCATGATCTAGATGTCATAGAAAGTCCCCAATAAGATCACTTCTATGATTCCCTCCCAACATCCTAGAATACATGGTTAGGTTATAAATCAAACCGACATATTTTTTGGTGCAAACCAAAATACTTTTTTTGAATAAGATATAACATCTTAAAGTGATCATTTTATTTTATTTCTTCCTTCACCTCCCAAAAAACATATTTAAATATGAAGATATTTTAAATTTAGTATCTTACACATACAAATATTTTTTTATGATAAGGTTGTGACCTACATATATCACCTCATCTCTCAAATGGTAAATTAAGTTGCTGATCATTTTTATGGTAGACTACCACCTCTCAAACCGTTGTAATTAGTTTTCTATAAAGGGTTATCAGTGTCAGATATAATGATGTATTTAATGTTTATATATGATATTTATTATATAATTATATTTATATAAATAAAATAAAATAAACCTTCTTAATTTCCAAGCATCATATAATATGATATTTTCGCTCATGTGTACAGTGGACTACTGCCTCACATAGTGATGTGATTTATTTTTCACTAATTATTTACATGGAAGCTAACAAATGATAAATTCAATGAATATATGTGATATATATAACATCATATTAGTTAAATAAAATTAATATAATATTCACTTCCTTACCATTCCACACATTAAATAAATTATAATTTTTCTTGTGCAGACGTATGGCCTACCACCTACATAAAGTGATATGATTCAGTCTCCATGTTCAAATTAAAATAATGTTTATGAAGATGTGACTAATAAAAAAATATTTATAAAATTAATATAATTATGGATATTATGTAACTATAACTTATGTCAAAGATCCAAAAATTTACTAATGGAGCACATCATAGAAAAAAACATAATTAACACCTGAAACAATAGTGATAATGTAATATTATTAACAAAATTTTAAAAATATGTCATAAAAGGATCGTATATGATATTATATATAATAATATGATTCAGGTATAAGGTAAAAACTTGCTTAAAACCACTATAAAGTTGGTTAAATATTTTTTAACTAAAGGGAACTGTGATGTATGGGGATTCATGACTCAATTATCATTCATTGGGTTATATATCTATATCATTGATTATATTATGCCAATATTATTTGTGAAATGACCTTTGATTACATTATAATTTTATTTCCACTTTTCAATGTGTATATTTACATTTGTTACACATAATAACTTCATTCATTAACTCTCACTTTAATGATATAAACTTTGTAATGGTTTTGTCTCAAAACATCCTTCTTTAACATATATATTCTTTTACGGACATAATATATTTTAAATTGTGTATATAATTCCCCTTTTCTTAATATATCATGAATCCTTCATAATTAATGATATATTATGTTAAAATTTATATACTTAATTCATGGAAAGTTTTTGTTCAAAATTTACTGAAGTGTTAAGCGTTTATATCTCAGTCACTTTTTAATTGGGATTATTTGTGCTTAAATTTACATTTATTTAAATAATTTAATCATTTTCTAATTATAACCTTTGGTTTTATTCTTCTATCATTATTAATTAATTTTCCATGTAAGAGTACCATTTTCCTCTCTTTTATACATAAAATTATTGAGATTATATTTTTAATAAAATAAAAATTTACTTCTCTATTTGGTAGAAAATCGTTTTTCATCGAAATCCATGTTTTATAAATTTGTTGCCTAAAATTTTTAACTATGATCGTTTAAAGTCATTTTTACAATTAAAATTATTTTTACAAAAATATAAATGGAATATTCTAATTGTTTTAAAAGCAAGGAACTTTTTTAGTTTTTTTAAAAATATTAAAGGAATGTTTATTTTTTTAATATATTCCCCATGAAGGTAAATCTTATTCCTTCACGACCACTCAATATTTTAAAGCATCATTTTTGTTATTAAGAGGTTATTTTCAAAAAATGTTCCATTTAATATTTGAGAAAGTTTTAGATTTTAAATAATTTTATTCAAATTTAAATGATATTTTCATCTTGAAATGTCCAAAAGGATATTTCAAAATCACTTTCTATATAAGATGACATAATGTGATGTTACAAAAAGTGAATAGTTTATTTACATAAATAATTTTTATAAAGTTTTTAAAATTATTTTCATTAATTACAATAGCTATTTATGTAAGGTATTGCATCCAAGTTATGTATAGATGTATCTCACATATAAACTTAGTTTTTTCTCCCTTAGTTTGGTGGGGTAATAAATTCCTATGATCATTTCCCAGATGTCTTCATTATAAAATTTCCATTGAATATGATATGATCAAGATTATGAAACCCATTTTCTTTTCATGGGTGATTTTTATGTTTTTCCTTATGATTTATTTCCTTTATTTTTCAGACATAGATCATTAACATGTTATAATTGGTGCACTGAGATAGTCCTCCAATGCATTGGTTAATGATATAGTCTCATGAGACGTCATGTATGTGATATGGGAGTAACCCTAATACATTATAGGACATTTTCTGTAATCTGATTTTGCTTAGTCAGTTTTCCTTGACTCGTTCTTATTTCATGTTTTGTGTCTATTCCACATTTCATATGCTACCATGATCTATTGATAGAATTTTTATGTTATTCTTCCATGTGATTACTCATAATACTTCTATTTATGATATCATGTTATATATTTGACTGACATGTTAGGTTTAGTTTTAATATTTCTTCCCATACAAGGATTTTTAGATCACCCTTTGGTCTTTATATTCCCCATGCCATCCAATGTAGTTTAGGATCTCAAAGGGATTTAAGAGCTCATAATTGAGAATAAAATAATAAATATATATATATATATATTTATATATTTTCTCACATTGATGTTTTAGGAACATAGTTTTCCAAATACACTAAGAATTTATTGTCATTTTGGTTTTATTAATTTTTTTTATGTTTATGAGACATGTAATAATATGACTAAAATGGATGGGTCCTCGTAATTTTTGACAATGTATGCCAATGTGTTAACTAGCTCCACCAAAATTCACTTGGACATTCTAGACTGAAACCACATTTTTCAAGGATTCTCTATAGAATCATGTTTCATACTTTTATCCACACTATTATATTATGGTAATTTGGTCACTATATTATTCTGAATTATTACATTCCTATATAAAATGTTCTATAAGTTTTTTCTGATGTATTCACAACCATTGTCTTAATAAATGAATTTAAAATTCTATTTGAATTCCCTTTACAATAGGGCCTTTGAATGAATGAAATCCCAAAATGCATAAAAATTGTATTTAAGATTTAAAAAAAAATATTCTCTAGTAGAATCACAGATAAAAGATAAAATGTATAAAGAACCTCTAAAGGGTCGGATAGGGGAATGTCCCAAAACACTTGAGTGAACCCATTCCAAATTCTGAGATCCAATAAATTATCCATCAATATTAAAGGAAACCATAATACATTTCACAAACACATTACCTTCACACCATAAAATTATTATTTTATCAAGATTCAATATGATTTTATTTATTATAACTTTCAAAATCATTTTTTTAGAAGATCGAACAAACAATGTCAAAATTTTCTATCTTTTGATTATTTTATTCTAACTATATAAATAACATCTATTCTTCTACTAAAATACATTGTCCCATAATTTAATCCTATCACAACCACTATGGATCTTAATATCACATTACATACTATATTTGAAATTTTTTACATAACCTTTCTCATCATGATGTCTAATGGAAATAAGATTTATCTATAGACCTAAGATGTGCCTGACTCCTTTGATTTTAAAGATCCCACCATTCATCATCAAAATATTTACATCGCCTATTTTGACAATTCCAATTCTTCATCATCCATTATATGAGATTTACTAAAACATCTAGATACATAATTCATGATGAATCCATATTCTATCATGAAGTGGAACAATGCTTCAGAATCAACCACCCATAATTACAACGAAACGATGACATTGAGAAACAATGTTTTGTTTCCATATATAGTACTAATGAAATTTTAACTTCTCAAATTTGATTCTTGTAGAGAAGTTTCCTTGTTATTTTTTGAAATTCTTTTTTATATGAACTGTCTTCCCATAACATGAGCATGTAAGACCAACATTTTTAAAATTTATATTCCTTTTCCATGAGTAGTGTCTTCCGATGGTTTCTTACAATATCTCTTTGGGGGAGAAATCCTTTGTCCACCATCCCCATGTGAACTACTATATAGTAGTTGGGCTTCTCTCTACTTACGTTTCTCATTCATGATCACAATCTAGGTGTCATTAAAAACTGGATCTATTTTTACATTAAAATTACTAATAGAAGTCAACATTGTATCCCATCCATTAAAATGTTAAGATTACATAATTAGTTCCAATACAGTATCTATTAACGTTACATTCACTAATTCAGGTTGAACATGGATTATATTTAATTCATTCACATTATATGCCACTAGTTTATCTTCCAATATCCTCAATCTATGAAAACACCACATCATGTACACTTTATTATGTGCCATAGTATTTCAGTACATGTATTCCATCTCCTTCATCACTTGTGTGGTCATTTTCATTTCATGAATGTTATATTTTGTTTCTTATACTAATTAAATCATTCCCAATAAAATTTCCATCCTAGATAACCATTCTCAATTTTCCTTCTCCTTTTTCTTATGTATAACACTGACAAATAGAGGATTAAGGTACTTTTGAATCAAAATATAATCTATCTAGCTTCTATAGAATCCAAAAATCCTTTCCATAAAACTTATCTACATTAAACTTGACTTAATCTAATTCTATAACTGATGTTAAGAGTGAAATCCCACTAAAAATGAAATAAAATCCTAAAATGATTGAGCAAGATCAATGTTTCTTCTGGTGTGTTATAGGAGCGCTGAACAACAGGCTATGATAATGCATTTTGGGATGAGGGTGACCATGATATGTCTATTGGAACTAGGATATCTAGTAAAATAGAAGTACACACACTGTAATTTTAGAACAAAAAAAATAAAAACCCCAGAACTTCCATCAATAAAGTGTACCAAATGTAGTGATACAGTGAACTTACCCAATGTAAAATGTCATTCCTCACAGGGAACACAAAAATGTTAAAAAAACTCATAATCATTCAAAGATATGAAAATAAAACTAATATAGGAACATAAATAATGTAAATAAAAAACATATAAAAATTCTTCAAATAAAAATTCCTACATACATAGGAGAAACTCTGATTTTTCATTTGTCATTATAATAACAAGATATAATAATTCAAAACATATTAATGAGTATAAATAAAAAATAATAATAAATTTATTTGTTATTGTGTCCTTATCTAATTTTCCATATATTTATCACTGAGGTCTCACTAGGTTATATAGTATGTATTAGCTAGCCAACAAGTAACAACGGCCCCCTAAAATTGTAGACAACCCAACATTACCACCTCAGCTAGTGTACCAAACTGGTAACTCCCTTGAGTTACTAAATTTTTTGTTTGTCATTACTCTATGAAGGGATGTGAGATTTTTATGGTTCCACTACCTCATAGTGATATTTTGTTGTCATGGACCAAACACCAAGTTGACCCATGTTTTTTTGACCTAGATTTGGTGAACTAAATCCTAGGAATAGAAACAATAATCTATATACTAATAGTACTCAGACCATACACGGTAATTTTTGTGTGTAACTATATTTCATGATTGGGGATGAAATTATGGGTAAGGTTCTTATAGTATAAGGATGAGGTAAAAGGATGGTTGGAGAAGGAGACATGACTAGATAAGGACTTAGGTCTAGGTTTTTATAGTTTTCTTTATTCAATTATTATTTTCAATAGTCTTTATATATGATCATCCCATTTGGGAATCATGTTTCCTTATATGTTAATCATTTGAAATTATAGTGTATACATTTATATTGAACATGTTGTGTTATTTTATTACAATTTGATCTTAATTTTAATATCTATATTTTTATAGTTATATTATGTTGGTCGATTTTCTCTAGACCTGCACTCTTAGATCTGATACTAAAAAACATAAATTATATACTATATTTGAAACAAATTGAGATGATCTTAGAAAACATATCTTTATTTTTTATTATTTACATATTTTAAACATTAAATCTCATAAATAATTTCATTTTCTCTATATAAAAATGATTAGAGTCTTTGAGGATCAGCTACATAAGGCATAATAAAAGGAAGCATATCTCTATAATCAAACCACACTATACTAACTTATAGACATCTCTTAATTTATAATTATCTTCATATCCTAGGGATTGAAAACAAAATAAATGGGTGGGATAAAATTTACAATAAGGGAAAACCATACGAATAAGTAATCAGGGGTTGGAACACCAAAAATATTCAAAATATGAGAATGGGATAAATATATAACATTAATTAATTATGGAACAATAAGTGATGTTCATAATGAATAATAAATAGAAATGTAAACTCAAATGATGAATAATATGCAATGGTGTAAGGGTATGGAAATTTGGGACAATTTACATGATACATAGAAAAAATTATATCTTTACATAAATAAATATTACATCATTAGAGGTGAATATTCCATAAATTTCACAAATACATGCTTAAGGATCATAAAGGTTTAGTGACATTAAAGACTATATACTCAATCCTTTTATTTCATGAATGATATTAGGTATATATATAATATCTTTACATATATTAACATTAATAGAAATATCCTACTTAAACATTTCTTCACAACCTGGGGAAAGGAAACATAATAAAGGATGATATCATATTCTCAGTAAGGGTAAAAATGGGTGAAATCAATCAATGGTCATATAAAATCATAAGATAATGATAATGATATGAGAACATGAACGTAACTAAAAAATTAAAAACCTAATCTATCATGGATGATAAACATGATTCTTGGAAAAAAAACTTTCTCATTTTAAAATATGTGAATTATAAGAGTGAGAAATCATCATCAATCATGAACTATAATTTTATTTCATAAAATTGTGGAACCATCATAATTATAGAACAATTTCATATATAAAGGTTAAATAATGAGACCATAAAATCATATTAGATCAGGAATCCCTACCTGTTTCCAATATCATAATGAATTATTCATCACTACCTATATCCTATAGTAGATCATGCACATCTACTTTTTTCCAATATTGGATCAATCACATCGACATGAATCCCAAAATTATCTCATGGGATATAAAATGTTACCCATTTAATTGGAGGGATAAATAATTTTAATTCACACCCATCACATAATAAAATCCATACATATGTGTTCCATGAGATCATAATAACATTCATCAAATCATTACATCAAAACCCATGAAAATAAAATGGGTTTTGTAAATATTTTATTAATTCAATATAAATTATCCCCTGAAAATAAAATAGATCCATAAACATATCATAACCATAATAATAAACCATCCATCCAAATAAAAAGTATGGTATAATTGGATCATATCCCCAAAAATACATATTTATAAATAAAGTATTTTATAATGGATGAAAATTACATTAAATTGATCAGTGGAATATTTCTTGAGGAAAATACCCTTTTCATTTTTAATTTACATATTTAAAATATTAAAAAAACCCAAATATTATGTAAAATATTATATTTCAAAAAAATTGAACTTGTAAAATAATCTTCAAAATCATTGAGTGGCCATAATGGTGTAAATGTGTTTCATACTGTATAAGTTAAAATAAAACATTCCTTTCACACTTTGGTAAAAAAAAGTACCTCATTCAGAAAATGACAAAAAAAATCATTTAAAAACATTTTATAAAAATTAAAAAATGGGTAAAAATGAATTATAAATAGTCAAAATATAATATTAAAATAATTCTTGAATATATTTTTAGAAAATATTTATATGTAAGTATGATTTGTTTCGACAAAAGAGAAAAATAAAGTTTGTTTTATCTTAAAATGTTCTTTTGATCTCTTGATTACTTAAAGTGCGGAAAATGAAATAAAAAATTTAATTATTCATAAGTAACCAATGTATACAAAAAATTAAAAGTATTTACTAGATAAGGATCAAATAATTTTCTTGATATAAATTCAATCATAAATATTCCTAATTAAAATAGGATTGAAACAAAAATATCTTACAACTTCGGTAACTTTTGAATAATAATCCCCAAGAAAAAAAGAATATTTAGTGGATATATAAATACCAATAAATTTCTTAAGAATAATCATTAAATACACTATTTGGATGTATATTCACCACATAATAGAAACAATTGGTGAATATAGAATATTCCTTGTAGACATAAAACTAAGATGAAAATATCTTACAAAGATTGTATCATTGAAGTTGGAATTAATAAATGATTTAACTATGTGTGATAAATTTAAATACACCAAAAATGTTCAAATACAATGAAATACAATCAAATTTCTTTTATAAATAATCATTTCATAAAAAAATCAATGGTGTTGAAGTATAACCTAATGAAAAGAATTTGAGTTATGAACCGCCTTACCTCAACTCTCAAAATTCCTCATTTTTGTTCGAAAAACTTATATAATAAATATTTACTTATTATACAAGTATTATAGAGAAATATCCATATCTATCATAACATTTATTATTTATTTGTCAAATCGTATCACCCTTTTGTTGATGATATTTTTATTAAAATCCATGTTCTAGGTGACAACTACTTAATTTTTTATAGCAAGTTTCAGTTAGGAAGTCATGGTCTTTGTACTTTGATCATAGTTAAATGATTTAAATAATGTAAATAATTATATATATATTATATATATTAATTATATATATGGATTTATACATACAAGTTAAAGATTGAATATATAATTACTCTATTCCTTGAAACGTGTGGTCGTACATATTCTTTAACGCTATTCTCAATTTTTGATAGATACAATAAAAGAAAGGTAAATAATATTTCACCTTCAAATAAGAAATATTATATCATATAAATAATATATATTCATTAAAACCATCCTTATTATTATCCATTTAAATCGGATATGAAAAATGAATCACATCGCATGGTAGTGGTGGAAGTCCAGCCATACACACGGGCAATGTTATCATTTTCCAACGGTTTGGAAGGTAAGAATTTAGATATGATATTAGAATAAAGAATAATTATTATTTCATTAATATAATATATAAACTCTAAATCAATCATAATAATCAGCCATTAATTTTGGAGGTGGAAAATGAATTCCTTTGTTACTGGGAGACTATAAGTCGTGCATACAAACGAGCAGTACTTTCACTTCCCATTTGATGGAAAAGAAGGTGAATAAATGTCGTTTCACAATTATAATAGAATTCAGGTATATTTAGTATATTTATATTATTATTTAACTAATAACACTATATATTTATAGTAGGTAAAGGATAATTAAAAAGGAATTGATTGGTTAATTTCATTACCCCTTCTTTGAAACAACTCATTTAGATATCCTATTAAGGACCCTAGGGTTCATATTTTTAGAATAAAAGAACCTCTATAATTTTTATAGGGGAGTTTGAAAGATAATTTTCTATGTTTTGGTCGATCTATAAGGCTCAATATTGTGTAAATAAGAGAAATGAGGGGTTCCCTTTTATAATTGAGGAGAGGTCTACTCTTGGGATTTCTTATAAGATTAAAATATAATAACATTTTTATCTATAAAAATTATTACAAATGTATATGTATTAGAATATAATATAGTATTCATTTACAATCCCATCAAATGATAAAATTTGGGCATTTTTACATGATTTTTTAAGCCTTATAATTTGATTTAACCCATTTGTTAACATATTTAAAACGTAACCATGATAATTTCTTTTTCACTCTTAAAGGGTTATAAAATTACTTATAATTAGATAAATTTATCATAAATGGGAAAGATATTAAATTTTAGACAATACATTATCAACCTTGTCTTATTTAAATATTTTTATGGTTTTTAAATAATTTAATGAAATATTATTTTGATAAAATATCATTAATGTCAATTTTGATACAATTTATTTAATTTTACCTAAAAGACATAAAAAAATTATTTAAATATAATACATTAACACAACACTAATATGTAATATTTATATTTAAAATCTAGTAACACTATAATTCATTCCAATTTTATCATTTTTAATTTTTTTTAAATTATTTATTTTATTTTTTATTAATTGAAGAAATATTTCGCTCGTGTTGCATAATAATTTGAGGTTGTTATATAATTAGGAAAAAATAAAAAAATAATTTAAATCATGAAAATAATTTCATTATTATCAATATAGACATTTATATTCATATATAATCTACTTTTTCCATATTTGTACACATGATAGATATTTTAATGTAAAAGACTCACATTTTTTATTTTTCTTTACTTTATATATAATATAGGACATTTTCCTGAGAAATTGTCCCTAAAACTATTAAATTTATATCATAATGTTATAATGGTAAAATTAACATCATCTAATAATAATTAATCTGAAAAATAGTGACCTTAACATTACGTTTTAACCATGTTTAACAACATTTACCCTTTACCGAGGTAAAAAAGTTTATCATGGTTAATATTCATAATGTATAAAAATAAAAGGTACATGTTTACCAAATTTGGACCTAATGATTCCAAATATGGAATCCATTTTTCAATATTCAATTTTTATAATTGTTATAAATTTGTGTTAAAAATATGTGTGAAAAAAGTGATAAAATCCACTTTTTAGAAGAAAATGTGTAATGTCTTGGAAATTCTGTGTGATTTTTTTTAAATTATATCAAATTATTTCAAGACTAGATGCAATGACAGTACCTGATTCCGAGGCCAGTTGATCCTAGAGTAGAATTTTTAACTTTTTTATGTTCATTTAAGTAAACATGCGAGTAGGTTTTTCAAACTTTTAAAATTGTGCTCAGATCAAAAATCTGAGGGCACCGTTGAACTCAAAATGGTGGGATTCAACTAAAATAGACTTAACATCAACTGGAAAGGATCAACTGAAAAAGTTAGTTTTTGGAGAATTCTGAAAAAAATTAAAATAACTTAAAATTTTATTTTATATGTTATTCCCAACCATTGGGTGATTGCCCGACAGTGCTACAGTGAGCGGAAAAAGTGGCAAAAAGTCACATTAAATGAATCTCATTAATGGATTGTAAATGTGCAGTGTAATTATGCATTAAATAAAGTGTAATTGATATGTTGTTTCATAAATTAAATATTGTAACTATGCCACGATGCAACGTAATAGAAATGTTGCAATTTGTTTTCTTAATAAGATATTACATTGAGGATTAAAATGAGGAATTCCTCTGAAGAGCCTGCAGTGAAAATCCTATCAAAAAAATGCATGATGAATGCTGGAGAATCGCTAGTGATGTCAATGCACCTCGAAGTACGAGACTGGAGGGTGATGAACACTATTGGCTGGAACATAACTTGAATCCTCATGAGCGGATCGCTTCAGTGACCAACACCTTTGAGGTAGGTGTTTTTTTGTTTTTTGTTCCCATTTTCTTTGTTCTAAAATGATGTAGGTTGATCAACCCATGAACAGGTTGATCTGTGGATTGCTCATTCTTTCAAGATGGGGTCTTTTCCTTGGGATTTGTGTATCGAGATTGATTAAATTATGATATAACTTCAATTCTATATCCCATGTCTATAAACCTATAATTTGATGGACGTTGGCCGACATGAACATGGCCCAAGACCCTCCGCCTTGTGAGTTTTTTTCATTCTTTGTGGATACATCTTCAAAGTGATGGAAACGAGGATTCAAGGCCATCGCAGGGAAGATGGCTTTCCTCAGAGGTCGTAAGTGTAAGAATCATGAAGAACAGACCAATGAAGTGGTCCTCGTGGTCTGTGGAAGAACCCTTCGATGTGCAAGAACTAGCATTGGCCACTGCGGGCGGGCGGTAGGGTGCCATGACAACGCACCAGAGGTAGCATCCACAACCGACTCGGGTCGCGGCAAAGCAGAAGGAGCCACAGGCTGGGTCGGCGGCTTCCGGAGGGACGTAGCCCCTCAGTCACATTTGTAGAGTGTCCCATAGTTGTGGGCTATGGTTTCCCTTGGAACATTGTCCCCTGACCATGTGTAGAACCTGGGTAGTCCTATTTTACCGTTTGTGTCACACCGCCTCGGATGCGCTATGTGTCCGGGCTGAAACAAGTCAGTCTTCCATAGGTGGACCGGGCATGGCGTGACCCACGACCATCAGTCCAAACCTTCCCAATAGGGTCGGACTGAGTTGGTCAAAATTATTTGAACAAAAATGGGGTAAATGGGGCCCCCAGGTCGGGTTGGTCAAGTCTGTCAAATCAGGTAAGACCGATCCCAAACGCAACCGACCCTTGTTTACAAAAACGCCAATAACTTACATATCGGGCATCCGATTGATGATCTGTTTGCTTCATTGGAACCCGTGTAACTAGGTGGATATTTTTGAATACTATATGGATTATTTAATAGATTTTTAAATACAATGAATGGCTTGAGCTGTAGTTCTCCTAGAATCAAGTGCACTGTGTGAGTAATCCCTACTGTTGGCTGAGAACTGAAGACTGCTGATAGATGACCCTGTGGGGATCAGCTACGATGGCCAAGTGGGAATAGGATCTATATGAACTAGTATTACCATGGTGGGGAGTGGCTCTGTGTGACCTGTAAGACCCATGATACTCGACCGGAGGAGTGCCTCAGTATGGCCATGGTGGGAAGCGGCTCTCCGTGACCCGGTATGTCGATGGGGGGAAGCGACTCTATGTAACCCAGCATACCAATGGTACTCATCAGGAATGAGTACCACAACAGTCAAAGGCTAGTGGAAATATTCTCAATGTGAACTAGAAGGCCAACTATACTCATTGAGGAGGAGTTCTCCAGCATCCCAAAGTGTTCTCTGAAATGACTGATAGTCTTACCTTCCTACTCTAGATTATATGTGGTGTGAGCTTTCAAGCATCATGGTTTTCTTTGTGGATTTATTTTTTTCTTTCCTTGTTTGTTTGGGGTCCCTACTATATATATTGTTACTCACCCATGCATGGGATTCGTCTGCACGTGTTTTTTCTAGTGTAGATGACCGCCACCTTGACGGGGGACATGGTGGCCCAAGACCCAGTGGTGCCCAATTAGACCAGGCAGGCGGGATGTACTTCTACAGCATTCAGTGGCTAGTCTACACATACCCATCAGGTGGGGTTTTTTTAGATGGCTTTTAGAGTTTCATTGTAATGTCATGTTTTTAGTTCATCTTTTGTTAGGTTTTTATTCTTTCCCATTTGATATACAGTTTTTACTTTTACACTGTGGTTTTTTATTTTCATGCTTGTTTACCGTTCCATCTTTGGGTTGTGGTTCTGTATCCATGCATAAATGTACTCAAGAAAATGTATACCACTTATAGGTTGTTTCCTTCGAAGCTAGTCGCCAACCCCTGACCTTTGGGAGGCAGTCTTGGGGGATGTCACGACTCGGGCCCTGGGGGACGAGTCATGAAAAAGTGGTATTAGAGTTTTTTTGTTCTACCTCAAAGATCGAGAGTCTGTTTTTTTGATTTTGGGAAACGGTGTTAAATTTTTTGTGTACGAATTTTCGATTTTGGGAATCTGGTGTTGGTGTGGCGGCCAACGTATCCATACACAAGGACCTTGAATTTTGTTTTTCGACTCTATACATAAAAAATATCAGTTGCATGGATCATATAGTAACTAAGTGTTTCATTATGTTTCTCTTTAATAACAATCAGCTAACTATGTATAATCTATTGTTTTTTGTACACCTTTAATTGTTCTAGGATGCCTCTACGCAGACAGCTGGCTGGGATTCCGATGTGTGACCATAAGGATTGAACGCCTAGTGATGAGGCATTAGTTCAGGGATCAGTGCTAGAGATGCCCCTCCGGGTGGTGCAACTGTGTTACCACCACCCACTGATTGGCAGTAACTACTGGCATTACTGGTGGAGTATACATGTCGGCTCAGTGCCTTTCATGAATTCCAGAGATAGAGACCTCCAAGGTTCAGAAGAAAGATAGATCCAAAGGCTGCTACGGACTAGCTGGGGGCGGTGCTTTGTTTCATCCTCTTGGTGAGGATGCCACTTGACCAGATGGTGATATTAGCCGTGAGACTTCTTTAGGGCTAGATGGGGAGAAGGTGGAGTTTAAGGATTGAGACTCATGATTAGGCAACTCTCTCCTAGTTTGACTTCTATTGGCTTTTCTGGGAGGAGTTATTCCCCATGACCTTTTTCTCGGTGTGCATACCAGAGCTACTTCACCTACAGTAGGGTAGCATGTTAGTGGTTGAGTACTTTTTGAGGTTTACACTCCTCTATCTCTACACCATGGACATGGTGTGAGACCCTTTCTTTTGGGCCCGGACCTTTTATAAGGGACTCATATGGAAGATCGGTGCATCTATGGTGTCTCATAGAATCTCCACTCAGGCTAGCATGCTTGAATGAGCCCCTCTTATAGAGAGTGTCCTAGTAGAGTTGGCACCAATAGCCAGAGCTCCCAATAGACATTAGGAGGAAGACTCATCAGTAGTGAGTATCAGGTAGAAGACATGGGGGCCCAAATGGGTTAGATATTTTAGGGGACATTCCTAGGACTCATGGTCAGTAGTATAGGGATCCCATAGCAGAGGAAGTCTGTAGGGAACCAGGTTTTACATCACATGTGACGGGAAGGGACACGTGGATCATGACTGACTGACCCACCACACATATGATTTGAAGATGATTGAGGAATTTCTGAGGAAGAGGTAGAGGATTGAGCAAGGAGGTATGCAGGGTGGTAGACATGGAAAGGGAGCAGTCTAAGTGGCAGGCATTAGGCAATGGTTCTAGGTGCTACCAAAACCTCCCCCACGTGGTCCACCGCAGGGTTAGGGAGCTGGTGGATAGGGGAAAGGCCAACTTTAGGCAATGGAGGTCTATGACTAAAACACTCCAGAGATGATTAAAGGTATGATCTTTGAACTCTCCACCTTAGCTGTAGTTATTATAGACATATATTCCAATCACTCTTTCCTTTCCATGGACCTCGTTAGAGGTTTAAAGATTAAATTGGAGTCGTTGTATTCATACTTACGATTAGATACTCTTATGGGAGGGGATTAAATGATTACACACTGGTTCAGAAAGTGTCATCTTACTCTAGGAGTTGAGAGCTTCGACTGGGATCTCTTAGTAGAGGTGTTGAGGCCTTATGATGACATCTTGTGTATGGACTAGATATCTACATTCCATGCTCAGATCTACTATATTAAGCACAAATTATGGTGTGTCTGTGAGGATGGGTCCAGGTTTTCCATCCTCAGAGAGAAGGGATATTTTGTAGAAAAGTACAGAATTTCGCAGAGGAGGGTGTAGCTGATCACTCACCAATTGGCTAGCCTTTCCCATTGGTTCGGTGGATGAGAGGAGTCTAAGCTTTCCTATAGTGATGGATGACTAAGAGGACTTCTTTCCAAAGGATGTTCTGGGACTACCTCCTTGTAGAGAGGTAGACTTCCTCATCGATCTATACCTCAATACATCACTAATATCCACACTATCATATCATATGGCTCCCATGGAGCTTCACGAGTTGAGGGTACAATTAGAGGACTTGTTGGAGTAGGGCTTCGTGAGGCCCAATATTTCTCCATGGTCATCGCTAGTGTCGTTTTCCAAGAAGGTAGGAGGGAGATGTAGGTTGTGTGTGGACTTCCAGTGCTTGAACTCGGTGACCATGAAGAACATGTATCTACTACCAATGATTGATGACATCTTCGATCAGCTGAAGGGTGCGAGGTGGTTCTCAAAGATAGTCCTCAGATATGGCTATCATCAGCTTTGGGTATGGTATGAGGACATACTGAAGATAGCCTTTAGATGTCAGTACAGCCACTATGAGTTTTTGGTGATGCCCTTTGGCTTAACCAATTCCCCATCAGTGTTTGTGGGACTCATGAACAATATCGTCCAGCCTTACCTATATCATTTAGTTGTGGTCTTCATTGATGAAATCGTGTACTAAGCGTCTGAGGAGGAGCATGATATACACTTAAGAATAATTTGGGATATACTCCAAGATCACTAGAATTATGGGAAGCTATCTAAGTGCCAGTTTTGGGTTCAAGAGGTCCACTTTCTAGGACACGTCATCTTAGAGGGTGGATTTTCTATGGATCTGGAAAAGATAAAGGCAGTGAATTCTTAGGAGCCACCCAGGAGTGTGACTGAGGTGCAGAGTTTCATAGGGTTGGATGGATACTACTGGCGGTTTGTGACCGAATTTTCCACAGTAGCAGCACCCTTAATAGTTTTGACAAATAAGGGATAGCCCTTTTTGTGGATGGAGAAGTTTCAGTAGAGTTTTTAGGACATGAGGCAGAGACTATTGACTTCCCCCATATTGAGACTACTATAACAAAGTGTTGGGTATGTAGTCTTCTACAACACATCATAAACCGTACCAGATTATGTCCTGATATAGGAGAAATAAGTGATCACCTAAGGCTCATGGTAGTTGAGGTCACATGAGCAGAACTACATGACTTGTGACCAGAGTTAGTAGTAGTGGTATTTATATTGAAGATGTGGCGGCACTACTTTTTGGGGTGAACAGTTTACCGTCTTCTCCAAACACAATAGTCTCAGGTATATCTTCTAACAAAAGGACCAAAACATGAGATACCGGTGACAGCTACAGTTCCTCCAAGACTATGAATATGAAATGGTCTATACTATTGGGAAGGGGAACGTAGTGATAGACACGCTCAATAGGAGGTATGGTGTACATCTACTGAGTGAGGTGATAGATTAGTTAGCCATGATGTAGATATCCTTCATAGATGATGATGGAGGAGCGTACCTTCAGTCAATGAATTTCACTCCCCAACTCTTACAGTGAGTTAGGGAGGCACAGATTGTGGATGTAGACTGTGAGGCCCAACATGCTTAGTTATCCTCTTTATAGGCTCCTGATGGATTTTCTATAGGTGGGGATCACATCACCCTTTTTAGACGACACATTGTAGTACCAGTGACTTTGTGGGAGGAGGTGTTGAGGTAGTTCCATACATCCCTTTCAGTGGTATATCCTGGTATGGTGAAGATTTACCAAGACCTATGATGTCACAACTGGTGTCTAGGGATGAAGAAATTAGTGGCAGAGTTCATTTCACTATGACACACTTGTTAGAAGATGAAGGATGAATATCAGGTTCCTATAGGCTTGGCCCAGCCACATGAGGTACTAGAGTGGAAATGGGATGGAATCACAATGTAATTCATTGCGGGATTACCACACACATCCAAGGTCCACGATTCTATTTAGGTGAACATCGACCAACTCATAAAGTCATATCACTTCCTACCCATCCAGGAGTAGGGATCGGTAGAGGGATTGGGAAGCCTCTTCATCTAAGTGATAGTGAGACTTCATAGGGTGCCTTTGATGGTCGTCGTAGACCATGATGCACACATTACATCTCAGTTGTGTAAGGGATTGAAGGAGGAAATTGGGACTCAGTTGTGCTTGAGAATCGCCTTTCACCCTCAGACATATGGTGAGATGGAGCAGACCATACAGACCTTGGAGGATATAATTCATGTATACGTCCTTGATTTTGGTCACAACTGGGAGAACCACCTACCACTGGTGGAGTTTTCATAAAACAACATCTATCACTCCACCAATGGTATGGAACCATTTTAGGGCTGTTACAGGCAGTCATACACATCACCTCTATGCGTGACAGACCTAGGGGAGTCAGCACCCATGGGTCCAGAGTTGGTACGGGTGACCACTTAGAAGGTGAAGATCATCCAGGAGTGGATAAGGACTGCACAGAGCAGGAAAAAAGACTATACTTACCGAATATGGAGGCCCTTAGAGTTCACAAATGGAGGCCATGTTTTCTTTCAGGTATCACCCCTATGGGGATTGTGAAGATTTGGCAAGGGCGGTAAGATATCTCTGAGGTTCATCATACCTTTCGAGATTCTGAGCAGAGTTGGAGAGGCCTTGTACTACCTAGATCTTCCCCCACAGATGCACCGAGTTCATTATGTGTTCCACGTGTCATAGCTGAGGAGGTATATGCCTGATCCATCGCATGTCATCGACTGGGGAGAGCTAAAGTTTGATGATGGGGAAATGTTTGTGGAGTTCCTAGTGGAGATAGAGGATCTACAGGAGCAGGTACTTCATGGATGGTTGATTCCTCTTGTACATGTTCGGTGGAATCAAGGGAATCTCCAGGATAGCACATGGGAGCGGGAGGCTCATATTTTTGCTCAGTACCCCCATTTGATTGTTTAGTCTTGTTTTGGCTTATGGGGATGTGAATCCCCAAAAGGGGGGAGTAATGTAATGTCTTGTAAATTCCTTGTAAATTTTTATAAATTTTATATAATTATTTTGGGACCAGACGCTTTGACAACACCTGATTTGGAGGCCCGGTGAGCTCAGAATAGAATTTTAAAAAAAATTATGTTCATTTAAGTAAATGCGCGAGCGGGTTTTTCTAACATTAAATCATTTTTCAGATTAAAAATCCAAGGGAACATTAAACTCAGAACAGTAAGATTTTCATAGAATGTACTTAACTTCAACCGATGAGGATTGAACAGGAAAGATTTTTTCCAAACTATTTGGAAATAAATAGATTAAAAAGCTATTGTATTGGTTTCTTCCCAACCGTTGGGTAGTAGTAGGGTGGTGATGCGGTGTGGGAACAAAGCAGCAATGAGTTGAATTAAATGAATATCATTAGTGGCTCGTAAATGTGTAGTGTAATGATTCATTAAATGAAGCGTAATAGATACACTATTTCATAAATGACATAGTGTAACAACGCAATGACGTAGCATAATAAAAACGCTGTGATTTTTTTATTTTAAAGAGATTACATGTTTGGGAAACAAATGGGGAATTCCTCTGACGAACCTATAGAGAAAATCCTCTCCAATGAGAAACTAAAAACGCCATAGAATCTCCTATGATGTCAATGCACATCGAAGAACCAGACCAAAGAACAATAAATTCCAATGGATTTGAAAAAAACTTGAATCCTCGTGGTCAGATCGCTTTAGTGACTAACACATTTGATGTGGGGGGTTTTTTTGTTTTAAGTTTCTCTATTCTTCATTCTAAAATGAATAACATGGATCAACCCATGAACAGGTTGATCTGCAGATCACTCCTTCTTGCGAGAGGGTTCCTTTTTCTGGGGATGTGTGTATCAATATTAATTAAATTATGATAGAACATCATTTCTATTTCCCACATTTCTAAGCCACTAACGTGGAGGGTGTGGGCCCACACAAACAAGGAATCAGCCCCTCCACCATGGGAATTTTGTTCGTTCTTCGTAGATGCATCTTCAAAGTGGATGCAAGTAGGATTCGGGGCCATATCAGGGAAGATGGAATCCCTCGAAGGTCATACGTGAAAGCAGCATGAAGAACATACCAACAGAGCAGTCTCGGTGATCCGCATGAGAACCCTCTAGCATGCCAGCACCAGCGATAGTGTCGACGATCACCGTCGGTGACCCACAGCGGTGGTTGTGGGCGGTTGGCAGCACATTGGAGGCACTAACCATGGCTGGCTCAGGCCATGGAGAAGTAATAGGCGCTATCTTCCAGGCCAGTTATTAGCGTAGAGATGCGGCCCATCAACCGCGTTGGTGGAGTGGCCCACAATCATGGGCTGCGACATTGCCTGGCACATAGTCGCTTGACCATCTGCGGAACCTGGGCAGCCTAGTTTGACAAGTCGTGTGACACATCCCCGTATGTGCTACGCATTCGAGCTAAAGAAAGTCGGCTCTCCATAGGTGGACCACGCAGGGCGCAACCCACACCCAGTGGTCCGGGTCCAACAAGGCCTAATTGGCCTAGCCCAATTGCGAGGTCGGGCCAGGCCGACCCTGACCCAAACCAGGTCAGGTCGGGTCAATTGAACAAAACCAAGGCATGTGGGGCCCCCGGTTTGGGTTGGTTCGGTCGGTCCAATCGGGCCGGACCAGGCCCAATCGCAATTAGTCCATGTTTACTAAAATGCTAGCAACTTACAAATCGGGTGTGTGATTGATGAGTTGTTTGTGGAGATAGAACCATCATGACGAGGGAGATATTTTGGAATATTTTATGGATACTTTCATGGAATTTTAAATACAATGAATGTCTTGAGGAGATGGTCTCCCAGAATCAAGCGCACTATGTATGAAAACCCTACGGTTGGTTGAGACCTGAAGACTATTGACAAAAAACATTATGTACATTAGCTACAATAGCCTAGTTGGAAGAGGCTCTATATGGCCTAGTAATCCCACGATGGGGAGCGGTACTGTGTAACTTAACGGACCCATGATACTCAATAGGAAGAGTAACTCAGTATGTCCAAGGTGGAAAGCAGCTCTGTGTGACCTAGCATGCCCACGGTGGGGAGCGGATATGTATGACCCAACATAGACACTGTACTTATCATGGATAAGTACCAAAACATTCCCACGTTAGTGAGAAGTGGCTCTATGTGACCTGTCAGACCCACTATACTCATTGAAGAGGAGTTATCCAGTAGCCCAAGGTGTTATGTGAAATGACTGATAGTCTTACTTTTCTACTTTAGATTATACCTACTGTGAGCTATGCTGTTTCATGGTTTTCTTTTTGGATTGTTTTGTGGTGCTTCCTTGTTATTTTGAGGTTCCTACTGAGTATAATTTTACTCAACCCTTCAGAGTATTCTGCTACATGTGTTGTGTTTGGTACAGATGATTGCCTCCTTGACAGCGGACTTGGTGGCCCCAGACCCAGTGGTGCCCAGTGAGACCAGGCAGGCGGGGCATACCTCTATAGCATCCAGCTACTACTCTACACATTCCCACTAGGTGGGGTACACAATGGATGGCTTTCAATGTATCCTTGTACTTTCCTATTTTCATTTCATCTTTGGTCGGGTTTCTATTCTATACCATTTCACCAACCATTTGTACTTTTACTAAGTGTTTGTTTAGTGGAACGCATGTCTACCTTTCAGTCTTTGGTACATGGTTATTTGTTCATGCGTACAGGTACTCCAAAAAATGTCTCCCACTTACAATTTGATGCCTTCAGTGCTAGTAGCCAACCCTTGTCCTTCAGGAGGTAGGCATATGGGATTTCACGGCAGGTGCCCCGAGGGTTGTGTCATGAAAAAAAGAACATTTCTAACCACAAAACTAGGTTTATTATTATCACATACCTAGGAGAAAATTGGTGAAGGATAAATATTTTTTTTAATATATAATATATAAGTTTCTTTAAAATCATTCACTAATAGTAATTAATTTAGTTTATTAATAAAAAACACATTTCACACCTAAAAACTATTTTTTCACAAAAACATCTCCATTATTCTAAAATGATTCTTTTATTTTAATTTAATTAATTTAAAACCATGGAATTCATTTTATATATATGTAAATAATATTTTTTTCATAATTTAGTTTTTCCTACTCATACCCTCTAAAATAGTGAAAAATAGATACCTTCCACACTAAATAATAATATTTTAATAGTTTATAATGGTTCATTTAAACTTGGTGTTGTGTGTAATGCAAGATATCAAAATAAAAATAAAATTTATTTAGAGAGAAATATTTTATAAAATCATAGGTTAAATATTCTAATCTAATTAAAATTAATTTCTCCCTTGAAATTACATCACTTTGATACAAACAAATGAGGATACTTCTGCCTCAACAAATCCATAGTTTCCCACATAATATCCAAAAATTTGTGGTGTCACCGCAAAATTTTAACCATGCAGCTGGTCTCATATCATATAACTTTCTATCTATGATATAGAATCTCCAAAAAAATCCTTCATAAGATAGATCTTATTATAGTTCTATAACCTCTTATTTCATTACATGTAAAGTATAAGGTATGAAATACATTAGGAGAGATACTTGGAAAACATTTTCAACTAGAGAGAGATTAGGTGGAAGCGCCAAATGAAAAAAATAGCATCTCGATACTATCATGAATTTCAAAGGGTCCAATATATATTGGACTCAAATTTTCATTATTTACAATCATCCAAACTCTCTTACATGGATATATTCATAGGAATATCATGTCACCAACTTCAAACTCTAGATCTTAAGATTGATTGTCATAATAACTTTTATGTTGACATTGTTTCTCCATAATGTGTTGCTGAATGGATCTAACATTCTCTACCATTTCTTAAGTTCTCTAGAGCCTCAATAGTTTTCTTTTTCCAACTACATCCCAACATGTTCAATTTATGTAATTTATTTCATATAGGGCTTCATTAGGAGCCATCATAATACTCTAGTGAAAGCTATTATTGTATGATAATTCCACCAAATGAATGTGTTGATCCCAACAACCTTTTAATTACATATCAAAAGACATAAACATGTATTCTAGGGTTTTAGTATCCCTATATAATTAACCATATATCTTATGATGATATGAAATACTAAAACTCAACTATGTATCTATAGATAGCTTAAGACTTCTCCAAAATATAGAGTTAAACCTCCGGTGCCAATTATATAAATTAAAAAGTGGTAATTCATGTAATCTCACCACTTCCTTAATGTATAACCTATTAAGATGATCAATAGATAAGTATTATCTAATTTAAATGAATTGTACTAAATTATCATGTTACTGACTATAATCCAAATATAAATATGTTATTTTGATGTTTTAAGGAGTCTGACAAAAAATTTCATGGTGATGTTTTCACATTTACATTTTGGTATAGGTAATAGTTATAGCATCCCCTTGGAATTTTGTCTCTCATATTTAGCTTTCAATGAAACCAACACCAAGATACATACTCTACAATATCTCCCTTCATGTTCTCCGAGCATAAATACTCTTTCAAATATCCATACATCTTTGTACATCTAGGATGAAGTGGGAATGAGTAATTATGATCTTCATAAAATTGATCCTTTCACTAGTATAGTAATGATGGAACACATATATATGACTCCTCAAACTTATCATTAACAATTAATCAAGGTTGAACTCATGAACATTTCAGACCTTCTTCTTCCATTACTCATCTTCCTTTTGTGCCTTTTTAATCCTCACATGTATAAATAGTTGAACACTCATTTGTGAAAGATAATATTAATCCAATTTATTTAAAATCTTAAAACCTAAACTTAGTAAATCTAGAAATATTAGTTCTTTTTAATTCATATTATAGATAATAAATCATGATCCTGTCAAATTAAATCATCATACACCTGGTTCTCTTTCTCAGGGATGTAATGTATTGAGTAGTTTTAATATTAAATCAACTCCAACCTTATTATATGCGGCACATTCAACTCCTTATATATGAATATATTCATTAAAATTTTATAATATATATATATATATCACACTTTTCACCATAAAGATAATACATCTATGTGCAATAAGTACCACTTCCAGCTCCAAATCATGGGTCGGGCAATTTTTAATTAGGAAACATCTAATTACCTTATTTAAGGAATCACTATAGGTTATAAATCCCTCTTCACTATAGGGTTGTGTGATAATAGGTGCACTGGCCAACCATCTCTTCATCTTTTTGGAATCCTCTCACATTCAACTATCCAAAGGTACATAGCTACCTTCTGAGTTAACATGGTGAGGGGATTAGATAGGCATGAGAAATTATTCCAAAATCACTGATAATATCCACGCAAACCAAGAAAACTATAGATATTAGTCACATTAGTCTATTTGGTCCAATGTTCAATATTTGTTTCATTAAAGGATCAACTGATGTGTCCTCACTTTAGGTTATATAACCAAAAAATGAAACCTTATGAATCCAAAATTCACACTTGGTAAATTTTTCATAGAGAGTATCATTCCTCAAGGAATTTAGAAAAATTCTCAAATAATATTCATTTTATTCCAAAATCTATAAATATATAATAATTTCATCTATAAATACTAACAAAAACTGATATAGGTAATCTCTAAAGAATCTACTTATTAAATTTATGAAGATTTTGGCGTATTTGTAAGACCAAAAGGAATAACTATAAATATATAGTTCCCATACCTTGTACATAATTTTGTCTTGGGTATATCTTCTTTCTTGACCCATAATTGATGATATCCCAAAAAATGTTCATTCTTAGATAAGTATTGATCTCAGCTCAATTAATCAAATAATTTACCAATGAAAGGTAGAGGATACTTGTTCATGATAGCGATCTTGTTATGTTCTTGCTAATCAATGAATATTCACATTGATCTATCTATATTCTAAATAATAATAATGTGTCCAACCCCTAGTGAAGAACTTGGATAAATAAATCCCTTTTCCAAATTCTCTTGTAGTTGCTTCTATGATGACTACATGGAAATCAGGGTAATTCTATATAGAGTCTTTGAAATAGGTGTAGCACTAGGTATTAGCTATATTGATAGCTCAACTTACCAATTTGGAGGAATACCAAGAAATTATTTTGGAAATACATAAAAAAAACAAACAATATGAATATCATTGACATTGAGTTTCTTCCCAACCATATTAGATAAATAGCCATCATGGATAGGAATTAAGATCCACAAGATAGAAGTAATTTTCATTGGATGTTTTTATTCATACTATCACCAAAAAATTTGAATGGGTTCATTTGGAATATAAAACATGAATTCCATTCCTTGGAAATTGATATGGGATCCTTATAAATAAATACAATATATTCCAAGAATAACATCAAAATCATATAAATGGAGAATCAATAGATTTACAATAATCCCTTCCCAAAAACTGAAATCCAATAAGATCAATAAAAATGAGATGAGACCATCATACCATTTCTATTTTTCACTTATAACTCAATATATAATCATTAAGCTATTAATTTTATAAACATTGAATATTCCCTAGATATAAAGGAGTGAGAAGTTCCAAAATCAATTAACAAATTTGATATTAAGGAGTGGATGATAAGTGTATCATTCACCATGTCATTCTCATAACCCACATCAGTAGTCGTGATCATATAATATTTACCTTTGTCTTTAGTATTAATAGTATGTTAATTTTGATCATAAAAAAACTTTAGATTCATGAACTAGATGGAGTAATTCCCATATTTCTTATATTGAAATCATTAGATCATAGGGGGTGAATTAGTTGGAATATTCTTTTTTCCCATTGCATTAACCATCTTATTCATAACATTTAAATATTCATAGTATCTATGGCCCAACTTTACATATTTAAATCACCTAAAAACTCAATTTAATAAATTAAATAGATGTTTGTCCCCATTTCCAGTATTTAGATGGATGGAATTTCATTCCACCGTGAGATTTATTTGATTTTTCATGAATCTTAATCATATATTTCTTATCAAAACTAACAGAATGGTAGGAATATCTAATTTCTATTTACATATTTATTTCACATCAAAAAAATTATTAATATGCAATAATGTCACTTATAGTTAACACCTTTTGAATACCTAGTTTTAAAACACCAAAAAATCAATAAATTTAACTTTAGGGATGATTATTAAACTAGAGAAGTGCCTTGGAAGGCTTGTAAAATTTTCCTCAAATGCACCAATGGATTCATCATCAATTTTCTTAATCTAAAAAGATTCAATCTATATATTTTTATATATTATATGATGGATGTACTTACTGAAAAATATCATCTTAAACTCATCTCATTCGAGGGAGTCAATTTCTTCCTCTTTTCTCATATTCTTAATAAGATTCCACTATAGAACTAATTTGTCATCCAAATGATAAATGGATAAGAAAAATTTTCCATGTTCTAATATCTAAATAATATTAAATATTTTTTCAAAGGTGTTTATCTATCCTTTAACTACTAGGGGATCAGAAGACCCACTAAAAAATGTGTATTTCACCTGATGAAAAGCTCTCTATTATATTTTTCCCTTTTCATGATTGTAATTTTTGTATGATTCATATCCTTTGAATGTTGTGTGAGTATAGAAACAAGATTACGCATTATATCTCTCATAGAATTTGGTTTCCTGGGTAGAAAATTGTTTCATTATACATCACAATCACTATTAATATGATGTCTTCAGATTCAATCCATTTACTAAAACAAAAAAACAAATTGTAAGAATCATGATATAATATTGATATTGAAATATCATATAATCATGAATTAAAATTAATAGGATTTATGAATAATTTAACATTATTATAATTATATTTGGCATTAGGTTTAACCTAGATTATCTAAGGTCATTACCAAAAATTTAGGATTTTATCCTATATATAGTCTTATCCTCAGGGGTTTCACCAATTTTTTCTAATCCTAATGTCTAAATAATGACTAAAACTTTCCTATAAAACCAACTATAGTCACCCTATATTAGAATACATAAATGTTTCATCATTAGAGATTATTTTTTAATACATTACACAAATGCACACTTGATGATCATAATGGTTTAGTGTCTTCAGAGACTGGATACCCAATAATTTTACTTATTGAATGATATTTATCATATCCCTAAAATCTTCCCACATGGATCCCTTAATAGACATACTATACTTAAAGATTTATTCATAAGCTGAGTAATGTAATTGCAACAAAGTGTGAGTTTATAAACTCATTAAGGGTAAACATGGAAGAAGTCAATCCATGATCATATGAAAGTATATGATAAGAATAAGGGTACAAGATCTTGAAAATAACCTAAAAAGTACATACCCAATCTATCATGCATCATAAAAATTATTCATGGCATAAAACTTTATCATTTTGAAAGAAGTTGAACAAAAGTGTGATAAATCATAATTAATCATGAATCATAAGTTCATTTCATAAAGGTGTGGTTCCATCATAAGTATAGAACCAATTAATATGTCAATTTTCCCTACCAATACCATAAAATCATAGTGGATTAGGAATCAATATCTATTTATTATATCATAATAGATCAGGCATCACCACATATATCTCATATTTGATCAATCACATTGACATTTTTCCTACAGTTGATCAACCTCATCGAATTCCATCCCATAATAATCTCCAGAGATATAATAAATTACCCAATTTATTGGAGGGATATATAATTTTAGGCCCATTTATCACATAATGAGACCCAGACAAAGTTTTTCCAAAATATCATAACAACATTAAGCATATCATCACGTCATAACATCCTTAAATAAAATTGCTTTTATAAACATTTCATGAATTCAACATAGCATAACCCATGAAAATAAATGGGTTTCATAATCATATCATCATCATAATCATAAAATATCTTGAGAAATAATTGATATGGAATCATAGGATTATATACCAATTAAAATATAATTAACATCAAATGATTTTATAATAGATTAAAATTTCTTTAATAGAATCATTGGAATAAATTAAAAGGAAAATAACCTTTTCATTTTGAAATCCTTATTTAAAATATAAAAGATCCCCAAATTGTAAGGAAAAGATTTTATTAAAAAATAACTTTATAAACCTTTAATTATTGATTCAAATAATTGTGTGTTATTGATGGTTTTAAGTTTCTTTCATGTTATATAAGTTAAAATAAAATTGTATATTCAGACTTTTCAAAAAAAGTCAAAAAAATGATGTTCAGGAAATGATAATAATATTCCTTTTAAACCATTTTTAAAGAGTAAATCATGAAAAAAAATTAATTTAAAAAAATCATAGGATAATATTAAAAAATTAATTTAATTTTTTATAAAATAGGTATATGGATAAAAAAGGAATTTCTACAAAAGACAAAAATAAAGTTGATTTTATCTTAAAAGTATTATTTAAATCTCATGATAAATTAAATTGAAGAAAATGAAAAAATAATCACACATTATTAATATTCAACGAGAGGAGAATAAATATTATTGGGATTTATTAGATAATTATTATATAGTTTCCTCAATGTAAATTCAATAATTAACAATCATGATTAAAATTGGATTGAAACATAAACTCATTACCACTTTGGGAACTTTTCAATCATAAGCCCCATGAAAGAAATTAAATTATATGGATGTGTAAATAAATATAAATTTCAAAATAATAATCATAAAATACATTAATGGGAAGTACATACACCACATAAAACAAGAAAGTGTTTAATATGAAATGTGCCTCACAAACATAAAAGGGGGATGAAAATCCATTACATAGACCGTATCATTAAAGTGAGAATTAATAAAATAAGTAATTATGTGGGAAACATTTATATCCAAAAAAAATTGACAATACAATATAATAAAATTATAGTTATTTTACACATAATTATTGATAACATAGTCATTGAACTATAAGTATAACACAATGAAAAGAAATTGATTTAAGAAACCCCATACCTCAAGTCTCTCCTTACATCATTCACATCTGAACCACCAGTATAATAAATTTAAATTTATTATACATGTTTTATAGAAACATATTCATATATATCATACCAATTATTATTAATTTATAATATGTTATCACCCGTTTATTAACAATTTTTTATTAAAATCACTATTCTTGGTGATAACTGCTTTATTTTTCAAGCATGTTTTAGTTTGGTTGTCTGGTTCCTTGTACTTTGATCAGGGTTAAATAATTTCCATAATTTAAATAATTATATAAATAAAATATATATATTCATTATATATTTATTTATATTCATATATAAAATTTATATATATATAAATTAATTACGCAATTTTTGGAGACAGTAGGTCGTACATATGTGTGAACATTGTTTTCACTTTTGGTGGATGGAATAAAATAAATTTAAATAATAATTTAAATTTAAAGAATAATTAATATATCATATAAATACTATGTATTAACAAAACCCATAATTATTGTAATCCATGTACATCAGAGATGAAAAATGAATCATATCACATCCTAAAGGTGGCAGTCCACACGTATGTATGAGCGACATTATCGTTTTCCAAAGGTTTAAAAGGTAAGTAGTTAAATATGATATTATAATAAAAAAAATAGTGTAATAAATATAATATATAAATGTTAAATCCATTGTATTAACCACCCATTAAAAATAGTGATGGAGAATTAAATTTATCACAATATGGAGACGGTAAGTCATGCGTACACACGAGAAATAATTTCACATCCCTTTTGATGAAAAAGAGGGTGAATGATGTTGGTCTACTGATCATAAAAACATTTATGTATATTTAATATAAAAATTTTATTATTTAATTAGGAATAAAATGGATTTATAAGAGGTAAATGAATAATTAAAAAAGAAGTGAGAAGTTAAGTCAAATACCACTTCCTTGAAACAACTCCTTTAGATCTGCCCATAAGGACCTTAGAGTTGGTCTTTCCGAAATACCAAAAACTATATAATTTGGATAGGAAATTTTAGAGAATAATATTTTAGTTATTTTTCATTTTATAATTATCAATGTGGTGTGAATAATACAAAGGCGGTGTGCCGTTTTATAATTTAGGGGAGGGGCACTCATGGGATTTCCTAAAATATTAAAATTTAATACACTGATTATCTATACAGATTCATCCAAATTTATAGGTTTTAGAATATAAGGTAGGATGGTGTTTAAATTAAATAAAAAAAATTAATTTTTATAAGTTTATGTGGTGTTTCAAAACTTATATTTATTAACCCCTTAGTTAACATATTTTAACCTTCACCGTGGTAACATCGTTTTCACTCTTAAAGGGTTATAAATTAAATTATAAGTTGATAATTATATAATAAATGGAAAATGGATTACATTTTAGAAAAATATTATCCATCTTGTCCAATTTTAATATATATATATTTTTAAATAATTTTATAATATATTATTTTGATAAAATATCATTAATGTCTATTTTGAAACTATTCATTTAATTTGACTTAAAAGACATAAATACAAAGTTTTACTAGAATATAATCCTCTTACACAACACAAAAATTTCATACCCATCTATTTACTTCATATAAAGGTATAAATAATTAAAATTATATAACTCATAATTTTCTTAAAGTTATTTTTAATTTTTCTATTAATTGAATAAATAATACATCATCATTGCATACCAATTTAAGTTAATTATATAATTAATAAAATTTATAAATAAATTCATGTCATTATAATAATATCATTATTATAAAAATATAAATTTATAATCTTTCATAAATTTATGTCTTCTCTATGTGGATACATAATAAATATTTTAAAGTAAGAGAGTGGAATTTTTTATTTTTCTTTGATTTAAATATTTATAGTTCATTTTCAGGGAAACGTTTCCCTTAAATAATTAATGTTTTAGTAAAATGTGAAAAGGTAGAATTAAATTCATCAAATAAAAATTATGATGAAAAATGGTGATCATAACATTTAGTTTTAACCTAGTTTAACCCGATTTACCATATGCCAATGTGATAAACATTACCATGGTTATTATTCATAACACCTAAAAATAAAAGTGACCTATTTAAAAAATGGACATAATGATTAAAAATATTGAATCCATTTTTCAATATTCATTTATATAATTGGAATAAACTAATTTCAAAAATATTTTTGTAAAACGCAAAGAAAACTGCTTTTAAAAAAATACAATTTTCAAAATAAAATTAGATTTATTCTTATATAAAAGCTAAAAAAATATTATTTAAGGGTTAAAATATTTGATTAAATATAAAATATATAAATTTTAACAAAATATTTCATATATTTTAATTAATTTTATTTATTAAGAAAAATATAAATTTCACGCATAAAATTAGTTTTTCAGAAAATCATCTCTTTTATTCTCAATTGATTTTTAATATTTTAATTTAATTAATTGATAAAAAATGAATTTATTTTATACATATGTAATCCAAAAAAAATTCATCATTTATTTATTCCTATTAATACTATCTAAACCAACAAATAGTTAATAACCATCACAACAAATAATAATACTTTAATAATATATCTGAGATCGTTTAAACTCAGTGTTGTGTGTAATGCAAGATAACTATGAAATAAAATTTATTTAAAGATAAATACTTCATAAAGTATCAGTATATTACAAAAATCATAGTAATATAACATTATTATGTTTTGTGAAATAGAAATGTACAATAATACAGAACTATGGAACAAATATAAGAATCATAAAAATGTCAGAGAATTCAATCACACCCACACACTATGTTTTAAAAAACAAAATGTCCAGACTTCATATTGGGAACTGAAAAATTAACATGAAACATTTTTTGAGAAAAAAAATTCTACACTTTTTGTTATGAACAGAGAAAGTTCCCATGAATCATTTTCTGAATAATCAATATGCCCACACTTAATGATGTGAAAAAAGAAATAACCACTCTTTCTGTTGTGAACAAACAAAATGCCATCTTTTAACATAATTAAATCATGAGGTATATATCTTTAAAAATTTATTGGAGTGTGATATATGTACCCACTATAATTCATACATAAATATTTCTACCACTAAAAATTAATAATCCATAATATCATAAAAATCCCATGGAAAGTAAATTTGGTTTCAAATCATTTCCAAATAGTATCACTATGATTGACCCGAAGAATTTAAATGGTGGATACTAAAAATTTTGTCACATAGGAAATAGTATTTTATATGATTATTTAGAGGTTTATAAATTAAAAAAACATCTAAGAAGATAAATCGATTATATAGAAATATTATAATTGAAGCAAAATCAAAAAATAATTATTTAGAAAATTATTTTAACTTTGGAATATAAATGAAGTTATTAGTCACTTTAAAAAGTAATATGTGAAAGGGTGTAGTGATAAAATTTGAAAAAAAAAACAAATAATTTTTTTAAAAAATATTAAATATTATATCCTTGAAAAATAAATTAAGGATAATTTAAATAAATTTGGAGTGGTATATAAAACAAATGATCATGGGTGGAAAATATTTTTAAAATTTAAAATATTTTTTTAAAATACATCATAAAAAGAGCATTAAAAATCCTTTTTATAATAGGTAAAGTGAAATAGGAATTACACAGAAAATATTGCATATATTATTTTCCAAATAATACTGGATAACATTGGTGGTAATAGAAAATTGTGATATAAAAGACCAAGAGAATACTTGGGAAGGATAGTAATTACTCGCAACAACATTATACTTTTATGAGAGACGAATTAATCAGGGAGGGAGATTTTAATTAAAACAAATTATATAGAGGGTAATATAAAATAACATATATTAAATTTTTATGGTGGAATAACCCTATCATGGAAGAAATAAGTTCAATAAGAAACATAATTACTTAATGAAATAAGTTTTGAGTTATCAATATCCTTTATGTATTTACTATCACTTAAATCAAATGAATTGAAAAGATAAATTAAAATGGATTTTTAAATCACATTAATTTAATTTAAATAATGATAAATGTAATTAATAGGGTAGTATATACACCAAATATGTATAAACACGTGGGGAATATGGTATATCTCTTAAATAAAGAAGTTTGAGAGGATAAAATACATTACCTTTACTCTAGACTACTAGGTTGGTTCTTTAACTTCTTATATAATAAAAATAAAAAACCTAATAAAATATTCCATAACCTTATTAATATTTATTACCTTATATACTCTTTAATTATAGTCATTTATTATAAATTTATTAGTTATTAATAGTTTATTTTCATCATCAGATGCTGGCGATTTTGATTGTCTCATGCTCACATAAAATGTTTATGTTGATACCTATTCTTTGATACTAGTTTCCTAATTATAATATTATTTGATTTTATATAATAGTTTTTTAATAATTTTTTTATAAATTACTAATTATATTCCATTATATATTTAGTTATGATTTTTGAATATGGTATCAATGATGAGATTGTTTTGTTAAATTTTTTAGAATAGAAGTGGTATCTTATTTAATGATTTTATTTTTAATATTACCTTTAAATAAAAAAATATATATCATTATTTTCTTATTAAAATTTAATATCATCTTTAATTAAAATTTCATATTTATCTACGATATAAATTTAAAGCATTGTTTGTATAGGTGGTAAAACTGACCAAAACAATAACATGTCATAATTGATGGGTTGTTGTGGTTAAAAAGTGATTCTTTTGAAATAATATAATTATTAATGAAGTAGAATTATAATATTTATATTTTTTAAGGTGTTTAATAATATTTTAAAATACTTATATAAATAATAAAATAATTTAGAGATGGAAAACTAAATACATCACTTTGTGGAGGTGGTGTACCACACATGCACATGTATGATGTTTTTATTTCCTGTAAAATGAGGGTAGGATAATAAAGCTTTTAAATTTTATATAATATTAATTTGGATATAAATAAAATATTATTTTATTAAATACCTTTTTTATAAATCAATGTAATGAGGTTATGAAAAAAGGAACACATCACTCAAGGAGGCGGTAGTCTGGACGTACGGATGAATGATATTTTCATTTTCCTAAGAGAAAAGGGAAGAGGTATTTAATTATCAATCCATAGAAATAATAACATTAATTATAATAATAATACTAATTTAATTATTTAAAAATGGAAAAAATAAATTTTTAATATAAAGGTAGAAAATAAAAGTGGTTAGGAATTGATTAACCCTCATGTTGAGAGCTTGAGAATTCTCTTAGATGAATTATAGAAAAAGGAGGACTTATACCAAATTATAGTGACCATAGGCTTGTAAATTTGAAATTATATTCTTGGATAATTGAAATCGGAAGATATTAAATAGTAATTATAATATTTGTGTGTATTTTAAGTGGTGGTGGAAGTCCCCTTATATAAGTGTAGTAAAACAAGCTATTTCTAAATATAACATCTTAATACAAAAGGAACACACATTTCACATGAAAAGTGGAATCCAAAAGGTAAAATAATTTATGTGGGATATGTTTTAGATGATAAAAAACTCAAAAACTAATTTAAATATGTTTTTTAAACATCTTTATTCTCCTTTACATGTGGTTATTCTCTTTTTACCTTAATTTACCTTTATGGTGGTAACCACATTTTTAAACATGGAAAATAATTCTTATGAATAAAAATAGAAAAAAAACCTATTCAATAATTAGGAAATTATAATTTAAAATATTTAAACCATAATACCACAAAAAATTTATATGATTATGAAACATTATTTTAAATATTAGTGCATAATATGTGTAAAAATGATATCTATAAAATTTTAATTTTTAGGAATAAAAATTATGTTTAGGATAAAGATATCATTGTTGTTTAATTACGTGAAATTAGTTAGTTTGTTATTAACTGACAAATAGTTTTTCTTTTTAAAATTAGAACAAAATATAATTCTACCTTGTTAATACATAATTAAGAGAAAATTATTAAAATTTATTATTTATTAGAATAAAAGATTACTTACTTTTCAAAATGATATACATGGGTTTTTAAAATACAACATAGTGTTTCTAAATGAATAATTTTAATATTTAAAAAAAATTCATGGTCATGAAAATTTTGTATAAAATGTTTAGATCATGATCAGATCATGATAAGGTCCAAAAGGTTACATTATTAATAAAAACTATATTGTCTACTATTAAACTAAATATAAATATTTTCAAATAAACATATATATTAACCAAAAGGTAAATTTTGTATTATGATACAAAAAATGAATTTTATTAATCAAATTCAAATACTAAAATTTATAAATTTATCTTTTAAATGAAAATAAAAAATATAAAGAATTATTTTTTACAGAAAAATAATCCTGTTAACCTTAAATGTTATTAATCTTATTTAATATCAATTAATAATTTACTAATTGTTAAAATATACATTTTAAATATTTATTATTATCATATTACTCTTTCAAAGGTTTCTAATATAATTTATTAGGTTAAATACACATCACTATAAAAAATTTTAATTGAAAATATATATCTTTTTAATTTTTAATAATTTTAATCAGTTTTATTTAGTTATTTATCTTCGAACCATTAAATTTAATCAGTACATAAATCATTATTCAAAAATAATAATATTTTTTTATTGAATTTAAAAATACTTTTTATAATAAAATAATTCATTATCTTTTTGTTTACATGAGGATTTATTTTTATTGTTATTTTTTATGGATTTTTCATATTATTTTGAATTATTTTAAAAAGGTATGTTCTAGTCCATTTTAGTTTGGTGTTTCTTGTGAAGTAAGCTATCGAAGACATTATATTTATTCAAAGTATCAATATATAGAAAACTCTTGGGGTGTTTCACCCCCCCCCCCACCCAAATAAACTGTATCCTCACAATTTTAATTATCACTTACTAGTGAAAATAGCTAATAGTCGGCAGCCCATCAAGAGTCATTAAATTCATATGGGGATAATAAAAATTAATAATTTAATAAAATCTGGAAGACAAACTAAAAACGTAGTACTTTGTAAGACTAAGTGCTGAACCCATAGGGACGATCCATATGTTTTAAATTAATTAAGGAATTCAAAGTGAATTTTTTTTTTTTGATTGTCTAGAAATAAAGAAACAATAATAGGATTTATTGGGTTCAATATCTAGATGGGTGACATGCCAGGTTCAGTGATTTCAGATTTTTGTTCTAGTGATTCAATTGAATGTGTGGTTATTCTATTTTGGTTTCGGAATTAGGTCAACAGGGATCCTTGGTCCTAGTATCCCATCCTAATCCTATGATTTCACATTTTTAAAGGTCATATACAAGGATCAATAAAAGAAATAGATGACCCAATACCATATTTAAACATAACTGGATTAGATTTCATAATGGTCACTCACAAACTAAGGCGATTAATTAATGAAACAAAATGGTACTCTTAAAATCACAAGTAATGGTCATGAAATTGGAAAAAAAATGAGATTGGAATTGATTAATGGTGTTCAAATAAATCTAGAAAATTAATAAAATAAAGAAAATAATCCCTAGGAACATATCCCATTGTGATCACATCACCTGACAGAAATGGGACTACTCGCTCATGATGGGAGCAAGCAACTTCGGTACCATAAAGAGAATGGTAGCAAAGAATAGCTTCATCTCATCACCCTGCTATCTGGAAGACGTTACGTGTTTTTTCTTGGCCTTAACTACTCCCAAAGTGCTTTGGAAGGGAATCCATGGGTTCAATTTATAGGAAAATCCCATCCACATTCACAGCCCATGTCACCTTCATTTTTTCTATGCGTGACTAGTTACTTGACAAGTACGTGGGTTACATGTCATGTAGCCCAGATCCGATTTCTCATATGCATTGCATGAAACCCATATGATTCATTGATTATTTGACTCAGGTCATATCATATAATCCTGACTCACCATGTGTGCTTGTGTTTCACACTATGTACCGTCATCACAACTTATCCAGTGTAGATCTGTTTCACTTGATACAATAATGAATTTTACTCTCAATACAAGATGTTTATTCATTTTTCTTTAGTTTCCATCTCTGCTACTCTCTCAAAATCTGATGTCACAACGTGAGAAAAGTAAAGAAGCGTGAAGTTTTTTTTGGCTCATGTTTCCATAAATTTTTTTTCAATTTTCAAAAATCATTTTTTCCTACTGAAAATCATAAAACAAATCAAAAAATTACAGGATTGGAAATATTATTCATTTAAATACCAAATTAATACATTAAAACATTATAAAATATATGCATTAAATACACTTATCAATAATATCTAAAATATATACTTTATTTATTATATAATTTATAAATATATATCGACCTTATAAAGATAGGAAATATATCTTTTTCTCTTAGAGTAGTTTAATCCTAATATTCAATTTTTCCAGCAACTTGAGCTAAACATCCGTCATGATTAGGTAGTATAACTCTTATAATATAATTATTTTTCTAAGCAAGATCATAGCCATATGTACCCTAATATATGATCATAGGTTGGTTTTAAATATGAAATTTATTTCTCTAGGTTGTTAATTAATATGTATTATAGGTGTAAATACCCAATAAATTTTCAAAACCACCTCAAATTCATCTAAAGGATGTATAATATGACTTTCAAGAATCATAATCCCACAAACCATAATGGGTAATCATATACCATGGATAAAATAATGATACCATCATGTGTTTTAATTATAATTCAATGGATAGTAATTAGTGATAACCGACATGATATAATAAATTTACAAATCTATAGTAAAGTATATGTTTACCTAGCACAACTTAGTCGTCACAATCCACTTCAATAGTAGTATTTGAAAAAGATTTTGTATATTCTCACAATCTAGAAGGTTACTAGTGTTAATATTCATCTTAATCTATTGGATTGGTGCATTGATTTGTAATGTTCCAAAATTCATTGCATATAAAACATTAAATTGTTGGTGTATCATTAGGAGGAACATTATTTTTCTCCATAATGTTAACTAAAATATTTTCTTTTTCTCAAAATATTATTCCTAGATTACCCATTTAACATAGATAAATCATCTTCTTTTTTCAGTGAGACATTCCCCTAGGTGTCTCCTCCCACATTTTTCACATATTGGAAATTGAATATTTTTTCCTCCTCTGTCATCATTGCCTGATCTCCTTTAAATTTGTATTATTCTCTTCATTGGTGTGCTTGAAATTTTATAAACACTCATGTTGTTCATCAAAACTCATGATATTTGGTTGAGGATTACCAAAATATTTTAAACACTATATTCTATCCTGTTCGGTTTCTCGATAGAACCATCACTAGACTCTCCATCATATCCATTATTAACATGATTCATATAGTCTATAGGAATTTTTAAAACCAAATGGGGTTAACATGAATTATTAAAAATTAACATCATAATGGAGTTATCATAAATAATAATGTGAAAAACTCAACCTCAAGTTATCTTTCTCTTTGACATTGTCATGTTAGCTATAAGTTCAACCAAAATCAGTCTCAGTTCAATATTAGTCTCTTTAAGTTGGGTTATATGATATATATTATCATAATTCTCCAAAATAATAAATAATAAATAATAATTTTTCAAGATAATATTTTCAACTAAATCATATCACCATGGGATTCTCAAACTAGGTTTGCAGTTAGTCCTCTTTATCTTGAACTTGGAAAAGTTGGAGTAATTAACCTGTAATTTTTTCAGAATTATTACACATAGGTTTATCTATGATTGAGGATTCATCCAATTATAATATCTATACATGGAAATAATTGCTAGTAAAAAAATCTCTACTTTACCTAATCTTCACCATGTTATCCAATACTTAGACTTACCCCTAGTGTTTTCACTAATGTTATCTCATAAAAATCTACAAAAAAACTAGAATGATACCCCAAAATAACTAAATTTATACTCAAAAATAACTAAACCTTTCTCTCATATCAGTTGAGGAATCCCATACTCGCAATCTTGAATCTGGTATTAAAACACATAAATTATATAATATCATAGATACCATGTGAGATGATACAAGCTAAACATATCATTTATATAAAATATTTACATAATATAATCATTATATCTCCCAAATAATTTCACAATATGGAGAAAGGAAGGTTTATTATATTATGGATAATCTATATAAGAAACTTATTTTTATGATACTTCTAAAAATTTCTCCTTAATTGAACCACACTACACTCTCTTCAAGACTTTTAATAATTTATACTCATTTTCATAAATAATGAAATCGAAACATAATAAATTTGGGAACTTAAACACTTTTAAAGTGAAAAATATATAAACAATTAATCAAGCATTAGACTACAATAATGAGATAAAACAATAGCATTGGTGAGATTTCTAACTTTAAAGATATTTTTACAATAAGATATTTCCATAAAGAGTAATAAAAGTAAATTTAATATAAAATGATCATAAATATACCATGATGTTTGGGTATTAAATGTGATATATCATACATGATCCATTGAGAAAAGCGTAGGCTTATAACATAGAGATGTTTCAAGACGTTAAAAAATTATTATAATAAATAACTATGACAAAAAAATAAGAACCATAAAATTATGAGAAAATTCAATCACTCCGAAACATTAATTTATGAACAAATAAAATTTCCCTCCATAATATTCTGTATAAAAAATATCCAAAAATCATTTTTTGAACAAAAATAATTCTCATGATTAATGTTGTGAAGAAAAAACACACATTCTGCATGTTGTTAAAAAAATCTCATACTTTTTGTTGTGGGTAAAAAAATGTGTGTGCTTCATGTTGTGAAAACAAATATCCATCATTATCTAATGAGATATATATCCTTAACCATGTAATTGGAGGGGGATAAGAGACCAGGACTATCAATCAACCATACATATGTGTACCACTTGAAATCAGTCATTTATTATATCATAAAGAACCTATGGAATGAAAAATGGGTTTCGTAACATTTTTATATAGTATCACAAAACTTTTACTCAATATTGTAGATGGATGATACTCAAACTCATTTACCCAAAAATATTCTTATATAATATATTTTAGAGCTTTATTCATGAAAAAAATTAAAATTTGATAAATAATTTTGGGATTAATAGGACAACATAAGAGAAACCACAAAATATTTTTTAGTAAATGATTTTACATTTGACATAAAATTATGTAATAGATCTCTTTAAAAAGTCATTTTAAAATGGGTGATATAAAAATATTTCAAAAAAACATTAATTTGAAAAAATTAGAGGCTTGAAAAAGGCATTAATTTTAACTCAATAAAATGTGGCATGTAATAAAAAACAAATGATCATGGATGGAAAAACGTTTTAATTTTTTAAAAAGCATTTTTTTAACCTACATCATACATAGAGTATTATAACTTCATTTTTAAAAAGAGTTAAAGTGAAATATGAATTATATCATAAATAAAACATATTTTAGTTTCAAAATAAGAATTTATAACACATGAATTAATAGAAAACATGGACACGAAATAAAAATAGCATACATATGAAGGATAGAAATTATTATCCCCAACATTATACTTTTATGAGATGAAATTCATCATAGAATGAGATTTGAATTAAAAAAATAGTCATTCCCCAAAGAGGATGATAAATTCTATATAATGCAATTTTATGGTGTAATAAAAAAATCATGGAACAAATAAGTTAATAGAAAATACCAAATCACAAATAAAGAGGTTTGGAGTCGTTAACATCCATTATGGATTTGGTATCACCTAAATTCAAATCCCTTGAAAATATAACATCATATAGATTTTTGAATCCATTTAATTTAATAAAAATAAGGATAAAATTCATAAATAAGTTGTTATATACAGCGCACTAGGAGAAATAAATGGTGAATATATGGAATATGTCTCAAATAAAGAAGGTTGAGATGATAGAATCCATTTCCTTTAGTCTCTACTTCCACACTGGAAGTTTAACTTCATGTATAAAAAACAAAACCAACTTAATAAATTATTTTACAACCTTATTTATATCTATTACCTTATATACTCAGAAATTATAATCATTTATTAAAAAATTATTAGTTAGTTATAGTTTATCTTTATTATAAAATCTTTGCAATTTTTTTTATTTCACGCTCTCTCAAAAATATAGATATTGATACCCCTTATTTTTCTTATTTTTTATAATTTGATTCACATTATTTGATAGTAATACAATTATTATTATATTACTTAATGTATTCTAATATATGTTCCACAATGGTTTATAAATTTTTTATTCTATTCCATGATAGTTTATTTATTATTTTTAAATATGGAATTGATGATGAGTTTGTTTCAGAAACATTTTATGAGAAAAATGGTAACTTAGTTAATGAGTTAAATAACTAAACCATACATGTAAGGAGGTTTTGAAAAAATTTACATGACACCCATAGTGGCGGTAGTCAACACATACCCGTGAATGATTATTTAATTTTTCTAAAGAAAAAAAAGAAAAGGAGGAAAATGATTATTCCCTAATAATAATAAAATTAAGTATAACAATATTAATAAATTCACTATATAATAATGGAAAAATTATATTTGGAAGAAAAATATATAAAAGAAAAGTTGTTAGTATTTAATTAGTACTCACGTTGAGAGATTGATATTTCCCATAGATAATGTCTTCAAAATAGAGAAATTGGGAAAAATCCTAATTACTAATAAACTAAAAACTTTCATGTTTATTCTAGAGTGAAATGGGAAAATGTTCAAGTGGAATTATAATTTTTTTTTCCTTTGAAGGTGTGGTTGAAGTCCCCTTTTGTAAGTGGAGGTAATGGTATTTTTGTAAATATAACTTATTAATTTAAAAGGAATACATGTTTCATGTGTAAAGGGGAATCAAAAGTGGAAAATAATATAGTTTAGATAATTTTGGGTTGATCAAAACCTCAACCATTCATTTTAAGTGAGGTTTTAGATCATTTTCACTTGATTAACTATTTTTACCTTAATTTACCATTATCGTGGTAAATTGTTTTTATAAACAAAAATTAAATTGCCCTTATAGACTAATTTAGACATTCTCATCTAAAATATATAACCCATTTGGTAACAAAATTATGCTTTGTAAAAATTAATTTTAATATTAGTGAACAGTATATATTAAAAAACCATTTTTAGAGGAAGTTTATTTTTAATCCTAAAAAATATGTGTAGGATACAATTATCAATGTGTTAACTACCATGAAATTATTTGGTTAGTTATTAACCAAATAAATTTTTTTCAATTTAGTCAAAAATTGAATTCTACCTTGGGAAAACATAATAAGAACAAAATATGAAAATTGATTTTTTTAATAGGATAAAATAATAGTTATGTTAGAAAATGTGAAAAATGGGTTTTATAAATTCAATGAAGTGTTTTAAAATGTATAGTTTTACTCATTAAGATGTTAATGGGCATGTAAAATTTTTTCTAAAAGTTTTAATTCATTACTAGATCAAGATAAAGTTAAAAACAGTATGGTGTTAATAAAAAATATATTTTCACTATTCATGTAAAAATAAATATTGTCTGGAAAATAAAAAAACTACTCTAATTTTGAGATTATAAATTCAAAAATTGATATAATTTCATCAAATTTAAATTCCAAAATTTATAAATTTTCATTTTAAATTAATATACAAAATATAACGAAAATCTACTTTTATGGAAAAATAAATTTTTAAACTTTATATGTTTCTAATCATATTTAATATCAATTTATAATTGAAGGAGTGTTAATATATTACTTTTAAATACAAATTATTTTTATAATCCTCTTTAAAATGTGAGAAATGTTATTTATAAGTTTAAATACACCTCACTTTTAAAATAGTTCTTTGAAACATATTCCTTTTAACATTTAATAGTTTTAATCAAATTTCGTTAATTATTTGTCTTATAACCATTTAATATAATCAAAACATAAATAATTATTTAATAAAAATTATTTTTATGGAATTTAATTATATGTTTTTATAATAATATAATTTATTATATTTTTATTTACTTGAGGTTATATTTTTTGTAATTTTATAATTGATGTTTCACATCTTATCATCATTTCTTCCTCTTTAACTTATAGTTATATAATATAAGGGTATAGTCCCCCCAAGTTCATTATATACTATCACCATTGGTTAGTAGCATTTGGTACATTAGGTGGATTATTTAAGGTCATGGGTTGATACCAGTTTTTTCCACCATTGGGTGACCTATGTTAGGATATTACAAAGTGGTCTCAAAGAATTAATTTGTTTTTTCTTATTATTTGGGTTAGGTATTTAATGTTAAAATGTTTTTGGACCTCAGGATATGACTTATTCTAAAGAATAGATGACCCATTTAAAGGGAAATTCCATGTTACCTGTGATCATATTGATTTTAGTTTTTTAATTATGGTTGAGTTGATTATTTTGGAATATTATGATTTGAATTACTTATTTATAATTTATATAACTATTGGAATAGTATGGAAAGAGTAATTAATTTATGTATCATTTTTAGCACATCATATTCAAATTATATTCATAATATTGTGTGTGATTGAGCACCTAGTTATGACATGGGGTTTAATTATTTAAAGTATTAACAATGAATAATATTGTTTTTCTTATATAAATTTGTAGTGGAATTGAATTTATTTAGAAGTTAATTTTTTGTTATGTTGTTATTATCAGATCATGGTTTATGAGGATCCTATGTATTCTTATTTCACCCTTGAGAGTGGGTATCAATTGTTGAAGAGCACTCAAGTATGTGAGATAGTTATATTTTAAAACTTTTGTCTAGTGTAGTAGGATGTAATTTATGATACTGTTTATTATAGAAAATGATATAATGATCTATGATAGATATAATCAGCGTACTGTGTCTAAAATTATAAAAACATCCCACCATGGATACTTCCATTCACCTACCAGTATGGTAGGAATCAATATTACCCATTAATAGCTGATCTAGAATCTCTTGTTATGATAATACTGGCTATTTATTAGCATATCCAAGATATTTTTCTCTATGTTATATTGTTTACGGATTATGAGGATGCGTGAGTTGAGACATATATGTCTAATTTTATAAAAGAGTTCCTAATATAGAATCCACCTCTAATCATGGGTAATAATGGGCAACAAGCTTCCTAGTTCTAGGTTGAGTCTTAACAAATCGTCTTTGATTAGCTTGAGACACCCCCTAAGTGGAGGGTGAAGCTTGGGATGAATATGTAATGATGGCTAGTTAAATACTAGTGATATGTAATGGTGTTAGATAAATGGTTTGTGGGGTTATACTGGAAGGATTTCCAAATCCATTTCAATTATAATCTTTATCAAAACAATTAGTACGAAGATAGATATTGAGTATTTATGAATCTTTCCTAGTGAAATACTTTTTTTTGGATTATAAAAAACATGTCATAATAATTTTTTATTTTATACTGATATTGGTGAGTGATAAATTAACTAGGTTCATGCACTTTTAGGGGGGCTTATATATATAGATTTTTTTATGTAAACATTTTTCACAAATATTTTTTTATAAGGAAGTCAATCAGGCCATCATAGCTAATAGTTCTCTAATTGAAGTCTATGATTTAGAAATGTTTTCTTCTTTTATGGGGACTAGTGGTGGGTATTCATGTAACTGAGAAAATAGTTATGATTATTATTACTAGGTCAGTGGTGAATATATCATCCAAAGTTTTGATTCATATATTTCAGCATGGTTAAGAGCTACTATCAAGTGTTACCACTATGCTAAGCCTGGTCATGTTTCATATTAGTGCTATCAACAGATCATCCACCATGGTCAAGCGGTTTTGTTGAGTTTTACTTTTTGTTCATTTTGTGGCATATTTTGTTTCATACAAAATTCTTATATGAACTTTATATAGTATGTGATTTGTTTACCTGATTTTTTGGATAAGTTTGTGTTTAATTACAACCATATATCTATTATAGTTGTGAGTTAGTTTTATTACCAACTATATCATTTTCATTATGATAGTTAGTTATACTTCCAATCATGATGGTTGATGCAGTATTAGTAATTTTTAATTTGAAACCTAGATATAATTGAGATGTGGGTTGGGTGGGATATCAACCATATTCATTTTATCAAGTTGGTAGGGTGTAATTACATATTCTTACATTATTAGGATGTGTGTTTGGGTGTAATCCCAACCTTGGTTTTTCTTATGATATAAGTTGGATGTAATTAAAACTATGATATATATGTTGATGTATGTTGGATTTAATTCCAACAAAATGTGTATGCTTATGATAGTTTTGAGTAATTGAAAATGGGGTTTCATGGATCATTGGTGTTTGGTGTTTGGGATACTATTGATCATAGAAGAATTGTGTTGGTTATAATGCTAAACATGATAATATTGCTTCATGGGTTGGGTGTAATTCCAGCCCATCTCTTTTATGGTTTCAATATTGGGTATATTTCCAACTGATATGTTTGAACATATTTATATGGTTTTATAAATAGATTACATATGTACCATAGCTATCTTTATGTGACTTTATTAGACTCAACTCAGGCACTAGACAAAGCATGTATGGATGGTCATGTGTGGCTTCTTTAGAACCCAAGGATGTGACGATAATTTATTCATAATTTATCTATTACCATGTCACATGATACATAAAATTTCATATTTATGATTTTATTATGTACATCATCCATGGGGTACTACTGAGTTACACTTTTTGGGAAGCGAACAAAAACCATGTGTTCACCAAAGACAGTATCTTTAATCCACTGAAATTATTTACACCAAAATATCATAACATAGTAATTAAAACCTCTAGAACTTTCCCCAAATAAGTAAACTAAAAGTACAAAGAATATCTACCCTACCAAATACACAAATTTTTTCCTCACATCATAAACATTAAAACCAATACAAATATATCCAAAAGAAGAATTTAAAGCATGGAAATAACATAATGGATTAGCATGATTTGGAAAATGATCCCTACGTGGATAGGATAAATGTTATATCATCCTTTTTCAAAATAATTAGAATATAAATGAATTAAAAATATATTAAAAATTACTAGAAATCAGAAAAATGTATGTTTATATCTTATTATCTTTTAACCTTCTTTGTTTTATACATAGAAATGAGGTACCACTTACATATACATTCAGTATCAACCAGAACACATGAAACACATACCCCCCCCCCTCCCACAATAACAGTCAACCAAACTTGATCTCCTTCATTTGTGTACCAAACAGGTATCCTACATGGTTATTTAAAATTTCATACCATCATCACTCTGTTAGAAGATATGATAATATGAAGGTTGTAACACCTCCAGAAGATATCTTATTGCCACTTACTAAACCCATAGTTGACCCAACTCCCTGTGAATTAAATCTAGTGAACAAAATTTGGTGAACTGAAACCATAATTCACTTCCCTACAATCTCCCACTAGAATACTTGTTTCAAGGAAGCTTTCAAAACTCCCCAACACTTAATAAAAACATAAAAACCTTCCTTTATTTTTATTATGTTGTGTTCACCATTATTCTTTTGTTCACCACTGTCCTATTGAGGTGAAATATTGCCTTGTACTTTCTTGATCTAATTATTTAGTGACCATGTTCTCTATATTTTGTATTTTGGTTTTCTCTTATAGATTTAACACTTTATTATCTTAACCGGTCATCATTTTCCATCATCATTAAGATCAATATCTGATGATTCATGGATTTCACTTTTCTTATACTCTTTATTTATGATTATGTTTCATATGTCCTTAAAAACCAAATCATTTTTTCAACTGGGATTTCTGATAGAAGTCACCATTGCATTTTATCTCACTGAAAGTGAAGATAATTGATGTGGTTAACATATATCATATATGAATGTTACCTTCACTTATTTGACCCACCCATTGATAATGTTAAATTATTTTATAAAATCATCCAAAAAACTTCAAATCAATAGCATCCAGATGAATAAACATTTCATCATGAACATTTTAATAAGTGTTATAATATTTTGGTATATATATTTTTGAACCTTCTCTACTTGTGTAGATTTTTTTTGTTTTTTCTCTTGTTAAATGCCATGTTTCATTCCAATAACATCCTTACCAATTCCAGTTCCCTCCTCTCCAACCATTCCAGTTTTTTAATCTCTATTTTTATCTATTAAAATGATAGTATGTGGGGAATATAGGTCCTTTTAAATCATTTGATCCTCTATATTTATTTTCTTGAATCCAAAATACATTCCACCATACTTATCTACACGAACCTTTACCTCATGTGATTTTTTTACATAAAATGATAGTGAAGTCCCACTAATAGTGAAATAACATCAAGGAAAGAGTGAGGGAGATATAAGCTACCTTATATGGATCGATTGATCACAAAAAACAAGATTTCACAACACATGTTTGGAATAAACTGACCACTATGAATTCATCAGAAGTAGGATCTTTAATTCACAAAAAGTGAGAACACTGGAAGTTTAGCATAGTTGAAATAAAACAAGTGGAGACTCCATATGAAATTTTTACTAGAAGTAGGAAGAATATAAACCCTATGAACTACACATTGTAATTCCTCACAAAAAACTCCAAAAATATCACAAGTTCATAAGAATTCAAAGAAAAAAATAAAAATGAATTAGGAACTTAAAGAAAGTAAAGAAAAAAATGGATCACCATGCTTTAGAAAATTAATCCTACATGCATGGGATAAACATTATTTTTATCTTTTTCATTGTAATAGAATCATAAAATAATTACAAAATATATTTCTAAGTATAAATAATCAAAAAATATGAACTTTCTCTGTTATTATATATGTTTCCACTTTGTCATAAACTTAGAACTAAGGTCACACTTGTTTATATTATAATTATCATTCAGTAAATAAGTAGAAAATTTCCCTATAAAATCACAATTAACCCAACATGACCACCTCAGTTGTTGTATCACATCAGTTTCCCCCTTGGATTACTGAAGTTATGAACTCTCATCACTCCATTGGAATATGTGAGTTTTCTATAGTTCCAATGTGTACTGTAGATATTCAATTACCATTAACTAAACATCGAGTTAACATAATGTTTAGTGTCCCTAATATGGTGAATGAAAACCAATAATCGTGTCCCAATAGTACACAATCTCCACATTTACATTTTTTTATGAATGAAAAGTCCATGATCTGGGATGTAGGTTAGGGTAAGGGTTCTATAGTAGATGGATGATTTGGAAGGATGACTATAGTGGGAGACAGGATTGTAAAGGGAATTATGTCCTTATAATTTTTAGTTGTGTCCATCATTATATTCTTTTGGATAATTCTGTATGTGATCTTCCCATGTGGAAATATTCTTTACTTATGTATAACTCAAGTGACATTACCATGGCTTAATTTATATAAAACATGTTATTTTATTTCCTTATAGTAATATATTAGTTATAATTTTCATTATTATGTTGTTATATTATGGCTATAATTTGTTATAATTATTTATTATGTCATTTTTATTATCAAATCTAATTAGTGAATTCTCCATATATTCATCACTGACTTACCACTAGTTGGAAGCCTTTGGAATATAAGGTGGTGGGACTAATTTCTTGTGGTTCTATTTTCATGTATACCATTTCTATGAGATGGGTTGGGATGTTACAAAGTAATATCAATGCCTTTTTTATTTTTATTACTATTTGGGAATGTTATATAGAGGTATGATGTTTGTAGAACTTGGTATATACCTTATTTATTATTGTATCTTACCCATGTATAGGGAAAGACCAATTTACATATGACCATATTTTTTTTATTTCTTTTTTATTATATTTCAGTTGATTATTTATAAATATTAAACATTGAATTACTGATTTATAATTTATAGTAATATTTCCCTAAGGTGGAAATAAGTATGCATTTATTAATAACATATTTAGTGTATTCCTACATAATTTATTTATTGGAATTATATTTAACTATACTGGTATTTTTTGTTATGTTTTTATTATCTATTAATTGGTAATGAGAATCTTATATGTTCTTATTTAACCCCTATGAGTGGGTAGCTAGTAATGAAGAGGACTCAAGTATATGATACATTATATTATAAGGAATTTGTATAGAGTATTTTGTTATCCTAAATTGTGATATCATGAACTTTGGTGTGTGTCATTTGAGACATGTGTTTTCAATTTTGTTAACGTGCCACCATGGAGGCCTTTAGTACAATTCCAGGTGGGTAGGGATGAGAATACCCCGCCAGTCATTGGGTTGGGGTCTCATTTTATTCCAAGACCGACTATGGATGAGTAGCTCTGAGAGAGTTTATTTCTTGTTATATAGTGTATATATCATATCACTCAGTGATTTTATCTAACTATGCTAGATTTGATAATGGAGTTTCAAATATAGCATCAACCTCTCTTCACTGGTGAGGGTCGGCCATAGGCTTTCATGTTCTAGGTTGATTCTTTACATACTATATTTTTTTAGCTTAAGGAACAACTTGGGATTAGGGTGAATATTATGACGTAAATGTTTCAAGGTCTAGGTTAACACTAGTGGGATGTATTTGTGTAGACAAACTTTTATGTGGGCTTATAAATGAAGTATTCCCAATTCCTTTTTCATAAACATTTCTTTCTAAATACAATGTAAGAAGATGCATATTCATATTTTACATATCTCCCAAGGTGGGATATGTTTATTATATATTATGAAACACATTTCATAGAGCTTATTTATTATAATTTTATGTTGGTAGGTGATGAAGCCACCAAAGTTAATCACTTTGAGGATGGTTTGAGATATACAATTTGAGTTTAGGTGAACATTTTCAACTAGATGTATTTTTCTGAGGTGGTGAATCAATCTCTCATAGCTAAGTGAAACTTGATTAAAGGTGATAATTTAGAGTATTTTTATTATTTATTAGTTAATTTTAATGGATATTCAAATTGATTAAATCAAAGGTATGATTATTTTCTTTAAGGTAGCAGTGAATTGAGCATCCAAAGTTGAGATTCATCTCATCCACCCTGGTGAAGAGTTGTTTTTGAGAATTACCATTGTTGTAATTTTTGGAAGCAAGGTTATTCTCTTTTGGAAATGGATTTTGGTTTTTGTTTGTCATCAATCCTCATATAGTATATTTGGGATTCTGCAAGGAATGGGATACTACATTTCAAGGTCACAACAGTATCGAAAGTGACACTATTTCCTAATGTTTGCTAAATTTTTGGGTTCCAAAATTTGGAGGATGGATTTCAATTGGAAAAGTAGTTTTCCTTTAATTCCTTATGAAAATATTTCAAATTCATCAGTTTCATGAATATGGGATTTGTGAGTTTTGTTTTGTGAAATATTAAAGAATTCCGATAGTGTGCTCCTCTATTACGATAGGAATCGTGAACGGAGATGGTGTTCTCTGCTATTGTGAGAATTGGAGATTTCTGGTCATTGAAGGAAATATCTACAATGAAGATGAGTTTCATGAAGGGTATTGATGTAAATTTCAACGATTCTAATGATCATTGTGAATGAAAAATTTCCATGGGGCTTCGCGAATGGAGGGGTGTCACGAAGATGTTTTTGACGAATCCAGAAAATGCACTAGAGAAGGTGGAGCTGTGCAAACAGTCAATCCTATAAATATGAGGATACCCCCCATAATTCAAAAGATTTTTTTAAGTATAAAAGGGAGACACTCTGGTTTCACAAAGGCAAGGGAGCTTCATGAATATGGATTTATCTATGATCTTGAGCATCGTGAAAACACTATAAGTCTTGACTAATGTTCCATGCTTTTTTTAAGGGTACTTTGTGTTGATGGGGTATTCCAAATTGACACAGTGAGATTTTCAAAGATAGTAAGTTCCAAGATGTAATTTGAGCTTCCTGAAGACATTTATTTATGTAAAGTTAAGTGACCTTCATGAAGACAGTTGATCGCACCATGATTCAATGCTTTATTTCACTGTTACACCACTGTTTTAAATTGATTATGCACTATAAATTCAGCATATAATATCAAATTTCACATAATTTTTTATCCCATTATTTTTATATTTATCTTTATTAAATGGATAAATTTTAATTTTATTGATGATTTCGTTGTAGGTGGAGGTGATTTGGTGGGCCCATGATGAAGTGGAAGAAAAATGATCCAAACCGCGCTGGATCCAAGCACACTAATGGACTAAACCGCACACATCTACTAAACCATGTATCCAATTGGGCTTAAATGTTTTGAGATGATCCATAATTTAATGGGAACTTTTAATATGGAATAATCCAAGCCCAATTCAGCCACTAAGAGGTCTATCCCACCTGTTCTGTCCAGCACACTAAATCTGCATGAAGTAAAAAGTGGTGTGATGTGATCTGTTCATATCTTAATATTTAGGTGTCTAAATAAATCTAGACCTTTTTTAGAGATATTAAATATGTGGGGAAACACGTTTTTAGTATTTAACAATGATTTATAAGACTTTTACCCACCAAAAACAATGGTTCAATTGGTTTTACACAATCTGTGTGCCCAAAACCACCTTCCGCTTTGCTTAAAAAATGATTACTTGGGAAAATCATTTGTAAGTTCGTCCAGGGGGAAAATATCTTGTATTTTGGATACCTAATGGAATAATCTCTTTATCGAAGATGTTATTGGGGCTGATATATTCATATGGTGGTCAATTATAAAGAAGGAGTTCCACTCGAGCTTCCTGCTTCTCTCAATGTTGGGCTAAACAGTGGGCATGCATTGTGAGGGAGCTACACACATGTCAAGGAAGTTACGATGCATATATTAGCTACTTTTTTGGAATAATTTCTGTGTTAAAACCTTTTTTCCATATATATTACATTATTTAATTTTTTTAATGGTATTTTTTGTGCATGATAATGTTATGCTCTTAATTTCTAACCAATCGGTGTGAGGTTTTGAGTGTGTCACTTGTGTTTTTCCAATTGGACAACACTAGAATCCTTTTATTACCCACTTTATTGAGATATAAGTCTAATTTTGAAGATCATATTCCATTCATATATTCTAGACCTTGGTAATATGATTGTTATGTCAAGGTTTGGTTCTTCAATAAATGAAATAAAGTCTTAGTAATTAATCAGGATTCCAATTAATTTCAACCAAATAATTTCTCCAAACATAAATGTGTCTCTATGAAAAATGAACATTAAATCTCTGTATTGAAATTAAAATGACCACTTTGTCTTGTATTTTTCAAAATACACTTGGTTTTCCAACTATTAAACTATTTAAGTTATGGTAATTTCTTAAAACTATTTTCAAATTCAGCCACTTTTTTTGTACTTTTTATTATAAATGCATACTTAAAATCTCTCAAAACTCCTTGATAGATGACCTATGGTATTTCTTATCATATATATAAACCTTAATGACATAATAAATTTGACCTTTCCTAACAATGCGGTCAAATTTTGGCTTCGTTTTCAGGGAGAACATTGGTTTTACTGCAGGTTTTTTAAGATATTTGTAAATTTTATGAATATTTATTTGTTTTATTTTATACCTTTTCATTTATTTTTGTGTGATGATTTATTTATTCTATAGGTTCTATGCATGATTCATTTTAATCCTATAGATTTACCCCCTTTCAAACCCAAACCAGAGAGGAACTTATGTCAACGACACAGAGACGCACAAGACAACCCTTTGAAGGAGGAAACACCACAACCTGAGACTTTTCTAAACCCCTCTTCTTCTGGAACCAAATTAAAAAATAAAATTAACTTGTATAACATGGATTAAAATAGTCTAACACTAAATTAACTAAACTCCCCTGATTTTGATATCTAACCCACTTACAATCAAATACAATGGGAGGAACCCAATTTTGAACTAAATCCTATTTAATTCACTTGTTACCAATATTCCATGGAATCGCATGAGAAGATCCACATTATCACTTAAAGGAAATTAATATTGTGTGTCCTACATTAAAAACAAAAAATATTTATGAAAAAAATTAAAGCTAAGGTCATTCCTTTTTTCATTATAAGATATTTCAAAATATCTGATTTACTCTGTTAATTCACCAATTAGCGGTTATGCAGACATGAAATGCCTTTTTCTTGAAAAATATTTCCCCTCCTCTAAAACTGAAACTATAAGGAAGGAAATATGTAGTATAAGTAAATAACAAGGGGAAACATTACATGAGTATTCAAAATTCTTTAAAATGTTATTTTCAAGTTTCCCACACCACCAAACAAGTGATCAACTTTTAATTTACTATTTTTATGAAGGTTTAATTCCTATTTATCGAAATATTATTGATGTTTTTGGAGGTGGTGTACTAGTTTATAAGACCCCAATTTCTATAGGAACTAAAAATTGAAAACATGGTGCATAACAATCAATAATTTGGTTCAAGATTCAATGTAACTATTTGAAGTTTCCATGAGGTGAAAAGTACTGAATTTGAGAAGAAGGTGGGTGTAATGTTCTAAGAGGTAAGTAACCTTTTAAAACAACTTGATCTCTCAAAAATAAAATCTCAATATCCTTCTCCCATCCATTGTGGTATAGGTTCTTATAACACCCATTACTCTAACCAATGTCCTCAGTTCAGAGAAACTACAAAGAGTTGTGAGGCAATATTTTCAAGTTGTCCCTATAACCAACCATTTCGGAATGAACCTTACTATCCATCCAACCATAAGTGGAAAGAAAACCAAGATTATAGGAAAGGGGGTATTGAAACAAACCTCAACACCATTGAACCAACTGGGGCAAAGTAGTCAACCACCACCACCCATAAATCCTCAACCACCCCAAATGCCTTACCAACAACCCCCTCAAAAACATGAGCCTATCCTAGAAGATATGATGAAATGAATGGATTCCAAAAACCTCTAATTCTAAAAAACCACCCAAGAAGTCACACAAGACCTAAAAACCAAATCATGCCAACTAAATAATTCTGTGGGGGAAATTCAAGGTCATGGATCAGGTAAACTACCCTCTCAACCAGTACTTAACCCTAGGGATTATGGAAATGGTGGTGTCATCACCCTTAGGAGTGGAAATAAACTTAAAATAAAAATTAACAATCCAATAGAGTCATCCCCTTATAAAGAAACCACCATCCCAACCATTGAAAATATTCCAAATGTTGAAAAACTTTGTCCTGAGAAAATCCCTCAAAAAGGAAACAGTGTGTTTGTTGATGAGTCTCCTAGCCCAAACATTACTATTAAATTTCCGAAAAGGGCCACCCAACAAATTATGAAAAAGGAAACTGAACATGATAAGGAAATATTGGAAACGTTCCAAAAAGACTAGGTTAACCTTCCTTAAATTGATGTCGTGAAGAAAATTCCACCATATCCTTAGTTTTTAAAGGAGATGTGTACAAAACAAAGGTTACTTAGAGGTGATGAGAAGGTGAGATTGGAGAGAAACATATCAGCATTGATAGAGCTATCACTTCCCACCAAATGCAAGATCCAAGAACATTCTTAATTCTGTGCACCATAGAGGCGTATTCCTTTTCCAATTCTATGCTTGATTTGGGTTCCTCCATAAATATGATGCCTCAATCCATTTAATCTTATTTTAAGATTAGGTAATTAAATCCCACTAGAATTATTGTTCAATTATAAAGTCAGAGTACTGCACACCCTTTTGGTGTGTTAGAGGGTGTTCTTGTGGGGGGGGAATTTAATTTTTCATGCTGATTTTTATGTAAAATAGATAGATTATGATAGGATAAATAGACATGCCTTGATTATATTGGGGAGTAACTTCTTAAAAACCAAAAAAAACCGTAATTAATATCCAAAATGGTTCATTATCTATGGATGTTAGAGGTGACATTTTTCACTTCAATATAATTTCTTCCATGAAGAACCCCTCAAAAGATCATTCATTTCTCTCTATTACATCAATTGATGTAATCTCATCTCCTAAAAACATATTTTCATTTACCTCATCCCCATTCTGAGTTATCGTCATTTATATAAATGTTAGGTAAAAAATCATGCATTGCATGTTGTACTAGTCTAGAAAAATGGCATGCATGTTGGTCAATTGATGATTTCTTGAACACTAAGGATCACATGACCATTGATGATACTGAAAAGATTTTTAAATATCATTCATCATATGAGGATTATTCGATTAAGTAGTTTGATGAGATTAGTGACCTATAACTTTCAAAAACACTCCCATCAATCTAAAATCCCCATGAACTATAACTAAAACAACTGGCACCAGATTTAAAATATTCATATCTTGAGAATGAAAACAATTTTCCTGTCATCATTTCTTGTTTAGTCCCTCTTTAACATTAATTATTACTTCTTGATCTTTTGAAGGTTTATAAACAATCTTTGGGATGGACACATGATGATATTTCTAGGTATTATCCCATAAATTTTCACATATCATATATTGTTAAATAATGAGGCTAAACCAGTGAGGAAGTCATAATTTCAACTAAACCCAAACCTCTTAGATGTTGTTAAAAAGGAGGTAACGAAATTATTGGTTGTTGTATTCATTTACCCCTTCTCTGACTACCAATAGGTCAGTCTAGTACAAGTGGATCCTAAAAAAATGGTCTTATAGTAATAAAAAATGAAAATAATGAATTTTTTCCAACTCGTGTGCAGAATAGTTGGGATGTCTATATAGAATTTCACTGACTAAATCAACACACTAAGAGGGACCATTTCCCATTACCATTCATTGAAATAATTCTATAGAGTCTATTAGGGAAGTCCCATTACAATTTCCTTGATGGTTATTGTGGATACTTTCATATCCATATTTACCCTAAGGATTAATAAAAGTTGACCTTCACTTTCCCCTTTGGAACATTTTAATATAAGATGTTTCCATTTGATCTGTGAAATGCTCCAGGTACTTTCCAGTGATCCATGGTTAGTTTATTTCCTAAATACCTGGAGAATTTCATGGACGTATTCATTGATGATTTCACTACTTATGGATCCTATTTGGTTGAATGTTTGAGTAGTCTTGGTTCAGTCCTACGGTGCTTCATTGAAAATAATCTCATATTAAATTATTAGTAATGCCATTTTATGGTGTGAAAAGGTATTTTTGGTACATGTCATTTATGGGGATGGTGTCCAAGTAGATAAATCAAAATTTGATGTCATTTCTTCCCTAACAATCCCCAAAAATGTACGTGATGTGCAATCTTTCCTAGGTCATACTAGATTTTACTAATGATTCATTCATGACTTCTATAAAATTACACTCCCCCACCCATGAATTCTCTAAAAAGAAAAGGAATTTGTTTTTGATAGATAATTTAAGAAATCTTTTAATAAGTTAAACTGGAGTCTCACATCACCCCTGATAATATAACCACCTTGTTGGATTTACCTTTTGATATCATGTGTTAATACTCTAACTATGTAGTTGGGGAAGTAATATCATGAAGGGTCAATCGAGCTCCACATGTCATTGCAAATACATCACGTACACTGGACCCTACCCAAGAAAACTACACCACAAATGAAAAAGTTTTCTTTTACATTGTGTTTTCACTAGATAAATTCTGGTCATATCTTTTAGGGTCTAAAGACATTGTGTTCTAAGACCATGTAGCCCTCCGATATCACCTTAAGAAATTGGAAGCCAAACCACGCCTCATTTTCTAGATGCTCCTCCTCCAAGAATTCAATTTAGAAATTAGAGAGAAAAAAGCAGCAGAGAATGTGGTGGATTACCATATAAGTAGGATCCACCCATCCTTAGACATTGACTCATACACCTATATTTCCATAAATGACATGTTTCTAGATGAGTATTTATACCGAGGCCATGATGATATTACTTGGTATTCATAAATTGTAAATTATTTGTTAGTATCTTGCATTCTTACTGATTTCAATAACAACTAGGACGACCTTCTGAAACATGAGTCTCTTCGGTACATTTGGTATAACCCCTAACTTTGGCGCACATGTAATGATCAAGTCCTCAGGAATTGTGTTCCCGATAATGATTTTCAGTTTGTTCTTATGTTTTTTCACACTCTTCTTTGTGGGTTCCACTTTGGTCTCAAATAGACTACTCACAAGTTCCTTGATTCGAGTCTCTTTTGGCCAATACTTTTAAAGGATGCCCATGATTTTTATAAATATTTTCCTCAGTATCAAATAATGTGGAATGTAACTAAAAGAAATTAAATTACACAACAACCCTTGATCTTCCATAACATTTTCGATGTGTAGGGAATTGAAACTATGGGACCATTCCCCAATCTATTTAGAAGCCTTTAAATTGTTTTGGTAGTAGATTATGTGTCAAAATGGGTAAAATCATACGCTACAAGGACTGAAGATTCCAATACTATTGTGAAATTTTTGAGAACCCAAATTTTTTGTAGGTTTGGATTACCTAGTCTCATCATCAATGAACAAGGTTCTCATTTCTGCAACCAAACAATGCAATGAATTTTGTGTTGATATGGGGTTGGGCATCAAGTGTCTACTTCTTATCACCCATATTTCAATGGTCAATTTGAGTTGTCCAATATATTGGTAAAACAAATTCTTCAAAAAACAGTTCAACATAATAGAAAAGATTAGAGTCACAGACTCGATGATTTATTATGGGATTACAACACTTCCATTAAAACTCCTATTAGAATATCACCTTATAGGCTTGTGTTTGGAATGAGTTATCGTCTTCCGGTTGAGATAGAGTACCAGGCCTACTAGGCCATTAAACAATGAAATTATAATCTTTCTAGTGCATGTTCTCAATGGAAGATTCAAATTCATGAGTTGGAGGAAATTCATAGAGATTCATATGATAAATCCTAGATTTATAATGATCAAACCAAGTATTCCCATGACCATATCATCCTTCATCATTAGTTCCATATTGTTTAGAATGTCCTACTTTACAATGCAACGATGAAGTTTCATCTAGGTAATCTTCATTGCCACCATTTTGGACTTTACATTGTTACTAATGTTTATCCATTTAGTGTTTTTTAGGTTGAAAATAAATAAACCAATAAAACCTTCACTGTCAATGGGTAGCGACTGAAGCACTCCCATGAAGCCCTTTTGGAGTCCTCGATAGAGGAACTCCATGCTCAGGAAGAAATCTATTAATGACCCCCACTTGGTTTTATCCTTCCTTCCCACATTCTCTTTTATTACAATGAGTGTATTTCATACTTTAAGTGTGAGGGATGGGAAAAATCCAAGGTTAGTTAGTAATTTTTATCATCTATCTTTTCTTTCTTCTTTTGATCTTGATGAATAGTATTGATACTTTCCCCCTTTTCCCTTACTTCTGTTCTGGAATATTAATTTTTTATGCCCACTTTCTCATGGAAAATGATTCCCACACAATCATTGAAGTTATATAAAATTCATGAGGAATTTCAATATTTAATGTTGTTTTAGCATTATGAAGAAAAAAAATTATGATGTAATGTGAAATTCAGCTAGATTTTAATATCGTGGTGTGAATTTCTCTAGAAATTTAATTTCAAAGTATGTAGGGTTGGTTCAGTGGAAAGGATCGTGTAAGTAGGAAATTTTTAAAATAACTTATATTTCCTAAACAGAAATTTGAAAGAATAGAACGAAATGGTTTTCACACAAACATATATAGAATTTGTGAAATGGTTATCTTTTGAACTATTTTTGTCAAATTGGTATCATTCAGCTCCTTGAATTTTGTGTGGATATAATTTCTATGACATTTGTTTGTTTGATCACTGAGAATAAATCATCGGTGTGACTTTTACTTTGATATCCTTTTTATCAGGAATTAAATTTTCATTGAAAGGTAAATCCTTATAAAGTTGGAAATATCTACATGAAAATTTTTGGGAAATATGACTTTTCCTAGGAGTGAAAATGTTTAGGTGTGGGGGTATGATTGCACAGTGGTTCACAACTTTATTTCACTCTTACACTATTTTTTTAAACTAATTATGCACCATAAATTCCACATATAATATCAAACTTCACTTCATGTATTATTTCATTATTTAATATTTATCACTGTTAAAAGGAAAAGTTTTACTTTTTTGATGATTTCATTAAAGGTGGAGCTGATTCAGAGGTCCCAAGATGAAGTGAAAGAAAAACGGGCCATGCTGCGCAGGATCCAAGCACACTCGGGGAATAAACCACACACTTCTATTAAACTGTTCATCTAAATTGGATGAAATTTTTTGTTCTAGTATTAACTTTAATTGGATACATTTCATCTGAAGTAACCCAATCCCAATTAGGAAACTAAGAGGTCCGTCTGACCAGATCTGTCCAGCACACCGAATATGAAAAGTCAAAAGTGGTGTGATGTGATCTGTCCATATCTCTAACTATAGGTGTCCAAATGAAGCTAAACCTTCAGTGGAGATATTAAAGAGGTGTGGAAACAATTTTTTAGTTTTTTCAAAAGTGAGATATTTATTTATACCCTCCAAAAACAATGTACCATGTGGTTTTACACAATCTGTGTTCCCAAAACCACCTTCCACTTTGCCTATTAAATGATTCCTTGGTAACTTCATTTTTAAGTTCATCTAGGAGGAAAATATATTGTATTTTGGAGACCCAAAGGAGTCCTCTCATCTTCTAAGAAGTTTTATAGGGACCTATATTTAGAGGGTGTCAATAATGAAGAATGATGTCCACTCTACCTTCCTTCTCCTCTCAATGTCGGCCTAAACAGTGGGAGTTCTTTGTGAGGGAGCTACACACATGTCGAGGGAGCTCTGGTACATATCTTAGCTATTGTATTGGAATAATTTGGGTGTTAAAACGTTTTTCCCTTGTATCTTACATGACTTAATTTTTTAATTATTTTTTATGCATGAGAATGTTATGATCTTAATTTCTTACCAATCAGTGTGAGGTTTTGTGTGTGTGACTTCTGTTGTTCCAATTTTATAACATAAGAATCCTTTTCTTACCCACATTCTTTGGATTTCAATTTTCTTTAGAAGCTCTTATTCTTTGAATAATAATTTTACATTGATAATACAATTTTTATGTCAAGGTTTGGTTCTTCAAGCAATTGAAGAATGGATTAGGAGTTAATCGAGATTCCAAATAATTTCAATAAAAGAATTACTCCAAACCTAAATGAATTTCCATGAAAAATGAACTTGAAATGTGTGAAGTGAAATCACAATGACCCATTTGTCTCATATTTTTAGAAATACACATGGTTTTTCAACTATTAAACTCCTTAAGGTATGTTAATTTGTTAAAATTGTTTTCGAATTCTCCCCCATTTTTAGTACATTTTATTGAAAACACATACTCTAAAATAGTCAATTATCCTTGAGATATGACCTAGGGTCTTCCCTATACTATAAATAAACCTTAAAATCATAATAAATTTGATGTTTCATGACAATGTAGTCAATAGTTAGTTCCATTAATGCAAGTGAGCTTTGTGAAGGTAGTTTATTCTGTGAAGGAAGTGGTGTTTTACAAAGGAGTGATCGTCGTGAAGGAGATTCGAAAAAGACAATATTGATTATCAGGTTTAAGTGGACAGGTATTTTTAAGTGCATCAACTTAGGACTATGGTGCAATAAGGGTTGTATGTTGGATAGAGACAAAGGATTCAATGACAATCTATTGAAGATACCTTCAAGTCAATAAACTGAGTAAGACATCTCCCAATATAGTGATCTAGGGGGAGTCAAAGGAAGTGTTTTGAGGGTCGTAGTGAGATATCCCTAAATTTGTATAAAGTAAATTTCCATGTAACATAGTTACTATGTTTTAACTCTTCTACTCTATAACAAGTGAATATTAGTGGACTTTGGTATGACCAATATCCTTTTGGTGTATTATCCTTGGACTACCCCTTAGTGATGAGCCATGTAAAATTATTGTGTCATCTAATTGTTTGTTTTCTACACATTCTCATCAAGTAGGTTTAACATATTCCTACCAATGTGGTAACAAGATCCATTACATTAAAATAAAATGTTGACAACCTAATTCACTTCTCCCCTCTCATGGTGTTCAGGGTCTTGCAAGTGGTATCATAGCGTAAAGTTTGATAGTGTTAAATCTATCCTTATTTTCTATCATGAAGAATACATGGAATGTCATGGGAGTACCCAACTTTGATGGAATACACTTTTAGATCAGAATAATAAGATGATACCTCATCTAATATCTCTTCAAATGGATGTCCTTTTTACCACTGCACAGGGAATAAAAGTTACTAATCCTATAAGGATTTCTATGACTGATTAAAATAGAAAAATTCTTGATGAGGATACTAAAGTAGATAATTCCCTCACTGGCACTCTTTCTGATCAAATATATCTAGAGGTTATGAGTTTCACCTCAGGAAAGTCTATGTGGGAAAAACTCAAAAATATTTATGAAGGAGACAGTAAAGTGAAGGAGGATAAACTCCATGTTTTTTCACAATAGGTTTGATGATCTAAATATGAAACCTAATTCAAATGAATATTCCCTCTTCAATTCAATTACTAAAGTTATAGGACCAATTTTATGACTTATAGAAGGGATCAAAGATATCGACATAGTGAAGAATAGTTTGAGAAGGATTTCACCTCTCTATAATTCAAACGTGATATCCCGTAAAAAAGGAATTGTCTAAAATTTCTCTAGATGATATGATAGGTAGTCCAGTTGCCAATGAAATGAGAGTCAAGCCAACTAATTTGATGACACTTTAATGAAAGGAAATTTAATTCAAAGCCACGAAAGAAATAGAGATTTCAAGAGATAGTGTGAATTAAGACAATGAGGAGGAAAATTTTCTTTCACTATTTGGAAAGATAATTCAAGAGAAAAAAAGTGAGATTCGAAGGAAAGCATCCCATGGCCTGTTTTTTTGTGGTAGAGATGGGAACATTTCTTCTCAGTGATCAAGAAAGTTTGGTAATGATGAAGGTGAATCTGGAAACTCACAGATTCCTCCAAAAAGGTTTTTTAAAAAGGGAGACATCAAATATAGAAAGAAACTATAGAAAAAGAGTTTTTCTATAAAGAAGATGATGATGATAATGAATTATTTAAGGAAGAAGAACCAATGTTTAAATCTAGAAACCAAGAATTTATGATGGCTACTATTGAGAACTCATAACCATCAAAAGATAAATCTAAAGATCACCAGGTGAGTGTTGATGTTGATAAAAAGTTATAACTTAAGGACGCTCTTAGTAATCTTGATAATCAAAGTAACAGATGTCAAAAAAATAGAGAGCAGTCTTGGAAGAATCATAACAATATGTTGATCAAATTTAATATGAAATTGAAAAAATTAAAGAAGTAGTGAAATTATAGTCAACAACCCTTGAAATCGTAGAATATGTAGTGGAACTGAAGCTAAGAATTGAATAGTAGGAAAATTTCATCAATGAACTCACCTCCAGGATGGAATAGAAGTCCAAGACTATTGAGGGTCTTCAATAAGAAGTTTTTACCCATAAGAGTAAATTTGAAAGTGAATCAATTTCAAATGAAACAAACAATAAAATACAGTTTAGAAGGTTCTCATATTCAGAGCTACTGGAGAGAAAAATGTGGTTCTAATGGAGTTAAAATGATTTTGAATGATCAAAGTCCCACATGCATGGGAAATAGTGGAATCTATTGAGATGATAAAACATATATTTTTTTAAATAAAATAGTCCATAATAAAGTAAATATAAAAGTTTTACATGTAGAAAAGTCACTTAGTGTGCTAAAAAAGAAACCCTCAATTCAATCTAAAATAACAACTGAAAACTATCTTCCGATATTTAGAAATTATAGGTAGAAAAACAATTTTCCTATGGAAGGAGACATGATAAGGAATCAAATGAGAATACATTTCCACTTATGAAGTTCCAATTCTATGTATTTCTAGGCCAGACCATTTCATATTGCGAAGAGGCAAGTAGATATTTGAATGGGGAAGAGCTCGGAGTTCAAAAAAGGAGAGACAATTAATATCCTACATCCTATAGAAGAAATAATTTTTATGCGTATTTTTTCATTATTTTAACTTTGTACATAAAGTTGTGTATTACAGGAAGAGGAATGACAGGATAAATTCATACAAAACTCAAAGACAGGTCAATATCCGCCATTCAAATGGTGTTTATATTACAAGAATTTTTTCTCCTTTGGAAGAAGTGTATGAATATGAAGAACCCATGCATGAGGAAAATATATAAGTAAATCCATCCATATCCTCCACTAAATCTAATATTTCATACACAAAAAAGAGTAAAAATGAAAAATCAAACCATATAGAAGTATATCTCAATGAAACACAAAATAAAAGCACTTGGATTCTTGATAGTGGGTGCTTATCCCATATGATAGGAAATAAAGTCCTATTAACGAATGTTAAGAAAAATTTATGGGGAATATTAAGGTTTGGTAATGATAGTGATTTGAATACGAAATATAGTGAAAGTATTTAGCTAGCTAATGGAGAGATGAAGAAAAATAATGTCCTTTATGTGGATGGTATGTGTCATAATCTCCTTAGTGTGATTCAACTCTATGACTTAGTTCCTATAGTGACATTGAATCAAAAGGGGTGTACTATAAAAGTGGAAATAGGTAATTCTATCATGAAAGGTTTCATAATTGATGGAAACTTATACCAGGTTGATAGTAGAGAGAATATTTTCTACCTAACTGTTAAAGAAGAAAATGACTTGTGGAACCAGAGGCTACGGAACAGTAATCAACAGGACATGGAAAAGATATCTAAATTGAATATAGTCATGGATATCCCCAATCTAAATCCTGAATGGGAAAAGACTTTTTATTCCTTCATATAAGGAATGTTGGTTTGTATTTCATATCGTCCAACGAAGAAAAGAGAATCAAATCTTCTTAATCATAACCATACAGATGTGTGTGTCCAAATAAATGTTGTTTGAACGCATGGAGAAAGGTAAATTTTTCTTTTCATTGATTTATATAGTATAATGACTTTTGTGATGGTTATACACATGAAATGATAAATGCTTGATTGTATGAAAAAATATCATCAAATCACCGAGAATGATACTAGATGGACAATAAATGTTCTGTAGTCTGATAATGGGGGGAATACACATCCAATAAGTTAGAAAATTACCTGGAGAATCACAGACTACAAAATTATGTGGATGTTATGAGAACCCCATAGAAAAATAGAGTTGTTGACTATAGGAATCGACAGGTGAACAATATGGCCAGAACGATGTTGAATTAGACTCGAATCCCTCGACATTACTAGAAAGAGGCCATTTAAGCCGTAGTTTATATTCAAAATCAAAAAAGGAATTATTTGGTTGAAACCAACACACTATATGAGTTGTGGAATGGAATTCGGCCCTTGTTGAAGTATTTATATGTTTTCAAAAGTAAATGCTTTATCAGAGACAAAGAAGGAAAAATATGTAAGTATGGTGATACAGTAGATGAAGGTAAATTCCTCATATATTCAATGAATAGAAAAGCCTAAAAATTCTTCAATTATCATCTTTGAAAAATTATGGAAAGCACTTAAGTAAAGATCATTGAATATAAAACCAAAAATTCCTCAAGTAATTCTTATTCTGATGTGATAAAATATGAGGAAGAATGTGAACATGGAACGGATCCAAATACAGAAGTAGAGGAAGGTATACAAAACTCTCAGGAGTCACATCATGATGTTGACGCTAAAGAAGAATAACAAGAAGAAACCATTGTTGGACAGAATTAAACTGAATATCATATGAGAAATCAAAGAGAAGAATTTGATCAATCCAAAATCAATGGGGATTAGAATGCACCAACACAAACAAGGAGAATGATTAATAGTGCACAATATGCATTCCTTTCAGTTTTGGAACCATCCTCATTTGAATAATCTACTAAGGATGAATCATGGGTCACATCCATTAATGAAGAGTTGGACCAGATCAGCTAGAACAAAACATGGGATCTAGTCCCAAGACCCAAAGGTCATAATGTTATTGGTATGAAGTGTATTTTTAAGAAACAATACTATGATCATGGTACGATGATTGGAAATAAGGCATGGTTGGTGTGTAAAGGATATTCACATATTCAAGGTGTGGATGTAAAAGATACATTTTCTCCAATGGCTATACTAGATTCAATCAAACTTTTTCTTTTTAAGGAAATTCAAAGAGGATACAATGTGCATCAAAGGGAATTCAAAACAACCTTCTTAAATGGTGTTATTGAAGAATAAGTTTATATATAACAAAAAGTGGGTCTTCTTCTTGGAAATAAGGAAATGAAGGTCTTCAGACTAATGAATTATCTCTATGTATTGAAGAAAGCACTATAGGTATTTTACTCTCAGATAGATTCTTATCTGAAAAAGATTGAATTAAAAAGAGGAGGAGTGGATCACAATCTCTATGTGAAGAATTATCATAAAGATCAGTCCATGGTATTTGTATACAATGATGATATTATTTTTAGTGGAAGTGGGTAGGGATCAGTGGGAAAAATTTTTAATCATATAATATTAGACTTTTAAATTCCCATTATCAGTGATGTCACAAGTTTCTTAGGGCTATCAATGATTCAGAGGAAATAATAAACTTTTATCTCTTAGGAAAATTATGCAGGAGAGTTGTAGAAGAAATTCAATATGCATGACTCAAAACCAATGTCGACTCTGATTGCGGTTGGAAAAAAATTGGGAAAGCATGAGGATGTGACATTTTTATATCCCAAAATGTACATGATAATCATTGGTATCCTACTATAATTGAAAGTAACATGACTAGATATTGTCTTGAAGACATTCTTAGAAGCCCACTTTCAATGTAACCCAAAAGAAGGACATATGGAGGTAGTGAAAATAATCATGAGTTATATTCAAGGTACTCATAGTTATAGCTTATACTATGTTTCCGGGAAAGATAGTGAACTACTAGTTTTTTTTTATGATGACTAGGATAGATATTTTATTGATAGAAAGTCCACAAGTGGTGGCACATTCTTTATGGTCATGAAATGTGTGGAATGGTTGAATAATAAATAGGAAAATTATTCTCTTAGTACTACTGAAGATGATTATATCTCCACTAAAAAGGTGATCACTTAGCTATTATGGATGAAGCGATAACTTATTGACATTGCAGATGAGGTGAAACAACCAATAGTTATTTATTTTGATAACAAGAGTGCAATTTATTTTATGAAGAATCTTGTTCTGAATTATCATACGAAGCACATTGAAATCAGATATCAATTCATCAAGGAATGATTAAACTAGATCATGTTAGCACTAATTATCAAGTGGCTGACATACTGACCAATTAATTTTCATCACATGTATTCAAGAAGCATCGGTTGAAGCTTGGTTTTTAGCCACCTCCCAATGCATGGGAAGGTTACAAACATCCCCTCTCCTTAGTCAAATTCTCTGTTCTAATCTATTTGATAATGTGAGGTAGGTCTATGGGGAAGATACGATCTAGGGGAGTATGTTTTGAGTTGTACAAGTAAAAAATAAGGATCTTTGGGTTTATTTCCAATGGGGATAATGGATAGATTCAATTATTCAATGTGGTTCAATGGTATAAAGGAGGAGAGAATAAAGTAGGAGGATGAATTTTTTTTTCTGGTCACAGAATAATGGAGAAATTGTACAAAGGATGAGAACAGAGAATAGTGAAATTTGATGAGTTGAAAATATGATAATTTGGTGTTATTAGGAAATAGTTCAGGGAATTTAATTCTTCTATAATAGTCATAGAATATATTGGACATCTTTAATCATTCCAAAACACAAGAATCCAATTCATGTTTCCTCTCTGGTTTTTACACCGAGCATTGCTCGTATAGACTTAAAGTGTTAGATGAGTTTTTTCTTGCATATTTGGTTTTGATAGTGGATGGTTATCTATTGAATTTATCTGTATATTACTAACAAACCCAAAGGGGGATATTGTTGTAACTAATGCTATTCTTTTCTAGAAATGATGTTTGGTTTGTGTTTGTTGTTAATCCTATCATAAAATATATAGGAGTTTTCAAGATCCAATAGTTCAAGCAGACAATAGTATTGAAGGAGACATTATTTCCCAGTGTTTGCCCAATATTTGGGGTCCAAAATTTTGGGGATGTATTTTAATGAAAAAAGTGTTTTTTAAGGATTTATCAAAATATGGAAAAGGAATTAGTTTCTCGAATATGGGATTCATGAGTTTTATTTCATGAAGAATTGAATAATTCGGATGGTATGCTCCGAAATTATGATAGGAATCGTGACCGGAGATGGTGTTCTCCTTGATTATGAGAATTAGAGCTTTCCTGTCATTAATAGAAAGCTCTGCGATGAATATGAACTCCACAAGGGGTTTTGAAGGAAATCTTTCTGATTCTGATGAGCATTATGAATGGAAAATTCCATGGTGCTTTCGAAATGGAGGTGCACCACGAAGTTGTTTTTTATGGATACAGAAAACACACTAGAGGCAGTGGAGCTTTGAGAACTATCAAGCCTATAAATATGAGGGTACCCCAACATTAGTCAAAATATTTTTTTAAGGATAATTTGAAAATGCTCTGATTTCATGAGTGCAAGGGAGCTTTGTGAATCTGGATTTCTCTATGATATTGATCATCACAAAAAAGACTATAAGTGTTGACTGATGTTCAATGCTTTTATTTAAAGGTTACTTCATTATGATGGGGTATTTCTCATTGAATTATTGAGCTCTGTGAATATAGTTAATTTCATAAAGGCATTTGAGATTTGCAAAGATAGATCATTCCATGAAGGAAAGTGAGCTTCGTGAAGGTAGTTTGTTTTGTGAAGGTAGGGGTGCATCACAAAGGATTGAGATTTGTGAATGAGATTCGTGAAAGGAAATATTGATTATCTAGTTTAAGTGGGTTTGGATTTCCGACTACATCAACTCAGTTATGTGGTGCAAGAAGAGTCTCGTTCTGGACATCAACAAATAATTCAATGACAATCTATTGAATATATCTTCAAGTTGATAAACTAAGTAAGACTTCTCCAAAGGAATTGATCTAGGGGGAGTTGCTGGAATTGTTCTGAGGGACACAGTGCTATCTCTAAATTCTTTTAATGGAAGTGTGTTTGGAAAATAGTGATTGTGTCTTAACTCTTGTACTCCATAACTAGTGAGTATTAGTTGACATTGGTACGACCGAAAGCCTGTCAGTGTATGCTTATTTTATTATCCCTTTATAGTGAAACAAATAAAATTTTTGTGTCATATGATTGTTTTTTTAGTACATTCTCATCAGACATGTTAAATAGGTTCCTGCTAACTTGGGAACAAGATCCATCAGTTTAAAATTAAAATGTGAAACCCTGATTCACCCCTCCTATCTCAGGGTTTTCTCGGGTCCAACAATAATCCATATTATGGGCGATCTAAGTTCCCTAAGAAAACAAATATATTATTTATCATGTGGTAATATGATTCACCTATAGTGATTTTATAGGAGTGTTATGTGTTCTAATAATGGTCTATGTTCTGGTCAGACACAACCTCTAGAGTTGGGTTAGGAGTGTAGCACGAGAGTGAAAATTATAGTTCCTATGGGAATTCTTGGTTCATAAGAGTTCATGGATTTTAGGTGAAATCTTGGAAAAATATTTATACTCTTCAAAGTCATTAATGTTTCAAAGTATAGGGTTGATGCCCAAGCTTATTCCAATTACATATTGTTAAGAAAATTCTTTTATATGATGGTAGATATCTATCTACCATTCATTGTATAAGTTTGGTGACCACTATATTAGAATTGTTTTATTCAATATAATTGTGTAGCTCTCATTTATATTAGTTTCACTGGTTGGGTATTTTTTTTATAATAATACTGTATCAATCTAGGATGATGACTATTGATGTGATTTTAAGGGTGTGATTTGATGGTATTCAAAGGTTTTTAAGATGTTCTATCCTTATCAATATTGATGATTATCTAAGGGATTTTTTTTATTTTATATATTCATAGATTGGATATAATTATTTGAAATGATGGATGACTCACTACCAAGAACACATTTACGATTATCTTCAATGGGTTTCCTGCATGTATATTGAGGTTAATTTTTATCATAATATTTTATCATCATAAACATAATAATAAATTATCCTGATAAACAATGAGATTGGAATGTAAAATCATTACCACTTTGGAAAATTTGAATCATAAGACCCATGAAGGAATAACATAAAATGGAACATAGAATATCATAATTATAAATAAATTCATAATATTACATTTCAAATGGTTTTTATATACACCTTACAAAATAATATAGGTGTATAGCACAACATTTGTCTCGAAGAAGACAAATTGAGACAAACATCCCTTACCGATTTGGTAACTTTTGAACAAAAAACACCATTAAAGAGATATAATAAAATGTATATATAAATAGAAATAATTATCATTATAATAATAATAAAATAAATTCAAAGTAATTTTATACACCATATAGAATAAATAGGTGGTGAATATGGCATGTGTCTCATAGAAGTAAAAAAGTGAGACAGAAATCCATTATCGTGAGTCATGAATTATTTAATACTTGTTTGAAATTTCTTTATAATAAATATATGTTTGGTAAAAATATATCATATAAACATAATTATATATATTATACAATATATTATTTAATTTTTTTCATTTGGTAACCTTTTATTAATAATTACTTATTAAGATCACGTTTCGTGTAATAACTACTTTGTTTTTCATATATATTTAGATTTGTTAGTTTTGGTCCTACTAATATGATAATAATTTAATAATCACCAAAATAATAATCCTAATATAATTATAATATTTATACAAAGATAATATTTTAAGACCAAACATGAAATATAGTTTTGGGAAACGATGTATGTTACGATCACAGAGACGGTGGGTCATACAAACACATGAGTAACGTTTCCATTTTTCAACGGTCTGTATAGAAAGATGGTAAGTAATAAATTATATTTATAGAACCATAATAATATCATAAATAATATTTTATTTCTTTTTATATACTTACACATATCATCCATATGGTGTGCTGATCAAAATAGAGAGTCACATCACTTCGTCAAAGCAGTAGTCCACATGTACACAAACAGTGTTATAATCTTTCTGGGACTCAAAAGGTAAGAAAGGAAAAAATATATTTTATTTTCATAAAGATTAATATTTCATGAATAAAATAATAATTTCATACACATAAAATATATTTATCCTTATTATATTCAATGTAAAGTGTTTGTGAAAAATGATTCACAACGTTTGTCAAGGCGATGGTCCGTCGTTCATACGAGGGACGTTATCGTATACACTACGGAATAGAAATTAAAAAATGTTATATATGATATAATTAATAAAGTTTTAAAATAGTGTTTTAAATATCATATATATACGTTATATATGTCATCATACCCAACTGTGAGAGGTGGTAATGGAAAATTAATGACATCAGTTTGTGAGGTGGTAGTCTGTTGTACACATGAATAATGATTTTGTAACCAATTTGATGGAAGTGGGGATAGTTCATGGTCATTAATTAAAAATAAAAACATATAATTATATTTAAGATAATATTTTTATTTTATCTGAATTTTATAATATGATTTTAAATATGTGGAGTAAGAAGTAAAACAAAAGTGATTGTTGATGAACATTACCTCTTCTTTGTGTATCTTCTTTAGGTTTTCATAAAAATCCTTCCTTGGTTGGATTTATCTCCATAACAAGGCATTTAATATTATAGTATGGGATTTAGGAAGGTATTTTGGTGTTACTTGTCCAAACAAAAATGGTTTGAATTTGTAAATAGGAGAGTACAATGGGTGGCCTTTTATAAGTGAGGTGAGTGGAACACTTGTAATTTTTTTGAAAGGAAGAATCACACCCAAATTTTTTCATGACACAAGGACCCAATAATGGAAAATTATCAATAATAGAATATATAATGTCTAATTATTTCCATAAAATGGTTTTTGGACTAGTTTTGGGTAATATTAAACCCTTATCATTTTAGTTTAACCATCCCCCTAGTAAACCATTTTTTACCTTTACTATAGTAAATAATCCTTATTATTTTTACTATTTATTTTGGTAAAAAATAATTTGAAAATATTATATAATATAAAATATTATCATTCAAATTATTTCATCCAATTTTCCAAATTCCATTAAAGGAAATGGAAATTTTTAATTTAAAATTAATCCCACAAACGCGATGAGAAAGCGTATTTTCAAAAGAAAATGTTCAAAAGTTTATGAAGTTTTTATATCAAAATTCAACATGAAAATGATTAAAATGACATAAATTGAAATAATATATATAGATATATCTATATATATTTATAATTTATCTAGTTTAATATTGAACCAAATTTAAAATATAATTTAACTTCATAAATAATTTAAACGGAAATGAATTTTTCAATTATAATTCACTGTTTTTCACTATTCGTCAAACAATAAAACTTTTCTGAAAAAATACAAAAAAAGTACCCTAAAATAATTTTCATGTACAGATTTTAAAAAATAAGTTTATTTCTTAAAATAAATTTTATAAAATTGGTTAAAATTCATATTTAACTAAGTGCGCCAAATACGACAAAACACATTTTTAGAAAATATAGCTTTAAGTGTAGAATTTGATTTATTATTATCTCTTTTCTAAAAAACACATAAGATGAATGTTAAAAATTTTATTGAACATATAATATATAAATTTCAATAAATTCATTCACTAAAATTTATTTTTTTAATTTATTTATATAAAATCTATTTATGTGCATCAAAATAGTTTTAAATAAAATGGTTTCATTTATTTTCAAAAGGTTTTTCATTTTCATTTATAATTAATTGGTCACCAAATAATTAATTATATATACATGTTTAAACCATATATTTTCATAATTTCTTTAATCATATTCATACTCTCAAATCCAATGGATAGTTGATAACTATCATGTTAAATAATAATATTTTCATAGTATTTCATGTTTTGTTTAAACTTGGTGTTCCGTATAATGAAAACTAAACTCTATATTGTTTGAAACCTAGTAAAAACATATTGATTCATGTAAAGAAATATATAAAAAATAATAAATTGATTTCAAAAAATATATATTAAAAAATCTTAACATGTTTCATTCTACCCCCCTTAAATTGAATTTCTACCTCAAAAATTGTATCTGTCATCAAAGGCTTAACATTTTAGAATTACTTCATAGAAACCCACATAATAAAAAGGATTAATAAAACATAATTTTCAAAAATAGAAATTTATGTGAAAAAAACATTTATAATAAAACAAAATAGGTTTCCAAATTGGATAACATATGTGGGAAGTGAAATCATGGACATAGAAAAGAAAAGTAACACCAAAATACTAATGAAGATTGAAAAAGAACATGGTCAGAAGAAAATTAACAACAAAAACTCCATAAACCAAATAGGAATTAAATAGTTCAATGATATCATAAAAAATAATGATAATTGTACAAAATTTTATTCATTATCCTTTTCTTAATGTGGGTAATTTATTTTCCATCTAGACATATAGAATGTAAAAAATTTCTTACTTGATTTCTTTTATTTCATAGGCATAATTTCATCATTTCTTTGTTCCTTGAACAATTTCCACTCCATATTTCACTCTTAGAGGTTATTGTTTCATGTTTTAAGAACTAAATAAGATCCATAATATAATGATAAGTCGTTAAATAAATATATAGTTTAAAAAATGTTACCAATTGTAATCCAATATGGGTAAATCTTTATATAGTGTTGTAATAAATTATTCTCTAACACATTATCTGAAGTTAAACATAAACCATTTCATAAATGGTCATCCTTATAATCCTTACATGATTTATAAATAAGGATACAAAATTTCTCAAAAATAACTGAACAATAATCCCCCATATATCATGAAGTATCCCTTGGTTGTCACATACCAAACATATGAATACCTTCATTATGTATTCTCTTGAAAAATAGTAATAACCTAAATTATCAAAAAAAAATTACTAAAAACATAAATTCTTCCTCATTCCATATATAAAACATATATTATTGGATATATTCATTAATAAATTCAGTAAACTGTATCAATTATAACATAAACCACTTTTTCAATAAATCCTTTATCTGTTCTAATTTCATTAATACTATCAAATTTACTTTATCCATATCAATCATCTATTTATCCTAACTAAACAACATTTTCTTAACATCAAGAAAATGTTAATGGTTATCATCTCTTAATAATATGTTTCCCATTAAATATTACCTTTCCATTAAGTCAAATTTCAAGGTCATTAGCACTATTCAACATATTCTTACATATCCTAAACGAATAAGCTATACTGGAAAATCCATAAATGTATCATGATTAATAGAAAATAATACTTTTATTTAAATAAATTAATAATTTAATAATTATATTTAATCCTTAAGCCATTAACTGGCCTTTATCATCTTATTCCTTAATACCTATTTCCTTTCATATGTCATTCTTAGTCTCTTCATCGTCAATAGAAAAACCATTACTCTTATAAGCATTCTGATTCTATTTTCTAGATTTCCCCTTAGGACATAACTTTTCTAAACTCTCATTCATTACACATATAAAACATTTAAAATTCAGTGGTACCTTTTAGAGACCATTATTCTCATCCATTCCATTAACCAAACTTTTCAATTTTCCCTTATAATTACATTCTTTGTGTCCATTTCCACACGTATAACATATTTTTTGTCCCTTTCAGACGTTTTCTTGAGTTCTTCTTCCCATGTTATAAACATATAGAGAACTGAATATTATTTCCTCTATGGTCTCCATTAATGAAACTCTCAGTGAACATCATCCTTCTCTTCTTCAATGAGTCTGAGTGTTGGTTAAGTTGTATTTTGTTAATAATGTTTTGTGATAACTTATTAAGAATAATCACAACATCCTTAACCCAATTCATCATACCATTTGTTTTATCAATAGAAAATTTTTTATCACATTAAACTTTAACATAGTTTCTTTTTGTTCCCTACATTCACCAAAACCAAAAAATATAGTGTGAGAAACACTAATGATAGTGGAAAACCACATAATCATGAAAAGTAACTTATAGATGTATAAATCATGACACCATATTTTCAATCTATGACACCGTAGGCTTAAACTGGGTCATTTATTATCATTATATTTTAAAATCCTTCATGATACTTAGTAAATATTTTCTTTGTTTTCAAATAATATCCACTGGTAGTGTCGTATCAGGTGTGTACAAAGGCCCATTGTATTGCACCAAGTGACTATCGAGTCTGTATCAATGTTCATTTTTACTGTTATTACCCCTAAATATCTCAATGATTGAACCAAATCCACTAATAGTATCCTAACTAGAATTTAATTTATGGGAAACCACATACTCAATCCATCACAAAAATTCTAGGACAGTTTCCAATACTTTCACTCATCCTTTTACTTATCCATAGAGACATCCCTAGAAATATCCTTAGAAATATCCCTAGGGATTTATTAACATTTTTCTAATATTAATTTGAAAATTATAAGTAAACCAATCCACTGAAAACAACTATATAGACTTTAGATTCTCATATTTTGATATTACATATTTTTAGATGAATATTCATGACATTACAAAAACTCATACTTAAGGACCATAATAGTTTCATCCCTTTGGAAACATGGTACACAGTATTATAATCTTTTGAAAGATCTTAAATGCTTCCCACATAGATATTCCCACTTAGAACTCTTCATATGCATACCCTGCATAAAACCTTTCTTCAAAACCTGTGGAAAGGAAACATAAGAAAGGGTGAGATTAGATTCTTAGTAAGGGTAAACAAGGAAAATATATAAACATAACATGAGAATAAAGTTATGAGAACATGATAATAATATATAAAAATCATGCACTACTTATCAATGATAAAAACCCTAAGTTATGACATAATTATTCGAAGTTCATAAGATATGAATCATAAAAAGATCAATAAACATGAGTTGTGGGAGAATAAAACAAGCATAAGACATAGAATTGTGGAATATATATAACCATAGAAAATCCTTTCCTTAGTATTCAATGATAATTTAGAAGACTTATTAGGGTAATCCATGAGTGTATACACCACCTTGATGGGACACACCCACATCCTCAGTGGAATCCTTCTCCTCATAGTGGAATGTTTTCAATCTTTAAACCATCATAGTAGTCATGGTTCACTCCCAAGAACATCATAGTGAAAAAGGATCCTTATTGAACTAGGTTCAATCACCATTCATTTCATTTCTATCTCATCAGATATAAATATTTACATAATTCATTAAAGGGAGATATAGATCCCACAAATCTCTAATTATAACATAACCATTATCCTTGGTTATAATGTTACCACCATCCTTGGTTATAACATAACCACCGTCACATAATGAGAATTATACATATATGTTTCACAAGATCATAAAACATTCACCACATCATAACCCATAAAAGGAAATGGATTTAATAAACATTTAAACATATTTTAAACTACATAAAGGAGCATGTTTCATACTCATTTCAATATCATAATATCATAACCCATGAAAATAAGTGGGTTTCAAAAACATTTTTTCTTGGTATAAATCAAGGAAGAGAAATGGGTTTCATTAAATTATTATAATCATAAAAATAAATCATTTTGAGAAATAATAATAGTGGTTTACTTGGTTTATATCCCCATAAAAGAATAAGTTTCACCAAAGTATTTTATCTTTTATGCAGAATAATTTTAAATGATAAATCGCTTAGAATGTTTCTTGAGGAAGATAACTTTTTTTAAATCAATTTTTAGACTAAATATTTATAAAAAAATTGGAAAATAAATTTATTTAAAAATATACATTACAAATAAAAAATTAATCGTTAATGTTCAATTGAAACATTTCTTGAGTAAAAAAGAATTTCCACTTTGAAAAAGATTTTTTAAAAGAATTTAAAAATCCCTTTTTCACTTGGAAATCATAAAAAACAATTTCTTTGAAAAAAACATTGAAAACTTACAAGGGGTTCTTGAAATAAATTCTTGGTCACAATAGTGAAAATTACTATTCATGTTGTATGTGTCAAAAAGAACGATTCTTTCCACATTTTCACTAAAATCCAAATAATAATTATTTGGAAAACATCATTAAGATTAATTTCAAAAAAAATTGTAAAAATTAAAAAATGGGTAAAAATTTCTTTAATAAACCATTTGAGAAATGTTAAATTAAAAATTTAAAACATTTAAGAAAACATGGTTTTTGAATAAAACTGAACTCAACCCGAAGAGAGAATTAAAGTCGATTTTCTTATAAATGTTTTCAAAATTAATTTCATTATCAAAGAGTGTGAATTTTTACAATTACTTGAAAATATCTTGAATATCTATAAGATAATAAAATTAATGATTTTTTAATGATATTTATCAAAATATTTTATCACTAGAAATATATTCATAAACAATCCTAATAAATAATAAGATTCTAACATAAACTCTTTACCACTTTGGAAACTTTGAATCATAACCCCTAAGAAGGGATAACATAAAATAAAACGTAAAATATCATAATGATAAATAAATTCTATATATTAAATTTTTTAGGGGAATTATATACACCTTGTAAAATAATATAGGCACATAATATAACATATTCCTCAAAGGAGGAAAATTGAGACAAAGAAACCTTACCGATTTGGAAACTATTGAACCATAAATCCAATGAAAGGGTGATCCTAAAATGGATATGTAAATACCATTTATATTTAGTATAATAATCATACAATATGTTCACGGGAAGTATAGACACTACCTAAAATAAATATGCTGTGAATATGGAATTTTAATCATAGAAGTAAAAAGTGAGACGTAAATCTCTAATATTAAGTCTTGACTTTATTAATACTTGTTCAAAACTCTTATATAATTAATATAATTTTATTTTAAATCTATTAAAGAACCATAATTATATATATCAAACCATATATTATTTAATTGTGTCCATTTATTATGCATTTATTTACTATGATCATGGTACCATAATATATAGAATAATAATTATTTATTATTTATAATATTTATAAATCAATTATAATTTTAATAAAAATTGTGAAATATATCTTTCATAAATGAAGTATGTTACGATCATGGAGATGGCAGGTCATACGTACACATGAGTAAAATTCCCATTTTTCAACGATCATTATAGAAAAAAGGTAAGTAATAATTTATATTTATAGAATTGTAATAATATTACAAAAAAAATATTATTTCTTTAAATATTATCTCTATGGTCTGGTGATTAAAAGAGAGAGTCACCTCTCTTTGTGAAGCCGGTAGTCCACACCTACTCCAATGTTGTTATCATCATTCTGTGAGTGAAAAGGTAACAGATAAAATGATATATTATATTTTAATAATTGTTAATATGAAATTAATATCAATATTATTTCATTTAAATCACATATATTTATCCTTATTATATTCCATGTAAAGCGTTTGAGAAAAACGTTCCACATCGCTTTGTGAGGCGGTAGTCCTCCGTACACACAAGACACATTATCGTATCCCCTACATAATGGAAAGTATGAAATTTATATAATATTTAATTTCTAAATAGATATAATAATGTCATAAATATCATATATATATATATACCATATATACATCATAATACTAAACTATGATAGGTGGTGATGGAAAAATGTATAACATTGGTTCACAAGGCACTGGTTTTTCATACACACGGATAATGATTTGGTTACCCGTTTTATGGAAGTGGGGATGGCTATAGGTAAAGACATTAACATAAAAAAATCTTATTATTTGGAATATATTGAGGTTATTACATTATTATTGTGTAATAATAATTTAAGGAGGTGGATGAATAAATAAAAATAAAAACATTTATTAATGAATGTTATAACTTCTTCTGGTATCCCCTTTAGGTTTTCACCAAAAGCCTTACTTGGTTAGATATATGTCCAACATAATGCTTCTGGGATGAGAGGGGAGAATTTGTTAATTTATTTGGACTTTTATTTTCTAAAAAAAGGTTTTTAAGGTGTTAATAATAGAGGATAAGGGGTGGCCTTTTTATAAGTGAGTTGAGTGGAACCCATGTATTTTTTTTAAAGAACGAATTCCACCCATGTCTCTTTAAGAAAACCAGGCTCCAATAATGAACCATCACCAATAATAGCATACATAAGGTCTAAATAAGTTCACAAAATGGTTTTTGGACAATTTTTTGGGTTAATCATAACCCTTATCTTTTTAGTGTACACCCCCCCCCCCCCCCCCCCACCACCTGATAGACCAATTTTTACCTTAACCATGATGAATAGTTTTTACTATTTGTACTATTCATTTTCATTAAAAATTATTTCGAAATTATTAAATATTATAAATTATTATTTTTTAAAATATCTAATCCATTTTTACAAGCTCTGTTCACATAATTGGTAAAATTTAACATAAAATTAATCTCACAAACACAGTGACAAAACGGGTTTTCAAAGAGAAAATGTTCAAACTTTTATAAATTTTATATATCAAAATTCAACATAAAAATGATTCCAATTACCTAAATTGGATTAATATATATATATATATATATAATTGATCTAATTTTACTTTTATCCCAATTTTAAATATTATTATTCTTATAAATAATTTAAATGTAAAGGCATTTTTCAATTACAATTCAGTATTTTTCACTATTCATCAAAAAATGAAACATTTCAGAAAAATCTCAAAAAAATTACCAATATATAAATTTCATATTAAAATTTGAAAAATGAATTTTATTTTTTCAATTAAATTTTATAAAATTTCTAAAAATTAATTTTAAAATAAGGGCGCCAAAGGCCACAAAACTTCTTTTTTAGAAAATAAGGTTTTTGGTGTAAAAATGGATATATTTTTATCTCGTGTATAGAAAACACATAGTATTAATTTTGAAAACATTATTTAATATATAATTTATAAATTAAATTAAATTAATTCACTAAAATTTGTTTGTTTAATTTATTTAGGTAAAATTCATTTATGTTCATAAAAAATAGTTTTTCAAAAAATGGCTTCCTTTATTTTCAAAAGGTTTTTTATTTTAATTTCTAATTAATTAGTTACCGAATGATTAATTATATATTCATGTGTAAACCATATACATTAATAATTTATTTAATCTTATTCATATTCATCATTACAATGGCGGGGTGATAACTATCATATTAAATAATAATGTTTTAATAGTATGTCATGTTTTTTTTAAACTCAATGTTGCTTGTAATGATAGCTAAAAATGGTATTGTGTGTAACCAATGAAAAACATAGTTTTTTTGTGTGAAACAAGATATTAAAAATATTAAAGTAATTTGAAAAAATATATTTCACAAAATCATGTGTTTTTAGAGAGATGGTATGGAATATATGAGTTTCTCATAATGTTATTCAATTTGATGAATTTTCAAATCATGTTTATGTCCCTGATGAATAGGATCTTCCAAATATATTTGAATTTTGAAATGTAAATATTTTGTGTTGAAATTTTGGTTTACTAGAAGTTGTCTTAGTCCCATGCTTTACATCAAGATATATTATTGATCATATTGATTGAACACCATATTTTTTTCAAGCTCTCAATTTTCTATTTCTGGATCAAATATGTTTACTTATTAGGGAATGAGATATTTGAGATTGGAATATTTTTGCACCCAAATAAAGTTTAGTTATTAGTTTATTTGTAGAAACCCAAGAATGTTTTTTAGATTCAAAGCTTCCTAGGATTCGTAGGATTCTATATAATGTGTATTCAAGACTTTTCTTATGTCGATAATGACCCCAACTAACATTGGAGTAAACTTTAATGATATGATACATTTGGGGGATTCTTAACCTAATGTTTCGGTTGATATCCACTCTAATCATGATTATAATTAAACTTTTTATGGAGTACATGTTGTATTATGATTCATAAGATGTTTGTATTAGAGAATTTTTATGTTTTATGGGAGAGTAATGTTTTGGGTCTAGAGAGAAGAGATTGTTGATTAGAAAAACATAACGCATGATTCGGAGCTATTAGTGGTAATTCCCTCACTGAGATATTAATTTAATTGTGTATTGAGTGATTGGTTCATAATGTACATCATCTATAAGAGAAATATGTATATATTTTAACATCATTACCTAAACCTTTTTTGGATAAGGTGGGTTGAGTATCTCCATTAAGTTTATTGAAATTTATTATATACCTTTAAGAAAGGGAATGATTTTGATAATGAAATCGATAGAAAGACATAGAATATGGTAGTTCATGATTCTAGTAGGGAGTGTAAAATAATGATCCTTTTCTATGAGGTGTATTTGTATATTTAAGAGAATCGAGGGAGTATTACTCTTAGTATTATGGGCATTACCTCATCACCCCTCAGAAGTTTGAAGGAGATTTATCTATTTTACTCAAATTTCTAATTTACAAGAGATGTAAAAATGGTGGTGAGCCTCCACCTATTTAATCCCAATGATAATGGGATCCTATATCTGTGAGGCAGATTCATGGTCCCTTAAAGAATGCTTGAGTAGATGATACGGGACTCACATGTAATGAGATGGACAGTTCACCTAAAGTTGACCAAGATGTGTGATAGCATCCCTGGGAAATATTGATGGATCAGAGTGAAGAAGGATATTGCATGGTTTTTCTCACTATTAATTTTTATTTAGTAGGTTAAGGATGGGAACTAGAGACCCACATGACTTCCTCAACATAATCACATTCCATAGTGAAAGTGGGATAATATGAAAATGGGATTTAAGATGGGGTTTTCAAGGTCCACCTAAGGAAGAGATGCCACAAGGGTTATAATTGATCTGTTGATAAAAGTAGATCACTTCATATCAATCAGGTATACATATTATATTTATGAGTTGTGTAGGTTATATTCACAATAGATAGTAAATATCTATAATGTGTCAATGATTATTGTATCTAATTAGGATGCTCTATTTATGTCTTTCCTCTGGCAGGGTTTGCAAAAGGCACTAGACACTCATGTGAATTTGAGCAAAACATACCATACTCATACTAATAGGAAGACATAGAAGACTAACTTGGGGTTAGAGGATTTTTTTTAAGCATGTTTCCTTGATTTTTGAAGTTCATGATAGATTCTTCTCATGATTATTTTGTTAACCAATTACAATGGTTTCTGGAAATTTATTCAGATGTCCCATTTTCAAGGCCTTATATAGTAGGTCATTATGATCACCTCAATATTGGATAAAGGATCAGGGTCTTCTTTTATTTCAATGAGTTTGATGTAGGATATGTAAAATAATATTTGTTTAATTAAAATTAATCATTTACCACTCAAAAAAGGTAGTTATTGTTTAAATATCGGTGAAGTTCCCTTCTAGAGTTTAAAAAGGATGACCAAGTGTTTTTACGAGTGTCTCCACAAGTGGGACGCATGAATATGTAGTGTAATGGGAAGTTAGCTACTCTATTTACATAGATATTTAATATTTTTTGGTGGATAAGAATAATAGAACATTTTTTAAGACTTCCATATAGATTCCAGGCTATAAATGAAGTATTCTATGTATCATAGCTCAAGAGAATCACCATCACCCATCCCATGTGATCAGCATCGATGATATCAAGATAGAGGATGATTCTCCATTCTAGAAATAAGTAGTCTGTATAGTATACTAAAGGAAGAAGATTATCTGAGTGAATATAGTACCTATAGAATATTTTTAGTAGAATCACAGTAAACTCCAAGAGGATATGTTGGATAGAGAGGATGACAGGAGAGGAGAGTGGATTATACTTTTTTCTGAAGACACTCTTTAACGCATCTTAAATATGAGTTAATATATAGTGGGGAGGTTGTAACACTATGTAAATTTCAATGTGTGAAAGTATTTAAATTTTCTTCAAACAATATTTATTTTTATGGTTTGAGGTTGTTAGTGGGATCAGAAAAGGGATGCATCAGATTTTGAGGAACCATGATTGATCCAGAATCAATTAAGTGATGAGATATGGCATAAGGTACTTGATGGGATAAGAAATGGTACCCAGTGGATATACATATAGGGGAGTATTTTGAGTTTTACAAGTCATCGTGTGACCATAGAGATATTACTTAATGGGGTACTATGTACATCGGACATTTGGAATGGGTACATGGTGACAAGAAGTTCTATTTTCTAAAATAACAAATTAAATTCATTAAATTAAATGTTTTTAAACCTTTTCAACCCTCTTTTCCCACCCATTTATCACAAGAATGACTCCACCTCCTATCACTATAAAAACAATCCACTTATTCCAATAAAAAAATTATAGATCATATATCTAATGGTAAAAATGATTAATTTTAATAAATTTTATGTTCTTTTGGAATTATTTTTAGGTACTATCAATTATTTTTAGCAATAGATATATCTATTTATATTTTTAGTTCAATACCAATAAATATTTTACTCACATTTGAATATATCAAATTATTTTATTATTATCAATAATTGTTTCACCAACAAATTATTGTGTTATTGTTAATTTTTTTACCAACATACCATTTACTATTATAAAAAAATTAATAAATTATACAATAACACCAAATAATTTACCAAAATATAAGTGATTAATTAAAATATTTATAATTTAATAATAATAACTAAAATTCATATATATATATATATATAATCTAAAATATTAGATACTCTAATCGGATCGAATCTTCACCCATAAAAATGAAAAATTATTATCACTTATGTATGAATGTGGTATATGTATATAATATAATTATTTATAAATATTATGTATAAATTTAATAGATTTTTTATTATATATAAATTATATATAAATTTTTTATACATCATGATATTTTTTAAAAATCATCATTTTTATTATAAATATAAAACATCTTTATTTATCTCATAATTACCATAAAAATAAAACATTATCCCAATTTAAAAATAATATTTTGTAAATAATCATGCACTCTTCAATTCCTAAATCTGTAATTACGCACTCAGTGGTACCTAAAACCCTAAATTATATCCATGTTCATCTGTATTGGTTCTTCAGTTGTTTCTTTTCATATATATTAATTTCATAGACTCACACCTAATTTATATTCTATCAACCTTTTTTCGTATTTTTTTTATCCCTCACTCGCCCACACTTCTTGAATGACCTCTCCCCCATCCCCACATTGGTGGTCCACTATCAAAACCAATTTTCCTGGTTCATTTTCATCTTTATCATCTTTCCTCGAACCTAGACCATCAACCCTCCGTATTCACCTATATTCCCTCCCCAATCCTCACTCCCCCCTCTATATCTCCCCTTTTCCACCCACATCATCATTGATCTGTTATCAATGCCCCCACTTGGGGTTTGTCTCTATAGAAACCCACCTTTATCGCACATAATTATTACATTTTTTTATTAAAAAAATCATAATTATTATAAAATCCAAAATTGATAGGTTTGGAATGTTAGTAAAATTAACTTCATACATCACTCATACATAATAAAACAAAAACATTATTTAAATAATTTTTCACCATACACCAAAAACTTATCGATTTCTACTTAGTACCTTTAATCACCATGGGATATAAATCAAAAAACAGGATGACATAAGAGCCCTATAGGACGAAGAATAACATGGAAAAATAGAATAAAAATTTAATAGCACCCAGGTGAGCATAATCATCATCTTAATATTGTAATCATAACAGCATCATACTAACCATGAGGGAATCACTTGAAAATTTTAAGGAATTTGAAATATGTATAATAATGAAACATTATAACTTTGTGGTAAAATACCACAGAGAAGTTGTGACCAATGATAAAATCCAGTTCATTCATAACATATGTGCACAAATCATAACATCATAAACTGGAACAATTTTCATGCATAATACACATTATCTCATGATATATAACACATTACCCAATGAATTAGAGGGTTATATAATTCTAATCCCACCTATCATATCATAAATGTTCATAATCATACATTCCACATGGAAAGAAAAATTATAATAAACATAATCATGGAATAAACCCCTAGAAACAAATGGGATTCATAAATATTTTATATATAGTATCTCTATAACCTTTTGGGATCCTAATAGAAGAAGGGAAAACATATTTTTAACCACAGTAATTTTCATAAGAAGGTCATGGGTCATGGTGATAGAGCCAATATTGTCATCATTTTTTATATATTTTTAAATTATTTAATCCCTCCCAGTTTTTCAATTTGATCTAGTTTGCATCATTTTTGAATTTTTTGGGAGTTTTTGTCTAAAATGTGAAGAAATTATTAATTATAAAATTTTAACTTATTTTTATCACTTTGGTATTTTGAGCACGAATTATAAAATATTGATCTGTTTTGGGTGATTTTTTTTTCAAATTTCATTATTTGATGTATTCAAATTCTTATTCTAGACCCATGTCCAATTTTAGCATGCACATGTCTGAAAAAATCAATCGTTCTGAAAAATAATTTTGACTAATAGAGTGGACCCCACCTTAATAATTGTGTCATAAAATGGGATAAAGACCTCCAATTGAGGTGATTCAAAATGGATTTAAAAGAGGGCTCAAATAAATGTTTTGGATATTTAATTTTATAGAGATATTATGTCATTAATGTAGAAATTTGATGCACCAAATTAGAGGAATATTTAGGAAACAATTATTCAGAAATGTTTCTTACTTGTTGATTGTATTATAACTTATTTTATACGTATACAGAAGATTTTAAATTTTTTGGGTAAATAATGAAGTGAATTTTCAACAACTTATAAGAAGGACCCATAGAGAGATTTGGCTAAATGGTGTGAAGAACAGGTGTCAGCTTATGGATCATAGATTCTGGAGGAGAAGCTACTGTACCCATTTCATTTCTTCTTTTATTTTTTGTATTAATTTTACTTTAGTTATATTTTAAATTTAATTTTAATTTATTTTACTTTTTAAAAAATCTAATTCATTCAAGTATTTTTTTTGTGTCTTCTTCCATACACCCTTCTTATTCTTATACATCTTATTATTCTTCTTTTCTTCTTTTCTTTTTTTCTTTTTTTTTGATTTCATGTGTGTGTTTTTATTCTTCTTCTTGTTTTATCAGCCTAAATATTTTCATTTTTTTTCTTTTTTTTCTTTCTTCCTCATTAAAATTTGAGCTCTTAACCTAAAAAATTAGAGGTTAACCTGAGGCTTGGATCAAGGATGGTAAGTGGAAATTTATTTTATTTTTCACTTAAATTCATAAGTTTGATTATGTTTGTGATGAGCTAGAGTAAAATTGAATGGGTTTGGGGATCTTAAACAAGTACAGTAAACTCAAAATCATTTTTATTCTTTTATTAAATATTATTCCTCACTTATACTAGATAAAATATATTAATATGATAGGGACGAGTCATTCAATGGATGAAATAGAATACAATGGATCCAGGACCTCCAATATGTCACACTATCAGTTGAAGTGTTCCATCAACCTTTATTACAGGATAAGGTGGAATTTATATTTATAAATTCATTCGATATTTCACAAAACCAAATAAAATAATAATAATTCATTCTTTAGATCTCAAAATTCAATAATCAAAATTTATTTAAACACCAACAAAGAGAATGATGGAACCGTTGAACCAAACCAAAATGGAAAAATAATTTCTTCTAAATTTCTTTCTCTTATAATTTCATGTTATTATAAGTTTAGAATTTTTCGTATTTCAATTCATTTATATTCCATTACTACCATAAAACTTAAAAAAATAAAAAATAAGTAGTTTTGGTTAGATAGAATAGGTAGGTGAACAACTGCGAAATCTCTTCAAGTGAGACAACATTGGACAGCCACTATGATACATAAGGAAAATAAATTATCACTCTCCACACCCTAAAAGAGGCATGCATCAAAACTCGCACTATTTTCTGGGATCCAATTAGTTTTTCCTTATCTTTTTCTATTTTTACATTTTATATATATTCTCTTTATTTTTTTTAAAAACCCATAAAAAATTATTTCTGTATAATGTATTCTAATTCAGATTATTATGTATAGGTAAATTACTCATAGATGAAACAATAACAAAAATTGAATATGATTACAGTGATCTAGATTATTAGGTGAAAAATATGAGTGGTAAACTAGATTTTATGCATGGAAAAATTGATTTGATAACTAATAACTCCATTGTATCCATTGATAATCCTGAACCTGAACCATAAGATGAGCCACTCGGATTTCCAAATTTTTATGAGGACATCCAAGAAGTTGTGGTAATGATTAATTAGTATCCACAATAAAACTATCTAAAATATAAAATCCAATATGATCTTGATAATCTAGATCGGATTCATGATGTGTATGTCCTTCCTTCTTCACTATATATGAGAGATAAATAAGATATAGATGAATTATGGAATAAATTTTGGAATGAGTGTAAGGTACTAAATGATATAGATAATCCCTATAATGTATAAGATCCCACACCATTTCATTTAACTCAAGCCACGTAAGAGGATAACACCACCCATGTGGTGAAATTTTAAGAAATGATGGAAGAGCCTGAATACCTACATCCTTCCACTGAGAATCACCTTCATGATGCACTTATCACTAAAGTTGTGATTCAATCAGAACCAAATGAGGGAGATGATTCATTCATATACTATATATTTTATGATTTCATTTAATATTATTTGAGTATCACACCATATGGTTTTGAATTTTAAATTTTTTTCAATCCATATTTTTATTTTAATCAAGAGTAAGAAACTGAACATGCACCCATTGAGGAACACATGTAGCTCCCTTAATTCAATGAATATGAATTTGAGGATATCTAAGTTACTGTGCTCAAGGAAACCAAGATAGAGGATTATCACACTGAAATGGGGAATTATGATTTACATTCTTTATGTTTAAATTCTATCATATTAAAAAAATAAATTATAACCCTACTTGTGAAATTATAATTCAGGAATCCTATGTTGATCCATCACTAGAAAACGAATTGGAGGTTTTGTAAGTAGAAACCAATGAAGAAGATGATTCATACTTCATATTATCCCCTCCCTGAATATTTTACTTAATTGTGATGGTGTTGGATCTGGTTTACCCAATCCATGGATCACTCATTAACAATAATAAAGAAGAATAAGATTGTAAAATCCACTTGTGGTAGTCAAAATCAAAGAAGATTCAACCACTATAAGACTTTGGATGGTAGCTGGTACTTCCCTTAGGAGGCAATAAAACCTTTGGGCCAACTTGGGGGAGTAAACCAAGACTTATCCCTTTATATGTTTTCTAGTAATTTATATTTAAATTTCATTCTTAGGATTATTCAATAATGCATCCCACTCCCTCTTATATTTTTTAACTTAAAAGGTATGATCCTTGTGCTTAATTGACCAATTATATTTTTTAAGACCAGGATGGCACAAGGAATCCCCTCAAATAGTATAAGGAAGAGGACTAAACTTCGTAGGAATGAGATTTCACTTTTATTTTTTATCTTCCAATCACTATAAATTTTATGTCCAACAATATGTTTTGAGATTTATACCAAAACTTATCGAACCATATTTGAATTTATTCTTTTATATAATTATATAGGAGCATGAGATTCTTATGAATCAGGTGATGCCACATTTTGGATTTCAATTTTAATGAGATTTAATGAGTAATATGGAGAATTAAATGATTAAATTGATGAATAGATATTAAAATTAGGACTCATGAATTGAGGGAATTAATTTATTCACGTAAATGAAATTTCCCAATCATTTTTTTTATTTAAATTCCTAAGATTCATGTGAATTGATTAGTTATTATTAATCATTCCTTGAGTGATTTTCCAATCTAATATTTCTCATTCCCAAGAGGATTTATAGGCCAATTAATTAATATTTTATTCATGTTCATATTAATTGAGTAATCTTGGGACATTCCACTTGTAAGAACTTGAATTTTTCCTTTTCCAAGAAATGATTGTGAAAAAACACATTTAAAATGATTAATACACCTTTTTAAAAGAATTTTTCTTTAAATACCACCTTTTTATTAATACTTGTTTAGACCCTAGAAACCATTAGTAAAATCATTAGGGATGATCCATGTTTCAAGCCATTTTTATCCATTCTTACCCTCCTTTTATTATTTTAATGATATTTTTAACTTGAACTGTAGGGTTGAAGGGGGTCATGAATAACGATATGGGGTAAATTGTAAGGAAAAAGGTTTGGGGTTCTATATTAGTTATGGAAAATCATTTCTGATTTATAAATTGAAATATATTTTTCCCTCTTGAAATAGAAATGAAATAATATCAAAAAGAACCAAAAATTAAAAAAATGGATTGTGATTTGGGAAAACCAAAAATCACCATTATGAGACCTATGATTTTTTATCATATGTAGATTATTGGTGCATGTGAGTTTTATTATATGAATAACTTCTGAAAAACAAAAAAAATCTTTGAAAAAAATTATAAATTTAAAAAATATGGATGTTACACAAATCATTCATTATGATTTATTTGATCATAAACATTACTTTGAAAAAACTTTCAGGCTAATAGAGTGTACCCCACCGTATTAAAAGAGGTAAAACTAAAGATAAAGACCAAAAATTGAGGTCATTTTAAATAGATTTGTAATAGGATTTTATTACATGTTTGGACATTGAATTTTATGGAGATATTCTCTCATTATTGTGGTAATTAGATGCTCTAAAATGGAGAAAGATTTATGAAACATCATCTAAAAAGTGTATGACTCGTTAATTTTGTCATAAATTCATTTATACACATTAAATATATTTAAAATTTGGAGGGTCTATATAAAACAAAATTTCTCAGAACTTATAAGAAGCAAATATAGAGATATTTAGCCATATGGTGGTAATAACTGGATCCAACTTATGGAAAATTAATTCTATAGGGGAAGCTAGTGTATCCATTTCCTTTATTTTTTTATTTTTATTTTATTTTTTTATTAGTTTAGTTTTATTTAAATTTATTTTAAATTTATCTTCATTTAAATAAAATCTAATTCACTTATGGTTTTTTTCCTTCATCCACAGACCCTTCTTATTCTTCCTCCAATCTGAATTTTTTTATTTTCAAACCACTTTTAAAATGTGAAGTGGTAACCCACATAATCAAACCATCCAATTAAAAAACCCCACCAAAATTCAAAATTAAAAAAGTACAATTAAAATTTCCCATTTCAAATTTTAAAACTGAATTATCATCATGCACATTGATCAAAACTGTAGCCCAGCACACTGACCTTAAAATAGTATGTCTGCACCTCAAACTAATATCCTACAATCACCACCAAGAATCGGTTCCTTCTAAACCACATTAATTCATAGTATAATAAGAACCTTTCAAAATTTATATATTTGTGGAAAATCAAAATTTCATAGAAATCACACCGCCTAGGTCATATGAATATCTTGAACCTCACGTTCATTTGGAACCTCGATCCCTAATCCAAATAGATCATCCCTCACATATCTTCATAAATAGAAACCCACACGAATTCCCGTAAGCATCGAAAACTCCAAAACAGAATCACCATCACACCAATGAAAGACTTCAGAAAATAATCAGATGATGAACCCAAAAACCAGAAGAAACTGGATGCAATACCATCATCTCTAACATCGGATGCAACAAAAAATGCAAAACCATCACCTTGAGAGTAAGAAGAAAGGGGGGAATCCACCATAATTAATGCCTCCTAGACAACCCAAATTTCCCCAAAAACACATTCCAAAACCTCCTCAGAAATCATATCACCCAAATGATATGGGAAGGAGGAATGAAAGTGGATACCAGTGTAGATTATGGATGGATAAGGACTCCTTAATTAAAATTATAATTTAAATGGTTTTAGAATAAATATAACAAAAGGATATATAATGTTTAGAAACCACCAAAGGAAAGAATCAGGTTCAAAAGTCCCATTACTGTAGGTCTCATGTTATATTATAACTTTTTAGACTCATTATAATGAACTAATGTTAACTAATACATAAAAACAAAAGTGAATTATGCTATTTTTGTGTCACAATTAACTATTTATAATCATTGGATCCTATTTATTAACATTATTTATTAAAGATGAGATTTTTTGATCCTGGGTTTTTCATAAAATTATCTTATCTTGTTTTGATTTTTTCTTATTGATTATTTATGTTTGTGCATTAGTAAAATTAGCTCCAAAATATTAGATATATATATTTTAAATAACTTAATATAACCATCCAAAAATGTGGTGAAATGTAGAGAATCAGTAACAACCTCATAGGTGGTTCACCATTCATTATCAAGACATTGTCAAAAGAAGTGGTGAGAGATGTATAACATATAGATATATTGTAATTATAATCATTACATTAGTTTAATAAATTTTAAATAATTATAAAATAATATTTAATTTATTTTCGGAATTTTGGGTTTGAAAATAATAGAAGGGTTGTGGAACAAAATAGGAAATTGAATGGAAATAATTATGTAATATTGGATCATTCTTGGTTTTGTTCCTTTTTTATGGACCTAAACTCCTTGAATTCATAGTGTTTTATGACTCTAGAATGTCTTTAATTATTTTATGGGGTTAATGTATATAATTTGGGTAGATTATTGGCATTTATGAGTGTAAGGTAAGTGGTTTTCCAAGAGGAGGGAGTGGGTGTATTTATAAATGGGGGAGGGGTATTTTTGAGTTAAAAAAATTGAATAAAATTTAATTTCCAAGGTAAATATTGTAATAATGATATTTTTATAATTATTAATTATATTTTATTAAAATATATATATTATTCTTTAAACCCATTTATAAAGAAAAATCATTAGTTTATTAAAAAGGAATGTGGAAAAATTAAAAATTATTTCTTTAATAGGATACTTTATAATTTTAGGATTTGGAATATGTGTTTTAAATTTGGAATTTTAATTTCAAGAATTATTAGACTTATTAAACATGTTTTTGGTCTATAATAAAAACTTTAGAAGTTATTAGGTCATAATTACATATTTAATATTGTAATTAAAATATTTTGGTTACATAAAAACTATATTTATACTACTCACCTAAAAATTAAAGACTTTACTAAAATTATCAAAAAAAATCAACCTTATGAAAATTTAAAATGAAGATTTGAAAAATTATATTCATTTTAATTAAATAATTTCCTATCATAGTAAATTTTAGTTATTAGCATAAATTTATGGTTTTTACAAATTACAATTTATCAAATTACAATTACACCTACATTGGGGTTTTAAAATTTTACTATTTATTTGAAACTATTATCATGTTTATATTTTGATAAATTCATCATGGTAAGTGTTATTTATTTCATATTTTAATATTTTTAGGTCAATTTACTATTCTAATATTGATATTACTCTTCCTAATTGTCATATTACTATTCCAACAGTCGTAATACTACTCCAATAATCATATTAACACTATCGATATCACTTAATTACTTTATTCATCATTCAACTAAAATCCAATAAAGGTTATATATTCTTTATTTTTAAAATTTAAATTATATTACAAAAGGTCTATTTGTTTTCTAAAAATATTCTTCATGTGTGTGTTAATTCTAGGAAATCATGATTATCTGAATTTTCTTGTGTTAGTTATTTTATTTTCTAGTGACTTTTAAATCATTATAATTACATAAATTTTATTGGGTTTAATTATGGACAAAATATATCATTCTCCATTAGGTATATTAAGTGTTTTCATTTTTATTATGTGCTACATATTTTTTATACTATATTATATTCCAAAATATGACACACGTTATTTATTCAGAAATAAAATTTGATATATATATATATATATATATAAGTTTGGGATGTTAACTTACCCCCCCCCCACCCATAAACTTCATCCTAAAATTTTCACCTCATTTTCTATGTTGAGAATATATTATGATAATTCTACTTTACTTCCTTCTTAGTTCCCCATGCTATTTCTTTTTTTACTTTTGTTTTTTTGAAATAACTTTAGTAGGGTGATCTATTCGGTTGCATAGAACTTTATATATATATATATATACTCCAATATCTTCACCAATTTCTCTTTATATGAGAAGTAATTTTCCAGTTATACAACCTTCGAATTTACTACATGTTATAGATTAGATATGTACGTCATCAAGAGTGATGTGTGGAATATATCCTGAACTTGATCTATGTTTGGAATATGTTCTAGCCGATTGGTCGTAGTTCCTATGCAATAAAGATTCTCAATGGGGATAATGTACCAAAGGATAATATTTTCCTTCTTTAAAAACATTATGACTCATTTCCTTGGTGATATTTAAAAAAAAAAATTTCTCCTACTTTAAAATCCATTTCCCTTAGATGATTATTATCATAGGTACTTTGTCCACTCTGACCCACATTAATGTTTTTTTTAATTTCTCAAACCTTCTCTATAATTTATTTTATAATATCATGTCGATGTTTATTTTATTCACCGACTTAATGTAGGACTTCTACATCCCATCGCGTATAATGCTTCTTATGTGGCCATTCTAATACTGTAGTAAAAGATGTTGTTGTATAAAAACTCCACCAATGGAAGATAATGATATCATACTCTTTTAAATTCCATTTTGAAATCTCTCAACATGTCATCTAGTGGGTAAATAGTCCTTTTAGATTAACAAAATTTTGGGTTTGACTGACCATACTAATGTTCAATTTAGTATGGGGTGAATATTAGAGAATTATCCAGGATATAGTTGGGAACCATTGAAAATGATTAGATATGATCAAAATTGGCAACCCATAATACCTCATTTAATCCATTATAGATATCTTCAAAAGTTATTCAAGAGGGAAATATTCTAAATAGTGATGAAGTGGGATGTCTTGGTGACTCGATCCATGACAACCCATTTTGAATTAATTCATTTAGCTACCTTTGAGTGACCATTGATGAAGTCCATAGTGATTTCTCTCATTTCCATATTGATATGGTTAATAGTTTCATCATTCCAATGCACATTTCTCACTCTGATTTAACTTAATATCATAACAAGATCTTTTTGGTGCACTCAAAAATTTCTTTCTTCATACAGACTATAGAGAAATAAACTTAACATACATGTATATTATGTCATTTTTTATGAATATTAATTAAATTTTATAAATACATTCCTGAGGATTATAATATTTTAGTGTCTTTGGAAACGTAGAACACACTTTTCTAATTTGGTGAAATATGTTCAATGTTTCCCATAAAGTCTTCCCATTTTGAATTCCTAGATAAAATATTTCTTCATATCCTAGGGAGAAGAAACATAAGAAAGTGTGAGATCATATTCTCAATAATGGTAAATAAAGTATATACTTAATAGTTACTTGGAAATAATAATATTATAACATGATCATAAAATTTTAAAACCATACAATGCATATAAAAATTCTTAACCATGATTCATGAAATAAAAATTGACAGTTTATAAGACACGATCCATAAGATAATCAAAGAACATGAGACATGTGAGCAAAACTTTTCATAAGACATGGCATTTTTGTAATACACACAAGAATAGAAAATATTATTTCAAGGTTACCCACCAAGACATTCATAACATGTTAGGCTTGGTTTGACCACCCATGTACCAGTTTTGGGCTGGGAATGACTACCTATATACCATTATTTTTTAGCATGGGGTGACCACCAGTATACCCTCATCTTTGGTTAGGGTATGACCACCTATATACCATCATCTTTGGGATCGGGATAATTACCTATGTATCATCATATTCAGTCTTTTTCTAATCACCCATGTACCCTCATCATTGGGCATTGGATAATCACCCATGTACCCTTATATTTTGGCTTTGGCTAATCACATTTGTACCCTGATAATTAGGCTTTTTCCAATTCCCCATATACCCTCATCTTTGTTCATGGGCTAATCATCTATGTACCCTCATATTTGGGCTTCGGATAGTCACCTATGTACCCTCATATTTAAGCTTTGGCTAATCACCCATATACACTGTAATATTAAAGAACATTTATCCTTACCCAATGCATTGGAGGGAGATATATTTCCCACCCATAACATATTGAAAAACATAATCATGTGTTCCATGGGATCATAAATATTCATCATATCAAAACCCATGAAATTAAATGGGTATCATAAATATTTCATCATATCATAAACTGTTGAAAATAAATGGTTTTCATAATCGTCTAAACATTTCATTATAGCATATACCGTGAAAATAATTGGGTTTCATTAGCATTTTAACATGGTATAACCCGTGGAAGATAAATGAGTTTTATAAACATCATTCCATTAAAAGTTAAACAATTTTGAGAAATAATATGAATGGAATACATGGACCAAATCTATAGTAAAGTATACATTATATCAATTGGTGTAATCTTATATAGAGAAGGATTTTGAAATATCACTTGGAACATTTTTTAAGGAAAATATACTTTCTTTGAAAATTATATTTTAAAACATAAAGAATTTAGAAAATAAATTTATTTAAAAAAATTTGAAAAATTATAATATAACCGTTAAAAAAATTAAATAATTCTTTAGGAAATTATAATTTTAACTTTGATTTTTTTTAAACATTAAATATTTTTGAAAACCTTTTTCTTCGAAAATGGATTTCATAAATTATAATTGAAAGTTAGAAAATAATTTTAAGAAATTTTTAGAAATAAAATTTTTTTGAAATAATTTTATTTGTAAATTATCTTAAAATATCATTTAAAAACATATTTGAAAATATTTATATGAAACATGGTTTTGGAAGAAAATAGATTTCAAACTGAAGAGAGAAATCAAGTCAGATTTTTATGAAAACATTTTATTAACATTATTAAGTACCATAGAGTGAAAAAATGGTTCTATTACTTAATGATATCATGAATAACCAGATTAGAAAAAAATTAAAGAGAAATATTGATATTTATATCATGACATTTGAACATTTTAGATTTAATCGTAAATAATCCTAATAGATAATGAGATTATAATATAAATCTTTAAGACTTTTTAACATTGAATCATAAGTCCCATGAAGGAATAAAATAAAATGGAACTCAAAATATCATGAGGATATATAAATTCATGATATTACATTCCAAAGGGGTTGTGTATACACATTGTGAATGAAATAGTTTCATATTATAACATACATCTCAAAGGAGTCAAATTGAGAAAACAAATCCTTCACCGATTTGGTAACTTTTGAACTATAAACCCCATGAAAGAGAGGTCCTAAAATTTATGTTTAAATAATAATAAATTTTATTGGAATCATCATAAAATAAATTCATTTGAACTATATACATCACATATAAGAAATAGGAATTGAATATAGCGTGTCTCTCTCAAAATTAAAAAACAGAAAAAAAATCCTTTACTTTTGGAGTAACTTTTAAACTATAATCCCCCTGAAAGAATAAAATAAATTTAACATTAATTATCATTAAATTATTTTTATTCATGTTATATATTTTCATATCTAATTATATACACCACACAAAAGATATGATTGGTGTGTATGGCATAAGCCTCTCCAAAATAAAAGTGAGACTAGAAATACCCTGACCTTAAGTACTGACTCTCATCATACTCATTAAAACATCATGAATAATAAATATAAGATTATTATAATAATATAAAATAACCATATTCATATATGTAATATCATATATGATTTTATTATGACTTTATATTAACCATTTCTTAACAATTCCAAGTTAATATTTTGTTTCGGGTAATAAACAATTTCTTTTTCAAACATGTTTTAACTTGTTATTCTAGGCCCTATTACTTAGACCATGATTTACTAATATAAAAAATTTATAAAATTATATAAATAAAATATTTTTTGGTGTATATATATATTTATATTAATCCCAAAAAATTACTAATATGAAATGAAATACACTATTACTGGAGACGGTAGACCATACAAATGCATGAACGATGTTTCCATTTTCATGTTGTATTAAAGGAAATAAAATTAAATAATATATATATATATATTATCATTAAATTATAGTTTTTATGTCATATATATCACATATTTCTATTAAACTCATCTTTAATAAAATTCATGTAATGATTGGATGAGTTACATCGCTTCGTGGGACAGTAGTCTATCGTACACACAAATGACATTATCATATTACCATAAAATTAAAAACAAGAATATATGTGTTATATAATAATTAAATAGTCATAAAAAAGTCATAAATATCAAATATATATTATATAAATATTATTTCCATTATTATTAAAAACCTTGGGATGTGGTAATAGAAAAATGAATGACATTAGCTTGCGAGGCGGTAGTCTGTTGTACAAACGAATGATGATTCTATAACTTGTTTGATAAAAGTGTGTGTGTTTATAGGCCCTAAATAGAAACAAAATATCAGTATAAGGAATATATTTAGTTTATTAATCAGTATATAGAAATAATTTAAGGGGTTTTATAAATAAATAAAATAAAAATGTTCTTTGAAGAACGTTGCCTTTTCTTCGGGTATCTCCTTTTCGTTTGAACCAAAGGACATAAATGGTTGGATTTATGACCAAAGTAAGGATTTTTTTTATTATATTTGAGAATTTTATAAGTTATTTGGTATTTTATTGGCATAAATAAGTTTTTTTAAAGTTTTCAATAGAGTTGGAGAGGGGGTCACCTTTTATAAGGGAGGTGAGCGATAATCATGTAATTTTTAAAAATAGAGAAATCCACCCAAGTTTTCTCCATGTCAAGTGGATCCAACAGTGAAAAAATAACTATAATAGAATTCATATGGTATAAATATTTAATGAAAATTGGTTTTTGAAAAATAAATAGGATATTTTACTCATGGATCATAAATTTTAGTCCCTTGGTAAACTCATTTTTCTATTAATGATCGTGATTAATTTTAAATTTTTTCACTAACCATTTTTGTAAAAAATTAATTTAGACATATTAGATATTATAAATTATTCTCATTAAAAATATGGAATCTATTTCTCCAAATTTAATTTATAGAAGTGGAAAAATTAATTTAAAATTAATCTCATAGGCGTCTCGAGAAATCGGAGTTTTATAGTGAAAAAGTTCAAACGATTTTAATGTTTTTATATCGAAATTCAGTAAAAAAAGATTAAAATGAAATAAATTATGTTAATAGATGTATAATTGAACTATTTTAATATAAAAATAAATTAGAAATGTATTTTAACATTATATAATATTTTTATGAAAATACATCTTTCCATTAAAATTCAATATTATTTCATTATTCATGAAAAAATGAAACTTATTAGAAAAATAGCAATATTAACCCTAAGATAATTTTGATATTACAATTTAAAAATAATTCTTATTTTATAAAATTATTTTTCTAAAAGTTTAAAAAAATTAGTTTTAAAATAATTTTTTCATTCAAAGGAGACAAAACGTCTTTTTAGAATAATAGGGTTTTTTAGCATAAAATAATATTTATTCTTATCTCTTATATATATAAAATAATTAGGTGAATGATAAAAATTTGATTGAAATTATAATATATAAATTTTAGTAAAATAAATCACCAAAATTGATTTGTATAATTAATTTATATAAAACACACTTGTTCTCATCGATATAGTTTTTTAGAGAATGATTTCCTTTTATTTTTAAAAAGGTATTATTTTAATTTATAATTAATTGGTCACAAAATAATTCATAATATAAAAACTTTTAAACCATATTTTCAAAAAAAAGTAATATTATTCATATATTCCATTCCAATATCTAGGATACAACTGTATTATTAAATAATAATTGTAGTATAATACTATAGTTTGGAAAAAAGAGGTCTTGCGTGTAGTACAAGCTATCAAAGGAACTCAATTTCCACCTTTCCATAGGCTAATATTAATTATGCATGTACAGAAATATTAACTGGGTGTTTTTTTAAATCAGTCTTAATTTTTTGTAGAATATAATAAAATCCATCAAATAATTTTAATTTATTTGAAAATATAATTCATAAAACTCCGGGAATTTCATTCTACCGCCCTTAAAATGAATTTCACCCTATAAATTATTATGGGTCCTCAATGGTTTAATACATGAAATTTCCTTTCATAAATACCCACATAATAAAAATTAATAATAAAACTTCCTTTAAAAATGGAAATTTGGAAACATAAAGGTTACCTAAAGTAACTCGTAACTAGTTTTCCACATAAAAGAACATATGGGTAAGTGAAAACTTGGATATATAAGAGAAAATAACACCCAAATACTGATGGGAGTGATGGGGAACCTGGTCAGGAGAATGTTAATTGTCATAAATCCCTAAAAAAATGAGGCTTGAAAAAGGTCATTGATATCATCAAAAATGAAAATAATAGGAAAATGATTTATTTAAATACCCTTTTCCTAAAGTTTAATATTTTTCACGAGAAGATATACGTACTAGATTTCATTCCATTTTATAATAACAATATCAGCATGTGGTTGTACCTTGATCAGTTTCCACTTTATCTCTTACTTTAAGAAATGAAGGTGAATTTTTTATTCTTAAATTGTGAACAGATCATAGGATCTATAGATATAATAATAATCAATTCCATCTATCATTAGTTATGATCAATAAAATGGTAATCATAGGTTATCCAATATTCATAAATATTCATATATAGAAATGATATATTAATCTCAAAGCCTCATTCAAAACTCAACATAAACCATTTCATAAATGATTAAAAATTTTACATTGCTGAAAGATGAAAATCCAAAAATTTAGAAACATTGTCACAAAATTTCACAAAATTTTCTTATCATTGGACTGCCATATCTCATAAAGTATCCCTTAATTGTCTCATTCCAAAAATGTGAATACCTTTATCATGTATTCTCTTGAAACAGGGTAATAACCTAAATTTTCATAAAACCTTATTTAAAGCAGACACCATTCATAATTACTTGAATAAAACTAAAAATTATGGAATATATTTCATAGATCTAATAATTTTGTAAAATCTATCAGTTATAACATGAACACCTTTTTCAAAAAATCCTTTATTATTTTTTTGGTCATCGATACTATCGAATTTACTTTATCCAAATTAATAATCTCTTTATCCAAAATAAAATTAATTTTTTAACAATCTAAAACATATTAAAGGGAACCTCCCCATAATAAAAATATCACCTTGCCATTAAATCACTCTCCTAGTCCATCATCATCATTCAATGTATCATTTAAGTCCTTAATAAAAAAACTTATACTAGAAAACCCTTATATATTTCAAAAATCATTATTCTAGAATTCAAATACATCTATTCTTCCAACTTAATGATTATAATGGAATATTTCCTTTTATGGCCTAGAATTAAATTCTTGGGTCAGGTCATTGATTTGGTTAATGCTCATGTTCCCTAAAAGTAAGATGTTTAACTCCTCAACAATTTGTTAATTTATGACCCTTCTTTCCACACAGATAATATGTTTCCATCCATTTGAGATATTCCTTCATGTTTTTCCTGAATTTATTACTAAGTAAGAAGTATATTCTTCCTTCCTAAATGTTCATTACTACATTAACTATCATAAAATCCCATATTACTCTTATTCAATGTGTAAGGAATCTCACTGGATTTAACATTTTTAATCATATACTGAGATAGATGATTAGGAATAATTATAATATCTTTCCTCCAGTACTCATCTAATTTTTTTATTAATAATCATTGAATTTTACATCAAATTCAATGCAAACATGATTCCTTCTCATTCTATCCATTGAATAAAACTATGAAGCATAGTGTGACCAATGCTAATAAAAATGTTGAACCACATAGTCATGAAAAATAACTTATAGGATGTCAAAATCTGGATAACTTGTTCTTTAATATATGACACCATAATATTATCCTAGGTTATTCATAGTTGAGTTCTATTTATATTCTTCATAATGGTTTATAAGGATTTAGTTAATTACTAAATCATGTACCTTGGGACTTCTAAACCAAGTGTCAAGTAAGGCCCATTGTCGTGCACTGGTTCCCAGTTAAGTCTAGCTCAATATAGTGTTTTTTGGGTTATTATCCCATGGTAAATTTGTGTGAGATCCCCACCCACGTATTGTATCCAAATAGGATGTGTTTCTAAGAAACCACTCACTCTATCCATTACCTAATGTCCAAGATATTTTCCAATTATTTAACTCATCCTTATATTTATCCTTAGAGAAATACCTAGACATATCCTTTGAAATATCTATAAGGATCTAATTAATGTTTTATCATCCTTGATTTCTGAGGCTGAATAAACCTTCCCTTTGATACCATTTATAGTGACCCAGGCTTAACATATATAGATATTACATAATTTTCTATGGATATCCATTTTATTACATGATAACATGCCTAAAGTCCATAATTTTTTAGTATATTTGGAAACATGTAACACAATATTCTAATCTGGAGAAAGATCTTAAATGTTTCCCACAAATATATTCCCATTTAGTACTCATACTTAAAATCTTTTCACATAACCTATCGGAAGGAAACAGAAGAAAGGGTGATCTTTTATGCTCAGTAAGGGTAAATAAAGGAGATACATAAGCATAACATGAACATAAGGGAATGAGAATATGATAATATGATAATAATATTTAAAAAAAATAAAATACATATCATATATCATAATCGTGATTCATGGCATAAACATTGGAGTTTATAAGACATTATTCATAAGATAATCATATAACATGATCCATGAGAGAATAACATTGAATAAGACATGAAATTTGTAGGATACACACAATAATAGAATATCTTATATCAAGAAACCCCACCAAGACATTCATAGCATGTTAGGCTTGGGCTGACCACCCATGTACCTACTTCATGCTTTGGCTAAAAACAAGTGTACTCCTTTTCAGGCATTGTATAATCACCTGTATAACCTCATCTATTGGCTTGGTCTGACAACCTTTGTACCCTCATCTTTGGGATTGGGATAATCACCCATGTATCATCATCTTAAGGCTTGGTCCAATAACCTATGTACCCTCATATTTTGGCTTGGTCTAATCAGTTATGTTCCCTCATCTTTGTTATTAGTCTAATCACCTGTGTACCCTCATATTTGGGCTTGGTCTAGTCACCTATGTACACACATATTTGTGCTTGGTATGATCACTCATGGACCAAATACTTAGTCAGGATATAATAACCCTTGTACACTCATCATTGGGAATGGGGTAATCACTTATTTACAATATGATCTCATATAACATTTATCTTTATCAAATGCATTGGAGGTAGATATAGGTCCCTCCTATCACATAATGAAAAACGTATTTATTTATGCCACAATATTATAAAAAATATTCATATCATAACCCATGAAATGATATGTGTATCATAAACATTTTATCATATCATAACCTATTTAAAAGATACAGGTTTTATAATCATTTCAAAATTTTATCATAGAATAACCCATGAAAATAAGTGGGTTTTATATGCATTTTATCATGGTATAACCCCTGTAATAGAAATGAGTTTTATAAACATCAATCCATAAAAACATAAATAATTAATAGAAACAACATGAATGGTATCCTTGGAAAAATAACCTAGTAAATAATAAATGATATCAAAGGATTTCATCTTAGATAGAAAATAATTTTAAAAGATCACTTTCAAATTTTCGTAGGGTAAATAATAATCCTTTGAAAATAACATTTTTAAAAATAAAGATTTTTCAAAATAATTTTCTTTGAAACCCAATTTGAAAATTTATAAAATAATATTTACAAATAATTGAAATATTTATTAAGGAAAATTACTTTTCCTAATTGATAACTAATTTTTAAAATATAAAACATTTTGAAAAAACATTATTTTAAAATAGCTTTGAAAACATAGAAATCCATATTTGAAAATCATTTAAAATGGTTTTTAAACATAAAAAATTGAAATTAATTTCATTTAAAATTAGCTTAAAATATCTTTTCAAAAAATTGAAAACATTTTTATAAATCATGGTTTTGGAAGGAAACATATTTCTGACTGAAGAGATAAATAAAGTTATATTTTAATAAAAACGTTTTTTTAAATATCTTAAGTACCAATGAGTGTAAAAATGGTACCATTTATTGAAGATATCCTGAATAACCAGAGGATAACAAAATTCATGATAAATTTTGATATTTATATCAATATATTTCAATATTTTGGACTTAATCATAAATAATCCCATTAGATGATGAGAATATAACAAAAATCTTAAAAACATTGGAAACATAGAATCATTAGCCTTACGAAGGAATAAAATAAAATAGAACATAAAATATCATGAGTACAGATATATTCATTATATTAAATTTAAAATTGGATATATATATATATATATATACACATCATTAAATAATATAGGTGTATATCATCACATACATTACATAGAAGAAACATTTAGACAAAAATCGTGTATCGATTTGCTAAATTTTTAATAATAAACCCAGTGGGAGAGAATTCCTAAAATAGATATTTTAATAAAAAAAATGTAAATATAATAGTCCTAAACTATATTCATTGGAATTATATACATGACATAGAACAAATAGGTGGTGAATATAGTATGTGTCTCACAAAAGTAAAAAACAAGATGGAAATCCCTTACTATAGGAGTTTCTTTTGAATATTAATCCCCAAGAAAGAATAAAATAAATGGAAACATTAATTATCATGAAAGAAGGTATATTAATTCTATATCAAGCCATATATATTTATATACATCACAAAAAATAAACTAGTGGTGAATATTTCGTAAGTCTCTCCGAAATAAAGTTGAGACCAAAAATTCACTTACCTTAAGTCTTGACTCTCATCATACTCATTAAAACCCCATCTGTAATAATTATAAGATTATGATAAATCACTAAAAAACCATATTCATATATATAATATCATATATTATTTTCTTATGAAGTTATATTACCTTTTTATTAGCAATTCCATGTTAAAGTAATGTTTCGGTTAAAACCTATTTGTTTTTTGTAAATGTTTTGACCTTTAATTATTAGTCCCCTTACATAGATCATGATTTCATCATCGCAAGAATTTAATGCATTGTATTAATATAATTTTTATTAATTATATATTTATTTATATGAATCCATTAAATTTAGTAATAGTAAATAGAACACACCATTTATGGAGATGGTGGGTCATATATACGCATAAACGTCATTTCCATTTTCATTTCATATTGAAAGAAATTAAAGTAAATTATATATATATAATAATAATTAAAATATAATTTTTATTTCTAATATATCACATATTCATATTAAACCCATCCATAATACAATCCCAATAAACTGTGAATGAATCACATTGCTTCACGAGGCAGTAGTCCCCCATACACACTAACGATGTTATCGTATTCCCAAAAAATGGAAAGCATAATAGTATGTATTTTATAATAATTAAAAAAGAATAAATACATTATAAATATCATATACATATAATATATAAATATTATTTACGTAACTATTCCCAACCTTTAGAGGTGGTAATGGAAAAATGAACGATATCGGCTCATGGGGTGGTATTTCGTTGTATACATGAATACTGATTTCGTAATCCATTTAATGGAAGTGTGTATGTTTGTAGGTAATAAAATAAAAATATATAATTATAATTATATATAATATAATTTTTTTTAATATATAATCATGATATTAAAATAGTTTAATGTTTTTGATGGAGAAATAAAATAAAAACTTGGTTGTTGAACATTACCTCTTCTTCGGGTATCCCATTTTGGTTTGAACAAAAGGACTTACTGGGTTACCTTTATTCACAAAGTAAGGAATATAGGATGAGATAAAGGAATTTTAGAAGTTATTTGGTCTTCTATATTATGAAAAAAGATTAAGGAGTTAATAGTGGGTGATTGAGGGTGGTCATTTATAAGGGAGGTGAGTGGCACTCTTGTAATTTTTTAAAATAGTGAAATCTACTAACGTTTTTTCCTCATAAAGTGGATAAAATAATTTAAAAATCTCAATAATAGAATGTATCATGTAGAAATATTTCCATAAAATTATTTTTGTACATGTTTCATGGTCATTTTCCACTTTATTATAAAGTTTAGTCCCTTGGTAAACTCATTTTTCTCTAAATCGTCATGATTGATTTAAAATGTTTTCCCTAATATTTTTTGTAAAAATTTAATTTTTTACAATTATAAATTATAAATTTTTATTAATCCAAATTCTAAATGCATTTTTACAACTATAATTCACATAAGTGGAAAAATTAATTACAAATTAATCCCGCAGATGTGTCGTAAAAGATAGTTTTTAAAGAGAAATTTTTTTGAATGTTTACAATGATTTTATGTCAATGTTCATAATGAAAAAGAGTAAAATGAAATAAATTGGATAATTATAGGTATAATTTTACTATATTTAATATAAAAAATTTAAAAAATATAGTTTAATATTATAAATTATTTAACTGAAAAAGTGGTTTTAAATTAAAATTCTTTATTTTTCACTATTCATCCGAAAATAAAAGTTCTCAGAAAAATACCAAAAATTCACCCTAAGATAACTTTTATATTCAAATTTCAATAATGATTTTTATTTTATAAAATTTATTTTTTTAAAGAGTAAAATTTTATTTTGAAAATAAATCTACAATAAAATGGCGACAAAACTGATTTTTTAAAAAAAATATACTTTTTAAGCATAAAATTGGATTTGTTATTATCTCTTATATAGAAAACAATTAATGTGAATTTTAAATATTTTATTGAATTTATAATATATACATTTAATTAAAACCATTACCCAAATGTTATCTGGTTAATTTATTGATATAACTTACATTTTTGGGCATAAAAAATATTTTTTTAGAGAATGGTTTCTTTTATTTTAAGAAAATGTTTTATTTTCATTTCAAATTAATTTTTCACAAAATAATTCACTATATAAATATTTTTAAACCATATTTTCATAATTCAGTCAATCATATTCATATATTCTATTCCAATGACTAGGTTAAACTATAATATTAAATAATAATATTAATAGTATATTGTAGTATGGTGAAACTCAGTCTTCTGTGTAGCGCAATCTATTGAAGGAACTCGGTATTGTGTGTAACACAAGAAAAACGTAGTGTTTAATGTACCAAAATCTTATCTCATTGTTTAATTTAGCTCAATATTAACATCTTTTTAGGTATAAATCAATATTAAGATGGTGTAGCGTGCAAATAAATCCATAAAATAATTTGGATTTGTTCGAAAAAAATAATTCATAAAAACTCAGGGTGTTACATTCACCCACAAAAGGTGCTCTCAAAAATCATTGTATATATAATTATATCTTAGATAAATGAATTAATTTAATCTATATACATTATCTAATAACTCTTTCTTTATTTCATGTGATGACAACACACAAAGTATAGTTCTAAACTGAATGAAATAAACTTTATCGATGTTAGATTAATGAAACATCCTTTAATTTCCTTATATAACCTTATTTTGACTATTTAATTCATACCTTTGTACCACCATTATATTAATGTTGGTTAAATAATATGTTAAGGTAGGATTTTTTCCCATCCATTTTGATTTTCTTGATCCATCCTTTTCATATAGATTAATATGGGATATTTCTCAATATGTAACATAGAAAGAGTGGAATGTAATTTTCTAGTAAGAAAACTGGATAACTTGATTTCATTTTCATAATGGTAGTAAATAGTTTATTCATAGTCCTTCATTAGTTCTAACCATCTTATTTTATGAATTTTATCACTTTTTATATGAATATATAGTTTATAATCATATTATATATATATATACGTCACACTTCTCAACATAGAGGTTGTTTATCAAAATCATAAATGAAAATTTTGAATCTTCTAACTTTAGATCATGTTTTGGGTAGTTCACCTCAAGAATATTTAACTCTTATGATGTGTAGGCTATCAATTTACCATTTTTCATAAGTACAGAACCCAAAAATTATTTAACTCATCATTATATATCACAAACTCTTCTCCACATGAGGTTAGTGTGACTACATGTGTTGTGATTAGCCTCTTATTAAGATACTTAAATATTTCCTCACATTTTTCTATCCAAATATAAATTTACCATTTTTTTGTTAACTTAGTTATTAGGCTAGAAAATTTTGGGAAGTTTCTCAAAAACCATCGATAATACCTATAAAATTTAAGAAATTTATGGATATCTAAGAAACTTGATGGTATAGCACATTCATCCCTTACCTTTCTCTTTGAGGGGTCTACAAAAATTCCCCCACTTGTGATCATATTCCCCATGAATTGGACTTAATACATCCAAAATTCTCTCTTTCTAGTTTTTTCATACATGTTTTTATTTCGTAATGTCACCAATGCAATCCTTTGATTATTATCATACTCATCCTTTCACTTTTATTAAATATAAATATCATAATCAAAGACTAACAAAAATATATCAAGGTCATATATAAAGACTCTATTCATCATGTCAATGAAGATTATATGGGAATTAGTAAGTAAAAATTACATCATTATGAACTCAAAGTGTCTATATCTTCTATGAAGATCTATCTTATGAAGACCAACCCACTTCACATTTAGCTGTTGATATCCAAAATTAAGATCCAAATTTGAGAAATACTAATCTCCTCAAAATTTATTGAACAAGTAATTATTCATTGGTAGGGGATACATTTCCTTTATATTGACCATGTTTATCTCTTGGTAATCAATGCACAACCACATAGATTCATCATTCTTATTGACCAAGAGCACTGGTTCACCCCAAGGTGTTAAACAAGTGTATATAAATCATTTGTTGAAATTATATTGAAGATAATTATTTAATTCATCTAGTTTTATGAGGGTCATCTTATAAGGTAATTTTAATATAATAGTTTCTCCTGGTATAAGTTATATAGAGAAATCTACCTCAAGGTCATGGGTAAGATAAGGAAACTCTTTAGGATATACAGTAATATATTCCCTAATAATTATAATGTTCAGTAATTTTATGATTTTTTGAAATAAACTATTTGAGAAAGATATTCTTCTTCATTGGGTTTCAACACCCACAATGGTGAGGGGTTTTCAAAAGGAGACTCATGATCTTCCTTACATTTTTATAGAATCATGTGATAGTCTAGGATAAAGAAAGAGGCTTCATTTTCTAAATAGTATATGTGAGTTCTGTATAATGAGAAAAAAATACATGCCTAGTATACTATTCAATTCCACCAAGTAAATTATTATAATATTTGTTGGAAGAATCTTCCCACATATTCTAATTGGGGAAGAGTACAACAATTAGTTTGGAATGATTGAATCACTAAGTGTTTTCGCAGATATCTCTACTAAAAGGGGTCGAGGAGTTGATTCAATAGTTCTAGAAAAAATATTGGATTTAATAGAATACTTGTGACACTAATTACATAAAACATTCACTTGAAATAAGTGAATATTATGTGTGCCTTTCACCATTTCATTTTATTGAACCTACCTCCTACTATTTTATAAAATATAAATACATATAATAGAATTTACATTAGTAAATCATGAATAAATAATTTATTATCATGTGAAAATAAATTCTAAAGAAATTTTCTATAGGATCCCAATATCTGTCCTACTTTTTAATAATTTATTTTGGGATCATATAATTCAATCTTTTATAACATTAAAAAAATAATTAATTTATAAATATATCATTCATAATGGTTTTTAAAGATTATGTGATCAACCAATGTGTATCCCCCATGAGTGTCTATCTAGGTATGTAGTTCATTTCAATGAACTGAAGGCCATCATTTTTTATTGATTTTTTATAATACACCTTTCAAGGGATGAGGTGGAACCCTACAATGCCCGTAGGCGAATGATTACATGCCTGCAGGCCATAGAGAAATTCATTTCCCGTAGGCACAAACATTACATACAACCCAGACTAACAACTTGGAACTACTCCTCCCCAGCATCTTCATCGTGAAATCAACTCTCCACCTTCGCATGGCTTTTTGGCTAGGCATTCCTGTGCATGCACAGGCTTGTCCTGATGGTAGGTGTCATACCCTCTCATTCTTGCAATCTATTTAGATTCTGCTATGGTGAAAGCTCATTGCCCATCCTCCTTGTAGAGCTTGTTCCTTGTAGTTTTTGTCTGGTTTGCATCTACAGGAGGCCCAAAGGCCTTGAGATGGCTCGAAGGCCCAACTGAACCGAAGGCATGGGTGCTCGAAGGCCAATGAAGGACTCAGGGACCAAATCGGAGGCCTGAAGGCCCAAACAGGGGCGTATTCCTGGCTGCTACAGTGCCCGCTACAGTACCTGCTACAGTACTACACAGTTCCTACTACAGTCCTGCACAGTTCCTGCTACAGTCCCTACTACAGTACATGCTACAGTGCCCCGGAAATTCTTCCTTCACCTGGATTTGATCCCTGGTTGCTTGGATGCACCAATAGAGACCTTTCCAACCAGGCTAAGGCTCATGTGCCTAGGTATGTAGTTATGTCCACTTATTGTGCATCAAGTGAAGATTGAGTTAATGTTAAAACAACCTTTATAGGGGTTATTACCCCTAGTTGTATTCCAGAGCCTGAATCCATTTTTTTATCCATATAGGGATGTTATTTATATAAAACCACACACTCTATATTTTACCAAAATTTTAGGATGTTTTCATAAATTCATATTTATACATAGGGTTTTAACTAAATTTTTATAGTCCTAATAAAACATTTAACTAAACCTTTCTCTAATACAAACTATAGTGACCAACCATTTTCACACATTATTATTGAAACTTTTTTTAAGATAATAATAATAATAATAATAAAATCTATAATTTATCAGTTTAGTGTGTCAGGAAAATTAGGATAATACAACACTTGTACATAATAAAACATAAAAATTATTTAAATCCTTCTTCATTTTATTACTAAAATTTATCATTTTCTCCTTCATATATGTAATCATTTAAGGATACGCATCTAAAATAGGGTGAGATAAAATCATAGTAAGGGGAGGAATAACAAATAAGGAATAAGTGGCATGAATCAATAATACATGGGTGGCCACATTCGTTATCATAATTTCATAAAAATATGACCATCATAAAAAGAAAGAGGGAATCATTTGAAAAGGATTATAATGTTGAATATATATATATAATAATAATAATAATAATAAAATATCATAAACTGTGGTCAAATTTCACATATAATATGTAAAAAAAGATTGAATCATGTTCACATATAACATTTTTCCAAAAATCATAACAAAATAAATATGAAAAAATATAGAATATTGTTCAAATATATTACATATAATATAATTTTATATTTTAAATTATCCAATTCATTAGAGGGATATATAATTCTAAGTCCACATGTAATATCATAAACCCTCATAATCTTGGAGGCTACATGGAAAGAGAATATATAACAATTTTAGTCATGAAATAAACCCATGGAAAGAAATAGGATTTATAAATATTTCATAAATAATATATCTATAAACTTTTAGGTTCCTAGCAGAATAATTGAAAAATATTTTTCAACCTTAGTTATTGGATTAAAAATATCATAGGTCGTAGTGAGAAGGGGAAATAACTCATGATGAACCAATGAGATGTTTTATAAATTATAATTTGTGAAAATTTATTATAGGAATATTATAAATAATTTCAATGAGATATAAGCATACTTTTTCATATAAAACAAATATAAAAATAATCAAAAGGATAATAGAAATGGTTTTGGAAGTAATGTAACAAAAGGATGGGGAAAGTGGGGAAACCACAATGGAAAGTTCAAGAGTCCCCTTACCTTATGTTTCATGTTATTTAATCACTTTTTCAAATTATATATAAGGAAATTATTTTTATTAATACATGATACATTGATTTGATTAATCTTTTTTTCATAATTTTTCATTTATAATTATTTTATTGTTTTTTTAGTCTTCCTTGTTAATGCTGAGTTGTTTGGATGTCGCATTATCCTTAAAATTATTTGATATTGTTTAAATTTTTCCATTTTTGTTATTTTAATTTGTAAATTAGAAAAAATAACTCCATAATAAATAAATTAATAAAACCACCCAAAAAATAATTGATAAGTAGAGAATTGGAAACATCCTCATAGGTTGTTAACCAACTGTTATTGGGATACTATCAAAAAGGGGATGAGATATATATAACATACAGATATTATATAGTTATAATATTTATATTATCTTAATAAAATTAACATAATTATAAAATTATAATTAATTAATTTTAATAGGTTTGGGTTTGAAAATAATAGAAGGGGTGTGGAAGAGAAGTGGAAAATGAAATGAATTGATGAATGAATTCTAACTCCTTCTGGGTGTTTTTTTTTTCCACAGACCTTAAACCCTTAAATTGTTGGAGTTATATGAATCCAAAACGTACCTAATGATTATAAGTATATTAAGATAGGGAATTTTTTTTTTTGTTAATGGTGATGGAAGTTTTTTTCCAAGGGAAGGTAGATTATAATTCCCAGACCCTGGAGCCTCATGGAACGGTTCCCCAAGGTGATTCTTTACTGGGCGTAAAGCATAGATCCCCATACACAAAAGGCTTAAGAATAGAAATTAGGGTCTAAATGTGGTATAGTGGGGACACTATACCCTCTAGATTATAAATAAGTACAATGGAAACATAAATAAATGAATAGTAGTGGATGATAAAATACTAAATTTGGAAACAATAATAAAAGAATGAATAATCATGCATGATATGATCTAACATAAATATAGGAAGGTATACACAGTACATGGAGAGGATTTAAATATAAGAAAATATATAAAATACATATAATATATCTCTAATAGCATCCTAGCTATAATAATAATAGTAAACCATGTAATTCATGAAAGTAAAATTGCAACCATGAGGTCTATTTGGGTATCAATTCATTGTCTGAATAGGTTTGGAGATATACCCAGTATTCCACCACTAATGGTGTAAATAGTAATCCATTCCATGAATATTAAAATAAATAGTGTGATGGTATATAAAAATAAATTGGTAAACAATAAATAATAGCATGTTGGATCATGTTCCTTGAAGACACTTGGCAAATCATGCCTACTTCAGCCTAATCTAGAATGTCATTGAACACTTTCCATCATTTATATATATACTGAAATAATAAAATATTTTGAATAGATATATATGAAATGAGGGGGACCTATGTTTTAGTACCGAGGCATCCACAAGAGAGGTTCAGACACTAAATAAGGGATGTGAAGCCTGATATTCCATACCCATTGATCACAATATATGGGATTCCATGCAAAGGGATTCATGCATGTAATAACAATATAAGGGACTCTATGCCTAGGGTAACATGCCCATAATCACAATATAAGGGACTCCATTCCTACGGTACCATACCCATATTCACAATATATGGGATTCCATGTCCTGAGTTCCATACCCATAATAACAATATAATTTAAGTAATTCCCAAGATACCATACCCATTTATAGTTTCAGAAAATACACATTGTCATTTCAATTGTAAGTTACATGAATTGGTAAGTGATATGGTCTTACTATTAACTCTTCATTTAATCCAATTACATAATTTATTTCATTCAATATAATTGAAAATACATGTACATGAACATGTCATATTACAATTCAATTATAAATTATATGGATGTCCATGGATGTAAACATTCCATACATCACCTGAGTATTCTAATTGGATATCACCATTTTATTAGAGAAGACATCACACCTCAAAGGTGGATTTATTATAAATATAGTCATGATTATGATATTTTTTATTTAGATTAATCTCATCATTTGTTCCAAAAAGTATATTCATAACACCTAATAAGTATATTTCAAATGTGAAAAGAGTAGTATATATATGTTCATTAAAAAACACATCATAAGGGGTGGTTTTGTCTAGGATATCATTTATTCTAATGGAATTTTTTTTGAACTCACCTTACGATGTGGTTTGGGCTGAGGGCATCAACCTATAACCATGTACAAGGGTTTTATAGCATGTCTAAATGTTGTCTATGTAAATAATTTAAGGTATTTCAAAATTTATTTGAAATACATGGAAAATTATGACATGCAGCACTATAGAAATTCCTTATAAATGATTCAACATTGAGGGAAAATCATATTGGCCACCAAGGACTTTATACTCATCCAATATTAGGCTTTGATTCAATCTAGAATGGGATAAATTAGTAGAAATATAAAATGTCCTCCAAATATGGTAAAAGGGTCCAAATGTATATATTATTCCATATAGAGATGAAAAACTGAATACAAAGCAAGAGGGTCCTTAGAATTACCAAGGGGCTTCCAGTGAAACTGATGGAATTCGATTCATACTAGGAATGAAGGAGACCCACCCATAGAGTAGGGGGGAAGAGGGGAATTTGGGAGGTATTATAAGAGAAAATGGGGTAGAAATTGGGTAAATCACATTTAAGTTCAGTGGGAAAAAAAGTCATTTTTCCCCTTTATATTTGGTTCTTGGTTAGGCTATACAATTTTTATAACCATGTTCTAGCCATGAATCTCTCACTATCTAAGAGCTTATCCTGCACAATTTTTCGGCAGGGTCTGGGGTAAACATGCACCAACCATATGGTGCTACTGCACGAATGGCTCGAAGGCCTTCTTTTTATTGATTTTTGATAACCCCCATTTGAAGGGGTGAGGGGGAAACATTACAAGGCCCGTTGTCTTAAATATTACATGACATGTAGGTATTAGGAAATATACAAACTAAACTTGGAACTGATCCTCCCCAACTTCTTCATCGTGATATCAGCTCTCCACCTTCACATGGCCTATTTGGATAGGATTCTCGTACAAGAACAGGCTGGTCCCAATGGCAATGACATACCCTCTCTTTCAGAAAAATCTACTTATATTATGCTCTGGTGAAAGTTCCTACTCTGAATCCCCATCTAGAGTCTACTCCTTGTAGAGTCTGTCTAATCATTTGGGCACAATTTCAGATGGCCCGAAGGCTATGAGGTGGCATGAAGGCCTTGAGGTGGCTCTAAGTCCTTACTGTCCTTACAGTGCTACTGGTTAAGTGGAACTAACCATATTTTTAGGCACATAGTTTGAAAAATCATCTGTATCATGTGAAAATTTCTTTTCAATTTATAGTAGTCATTTTGTAGGGTCATTCACCCCACATTTCATGGTTTAAAAACCCATAAGACACAACTTACAAGGTCACATGATTTATCCTAAGGTTCCACATCATCAAAACAAACAGTGTTCCATGTGTGTTTCTCAAGGAAAGAAATCGTTTGGATCACGGTTCACCCAAAACTCATCCAAACATTCGATACATCACTCGTGAATTAAACCCCATCCAAAAACAACACTTTTAAGTGTTTCAACCATAAAAAAATTTCTGAAACTTAATTCAACATTCATCCCAGACACTGTATAGGAAAAATCAATTTGCTTTGTAAATTTCAACACATTCCAAAATTTGGGGCAGTACATAGAGGGAGTATTTATACTTGAAGAGAGGGGTATTTTTAGTTAAAATATAAAATAAAATAAAATTTCCAAGGAAAACCTTATAATTGTGTTATTTTTGACATTATTAATTATATTTAATTAGAAATAATTTTATGTACATTTAGGCCTTTTCTAAATGGAATTTATTATTTTATTAAAAAGGAAAGTGGAAAAATGAATTTTTTTTAAGGAATACTTCATGATGATAGGATTTGTAAAAAAATTTGGTTTAGAGTTTGAATTTGTGGATTTATTTAAATTATTAAACATATTTTCAGTTTATCATAAAATTTTAAAATTGATTAATACATCATTACATATAGAATTATATAATTAAAACAAATCAGTTCAGTAACAACTGTATTTTTACTATATATCTAAAAATTCACGTTTTAGAAAATTAACATAAATTATCCCTTAAATTTTTTTTGATATGATGATTCTAAAAATGAAATTAATTTTATTAAAATAATTTCCTATAATGGGTAATTTAAATTATTAACATAAAAATAGTGGTTCTTAAAAAATACACTTTTTCAAAATTATACTTACACCTTCATTGAGTTTTTTAATTTTAATATTTATTTTATGGTATTATAAAATATATTTTTTTACAAATAATTCATATTAAATTTTATTTATATGTTAATTTAATATTTTGAGGTTAATTTATTATTCCAAATATTACATTACTATTCCTAACGGTCAGGTTACTATTCCAATGGTCATACTACCTCTTATAAATACCTCTTATGTCCTTCATTCATCAATTAACTCAGTTCCTTTCAAGGTTCAATATTTTTTAAAAAAAATTTCAATTGGATTACTTATGTTCAATTTCTTATTTATAGTGTTTTTCATGGTTATGATAATTCTAAGAGATCAATATAATCTAGATGTTCATGTTCTATATTTTTTATTTTTTATTTTTTATTTTTTATTATACCACTACAATTATGTCATTTTTATTGGGTTTAGTTATTAACTTAAATTAATTTTATCCATTAGAAAAATTACATGGAGTCATTTTTATTATTTTCCAAATGTGTTTTATACTATAATATACTCATAAATTTGACAAAATTTGTTTATTAAAATGTAAATTCAATATATATAAATGTTTTTCTGGTTACAATTCCCCATACCCACACCCAAAAAAATTATTTTCCATCGACACCAACATTATCATCTACTGATATCCCATCACCGACACATACACCACCATACACTATGTTTTTTAGAGGAGAATGAACTAAGAATATTTTCCAAAAAAATTGCTCCATGTTTTAGCCCCTTTTTAGGTAAGAGATTCATCTCTTTAGGATTCAACCATAGGAAATCATGGGTATATCATGTTTTTAATTGAGTTTTATTTTGGGTTTGTGAGAAATTCAAATGAAATGAGATTTTTGGATTAAAAAACTGATTATGTAATTATCTAAATACCCTTAACTGATTTTATATAGGTCTTTTTACTTATTTTTGAACTTATATATTTCAAGAGTTATTATTCTTTTGGTCACTCTACTTATATGTATCCGAAGTCAATTTAGTTATAGAGAACTCATTACAAAGGTAAAATTTTATAATGTATTCCTTAAATACAAGTTGGTTGTTCATATAAGAATTAATTGTTTTAAATTATGATAAAGTAAATAATTAATAATATTATTTGTCTCTAAAGATAATTCTAATAGTTCTCATGGAAAAGTAATATAACTTTTCTTTCCTTTAAATTATTGTTTTTTTCATATTTTTTTTATATAATTTCAAATATAAATTCATTTTTTTTAATTAGATTATTGGCTTTCGTATAGATATCCATTAGGTAACTGTTATTTTATGTATAATTAATGGTTTTTTACACTCTTATTCATATGGTATTGTATTAAATGTTCAAAATATGACTACATGATTGGGGGGTTATTTTTTATTTTCATTGTTTTTTTAAGTTTAATAGTTCTTGAAAAAATTAACCATTATTCCATGATTTTTACAATGAATAATAATTTGAGTTGAATTTTTAAATTATCTTGTGTTTTCTTACTCCTAAAAGTCAAATCCCCCCTCTAATTCATTGAATTTTTTATCTGTGTCTGAATAAATGTATTTTTCAAATATTCATTATCTAATCATCACATGATTATTTTTATTGTTATTGTCTATTTTTTATTTTTATCTGTACTCAAAAGGACTTATTCCCTTATTTAATATTCTTACCCATATTTATAAATTTAATTTATTTTCTTATAAAATAATATTGAATTTATAAAAAAATATAATTTAAACATAATTCAATATAATAGATTAGACAGAAATGTTCATTGAGGCCACATGCTTACAATTTTAAGATATAAATAATCTTAAGTAAGATTTTCATGATTTTTTTCCATTGTAGGAACATTCAATCATGTAATTAATAAGAAGTATTGTAGTATAATATGTGAGATTCAGGAAAAGTGAAGTATTATGTGGAAATCAAATCCTTCAAAATAAAAAATTGGGCCTTCATTTATATATAAATTTTATTATAGTTCAATTATTTGTAAGTATGTATTGTTTTTTATATAATTGGTTCATTTTTTAATAAATGTAATATTCACTATTGATGTTAGTTCTATGAGATGTTTTTTTGAATTAAATGATATACATAAATAGATATATCAATATAGTTTAGTGAGTTAAATTTACAATCATATCCATTTCAATTGGTCTTGTTGGTATATCTCTACAATTTTATTGATTGGTGGACTTTTTGGATATTTCATATACCCTAAGGAAGATAATTAATATAAATTCACTAAAAAAGTGTTTGATGAGGTTTTCATTTTAATGGTTTTAATTTAACAAGACACATTATAGGAAATAATTGAGGAAAATTTAGATTAAGAATCGAAAAAAGGATATTTTTAGAGGGTTACCTATGTTGATATCCAACCAATCAAGTCTAATTTATTGAGACCTGGGAATCTAGAAGTATAATATGGTATGATCCCTCAAACAAATAAGGTTGATGTTTTCTCTAATTATTCCTCAAAAGAGAAGAATAATTATCTTTTTTTTATAAAATATGATTCTTTGGGGGAAGATAAACAAGTTCAATACAAATCATCTGAGATGGTGAGGCTTGATGATAGAGGTTTTGGTTGTACCTCTAGTTTAAAGGTGGATGAAACCGGTGTATTAGTATCAAAATTAGCAAATGTTTTCTATAAAGAGGCTAGTTTGGATTTAAAAACGGTATTTCATCTCATTTTATCATTATTTACAAGGGTTAGGTGGATAACTATCCAAATATTGATTTATTAGTGTAGTGAAATAGGAATATATAGCTTCATTGATATTATTCACTAAAATTATTAGAATCAAAATAGTTCAGTTCAATGATTTCAGCAAGGTGATGAATCTCCAAATTTTATAAGTGCTTAAATTAATTATTGAGGTAAACATATATGGTCCCAATTCTTTTAGATAATAATATATTATGAAGAAGACTATGGTCACTTGTTCAGTTTGTAAATACACATTTCTACCAAATATTAATGAGGTAATTGACATCTTATATAATTAGAAAATGATACATTAATCGATTTATCATATTTTATTAAGGCTTATTATATCCCCTAAATTATTAAATACATATGAAAAAAATAACGATTTTAGTTTATTTTTCACGAATATTTCACTGAGGCTATAAAAAATAAAATTCATTAGTTTGATAAGGATTGGGAAACTATGATAAATAAAAAATCTCCTATGGGTTTTTAGAAAGAGAATGAGAAGTGATTTCACTCTAATATATACATATTTATGTATGGATGCATGCATGTAAGTATGTATGTATTTATGCATGTATGTATGTATGTTTGTGTGTATGTATGTATGGATTTTTTAACAATTATTATTTCATTGGAAAAAAGAAAAGGAATCCAAACTAACTCTACATGCTAATAAAATCACTTTTTTATTGCATTTCATGGTTATTAAATGATTACTATTGTTTATTATGTTATAGACTACCTAGATTGATTTATATCATTGTCTCATGGGGGAATGATTTGTTAGTTTCTAATGAGAATATTTTAATGGTCAAGAGAGGATGAATTTATCATTTTAAAAATTATTTTAACTACTTGTCAATGATGAGTTAATGAAATGTGAAAATAAAGATAAATTAACATATATGTTTTTATATTACATAAAATATAAATGATCTTACACTATTCTTCACCCATATAATTAATTGATAGAGATTTATCCCACTATAATGTACTCTATGAATTTTAAATAGATATCATAACCCTTTTATAACTACATTTTTAATCCTTAGAGGCACAATTCAATACGAAAACCTCTTTCACACCAGGTGGCATAACTCGATCACCATGCCTATTGAACACCAAGAGGCCTAACCAAATACGATAGAGTTTTTAACACAGGGTGTCTTGACCTTATTTCCATGCCTTTTTAACACCTATAGGGACAACCAAAAAGGGAACTTTTAAATTGGTGTTTGAAACCAAACTGTCCTTTTAATCGACCTAAGGAACAACTGAATCCCCGCACTTTTTTGTGGTTATGGAAGAACTCAGTTACTGGATTTTTTTTATATTCACAACCCAATATCCTAAATTTTAATTTCTAGTAAAACTCTATACAATTAAACACATAGAAAATAATAAAAATAATTTAAACCATATAAATATATATATATATATATATATATACTTTGATAATTTAGGATCTGAGTGATGATGAGCAATGTTCTCTATAATAACAATTGATCAAAAGAGTCTACTTCAATTGAGAGAAGTTGTTGACCACCAAAGTATATATCACCTGTAAATTTCCTGAATATTATCTACCAAATATATATTAATCTGGATCTTTTTAACTCTTTATATTGATATATTCTATGTGTAGCAGATTCAAAACATTAACATCATTACATTTCATCCTCCACAAAGAAATATATGATTTCTTCAATGAATGTGAATGACAAATACACTCATGTTGGTAACTTCAATAATATGTAATATTAAAACATGTTTTACAGTGATAACATATTATAAAAATAATATGGTTCCAAAAAACAAAAATAAATGACATTAAATACCCTTAGAAAACTTCCATAATGTATGTGAGATAAATTATTCAAGTTCCATCCACTTTAAATTTGAGGCTCATGTTTTTTCAAAATATCAGTGTGAGAATTCAACCCACGTGATGAGCATTTATTATTGTATATAATCCTTCCAAATATTATTATTTATAAATGAAATAATTAATTTGAGTTTTAATATATCATTATATTGATAAAAACATTTACAATAATTATTCAATAAATCAAAATGTATAAATATATAAAATAAATGAAAAAATCAAAGCATCTTAGAAAATATTTGATGTTAGGTATGGTAGGTAGCTTAGTGTCACTTGATTTTTCAATTCATAGTAACTTATATCATATGGTAACTTGAAATTCAGTGTTTGATCACTTTTTTCAATGGTTGACCACTCATTTTAAATGTGCAGTCACTTTTCTTCGATGTATGATCACTTATATTTATTGTTCGGTCACTTATACTCAATGTGCAGAAACTATTTTTCAATTTAATATCTATTTTCTTTAATGTGATGACACTTTTTCATTTCACTGTCAATTTTAATCAATGTGTGGTTACTTGTTTTCATCATGCAGCCTCTTAACAAGGTTATTAGACAAGGTCACTTGATAAGGTTACTTCAGTAACATAAATAGTCATTTTATTTTCTTCATACGGTCACTTTAGGACTTTTCCAAATTCTTACTCAATGTCAGTTCAACGCTTATATGATCACTTGATATCCTTCATGCAGTCACTTGTGTATTTTTCAAAATTCTCACTCATGGTCAATTCAATGCTCAAATGGTCCATTGATGACTTGTCCAGAATAATAAAATCTGAGAAAAAAATCTTACAATATAAGAGAAATCATAATTATTGAAATTATCAAAAATACTAATAAGTAAATTATATTAAGGAACAAATTAAACATTCTCCTCTTATATATATTTAAAAAAATTTAAATTCCAAATATTTCATTAACTTTTTGAAATTGATCAAAAATATTTAACATATATATTTTTAAATGTACTAAGAGTTTATGAAGAAAGTTTCTCCCCATATGATAAGTAGTCACTAATGGGAAAGAAACTAACCTTTATAATAAAACATTGAACATGGAAATATCCCCCTAAATGATTACTTGGAAATAAAAAATCCTTCTAATTTTAATATCAAATAATCCTCCACCAAAATAATTACCGAGAAATAAACTAACCCAAAAAGTTTTATCAAACACATCACTAAGATTCCCAAAAATTTATATATTATTAAAAAGTGTTTTCAAACATAAAAATTTACATGTGTATAATAGAATAAATTATTTTTGGAATGATTTTTTAGAATTGTTAAATATCCATGAACCCATTTAAATATTTTTAATGAATGATTTAATTTTTTTTTATAATTTAATAGAATCGAACAACTTAAAAAAATGTCAGGGAGACAAAAAAATAAAATAGACAAAATATTTACACTGGACAAATAGACCAAATTTAATGTTTTATGTTAAAAACTTAGTCAATCTATCCCTAAATATATGTTATATGATTACATTTCTATCATTCCAAGTTAAAATTAGATTTTATCAAAATTAGATAAATCCAAGGTTCTAGTAAAAATACAATCATGTTGATCTTCTCTAGAAGAAAATTTTAAGATTATATTTCATTCTTTGACATGATCTCTAAGAAAGTGATACCTAACATTAATATGTACAGTACTAGAATGTTTTAAAGGATTTTTAGATATTGAAATTGAAAAGTTATTATCATAATAAATCTGTATATTCTCAAAGTTAAAACATAAATTAGAAAGTTCTTATTTAATCTATAAAGACGGTGAACAATAAGAAGAAATGGAAACAAAATAACTTTTAGCAGTTTATAAATACATCGAATTTTATTTCTTATAACTATAGGAAAAAAGAACAATTAAAAATAAAGTAATACATACCAATTTTGATTTTTCTATTTATTTTTCAGCTAGCACATTTAGAATCTGAAAAAAAAAAGTTAAATCTAATAATTTATGTGTAGGATAAAATCATCAAAGTTTTATGGATCCTTAAACATACTTAATTACTATTTTAGATACCTTTAGATGAATTTATTTAGGATTATATTACAATCTAGCATATATAAAATCTAAAAACATAAAATCTATTATAGATGGTGTCAAATAAATCAAGCGACCAATCATTGTTTTGAACATCTTATTATCAATATATTTTCTAGATTCATTATATTATACCTTACAAAAAATAATCATTATAATGATTGAACTTTTTCAATTATCATCACAAAACCTATTAACCAACTCGTCAAAATATTTTGATTGATAAATAATGATACCATATTTTATTTGAACTATTAGAAAACATAAAAAAGAACATAAGTTCACTAATAAGCAACAAGTGTAATTATAAAGATATTTACATAGAAAATTCATTAAAAAGTTTTTTACATGAAGAACCAAATATAATGCCATCAATTTATTTTTTGAAAATCAAAATACTTTTTGAATCTATTTTTATGAATAAGGTTGGATCAAAAATTCCCTTTTTGAAGAAATATTAAAAATAAATGAAGATACATGTCATAAAAAACTAGAGGATCATATTTTAGGCCATAAATTTATTTTGAGAGTTTAAATACATTATTGGGTTTAGAATCATTATAAAAACAATGTGGCTACTTTACATAAACATTTCCATAAAAATATCCATTAAAAATCACTTTTGACATCTATTTTAAAAAAATTATTCAAAAATGATATATATATATATACTCTAAAATAATTCTTATAGATTATAATCAATCAATTGGTGAAAATATTATTTAAAATAAATTATTTCTTCCTGATTTTAAACAAAATCCACTAACCTGGCATTGTTTCTAATTATTTAACAAAAATCATCTTACTGTTTCTTAAAATACACTTGGTTCCAATAAAATGTTGATCCTTAGGCGGTTCAAATATGGTTTAGACTTTATTCCTACCAAATTGATTGAATTATTCTTTCATTTCCATAATCCATTTGAAATCAGAAAAAATATTATCAATATTTTATGCATTAAACAAAAAATAAAATCTTGATAAGCACAAACATTTTTTTAGAAATTTTTAGTTTTAACACATGTGATTATATTACCAATTAATTTTTTAACTACATGATATTTATAAATTTTTAATGTTTATTCATGATAAGTAATATACCCATCAACTCATTCAAAAAAATAAAAAATTTGAGGTTCTCCAAAGTTGAAATCTATAAACTCTTCAAAAATATATTCTAAAGAATATTTCCTTTCCATTAAATGATTTTACTAAAATTTAATAAGGAAATATTTTTAAAATACTAATTTATTTTTTTATAAACTCTATATTCTTTGTCTAAACAATTATATCCTAGAAAAATACCTTCATCGGTTATTGAATTAAATTGTTCATGTGAATCATTATCATTAATATTGTGAATTTCACAACTAAATACTCCAAAATTTCCAATTCTAGGCATCCTTAATTTCTAGATTTCATAATGTTTCTTATTTAAACAATTTCTAATAAAAATAAAATTATAAATATTATAAGCTGAGTTAACATCTTCTTCCAAGAAATAATTTTGAAAAGAGTATTCAATTAATATTATCTTATCCATTTGTTGCAATGACTTATTTTTCCTTTCAATGACACCATTTTATTATGGAGTCCTAAGGGATGGAAAATTATGACTATACCCATTATCTACACATAATTTATCAAATTCAAGATTTGAAAACTCACCTCCTATATCACTTCCAAATGATAAAATTGGATAAAAATTTCACCTTGAACCAATTTGAAATATGAAAAAAAATTACATAAAGGCTCAAATTTATGTGCAAGAAAATAAGTCTAGGGAAATAAACTATAGTCAACAAAAATAAGAAAACACATACCTTCCCCCTCCAAGACTATCAGTTTTCATTGGGTCAAATAAATCCAAATATAAAACATTAAATAGTCTATAGGTTTTAATCTCTTGGACATACTGGAATGACTCTTTATATTGCTAACCTTTTAAGCATGAATTACATATATATGTGTTGTCTAGTTTCAAATCATGAAAATAAAACACCTTTTTCCTTATGGAAAGATTGTTTAATAACCAAAAATTATCATGTCCCAATATTCTATTTCATAAAACATTTTCATATTACACAGAATTTAAAAATTCAACATATCTTTCATTCAACTCATAAAAATCTACCAAATAAATATTAACATTTACTGTTTATAAAACAACGATGATTCTTATTTGAAAACAAATAAGAAATTAATATTCAAATTAAAAATTCATATTATCATCTAAAAGATATGATATACTTATTAAATTATGTTTTAAGCCTTCAATAAACAAAACCTTTTAAATAACAACTGAATTTGAAATTCCAAATTATCAAAAAACCATTTACATTTCCCTTTGAATTATTACTAAAGTAAAAATACCACCATTGTATTTATTAAAGGATATAAATTTAGAAATATCACTAATCATATATCACAAACATACACTATCCATGTACCATGCATCCTTTTATATTCTTCCAAGATATGTTTCCTACAAAAAAATAGATTTAATAAATTTTTGGTACAAATAAAAATTAGGATTTATTTGGATTAGAAAAATAAATTTTGGGAACCCAAACTAATTTAAGGAAATATTTCATAGGAAATATAAAAGATAATTATTTTGAGATAAAATCCTTAGTGTTGCCAAGAAAATATGGAAATATTAAGGAACATTCATTTTTATAATGTTCCTTCATGAGACATCTAAAAGATATAACACTTTAAAAATTTACACTTAAACCATTACCAAATAAGGTCTTTTAAATTTTGGTTAATTTTTTTTCATAACCAAAACAGGTCATTAATTCATTAAATTTGATCATTCTTACCCTCTTATCATAAATTTCACTGCCTTGAACAACCTAAACTTATATATTCTTAACCTTTCAAATTCATCTATATGCCTATCATTTTCTTTAAAAATATAATAAAAATTAATTCATTGTGATTCTTCACATGTTGAATAAAAATATTTATGTTGGATATTTTGAAGTATAACACTTTTCATATATTCATAAAATTTATCATTTGATATCGAAGGAATATTTTTTTAATTTTTCAGATTTTACAACAACGTCCTTATATTTAATATCAATATTTTTGAACAATATAGTAATATTGTTAACTTCATTATTAAGTTTAATAATTTATTCATGAAACTCATATTTATAAGAATAATACACAAATTTAGAAGGGGAAGAATATTCATATTGACTTATCTGATTTGATAATTCCATTAATTATAGGTTTACTAATTCTATTCCTTCACAAGATTCATCACTTGAATCTGAATCCGAAGTGTAACTCCAAACAACTATCATTTCTTTCCTTTCCTTGTTTTTGTTATATATCGTTCTTGTCATTATTGAGTCTTGGGTAATAAGTCTTTAAGTTCCCTCTTTCTTTGAACTCAAAAAAATAACTTTATCATCATTATTTTCTTTTTTTCTTATATTATTTAGACATTAATTATTTTTGTTCATTCTTTAGTATCCTTTTGTTATTCTTACTTTAGAAACCTGTACGACTTGGTCTCTTTCACTACATTGTACTTCAAAATCAAATCAGATTTGTAACCTCCATTTTTTATTTAAAAGTAATACATTTATTTTCTAAATTTTTTCATGAGTAATATTTTTCAATTCTTACTCATATTGTAGTAAATATTCATTAAGATCATATAAATCATATTTTTTGAAATTATTACTTTCATAAATTTCTTACTTTTTGTCATGAAATTTATTAAGTAAATATCTTAAAACCCTTTCAATAAGAATAAAATTATCTAATATTTCTCCCAAATAATTCATTTTAATTATATTACTCATGAATATATGAAAACTTTTATTAACTATCTTTTCTACACCTATTTTGAATTCCTAATACTCAAATATTAACATTCCTAATTTTTTTCTTATAAGATTATCAAATCCTCGATGAGTAACCCATAGTATTTTCCAAATTTCATGTTCTTTTTTTAAATTACAAATATGACTATACACATTTAAATTTATTGAAAAATATAGATTATTCTTTACCTTGTAATTTATTACATAATTTACTATATCTTTATCGACTAATGTTTCAAGATTAACTTCAAGAAGCTTGTATGGTTTCAAAAAATTTCTCCAACTATAAATTATTATGTTTTTAACAAAAGACTATACATGAGGCTACTAGTATCCATAATCAATTCCATAAAATTTTGGATATCCTTTATGCTTCCAACCATCATTAGCATTGATTCTGTCCATTTCAAAATTGATATTTTCCCCTTGATGGTCTAAGTAGGAATTTGATTAGCAGAAATAATATAAAAATATAAAAAAGTTAGGTAAACTCTATTAATTCCAATCATTATTCCCTAATGAGAACAAAAAAAGGGTTAATAGGGGACTTAATAGACCCTTTTAAGAATAATTTTAAATATTGATCATATTTGAGTTAATATGATGGAAAAATAAAAAGTAATGAAATGGGTATTTTTATAGTGGATTGGATCTAAATGATAATACTCTACTCTTTACTCATCTCATGAACTATGAGATATAGAACCCACCACAGTGGACTCTATGAAATTTTAAGGTATACCATATCCAGTTTACAACTAACTTTTCGTCCCCTTGAGGCATAACCCAATAAGATATCCTTTTTCACACTTAGTGGATTAACTCGAACACCCTTCCTTTTACACACCAAGTGGAACCACCCAATATGATAGCCATTTTCACACCAAGTGGCTTAAATTGATCACCCTTACATTTACACACTATGAAGAACAACCTAAAAACTGCTGTTTAATGTGGTGGTAGAAACCAAACCTTACTTTAATAGGTCTAAGGCACAATTGAATCCCCATCCTTTTGCAGTTAGGGAAGAACCTAATTCCTGACTTTTGATCATGATTCAAAACCTACTATCTTACCCTTTCATTAGTAGTATATATTAGTACATTTATTCATGTAAATAATAATAAAAATAATTAAAACCAAAAAACAAAATAAATAATTTATAATCTAAGTGTGGAGGAATCGATGTTTTTTATAGAAAAAAAGGATCAAACAATTAAAATTTAGCTGAGAGTGGTAGTTGATCTCCATAGTATGTAGCACATATACATTTTAAGAATATCCTTAACCTCATATATATTAATCTTTATCTATTAAAATATTTAAGTATAGTTCTTCTAATCACATCATATTAAAAATATGATGCTGGTTTTATTTCCTCCTTCCCAAAGAAAAATGTGATTTCTTTACCAAATGTGCTTGAAAAACATACCCACATGGGTCACTTCGATAATTTTCAATATTAAAAACATGTTTTCTATTTATTACATATTATAATAATTAATATATTACCAAAAACAATAATAAAAACATTAAATACCCTTTTAAAACTCTAATAAAGTATTCAAGATAAATTATTCAAATTCTTACCACTACAAATGTAAAAATCATGTTTTTTCAAGAAACTTGTGTGAGATTTCAGCCCATATTATTTGAATTTAATCCTATATAAAATTATTCCTAATAAAATTATTTATCTTAAAAATAATTAATAATATTTTAAGAGATCATTAGATTATTAAAAACATTAAGTATAAAATTAAAATAAATAAAAAAGTAAAAATACATAAAAGGAATGAAAAAACAAAGAATATTAGAAAAGATTTCTTTTGTGAATGGTGGGTTTATCATAATCATTTTATTTTATAATGTATAGTAACATAACATATAGTTCACAATCACTTGAAATTTAGTGTGTGTTCACTTTTCTTCAATGTGTGGTAAGTTGTTTTCATTGTACTGTCACCTGTCTTTATTGTGTGGTCACTTTTCTTCATTGTGTAGTCACTTATAATCAATGTGAAACTATCTTTTTTCAATGTTTTGTCACTTTTTAACAATGTGGGTCACGTTTTTCATCATTTGATCACTTTTCATCAATGTTCAGTCACATTTTTTCATCATCTGGTCACTTCACAAGGTCACATTATATGGCCACTTCACATGCAGATACAATAACTTGATTTTCCTCAGGCAGTCACTTAAAGACTATTCCAAATTTATACTATGAGTTCAACACTCATATAGTGACTTTATTTCCCTCATGTGGTCTCTTGATTACTTTTCCAAATTCTCACTCATTGTTTATTCAACACTCATACGATCACTTGATGATTAATCTAGATTCTGAAAAAAAAAATACAGTGTATAAGAAATTATAATTATTACAATTATTATAAATACTAATAAATAAATTGGATTAAGGATCTAATTTAATTTCATTTATAATAATTTTCACAGTTTGTTTTGGTTCCCCTTCTTATTTTTATCTTAGATTGTGCATCTTTATATATCTACACCGATAAATTTATTATTTTCATTTTATCTTTCTAGGAAAATTGGTTGTAAATTTTTAGTAAATGAATTTTTTTTTTATTTCCTCAAAAAATGTTACTTCTACTTCTCAAATAAATTTTTATATAATAATAATTATAATATTAATGAAAAAAAAATATTCCATGAAACAATTACTGAAAATGAAATTTAATATAAGAGTTTAAAATAGTATCCCATTCTATTATTAAATTACATTCTAAATTTTATTTTTGGGTTAATGTTTTTTATCATGTGTGGTTTGAGGAAATAATATCCAACCTATAGGTTCCCTTATTTCTGTTTATTAGTTTTTATTTCATGGGTACTATTCTTAGGTGTTTTTTTCTTATGTTTGGTTGAAGTTTCTATTTTATTTGGGCATTAAAAAAAGAAAAAAAATTGAATCCATCATAAAAATAAAAATTCAATATTTTATTTTGGGTCTTACTCTCTCACTAAGGGTTAAATTTCATTGGCCAGTTGTAGAGTTATAGGATAAAGAGTTAAAATGGTTCAACACTTACATTCGAAATAGTCCAGATCCTCCACCACACCATTAACATCTAGGAATAATATCAAAAACCAACTACGGTCAACTCAACACATTACCTGATTCATCTTATAACAAGGCCTAAGGACTATTCTTTATCGCCCTAGGATGGAAAATAGTTACAAGGTCATCAAAAATAACTAATTGTGAATTAATTCACCCTCTAAACCATAGATGTTTTCCCAAAATATTGAAATTTATGCCTATAAGTTAGACTACCAATAAATATATTTTAAAAAATATAATTCAAATAAAAACCAAAAGTTTAATAATCAATATATACAACCAAACTCACTTTTACATAATTACCTTACATGATAATAATACACAGTAGGTATAAGAGAAACCAAAAATATTGAGAAAGGTTGAAGTGGTTAATAAATGAACAACATAATCAACCCATAATCATGATCCCCAACATGATCAACTCTATGTGACCCATGATCACTTCTAAGAACCAATGAAATCCACAAGATTCCATAAATAGATCACAAATTGATAATTTACATGGATATAAAAGGGCTAAATACACACATGGGTATGTATATAGGGTGTGAGATAAACATTCCCAATATTTTTCTACCAAGATAAGATTATATTTAATTCCTTTTTATGTTATTCAATAAACTCTAGTTTTAAATATATCATATTTAGAATGATCATTTTAATGTTTGTGAAATCTAATAACATTTTTATACCTCATTACCTCCCTTTTATAAAATAGTACCACACTTTAAGGTTTAATAAGATTAGATCATTTCAAAAACATTTGTAAAATAATTATACAAATATCTCCATTTCATGAGAGAATAAAATTTGTGTTTAAGAACCTAGTCGTACCCATTATATTTTCCAAACTCATTTGATAATCATGTTTAAGCCAATGAAAAATTAAAGTCTGAATAATAATATGAAATGGAATGGCATGTGGAATGACATGAAGGAACAGAATATACAATTTCACATCTTTGTGGATAAACTACTATTTTAACATGAATAGAAACTATGGACTCCATTTAGGTAATTAAAAACATAATAACCCTAGTAACGAAAACATAGTAGATGGAATAAAATAAATCATGTCATCATAATTAAGAAATTTAGTACTAAAATATAATTAAGCCTTAATAATATTAAAATATAGTTCAAGTAGTATATATTATGAATTATAAAAATATAAATATGAAATAAAAACTATATAGATGAACATCACAGTCCAACCTCGTGGGATATTCCCTATAGTAGTTAAGGTTAAGGCATCCTTGGATCCTCATACTATCTAGAGATCTAACCATAATATCTAACTACACATAGGCCACTATGGAGATCATTTTCAATGCCTAGTAGAAATGAGACACCCAAGAAAGTGTCAACTTTACCATATCATAGTAATTTTTAGTTATTTTTTTAGCATGATCTAATGGGGCTAGGGAGAGTGTAATAAATAACATTAGGTACTGGTCTTAGTTTTTCACCTATGTGCTTATGGTTTCTGTGACACTATCTAAATGAGTTGAGGAATTATTTTAATACCCCTTAATCACATATAAATTACATAACCAAAGTTAATTTATCATAATATTCATACCATATCTCACCTCACTACACCGTTAAGTATACACCCCCTTGTTATTCACATAAATAATAAAGCATTATCAATTTCACCTCAAAATATATACAAACTAATATAGAGTGTAATGAATGGTGGTTTAGTCCAAGAGGGTAGAATGTTTTATGAAATCTATAATACAAGTATCCAAATGGGCCTTTAGTCTTAATCAAACTCTAAAATATATTGTAAACCACATTTTAAATCTATTTTAAAACCCTTTTTTGATTATAAATCTAAATTAACTAAAACCCACAAAAAATTAATATTCATTAAAAAAATACAAAATAGGTATAAAACATCAATTAATCTATATATAAATAACATAAAAATTAGATAAAATGTAAAAAACCAAGGTATATATCAAATAAAATCCCTAAACTCAATAATACCATTTCTTCTGTCTAAAAACCCCCCTAAACCATTTAAAAATTCCATAAATCCAAAAAAATTAACACGATAGATCATTTTGAAAATCATTTAGAAGTCTACAACTTCTATTTAATTACCAATTTACTTGAAAAGAGCATATTAGTAATTTTTTCAAAAACTTTGTGTGCTCTGAAATTAATTATATATATATTAATATCCAGGAAAACTCTCATTTTATGTCAAAATTTGGAAACAAAAACACTATAGAACCAATAAAATTCCATCAGTACAATCATTTATAAGTAAATTATAGCTAAATGATAGGTTTAGAAAACTCAATCACATAGGTAATGACTAATAAATTAAATTTTTTTGAACTAACTACCTTAATCTATTGGAATCATGTTTCCTTCAATAAATAAAGGTAGATAAGGTCTCAAGATAATCCTTATATGCCCAAAATATCAAAATCCTAATGTTTAAAACAACCTTATACATTAGGTTTGTCAAACATGTACATTAGAGAAAGGGGGAACAATATAGAAGAATAAATGGAAGGAGAAGAAGTGAATATAAAGAAAAAAATTATAAATGATGGTTTCCCTTGAATAATCATGAATAAATATTCCCTTCATAATGGAAGAAGGAGAGAGAATCACCCTTGAAGCCCCCCCACTCCCCCTGATCGACTCTCACATGTGGGGAATGAAAATGGGGCTTTACCTTAATAAAAACCACCCCAAAATACCCAAATACCTATATTTTAGCAGGTTTCACGATTTTACAACAAGGTTTACCAAACTGTGTGGTAACCATGAAAACACCACTAGGTTAAAATCTATTTAAACTTATACACTTTAATTTCATAGTTTACAAAACCATGTTGAAATAATGAGTCATGTAAAAAGTGCGCAAAAATTTAATTTTTCATCCAAAAACCATTATAATCAATTATAATAATTATATGACATGAATATACACTTAAAAGTGAATTTGGGGTGTGAAAATTCTTCCCACAATGCCACTTTATCTCTGAATGAGGAAATGAGTTAATTTAGAGTATTGAAAATTAGACATATAAAGGAAAATTCAAGGTTCATTTAAATAAAAAAAAGGTGATTTAGAGTTTCCCAAATCCAAAAGAGAACTTTAATATATCCCATGACACTTTGAGTAGTGACCAAATTCAAGATAAAGAGGTTTAAAGTCCCAATATTAGACCATGTTAGACTACCAAATTAATAATGATTTGTCTACTTCAGAGTTGAAATATAATCATAGTTTTAATTAAATAATCCATCATAGGATACATATCATTTACCTAGAAAAATGGATAAGATCTAATATCACTAGGTCCAAACATATCCTATACCACCTAGAGAAACACTTGGTAGTTTTATTACCAAGAAGAGTGAGACATGATGTTGGTATCCCTACTATAAAAGGTTTCCCCTTAGCATGGTGAAATATATAAGGAAACACTATAAAGGGAGAAAAATTTCAAGAAAACAAAATTACTATGGTTACACACAAAACCACCCAAAAGGGATATTGGTGATACAAGGTCATCTTGGTTACTCATGATTAAAATAAAAATAAATACGATATGAGAAAATCAGTGATTAAACTAATAGAATTCCTATACATGACTCTGATCAATCATGAAGGATGAATATAGGTGAGTAATAACTTCTCCATTGAATGGAAGATTTTTCTATAACTTAGAGAAAGAGAGAAAGAGATTTGACTCAACCACCCTATTTAGAGATTGGGTTAAGTAGGTAATTAGAACAGTCATACTCACACTACAAAAAGAACCATGTTGGATGGGACCTCTTGATAATAACTTACCATACTCCAATACTTTTTTTGGGTTAAAATAATCAAAATAAAAAACAAAAAATATAATAATGTACATGTAACACCCATGAGATTTTAATATGAAATTACCATTTAAATAATACAATGTTTGATATCATATATTACATGAAACACTGAACTAAAAGTATTCATGAAATAATATAAAAAACTTTTTTTAAATATATATATATTGATAAATTATGATACTTTCATTGTGTTATTTTTCTGATAATTTTTAATGATTATAAAATAATTAATTAATGTGATATGATTAAAATAATTCAATGTTAAACATGTTTATTTTTTAAAGAATTTTTTTCAAGTATTTTTTATTTTAATAGATTTATAAACTTTAAATTAATTCAATGCATGGAATGATAAATTAACACTCAATTAGTTATAAATTGTTATGAAATAATATTATGGTCATATAAAGTTTAAAAATGTAATTTTCCTATAAAAGATGTTTTTTATAATATTTAATATCTTCTTTAAAAATTTAAATTATAGAATTACTTAATTTTAATTTTATGAAATGAAATTTATTTCTAGAATAATAATTTCAAAATTATATTAGGGTAAAATTTTGAGATTTTTCTAAAATTGATTATTTTTTGTTAAATTCTGAAAAATAGAAAACAAATTAGGGACAAGCCCCTTTATTAAAATAAGAAAAAGAAAAAACCATTTTAAATTCGGTTCAGGTTGAATCCAATGCAATACCAAAGGCCTAGATGGTCAAATTATATAATTCGATGGCCCAAGATCCCACTGGTACAAAACCGAAATATGAATCAAAAGATAGTCTAGAGGTCCTGTGATCCAAGACTGAGATAAAGGCCCAAAAGCACAGAATATAAAGAGTCCCAAAATGGAGGAGCCTCTATGATTCACTTCATCATATTTTTATCCCTAATAAATCCCATCCACAATGAAAAGTAGTTTCAATTCCCATTCACCGCCACAACCACCGCTACCGAAGACCACCGCTCTAATACTAGTGTCACACTTCTGGATTCGCCCATCACTGATGTTGGGCAAGCAGCAACTGCACTACCCCAAGCTTTGCCACACCTTTAACCACTACCCATAACTATGAATAACCTCATTGATCACCTTCAAGATTGACAGATATCTCTAGTGAACAAATACCCCCATGAAAATCAAATCTCAGTTGTTGGGATCGAGGTGAAAAATATTGATTTTACAAATACTATCACTTTGGTGACATTATCATGAATTTAAAATGAAATAAAATTTTATAAATCATTTTTTCTATTAAAAATATATGTTTAATATTAAATATAATTCAATTAAAATGTGATTTTGGTTAAAAAAATATATCTCTTACATTTTAGATATCGAAGAATTTTTTTTATACACATGAATCGTGATACTCATATGATGGTGTTGTGGGTTATATTTCGAAAAATCCTACCTCCCTTTCAAAATCCATCCATTTTACACATGATAAGAAATATTCTCGGATGATATTTAGGATTTGATAGTAGAATTGATGTTTTTTGTCACACAATTTCACCATGCATTTGAGTTGAAGTTGATGTATTAATACCACCAGTGTCGTGGATTTGGATCACTGGTGGGGAAAAGTCAGATGTAAATAGGAGGTTGTGTTTGAGTCCTAGCCTGATTTTTGCTCCGTCTATAATCTCTTGGGGAATTATATCTTCTCCTGTTGCGGGGGACTCAGTGACTGGAATTCGAGATAGTCTCTTATGTTAGAGGCCCCCTGGTGGACCAATCGACTATCATGGATTCAAATAATACTCACATACATAAGGCAGTAATACCGGTCAATACTAATCCAAATGTGGTGGATATATTCAATATACTATGAAACAACTTGTCTGGGGGTAATATGTTTGAGCAAGATTGTATGGGGTCATGGGATCCTATGTAATCTGAGTCTACTACGATACATTCGTATGAAGATGTTTCTCGGATTGGAAATGGACTTGAGGATGTGGACAAAAAGGGTCATAAATCTTAAATGCATGAATTTGTAGGTGAATAGGGAAAGTGGATGAGTATTGGGGAAGTGCAAACCAAAGATATATCATGTCCTCAATTAACTTCAATAATAGACATGACGGTCTGGGATATGATACTCCTAATCATCCATCTGGCTCAGGGTGTCTCTCAAGGCCAGAGTTGGTGGGTGGGGAGAGTAATGGAAATCTTTTAGAATACACTTAAATGGGAGGATTCAGTATAATGCTTCACATTCCAAGGAAGAAGAAGGGGGGAGATAAAATTGGGACCGAGGTAGCTGTATTGTGAGCAAGAGGAGGAAATCCAATGGTTATAAGGACTACTCATACTTAACAAGACCTATGGAAACAAGATCAGATAAAATATTTAGGACAAAGGTATTATAGAGGGATTCATCTAAAACAAATTAGTTAAAAAAGTAAAGCTTTAGTTTTGTGAGTGGAAGTGGAACAAATGAAGTTTTTCAATCCAAGGATCATGCTCTGGAGAAGGAGGCTAACAAAGAAAGATCTCGAATGAAAGAAGATACGTAGTCTTGTGATGACCCTCTAACTTATATTTAGGAGTTGCATGAAATTATGCTGATGTTGGGGAAGTTTCATTGGTTAAAATGGTTGTCATTCCATGGGTTGCATATATAGAGACTAGGGGAAAATCACGGGACCTTTTTATGCACTCTGAGGAATAAATGCTTGAGAAGTTCCTCATCATTCTTAATTCTAAGGATGATGTGTAATGGATGAATGAAAGACTGATCCATGTAGAAAAAAACAAGGATCAGGTTGATTGGATCATTAAGAAACATTTAATCTTGACCAATGACTTCAATGCTTAGAAGATCATAGTGGAAGAATTATTTCAAGAGTGCGACAAAGTGGCCAATTAATTTGAAGATTTCATCCAAGAAGACCCTAATAAAAAGTTAACAAAACATTCCTAGGAATTTCTTATGGATTATGCATCTAATAGGATTAAGTTGGTCTTTAACAATTCTTTTATCTACTATAGTGTTTATTCTCTTGGTTGAACTTGAAGGCTTCACACTTTTCCCATAAAAGTATTTTAATAAAAAAAATAACTTTCAAGTCAAGCATAAAATATCACTAAAAATTAACTAAATTTTATTGGTTTACTGTGGTTAAACCATATATTATAATATATTTAAAATTGGACTAAATTAAAGCTACTTTCCCAGAGAAATTCATTTATTATATTTTTTGGTCCTTAATATTTAAAAAAGGTGACTCCCCTAACTTATAAACTCTCATCACTTCTACACACACCCAAATCTCCCTGAGATAGAAAAATATCTAACTAGATACCATCCCAACACCCTTTTCCATGAACTATGCATTTTTTTTCTCCCAAGATACACATCCTAGAAGGATTAATATATAAGCTGAATGAGATTATCCAAATAAGAGGTATATGTTCTCACCGAGATTTTTCAAGTTTATTTATTCTTAAACCTCATTAATATTTTATAAAACCATATTAAAATAATCACCCTAGTATATTTACTCTTTGTAAGTTACATATTTTAATGTTATAATCATTTTCCATCTATTTTCCATCTAACGGGAAATGAAAACATTACTCCTGCATATATATGGACTACTGTCTCCATGAAGCTATATATTTCATTTTTCATCACTACCTCACATGGAAGTTTATAAAGATATAATTAATGAATATATATGATATTTATAAAATAATTTTTATTCTTGAAATATATGACATTATCTACCTTCTTACCCTCTAATCATTTGGATAACAAAAATGATGCTCGTGCATAAATTCAGAATACCACCTCTACTAAGACATGTAATTGGTTTTTCATTAACTCCTCACATGGTTCATCATAAGGATGAAATTAATGAATAAATGTTATATAAATTATATTATTATGATTAATGAATTTTAAAACTTCATCTAATTTAATTCCTTTTCATCTATTAGAAAAATTAAAACATTGTTCATGCATACCTGCAGACTACGGACTCCATAAAATATGAATCTTATTTGTCAACACCACATAGAAAAGATGGTTATAAAACATTTTAATTTATAATAATGATAAATATAAAATTATTAACATTATTTAGGTGATTACATCATTACCAAGTTCCAATGACCAGATCTTCTAAATCCAAACATGCATGAGAAACGAAATAGTTAACACTAAAATAATTGATTTTAACAAAGTGTTATGAGTATACTTGGTAGAAATAAATTATTAACAAATTATATCTAAAATTATATTAATAAATATAGATATGATATATATGAATAATAAATATAAATTTATTATACATGAGGCTGGAATGCATCTGACCAAGCAGGAATCCAAGGCAAGGATTTATTCTATAATCTCCTTTTTATTCTAGATTATTTTTGTCTACAGTTACTTTAGGGAATTATATTATATTTATCTTGTAAACCCAATATATTTTATTATAATATGTTTATTATTGGTATTTGAAAATCATTTTATTATTTCAACCCCCTTCAGTTTATAAATAAATAGAAAAGGTCTTTATAAGAAAACATGACTTTATTTTTTCCCTTTGGTGAGAATTCTTTTTCTTTCATGTCCATATTCTTAAATAGTTTCAAGAATGTTATTATATAAATTAAAATTGGTTTTAAACTTTATTTGAAAGTATATTGGAATAATTTTTTGAAAATTTTAAAAATTAATCTTTTTAAAATACATGGAAGGTCTCTTATTTGATTTTTTACAAAAAGTGAAAAAGAATTTTTTTTCTATTAACATTTAAAGCATGATTGCATTTTCCCACCATCATAGACATTTTCTTTTATCAATATTACTCCATGGGTTTCAATATTTTATCAAATAAAATTATATTCCCATTATTCAATGAATATTTTTGTTTAAAAAATTCAAATGAAAAGTATTTTTTCATGCTTTCAAAGTGAAATTCTAACACCATTGTTAAAGTGTTTCCATATTTATCAAAATCCTATAAAGATTATTATTAATCACTAGGAATATTCCATAATAATAACATCAACCCTATTTATCTAGATGCATTTTAATCGTTTATTTCTATTTATTTACTAATTATAATGTTGATATTATGTATACTAGTTTTAAAATAATGATGTTTATTAGTAAGGAATGTTGATTATGTATTGTAATTATTATTCAGTCCTTTCAAATGATGAATAAATTGGAATTAGTAAGTGATGGGTGGTTATTGATATTATATATACCATTGATGAATCAATGGGTCTCATGATACAAACTCATGTGGGTATTTAGTGTATTCATTACCTATTTATGTATAAGTTCTTGGCATAAGACCTTAGTAGCAAGATTATGATGTCTGATATTATATATTCCATCACTATGAAACCATTTATTGGTATCTATGTTATTATTTATATTATAATTTTATTCATGGTTATATTCCTAATTCATGATATAATTTGTATTGAATATTTGAATTTTGTTCATCTATTCTATATTATTCCTTCCTTGGTTGTTTCTATGATAGTGTTCATTATAGGCTTTCCCATACTGGGCATCTCATCTAACCCATATTATGTTTCCACTTCCCCAGGTTATAAATAATTGTAATACATATGATATATCTAGAGGGGTATCATGTTTATAGAATTTCAAGGGATATTTGGAGGACATATAATGGAATAATAAAATTGTTTATATTGGGAAAAATGTCCATTTGGGTAAGAAATATATGAGTTATGTTAAGTAATTTTTTTATAATTATATAAATATATAAACATTAAAATATTCTGGGTATGTAAGTGAATAAATAATTTCTTTTATTTTTTAATTATGGAATGTTATAATTGGTCCACTTTAATCAATATCCAAACCAATATATAAAGAGTATATTTTTAGCCCCTGATCTAGGTGTACGGGTCTGAGTTGATAAAGTTGGTATCAAAGAAAGGTTTAGATAATATATAAGGTTAGGATATTATTATATTATTATAATTTAAAATATTTATATAACATCAATGGTTATTATGGTTGTATCATATCATAAGTTAAAATTCTTTCATAACCTTAAAATTTAATACGTTATTGTGAAATAGGGTTATTTTTAGCTGAATCGAAAGAGTTGAATTAAATAGGGCATACTTAAGGTTATATTTTTATGTATCCTTCTCATAAAATGGTTTAATATTATTTAATTTAATATACTCACCCTTCCCATTTTTGTTTTAGTAAATGGAAGGAAAGAGTAGGAACCATGTTAACAAGGAGTATGAAGGACAATGTGATGGTTTTCTAAATAAGAAACCAAACGAGATAGGGGTGGAGTGAAAACTTTTTTACATATACCTAAAGATATATCTTGTGTTATTATTAGCAAACTGAACCTAGGTGGGCTTTATAAAGTGATAAATAAGAGAAAAATGACGTTTTAAGGATGTTTAAGTGATAATGATCATGAATGTAAAAATATTAAAATTATTACAAATCAGGAATGCAGGAAGAAACACCCAAGTAAAAGTATACAAGAAATTAAATATATTTCAAATGTATTAAATAAGGAAATAGAGAAAAACATCCAACGAAAAATGAAGAGTTCAATTAATAGAATGGAGGGGAACATTATACGAATCAATATTGAGTTAAATTTTAGAATCATATATGATTTTATTAGTTATTAATGGTGATTTAGGTTATTTATGGAAGAGATTAGACATTTTAAATAAAATCTGGTTAGGGAATATACTTTTTTATTATGTGAATTTATGAGTGATTAATGTTTTTTAGAGATAAATGTTAAGTTTATTTTTGGAAAAATATGTGATTAAATAATTCAAATCTTTAGGTTTCAATTTTTACAAGAATTTTATTATGAGTTTTATGGTTAGTTAATTGTGGAAAGATTTAAGTTAATATTTCAGTGTTATTGTTGTGGTTTTGAAGATTAATATATTATTTCTTCATATAAATATTATTTAATATTTTAATTAGTTATTATCATTATTATTGATGAACATTTTTATTATAAAATGAATCGATACATGAGTAAAAATATATCATCCCTTTCTTGATCTTATTATAATCACATGGAATTCTATAACTTATAAAACTAATTTTATATTCAGTAACATTCATTACACACTACATCCAATAGAAAAACCATAATATACTGTAAGAAATTTATTAATAAATCCATAATAAAAACAAAGACTGTAATCATTTAAATTTATTACCATTGTAATATAAATAATTGATATGAGTTAATATTGAAAAGGTTTATTTTCAGTGAAAATAATTTTCTTTATATTATGTATTTTCTATTAAAATAAAAGTTTAAAGAAATAATAATTCAAATTTGATTAAATAAAGTTTATTTTTTAATTCCTTGCATCAAAATTTTCTTAGTATGAATTTTTTATTTTTTTATAAAAATGTTTCTTTTTATCGAAAATATGATTTTTTTTTGAAAATCATAAATTTTATGATTTTATTATTATGTAATTGTACACTATAATGTTAAAAACCCTTTTAAAAAGTAAAATTTTTATTTAAGGAAAAAATTATACATTTTAAAACATTTTTTAAAATTATAAATCCTATTTGTAATATTTTTTTAAATTAATATGTTCCTTTAATAAATTAAAATTTTTGGTATTTTTTAAAATTATGTGTTTTAATTAAAAAATTTGATATTTTTTATTAATTTTAAATATACATGCCTTTTATTTTATTATTTATAATGAACTATTTGATTTCATAAAATAATTATCTATTATAATCTTATCATGTACATGAACATTTTCTTAAAAACCTATTTTTAAGCATTACATGTGTTTACCTTGGAATTAAAATTTCAAACCCTTAAATATTTTACTTGGTAAGATGATTTAAAATTTTCAAAACAGAAGGTTCAATTTAGATAAATGTTCCAATATTAATTATTTCATTAATATTAATTACTATGTTTAAAAAATAATTATCAATGTAAAATTAATTTAGGGTAAAATTAAAAAGTTAATAGAAGAATTCTAAAAACATTCTAGGTTGTCTAAAAATAAGTAGATGAGGATAATCTCGACTAACACAAACTTTACCTCCAATTTTTTCCATCTTGTATACATTTACCTTTCAATAGAAACATTACATTATTGAAAATATAATGGTTACTTCCAACGCTACCCTTCTTAGTAATTATAAAAAGTTAACACTTCCACCACTTTAAGACTTTCCTCTTATCACACCCAGGGTTTTGTTTTCTTCCTTGGTTCTGATTCATTTTTGAATTTAAGTTTCTCTATTGAGTTCCAAGTGTGAGGAGTTTAAATTTTGAGGTGATATTTTATTTATCTTTGGTCTAAATATTTTTCCTTGGTATCCTTTGGGATTTCTTTTTTGAAAAGTTGAGTTTTAGGTTTGAGAGTAGGGGATATAAGGTTTTCCCACAGTTTTAGTAAATTGTGTGGTATGATAAATCAAATCATGTGGTACTTGGGATTCTTTTGGTTGAGGGTTCACGGACTATGAATGGTTAGAATAACAATTTATTAATCATGCATGGAGGTTATTTCTTAAGGTAGAACCACATCGCATAGTTGACGAATGGATTAGAAAATTTTGCGACCAAATAGTGTGAGCTACCCATATCTGAAAAATTTGGATATTCCATTTCTAACCACTTGGAATTTTATCCCCAACACACCAATTTCTCCTCTCCCCTAGTTTTTGTGATCCAAAGGGATATCCTACCTCCATATCTAAGTCCTTTATCCTCTATCCAATCTTTGATCTAGCGATTTATTCAAGATTTTGGGGAGATTTCTCAAGATATTATTCTCTTCTATTCTCCCTATTTCTTATTCTTTAATTTTATTTTGAGATCCTCTTATCCTATAGTATCTTTGTCACGACCCCCTCCCACCAAAGATGGACCTCCTAAGCTGGAAATGGTGAAAGGGAGATAATGACCCCCAATCCAGCCTCCAGTAGGGCCCGTGGTGGCAACTAGCACCAAGGGTATGAGTTTTCACAAATACGGGAGGCATTAACCTTTTATTATTTAAGATCAGGAAATAGGACAAGTCAAACACAAAAACGTAAAAGAACAAGTGTATAGAAATAAACCCAAACCAATTCCACATGCATGTTTAAATAGTTTTGAAACAAGGTACAAGTACAAGAATTCTCAAAAGTACAATACCAAAAGAAACAAGAGTATAGAAAACTGCAACAACTCCAACTATCCCGACTAGTAGGGTCCCGCACGGCCCTGGTAGTCCTCCTGAAAACCTGAAATTAAATGTAGGGTGAGAATACAAGTATACTCATTAGAGAAACCTAAATCTCTTGTGCACAAGTGGGGAGACATCCTAATGTCCCGTGAGAACAACAGAAGAAACCAAAACCTGTCAAGGAATTCTATCCACCCAACCTCACCAGTCACACTCACCAAGTAACGCAAGTCAATAGAGTATAGTAGTAATGTTATCAAAGTATGGGTACCTCGCACCACCTTCCCACTAGTGATTGAATACATCCTATGCATCGGACCAATCCCGCCATTCTCACCACAGTCCCACTACCTCATCCCGCCCGCACACACCTGGGCCACATCCTCACGGAGTCCCACTGCCAAACCCCACCCTCAAACACCTGGGCCACAACTGTCACACATAACCATGCCTAAAAACACCTAGTCTATAACAACCACCACCACGCCCGAAGACACCTAGGCTAGAAGATCTACTACCACACCCGAAGACACCTGGGCCTCATCCCGAAGACGCTTGGGAAACCACCTGCCCGCACACACCTGGGTTAACCACCACACTACCCTGTCCGAAGATTCTTGGGCTAATAATGGACCTCAGGCCATCACATCCTACCTGAAGATACTTGGGCTACCCGAGAAAGGGAGCAGAAAGGAGCTAATAACCAGCCACTAATATAAGTGTTGGGAAAAACACCATCCCCCATTAAATGGGGGTGTTCGACACTAAGTGCTCAACATGGGTGGTGTGCGTAAAGAAACATAAAACATACAGATTTATATAAGTATAAAAACCACTCAGCCCATCCTAAGGCTTCTACACAAAGATCTGAGCACGTTCCTTGGCACTGCTACTTCGAGAGTATGCACACAACAAAAAATCCCAAAACCCCATTTAATTTTTTCATGTTTCAATAGCTTTAGTTATCAGTTTCTTAACTATCGGGAAACTATCAACAACCAAATTGGATCAAGCGTTCATAAAACATATCCTTTCCATCCACAAATCAAGTTAAGAAAACACAAGCAACACAAACAAGTCCCTTATTATTAACCAACCAACCCCATTGATTATTATTCCCATTCCATTACCATGCCCCACCATTCATTAACTCTTCCACTTTTATTTATTATTCACAACCCATAGTTCGTTCACATTCAAACCCATCCCTGTAGCCCCGCTACTAACCACCATAACCACAATCACACCAAAATCTGCACATCATCATCCCTTTGATACCATTTATCGTAGCCCCACTTACCATCACCAACATATAATTCACACCAAACCACAACCAATCCAACTGTAGCCCCACTGCTAACCCGATCCACAACAACCCACAAAACACCCCCTTCACATAAACAAACCCTAACCAGCACCCAAATGTTTATTATTTCAGTTTGTTCAACCAGGGTAATCACACAAGGGTTTCAGGTATTTAATCAGCCAACATTACGTCATTAACCAATTTTCACATTCAATAAAATCTTCATCCATAAGAAAATCCAGAAGGAGAGGGAAACATTTAATTGAATAAGCAAAGTCCCCCAACGACAGTGATTTTCAGTAGGCAGAAGCTCATTCAATTCACAACATAATATCACAGGATATAAATAATATAACTGCATTCACAAACTTCTCATCCCCTTTATATAAGCTAGTTATTGTCTTTATTAAACCGGTTTGAATGTGTTTCATGTAAACAAGAGGACACCCACCCCGCATGATGCACAAATTTAGAGAGAAGAAGGTAAGATCCCTACCTCAATAGGTTATGATTTCCTTCTAATAACACGACCACCACAATCACAAGGATTCTCCTGGAAAGACTGCACCCACCAAGGACATCGCAGAACCACTGAATCAACAACATAAGAAACTCCCTCAACATGGAGATCGCATGTCGTAGCATGGAAAGAAAACGGGAGAAGTAGGATCGGAAAGAAAATTCAATAACATAGGTTTAACAAACCTTTTTAGAGTCGTTCGTCAATGACTGTCATTCCCATCAATTATCAGCAATCCCCTAGGTTGGAAACTATAGAGGGTAAGTTGAAGAAGAGGGAACTGAATAGGGTGTACGATGTTCTCCTCGCTGACATGATCTCGTAGTCACTGACAGATCGACGATCGGAGTCCGTATGAAGAACTTAGGAGGAAGGCCTCTAAGTCATCCGGGAGGGTTATCGTGTGGAGAAGAAGATAGGTATGTAAATAACACATGTCCATATCTTATATAGCCAACAAAAAGGTAAAACAGTATGCAGCGTGTATTAATGAATACATGACGTGACCGTACAACTATTACGTTGTTTGACTGGTCAACACACGACACATCATGGGGTTTCCATGCGTTTAATGATAATAATAACTTCAATTAATAATAGGTGTTTAATTGACCCAAGACATGATTCATAAAAAGGTATTCATCATTAGTCTTAAAATGACCGGTATAATTTCAGGGTTACTTTGGTGCTGACCGTTTGTCAATCCGATACCGTATGAGGGAGATACGTTGGATACATGATCCCGTAATAATAATGATATTATTATTATTGGGTGTTTCATGGACCTGATCCACGAACCATAATTTAATATCCAACATTAGACTTGAATTGACCGTATTAATGACAGGATCACATCTCCACTGTAGAGAATTCAATCGGACGTCGAACACGGGAGTTATGGCGGGTCAAAGATTTAATAATAATATTAAATCTATTAATTCACAAGCGTTTCGGGTACCCGATCCGAAAACCTGAAAAATACATCCAATATTGAACTCATAATTTCCGTCTTGTAGTCAGGGTCGCACTTCCACTGACGGTTCATAAAACCGAGGTCGCACGAAGAAGTTATGGACGAAACACAGTTTACCTAACGAAAATAATAATAACATTATTATATTATTATTATTATTAATTTAATTTAATTTAATTTATTAAATACATAAATCCAAAATCCACTCCCCGCCAAAAAAAAAGGCCCCTATCTGAATCCATGTCATCCACGCCCCACCCCTTGATTGGTTTCCTTTTTTAACTTTATTTATTTTATTGCATTAAATTTTAAATCTTTATTTCCTTTAACTCTTTATCTCTCCAATCTCATTAATTCTTCCACAATTCCCTCATGCTCCAACCAAATTGGTGCCTCCCATTCCTCATTCCATGCCCAACATGCCCCATCCTTCATTACTTTATGGTTTTTATTATTTTCTTTGTTATTCCATCACTTTTTAATCTCTATCCAATCTCACTTCAATGTCATTATTAATAAAATTAATATTAATAACACCCATCATTAATATTCTAATTAAATCCCATTAAATTAGATTACAATAATTATTCTCATATTAAATTAAAACCATTCAATTTAATAAACCCAACATATTTTTATGCCTCCATTATTATTATTATTTAACATAATAATAATAACGAACTCACCTTTAATTTTATTAACGCACCACCATGATTCCAATGTGAATCTTCATTTATTTGTTTGCAATAAATACCATGACTCATTTCATTAATTTCTCATTATTATTAATATTATGAGTAATATTAATAACACAACACCCATTATTATTATTCAAATTTAATTTCAACAGTTACTCAATTAATAATAAACTGCATGTTTCATTTATCAATGTCTAATGGGTCACACACCTTCCCACTTCACGTCATTAATAATAATAAAACCCATTAAATCATTTTATCATGATTATTCTCTTTTTTTGTTTAATTAATCACACAATTTATGTCATCATCATTATTATTAAACATTTTTTTACGTTATTATCAGTATTAAAAATTATCATTATAACGCGCGTCGTGTTGACCACATAAATTTCAACAAAGGAATGGACCAGAGGGGTCTGGGCCATTACATTAGATACCTCTCAAAACATTCTCGTCCTCAAGAATTAAAAACCAACCCAGAAAAAAGAATGGATCCGAACAACCACCCCGCAAGATACCTCTCAGGGCTCTTGTCATAACAGGAAACAACCGATAACCCTAATTATATGAGTTTGGAATTCCTCCTCCCATATCAAGATATTATCCACTTTAGGCGGCACTGACTCTCCTTCACGGGTTTAATCACATCCACATTAATGCATCTCGATTAAGAATTAGGTCTTACGAATTCAATATATTAGGATTTTCCAAACTTACACTTCCCCAACCACCATACAAAAAAACAATAAATTGCCCGAACACATGGCTTGAGGAATTCCTTCTCCCATGTTGAGATATTATCCGCATTAGGCGGCACTGACTCGGCTACACGGGTTTAATCGCATCCACATTATTGCGTCTCGATTAGGGATCAGGTCCTCCTCTCCCCACATGTTAGGACTCTTCGCACACATCTAATGGAAAGAGGGAAACAGCTTAGCATTATAGACTCATGAAAAAAAACAAGGTCCAGCACCAAAGAATGGGCGAGAATGAGTTTCAACAAAGGAGTGTGATGCTCCTGAATTTAAACAAAACATAAACAAGAGCATTAAAGTAAAACCGAAAACATCTCTCTCAATCTCTGTCCTAGCTAGGGTTGCCGCTTCTATTGAATGCAACTTTCTACATACCACTCCCCTGCCTCTCTTTTTATGTCCATGTGAGATAGTTGTACGGTAAACAAAGAACGCCTAAGCCCAAGTATCATGGAAATTTTCTCAAGGTTTCATTTTATCATTTTATTTCTTTTTCTTTCCCAGAACACCCAAATCAAGTAAAACTCAAATCATGATTATGCATGTACCTTTCCTAGGGTCTCTACCCTGAAATCAATATAGTATCACTTGGTCATTCGGTAGGCTCAGAGTCCTTTCATCGGATCATGGGGGGCCCTAAAATCCCGTGTCCTAGCCAGTCTTCCATGGCCTATGTCACGCACCAAGATCATCCAACATTGTTGCCCTACCATCCCATGAAATCCTCATTGTGCTTAACTCCATACTTCATCCTATCTCTCAACCATCACCTCTGATACCATTCTGTCACAACCCCCTCCCACCAAACATGCCCCTCCTGAGCTGGCAATGGTGAAAGGGAGATAATGACCCCCGAGTCCCGCCTCCAGTAGGCCCCGGGGTGGTGACCAGCACCAAGGGTATGAGTGCATTACCCTTTTTATTATTTAATATCGAGAAATAGGACAAGTCAACCACCAAAAAGGAAAAGCACAATTGTATAAAAATAAACCCAAACCAATTCCACATGCATGTTTAAATAGTTCTGAAACAAGGTACAAGTACATGAAAGCTCAAAAGTACAATACAAAAAGAAACAAGAGTATAGAAAACTGCAACAACTCCAACTGTCACAACTAGTAGAGTCTCGCACAGCCCTGGTAGTCCTCCTAGAAACCTGAAAGTAAACGTAGGGTGAGAATACAAGTATACTAAGTAGGGAAACCTAAAGCTCTCATGCACAAGTGGGGAGACTTCCTAATGTCCCTTGAGAACAACAGAATAAACCAAAACCTATCAAGGAATTCTATCTACCCAACCTTACCAGTCACACTCACTAAGTAACACAAGTCAATAGAGTATAGTAGTAATGTTATCAAAGTATGGGTACCCCGAACCACCTTCCCACTGGTTATTGAAGACATCCTATGCATCAGACCAATCCCTCCATTCTCACCACAGTCCTACTGCCTCATCCCGCCCACACACACATGGGCCACATCCTCACGCAGTCCCACTGCCAAACCCCTCCTGTAAACACCTGGGCCACAACTGTCACACATAACCACGCCTGCAAACACCTAGGCTAGAACAACCACAACCACGCCCAAAGACACCTGGGCTAGAAGATCTATTGACACGCCCGAAGACACCTGGGCCGCATCCCGAAGACACTTGGGAAACCACCTGCCCGCACACACCTGGTCCAACCACCACACTACCCTGCCTGAAGATGCTTGGGCTAATAATGGACCGTAGGCCATCACAGCCTGCACGAAGATACTAAGGCTACCCATTAAAGGGAGTAGAAAGGAGCTAATAACCATCCACTAATAGAAGTGTTGGGAAAAACACCCTCCCCCATGAAATGGGGGTGTTCGGCACTAAGTGATCAACATTTTTGGGGTGCGTAAAGAAACATAAAACATACAGATTTATATAACTATAACAACTACTCATCCCATCCTAAGGATTCTACACAAAGATCTGAGCACGTGCCTTGGCACTGCTACTTCGAGACTATGCACACAACAAACAATCCCAAAACCACATTTAATGTTTTCATGTTTCAATATCTTTAGTTATTAGTTTCTTAACTACCGGTAAACTATCAAAAACCAAATTGGATCAAGCATTCATAAAACATATCCCTTACATCCACAAATCAAGTTAGGAAAACACAAGCAACACAATCAAGTCCCTTCTTATTAACTAACTAACCCCATTGATTATTATTCTCATTCCATTACCATGTTCCACCATTCATTAACTCTTCGACTTTTATTTATTATTCACAACCCATAGTTCCTTCACATTCAAACCCATCCCTACAGCCCCACTTCCAACCACCATAACCACAATCACACCGAAACCCACACATCATCATCCCTTTGATACCATTTATCACAGCCCCACTTCCCATCACCAACATAGCATTCACACCAACCCACAACCAAGCCAACCGCAGCCCCACTGCTAACCCGATCCACAACAACCCACAAAACACCCCCTTTACATAAACAAACCCTAACCAGCAGCCACATGTTTATTATTTCAGTTTGTTCAACCGGGGTGATCACACAAGGGTTTCAGGTATTTAATCAGCCAACTTTACATGATTCACCAATTTCCACATTCAATAAAATCTTCATCCATAATAAAATCCAGAAGGAGAGGGAAACATTTAATTGCGTAAGCAAAGGCCCCCAACGACTATTATTTTCAGTAGGAAGAAGCTCATTCAATTTGAAACATTATATCACAGGATATAATTAATATAACTACATTCACAAACATCCCATCCCCATTATATAATCTAGTTATTATATTTATTAAACTGGTTCAAATGTGTTTCATGTAAACAGGAGGACACCCACCCCACATGATGCACAAATTTAGAGAGACGAAGGTAATATCCCTACCTCAACAGGTTCTGATGTCCTTCTAAGAACACGACCACCACGATCACAAGGATTATCCTAGAAAGACTGCACCCACCAAGGACGTCGTGGAACCACCGAATCAACAACACAAGAAACTCCATCAACATGGAGATCACATGTCGTAGCATGGAAAGAAAACGATAGAAGTAGGATCAGAAAGAGAATACAAGAACAGAGGTTTAACAAACCTTTTTAGAGTCGTTCGTCAAAGACCATCTTTCCCATCAATTATCAGCAGTCTCCATGGTTGGAAACTATGGAGGGGAAGTCTAAGAAGAGGGAACGGAATAGGGTGTACGATGTTCTCCTCGCTGACACGATCCCGCAGTCACTGACGGATCGACGATCGGAGTCCGGATGAAGAAGTTAGGAGGAAGGCCTCTAGGTCATCCGGGAGGGTCGTCGTGCGAAGAAGAAGAGAGGTCTGTAAATAACACATGACCCTCTCTTATATAGCCAAAAAAGGTAAAATAGTATGCAGCGTGTATTAATGAATACACGACGTGACCGTACAATTGTTACGTTGTTTGACTGGTCAACACATGACATGTCACGCCGTTTCCATGCGTATAATGATAATAATAACTTCGATTAATAATAGGTGTTTAAATGACCCGAGACATGATTCCTAAAAAGGTATTCATCATTGGTCTTAAAATGACAGTCATAATTTCAGGGTTACTTTGGTGCTGAAGGTTCTTCAATCTGATACTGTATGAGGGAGATACGTTGGATACACGATCCCATAGTAATAATGATATTATTATTGTTGGGTGTTTTGTGGACCCGAGCCATGAACAATAATTTAATATCCAACATTAGACTCTAACTGACCGTATTAATGATAGGATCACATCTCTACTGACGATAATTCAATCAGACGTCGCACACGGGAGTTATGGCTGGTCGAAGATTTAATAATAATATTAAATCTATTAATTCATGAGCATTTTGGGTACCCAATCCAAAAACCTGAAAAAGACATCCAATATTGGACTCATAATTTCCTTCTCTTAGTTAGGTTCTCACTACCGCTGACGGTTCGTAAAACCGAGGTCGCACAAAGAAGTTACGGACGAAACATGGTTTACCCAACGAAAATAATAATAACATTATTATATTTTTATTATTTTTAATTTAATTTAATTTAATTTCATAAATCCTTAAATCCAAAATTCACACCCCACTAAAAAAAGGCCCCTATTTGAATCCATGTCAACCACGCCCCACCCCTTGATCGGTTTCCTTTTTTTAACTTTATTTATTTTATTGCATTAAATTTTAAATCTTTATTTTCTTTAACTCCTTCTCTCTCCAATCTCATTAATTCTTCCACAATTACATCATTCTCCAACCAAAGTGGCACCTCCCCTTCCTCATTCCATGCCCAACATGCCCCAAAATTCATTACTTTATGGTTTTTATTATTTTCTTTATTATTTTATCACTTTGTAATCTCTCTCCAATCTCACTTCAATGTCATTATTAATAAAATTAATATTAATATCACCCATCATTAATGTTATAATTTAATCCCATTAAATTAGATTACAATAATTATTCTCATATTAAATTAAAAACATTAAATTTAATAAACCCAACATATTTTTACACCACCATTATTATTATTATTTAACATAATAATAATAACGAACTCACCTTTAATTTTATTAACGCACCACCATGCTTCCACGTTGCATATTCATTTATTTTTTTTCAATAAATACCATGACTCATTTCATTAATTTCTCATTATTATTAATATTAGTAATAATATTAATAACACAACACCCATTATTATTATTCAAAATTAATTTCAACAATTAATCAATTATTAATAAACCGCATGTTTCATTTATCAACGTCTAATGGGTCACACACCTTCCCACTTCACGTCATTAATAATAATAACACCCATTAAATCATTTTATCATGATTATTCTCTTTTTTTAATTAATCACACAATTTATGTCATCATCATTATTATTTATCATATTTTTACGTTATCATCGGTATTAAAAATTATCATTATAATGCGCGTCGTGTTGACCACATCGATTTCAACAAAGGAATGGACCGGAGGGGTCCAGGACATTACAATCTTGGACCTATGGTTCATTTTTACCCTTGATTTATGTCATAGTTTCTATTTTTTTAGGATTCAAATTTGTTCTTCTTGTCTCTTGGATCCTTCGTGGAGTGGTTTCGGGTGTGCGTTGTTGAAGCGCCATGAGTTTGAGGTAAGTTTTCCTTTTAAATTGCCTTTAAATTTAATAATCATTTGTTTATTATTTTTTTCTCCATCCTTTAATGTTAAATAATGTTGTGTGATCTTTGGATTAATTTTTTGGGTGTTTAATGTGGTGATTTCTACCTTCTTTTGTGAAAATTGGCATTGTTTTTTTTAATATTGAACACCAAGTGTTTGATGAAATTACCAGCTGGTTTTTATGAGACATTTTTTATGATTTATTAATTTATTGGATTTATAAATATGTTTTTGCCACCTAAATTGTTTTTTTTTATAAATTGGATTTATAAATTGATTTCACTCTCAAAAATCAAATGACATTTGATAATAATTTGTTCCCTAATTATCACTTTGATGAATTTTGTTTGGGTTTGCACGTGTTGTGTAAGAACTTCGATGAGATTTGTAAAATGATTTTGAAATATAAAATGGTGTGTTTTCAGCCATTTTTAATCTTGGATTTTTCATTATGTGAAATGATGGTTTTGTGAAATAATATTGATACACGTTTGACACTTTGGTGAAATTTGTGCAAATGTTTATCCTGAAAAATCTCGTTGGATAATCTTATTTCCTAGTTTATATTTAAAATATGGGATGTCCACACTATGGAAAAATTGTGATCCAATCTATGAATATGTGGAATTTTCTCCTTATGGACTCCTCATGACTCATTTACTTTAAAAGGAATGGGAGATCCTCGGTGTGAAATCCTTGAGATCTATTTATTCTATAGTAAGAGATTCATCCTAGGGGTAATTTGGGGTGATTCTTATTGTGAAAATTATTATTTATGATATATTTGATTATTATTGGATTTGTGGTTATCATCGGTTGGTCCATCCCCCTTTATACTCTTGATATGGGGACTTGGAATAGCTATTGAATTTTCTAAGAATGATTGCTTCACTAGAATAGGATTACACTCTGGTTAGTGGCTCATAACAGGGGGATATATATTTTTATTGTTTATATGGGATAGTTCCTCTCATTTAGTCCATTTAGGGTATGATCAAGTGTGTGGGAGAAATTTCATGTCATCAAGTGAGGCATTCCTTCCTAAATGAGCCCATATATATAGTATGTTCAGGATTATTCACAAGATCCTAGGTTTATCCCATGCCTATAGGAACTTAGTTCCTTATAGTGAATGATTCTGATGTATTATTGGTTAGATACTATTCTATGATATTTTCCAATTTTCCTTAATGAAATATTGTTGTACTTACTTATGGAGTAGTGTAACTTCATGAAAAAATTGATGAAATGTTTTCAAGTGTTCAAAGAAAAGGTTTTTGAAATTGTTTTACTCTTTTTCACTCTAATTCAAATAAAATGTTATCGATTTTCATTAAAATGATTATGGTTCCTCCTTCAATAATAATTTAGTTTCAAATGGTAAAAGGTTTAATGGACCTTGTTTATATTTAAATTGGAAAATTTGTGGAAAATATTACCTTTATATATTTTATTTCAAACATGAAATTTATGTTGATTTTATTTAATGGAAGTGCATTGGTAATATATTTTTCTAGGCATGTCTTTTATGTTTTGATACTCACGTCAATAGTTCTTTCTTGGCTTTATCCTTTGGTGTAGTTTTCATATTGGTTTTGATCATTGTCAGTGATGGTTGATCTTTAAATAGTAGATTGGCCCTTGAGGGAATATGGAGATGTTTTGGTTTTCATGTTTAGTTTTTATTTTTTTTATTGTTTTGTTTTCAGTTTCTCTTATAAAATAATGTATAATTTGGATATTTACATATGTTGGGATGAATTTTTCCTTTTTATGTACTTTTTATTAATTTATTCTAGGATAAATCATTCAATTGGTCTCTCTATTGATGCCATAAACTAGCTTTTAGCATGTGGGGATCTGGAACACCCTTCAGTCCTTTCTAAGGATCGGCTCGGGTGACTCGTTTGGGGTTGATGAGGGCTAGTTTGTGACAAAATGGTATCGAAGGAGGCTGATTCTATATAGGACCTAGAATTCAGATTACCCTATGTCATTTTGAATATCAAGGTAAATAGAGTAGTACTATTAGAGCTCAGAGTGAATGTAGTGATGTGTGTCCAGAAAATAATTTTATGGACCAAACCTTTAGTTTCCTTAGGAGGTTGGGTTTATTTTAGTTTATTTTGTAATTGTTGTTGTTTTGGATTTTGGGAAAAGAAATTAGAGTTGGTCCAATGGTATCAGTGAGATCAGAGGTCTTGGAAAGACCTGTGGAGTTAGGGAAATTGTCCTAGAAGACTCTCTATGATGGTGGTGTGTTTGTAATTTGTCTGCTAGCCATATGGCTAAGTCACTCATAACCCCTAGTTTCCCCTAGTGAGTTGTTTTAGGTCTTCTATAATTCTGAAAATTGTTTTGAAAACTCTTATTTTGTAATTTTGAAAAGTAAAATTTAATGTGGTAATGGTTTTTTTTGGAAAATAAGTAAAATGATATTTTATAATTATTTTGAAGGAATATTTAGAAAATGGAATTTTGATTAAGTAGTTAGTGGAATTTTAAAACATTTTGTGAAAGTTGTAATGAGAAATGGATTGTTAATATGAAAAAGTGGGTGGAGTCTTGTTTTGGAAAATGGGAATGTTTTTCTTTGACCTGAAGTATCTCCATGGGTGATCACATGTACGGATGTGTGTGTAAAGTTAATGGATATTGATAATGGAAGATGAATTCCCAGATTGGCATAATTCGATGAGTACCCAAAGTGGCATGGGAATGTAAATGTGTGAGGCTCTATAGAATAAAATTGGTGAGTTTGTAAATACATAATGTTTTTTTATTTAAAGTATTTTTAAGAGGAAAATTTTGTTGTTTTCTTAGATAATGGTTATGAGGATTGTTTCCCAATGTTTTAGGAATGTTTTTTATGTTGTGTTTTGTGTTTCAGAACTCATGTTGATGAGTTGGTTTTGATTTAGATCTTGGATTTGTTGTTGTTTAGTGTTTTCCTCCATAAATATTTGATGGATATTCGAATTGTGGCCATGGTTGGTTCACCATTATACGATCCTCCACTTTATTAACCTAAGCATTTTATTCTTGAGTTTCAAAAGTTAATCTAGTTATCTTTTATGGTCAAGCGAATCATATTGAAGAGGAAGAGTTGATCTAGAATATTGAGAGAAATATCATTTTCCTTCAGTTTTCTTAGTCATTTATTGTGAATTTTGATACCTTCATGCTTGAAGGACCAACCTAGAATGGGTGGATGTTGGTATCTCGAAACAAGCCTTCATAATATATCACCTTGGAGTTCTTTAAGGATTCATTCATCCATCAATATTTCAATGAGATAGTGAATCCAAGAGAGGGGATAGATATGCTTTTTTATAAAACGTTGATGGATGAGTGTTGGAGTACTTCTATTTTTTATATATTTTACTTTACACTCTACAGTGGGATACATACAATTCCCTAAAGGCTTAACATTTTTAGAATGGGCTTCGTCCTGAACTACAGTCGAAGATATCAGAGTTTGGTTTAACCTAAATATATGTCATGGTGAGCCAAGATGTTCGTTTTGAGGATGTCTTAGTTATATTTCTTGATTAAAAAATTATTAATATGACCTCTAGAAGTATTTAAGGGAAATATAGTAAGAAGATAGGTAATCTTCCTGAAGTGGTTGGTGTTTGATGCAGAATTAAATGGACAATTGATCTTTCTTCAGCATCTTTTAAGTGTAAGATCATGGTTTATCATCTGTATTATAAACCTGATCATAAAAATTCATCATGTTTGAATTATAAAAACCCCATTCATGAATGTGGATGCCTAGGTCAATTGAAATGGTTTTTTCTAGGTGCTTCTAGGAAGCGATGTGGATCCAATTTATGGGAGTATAGTGTTGTTCTTGGATCAGTTTAAAATCTATTTCTATATATGATTCCTTGTTGTAATGGTTTTATCTAGTAGTGTGTTTTGGTGTTTCTTATTCCTTAAATTGTAAAAGTATATTTTTTGGACCTCTTAATAACTTCTATTATAATGGAAGCATGTTTTTCTTTTAGAAGTTCTAAATTCATTCACTCGTGAGTGGAGGGGAATTCTGTTGTGTGTCTCATTTCTGTTTTTTCATGTGAAGTGGAAGAGGTTGAGGGTATATTTTTTGAAAAAACTATTGTGGAAGAAATATGGAGTTATAATTATGGATTTTTAACTCATGACTATGAGGAAGTACATTCTTCAAAAATAAGGGCTCTAGCCAAAGGCCCTGGAGTAAAGCAAGTGCATAGTCGGGAATCTTAGGGGTGTTAGGGACCTCAGTCTAGCTATGGGGAGGGTTCCTGGTCTTTTGGATTGTGGGGAAAGTTTCCATGTTGTCCCATGTTGGGTTTCTTGTATCAGTCTAAACTGGTCAGTTCCTAAATGGTTGGGAGACCCACTACAAGTCTCTTTGTGGTTTCTTTAAGTTTTGATTAGTGTTAGCTAATTCTTAATGGTGGGGAGTCTGTTCTTTCCTCCCGTGTTGGTAATCTGGTTTAGTTTCCAATCTTTTCTTGGATATGGGTTGTTTTATTTGAAGTTATATAATTTTAGGTTCCTCTATATTTGGGGGAACTTTGAACTTTTGTATAAATGTTGTTCGATCTTTCTATATTATTTCGGTAAGTGGTTTTGGATCATTGGATCGTTTTTCGTAATAGGTATGAGTTCCAATTTATAGTTGAGGTTTTCTTATTTTTAGAGGTTGGATCATGATTTTTTGTAAATATTTTCTTTAATTTATCATCTTGAAAGTGTTTTGGATTTTTAGGGGAAGAAATTTTTATAATGGGGATAATTTTTACACCTCGGATTTTATTTTCATCTTTGGTTTTGGTCCATTTTTGAATCTCAGTTTCTCTCTCAACTTTTGAGTGTAGAAAGATTAAATTTGGAGGTGATATTTCATTTATATTTTCTCCCAAGGTTATTCCTTAGTTTTCTATGGGATTTTTTATTGAAAATTTGTGTTCTTGGGTTTTAGAATAGGTGGTGCATAGTTTGCGCACAGTTATAAGAAATCATGTTTCACTCTACAAAAAATAGTGTGGATCTTAGGATGCTTAAGGTTGAGGGTGAAAATAATATTAAGAGTCAGAAAAACCAAGTATAAATATTGTGGGGAGGTTCTATCTCGAGGGAGAACCATATCTCATATTTGGTGCATGGTTTACCAAAATTTGTGGCCAAACCGTGCGAGCTGTCTAGATCTTAAAAATTTTGAAATTCAATTTCTACCCACAAGGGATTTTCATCCCAAAACACCCATTTCCATACTTCTCTAGTTTACTCTTTCCAAATTGAGCACCTCTCTCCCTATCCAAGTCTCTACTCCTTCCTATAATCATGGATCTATGTATTTCTTCAAGGTTTTGGGGTGATTTCTCAAGGTGTTCTCCTCTTCTCTTCTCCCACTTCCTTCCCCATCCATTTTATTTTGGGTTATTCTTCTCATATGATCTCTTGGACCTAGGTTTCATGTTTCACCTTTATTTATGTTAGGGTTTCTATTTTTTATGGTTCACTTAGGTTGTTCTTGGATCATGGAACCTTCATGAAGTGGTTTTGGGTGTGCATTGTTGAAGAATCGTGATTTTGAAGTATGTTTCACTTTTCACTATCATTTAAATTTAAGAATAATTGGTTTCTTAATTTTCTCTCTTTCCTTGCATGTTAAATAATGATGTGTGATCTATGTAAAAAAATTAGTGTCTAAAATTGGGGGATTTCTACCGTGTTTTTTGACAAATTGAATTATTTTGTTTAATCTTTCACACCATGTGTTTGTTGAAATGTCATATAGGATTTTGTGAGCATTTTGTAACGTTTAAAGGATGGATTGTATTTGTAAATATGTTTTTGACACCTAAATGGTAGTTTTTGTTTTCTCAAATATATTTATAAATGGATTTGACTCTCAAAAAAGAATGATAAGTGATAATGATGGGTGGCCCGATTGTTACTTTGATGAAAATGGTTTTGGTTTGCACATGTGGTGCGTGAAATTGAATGATATTTGTAAAAATATTTTGAAATGGAAAATGGTGTGTTTGAACCCCTTTTTAAAGGTGGATTTTTCTTTATGAGAAATAATGGTTTATGAAAGGATCTTGATCTCCGTTAGAACTTTTGTGTAATTGGTGGAAATGTTTATCATGAAATCCTTCCTTAGAAAATAATTTTTCCTTGTTTATATTTAATAGTTGGTATTTCCTCTCTGTGGAATCCTTGTAATACATGATGTGGAAGGGTGGGATGTACTCTCTATAGACTCCTTATGAATCATTTACTTCGAATAAAATGGGAAATCCTCAGTGTGGACTCCTTGAGATCTATTTGTTATATAGAAAGAGATTGATCCTTGGGGTCATTAGGGGTGATGTCTATTGTTTGAATTATTATATATGATATATGTGATTGTAATTGGATGATTGGTTGGAATTTATTACATCACTCCCTTTATTCTCATGACATGTAGACCTGGCATAGCTAGCGAATTTTCTAAGAATGATTTTTTCAGTATCTTGGGATTACGCATTTGCTAGTGGACCATATAAGGGGGGATATATTTTTTATTATTATTATGGGACAGTAAATTTAGTTCAGGATATTTAGGGTGTGATCGAGTGTATGGGATTAATGTGATGTTATTGACTAAGGAATGATTTCTGATATCAGTTGAGATGTATAGTATGTTTTGAATAATTCATGAGCTGATAGGTTTCTCCCATGACTATTTGCACTTGGTTTCCTATTGAGAATGATTATGATGAATTGTTGGATGGATACTCTGTTGGGATATTTTCTCATTTACCTTAATATAATATTTTTGTGCTTACTTTTTGAGTAGTGTAGATTTATGCCAAAAATTATAAAATCATTTCAAGTGTTTATGGAAAAATCTTTTATAATTGTTTTACACTCTTTCTCTCCCTTTTAAATAAAGTGTTGTCATTTTTCATAAAAATGATTATGGTTCCTCCTTAGAAAAAAATGTGGTTTCAAATGGTAAAAATGGAAATGAAAATGATTTGATTTAAAGTGAAAAATGTGTAGAAAATATTATCTTTATATATTGTATTTCAAAATTGTAATTGATGCTGGTTTTATTTAAAGAAAGTGCATTGGGAATAGATTCATTTGAGCACAAATATTGAGTTTTAATACTCAAGACTATAGTTATTTATTGTTTTTATCCTTTCTTGTAGGTTTAAACTTGGTTTTTATCACCATGGGATATGTTTGATCTTGGTATCATAGATTGACCATCGAGGTAACATGGATATGTTTTAGTTGGCAGGTTCAGGTGATATTTGTTTTTGAGTTGTTTTTTTCAATTTATCTTGTAAAATGATGTTCATTTTGGATATTTATATATTTGGGGTTGTTTTTTCATTATAATTGTTAATTTTATTTAATTATATTGATAAAAATTATTCCCTTTCTCTCCCTATTGATTCATGGTACTAGTTTCTAGCCCATGGGGATCGAGAACGCCCTTCATACCTTACCATAGATCATCTCAAGTAACCAGTCTGAGGTTGAACTGGGTAGGTTAGTAACACCTAAACTTCAATTTTTTTATTGAAAATATTTCAATTTTATCCTCCCAAAACCTTATATAATTTCAATAAGCTTATGGTCACCTTAAGTGTTGTTACTTCCTTCATTTATAAGAAGTTTTCCAAGATAAAACTCAATCTTCCAGCATGATTATTACTTTCCCTTACCCTTTTATTTTACTATAGTCCTTCCTAAATCATATATGAAATTTTTAATATAATAAAATAGGTATAATTATTATACTTAAATATAATTATATTAATTAAACAATAAATAGTAATTACCGTATATCCCCTAAGAAGTACAAAAACCTTGATCATGTGTACGTGCATACTACCACCTCCATGACGAAATGTGGTTCATTTTTCAAAACTTCCTATAAAGGTTGGTATAAATTATTAACTTTATGAATAAATAAATTTTATATGTAAAAAATTATAAAATTATCATTTTTCATATAACATCATGATAAATTGGATTCCTAATTTTCGGTGTGTGCGGACTATTATCTCTACAAATGATGAATTTCATTTTTCATCACCAAAAATCATTGATGGTTCCTATAATGGTTTAATTAGGATATATTATGTTTATTAAATGTTTAAAATTATTTATATTTTAAATTATATTTATCTAACTACATTTCCTTACTCATTAAATCATTATAACATGTTACCATTTGGGTCGATTTAACAGCCTATGTAAATGGTGTCATAAAATTAGGTCATAAATGATTATGGGATGTAATATAATGTTATTATAATATAATAATGAATATTTAAAATCTATTAATGGTTCTAGAAATGTTTTATTATTGTTTAAAATATTTATTAATATATCAACTTTCGATTATTGACCACGTCAAAAACTAGTTGGTCATGTCTTCAATTTTCACAAGTTGTATTTATTTATTTCACCAAATAAAAATTATTATTATGTAATAATTTAACAAAATAATTTTATTATCTTGATTTATTTGGTAAATATAGACTTGAGACCACTTCTTTGATTTATTACCACATTTTTGAATTTTATACAAAACAGACAACCAAAATTTCTAACAATAGATAATAAAAAAATTATAATCTGTTATTATATTTATAATATATTATTATAAAATAATTAATAAAGGGTATTATGTTTATATTAATGTATTTAGATATGTTATTTAGATGTTTATTTTCATTATATAGGATTTTAGAGCATATTCTAGTGATCATGGATACAAGGTAAGGGTTTCAACTCAAATTTTCCTTCTTTAAGAAACATTTTATTTTATGTACCAAATTAAATTTAAATTGTATTTATACAGACTATTAGATATTTAATATCATGAAATATATTTATTAATTTTTTTTAACTTCATCTTAAATATCTTTACCTTTCAAGCGGTTTTTATTAAAATGTTTCTTGAGTTATAATGGTTTTTTAACTCAAATTCCTTCCTTTGAGACATATATTTTATTATAAATATTATTTTATTTATAAAGTTCATATATTGTATATTTGATATATAATTAAATTAATTACCTATTAATAATGATATTTTAAGTTCAATTACAACACCTCTCTTTCAATCATTTTTGAATATAATGTTACTCAAGTCGTAAGGGTTTCTTGGTCTCGTTTTCAAATCCATGAGACGTGTTTCATATTGTGCACTATAATTTTTTTAGGGTGTGTATTCACTACCCTATATTATTTAATTATTATTAAAATATATCATTTATAGATACCTGAATCATAATTTATTAGTAATCCTATTATTCTTATGTTTCCATTTCCATATGGGTTTTTGGAAATTCAAATCTCATTTATTCTATTATGATTGTTCTTCATGAACATATTTCATATAAGTTGGGTAATTTCGGCCCTCTGAGTTTATTATGGGTTAATTTCTCATTTATTTATAAGGATTTAAATTTATTCCACATAACCCCTTTATATATTTCCCTTTATTTCTGAATTATGATATCCATAAGGGTTTTGGTTATCTCAAATTTTTATTTTTTAAGTTAAAGTGTTATTCCTTGAGCACCATTATTCAATGTTTTATAAATAATTTTGTTTCATACTTAATAATATTTCTCTTCTTTTATATTTATATAAAATAAATTTTTTAACTCAAATATTCTTTACTGATTACATTACTTCTCATAAAATTGAAATGTTTTTAAGAATAAATATGGTAACATTTGAAAATAGTATTTCATCTATTTCCATGTTCATAATTCCAAAAAAAATTCCTTTCTTATATTGAAACTAAAATATATGTTTAATTGTGTGAACTCAAATTTTACCTTATACTCTTTTAAAAAATAATTTTTACTACCACTTTTTGTAACATTTGTTTTCAAAAAATTCATTTAAAAATATTTTAAAGGTTTTTCATCCTTTCAAAATAAAATATTTTATCTTCCACTACATATTTTTTAATAAATTTATTTATTTTAAGGCATATTGTATTTATAACTCTTTATAATAATTTTTTCATTATTATTATCTTTCCCTTTACAATAAATTTTCGGAAAGTGATTTATAATTAAATGTTTTAAAAGGATTTGTGGAAACTTTTATATTTTCAATTTTATTTTCCCTCTAAGGTTTATCTTTCATAAAGTGATGTTTTTATCACCTTATATTTGTTATTATAATATGATTAAATTTTTAAAATGAGATTTTTTATATCTTATTCTTTCTTAAGTTCATGTTATGTCATTTGTTTTGAAATTTTTAAGAAACCCATTCATGTTCCTTATGTTCTTAATGATAAGATGATTGTATATTTTCAAGTGGAACACATATGAATAGATATTAGAAAGGGAAGGGTACTATATCACCCTCCAATAAAAATTATCTGTTTTCATATCAAATGAAATGATGAGATGTTGTGTTAATGACATGTGTAAAACTTTGTACAATGTTTTTTTTGTATGATATGTGGTGTGAATGAGGGTAAATATTTTTTTTGTATTTATGGCTTCAGCCTTAGGGACATTTTCTACTAAATCCTACCATAGATTTTTGCATGAAAAAAATATCCATATTGCATGGGGTTAAATTCAATGGAGAAAAAATATACATTCAAAATAAAACTTCCTGGTGTGGAAATTAAGGAACATAACTCTTCCCACAGATGAGAAGATCAAATGTAAATGTGTTCATATTGTCATGAGGTTCACCTTCTATATAATCCCCCATGAAGAATTGATTTATTATATATTTATTTAATGCAACTGGTCAACCACGTTATGGAAAAAATTTGGTGAATTTTCTAGTGTTTCTCTTCTCGAATGGATTGGTGATAAGTTATTGCACCTTTGGTTTAATGGAGTCGATAGGGATTGTCTAGAAAGAAGTTTGAGGGTGATTCTTTTGACAGATGATTGTTGGTGTATTTAGGAGGTAAAGAATAAAGCTTAGAGTGAGGTGTATTCACCTTGTGTAGGATCCTGTTATCCATGATGAAATTTTTATCACATGATCTAATTCAACTTATTAGACCCTATGAGTTAGCCATGTCACTCCAGCACTTCGGGAAGGTTAGCGTTAATTCTTCCAGTAGGTCAGATGTGTCTTCCAAGGGGTATTTTATTTTTCGGGTTCTGCCTTCATGTGGTTTCAAATTAAGTGTTGATGTTTTTTGGATAGCTAGTTACATGGATTGAGGTGGCCTAGTTCATGATTTTGTTGGGTCTCTCATTTTTTATTTTAGTACCAATTATATCCCTGGTGATTCATAGATATAGGAGGTTTGAGCTATGTGTGATGGTTTAGAGCTATGTAATGACAACAATACCTATTTGTCTCTCTTGTAGGTTAATTTAGAGATCATATTTCACTCTATGAAGGGTTAGATCATGGTGTCTTGGTTTATAAATTATCATATTCAAAATGAAAGGCCCTTATTAGTGGTTGAAAAACCCTACTCCACACATGGCAAGAAGGGAAATAGGTAGCGGATGATCTTTCTTCCAATATTAGTTCACATAGTTAATTTATTTGTTTTTCTAGTTTTGGATCTATTTTGCTCAGCTTTATTTCTATTGTGTGAGGATATTCCCTCAAGCTATTATATTTTAGACACCCATGATGTGTATTTATTTTGTCCCTATCTCTTTATTAAAAAAATAATTTTTAGAAAAAGATATGGGAATCATTGTTCAGAATTTTTTTGTGTGAATGAGATGCTTAAAGCTTTGATCTCAAGTATGTTGTGTGAATGAGATATGGGAATCTTTGTTCATAAGTTGTTGTTTGAACATGATATGGAATTATTTGTTCTTGAAATATTCTATTCGTTTGTTAATTCTATAATTAATTTTTATTCTATGTTTCAAGGGAATATTACATTTCCAAGGCATATTTTTATGATTGTGATCCATGGATCAGGTTTTTCATCTCTTTATTTCACACTCTTTTACCATATTATATGTTGTTAATTTTAGATTAAATATCCTTATATCATGACTTGTGTATAATTAATGTATTTCTATGTTCGTTTAATAAGATATTCCTCCCCTGATCATGTTTTATCATATTATTATGATATAACCCTTGATTTAATTCTGATTAGTCTTTTCTTATTAAGTGTTCAATATCACCCATTTATTATGTTTCCTTTCCCCATGTTATACAGATGAGTATATCCTAGGATATTTCTAGAATTGAATCTAGTGTGGTTTTAATATTGAAAATTTTTTGCAAGTATCTTAAATTAATTTTCTTATGTATATATTCCTCAAAGACACAAAACCTTTCATTCTTAGGATTGTGATTTATTTTATAAGTTTTAATTCTTATGATATGGTAATGTTATAAAATAAATAAATATTAATCATAATTTTTATCAAATATAGTGTTCAAAGATGGTTTTTTACACCAAATCTAAGAGTGTGGGTTTGGGGATTTACAGTTGGTGTCAGGGTAGGGTTTAAGTATTTTTTAGCATTAGTTTAGTTATTTTTGGGGAATATATTAAGATAAAATAGTGAAAACTATAGGGATAAGTCTGAGGGGTAATTCTATGTGAATTATAACGTTATGATGTTTTTTAAAATTAGATATTATATGGTTCTCCTAGAAATTACATCCCTATATTGATATTACAAGTGGATATAGGCTCTAGAGAAACTGTACCTAGGAGTAATAACCCTAAAAAGGTTTTGTTGGTTATTAACTCAATCATAACCTAGTGCATGAAAATAAGGCCTAACTTTAAACCTAGTTTGACACCCTCCAGGGATATTCTTTTGTTAATCCCATTCTATTTAAAAGACATTACAAACCATTATTTATGTTATGTAATTAAGATGTAAAGTATGATAGAACCCAAACTATAGAAAAATCAATTAAACAAAGTTTGATTTAGGTTTAACTAAGAGATAATGTGATGATTTAAAAGATAAACACATTTTGATGTTGAGTTTTTTATATTCCTCTTATGATGTAAATATCTATCACTTATTATTTACTCCTTTAGTTTTAGAAATGGTTTGAAAATGGAGAAATAAAGTTATTACTAGACATGATGGACAATATAGAAATTTTACTAATAGGAAAAAAAGTGGGATAGAAGATATCATTGAAAAACTTAAGTTTATACTCACCCAAATATGTTGAGTTATGATTAAAGACTTCAGTTTTTAATAACATCTAAACACACCAAAGAAGATATGGATGGAGTTTTACATAAGATCAAGTGAAGATGTTTATAAAGGAAAGAATATTCAACTTTTACGTGCCAAAAATTTGGGAAAAACACCCAAGGGAATGTCTCAGAGGAACAAGTAAGTGTTTCAGGTGTGGAAGGATTGGAAATCAATTTCATGATTGTCAGGTTATAACAAACAAGCTGATAAATTAAATATGTATGGAGGATGTCTAATTACAAATTTATGGATTATGGGAATTACAAAAAATGATGTCTTAACTCAATAGCTAATGAGGATAAAAAAATCAAAAACCCATTAAACCAAGGAAACATGGGAAAACATATGTTTTCTATATTTTTCAATAAAGTAAATAAAAAATAAAGGAAAAAGGTACACTCACCATTGACTCTATATTTGGGGATATCTAATTTTATTATAGTTTTAGTCACCCTAGTAGGGCTATTAAGTTTTCTAATAGCATCAAATAAATACTAAAATGATTTAATATTATATTATATTATTATTGTATCCCAATTTGAGGTTTATGGAATATAACTCCTAAAAGTCCTATTATCCCCCATTTGGATAAATTAAATTTTGTTTTGGAAATGTATTATTTATTTCCCCAAGGAATCCATAAAAATAAATAAAATTTGGAGATAAAATTTCATATTTCAAAGAAACTTATGATCATATATCCGTGAAAGGATGACAATAATCTCTCATATAAAACTAATTCCATTATAGAAGTTATGATACCTAATCATGAGGTATTTTTAGCTCAAATTATTTGTGAAAAAACTAAATATTATGATTGACCTATTCTGAGGGAAAATGAAATGTTTCATAATAATATTGATAAAATTCTTGAAATTATAACATTATTTGAGTATATCCATTAGATTCCCTCAGTTATTTATACTACAAAGTGGTAATTAAAATCATGAGGATTCAATTTTTTTATGGGGGGAATGCAATGACCCAAAATTCTAAAACTTATAAAATTGATGTTATGTTCGATAACTTGTGTTTCATACTACAACCAATATAAATGATCCAAAAAAATTATAAGAAAATTATTAATAAATATATAATAAAAACTAAGATGTTCAATTAGTAAAATTTATTACCTTTTAAAAATAAATAATTAATATAAATTAATATTGAATAAGGGTTATTTTTAATAAAATAAATTTTCTTTATATTATGTATTTTATTGTAAAATATAAATTTAAAAATTTAAGAATTTAAATTTTATAAAACAATTTTTTTTCAGTTCACACATTAAAATTTTCTTAGTATTAATTTTTGAGTTTCTTTAGAAAAGGTTTATTTTATGTCAAAAAATACAGTTTTTGAAAAAAAAATATTTTTTATGATTTTATTATTATATAAGAGTATCCTCGAAGATTCAAAACCTTTTAAATAATAAAATATGTGTTTAAGGAATAACATTTTCAATTTTAAATGATTTTACAAAATTATAAATCCTATGAATAGAATTTTTAAAATTAAAATATTACTTTAATAAAAAAAGTTTTCAGTTTTTTCTTCTAATTAAGTGTTTTGATAGTAAAATTCATTTTTGGATAAATTTAAAAGACACCTAATTTTTATTTGATATATAAAAACCATTTTGTTTCATAAAAATATTTATCTATGATAATATTATTATATATATAAATTTTTAAACATAAAAACACACTTTTCATAAAAAACATTTAACAGTTAAGTGTATTTATTATAAAATTAAAAATAAAAACACTTAAAATTTTATTTTGAGAAATTATTTTAAAATAAGAAATAATAAGTTTCAAATTAGGTAAAATTTCAAATCTTAGTTGGTGTCATTTTTATTAATTACTAAGGTTAAAATTTAATTATCAAGGTAAAAGAAAATAAGGGTAAAAGTTGAAAACTTAAAATAAAAAAGAAAAAACACTCTCTAGGTTTTCTTAAAAATGAGTTTATGTAGATAATATAGACTCAAACCAATTTACCCTCCACTTTTTAATTTTTATATCCATTGACCTATTTATAGTAACATTACATTATTGAAAATATAACACTTACTTAAAAAACTAACCTTATCCTCACTTATAAAAATGTAACACTTCCACCACTTCAAGATTCACATGTCCTTAAATTTTCTAATTTAGAATATCACAATTTTCTAAAACTATAACCATATCCTAATTATACAATAATGCAATTAACTTTAGTTTTATTATGTATTTTATTTCCAATGAATTTTCCAAGAGAACACTCAAGCTTTCAACATGATTATTAATTTAACTAACTACTTTATTTTACTCTAGTTCTTCTTAAAAAAATATAAAATTGTTAATATAGTGAAATAAATATAATTAAATTACTTAAATTACATTATATTAATTCAACAACAGTTATTAATTACCATATATTCACTAAGAAAGACAAAAACATCGATCGTGTGTATGTGAGAACTACTACCTCCACGATGCAATGTGGTTTATTTTTTAGAATCGCCTCTCACGAATGGTAACATAGATTGATTTTATGAATAAATATATTTTATATAAAAAAATATAATTCATAAATTATAATATTCTATATTCTATTATTTCATCCGTTCAGTGAGGAATGTTATCATTAATAGTGTGTACATGCAGACTATCGCCACCATCAAACAATGAAATTCATTTAACATCACCAACCATAATTAATGGTTCTTATAATGGATTTAATAAAGATATAATATTTTTTTGAAGTGTTTAATATTATTTATAGGTCACATTATAATTATACAAATACATTATCTTATTCATTAAATCATTATAACATGCTTCATTTGGATCGATTTAACTGCCTGTATAAATGATGTTATGATGTTTATGTCATAAATGAATATGGATTGTAATATCATGTTAATGTAATATAATAATGATATAATTAATATTTTTTAAATTTTATTTAAAGTTGTTTTTAATATTTAAAATATTTTTAATATATCTTCTTTCCATCATTAAATAGGTTAAAAACTAATTCATCGTGTTTTCCATTTTCACAAGTTATATTCATGTATTTTACCAAATAAAAATGGGAATTAAGTAGTCATAGAAAAAAATATTGAATTTTTAATTATCAAGTAATGATTATATTTAAACCACTTAGTGATAATCAATCTATTCTTCATTAATTTTTAATGAAACAAAAAACTTAAAGTTCAAACATTTGTTGATGAAAATAAATTATAATTGGTTAATATTTTTGTAACATATGGATATGAAATAATTACAAAAACGTGAAGTATTTTTATATTATGTTTCTCATATAAGTTACTAATATATTTATGTTCATTATATATGAGGTTAGAACATGTTCGAGTAAGCAGGAATACAAGGAAAGGGTTTTCTCTCAAATTTTCATTATTTCGGACACGTTTTCTTTTATGCACCTAATTACATTTTAATGTTGTTAATATATCCAATTTGATATTTAGTATCATTAATTATATTTATTAATGTTTTTTAACTTCATATATAATCTACCTGTCTTTCAATGGGTTTTTATTATAATATTTCCTAAGGCGTAAGGATTTTTCATCAAAAATTCTTTCCTTTGAGACTTCTTTTGTATTATGAACCTAATTTCATTTATAAAGTGAAAATAATTCATATTTTATATATAATATCTTGAATTATATTTTAATCATGATATTTTAAATCTAATTACAATCCCTCTCTTTCAAGGGTTTTTCATTATAATGTCATTGAAGTTGTAAGGGTTTCTTGGTCTTGTTTTCAAATCCATTACACATGTTTGACATTGCAAACCATAATTTATTTTATATTGTTTATTCACTACCCTATTTTCTTCAAGTATAATTAATATCTCTAATTTAATGATAATTAAATTTCAATTTCATGTTAACCCACTTATTCTAACTTTACTATTACTATAAGTGTCTTTGGAAACTCAATTCTCATTAATTTAGTTATAATTGTTCTTCTGGAACATACTTCATATAATTTTGGTAAATTATACCATTTTATTTTATTATGGTGTAATTTCTCATTGTTTTATAGGTATTTGTATTTCTACAACATAAGCCCTTTCTGAATTTCCCTTACTTAATGAATTATGACATTCATAAAGTATTTGGTTAACTAAAATTTCTATTTATTGAGTTAAAATGTTATTAATTGAGAGTCATTAATATATTTTTAATAAATACATATATTTACTCTTTAATAAGATATTTAAACTTTTATAACTAGGTAAAATCATGTTTTAACTCAAATAATATTTGTCAATTAATTTCCTTCTCATATAATTTCAATGTTTTTAAGAAAAAAATATCATATCCTTTAAAGATGGGTTTTTTCTCCATTTTAATGTTCATAATTCCAAATAATGTTTTTACTTTATTTTTTTTAAACCCAAATATGTGTTTACTCAGGTGAACTACATATTTACCTTTTCATATTTTAAATTTTTTATTAAAAATTTTTATAATTTTGGATTTCAACAAAGGTCCTTCATAATATTCTCCTTTCAAAATACAATATTTAATCTTCAATTCAATATTTTTATGATAACATTAGGTCTTTTAAATGATATTTTATTTGGATAAAATTATAATAATGTTTTAAAAATTATTCTCTTTCCCTTCAAAAAAATTTGAAATGTATTTTTTCTTTAATGTTATAAATGTTTTTTTAAAAACTTTTTATTTTATCCACTATTTACCCTCTAATGTTTATCTTTCATGAAGTGATGTTTTTATCACAATATATTTATTATTATGTTATGGTTACTTTTGGGAAATTATTTTCTTATATCCTATTATTTCTTAATTCCATGTTTTATGAAGTTTTTTGAATGGTTTAAGAAACACATTCTTTTTCCATGAGTTCTCTATGATATGATGGATTTTTATTTCGAAGTGTCACATATATGTAAATGTTTTTTATGTTTGGGGTCCTATATTTACCTCTAATGCATTCGTTAATGTTTCATATCACATGAGTGGATGAAATTTTGTGTGAATGAGATGTGGGAATAATTGATCACTAGTTTATCATGTGTATGAGATGTAGGAAGATTATTTGACAAGTTTTTTATGGGAATAAGGTGTGTGAAATTTTTTTATATGTTTTTTATGAAAATGAGATGGGGGATCTTTGTTCAAAAATTCATTCTGTGAATGAGATATTATAAATTTTGTTTATAATTTTTTTGTGTAAATGAAATGTAGGAAGCTTTATTTATAACATTTTGTGCTAATGTGAGGTAGGAATCTCTTTTAATAATATTTTTTAATCTTGTTCTTGTGTAATAATTATTTTTTATGATAGGTTTTAAGGGAATTTTACATTTCTAATCCATATTCCTATGATTATTCTTTATATGTCATGTTTTTTGTTTCTTTATTTCACACTCTTTTTATATGATATGTGTTGTTCATTTGAGATTTAATGTCCTACCATGAGTTGTGGAGAATTATTATCATTCCATGTTATTTTAATAAGATACACCTCCCTTATCATGATTTATTATATTATTATGATCTAAACCTTGATAGAATATTGGTTTAGATTCCCTTATAAAGCAGTCAAGCTCACCACTCTTTTTATTTTTTCCTTCCTCAAATTATAATTATTAGTGCAACCAAGAAGATTTCTAGAATTGGATCTACTGTGGTACGAATTTGGATAATTGTTCACAAGTATCATAAAATATGTTGTTTGTATAACTAATTATCAAACACACTAAGCCTTCATTTATTGGGATTATGAGATGTTTTATGAGTTTTAATGCTAATATTGTGGTGATTTTGTAAAATAAATTTGTTTCATCTCACATTTTATCAAATATGTTGTTTAAAGAACTGGTTTTTAGCACCAGATCTGTCAGTACAGGTTTGGGGATTTATTGTTGGTAAAAGATGTGGATTTATTTATTTTATAGGATTAATTTAGTTATTTTGGGGGAATAGGATAAGTGAAAGTGAAAAACATAAGGATAAGTCTACGTATAGGATAACATTCAAAAAAATTGAAGTATATATTATGTGGTTCTCTTAGAAATTTCCCTTTATGGATATCATAATTGGATACAATATTTCACCCAGATGTTCCTAGGGTAAATAACCTTGAAAACAGTGTGTTACGTATTAAATCAATCATCACCTGGTGCGTGATAAAGGGTAATAACTTCACACTTAGTTTGACACTCCCAAGGTATACTATTTAGTTAATCACATTAAATTTACATGAAATTACAAAGGATATATTATGTTAAAAAATTAGTATAAAAATTATGAGAGAACCCAATGTAAATAAATGTAGATTTAACCAAGAGTTATTTAAGTTAAACTAAAATATAATATGATGGTTTCAAATAGTAACGCATTTTAAAGTTTAGTTTTTCATAATATAATTATGATATAAATATAAATCACTCAATATTAAATATTTTATATTTATAAATGTTTGGAGTTATGAGATTTCAAGTTAATAATGGATGTGATGGAATATATAGTAATTTTCCTAAGGATCAACCAAGTGGGATAAAAGACAGCATTGAAAACATAATGTTTGTATTCACCCAAATATCTTGAGTTATGATTAAATAAATGATTATTCAAAAACATCTAAATGAACCAATGAATATAAGTATGGAGTTTCATAGAATATTAATTGACGAATATGATGAAGGAAAGAAGATTCAGCTTCCTATCGGTTTCAGGTGTAGCGAAAGCATGTGGGTGGGTGTACCCAACTTGATTTTTTCCTTTAACAATGATCAATTTGAGATATGTCACAATAATAAAACACCAGATCTTTGAAATTGAACGAGGAATGAAAGAAATTAAGGGAGTCATGGAACGATAGATAAGATCATCATATGTTGTTTATAATTAATTTAATTGAAAGATAAGAATTACCTTGATGGAATTCTCTCTCTATTGATGTTTTTGGTCATGATCTGATGTAATCCGTCATTTCATCATAGAATCCAATTGTAGGATTCCTCTAGCAGTGATCCACACATGCTCTACCAATCTATGGACATCGCTGAAGGGATATCTTGGTAAAAGCGTGGAAGAGCCTTCATTTGCAATGTCCACCTTCAATCGCCTTGAGAGCTGCTTGTAAAGCTCTCTCCTTGATCTGGTGGAGTAGGATATCACTCGTACCTTGAGAGTGTTCTGGGAAGAAAATAATTCTCTCTTGGATTGATATCTTTCTCAAGATCTTTTGTCCACAACCCCAATGAATTGCGAGGCTAATGGGAATAATATAATTGGGATTTTAGTTACTTAAAAAGATAAAATGAATTAATTACCCGAAAGAATTTATTCATTTAATTTAATTCTTATTAATACCCCATGTCTAATAATAATAGTTGATTATTATTATTAATTGGAATGCACCCAATTAATTATGCCTAATATTATTTAATTAAATAAATAATATATTTTCTCAAAAATCTTCAGAAAAACTACACAGCATGTATATTAATATACACATCGTGTACTTTTGTTTTTCCATTCTTTTTATTTCCTCCACCATAATTGTTAGACCTTGAATAATGACTATTTACTTCATAAATAAATATTTCTACATTACTGACTAATAAATATATTATTTTAACCACAATATATTCTCTCGAGTAACTAGTGTTGAAATAAATTAGATCAGGAATCCATCAATAGTTATTAAACCACAATCAAGAATAATATTTATTCAACATGTTAAACTAATATTTAACTGAGATGCGTGGACACACTAAGTGTGTGACCCTATAGACCTCTTTCTTAGTGGCATTAGGTGGAGCCTGCCCAAAGTCCAAGCTTAGCATCTAGAAACACTCTATGGCACCCATAGAGAAAGGAGTTAACAATGCAATGATTACCATGTAATGTAATCTTCTTGTCTCGATATCTCGAATCAAGCGGGTTTCATGTTTGTTCCATCAAGCCATGTGTTCAATTTGTTCTTTCTTTGAATTTTTGGAAGTGAACTTTCCCATTCATTACCATGGACATGGATTTATTTAGGCTATATCAATTCTGTCAAAGGGCTAGAGATATCTACTTCTATTATGGAACAGAAGGGAAAAATCCTTTCTTGTATTATCTATTAATGCAGTATTACTCGTGATGTACCCAATATATCCTACCGCACTGTGAAAAGTGTGTCGTCATATTTTTTGTCAATACATCTAAGTGATCTAGTTGTAATACCCATTGATAATTTTAAATTCTATTGACCAGTACATACTTCCGTATATAGGAACATCCAATGACACTATGAAATATGGATTTCTTACTAGCGGGTCTCGTTCTCATAATATCCTATTAGATATTACTAAGGGCACACACCATGAGAAGGTGCCTCAAAGTTTCATGAGTCCTCACACCTAATGGATTGTATTATTTGTGTCCCTAAAATAACATCATATTGCCATAGAAAATATATTCAAGAACAGTGTTATGAAATTTCCAGTTTCTCATTCTAGTAGGGATCCTCTATGACCTTTTAGTGCAATAGTTATCCTTAGGAAATTATCGCATTCATTGTCACATAGAAGAACAGTCAATATGTGATAAGTTATTTATTAATGAATAAAGTACAAAGTATTTAGTTCTAGGCCACCAACTCCAAAAAAAACTCCCACATGGACTAGAACCAACTGCTAACAACCTTTAACCCGTGACCTCTCACATGATATTCTTGTTTCTGATGAGATGGCCTTTAGTTATGGGGCTTTCCATTTTATCTTCTGGGGACACTCTACTCACTGCAAATTCACCCCTTTGATAGAAATACCTCAAGATGTGATACTTATAGAGTATGTACTTTGTCCGTTGATGTGACCTTGGTTATTTTGCAAGATCCACCACTGCAATATTATCACAATACAACGTGATAGGATCATTACTTCTAGTAACCACATCAAGCTCCTTGAAAAAGTTCCAAATCCAAACGGCTTCCATGGTTGCATCGGAAGATGGTATATATTCGGACTCAGCTGTAGAATCGGTGACAAATGCCTGCTTTGAACTCTTTCATCTCACAGATCCTCCATTAAGACAGAAAACTTATCCATATTGTGACTTCAGATCATTCGGATTGGTTTGAAAATCAGCATCAGAATACCCTCTGATGACCAGCTTCTCGTCTCCTCTATACACTAGGAACGTATCCTTAGTTATTCTCTAATACTTAAGGATATTCTTAATAGCAGTCCAATGTTGTCCTCTTGGATCTGCTTGATATCTTCCTAACATGCTCAGTACATATGCAAAATCAAGCTTGGTGCATAACATGGCATACATGATGGATCCAATAATTGAAGCGAATGGGATCTTACTCATTCCATTTTTCTTATATTGTGTTTGAGGACACATTTTCTTAGAAATATGTAGGCCATATGACACTGGAACCAATTACCTCTTGAATTTTTCTATACAAAGTCTCTTTAGTATCTGGTCAATGTATGTACCCTAACTTATTCCAAGAAAGCTCTTATATCTATCACAAATGATATTGATCCCTAGAATACAGACTGTATCACCAAAGTCATTTAGGGAGAAACCCCTATTCAATAAGTCCTTAACTGACTATAAGACAGGTACATCATTTCCAATAAGTAATATGTCATCAACATATACTACTAGGATAATGACCGCCTTCCCATTAAACAACTTATAACCACATGGCTCACATTCATTCTTAATGAAACAAAATTTCTTTATAGCCTCATAAAATTGAATGCTCAATGACTTGGATGCTTTCTCTAATCCATAAATGTATTTCTACAACTTGAAAATTTGTTTAGCTTCACTTTGTGTCACAAACCCTTTTGGTTGTGTCATATAGACATCTTCCTAAAGTTTCCCGTTATGGAATGTTGTTTTGAAATCCATTTTCCAAATCTCATAGTCATGGTAAGTTGCTATGGAAAGTATGATTATTATGTATTTAAACATGGAAACTGGTGAGAAGGTTTCATCAAAGTCAATTCCTTGATGTTGTCTAAATCCTTTAGCCGCTAGACTTACTTTATAGGTGCTAAATTGACCTTCCATGTCCAGATTTCTCTTGAATACCCATTTACATCCAGTTGCCTTTATGTCAACTAGCTCATCATCCAGAACCTAGACTTGGTTTGGATACATGGAATCCATATTAGAATTCATAGCTTCTAGTAATCTTGTAGATTTTAAGCTATCTACTTCTTCTTTTTATCAGATAGGTTCATCATTGTACAACAATAATGATTCACCATCCTCAGTGACTAGGAAAACAAATATCTCTGGTTCTCTTACCTCTCTTGAGCTCCTACGTAGTACTTTTGCTTCTAGAACCTCTTCCACTAGGACCTGTGGAACATGTTCCTATACCAACTCCTATATATTCTGTGCACCAACTTCATTGAATTCAATCTTTCTCCCACTATCCTTTTTTAGGGTGTGCTCCCTCTCAAGAAAGATGGCTTGTCTGGAAAAAGTCACTTTCTTATCTGAAGTGTTATATAAGTAATATCCTTTTCTTTCTTTGGGATATCCTATAAAGATACACATCATGCCCTAGGGTGCTAATTTGTTTATTGATAAGTCCTTAATAAATGTCTCGCATCCCCATACATGTGTGTGCGACAAAATGGGTTTCTTTTTATTCTATAACTCGGAGGGGATTCCATTTTTCTCCTTAGTTATTACTCGGTTTAATGTGTATGTTGTATTTTGTAATGAATATCCTCAAAAGGATAATAGAAGATCTACATGACTGATCATCGACCTCACCATGTCCAAAAAGCTGTGGTTCCTCCTTTCACTAACACCATTCCACTGTGGTGTATAAGGAGGAGTGAGATGAGATAGAATCCCAGACTCCCATAGAAGATCGATGAATTTGTGGTTCAGATATTCTCCACCTCAATCTGATCGAAGTTTATTTATATTCTTAACAATATCATTCTCTAATTCATTCTTGAATTCTTTAAATTTCTTTAAGGACTATGACTTATACCTCATTAATTAGACATTGCCATATCTACTCAAATCACGAGTAAAAGTAATGAAGTAATAATATCCACCTCTAAATTCTACTGTAAATGGTCCAAACACATCCATGTGCACCAATCCTAGAATATCTATGGCCCTTTCACCCTATCCACCGAAATGTGGATTGGTCATTTTGCCTTGTAAACAAGAGAGACATCTATCAATTGGTTTTAGCTCAATAGATTCTAAATAACCATCTTTGCAAAGCACTGTCAAGCACATCTCTTTTACAAGACTGAGACGATGATGCCACAACTGGGTGATGTATGTGTCATGTGAGTTTTTTTCATTAGCAATTTCCAACACTTGGTTTTTGTAATTTAATACATACAAACCGTTATTTAATTACACCATACCATAACATACATTGTTCTTATAAAAGAAACAACCCTTATTTACAAACTTGAAAATAAATCTATCCATATCCAAACATGTTACAGAAATTATGTTCTTGGTAACACTAGGCACATAATAACAATTATGTAAAACTAAAAGAATCCCAATTGGAAATGATAGAAGGTAATCTCTAATGGATAAAGAAAACCACCCTTGAGCCATTGGCAGCTCAAAGATCCACCTCTCCTCTCAAAATCTTTCTAAATCTACCTGGATCCTGCATTTTAATATAGATGTGAGCCCCACATTCTATATCTAATACCCAATGTGTAGAAATGGAAAGATTACCCTCGATAAAGAATGCACCTTTAGCATCCCCATGCTTCTGGGTTCAGTTCCTCTTCCTGTGGCCTGGCTTGCCACATGAAAAACATACCACCTCACATTCCTTTACCTACTTCTGGATCTTCCCATTCTTGGAGGGATGGTGCTCAGGGGATTTAGACCATTTATGAATCCTTATTACCTTTTCCTTTTCCTTCCTTTTCGTATTCCCCATAAGGACTATGGGTTTGTCATGCCCCATGTCCTTATCTACCTGGTGAATTAAGTTCAATAGTTCTGCTAGACTCTTATCATTGTTTCTCATGTTGTAGTTGAGAATAATGCTAGAGAAGGTCTTGGGCGGTGATGATAGGGGGGATCTATATGCAACTCATCCGGGAACATAATCCCTAAGATTTCAATATGTTCAATGTATTCAATGAGCATGCCTACATGAGGCTCAGCTTGCACAGACTCTCCAAGATTAGTTGTAAACAAAGCATTGGAGAACTCATATCTCTCATGTCTCACCTTCTATTGATAGAGATCGTTAAGGTGAGACATCATGCTATATGGGTCCATGTTTTAATGTTTCTTCAAGAGCTTGTTAGACATGGCCGAAAGCATGAAACACTAGACATCTCTAGCATCATCCATGTGCTTCATATAGAGATATAGCTACCCATCACTATCCTCTTTTCCAGGTGCAACTGAATAGTCTCTTCCAACACATACAATTTCCTCTCGTGCAGAAGGATGACGTAGAAACGCCTCTGTCATTCCTAGAAATTGGTCCCAGTGAGAAGGTTTTCCTTCTCGAGTATGGTTTACAATGATATGTTTGAAGTAATTTTTCTTGTCGTTTATAAAAATTAGAATGAGAAAAGGTTATTACTTTATTATAATATAACTAAGACAAATAAATTAATTAATACTTATTAGTCTCCCACTATTTTATCAAAATCCAATAGCCCTCACCATTGACTTTGGAATATTATATTTCTTGAATATTCTAGTAGCAAGGATCCATATTTCCCTTCGCATTACCCCAATAAGGATTGGTCAAGAAACTTGAAGGGTTTTATGTAGGCATTCCAAATTCCAAATGCATTAACTCATAGCTCCTTGATCCACTCAGTGGACTCCCCAGTCCTGAAATCCTTTTATTTTGGATTTCCTCAACCTTTGCCTCTTGGGTCACACCAAGTCCTGTTGTGGCATTCAATCCCTGATGTAAACCAATTCAATTCAACCCAAAACCTTGAATTATAATTCCCTGATAATTGAAAGCACCCCAACTGGGGTTGGTCAAGAACTTTTAACTATGGTTTGATTCTAACCAATATTATGGAAGGCTATACCAACTTAATATTTTCTTTGAGGTATTTTATCCTTATACATAAATTTCCATTTAATTATCTTTATTACATGCTTGTTAATATTAAGTGGTATATACTTAAGTGATTAACATTGTCTAAGATAATCTTTACACATAATCCAGTCTTATTTTTGTTCCATCTTGTAAGCTTGTTTAATTCATTAATTGTGTAATCGTGGCAACATAAGCACAATAAATAAACCCTACAACTAAAAAAATGAAATAAATGTTATGATCATGAGATTTTTCTATTGTTTATTTTATCTAGCGGTTGATAAACTATCTGAAGACCTTGGGGAGAAACACCTTGAACCTTTTGGCTTCATGTTTATAGGTTTCCACCTGTCCACCTTCATAACTCCTTGGATTGTTTTCACCATAGATCTTAACTTGATTCGCCTCCACTATATTGGGAGATTTATCCATTACATATACTTTCATCTCACTCGCAGGTGAGGTGTAAAATAGGGTTTTACATAAAAGAAATCGTGGGCATACAACCCCAACATATTAATGAGGATAAGGCTCACATGACTGCAAATTTAATATAAATTAATTAATTAAAAGAAACAGTTCACATGAAAAGGTCTTGGTCAACCTCATGACCATCTATACATGAAACGATATTAACGCATAAATAAAACTATCATTCAATTATTTAATAATTATTGTTTAAGATTAATCATGCTTGAATCAATTAATTACCTTTAATTAATCAATCCTTTTATATTAAACCATTTTTATGAATTTTCTTGATATTCTCATCCCTCATAATTTTAAACAAATAAATTCATTTAAAATTATCTTTGTACATAACTTTTGCATTGGAGGAAACCTGGTGAATTCTCATTCATAACTACCCAATGAGTAGAAGTGAACATTACATAGATGTTAAATTTGACACATATATATAAAACACCAATCACTTGTTGTTCCTCATCTTTACACCCATACTATGGTACACTTATCAAGGGTTTTTATAATATAATAATAAATTTTAATAAATCCGTGTAATTCGGATGAGTACATACCGTGTAGTTCTGACTACATAGTGTGTACTTTTGATCAACATCCATTCGAAGTACACGCCAGGGGAAATGGCATGTAGATGTACTTTAAAAATATTAAGAGTAAATGGTGTGTTTAGTGGGACACACACCATGTAGTATCCACATTACATGGTTTCCATATTATCAATCCATGTGCGGGGTACGTGGTCCAACCCTAACCCAAAGGGACTACACGTCGTATTCAGTGGGCCACATGGTGTGTAATTCAGAAACTGTGTGCAACCTATTCCTGGTCAACACACGAAGTCTTAAAGACTTATATATAATCCAATGACATGTCTTGGTTTGGAGGACTATACCAGTGCATGTAACCTATACTACACGGTGTGTACTGCCTAATACACTTCGTGGGTTCTGATGTTATACAGCCAGGAAGCTCTGGCACCTCCGGATGAGATCCTCTATTTTATTTTAATAAAAATTAAAATAAAAAATAATTTCTATAATGTGAATGGGAAATGAAAGTAGAGGAATAGATATTTAGATTCATATTTATAAAACAATTCACTTGAATTGAAACTACTAAATTATTAAATGTCTAAATCACCACAAATGTAAAAAATGTGGGAAGAAGTTGTAACACCCTTAGAAAAAGTGATACTTAAAAGGCTAAATATTACTACCCATGTCAATAAGGTCCACAATTATCTTAAATAAACTACCATATTATAACACCAAAATTAATAATTCTTGGCCTAGATTAGTGATCCAGATGGGTGACCTCTGAGGAAGTTTCTCAGGGTGCGTGTGATTGATGGTAAAACACACTAAAAATATGTGTTGGACTGTGGGGATATTCATTAGTCTGATAAGTGGCCCTGATGGGTAATATCCTATGGTGTACTAGGAAAACATCAAAGGTATTATAAGAGACCCACATGGTCAGTTGACCAATTTTATGGCTTGATGTAGTCTAGGTCAGGACAAATTGTATCATTCCTTCACAACTCACTATCTTGTATGGGGTCCACAATGGGGGAATTGTGCTATGAAGGGGTGGAGAGTGTAACACCCCCTGAAAAACTATGAATTTGAAGGATAAATTTTACTACCCATGTCAACATGGTGAACCTTTATTTTTAGAAGCATACCTGATTAGAAATATACAATTAGGTGTTTTTGGCCGGAAGTAATGATTATTATGGGTGACCTCTTGGGAATTTTTCCATTGTGAGTGTGAGTGGGGAAAATATATTTAGATAACATGTGTTGTATGGTAGGTACAGTCATTACTCTGATAAGTGACACCAATTTATAATATCCTATAGTGTGTTATTATGGGAACCAAGGTATTGCAGGAGACCCATGGTGTCAATTCACTAGGTTCATGGTATGAGGCAAGATGGTTCATCAAAAAAATTGTAAATACCTAATATTTATTTCCTTAATAAAAAAAAGCCTTATTTCTCCTAGTTTTTTTGTTTTTTCATGTTTGAGTAAATTATAAGGGGTTTCGAGAAGCTTGAGGGTGATTAAAAAAAATTTGGAAATCTTAATGCCAAAAAAAAGAGGATTACATCATGGCATATATGGTTGTGCCGCAACACTATTTTTGATATAGGGTTATGCCATAGTAGAAGAATATTCACTATAGTGTGGTTGTAAAAGGATGATGTTTTGTGGCCTTTACTATAGAGGGTTAGTTCATTAGAGGCTTCACCATAGTTCCTTGTACCATGATGTAATGTTTTTTCCATGTAATTTATATATCATTCATCTAGTATTTGGTCTTCAAGAGTTTAAACCTTGAATGTGCTATTGTGAATTTAATTCGTGGAATACGTTTCTAAATTGAATGGGGTTTTATGATGTGGCTTTATGATGGATTTTTCTCACGTGGATGGAACCTCCGAAGAGACCCTGAAAATACATTATTCCCTACATTTTTTACAATATTGCAGAACTTAGAAAGTATGTAGATACAACTCCCCATTGTAGTCATCACCCTAAACCATTTTTTATGGCTTTTATAGAATCTATACAGTTTTGTCTCTTTATTTGTGTCATGGAGCTCATCCTTCCAGAACTCACCATGTAATAGATGTACATAATATGTTTTTGTATCTTATACAAACACACTGTTGTGTTGTGGTTCATAACCCAGTATCATGTTGTGCTATCCAGGATGCATCCTTGCTTCAACATCTTTACTTATGAAGTGGAGCCTCCAAAATTTTTATAAGGCCCTATTATTTTTAATGAATGAAATTAGGTTGTAATTTATGATAGCCTTTGACTTTTATCTCCTTAAAATACTCTATGGTGTGATGTATTTGAACTAGTTTTAGGAGTCCTTGGTTGGTGATCATGTTTTAGTTGGTTTGAGAACATGGTTCAGGTGATGATTCTTTCAACAAACCATTACATAAACAATGAAAGATGTGAGGTTGGAATTTCATTACCTTCTTAGGCTATTTTTTCACTTATTTACATGTTAAAATTGTGTGTTAGAATAGTTTATGGTCATGGTTTATTGTGATCTCATGAGGGTGTGGGTGTGTGTTTGTGTAGTTGTGTGGTCTATTATGATGTTGATTCCAGGAGTGATACTAGAGTAACTTTTTTCATGTTTTATTGTGCTCACGTGATGTTATGTGTGCTTATTTATACTCATGATGGTATGCTATATCAAACTTGTATGTTTAACCCAATATGTGTGTTAACATACCTTAGTGGTTATTGTAAGAACATGAGATAATTGGACTATGTTGTCATGTTTATCACTTATAGTGGTAGTGTTATTGACTTATAATGATAGTGATAATGGACCTGGGAATTGGGGGAAGGTATGAGGCATCCATGGATACTGTGTTGAGGAATCACTCTAGGTATCCTATAATTTTCCAAGTATCATACCCTTGAGGATACCTAATGGATGTGAGTGCATATTTATTCTCAACTAGACAACATCGGGTTGGAAGACCTACTTAATGGATAGATGATGTTGGGTTTCATGCTTACGTCACTCCATGAGGAAGTTGTACTATGGATAGTTTTGTTGAAACCAATATCTTCTATTAGCCTTTAGGCATGGATCTGAAGAAGGTATAGTTGGGGGTTTGTGGTGACTTGGTTATTACATGAACGCTCTATTTTTCAATGAATATATATGTCATTATGTAATTATTATTATGGAAGACACTTATTATAATTGATTAATATAAGTTAAGAATGCATTTTTGGTGTCTTATTGTGCCTTTTACTCACACCCTACTTGGGAATTTTAGTGTTCTTGTAGATTTCATGAGGGATCCAGAAAAGGTAAAGGGCCCTATAGTGGACATCTGAGTAGAGGAGTATGGAGTAGGTGGTGGACTATGATAGACTTTAAGGGACCAGTATTTTATCTATTTATTTTTTATTTTTCTGTTTATTACACTGAATAGTATTTCCAATTTTGGAAAGACTTTAATTTATGGCATATATTTCATCGTTTTAGTTTCTTCATGTTTTCTCTAATTATATATTTAATTATTTTATAGTTTATTATTTATTATCAATCTAAGGACATTATTCCTAGGGTATAGTCTCCCCATTGAAGGTCTCAGACTCTCACTGCTAGTATGTGGCCTCTTGCGTATGAGTAGGTGTGCATGAGGTCATATAGAACTATGTATTGGACCTTGTTGTTTGGGATGGGAAATTAAAAAATAGTATCATAGTATCATAAATCACTAATATGTTTCTTCTTATATCCTTGATTTTGGATAGGGTATATAAGAGATATGATGGTTAGGACTCAAGCATGGGATCTATGATGGTGCCCGGTCAACAATGTATAGTGGACCTCTGAGTTTCCATAATATGGGAAATTATTTTTTTTATCATTAATTAAATTCACCTTGGGTGATACACATGATGTTGATTTGTGATTTATTAGATTTATGGTGCATTCATTCATCGTGACTAGGAACATAGGTATACATTCCATATATATAACAATCTTTGTGTTGATTATAGTTCATTAAATAAATGACCTGATTTTGTTATCTATTATGGATAGTTTTTTGAATAATATATCTAGGTTTCCATTATATATATATATATATGTATGTATGTATTGGAATCAATTAATTGAATTGATAATGTTGTTTCAATCCCATAAACACGTTAGGGTTTATCCAAACAACTCCATTTTTTCCAATTGTTTCCTTCACATTAAAGAAGATGTCACATAGACGTAATATTATGAGAATACTTAGAGATAAATAAAGAATAATTTTTAAAGAGTTGATGTTTTTTATTTACCACTATACATGTATGATAATTCAGTTGAGTGTTATCTTGAACTAACTCTCTGGCTTAGGCATTAGGGAATCTTCATCTGAAAGTCTTTCTCTTAGTGTTTATCCAAGGAATTGGAGTTTGAAATTGTCGTAAAATATTCCCAGACATAAACTCTAGATTTCTTTATTACATGGTACTGAAGGGCTTTAGTATGCTAAATAATGGTTTGAAATATTTTTGGGATTCCTTGATTTAGTAGAGACTGTGAAAGATCAGAAATTTAAGCAAAGATTGAGCTCATTCTTAGTGTACAGCCCATTTTGATAACCCTATATCAAATGGAACAAATTGAGATGAAGGAGAATAAGGTAGATCTTGAACACTTTTTGTGTAAGGGATTTATTGCGTTGAGTAATTTTTCATGGGGTGAACCTATGTTTTTCAGTAAGATGGTGGATAATAGTTTTTGACACTACATTGATTACTAGAAGTCAAACCAAGTGAAGGTGAATAACATATATACTTTTCCTTAGATAAATGATATGTTCAATTATTTATGGGGATCCTAGTGGTTTTCCAAGATTTATCTTCAATCAAGTTATCACTAACTGTGAGTTAGAGAGTAGGATATTCCTAATATGGAGATTCGGAGTAGGTATGAGTTGTATGAGTAATTCATGATGTTGTTTAGACTAATTAATGCACCAGAGATGTTTATGGACCTCATGAAAAATATATTTCACCCATACATATACTAATTAGTCATAGTGTACATTGAAGACATCCTCATATACTCACTGACACTGGAGTAACATTCTAAACACCTCCATATGGTCCTGAGTTTAATTCAGGTGCGTTAAATTTACACAAAATTTATGATGTGTGACTTTTATATTCAATAGTTGAATTTCTTAGGACATATGGTGCCTAATATGGGTATATAAGTGGACCCTAAAAAATGGAAGTATTCATATCCTGGACACATCTTCATAACATGTTTTAGATCATGATATTTTTCGGATTATCGGGATATTACGCAGGGTTTATCCAGCAATTATCCTAACTATCAGCACCCATGATAGTGGTGATGAATAAAGGAGTGAGGTTATAGTGTTCAAACCTATGTAAAGGATATTTACTTGAGATAAAGAGAAGGTTAAAGAAAACTCCATTACTAACACTTCCTAATCATGGGATTGGTTATGTTGTGTATTGTAATTCATCAAGCATTGGTCTAAGATTGGTACTGATGTAGAGATAGAAGGTAGTAGTCTATGGGTATTATCATCTATGACCCTATGATAAAAAAATACCCTACCCAAGACTTAGATATAAAAGATATGCTTCATGATCTTATGTTCTGGCTACACTATCTCTTTTCTAAGATATTGTTTTATGCATGGACCACAATATCCCTTTTAATATCTTCACACATAGGGACCTGAAACTATGATATATTCACTGGGTTGAGTATCTATATATGTTCAACTTTGAAATGGTTTATACAAATAGGAAGGGTAATTTCATTTTAGATACTCTTAGCTGTAAAATGTAGTCGAAATAGAAGTTTAGTGAGAGGCATTCATAGAAGTAGCAGTGCTTAATGAGATTCCTGGTTGACTGGAGGATGGATGCTTCTAATGATCACGGATCTGTGACTTATACCCTTTTAATGGTCACATACTAAGTTATGGATAATGTAAACAATAGTCTTGAGTTAGACCTAGAGTGTTATATAATGGGATAATGGTTGGATGGTGGAGACTCAATACCCAAATAGCCAATGGACAATGACGATGTGATATTGGAACATGGGAGAGAAGTAGGACCTTCTTCAGTTAGAGAGGAGATGATGAGAGATTATTATACATCTAGATTGTTAGTATATCTTGGTGTGACCAAGATGTATCGTAGATTCATATGTTAGTTATAGTGTCTAGAGATAAATAGGGATGTCATTGGTTTTATCTCATGATACTATACTTGTCAAAGAGTGAAGGTCGAGTATCAATGACCTAGTGGGTTACTTTATCCACTTCCTTTACCCATGTAGAAATGGTAGGATGTCATGATTTATTTTTTAATAGGGATACCCAAGATCCTGAGGATTCATGATTTAGTCTGGGTGATTATCGATCAGCTAACAAAGATTGATCCCCTATTACCAATTAGAGAGACTCACTTAGTGGATTATCTGGGAAAGCTAATTGTTTGTGAGATCATATTCTTACATAGAATTACATTTAGAATTATTTTTCATAGATATTCATGTTTTTTATAAAATAATTTTCAAGTATTATAGAATTACCTAGGAACAAGGATGATATTGAGAACAACATATCATCCTCCTATAGAAGGATATTCCAACTAGATTGCACACATATTGAAGGATATACTTCGATCTAGTATCATTTACTTTAGTGGAGATTTGGATGATCACCTATCCTTAGTTCAGTTAATTTACAATAATAGTTACTAGTCTTTGATTTATATGTAATCTTATGAGGCTCTATAAGATAGGTCTTTTGGTTCATCTCTCTGTTAACATGTGGCAAGTGAGGTAATGGTTGTAGGCCTTAGTTTGGTTTAAGAGGCCTCCGAGAGGGTGTATCTAATTCATAAGAGTTTGATCACCCCCCAAAGAAAACAAATATAATATGTCAATCATAAGATGGGTACTTTTTTACTTCACTAGAGGTTACTAGGTTTTCTTTAGAGTGACTCATTGGTTAGGTTTCCGATGTCTTGGGAAGAAAGGAAATCTACCACTCAGTTTTGTGGGACCCTTTGAGATAACTAAGTGGGTTGGTACAATGGTGTACCTTCTGAATCTTCCTTATCATTAATCAGGTAAGCACTATATGTTCCACATATAATATATTTGGAGGTACATACCCAACATTGTTCATGTTATTGATTATGAGAACATTGAGATAGATATCGATTAATCTAAAGAGGAGTGTCTAGTGTAGATTACAGACCAGATTGAGAAATTACTCAAAGGTATGACAATACCACTTTTCTAGATTTAGTGGTATCATGTGTGGATTCAAGAGGAGACTTGGTAGAGATAAGATAATATTAGAGCTCAATTTCCTAAGTTGATCAAAAAAGGCCCCTAGAGATGATTCTCAAGGAAGATAAGTCTTTAAAGGGGAATAGTAAAGACCTGAAATTAATTTTCATAATTAAAAATCCTTATTTATTCTTTTTCCTAAGTATTTTCATATTTGGGTATAAGCCTTAGAGTTTTATGAGTCTTAATGAGGATTAAAAGGTGTTTTGGAAAGATTTATTCCAAAAAAATAGAATCACTACATCATAGCCTATATGGTTCCACCATAGAACTTCATTTGAGATAGGGTTATTCCATAGTATAAGGGGTTAAGTCGTAGTATGGTTGTTAAAGGAGGATGTGTTGTGTCTTATACATGGAGGGTTAGTTTGTTGAAGGATACATAATAGAACCTCATATCATGATGTAGAGTTATTTCAACATCAGTTATAGACCTCTCATCCAACATTTTATCTTTTGGACTAAAATCCTATAATGGGATATTACTAATGGAATTTAGGGAATGGGCTTAGAAATTAAAGAAGTTGTTTTTATGAGGTTTTATGTGGGGTTTTCCCATGCGGATGTAACCTCTAAAGAGACCCTATAAATATATTTTTACCTAATTTTTTGAGGTTTTTTCATATCTCCAAAGTGATATAAAGTTAAATCCTCAATGTAGTCATCACCCTACATAATAGTGATATGAATTTTAGAGTCGTTATATGCCACATTCTTCCTCTCTGTATCATAGTTCTCATTCTTCTAGTACTCTCCACATTGTATCTCTTCATCCTACACCACGGTTGATTATCCCAGCACATTGTTTTGTCATATTGTTTAAAAAATGATCATGGTGTGATTTTTAGGACTCCTCTGTGCCTCAATATCCTTCCTTACACCATGGAGCCTCCCAAATTTCCACAAAACTCTCTTATCTTCTAGTGAATGAACTATCCTAATAATTTTTTTCTTCCCTTTGACATGTATCTCCTTTACCTACTCTAGAACCCATGATGTATTAGATTGGAAGTGGTTCAAGGAGTTTTTGGTGTGTAAGCTTGTTTTTGTTAGTGTGTGAATGTGGTTCAGGTGAAAACACATTAAAAACCCATGATATTGACCGTGAAAACTATGAGGTAGGAAGTTATTAACCTTATTGGGATATCATTTACACTTTTTTCCATGTTAAATTTTTTTATTGGAATAGAAAATGAGATCGCATGTGGGTGTGGGTGGGTGTGTGTGTGTGTAGTTGTGAGGCCTGTTATGATGTTGATTCCAAGAGTGTCACTAGAGTCACTTGTTTCCATGTTTTATTATGATCACACGTTGTTATGCACACTGCTCTATAATCATGATGATATGTTATATATGCCTTGTATTCTTCACCATGTATGTGTGTTTCCATGGATTAGTGGTTTTTGTTGGTACATGAAATAGGTGGACCATCATGACATGTTTATCCCTTAGAGGTGAGTCTGGTTGACTTCCGATGATAGTGATGATTGACTTAAGAATAGGGTGGAGGTACGAGGTATCCATAGAGACCATGTTTAGGATTCACTCAATGTAACTAATCATTTTTTGAGTATCATACTATCTTGGTACCTAGTAGATGTGAGTACATAGTTATTATTGAATAGAGGAAAATGGGATATATTAACTTCTAGATGTATAGAGGACATTGGGTTTCATGTTCACACAACCCCATGGGGATTCTGTATTGGGGATAGTTTCATTACTACCAACATCTTCCATCAGTCTTCTTACATGGAGTGAAAAAAGGTACATTCGGGGGGTTTGCGGTGACATGGTTAATGGATGAACACATGGTTTTAGATTTTATCTATATCCCATTACACATATATTACTATTATTACATAAACTTGATATACTTGAGAACTCTTGTTTAAGGATGAATTAGTGGTGTCCCACTGAGTCTTGTATTCATACCCTACTCATGCATTTCAATGTGCTTATAGATCTCATGAGGGATTTGGAAAAGGGAATGAGCACTATGATATAAAATTGAGTAGATAAGTATAGAGTATGTGGAAGATTGTGGTAGACTCCATGGGACCCACTATTTTTTATTTTTTTATTTTTCTATTTACTACACTAGATAGTCTTTCAACTTTTAGAGACACTTTTACTTTATGACATGTATATCATCCTCTCTATTTATATATGTATACACTGATTATTTTCTAATTATTTAATTTTTATGATTTTTTATTGATTTTTTTAAAGGATACAGATGGTAGAGTCTCCCCACTAATGGAATCAGACCCTCGCTATAATTCAATGGCCTCTTATGTACAGGGAGGAACACATGAGGTCATGTAGCACTCCATCTTAGACCTAATGGTTTGGGCTAGAATTTTGTATAATCACATAATGGAATTTATTATAAGAACAAGAAAGTGTTTAAAGTATAGATGGATAGGTCTTCAGGATCCTAATTTTCAAGCCAGGATGAAGAATATAATCAATTAAATAAATGTGATGAATATACAATGCCTAAAATGTCTGGAGTTTCACATTATCCAAAATGATTACATAACCCAATAGCTAATGAGGATAAAAACATTAAAAATATCCTAAATAAAGGAATACAAGGAAATCCTAACTTATCTCAATAGCTAAATATAGATCATGAAATATAAGGGTAAAAGGTATATTCACTCTCTACCCTTGATTTCTGAATATCCAATTGGAATCTAGTTCTATCAACCCTAGTAAGCCTAGAATATTTTCTAAGATCATCAAATAAACACCCCCATTGATTTAACATTATATTCTACTATTATTATATCCCAATTTTATGTTTATGTAATATGATTCATGAATGTCTTATTATCCCTCCTTTTAATGAATTCAATATGATTTTGGAAATGTATTTTCCATTTCCACATAGAATCCATGGTAATCAAAAAAATAACGAAATCACATTTCATAATTCAAACGAACTTAAGATCATTTATCATTTCAAGGATGACTATGATATTTTTTGTAAAACTAATTCCATTATAGGAGTTATGATACATATCATGATGTATTTTTATCTTAAATGATTGAAGAAAACCTCAATATTAGGATTGACCTATTCTAAGGGAAATTATCTATTTCCTATGTTTATTAATAACACTCTAGAAATTAAATCATGAGTTGAGTCTATATATTAGATACCACCAAGTTTTTTTATTGGTAAGTGATAATTAAAATTGTAAGGAATTATTTTATTGAAAGCGGGAGAATATAATGACCAAAAATACTAAACATTGTAAACCTAATGTTATGTTCAACAACTTACATTAGATGTTACACCCAATATAAATTAACCACAACATATTAGAAAACAATTACTAATAAATCTATTATAAACATAATTATGTTCAATCATTTAAATTTATTACATATGGAAGATAAATAATTAATACAATTTGATATAGAAAAATGGTTATTTTCATAAAAAATAATTTTATTTATAAAATGTATTTAATTTTAAAATATAAAATAAAAAATAGAATATAAATTAGATAAAATAAAATTAGTTTTTTAAATATTCACATTAAAATTTTATTAGTATGATTTTTTGATTTTTTTTCTCAAAAGGATAATTTTTAGTTGAAAAATATGATTTCCCCAAAAAATATAATTTTTATGATTTTATTATTATGTAAGAATATAATAGAAGAATAAAAAATTTTAAATTATAAAATATATTTTAAAGGAATAATATTATGCATTTTAAAACATTTTTTGAACTTATATATCCAATATTTAATATTTTTGAAATTAAAATTTTACATTAATAAAAAAAGGCATGTTTAGTCTTTTCTTCTAATTAAGTGTTTGGATGGTGAAATTCAGTTTAAGATTTATTTTAAATCCTCAGACCTTTTTTTATAATAAACCATTTTATTTCATAAAAATTAGTATCTGGGATAATCTTATATTTTATACAAACTGCTACCCAACCTGTGTATTTTCACGGCATAACCATTTAATTTCCCATATAGGTACCATTAAAACTAAATCTATTTTTGATATAAATTGCATAACGTATTTTTTATAAAGGAAAATCGAGATAGATATATCATTATCACTCATTAGTATTTTTATTCGGTATTTGGTAGAAAATATATTGAAGCTGGTCCAACATGATATTTATCTCAAAATTACATAAATTAATATTTTTTCAATGCACCATTGCCTTACTGATTGTTGTTTATATTGATAAATTATTATTGTAAAAATATATGGACTAAAAAAAATTATTTTGAGCAATACATGTTAGTACTTATGAATACATATTAGTTATTTATATTACAAATCATTCTAAACTAAATATATTATATTTTTTATGAAGGAAAGATATTATTAATGTTGGTATATAAAATACATGTATTAAAAAAAATGTATGTATTTTATTATAAAATATAAAAAACTATACATTGAATTGGGTGAAACAATATGTAAAAAATCCTTAATGAGTTTTATTTTTAAATCATATATATCAAGATACTATCTCCTCCGATATATAGATTTTGAAATTGTTGAATATCTATTATTTGTTAGGAATCCTGGTAATAATAAACCTCACAAAATCCATCATTGATATTAATCATTCAAAACCATTTTAAAAGTTCATAAAATTAATGTGAATAATTGTAAAATAAGGTACAATATAATTTTTTTGGATTTCTCAAAAGTATAATACTTTTACTATAAATTTGGGTACTATAAATATAGTTAATAGACACGACTATGTTGAATGTCTTACAAAGGAGGTAGTTTATGGATTTAATTAATTAATGGATTTATTGAAAAAAAAATCTCAACATTTTTTATGAATTAACATACCTCTTTGAAAAAATTAACAAATTTATGATACATACATTGGATTATATAATTTTAATATGGTTTTTCTAAACACATTTCAATAAATGTTTATAATACATTGATATTTGATAAGAACACATTTGGTTCATCTTTGAACAAATAATTTTATCTGTTAAAACTCATGGTAGAAAATCTGATGCAAGTAGGTGGAAGGGTTACTCATCACAACATATCTGGTAGAGATTGAAACAAAAAGTAATGCAATGAACATTCACTAATAGAAAATCTAGAGTAATTTTTATAAATAAAAAATTATATTATTATGGTATTATAAGAGGAAAATATCATGTATATATAATAAGGCATCCCCACATAGGCTACCAATACAAAAAAATCCAATTCTACAATTACAGAATAAATCAGCAACATAATTCTCCTCTAGTATATGTACACCCAAGAGTAATGTTAAATAAAATTCACTAACAGAAAGGAAGAAGAACCATTTTTTGGAACCAGAATTGATATGGTTAATGAGAAAATGGGAGATCCTTACCAAAAAAATGGTGCTTACTTTGAACTGTTTTCATAACTTTCAACTTTTTCATCATTGAGGTTGATTCACACCATGGCTTCACCCAGACTACAGCTCACATCAGAAATTACTTTGGGTTCATGTAGTAGATAACAACCTATATGATTTCCCTAGACCACTGCACTGGATCACCACTCTTGAACATTCCATGGCCCTTAGACACTTTATCCCAAAAAAATCACATCATCATGGTAGCATTAGTCTAGGTTGCGACCCCACATGTGGGGAACTAAATAATGGAGAACCACCTCAACTGCTTGGTCTAGATCACCAGGTCATAGGGGTGGATGTTTTCTTGGAGAAAGAAAATAAATTTTCATTTTAGATGTTCTGTAGAACCCTAATTTCCCCCATCACCAACCTCACTTACCTCATGACCATGATCATGTTATTGATCCCCACCTCAACCTTGGTTCTGATCATTGTGTCACCCTAATAGATTAGGAGGAGATTCTCTCTCAGGTTTTGGTAGCCACAAAAGAGGGGGATATGGAAATTGTTCTTATTGATGTGGTTCTCCTCATCCATGATAGTGAGGACATCTCTCTCATCGATATAATCGATGTTAGTGGCCTCCATGATCTGTTCCTAAACAAAGTGGACAATTTGGTCCTTGAACATGGTAGGGATGGTGACAAAATTTTCAATATCCTTAATGATCTTGGGTTCACTCATGCAAGTGAATCCTCCCTAAACCTGAATGTCTATGGGTATGCACTCCAGGTCCAGGACGGCACATACGCCAGCCTCCTCTGTAACGTGATATTGATTGATGTTGATGACATCCATGATGAAACCATCGCGAGGCATCTAGGTGAGACCCACCAATATGAATCTTCCACAATACTAACAATAGAATCATCAATCATCATCATTATCAGCCTCTAATTTTCCCTAAACATACCATCAATGTCAGTATAATTTACCAACATTAATTTAACCTTGTATAAAACATCAAATTCTACCCATCCATATCAATTAACAAACCTCCTCCATCTTACCAATATCAGTATCATCTTGGAAACTCATTTCCAAATAATTCATCAGAAAAAAAATGATATTAAACATTAGTTGGTACACATAAAATCATATCCCAAAAAACGTGGACCTCTTGTAGATAGCCTAGGAAACTATAGAATATCTCAATACCATCAATGACACGATGATGAGTAACCATAACTATATATTTAAACAATATTGAGTATTAGTTAAATAAATAACAGAGTAAAACCAACCTTGGAATTAAGTGTATATGAATCTTGAAATCCAAATAAATTTAAATTTTAAAAAAAAAATTAGAAAATTTAAGAGATCTACCACTTATTCCCTTTCAGGAAAAAAATATTTCAAATTAAATAAAAACATGAATATATTCAAGAAAAATCCATATAATAATGGGTCAATTCAATATTGAATAATCATATGGAACCACCATAATTGCACTAAAACCAGTAAAACTCCAAAAGACCAAAATAAGGCTTCCTTCTAATTATGGTCATATAAAATTACGTTATTATAAACCTCAAAATTCTTTATTTGAATCATTTATTAAAAAATTATTAATAAATTACATTTTATTAAATTTGTTTCTAATATTAAAGTTTTACAATACAGTATAGAACAAATTATGTACCTAATCTAGTTTTTACCCTACTGAGAATCTAGTACTATAAATCTTCTAAATGTTAAAAATGGATTACTTCATAGCCTCCTAAGTCAAAAAATTTTTATGTTGGCATGTTATTAGAATCTTGGATAATTAATTATGGAGTAAATTTAAATGTATAAACTAAAACATATACCATGGAAAAGTGAAAGAAAATAAGAGCATCATAGAAGATGGGAAAAGTGGGTAATGTAAACATTATGTAAACCCACCGTATTCATTATTATTCCAACAAGAATGTCATAAAATCATTATCAGAATCATTTTAAATAGCTAAATCTAATTTTCAAGAATAATTCCAATTCTAGAAAATGTAAAGAATTAATAAATAGAATATAACATTTACATTGAAATGAATTTTACATCATACAATCCATCAGGTCATACCATAATTGATTAACGAATTAAAGTAGGGAAAAACTTTTAACAATGGCTCAGATTAGAAAAAAATGAGTTGATACTCATGTTAATCTTAAAAATTCTTATTCCCCATCGATTTTATTATATTCTAAACAATATAAAGATATAATTAATAAAATAAAATGATGTAATTGAAATGAAGTTTACATTATATAATCAATAGTAGCATACCTCACTTGATAAATGAATTAAAGAAGAAAAATTGTATATAATAATGGCTCAAGATTGAGAGAAAATTTTGAGATGATATTTAAGAAAATCCATGAAATTATTAATAATCATTTGAAAGAAGAGGGAATTTTTCATCTAACACATAAAAAATAAAATAATATTATAACACAAATTTTTTATCTCCCTTTAGAAATATAATTAATCAAATTACAATATTATTTCAATAAATAATAACATTCATGGATTGTATAAAATACATTTCTACTACATTGGTATAGAAAATTTTTAATAAAAAATTAATTTGAAAAGTTATAAAAATAATATTATGTCTAGTAGTTTTCTAGAAAACCACCACTGGCAATAGACACCCCATGTTTCAGAAATTATTTCTTAAATAAAATATTGATCCTATACCACCAATTTGAATTGAAAAATTATAATATGTGAGGAAAATAATCTATCATGACACCCCTTTACTTATTTTAAAATATAATAAGTAAGAAAATATTAATGAATATCCCCTATAGATTCTATAATATTCCCTTCAGATTCTACAGCACCAGGAATTTTCCTTGCATAATAAAAAAGAACATAATCAATCAATGGAGGAATAAACTAAATTCCAATATATAGATAATCTTTATTTTTATCTAGGAAGATTCCCATGAGAAGAAGGGTATATTTCTTCAATAATATGTTCAAATAATAATGACAAAATGGAAAAAAATCCAAAAAAATTAGTAACTATTTATATGATTGAACAAAAATAGAATAAAAATTGTATGGACATATAGAAATAATATTTAGGGTGAAAAATTAAATAATAGAGAGGTAAATTAATTAATAGATAGAAAAGATGAAAGTGATTACAAATTAATATACATAGAACTGATTATTCCCATATAGTTACCTATATAAACAAAATGTAAGAGTATACAGTGATGACCTATTATTTAATATGTATCTGTATGAACAAATAATAGGTACCAGTATGAACAAAAGGTATATAAATTAGAAAGAAATTAAAATGAACCAATTTTTTCAGGTTAAACCTGCTAAAATTATAGTTACATATCAAATATGAAGTAATAGTATAATTTTAATGCTATGTACAAAAATTAAAGTTGATTAAAAAAGAGTTTAAACCAACTGTAGTATACACATAAATAACAGTTGATCAACTGTATTGTATACACAGAAATTAATATTTTTTCATATTATATACACATAAATTATAGTTAATCAACAATATACATATAAATTATATTTTCTTAAAAAATAGTTTAATCCAACTGTACTATACATATAAATTAATTTTAATCAACTGTATACACATAAATTGCATTTTTTTTGTATGTTTTTTACATCTAAATTGAAGTTAATAAACTGTATACATGAAAATTAGATTTTATTAAAAAAAATATTTAAACTAATTATTCTATAATTCAATGAAAGTACTTGTACAAATAGAAACATGTTCTAAATGGAATATTTGTAAAAAAATAAATTTAGATGTTCTGATTTAAAGAAACTTATAAATAAAAGGTACGTAAAGTTCATTGATTTGGGATTAGGTGAACAATAGTGCTAACCCCGGATTCAACCAAATCTAAAAAAACATGAATAAAATATTAGATAATTAAAGCATAATAATGGGATGTACAAATTTAATGTCAGTTCAAGAATGGAATTACTTAGAAAAATTTTTTATAATATCTATGGTTGTAAATAGTTCCTTCCAATCTTCATCCTTTTCAAGCCCAAGGTATATGAAAATATCCAAGATGCATTAATCAAAATTATTGCATTATAAAATAAAAAAATTAATGTTATCCCCTTTAGGAGAATTCCTATATATTAAAACAAATGTTTTACATAGAATAAGCTCATTTCATGAAACAAATAATTATATTCACGCATCAACAACACAAAATAATGGTGAAACTGAATTTTAATCACATCACATTAAGTTAGAAACCTGACCATCAGAACATAATTGTAAAAATTCATTTTATTCGAATCTCATTAAGTAAAAAAACATGAACATCTCAAGATCCACCAGTTAAGGAAAAAATAATGATCTTAATTCAAAAAGTATTCATTTTGAGATACTTTTAATGCATTATTGGTGGAGAGGGTCTGAATGTTAACATTGATCAAATATGGCATGCAAGATATTTTTAATCATCTTCAGTTTAAAATGGAATAAAAATATTTCATCATAAAAAAATAAAATTTCAATGTTACATAATCCAATTGAAATAATTAAAAATAATAGTTGATGTGGTTATAAATTAACAAGATATAACTAAATTGGAAATGAAAATTTCCACCCTAGTCAATAAAAATAAACAAAAACATAATGTATCTCAGACAGAAATTCCAATAGAAATCATTCAAAAATATATTTCCAAGAAAACACTATTTTTAGAGAAACTGGGCTTGTAAATACTCGAATGAGAAATTATACTTCTAAAATTGATTCCCACCAACACTCTATGAATCTGAAACTATTTATAAAAAAAAGTATCAAACTTATAAATTATTCTCATAAAAATCAGCAACCAATGCTATGAAACTAGTGAGAAATAAATTATGGTTCACAATAAGAATGAATTTGGTTTATATCTAGAAGAAATTATATTTCTTACATGTATAATATTGTACATATCTATAAGGTAAACATGATTTTAAAGGTTAATATTACATTATAATTGTTTTTAGTTATATTCTACTAATTCCAATGACATGGACGGTGCAATAATCAAAGAAATTAATTGATTTTTTAATTTTCAATGTTAATTAAGGGAATAATTAAATTTTATTTTTAATTTATTATTTATACGTTCATAGGAATCATAATTTTATTAATCTTATAGTTAATTATATATAAATTTACAAACTATTGAATCTTATCGAGGAATGTTAAAGAGATATTAAAAGAATTGATGAACTATAACATAAAAATATCATTATAATAAATTTAAAATTAAGTATGTTGTAATATTATAAATGTAAACACATATTAGAATATAAAATTCGAAATTATTAAGTAAATCTCATGATTTTTTGTACTGGTTATGTGAACGAATAGATGAATTGAACATCAACTTTTTAGAATCATGGGTAAAATAAAAACATGGCTAACAATATTAATCTCATGATGTGTTTCCTATGTTATCCTCTTGTAAAATTAAATAACATAGATTTAATGATATCAAAGAAGGATCTTGGTTTGGAAACACAAAAGACAATGTCATCCATAATAAGATTAGGGTTGGGAAATAGTAACATACAATAATAACTTGAATCCCCTCTAAAGAACACATTAATTATATTCATGATGATAATGGAATGAAAATGAAAAATATTCCAATAATGAGGTGTAAACTAGTAATCCAAAAATACTTGAAAAAATAGTAAACCTTGTGTTATAAAATTAGAATTGTAAAAAAACTAGAAAGAATAAAAAATGACCAGGAGTATTAAAAACTCAATGAAATAATCTTCAATAACTTCATACTTTTAATTTATCTGTGAAAATAATGTAAAATATATTGAACAATTAAATAAAAAATTGAGAATGAAAATATTTAGCTGTATGAAACAATGGGATAAAATGAATGATGAGTAATTTAAAAATATTCATTGTCGTTAATCACAAATTTGAACATGGATAAAATGAATATAAAGAGGAATGTGAAGGATAGGATGGAAAATAAAGTCATTTTGAATTTACCATATGTTAACCCAAACCGATGGATATTGTTTCACACAATCTTCATTATTTGAAGATTTGAAAAAACATAATTGTATAATTTACATGTAATTTAAAAACAAATTATTATTTCAAAATATATGGGAAACAAAAAATATACAATTAAAAACGATTATATGTTTACCTGAATCAATATAGATGTACATAGAAGATAATATTTGGAAGTAATCATCCTTTGTGTGAGAATAAGGAATTTGATAAAAAAATAATAAGAAAATTATGTATGGTTTCATGGTTTAAATTGGGAGTAATATAAAACTCCACAACAATATGAAGATTTGGTTTGGTATGAACTGAAAGAGAAATGTGGGAGTATATGGTAGCATATTTAAATAACTAATGATTTTGTGGTAGGGTTTGTCCAAAGGTATCGTATTACATGGTCACTAAATGGAATTGATTTAAATGAAGGATGGATTTTTAATATAGAATATATCAGGATATTCGAATGAAATAAAGTATCACAATTAATATTGACTATAAAATAAACATACTAAGGGGCCCCATTGGGTATAGTTCAATGGTTTCACCCCTACAATACCCATGGAGTTGAGTTTATGAGGTCCTGGTTTTGAACCTCCATGTCTATATGTTTCTTTCCTTTATACCCCCTCCCCTATACCTATAATGTATTTATATATATCTAGGATAATATGATGATGTATATGGTAGCAGATATGGATAGAGGATGAACCCTTTATTGAGTTTGGTGATGCATACACTACTTTTCATGAGGGTGGATGGATAAGATGGAATAAAATGTGAAGTTGAAGAAGGAATACCCATAGTCATGGTAGTATTTCACAAGGATGGAATTTGATCCACATAGGGATAGGGTGGTCGAATTGAAAGAGGGAAGGAAGGGTATTGTGAGGAGAGAGAGTGGGATTGAGAAGGCAATAGGCTGCATGGGAGAATCCCGAGGAGGAGGAGGAGGTAGAGGAGGAGACTGAGGTGAGGGAGGATGCATTAGAGGAGACTAATGAAGAGGATGAGATTATGGTGGAGGAGATAAAGGTGGAGGATATGGAGGGAGATGGTATTGGGGAGGGGATGTTGAGATAGGGTTGGTGGAGGATAGTAGTGGTGGTGGATTCAAAGTTGAAGGTGGGGAGGAATTCAGTAGTGAGGGTTATAGGAAATTTTAGTGAGTTTGACTGGGAAGGTAGGTGTTTTTTGGAGGATCTATGTGTAGAGAATGGAATTTACTATAGTATATATATTATATTTATACACATATAAACTCACTTTTAATATAAAACCATTTTTACACATTATGAACGTTTATTTTAAAATTATAAATTCAAGCCTTTAAAAAATATTATGTGGTAAAATGATTTAAAAAATTTAAATTAGATGGTTCATATTATATAAAAGGGAAAATATTAATTTTTTCATTAATGTTAATTTCTATGGTAATAAATAATTACCAAGGTAAATTTAAATTAGGGTAAAATTTGATAAGTTAAAAGAAATGGCCTAAAAACAAACTATTTTTTTTAATGAGTGTATTATTTTAATAGAAACCCACACACACTTCCCCTCCACTTTTTTCATTTTAGAGTTAGTTAAATTTTAATAGTAACATTACATTATTGAAAATGTAATTATTACTTCCAAAACTACCATTTTATTTACTTATAAAGAGGTTACACTTCCACCACTTCAAGAATGACCTATCCTTTGAATTTATTATTTTAAATCTTTTAGGTTTCTCTTACAATAACACTATCCCACATTTATAATATTATGTCCACCTTTAGTTTTTTTAAGGCCTTTATTCCTAAGGATCCTTCAAAGAGAAAATTAATGATTCCAATGTGATTATTACTTTCAAATACTCTTTTCTTTTACTCTAATAATTCCTAAATCATATTTGAAATTATTAATATAATATTATAAGTATCATTAATATAATAAAATTTCATTAAATTTATTGAATAATTATAATTCATTGTCTTTCATCCACTAAGAAAGACAAAAACATTTATCCTGTGTGTATGCATACTACCCCCACCATGATACAAGGTGATTGATTTTTTCGCACTTCCTATCAAGGATAGTATCAAGGATGTATTTGATGAATAAATATATTTTCATTTATGAATATAAAATTCATGAATAATAATTTTTCATATACCATTATTTCATCCATGTGTTGAGAAACACTATTGGAAAATGGCCATATGCCCAAGTTTTTCCAAAAGTGTTGGTATAGGGATAATATGGGAACTTATACCCATGGTTTTGAGAAAGTTATCAGTAAAATGTTTTTTTCAAGACATATACTCATGGTTATAAAAAACCATGGGTATAGATTTTTTTAATACTTATACACATGGATTTCCAAAATTATGGGTATATATTTCCCATGTTATGGTGGGAAAAAATTCCGCAGGACAACAAAAAATTTCACAGGGACTTCTACTAACCGGTTTTGTAACTAAAGACATAGTTCAGATAAATATATATAAGTAAATATATATTTATATGCCAATAAGTGAATATGGGGTAGTAGTTAGGTGCTGGAACCTAAAACATGTGATCTAGGGATTAAAACCCGTGCCCTCTTATTTTTTAAAAGTTATACCTATGGTTTTCATACCGTGGGTATAGGGTTAATGGCACAGTGGGGATAGGTCTTTCAAACTATGGGTATAGCTCAGGGCTATAATGACGCCTCGTTTTCCCATAGTTCCATGAAAATGTGGTTATATCCTATACCCATGGTTTTGTGAGTTATACCCATGAAAATGTGGTTATATCCTATACCAATGGTTTTTGTGAGCTATACCCTTTGAGATAGGTTATGTACTCTGAAGCTAATTAAATTTTCATGTTAAATATACTAATTATTTCATATGATATATCATGAATTGTATTTTAATTATTATATTTTATGTTTAATTACAAGACCACTAATTCAAGGGGTTTGGATTAAAATGTTACTCAAGTTGTAACGGTTTCTTTGTCTCATTTTCAAATCAATGAGATATGTTTGATATTCTACACTATAATTTTTTTATATGGTGTATTAACTACCTTATTTCCTTTAAGTATAATTAATATATCTCATTTCAAGATATTTTAACTTCAATTTCATATAAACCCTCATATTATTATATTACTGTTACTATAAGTGTTTTTTGAAACACAATTCACATTCATTGAGTTGTGTCTGTTCTTCTTGAATATATTTCATATATTGTTTGTAAATTCAACCCTTTTATTTTTTGTATGGTTTAATTTCTCATTATTCTCTATGTATTTACATTTTTAACACATAACCCATTTCTAAATTTCACTTGCTGCATGAATTATGACATCTGGATGGGATTTTGTTAACTCAAATTTCAATTTTTGCGGTAAAATCTTATTCCTTGAGTTTCATTCATCTTTGTTTGATATATACTTTTATTTAATATTTTATTAGATATTTGGACTTTTCTATCTAGGGAAAGAGAAGTTTTTAACTCAAATATTTTTTACCAATGAATTTCATTCTCTTAAATGTGAAAAATGTTTAAGGAAAATAGAATCTTCTTTAAAGATGGTTTTTCCGCCATTTCTATGTCAAATATTCCCAAAAAATCCTTTCTTTTTTTGAAACCCAAATATTTATTTACTAATGTGACCTCTATATTTACCTTACCCTATTTTAAAATGTATATTATGTAACCTAATTTTTACAAAGTGGGTTTTCAAAAAATGAATTTCCAAAGGTTTTCCATCCTTTCAAAATAAAATATGTTGTCTTCTGCTCTAAATTTTTTTATAACCTTATTTATTTTAAAGTATATTTTATTTGGAAAATGAATAAATTTTGGGGTCATGGGTCTTATTCCCATGATCGAGCCTTCTCGGTATATTTTATTTGGAAAATTTTATAATAAGGTTGAAAAACTATTAAATTTTTAAAAAAAAATTGAAATCAATTTGTATTACAATTTTTTAAATGGTTTTATAAAAACTATTGTATTTTTACTTCTACTTACCCTCCAAGGTTTTCCATTCATGAATTAATGTTTTTATCATACTGTATTTTTTATTATGATATAATTAATTCTAGAAATTTATATTTTTGATATTATATGATTTCACAATTTCATATAATGTGATTTTTTTATGGCTTAAGAAACCCATTATTTTCCCATGGGTTCTTTATGATATGATGGTTGATTGTTTTTATGTGGATCACAAATGTATAGATGTTTGAAATAAGGGGTCAAATATCACCATAAAATGAATTTGTTATGGTTTCATATCATATGTGATTATTATATGTTTCTTAAATGATATGAAGGAATATTTTTTTATAATTTTTTTGTGTAGATGATATTCAGGATGCTTTATTCACAAGTTTATTATTTTAATGGGATGTGGGAAGCTTTTTTCACAATTTTGTTCTGTCAATGAGATATGGTAATCCTTGATCACAAGTTTTTTGTTTGAATGATATGAAAGAATATTTTTTCACATTATTTTATGTAAATGAGATATCTGAAGCTTTTTTCACAATTTATTTGAATAAGATGTGGGGATCTTTTTTCACATGTTTTTTTGTGTGAATGAGATATGGGAAGCATTGTTGACAATTTTTTGTGTGAATTTGATATGGGGATATTTTTTTCATAATATTTTTTATACTTATGATTATTCTATAATTATTTTTTATTCTATCTTTCTAGGAAATTTTTCCTTTCCTAGCCATGTTCCAATGATTATGATATGGGGATCATGTTTTATATCCTTTTATATCGCACTATTTTTTATGTTATATGTTTTTAATTTTAGATTTAATTTTCTTTTATTGTTTCATGTTAAAAAATATTATTTTACCATGTTATTTTAATAAATTATTCCTCCCCTTATCATGTTTTCTCATATACTTATGATCTAATGATTTATAACATATTTATTATTCTTACCTTACTAAGAATTCAAGATCACCCCTTTCAATTGTTTTCTTTCTCCATGTTATAATGATTATTATAACCTGAGAGATGTATAGAGGTGGATCTGGTGTGGTTCGAATGTAGATAAATATTCATAAGTATTATAAAGTACATTTTCTATGTTGATGATCTTGAAAGAGACTAAACATTATATTCTTGGGATTATGAGATTTTTTATGAGTCTTAATTCTTATAATATGGTAACATTGTAAAATAATGATATATTCAACTCACATTGAATCAATTCTAGTGTTTAAAGAAAGTGTTTTTATCACCATATCTAGGAGTGTGGCTCTGAGGATACTACACTTATGATTCAATAAAAGTAAATTTTACTACTTTAAGTATTAAAAATTCAACATGGTTATTTAAAAATTTTAATATGAGATGAATCATATGTATAAAAAGTATAAAAACATAACTAAATAATGAAATTTTACTTATGAAATGGAATTAAATCAAGTAAGTATATTTTCACACATTCATTATCTTCAGTGTAAAATAATTTGTCCACTCAAGTAAGTGAAAGAAAAATCTATTGAGTCTTATGTGGAAAATTATTCTAGGATATCAAGTTATGTTTTTAGAAACTCATTATGTGTCTTATAATGGTACATTCATTGATTTAGAAATATTTAATTAAGAAATAATAAGCTTTCTAGTAGTAAATTTTAAATTAATTATTTATATTTGAGACTATTACTATGTCATGATATATTAAATTTTTAATAATAATAATTTAAAATTATAAAGACACAATTTATTTAAGGGGGGAGAATGTATCACCCCAATATTACAATATAGTATTATCCTTAAAATTATACTATGTTTGATGGAATTTGTAACACTAAAAACTGTACTAAAATGATTAATGATATATTATAAGAAACCATTAGTAAATAGAATAATATTAATCAATTATGTTACATGAATTGAATTATTTTATTTTTATGATGATTCTTAATGATTAATAAATAAATAAATAATGTGATATGATTAAAATCATTCAATTTTAAAAAGATATATTTTTCAAAAAGATTTTTAAAAAGTGTTTTTTATTTTAATAAATTGATAACATTTTATATAATCCAATGTATGAAGTAATAAATTAACATTCAATTATTTATAAATTTATATGAAATAAAATTATGGGCACATGAAGTTTAAAAAAGTCATTTTCCTATAAAAATAGTTTTTATTATATTAAATATTTTCATTATAAATTTGAATTCCCAAATTTTATGATTTTAATTTAATTAAAGGAAATTAATTTTTTAATTAATCATGTAAAAATTATCGTATGTTGAAATTCTGGTATTTTTCTAAAATAGTTAACTTTGAGATGAATAGTGAAAAATGAAGATTTTACAAATACAATCAATTTTATGAAATTATCGTCAAACAATAATGAATTTAAAGTTTATAAAACACTTTAATATAAAAAATATATTTTTTTAATAATTAATTTAATTCATTTGAAAATATAATTTTTAACTTATAAATCTATGTTTTATATTTTGGAAATATAAGTAGTGTTTTTATGAAATAAATAATATTTTTGGTTCTTCTCTTTTACTCAAGTATTCCAAATGTTTCTTTTTATTTCAATTTTTTTGAAAGTAAAATAAGTTCTATTTTATTAAAATTAATCCAATTGATTCTATAAAAATCAACATCAAATGTTATTTTTAAGTAAAATCTTTTTCAAACTTAAAAATGACTTTTTCTAAAAAAATGTTTTCAATGTGCATTGAAAACATAAATAAAAAAGTAATTTTTTAAAAATGTAGAAATTCAATCTCAAAAAATGGATTCAATATATTAAATTGTAATTTTTAAATTTTTTAATGAGTTCAATTTCAATTTTATTCTTAATAAAAAGTTACCACGATAGATGTTTGTTACCACGGTGAAGGTTAAAATGGATAACGAGGGGAATAAACTAAGAGATAAGACTTCAAATATGTCTAAAAATTATATAAAAGTGATATTTTCAGTATATTTAGACCTTAAATTATACTATCATAGAAATTTTACAAAATTGGAGCCATTTTCCATGAGTAATAAATTTATTATATTTTAAAGATCTTAATATTTACAGAGGTGTCACTCCCCTCACTTATAAAAGGGAACCTCCTCTCCTCACTTTTATATGCATCAAAAGCTCCATTAAATCAAAGAAAATCTGGAAAAATACCCTCCCAACACCCTTATCTATGACCTATATGTTTTTTCTTCCCAAATGATTCTTCCTTGAAGGCATAAAGTGTAAGATAAAGATGATTATCCAAGGAAGACGTATATGATCGTACCATGATTTTTAAAGTTTCTTTCTTCTTAAACGTCATCCAAATATTCAATTACCATATAAAATAATTATATAAGTATATTTAATAAAAATAAAATTTTTTATGTTATTTTTGTAGATATTTTTCATCTCCTTTCTATCTAATGAGAAATGAAAACATCACTCATACGTACGTATGGACTACTATCTCCATAAAGCAATGTATTCCATTATTCATCATCAGCTCACATGGTTGTCTATAAATATAAATATAATTAATATATATTATATTTATGACATTATTTTGATTATTTAATGTTAATATATTATCTACCATCTTTTCCTCCCATCCGTTGAAAAATTTAAACGTCGCTCATGTGTACGTGAAGAATACCACCTCCACAAATCCATGTAATTTTTTTTTCCATCACCACCTCAATTGGATGGTCATAAGGATGAATTTAATGAATAAATATGATATTAATTATATTATATTAATTTATTAAGGATAAATCTTATATTATTTATTTCCTTTTCATCCATTATAAATATGAAAACATCGTTCATGCATACATGCCACCTCTATAAACGATGTATCTATTTTTTCAACACCTCCTTTAAAGGATGGATATAAAAATTTATTTAGTGAATAAATATTATATATATGTAATTATTAAAATTTTAGGGGAACTGTCAAATCAAAATATGCATGAAGAACAGAATAATTAACATCAAAATAGTTGATTTTCACAAAGAATTGTGAGTAAGTTTAGTAGAAAGAAGTTATGAGTACCTGATATATAGAAAAATAGATAAAAATAAGGATATTATATAGATTAATAATAAATATAAATTAATTATACATGAGGTTGTAATGTGCTTAACCAACAAGGATTCTAAGGTAAGGGTTTATTCTAAAATCTCATTTTTTAGGAATGTTTATGTTTAAATTTACTTTATGTGAATTATATAATATTTCTATATTAAAACCCATATATTTAATTATAATATATTTTTTCTTGGAGTTCATATTTTTTTTCTTTTCTCCCCCTTTGGTTTAAAAATAAACTGAAATTATTTTTACAAGAAAAGTTGACCCTATTTTTCTTATTTAGTCAAAAATATTTTTCTTCCATGTTTATATACTTTAAAATATTTCTATATTTTTATTCTATAAATTGAAATGGTTTATCAAGGTTATTTTAAAATATCATTTATTTTTATATATATTTTTAAAAGATAAATCTTTTTAATGTTTTTCGTAAATGTCATATTTTACATTTTACAAAAAAGTGTGAAAAGGATGTTTTCTTTGGACATTTATTAATCGATCATATTTTCCTATCATTATAGTTTTTATTCACTATAAATATTCCTCTATAAGTTTACATTATTTTTAAAAGAAACTATTATCCCCATTATTATAAGAATTTCTAGTTTTAAAATGTTTTTAAAAGAAAAGGACATTTCTAATAGTTTTCAAAGTTGATTTCTAATGTATTTATATAGTTGTTTTTCATATATGTAAATATACTTTAAATATTATTATTCATCACTTAGGATATGCACTAATGATACAGTAAATCTTATTTATTTTTATCTCTATGATAATGTTTTTCTACTTATTTACGGGGTAAATATTTACCGACCATATGTTACATTACAAATATTTATGTTTATTACTAAGGCATGTAGATTGGGTATTTTAATGCTGATTAAATCATTTCATATAATAAATGCATTGAAATTAGTATGTGATGAGTAAATAATGATACTTGGTTTCCCTTAAATTCATTTATAGGTCTCATGTGTCAAATTATCTTAGGTATTTCCCATATTTCAAACCTATATATATATATATATATTATGTCTTGAATCATGGCCTTGACAGTAAGATTTGGATGTCTTATAATATGTATTTCATCACTATAAAACCAATTATTGTTATATGTGTCATGATTTATTTTTTTATATCATCCATGGATATATCCTATTTCATTATATTAGTTATATGGAATATTTTATTATTTTTTATATCTACCATATTATTCATGCCTTGGTTATTCTATGATAGCTTCTATTGTGATCCTTACCTTATTAAGAATCTCAGACCACTATTCTTATGATTACACTTCCCTGGGTTATAAAGAAGATTAATATATATGATATATATATATAACGATATCATTTATGGATAATGTTATGGTATATGGTGAAAATTTATTAGTAAATAAAAAATATATTTATAATAGAAAAAATGTCCCTTGGAAAAGAAATATATGGGTTATTTTATGTTATATTTCTCCTAATTCTCTAAAAATATAAACCTAAAAAGGTATTGGGTGTGTGAGTGAATCAATAATTCATTTTATGTTTCAATTATGGATGGTTATAATCAAGTCACTTTAGTTAGTATCAAATCCAGTTTATAAAGAATATACTTTTAGTAATAGATCTAGGTATATGAGTCTAGGTTTCTACTTTACATCTTAAGATTAAAATACAATAATCCTTTTAAAAGCCAAAAATATAAAACCCAAAACAAAATTCTCATAAAAATAGATATGGATCATTTTAAAACCACAGTATTCTTTTAAAAAACTTCACTCTTATTAGATAACTCTAGATAATCCATTATAAAAATCTATAACAACTTTAAAACCTAACTTCATTGTAATTATATTTCAAAACATTTACACAAGATTTGAAAACTAATAATTTTTTTCTTTTAAAACACCCTTGTAATTTTTTATTTCAAAACTAACCGTCTTTTTGAAACATTTCACCCCAAAAAATGACTTTTTTCATCCAAAAAACATTTTCAAAAATCATAAATAAAACTTTTAAAAGACAATACCAAACATAAAGTCATAATAATCAACCCAAATCACACCCAATAACATCAATTCATAATAGAAACTTGATTAATCCGCCTCACATTAAAGTTAGTCACTGTTAGAATAAATTTGGAAGGAAAACGAGGAAAAATAATAATTTTTAGAAAATGCATAATTATGCATGGTTTGGTCAAATGGTTTTGTTAACCATAAAAAACCATGTAAAATCCTCCAAAAATGATATATATCCACAAACATGGGCTTCAAATGGTTTTCTAAACCTTGAGATCTAGCTATGTGGTTTGGATTATTTCTCCATTTTCACCACAAAATTGGTAAATCTTAAAAATAACCCATATAACATTAGTATATAGTAAAATACCCATAATATAAATAAAAATGCGTCTGAAATTATCACAAAAAAACATAATTTCAAGACTAAAAAGCTTACTAACCAAGGAAAATCAAGTGTCAACCTGAAATCTAGTGATCAGGCACTTACTCATGATTTACCTCTAGAGCCCTAAAAATAATATATCCTCTCTATTAGAAATCCCCAAAAATTAATTGGGTTCTCTGGTACCTTTTTTCATGAAACGGCCTAAGTCAACATACCATGTCACCTAGGTCAGTTAGCAATACGGACCGAGGTGTGTTACCAATCATCTTGGGTAATAAACTAGTTCCAAGGGGGAAAAATAATCAAGTGGGAATGATTTCACCATCTAAATAAAATTTAAAAAATCATTGACATTTTCTAAAAAATCAGTATGGTGTGACCATAAGATGAACTACCAATAAATATAAAATAAAGATTTATAATTAAAACATAAAACAAATAGGTCATAATCATTATATACAACCATACTCACTTTTACATAGGTATACAAAATGGAAAGAGTATACAACAGGTAAATGATAAATTAAAAGTATAGAGAAAGGTCAAAGTGGAAGATATATGAATTACCCAAGTGAACCATAAGCTCAATCCATATAATGATTAATTCTATGTGATCCATGGTCACCTTCAAGTCCCAAATACATCCATAAGATACTATCAAAAGATAACAAATTTATTATCTACAAAGATACATAAGGGATACATACACACTTGGGTGTATATATATGGTGTTGAATAGACATGCCTAGTTGGTTTCCATTAATAAAATATTCCATGCAATTCCTTTTGTAATTCATCCCATAAACAGTTGTTTTAAATTCATTTCCTATAAAATACTCTTTTTAAAGTGTATGAATTAAAAAAATATCGACAAACCCCATTGACTTCCCTTTTTGAAAATAGAAATGCACTTTAAATTTTAAGAAAAATGGTTTATTTAAAAAACATTTATAAATGAATTATAAAAAGCCTTTATATCATGATATAATAAAATTATATTTTGATAACCTATTAATTTGCTTTTTATTTTCCAAAATCATTAGATACTTAGGATTAAACCCAAAAAATGAAACACAATAGAGAATATGAAATGGTCCTTCATATGGAATAACATAAAAGAAAAAATATAAAAATTCATTTCTTGGGGATAAACTACTATGTTAACATGAATATAAACAATGAATGTCATTTGGGTAAAGTTATAAAAACAGCATCGTGACCTTAGTGTTTTAAAATTAGTATATGGAATAAAGTTAATCATACAATCATAATTAAGAAAGGTAGTTATAAGATAATGAATATAATAAAGTCTTGTTAATATATAAATCAAGGTCAATAAGTACATATCATTCATTATAACAATTAAAAATGATAGAAAAACTCTATAGATTACCATCATAATCATTCCTCATGGGATATTCCCAAAGGTACCTAAGGTTGAGGAATCCTAGTATTCTCATACTATCTGAGTGATGAAACATATAATATCCAATTGTGTGTAAGACACTGGGAGAGAATTTTGAATTCCTAGAAAAAATAGACACCCTAGAAATTGTCGCCCTAACCATACCATAGAATGTTTATTTATCATTAAAGCATGATCTAAAGGAGCTAGGGAGATCATAATCAATGACTAGTTATACTTGTCCTAGGTCCTCAACTAAGCACCTAGGTTTCCGACCAATCTAGATAAGGGTAGTGAGAAAATATTTAATATCTTTCAATCGCATATCAATATTATATACAAATATAATTCATTACAATAACCATACCTTATATCACCTTCATACACCCTTTATTATAAAACCTTTACTATTGAATCAAAAATTAAACCATTATTAATTTGATCTCAAAAGTATACACAAAGTAATGAGGAGAAAAATGAATGGGGACTCAAACTAATAATGCACCCTTTGTTATGAAATCCTTTAAAACAAGTTTCTAAATAGGACTTGAGTTTCAATCCAACTATGAAAATATTTAAAACCCATTTTTAAAAACCATTTTGAAACCTTATTTTGATTATAAATATCCATTAACTCAAAAAAAATCATAAGCAATGAATATTTATTAACACAATGAATTAATAGGTATACAATATCAATTAAACTATATATAAATAACATAAACATAAGATAAAAAATATTCAAAAAATGTGTATATAAAATAAAAACCATAAACTCAATAATAACTATAATCATATCCAAATAAACCCTTGAATCTTTTAAAAATTCTTCAATTCCAAAAAATTCCACATGATATATCATTTTTTAAATCATTTCTATGTATTAATCCTCACCTTAATTATCAATTTCATTGAAAAGATACTTATAGGAATTTTTTCGAATGATTTGAGTATACTCCAATTCATCCTAGATAAAGTCTCAATAGAAGCTTCACATGACCTAAATATCAAATTCCTCATGTTTAAATCAACCCTAGACATTATGTTCGGACAACAGGGACATTAGGTCAAGTAAGAATAATATAAAGAAGAATAAATGGAAGGAGAAGAAGTAAATAAAAATAAAATAAATATAAATGGGGGTTTAACATGAATAATTAGAAATAAATTATTCCCTGATTGTGGAAGATGGAGGCAGAAACACACTTGAATACCCCTCAATTAACCCTCATAAGTGGGTAAATAAAATAGGGATTTAATATAATAAAAATCACCCAAAAGACCCAAATACCCCTATTTGAGTAGGTCTCATGGTTTACCTACACGGTTTACCAAACCATACAGTAACCATTCAACTTCCAATAGGTTCAAATATATCCATACATGCACACATTACCTGTATAGTTAATAAAATAGTATGGAAACCTAATAGCATATAAAAATTTCCCAAAATTAGTATTTTGATCCCTAAACAATTAAAACTCAAGGATACTCATTATATAAAAAGTATAGGTGCTTAAAAGTGACATTGGTGTGTGAAAAAAGAAAACTCTTAGGGTCATTATTTCAACTATAACATTGCTTCAACGAACTGAATATAAAAATCCAAATTTGGTATCCACTATACCAGAACACCATCATTCCTAAAAAAATACCCTACAAGATCCCCATAAGAAGATATAAGTGAATTTCAGATAAGTATTATCATTTTCCTAAAAATTATTGCACACTAAATACCAAAATTTTTCATAAAAAAGTATTGATTTCAAATTTTCTAGTCATAGAAACTACAAGAATTTATCCTGGAATGAGAAACAATTATATTTTAGAATATACATACCTTTTATTTTATATTTGAAATTATTTCAGAGAATCATGTGTTGTATAAGCCACACATGACCAGTTTTTTGTCACTTTTCACTCATAACAAATGTATTATTTGGAATTCATGTATATATTTTTAAAAAATTTATTTAATCGCTTTAAAATTTGTCATTATTGGTTACTAAAAATTTAACATGTTATTAATGTAGTTTTTTGGGTTTCTCATCTCATTCCAATCCTATATCATGTATCTAGGTACATGTATGGTAATAAATTCATTTTTTCAACTAGTATAGTTCTCAAATTAATTTATTTATTAACGTAATTATGTTAATTATGAGAATACAGATGGTCCATGTAACAATATGATAAAATTATATTGAGACTAAGAGTTAGTGTTAATATTATATTCAATTACTAAATTACATTATGTATTTGAATCTTGGTCCCAATCTATTAAATAGGTTTTTTCTGAGGTGGTCACTTTTAGTCTATTGATTCTATTCCAGGTATTTAAAATATGTTTGATTGATGTTTTTGACCCTTAATTCCATTGTTTTCCAAGGAAATTAGTTCAAGGGTCATAAAACTAACTAAAGTATGACTTAGATAATCTGAAGAGAGTAAGTCAAATCCCAGCTACCCCCTACCAAACCACTTCCATTCTCATAAAAACAATCCTCTTGGACCAAAATGAGGATATAGAATTGTATTTTAGATAAGTATTGTCATTTGAATGAAAAACATTATCCATGAGTCTTATGAATTATTATATTTTTATTCCCTATAGAATTTTAAAATATTTTTTGAATGATATCTAGAGTTTTTAATCATGCATTCTAAATAAAAATTTCCCCACTTATCATGAATGTTTTAGTTATCAAATTTACTCTTTTATTTATCTTATCTATAAATGTGGTTGATAAGAAATTGATTCTATTAAAACCACTCCTAAAATAGTGTTATTTAAATATATAATATATATTTTTTTATCTTATTTAATGAACTAAAGAACCACTTTCCATTACGTCCCGATTAGCATATTTGTAACTAAGTGTTATATAAAATATTTTAAACCTCCCCATATTTTAGTTATTTATAAAAAAAGTGTAATAAAATCATCTAAATATGTACTAAAGATTATAATAGGATTTTCATTTGGTCTACTAGGACAATGATTTTTTATGGTGTTACAGGATGAGGATCTAGAAGATTTTTAGAAATAAATAAAACAATTAGTGAATTACTCTCAAAATTTTATTACTTACAATAAATCACATTCTTATCCAAATATATAGAGTGAATCAACTCTAGAATCCTTACACACTAAATCTATTTTTTTCAGGACAACTGGTGTGATACTTTAGGATCTCTCTCTAGGTCCAAGGTGTGGAAGGTGGTATACACTACTATGGAAGTGATTGTGGAGGGGTGGTACCAAATGCTTGTGTATTATACAATTCCCTAGTGATGTTGATTTTTTACATCAGAAAAAAATCTTCTATATCATTCTTGGGTCATTCGACTTGAAAATATTGTAATTAAAATTTATAGGTAGGGATTGTTTTAAATATCCAATTTTTTAATGACTTACTAAAATTAATGAGAAACTTAATTTTTATATTAATTTTCTTTATTATTTATATAATAAGTTATAAAATTTTGAAAAGAAAAAAAAATTAATATATATTGTTTTAACTTATTTAATCAACTAAAGAACCACTTTCCATTACGTCTCGATTAGCATATTTGTAACTAAGTGTTATATAAAATATTTTAAACCTCCCCATATTTTAGATATTTATAAAAAAAAGTGTAATAAAATCATCTAAATATGTACTAAAGATTATAAAAGGCTTTTCATTTGGTCTACTAGGACAATGATTTTTTATGGTGTTACAAGATGAGGATCTAGAAGATTTTTAGAAATAAATAAAAAAATTTGTGAATTACTATCAAAATTTTATTACTTCCAATAAATCACATTTTTATCCAAATATATAGAGTGAATCAACTCTAGAATCCTTACACACTAAATCTATTTTGTTCAGGACAACTGGTGTAATACTTTAGGATCTCTCTCTGGGTCCAAGGTGTTGAAGGTGGAATACACTACTATGGAAGTGATTGTGGAGGGGTGGTACCAAATGCTTGTGTATTACACAATTCCCTAGTGGTTTTGATTTTTTACATTAGAAAAAAAATCTTCTATATCATTCTTCGGTCATTCGACTTGAAAATATTGTAATTATAATTTATAGGTAGGGGTTATTTTAAACATCCAATTTGTTAATGACTTACTAAAATTAATGAGAAACTTAATTTTAAATATTAATTGTTTTTCATTATTTATATAATAAGTTATAAGTTTTTGAAAAAAAAATAAAATTAATCATTCTTGGGATTTTCATCTCAGGTCTTTTGACTCTTGGATACAAATATATTTTTTATTTCTTATAATAATTATAATAAATATATAATATAAATAATGATCATAAATATAATATAAATTTTTTTATTTCAAAAATAATTTAAAATATATATATTAAAATTTAGAATTGGTCATAATAATAGATAAAATAATATTACAAATAATATTAGATATAGAAATATAAATTTCAGTAGTATTATTACTAATAGAATTATATTTTAAAATAATATCTTTCTAAACATTTTTATCAATGTATATATTATATATTGAAATTATTGTAATTATAATGCATCTATTTTATCTATCGTTATACCTTTTAGAGATACGGTTTTATCAATAATTTATTGACAAAGATATGTCCATTAAAAAATTATTTACCAATAGAAAATGTAATTTTTCCAACAGATATGCACCTATCAAAAAAAGATAAATATTTTATAGTGTGTATCATTTTATTCTTCCTCTTCCAAGTGTGTTTCTACACAATTATAACAAAATCAATACGAAATATATTCGAAGGACCATCATGAGTAAGACTAACAACTATATTCTAATTATTCTTGATTTCTCTCATTATTTCATTATTCATAACCAAAATTTCCTAATTTAAGGTTTATAATAGATTTTGGTAAATCTTATTATTGAAGATCATTAATCTACCAATCATCATTGATTAAGATTCAACAAAAATGAGATAGATGGTACCTAAACGTTTCTATATGATGATACAAATTTTCTTATATAATGTAATTTACATAATTTATCGAGCTTGTGTGATTATGTTGAATTGAAACCAATTGAGATTTATTCGAGGATAATGGGTAAAATTATTATGGTTAGGGTCATGATTGGTCTTTTGAGTGTTTTCCTTCAATTTCATGGTCACTGATGACCATGCACTCAAAGTTAATTAATAGAAAAACTGAAATGGGAACCCTCAAAGATGTGTCCTTTGATATGTTATGGAATAATAGACCACAAAGGGGGACCTAGGGTTATTCCATAAAGGTGGAACACATTTTAATGTAGGTTCTAGCAAATGGGTATCCTTATATGGAATTGGAAAAAGGTAGATAGGTTGTATATTGGTAAACCAACCTAAAGTGAAGTGTGTAGTGGAGTTAAATATAAAACAAACCCCTTGTTTATAGCTTGTGTGAGATGTTTTATAACATATGAAATATCTCTCAAAATTTGATACATTGTGAAATGATTTTTTTATGACATGACTAATTATGTCATGGATATTATATCATGATTTTGTTTGTTATGATTTCATGTGTAACGAAAATCTTAAGCATTTTAGTGATGTGGTTAGGTGAAATACCAACCTAAACTTACTTATTTCATGATTGGGTGTAATGTCAACCATGAATATTTGGGGGATATGAGTTAGGTGTATTAGAAACCATATCATTCTCATTGTGTCGGTTTGGTATATTATTTAACATGGTTTTTGATTTGATGTAGGGTGGGTGTAATGTCCACCTTGGTTATTATTGTGATGTGGGTTTGGTGTACTTCCAACCAAGGTCATGTTTTTATGAATGTTTGGTGTAATTAAAACCTTTTGTGTTATTTTGATAAGTGGTTGGTTGTAATTCTAGCCTTGGTTTTTCTAGTGATGTGGGTTTGGTGTAATTCCAACCATGATACATCTTGAGATGTAAGTTGGGTGTAATGACATATACATCTACATGGTTATGGGAGTATAGAGCTATTCTAAATGGGTCTTTGTAGTTAATCAAGGTTGGGTGTATTTATTACTAGTTGTATTGTAAGAATTATGTTAGTTGTAATTCCATCCATAATATCACTTCTTCATATGATTGGTGTAATTCCAACCCATATATTTTATGGGTTTTTTATTTGTGTATTTCCAATTGATATCTTTGTTCTTATTGATGTGGGTTGATGGATGAATAAAATTCCAAACCTTAGTATATTTATGTGACATGTTTAGGCATGAATTTAGCACTGAATAAAGTAGGTATAGCCAATCCTTGAAATATTTTTTGTAACCCTGGGATATGAAATGTATTTATATATCCTTATTTCATTACCATGTCACATCATACATGAATATATATATATATACTAGATATCATTAGGGAACCATCGGTGTGGTCTCACTAAGTTTTACTCACACCCTGAATATGATGTTCTCTCGTTAGAGATCATAAATCAGTGTCTCAACCTGTGGTTCCATGTGAACTCAAGCACACCTCCACATACACTATAGGTTGTCGACCAGCAGTGAGTGTATAAGATGTCACTATTTACAGACTATACCCTTATATCTTATTATAAAAATCATGGAAAATAACCAAACATCATCTATAACAAATAATCAATGTCCATGGAATAATTTATAATAATTTATTAAGATCTCTATGGTTATAGTAAAAGGAAAAAACACACACCCTTAAACCGATAAGGATATTCTAGACACCCTCTAAGGGTGGACCCTCTCTATAGTTGGCTCATTGCAATTTAATTTCCTAAATACCCAATGGTATAAAATTCATTACATGTCTTGAAGTCCCCCTTATCAAAGCCCAAAGGCCCCTACCTATTTCATGCACTACGTTAGCATGTTCATAGGTTTTCACCCCTTCCTGCATCATCGTCTACATCATCAACCATACATGTCCAATAAATCCCACCCCAAGGAGGGATTCTAGGATTTAATATCTATTAATACATCCTAAAAAGACCCACACTAGGCCAACCACATATACAATATAAATAAAAGAATAAAAATACAAGGAGTATTTACTACTATCTCTAGGCCTCAACTCATACATCTCCTGACTTAGTCTAAAATATCAAATTGAATAATCTAATCCTAGGACTCTACCCTACCTGAACCTATGATAAATGAGGTCAGTTCCATGGATTCCCGATAAGGATGTGAGTAAAAATTAGTAGGGAACCACCAATGGGGTACCTACTAAAACTAGTAAATTAAGTGTATACACATGTGATATGATTAGAAAATAAATATAGTTTGTAATCATAATAAAATAATCATCATTGGCCATTGGGTTCTAAGGTGACACCCAAGATTGATTATTCCTACTTCGACCATTTTTGTAGTGTCTCTAAGAAAGTCACATACTGATAAGGAATCATGAGGGTGTACCTACACCCTACCTATAAACACATCATATGGAACCCAGGGTAAGGACCACCCTATTGGGAAATATTATCATTATTTAGAAACATGGGGGTATATATCCACTATACCCGGAAACAAGTAACATCATCTGGAAACTCACAATAATTCCAACACCCTACTAGGAAACAAGTAATATCTTTTTGAAACTCAAATGTGTGACTCTCCCTTTCCAATGAATATATCATTCATAATCTCATGGAAATTCACACCTACTATTGATAAATTGGAATAATCATATAGAAACTTAGGGGCATGTCACAACCTCATAGTAATTATGTATCATCATATGGAAACTAATTGGCATGCATGTACTCTACCAGGAAACAAGTATTATCATCTATAAAATCAATGGAATGACCAAACCCTTCCAGGAAGAACATGAAATCCAAACATCAAGGTAATCCACTCACCCTAGGACTATCACATAGCACACACACATTGGGCATCATATCCCATTAATTTGATTACCTACTCATCAAAAGAGAACTCTTCCCACATCACAACGCATTCCTATGTATCCCCCAGACTCTCAACCTATCCCTCAAAACTATCTCAATCGTATAAGAACATCACACTAAAACCATCGACATCTATATTTAACCTATAAAGGTATCGAATATGTTCCTACTACCCATACAACCCATTATCACTTGAACCAAGTCATATTAAACACCCTATGGTTTCCTCTCATCCCGCAGGACCTATCCAACCTAAGCCTCAAGTGGCCAAACCAAATACTTATTATAACTCTATCATTATCAATGAGAACTATATGGATCCATCTCACACTAATCCCCACAAAATTCCCATGCCACATTATCCGGAAAAAACCCTTGACCCACACATAAGTCCCATTCCACATCTCCCTAAGGGGGACTCTCAAGTACATCACCTCAAAGAAAACCTTCCTAATCACATATCATCTAGTATTGAAGTAATTATATCACTCATGGAACTCATTAAGAGTCTAATCCATCCTCACATGTATTTTCCCATCACACATGATAGATACAGTCATCAAATCATTAATACTAGGTTAAAGCCTCTTTCACTGGCCCAGATGGTCTTAGGGAACTAACCAATCCATTCATGTCTCATCTCAAGCCCAACGACCTTTTGGTTCCAATACATTCACTAATTTTATTTATCACATAACCCCCCCCCCTCGGTTCCATGTATCACAAAACCCACATTTATAATTAAACCCTTAACTATTGGTGATTGAGGTACCAAAAGCATTGTAAAGGGTCCATTGTGTCCATTAACACGTGTGTCTATCCATAGGCATTTTATTTTAAAGAAAAAAAATCATTTAGATGAAACTTTAATCACCGATAATGGTGATACCACATAATACATTCCACATAAATAATGTATAAATCATAGAGAAATGTATAAGTAAAACCTACCTCATACATAGATTTATTTCCCTTAACGAATGCTCAGTCACCTACACCCAAGATCATCTAAGCATTATCTAAGATCGTATCAACTCCTAAGATCCTATGTCATGAAATAACATTCAAATTAATTAATTATAACAATTTATAATTAATCTCTTAATTTAACTCAAATAGGTATAATTTCTTAAAATGTCATTTATCAACACCCACTCATCAAAACCTCGAGTAATGGGGTTCATTCCACTCCTAACTTGAACCCAGGCCTAATACACACAAAAACCACAACACCCTCTATCGTTCCAATTTCCAATTTCATTCAAATTCTTTAAAATCCATATGAAATTCATAGGGAAACATAACTTGAAGAAAATGGAAAGAAATGTCATGAATTCATCCTTATGGGGAATCCTCTAACCATGCCGACCAAAATCCAGATTATATCAAGATGATTTCACCATGATTCACTGGAATCATCAACAAATCACTAATTTGAAACAACTTAATTCAAACCTGTATAGAGATAAAGAATAATAAAAGAAGGATATGAGAGAACTCTCCTTGATCTATCACTAAAATGTGACAAAACCACCCCTATTCAATGAGGTTTGAAGGAGAGGGAAGGGGTAAAGGACGGATGTGTGAGGGAGAGTAAATGAGGGGGTTAAAATTCAAGAGGAAAAAAACTAAAATAACAGTTTTCAATAAATTTTGGATTCACATGGTTACCACATGGTTTTCTGAATTGTGAACCAACTATGAATATTGCACTATCTATAGCCACTCCCTCAAACATGGTTACCACATGGTTTTCTAAATTGTGAACCAGCTATGAAGATTGTTCTATCTAGATCCACTCCCTCACACATGGTTTTCCCAAATAATTTTCCAAACCATGTGCCAACTACAAAAATACTTATATAATCTAATTAAAGTTTGTTCATGGTCTTTATATGATCATTCAAAAACTATATGCCAACACCCATGGTGAAACCTCCTCATGTAGTTTCCTCTAACTGTGTGATAATTTCATGACAAGGTAAATGCATTTCCAAAATTTTAAAATTCAACTAGAATATCTTAACACTCACATGATTTCTTGAGATACTTTCTAGGACTCTATCCATATCCAAATTAGTTTCCTCAAATTCTTCAACTCTTGGAATTTCCAATCCAAATCTCAGTTATTAGAATGACCCCTGATCCATAGTAAAAAATCCAAATATCCCGTAAATTTAAAAACCCATAAAGACAAGGGATTTCACAATCTCCCCACCATAACACTTATTTACCCAAGAATACTTGGTGTTATTTCAACCATCACTATAAACCTATAATGGTCCTCAATTATTGTTTGAGTCATTGTATTCTACCATGGATTATCAAATGAGGGTCTCTTATTCAACTCCAAACATGATGTTCATTATTCATCAAAAATGAGATACCTTATCATCCATCATCAGCAACACTTATATGGAACTCAACCACAGCTATCTATTCTAAGAAAATATGGTGTTATCAACTAATTCATTCCTAGACATATGGTGATCCCAACCATAAGTCTTAACTTAGAGTGTAAAATCCCAAAAATAGTGTTTCACACCATAATAATCACCTACTAAAACACATTATCAATGGCCCAGTGAAATGATTTCTGAAGTATTCATATTAATGAACCCAATCTCACAAAAAAGTTACATTTGATCATCCTCTAAATAAATTTTACCAAAAATACTTGGTTGTATAAATCGATTCACTCCCTTATCACCCAAAAAAAATTAATAAATCCCAAAAGGAATCATGAGATTTCCCTAATACACACACCAAATTATGAACCCTAAATTGGTATGATTCCATGGTTAGTTCCTTAACCAATAAAATCGAACATCATACTCTACCGTATCACTAATACAACTCTGATCTGACTGAACCTGAAATCCTATTCAAAACTATCTCAATCATGTTTTTAACATCTAGGCTCAATCTTATATCACACCCAAATCCTAAATATATTATTCACTATGGAACTAGATAAAATTAAATCCATCCACTCATTGTTATCTTGATTCTACCTCATTTGTCCAATAACCAATCTCATCACACCCACAACCCTACCAGTATGGAGTTATATATCCATAATAAATATGATGCTCCACTCCATAAAATTTCCCTAATAATCACTTCTCTAAACCAACCACTGGTCTCTATATACAGTACTCCATCCACTACCATAAGTAATTAATGGATGTTTTCACCTCATTTATACCTAAGCACTGACACAAAACATCAAATATTACTTGTTCCCAAATCAATAGGAATGTCATCCCTATCATCCACCAAATGTTCATATATAATAGGGGTAACACCCTCTAAATTTCTATGGTTCACTCTCCACTGTATGGGTTCCATTAATCCACCCCCCGAGTGTGACCTAAACATGTTTCAATATTACACATGTTTTGATCCTCTCAATCCACATCACCCATCCTATCGACCCCTAACACTATCCATTTGTGATACCATCATCCATTATTGGGGAAACACCCTCCATACTCACCAAGACCAAAGTAAACTATTACTATAATAATTTTATTAAAACCATTAGTCCTTGGATCACAAACATTCATTCATAAATCCACATATCAAATGGAACTGGGCATGACCAACACGTATTGTTTCAATCTCATCCAAACCCCAAGGGTGTATTCTCTTGTATCACCAGATCATACAACCCAACTCATGGTCTTTTGTGTTTCATATCGTAGAACATATGCTTGATTTAATGCACCATTAACCATACACTAAATCATTTCATTCTATTTAAACTAAATTTCCTTATGTTCTCATATTAAAAATGAAGGCATTTCACAAATACTAATACTAACCCCAAGTCCACCTACCACTTGGGTACCATTACAAAACCATAAGAATCTAACCACACTCTATCCATCCTAGACCCAACCATAAAGGATCGTGATCTGGTATATTATCAAAAACCATACCCAAAATTAGAAGGGCTAGTAATCCGACCAATCCAGCCCATCAAAAACAAACTCTGATACATAAAATCACCTAGAGTTCTTTGCATCATGAAATATAAATACATCAATATACCAATACCATATACCTAGTAAACCATTCAAGCATTTATACCATAATATGAATTATCTATGCATGTTCTCGTCTATAAGGTTCTCACATGTTCGACCTAACTCTTCTCTTTAGCTACCCCTATATATATCACTTCGCTCACAAATATCATGATCTACATATCCAAGAACTAGGATCTCCAACCTATACCATAAACGACATCTTATATATATCACATCTAATGGGAAAAAATATTTGTACCATATCAAATATCATAAGGAAACTCATGTTCCTAAACACCCACTCTAGGGTTATCATATACATATACACATAAAGCATCACATGACAAATCCACCGGTCACTCCAAGGAACCAATCCTCATTATCCATCTATATAAGAGACTACCCCCCCCCTAAAGACCATGATATCATCTGTATATACATAATAGTAACATCTGTTAAAAATCTATCTCTATTATACCCATTGTCACATTTTTTGGTTAATTTGAATGGAACTAATAAGTTATATGGTAAAAACCCATATTGGTTATTATTGACACTTAATATAACTAAACCAATTTTCAATCACCCACATGGGGATCTTAATTGAAGCCTTAAATACCTATATTATCCTATTGAGTGTCGCTAAACATCCCTTGCACAGAGGTAATATATAGTTTTCATCAAGGAGAATTCATCCATAAGATCATCATAACCTATCATTAGAGAAAAAAATGTGGTCCAACGGAGTAGAATTCAAAAAAATATATAAAAATTACATATAATTATTTTTTGTTGAAACATTAAATATTTGAACCCTCATTGTTAGTGGTATCAATCAGATATAAGTACAATAATTTAATGTGATTCATACGTTCCAAATAAGATGTATGTACTCAGACCTCTTACCAAAAAGAAAATATCCAAAACCATAAATAACAATATCAACAAAAAAGTCATATTGAATAAATATCTTAATTATAATAGAAAAAACAAAGAATATAAATATCATATCCCTAGTAAACTAGGATTTCATCAAAAAATGTGTTCACAATGCACCAGTTTGTGGTCCAACATAAGATCCAAGACATTATTATCCCAGTCAAAAATCTCCCTAAATATTTAGGAAAATAAAAATATGCTTTTATACCATTATATGATGTCCCTAGCTAAATACCCCTAATCAATGTTTGGATCGGTGTACCACATGACCTCAGGAGTACCTTACTATACACTTGAGGCTATTGACTAACAGTGAGGGTCTAATATTTTACTGTGGGGATACTATACTCCCATATTAGAGTATAAATAAGAGTTCAAATTTGCCAAAAACTATTTATAAAATATAATCAGTGTGCCCAGAATAAATAAACATTCATTCTATAACAAAATAAATGTGGAAGAATATAGTAATAAATCTGAACCATTATCCCACAAGGCCAGTCAAATATTCAATATAATAAAAAAATAAGGCTCCACTACCATCATAAATCCTCAGGTCAACCATCTCCCCACTTCATCCATGTTATCCAACTGAAGGGTCCAATCACAGGTTTCTACACTACCTAAACCTTTGATAAATGAGGTTTACTCATGTACCCAAGTGTCATGGGCTCCTGAGTAGTGTGTGAGCACAACTCAGTAGGGCCCTACTAATGGGACCCCTAACATAACCAGTAAATATAGTTTATGCTCATGTGATAGTATAATAAAATATATACGGTGCACACATGTTATAAAATAAAAATTGTTGATCTTTAATCTCTAAGGAGTCACTTGGGATCAACTATACCAACTTCATATAGTCTTGAAGTGTATTAGAGAAAATCCCATATTCATCAAGAAAATTAGGGGTGTACCCACACCCTACCTATAAATGCATCATCTAGAACCCCAAGAAATACTCTCCCTAATATGAAACTCAAGGGAGTGTTTTCAACCTTCCAGGAAACAAGTAACATTATTTGAAAACATAGGGGTTTACCCAGACGCTAATAGGATACAAGTGACATTATCTAGAAACATAGGTGTGTAACTCTCCCTTGTTAGAAAAAAATCATCTGAAACCCTTGGGGTGTTCCCACACCCAATTGGGAAATATGTATCATCATGGTGAAATTCTAGGTAATTCTCACACTCTACCCAAAAACAAGTTTCATAATCTAGAAACTTAAGGGAGTGATTTAAACCTTCTAGAAAACAAGTTTCATCATCTGGAAACTCATGGTCATGCTTATACTCTAACAAGAATCACAAGAAATTCAAACATCCGGGGAATCCTCTCTCCCCATAATCATCACAAAAAACATACATATTAGGCATCATGGAAAACTACTAAGCCTACAAGTGAATCACCAATGATTTATCCTTTCAAGTCTAGCCACACATATCCAGGCACATATTTGAATCCTCTAAGACTCTCATCCTTTCCCTCAAAAATATTCTGGGTACACAATTACATCACACTGGAACCATCAGGGTCTCCATATAACCTATAAATGTTTCCACTAGGATATTATCAACCCCTCCATACCCTACTCATTTAAACCTATCCATATCCAATAACATATGGTGTTTTCTCAACACATAGTCCCCATCAAACCCAAGCCTCAACAGGCTAGTTCAAATCCATATCACAACTTAGTCCCACTCCCCAAGAATTATTCCATGATATCTCACACTAAGACCCTTGGAATTACTATGTCATACCATCCAGACAAGACCCATGATCCACGCTTGATCCCCATCCTATATCTCCCTTAAGAGAACTCTCAAACACATCACCCTGAAGAAACCATCCTTATCACATCTCATATTGTTTTGAAGGACTTATCCCATGAATTCTACTCACTAAAAGTCTAATACATACTCACACAGGTGTTTCCATAGAATAAGATAGGTGTAGTAATCCCCTCATCACCACTAGGACAAAGCCTCTCAAACCTACCAAGCTATCCTTATAGAACTAACCTAGAATATTCATGTCTCATCTCAATCCAAACAACTAATCCATATCCACTATGTTCACTTATTTCATTTATTATGAACCCCTCTAGTTCCATGTAATGCATAGAACACATTTATAATCAAGACCTCAGTTATCATCAACTAAGGAACCAAGCTAGTGGTAAAGTATCCATCATGGACCATAACGCATGTGTCTATCCTTGGTTATTTTATTTCAAAGGAACAATTCATTTAAAAAAAATTATCTCCCACAGTGGTGATACCACATATCATGTGACACATAAACAATGTATAAACCTATTTAAATGCATAGGGACCGCCTACCTCATGCGTGAAGTTATTTCCCTTAATTAAATATCAACCATCCTCTCCCATGATAGTCCAAGCGTGACCCCAGCTCATATGAATTGCCGATCTCCTATCTCAAGCCATAACATTTAAATTGTTATTTTTTTATAATTAAATTATTAATTTAAGTAAAATATTTATAATTATATGAAATCCTACTAAGAAAAATTTTTTCATCAAAACCTTGAGCAACAAGGTGTGGTCTAATATTATTATGAACTCAGATCTAAACCACACAAGAACTCCAACTACCATCATCCATTAAGTAGTGAATTTTATCCAATTTCACAATAAAATAATATAATATTTTTAGGAAAACATACCTATAATGAAATAGTGAGAAACTGAATGTTTTCATCCTCCTAGGTAAACCTCTATCCACACAAAAAAATATCCCCATCATATCAGGAAAATTCCACCATTCTCAAGTGGATTTTTTAATGAAACACTATGAAAAATTAATGACTTGGAGATAATAAGATGAATGAAATAAATAGAGGTGATAATTCACCTTGATCCCCAACTAAAACACCAAAATCTTGCGTATCTTAAATGGGTTTCAAATGATAAGAAAGGGGGAAAGGACCCTTAGGTCTATTCATGCAAGAGATAGAAGAAAATAGGGGGTTAAAAATTATGATGGAAATGGTAAAATCCTAATTTTAGAGAAATTTGGTAAGTCACCTAATTTCCACATGGTTTTACAAACTTTTAACCAACCATGTGGTTCACATTATCTCAAGCCACACCCCTTCAAGTGTTTGGACACATTGTTTTCAAACCATGCACCAACCTTTAAAATCCTTGAGGAACCCAAATCATATGTTTTTATAGGTTTTCTACAACTATGTGCAAAGAATATTCCAACACCCAAGGGAAAGTGTCCTCACATGGTTAAATCACATGCATTCCTATAACAATTTTGTAACTATGAGATAGGTTAAATCCATTTTTTAAATTCTAAAAGTCAACCCAAATATCATGATGCTCACTTAAGAACTCTAGAAACCTTCTGTTCCAAAATCCATGTCTATAAATATCTCCTCAAGATCTTCTGAATCTTATAATTTTCAATCTGAATCATGATTCTCAAAATGACCCCTTCTCTAGGTTAAAAAATTCAATTTCCCCCTAAATTTATTAACATGTAAAGACACAGGGTTTTACACTATATATACATGTTAGTGAATATAAATATTTCACGATATTGGGTTTTTAAGAGTAGTTTAATTATTAAAATAACAAGAGAAAGTAAAAAAAGAAACCCAAAATTAGGAATGACCATACCTAAAAAATGATATTGTGAATAAATAAAATGAATAATTTTTTAATGTTTATGTAAGAATATATAATGTTTCGGCTTTAGATTAATCATTTTTGTTGATGATGCTCACAAACTAGGTAGCCTAATGACATCCCTCCTCCATGGTATATCCACAAGTCATACTGAATTTCTTGAGAATCAAGAAGGTCCCTCTCATTACCTATAGTATATTAGCGCCTTGTGATGGCTAATGTTGGAAGTGGATGATTAATATGGGTATAGAAGTATCATAAATAGAGAATAAATCTTTCATATCCCCTATTTTATAGTAAATACCTTTATATAATCCTCAGGTAAATTTCTTGAGCATTCATGAATTTACTCAAGAATTATATAACATTTGAATAAATTATAACAATTATAATAAGGATACAAAGAATAATCTGGAAAATATTTGCAAATGGATAATATGCCACACACACCTCCCATTTTTCATATTTCCTTGTGTGTTCCTCTTCCTCTGCTTGTTTCGGTTTCCTCATCATTGTCTTCTCCTGTGGAAGATGCCACTCCTCTTCTATCATCTTCCCATCAACCATCCTATGTTCCCTCATATCTATGGGTTTTTCCTCCTCCTACATCATTCAAGGATTCCCTGACAGTGCCTCCCGTCTTTCGACTGTCCCCTTTCGATCTGTCACACCTAACTCTGATTCCTGATATTTTATTGGAAATCTTCATTCTTCTGAAGTGGATCGATCCCCGACCTTGTATTTTCCCCCTGATGATTTTGGGGCAGTTGTGGACTTTCACCAATGGACACTAGTGACCTAATTCAGAATTGATAAACTACCACTTGCGTTATTTAAGAACTTTTTTCTATCATGGGGACTTTAGAACAATGCTTGTGTTTCGATCCTCAATCAAAAGGCATTTTTCATTGTTCATAGATCTATCTAAGACTTTGTAAAGGTGTTATATCAAAGTACTCAATCTGTTAGAAAATGTAGATTTAATATATTTTGATGGACCATGGAGGCTCATTTCGGCCATGACTCCCCTTTTATAGTGGTTTGGATTAACTTACCTGGTCTCCCTCCCCCCTTCCATAACCATGGTTTTCTGTGAGGTATCAGTAACTCCATTGGCCCCTTCCTCTATATGGATGAGCGCACTCTTCAACTTTAGGATGTAGGTGTCGCTTGTATTTGTGTTGAATTTGATCTATATCATCCTCTTTCGAACAATATTATTCTATGAGTGGGGGATTCTCTAGCATGATGGAAACTATTGATATTCCTCTCTCCTATGTGTTTCTACATGTTTTTTCACCTACAGGGTCACTCACTCACTGTTTGAAGAAGACATCAAGTCCAATCGGGTTTCCCCCAGTGCACCCCTCTGCTACTTTTCAATCCCCAGCCCCAATATTAAAATTGATTCTAAACAATCACCCTAATCCATACTGAGTGGATATTTTGTACTCAAAGTCCTTGATTTTGGAGGTTACTGTTTATTTTCCTCAACTATCCCTAAAAGTCCATTCGGACCTTGTCCCTTTGTCTACTTCTGCTTCCAATCTGTTGGTATCCCCCAGGATAAATCATGGCCCTCCCTCTTTATACCTGCAAGGAGCATACAAGGATATCATTATTTTTCATCCTGGTGAATCTTCTAAATTCAATGAGAATATAGAACATCATTTTTGGCTTAGATATCTACCCTCAATATCCCTGAGAAGGCTGACCACTAGATTGGAAAAGAACCTATTTCTAAATTCCTCGATTCCCCCAGCCTTCATCAACATACATCCTCCCCTATATCGATCTCTAATGGTTACAGCTTATTATCCCAAGTGGGATCTGACATGATCCTACTTACATATCCTAAACTTAATGGCGCAAATACCATAGGTTTTGCAAGATGTGAGCAAGATCTCTCCTCCCCAAAAATTATAGGCATATTATCATGGGAGACCAAATCCTCGTAGTCTCTTTCTCAATGGTATCTTTTATCATCTATAATTCTCAGGGTTTGGGATCTCAAGAAACAATTTATTTCATTTCTTTGGAGATTCTATGCTGAAAGGCTATGTTGTTAGATATCATTGAACATAAAAAACTATCATCTAATTTTCATAATCTTTATTCCATGCTTGGGCTATGAAACCGCATGAATGAAAATCCTCATAACCATCATATTTGGGTCTTCTAGAATAACTTGATATCAGTTGATAAAGTGGTTGCCTCTGATCAACATATTCCTATGAAATCTAGTTCAGATTATTCCAGTAGCTATATATCCTTTGTTTATGCTAAGTGAAACCCAAGGGACCATGAACTTCTTTGGAAGGAGATGGATAACCTGGATACAGGTGCAATGTCCTGGATTATTAGAGGTGATTTTAATGTCATCATGGATTCATTAGAGAAGAAGGGGGGATCTACCCAAGGAAAGATTTAATTGATTTCACAATTTTTTCATCTCGCATTGGTCTTATGGATATGGGATTCATAGTGGATAACTTTACTTGTTGTAATAATAAAAAAGGTGATCAACATAGATGGTACTTCTTAGATCAGTTCCTGGCTAACAGTCAATCCGTCGATTCTTTCCCTAATGAAAGGGTTGAGAATATAGTTTGTGCTCTGTTAGATCAATCACCTTTTTTTATCAGTCTGTCGAATAATAATTATAGGCACAACAATCTTTTTTTTTCTACTCAATATATTGGGCCTTGGACCCAAGTTATCATACAGTAGTGTGTATTTCATGGGAGAAGCACATGAGTGATGGTTCTTGGCTCAAGATTCATAATAAACTCTGATGTCTGAAAGGTGGTCTTCTTACCTGGGAGTCCAATAAATCCTCTCGTTTCTAGGACATGGATGTCCTTAAGTAAATTATTAAAGATGATGAAAGGGATCTTGAATCATTCTAGGATGATGATACATTTAGCAATCTAATTAACATGAAGACACATATTGCTGAAGATCTTCTTGAATGGGAATGATCAATTTCAGAACTTTCTAGAGTGACATAGATCAAGAAGGGGGATCACAATACTTCCTTCTTCCAGTCTTGTATCTGATAGAGGAAATGATCTTGTGCTCCTAACATTTTTCTTTAGGATGGATCCTTTACTAATGACCCTCATGTTGTAGGAGTTATGGTGGAGTCTTTGTTTGGATCCTTGCTTGATGATGTTAATCCTTTCATATAGTATGGCAACCCTTCTTTCCATTCAAATAGCTTTGATATCATTCCTCATTGTGTTTCTCCTGATAATAACCATCTCTTTGAGTGCCGTCGGGATGAGAAAGAGTTATGGGAGGCTTTTTCCTCTCTCAAGGTTGGAATTTCCCCAATCCCCAATGGTTTTCCTAGAACCTTCTACATTAACTCATGGGATATCATAAATAATGAGCTCATGGATATCATCAACGACTTCTTCTATAATGGTGGTTTACCCATGCTTTCTTGTGAAATCACCATTATCCTCAATCCGTAGGTCAAAATCCCCTCCTCTCTTAAATAGTATCACCCGATTGGCATGTGAATCTTTTCTTAAAATTTTCATTCAATGGTAATCAACTTAAGACTCTCCATTCTCCTTCAGAATTGGATCTTTGAAGAATAATAGGGATTTTTTCTCAGAAGAACTACTCGGGTTTCTATTGTCATTACTCGTGAAATGATCAATGATATAAATAACAAAAGTCCTTGGATCTAATATTACTATCAAGATAGATATTGATAAGGCATATGATAGGATGGTTTAGAGTTTCATCATTAGAGTGATGTGATGCATGGGGTTCTCATAATAGGATATTGATCTTCTTTTGAGGTGTATCTCCTCCCCCTGGTTCTCTATCACTTTCATGGGAGAAGTTGCATCTTCTTTAAGTTGTTTCGTGAACTTAGTTAAGGGGGTCACTTATCCCCTAGTGTCTTCATTATATCATAGGATGTGTTAATTAGATACCTTAAAAATATCATTAATGAAGGTTTAATGAACCCTTTCAGCTACAAGCCTAAAATCAGAGGGACCTCACACCTTTTCTTTTCAGATGATATGCTTATATTCCTAAATTGTAATATCAGGATCCTTCAAGATCTTGGTTGTATCCTTGTTTTATATTGAAAATGGATTGTACAATCTATCAAATAGCCAAAGAGTGATTTCTACCTCCCCAAATCATATTCTTATGCAAGAGGAGATAGGATTATACACAAATTGGGAATTCAAAAAAAAACCTTTCCCCATAGAGTTTCTGGGGGCACCAATTTCCCTAGGTAGAGTACAAATTCACCACTATGATTAACTTTTTAATAAAATATCAAATTTTATCCTCAATTATAAAAATATTTTCCTCTCATTAAGAGCCCATACCACCCTTGTTAATAATTCTCTCTCCTCCATCCCCATACATGTCTTTTATTCTCTCATTTTTCCTAAATTTTTTATCTATAACATTGAAAAAACTCTTTTCGTCTTCATTTGGGAAGTATAGGGTGAAAGAAAGTATCATCGAGATTCTTGGCATAGGATGGTTTTCTATGTTGAGTGTGGAGGTACTAGACTAAGAAGTGTCACTAAAACCATAGAAATCCTTCAAGCAAGGTTGGTATGGGATTTTCTAAAATCAGGTCTTTGTAGGAAAAGGTGATGATTAAAAATTACGGGGAGGGTCTGGTTGGGATAAGAGGTAGGTTATCCAGGTTGGGGAACATGATACAGTGTCATTTATCATCCCTTCATCAAGACACTCATTGGATTATGGGTTGCGGTTCCATAAACTACTAGAATTATAACTGGATGGGGAGAATTCTAGATTTTGTGGGATATCAAGTACTAAAATTACCCTTATCATAGGCTAGAAAATATCCCTCTTTTATTCATATTACTCCAAATCATCATGAGAAGGAATCATACAATACCATTGAGACCTGTTTGGACCCCGAAAGGATAGTATTTATCGCCTATACATCTAGGATTTTCTCCACTAAAGAATATAAAAGGATCATGTGTGGGAATTATTCTCATAATGCTTGGAGTGTTACTCTATTGTGTAAATATATCCCAGTTAAACTCAATTTCCTAATTTGTTTTATTTATTACCATGCACTGCCTATAGATGAGGTGGTGCGCCATAGTGGTATTTCTCTCACCTCCCACTACAGCTACTGTCATCGGCCTCAGGAGGATACCATCACTCATTTCTTCTTTGAAGTAGATCGGACGTCTTCTATGTGGATCATCCTTGGTTCCTTCTATGGGTGCATCAGTTTGTACCCTCCCACTAGATATTTTATTCACTCTTTGTTCCATGATACATAGGATAACTCCCATGAGATAAATGTGAGGACTCTTTTCATGGCCATTGTATGCTGGATTATTTGGAACACATGCAATAAGAGAAGTCATGAGGAATCTATGAGTTCAATGATTGAGGTTATGGTCAAGGAAAAATCATTGGCAATCAAGCTGGCCCCTCTAATTAAATGTTGGGAGAACTATCATTCACAGTCCTCCATCATAGGGTAAATGGGTTTGTTGTTCCCCTCTAGGCGGTGGTCTCAAAATGAACAATGATGCTTTGTGTATCAATGATTATATGAGGGGACGCGGTGTTATTCACAACTGTGATAGATCTGTCATCCTTGAATTTAGTGTAGCTCCTTGTCATGGTGATTCACTCATGGATGAGGATTTGTCCATATACAAAGGTCTGGATTTGTGTATTTCTCATGATATTCCTCTTGCTGAGGGGGAAAAAACTCATCCACTCTTCATGGAGAAATAATAGTGGCTATATCAATTCTTTGGGATATCAAGTATCTTTTACACATATATAGAAATATCCTCTCTAGTTGCATGGCTATTACCCACACTTGGTGAGAGGATAATATGGTTGCAGACTTTCTGGCCTCTTGGAACCCCTTTCCAACTCATGTACCATCATTAATGCCATTGGATTCCTTCCCTCAGAGTGTGTTAATGTTGTACGAGATGATTCTCATGAGATATATTATTTTAGGCCCCCCTAAATTTTTTTAGGATTTTCCTCATCAATAAAATTTCTTAACTTTGGATGGATTGAGTAAATTCCACTAATTTACAAAGTATTTTTAAACCTTTATCTATAACTCCTATTTGTTACATATAATGAAACGATTTAATAAAGATAGATTAAGTGGTATCATATAATGTTAAATTATTAATATTTTACTACTATATAAGGGATATGGTAGGTTTTGTGATATCCCAAAATAATGGCATATGATGTGTCTATGTTTCATGTAATTCATACTATACAACTTTCACCAATTGTATTATACTATATGGCCAACATTCACCCTATGCATGTATGGCTTTAGGGAATATCTCTAAAAATCACCCACTGGCACTAAATACTTATAGTCTCAGTTTAATTTCCTTGTATATTTTATTACATATAATTATTTTTAAAACCATTTCCAAAATTCCTTTTTTATTTTTCTAAAATTCTTTTTGAAATCTATTATTAAATTAAATTTTTATTACATTACTTACAATAACTTTTGAAAACCCCATCCAAAATTCTTTTTGTATTGAATGTAAAATAATTTTAGAATATCTCTCTACGTCAAACTCAATCCCTATTTAGTCCTTAAAAAATTGACCACATAGTGCATTATAATTTTGAAAACAATTATGAATCATTGGATCCAAAAATTTAAGAGAGGGGAGGACTTTAAAAAAGAATTAGTGCTACTCAATATATAGAAGGATCTACCAGGATCTTTATTAAACACATATATCTTTATACATATATCCATTAGATACATAATATAAAATCATGTGTTTTTATATAAACCCTTTCTCTAAGATATTTAGTGACCATGGGATAAAAATTATTTCAATCCCATCTATCCAACTCATACATTATTGATTTTTCAAGTATAGATTGGTCTGGTTGATGAATAATTCACATATAATTCACCTTTATAGAAGAGAAAATCACATTCCCCTCACCTAAAAAAGATAAGCACCTTATATATACTATCTAGGTGTGGTCACAGACTTCTTTAGTTTATCTCAATAAAGGGACCATATGTCATACTTTTCATATGAGAGTATAAACCCCATCTTAGTTGAGTTCCAACTAATGAAATGGTCAGAAACATACCCAGCCACCCCTAGTATAGATAACCATCGAGGATTTCATAATAAAGGTCTAAAATTATGAAGGTTTTCATAATAGGTATCTGAACAAACTTAGGTTGTGTGGACTCTAAATATGAACAATGCACCTCAGGTATACCAAAGATATAGTGTTTGACACTCCATGTGGTATACTTCATGGTCCATCTAGTACATAAAACCTATTTTCTTCCTCATGAGTATATTATTTGTCTTGATATAAGAATTTTACTCATTCTAACTCAAATTCATACTTTGACATTTCAATAATCATAACAAAACGTGAAATTTAGATCAATATATACATACATACATCCAACATAATGTAATGTAAAAGTAGATATTACCTTTTTCATAACATTATACATTTTATATTACTAATCTCTTTTAAGAATAAAAAACAAAATAATACAAAAGAATAGTCTAATATATTATATATGATAAATTTCTATATACCCTTATGTTTTTTTCACTTTAAATGGTTTTGTTAAACTCATTACATATCTATATAATTCCTACCACATATCTATGTGACCATATGATAAAACCCTCCAACTAAAATCTTTAGTAAGTAATGTAACACCTTGAGATCTTATGGTATGTCTCTTTTAAATTTAACATCTCTGATATCTTATTCATTGAGCTCAAATGAACCATGATATACTATTAACATGACTGTTGGAATAGTAATGCGGCCATTAGGAATAATAATCTAAACAATAAAATAGTAACCTCACCTATGAAAGTATAAATAAAATTTAGGTATCTTATGAATGAAAATATAATATATTTATATCATGGAATAATAAAATAATTGTTTTAAAATTTATAAATTAAGTATTGGTATTTTGTGAAACTTAAATGTTTATTCACAAATTTATATTTAATATAATGGTTTAAAAGAAAATTTATATTCAAAAAATAGATTCATACATTAATATTTTTTTGTCTTATGATTATATGGTATTTCAATGATACCATAACCAATTTTTCAAAGTGTCATAAAATCCATTATAATATTAAAATCGGTATTTTTCGGATAAATGATAATTTTAATTAAAAATTAAATTTCTAATATTTATAAAATTATTTTCATAAAATTGAGTCTGTTTTTGAAAGATATACGTTAAAAATGGTTAGGTTAAAGTTTTGGTATTTCTCAAAAATAGTAGAATTTTTAGTGAATAGTGAAATATGATAATTTAAAATATTTTACATTATAGGTAAATGATTGAATTATTAAGTCATGGAATATGTGTGGATGAGGTAATAACTAATTATTTCAAAATAATATGCTTTGGTTACTATATTTATTCATGGTAATCAACACTATTTATAGTCTTGATCCAAAAAAATAAACTAATGAATAAAATAATCAAAATCATCCCTCTTTTCCACTACAAATACCACTACTAACCACCTCTTCTACTCACACCTTATAATCCTTGTATATTGCTTATGTTCTTCCCAATTCCTCTACCAAACCACTTCACCATGTTCTCATCTTACTGGTCTCACCAAAATATAACTCCCAAGTGCCTTAATGAGGTTCTAATAGAGAAGACACTCAAGAGGTAAAACCCAAACTCTTTTCCTTTTAATTTATTTTATTTTATTATCCTCTCCTAACCAACCCATTCCAAAATAGAATGATAACTATATTATCATATATATATACTATAATAATATTATTTTAATGGAATATACAACATTAATTCTCTTCTCTTCTCTTTTTATTCGGAAAATGAAATCATTGTCCATGAGGTGTCGATTCACCACCTTTGAGGATGACTAGTTTTAATTTTTCATTGTTGCCTTCAAGGATGGTCATAAAAATATTTTTATGGTTAAAAAAGATTATAATATTTTTATTAAAAATTATTTAACATTTTGTAACTAGTATATATTCGTAATATTAAATAATAAAAATAAACAAGTTCATGGTGATCGAAAATTCACCAAAATAAACTAACATTCGTCATTAACATTTAATCTAATAAATCATACTCATAACATATAAAAAATAATACATAAGAAAATTTAGAATTATATAAGTTCATTAATAACATATAATTTCAATTATCTATAATTACACTCATTTTACATGAGCTTCTATACTTGTATACAAGTGAGCTGATCATGAAAACCATTAAATGAACACCCCCAGAACAACAAAATTGAACTCTATAACTTATCAAAATGGTCATAAATAAACTCAATAAAACTATAATAAATAAAATATATGATAAATATGTTCTAAATTAACTAATTAATTAATATTATTTTATTATCCATGACATTAAGTACAAGAGGAGAATGATTTCGGATATAAGGTAAGCGTTTTCTCATCTCACTTTTATTTTTGGGGGATATGCCTTATTCACCACTCATTCCTTGTGTGTGGTGTATGTATACATACCTATGATATATAATATCATGAATCCATTTATCTTTATGTTATTTAATCTTTTTATTTGATAATTAAAACTTTTATGTGGAATAAAACGCTCACACTTTCTTGAATAAATACTCTTTTAAATGTTTCTTTTTTCAGATTTTAAAGGAAATTTTTTTAATCTTATAAGGCATGAGTATATTTTCCTACTTTAATGACTCCATGATTACTTTAGTAATCCTTTAAAAGTTTATAATTTCATTTTCAAATAAAATTATTTCTTTTACAATTGATCATCTTTTTAAATAAATGATTTTAAAGAAAAATTAGTATTTCTATCAGTATTTTATCGATGATTTTATTAGAGTATTTTCATCTATGTCAACACCATTTATTATATTTTATGATTAATTAAAATTGATCCATTATGATTCCATATACAATGTTTTATTTAATTTCTTATGATCATTTTTAATCGGATGTACTATCTTAATACCATTCTCCATATTACTTTGGATATTTTATGATTATGTTAATAGATTGGGGAAATTATTTACATTTCATATGTTAGTTTAAATATGAATGTATATGTTGGTTATATTTCAACCCTTTCATATGATGAATTCATTGGAATTAATAAGTTTCAAATAGGGAATACTATAGCCCTCGATGCATCAGTGGATCTCATGAGACAAACTAGTATGGGTATTGGATGATGTCTTACCCAATTATATAATGTGTCTTGGACAAAGTCTTGATGGTATGTTTATGTTGTCTTGCATTATGAATTCCCTCATTATGTTATTAGTTATTGACAATACAGATTATTATTCAACTAGTATAATATCCATGGTTAAGTTCATTCTTATGTGATTATTTATATGGCATTATTTGATCATCTTCTTTTACTGCCATATTATGCTCAAGATTATGTTTTAATGGAATTTGTTTTTATTTATTCACCTTGACTTATTTTTTATGTTTATTTATGTTATATTACACTATATTTTTACTCTTAAATAGTATCTGATCTCACACCTTTATTATGTTTTAGTTTTCCCAGGATTCCAATATGTATATTATGATTTAAATGTGGGGATAATATAGAAGAATGGGGATTTTTTTCTGAGGAGTTTCTATATTTTATTCCATCTCATGTTTTAATGTAAAACTTATGTTTTTACTTGGTTTTCCAAAGCTACTAAACTATTCACTCCTTCTGTATGTGATTTCTTGTACATAGTATCAATGTAATAAATAAATCCCTGACTCTGAGATACTGGGTATGGGGTCTTTATATTTGTAATCAAAGAAAATTTAGTAGAAAATTTATAAATTAGATTTAGGAAAACTTAGATTAGGGAAATATAACCCTACAAATGACTTTGAGAATATTCTCAAGGTAACCAAGATTTTTTTTTATATTATTCATACTTTAAGTGATTCAATATTTTTAAAATATCATAATATAATCTAGTGTATGAAATTGTCTAGAAATGGTGCCCAATAGAAGGAACGGAAACCATATCAATGAACAAATTACATGTATGGACTTTACTCATATTAAATATAATAATATTGGAGTTGGAGCTGCAACTCGAGTTGAAAAACATAAAACTATATTAGGATAGCTCACTCAGGTTATGAGAAATAATCTTACTTTCATGGAGAATCCCAATCCACAATGCGGTGTAACAATGTTAGACCGCTTCATGCGACAAAAACCTCCATTATTAAATGGTACTACAAATCAATTTGTATATGAGAAATGGATAAGTTCCTTAGAGAAGATATTTCTCACTTTGGGAATTAATTAAAGTGAGAAGGTTATCATGGTAGTTTATCATCTCTTGGGAGATGTAAATAAATGTTGATCATTTATTCAAAACACAAATGAGGTGGATGAAATTTCCAATATTGAATAAAAGGATTTTAAGTAAATTATCTTGCAAAAATATATCCCCTACGAACAATGAGAGAATATGGAGAGGCAATTCTTGATTATGAGACAGAAGGAGGTTGAAAACATTGATATGTATGAATAAAACTTCATAAGGTTAGCAAGGCATGATGAAGAATATATACATAATGCAAGGATAAGAAATTTTCATTTTGTTGATGGTGTTAAACCAATTCTACAAAGGGAACTATTCTCCGAATTATTCCCATCATATAAGGATATAGTATCATGTGCCATCAATATAAAGAAAGAATTTTCTAGGACATATGGCTTCAAAGGGAAGCAAGATAAGAAGAGGGGTGTTGAGTACTCTAGAAAAGGAAATGAGGAAAAAGGGAATAAGGGAAGAATAGATTTTACATCTTTCAATAAATATAGAAAGAAACATCATGGAAGATGCCTATTGGGAATGGGATTTTGTTACAAGTGTAGAAAAAAGGGCCACCAGGCCCATGATTATAAGGGAAACAAATAATTTGACAATGTGAAATGCTTCAGCTATAAGGAGATAGAATATTATGCACATGAATTTCCTAGATTTCAAGGGAGCTTTCCCCATAAAAGTTCATGGGAACAATTCTATACTTATACAGTCACAATAGTATATGTTTAAGTTTCTAGTGTTGTGGTGGAAGGTACTTTAATCATCTCCTCATATTTAGCTAAATATTTGTTTGATAATAGATAATTTCATTATTTTATATCTTCCTTGTTTTATATAAAAAATATATATTTCCAATTCAACTTTACAAGGGAGTTTTCAGTAAAAACACCTAGTGGAAACATTATTTCAAAAAATATGTGTTGAGAAGTTACTATTATAACACATAAACATTCAATAATTTTTAATTTTATTATCATACCTATGGTTTATTTTGATATAATCCTTGGAATGGACTAGATTTTGAAATATAATGAAAATATTTATTTTAAAGAGAAGGAAATTATGATTTTTGATGAAGATATATAATTTTTCATATTTAGAGGGGAGACTTCAGCATTTAACACAACAAAATAATTATCTTTTTCCATCATGGGTATATATGTTGGTAAAAGTTAATTCTTTGTTGGTAAAACATTTTACTAATAAAAAATTTCATGTCACTAAACTGTCAGTTAAAACTATTTTCGCTAAATGTTATTGAGACAGATAAAATAATTCTGTTATAATTACAATAATACCAACATATGATTTATATGTTGGTCAAAGTGTTTATTAATGGATTCATTTGAAAAATATATTTGTTAGTAATAATATTACCAATATATAATAATTGTCTATAAAATAAATTTGAATAAAAAATATAGATTTTTATTTCTAGTAAATTTTCATATTATATTTATTAATTTATCATATATAATACACTTATTTTAATTATAAACCTAAAGACAATTTTCACAGTTCTTCAAAATTAGAAAAATATTAATTATATTAATAATGTAATTTAATAAAAAATGATTCAATGCATATTTTATGTTCATTGATATCTAAAAATATCATAAAAACCCAAAAACATAGGATTCATCTATGCAACACCCCCCCCCCAAATGATAAAAGTGCATGTCATCTCTTAACTACAAACCTCCAACACCCATCATTATAGAAGAATATTTATACCAATTAAAATTTGTCACCCCCAAGTAGGTCATTATAATAAAAAAACAAAGTCAATTCCAATACTAGTGATGGACCTCATTTTTCTATTATGCCGCCCTTCAGCTCTAGGATCTACACTATACACAACCAAAAAAATCATACCCAAAAATTAGAGCAAAATATCTACATGAATTGAAATAAAAAAATTAAACTATAAAAAAAATTATTTGAATAGAATGAGAATTTTTCATTCATAATCCCTACTCACATCTCAAAAAATCAAATCAACTCCAGTACTAGTGAGGAACCTCAAGTCACTGTTATGCCACACCCTTCTTCTCGATGATCTACACCACATAAAACCAGATATCATGCACAAAAAGTAGTTCAAAATATATACATGAATTGAAACCAAAATAGAAATAACTAAAAATATTAATAAATGATTTGCATAGAATGGGCACATTTAATTCATCATCTCTTTTGAGATCTCAATAAATAATCACTTTTATATTCCATTGGGGGCAAATATTCTCAATCCATGATATTATTTCATATATTAAAAATGGGTTATACCACAAAGCCATACAATTCCCTCAAAATATAATTAATATTTCTAAAGATCACTAATACTACAACTACATCAAACTATAACAAAATAAAATCAAGAATTTTTAATAACAAAATGCATCTATTTTCATAGAAAACACAAATAATTATCAATTTCCACATTTATATGAGGATATAATATCAAAAATTATTTTAGTAAATTATCAAATAAAATTTTAGCATCTTCCTCGGAAAACTAAAAGAGAAATTATTTCAGCATAAAACAAAAGACAACCAAATGAAACAATCAATAGGACCAAACCAAGGAATATTTCAATCATCTAAACCAAACCACCAAATTAAAAAACAAAAACAATAGCCACTAATTTGAATTAAATACATTTATATACAAATATGATTCATTTAGTGTTTGGAAATAAAAATTCCAAAATGTAGATGATAGTTGAAAATAATCAACACTTTGAAACATATTTTCAAAAATTAAAGGTATAATTAAATTAGTAAATAATTTTTTCAAATATTATGTAATGGATTAGATGTTCCCATGTTGTTAAGGTATTCAACTTAATAATTTCTGTTAGTCAGGATTTTGTGGAAGCTTAGGGTATTCAACTCCAGTCTAATTTGTGTATCCAACGTGTTATTAGATTTGAAATGAAAATATTTTTCTATAATTTGACTAATAAAAATTGCATGATGATAAGTAATTTATATGTTCAATGGAATGAGAAATATATTGGATAAAAAATAATTATGAAAAAACAATTTTCTTATTTTACATCATAGAAAATTATACCAATAGTGAAAAATAATTCTAATGGTTAAGTTAATATAAGGGATTCCGTGATAGTTCAATGGATATGTTTATATCCACACAATATTACATTGAAATATTTCAGAGGACTAGTTCATAGATCTTTCAAACTTAAATAGTTCTTTTTAGAAAAAATTTAGATGATTCCAAGAAGATAAAGGTTACTGAACTTTATTCTATTATTTAGTTCCAATCTCTTGTAATGAACATACCCATCAGACCCAAATCTCAACCTTTATAATCCTCATATATTATTAATTAACCTATAAAAAACTAAATAATTAATAACTAGGTTAAAAACATTATCTTAAGCCTATTTTTAGAAACACTTATATAAAACTACAAAGAATTATTCAAAATTAAACAATTATTAGCAGTATGTGAGGAATCCATTTTGGTTCACCAAATATTGAAAACATAATTAAAAAACATATCCATGTATAAGTATAAATTAAACACCATGGGGGTTACATTGGAACTAATAACCAAAGAAAACACATAAAAAAGATAGAAAACAATGAACAAAAAACCAAAACATCCAGCATTTGCAGCACTACCACAAAAACATCAAAAGCTTGAAACCTGTAACCAGACTGAAGCTCAACATTAATTCATCACATCTAGATGATAACTCATAGTACAGTAGAAAATAATAGTTATAATGCACCAAAAAACCACAGGCCTAAATAGTATAAAAAAGAAAAGTTGATCCAATGCACCAATAAAAAAATCCGAAATATTGCCACAACTAAAACTTTAGGAACCAAAAAACTCACCCAAATGAAATAAATAACAGCTTCATCCTAAAATAGAATTGAAACTTCCCAAACTGGTAATAGCTATTGCAAGTACTTGGTCCAAGATTAAAAGGTAGATATGCACAAGAACCACCATCCAAAACACTACAACATAGGACACTAGTTCCAAAAGGAATGATAATCCCAAAAAATTACAATGACAACAATCATTTCAGATCATAACCCAATCGAGTATCATGTTAACAAACTCAGACATTAGATCCATATTAATATCAATTAATAAAGGAGTTAATATTATAAGAGAGCATACTAAAGTCATAACATACCTCTATAAAGTAACTAATTTCAAATAAAGATTTCTTGTTATCAAAACAATACAGTAGTAGGAGCATGTTGATAATGTAAATAAATAAAAATAGTGTTTCATCATAAGAATCCATTATATATCGAGCATTCAATATCTCTGGACACGATTTTTTTTTTTTGAAATAGATTATGTGAAATATTCAACCTTTGAAATATGCATTCACCTACCCAAACTAGTTTTTTTATGTACAGGTCTTAGAGGTCCACTTGAAATAATACATCATATGGAAAACTATGAGAAGTCTGAAATTTAGTCCAACTTTAATGAAAAACAACCAAAAAGTTCTCAATTTATATGAAATTGAAAATTTAATAACATAAGATTTCTTATCAATTACTAAAAAGTCATAAATGTATATTAACAGAGAAACTCACTTTCAAATAACATATAGTAGTTAATTTTAAATACTAAAATAAACTATGATTTATTAACAAGAAACACTATTAGTTTATAACCACATAAATATATCATTTTGATGTTCAAAAATTAAATGAAATTGAATATAGATATCAACTATTATACGCATTCCAACTAATTAGTCTTTAAACACAAAGAATGAATTGTAAAAACTTTTTGAATTATAGACTCTAAATATCAAATTCAATGGTATAGTAAATTATTAATATAAAAAATGAATATAATTCATTAGCACATCACATGGAATTTGAATCATATAGTAATAAAGAAAAGGCACAACATTGTATCATTCCACAAACCAAATCAAGAAAAAAGAATTGTAACCATATTCAAAATAGACAAACAATATTCACAAAAGTGAGAGTGAATCCCCTTCTAATTATATGATTTATGATTCACTTGTATGTTAAACATTCAATGTATACTAATTAAAGGTGTGAAATTTCAATGCGGATTGTATATTTTACTACAATGTAGAGAATGGAAACATCTTATTTCGTTTAAAATGAAATTTTTACATAAAATGATACATACAAACGAGTTTGGTCAATATATATCTCAATAAATTACCCATTCATATTCATGGGACCCTCACTCCTATTCAAAATCAAAGACATTGTACAACAAATAATTTTCATGTGTGAAAAGTTTAATTTCATTAGGACCAATATAATAGTATTAAAACTATTATATAGAAGGGTTTCATCACTTTTATGATGACAATAATTAGGTTTTTATCTATGTGTGATGAAATGTGAAATAAAGGAATTCAATCAATAATCAAGCCTAAAATTCGGTAATCATGAAATAAATTTCACATTTTTTTAACTTCCAATTTGTTCCATGCATTTTAATTCATCTATTTATCATCCATAATTTAATTTTTAACTTGATTAATTAGATTTAGTGAACAATATGATTGATTATGAAGTTATATGCTAATAAATTCATGAGATAATTATTCTCGTCCAACAATAAAAAATTTCATTTGAGAGAACTCAAAAATTCACCAGAAGTTGTACCTTTATTGTTTCTTCTCTGATCAATCATAAAGAGTTCTAGGTATGTCTTTGAGATTAGATTTAGTTTCTCTATAATCAGGAAACATAAAAAATTCCCCTTCCTTTAACCAGATAGATATCATCTTTCATTCCCTTCCATGATGCCCAGAATTAACAAAAAGAACTCTTTTAGGATTTAGCTATATGTTATTTCTTGGGAAGCATAATTCCAACAGGGTTATGGGAAGTTGGAAGAATACTCTCCATGAGAACCTAATTCAATGTAGGGATCAAACACTTTTCCATGCGATGTGATAATTTCTTCTGGATTGGCTCTAGAGAAGTATGTAATTAGCATCCCAAAGTCACCAAAAAAAGAACACTAATAGGAAATATTGTTTGATCTAAATTTTACTAAAACCCTAACCTAAATTAAATTCAATTCAAATAATGTATACCCATGATTTTAGGTGTTGAAACCTTAATAAAGAAAGTACATACCTGAGTGTGTCCTTAGGTGGGGATCTCTACAGTGTTGGTGGCGAGCGATGGACCAGGAGTGTAATCGCGGGTGGGGATCACTATGGCTTAACAATGAGAGATGAAGATCAGTGGTGAGAAAAGGTGGGGACATCTACGACATGGGAAATGAGTGAGGAATTGGGAGTGTAAGAATGGTTAGGGATCTCTACGGCTTGATGGCGACTGACAAAGAACGAGGGTGAGTGTCGGTGGGGATCTCTATGGCGTGGGCAGCGAGCGAAGAACTCGGAGTATGAGCGTGGGTGGGGATAACATGGGGATCACTATGGATTGAATGTGAATTATTAAGGTTGGTGGTGAGCATAGGTGTGGATCACTAAATCTTGGGTTGTGAGCGATGAACTAAGAGTGTGAGTGCAAGTGGGGATTTCTATAGCTTGGGCGGTGAGCAATGAAGATCAGGAGACCATCTCGTGAGGGGGTGGTGGGGTGCTATGACCAGTGGTGAGGGGAAAAATAGAGTAGAATTTTTTAATAGTAATATTAATTTTTTGTAAACTATTACAAATAAAAATAATTATTGTTAAATGGTTTTTTCTAGTTAATAAATACTAGTAATAGATTTATATGTTGAAAATTAACTATTGGAAATATTAAGTAATAATAATGGATTCATTTTTTGGTAAAAAAAATTCCGGTATTAATATGATAAAGTAAAAATTTTAATTTTTAGTAAAATATATTTTTTTATTAAATAGTTAATAAAAAAAATATTTTTGGGTAAAAATAAATGTTTTTACTTCAATTTAATACCAATAAAACATAATTTATGTTGGAATTACTCATTTATACCAATAGATATATTTTTTGTCACTAAATTTCTATTGTTAAAAGTCAATTTCTTTACAGTGTGAGTCATATATAGATCCACATCTTGTATCTCTTCTAGATGAGATCCTTGGAGAATAATAGTAGATAAAACCTACTGATGAAAAATGTGATCTTCAAATTGAGGATGTACCTATTATACAAGAATAAATTGATGTATTTTCAAATGATTTACCTGGACTTCCTCCAGAGCAGGAAGTTGAGTTTTCTATTGATTTAGTCCCTAGTGAAAGACCCATATCAAAGCTTCCATATATAATTTTCACTATGGAATTTGTGGATCTGAATAAATAATTAGAGGAATTTAGTGATAATGTATTTATACGCCACAGTATTTCACCTTGGGGAGATACTATTATTTTTGTTAAGAGGAAAGATGGATCAATGAGGTTTTTCATTGAATATAGGGTGACCAATGCTATTATGATAAAGATCAAGTATCTACTTCCTCACATTGAGGACTTATTTGACCAACTCCATGGATATCAATATTTTTCAAATATTGATCTTCATTTTGGATATCATCAACTGTGTGTGAAGAAGGAAGATATTCTAAAGATAGAATTTCTAACATGGTATGAACATTGGGAGTTTATAGTAATTATATTTTTAAAAACTAATTCATCCTCAATTTTTATGGATCCAATGACCATATTATTCAAGGAATATCTTGATAATTTTATTGTGCTATTTATTAATGATATACTTGTGTACTCCAAAATATATAAGGACCATGAGAACCACGTGAAGATTTTTCCAGAGGCTCATAAAAGAAATGAGTTATATGGGAAATTTAGAAATTTTGAATTCTTTATTCAAACAGTTTCTTTAATTGGTCATATTATCTCCAAGGATGGAATCTTATTTGATCCTATGAAGACAAAGGAAATCTAAGAATGGATTACCCCAACAAAAATAATTGAGCTACATAGTTTTATTGGTTCAGAAGTTTACTATTAGTGTTTTGTTTTGAATTTTGTTTGATTATCTAACCCATTAACTAGGATTACTCATAAAGGTGTATGTTTATTTGGAAAAATTAATTTGAATAATTATTTAAATAATTGAAGAGGATATTAATGAATGTTCTTATTTTGACTCTACCATTGGGAAATGGTGGATTTTTTATTTATAGTGTTTTATCAAAGAAAGGAATTGGTTGTGTCTTTATGTATAATGATAAAGATATTACATGTAATTTCCTAACCCATCTCACCTCTAAGACGATGGTTGGACCGGTGCATCACATGACCTCAAGCGCATCTCCCTGGAAACAAGAGGTTGTCGACTAGTAGTGAGGGCCTTTTTAAAGTTTCTGTGGGGGAGACAATGCCCTCATAGGTAATAGGTAATACACAGTGGAAGTAAAAAATAATTAATAATAAATAGAAGAAGCATATAAATGATTAAATTATAGCAGAAGCAATATGAATAATCTAACTTAATAAGAATCAAGTGTGGAAGCTCAAAAATAAAATCAGATACAAAATGATGTCATGCTATGATGTCTGTCTAAACTAAAAGCATGGAAAACAGAAACCCAAGCATACTATCTACTAAAAAGATAAGACAAAAAGTACGACAACTACATCATGAGAAGGGATCAGTCCTCTACCCTAGTCTCCATACTAAGTAGCAAGAAACAATCAAGCATCTAAAGTGGCATGCTTCTCTTTTTCAATACCTGCAAGCATATAATCTACTCGAGTGTCAATGACGCCCGAGCAGGTTGTGAGAAAAAATACTAGTAGGCCTACACCCACAGTTTCTAAACCATTACATTTCATGTGGTAATAAAAGGTAGTATGTCATTATATAATAAATGCATATAATTATTTATGTGCAATAATGTAAAATAACTCGTCTCGGGTTCCCATAGAAACTCGTTCCTAATCACCTATTTCGGCCAAAGCTAGAAATCTTAATGGAGTACCTATAAGCAGGATGCACACATGTATGTATATAAGCCTACAAAATAAAGGTAAAACAAGGAAAAGGAATACCCCAAGATTGTGCTTTAACTTAGTGTTTAAGCCATGTGTTAACCAGGTGTGCTTCAACATACCAGAAAATATCCCCAATCTCAAGAGTCTCAAAGCGGCATTAATATAAACCTTCAGTGCATCGTTATTAAGGTTCAAGTTGAGAGTATGTGTCTGAGCTCACCCCTAAGTTATTTCCACAGAAAATCCTTCAAATTATCCAAAACGACCGAGCCTGTCCAAGAAAATCTTTCGAAAGACCAAGTATCGCTCAAGACATGGTTTTACCCTGAGTTTGTCCTGGTCTCACCAAAAGGGGTCGAGCACCATCTAAGGATGGCTTAGAAACATTACCAATAGATCCATCCCAATGGGCCCTTTTGGAACTGGTATCACTCATAAGTATTAGAAATCCCAGGGAAGTCTCGGCTCAGCAAAGCCAAGGATACCGCCCCCTGCACATAGAGGTAACCAGTCTGGAACAGAGGGTCTAAGTGTGGCCCTTAATACGGGACTCACCTCCTTTCCCCACCCTGAATTTAATTAATGTTTTCACAGCTGCAGATATGACATAATAATCATATGAAATTGCAGCTCGAAATCTAAACATATACACCCATGCATCACAAGGTATAAATTAAATATTCCAGCATAACAATATTAATAAGGAATGATACCACATCAATATAAGAAGATAAATTCAATTTTTATTAAATAAATAATTCATCACAAAAAACAACCAAAGATCTAATATTTCAAAGTTCATAATTAATATAAATTAATTATTTAAATTAAACACACAAAAAATAGGATGCACAACACATGCAGTAAATTAAATTAAATACCCGGCTAACAGAAATTATACCAACAACGTCGGAATGCCCAAAGGGGGTGTCCAACCATGTTGCAAAAATTAAAAAAAAAATCGTGATCAATAGGGATGCATCAATTAGGCGAAACAACTAATGTAAAGAAAAAAGTTGAATTTGCACAAAGTCGGTAGGCACCGACTAAGAACACAACGTTGAGTTTTTATAAATTTCAACTAAATGGAGGGAAAAAGAGTAGACGCCCTACGCTATGGTCACAGATGATCCTATGATTTTCGGTAGGCTTTTATTTGACCTAAAACGGAAGAAAACTGATGATTTTAGAAAAATCCCAAAATAGGGTAAAATCATTCCACGACGAACTGCACAAAGGATAGAGAAGGAGGTCGTATGATTCTTGGTGTGTGGGGTAAGTCTTACCGAGAGGTTCACAATGCACCTAACGGTGAAGAACACACACGACGAATGGAGGCACGGTGATCTTATGAAGGTGGAAGAAGGTGGTGTGCACCCCCTAGGGAGAGGGGGGTGCCCCACGCACAGGAGAAGAGGGAAGAGGAGAGAAAAGAAAGAAATAAAAAGGAAAGGAAATAAAGATAAAAAAAGAAAAAGGAAAAATAAAATAAAGTAAAAATAAAAATAAAAGATGAGGGAAAGGAAAATTAAAAAAATGATAAAAATGGTTAGACCTATTTTTAATTATTTTTCTATTCTTCTCATTCCCACTTTTAATTTTATTATTTATTTTAATTCCTTTTCTAGCTCATTTAATTTCTTTAAAATTTATTTAATCCTTTTTAATTATTTTTAACTCAAATTTTGCACTAGGGCGCGACGTAATATTTTACATAAATCCCAAGCAATCAATTAATTAATTTTAATTGTTATCTGGGACCCGCAACAGGGTCTATAGGCACGTGCCATGCGTCACTTTAAATATTTGGACTAAAAACATAAATGATCCACACCTTGATTTAAGTCGAGAAGTTAAAATAATTTATGTGGGTAATTAATAATATTTTATCTAACCCAACAATAAATATCCACTCATTTGTATACGTGTTATATATATATACACATCTGTATATTTATATATATACATCCTCACATGTATATATAACTATATATATATATTTAATCCCTATATATATATGCCTCATATTTATATATATACGTCAAAGCTTTTTCCCAAATCTAATAATAATAACTATAATTAAAATTAGTATTATTTAATTTAACTCACCAATGAAACCACTAATGATTTAAAAACAAAAACCATTAAAAAAAGTATAATGGTTATTAAATAAATATGGATTTCACATTTGTATTTAATTCAAACAATTAATAATAACACATTTATTACATTGCCTGATTATTATTTACATTGCGAAAAAATTTATTAATTATGCAAGTGCATTTTTATTTGTTTTCTTCAAAAAAATATTAATAATAAAATTATTATTTTTAATCCCAACTGTCCAACAAAAATATTTATAACCCAAAAAATTTTGCTTTGGGTGCGATTTCACAAAACGTCTGATCTTCACAAAATTCATACCCTACCAAGAGTAAACCCCACATCCTGGAACTATCGGTGGTCTTAGATTTCTGATACGATGCACCATTTGAGAGAAATTCATTATTTATTACTAAAAAATTGGAATAATATTTTATTTAAAATTAAGGTGGATATTATCATGTGTGGGGGTCCCAAACACCTGATGCAAATCAAGGTTATACCCAACCTAAGGTAAACCCAGCGTTCCAGACCTAAAAGTGGTCTCGAATTTCTCATACGACACACTGTTTGAGAGTTATTTCATTATTTTTTAATGAAAACACACCCTCAGGTGAATAAAATAAATTTAATATTTTTATTCTATCAATGTCGTGGGTCTACAGGTCTCGGAACCCCGTGATGACTCATCATCAACTCCAAAAATATTTCATAGAATATTACAAAGTTTTATTAATCCTTTTTTCTTTCATTTAATTTATGTCAATTTTTATTTCTAATATAATTAATATAATAAAATTTATTTAAATGAAACATCCAAGTGTTAACTATCGGAAATAAAAATTTCTGACGCTCGATTTTTAAAATCGACCTACCCAGTTAATGGAAAACAAATTTCTGTGCTTTTTCATCCGGTTCAAAACAAATAACATTATAAGATTCCCACCTTAGAACTTCTCATCCCCAAGAAGCCTTTGGGAACAAAGTAACCTTCATCCTATACACAAGGGTCATGAAGTCTCGTACAACATGTTGTATTGCATCTCTAAACACCCAACGCACGTTTAAGCATTGGTTAGAAAAATAGCACAAAATCCATTATGGTCATAGCCAACACCCATTTTTCAACTAAAACATCGAGATGATGCCTATCCAAACACATCCATCTAGAGACACGACCATGTCATAGTCTCAACAAAATATAGCCAAACTTACTTCCCAACTTAGGGTTTAACATTAGAAAGGGGGAAAATTATGAGTCACGACACCTTCGAGCATCGGAATTTCCTACAAAGAACGCCCTTAAGAATTCTAGTAACGCTTCTCACTTGATTTTAGAAATAGATAAAACAGTCAATTTTCCATCGCCCTTAAAGCTCAATTTGAACCAGGTTTTTATGAAAATCCAATGTTGACAAAAACTGTACTCATCTCACCTGACGACGTGCCAAAAAAAATTCCTTCTTTGACCGCTTCATTGAGCAAGAGAGAGAACTAGTCAAGCCACTCCAGCCAACCATTTGAGAATATTCTAGGCTTAGATAGTTAGGGTTCTATGAACTGAACTATAATGACTTATTTAAAGATATCTCGCATTTTACATGAACACATCCACTAAAGTCCATACCTTACATCCGGTGACATTACTTGATTTAGGCATCACCGAGCCCGATAACAAGTCTGGGGTAACCACGAATCGCCATGACATGAGTATAAGGAACTAACCTAAGGTAGTCCATACAACAGGTTTATGAGTGAGATGTTTGAATAAGGATAAGGCATTAAAAACAGGTCATTGATTGAGCCTAGTGCAACATCCACCTGGTGGTCACGTCATAAGAAATAGCTGGTGTACAAGAGTTCATCCAAATAATTCCTACACAAAAATATGAGGGTCACTTAAGACTAACAAAATCCCCAAAAAGAACGACGCATTAGCATGAAACAGTGAGAAAACCACCCTAACAAGCTGAATAACTTTTAAATATTTAGCGTGGTGTAAGACCAATGCTTTGTTGGTGCATCAAGGATGAAGGAAAGATAGGAGAGATTCCCATCACTTAAGGAAGAGCACACTAAGAGGGATTGGAAATTATTAGAAGGAAAACATTTAAAAAAAGGTATGAGAACTTAACCAAACTGACCGGCATGTAAAAACACCCGAGTATCTGGAAGTCATCCTAATCATTGGGAAAAACTTGATTCCTTTAACACAGAAGTCATTGTACTACAAAGATGACCCAAAACGTATTTAACAGTGCAATAATTGATTATTACACTAAACTCAACTGGTTCATCACAACGTTAAGCACTCGATGGCACCGCGTGCGTGAACTCATACTACCCCGAGGTGATACAGAAGCAAGAATAATTTTAACTTGGATGAATACATACCAAGTCATCCATAACTGTGGAGAAGATATGGTCGAATGACCTATGAAGCAACTAACCATTTTCAAGGCATGCCTTACCTGATGGATATGAGCATTACTCAATTCTCAAGCCCAAAACAGAATTCACGGAAAATATGACCACCCCTCTGAACAAGGGTGTAATTTTTATCAAGGGGGGTCTGACTAGGGAGAATGAAATGTGAAAGGTTATATTCCAAGGAAAATCAAGGAGAAACTAAAACTACCCTTATAACAAGGTCTTAAATAGAGGACATCTCTACAGGTTCCATATAAAATCCCTATATATTTAATCACATTTTATCTTTAATCATCAAAAGATTTAATCAAAACAAAAAAGTACTATTTTTCAAAACAAAACACAAGGTACTTGATCTTAACCAACGCCTCAAGGGAAAAATAGGAAAGTTTTATAAAACTCCATTTTAAAACATTTTACATTAATTTAAATCCCATCCTTAATTAGGCAATCCATCACATAAATTATTTTTAAATAGATAAGGAGACCTACAAGGGTCCCTCTAAGTTGACCTGATTTCATTAGAATGCAACCCAAAAAAAAGTTGTTTAATTATTAAGAGTCACAACACCTATACCGGGTTATCTCATAAGGAACATGAATCAACTGGCCTACTTGGTCCTAGTTGTGCCTTTAGGTAGTTGACCAACTCATTTGAAATTATAACATGCTCAAACACATATCAGCCTAGATATATGGGTGGCTATCAACCTATAAAGAGACTATACACTTTATAGTTTTTGGAATTTAGATCCCACTTAAAAGCAACCAATAAATTTTAGAAAATCAACCAATTACATAAAAAACAATCTAATTGGTCACTAGAAAAAGATAACAGAGGGAGACATGTTTTAATCACAAAATCTTAACATTTTTAATCATAGAGACATGCTAGTAGGCATAGAAGTAGGATACAAGGAAAACATGGTGTTAAACAGGCCGCATGGAAACAAGATGACATACTAAATATATCACTAAAAAATGGTATCTAAAAAGTCATGGTAAATAATTACAATACAAGTCATACATTCAAGGCATACAATTTGAATCAACAGATAGCCAAAAATGCAACTAAATGTCATGGAACTATGCCTAGAATGTGAATTCCTATGTGCCAATTATGGTGCATGCAATGCTTCATCCTAACCTTTACAGGATAAGGATAAAATATCACAAATTCCATAAATTCACAAGTAGTGGAAATTACACCAATCACTCGAGGTGAAATCATATCAATTGTAACATCGAAAAAAATTAACAACAATCCCATCCCTGACCACATGTTCATTTCTTATATGTGGGGTGATCAGTCCCTGGCACGAATATTAACCAAGTACCGACACAGTCCTAGTCTTCTATCTACTAACCCAAAATAGTAAGACAAAGGAAAGAATACCACCTCTGATACCACTTTTTATCCTCCATACCCAACTCACCTCTAAGACGGTGGCCGAACTGGTGTGTCACATGACCTCAAACACATCTCCCTGGATGCAAGAGGCTACCGACTAGTAGGGAGGGCCTTTTTAAAGTGTCTGTGGGGGAGTCTATACCCTCATAGGTAATAGGTAATACACAGCAGAAGTAAACAACAATTAATAATAAATAGCGAAAGCATATAAAATAATAAACTACAGAATAAGAAATATGAAAAATCCAAATGAATAAGAATCAAGTACATAAGATCACAAATAAAACCATATACCAAATGATGTCATGCTATGATCTCTGTCTAAACTAAAAGAATAGAAAAAAAACCTCGGGCATAGTATCAACTAAAAAGAAAAGACACAAAGTGCGACAACTGCATCATGATCAAGGATCGGTCCTATTCCCCAGTCTCCATCCTAAGCAGTAAGAAACAATCAAGCATCGGAAGCGGAATGCTTCCCTTTTTCAATACCTGCAAGAATATAATCTACTCGAGTATCAATGACACCCGAGCAGGGTGTGAGATAAAATCCCAGTAGGTCGGCACCCACGGTGTCTAAACCTTTCCATTCCGTACAATAATAAAACGTAGTGTGTCATTATATAATAAATGAAGATAATTAATTATGTGCAATAAAGTAAAATAACTCGGCCCGAGTTCTCAAAGGCACCCATTCCTAATCACCTACTTTGGCCTAAGATGGAAATCTGAAATGAGTACCTATAATCAGGATGCACATCTGTTTGTATATAAGTATGGAAAAGAAAGGTAAAACAAAGAAAATTCATACCCAAATCTTGTGGTTTAACATGGGGTCTAAGCCATGTGTTAACCAGGTGTGCTTCAACATACTAGAAAATATCAGCAATCTCAAGAGACTCAAAGAGGCATTAATATAAACCTTCAGTGCATCATTATTATGGTTAAATTTGATAGTTTGAGTCCGATCCCATCTCAAAGGTATCATCACATAACATCCTTCAAATTATCCAATAGCACCAAGTTCATCCAAGGCAATCTTTCGAAAGACCAAGTATCGCTTGAGGCGTGGCTTTACCCTGAGTTTGTACTAATCTCGCAAAAAGGGTTCGAGCACCATCCGAGGCTGGCTTAGCCACATTTCCAACAGATCCATCCCGATGAGACCTTTTGGAACCGGTATCACCCATAATTATTAGAAATATTAAGGAAGTCTCATCCTAGAAAATCCAAGGACACCGCCCCCCATCACATAAAGTTAACTAGTCAGGAATGGAGGGTCTAAGTGTGTCCCTTAATACGAGACCCACCTCCTTTCCCCTCTCTGAATTTAATTAATGTTTTTATAGCAGAAGATATCTCATAATAAGCATATGAAATTGTAGCTTTCAATATAAACAAATACACCCATCACAAGGTATAAATTAAATATTGCTGCGTAACAATATTAACAAGGAAAGATACCTCATCAACATATGCAGATAAATACACCTTTTAATAAATAAATAATTTAGCACAAAGTACCAAATATCCAGCAATTCAAATTTTTTAATTAATCTAAATTAATTATTTAAATTAAAATCAACAAAAATAGGTTGCGCAACACATGCAGTAAATTAAATTATATACCCGGTTAATGGAAATTATATCGACCACGTTGGCACACCCAATGGTAGTATCCAACCATGTTGCAACAATTAAAATAATTTAATTCATGATCAATAGGGTTGTAAAAATTAGGTGAAACAACTAATTTAAAGACAAAAGGTGAATTTGCACAAAGTCGGTAGGCCCCGACTAACGGCACAATGGTGTGTTTTTATAAATTACAACAAAATGGAGGGAAAGAGAGTAGATGCCCTGCCTTATGGTCATAGGTGATCCTATGATCCTTGGTAGGATTTGATTTGACCAAAAATGGAAGAAAACAGATGATTTTAGAAACCCTCAAAATAGGGAAAAATCATTTTTCGATGAACTGTACAAAGGAAAGAGAAGGAGGTCATACTATTCTTGGTGCATGGGATAACCCTTACCGAGAGGTTCATAGCGCATCTGACGGTGAATAAAATGGATGACGAATGAAGGGGCAGTGATTTTCTAAAGGTGTAAGAAGGTTGTTCACACCACCTAGGGAGAGGGGGTGTTCCACAAATAGGAGAGGAAGGGAGAAGAGAAAGAAGAAAGAAATAAAAAGGAAAGAAAGAAAGAAAGAAAGGGAAAAGGGAAAAATAAAATAAAATAAAATAAAAAATAAAAGATTAGGGAAAGTAAAATAAAAATAATAAAAATGAAAATGGTTAGACCCAATTTTAGTTATTTTTCTATTCTTCTCATTCCCACTTTTAATTTTATTATTTATTTTAATTCCTTTTCCATCTATTTTAATTTTTCTAAAATTACTTTAATCCTTTTTAATTATTTTTAAATCGAACATTGCACTAGGGTGCGATGTAATATTTTACATAAAGCTTGAGAAATCATTTAATTAATTTTAATAGCTTTCTGGGACCCGCAACAGGGTGTGCGCGCGCACCCTGGGTCGCTTTAACAATTTGTACTAAAAACATAAATGGTCTGCAGCTTGATTTAAGTTGAGATGTTAAAAGAATTTATGTGGGTAATTAATAATATTTTGTCTAACCCAATAATAAATATCCACCCATGTGTATACATGTTATATATATATATATATAAACATCTATATATATATATATATATACATATTCACATGTATATATAACTATATATATTTAATCCCCATATATATATATGCCACTAATTTATATATATACATCAAAGCTTTTTCCCTAATCTAATAATAATAACTACAATTAAAATTATTATTATTTAACACAAATCATCAATGAAACAATTAATAATTTAAAAACAACAACCTTTAAAAAAAGGATAACGGTTATTAAATAAATATGGATTGTACATTTGTATTTAATTTGAACAATTAATAATAACACATTTATTACTTTTCTCAATTATTATTTACACCGTGACACAATTTATTAATTGTGGAAGTGCATTTTTATTTTTTGTCTCCAAAACAAATAATAATATTAAAAATAAAATTATTATTATTATTCCTAATTTTCCAACAAAAATATTTATAACCCAAATAAATTAGCTTCGGGTGCGATTTGAAAAAACGTATGATCCTCGCAAAATTTATACCCTGCCTAAAGTAAACCCCATGTCCTGGAACTATCGATGGTCTCAGATTTCTGATATGATTAACCATTTGAGAGAAATTGATTTTTTATTATTAAAAAATCAGAATAATAATTTAATTAAAATTAAGGAGGATATTATCATGTGCGAGGGTGCCAAACACATTATTTGAATATAGGTTATACCCTTAGAATCAACCTTCTTCACACCACACCCCCACCTTCAAATCATTTTTACGCCAATAAAACACTACAGAAACCATTAGATTGGAAGAGGACTCTGAATCTATACCCACTTTCGATGCATCCTGATTCAAAAACTAGAAGCCTTGCTAGGATAGGCCACCACAGTAAGAATCTACCTTTTTCCCTCACCGGGCCTCTCTTTCAAAATTAAGGTCCTCCTACTGATGCCTTCACTATGAAAATTAGATGCCAAATGCCCCAGTCGACAGCAGGTCGAACAATAGTTAACCCATGATTCAAAAACGACGGCTTGTTTCTATCTAAACTCTTCACCAACTTTTCACCAAATCCACTCCGCTGAAGTCTTCGACACATACACCTCAACACAAAGGTTTGGGTTGATCGGATGACTCATAATAGATGTGCCAATATTAGAATAGAGGAAATGACCCACCATGTTTCCAATCATATGAATAATTTCTGGATTTTGAAAAGGAAGCGGTAGTTGAGGGAGACTTACCGATGTCGTGATGGAGGATAGGTCGTGATTCATACATAGATCAAGCGACCATCATATAAGGAAGAACTTTCAGCCATTTCATCGATGGGGAGCACTAGACCAGGCCCGAACCAGATCATCTTTCAAAGAAAATTGGATCATGAAGTGGTGCTTATCATGAAGACCAACAATTGCATGGTGTAGCAAGTCCCATTTACCAAAAATGAACTGATCAAAATCATCAACTGAGGGCCTTTTATGGTTGAAACACACTACAAGTTTTAGATCTAGATAACTCAATGCTTCATAGAACTCTTATAGAGAATTCATTATCTAAGTACCACCAAGATGCAGATCAGGAACCTTCGGGCTTAACGAAATCACCATGAAATATGGAAGGAAGCTAGGGTTATAGAAGGGGATAAAGTGTTTCTGTGAGTTCGAAGGTAGTAGGACCAGTTCCTCCTCCCCCCTCCCTCCTCTAGGAAGGGGGGGGAATCATACTCTATCTTCCTAGGGTTTCCTACATGAAATGAAATAATTTATATTGAGTGTGGATCTGACACACGGGATATACATTGTCTATAACTAACATGTTCATCATAGTTCAACCATGATTCCCCACTAGCATGTTATCAATTCTCCTCATAATCAAATCCCAAAATATATCTCAACATGGTGAAAAACATGCTCCCATTTTGTGTTATCTCACACCACTAATCATGGTCTCTATAGTGTACACCTCTACCATATTGGTGGTCAAACCATCTCCCCATGTTGCTTAATCTATGGAGACCAACTCCCATAACAAGTGGACCAAACCACCTAATGTTCCATTATCAGTTTTCTATTAAAACCAACATCCCCATAGGACAACCATGTTGAGTGGTATCACCAACATCCTAGACCACGCCCCTTATAGAATCTTCATCACTACTCGCTACAATGGTCGGCACTATCCCCATCTAGATAGAAAACCTAAAAAATGTCACATCTCAAAAATACCAAATCATAAACATATGACCTCATTCCTAAAAAACCCTAAAAGAACCCCATTAATCCTTAATGTGATAAATACATTATTTATTATATGATATTAAACCAAGTATATCCTAGGAACAACAAAAATCCCAAGTTGTTCTATTCATTCTCTCACCACTATGGCCTAACCCATACCTATTTATTACATGATTCATAACAAATTTGTAAATAAGAAATAGCAAGGGAAATACTAATTGGATTATGTAAAACTACACTTGTTAATAATCTCTATCTAGTTCCACCTCAATCATAAGATTTTTTAAAATATGATAAAATCCATAAAATTTGGGTTTTTAGGTAAGGGATGAAGAAATTGTGGGAAATCTAAACATTGGTCTCTTCTGGATGGTTAGCCTTACCCATATCTCCATTCTACTTCATATTAAATGATATTATAATAAGAAATGGGGTAGATATACCTTATAGATGTGTAGAGGAATGAGGTAAACCTTCTTGGATTATTATCTATGTTTTGGTTACGAAATGGCCTTAATTTCCCAAAAAATGTGCTTTAAATCATTTATTTGTTAATTTGGAATTTTTTTAAAACAATGTTCATCATAGAAATAATTTTGATAAAGTCTGGGAAAAATCATATTTTCCTAGTAAAACTTCTAAATTCTTACTTTCATTGTAAGTGTTTTGAATACATGCCTTCCAAAAGTCTTACTTTCTATAGTAAGACTTCTTAGATATTACATTCTTAGAAAGACTTCTAAAGTCTTATTTTCTATAATTCATACTCGATGAAGTATTAATAAATAAAAATCTAACTTTATAGATGTTATACTCAATGAACTCTTACTAAATCAAATTATTGCTTTTTAGAGGTCAAACTCAATGAAATTTCACTAAATCAAAGTCTTACTTTACAAAATTATTATTAAATCAAAGTCTTACTCAATGAATCTATAATTTCCTCATAAGACTTCCCTAGAATTTATACTATGAAAAATTATTCTAGGAAATCTTACTAAACACACTAAATTCACAGTAAATCCACCAATGTTTTACTTAATTCATTAAAGTCTTATTATCCAGACTTAGCCAAATTTAAAAAAATTGTTGCAAGTATAGAAAACCCATAAAAACAATAAAAATAATTTTTTGGCCTTACAAACTACAATAAACCCTTATAAAATTGATAATTAATATGATAACACTTGAAAAAACATTTATAAAAATTTAACCCCCATGCCTCGGAAAACTCCCAAGGCATATTTGTTAGCATATACTAACACTTTAAACACCTTTGTTTGGTATAAATTCACATGGTTGATCCAAGACCCAACCCAAATCACTTTTCAAAATACCCAAGACCTTACAACATCCCCACTAAAAGATATCTCACACCCTATCAATCCTGATAACTTACTAACTATGTATTATCTAAAACATTAGCCACCCGTTCTCCACCTTCTAAGAATAAGGTGACAATTACAAACACATCTATCTCTTTCCCAAAAACCTAGACTAACCCAGTTACCCCAGCAAAACACATTAATTACTTGCATTTCACTCCCCACCATGGGAATTACATTCTCAATCTCACCATGCCCAATTAGCATGCTAGATGATGGCTTCACACCCATCTATTTTGTACACACCATATATCCACACATAGAAAACAATAATCTTCCATCATCACGCCCACAACATCTCAATGCTCATTTCACATCCTACATCATACTTGTTTTCCATATGATACTTGATTCTAATGCATCCCACATACATCTTATATGCACATCATTCTCTATTACCCATAATGTAAAACCATTATCATCACGATCATTAAAAACCTCTTACTATAGATGGGTCTCTTACTTTTTTTGAGTATGGTGGCTTGACCACATGTAGCTAACTTGATGCCCAACTACTCAACGTGTGTACTCCTTTCAAAGTCGTACTAACCACCATCCACTACACCCAATGTTGGGTACCTAATCTACTACCATGTATTGTGCATGTAGATGAATTATGGATACTAGATTTTAGATCTACTTCGGGTCCTACCTTTAATTCTTGAGTCTTCTATAATCCACAAATCCCAACTATATCTGAGTTCCTCCAACAAAACCACTCTAAATTCTCTATCCAGTTTTCAACTCTATACTATTTTCATGGTTAATCTCATTAGTCCAGAATGTATCCTATCTTACCACACTAGAATCAAGTAGTTAATGATCCACTCCATAGTTTAATCATTGCACATTTACTCTGACTGTCCTGTAAGGCCTCCTCATAGACCCACTTTGGGTTACCTCGAGCTATACTACCAGTCATTCCCAACATAAATTTCTATCTTGGTACGCTCTCCTATACTAAGTTCCACTCTACTACTTGTTCCTGATTTATCACCACTGGGAATAAATTCTATCTAAATATATTTTCTTGCACAAAAATATCATTTCATAAACCATCCTCAAATTTTCACACCATAGTGATATTGCCTCCTACCATAGTCATTGAAAATCATAAGAGATCTATGAACATCACATCATAATCTATGACCAAGGTCTCCTTATGCACCTAATTCTATAACTGATGTCTCTTACTACATATGGTGTATGAATTACCATGCCAAGAATACCATACTTGTCTCATATTCTAGATATCCCCACCCTATGCTATGGATATATCATACAAAGGTCAATCTAACCTACTCATCCATACACTTATAAACTTCTTAAGACTCTCTAGATAACCTACTTTCCTTATCACTGCTATATTAAAATCTATCTCAATATAGATAAAACAGTCCATATATCTGAAATTGGTTAATGTATAATATGAAGCATGACCCACTTTACCTTATGCTACCATATTACTCCCTGGTCACATACAATCTGATCTCATAGCCCCACCAACCCACATCAGGGTCAGGTACCATGCACAAAATACACACACTGGATCAAAAACCTGGGTTGGTTGAGTAAAATTACAACATGAATATATACAACAAAACACTATATATGTTGTTGTTGACACTTTAAACAATCAAACCCCTTTTCATTTCTAGAACCACTACCCTTCCTAATCCAGCTGAAAAGAATGAAACTATGATACTGTATAGGAAAAAATTATTTATCCAATTGTTGACACATTAGATAGGTAAAATCTTCCTTTTTTTCTAAGTTACATTTTATAATAATCACAAGAAACACACATATTTCATGTGATCTCTATGTGTCTAACATGAGTCTAAAAAATAAATAAATAAAATCATACAACAATGTATCCTAAAAAAATTACCAAACTATAACTATGAAAAAAATAGAAATTCCATTCCCCTGATAACTTGGACTCCATCCCATGAAGGTGTTGTCCAGACACAAATCATGACATCCATCCCAAGTCTAAACACCTTCCTAAATCTCTAGTCTACCACACTTGAATAACAATTTAAATTTTAAAACCCCATATTTAATACCACATAGTAACATCCATTTATTGTTACCACATTATAATAAACCAAATTATATACTACCTTATAATACCTAAGCTTTGATACCACTTTATAATGCTCCACCTCCCCAGGACACTCTACCGGTTCCTAGACTATGAGTATGACACATAATATTAGGCACACCTCATTTTTTGTCAAAAGATGTTGACTAGTAGTGAGGGTCTAGTGGTCAGACTATACCCTATTATGATAATTAATTATAAAAAGAATAATAATAATAAAGTAGAATCAATTTTAATAATGGGAAAAAATATCCCAAAATATAAAAACATCCATCTAATTAAACATCAACCATCTCATGTAACTCATGAAATTTTATAAAGGATCACAAATAGGAAAATCACATACATACATATAAAAAATATCTAAAAATAACCATCAACCTAGAATTGAGGAATCACCCAGCCTATCTAAAAAATAATGTTATCTGACGCATGTACCATCTGTACATCACTATCCACTAAACTCATAATAACTACCCCTTTTCATAAATATTCCATAATACATAAATTCTAAACACATCCTAGTGGGGCCATGTAGAGTGTGAGTATAAAATCCTGTGGCCACCATCAATGGTGTCTTTATCTAATAACCATATCAATATCATTGTATGAGAAATTGAAATTAGAATCCATTAATAATTAATTATAAAACCTAATCTACTTAAACTCATAAATACATTTTGAGTCTTTACATTAATTGAATAGTGCCAAATTATAAGGCCCCAGCCTTAAAACATTTATTAATTTTAAGTTAAAACAATAATTCACATTGAGGAACTTTTCAGGTTTAGATTTTTAGAGAATTGATCCATAACTATTACATTACATCTCAAATATTACAGAGTAGACACTTATACTCTAACCAATTATTTTCACAACAATAAAACTCACTAAATAAAACAAGAATTAATTTCTTGATATAAATCTTCTTGAATTTTTCCTTTCTCTTACCCTTCCTTATAACCTGTGAAAAAAATTTCAAAAACATGGGATGAGCATAAAAAACTCAGTAAGGGTTATAAAATAAGGAAAGAAAACATTAGTCCATCAATTTATACAAATAAATTAAATCATTATTTTCACTCATATAATATAATATCTTTAACATACCTCATGAAATCATAAGATTTATGAATAACACACAGAAATCATAAATCTTAAAGGTAACTTGTGGATTCCATAACATACTTACATTGTATATTTCACAGCTACATAGGGAGTTACGTTTGAAATACTCATTATAGTATATTCCCTAAATATATTAAGAGAAAAGTTAACTTGTACCTTCATCATGTTACCCAATGCATTGGAGAGCTATCTCGGGCTCACCCACCCAATGTTTATAACAGAACCACCCATATTTGGTTTATCACATAACCACCTGTCAAATTTCCAAGTACCATTACATAATCATAACACATAAAAGATTAAAATTTTCAATATTTAACTCATCAACCAAAATGATTCAATTAAAGATATTTAAATATTCAATCCATTTCCAAAACCATTTAAAACATTTAATAAATATATTTTTGAATCAAAGTGTCTCATACCACTTTCAAACTTTTAAAGAAATTAACATTTTAAAACGTTAATGTCCATATAAATAAATACTAAAAACTATTTTGAAAACATGGTAATTAATGTGAAATATTTAGGAGAATAAATCTTTAAAACATTTAAAAAAATGTTTTAGTTAAATATTCCCTTACCACTTGAGAAAATAATTCGATAAAAATAATTATAGAATAATATTAAAAAAAATATTATAATATCATGATAATAGGGAGATTCATGATATAATATATAAAAGGGAAGTATATAAACCATATAAAGTGAATTGGTGTATAACAATAAATAAGACTCAATGGAATGTATGTTGAGACAAAATCCTTTACAAAGATCGTATAAATAACATAAGAATTTATCAATGGGGTGATTATGTGTTCCAAAAGTATATCCACACAAAGGTAAGTGTAAATTACAAAATAAATAAATAAATCTTTATTCCACACATAATATTGGCATAATATAATCAACAGAGTTTTCTTAAAACCCAAAGAGTGGAAATTGAGTTTCGAAATTCACTTATGAAAATTTGATAGCCTAACGGCGTCACTTAAAAATTTAGAAAATGAGTTGATGAGAGAGAAAAGGGTATCTCATTACTTGGAAATAAAATTTACATAAATAATGATATAGAAGAAAATATCCCAACATAAGAAAATGGAAATTAAAAGACATAACATAAAGAAGTCTTTGACTAAAATATGAGGGTGAAAGGTTCCTTTACCTTGCGTCTAATTTGTCATGTATGTTCCTTATTCATCGTCAATAATAAACATTAGTTAATTTATACTTGATTAAGAATTTTTTTTTTCAATTTTATTATTCCTTTTATATCACTTATTACCATGTTATAAAAATTAAATAATTATTTAGGTAAATATCAGTCGTTTGGTCGATATTCAGTACTTGAGTCAAAAATGAACTTGTTATAATTACAAATTATCCATGAGGTCAAAAGTCCATTATATCCAAAATTATATTCATGATTTAAATATCATATATATCATATATATCTAGTATATATGTATTTATAATAGTCCATAACATTTGGATATAAGAAATGAAATGCACCATTCATGGAGACGGTAAGTCGTACGTATGCATAAACGCTACTTTCATTTCTTTTTTTTATTTTTAATGGAATAAAAACTAGATGATACATAGGTCTATTATAATTATAGTATAATGTATTATGAAATATATGTTACATAAGTTTGTTAACGCCATCCTTTATACATTCCATGTATGGCATGAACAAGTCATCTCATTTTGAGGGGCGGTAGTATGTGCTTCCTCAAATGAAATTATCATATTTACACATTATGGAAAGCATAAAGGTATGCTATAAATAAAATCAAAAAAGAATAGAGACACTATAAATATAATATATATCATATATAAATATATTTTCATCATAATGGCCACCATGAGAGGTAGTAGGAGATAATTGAACAATAATCGCTTTGTGAGGCAGTAGTTCGTCGTCCACAGAAACACTATGTTCTAAATCCATTAGATGGAGGTGTGTGTGAGAGTAGGTCTAATAATTGGAATAAAAACATCCTAGTATATTTAATATACTGTTTTTGTTATAAATTAATTTAATAAAGAGAGTTTAAGGGGTTGGGTAAGGGAAAATAAATGAAAGAAGCTTGAGAGAAGACATTACCTCAAATCAGGTAACTCTATTTGATTTAAGATAAAAGGCCTTATTTAATTGACTTATTACCAAGGTCAGGCTTATATGAGGAAGATAGGGATTTTGAGAGATTATTTGGTCATATTTTTGATGATTCAATGGTGCTTGAGAGGTGTGAGTAAGGGTTAGAGGTGATTCCCTTTTATAAGAGGGGGGAGGGACACTTAAGGAATGTCTTGAGCGATTATTTTATTATAAAATGAATTTAGATTTCAAATGGTCCGCAACTAATTTAATTAGAATATAAGGTGATTATTGTTCTAAATCCTATCAAAAAAAATTATACACGTTTTATTTTCAAATTTAACCTTATCATTTATCTTTAACCCTTAGTTAACAAATTTAACTCTTACCATGTCTTTTTGTATATTCATACTTTATGGTTAATACAGTTACCATAAAATGTCAATAAAACTCCAAGGGGTTCATTAATGACATTTTAAATATTATAAAATTAATTTTTCAGAGTCTTAGATTTTTAGTACTATTATATCATTTAATAAAATAATATTTGTTTTAAAAACTCATTTTTGTCAATTTTTATACTATTCATATCATGACTTTTTAAAAATTCATAACGTGATTATTTCGAAAAAACTTCATTAATTGAAATATAAAAAGTCATGAGCATAAATAAAATTCTTATATTTAAGAAAATAATTCCAAATAAATTTATTTTAATATTTATTATCTCATTTATTTAAATCATTCATTAATAAGGTAATCACTACATCATCATTGTTTCATAAATAAATTTATTTATCTGATGTCTAAAAATTATAAATAAAATTTCATGATGTAGGAAATATTTTTAGATTTATAATGACTATTTATAGTAGAATATATCACTTATAAAACCCCATATAAAATTTCTTTAGTAAAAGATACGTGTTTAGGGTATATTTTTCTTTAACTTTAAATTAAAAGTAATTAAATGTCATTTTCACACACAAGTGGCCCCATGGGGTCTTAAAATCAACCCAAAGATACCCCTGTTGGTACATATCTCATCAAATAGGGTTAGTACATGTGTTAGGATAGTTAATTATTATTATAATTTTATTTTTTACCCTTATTTACCAGATTTATTCTTTAACCATTGAAAATAAAATATTTACTAAAGTTACTATTCATAATGTCTAAAATTAAAAGGTACCTATTTACAAAATTAGGAAGTTATGATTCAAAATATAGAATCCATTTTTCATATTCAAAACACAGAAGTTGTAGTAATTAATTTAAAATTAATTCCCATTTTCAAAACCAAAAAATGGGTTTTTATGAAATAAAAATTATCAAAATATTGACATGTTTTATGTCCAATTAAAATTTGAAATTACATCCAATGACCATAATTGGATGAAATGATAAAAAATTAATCCAATTATACTTTAAAACTAATAAAAAAATACAATCTAACTATATAAATAAATTAGATGAAAATGCAGTTTTGAATTAAAAAGCAGTATTTTCACTATTCATTAAAAAATGAACTTTATCCAAAAAATACCAAAATTTCATCCAAAGTAAATTTTGGTGTCCCAATTATAAATAAGGATTTTATTTTTTCAAATAGAACTTATAAAAGTGACAGAAATTAGATTTAAAATGGTTCACCATCAAAAGGTGGAAAAACGGCCTTTTAAAAATAATTAGAGTTTTTCTTGCTTAAAATTGGATTCATTGTTATTTTAAGCCTCTAAATTTTATTGGATAAATGTAAAAACATTTTTTAAACATTTTTAGTCATAATGTAGTTATTTATGTTCATTTTTGGTAATTCAATAGTTATGCATTAACTACCAGTTAAAATAATATTATTATTATTATATTATTTTGCGGTATAACTCAAAGTTGTGTGCATCATATGATTTCAAAGAAACCTGTTGTTCCATATTGAGTAATATATCGGACAAAGTGTACTCATTAAAATAAAATGAATATTATATTCATAAATATTAATAAATGTTAAAATGTATTATTCTATAAATACCTGGTTTGTTACATCCCTCATCCCTTTGGGAAATGGTGTCCTCAAAATTTTAAAATTGGGCTCGAAAACATCATTGAAAGCCCCACATCATAAATATAGTCAATAAAACTGTCACTTCAAAAGATAGAAATAGAAGTACAAAGGTCACCCGAGATAACCTATACTAGGATTCCATGTATGAAAAAATGGATATGGAAGATAAACTAACCATCAAGTTCTGATGAAGAGTGGTAGAAAACATGATCATGAGAAAGTTAACCACCAGAAAATCACAAACTAGGGATAGGGAAAATGGTCTTTGATACCCCTGTAGGAAAAGTAAATAGACAACATTTTTTTAAAGTTTCTTTTCATAAAGTTATAGAATTTATTTATGAGATTGGTTAAGAACATAAGGAAATATACTTACTTTTCAAGTAGAGTTTCATCCTTTAATAAATTTCCACCACAAACTCATCTTTTCTCCAAATGTTGAGTATTCAAGATGACTTGGTCACAACTAAAACACTAGAATCAACTTTTAGAGAATCACATAATCTAAAAAAGATGAACTATATATTTATCATGTCTTTAAACATTAACCATTACTAAAATGGTTAGTACGAGATCAGATAATCCCCATGAAGGATAATCCTTTATAAAAAGAAATACTACTCTTAATATCAAAAATTGAACAAACAATACCCAAAGTTCAACAAAGACCATTCAATATGAAATTTTCTTTAAAAATTTTCAAAATAATAAAACTATGATTGAAACCCAAAATTCAGAAGGATTTGATCACATAGTCTTCCACAATAAATCTTAACATTTATCTCTAAATAACATTGACTACTCTTGAAGTCTCATACTGAAAAGTAATTACTCTAATCATGTGTTCTCTATGATAGGTTAATCATTTCCATAAATAACCCAAATAGTCATATGTCCACAATAAAACATAGATTCTTCCAAAATAATATTTTCACTATTACTCCACAAATGAAATCCCATAGTATTCTATTTTCCTTAGGCATATAGTGTTCCCAAAAGAGAGAACGTCTTCCAAACATAACATTTATCACTTGATCACAAAATCATTTTCCTATACTAAGTACATACATTTGATAAAACATAAGTTCCAAAATCAACTTATTCTTGATTCATAAAATCATTTAACTAAAAAAGAATAAGTCATACTAACTAGGGACTTCACGTAGGTCAGTGGCAGGTGATAAATCATAGTCGCACATTGGTTGTGGGTTCAATTCCTGAAACTTTATCTGATTTGATGGGTTGTCACATGGTCTGCGTGTTATCCATTTTCAAAAATCATATAATTCTAATAATATTAAAAAAAATGAGATAAAATCCTTAAAATATCCATAACATGTTTTAACCTCAAAGGTTATTTCATACCTCACATTTTTCATCCCAAAAACTAATAACCCATAATTTCCTCAAAAAAAAAGATCACATTAACCCCTAAGGTTATCCATTATGTCCACACAAGGAAAGATAATTCTTCCTTGAATAAAATTTTCACATATCAAACATCAGGGTTAAACATAATAGAAAATTTATTCCAAAGTATTCATATCATTATTACATTTAAACATATCATCATCTATAGATCCAACATAACTCTTCAATTCCTAGACATCATAATCATTGAAACTTTTTCATGATCCTTAATCTATGTTCTTCTATATTATAATTTTATACTTATTTCTTACAAAAAAAATCATGCATAATGTTCTATGATTTCATTAATTTTAAAACATGAGTTAAGAAATAATCCATACCTTTCATAGGTTATTTTTAATTTCTTCATCTTCAATTGGAATGGCATCATAATATTTATCTAGATTGATTAGAAGGGATTAGATGCTCTCGTAATTTTCTCTTTTCTTCGTAATGGCGATTAGGGATTCTCTTCCCCTTCGCCCTTGTAATCGATGGTGGATTTTCTTCCTAATGGCCGCTTTGATTCTCATAAGCACCGGGATCCAGTGCTTGTGAATCGAAAGCCCTTGGATTCTATCCACCGCAAGCCCAGTTCTCAAAATCCTGATTTGAATCTGGAATTAGAGCACGATCGAGGATCCCAGTGGAACTCGATCAAAATTCAGGATCCACAAGAACCCTCGGGTTGGAAGAAGAATGGTTTATCATTTGCGGAGGCCCTCTCGGGTACTAGGGAGCCGTCCAAGGTTGACTCACATAAACCATATAATGTAACGAGATTAGAGAATGGATGCTTCTATGTCGAGGCAGATCTGGAGGCTCTCCAACAGAGGATTGACTTATGCAAGTTCTCAATTTTAGGTCATGTGATCTATTCAAAGGGTGATAGACCATGGTCGTATGCTGAACTCAAGAATTTAATCTCACATTGCTGGGGAAATAGGGAATGGAGGTTAATCCCCATCGGGAGGGGTTTTTTCACATCATCATGTAATCTAGGGAGGCCCTGAACTCGGCCTGGAGCATTGGAAACTTGCAGCTGAAGCCTGGAATTCTATGGCTATCTGAATGGGATGTAAACTTTAACCCCTTCAATCTTAAGCAATCCAATGCCCATATTTGGATAAGGTTTCATGGTCTAAATTGGGTGTATTGGCACCCAAAGATTCTGAATGATATATCTTCTTGTATTGGCACTCCTATCTGAATGGATCAAAGGAACATGGATGCGGAGCTTGGTTTCTTCGCTCGAATGCTGATAGATGTAAATTTGGAACTGAAACAGCCTAACAGTATAGCCTTTCTAGCTAAAGGTAACAGATCAGAAGTGAGAGTGGAGTATGAAAATGTCCCTCCTTTCTGTGAGGTATGCAAGATGGTGGGGCATTCGGTGTCCAATTGCCGAGTCCTACAAGAGAAGTTAAATGCCCCAATTGAACCAGAATGGAATGCTGCCAATAAAAACAAGAAGTATAAAAATATCCCTGTTGAAAATATTGGAGGCCCCGGGCAGGCTGATCCTTTACAGGGTTCCCAGAAAATTCAGGCAGAAATCCGTACTAAAACTCAGAAACAAAGTCAGCCCTCTGTTCCAGAAAAGCACAGGCCTGGCTCCAGCAAGAAGAAGACATGGGCCGATATAGTGGAGGAAGAGGAATCTAAAGAGGTTGAAGAAGCATTGATGAGTTCTCTTCCTGTGATTGACATTGAGACAATTCAAGAACTGGACTCTGAAATCTCAAAGGATATTTTTAACCTGGTTTTACTCTGTCAGCAAGAATTGGAGGAGGAACTCATCTCCATTGAATTGTACAATGACATTATAAATATGGTATGCTCCTCAAGGGAGGGATTGAATGATAAGGAGGCTCAAATGGGCCCCTCTAAGCTGAAATACACTGACAAGGATGCTGTGGTAGCTTCCCAAATCAGCTCCGGGAAAATTATAAAAGGGCAGAACACTGGGCATGCTGGACAGAAAAGTTAGGGCTCTGAAATCTCAATCATTAAGGGTTCTGCTAATACATAGGTCATTCCTATGGATGCAGATGATCATAACAGAACCGGAAATTCCAGTAATGTCCCAATTACTATGGAGAATAGGGAAACTAGGCCAGAAATGGGGAATGAAACCAAGGATGAAAGCGTTGTAAATAGAAAGATGGATGTCTCTGACCTTCTTCAGGGTTCCACAGCTCCTAAGAAAATAGCTGGTCGACCTTCAAAAAAACCAGTGGGCAAAAATATGAGGGGCTCCACCCCCGGAACCACATCCAAATGAAAATTCTATTCTGGAATTGTCAGGGCCCAGCTAATCTGGAAACTACTAGGTCCATCCAGATGATCATCCAAAGGCATAAACCTGGTCTTATAGGCCTCATAGAGCCTAAAAAATCTTTCTCCCTAATATTGATAACTTTCATAAATTGATCTGTTCGTTAATTGAAACCAATAGGTGCTCAACAGATGTCAAAAGGCTATACGTTCTGGCTCACTCTTCTCTGGCTAGTACCTCCATGGCTATCTCTAGTGACCAGCAAGTCACCAGCTCCTTCAACTACCTTGGTTCTGAATTTTCTTGTACTTTCATTTATGCCAATAACAGGTACCAGGATTGTAGGAATCTTTGGATTGAATTGGGATCTCTGAACTATAGCATCTTGAGGTCTTGGATCATTTTGGGGGACTTTAATGCTATTTTAAACCCGGATAAGAAAATGGGTGCTCCTAGCGATTCCATATCCTCTAGAGAATTTCGTGCCCGCATAGATCAAAATGATTGGTTGAGATCAATTTATTTGGCTCCCGATACACCTGTTATAGAAGGCATCTCAGCACCTTCGTTGCAAGTAAAATTGACAGGGCCTTCATCAATGCAATTTCTCTAGACACATGGGGATCTATATCATGTTCAACCCTAGCCATAATCAACTTTTATCATCATCCAATTCTTGTGGATATTGCTGAAATAGAAAATTAAGCAGCAACATCACTTTAGGTTCAAGAAAGCCTGGAAAACTCACCCAGAATGTAGAGTCATAGTGCAGAGCACCTGGAATTCTCCTAAATGCAGGGATGATGCCTTTGCTTGTATCACAAAGCTAAAAGTCCTAAATAGAAATCTGAAACATTGGAGAAAGGACAGATTCAGTTCCATTGATTCTGATATTTCCTCCCTTTCTGATTCTTTGCAGATTGTTCAGGAGATTACCACTTACAGTGATTTTTCTAATGGGTTCCTAGATGAAGATGAGATAACCAATAATCTTAACAAACTTCTGAATCATAAGGATGATTTGCAAAGAGACTCCTTCAAGACCAACTGGTTAAAGGATGGAAATAGGAATTCGAAATTCTTTAACACCCTACAGAAAATTCGAAAGATGTCTAATCCTCTTTCCTTGATCAAAAATGGGGATACCCTCATTGATAAAAGGAAAGACCTTGTGGAGCACATCATCCCTTACTACAAGAATCTATTAAATGGACCAAATACCACCACTCCCCCTTTGGATGGTGTGATTCCAAGACTTGTTAATCATGAGGGGAACTCTATTCTCACTGTTATCCCTCTTGAACCAGAAATCAAGGAGGCAGTTTTTAGTCTCAAACCTGAAAGCTCTCTGGTCCCTGATGGCTTTGGTAACTTCTTCTTTCATAATTTTTGGGATATTATTTATGTTGATTTGTGCAGGCTTGTTATCCATTTTTTCAAAGGATGGCCACTACCTCGGGGTTTGAATGCTCAGTTTCTTTCCCTCATCCCGAAAGTGGAGAATGCGAATGAAATTCACTTATTCAGGCATGTTGCTTTGGTAAACACTGTATACAAGATTATTTTAAAAATCCTTTCTAGTATACTTTCATGCATTGCTTGAAATATTGTGTCTACTAATCAGTTTAGCTTCATCAAAGGGAGATCGATCCAGGATTGCCTTATTACTGCTTCAGAATGTGTGAACCTTCTCAAAAGTCCTATCAGAGGTGGAAACATTTCTCTCAAGATGGACATCAAGAAGGCTTTTGACACAATGGATTGGGGCTTTATATGCAAGATTCTTTCCATGTATGGGTTTGATGATGTCTTTATCAAATGGTTCAAGTCTATTTTCTTCTCGGCTCACATTTATATCCTAATTAATGGAGCTCCTGAAGGTTACTTTGATTTCTCAAGGGGTGTCAGGCAGGGTGACCCTCTTTCAGCGATCATTTTCTCTATTGCAGAGGATTATCTTAGTAGATTACTCTCTATCATGGCTAGCAATGGGAAGCTGAAGACTATTCATGTTGGAAGAGGGTTGGTTTCCCCATATCACCTTTTGTACGCTGATGACATCATACTCTTCACTCAAGAAGACAAGGAAAATATTAGGAACATTAAGAGAGTCCTTTTTCACTATGAGATGGTTTCAGGTCAGGTGATTAGCTGGAGCAAGTCCTTTGTTTACTTTGGAAGAAACTTCTCCTCTACTAGTAAGAATGATGTTATCAGAGAGCTGGGCATTCACGAAGGAGCTCTCCCATTTATTTATTTGGGGGTTCCTATGTTTTGGGGGAGACCAAAAGCATGATATTTCTCTAGAATTGTTGGCATGATTCATAGAAATCTCTCCTCCTAGAAGGGGAAGTCTCTCTCCATGGTTGGCAGAGTTTGTCTTGTGAAGTCCGTCATCATTTCAAAATTTGTCTATTCTTTCATGGTCTACAAGTGGCCTCTTTATTTACTCAAGAACATCAACACCTCCCTCAGAAACTTCATTTGGAGCAGAAGCATCTATGAAAAAAAATCTTGCCATAATTTCTTGGAGCTCAGTCTGCAAACCTTATGAAGATGGTGGTATGAGCGTTAAAAACCTGACATGCTTCAATGATTCCCTGCAAGCTGGTTTTATCTGGAATCTTGTTAACACTCAATCTAAGGCATTATCCTTCTTTAGGGCTAGATTCATTCACAAGTTAAAATATGGAACAATTAATTATCTTAATTCATCTGTCTGGACTGCTTTTAAGAACATTTTCTCTAGAATTTATGTTGATTCCCAATGGCTTGTTTCAAAGGACTCTTATTTACCTTTTTGGAAATGCAACTGGACTGGAAGACACCTGGAAGACTTGGTTATTGACAACAATTCCAATTTGAATATGGATCTGTCAATCAAGGAGCAATTGGGCCGTATGGAGGGTATTCCAAACCATATTATTTCTACTGTGGGGAAGTATTCCTTCTCCTCTAGGGGGGACTTCTGGGCTTGGGTGGCAGCACCAAATGTCATACTCTCCTCAAAGTATTTTTACAAGTATACTATTGGAAATGATTCGGACTCTCAGTGGATGGGTATGTTGAATAAGGGATTTTTGAAACCTTCGCGTGCCACTTTTGCTTGGAGACTAGCACACAGGAAACATCCCATTGATGACTTTCTTCAAAGATGTAGCATATATCTCTGCTCCAGATGTTCTTTATGAAATCAACACAGAGAAGACTTAGATCACCTCTTCCTCAGCTGTGTGGTTGCTGCAGCAATGTGGCAGGCCGTCTCCAGCTTATTTGAAGTGCCACTACCTCGGGGCAACTCAATCGTGGACTTCATGCGAACCTGGACTTTGATTAATTTATCTCCACAACTCAGGTATCTACTCTTATCTACTGCGGAATAATTACTTAGTATTATATGGAAATCTAGAAACAAGGCCATTCATGAGCAGCAGAAATTCAACACTGGTACTGTAATTTCTGGGTTGCTCGCTGCTGTCCATGAGGTTGTTCTACTGAGAACCTGCTTTTGTGATAATTCCTTCCATGATCTCTCTGTTCTGAAGAGGCTGGGAGTCTGGGGAAACTTCCATCCACCTCATGGCATGATTGAATTACTTTGGAAACCTCTCTTCCAAGGCTAGATCAAGACCAACATGGATGGAACCTCGCGAGGTAACCCGGGTAAATCTGGCTTTGGGGCAGTTTTTCGGGATCATGCAGGGTGTGTTGTTGGTTGTCTTTATGGCTCGTGTGGCTTTGTCACTGCTCTTGGAGCAGATATGACAGCTGTTATTGAAGAGGTTGAGAACGATGGGAGAAGGGGATGGGAAAAACTATGGGTTTAATGTGATTCCACACAAGTGGTGATTTCTATTAGGATAGGTGCTCTTCATCTTTCTTGGAAGCTGACCAATAAATGGTCAAGATGCTTGGATCTTCTCTTCTTTAAGCAGAACATTGTTACACATTTCTATAGAGAAGCAAATGTGTTGGATGATGGTCTTAAGAACAAAGGTGTTAATAGCTCTGGTTTTCATTGGGAGGATCAATCTCCGGGTGATCTCCTTTCTTTTCTAAGGAAGGATCAATGTAAGGAACCTACTTTTAGACTGGTGTAAGTGATTTTTTATGATCAATAAAGGGATCTTTCTTTTCTGGGCAGGATCTCAGTCTTTCAAAAAAAATTGGAATGGAATTATGAATTGGTAAACATATATTTTTATGATCCTACTGATCACATTCATGAACCTTCTTTTTAGGACATCTATTTGTATAATGACCATGCACACCACATTTAAAAAATTCAATTTATCCTTCGGAAAGAACTTATTTCCCTTTCCTAGAGTCAACTGGACGCTTCCTTTTTCCATGGAAGGTTATTACTTTATGACCTTCATTACCACATCTGAAACATCTTCCCGTCCCTTTGAAGCATTTTTCTAGGTTTTTATTTCCACATCCTTGACACATAGGTTTTTGAATATACTTACCTTTATTATTATTACCTAAACTCCCATTGGGATTTTTCTCTTGCATATATGATGCCTTAAAAAATCAACAAGGTCAAAGTGGTCAATCATGACTCCATATAGTTGGTTAATAATAACCACAAGAGTTCTCATTGCAGCTCCCATTTAATTCGGTTTCTCATTCATAAAACCACCACAATTTACTTCACATCCATTGTTACTTTGGTGCCTACTAGATCCAGCTATTTACGAAAACTCAAAAGGTTGGTGTGATTATATCAATAAAATCATCATATAATATCTTATGAGGAGGGTAAACACTAAGATATACTTATTCATGTAATCTTAAACTCATTCAATTTATCTAAAATAACTATGATTGTTTATAATATTCTAACCATTATGGTTATGTCACTTATACTTAAATAACACCCTAACCTCTAAAGTTATCAAAATCAACCTCTGATAGAAACTATAAGGCCCCAACATTAAAACATTACTTAATCTTGAGTTAAAATAAGAATTCACATTGAGAATCTTTTTAGTTTTAGAGTTTTAGAGAATTGGGCCACAACTATTACATTACATCTCAAATATTACAAAGTAGATACTTCTAATCTTACCAATTTTTTCACTACAATAAAACTCCTTAAATAAAAAAAAATCTTTTCTTGATATAAATCTTCATTAATTCTTCATTTCTCTTACCCTTCCTTATAACCTTTGAAAAACATTTCAAAAACTTAGTATGAGCATAAAAATCTTAGTAAGGGTTATGAAATAAGGAAAAAAAACAATAGTCCATCAATTAATACAAATCAATGAAATCATGCTTTTCACTCGTATAAGATAAGATCTTTAACATACCTCATGAAATCATAAGATTTATGAATAACAAAAAAAATCATAAATCAAAAAGGTAACTTGTGGCATAAATAACATAATTACATTGTAGCTTTCACAACTATATAGGGAGTTACGTTTGGAATACCCATAATAGTATATTCCCAAAATCTCTTAGGATAAATATTAACTTTTACCTCTATCGTATTACCAAATGTGTTGGAGAGATATCGCGGGCTCATCTGCCCTAGGTTTATCTCTGAACCACCTGTATTTGGTTTATCACATAACCACCTGTCAAATGTACAAGTACCATTACATAATCATAACACATAATATATTGAAATTACCAACATTTCACTCATCAACCACAATTAATCAATACAAGATATTGAAATATTTAATCCATTTCCAAAACCATTTAAAACATTTAATAAAGGGATTTTTGAATCAAAGTGTCCCATACAAATTTGAAATTTTTAAAGAAATTAAAATTTTAAAAAGTTAGTGTCTATATAAATAAATCCTAAACACAATATTGAAAACATGTACATTAATGAGAAATATTTATAAGAATAAATCATTAAAACAATTAAAACAATGTTTTAGTTAAAGAATCCATTACCACTTTAGAAAATACTGGAATAAAAATAATTTCAGAATAACATTAAAAAAAGCTTATAATATCATGAGAATAAGGATATTCATGATATAATATGTAAAAGTGAAGTGTAAACACCATATAAAGTGAATTTGTGTATAATAACAAATAAGTCTCAATGGAATGTAAATTGTGACAAAATCCCTTACAAAGATCATATAAATGAAGTAAGAATTTATCAATGGAGTGATTATGTGTTGCAAATGTATATCCACAAAATGGGAAGTGGAAATTAAAACATAAATAAATAAACAGTGATTCCACACATACTCTTTGGCATAATACAATCAATTAAGTATGCGTAAAACCCAGAGAGTGAAAATTGAGTTTAGAAATTCCCTTACAAAAATTCAGCAGCCTAACAGCGTGACTTAAAAATTAAAAAAAATGAGTTGATGAGAGAGAAAAGGGTCTCTCATTACATGGAAATAAAATATACTGTCATAAGGATATAGAAGAACATATCCCAACATAAGAAAATGGGAATTAAAATACATAACATAAATAAGTATTTGACTAAAATAGGAGGGTGAAAGGTTCCCTTACCTTGAGTCTGATTCGTCACGTATGTTCCTTGTTCTTCATGAATAATAAAATTAAGTTAATTTATAATTTCTTAGGAATTTTTTTCAATTTTATTATTCCTTTTATATCACTTATTACCACATTATAAAAATTACCTAATTGTTTAAGTAAATATCAGTCATTTTGTTGATGTTTGGTACTTGAATAAAAAATGAACTTGTTATAATTACAAATTGTCCATGAGGTCCAAATTCCTTTATCTACAGAATTATATTCATGATTTAAAAATAATATATAGCATATATATCCAGTATATATGTATTCATAATAGTCCATAACATTTGGAGATAAGAAATTAAATGCATGGTTTATGGAGACGTTAAGTCGTACGTACGTATGGACGTTACTTTCATTTCTTTTTTTCATTTTTAAAGGAATGAAAACTAGTTGATACATTGGTATATTAAAATTAAAATATAATATCATATTATATATATGTTACATAAGTTCATTAACTCCATCTTTTATACATTCCATGTATGGCATGAACGAGTCATCTCACTTTGAGGGGGCGGTAGTTCGCGCTTCCTCAAATGAAATTATCGTATTTACACATTTTGGAAAGCTTAAAGGTATGATGTAAATAAAATTATAGAAGAATAGAGAAAATATATAATATATATCATATATAAATACAGTTTCATCATAATGTCCACTATGAGAGGTGGTAGGAGATAATTGAATAATCATCGCTTTGTGAGCCAATAGTTCACCATCCACAGAAACAGTGTGTTCTAAATCAATTAGATGGAGGTGTGTGTGAGTATAGGTATAACACATGTAATAAAAAATTCCTAGTATATTTAAGATAATTTTGTTTTTATAAAATAATTGAATAAATAGAGTTTAAGGGGTTGGAGAAGGGAAAATAAATGAAGGAATCTTGAGATAAGGCATTACCTCAAATCGGGTAACTCCTTTTTATTTAAGCTAAAAGGCCTTCTTGAATTTCCTTTTTCCCAAGGTAATACTTCTAAGATAAATATAGGTATATTTAGATATTATTTGGGTAGATTTATGATGATCCAAGGGTGATTTAGAGGTGTGAGTAAGGGTTATAGGTGATGCACTTTTATAAGAGGGAGGAGGGGCACTTTAGGAATGTATTGAAATATTATTTTATTATAAACTGAATATCAATTTCAAATGGTCAGAAACTCATTTAATTAAAATAAAAGTTACGTATTTTTCTAAATTATCTCAACCAATATGTTTTAGACAAGTTTTTGTTTCAAATTTAGACTTATCATTTAGATTTAACCCTTAGTAAACTAATTTAACTCTTACCATGTCTTCTTGTATATTCAAACTATATAGTTAATATAGTTACCATAAAATGACAATATAACCACAATGGGTTAATTAATGAAATTTTAAAGATTATATAAATAATTTTGATGAATCTTATATTTTTATGACTTTTATATCATTTAATAAAATAGTATTTATTATAAAAACTGATTTATGTCTATTTTTATACTATTCATATCATGACTTTTTACAAATCCATAACGAATTGATTCTTTCGAAAAATCATAATTAATTCAAATATAAGAAGTCATAATCATCCATAAAATTATTTTATGTCATAAAAAATTTCAAAATAAATTTATTTAAATATTTATAATGTCATTTTTTAATCTTTTATTTATATGGTAATCACAAAATCATCATTGTGTCATAAATGAATTTATTTATTTGATGTCTAAAAACTATAATTAAAATACCATGATGTAAGAAATATTTTTATCTTTATAATTAATATTTATAGACTAATAGATCACTTATATAAACCCATATAAAAATTATTTTATTAAAAGATACATGTCTAGGGTATATTTTCCATAACTTTAAATTAAAAGTAATTAAATGTCATTTTCACACACAAGTGGCTCCATGGGGTCCTAAAATCGACCAAAATATACCCATGGTCAGAAATATATCATCCAATAGGGTTAGGATATTTTTTAGGGTAGTTTATTATTATTATAATATTATTTGTTACCCTTATTTACCAGATTTACCTTTTAACCATAGTAAATAAAATATTTACTGAAGTTACTATTCATATTGTCTAAAAATAAAAGGTACATATTTAAACAGTTTGGACCTCCAAATTTAAAATATTAAATCTATTTTCCAAAATTCAAAACACCTAATTTTCAATAATTAATTTATAATTAATCCCCATTGTCAAAACCAAAAAACATGTTTTTAAGAAGTAATAACTATCAAAATATTTACATGTATTTATGTCCAATTAAAATGTAAAATTACTTCCAATGACCATAATTGGATTAAATTATAAAAATATAATCCAATTTTACTTTAAAACCAATAAAAAAGTAAAATATAACTATATAAATAAATTAGATGAAAGGGAAGTTTTGAATCAAAATGCAGTATTTTTAAGTTTTCTTTAAAAAAATGAACTTTATCTGAAAAATACCAAAATTTCATCCAAAGTAAATTTGGTTTCCCTATTCTAAAGAAGGATTTTATTTTTTCAAATAGAACATATAAAAGTGATAGAAACTAGATTTAAAAATGGTTCTCCATCAAAATACGGTAAAACAACCTTTTAAAAAAATAGAGTTTTTCATGCTTAAAATCAGATTTGTTCTTATTTTAAGCCTCTAAAATTTATGGGATAAATGTAAAAAAAATTAAAAAAAAATTAATAACAATTTATTTAGTTATTTTTTTTCTTAGTAATAAAATTTCTATGCGTTAACTACCATTTAAAATAATAATATTATTGTATTATTTTTTGGTATAACTCAAAGTTGTGTGGAAAGTAAGATTTCAAAGAAACACAATATTGTGTGTTGATTATGTTATTGGAAAAAGTGTCCACTTTAACATAAAATTAATATATTATTCATAAATATTAAAAAATAGAAAAATTTATTATTCTATAAATACCTGGGTTGTTACACAAAGTGGATTGATATATCAATGGTCTTTCATACTATAAGATCCCTCACCATTCTGATCAAACTTGTTTCCCTCTAGATGAACTAGAATATCTATCACGGGTCCACCATGATGAACCACCAACATTTATATAATTATTTTCATAATTGAGTCCAAAAATAATTCTCAACACAATGAGAAACATGCTCTAATCTAGTGGTCTCTCCCACCACTGACTGTTCCCTCTGTGATGTGTGTCGCCACTAAATTTACGGTAAACATTGCCCCATATATTATTTAATATATGGAGGAAACCACCCAAAATGAGTAGAAAAACCACCTCATGGTCCATTATAAGTGTGCACATGTACTTGAATAACCCCATAAACCAACCATGGTGAGCGAAATCCCCAACATCCTAGGGCACAACATTAGTAAATATCAAGCACCACTTGTCATAATAGTCAACATCACCTGTATCAAGACATAAAACCTCAAAAACACCACATCCCAAAAAAAACCCAATCCTTAACATTCAACATCAATCCCACAAAACTATAAAACCACACAATCAATCCTTACTACGCTAAACCCACCATTCCCCACATGAGATTACACCCCCCCTGGTATCTCGTTGGAATAATGGATACCCTAAGAAGTTTTGTTCCCAATGTCACAACTATGACATATTTATAGACCATATACCTAGATTATGTAGTACACTACTCATTATGAATCTTCAGCTAGTTCTACTTTAATCATAATATTTAGAAAAATATGAAAAAAATCATAAAATCATGATTTTTCAGAAAAGGAAGGAGGAATAGTGAGTAATATAAACATTAGTCCCATGTAGATGGTTAGACTTACCTATATCTCCCTCCTTCATATCATATGATATTCCAATAAGAAATAAATTATATCTCCCTCAAGTGACAAGAGAATAATGAGAGAGCCCTGCTTGGAATATTTTCTATGTTTTTTGAATGAAATAGACTTAATATTCTATATAAATGTTTTAAACCATTTATTTATTTATTTTAAATATTCTTAAAACATTATCCATCATATCCAAAATATTGAATTTTTTGTGAAAAATTCATACTTTCTTAGTCATGATTTTGAATTCATGCTTTTGTATTAAGACTTATGAAGTCTTACTTTCTTGAATTATTACTTTCCATAATAAGACTTTTGAAGTCCTACTTTCCTTGTAATAAATTTTAAGTATCATTAAATCAAGGACATACTGTATATAATTCAAAATCAATGAATTATTCCAAAACAAAGACTTTATTTCCAAAGATCATACTCAATGAATTCTTTTTAAATCAAATTCTTACTTTCCAAAATTTGTACTCAATGAAGACTTACTAAATAAAAGCCTTATTTTCCAAAAGTATTACAAAATCAAAGACTTGCTCAATGAAGTTTCACTTGTGTAGTATGAAACCCCTAAAATACATACTATGAATAGTGTTTCTAGGAAAAATTCCCAATAATTACACTAAAGTCATAGTAAATCCACCAAGTTCTTACTAAATTCATTAAATACTTACTATTTAGACGTAACTATGTTTTACAAAAAACTACAAGTCCTGAAAACCCTAAAAACTGTGAAAACTAATTTTTAGGCCTTCCATACAACTTTAAACCCTTAAGAAGCTAAAAATTAATGTGAGAACACTTGAAAAATCATTTATTAAAATTAAACCCCTAGGCTTGGTCCAAATCCCAAGGCTCATTCCTCAGCTTATATCTTCACTTACAACACCTCTATGGGGTCCAAAGTCAAATGGTCAATACATGACCTAACCCTAATCACTATTATAAATATAAAAGAACTTATATATAACATTGTTACCAAAAATTTACATTCCTTGTATTTTTTAAAACCCCTTCAGGCATAGTATAAAATTTCATTATATGGAATCAATAATTCCTTCTCCATGACAACTCTAGGTTTCATTTACCTTGTCTGGATACTCAAAGAAATCTTGTTGGGCTATCAAAATTAATTTCCTTCTTATAGTATGAATTTTATACATTTTTATTATCTATTCATAACTAGAAACTAGAAAATGTATTCCTAGTTTATCTATCCTCAACACTTTGAAAAAATAGGGTAAAATTTTCATGAACTCATTCTCATTGTGAGAACATTTCCATCAATGATAAGTGTATTCTACGGAATTAATCTCATGGTTAGTATTTTAAATGGGGTTTAATATCACCATATTATGTCATGTTATTACCTTTATATGTATGCATGATTCTAATGATTTAGTTTGGAATATTATTCATTCCACCAAACCAATATTTTCAAATCATATTAATGTGTAACTCTTTACACAACTCGTAGATTGTGTTTCTAAACCAAATTGAAATATAACTATTTTCATACATATCCAAATTCATTTCATTAATAAGGTACATGAAACATTTCCTTGTAAAATTTTAGAATTATATGAAATAAAAAATCACCATAAGATTAATTCAAGAGCCATTGAAAGTCAACCTTCACTTTTTTAGGAAAGGTATTAGCCTCCATGCCAATGAGTAGTACAACCAAAAGTTTATCTACCCTGGTATACTTTAATCTATAAATAATTCAATTCCATTATAACTCTAATACCTAATATGTATAAATCATACTTAAATACTTAATGAATTCTCCTAAATCAATACAAACCAAAGTCAAGGTAAAATAAAACTAAATCCATTATCAAACCTAGCAGGCAACTCCTAAGATGCATGTATGATAATCTATAGAAGTAGTTTAACAATTTAAACTAAATCATACATATAAAAATTTATAATATAACAATTATATTCATGAATAATAAACATGTTAATGAACTAAATAAATGAACAATTCAAATATTTAAACATGATATAAACAATTTATGAACAACTCATAAATTAAAGCTAGTTATAAACACTTTATAATTTTATATAACCATATGGATATTACATAGTTATTAATATAAAAACTTTATATAAATTTATTAATATAAACTCTTATATTATTAATTATATGGAATTTATATTAAATATATGGTATTACAAGCAATATAAAAATTTTATATTTTAACTTTTATTAAGTAACATATTTACATAGTTCAAATATCATACATTTAACAATGTTTAAAACATGATAAAATAAATTATTAAATATACTTTTGATGTTTCTTAAATAATTTCTCAAATAAGGCCTTTAATTTGAATAATTCAAATCAATTAATTATTAACAATTCTTAATTTCAATTATGAACATGTTTATATTTTAGATTTATTTTGACCCTGAGGGGCATAGCCTAGTGGTTACAACTTTTAGGGGTATTAGGGAGGTCTCGGATTTGGTATCCCTAAGTAAATTATAGTATTTGAAATATTTTAACTTTATTTATACCCCTCCCTTAAATGATGTAAATATTTTAGCCTTATTTTTTAATTTAAAAAGAATTTATAAATTACACTTATAATTTCTATATAAACTTTTTATATACAAATTATAAATCATGTCATGTATTTAAAAACGGTACTCAATATTAATAATTAATATTTATGGTAATTTATTTAATAAATGTTTCATAAACATTTATTAATTAATTATATAAATTTTAGGATTAATGAATTTATAAAAAAAACTTTAAAAATTAATAAATATCTCAAAATTCATTTTAATAAAATTTATAAAAAATTTATAAATTATAAAATTCAATTTATAATTTAGTTTTATGAAAAAAATATTTTTTACTTTCTTTAACTCTATGTATTATTCAATCCATATCAAGTTACTTTCATAATAATAAAATGTGGGGGAGACCTGGCTATTATTACATAGGAAACAACTTTCAATATAGAAATTCATTGAATTAAAACCACCATGAATTCCTTTCCTGATATTAAACAGGGGGTGCATTGAAATAAATTAAATGGTGCTTGATTTCATATAGGATTAACATTTAGTCACGTGTATGAATAACTGAGGGAATATGGACTATCCATGCATATGGTATACTACAGTGGGAGATTAAACATAATGTTTCATGAGATTAAACCCTATGAATAATAGCTCAGGTATTATTAACTCTTGGTTATGCTACTTATATAGGAATAATGTACACTAGCCTGTGTTATAATAAATCGCAATGTGGTGGACTGTGTACGGAAAATATCAATGCCCATATATGAATAACCTAGTACCTATATTAGATTAATCTTAAACTATGGTATATATGTCAGAATAACCAAATCCCTACTTAGGGAGAGTGAGACCACTATGAAACCAATATAGTATTAATCCTTTATCGCTCATGATAAGAACCCTTGTGAAGTATTAACTTCATACAACATACTCCTTTTGTAAAATTAACCCTAGATTATTCTTACATGTGAATGTAAGAATAATTAAATACCTACGGTAAGTCAGGATTCAACTAAACCACAGCCTCTACTCATATTTAACAACTCACGCTAGATTATATATGATAATTTGATGCTTTGTTTCCTTCAATGGTGATTGAAAAATCATTTTAATAATGATTTTGAGATTCAAATTGTATGGCCTCAAATTGATACCACTATAGGAGTCTAAGAGTATTTTAATGATTAAACTAAGAAATATAAGGAAGAAGAAACCCAAAACAAGGAATGACTATTATTGAAAAATGAAATCACCCATAAATAAAATAAAAAGAATTAGCATGTGTACCATACACCGTGGAATGTTGCAGCTTCATCTTCATTTTCTTTTGTTGTTGAATCTCAAAAAAGAGGAAACCAAAAAAAATCTATCCTCCATAGTGTATCCAAAAGTCATATTGAAACACTAGACACTCAATAAAGACCCTATCATCACCCATGGAATGTTATTTCCTCATGTAAGCTGAGGGTGGAAGATGAAGATAGCTATGCATCATGAAGTATCGATAGAAGAGAGGCATGCTTTCATATCCACCATTATACAGTGATTGCCTCTATATAGGCCTTGGGAAAGTTTTCTAAGCCTCTATGAATTTAATCATACAATATTATGTAACTTATAAGTAAACTAAAATGGTTTAGTAATTGAAGTACCCTTTGGTATGTGATTTTATTTTTTTCAATGGTATTTATTGTCAATAAAGCATGTCAGTATATGAGAATAGAATAATGGGTGATGGATTGAAGTGTCCATAGGATAAATAAAGTGGTTATCCCGATGAAATATGGGAAAAGGAGATTTATGTTTCTTTTATTGGGGTTATAAATTAATATTCACATGTTGGAAATGGATTATGGAAAGTGGTGTTACTAACAAAGAAGATATAGTGGGATATATTCTAGGTTGTAACTTTTAAATCAAGAAATTGTATGTGATGGTATTAATGGAATAACATAACAAGTTTTTATTGAGATGTTATAGTACTATATACAACATTTTTAAAGCATTGAAGTTTCCTTCTATAATTCACACCTTGAATAAGCTATAATAATTCAAGTTCAAATCTAGTTGAAATGGGAGATTAAAGTACTGATGTCCAAGGAACTAGGCCTAGAGTTATTAGTATTGTAGTTACAAAAATTATTGTTTATATACTCTTGTATAAAGGTTTTATAAATCAAAAGTTGAATTAAAATTTTATTGGAGTCATTTGAATAAGTTTTAAATTTTTGAGATCAATATGAAAATTGGAAAACTCTCTAATATGTGACTTTTCATACTAGTATTATAACTTTTAGTAAAATCATAAGACTTCATTGACATCATAATAATTCATTATATGAATTTAATGGAGCACAAAACTTTAATTGCAATTGAAATGGAATGGTAAATGAGCTTATGACTTTCACAACGGAGAATCAGAATTTTTCAGACTGTATAACCTCATCATAAGTCTTTGATCTAATTATATGAATTCACTGTCATCATATGACTTAAAAATACTAGTGTTAAACTTTAATGTTAGTCTTTAGAGTACATATTATTAATTTTTGATGAGGTAGGAAAATATAAAATGCAAGAGTGTGTGATTTCATTGTAAAACTCATGCACCACCATATAACTTCAAGAAGAGTATAAGTCTTCAGTGATGGGGTGTATGACTTTAGGAAAATTCTATTACTTAGGAAGTTATCATCATATGACTTTGGAAACAAATAAATTTTATGAAATTTAATTTTATAAAAAATGGATTATTTTTTGTCATTGGAATTTCAAAATCTTATGAAATGGATTTCCTAGGACTTCATGTTGTGCCTTATGACTTCAACACTTAGGAACTTTTTAGTGTTACAAGATGAAAAATAAGTTTTTTAGATTTAATATATGAAGTTATAAATTAATTGGGATGTTTCAAAAAATTTATTCATCAATTAAAACATCACAAACACTTGGGATAGTGTATAATTAACGATAATAATTAAATATAAACTGATCTTCAAGGAAGAACAAAGTGTGAGGATTTATGGAATATTTAAATGATTTTATAAGAGAAAAAATCCATAATGAAGAGAGATTAATTTTTGTTGATGCTCGAGAAATTCCAATATATCTAAACATCATGAGGATTTAAATATCCATGATCCAATATTGATTTGAGGTTGAATAATGATATGAGATGAAGAATAATTGTTCTATAGAAATATTTTTTTTAAAATATGATATTTAAAAATCATTATCTAATGATAAAAATAAAGATAAATCCAAAGACTCATGTACTGTGTTGAATGTGGTAAATTTCACAAAAAATATTATGATTAATTTTAGATTAATTTTGATTTGATATACCTATGTTCATGAGTAAATGAATATTCAAATTGATTATTTATTATGTTTTGTGTTTCAAAGAAGCTCCTCATGCCATAAGAAGGTTGATCATGACATATATGTGATATGTGGATTTTAGTGAGGAATTTTGAGAATAATATAGGGAGAAACTCATTCCTTCTAAAATAATCTAGATTATTGTTTTCGGATTAGATAAATTATAAATAAAAAAATTAATGTCAATTTTCTAATTTACTAGGAGATAAAATTTTAGGAGGAAAATAGAATATGGAGATCATGGGAATATCCACATATAAAAAGGTGAGGGAAAATTGAGAAAGATCATGGGTATAGAATAAAATGGAGATTTTATATATTCAAATTAGGAAATAAATTTTCTTGGTGACCTATATATAAAGGAAAAAATATGATGATAGAATAAGGGTATTGAAAATTGATAAACAGAGAGCTTGTACACACTGAAGAATAAGAGAGAACTCATGGTGAATAAAAAGTAGGATATGGTATTGTTATGAGAATAAGATTTTTATTTGTATCAAAGATCAAGGGAAAATAATTATCCAACCATCATAATGAGATTAGTTGACTTATCCAAAGAATTAAAAAGAATAAGAAACAAGTTGAGGAGAGACCAACTATGTTGTTATTGTTCAGATCATCTTTGAGTTGATCCTTTTAGAGATTTAGAAGTGAGAAATCTAGGTGATTAGTATCTATTGTTGATCTGTGAAGATGAGATGAGAAATAAAGACTGGGTTTTTGTTCTTGAAGACTAACTGGCAATAAAAGACTCAATGTGAGAAGGAAATTCATCATTTTAATACATAAGCCTCCCATACAGACCTGGTGATCAATATCCAAAGAGGTGATGAAAGGATAACTTACATATAAATGGTTCAAGTCCATAGAGATTATGGGACTTAGGGTATGTATATATATCATTGTGAAACTCTATGACTACATTGAGAAGCTGTTGTGAAGAAGTCATGTGACAATTAGGCACTTATATCCATAGTCAGACTCTATGTAAGTGTGGAAAACAAAAACCATTGTAGTCAATATTTTATTATAGTAGAGAGTTATAATTACCCTAACTCTAGTAATCCAAATATAGTGTTCACTTTATTACATTGGTACAAGATACAAGGGATATTACCATATAGGATAAATCAATTTAGTATTCCTGTAAAACTATATATATATATATGATTCCTATATTACATTTTAAATATAAAAACGATTCATAAGAAACATTCTTTCATCCTTAAAATTAATCAAAATATCCGTGTACATATCCTGAGAAAAGGGAAAAATGGTTAGATCAGATACTTAGTGAGGGTTATTTATTAGGGAACCTATTATGAGTAAATAAGGAATAATCAATATAGTATATTGGATAAAAAACACATTCCATACCATTAATAAATTGAGTTCAAAGTACATCCATATCTAATATCAACATAGAAATTACATGGAAAATGGAGAATGAATTATTAATAATGGAAATGTATAATTATGAACATTCATGATCTTACCATCAATGCCTTATCCAAGATATCTTGAATCTTAACATCAATTCCTCAGCCAATATATTCTTAATAAATTGGTTGTTGTAAACTGTATACCCAACTAATATATAATTCCTATTCTTTTTTTTCATGAGACCTATCAATTCATCGAGGGGATATCTATAACTAGGCCCCACCTATCACTTTCACATCCAATTTATTCCCTATATGCTAAATGATCAATACAATTCATTCAAAAAAATTCTCATAAATCAAAAATTATCCTTATTAAATCAAGAATATTAAATCTTTCCCCGATCAATGAAATAGATTTCTTGATAAACTTTCTTTAATTGATACCATATATAAAATGGTATATCATTAGGATAAAATAAAATTGGTGTAGATAATGTCATATAAATCCATGATATATAAAATATGGACATATAGTGTAAAATAATGTCCAAAGAAATTATGAAAAGTGATAAGGAATGTGATCATCTAAAAGTTAATGACAAAAAAACATGAATCAGTAAATGATTAAAGAATGACATAAATTCATCATAAATTAAGGTTTTTTAGTAAAAACAAGCCTCTAAAAATAGAAAATAAAATATAACCAAAAAATAAAAATAACTTCCTTTTAGTTTTGTGTAAGAATGAAGTTATAAATCACTTTCAAAATTCCTTTCATTCCTTTAAGAAAACAATACACTTTTCCTTTGACAAAATTTTAAAAAGAATCTTATAATGTTGAGAAAAATATTTTCTTTTAAAATAACTAAGTATAATTTTAAAGTAATATTCAAAGTAAATAATGGTAATGATGGTGGGAAAGTTTGTTCAATCTGTAGATGTTAAAACAAATATTCCATTCACAATTTTAGTAAAAATTCCAAAATTACCTCATTTATAAAATCATAAGAATGATTATTTAAAAAAATTGACAAAATTAAAATATGGTTGAAAATTTAATCAAATAATAATTGTATTTTAATGAATAATATTCTTGAAACATATAAATTAACCATTACATATAATAAAAATAGTTGGAAGGAAAACATTAAAACATGAATTTTTTAAAAGAAAATCCCTTACATGTAACTTATTTTTTCATTAATTATCCAACAAGGGAATAAATGGAAAATAAACATGTAAACCCCAAACATAACTAGAGTGTAAAAAAATATATGGAGTTTATAATATTATGATAATATAATTTTCTCAATGGAAATCCAAATATAAAAAATTATGAAATGAAATGATTTTATAACACAAATACTTTATCATGGGTCTTCACTTAGTCGTACATGTTTAATCCTCTAATATAATGAATTTAAATTTATAAATACTTTATTAAGAAACCTTTTAATATATATTCAATTTTCTAAGGCCTTATTATAATCATTTTTAATCCATTCATTGAATAGTTCTTCCTTAAATCATTCATTTAAGGTTTTTCAATTAATTTCTGTAACACCCCGAGATTTTATGATAAGTATTCTTTTTAATTTATTTGATGTAATGTGTTTTATACTACACCAAGATTATCTTGTACTATACGCAACACCGTATTAGCTTGCAGTTTACGCAACACAATTCTTGGATCGTGTTATAAGCAATTTCAAGTTTATTTGATAGAAGTTATTCTACGCAACATTGAGTGTATATATATATATATTCAATCTATAAATAAAAAATTGTTGGATTTCTTTATAAGAAACAACAAAATAACCTTTCACTACACGCAACCCTGACTTGGCTTTCATTACACGCAATCGCGACCTTCCTCGATAGCGTGTGTCGTACGCAATACCGGGTTTCACTAAACAACGATATATGGTTATAATATTATAACGAACTAGCCAATATGAATATAATTAACCAAATTATATATTTTATAACATTATGATTCATCTTATAAATTTTCTAAAACATTTTATGTGAAAAAAATAAATTTTTCGGGTAAAATAAGTATTTTGCAAAAAATGCAGTTTTGCCGCCTTTTGATGGTGCACCCACATTAAATATAGTTTTTGACATGTTTGTAAGTTAAATTTTACAAAATAAACATCTTATTTTGAATCAGGATATAAAAATTTACATTGGATAAAGTATTGATATTTTTCTGATAACTTTCATATATTAATGAATAGTAAAAACACACTATATTTTAATTAAAAAGAACTTTTTTCATCGTAATAATTTATATGGTTAAATTATTATATTGAATGGTTTTAAAGTATAAATAGAATATATTTTTACCATTTAATATAATTTATATCATTATCATTGATTTTACCTTGAATTCGTAGGTTAAACCAATTCAATCTTTTGCGATGTTTTATAAAAAACCCGTTTTCTTTCGACAACAAGATTAATTTTAATTTAATTTCTGAAACTTCTGTTTATTGAATTCAGAAAACTGGATTCCATATTTGGAATCAGTGGGTCCAAATTATAGTAATAGACTACTTTTTTTATTTTTGGGCATTATGAATAGTAACTACGGTAAATTTTATTTACCATAGTTAAAGATAAATAGGGAAATTAAGGGTAAAAATAATATTATAAAATTACCCTAACACTTGGAAAATTCTATTGGATGACTATAAGTCGACCCATATCACCTAAGGGTCGGATTAGAGTAATTTAATGGACTTTTTTCCATGAAAATAACTTAATTATTATTAAAACCAAAGAAAGTGACAACATGTCACTCTCTTAAATCTTGTAAGTATATTAATTTTAATTTAGTGATAAACTTCATGAAACATCAAACATGAATATTATCCAGAAATATAATGAAATTATCTACATCATATGAATTTATTTATAATTTTTAGGGATTAAATAATTATCATTAATTGTAACACAATAGTGATGCAGAAATTGTTTATCTAGTGAAACATCAAGAATATAGTTTTTATTAAACTAATAGTAACCATAAAATTCTCAAAACCCTGAAAAAAACTTTTTGGTAATATATATTTAAACCTTAATCATACAATGGTCAAATATTTGACCATTTGGAGCCTTATAAAAGCGATTATGACACTAATATTATTTTATTTTAAATGATGCCAAAGTTGTCACCTTCATAATTTAATAAATATAACAATTTAAATATTATGATTTTAAGATGATAAATTCTATTAAATGTATTATTATAAAATATAATAGATTTATATTCATCATAGGATTTTATTTTTAATTTTTATGCTAAAAATAAGTATATTAAATAATTCTACAAAAATGTTACAGTAATTATTTTATTAAGAGATAAACCAAATAAATGGTATTAAAAATAATAAAATAAAAATTATATGAACTATTGAATTTGATAAAATAATTTTCTAGATACATATGACCTTTTAAGATTCTATTAAAGCTTTTATTTCGAACATATCTTCTGTATATAATTTATTTAAATTCAAATAAATTGAATAGTGTCAAAATTGAAACTATTGTTATTTTATAAAAATAATATATTATAAAATTGTTTAAAAATCACAAATACATTTAAAAATTGTAATTTTAAATTTATATGGTAGAAACTATTATAAAGTATCCAATTATAAACAATTCACAACAAATAATTAATTATTTGTTATAATTTAAATTTTAGAATGTTATTACCACAAATAAAATTAAATTGATTAAATTAGGACAAATCAAGTTGATAATGTTTAAAATAAATTCCTAACATGTCTAAATTTGATTTGTTGATGATCTTACAACCCTATATCATCTAATATTCTGATATGAGTCATTTTTTTAGGTTTTTATGTGGGGTTAGATTTATTATAAATTAATATTTTTAAGAATTCCAAAGGTGCCCCACTCCTCCCTTATAAAAGGGAACCTCCTCCCTCTCCTCCTCACACCAATTTGAGCCTTCAATCTCGGCCAAACCCTGAAAAATTCCCTTCTACACTTCCCTAGAAACATCCTAGAGGTCCTGGTCTTCTTCAAAGACCAATTTTAGTTCCCTAAGTGGAGTTCTCAAAGAGGCGCTTCAAAGAAGAGGTAATGTCCTTTACCGATTCTTTCAACTTTATTTCTTTTCACACCTCTTCTTCTTAGGTTGTTTCATTATGAAGTAATAAAATAAGTATCACTCATATACTTATATGTTATTATAAGTATGAAACAACCCTATTTCACCATCTATCCATCCTACGGAAAATGAAATCACCACGCGTGCGTACGTACAGAATACCGTCTCCACGCCGTGGTGTAATCTATTTTCCACCACCACCTTACTTGGATGGGTATAAGGGTGAAAGTAATGAATATATATGATTATTGTAAAGTTATATTTATTATTTAATAGTATACATACACTCCAATAAAATTCCACGATCATGGGAACGATATCATCGCTCGTGCGTACGTAAGGAATACCATATCCACGACACAATGAGATTCATTCTCAATGATTAACCATTAATAAATGATTATAAAGTATATATAATAAGTAATCATGAAATATATGACATAATAATGCTACTGGATTTATGTATATATATATTTATGTCATCTACTTAATTCCATTCAATTCAATAAGGAAACGAAAATAGCGTTCATGCGTACGTACGGCCTACCGTCTCCATGAACGGTGTATTTCTTTCCATTTATCGATCCATTATATATATATTATGAATATATATTATATATAAATCATGTTTTACATTCTGGATGTACGTAATCATGATCTAAGTAATCATATGAATAATTACAAGTTAAAACATGAACGACAAATGAAACGATTTTACCCAAAACGCTCTTTAACATGGAATTTAAAAAAGAACGGGAAATATAAAGTCATAAGTGAACCATATGTGATATCATAACAATGAATATGATTCTGTAATAAGTCAATGACATTATTTAAATCATTATAAAGGAGGTTTGGATACATACGAAGCATATTGTACTTAAGGTAAGGGATAATTTTTCAAATCTCATTTTTATCTGAGATTGCTTATTCGTAAGTATTTATTGGGGTTATTGCTATCATCCATATCCATGTTTTATAAAATTGTATTCATGTATGTTTAAAGTCTTTTTTACCCATTTTGAATTTTACCCCATGGTATGGAAGGAATCTTTCTTTTATTTACCCTATAAGGTACTTTTTTACTTTTCCGACAAAAGTACGAGAAGAATGTTTTTTTAACTTATACGGCACGAACAGATTTTTACGGTTTTATAAAGACTTATTTTCATGAAGCTTCTTCCAAAAGATTTCGTGACTATTTTCAACAAAATCCTTTTCTTTTAAAAATTCATGACATTTTTTGAAAAGAAAATGATTTTAAAGAAGAAAGGATATTTTCCTCAAGAATTCATTTCAAGTGTTTTATCAAAACCATTTTTCATCTAAGATAACATTATTTCATATGTGTATGTTTCAAGTATAATGTCTCTATGATTTACATGGTTTCACATTACTTATTATGAAATGATATCCATTTCTGTTATATTGATTATTTAATGATGGGATGATGTTTATGAAACCCATTTTATTTATTGTGTTTTTATGAATGATGTATGTTTATTTTGTGGCACAAGTAAGAATGATTTCATTATGAGATGGGTGGGACCTATATCTCCCTCCAATGCATTGGGTAAAGATTTTATATCTCATGAGATAGACATGGCTGGAACGGTAAGTTAATATGGTTCAGTGTTACAGGACTGAAATGAGGATTGAACTCGATTTAGAATGAGACTTTGTCCACTAAGATTGTCTTGGAAGCAATGCCTTGGCTACTATGGAAATCATTAGATGTGCTTAATGGATGCCACAATTACATGTTTTATTCCCATGCTATTTTATCATGATTTAGGTTCCATTATGATCTATGCCTTATGTACTTCCAATTTTTATGTCGTTGCTCAAGATTTTTAATGTTCATGTTTTTTTAAGTTCAAATGTATATGGTATGTTTTATTTTATCCAAGCTTACCCTTACTGAGCATTTGAGCTCACCCTTTTTATGTTTTCTTTTCCCTCAGGATTAAAAGAAAGATTTTAGGTAAGGAAAAAAAATGGGAAGATCTTTATGGGAGATGTTGAAGATCTTTCACCATGATTAGAAGATTACGTTCCGAGTTTCCAAAGACACTAAACTATTACAGTCCTCGTGTGTCTGTTTTTTTTGTGTATTAAGTATTCCGCAAAAGTAATGTATTTTCCATGTACGTCAAGATTTGGGTCTCTACAGTTGGTATCAGAGGAAAGGTTTAGTCCACCTTTTGAAACTAGGATGCGAAAATGTTAGTGAGATCCCTAGAAATATTTCTAAGGTATGTCTAGGGATGTCCCTAAGGATAAGTATACGTATAGGATATAGTCCTAGAACTACGATAACAATCTTAGATTTTAACCTAAGATGTTAGATATTGAGGGTGCTCCCCCATTACTATGTTGTTTTCCCTAGCATGATTTTTTCTTCTCAGACTATTCTTTTTGGGTTTTAGAAAATGGCTGGAAACAGGAAGATTCATGATAATGGAGGATATGATGGACAATGGAATGATATTATTTATGAGAAACCAAGTGAAACGGGATTTGGAAGTCCAAACATCATTATTATGCCTAATAATCAATCTCATAATATGATCAATAATCTCAACTTTGGTATGTTTCCTGACTCAGATAATAAGAGAAAGATGGAGTTTCATGATGATCATAGAGGAAAGAAAGTTCAATTTCCCTCATGTAAATCATGTGGGAAGAGGCATCGGGGAGATTGTTTCAAAGGAACTGGAAGATGCTTTGGTTTTGGAAAAGGACACAAAGCCAGTAAGTGCAAAGGAAAAGGTTCAGTTAACACCATGGATGAGGATAATGGTATTGCTACTACATCAACAATGGTTAAATGTTTTAAATGTGGAATGTACGGGCATTATGCAAACCAATGCCCTAAGGGAAGGTCTCATGAAGAGAATCAGTATGGTCGTATGGGTAGTATTTATGTTGATGATGATTAAGAGACTACAAATGATATGTGAGATGAAAAAATTGTTTAAGCTCAGTCAATGGTTTAAGAAGGTATTGGAATGATTACATGTTTATCAAGTGTAATGTTGTATAAGTAATCTCACGGTACTATGGAATAAAGAGACATCTAAGGATTGTTACACTGTTGTCTTTCCTTAAGTTTTGATAGTGTATGATTAATGGTACCAGTAACCATGAAAGGTTATTCAGATATTTTTGGAAAGAAAATGATATGCGCATAATGATGGGATAAGAAGATAATAAGATGTTTGATTGTATTCATGAGCTCATGATTGATATAAGGACTAAGTGATATTATGGTTTGAGTATATATAATTTTTGGGATTTTGGTATATGGAATGTGTTAAAATTTAACAACATTCATGTTTTCACTAAGGTTTAATGGGTATTCATTTTTCAAGAGAATGCATGATTGGAATGTGACCAATAAGATATATAGGGAATAAATGATGGTATTCACATGCTCGGTTGATGACAATTCAAGTAATTGTTTTCTTTATACTATGATCTTGGACCGAAGTATTTTAGATAAGCCTAAAGATTGGAATGGATTATGTTGGAAAAAAGTTAGTATTGTTTAAGGATAGAACTTTTTTCGATATTATTTATGGGATGTTATAGTAATGTAGTTTTAGAAAAAGGACAACCTACAAGACGGGTGACAGCCCATCGCGTCAGACAAGGCTGTGGGAATCAAACCCATAACCAAAGTGCGACTGGCCTTTATCGCCTACCACTAGCCTACAGGAAGTCCTTGGTTAGTAGAAACTAGTTTTATTTTATTAAGCGGTATGATATATGAAGTATAAGTTCATTTTTGGAATCGTATATAATTAATCTCACTATAGATGGACTTATGTATATTTGAAAACTTTTACTAACCTTTTGTTTGAGATAGATGGAATGACCTATCATTCTATCACATGATCCGCTAAAACTTCGCGAAAGACAAATTCAACTTCATTTCTTAAAGATATGAAGTGTAAATTGTTCAAGGCACGAACAACGGTGAGATTATACCAAAATAAAGTATTTATTATAATTAAAATTCATCATCTTTTGGGAAATAATCTTGAAAACCAAAAATGTTGTCCTAGTACTCTTATATCCGATGAATCAGATGGTACCTTAGATCATCACAAATATATGGATTTGTGATCATTGGCTTTTTCATAGCCAAGTTCTCTACCACTCTCCATCAGAACTTGATAGTTAGATTTCTCCTCCATATCCATATTTTCACCTATGATCTCCTATGTGGAAAACTAGTGATGAGTTAATTTGGTAACTATTATGTTTCATACTTAACTTTTTAAAATTAAGTTTAGCATTCCTTTTTACGATGTGGGTTTCTATGATAGAAATTCTCAAGTAACAAACCATTTATAACCCGATGAATTTCGAGGGAGAAATTCATTTCAAGGGGGGTAGAATGTAACACCCCGAGATTTTATGATAAGTATTATTTTTAATTTATTTGATGTCATGTGTTTTATGCTAAACCAAGATTATCTTGTACTATACGCAACACCGTATTAGCTTTTAGTTTACGCAACACAATTCTTGTATCGTGTTATACACAATTTCAAGTTCATTTGATAGAAGTTATTCTACGCAACATTGAGTGTATATATATATATATTAAATATATAAATAAAAAATGGTTGGATTTTTTTATATGCAACAACAAAGGAGTCTTGCACTACACGCAACCCTGACTTGGCTTTCATTACACGCAATCGCGACCTTCCTCAATAGCGTGTGCCGTACGTAATACCGGATTTCACTAAACAACGATATATGGTTATAATATTATCACGAACTAGCCACTATGAATATAATTAACCACATTATAGATTTTATAACATTATTATTCATCTTATAAATTTTCTAAAACATTTTATGTGAACAAAATAAATTTTTTGGGTAAAATAAGTATTTTGCAAAAAATGCAGTTTTGCCACCTTTTGATGGCACACCCACATTAAATCTAGTTTTTGACATGTTTATAAGTTCAATTTTATAAAATAAAAATCTTCTTTTGAATCAGGATATAAAAATTTACATTGGATAAATTATTGATATTTTTCTGATAACTTTCATATATTAATCAATAGTAAAAACACACAATATTTTAATTAAAAACAACTTTTTTCATCGTAATAATTTATATGGTTAAATTATTATATTGAATGGTTTTAAAGTATAAATAGAATAAATTTTTACCATTTAATATAATTTATTTCATTATCATTGATTTTACCTTGAATTCGTAGGTTAAACCAATTCAATCTTTTGCGATGTTTTATAAAAAACCCGTTTTCTTTCGACAACGGGATTAATTTTAATTTAATTTCTGCAACTTCTGTGTATTGAATTTGGAAAAATGGATTCCATATTTGGAATCAGTGGGTCCAAATTATAGTAATAGACTACTTTTTTATTTCTGGGCATTATGAATAGTAACTACGGTAAATTTTATTTACCATAGTTAAAGGTAAATAGGGAAATTAAGGGTAAAAATAATATTATAAAATTATCCTAACACTTGGAAAAATCCTGTTGGATGACTATAATTTGATCCATATCACCTAAGGTTTGGATTAGAATAATTTAATGGACTTTTTTCCAGGAAAATAACTTAATTATTATTAAAACCAAAGAAAGTAACAACATGTCACTCTCTTAAATCTTATAAGTATATTAATTTTAATTTAGTGATAAAATTCATGAAACATCGAACATGAATACTCTCCAGAAATATAATGAAATTATCTACATCATATGAATTTATTTATAATTTTTAGGGATTAAATAATTATCATTAATTGTAACACAATAGTGATGCAGAAATTGTTTATCTAGTGAAAAATCAAGAATATATTTTTTATTAAACTAATAATAACCATAAAATTCCCAAAACCCTGACCAAAACTTATTGGTCATATAAATGTAAACCATAATCATCCAATTGTAGAATATTTGACCATTTGGAGCCTTATAAAAGCTATTATGACACTTATATTATTTTATTTTAAATGATGCCAAAGTTGTCGCCTTCATAATTTAATAAATATAACAATTTAAATATTGTGATTTTAAGATGATAAATTCTAGTAAAAGTATTATTATAAAATTTAATAGATTTATCTTCATCATAGGATTTTATTTTTAATTTTTATGCAACAAATAAGTATATTAAATAATTATACAAAAATGTTGCAGTAATTATTTTTTTAAGAGATAAACCAAATAAATGGTTTTAAAAATAATAAAATAAACATTATATGAACTATTTAATGTTCTACAATAATTTTCTAGACACATATGACCTTTTAAGATTCTATTAAAGCTTTTAGTTTGAACATATCATCTATATATATTTTATTTAAATTCAAATAAATGAATAGTGTCAAAATTGACACTATTGTTATTTTATAAAAATAATATATTATAAAATTGTTTAAAAATCACAAATACATTTAAAAATTATAATTTTAAATTTATATGGTAGAAACTATTATAAAGTATCCAATTATGGACAATTCAAAACAAATAATTAATTATTTGTTATAATTTAAATTTTAGAATGTTATTACCACAAATAAAATTAAATTGATTAAATTAGGATAAATCAAGTTGATAATGTTTAAACAAAATTCCTAACATGTCTAAATTTGATTGGTTTATGAGCTTAAAACCCTATATCATCTAATATTCGGATATTAGTCATTTTTGGAGGTTTTTATGTGGGGTTAGATTTATTATATATTAATATTTTTAAGAATTCCAAAGGTGCCCCACTCCTCCCTTATAAAAGGGCACCTCCTCCCTCTCCTCCTCACACCAATTTGAGCCTTCAAGCTCGTCCAAACCCTGAAAAATTCCCTTCTACACTTCCCTAGAAACATCCTAGAGGTCCTGGTCTTCTTCAAAGACCAATTTTAGTGCCCTAAGTGGAGGTCTCAAAGAGGCACTTCAAAGAAGAGGTAATGTCTGTTACCGATTCTTTCAACTTTATTTCTTTTTCCACCTCTTCTTCTTAGGTTGTTTCATTATGAAGTAATAACATCAGTATCACTCATATACTGATATGTTATTATAAGTATGAAACAACCCTATTTCACCATCTATCCATCCTATGGAAAATGAAATCACCGTGTGTGCGTACGTACGGAATACCGTCTCCACGTCGTGGTGTAATCTATTTTCCACCACCACCTTACTTGGATGGGTATAAGGGTGAAAGTAATGAATATATATGATTATTTTAAAGCTATATTGATTCTTTAATAGTATACATACACTCCAATAAAATTACACAATCATGGGAATGATATCATCGCTCGTGCGTACGTACGGAATACCGTCTCCACGACGCGATGAGATTCATTCTCAATGATTAACCATTAATAAATGATTATAAAGTATATATAATAATTAATCATGAAATATATGACATAATAATGCTACTGGAATTATGTATATATATATTTATGTCATCTACTTAATTCCATTCAATTCAATAAGGAAACGAAAACAGCGTTCATGTGTACGTACGGCCTACCGTCTCCATGAACGGTGTATTTCTTTCCATTTATCGATCCATTATATATATATTCTGAATACATATTATATATAAATAATTTTTCACATTCTGGATGTAAGTAATCATGATCTAAGTAATCATATGAATAATTACAAGTTAAAACACGAACGACAAATGAACGATTTTACCCAAAATGCTCTTTAACATGGAATTTACAAAAGAACGGGTAATATAAAGTCATAAGTGAACCATATATGATATCATAACAATGAATATGATTCTTTAATAAGTCAATGACAATATTTAAATCATTATACAGGAGGTTCGGATATATACGAAGCATATTGGACTTAAGGTAAGGGATAATTTTTCAAATCTCATTTTTATCCGAGATTGCTTATTCGTAAGTATTTACTGGGGTTATTGCTATCATCCATGTCCATGTTTTATAAAATTGTATTCATGTATGTTTAAAGTCCTTTTTACCCATTTTTACTTTTACCCCATGGTATGGAATGAATATTTCTTTTATTTATCCTACAAGGTACTTTTTTTACTTTTCCGACAAAAGTACAAGAAAAATGTTTTTTTTAACTTATACGGCACGAACAGATTTTTACAGTTTTATAAAGCCTTATTTTCATGAAGCTTCCTCCAAATAATTTCATGACTATTTTCAAGAAAATACTTTTCTTTTAAAAATTCATGACATTTTGTGAAAAGAAAATGATTTTAAAGAAGAAAGGATATTTTCCTCAAGAATTCATTTCAAGTGTTTTATCAAAACCATTTTTCATCTAAGATGAAATTATTTCATATGTGTATGTTTCAAGTATAATGTCTCTATGATTTACATGGTTTCACATTCCTTATTATGAAATGATATCCATTTCTTTTATATTGATAATTTAATGATGGGATGATGTTTATGAAACCCATTTTATTTATTGGGTTTTTATGAATGATGTATATTTGTTTTATGGCACAAGTAAGAATGATTTAATTATGAGACGGGTGGGACCTATATCTCCCTCCAATACATTGGGTAAAGATTTTATATCTCATGAGATAGACATGGATGGAACGGTAAGTTAATCTGGTTCAGTGTTATAGGACTGAAACGAGGATTGAACTAGATTCAGAATGGGACTTTTTCCACTAAGATGGACTTGGCAGCAATGCCTTGGCTACTATGGAAATCATTACATTTGCTTAATGGATGCCACAATTACATGTTTTATTCCCATGCTATTTTATCATGATTTATGTTCCATTATGATCTATGCCTTATATACTTCCATGTTTTATGTCGTTGCTCAAGATTTTTAATGTTCATGTTTTTTTAAGTTCAAATGTATATGGTATGTTTTATTTTATCCAAGATTACCCTTACTGAGAATTTGAGCTCACCCTTTTTATGTTTTCTTTTCCCACAGGATTAAAAGAAAAAATTTAGGTAAGGAAAAAAATGGGAAGATCTTTATGGGAGATGTTGAAGATCTTTCACCACGATTAGAAGATTACATTCCGAGTTTCCAAAGACACTAAACTATTACGGTCCTAATGTGTCTGTTTTTGTTGTGTATTAAGTATTCCGCAAAAGTAATTTATTTTCCATGTACGTTAAGCTTTGGGTCTCTACAATTTCTCCGAAAATTACTTTGGTATATTGTTTATGGTTAAATGAGTTCTGAAATGGTTTCATAATATCTAAAATGTTAATAATTTCACTAATATAATTTTTATTTATTATTTAATATTTTATAATCATCTATGCATGGTGGTAATAGAAAAATGAATCTTATTTCTTTATGGAGGTGGTAGTCCAATGGTACGAACAAGTGGCATTATCATTTTCCAATAGATGGAAGGGTAAGAGTGTGGGTGAAATATTATATTCCCAAAATCATAATTAATTCATAAATATAAAATATATTCATTAATTTAATCTTTATAACCATTCAAGTAGAGTGGTTATTAAAAAATAATTACACCACTACACTTCATAATTAGGTTGTACATATGCATGAGCAATGTTTTCATTTTATATAAGATGGAAATGACATAGAAAATAGATGTAAAATTATTTTAATAATTTCTCAGTGTGGTGAATAAGCTGTTGTAATTATGTTAAGATGGACTGTTATGGAGAATATAGGAATAGGGTATATACAATCTTGGGTATATGATTGTATGAATGGATAAAGTTGTTAAAAGAAAGATACCCAACTTGATATATTCTAAGAGAGTATGGTAGATGTAATATTAGATTTTATACACTTAATTAGAAATATATAAAGAATACCCTAATGCCTAATATATGATTACCCTTAAATAAGTCAACGTTTTTTATATCTTTCGCCACACACAACACCGAACTTAAATAAAACTGTGATATATTTGAATAAAATATAAATATTTAAGTATGGTCATTAAAACCTAGGAATTGAATTTGCATAAATTAATTGGAGTAAACACTTTATAAAATATATTTATATAGAAAATAAGTTCTACTTTTTATATGAATTAAATTCAATTAGTTTACCTAAAATAACTAATAATGTCATTTATTGATTATAAAAGTATCTTAAAAAAATAATTTTTATGTGATATGAATTTTTATTCCATGAGACTTGTGGTTAATTATATAAAAATATATTTTATATTAATAATTGGATAATAGTAATTTAATTATTAAAAAATATAAAATATGAATTAGAATGGTTAACATTCTAAAAAAACTATTTTTCTACAAAAATATTTTTTAATATATATCACCTTTTATTCAAATTTTAAATTTATGAATTTTATAATTTTAATTTTATAAAATGATATTTTTTTTGGATTCATCATAGTAATATAAGATTAAGATTAATTTTTTTGATTTTTCTAAAAAACTGGTTTTATGTAGACAAAGGAAAAAAATTATTTCCCTTAAAAATATTGATTTTATTTGATAAAGTATACTTTATATTTATAATCATTAAGTAAAAATTATGTAACTATTCCAATCATATTTTTATTTATTGAAAATAAATTACTTAGGATAATGATTAATTACGATAGTAAAACTAAAATGATTTTTTTAAGTGTTATATAATTTTTACCTAAATAAATTAGATTAATATAATTTATAATATGAGTCTAATATAATTTTTAAACACATATAAAAATATATAAATACTAATTAAATTAATAATTAATAGTAAATCAGGATAAAAAAATACTTTATATATTAAAAGACATTTTTCAATAAAAATAGTTATTCCTATTTCTTATGTTATAATTTAAAAGTTAATTTTCTCATATTTAGAAATTAAATTATGTTAAATTGATACCAATTTTTGATAATAAACATAAAAAAATTAATATGTATCCTATTGTATTTTTAGTAATTAAATAATTACAATGGTTAATTTTTAATATAGATTATTAATGGTAAAATGGGTAAATAAGGTATCTCAAATTTTTTTAAATTAAAAGGTTACATACACTTTATATAAATAAATTTTAGTTGTTGAAGTCATAAAAAATTTTATAACATGATATTTATCCTCCTAAATCACTTAAATCTCATGAAATTCCATTCTTATCCCTTTCCTAACATTCTTTTCCAAATTTTTATTCCTCTTTTTCACTTATAAAAGGATCTCACTTCCTCCCAATTCAATCCACACATATAGTTCAAAATTCCTATGAAAATCGTTTAAATTTAATTATTCTATATCCCTTATACAAATTTGGAATCCCCTATCCTCAAAAAATTTCCACAAGTAATTCATTTCTAAAGGATACTTCAAGAGAATATCCAAATTCTCAACGTAAGTATTATTTACCCTTTTTATTTTATTCTTTATCCTTCCTAACCATACTCATATAAAATATTTCTATCCATATGTAAATAATTTCATCAGTATAAATAATATAATAAAATTTTATTATAATTATTTTTTAACCATTTTCTATTCCCCTATCATTCAATCGAAAAAAATGAAAATGATGTGCATACGCGTGTCCAGACTACTAGCTTCATGAACGACACATTTTTTTATAACCACATTTCAAGGATATTGATAGAAATTATTTTTGTGAATATATATTTTAATTATATAATTATTTATGTTATTTAAATATAAATTGGGTATTCTATAATTAATATTTAAAATAAGTTATTATTGTAACATTAACTATCATAAACAAGCATACTAAGAGGAAAATATTTTTATTCATACTATGTAATACTTTCATATCAATTAATTCCTATTATAGTTACTTAAAATTTTAATATATAATACTAATAAAAACTAAATAAGATCATTATGCTTCTTGTGTAATGATATTACAACAAAACCACCTCATAATCATCCATTAATCATGGTAGGTTCATGTTTGGGTTAGTTTAACCACCTAATTGAACAATACAATTAATTTATATCATGGATGACTATGATAACATATGTACTAATATAATATGATATAAATATGTAAATAATTATTTTTTTATGTTAATTTTATATCAACATTTAACTCCTTAATTAATAAATCACCCACCGTTCATTAAGAAAGGTTGAAACATGATCATTGCCGATTTCAACCTCATGGATCGTATCTAAAAATACCATGGAATGAAATTATATAATTTAAGATATATTTTAAATTTATTAAATTATATTAAATTTTATAATATTGATGTAATTTGTAAAACTAATAGATACCAACATCTCTTTTATGAAAATAGTTCAAAATAATAAATATTACTTACACTTAGTGTTTCAAATACATAAAAACTAATAAATATATAAATATATGATTATAATGATTATAAATGAGTATAAATGGTTATAGTTATGGATAAGGTTCCTTAATATTTATTTAATGAACTTAATTTTATTATTTGAGATTTTTGGTGCAAGTGGAGATTGAATCTGGACTAAGGTAAGGGTTTTTGTCTCAAATTCCTCTCTTTAAGACATGTTTGGTATTATGGACCTAATTTAATTTATATGGTTTATATGATAAATATTTTAGATATAATATAATAAATTATATTTTAATCATTGTATTTTAAGTTCAATTACAATCCATCACTTTCAAAGGGTTTGGATTTGAAAGTTTCTACAGTTGTTAGTGTTTTCTTGGTCTCAATTCTGATTATTTGAGACAGAATACATTTTGCACACCATGATTTATTTTTATAGTGTATTCACTACCCATAGATGTACTCTTATCATAATATTTATATTTCATGTGATTTACTATAAAAATCATGTCCTGTTTTCCTAGTGGTTATAAATTCAGTTGTTTAACATATAGTAATGAATTTTAGTAACTCAACTTTTATTCATTGAGTTATTATAATTCTATTGAAATTATTTCATATAAGTTTGGAAAATTATTATTTTTAATGTATTATGTGTTATTTTCTAATTATATAAATTTTTATCATGTGAACCCCTTTTCAAATGTTTCATTCATTATGGAATGTGTTGCTTGTAACAAATGTTGATAAGTAAAATCTTCATTCTTTGAGTTATTATGTTTCATATTGAACTTTTATTCTCCACACTTAGGTTATACCACCATAAAATTTTATTGTATGATATTTTATATTACTCTTTTGTAAAATTATGTTTTAATAAAATGAATATTTTAACGCTACTTACAATGTGACTTCTAAAAAAAGGTTTTTGGAAAATAAAAAAAATGGTTTTTCATTTCACTTTCACAAGTTTTGTCTTTCTATTATGATTTCTAAAAGATAAAGTTTATGTATTTTAAAGTATTTTTTATTAGAGATTTTTAAAAAATTAATGTTTTGAAAAAGCTTTCATGTAACCTTTGTAAAATTTACCTTTAAAAGTGACATGTATATTTTTTATTTTGCATCAATATTAAAAATGTTTTCCAAAAGATATTTTAATTATTTGATTACATTTACCTTATAATTTTCAAAAGTAATTAACCTAATGAGTTTTATAACTCATTAATATCATTTCGTGGATTGAACTCATAGTATCAAATTATTTGATTCTTAATCCCTTATTTTTTTATACCGCTCAAATTATTCTTTTTTTCATGGGTGTTTTTCTTTTATATCAATACCCTGTTATATTTACATTGTTCCATTAGGGTTATGTTACTTTAAAACCCTAAAAAAATATTTTTATATATGTATTGTGATCATGGTATTATAGTTTTGACTTAGTCCTATAATCATTTATCTATATGTTGTGAACATCACATTTTTACATAATTCATATTGGATGATGTTCACTGAGAAAAAATGTTATTATATTGGCATGGGGAAAAGTATAATCATTAGGGATGTTTTTATTAAAATATGGATTATTATTAGAAAGTTGAATTTGTATTACTTGACCATACACCTTCTTTATCTAGATGGCTTATAACCATTTTATCCCTTTTATTGAAATGAGGAAAATTATTTATATTCTTGATGATTATCAACTACAAGAGAAGGTTGATTGTTTATTGACATTCCATATATTTCATTATATGGATAGACACATTTTATTCAGTAAATGGTTCCTTAGGGATTCGTTTAAAAAGACTTTATAACTCTTATGGTGAATTCATTGGACTTAAACAAGTGACCGGTGGGGCCCAGAATTATATATCTCCCTAATACATTGACATGAATCATGAGATAAATCTGATTGGGTTTTGGTATATACCTCTTCCTATAATAAGATATTGTCTTGGAACAAGGCCTTGAAATCATGTTTTTGATGTCTAGAATTATGTATTCCATCAGTATTAGATTAGTATGATTTATATCCACATTTTAAATTATTATCTTGGAAATAGCATACCCTCAGTTTCAAATTGATTATGGCTTCATTTTATTTACTTATTCTCTACATAATATTTATTTCATGTTTATACCATGATTTCATTAATTGTATATTTCCTTTATAGATAGTTTTATCTCACCCCTTATAATGTTTCCAATTCCTCAAGTTATGAATAAAAGTAGTATATGTGACATGTTTATAAGGATAGAACTTGTGAAATAATTTATGAGAGATGATAAATATTCATTATGGATTAAGTAGTTTTGTATATATAGTGGAAAAATGTTTTTTAATAGAAAGAAAATTTGTTTTTTTAGTTTATTTTTTTATTAATTATTTTATTCTCTCAACAAAAACAAATATCCCTTAGATGTAAGATATGTAATAATAAATATTTATTTTGTAATTAAGAATGTTTATATCCATGATTTTACAACTTGTATTAAAGTGAGTATGTAAATTATGTGATTAATACATTAGATCTGGGAGTGTGGGTCTGGGGAATTACAATTGGTATTAAAGGAAAGGTTTAGATAACTTTGTATGTTTTGGTATTTTTTTAGTATACTTTAAGGGTTGATAAGTTACGGTAGATCATAATTTAAATAATATAGATGAACTTTTAGGATAGTATATGAATTAATTTTAAATAAATAATGAACATTTTATTTATGGATTAGCATTATAAAACCTTTGAAAACCCTAGAGATGATTCTAAGTATAGTATGACATCTAGAAATATTGATAAAGTATTGAGTATTAGGTTTTCCTAGAAATACGTCCTTGTATGGATACTGGAAAGTGGATATTCTTGTGGAATAGATACACCAAAGGGTAATCACCCAGAAAAATGGTTAGTTGATCATTGACTCAATCATCACTTTGATGCAGGATGAGTATGTCTAATATCTCACTCCTATTTAGACACTATGATTAGATATGACTTTCTTAATCACATGCTCTTTTTGAACCATTATAAAGGATTTGAGAATTATCTTAATTAATTTGGTTAGAGAACCTAATAGAAAAATGATCATGGATAACCAAGTATTGAATAAGGTAGTAATAGGATGATCCAAAAGTATCATATGTTACAAAAATGTATCATAATGGAATAAATATTTGTATTGATGTTTTCATATTCATATTTTAGATATTATCAAAACTATTTTAGTTTTAGTATTTGGTTGAAATAAGACCATGATGATGAATTTGAGACAGGTATATATCCAGAAATCAATATTTATTATAACTAAATAAGGTAGAATATGTAAATGGAAAATAATTTTAGAATATGCCTATTATAATAGGAAAAGGTGATTTTCCTAATACTACCTATGGTAGAAAGGTTGATAACATAATATAAATTAATTCTTGATACACTAAGATATTTTAATTAGATAATTAATATTTATCAATGACATTTTAGAATATACTAAATGTTATTGAGGATTATATGAAATATCTAAGGATTTTTCTTCAACAGTTCTACTTTAAAGTTTTGGAAATATTTATTAAATGGTACAAATAACCATATAAATGTATTTTATTTCAATTTTAGTTTTGTTGAGATAACTATTGGAGAACACAATATTTAGGTATTGATAACTCTTATGTTTAAAATATTCTTGATGTTGATGTAATAATGGGTTTATTTATTTCGATAAAAGTGAGTTAGATGGTATTGATAGCCTTGGAATTGATTATTGATTTAAATAAAAAAATCCATGATATTTTGTGATTTTTATCTAATTTTTTGGATTATAATATATATTAAATAGTTTGTGACTTTATAAACTAGTTATTGATAAATTATAGGGCTAAAGATAGAGTTTATAATTATAATAATATATAATCTCATTGCGGTTTAATGTCATGTAGTTACTAATTGTTTTTTAAAAGGTTTGTTATAGAAAATATATAATTAAGAAATATATATACTTGGGTATATAATAATATTAATGGATAAAGTTTTTAAATAAATATAAGTAACTTGATATAGCTTAAGAGAGTATGGTAGATGTTATATTAAAGGGTATACCCTAAATAATGAATATATTAAGAATAATATCACCTACTTTATTTAATGACTAATAATTAAATTTGAGAGGAAATAATTCATTTAATGGGGATAATGTAACACCCTAATATCTTAATATATGATTACCCTTAAATAAGTCAATGTGCTCAATAGCTTGCTCCATACGCAACATCGAACTTAAAGAATTGTGATATATTTAGGAAAAATATAAATATTTAATTATGTAAATTAAAACCTAGAAATTTAATTAGTGTAAATTAAAATGAGTAACCACTTTATGAAATATATATATATAAATACAATAAGGGATATTTTTCATATGAATAAAATATAAATTATTGACCTAAAAAGACTAATAATATAATTTATTGTTTAGAAAATTATTTTTCTCAAGATTTCCTTTTTATAAGATATAAATTTATATTCTAATAAACTTTTGATTAATTATTATAAAATATATTTGAAATGAATAATTAGATAATATAATCTTAATTATAAAATAATATGAAATATGAATAAGAATGGGTAGTGTCCTAAAAAATCATTTTTCCAAAAAAAATAGATTTCATTATATCTCACATTTTATTTAAAAGTTAGATATATAAATTTAGAATTTTAATTTGATAAAATTAACATTATTTAGAGTCCTAATCATAATATTAGATTAATTTTAATTTTCTATATTTTTTTAAAAAGCTGGTTTAATGCATGAAAATGTTAAAATTAATTTTCCCTGAAGGTTTTTGATTTTATTCGATAAAATAGACTTTATATTTATAATTAGTTTAAAAAAATTATATAATTATTACAATAATATTTTTATTCATTTAAAATTAATTATTTAGGATAATGATTAATTACCATGATAGAAGAAAAATACTTGTTTTCAAAGAATTATTTTTTTAAGAGTTATATAATTTTAATATAAATAAATTATATTAAGATAATTTAAAATATAAATCTAATATGATGTTTAAAAAATATAAAATATATATATATATATATATAAACACTCATTAAATTAATCAGTAATGGGAACTAAGGATAAAAAACACAAAATATATAAAAGACATTTTTCTATAAAAACAGTTTTTCCTATATCTTATGTTATAATTTAAAAGTTAATTTTCTCATATTTATGAATTGAATTGGGTTAAATGGATCCAAAATTCAGATTAATAAAATTGAAATTTTTTAATAATTATAATCTTATATTTTTAGTAATAAAATAATTAGCATGGTTAATTTTTAAATCAAGATTAATAGGGGTAAAATGGGTAAATAAGGTATCTCAAATTTTTAATAATTAAAAGGTCACGTGAACCTTATATAAATACTTGTTAGGTATGAAAGGCATACCTAGCAATATCAAATTCCATTTATCTGCCAAACTCACATAAATATCATGCAATTTCATTCTTATCTCCTATCTAACATTCTTTTTCAATGATTTTCCCCTCTTATTCACCTATAAAAGGAGATCACTTCATCCCACATCAATCCCCATATATAATTATAAATACCCATTAAACTCTACCCAATTAAATAATTATAGATCCCCTATAAATGTTTTAGGCCCCTAGCCTCAAAAAAGTGCCTCAAGTCATTCACTTCCAAAGATTACTTCAAGAGAATATCTAAATTCCTAATATAACTATTACTTACCATTTTACTTTTAGTATTATTCCTTCCCATCCAACCTCCTAGAAACCAATTATATCCATATGTATATAATTAAATAATTATAAATAATATACTTAAATGTTATTATATTTATATAATAACCATTATATATTCCCTTCCCATTCAATCAAAAAATATATAGCTCGTGCGCATGTGCGAACTACCACCGCCACAATTGAAACATTTCATTTTTCATCACCACCATTAAAATATGTTTATAGAAGTGATTTTATGGAATATATATGTTAATTATGTCATTATTTATGTTATTAAAATATAAATCTATCATTATATAGTTTATATTAGAAGTAATTGATCATTTTAACATTAATCATCATAAACAAACATACTGAGAGAAATATCATGTTATTCATAGTACAAGATATTTTCATATCCATTAATTATTATTATAAATTATTAAAATTTTAATATATAACATTACTAATAAATAAAAATTACATTATGCTTATGGTATAATGATATTACAACAAAACCACCTCAAAATCATTTGTTAATCAGGGTACGTTATGTTTTGGCTGGTTTAACCACCAACTTGAACAATGTTATTCATTTATATAATGGATAAATATGATAAAATATATACTCGTATAATATGATATAAATATGTAAATAATATTTTTTTATGTTTATATCAAAATTTAACTAATTAATTAAGAAATCAGCCTTCATTCATTAAGAAACATTGAAACATGCGTGTCTCTGATTTCAACCTCATGAATTATAACCAAAACTAATAAGTAATGAAATTATATATTTATAAATTATATTTTAAAATCTATTATAGTATCATATATGATCCAATATTGATGTAAATTATAAAAATAATATATTCCAACACCTATTTTATGAAACTAGTTCAAACTGATAAATATTACTTATATCTGATGTTAAAAATTGCTAAAAACTAAAAAAAATTGTATAGAATGATTATAAATGAGTAGTATAAATGGTTTTAGTTATGAATAATTTCCTTGAATATTTTTTTAATTAACTTAATTTAATTATTTATAATATTCTGCATAAGAGCAGAATGAATCAGGACCGAGGTAAGGGTTTCTTTCTGAAATTCCTCTCTTTGAGACATATTTGGTATTTTGAACCTAATTTCTATTATGTGGTGTATATAATTACTATTTTAGAAATCATATCATGAATTATATTTTAATAATGTATTTTTTAGTTTAATTAAAATCCCTCACATTAAAGGTTTTTTATTTGAAAGTTTCTAAAGTCGAAATGGTTTTGTGGTCTCAATTCTAATTAGTATAGATATAATACATTTTTTGCACCATGTTTTATTTATATGGTGTATTCACTTACCATGGATATATTTTTTTCATTATAAATTAATTTAAGGGATTTAAATTATTTGTCTTTATTCAAGTGGTTATTGATTCATTTGTTTCCCTAATAGTAAGGATTTTTGGTAACTTAGATTTTATTCATTGAGTTACGATCATTATCTTGAAATTATTTCATATAATTTTTGTAAATTATGCCTTTTATTTTATTATTTGGTATTATATCATCATATACATTCTTACCATGTAAACCCATTTCCCAATTTTTCATGTTTCTTGGTGTATATTTCCTGTAAGGGATATTGATAACTCAAATCTTCTTTCTTAGAGTTATAAAGTTTCATCTTTAACTTTGCTTCTCCATGCAAGGGTTATCCCACCCTAAAATTTTATTATAGGTTATTTTATAATCCCATTTGTGAAAATGTATTTTTAATAAAAAGGAATTTTTTTACACCTCTTACAGTGTGATTTTTAAAAAATATGTCTTTTGAAAATAATAAAATGGTTCATTCCATTCACTTTCATGTGTTTTTTCTTCCTCTCCCCATTTCTCCAAGATAAAAATTATGAATTTTCAATGATATATTATTGAAGAGTTATTTAAAAAGTAATGTTTTTAAATCCTTTCAAAACACCTTTTCAAAATTTTCCTTTGAAACATAAATGTAAATCTGTGTTTTATGTCAATGTTAAAAATGTTTTCTAAAATATCTTTTAAGTTTTTGCTTCCATTTACTTTATCACTATCAATCGGATCTACCATAATGAGGTTTTTGTTTCATTATTATCATTTGGGAAATTTAAATCATGATATAAAACAATTATATTTATGATCCCTTATTTTGTTATACTATTTGAAGCTTTATTTTTACAGGGTTGTTTTTTATTTATATCAGCACCCTCATATGTTTCCTTCGTTGCATTGGGGTTATGTTCTTTTGAAACCATCCACGTTATTTATTTGGATGGATTATGTAACACCCCAAGACTTTAAAATATATTAATTTTTGAATAAAGTTTATTTTTTTTCTAGCTTTCTTTATAGGAAACACCATGTTAAGATTACACTAAACACAATAATGATTTGTATTGCATTACACTCAAGGCCGAGTATTACCGAACAAGAATATATTATATTACTATTTAAAATAATAAGATATAACCCAACTATTAAGTTGGAGTTTATTAATATTATTAACTATATTATTAAAATATATGGGTTAATTCATTGGTTTAAAATTAATTAGAAATGAATATAGGAACCAACTGAATATATAGAAAATGTTTTTATAAAGAGCTATTTTTATGCTCACAAAGTCATTTTATACTAATAAATTAAATTAATTACTATTAGTTAATTATATAAATCAAATATATATTTTATATATTAAATCAAACATTTTTTATATTCATCCAATAGATTTTATAGGCATAAGATAATAACAACCCCAATATTATATATAAAAACCAATATTTTTATAAAAGTGGTTTTACCTCCTTTTAATAGAGAACCTATTTTAAATCCAATTTTTGAAACTTTTATATACATTATTTGAAAAAATAAAATTCTTATTTTTAATCATGATATAAAAATTTACTTTGGTTGAATTATTGGTATTTTCCTAATAAGTTTTGTGTTTTGATGAATAATGAAAAATACTAAATTTTAATTGAAAACAACTTTTTCCATTGAAATAATTTATAGTGTCAAATTATATTTTTGATTTTTTTTTAAATTTTAATTAGATTATTTTATATAATTTAATCTAATGTAGGTTATTTTAATGAATTTTACATTGAAAATGGATATAAAAACCTTTCAATATTTTGAATATTTTCACTTTAAAAACTCATTTTATCGTATCATCAACAGGATTAATTTTAAATTAATGATTCAAATATATGTGTTTTGAATTTTAAAAAATATATTCCATATTTTTAATCAGAATATCAAAATTTATTAAATAGGTTTATTTTATTTTTTTAAATTATGAATAGTAACTTTAGTAAAGTTTTTATTACCACAGTTAAGGGTAATTTAAGTAATTAATAGTAAAAAATAATAATATAAAATTACCCTAACACTTGTACTGATTTTATTAGATGATTATTTTTCATCCATAATCATTAAATATTTGGTTATGATACCATTTAGGGCCTTTTTTATGACAATATAACCTTTGAAATATTATATTCAAAGGAAAGTCAATTTTATCACACTTTTGTTTTTAACAAGAGAAATATTTTTAATGTGGGGTTATATATGTGATATTTTTTACTATAAATATTATTTAGAAATTTTAAATGTTTATATATATAATGGTAATTTATTTATAATTTTTAGTGATAATATAATTACATTAAATGGTGACATAATGATGATACAATAATTATTTAATTAAAGTAAATATCAAATAAATGATATTAAAAATATTAAAATAAATATAATTAATGTCATATAAAAATATTGTAGATTATTTTTACATATTATTTATTTTTTATAATTATATTTTCTATTTTATATTTTTGTTATGATATTTTTAATTTTCAAGTAATGAATAGTGTCAAAATTGACACAAATGATATTTTAAAATAAATATTTTTTTATTAAATGATATAAAATTCATAAAAACTGAAATTATGAAGAAAAAAAATATTTATATAAAGTTAAAAATGTAATCAATGACTCGTTTTATGTTATTTTTTCATTTTATGGTAAATATATTAACCATTAAAAAGTAATAAAAAAATCATGTTGTCATGGTAATAATTAAAGTGTTTAAAAAAATGCTAAAACTAAAATATAGGTGTAATAATGGGATCTAAAATTGTATAGTAAATATTTTTTGGGTGTATTTAGACCCATAATCAAATTATATTATAAATAAATTACTTTTGATTCATTTTTATTATAAAATTAATTTATATTAATTTAATATTTCGAAGATTTCCAAGAGTGCCACTCCCCTCTCTTATAAAATGGCACATCTTGTTCTCTTTTATTCACAATTAAGAACCTATTTGGTTCAGCCAAACCATACCCAAATATCCAACCGACATACCTATCTTCATCCTAAAATATTTACTTGGGGAATAAATCCAAACAAATAAGTCCTTTGGGAAAATAAAAAGCAGATACCCAAACAAGAGGTAACGTTCCTCAATGAACATTTTCATTTTATTTCTTCCTTGAATCCCCCACCCCCCAATAAATTAGTATTATTTCATATTTCTATATTAACCTCGGTGTACTAAATAAACAAAAATGTTGTTATTATAAGGTTTATAACTACACTTACACACACTTCCATCTAATGGGTAACAAACTTACCGTTCTTGTGTACGACAAACTATTGCCTCCCAAAATGATGTTGCTCATTTTTCCTTTAAAACCTCTCATGGTTAGAAATTATGATCGAAAAAACTATTTAAATATAATATATAAAATATTTATTATATATTTATTCTTCTGTACATATTTTATAAAACATAACTTTATAGTTTCCATTTTGTGTAAATACGATAACATCATTTTTGGACATGTGGACTACTGCCTCCTCAAAGTGATGTGATTCTTTCACACTATTCATGAAATGTATTAAGGGTGATTTTCTTAAAAATATGTGACATATATGAAATAAATATGATAATTTAATTATATAGTACATATATATCATTTAAGTTTCATACTTTTAATACGCTAATGAAATGGAAGTAGTGTTTATGCGTACGTACAAACAACAATCTCCATGAACGATGCATTTCATTTACTATATCCAAATATTATGGATTATTATTAATATATATAATGAATATTTATGATATTTAAATCATTTTTAAGATTCTTTATATGATTAAATCATGATCTAATTAATAATAACAATAGGTAACAAGTCAAAACATACTAAAAAAACTAGCCAATTGACAGCCGAATTAGTGAGAATAATGAATGATTACTGACAAATGGGTAATAAGATATTATAATAAGATAATATATGATATTATAAATATTATTATGGTTCTGTTATAAGTTAATAACTTGATTAAAATCATTATACAAGAGGTTAAAGGACATTTACCCAAAAGGAAAAGCAGGCTAAGGGAATTTCTTGTCTCACTTTTATTTCTGCAAGACTTATGCCATATTCACCACTCATTTCTTTTGTGTGGTGTATATACTAACCATGAATGTAATATATAATAATTATACCTGAATTTATTAGTATTAACATATCCATTTTTTATCTCTCTTTCATGGGGTTTACAGTACAAAAGTTTCCAAATCAGTAAGGGATTTTTGTCTCTCTTTTATTTTAGTGGGACATGTGCCGCATACACAACTTGTTTATTCTCCATAGTGAATATACATCCCATGAATGTCTTTTATGATTATTATAAAGAATATTATTTTATTTTCATATCCATATAATTTTATTTCTTTAATTGGGAATATGATTCTACTGATTATAAAGTGGTAATGGGTTATTTCAAAATCTCATCGTTATTTGGGATTGTTTTGGTTTAAGTATCCACTAGGTAATTTTTATCTTCCATGTTAGTGTTTTATAAAAATGTTTTAATTTTTTTTACTCTTATGCAATGATTTTTTAAATTTATTTTTATCCCTTTTTTACTTTTTACAAAATTATTTAAAAGGAATCTTCTTGTTGTTTTCCAAAATAAGGTACTTTATGAATTTCTTACAAAATTAAAAGGAATGTTTTGTTTTAACTTATATAGAATGAAAATAATTTTATGGAATCATGATGCTCTAATATTTTCAATCTTCTGTTACAATTTTAAAATATTATTTTAAATAAAAATGTTTTCTTTTAAAATTTCATAGCCTTTTAAATAAATTATTTCAAACTAAAATGGGGTATTTCTCTAAAAAAATTAATTATTTTATTAGATTATTTTGATCTATGTCAGCATCTGTTGTTGGATATTATTATTGATTAAGGTTTATCTCTTATGATACCATATACTATATTTTATTGAAGGTTTTATGATCAGTTTGAGTGTGGATGTGCTATTTTGATACAATTCATAGTTTATGGTTGAATTATTCACATTTCATATACTAGTTTTTCAATACAAATGTTCATTTGGTTTATGTTTCATCATTTTCAAATGAGGAATGTGTTGGAATTAGTAATTGATGAGATAGGACCGCTATAGTCCCTCGATTCATTGGTAGGTCTCATGAGACAATTTAGTTTGGGTATTGGATGATATCTTATCTGTTTATGTATGGTGTCTTGGATGAAGCCTTGATGGTATGTTTATGATCTCTATAATTATGAATTCCCTCATTATGATATTTGTTATTTATATTCCATATGTTTATTATACTAGTATAATATCCATGTTTATGCTTTCTAGCTCATTTGATTATTTATATGGTATTATTTATTCTTCGCATATTATTCTCAATATATGTTTAAATGGAAGGTGATTAGGTTATTCACACTTACATATTAATTATTCTTTATCTAGTTATTTTAATGGCATGTGTATTCAGTTATTAAAATTTATACATAGATATATTCTCATTGATTCATTATTGCTTCTATTATACTTTTCCCTAACTAAGAATCTGATCTCATCCCTATATTTTTCCTTCCCCAAGAATCAAAGAAGTATACTGGAAAATATATGCAAGGATACACTAGAGGGAATAAATTTACACAAAAAATTATGTTGTAATTAGTGTATTCATTTTTAATACAGGACTCATGTGCATATCTAGTTTACCAAGACTATTAAACTAATCGGTCCTTTGTTATTTGAATCTTGTATCTATGCCAATGTAATAAATTGAGGAACTGTCTCTAGTCTATTGGGGTTGAGACTCTATAGTTGGTATCAGAGATAGTTTAGTAGAAAATTTAGAAACTATATTTATAAAATGTATATTAGGGAACATAACCCTAAGATATACTTTTAGGATAATCATAGAAGAACATCCATGAATTTTGGTAAGGTAGATATTATGTGGGTCTTCCAAGAAATATATACATGTCTGGATACTACAAGTGGATGTGGTTTTGGAACAGATTTACCTAAGGGTAACAACTCTGACAAGGTGCATCGGGCCTAACTCAGCATAACTTGGTACACAAAAATGGGTCTTACTATGCACCTGGTTTGACACTCTCAAGGGATATGATTAGCATAATTCATATTTTCTTTATAATCCATTATTAAGGATATTAATATATGATGAAAATAAATATCATAGGTTAAACCAATGGTGTTTTAAATTGAAAATAACATGTCATGATATTCTATAAATGAATATATATGTTTTTTACTATAACTATTGTAACTCACACTATTATTTCCAGTTTTAGTAAATGGATGGAACCTAAAGGATTAAAGTTAACAATGACCATGATGGACAAGGTGGTGGTTTTGAGAAACCAAATGGGATGTTGATAAGAGTGAAAGATATCATGTTCATGCCTAATCTATTTTCTCAAAATATGATTAACAAGATATACCTTAACTGCATCCCAAACTCACCGAAGAAGATAAGGATAGAGTTTTCTAAGATCCCTAGTGGTGGAGGCTAAGGATAAAATAAGGCTTGATTTCCATAAAGAAAGAAATGTGAAAGGATACACCCAGGAAAGTGTCTTAATGTAATGGGTAAATTCTTTATGTTTGGGAAATGACATAAAGTAAATAATTTCCAAGGAAAAATTAAGAGTACATTAGAAGGAAATAAAATTAATCCTAAGAATCCATGTGTAGTTCATTTCCTTAAATGTGTGAAACTTGGGAATTACTCAAGTCAATTCCATATTCTATAGGATAAACTCTAGAGTAAAGAACGACCTATGTGGAAATTAATGGATGAAGTATTTATATATTGGGGTTATATTGGAATTCTTAGTTGAAAGTCTATTTAGAGATTAACCATATTTCAAGGATGTCCATCATATTTGTTTTGGAATTTATATTAATATAGTTTTATAAAAAGGACAACCCACAGGCTGAGTGACAACCCGTAAGCCGGGTGAAAACCCACAGGCCGGGTGACAACCCGTTGCGTTCGGTAAGGTCGCAGGGCTTTAACCCAAAACCAAAGGGTGACAAGGGTGCAACACCTACCACTAGCCTACATGAATTGCTGGTTAGCATTACTTTTTTAGTTAAAATATCCAATGTATAATGGTTATTTTGATTCTAGGGACATTTGTTTTATCAAATAGATAACCTTGGGATTGTAAAATTAATTAGTGATTAATTGATTAATGTTATTTTGGAAAAATTTTGCTATTTTTGGAATCCTATAAGATTAATGTAAACATAATATTTTGAGTAATAAAGGATAAATTGTATTTTCAAGTCAAATATGATTTCATTTTGGACTTATGGTGATTCAAGATATTTATTAAAATATTTATCATATCTTTTAGATTATGTGATTTAGAAAATTCATTTTTGGTATGAGACATTAAGAGTTATTGATGTTATTTGGAAGACTCTGATCAAATACTTCTAATATTTTGGGTTTAAATATTATTTTAGAATATTTTTGAGGAAGTATATTTATTTTTTGAATGATATATGTTGATCTTTGGGTTTTACTATTAAATTTTGAAGATTATTTTTGAGGAATTATCTTATCTTATCCTAACCATTTTCGTTTTGGTTAATGTATAATGACGGGAGGAATATATAGTAATAATTTTTTATATTTTTTTTATCCATATAAGTTGATTCAAAATCTCCAGGAATAAAAAATCATCTTAAAAACTCATAATTTAGAGAAAAATATAAGTTTGTGGTGTAAATTGATTAAAGGATGAAACTCTTCTTATCAAGTAAGTATGTTTCCTAATGTTATTAATCTATGAAGTAAATAAAATATTCAACTCTGGGGAAAAGATATTGAAACAAAAAATGTTATATTAACACTATATTTTCTAATGAATCAAATGGTCCCTTATATCATCACAGATTTATAGTTTTGTGATTGTATACTTTCTAATTACCATGTCCTCTATCACTCTCAATCATAACATGATTGTTTTATTTCTATTCCATGTCCCAGTTTCTACTTCACACTAATGTTTTACTATTTTAAATCCTAATTTTTTGGTAACCTTTACATTTCCCTTTACATCTTATTAAGAGGGTCTTTTATTAACCATATTTCTGACATGGGTTTCCCACAAAGGAATTTTCAATTATCAACCTTTGAATTTTGAGGTGTAATTTCAAATTGCGAGGATGCAATTTATTGAAGTATGTGAGAATATAACAACCTATGACTTTACAATATTTTTATTTTTGAATAATGTTTTTTTCTAACATTATTTATATGCAACATAATGTTAAGATTACACTACACACAATTTTCACGACCCATCCTCAGGCCTTGTGCCGTGACTACCCCAATCCCGCCTTCCATAGGCCAGGGGCTGGTGACTAGCACCAAAGGCGTAAATCCCTAAGATAGGAAGGAATTGCCTTTATTAAAGTAAATGATCACAACATAGTACGCAACAGGAAGTAAACACTAAGTGAAAACTGTATACAAAAAGTAGTGCTAAAAGTAAAGGGGTCGGAAATACAAGCCCAATAGTAAAGTATAGGTACAACGAAAAGCAAGTACGACTGAAAAAAGAACAACAGATAAAAAGGGAGGCTCCTGGAATGTATGTCAAGTATTCTACCTGAAAGGTAGGTATAGATGTCCACCTCAGCACTCCAAGTCTATCGGTCTTCTCCGTGTACCATCTCACCATGTGATCCACCTCCGGGTGCCATCTGGTCCTGGCTCGCTCTCGGCCTCCGTCAACGTTGTCCGTTGTCTGCATCCAACACAATGAGGTGCGGTCATAGCTCATGCAAGGGTGAGTATAATGATACTCAGTAGGGACCCCAAGACCCCCGAAGGTCTCCCAAAATCCACAAAGGACAAACCAAAGAAGAAAGATACAACCACAAAGTATCAACCAACCCTACTTAGGTATATTCCTGTACATGTACCTATGTTGTCAATCTCCGTTCGGCTCCAACTATCGAGCCCAAGCACAACCCAGTCTATACAGGAAGTAAAGTCAATCACATCGATGATAATGATTGAAAGTCAAGGCTCAACTCACATAGGTATAAATCTTTCATATAGCAATAGAGATGATCAGATGTAGCCACTGATTCATCTAAGCTATCACACCCACACAGGATATAATACCAGCTAAGCTGTCGGACCCACACAGGATACAAGACCAGCTACTCTGTCAGACCCACATAGGATATAATTACATAGGACAAACTGCCGGACCCACACAGGATACAAGTACAGTAGTCATCGTTGTCGAACCAACAGAGTATTCTAGTACAGTAGTCATCGCTGTCGAACCCACGGAGGATTCTAGTACAGTAGTCATCGATGTCGAACCCATGGAGGATTCCAGTACAGTAGTCGATGCAATCGCAGTCATCTCTAGGGTTCCCGCACACAGCATGCTCGATTCTGAGAGGGTCCGCTCCTCGAGCCAAGGGGGTCTATACATCAACTATCAAGAAGTCCTGAGTTGATGTATCTTGAAGTTCAGTCCCGTCAAAAGAAACCCAACGCGACAGATGGCGCGTTAATCAGACGCCTAGTCTGAGAGTTATTGGTTTTTCCGTTCCAGGGGCCTGGTTGGAATTATGCTCGTTCCAAACCCGTCCGTTTTACAAAGTTGTCCAAAAATCTCTTAGAGTATCGCAAAAGTACTGCCTCATCGTAAGGGTCCCATTTCCACAGATGGTGCATCGATTGGACGTACGATCAAGAAATTATTCTCATTTAAGTGAAACGGGCTCGGCCCGTCAAGACTGGTGGACTGGCGGGTCGGCCCGTCCTGGCTCAGCAGGTCCCACCTAGATAAGGGGTCGGTCGGGCCCGGCGGGGCGCGTCCCGACCCGGTGGGGGGAGGCCTGGCCCGGTGGGGTGCGGCCCGGCCCGCGGCAGCCGCGGCTCGGCCAGCTGGCCGAGCAGAGCGGGGGGGGGGGGGGGGGGGGGGGGCAGCCCCCCGGTTGTAACACCCCAAGATTTCATAGTGTGTTATTTCTTCAAAATAATTCAATAACTTGCACTACACGCAACACTTAGTTCAATTGCACCATGACTTACCAAAAAAAAAAGCCATTAAAAGAGTTCATGAATAATATTAACTAAATTTTAAACTTTATATTATCCTTATAATTTTAGAATCCATATTATGAGTTTCTTAGTCATAATGCAAGAACAGATTCATTTTCAGTATTGCACTTTTATCAACTTTTGATAGTGAAACCTTTTTAAATACAATATTTTAAACTTTTTGACTAAATGGAGACATCAAAAAATTTAAAATGAAACATCCCAAGCTTCCACGGTACGTTTCCCTTCGAATAATGCGATAGCGTGTGTTGTACGCAACCTCGAGTTCTAACACACGCCATAACTAATTAAACTAGCCGTTGTGAATAGTAATACCTAATTTTTGAAATCATATATATTTTATATTTTAAAATGGACTTCATTTTTGGATTCGGAATATCGAAATTAGCCTAGGGTGAAATTTTGGTACATTTCGGATAACTTTCATATTTTGATGAATAGTGAAAATTTCTAAATTTTAATTAAAAACAACTTTTTTAATCAAAATAATTAATAGTGATAAATTATGAATTTGAGTGGTTTTAAAGTATATTTAGAATATATTTTTACCGTTTAATATAATGTTGGTCATTGGACATAATTTTACAATTAAACCGAACATAAACAAGTGTCAATCTTTTGATAGTTATTATCTCTTAAAAACACGCTTTTTGTTTTGACAGCGGGAATTAATTTTAAATTAATTTCTGCCACTTCTGTGTTTTGAATTTAGGAAAATGGATTCCATATTTGGAATCGGGATGTTCAAATTGTGTAAATAGGTAACTTTTATTTTTACACATTTTGAATAATTACTGCGGTAAATATTTTATTTACCATGGTTAAAGGGTAAATCCGGTAAATAAGGGTTAAAAAATAATATTATAATAATACTAAATTACCCTAAAACGTGTCTTAACCCTATTGGTTGATACATGGTCGACCATGGGCATCTTTGTGTCAATTTTGGGACCCCATGGATCCACTTGTAAGTGATAATGACACTTTATTTTAATTAAGTTAAAATGAATACAAAAATGACACAAGCATATATCTTTTAGAAGAACAATTTTTACATAGGGTTATACATGTTGGATTTTCGATTATAAATATTCATTAGAAATCTAAAAAGATTTCCTACATAATGATATTTTATTTATAATTTTTAGACATTATATAATTTATTTTATTTATGACACAATGATGATGCAGTAATTACTAAAATAGTGAAAAATAAAAATAATTGATCTTATAAATACCCAAATAATTATAATATGAAACTTTTAATGAATTAAACTAATTTTCTATGATAATATGATATATTAGGATTGATTTAATTGACTTTGTTCGAAGTAATCAATCTTTTAGGAGTTTCACAAAAATCAACTATTGAATAGTGTCAAAATTGACATAAAAGAGTTCTTAAAACAAATATTATATTATTAATTGATATTAAATTCCTAAAAATCTAAGGTTCGGCCAAGAGACTTATATTATGATAGGTTCCTCATTAATGGACCACTTGGGGGTCGCTTGGATGTATATAGTAAGTTTATTAATCATATTATATAAAAATACAAAGAGACATTGTAAAAGTGAAACTAATTAACTTAGAGTTAATACTTAAAGATAAGGTTAATATAAGTACCCAAACCTGTCTAAATTCTATTGGATGAGTTGTTTTCGACCTATCCACACCTCATACTTTGAATAGTCAACTTTGGAGCCTTTGTAAACCGAATATGTATTTATTATAAATTAATATTTCTAACTTTTCCAAAGGTGCCCCTTACCCCTCTTATAAAAGGGCACTCCTCCTTCTCATTTCTTCACACCTTAAAAGCCTTTTGGTTCGGCCAAACTCTGCCCAAATACTCTCCCAACATCCCTCACTACAACCTAGAGGCCTTAGTTTGATCAGAAAGCCAACCTAAGGAGCCCTTTTGATCAAATCAAAAGGAAGAACCCGGAGAAGAGGTAATGATTTCACCACCCTTTTCTAAGTTCATTTCTTCTTCCACTTCTTCTTCCTTTGTTCTTACCATTCTGAAATAATAACTCCAGTATCTCACATATACTGTGATGTTATTATAAATATGGTACAATCATATTCAGTATTCTATCCACCCTTTGAATAACATGTCACCATACGTGCGTACGTACGGCTTACCGTCTCCACGTCGTGGTGTAATTGTTATTCAATATAATATTATTTGGATGGGTATAATAATGATGTGTAACTCATGTAAATAATAAATATAACATGTTAATGATTCTGTATATATGATATACCATTCATTTATATATTATTTTAATATCAAAAGAATGATATTGTCGCTCGTGCGTACGTACGGACTACCGTCTCCACGAACGCGATGAGATTCATTCTCCATCATATCCATTCAAGTATAATTATCATTTGAGGATTTAAAAATGATGTTTAAGGACTTGATATCATTCTGGATATGAATAATATACAACCTATCCTTTACAAACATGTCTTACGTAACAAAACATATAAAAGAAAACAAGTAAGTTAACACCCGATACAATGATAATACTAAGATATTATTAACAAATAAATGTTAAAAGATCATATATGATATCATATTATTCTTGTATAATTTAATAACAACTATTTCACCATTATACAGGAGGTTAACCTACTCCAACCAAGGAAAAGTACAAGGTAAGGGTTATTTCACAATCTCTTCTTTATCCGAGGTTGTTTATACGTAATAATCTACTGGGATCTCGTTATCATCCACATCCATGTTTCTTCGAAATGTATTTCAAAACATTTTTACTATTTACAAGAATATGGGTTAAATTCATTTATACCCTTGTTTGACTTTTTATAAGAGGTTTATAAAGGAATCTTTCCGTCGTTTTCAAAACAATGTTCTTTTTAACCTTTTCGACAGAATTGAGGTAAGAATGTTTTTTTTAACTTATACGGCGGGTGCGGTTATTTTCCGCCGTTATAAAATCGTCGAAGCTTTACATACAAGCTTATAAGAATATTTTCAAAGAAAATGTTTTATTTTATATGGATCTTAAATGATTTCAAAATAAAAGGAGATACTTCTTTAAAAAGAATTTTGATTTCATCTATGTCAACATCCTTTGATGGATTTTAAGATTATTTGAAGATGATTTATTATGATACAAAAATTCTATATTGAATTGAAGGTTTTGTGATATGTTTGACTGTGGATGTGCTATTTTTATACCATTCATAGTTTATGGTGAAATTATTGACATTTCGTATGCTAGTTTTAATCCGAATGTTTATGTTATATTTCAAACTTTTCTTCAGATGAATGTGCTAAACAAGTATGTTCCGGGTTGGGGACCGGTAAAAGTAAGCCCTCCAGGTTGGGGACTGGTAAAAGTAAGCCCTCCAGGTTGGGGACTGGTTAAAGTAAGCCCTCCAGGTTAGGGACTGGTAAAAGTATGCCCTCCGGGTTGGTGTCCGGTTATTAGAGGCACTCCGGGTTGGTGTCCGGTTATTAGAGGCACTCCGGGTTGGTGTCCGGTTATTAGAGGCACTCCGGGTTGGGTTCCGGTTAGAAGTAACCCCTAGGTCTTGGGATGAGGCCTAGACAAAGAAATTAACGTTTAGCATTATGCATTCCAACATTATGAAAGTGGTTATTTATTTTTGCATGTGATTATTCGATTAGTGGAATATCCATGTGAATAAGTAAATGGCATTATTTCATTTTATTTATGTCATACCATGTTGAAAGTTCATGTTTAAAAGGCTTTTGTTTTAGTTATACATTGCCTTAAATGTTTATTCTTATTGATGAAAGTTTCCGCTATATTGTTATCCTTACTGGGCATTTGAGCTCACCCCTTTTCTATGTTTTATTTTTCCCAGGAAGTGAAGATGTAAGTTATGAATGACCTGCAGGGATATTATGAGGGGATTGTAGTGTGGACTGTGGAAACATTATGTTGTTGTAGTAGTTTTTGATTTTATGATGTAATGTAAAACTTATGAATATATCTAGTGTTTCCAAGGCTACTAAACCAATCGGTCTTTCGAGATTTGATCCTTCTTGTGATCATGCCAATGTTACGAAGTAATGCACCGACTCTGGGTAGCTGGGGTCGGGGCGTTACAGTTGGTATCAGAGGAAGTTTAGTACAAACCTTGGAAGCTAGATTTAGATAAACTCTGATTAGAGCACGTAGACCTAAGATTAACTTTGAGGATTAGTATAGAAGAACTTCCTAAAATTTTGGTATTGTAGAGATTTTGTGAGTTTTCCGAGCAATACATCCCTGTCTAGATACGAGCAGGTAGAGGCGGCTCTGGAACAGATGTACCTAGGGGTAAAACCCAAAAACACCGCTTTGAGCTAGACTCGAACGGGAACTGGTGCACGACAACGGGCCTTGCTGCACTCTTGGTTACGACACTCCCGGGGGATATGCTTAGGATAACTCTCATTTTCTTTACAAATCATTATGAAGGGTTTATGAGTATATACTTACTCAAAGAAAATATTTTTATGATTATGGATTATATCCATAAATAGTCCAATTTATGTTAAGTGTTTTATAAGTATGGGATTATGTATTTTGATTCATAAACTGATCTAGTTTATGCCATTGTTTAGAAATGGTGCCCAGTAGAAGGAATGAGAACTCCAGAAATGCACATGATCCAAAGAGAAGGAAGGATCATATCTTTCATGGTCTTAAGCTAGAATTTATAAGAGAAATAGTCTCCCATGTATTATCATCATATGAAGAAATAATATCATGTGTTGATAAGATAAGTAAAGAGTTTACTGAGTCCTATGGCTTTGAAGGGAAGCAAGAGAAGAAAAGGATGGAAGAGAGAAAGATGGATAAAAGTAAGAGGGAAAAGAAGAATTTTCCCATATGTGGTAACTGTGGAAAGAAACACCCTGGAACTTGCCTGAAAGGAATGGGAGTTTGTTATAAGTGTGGAGGAAAAGGGCACAAAGTACGTGACTGCAAGGGTAAGAAAATGGTTTCAAATGTACAATGCTTCATTTGCAAGGAGTTTGGACACTACGCGAACCTATGTCCCAGTCATCAGACTATGCCGCAAATGATGCTATTGGATAATAATCAAGTTATGATACTACCACATATGAAGAGGAATGATTAGAGTTCTTAAGTTGATTATGTCAATTGAGTGTTGTATCAACAATGTACTTGTTATAATAATTATGGAGTATATAAGGATTGTACTGCAGTACTATTTCATTAAGGACTTGAGATTGTGTGGAACAAAGAAAAGTGACTCAATAGCAGGATAAATTTTTGGAAAATATATGGTTGAGAGAATGATAAATCATAATATAGTTCTGATACTGAGGTAGTGATTTTGGAATAATAAGTGATTGTTTTGGATAAATTGTATTGGATATTCTTGACTACCTTGGAACTGATTAATGATTTGTATATTCCATCATTGTTGGGTTTTAAAACATTTTTGGATTAATGAAGTATATCCAGCATTCTATATGGAATAAGGGAGCATGAATGTAATCAATAAGGAATATGGTAATACATGATGAAGGTATTCATATGCTATTATGGGGTAAAAAGGATCTATATTATGTTTACCTTCCTTATAAATGTTAGACTGTGAGTTTGGACAGAAGTATTTTGGATAGTTCTAGTTTGGATTATTTTGGATTGCCATAAAAGGACAACCCGGAGGTCGGGCGGCAACCCGTCGCGTCCGGCAAGGCTGCGAGACTTGAACCCGCAACCAAAGGGCGACAAGGGTGTATCACCTACCACTATCCCACGAGATGTCCTGGATTAAATAAAGTAGTTTTTTTAAAAGATCTGGTAGATGAATTATAAATTCTTTTATTTTGGAACCCTCTATGAATAGTATAAATAGAATTTTTTTACGAGTGAATGATGAGTTTTGGTAGAAATTTATTAATGGATAAAACTCTAATTATAAAGTAAGTATATCTCCTTATGATCTTAGCCAATCTCATAAATATATTCCTCAACATTAATAAAAGGAACTTAGAACAAAAATGTTGTCCTAGATGGTACCTTAAATCATCACTAATTCATGGCTTTGGGATTTTTGGCCTTTTCATAGCCATGTTCTCTACCACTCTCCATCAGATAATTGATGGTTAGATTTCTCTTCCATATCCATATTTTCCTACATGGAACCCTAGTATGTGTTATTTTCGGTAATCTTCATACTTTCCACTCTTTATTTTAAATAGAGGACTCATTAATTCATTTTTCGATGTGGGATTTCAACTAAGATATTTTGAAACGTCAAAAATGTGTTATCCTAATACCCTATGTTTTGTTGAACCGATGGTATTTCAAATCATCATAGATTGATGAATTTAAGGACCTCAATTATACACTTGTTTGTGATTGATGACCTCAATCACTACCTATAAATATTTACGTTTTTCCTCCGATTATATGTCTCTAATTTCCACCAATGTTCTCCTAATCGAGATCATAATTTGGTGGTGACCCTTTGATTTCTCTTTTCCTCATATTAAGACTAAATTTTAGTAACCCAATTTCCGATGTGGGTTTTCCCACAAATATATTTTCTACTTTCAACCTTTTATTTTTTAAGAACAATTTCAAATTGCGAGGACGCAATTTATTGAAGGAGGGGAGAATGTAACACCCCAAGATTTCATAGTGTGTTATTTCTTCAAAATAATTCAATAACTTGCACTACACGCAACACTTAGTTCAATTGCACCACGACTTACCAAAAAAAAAAGCCATTAAAAGAGTTCATGAATAATATTAACTAAATTTTAAACTTTATATTATCCTTATAATTTTAGAATCCATATTATGAGTTTCTTAGTCATAATGCAAGAACAGATTCATTTTCAGTATTGCACTTTTATCAACTTTTGATAGTGAAACCTTTTTAAATACAATATTTTAAACTTTTTGACTAAATGGAGACATCAAAAAATTTAAAATGAAACATCCCAAGCTTCCACGGTACGTTTCCCTTCGAATAATGCGATAGCGTGTGTTGTACGCAACCTCGAGTTCTAACACACGCCACAACTAATTAAACTAGCTGTTGTGAATAGTAATACCTAATTTTTGAAATCATATATATTTTATATTTTAAAATGGACTTCATTTTTTGGATTCGGAATATCGAAATTAGCCTAGGGTGAAATTTTGGTACATTTCGGATAACTTTCATATTTTGATGAATAGTGAAAATTTCTAAATTTTAATTAAAAACAACTTTTTTAATCAAAATAATTAATAGTGATAAATTATGAATTTGAGTGGTTTTAAAGTATATTTAGAATATATTTTTACCGTTTAATATAATGTTGGTCATTGGACATAATTTTACAATTAAACCGAACATAAACAAGTGTCAATCTTTTGATAGTTATTATCTCTTAAAAACACGCTTTTTGTTTTGACAGCGGGAATTAATTTTAAATTAATTTCTGCCACTTCTGTGTTTTGAATTTAGGAAAATGGATTCCATATTTGGAATCGGGATGTTCAAATTGTGTAAATAGGTAACTTTTATTTTTACACATTTTGAATAATTACTGCGGTAAATATTTTATTTACCATGGTTAAAGGGTAAATCCGGTAAATAAGGGTTAAAAAATAATATTATAATAATACTAAATTACCCTAAAACGTGTCTTAACCCTATTGGTTGATACATGGTCGACCATGGGCATCTTTGTGTCAATTTTGGGACCCCATGGATCCACTTGTAAGTGATAATGACACTTTATTTTAATTAAGTTAAAATGAATACAAAAATGACACAAGCATATATCTTTTAGAAGAACAATTTTTACATAGGGTTATACATGTTGGAGTTTCGATTATAAATATTCATTAGAAAGCTAAAAAGATTTCCTACATAATGATATTTTATTTATAATTTTTAGACATTATATAATTTATTTTATTTATGACACAATGATGATGCAGTAATTACTAAAATAGTGAAAAATAAAAATAATTGATCTTATAAATACCCAAATAATTATAATATGAAACTTTTAATGAATTAAACTAATTTTCTATGATAATATGATATATTAGGATTGATTTAATTGACTTTGTTCGAAGTAATCAATCTGTTAGGAGTTTCACAAAAATCAACTATTGAATAGTGTCAAAATTGACATAAAAGAGTTCTTAAAACAAATATTATATTATTAATTGATATTAAATTCCTAAAAATCTAAGGTTCGGCCAAGAGACTTATATTATGATAGGTTCCTCATTAATGGACCACTTGGGGGTCGCTTGGATGTATATAGGAAGTTTATTAATCATATTATATAAAAATACAAAGAGACATTGTAAAAGTGAAACTAATTAACTTAGAGTTAATACTTAAAGATAAGGTTAATATAAGTACCCAAACCTGTCTAAATTCTATTGGATGAGTTGTTTTCGACCTATCCACACCTCATACTTTGAATATTCAACTTTGGAGCCTTTGTAAACCGAATATGTATTTATTATAAATTAATATTTCTAACTTTTCCAAAGGTTCCCCTTACCCCTCTTATAAAAGGGCACTCCTCCTTCTCATTTCTTCACACCTTCAAAGCCTTTTGGTTCGGCCAAACTCTGCCCAAATACTCTCCCAACATCCCTCACTACAACCTAGAGTCCTTAGTTTGATCAGAAAGCCAACCTAAGGAGCCCTTTTGATCAAATCAAAAGGAAGAACCCGAAGAAGAGGTAATGATTTCACCACCCTTTTCTAAGTTCATTTCTTCTTCCACTTCTTCTTCCTTTTTTCTTACCATTCTAAAATAATAACTCCAGTATCTCACATATACTGTGATGTTATTATAAATATGGTACAATCATATTCAGTATTCTATCCACCCTTTGAATAACATGTCACCATACGTGCGTACGTACGGCTTACCGTCTCCACGTCGTGGTGTAATTGTTATTCAATATAATATTATTTGGATGGGTATAATAATGATGTGTAACTCATGTAAATAATAAATATAACATGTTAATGATTCTGTATATATGATATACCATTCATTTATATATTATTTTAATATCAAAAGAATGATATTGTCGCTCGTGCGTACGTACGGACTACCGTCTCCACGAACGCGATGAGATTCATTCTCCATCATATCCATTCAAGTATAATTATCATTTGAGGATTTAAAAATGATGTTTAAGGACTTGATATCATTCTGGATATGAATAATATACAACCTATCCTTTACAAACATGTCTTACGTAACAAAACATATAAAAGAAAACAAGTAAGTTAACACCCGATACAATGATAATACTAAGATATTATTAACAAATAAATGTTAAAAGATCATATATGATATCATATTATTCTTGTATAATTTAATAACAACTATTTCACCATTATACAGGAGGTTAACCTACTCCAACCAAGGAAAAGTACAAGTTAAGGGTTATTTCACAATCTCTTCTTTATCCGAGGTTGTTTATACGTAATAATCTACTGGGATCTCGTTATCATCCACATCCATGTTTCTTCGAAATGTATTTCAAAACATTTTTACTATTTACAAGAATATGGGTTAAATTCATTTATACCCTTGTTTGACTTTTTATAAGAGGTTTATAAAGGAATCTTTCCGTCGTTTTCAAAACAATGTTCTTTTTAACCTTTTCGACAGAATTGAGGTAAGAATGTTTTTTTTAACTTATACGGCGGGTGCGGTTATTTTCCGCCGTTATAAAATCGTCGAAGCTTTACATACAAGCTTATAAGAATATTTTCAAAGAAAATGTTTTATTTTATATGGATCTTAAATGATTTCAAAATAAAAGGAGATACTTCTTTAAAAAGAATTTTGATTTCATCTATGTCAACATCCTTTGATGGATTTTAAGATTATTTGAAGATGATTTATTATGATACAAAAATTCTATATTGAATTGAAGGTTTTGTGATATGTTTGACTGTGGATGTGCTATTTTTATACCATTCATAGTTTATGGTGAAATTATTGACATTTCGTATGCTAGTTTTAATCCGAATGTTTATGTTATATTTCAAACTTTTCTTCAGATGAATGTGCTAAACAAGTATGTTCCGGGTTGGGGACCGGTAAAAGTAAGCCCTCCAGGTTGGGGACTGGTAAAAGTAAGCCCTCCAGGTTGGGGACTGGTTAAAGTAAGCCCTCCAGGTTAGGGACTGGTAAAAGTATGCCCTCCGGGTTGGTGTCCGGTTATTAGAGGCACTCCGGGTTGGTGTCCGGTTATTAGAGGCACTCCGGGTTGGTGTCCGGTTATTAGAGGCACTCCGGGTTGGGTTCCGGTTAGAAGTAACCCCTAGGTCTTGGGATGAGGCCTAGACAAAGAAATTAACGTTTAGCATTATGCATTCCAACATTATGAAAGTGGTTATTTATTTTTGCATGTGATTATTCGATTAGTGGAATATCCATGTGAATAAGTAAATGGCATTATTTCATTTTATTTATGCCATACCATGTTGAAATTTCATGTTTAAAAGGCTTTTGTTTTAGTTATACATTGCCTTAAATGTTTATTCTTATTGATGAAAGTTTCCGCTATATTGTTATCCTTACTGGGCATTTGAGCTCACCCCTTTTCTATGTTTTATTTTTCCCAGGAAGTGAAGATGTAAGTTATGAATGACCTGCAGGGATATTATGAGGGGATTGTAGTGTGGACTGTGGAAACATTATGTTGTTGTAGTAGTTTTTGATTTTATGATGTAATGTAAAACTTATGAATATATCTAGTGTTTCCAAGGCTACTAAACCAATCGGTCTTTCGAGATTTGATCCTTCTTGTGATCATGCCAATGTTACGAAGTAATGCACCGACTCTGGGTAGCTGGGGTCGGGGCGTTACAGTTGGTATCAGAGGAAGTTTAGTACAAACCTTGGAAGCTAGATTTAGATAAACTCTGATTAGATCACGTAGACCTAAGATTAACTTTGAGGATTAGTATAGAAGAACTTCCTAAAATTTTGGTATTGTAGAGATTTTGTGAGTTTTCCGAGCAATACATCCCTGTCTGGATACGAGCAGGTAGAGGCGGCTCTGGCACAGATGTACCTAGGGGTAAAACCCGAAAACACCGCTTTGAGCTAGACTCGAACGGGAACTGGTGCACGACAACGGGCCTTGCTGCACTCTTGGTTACGACACTCCCGGGGGATATGCTTAGGATAACTCTCATTTTCTTTACAAATCATTATGAAGGGTTTATGAGTATATACTTCCTCAAAGAAAATATTTTTATGATTATGGATTATATCCATAAATAGTCCAATTTATGTTAAGTGTTTTATAAGTATGGGATTATGTATTTTGATTCATAAACTGATCTAGTTTATGCCATTGTTTAGAAATGGCGCCCAGTAGAAGGAATGAGAACTCCAGAAATGCACATGATCCAAAGAGAAGGAAGGATCATATCTTTCATGGTCTTAAGCTAGAATTTATAAGAGAAATAGTATCCCATGTATTATCATCATATGAAGAAATAATATCATGTGTTGATAAGATAAGTAAAGAGTTTACTGAGTCCTATGGCTTTGAAGGGAAGCAAGAGAAGAAAAGGATGGAAGAGAGAAAGATGGATAAAAGTAAGAGGGAAAAGAAGAATTTTCCCATATGTGGTAACTGTGGAAAGAAACACCCTGGAACTTGCCTGAAAGGAATGGGAGTTTGTTATAAGTGTGGAGGAAAAGGGCACAAAGTACGTGACTGCAAGGGTAAGAAAATGGTTTCAAATGTACAATGCTTCATTTGCAAGGAGTTTGGACACTACGCGAACCTATGTCCCAGTCATCAGACTATGCCGCAAATGATGCTATTGGATAATAATCAAGTTATGATACTACCACATATGAAGAGGAATGATTAGAGTTCTTAAGTTGATTATGTCAATTGAGTGTTGTATCAACAATGTACTTGTTATAATAATTATGGAGTATATAAGGATTGTACTGCAGTACTATTTCATTAAGGACTTGAGATTGTGTGGAACAAAGAAAAGTGACTCAATAGCAGGATAAATTTTTGGAAAATATATGGTTGAGAGAATGATAAATCATAATATAGTTCTGATACTGAGGTAGTGATTTTGGAATAATAAGTGATTGTTTTGGATAAATTGTATTGGATATTCTTGACTACCTTGGAACTGATTAATGATTTGTATATTCCATCATTGTTGGGTTTTAAAACATTTTTGGATTAATGAAGTATATCCAGCATTCTATATGGAATAAGGGAGCATGAATGTAATCAATAAGGAATATGGTAATACATGATGAAGGTATTCATATGCTATTACGGGGTAAAAAGGATCTATATTATGTTTACCTTCCTTATAAATGTTAGACTGTGAGTTTGGACAGAAGTATTTTGGATAGTTCTAGTTTGGATTATTTTGGATTGCCATAAAAGGACAACCCGGAGGTCGGGCGGCAACCCGTCGCGTCCGGCAAGGCTGCGAGACTTGAACCCGCAACCAAAGGGCGACAAGGGTGTATCACCTACCACTATCCCACGAGATGTCCTGGATTAAATAAAGTAGTTTTTTTAAAAGATCTGGTAGATGAATTATAAATTCTTTTATTTTGGAACCCTCTATGAATAGTATAAATAGAATTTTTTTACGAGTGAATGATGAGTTTTGGTAGAAATTTATTAATGGATAAAACTATAATTATAAAGTAAGTATATCTCCTTATGATCTTAGCCAATCTCATAAATATATTCCTCAACATTAATAAAAGGAACTTAGAACAAAAATGTTGTCCTAGATGGTACCTTAAATCATCACTAATTCATGGCTTTGGGATTTTTGGCCTTTTCATAGCCATGTTCTCTACCACTCTCCATCAGATAATTGATGGTTAGATTTCTCTTCCATATCCATATTTTCTTACATGGAACCCTAGTATGTGTTATTTTCGGTAATCTTCATACTTTCCACTCTTTATTTTAAATAGAGGACTCATTAATTCATTTTTCGATGTGGGATTTCAACTAAGATATTTTGAAACGTCAAAAATGTGTTATCCTAATACCCTATGTTTTGTTGAACCGATGGTATTTCAAATCATCATAGATTGATGAATTTAAGGACCTCAATTATACACTTGTTTGTGATTGATGACCTCAATCACTACCTATAAATATTTACGTTTTTCCTCCGATTATATGTCTCTAATTTCCACCAATGTTCTCCTAATCGAGATCATAATTTGGTGGTGACCCTTTGATTTCTCTTTTCCTCATATTAAGACTAAATTTTAGTAACCCAATTTCCGATGTGGGTTTTCCCACAAATATATTTTCTACTTTCAACCTTTTATTTTTTAAGAACAATTTCAAATTGCGAGGACGCAATTTATTGAAGGAGGGGAGAATGTAACACCCCAAGATTTCATAGTGTGTTATTTCTTCAAAATAATTCAATAACTTGCACTACACGCAACACTTAGTTCAATTGCACCATGACTTACCAAAAAAAAAGCCATTAAAAGAGTTCATGAATAATATTAACTAAATTTTAAACTTTATATTATCCTTATAATTTTAGAATCCATATTATGAGTTTCTTAGTCATAATGCAAGAACAGATTCATTTTCAGTATTGCACTTTTATCAACTTTTGATAGTGAAACCTTTTTAAATACAATATTTTAAACTTTTTGACTAAATGGAGACATCAAAAAATTTAAAATGAAACATCCCAAGCTTCCACGGTACGTTTCCCTTCGAATAATGCGATAGCGTGTGTTGTACGCAACCTCGAGTTCTAACACACGCCACAACTAATTAAACTAGCCGTTGTGAATAGTAATACCTAATTTTTGAAATCATATATATTTTATATTTTAAAATGGACTTCATTTTTTGGATTCGGAATATCGAAATTAGCCTAGGGTGAAATTTTGGTACATTTCGGATAACTTTCATATTTTGATGAATAGTGAAAATTTCTAAATTTTAATTAAAAACAACTTTTTTAATCAAAATAATTAATAGTGATAAATTATGAATTTGAGTGGTTTTAAAGTATATTTAGAATATATTTTTACCGTTTAATATAATGTTGGTCATTGGACATAATTTTACAATTAAACCGAACATAAACAAGTGTCAATCTTTTGATAGTTATTATCTCTTAAAAACACGCTTTTTGTTTTGACAGCGGGAATTAATTTTAAATTAATTTCTGCCACTTCTGTGTTTTGAATTTAGGAAAATGGATTCCATATTTGGAATCGGGATGTTCAAATTGTGTAAATATGTAACTTTTATTTTTACACATTTTGAATAATTACTGCGGTAAATATTTTATTTACCATGGTTAAAGGGTAAATCCGGTAAATAAGGGTTAAAAAATAATATTATAATAATACTAAATTACCCTAAAACGTGTCTTAACCCTATTGGTTGATACATGGTCGAACATGGTCATCTTTGTGTCAATTTTGGGACCCCATGGATCCACTTGTAAGTGATAATGACACTTTATTTTAATTAAGTTAAAATGAATACAAAAATGACACAAGCATATATCTTTTAGAAGAACAATTTTTACATAGGGTTATACATGTTGGATTTTCGATTATAAATATTCATTAGAAAGCTAAAAAGATTTCCTACATAATGATATTTTATTTATAATTTTTAGACATTATATAATGTATTTTATTTATGACACAATGATGATGCAGTAATTACTAAAATAGTGAAAAATAAAAATAATTGATCTTATAAATACCCAAATAATTATAATATGAAACTTTTAATGAATTAAACTAATTTTCTATGATAATATGATATATTAGGATTGATTTAATTGACTTTTTTCGAAGTAATCAATCTGTTAGGAGTTTCACAAAAATCAACTATTGAATAGTGTCAAAATTGACATAAAAGAGTTCTTAAAACAAATATTATATTATTAATTGATATTAAATTCCTAAAAATCTAAGGTTCGTCCAAGAGACTTATATTATGATATGTTCCTCATTAATGGACCACTTGGGGGTCTCTTGGATGTATATAGTAAGTTTATTAATCATATTATATAAAAATACAAAGAGACATTGTAAAAGTGAAACTAATTAACTTAGAGTTAATACTTAAAGATAAGGTTAATATAAGTACCCAAACCTGTCTAAATTCTATTGGATGAGTTTTTTTCGACCTATCCACACCTCATACTTTGAATAGTCAACTTTGGAGCCTTTGTAAACCGAATATGTATTTATTATAAATTAATATTTCTAACTTTTCCAAAGGTGCCCCTTACCCCTCTTATAAAAGGGCACTCCTCCTTCTCATTTCTTCACACCTTCAAAGCCTTTTGGTTCGGCCAAACTCTGCCCAAATACTCTCCCAACATCCCTCACTACAACCTAGAGGCCTTAGTTTGATCAGAAAGCCAACCTAAGGAGCCCTTTTGATCAAATCAAAAGGAAGAACCCGAAGAAGAGGTAATGATTTCACCACCCTTTTCTAAGTTCATTTCTTCTTCCACTTCTTCTTCCTTTGTTCTTACCATTCTGAAATAATAACTCCAGTATCTCACATATACTGTGATTTTATTATAAATATGGTACAATCATATTCAGTATTCTATCCACCCTTTGAATAACATGTCACCATACGTGCGTACGTACGGCTTACCGTCTCCACGTCGTGGTGTAATTGTTATTCAATATAATATTATTTGGATGGGTATAATAATGATGTGTAACTCATGTAAATAATAAATATAACATGTTAATGATTCTGTATATATGATATACCATTCATTTATATATTATTTTAATATCAAAAGAATGATATTGTCGCTCGTGCGTACGTACGGACTACCGTCTCCACGAACGCGATGAGATTCATTCTCCATCATATCCATTCAAGTATAATTATCATTTGAGGATTTAAAAATGATGTTTAAGGACTTGATATCATTCTGGATATGAATAATATACAACCTATCCTTTACAAACATGTCTTACGTAACAAAACATATAAAAGAAAACAAGTAAGTTAACACCCGATACAATGATAATACTAAGATATTATTAACAAATAAATGTTAAAAGATCATATATGATATCATATTATTCTTGTATAATTTAATAACAACTATTTCACCATTATACAGGAGGTTAACCTACTCCAACCAAGGAAAAGTACAAGGTAAGGGTTATTTCACAATCTCTTCTTTATCCGAGGTTGTTTATACGTAATAATCTACTGGGATCTCGTTATCATCCACATCCATGTTTCTTCGAAATGTATTTCAAAACATTTTTACTATTTACAAGAATATGGGTTAAATTCATTTATACCCTTGTTTGACTTTTTATAAGAGGTTTATAAAGGAATCTTTCCGTCGTTTTCAAAACAATGTTCTTTTTAACCTTTTCGACAGAATTGAGGTAAGAATGTTTTTTTTAACTTATACGGCGGGTGCGGTTATTTTCCGCCGTTATAAAATCGTCGAAGCTTTACATACAAGCTTATAAGAATATTTTCAAAGAAAATGTTTTATTTTATATGGATCTTAAATGATTTCAAAATAAAAGGAGATACTTCTTTAAAAAGAATTTTGATTTCATCTATGTCAACATCCTTTGATGGATTTTAAGATTATTTGAAGATGATTTATTATGATACAAAAATTCTATATTGAATTGAAGGTTTTGTGATATGTTTGACTGTGGATGTGCTATTTTTATACCATTCATAGTTTATGGTGAAATTATTGACATTTCGTATGCTAGTTTTAATCCGAATGTTTATGTTATATTTCAAACTTTTCTTCAGATGAATGTGCTAAACAAGTATGTTCCGGGTTGGGGACCGGTAAAAGTAAGCCCTCCAGGTTGGGGACTGGTAAAAGTAAGCCCTCCAGGTTGGGGACTGGTTAAAGTAAGCCCTCCAGGTTAGGGACTGGTAAAAGTATGCCCTCCGGGTTGGTGTCCGGTTATTAGAGGCACTCCGGGTTGGTGTCCGGTTATTAGAGGCACTCCGGGTTGGTGTCCGGTTATTAGAGGCACTCCGGGTTGGGTTCCGGTTAGAAGTAACCCCTAGGTCTTGGGATGAGGCCTAGACAAAGAAATTAACGTTTAGCATTATGCATTCCAACATTATGAAAGTGGTTATTTATTTTTGCATGTGATTATTCGATTAGTGGAATATCCATGTGAATAAGTAAATGGCATTATTTCATTTTATTTATGCCATACCATGTTGAAAGTTCATGTTTAAAAGGCTTTTGTTTTAGTTATACATTGCCTTAAATGTTTATTCTTATTGATGAAAGTTTCCGCTATATTGTTATCCTTACTGGGCATTTGAGCTCACCCCTTTTCTATGTTTTATTTTTCCCAGGAAGTGAAGATGTAAGTTATGAATGACCTGCAGGGATATTATGAGGGGATTGTAGTGTGGACTGTGGAAACATTATGTTGTTGTAGTAGTTTTTGATTTTATGATGTAATGTAAAACTTATGAATATATCTAGTGTTTCCAAGGCTACTAAACCAATCGGTCTTTCGAGATTTGATCCTTCTTGTGATCATGCCAATGTTACGAAGTAATGCACCGACTCTGGGTAGCTGGGGTCGGGGCGTTACACCGGTTCTTCATAGTGGCGAAGTCGAACGTCGCCCCCCTCCTACCCGGCTGGCCGTAGCCGGTCGGTCTCCTCCGGCATGAGCGGCCCGCATGGGCAGGCCGTTGTTCCTCCGCACGCGGCACCAACGGGTGCCGCGGCTCCCTTCAGCCCGGCCGACAGGCGGCCGGCCAGTTCACTGCTGAAGCGGCCCGCAGAGCAAGGGTCGCGGTTCTCCACAGCGGGGCGCCGCAGTTCTCCATCCCGGTCGGCTAAATCCAACAGGTTCTTCTTCGGCTGAGTGGCACAGTTGCGGTCAGCGGTCTCCTCTGCCCACGCGGCACCCGGTGCAGCAGTCCTCTAACGGGCCAGCTCGCGGCCGCCGTTGTCGTAGCTTCTTTCGGTCATCGCCACCTCTTCCAACACCGCCTCCATTGCAAATAAAAATAAGGATCAACGGAGCGTCGTTAGACCGTGTTCGTTCAGCCTGCGCCCTCCGCGTTAGGCAACAGTAGATGGTCAAAGGAAAACCAAAGAAATCAACGAAGAACGTGGTACAAATTAATCACTTAAAATAATGCAAACCCCCTACCTCAAATCAAGGTTCGTTCGTCGAAGTTGCGGAAAACGGTGTCGCTCCATCAACATCGGAGGAAGAGTGGTTGTCGTTGGTGACGTTCCTCACGGGCGATGTCTTCTCCCTTGACACGGAGGAAGATGAATGTAGGAGAAGTTTCTTCGCGTCCTTCAAGTCGTGGAGCGTTCTTCACCGAGAGAGTATGATGTTCTTCATGGAAGAACTCCCCATTTCTAATTCTCCCAAAGCTCTCCCAACACAACAAGTGCAAACCAAAATAATAGGTTAGACTATTATTTTATTCTCACATGATTTTCAAAATTCAGATACTTAATTAATTAATTAATTGTGGAGTTCAATTAATTAATTAATGGTGTTGTCATAATAATGACAACAAGTGGGAGGTGGAGAGTTCAACATTAAAAGAAGGTAGTTGTCAAAATTAATTAAAAGGGGGGTTAATGGAAAGTTGTCACATTAATGGGAAGCCCAAAGGTTTAAGGGGTTAAAAGGGGGTTAGGTGCTCGTGTGGGCCCCACCACACATTATCCTCCCATTGGAGGTTATGTGGGATGTGGGCCCTACCTCCAACCACCCTTTAGTGGATTTAACCACCACCTTTATAAAATTTATATAACACATAAATTTTATTTAGTTTAATAAAAAATTCACAAAATTAACATTCAACCTGCACAAAACGCAACTGCGGTAAAGGTCCCCTTGAGCAAATATCGGCGCTGCAAGTTCATCAGTGTCATCGGATTTCAATTACAAGCACCAGTTCAAAACATAGAAAATCCTGCACGTACATTTACTGAACGTACCCAAACAAAACTTCAGAAATTGATTTTGGGTACACCGGGCCTCGGAATCAGGCCCCGTCAGAAACTGTGGACTCGTAAAATTTCAAAGAATTTAAGAAAAAAAATTCCTTTAAATTTCCAGGTCTTTACACAATAATGATTTGTCTTTCATTACACTCAAGGATGATTTTTACTGAACAACAATATATTATATTATTATTTAATATAATAAGACATAACCTAGATATTAAGTTGACGGTTATGAATTTTATTAAATAAATTATTAAAATATATAGTTGAATTCATTTGTTACAAATTAATTATAAATAAATATAGGGACAAACTAAATATATAGGAAACATTTTTATAAATAATTATTTTTATACTCGCAGAGTCATTTTATACTAAAAAATTAAATTAATTACTTTTTTTGAATGATATTAATGAAATATATATGTCATATATTAAATAAAATATTTTTGATATTCATATAATTGAATTTAATGGCATAAGATAAGAACAAACTCAATGTTACACTTAAATTACTATATTTTTATAAAAATGCTTTTACCGCCTTTTAATGGAAAACCTATTTTAAATCCAATTTTTAAAATTTTTAAATAATTTATTTGAAAAAATAAACTTATTATTTTAAATTTTGATATAAAAATTTACTTATGTTTAATTATTGGAACTTTTATGATAAGATTCATGTTTTGATGAATAGTAAAAATACTAAATTTTAATTGAAAACATCCTTTTTCATCGAAATAATTCATAGTGTTAAATTATATTTTTTATTGGTTTCAAAGAATAATTATATTATTTTTTATACTTTAATCCAATTTAGTTCATTTTAATAAATTTTTCATTAAAATTGGATATAAAAACCTTTCAATCTTTTGAAAGTTTTCACTTTAAAAACTCATTTTTCTCGTTTCATCAATGGAAGTAATTTTGAATTAATTAATGAAACTTATGTGTCTTGAATTTTAATAAATGAATTCCATATTTATATTCAGAATATAAAAATTTATTAAATAGTTTTATTTTATTTTTGGACATTATGAATAGTAATTTTAGTAATATTTTTATTACCATGGTTAAGGATATGTCGTGTAATTAAGGGTAAACAACTATAATATAAAATTATCCTAAAACTTATCATAATTTTATTGGATGATAATTTTTCCATCCCTAAGAATTAAAGGATCGGTTATGAGACAATTTATGGATTTTTTGATAATAATGTAACCTTTATAATATTATATTCAAAGTAAAGTCAATTTCATCACACTTATGTTTTCAACAAGAAAAATATTTTTAATGTGGGTTTATATAAGGGATATGTTCAACTATAAATATTATTTGGAAACATTAAATGTTTATATACATAATTTAAATTTATTTATAATTTTTAGTGATACTATAATTACCATAACTGGTGACACAACGATGATGAAGTAATTATTTAATTAAAGAAAATATAAAATAAATGATATTAAAAATAATAAAATAAATATAATTTGAAATATCATCCAAGAATCATGTATATTAATTTGATATTTTAGTGATATTTTATAAGTATAGTTTTTATTTTCTATTTTTTATGATATTTTTAAAAATTCAAGTAATGAATAGTGTCAAAATTGAGACTAATGATATTTTAAAATAAATATAATTTTATAAATGATATAAAATTAATAAAAATCTGAAATTTAGAAACCTAATTGGTATAAAGTTAAAATTTTCATCCATGACTCATGTTATATTTTTTTTAATTTTAAGGTAACTAGATTAACCCTAAAATAGTAAAAAACCAAGTTGTCAAAGTAAGAGTTAAAGGGTTTAACTAAGGGTTAAAACCAAAAGATAAGGGTAATAATGGGACCTAAACATGTATAAAAATTATTGGTTGATATTATTTCGACCCAAAAATGTATTATATTGAAAATAAATCACTTTTTATCCATTTTTATTATAAAATTAAATTATATTAATTAAATATTTTTAAGATTTCCAAGAGTGCCCCTCCCCTCTCTTATAAAAGGCCACATCTTCTTCTCTTTTATTCACACTTCCGAACCTATTTTGTTTGACCTAAACCTATCCAAATATACTCCCAACATCCATAACATTATCCTAGAATCTTTATTTTAGGAATAAATCAAACCAAAGAAGTCCTTTTTTGCTAATCAAAAGGAGATACCCAAAGAATAGATCATGTTCATCAATAAACATTTTCATTTTATTTCTTCCCTGAACCCCCCCCCCCCCAAATTATTATTATTACAAGATTATATAATAAAATAATTATCTTAAATATATTTATATGTTTTTATTATAATTTTTAAACCTACACTTACACACACTTTCATCTACTAGGTAAAGAACATATTGTTCTTGTGTATGGTGAACTATCGCCTCACGAAATGATTTTGTTCATTTTTTCATTACCACTTATCATGGTTGGTAATTATAATGGAAAAAATATTTATATATGATATATATAATATTTATTATTTATTTATTCTTCTTTAATTATTTTATAACACATAAATTTATACTTTCCATTTTGTGTAAATACAATAACATCATTTGTGGACATGTGAACTACTACCTCTGCAAAGCAATGTGATTTGTTTACACTATACATGGAATGTAGTAAGGGTGATTTTAATAAAAATATGTGAAATATATGACATAAATATGATACTATAATTATAATATACATATATATCATTTAATTTTTATACTTTTAATATGATAAACAAATAGAAGTGGCATTCAGGCATACATACGGCCTACCATATCCATGAATAATACATTTCATTTCCTATCTCAAAATATTAGGGATTATTATAAATACAAATATACTGAATATATATGATATTTAAATAATTTTTACATTATTTAGATGATGAAATTATGATATAATTAACAATAAAAACATGTAATAAGTTAAAACATATTAAAAAACTAGGAAATTAACACCTAAATTAGTGAAAATAATTAAACATTACTAACAAACGGGTAATAATATATTATAAGAAGATAATATATGATATTATATATATTATTATGTTTTTTCTATAAGTTAATATCATTCTTAAAAATATTATACAAGATTTTAAAGGATGTTCACCAATAAGGAAACACAAGGTAAGGGAATTTTTTGTCTCACTTTTATTTTTGTGAGACTTATGCTATATTCACCACTCGTTTCTTTTGTGTGGAATGTATACTACACATGACTATAATATATTATATTTATCCTTAAATTTTATGGTATTAAAATTTCCATTTTATAATCTCTCTTTCATGGGGTTTACGGTACAAAAGTTACCATATTGGTAAGGGATTTTTTGTCTCACCTTTATTTATATAGGTCACTTGCCTTATTCACAACTTGTTTCTTCTAAGTGGTGTATATACTGCCCATGAATGTATATTTATGAGTCTTATAAAGAATATTATTGTATTTTCATATACATATAATTTTATTTCTTTCATGTGGAATATGATTCTACTAATTATAAAGTGGTGAGGGGTTATTTCACAATCTCATCGTTATTCGGGATTGTTTTTGTTTGAGTATCCACTGGGGAATTTTTCTCTTCCATGTTAGTTTTTTATAAAAATGTTTTCAAAAATGTTTTTAATATTATCCATTGATTGTTTAAAGTTATTTTTACCCCTTTTTTAATTTTTACAAAATTATTTAAAAGTAATCTTTCTATCTTTTCCCAAAACAAGGTACTTTATGACTATCTTACAAAAGTAAAAGGATTTTTTTTATTTTAACTGATATGGAATGAATGGAATTTTTTTCCATCATGATACCTTAATGTTTTGAATCTTACTTTATAAGTTTGCAATACTCTTTTTAATACAAATATTTTCTTTTAAAAATTTTAAACCTTTTAAATAAATTATTTCAAAGTAAAACGGGGTATTTTTATTAAGAAATTTTTAATGATTTTATTAGAGTATTTTCATCTTTTTCAATATCCATTGTTGGATATTTTGGTTGATTGAAGTTGATATTTTATGACACCATAAACCATATTTTATTGAAGGGTTTATGATCATTTTTCCTATGGATGTGCTATTTTGATATCATTCATAGTTTATGGTTGAAGTATTCACATTTTGTATCCTAGTTTTTCAATAAGAATGTTTATTTGGTTTGTGTTTCACATTTTCCATATAAGGAATTAATTTTACTTAGTAAGTGATGTTCAGGGCCCTCTATAGCCCCAAGATACATCAGTAGGTCTCATGAGACAAACTATTTTGGGTATTGGCTGATGTCATGCCCATTTATGTATGGTGTAATGGTCGAAGCCTTAACGGTATGTTTATGATGTCTTGTATTATGAATTACCTAATTATGATATTATTTATTGATATTCCATATGTTTATTTGAATAGTAGAATATATATGGTTATATTTTCTAGATCATGTGATTATTTATATGGTATTATTTATTCTGGTCATATTATGCTCAGGATATATTTAAATACCACGTGCTTCAGTTATTCACCTTTCAATATTGATTGTGACTTATCTAGTTATTTTAATGTCATGTGTTTTCATTTATCTAAATTTCCATATAGATATATTCTCATTGATTCATTTTTTATTCTGTTATACTTACCCTTACAGAGAATTTGAACTCATCCCCATTTTTTCCTTTCGAAGTAATCCAAAAAGTGTACTAAGAAAGATATGCAAGGATACTTTATAAGGAATAAATTATCCAAAAAATATATATTATAATTAGTGTATTCATTTTTAATACAAGACTCATGTATGTATCTAGTTTACCAAGACTACTAAACTGATCATTCCTTTGGGATTCAAATATTGTATCTATTACAATGTAATAAAGCTAGGCACCATCTCCGGGCTACTGGGGTTAGGGAGTTACATATTATGATCACGATATTATATCATTGACTTAGTTTTATACTCATTACTCTATAGATTTTGAACATCACATTGTTAAATAATTTTTATTGGATGATTTTCACCTAGAAATAATGTTGTTTTATTAACATGGTAAAAATTATTAGCATTCTGTATGTTTTTATTCTAATATGGATTATTATTGGAAATTTTACTATGTATTGTTTTATCATCCACCTTATTTCTTTAGATGAGTTATGACCATGTTATAACTTTTATTTACATGGGAAAATCATTTATATTCTTTATGAGTATTTACTATTAATGCGGGATGATTATGTAGTGATATTCTATTTCTCCCATTATAAATATAACCATATTTTATTCGGTAAGAGGTTTGATAGGGAATGGTATAAAATGTCTCATTCACTCTTATAGAGAATGCATTGGACATAAAAATGTGATAGTTGGGGACCATAATTATATATCTACTTGATGCATCAATGGGTATCATGAGATAAAAAAGTTGGTTTTTGGTGTATATCTCTCCCCATAATAAGATATTGTCTTGGAACAAGGCCTTGATAGTTGGTTTTTTAGGTATTACATTACGAATTCCATTATTTTGAGGTTAGTATTATTGATATCCATGTTTTCATTTATTGTCCTGGATATATCATGCTCCCAATTTCATGTTTATTATGGATTCATGTTATTTATTTATTCCTACCATAATATTTATACTATGTTTATTCCATGATTTCCTTGGTTGTATTTTTTCCTTACTGAGTGTCTGAGATCAACCCTTCTTATGTTTTCATTTCCCCGAGTTATGAAGAAAATTAGTACATGTGACATATTTAGAAGGATATAACATGTGAAATAATTTATGGGAGATGTTAAAGATTAATTATTGATTAATTATTTCATATATACAGTGGAAAATGTTTTGTTTGATTCAAAAAACAAGGGGTTTTTAAGTTTATTTTTTTCATAATTCTCTAATTCTCAAAATCTAAAAAGATTCTTTGGATGTAAGAGATGTGGTAATCATTATATGTTTTGTAAGTTTGAATAGTTACATCTAGATTTTTATAGCTAGTATCAATGTAGGTATGTAAATAATATGACTATGACACCAGATTTAAGGTTACAAGTATAACGCATCAAATAAGTTAGTTTTTTGTGTTATCTTAAAGACTTATCAATTTAACTTAACCCATTTTACTCATTTTACCCTTAACTAAAGTGATAAATATTTACCATGGTTAATATTCATTATGAACAAAAAAAAATTAAAATTATCACCTAATATTAATTATGATAATTAAAAATAATGAATTAATTTTAAAATATTAAGTTTATAAAAGTGGTAAAATATACTTTTAATATATTTTTGTAAAACAAAACGACATTTGTTTTTAAGAAAATGAATGTTTCAATCATAAAAATGATTTTACAAAAAAATAAAGTATGATTTTGATTCCAATAGAATTAATTTGACTTATTTAAATAAAAAGATACATATTTTTCTTTAAAACTAAAACAAAAAATAAATAAACCTTGTAAATAATTTATTAATATAGAAGAACTAAAAACACTTTTTATTTGAACACAAACTTTACATTTATTTTAAAAATATTAATCATAGGTTTATATGTTCCAAATTAGTTTATAATATGAATTATTTTACTTATTAAATATATATTTTAACTATAAAAAATGTTTCATAAACTTTCTAGTTATTCCTATATCATTATAATTTCTTAAAATTGATAGTTTTTTAAAAATTGATATTTTTCATTATTCACAGAAAAATAAAGTATTTCTAAAAAATATAAAAAAATTACCCAATTCTAATTTTTACATGATGAGTTAAAAAATGAAATCCATTTCATAAAATTAAATTTATAAAATTTGGAAATTTAGGTTTTAATCAAATTCTTGAATAAATATTTGTGCATTATATTATTTTTTATTTGAAAAGAAAAAGGTTACTTACTATAATTGAAGATAAGGTGTTATATTCTTATATCCTTAAAAAAATTATCCATTGAAATTATAGAATTACACATCATAAATGGATTTGGGTAGTTCATCATCATAACTTCTTCAGTCTCTCACATTTCTACTTTTACATTATTATTTCTCCAAAGTACCTTCACTAATCGAGTTGTCTGATTCTGCAACACTTTTTATCTAGTATCAAGAATATGTATTGGATATTCATAGTAAGATAATTCATTTTACGATTATATTTCCTCATAGTTTATCACATGTATTGGGTCTAGTATGTACTTCCTAAATAAATTTATATAGAGAACATGATGGTCTTTAATGAGGATAGGTGGAATTTCCAAACATTAAGTCATAGATGTAATTATTTCCAGAATTTAAAAAGGACCGATGTACCTAGGACTTAGTTTACCTTTATTTATAAATATTATAACACCCTACTATAGATACACATTCATGAAAACACTGTATCCCACCTGAAATTTCCAATCCTTCCTCTGATTATCAGGATATCTCTTTTTCCTTCTTTGATCTGCCCTACTATGACTCTAAATAGTATTTACTTTCACCATTGTCTCTTAAAAAATATATAGGCCTAAAATATTTCTTTTAACAACTTCATCCCAAGAATGTGGTATATGAAATCTTATCTCGTACGACCCTTCATACGATGCCATTTTAATGCTCAAATGGAAGTTATTATTATTATAAAATTACACCAAAGGTAAATACTGATCCAATGTACCTTGAAAGTTAAGTGAGCATGACCTAAACGTGTATTCTAATGTTAGAATAATCCTTTCTAGCTATAGATATATATGATAATGTTAGTCAGTGATCAAATGTATCTCTATGTATAGAGTCTTCTTAATAATCTTCCCGAATTTTGATTAAAATTATGGGTCGTGATCATATTCAATAAAAATAGGTTTACCATGATATCTCAAAAATTCATTAATATAGAGTTTCATGAGGAACTAATTTGGTAGATCTTCCCTTATAGGAATGAAATATGTGTACTTAGTAAGGGATAAAATAATATCCCATATAGAATCGTCTTTCTAGGAGTTTCTTGAAATACATTGACAAAGTCCATAGAAATAGCATCTAATTTTTACATAGGAATGGGTATAGTTTTCATGATGTTTTTATGATGTTTACTATCAACCTTTACTAGCTAAAAAACCAATAATATCGATACATAGTCTATAATTTCCTATTTCATATTATCTCACCAAAAAAATCATTCAAATACTGATACATTTTGGTGCTACCATGGTTTATAGAGAATATTGATCTAAGAGTTTCATCTAGTAACTTTCTTTTTTTATCAATCATGGATAGAGAACATATCCTCTTTACACATTTCAATATACTATCTTCATAAATGGATTCTGCCAACTTCCCATCATTCATGGATTTTATTTTATTTTTAATATTCTTATCATCAGGGTGAGAAATTTTTATTTTCTATAACAATTATATATTGGAAATCATTTGGAATAAATTTTATATTTATCCTTCATTAATTATTCCTGTAAAAAAAATTATAAATCTAAGAATATAAGATCTTTTTCAATTCTCATTTTATTCAAAACCCCCTCGATCTTTCCTACTCAATGAATTGAATGCCTTATTTTCCTTCCTATTGCGGTAGTGTATTGAGAAATAATAATCCTTGAGTATTTATAGTCATAAACTTTGTCTCATGTTGAGATATTTATATGAGAATATTTATTTCAAAAAAAATTAATTTTTATATATTTCACATATTTTACCAAAAAGGTAATGCTATAATATCTTCAATGATAAGATTATTTCTTGAAACTCAATATCATAGTTTAGATAAATATATTCATGCATCTTTAACTACCTTGATGCATAGGAAACAACCCTAAAATTTTGTGTAAGAAAAAATCTTGGTCCCTTATTTGATACATCCCTATATATCATACATCTATCCCTTAAAAATGGTAAATTCAATATCAGTATATTAATTATTCCCCTATTTAATTATTCAAAAATTTCTTTACAATATTCTAACCATATGAACTTTACCCCTTTATGATTAAACTTGTCTAATGGTTTGGATAATCAAGAAAAAATTTAAACAACTCATTTAGGGTAATTTTCTAATCCAAGGAAACTACATACCTTGGTTATATTCATTGGCATTGGTTATTCCATCATTTCCTTTTTATTTAAAGGATCAATTGATATTCCATCCTTAAATTAAATATGGATAAAAAAAGAAACTTATTAAATATATAATTCACATTTTCAAAATTTTATATATAACTTCTTTTCTATAAGAGTCATAATAATTATTCTAAAATAAATCTTATACTCATCAAAGATTTCAAAGTATACCAAGATATCATCAACAAATAAATTAATGAAATTATCAAGATATTACTTGTATAATTTAATTATCATATCCATAAAAATGGAGGGAGAATTACTCAATTTAAAGGGTTTTATTATAAATATGTTATATTTTTACCTCGTATGAAATGTCATATTTGTAATATCTTCCTTCTTTACTCATATTTATTGAAACCCTAAATGAATGCCAATATTTAAAAAATATTGAGCTCTTTGAAGATGACCTAACAAGTCATAAATATGGTGAATAAGATACTTGTAACATATAGTAAGGAAATTTATTTCCCTATAATCAATGAATGACCACATAGACCCATTTTCCTCTTAACAAAAATAATAAGGGATCCCCATAGTGAAACACTAGGTTATATAAATCCCTTATCAATAAACTCCTATAATTATTTATTTGGTTAATATAATTCCAATATAGTTATCTTGTTAGAATTCTTAGATACATGTTTTTATTTAGGTATAAGATCAGTTTAAAACTCAACCTCATGCTCATGTGGATTTATTGATTTTTCTTCAAGAAACACATTAATGTATTCTTGCATAATAGGTACATCCTCTACTTTAAGGATGCCTTTACTATTCATAGGTTGCATCTGGTCTTTTTCTCTAATAATTTAATTTATGATAGATAATGTAGGTGGATCCATACATGATTCAGATGATTTATTATCCCTTATAAAGATAAGGGATTCCATATCTCCATCATGAAGCATAATCTCCTTCTCTTACCGATAATTTTTTTCATTGTAATTATAAAACCAATATATAAAGGATTATATCAAAGTTAACCATAGGTATAATAATCAAGTTGGAAAATAGGGTATGTTTATGTGTCATAATGGAAACATACTATCATATCCTTATTGTAATAAGATTTCCACTAGGAATATCGATTAAAAATTTCCTTCTTAAGGTTCTAGGGAAATATCTAATTTTCATGAAAATAATGTAAGATATAAAATATCATGGATATCCAAAATAAAATAAATCATTAGATGAATTTGAGATTAAGATATAATTACCTTACATAACATATTTAGGAACTTCAACTTCAATTATAATAATTGCATAATTTTAGCCATCTCCTATTTTTCTCTTCTACGAGAGGTTCCCTTGATGCTTTGGATATCGGTTTGAATAATACACCATATATTTGTAGTTGAAGCAGTAGGTAATAGTGGTTTATTTCTTTCTATTTCATTCATTATTCTTACGACCCATTTATAATCACTTGAAATAGACTCATGTTCCCTTTAAGTAAGTACTTGGGTGTTTCCTTCCATAATTATCACATGTTGGAAATCTCATCTTACCTTTCATATTCATTGTCATATTTATTTTCACTTAGTTATCATCCAATCTATTATTTTCATTATTTCCCTTGAATATGTAATACATATAAAATTATTTATCTATATTGGTAGAAATTGATACTATATCATTATATAATGAAATTTTTTGAGAAACCAGTGCTCTATGAAGACTCTATTTAATCCTATCAAAGAAACGGTAAATCTTGCATTCTGGATTATGAATATAGTCAACAGAATTCCTATATAATCTTATAATGTAATCCTTATACTATAAAATATTTTATTATTTATTCTTATTTAAATTTAATAACTTATTCTACATATCTTAAGGAATTTTTTTCTCAAAGAACATCACTTCAAAACTTCTCTATTCTACACTTTCTATTTCATCAACCTTTTTTGTGTTCTAGATCAATGACTACCATTGATTAGAATATTACTTTAGAAAATATAATTATAAAATAAGTTTTTCCTTTTAATTACTTCCCAATGATATAAATATATTTTCAAGGGACTTAATCCATTGTTTGGATACCAATAGATTAATATTTCTAAAAAAAGATGGAGGCCTCTGTCATATGAAGAAATCCAACATAGGTGAATCATGTTGTGGAACAGTAGGCTAATTCATATGGGAAATGTTATCAATCGTAACCAAAGTTATATGAATTAATATAATCATGATCTACTCAACTCTAACACCATCTATACTGGATTTCTCAGCAGGTAAATCCCTACATTGACTACAGATGTCGATTCCCTTCATTCTATTAGGTGTTATCTTTAAATAATGGAACACAATGAGTTTTTTAATAATAATCATGAATATTGACACATAAAGTAAAAATACCTATAATAGTAAAAATTATCAAAAACACTAAGGGATTATCATAATTATCATGTTGATTATGTTCATTTAAAATATATTTCTCAATGTTCTATATAACTTCCTTTGATACAAACTATAACGACCCTGAATCGCGTATCCCAGTGTCAGTGTTTATTTTATTACATTGGTACAAGATACAAGTGATATCACCTTATAGTATTAATTATTTTAGAAATCTTGGAAACCTATATATATAAATGATTCTCATATTACATAGAAAATATAAAAATGGAGCATAAGAATCATTCTTTCATCCTTGAAATCATTCAAAATATCCATAATCATATCTTAGGGGAAGGAAAAAATAAAGGATGATCTTAGACGCTCAGTAATGGTTATAAATAGTGGGATATATCATGAGTAAATAATTCATAATCAATATGGTATATTAGATAATCAAAACACATTCAATTCAATCGATATCTTGAGTTCAAAGTACAAACATGGTTAATATGAACATAGTAATCACATAGATATTGGAAACTTAACTCTCAAAATAATAAATTCATAATTATGGAAATTAATAACCTTAACATAAATTCCTAAACCAATATATCATTAATCTTACCATAATGTAATTACCAACATAATTTTAATAAATGGGTAGGTTTAAACCAGATACCCATAAAATACTAAATGCTTGATGTTTTGTATCATGAAACCTATTGATACAATGAGGGGGCATCTATAATAAAGAATCATCCATCACATGAAAGTCAAATTAATTTTTCATATATTGAATGATCAATATAATTTATTCTCATAATTCCTTAAAAATCAATAATTATCCATTTTGAATAAAGAATAAGAAATATTTTCCCAGTCAATGAAATAACTTACTTAATAAAATTCTTACAATTGATACTTTAAAAAAAATATTATATGGTTTAAAAACAAATTTGGTGTAAATGATGTTGTATAAATCAATCATACATAAGATATAGACCTTTAAGAGAAAATATTGTCCAATTAAATGATGTATAGGGATAGGGAATGTGATTATGCAAAAGTTAATGAACACAAAACCATAAATCATTAAAGGATTAAAGAAGACTATAAATTCAATATAAATGAAGTTTTTTAGTAAAACTAATACATTAGGAAATATAAAATGAAATATAATTTGAACATTAAAAATAACTTTTTTTTAAATTTCTATAAGAATGAAATTATAAATCACTTTCAAAATTCTTTTCATTCCATTATCAAAATAATATACTTTTTATTTGATAAAATTTTAAATAAAAATCACATAATGTTGAGAAATATATTTTATTTGAAAATAACCATGTAAATTTATAATGTAATAATTAAATTAAATAATTATTATGAAGGAAATAAATTTCATTTGTGTGGTACAATGTTAAAACAAATATTTCTTTTATGCTTCTAGTAAAAAGTCTAGAAGTGCCTCATTTTAAAAATGATAATAATTTTTCTTTTAAAATTTTTTAAATAAAGTGAAATATGTTTAAAAGTTACTTAAAATGAATATTGGATTTTAAAAATTTAAAAGAAACTTCACATTAAATAAAAAGAGTTAGAAGGAAAACTATAAAATGTGAATTTTTTAAAAGAATGTACCATACATGTAAATAACTTGTGGATTTTTAATCTAACAAGATAAGAAATGGAAAATAAACATTTAAAACCCAAACATAAATAGATTATAATAAAATATATTGGGTCTAAGATATTAGGATCATATAATTTTCCAAAATGAAATCTAAACATGAACAATACCAAAATAAAATGATATTTTAATAGAAATACATTACATTGGGTATCTTTTTAATTGTACATGTTTGATCCTCCTGTATAATGAATTTAAATTTATTAAATACTTTATTAAAAAAAATCATCTATATTGAATTTTTTATTTCCTTTTATAATCATTTTAAATCCATTAACTGAATTGTTCTTATTTACATTGACATTTTAAGGTTGTTCAATTAATTTCTCCAAAATTACTTTAGTATATATTCTATGGTTAAATGAGTTATGAAATGGTTCCATAATCTCAAAAAAAATTATATTTTAATTAATATAAATTTTATTCATTAAATATAATTCTTTAATCATTCATGCATGGTAGTAATAGAAAAATGAATCACATCGCTTCATGGAGGTGGTGGTTCACACATACGCACAATTGATGTTATGATTTTCCAATGGATGAAAGGGTAAGAAGTAACATTATATATATATTTACATAATTATAATTATTTAATAAATCTAATTTATATTCCTTAATTTTATATTTATAACCATCTAATTAAATCAGTAATGAAAAATGAATTACACCATTATATGAAGGAAGGATGTACACACACACAAGCGGTATTTTTGTTTTCCAAATAATGGAAATGAGATATAAAATGGATTTAAATTTACCATAAAAATATATATATGTAGTTAATATACATATTTGATTATTTTAATATTCTTATTAATTGATTGGATGAATTTTATAAATAAAGGAACATGAAAAATCTTGGAAATAATATATACCTCTTCTTTTGGTAATCTCCATTAGCTTTTACCATAATCCTTCTTGAAGTGGTATTTTGGTGAGACCAAGTCCTATAGAACATAGGTATGGATTTTTTTAAGGTATTTAGTAAGGTATTATTCAATTAAAGTGGCTAATATAGTGTGAATAATAGAGGATAGAGGGATCACTTTTATAAGTGAGGTGGGTGAAAATGTTTAAATACTTGAAACTTTATTATATAATATATGTATTTCACAAGTAAATTGGTTCAAAATTATTATATATTAAAATATTATAATTTTATGGTTCAAATAAAACAAAAAAATTCTTTTAATAATTTTATTTATGTTATCTTGAAGTCTTATCCCTTTATTTTAACCCTTTAATTCGTTTTAACCTAAACTGAAGTGATAAATATGTACCCTGGTTACTATTAATTAGGACAAAAAATTATGTCGAACATATAAAAAAATATTAATTAATTAATTGAAAATATTGAATCCATTTTAAAATATTTGATTTCTTTGATTTGTAAAAATTACTTTTAAAATATGTTTGTAAAACACAACGAAAATAGTTTCTAAGAAAATGAATGTTTGAAGCATAAAAATTATTTTATAAAAAAAATAAAGAACGATTTTGAAGCAAATGGAATTAATTATATTATATTAAATTAAAGGAGAATTATTTTTTTCAAACCAAACTAAAAAATAAAATATACTTCTAAATAATTTATTAATAGAGAATAACTAAAATAGTTTTTATTTGAAAAAAACATTACTAAGATTTTAAAAATGTTAAGCATAGATTTATAAGCTCAAAATTATAATTTCTTATGTATTATATTACTTATTAAATTTATATTTTTTTATAAAAACAATCATAAAATTTTTCGTAATTATTATATCATTATAATGTTATAAAAGTAATAATTTTTATAAAATTGATACTTTTCACTATTAACCTAAAAAACAACTATTTCTGAAAAATATCAAAAATTCACCTAAAGATAATTTTGACATTATGCATTAAAAAATGAAATTAATTTCATCAAATTCAATTTATATAATTTTTTGATTCATGTTTTAATCGCATTCTTGAAAAAAGCAATGTGCATTACATTATTGTTTCTTTAGAAAGAAAATCTTACTTACTATAATTGAAGCATGGCTATTACAAGAATTATTTATTGGGGAGAATAACTTTTCAAGGTGTGAAATAGACCTATTATCACACTATCCTTGGAATTTCCCAAGTCATTTTGAGGTGATTCTTCCTATCTTTCCCACCTTATTCATTCTCCCTCACTTCACTCTCGGATTTAGCTTCCCCCATGAACCCTAGTTATCATGTTACTCGGTTTAGGGTTTTTGGTGGTTTTAATGTTGGTAATTTTGGTGTATAAGGGTTGTATACACCATTACTAGTCATGTTGATGTGGTAACCATTAAAGTCAACATGTATCATGAAATTTTAGATTGGTTTACTCTTCTTTGAGGTAGGTATTCTAGTCAATTGTTTCATTATTGAATTAAAGGAATTATTTCACTTTCTAAATTCCCTTTTTATGAAATAATAATATTATATGATAGACTTTTGATGATTTGGAACCTTTTAGTAATGTTTTATTATCAGAATAGTTAGTTTTACATTTGAATTACCTATTTTATTATTTAAAACGGAATTTTTTATTATGATAAGATTATTTTGAAATTCCTTATGGATTTTTAAATGGTTTTCATGAGAAAAAATGGTATTTAACCTGGTTTTGGTCTTCTAAGGGGAAATTGTTTTAAAGTGAATTTGTTTTTTATTTTAGGTGTGGGACACAAAATGATTTGTAAAGGGGTGTTTTAATGTATTTCAAAAGGCGATTTTAAAGATGTCTCTAGTTTACTCCTTATGAAATGATATGGTGTCTTGCTTAAAATTGTTTTATGGAAAACAGTTTGTGTCTTGACCATGTTTGGTTTTCAAAAGGAAAGAACTATGTTTAATGGTAGATTTGAATCATTTTAAAAGAAATTGTTGATTTATTTAGACCTATTAAATTTTTTAAGTGGTTTTTAAGGAAAAGTGTTATAGAAATAATGGATTAGGGCATGTTTTGGATTTTCAAAGAAGATATCACTTGTGTAAGGGTGACTTATAAATGTTTTAAATGTTTTGGATATTTACATCATTTTCCAAATAGATTTTGGAAGTGTTTTATAAAATTTATAAAGGAATTGGAAATCCAATTTTTTCTTTGGTGTTAAAGTCCCATTTTCAACTTTGGTTTTAAATGGTTTATGTGGATGGAACCCTTTATTTCCCCTTTCTTTTTTACCCCTTGAGTGGGTTTGTGATCACTTTTTGATTTTTTTTGTGCTCCCCTTGTGTGGGAATGTGATTGTTTATGTCATGGGAGCATGTTGATATTTTAGGGGCTATTCATTATTGGGTGTTAGGGGGTGAGGGTATCTTTGGTTATATAGTTTTTGATATACTTGTATTTTTTATAATATTCCCACTTTACCTTGGTCATGGATATCAGGATAATAAGTGGGAAGACCTAGAATGTACCTCTAGTTGGTTCGCACACCGTTAGTGGACCCTTGGAGTGAAATAGACATAAGTGGTTTTACTATCTCAATGATTCTTATATCGAGTAATTAGATAATAGTTTGGATTGAGATCATACTTGTATATATTTAGGGTGGTTATACCCATATACGTTAGGTTCTATACATTTTAGAGATCCATGTTAGTTCTTGTGAAATATTTGACCATTTATTTAGTTAGTAATTGAGTGAAGTTTGATACTTCTATTTTCTGTTTCATTTTCCCTAATTTATAATAATGTAACCTTATTTGTTTATATTCAGTTTATACCTCATGTATGTGTGGTGATTTCTTTTTATGATTGACTTGTGTGGTTGTTTAGTTTTTTCCTTTGAAAATGGGTTCTCAAAAAAGTATTGTAAAACCATTTTTGAAATTAAGTGATCTTATGTGTGAGTGCTTCAAAGTGGATTTCATGATGGGTTTAGTTTAAATATGGATTTTTCTAGTGGAATATTTAAGAAACAATTTTTATTTATATAAATCAAGTGTGAGTTGTTTTTAAAATCTTAATGGTGTGTGGTTTTTTCAATGTCTTGGGACAATAGATTTTTTTTTAAAAACATGTGGGTTTTGTTTTGGGAAACAAAAGGGAATGCGTTTTGGAAATGGTTTATGGTATTTTTTTAATTTCAATGCTTCGTATATTTATTCAAATCTTAATTTATATCTTTATTTTCAAAATAAAATGGATGAATTACCTTATGAAAAATATTTGATAGTTTCATCAGGTTGTGGTGACCTAATGGTATTTTTATCTCATGCCTATATCATTTCAGGTTCTACGTTATTAGTTGTATCATTTTTGTTCATCGTGGATGAAAGGGGGTGATTTGGGTGCTGGTGAGAAACTGGAGGTTTCATAGAGCTAGTTTCGGGCTTAACTGAGGTGGGTTGGATTGTAGTGGTTTTATTTTTGTTAGTTTTTTTATGTTTTGTCCTACCTCTATATCTATTTGTTTATATATGTAAATTTAGTATATAAAAATGGGCTAGATCATGGTTGTTAGTTGTGACCAATTTTTCATGAAGTTTATTTATTTATTCTGCTATTTTTTATCCATGTTTGGTTTAAATCATTCCCCAAGTGTTTCCTATGATTCTTAAGTACTTTTTTTCATCTTATGGGGATCGAGAATGCCCTTTAGGCCTTATGAAGAATCGGTTTGGGTTCCAAGTCGGATAGTATCCCGGGATGGGTTATTGAAAAATGGTATTAGAGTGGGTTTTATTTATCCAAAGCCTAAGCTTATTGAGTTTCCATTTTTATTTGGTGGTATCCCAGTATAAAGAGGTTAAGGTGGTTGAATATTAAGAGGTAAGGGTAGGGAGATTCTAGCTAGCTCTTATTTCTCCTGGGACTCAAGATTCCATGGGATGTTGGGTATCAAATTTTGGGTTTGAGTTTGTTTTTTTGTTTATGATGGATTTTTTTTTATTGATATTTTTATCCCATTTGAACATGAACATGATATTTGGGATCTCTTGTGGTTTTGAGGGGGAAATTATGAGAACTTGATATTTTTTGTTGAAATTCATGGCTTGGGAAACCATGTGGTGACCATATGATGAAGTCTGCCTCTTTTATGGAGTTTGTTTCATGGTCATCTTGTTTTATCCCACCTATGAGACCAATTCATGCATGACACTATTTCCTCCTTGGTTGTCTTATTTTGAACTCCTCTCAAATTTGGATTCTCTAAAAGTGGGTTCCACTTGTTGGGGGTTGATTAAGGAGTGTGGTGATTATTTTTGTGGATGAATATCTTGTGATCCTTGTTTAGATGCTTGTGTAGTGATTTTGTGTGCTTGTATTTTTCAAACATTATATTATAAAATTAATTTATTTTGTGAAATATTAATTTAAATATATAATTTTATGGGGTGTTTAATAAAATGGTTGTTTCCTTGTGAATATTGTATTTAAAATGAAAATTAATTTTGATAAGAATGTTTCGGATTCTTGTTTTTCAAAGTGAAAAGGTATTTTAAAATGAATTTTTTGGATTTCCTTGTTTGTGAAATGGGTGTGTTCCACTAAGGGGGTTTTTATTAATGTTGTATTGGTTTTCTAATTAACCACTTGATGGAAGTTGGTTTTAAAATTACTTGTTCAAATGGTGGTTTCAAAAAATAAAAAATTATTTTGATGTGGTTTTGGTGTTCCTTGATTGAAGGTTTTTTGTTGTCATTTTCATTCCTTGTTTGGGAAGGAGTCATTTGGTTTTCAATTTGGGACCTTACTCGAGGTATTTCATGTCTTTTTTTCAGAATGGTCGAAAGGTTTTCTTGGTTCTGATGCCTACTGAGACTCTAAGTGGAGCGGGGGATATAGAACGTTTAATGAATTTGGAAGAAATAGGTTGGTTTGAATAGATTTAGGTCACTCCTAATTCTATTGGGACACTCTAAGCTTCATAGGCGTGAGCTATCAAGATCCCATTAGTTGGTTCTATATAAGATAATGGGATTGGTTGGTCCCTCCTTTATAGTGTGAGGTATTTCTGGAAATTTTTCAGGGAGGACTCTATCTAGTGGTTCTTTTCCTTTGGAGTTTGTGACCTTGGTTTCAGGATCTTTGGTTGTGGTTAGATTTTTCCTCATGTTTTGTTCCATTTAGGAATTATTTCCTCCTCCATTAAGGTTAGATTTTGAGTTTGTTAAATTGTTTTTCCTCATTCCCTATGGTTGGATTTGTGGTTTCCATACAATTGAGGGTTGGTTGTGCGTGTCATTTAATGAGCCTCATTATTTGGGAGAACCTTTATTGGTGAAAATTGGTTGTGCCTATTTTATTATTGATCCATTGAGGTTATTTTTTTAGACATGAGAGAGGCCTTGGGTGCATGATGGGCTAACTAGGGTGTTTGGTTTACCAGTTGATTTCAGTATATTAGCTAGTGTCTGGATATGGGATTTTTGTGGGATACACCGTTTGAGGGTGATCTGGTATTGAAAACTTGGTTATCTACATGTTTTAGGACCCAAGGTGAGTTCTATTATCATTATTTTGAGTAACTTATGGTTTTTATTCATTCTGTTAGGTTTAGAAGTGTTTGTAATTGATGGTTTGTTCTTCTTGTGGTCCTTTTTGTTTTAGTATGTGTTATCAGTTGTTTTTCTTTTGTGCTACCATGTTAGAGTAAATCTAAATGGTTGGGTGACCATTTTATACAAACTCTAAATGGTGGGGATACCGCGTTAGGTCTCCCTCAATTTTTAAAGCTTCTTGTTTGAGGTGATTGTTTTAGTTCTGCTAAGAGATGTTTGGTTCTCTTAAATTTGATTAGTTTGATCATTTTTAAGGATCTAAATTTATTACATTGTGCTTAAGTCATGTTGATTTTTTTTTGGTTACATCCTCTTAGGTTATCCCACTTTTTTGTCTTTCATTTCAACTGAGACTTTATGGCTTAAAATTTGGAATGGTAGGGAGTTTCTAATACCCCCAGTGTCATGGGGTTTTTATTTTGGTCTTATTTTATCATGCCTTTATTGAAGTTGAATTTCATTTCAAGGTGTGATGAAATTTCAGATTTTGGAGGCCTTTTTGGCAGTATACAGTTATCCTACATTATTTTTCAAAACGTTCAGTGCTCATGTGGGTGGGATTATCCTTTGTACATATCCATTTTTTACGGCTTCCGCACATTTTGAAAAACTATGTGGATCTCCTCAAAATTCATATAAGGATTGGGGTTATTTTGTAGTCAGGCACATGGTTTGGGAAACCATGTGGCCTATCAGGAGTAACTGTGTAGCTTAAAGTTTTTTTGTGGTAGTGGAGCCCACATGGTTATCACATGATTTTCCTAACCATGTGGAAAAACTATGCAAGTTGTAAAGGTGTTTAAAAATTGGGTTTCTCACATTTTACCCCTCTCGTTTTTAAGGGTTTTTAACCCCTATTCTCCCTCTCACGTGTCGTCTGACCATCTTGGATTTAATGAGGAGTTCCAACCTCCTCCATTTTGGATTATAACCCTCTCCTTGGCATTTTCTAATATTTTTTTAGGTGATTCTTTCTCTATTTCCCTATTTCTTCCTTCTCTATCTATTATATCTGGTATTTGGATTCCCCTATAAACCCAAGTTATTAGGTGGCTAGATTTTAGGGTTCTGTTTGGTTCTAATTATTGGTATTTTGGTGTATAGGGGTTATAGACACCACTGCTAGTCCTATGGGTGAGGTCAGCATTAAAGGTGTCATGTTTCAGGATGTTTCGACTTAGTATCTACTTCTTTGTGGTAGGTATTACTATGAAATTGTTTCATTTTTGGAATTAAAGTAATGATTTCACTTTATAAGTTCCCATTTTATGAAATCATAATTATATATGGTAGCCTTATGATGATTTTCAACCTTTTAATTGTTTTTTATACTTGGGATAATTGGTTTTACATGTAAATTCCGGATTTCATTGATTAAAATAGAATGTTTTATTATTTTAAACTTATTTAGAAATTATTTATGGATTTTGTAATGTTTTTCATGTGGAGAAATGGTTTTTAACCTGGTTTTTGTCTTCTATGAGGGAAAATAATGGTTTTAAAGGTAATTTTGTTTTTATTTGAGGTGTGGACCTCAAAATGGTTTCTAAAGGGGTGTTTTAATGTATATTAAATAGTTATTTGAAAGGTTTGTGTATTTGACCCCTTTTGAAATTCCATGGTGGATTGTTTAAAATGGATTTATGACTAATGGTTGGCCTTTTGGCCTTATTTAGTATTCAAAGTGAAATAATATTGTTGTAGGATAGGTATGAGTCGTTTTAAAATAAATGGGTGATTTATTTGGACCTCATAAAAAATTTTAAGTGGTGATTAATGAAAAGTGTGATGTAAATAATATATTTTTCCATGTTTTTTATTTTAAAATAAGAGATACCCTATGTAAGGGTGAATTTGAAATGTTTTAATTTTTGGGTTATTTATATCGTTTAAAAAATGGAGGTTGGAAGTGTTTTATGAAATATAAAAATGGATTGGAAATTTGAGTCCTTATTTGGTGTTAAGGGATCATTTGGAAATTTGGTGTAAAACTATTCATGTAGATGGAACCCTTGATTTCCCCTTACTTGTTTACCCCCTGAGTGGGTCTGTGATCACTTTGTGATGTTGTGTACTCCCCTTTTGTGGGCACATTATTTTTTATTCCATGGGAGCATATTGATATTTTAGGGGTATTCATTATTGGATTCTAGGAGTGAGGGTGGATTTGGGTATTTTTTATGTGTTATACTTGTATGGTTCAAACTATGCCTCACTTTCCTTTGGTCATTGAAGTCTAGATACTAATTGGTAAGAGCTATCATGTACTTCTAATTGGTTCTCATGCCACTATTGTCCCCTTAATATGAAATAGGTCTAAGTGGGGTTGTTATCTCAATTATTCTTGTGTGTGATAATTGGATGATGGTTTGGACTAAGTGCATCTCATTAGCTGGTTTGGGTAGTTATACCAATATATGTTAGGTCTTACACACTTTAGGGATTCGTGTTAGAGCCCATGATATATTCAACTATTTATTTGGTTAGTGATTTAGGGGAGTTTGATACCACACCAATTTTTATCATTTCCCATACATTCTTTTATTTCACCTTCTTTGTTTATATTTGGTTTATTCCTCATGTGTTTGGGATTCCTTCTCATGATGCTTGACCAGTGTAGGTGTTTAGTTGTTTCCTTTAAAAATGATCTTTCAAATAAGTGTTGGAAAACCTATTTTTTAATTAATGAATCTTATGTGTATGTTATTTAAAGTGTATTAAAAAATGGGTTTGGTTTAAATATGGATTTGGTCGGTGGAATATTTATGAAACTGTTTTAATTTTGATAAAGCAATTGTGGGTTGTTTTGAAAATGTTAACTATGTTTTATTTTTCTAACATCTTGGGATAATGTATTTGTTTTTAAAATGTGTGGGTTTGGTTTTGGGAAACAAAAGGGAAAGTATTTTAAAAATGGTTTATGTATTTTTTTTATTTCCATGTATCTTATATTTATTCAAAACATACTTTCTAAATTTACTTCCAAACTAACATGGATAAATTTAATTATAAAACAAATTTCATAGTTTTGGAGGGTTTTGGTGAACTACTAGGATTTGTAGCTCATGTCTATATCATTTTATGTAATAGGTTCTCAATTGGATCCTTCTTGTTTATCATGGATGATGGGGTGATTTGGGTATTGGTGAGAAACTGAAGGTTGCTTGGAGTAGGTTTCAGGCTCTGTTTGAGTGGGTTGGTTTTAGTGGTTTTCTTTTTGTTAGTTTTGTTTATACTTTATCTTACCTTTGTATTTCTTTGTTTATGGATGTTGATTTAGAATATGAAAGTGGGTTGGATTATGGTAGTTGGTTGTGACCTATTTTTAATTTATTTTATTTATTTATTCTATTGTTTCTTATCTCTGTTTTGGATGAAATCATTCCCAGAGAATTTACTGTAATGACCAGTCACTTATTTCCATTCCTTGTGGATTGGGAACACCCTTAGGTGCTTATGATGAATTGGACTGGGTTTTGGGTTGGATGGAATCCTAGTCTAGTTCATTACACAAGGAAAGGAGTGGGTCTTGTTAGGTTAACCTTATAAATTCTTCATGATCTCGTTATATTCTTTTCATTCATTCAAATGGTTGGAAATTTATTTCTTAAACTAAAATAGATCCAACTACACTAACTATAAATATATGTTACATTCCAAAGGGGTTAAAATATTCCAAGAGAGTTTAGAATTTGGTAAAAATTGGTAACATCACATTCACCCCCCCCCCCCCAAGTTGTTTGAATTGATCCTAAGGGTAATTTCAAGATGTGTTAGAGTAAGGTTCACTATAATAATATATAAGATTACTTGCACATGTATTTTTTATATGAGTTTATAAAGTGGAGATATGAATATTTTTTTGAAGATAATCTTACAAAAAATTGATATTCCCTCCCTATAAAAATAAAAAATGAAGTTTGTTCTAAGAAAATGAAAAACATTATAAAAATGGAGGCATAGGAAGTAAGGAAAATTTTCAAAAATGAAAATTATATACCATTTCTAAAAATTAAACAAAGTGGTAACTATACATTTTTATATTATGTTTACAAAGATCTTTTTGATGGCTCTGGTAAAAGTTGTGGTTAATATGAAGAGATTATAATGGTTGAATACTTGTACTCTCATGTTGGAGGTTATTTAAAAAAGTTTTAATTTTATTTTTAACCTATATATTGAAATTTCTTAAGGACTTATTTGATAAAATATCATATCTGGAGAAAGAGGCTAATGAAATAAAAGACACTTTGACTAAATAGGTTAGAAAATGTAGTGCCCTCTCAGAACTTGTGAGATAAAAGGATGAAAGAGACTCACATTGAAATGAAATTTTTTTTATTAATGAAAAATTTCAAAGTATGTTTTTTTATAAGGAATCATTTAATGTTATTATTTTATAGGTATTCCATACATCAGAAATTATTTATAAAGTCATAGTGAATGTCAAGGATATATAGCTTGAAGTGAAATCTAAAAAATGAAAGATATTGATAGTTCACAACAATAGATAATCAAGATGAATAATGGTTTAAGTTTATAAGTTTAATAAATATCATTAAAATATATATAATTCCATTCAGTCTTAGAAATATCCCCTCAATATGATATTTCTAGAGTTTGGAGTTAGATTTTAGAATCTATAATTTACCAAAGGTGGACCTTCCCAAATAACTGAATAGTGAGTTTCTACCAGTAAATTTTCTAGGAAGTTTTTTTCCTTAAATGATAATTATAATAGTTGTGAATATTTCTAGAGAACATGTGGAGAAATATCCACCTTAAACACATTTAATAATATCACCCATGTTCCTAAAAGAGATATAAGCACTGAATATGTCTTTTTCAAATGGTGCTAGAAGAATATTAAATTATGTATATGTATTGATGAATAAAATTATATTAATACTAAAAAGAATTAATTTTATATTATATAAATATTAGGAATATTCATTCCCTAAATTTATCCTATAATATTGGTGAAACAACCCAAAAATAACATGCCCAAAAATATGGATAGATTGAGTCTGTAAGAAGAAGAAAAAGATTTTTGGATAATTGTTAGTGTTGCTGGAGGTTTGGGGAATATTTCCATATATTTTTGGAATAATATTTCAACATATACAAGTCATAAGATTCTTAAATTAAGGTTAACTTTACTAAAATAAAGTGAAAATTTTTTGATATAATTTTAGTGCACATATGAAGAAGAATTTATCTTTTTAAAACAGATATGATTTCCTCAATAACTTTTATGAATATTGAAATAAGAGTGGTAAATATATTGATGAATGTTCGTATGAATTAAACTAATATAATTATCATGTTAATGATATAAAAAGGCTACAAAAATAGAATAAACAAAGTAAAAATTATAAGTATACCTTGAGGAGTGAACAAAAGAAGAAAAATGAGAAAAACACTCCCAAAAAGTCATTAAAGATATATGATATGAAGGATGTTATGCCCTAGAAGAGAATATGGTTCTATTTTTTGTAACAGGTTCTATATTATATACAATTATAAAATTTTCCTGAATATTCATAAAGCTTATGTGAGATAAAATTAAACTAATAGGTATTTAATCAAGGAGATGTATAAGAAGATTGACGGGGTGGAATACATCAAAGATGGTGAACTTGAGAGACTTCATAATATAGGTAAATAAAATAATAAAGAAAGTATTTATCGAAGGTAAAATATAGTTTTACATAATCCCAATAAGTTCATGAGATAGTTTCCTAGTCAAAAGTAGTTGAAAACTAACAAGGTAATTGTCACAGTCAAGTTTTTAACTTTCACTTCATTCCGATTCGGGTCAGTTTCTGGTCATTTTCTCAGGATCCAGGTGTGACATGTTTTAAATTTTGGGGAATTATTTCTCTCTTATTATTGTTCTATATTTCCCTCCTAGGTTTAATCTAGGTATCCATTTAATTTGTAAGAAAATGGACAAGTTTTGGGTGGCCATAACAGGCCGCACAGTTTGGTCACACGGTTTTCTAAACCATACAACCAAACTGTACACAGTGTCCAGCACATTAAAATTTTTTCTATAATTCCAATTTTTTCCTTTCAAAAATAAACAAAATGTGCTTCTATTCTTCCCCATTAATGGTTTTAATCCATTTGAGGCCTCCAGGCTCCCTCACAATCCCTTGACACCCATTTTTTGAAGGGGTTTTTATTGGGGAAACTTCAAGATCCTTAAAGTAAGTGAATATTTATTTTTTTTCTTCCTTATCTCTAGGATTTATTCACTAATTTCTTGTGGTTTTATTTTTACATCATCTAGGGTTTCTTCCCAAATGTTTAATCTTGGTTTTAGGGGTTCAATCTTCTTAATTAGGGTTCATTTTCACTTGCTGGTGGTGCGGTTGTGGTGAGGTTGAAGTTTAGCACCGATTCTTGGAGTGTTTGGCACAAAAGTTAGGTGATTCCATGTGTAAGCATTCCTTAATGAGTTAGTTTGATTTCTAAATTTCATTAGAATGTTATTTGAATTCTATATTGGGTGTGAAAGTATTTTTTGTTTGAAAGATATTATCATGTGTTTGATTTTTATATGGCATGTTTATGTGAAATGGGCTGTATTTTTTATGTAAACCCATTTAGTATTACTTGTTGGTTATATATAAATTGTTGAACTGGTTTCTTAAATGATTAAAGGGATGAAAATTTTGATTTTTTTTGGTGTTAGTAAGTGTTTGTTTCAAAAAGGAGGATTTTGGGAATGATTTTGGTGTAAGTCTATGTTGTGTTTCTTGGGGTTGTTTTAAAAATTATCAAAATGGTTTATTGAATAGTATAAGAGGTGCATATCTTGTTGGAAAACTGTTATGGCTGGTGTATGTTTTTAAAATGGTTCCTTTTTAATTACAAGGGTTATTTATGATGTGTATGACTTTATAAATGTATTATAAAATTGTTAAATCCATTTTTAGTAGCATTGATTAAGTGTGTAATCTTAAAGTTTCATTTTGACATGGAATTGGGTATTTTTCATGTGTATTACATGTTTTATCATTTGGGGATTATTTTTTGATTCATGAAATTGATTTATTAAATGGTATTAGGGCTTCCAATTTTGGTTTGGTATGGTATGGTTAGGCGTTTGGTTGTAAATGAGGATTTTTTGATGGATTTTGTGTGCAAACCCTTATGTTACCTCTTGAAATTATTTTATAAAATCTTTAAAGGGTTTTTTAAATTACATTGAGGGTGAAGAACATGTTTTTGTACTATTTGGTGAATGTATGATTTAGAAAAGTTATTTTTATGTTCAAATGATATTTTATAACCTTTGGAACTTGTTTGAGCACAAAGAGGGAAACCCAAGCATCTAGGTGGGTGGACTATAACAAGTATGCTAGTGATCCGGAGTAGTATTGACCCTATTTCACATAGAAAGATTGATCATGGAAACACTAAAAAAACTATGATGATTATTGGGGAACACTATGCCATTGGGGTTTCCCGTCCTAGGGGCTCGTGCATGAGACGTATATTTGTTTTGGTTACTTTTACACCAAGATACAATGTGCCTAGGGCCCATAGCTAGATAGTGTCTAGGGGTGTTACCATAACTAGTTCTCATTGAATATATTGTACTTATTGTCAGAATATGGTGTCATTGGATGGAAAATTCAATATAATTTTTTTAATGTGTACATTTTTAAAGTATCCCTCTTGAAAATTGTTTTCATTTAAAGTGGCATCTTTTAGAAATTGTTACCTGCATTTCTTATTTATAAAAACTTGCAAGAATCTTGTCTTAAAATTTTTATCACATGTAATATTTTGGGTGAAATACTATTGGGATTAGTATCACAACCTACTTACACCCTTGGGTGTAAGTAGACTTGGTAATGTTTTATGCAGGTGTGGGAAATGTTTTTGGAAATGGAGGTTTGGGTTACAAGTGGTCTCTTGGTGTGGTGTTTTGGAGATGAACTGAGGGTGATGCAACCTTACCAAGAGGTGGTTATTGGGATGTTCTTTTTGGATTTATTTTCTTGTGGTACTCTTTGGTATTTTACGTAAACCTTGTAATACAATTCCTAATTTTATTTAAAGTTTTTTTGGTTAGAAATTTCCAAATTCAGTTTATTTATTATTGTTGGTTGTTTTCTGATTCTAAAATCAGGTAAATAATTCACAAACCTTTATTGATCATACTTGAGAACTTGTGACAGCTCGTGGGGATCGAGAACGCCCTTCAGGACACGCCACGGACTAGGTTGGGTACCGGGTCAGATGGTGACCCGGCTTGGTTCCTGAAAAAATGGTATTAGAGTAGGTTCTCTCTTTTGGGTTATGTTCTTTGGGGAAGAGTCTAGGTAGACCAGAGATTGGATTGTCAGAACTCAATGTTCTGATTATGATTAAGGTTCTTGGATATCACACCTCATGGTGGTACATGAGTTACCAGGGGAATTCAGGTTCCATCTAACCCTTATATTACCATGTGGTTGCTCGTTGGTTGGGAAATGAAATGGGAGTGGGGTCAACATTCTCAGTAATCTCGTAGGGCCTAGAAAGTCATGTGGAGCTGGGTACACGGTCCCAAGTAACTCCCCTGGATGATGGTATGATTGGCATATTTTTTCCAACCATATGTATATGTCACCCATTGACACTAGTTTCTCCTTGTGTGTTTTCTTGGATCATCCTTGATTCTGAAAACTATTTTGAAAAAAATATTATTATTGGAATTGTGAAAATGTGAGTTTAAATTGGTTAAAACTTTGTTTTCCAATGTGGAAAATGGATTTTCATAACTTACTTTAAGGAAGTAATATAAAATTTTGTTTTTGTAAAATTATTTTTAGGGTGAAGAGAAAATTTTTTAGTGGGATTGGATTTATATAACCTAAATATAGAGTTTATTGAAATCAATTGTTTATAAAAATATAATTTTTTTTAATAGAGTTTTGGAATTTATTCTAAATAATAAGAAATGAGTTTTTAGTCAAATTATTTTTGATGAAATGAGGTTTCTAGAATTAGTTGAGATATTTTTAATGAGGTGGATTGGTTTCATGGAGATTCATTCTTATATTCCTGGTTTTTATTTTTAGTTTACTATGATTAGGATTTAAACTTCAAGTTTTTGGGTGTTTTATCTTGGTGTACGGTCAGCACACGGTTTGGAAAAACCATGTGGCTTTCTCCAAGTAATTATGTAAGCATTGTTTTTCTTCTAGTTGAGGGTGCACAGCCTATGAACGGTTATTCAAACCATGTTTAAAGCATATGGTAAGCCACTACATCAAGATAAAACCATATCACACAATTGGAATATGGTTTTTTAAATTGTGCAGCCAAACCGTGTATGTATCCATGTTGTCCAGTAAGGGGTTCATGGTTGGTGAACGATTTGGTAAATTGTGTGGCCTAACCATGCACTATTACCATCTGTTTTAAAAATGTGAAAACTTGGGGTTTATGGAATAGGTTTGTTTGAAAGTGGCTATTTGTTTTTTAATTTGTTTTAAATGGAAAGGTGTGAGATTTCTTAAAATGATTTTTAAGGAAATTTTGATGTTTTAAAAACCAGTGTTTGGTTCTTGTGTTTTATGTGATTTTGGGGTTGTTGGTGTAGGATAATGTCCTAAATGGTTTTAGGGTCTTTCTTTAGTATCATCAATTCAAGGGTTTATGTTAGGCCACCAGTGTGGAGAAATCTGGTCATTCGAGGTGGTTATGGTTGCGTGTGGTAATTGCATGCTACTTGTAACTCTATTCAAGGTTCCACTCCTAGTAATGTCTCTATCACTTTCTAGATTAATGTTCAGTGGTATATTTTTGTGTTGTGTTTTATTTTAAGGTAAAAGGTTTATTTTGTGGAACCTCTCGAGGGATTATGCTTAAATAGAAGTGTGTTTATCTTCCAAGAATTTCTGAATTCCTTGTTCTAAGTGAAGGTGTTTTTTGTGTATTCTTTCTTCTATTGTTTCATATTCCGGGTTAAATAGGTGATTCATGTGCATATTATAATTCCCTATCATGGTGAAGGTTCCATTAAAATGTAAGCGGTTTACGGGATGTGTTGTGTCCAGTTGATGTTGTTGGATTGTGGTGTAGTTTCTTGTGATGCCAGAGGAAGAAGTTGCATTCAGGGGGTTTTACTTCTGGACTATGAGTCAGGGGATACTTCAATCATCTGAGCTCTAACCATTGGTCATATAGTGAAGCTGGCACATATTTAGGAAACCCTAGTGGTGTAAGGGACCATGGTTTAACTTATGTCTCTATTGTGGGAGGTGGAAACAATTTTAGGTTTCAATGTGGTGGTTTCATTTCATGTGGTCCCTTATGGTGGAAATGGATGTGGGGACCCTGTTTCTTGAGGTTTTTATCTTATTTGGTGGAATATTCCCTCTTTGGTTATTGGGATACAAGGTGATTTTATTTTCTCAAACCACAGTGCTTGAACCCTTGTGGGTGATACTCTCTATATGGTTTTTTGTGTATGAATAACCTTGTATACTCTTTTCGATCTCATTTTTGGTTCGACTCATCCAAGGATGGTAATGTTCATGGGGGTGGTGAATAGAATAGTGTCTTTTTTGGTTTAGAGTTTTGATGAACGGGCCTCCTATGGTGGGAGAATAAGTTGTGCGGGGAGCAGCCAAGTTAGCCCGTGTCAGGTTTCTATTGTCGGACCGTGTTAGTGGGTTAAACTGGTTGGTTCCTATAGTGGGGGGACCCACCATGGGGTTCATCTATGTTCTTTTGTAATAATTCTAATTTTATTCTACCTCTTATGATGGGGATTATATGCCCCCCCATGGGTGTTCTGGTTCAGTCCCTGGGGTTAGTTTTTTTCTATGGTGGGGAGTCCATTTGGGTCTCCCAGTATCAGTAACTCGGTTTTTTCCTTGATGTTGGCATAGTGGTAGGTAGTTTCATTAAAATATATCTAACCACCAACTTATTTTTTTATAAATATTGGGATTGGAGTATTCCCAATGGATTTATTGAATTAAGGTTGTGGTGACCTTGTTTGAATTCATTTTCTATTTTAGGTAAATTGATTAAACTTCATCTGGTAGTGGTTAAGGTGTATTTTATTGGTATGTGCTTCATTTATGATTGATCATTCCAAGAAATTTGTGTAAATTTTCATTGGTTAGAGTATATTTTACTTTTTTTGTTCAACTATAGGTGTTTTGGCTTCTGAGGTGGGTGACCCTTATCGAGGGAATATGTCTTGGTCTCTCGAGTTAGCTCATAGCCCTCTTTTCCTACTAGTAGTGTCCTTATTGTCTTTTTGTGGGAACCCCCTTTTGAGTTTTGAAATGGTATCAGTTTTGTCTTTTCTTCTGGCCTCGTCGTGGATTTCTGGGGTCAGAAAGAAATATTATGGGGAGAATTGTCACACCTGGGTTTTTAACTTTCACTTCATTCCAGTTCGGGTCGGGTTCTTGGTCATTTTTTGGGGATACTGGTGTGATAGGTTTGAAATTTTAGGGAATTATTTCTCTCATATTCTTGGTATATAATTTACCCCTAGGTTACCTCTATGACCCCCTTGAATTTGGATAAAAATGGACAAGTTTTGGGTGGCCATAATAGGCCGCACAGTTTGGCCACACGGTTTTCTAAACAATGCAGCCAAACCATGCAGTGTCTAGAACATTAATTTTTTTTATGTAATTCTGATTTTTCCATTATGGAAATAAATCACATGTGCCCCTCTTCTTCCCCATTTATAGTTTTCATATATGGGAGGCCTCCAGACTCCCTAAATCTCCCTTGACACCCATTTTTAAGGGGTTTTGATGGGGGAAACTTCAAGATCCTTCAAGTAAGTGAGTCTTTATTTGTTTTCTTCCTTCTCTCAAGGGTTTATTCCCTCTTTTCCTAAGGTTCTATTTTTCTAGAATCTAGGGTTTTTTCCTAGGGTTTAATCTTCAGTTTCTTGGTTCAATATTCTTAATTAGGGTTTTTTTCACTTTCTTGTGGTGCAGTTGTGGTACGGTTGAATTTTTGCACTGATTCTTGGGGTTTTTTGACACAAAATGTAGGTGATTCCATGTGTAATAATTATTTGATGAGTTAATTTGATTTATTAATTTATTTATCATGTTCATTGAATTATATAATGGGTGAATTTTTTTTTTTGAAAGATATTATCATGTGTTTAATTTTTATATGGCATGTTTATGTGAAATAGTGTGTATTTTTTATGTAAACCCATTTGGTATTACTTGGTGGTGTCCTATAACTTGTTCAAATGGTTTCTTAAATGATGAGGGGGCTGAAAATTCTGTTTTTTTTGTGGTTTTAGTGTGTGTTTATTTCAAAAAGGGGGATTTTGGGTATGATTTTGGTGTAGGTCCATGTTGTGTTTCTTGGGGTTGATTTATAAGTTATCAAAATGGTTTATTGAATAGTATAAGAGGTACAAATCTTTTTGGAAGTTTTTTTTATTGGTGTATGTTTTCAAAAAGGTTTCTTTTGAAGTTAAAGGTCAATTTTTGAGGTTTATCTCTTTATAAATGTCTTATAAAATTTTTAAGACCATTTTTTGTGGCATTGATTAAGTTTTTAATCTTAAAGTTGTATTTTTGACATGGAATTGGGTGTTTTTCATGTGCATTCCATGTTGTATCATTTGGGGATTATTTTATGATTCATGAAATTGGTTTATTAAATGGTGTTAGGGATTCCAATTCTATTTTGGTATGGTATGGTTGGTAGTTTGGATTAAATGATTATTTTTTAATAGATTTTGTGTGCAAACCCTTATGTTACCTCTTGAAATTATTTTATAAAATCTTTAAAGGGTATGTTAAATTAAATTGAGGGTGCAGAACATGTTTGTGTACTGTTTGATTTGTGTATTATTTAAAAATAGTGTTTTGATATCCAAATGATATTTTAGATATAGTGGAACATGTTTTAGCACAAAGAGGGAAACTCAGGTATCTAGGTGGGCGGACTAGGACTAGTATTCTAGGGATCTGAAGTGGTATCATCCATATTTTACTTAGAAATGTTGATGATGGAAACACTAACTAAACTATTATGATGATTGGGGGCCACTATTCCATTTGTGTTTCCCCTTCGGGTGTCTCAAGTATGAGACGGATATTTTTTATGGTTACTTTTACACCGAGATATGATGTGCCTAGGGTCCACAGCTAGCTAGTTCCTAAGGGGTGTTCCCATGACTAGTGCTTGTTGAATATATTATACTTACCATAAGAATATGGTGTGATTAGATGGAAAATTCAGTAGCATTTTTTTAATGTGTACATTCTTTAAAGTATCCCTCTTGAAAACGGTTTTCATTTAAAGATGCCTCTTTTAGAAATTGTTACTAGCATTTCTTATTTATAAAAACTTTCAAGATTTTTATCTTAAAATGTTTATCACATGGAATATTTTGGGTGAAATCATATTGGGCTTAGTATCACATCCTAATTACACCCTTGGCTATAAATATACTTGGTAATGTTTTTGGTATGTGTGGGAAATGTTTTTGGAAACAGTTGTTTGGGTTACTAGTGGTCTCTTGGTGCGTTGTTGTAGAGATGGATTGAGGGAAATGCCCCCGCACCATGAAGTGGTTCATGGGATGTTATTTTTGGATTTATTCCCTTGTGGTTGTCTTTGGGATTTTTTGTAAACCTTTTAATCCAATTTTTAATTTTATTTAAATTTTTTTTGGTTGGAAATTTTCAGATTCTGTTTATTTATTATTGATGGTTGTTTTCTGATTCTGAAATTGGGTAAATCATTCCCATATGTTTATTTATTAAACTTAGGAAATTGTTCTAGCCTGTGGGGATCGATAATTCCTTTAGTTCCATGCCACAGACTGGGTCGGATGGCGACCCAGTTTGGTTCGTGATAGTAAAAACACCATTGATTTTATTTTCCAAATCTATTGATACACAGAAGTAATCCACACCAAAGTAGAAGGAGGATCATGTGCATAAATAATGACTGATCATATAGCTTGATTAGTTGTAAAATACTATAATGGTGGATAATTTTGAAAAAAATTATTTTTTTTCTAGATCAATAAAATAAGTTATTCACAACTAAGAAGAAAAACGAAAACAAGAAAGAAACCATGTTGCTACAAGATGTTCAAATATGGAAGTACAAAGAGATTAAAAGCATAAAAGAGTCCATATAATTTATTCCATTTAATAAATGAGTATCTATTTTGATAAAAAAAATTAGTAGTCCTAATTCTAGAATTTAAGGGCAGGGGTTAATCCTATTTATTCCCATACTTTTTGGATAGGAATATAGAAGAATGGAATGGAAGGTAAAGCGAGAAAGGAGAAGATAAAGGTTGTATTGTTTATACGTTTGATAAAAAAACCCATCGTGGAGATTATTTAATGTGGTATTAATTTCCATTTGTTATTTGACATTATCTAGTATTAAAATTCTTGGATCCTATTTTTTTTTTAAAATACTACAGTGTGGGAGTATGGAGAGTGTCCCTTGAGAGGGACCTATAAAAGAAGAGTAAGTTATCAGATACACATTGTTTCTACATGAATATGGAAATCTAGATGACCCCATAAAATTATGATGTTAAAGGTATGATACCCACTCTCATATATATTTATGATTTATGTTTACTCTAATCATTAAGGAGGAGTGATTATCTAGAAAAATTGGTAAGTGAAACAACATTCACTTGAATATTTTGATATGTTTTTTATAGTTGAGTGAAGTTTTATAAAAATTCTTGTAAATATATCTAAACATCCAAATAGATATGAATTATAAATATGGTATCATGTTGAGTATTATATATGGAAAACTTTTATGCTTTGGTAAAATCACTCTTATTTTCTACATTGGTTTATCCCACATCGACTTAGAGTTAACTTACTTAAGGATCTTTATTAAGTGATATGTGGTGTCAACCTTATCTCAAAAGGAATGTATAGAATATCTCAAGAAATGGGATAACATTGTAATATAAAGAAACCAATGGGAAAATGTGTATCTTAAAGTTATATGAGTAAGGGGAGAAGAAGTTTCACTTGGGAGACCTTCCCAAGAATCTATAGGGTAAACAGGGGGGATTTTACAACTTTTTATTTTTTATTATTAAGGGGGAGAAGAAAAGTGAAATTATAGTAGAATATCGAAATGAATTTAGGTATATTTATAAGTTCAATGTATTTAAAACAAATCTAAAGGGGTAGATTTAAGTTCCCTTTGGTGTGTGATTGTATTTATTATCATTGGTATTTGTTATCAATGAAGCATGTTAATATATGAGCATGGAGGAATGGGTGATGTATTGGAGTATTCATTCAAAAAATTAAGTGGTTATTCCCATTAAATAAGGTAATATAAGATTGATATGGCTTCCATTGTAGTTGAAAAAGGAGAATTCATATGTTGGAAATAGAGTATAGAAAGATTTGTTACTACTTTTGAAGATTTAGTTAGAAAACTTCTAGGTTCTAGCTATTAAATCAAAAAATTATACACCTTGATATTTGTGGAATAACATGAAAATTAATGATAGATATTTTTAATTAACTATGAAAATATTTTATAAAGCTTTGATTTTTTTAGTTATAGTGTAGGACTTGAATAAGCTATAATAATCAAAGTTCAAAGCTAGATGAAATCGAATATTAAAGAGATAAAGTTGAAGGAACTATCCCTAGAGTTATTAGCATTGTAATTTATAAAGTTAGTGTTCATAAAATATTGGATGATGGTTTTATAAGTTTTATATTCAACTAAAAATGTGCATGATTCATTTGAATGAGTTTTTAATTTTGAGTAGGAGCTAAAATACTAGCAAAGTCCCTAAACATATGACATTTTCTACTAATCGTATAGCTTTCATGTCAATTGTATAACTTCACCAACACTATAAGACTTCATTTCAGGAATTCTATGGAGTTTTAAACTTTATTTACTAATAAAAATGTAATAGTTATCGAGAATATGACTTTCAAAATAGAGTGTCAGACTTTTTTGGATCACATGACTTCATTATAAGACTTTGAGCTGATAGTATGACTTTGTGTCCATTGTATAACTTCAAAGCCTAATGTAATAAATTAGCATAAATATTTTAATTACATAATATAAATTTTATTTAATTTAGGAAAATGGAAAAGGAAAGATTGTATGAATTTATAATATGAATTATGCACCATCATATGATGTTTGGAAGAGCGTAAGTCTTTGGTGATATAGCATATGACTTTAGAACTATCGTATGACTTAAGAAGTTTCCATCATATGTATTTAAAAATAAGAACTTTTTGTGACTATTAAATTCATAAAAATGGATATTTTTCTTCATGGTACTCTCAAAGGCTTATGAAATGGGTTTTTTATGTCTTAATGTTTCACCCTATGACTTTAACACTTAGGAAATTTTAAGAGTTCTACATGATAAAAAGTGAATTTTTAAAATTAAATATCTGAGGATGTAATATTATTATGATTATTATTAATTATTACTTCATCAATTAAAAAATAAAAAACACTTAGAATAGTATTTGATTCAAGAACATAATTAAAGATAACTTGATCTTCAACGAAGATCAAAGTTAGATAATTTCTAGAAGATTTACATACTATTTTGATGATAAAATTCCATAATAAAGAGAGATTCATTTCATTTCATGATTGAGTTGTTTCAATGTGATTCAAACCTTATGAATCTTTGAAGATACCTGATCCAATATTAGTTTAATTTTGAATAATCATATGATATGATGGGTCATTTTTCTATCCAAACAATATTTTCAAATGAAAATATTCAAAAATTGTCATCAGGAGTTCAAAATGAAGGTAAATCTAAAGACTCATCTATCGTACAAAATATTGTAAATATTAAAAAAATTAGATTAATGTTATATTAAGTATTATGTTATGTAGTTATATTCTTGGGTGACTAAATATTCATATTTATGTGTTTTTATGGGTTGTTCCAAAAAGAATTTACCCACACCACAAGTAGGTTAACCATGGCATATTTGTGATTTGTGGATTTTAGTGAGACATTTGAGTATAAGATGAGGGGAAATTTTTTCTAATTTTAAGAATCTATAATATTTCATTTTAACAAGAGAAATGATAAAATAAATTAGAATGAAAAATTTCAAGGTCACTCCTAGAATTTACTAGGAAACAATGGTTGAAGAGGTAGATGGAATATGGAGATCATGGTAACATCCATGTATGAAAAAGTAAGGAAATAGTGATAATGATCATGGTCCCTGAATCACATGGTGGTTTTATATATTCAAATATAGGAAATATATTTTCATGGTGATCTATATATAAAATGAAAAATTGTGAATAAAGAACAAGGATATCAACTATTGAGAAACTGAGAGCCTATGCATGCTAAATAAAAATAGATAAATCTCAAAGAAGAAGAACATGGAATCAAAACTATTCTGAGAATAATATATTATAGGTATTGAAGCTCAAGGAATAAAAAGGATTCAAGAATCATGATGAGATAATATGACATAGTCGAGCAGAAGAAGAAATAAGTTTAGGAGAAACCAAATGTGTTTTTGTTATTCAGATAATCTATGAGTCAAGCCTTTCAAAGATTAAGAGGTTAGAAAGATAGGTGAGTAGTATTTATTGAAGATATATTAATTTGAGTTGATAAATAAAGACTGAGTTATTTTGTGTTCTTGAAGATTAGCTGGTAGTCCATGGCTCTGTGTGAGAAGCAGAAGATCCATCATGTTGATGCAGAAGCATCCTGTGAAAACCTAGTGATTGACTTACAAAGAAGAGATAAAAAAGAACACTTGAAAATACATGGTGTGATTCCATAGTACTTATGGGACACTAGGTATGTAGGGATATCATAGTACAAGTTTATGACTATAGTGAGAATTTATTATGAAGGGGTCATATGAGGAGCAGGAAATTTTATATACAGTGAGACTCTATGTAGGTGTCAGAAACACCAACCCTTGTAGTTAGTATTTCATCATAGTGGATAATCCTTGATTTGGGTGAATATAAAATCATTAGAATGAGTAGTTATTTGTGGAAGAATCTTGTAAATATTGTGTACTCTCTTTATAAACTTCACTTTCATGTATTTGGTTGATGATTTCTTGGTTAAAACAAAATAGATCCAACTGCATGAATTGGAAATGGTGGTTAAATTCAAAAGGGGGAAAAGATTCAAAAAGAGTTTGAAATTTGGTAAAAATAGAAAACATATGATTTACCCCCCCCCCCAAGTGTCTACATAAATCATAATAAAAAATTAAAAAACAATTTGTGATCCTTTATCCAAAACCCCTATACATAATATATAATTCAATGCTTTAATAGTGATAGACTACATAGTAAAATCAAAAGTTAGCTTCTTAATTTTCTACTTCCTTGTAAAGGGAAGTGGAAGGTATTGTGATATCCCTAAAAAAAGGCATAAAATATGCCTAAGATTTATGAATATTATACCATATGACTTATACTTATCATGCAATACAATATCGACAAAATTCATCCCATGAATGTATGGATTTAGGTAATATCTCAATCACATAATTAGGGATGTAATTAAAGGAAATGTTCATATGGTAGATGTGTGTTTTGAACAGATGTTTGGGTAGGATATAGGATTAGGTATGAACTCAGGTCTAATTTTTTATAGTTGTATCCATTATTTTATTCTTTTGGATAGTATTGTATATGATTGACCCGTGTGGTGATCTTTTTTACTTATATATGACTTGTGTGATATTATAGTAGTGATTTAATATAACATATGTTGTTTTATTTACTTATCATTGGATCTTAGTTCTGATATATATATTTATATCATTATATTATGAAAAATATTTATCATTATTTCTTTAAATATCATTTATGGTTATCTTATCCATAGCGTATAGTCTCACCATGTTTAATATTGACTCTTTCAACTAATCATCATCATCTAGCAAACGGGGAACCATGCTTGAGGTCATGTGGAACTATTGGTTCAGCCACCATTTGGGTGATCCAATCTAGGATGTTAAAATATATACATATAATCTATAATTATAATAGGAGTTTTATTTCCTTTATACGCATTTCCTTCCCTTTGTAATCCATTTTGTTCCTCCTATCCCTCTCTATTTTACATTGATAGAAAATCTCTTTCCTCCCTCCCAAGTTTTCATTCACAATATGATCAATCCTCCAGTATTCATTCATTTCCCTCTAATTTCCACTATTGGGGTTTCCTCAAATATCCCTTTGATTTCCTCACATTACCATACTATGGTTTTATTTATTCACATTTACCTCTAATTTGTGCCTTTAGGGTTTCGATTTATAGTATTTCCTCCTTTCATTCATCCAGGGTTTTGATTAAAAATGATTTTCACTATTCTGATTAACTATGACTTTCATCAAGGTGGGAACTCATTCATTGAGACAAAAATTTATCCATTGATGAAAGTGTCCATACATAGAAGCATCTAAGTTCATAATGGAATCTAGGGTAATAATGATTTTTATTCTCCTCCTCTTAGTGTCCATTCCCTTGAAGAAATTCCTTCCACAACTAATACATGTGAGTTGATAACCAAATACAATATCTTTTTTTCTTAACATGGACCTGTTATATCTCCATGATTCCACTTGGTAATTTACACAAGAATAGTTTTATAAATAAATTATATAATTCCAAGATTTTTGTTTTCTTATGTTAAGTTTTACAAGATACTAAAACCCATAATTTTTGGAAATTATGGGATTTTTTTCCTCTACTCACATGAATTTCATTAAGGAAGAACATTTTCATTCATTTTTTGGATTTTTTACGTTATTTAATGGCATCCACATCCCTGATTATGAAACCCTAAAATTATTTTTCCCTTCCTATGATAATTTATTTGTTGAGTTCCATATTATTTATTAGTGTAGTTCCTTTTTATGTTCCATGATACTCAATTCATCAATGTGGTTCTCCCATAAGTTTCAATATTTAGTAGTGATTCTATGAAAATGATTTGGAAATTTCATTTATAAAATGTAATTTACTATTACTGTATCTAACATCCTCATAATAAAAACACGTATTTAAAAACTTCACTAAATTTTATTTGTTTTCATTGTGAATTATATACCAAATTCTAGTCATTTTTTCTCAAATAATTCAAAAAAGTATAAAATAGTCCCCATGTTCCTTTCTTTCCAGTGACTTATCTTTCATTTACATATAATTAGAATTTTATATAAATCAAATGAGATATATCCATTTAAAATTAATTGATCTCATTATTATCTCAACTTTATATTTAGTGATTCATGAATGAAAACACTAAGAGGATAATGGATTTGGAGGATTTACATATTCTCACAGTTTGTTTTCTTATTTTATACATGTTTCATCACTTTGTCTATGTTATAGCTGGATTATAATTTTCATAAAGTTTATTTTTATTTTATAGATTCTTAAATTACTGAATTAACTAAAATGTTAAAATAGTTTTTATCTTCCTTTTACATAGATATTCATAATACAAACATAATCTATCAAAAATTGTCAAAGTTTATGAAATGATTTTTAGATTATAATGATTACACAATTTCCTTGATTTTTGTTGTGTTAACTGATTTATAAGTCAATGAATTCATACCTTCATGGTTTTTTCATTTTCAAGCCCATAAATGATTGGAAATTTAATCATTATAATTTGAAAATTATTAACATAGTTTGAAATATATTTTGGGATTTCAAACCACTGATCACTAGAAGAAAACTACCAGAAGATTCAAGAATGAAATAAAACTATGGAACTTCTGAGATCGAAATAATATCATGAAACTATCATATTGGAACATGGAAGAAAACCCACACAAAATTTATTTCACCAGTTATACACCCTCACACAATTAAGAAAATTAAAACTCCTTAAAAATAAAAACATAAAAAACATAAAAGGAATGACAACAATAGATATACATGATTTTGACTTTATTCCTATATCCATTTTCAAACATTGATGCATCCTTTCATTTCACAGAAGAATAAATGATTACAATCACAATCATAAAAATTAGATGATATTAGATTACTTCAAGATCCACATATGAGTAGTCCCACCCCAACTTTTATAGTGGATTCCAATTTGTCAGTTATTTCCATTTCATTCCATGATTCATAAGGGATGCACCATTGGCCTTAGTCACCTCTGATTTATATAGGCCACTCTACCTCAAAAAAAAATTCAATGAATTTTCAATCCATTCTCATTCAACCCTCTAATAATTTATAAATGTCCTTTAGAAAACAAATTGTTACTCTAATATAAACATAGAGAACACTCTATATAAAATTATTATATTTATCCTCACATGATCTTAACTTCTATTTTAATGATCCAAACAAGGTTACTTACACTCCTTGTTTCATAAAATATCATCCAATCCAACTTACCACCTACCAATCATCTATATCCATGAGACACCCTCTAAATACAAACCCCATATTCTATAATTCCTCCTTTCAAAAACCAAAAAATGGGACATAAAAGAGTTGTTATATTTCCTAATAATCCCACTTGTATACTACATTCAAAGATTCAAGTTCTCTCTAAAACATAGGAGAATTATGACCAATATAACTTTTGAAACAATAATCAGCATCTCCATTCCACCTTCTGGTCACCCAAGTCCCACTGTGTTATAATGCTTCCTCAAACATTCCTAGACTAAGAACTTAGTAAACATGTTGACTAGATTTTGATTTTTATTGATCTTTGATAGATATAGCACCTCATATTCCTACATCTTCTAGATGAAATGTTACTTAAGATCAATATGATTCGTTCATTATTACACCACTGAATTCATAGAAAAATGAATCATACCCTAACTATCATATAACATCAACACAATTTCCCAACTCCTTCCAAAAATATTCTAACAAACACTTCATCCATATAAGTTCCTTCCCTGCTTCCATGATGGAAACATATTGTAGTTATATTGTTGTTAGTGTTACGAATAGTTAAAACCCCAACACATAACTTACATTTATCCCTCCATAGGTAAAAATATATCATGTGGTACTATTATGTGAATCCATATCCCCTCCAAATTTTTCATCAATATAAACTTACAACGGATCACCCATTTTGAAACAAATATCTTAATCTTATAAACCTTTTATATATCAAAGAATCCAATTTATTGATTCCCAGTTATCCTTTCCTAGATTCACCATAAATTGACTCCAAACATCCACAAAATTTTTAATGTTTGTCCTGATATATACCATGGTGTACATCAAGCTTTCAAATTCTAATGAAAGTGGTAATTTCACCATGTTCTTACCCACATATTTTGTTTTTAGTGCTTTCTCTTTGTATAACATGAAATGTATATCCAATGGGTTTAGAGATTTATATTTTATCATTCCAAATTTTTTTATTTCCTTGTTAATTTATTCCCTTTGAGATAAAACTATTTTTTTTTGTTTTTATATCTCTTTCAATCGACATCCCTAAAAAAATTGGATTTCTTGATATTATTCATCTTGAACCTTTCGTAAAAATCAATTTTCATCTCCTGAATCAATTTCATGTACTGTCCTACTAAGATCATGTCATCCATGTAAAATAGAAGGATAAAATAAATCCCATCCTTGAACACCTTTTAATAGAAATAATGGTGTTATTTTCTCCAAACAAACCCCTTCTCCTCTATAAAGGCATCAAACTTCCAGTCTTATTACCTTGGAACTTGCTTCAAATTATAAAGGATAATTTTTATATTACACACCAGGACCTCATTTTGTTTGTCTACAAAACCCTTTTGGTACTTTAAAAATATTTTCCATTCCAAACCACCATAAACGTACATTTTCTTCACATCCATCAATAACAAATTTATAATTTTTAAAAAACAAATAACAAATCTATCTTGATGGTTGCGCTTTTGAGAATGGGAGATAAAATTTTGGCTAAATCCACTACTTCCTTTTACAGAAACCTCTTCACAAATATCTTATACTTATACTACATTCTGCCATCTTCTTCTTCTATAAATAGGAATATTCATTTGTTTTTCAATGATTTCATCCACTATGATAATTCTATGATCTCCCATGTTCCATTTTCATGCAACAAATCAATTTTATCTTTCATAAATAACTCCCACTATTTAGAATCCCAAAGACTTTATGCCTATTTTGAACTCTTAATCTCTCCTCTATTTTTAATAATCATGAAATATAGACTAATTTGAAACATTAAAATGATCATATAGTATTTTTAGACATATAAAACTCAAGATATTTTTATTCTCTTTCTTTAACTGCTACATAAAAAATTCACATTCCAGATATCTACCTCAATATTTCAAAGTTCCAAATATTTCTGGTAATTCCTCAAGTCCCGATGATTCCACTATGATTTTTGTGCACCCTGAACTTTTTAGAACATATGACCTTCTAGAAATTCCCTTCATATAAATAGTAATATGGTTAGTAGATTCATTTTTCTCAACTATATCTTTCACTATGTTTTAGGCTTTCCATAAGACCTTATCATTAAATATAACATTCCACCTTCTAATGATATTCCTATTATCATTATCACAAATCCAAAATAAAATGTTCTAATTTTCATACCCAACAAATAAACATGCTTTGGGGTTTGCTTAAAGTTTTTCTAGATCCTTGGTATCTACGTGGATGTAGTTTATAATTATAAAAACAATAAGTTTTTAAATATACACTAGTTTTCTAGAACAATAAAATTCCATAATATTTTTCTCTAATTGTGAAAAGGGACTTTTTCACAAGATAAGATGTATAATTGACTAATTCTTCCTAAATATCCTTGGACATTGTAGAATGTATTCTCATACATTGAGCCTTCTCTATCAATGGATGGTTCATCCACTATTCTACACCATTCTATTTTAGTGTACCAGGAATATTATTCTTAAACATGATTCATTTTATCAAAAAAATCCTCCAGAGTTACATACCATTATATTATCCACCATTATCAAACCCTAAACACATAATCTTATATTCAGTATCTTTTTCACCATGGCCCTCCATTTAATAAACACCACGATCACCTCAGATTTTTTCTTAAGGAAGTAAAACCATAATTTTATTTTTGAATCCTTGATAAATTTAACGAAGTAAAAAATGATCTCCATGAGAATGAATTGGTGTGGGACTCCAAATATTTATATGCATGAGCTCTAACTTATAAGACTTATGTATTCTTATGTTTGTTATAAATGAAAACTTTATCTGCTTTTTGAGTATGCAAAACTCACAGTTTTTGAAATACATATGAATGAGAATCAATATACCCTTAGCCACTTAAGCCTAAAAGTTATTCTTACTTAGGTTCTCATGAAATCAATTTCCTAACTAAAAACATTCAAAATATTTCATTATAGTAATTATTTAACCACTTGATATTCTCATCAGATATAATATACCATCTTTATCAGCTCTCACCAAAACCATGGAACCCCAAGTAATATTTCATACTCCACTCACGAATCTTGTTCAAAAACCTACTTCATCTTTAAGACCAATGAAAATTATATTCTTCTATAAACTTGGTATGTTTTTAAATCCCTATAACTCCAAGAATCTACAGTTTTACATTCAAACTTTAATGTCTCTCTTATCTATAATCTTGATAAAAATTTCAATGGAGAGATAAACCCTACTGAACCTTCCAGAAAAATAATTCACCACACATCCCCTCTCAATTGTATAATTGGATGAATCCCAAAAATCAATGATCGATGATTCTGATAGAATTTTAACACTCAGTAGTAAATCTCTCTTACCTTTACTTACAGTGCTTGTGGAACTTGAAATTTTGGAATCTCCTTATTGGACATTCTTAATGTTGGGGTTGTATTTTTTTGTCAATAAATATAAGTATGATGATTTATTTTACTAATATTCATGTATGTATAATGAAAATGGGTGATGGGAATCTTCTAGACTTGTCTAAAATAGTTTTAAGTGGTTTGACAAGGCTGGGAAGTCATTTGAATTAATCTGGATGTTTTAAGTTTCATTGGAAAAATGGGAAATCCCCTAGTGTAATACTTTTATAACTTAATATAAGTATTTGTCCAAGCATAACTATTTGAATAACTAAACATAAGAATTTGTTTTTTAGGGTATTTCTTCATCATAATCTTTTAAGCTAATCATAATAAATTACATCTTGAATCATATGACTTTATAGATATCATATGTCTTCATCGTATGACTCTATCTCGTAAGACTTATGAATGTTAGTATTTTATAACTAATATTAAAAAATTTAAGTGATCAATGTAAATCTTCTTTATAAGTATTGGTGATCATAATCCTTTGTAAGTCCCCAACATAATCCTTCATCACTTAGTAAAATTTCAATTTTTTACTAGATGAAAAAATCAAGTTCCAAGAATTCAGTTATGATAAATAATAGAATGAATCATACATTTATTATGATGTTATTCATGGATTAAAGTATAATGGTTTATCAAATTTATCATGATCCAAGATTCATACATTAAATCATCAAATAGGATGTGGTGCTTTGATATTGAAGAGATGGAGACCACACCACAGGGTGTTGTGAAATAAAGATACCACTTTTTCATTGTGAAATTACTATGGGAGCTTTGGTCATCATGGAAGAGTTATAAATAATAAATAGTAGAGGCTACGATAGAAATTAAAAATGTAAAAATAAAAATGACACCACATTATAGTAATATTTTAGTGGGTGTTTTAGTGTTTTTGGTGTCTCAAATGAATGAAAAAGTAGTAACAATAAAAATTACATAGACCATGCTATAGTTTGTTTGTGGTGGTCACTTTAATAAGTACTTTATGATAAAATCCCAACATGGGGAGTGATACACTGTAGAATAAGGTTCCACATTATATTCACATGAATCTAAGCTTCTGTGAAAGGAAAATATACAAGTGAATTTTTTTGGATTATTTGAAAGATGAGGAAGATCGTGATATTTGGAAATATCATATAAAGGGAATGTTTCCTGAGAATTAAGGAGGATTAAAATGAGGAAATTTACTCAAAGATAAATTATTTTGAATGAGTTTTTTTGTTCCACTATGATTCGAGGAGGTTTTCATTGACCATTTTGGAAAAAATATTCATGTAATATTCAGGGAATATAAATAATAAGAATTGAAGAAAGAGAAAAATATAGAATTATTTCTAATAAAAAGGATACGCCTCTATATCAAATAAGAATATATAAGACCTGGTGTAAGATATTTCTATTAAAATAAGGGGAATATGATCAATATTTTTGGAGAGGGTATGGAGGATTATTCATTTATTATGATATTTCTTCAAAATGAGTTGTTTGTTCTATATATGAGAGATTTTAATAAATTGTTTCTCGTAGAAGTATAAGTTCATGTTCATACCCTTGCTCGAGTTCCCCTTTATAATAATAAGGGATTTTTGTAAATTGGATAACAACCAAAAAATGCAAGGGGTGTATTCATCCTTTAAGAAGGCAAACCTTGTTAACAAACATATTCTTCCCATTTATTTTTCAACATTATTGATTATCTTTATAGAGGTGTTGAATAATCATGAGATTAAAATTTGAATTTAAATATCTGTACACATTTTTTCACCCCCCCCCCCCCTCCAACCCTAAATGTGTATCCCTTTTTCTGTGATCCAAAAAATTTTATCTCATCCAAGCATACTCTCTTGTTTCACTCAAATGATTATTATAGAACAATATGATTCCATTAATAGAAAATGTATCCCTATTTTTTATGGAAAAGGTATTCATGTCTGGAAAGAGAGTATGTTAGTGTACATTCTTTATTTGGGGCTTGATGTTCTTGACACTATTCAACGTGAATTCACTATTCAAGATGAAACCTCAACATATACTCTAATCGATTAAAGAAACATTTAAAATTATGGGAAATCTATGAATTATTTTTTGAATTCCTTATCATAAAATGAGATAAAAAAGTTCATGTGATATGGAATAGATAATTATATCAAGAATAATATTTATAGAATTTATAAATGAAACAAAAAGGCAAAAGAAGAAAATTTTTAGATCAATTGATAACAATTTGAGTATTTTTTAATACATGAGGATGAAACTGTTAATAAATTATTTACCATGGTAAATATAATTGTTAGTACTATTAATATTTTTATATAAACTCTTTATGTATCAATCATTTCAAAAAAATGATAATATTACCATCAAAAATTTTATGCCAATATTTTAGCTCTAAGAGATTGAGACCATATTGACTTTTTATTGATGAAATCAACATCACACTTATTAATAATGAGATGAGATAAGGACTTGCTCTTTAAAGTAAAGGTAACTAAGAAAAGGAAATCATTTTCAAATCCATCAAAGTAATTAATATGAAATAAAATTACAACTTCACAAATAAAGAATAAAATAAAGAAGACTATGTTTAAACTCTTTATCCGATGTCAATAAATATCACAAGAAGGGGAAGAATTAAATATATATGAAAACTTCCTTTTAAGAGTTTTTATTTTTTGAAAGTTCTACATTTATCATCTAAATCCCCTATGAAAATAAGAGAAGAATCGAATAGTCAAGAAGCTACCAGAAGACCACCAACATGAGAGATATATCACATGCTTAGTCAAAAGGAAAGAATAAAGTGTCTCTGACAGTGAAGAAAATAGTGATGATGATGAGAAAGTTACTTGAGGTTTCTATCAAAGAGTGATCATGTCCCAAGAATAAGAAGAAGTGAACCCATTTGAAGATGATTCATGATACAATAGTTATTTTTTTGTATAATAAGGAGATACTTTTAAATAATATACTATGAGAATTGAAATCCAAATTTCATTAAAATAAATAAGAAGGTTGAGAGAATAAAACACTCAGTTAAAAGGTGGTTTAAAAAAATAAATTCAACTATAGGTTGAAAGATATAACTTGATCAATTAAATTGAGATATTGAAGATTAATATTTAAAAAATAGGGGAAATTATTGAAGATGTGACTTCTACAAATATACTTAGGGATAAATTAGTGGATAAACTAAGAAAACATATAGTATAATTTGATAAGTAAGAAGAGAAAAAGAAATGAAATATGAATAATGCTACTAAATAGAAAGGGGAATTATCCAAGAAACCTCTAACAAGTAGCTATTCTGAATAAGATTTAATTCATGAAAATGAAAGTATATATAATCTTAATTACCAAGAAATATTACTCCTATGGAAGAATCATATTACAAGTTACAATATCGTAAAAAAAGAGGTATGAAGAAAATTTCAAATATTACGAAATCTAAAAAAAATAAAAATAAAAAAATGACTCTTTAATAGCCAAAAATGTTTAAGAAAGAGTTCCAAAAAAAGGATTTATGGGGTCTTCTCATATAAGGGATGAAAACCAATTTTGACGGTAATATTTTAAGTATAAAATTTTTATCAAAAATAAAATTTTTAGGGATACTACTGGTGTTTTAGTTTGTTTGGACACAATACATTAAACTTTTGGTATAATAGGTCTTTACCTAGACTGATAATAGATCAAGAATTAAGGGGAAGAAAACAACTATAGGTGATAACTTAGAGAAGGACTCGACAGTTTGAGTAGAAATTTAATGTTCAAAATATATTTCAAATACTATAATAAGTACATGGAATATGTGATCAAGAACAACACACCTCATATGTGAGTGTTTTTTTGATCCTATATCAGTTGAATATGTGTAAGAGGTTTAGAAATAATAATAATCAAAGTTAAAATGGGAATGGTAAAATATGAATGATGTTTCATTTAAAGCTTACAAATCAAAGAAACTTAGATTATGGATAGTGTGTGTTCATATTACTTGATAATTTATCTAATAAATAATTAAAATATTGAGAAATATGAAGGTGGAGTTATGACATTTTTTAATGATAGATCACTAAAGATTAAAGGGATTGGAACATCAAGAATTGGAAAAAAATAAAATCAGTCCAGATAGTGTGTTGTCTATTGATGGAATAAAGAACAATTTTTCGAGTGTATCATAATTGTGTGTTTCTAGTTATGATTTCATATTCAATAAAAATTAATTCATTATCAAAATAATAAAATATAGGTTTGTTATTTCAATGGTATTAAGAACCCAAAGAAATATATTCCATATTAGGGAAGTTAATACTGGTCGTTACTTAAGTAAACAAGCATAAACCAAGTTATGGAACATAATAATTATTCACCTTGGCTAAAATAATATAAAAAAATTTATTTAATAGGAACATGTGAGTATTTTTCCATTACTGAAATAATACATCGCTACTATTTTTAAAACTTTTATAAATGAAAAATGGTTACCCAAATCATAAGGTAGTTGAAATTAAAACTTCAAGGCCTCTTGAACTGATTCACTCTAATGTATGTAGACCTATGACCAATAATTCACCAAATAGAGAATGGTATTTCATTAGATTCATAGATGATTTTGCAAGGATGACATTTATTATGTCTATTTCACCCAAATCATAGGCCTTGGACAAATTCAAGAGTTTTAAAATACTTATAGAAAATAAAATAGTTTTGTACATAAAGATATTGAGGTCAGATAATGGTACCAAATATGCCAAAAGACACTTCACTGAACATATTAACAAGCATGGAATCATACATGGCCTTAGTTATCTATATACTCCTCAAAAAAATGGAGTTACTGAAAATAAGAATAGGAGTTTAGTTTACATGAATAAAACTATGTTGGATAGTATGACACCTCAAATTATCATGGGCTATAGTACATCGCAACCACTAGAATAATTAAAAATAGGTATATTATTAAACCAAACTCATGTAGGAAACACTATGATATTTGGATTAAAATAAATCCAAATGTTAAACATTTACAGGGTTTTTATAATTCTATGTTTGATCAATAAAAAATACCTAAGTGGGGTAAAATTTTATGATAAGGCTAAATATGGAATATTTTTGGGGTATACACCAAATGATAAATATTATAGGTGTTATAATAAAAAATCTTGAAGGATTATTGATTGTGATGATTTCATAGTTTTTAAAAATGAATAAAGAACCAGGAATACTATAATTGTAGATGATAAGGATGATAATTTTTATTTCATAAATTATTGAAAAACATATAGAAAACACATAGATTCAAACAAAAGATTTAGATTATGAATTTTCTAGTGAATAAGATGGAGAATTTTGGTGAAAAGAGAAAAATAAAAGGATAAGAAAACATATTTCTACTTAGAACATTATTGGGAATCAGAATCAAGGTGAGAAGATACGATGTAAGATCATAGAAACTGGCCATACCAGTATATTTTCAAGGTTTTAACCTTATATATTTGAGGAATATTTTGAACATAAGAAGAAAATTCAGAACATGAATTAATAATTGGATGAAATTTAAAATAAATATACATGGTAACTTATTCTTAGATCCATTAAAACTAATGTGATTAGATCCCAATGAGTTTTCTAAAATAAGCTTGATGAGAATGGTGAAGTGTCTAGAAACAAATCCAATCAAGTATGTAATGGATTCTCACAAATTTAAAGGGTTGAAATTAATGAAACCTTTTCCCTAGTGTCCAGAATTGATTCCATTATAATATTCCTTACCATAGAATCTTATAGAAGCTTCAAAATATTTTAGATGGATGTTAAATAACTTTTTCTAAATGGTGATCATGAAAAAGAAGTTTATATAGAAAAACATTAAGATTTTATTCTATATTAAAATGGCATCAAGTTATATAATATAAAGAAATATCTCTATTATTTGAATTAGTATCCAAGAGCATTGTATTTTAATCTTGGTGAGTATAAAAAAATCGTGAAATTTTAGAAAGGGTGGGTCGGTAGCAATCTATATGTGAAAAGAAAAAACACCACATCACTCTTTGTGACTGTGTATGTTGATAATATAATATTTTCTAGTAATAAAGAAATATTGTGTGAGGGGTTCTCAAGGCACAAGAAATTAAGTTTTTAAATGTCAATACTAGGAGAAATGATATTATTATTAGAGCTATAGATTATTAAAGAAGTGGGTTATATTTTTTCTCATAATAAAATTATTCAAATGATCCCTTGAAGAAGTTTGACATGTAAGAAACTAGTGGATTGTCCACACCAATTCAGGTGGTCAAAAATCTGAACAAATATACTATGGGGAAAATTGTTAATGAGAAGATATTCAGAAACATATCTTTTGTAAGAAAAGAGGATCTTGATATACATCTCAAAAACTCCCAATTATAGTTTAATGTATAGGAATACAGGAGGTATTGAACTAAAGGTATTTATTGATACTAACTAGAAAGTGGATTTTGATGATAGGAAATCCATATCATTTGGAGTATTTTTCATTGGAATAAGTTGTGTTTCTTCAAAATCAAAGAAGAAATCATTCATTCAATTGTGATCTACTAAGGATAAATATGTGGTTGCATCACAAGAATCCACAAAGATGACATAGATGAACACATGGTTAGAATAATTGAGTTTTGAAGAAACTTATCCTCTTATTATGGGTTATGAGAATAATGTTCCATAATCCTATCCAAAAATCTAGTGAATTACTTTAGTTCAAAACACATAAATATAAAGTACCATTTTTTGAAGGAGAATGTTAAAGAGGGTATTCTGAGGTTAAAATTTTTTCACAATAAAGAATATATTGCTAATGTTCTTACCAAACCTCCAAATAATAAAGAGTTTGAGAATATAAGTCTGAAAAATGATGTGAATCCCAACCCATCTCATTGAGGTACATTATTTTTTTAGTTTCATTTTCAATTCTTTCTTTATTTCAAAAATATTGGGGAGATAATTATCTAAAAGTGATAAAATTTCTCTCTCTATTTGTGTGATGGTTTAATTTATGTGTTGATCTATCCAATAAATAAATATGCGTAATCTATGTTAGGTTATTCTCCAAAATTATCATGAATAATCAAATGTTTGGGATGAGTTTATCTTCAGAACAACATTGATTATTTATTTAAGCACACTTGTTTTAAACAAAGAGGTGGTTCATGTAGACTTAAATATGATTGATTAATTATTCCTTTTCTATAAAAAATTTGAGTTAATCCCAAATATTTATTCACTTTCATTTTATTATCAATAATTGGGAGGAAAGTATTTAGTATTGACAACAAATCTAAAGGGCGAGATTATTGAACCTTCTTGGGGATTGTGTTTTATTTTTTTCAGTAAATGTAAGTTTGGTGTTATTTTATGATGATATTCATGTATGTGCAATTAAAAGTCTTAATGGATAGATTCAAAAGTTTTACACAATACATTGAAGTGTTTTAATAAGGCTGGGAAGTCATTTGAAAAAATCAAGAAGGTTATAGTTTTTCTTTAGAAATAGAAAACTCAACAACATAATCATTTGAGAACTTAGTGTAAGTATTTGGCTAAGAATAAGTCTTTGAATCATTTAGAATAATACTTCTAACTAATATTATGTCTTTATCATAATACTTTGATCCAATTGTAATACTTTTCATATTGAATTTTATGACTTTATGGCTATCATATGTCTTCATAGCATGACTATATGTTAAAATAATTTTGATTTTAAGGTCTTTCTCAATAAGAGTAAACATTTAAAGTGATCAACCTAAGTATTAGTAAGAATAAACCTTTTTAATTCCCTAGTGTAATCTTCCATTGATTATAAAATTTTCAAAGTTCTACTAGATGAAAAAATCAAGTTCCTATAATTCAGTTTTGATAAAGAAGATAATAAATCATATGATGCTTATGATGTTCTTCATGGATTTAATTATAATTATTTATCAAATGGATTGTGATCCTAGATGATGATAATAAAATCATCAAACTATATCTAATGCATTGGGATTAAAAATATGGATACCACACTATAGGGTATTTTTTAATGAAAACACCACCACACTATACTGAAATTTTTTTGGGTGTTTTGGTCATTTTGGAAGAGTTATAAAGTAGAAGAAATAGAGGTTGTAAGAGAAATTAAAAAAGGTGAAATAAAGATGATACCCCACCATAATGATATTTTAGTGGGTGTTTCGGTGCATGTGGTGTCTTAAATAAAATAAGAATGAGTAATGATCAAAATGGCACGGACACATAGTTTATTCATGGTGGCTATTATGATAAGTCAGTGATGCTGAAAGCCCAGTATGAGAATTTATACTCCACATAATAATGGGTCAAAACATAGTCACATTAATACATTATTACATGGATTATTTCATAGGAAAATATACTTTCTTATTTTTCAGAGGATTTTGAACATGAGGAAGATCATGATATTTGGAAATATCATGTGAAGTGAAAGTTTAATGGGTCTCAAAGAGGATTAAAAGGAGAACCTTGACTCAAAGATAAATTAGTTTAAATGAGTTGTTTGGTGACACAGAGATTCAATAAGGTTTTACATAACTATTATGGAAACAATATTCATATAGTATTCAATTATTATAAATAATAAGAAATAAATAAATAGAAAATTATAAAATTTTGTGTGAGAAAAACCGATACACTGCTATATTGAAGAAGAATATCTGCGAAAAACCAAAAGATATTGTAGTGCAAGGAAAATTAAGAATATCAATATATTTGAATTCCATGTAGAGACACATTTTTTTATAAAAAGTATTTCCTCAAAAGGAGATATTTGTTCTCTTAATGCTAGATTGTAACTGGTTTGTGTTAGTAGCTCTATGAGTTCATGTTCATACCCTTTCTCATGTTCCTTTTAATAATGAGAAGGGGGTTGTGTGTATGGGATAATAACCATAGAACAATGGGGATTTAATCATCCTTAAAGGAGGTGAACATCATTAACAAATATGTTGTGTCTATTTATTTTTGGTTTTAGTGAGTTCTTGAGAGAGGTTTTTAATAATAACAAGAGTTAAAGGGGAATTTAAATAACTATACAAGATGATTCACCCCCCCCAACCTTTATCACCTTTCATGTGATCCAATAATCCACTTCCAAAATTCACCCTATGATCTATGTAATCTTTCTTTAAGTGATAATTCTTCTTATAATTCCAACATATAGTCCCAAGCTCAACTAATTTACCTTGACTTGTTTCCCTTGATCTATCTTTATATTTCTTCTGACCATTCTATTGAAAGAAACAATTCTATATTGAGCATGGTTATAGCATGTTCTTTTAATTCCTTTCACCTGAGTTATTAATTCAAAATGAGATCATATACTTCCCCATACACTAGGTTGGTCATTCCACAATAATTTCTTATGACAGTCACTAGTGTGTCCCAAGATTTTGAAAATGATGATAGTGCCAACAAATCCCACACATCTTCCATGATATTCACTTTAACTAATTCAAGAAGACTTTGAATTATATTAATGTCATTAACATAGTCATCCCCTAGTCTTACTTTCGACATTATCATGTCGAATAACCCCTACATCATAAACACATTTTTTATTGTTATTGGTTTCTCATACATTTTTGTTGGAACCTTCATCAACTTCGTTGTGGTCTTCACCTCCCAGATTTTATATGCAACATTCCATGTAAGTGATATATGTATCATTCAATGATATTTCTTATCAATCCATTCCCATTTCATTTTTTTTACTTCTTTCAATTTGAATCCTTTCAACAGAACCCCATGTTATTTCTAAAATAGATAATCCACCATCTGCATCCTCAAAAAATTGAATTATTTTCCATAAAAAAATTATCTAGACCTTTCATTTTTCTAAAATTATTCCTTTTGAAATTTTTGAATCCCACTAAAATGAAAAATAATAGAGATATTAATTTTACCTAAATAGTCATTTATAAGTGTGAAAATCCTTTTTAAACCGAAATCTCTAATTCAACTTATTAGGATTCAATACCATTGATCACTAAAAGTAAACCCACTAGAATATTCAAGCACATAACAAATCACTTGAACTTTTGAGACTAGAAGAGTCCCATAAAAATAATGTACCAAAACCTATAATAAAAACCACACCCAAGAAAATACAATGGATTGACACCCTCACACACACACAAAAACTCAACTCTCAGAGACAAAATCCAAATAGAAACAAAAGAAAACAAGGAATCGAAATAAGAAATTTTATATGTTTTATACTTTAGTCCTATAACCACTAGAGAATAATACTTCTTACTTTCATTTAATGGAATAAAAAGATATTAAAATCATAATCAATAAAATCAGTTGATACTAGATCCATTCAAGTCACATGTATAAGTAGTCCCACCGTAGCTTTTATAGTGGCATATAGCCATTAAACTAGTTACTCTACCTTCTGGGATTTTTAAGGGGTCACCTTTGGTAATGCTAACTTTGATTTCCCATAGGTCAGTCTACCTCAATCACCAACTTCTGTTGAATGTGTAATTCATTCTCATATATCTCTATGATGATTCATACATAGCCTTTAGGAAAACCCATAATTACTCTAATGTTCCCACATAGCATACCCTATATAACTTTATCAAAGTGATCCTTACATGATCTATAACTTTTTGCAATCCCTTATCTAGACATGACCACTTTCACACTTGAATCTAGAACATATCAATAGAATTATCCTTCCTCATATTGGTCACCTGCTTCCATGAGAATCCCCCCAAGTCCAAACCCCAAGTTATGAAATTCCTCCTTCCAGACATAGAGAAATGGAACATGAAAGAATATTAACATTGTATAATAATATGATGCACCTTTCTAATAATTATTATATCTCATTGTTTGGAAATTTACATTATTTATCTATACATATAAAATGCAGATGCATCATTCAGTTCACTTATAATTATTTTTTTATAAGAATATGAGAAAACCACAAATTTTTTTAAAATCACAAAACTCTCATAGAAGAATAAGAAAAGAAAAATGAATTTTATATGTCTGAACACTTCCAGTCAGCATTCATAGTTTAGTGGAGAATTTACTAGGGTTTCCATGTTAGTATTATTGATGCTAATTTTGGGAATTTTTTATAAAAAATCCCTCATTAATTATCTTATAGGATGGATCCAAAGTAGTATTTAAAGGAAATACTAGTTCTACTATTCGTGATCCTTTAATCATGTGTCAAAAAATTTATAATGGTCCTTTAAAATGAATTGTTTGGGACCATTAAATATTTACTTCAAAAAATATATATTAGTGTTGGTTCATAAGTTTATGAATTAGTTTTTATTAGGTAGTTATAATGAAAATTGTTTTATGAAAATAACTAAAATATGAGAATTGGTTTTCTATTTGTTCATTCACCATCATCATATCATCTCACCCATTGTTGAAATGTTATTATTTTTAATTCAATCAATTTGTGTGGATATTGAAAAGGAGATAACTTCTATTCAAAACCAAGATGTAGTTTTTTTGTTCCAAGTTACACATTTTTTATCTCATTCCAATATCACAAGATTTTGATTTATGATGTAAGAAAAGTTATCAAATATATTAATCATGAATGGTGGGTGTGATAAAATATATTAAAATTATTATTCATCCAATTCATAGGATAAAATCTTAATAATTCTCTTTTTTATTGATTCATTCAGTCTAATACTACTATTATACTTTTAGAGGTCATTAATTATTATATATTACTATATTTATAACGAAACAATTTCATATTATTATTATTATATTATGTTCTAGTTTTTTTTAAATAATAACTTGATGCATGTGTTATTTCACCTCAACTCTTCATCTGTAAAGTATGAAAATGTGTATCAATTAACCACTGTAATTATCATTTTGGTCCTATGCACATAGAAACAATCTTTGGATTATAAAAAAAGTATTTTATTGATGATGATCTTTTACAGGTCTTACATATCATTTATTTATTAGATTTTGTGATTTTTAAGTACATTCATATTGTCTTGAATTAACACACACAGAAGGTATCATGTTTCTCAGAACATTTTTATTTTCTCAATAAAATTATTCATATAGATATTTTCCCATTAAATGGCCGACAAATAGAAGGATTCCTTATAATCTTTAATAGTTAAATACTCTAGTAATACATTGTTCAAGGGTGATATTTTCAGCTCAATTATTGGTTAATGTTTCCCTCAAATAGATGTACATAACTTGAGATGATTCCCTCCTACTATTGAATGATTAATTTATTTAGATGTATGATACCTGAGACGATAGCATATCATAGAATATTCCCTTTTTCCCAAGATGATGACATCTCATCGATTACACATATCAATAAAAAAATTCTAATCTAAAACAAGATTTAGGTGGTGGAGGATCAAAGTTATCCTAATAGGTATATAATAGATAAGGTCATGTCTTTTGATCTAAACATAACTAGGTTTCACGTGACAAAAGGATTGGACACCAAGGATTTAGGTTTGTGGAAAATATTTAGTTTCACCAAGAAAAGTATTTTGGACATAGATCATTAGATAGATATCATTGGATGGATGTTTCCCTATAATACCATTTTAGAGAGTTTGGTATAGAAATATTTCACCGAACAGACTTCTATTAGATAGAGGTCATCGAATACAAATGATTGGAGAGAGGAATCATATGATTTTGTTTCAGTTTTATTATATAGAGTCCATTAGATGGATTCATCATATGGAGTTCTCAAATATAGTTTTCACTGAGGGTGACAAATCATGCATGGGTTTTGTGAATGGTGGACAAGTGTTAGTGGTTTCATCATATGGTTCAATAGTGTATCATAGGTTTCCCAGGTCAACGAGAGGTTGATTCCAAATCTCAGAGGTTAGTACAACATATTCACCATACTAAGACCTCTATAAATTAGATATGGTGGACCAGATCAGATGTTTTTTATGATTCATATGATTAATGATGAATATTGAGAGTTTCGGATTTAATAGTCTAAGACTTTTTAATAAAGTGAGGAAGTGAGTGATGAATTTTGTATTCACTTTCATCTCTTATAATGAATTTTTTTGTATTTTTCCCCCATGGATGAAAGAAATTTTTCCAAACCATTTAAATATTTTTTTCTATTTATTTTGTTGTTTGTGTGTGAATTATGTGTGTGTATAGTTTTTGTGGGGATTATGTGGGAATTCATCCTAGTTATAGTAAAAAATCTTGGAGGAGGAGGTTATCAGAGATATATTTTTTTAGTAATATTGTAGTTCTTTAACTGCATAGACTGAGGCAATCAAATGAAATTACATTAAGCATAATTTGTTCTTTCTAGGTAAGTCTAGTGTAACAAGTGAATTACTTCCTCGATTCCCAACAAGTGGTATTACAAGGGTCATTTTAATTCACTCACAAAATTAAGGTTTTTTCACTCCTTAGCTTGTAATTTTTTTATTTTAGTTGGTTTTACTATTATTGAGAAGAATTAATTCAGAGGAAGGGAAGGTTCATATCGATAAGATTTATGGGATAGAATTTTACATTTAGAGAATTCAACTAGAAAATATTTTGATACAGAAATATCTAGATAATACTTTTTATGATTAATGTACTGAAAAAAAAGGAAAATATATAATGGGAGTGGTTGTACATGAAGACTTTATCCATGATCAAGATGTCTCTTTCTTAGAATGACACTTTAAATATTAGAGATTATATAACTACTACAGTGATTATGACAGCTTTATCTGACATGTATGGGAAGATGACATATCTTAACAAAGTTTTCATTGTGTTAATATTTTTTAGATTGAGGTTATATGATTAAATACCTATAGTCAATCATGTGAATGACTTCAATATGATCTAAAGATTTCTTAAATTAGTGAAGGTAACTTTCGTAAATGATTTTTTTGATTTTAGTCTTCTTTAATTGCTTCTAGAGATCTAGGATTCAAAGGTTATAGTAGTTAGAAAATCCATTTATAAGGAAACTATTATATTTCATAACATTTGAAACCTGATCTGGAATGAAGAGTTATGGAAGAAAGAAATTAAAACTCTATTCATAAGTGCTATCAATATTTCCATACAATGATGGTGACCTCAATAAAAAAACCATCAGAAAAACAAATCTTCAGAAGGTAAGTCCTGAAGAAAAATTCAAGGTAAATTGATTATTTCAATCTTAACATGTTTTCTCTATGTGAGGAATACACATATCAAGAAATATTTAAGTAATTAGATGAAGGATACAACTTCTAGATAGAAGAACATAGTATGTACAATGAGTAGAGGTCCCAGTTTGATATTGAGTATGGTTATTCCAAAAAACTCAGGGGTTATTAAATTAGGTGCATCTTTTTATTCAACTAATGAGCAAGGTTTCATGGTTCATTATGTATCATGAATATTTGGAAGAGTGCATTGTGTTTATGATGATGTTGTGGATATAGTTAGGAAAGGTGATGTAAACATTCAAATGAAAAATGAAAGCTTATTGATACTGAATGATGTTATACATATTATAGGCCTCTAGAATAACCTATTATCAATGTGAAATATTGATGTGGTAGGTTTCAAAATTAATTTTTTGAATGGATTTTGGAAGATCAGAAGAGTATCCTTAGTGATTGCGCAAAGAGTAAAGAACGGAACCTTGTACTTGACCAGACACATGGATGAAGTTTCAGTGATCAGAAGCACTTTATTAGACATTATGGAAATGTGGCATGGTAATTTTGGTCACCTTAGTGAAAATAATTTGAATTTTCTAGTTGTAAAGGTAATACTTAAACATAATCACATGGAACTTGGAGTATGTGAGAGTAGTATGTTGGGAAAATAGAAAATTTATTCCTTTAACTTGGTTGGTAGAAATCCAAGGAGTCAAAATATAGAACTATTTCATTTTGATGTTTTGAGGTCATATCCTATTCACTCGAATAGAGGATCACTATATTTTTTTACCTTCATTTATGTTGATACTCTAAAGGTATGGGTTTACATCCAAAATAATAAATCTGGTGTGTTTTAGGGATTTATTCAATAGAAAGTTTTTTATGAGAAATAGTGTGAATAAAAGTTGAAATTTCTCTAAATAGATAATGGTGTGGGATACAATGGACACAAATTTCATAACTTTTATTGAAGGAAGGGAATCAGGCATGAGAATACTATTCTAGGAACTCCAAAGCAAAATGGAGTAGGTAAAAAGATAAATCGGACTCTAGAAGACAAATCTAAGAGTGTGAGGATAAACTTTGGAATGATTAAGGTAATTTGGGAAAAGGTAATAAATATAACAATGTATTAATAAAAAAAATTCTAGATTCAGTTATGGGACATGATCTACCAGATGAACTTTGTTCTAGAAAGATACCAGAGGTAAACCATCTCAATTTCTTTGGAAGTATAGCATATATTCATATAAATACTAAAGAAAAAGATAATTTGGAGGTGAAATACAAGGTTTATTTTCTTATAAGATATGGTTATGAGAAATTTGGATATATTATATAGGATGATGAAAAGAAATAAGTCATCTGGATCTGAGATATTTCATTCATCAAATAACTTCTTTAGAAAGATAGAAACTTCGATGTGAAGGAAGTTGATGATAGTTCATCTATCAAAGTTCAAGGTGATTAAAAAGAGGTTTCCAAAAAGACTCTCAGTTTAGAAACTTTATGGTAAACTTTATAGGTCAACACTTTTATAGTTAGACTACTAGATTGAGGATGATCATACTAACCACTAAAAGATAGATAATGATTAAACAGACCACTTGGGTAGATAAATTTTGGACGGATGACTATTAGATAGATAGGTTTAAACGAATTGGCCAAGGTTTTGCTGAGAATATATACTCCTATCAAGAAATCAATTTATAGGTTTGGCGATGATATGAACTTAATACTTCTAACTAATGTAGGGGAACTAGAATTTCTGTAAGAGGAATCTACTCTTAGAGACTCGAAATAGTGGGAGTCTTCCAAAAAAAGAGGAAATTAATTCCCTAAATCTCAAAAATATATGGGATTTGGATGAAATATTGAAAGGAAAAATATATTTGTAAAAAAAATGGTTTTATTTTGAAAGAAAAAAATGATAGAAATAAGAGGTAAATATAAGTGTTGGTGGTAAATGGTTCTTAATAAAAGGAAAGGATTGAATTTTCTGAAATATTCTCACCACTGGTGAAGCATGCAACCATTTGGATAGTACTTAGCATTTTTGGGTCTGATGATATACACTTGGGGAATATGGACATAAATACATTCACTCTTCATAGGGATCTATATAAATAACTTTACATGGTTTTGCCCAAGGGTTATAAAGTTTATTGGAAGGGTGATTTGGTTTTTAAGTTGAAATAAAGTATTTATAATTTGAAGAAATCTCCAATGTAGTGAAATATGAAGTTTAAAACTTTCATACTTGTGGAAAGTTTTAGTTATTGTGATTTTAATAATTTTTGTTACTTAAACCAAAGGGACAATGAAACATATATCATATTATTGTTGTATATAGATGATATGTTGATTGATGGTTTAGAGTTCTATCGAATTAAGGAACTAAAGAATAAGTCATATAGAATTTTTGAGAAGAAAAACCTTGGAAAATATAATAAGATATTGGGGATAATAATCTAGAGTAATAGGAAAGTCAGCACTTTCGTTTTATCCCAAAAGGAATATATAAGGAAGGTCATCGAAAGATTTGTAATGATCAGTTGTAAACCTATCTAAACCCCCCCTTACCGAAAACTTTAAACTTTCTAAATCACATACACTATCAAAAAAATGGATAATTTCATAACATTAGTAAGGTTCCTTATACTTAATTTATAGGAATTTTGATTTATGCAGTGGTTTTTACTTGACAGAACATTTCTTTTTTAGTGGTTGTATTTATTCATTTCATTTCAAATACAATAATGAAACACTGTAAAGTTATTAAAGGAATCATTTGATACTTGAATGTGTCTAAGAATATGGATTTATATTTTGGAGATGATGATTGGTTGAATGGTTTTATAGAAGCAATTTTTTTTGGAGATATGTACTCATAGAAAATTACTATAGGATTTTTATTTACTTTTGGTGGAACAATAGTTATTTAGATATCTCAGTTGTAGCCAACTATTAATTTATCTATAATTGAAGAATATTATTTTGTTACTACTGAAGTAGAGAAATATTTTATATGGTTGATGTGCCTGCTTTAGGAACATTGAAAATTATCAGATAGAGTAATTTTATTCCATTATAGACATATTTTCATTCAACTTTCTCACAATCTAATGTTCCATACAAGAACAAAACATATTGATCTGAAGTATCTATTTATAGGAAGTCTGTTGGAAGGTAAATTTTTGGATCTATAAAAGAATTTTGGGAAGAATTATCCTAATGATATGTTTACAAAAGTGATAGTCCAATGTTTTCTCAGGAAACATTATGCCTTAGTTGGACTTGGTTGATCAAACATAGTAGAGAAAATTGCATGAATCATATAGATCATGATCTTAGGTGGATGGTTGAAGAAGGATGAAATGTTGAAGAAATTTTCAAGTGGGGTTTTTTTGGGGTTTGTGGAAAATATTTAGTTTCACTAGAAAAGGTTTTCTATACAAATATCATCAAAAAAAGATAACCGAATAATATTTTTCCTTTGGTAAAGATTTAGAGAAACCATAGTAAAAAAGGTTTCATTGAATAAAATTCCATCATATGGAGTTTATTTGATATAGATGGTTGGATAGAGGAGTCTTACGATGAGGTTTTAGTGAAATTGGATAGATTCCATTATATTAAGTTCTCACAAATAGTGTTCATCGAGGGTGGTGACTCAATTCATGGGTTGTGTTCATGATGATCGAGTTATGGAAATTTCATCGAATGGTTTAATAGTTTATTAGATTTTTCCTATGTTAATGAGAGTTTGATCATGAATATCAGAGGTTAGTGAAACTTGTTCACCAGATGAATACCTCTATAAAGTAGATGTGGTGGCCAATATTTGATGTTTTTTTATGATTCTTATACTTAATGCATAACAGTGAGAGTTTTTTACTTAATGGTCCAAGTCTTTGTAATAAATTGAGTAAGTGACCTATGATACTTGTATTCACTTTCATATCCTATAATGAAAATGTTTACAGTGTTATCCCATGGATATAAGACATTTTTTGAACCACATAAATCTTGTTTATTCATTTTTTTGTGTAAAGTGTGTGTGTGTGTGTGTGTGTGTGAATTTGTAGTGGTGATTAGGTGTACATTCATCCTAGTTCCAATGCACAAAATTGTAGTAGGAAGTTATCATAAAAACATCTATCTGGTGACATTATGTAGATTTACACTACATGGACTGAGGAAAACGGATGAACTTCCATTAGGTGTATATTGTGTTTTTTAGGCCCATCTAGTGGAACGGATGTAGTGCTTCCTCCATTACCAACAAAGGAGGTAACATTTTATTCACTGTTGGAATTCATATCTTTTAATCAATGTATTAATGAAATTTTTTTCTTCATAGTTTTAAAATTTCATATTTAATTAACCCATGGACTATATGATAAAATTTTAAAACCAAATATATCTTCAAACCTATTGTCTCTATTTTATTTTATTATTTAATATTCAGTCTAAATTTTAAATCCTTAATTATTTTAATTTAATTTTTATTATCATAGTTTTTCTTCTCTTTAATTATTATCAAGGAAATTTCTAGGTGTATGAATTTTCATAAATACTAGTTTAGGTTGTGTTTAGTTTTACACTTCTTTGAATCCTTCCTTGAATTATTTTTCATCAGTTCTACTCACCAAAAACTTCAAATTCTTTCAACCTTAGCTATCAGCCCCAATTTTATGTCTCTAAAAATTATCAACTTCTCTTTAATTTCATCTCAGTATCTCAATTATTTCACCAATGAACTTCTTTATAAATCCCCTTATTGTGGACCCTTATTTACATGGAAGTATGTATTTTATATTTATTAATATCTATGTCCATATATTTATTTATATTTTTTTTGAGTAACTTATTTTTTGTGAGATTTTTCTTATTATATATTCCTTGTTTTTTCTCTTAATGTGTATTTTTTTATGTAATTTCACGGTGAACCATGAAGCAAATACAATGTATAGAATATCCTCATATTATAACATTGTGGTATGAATATAACAACATTTTTTACCTTATTTTAATTAATTTCATACTTTTACACCCCACAATAAAATAAATTAACATTATTTATTATATATTTTTATATTTTCTCTACCATAAATTAAATTTTTTATGTATTAACTTCATAAAATTGTAAAACATTTATAGCCTCAAAATCCTTGATTTGATCATTAAAAAGATAATTAGAAGAATTTATTTAATTAGACATTGAAGACCTGTAATAAATTATGATCATATCATTATCCTTGATTAGAATCCACTAGAAAAAAACTTTTTAAAGATTTGGGGGATGTGATGGTTCTCTCTTTAGATAAGAATCATTTTACCAAAAAAATTATTGAATAAGATCTCTTTAAACTAATGATATGCGTGGAGAGATAGAATTTGGAAAGATGTTCTAGATCTTAATGTGGAATATCAATGTTATATCATTCCCAATTTACCTTGTATATGATGAACTAGTAGTTACACAAATAAAAAATGAAGTCTTTATCTTGATGGTGATCGATCTAAATAGGGCTTTAAAACTAGGCAATTTAGGAAAAATACTTGCAAATCCCATACCTCCATATGATTTTTCAAAACCTAGATTTTGAAATTTATGTTAATAGATTTGTTATAAGACTCCTAGGAATAAAAGATAAATTAATATGAAAATCTATTTCCATCCTCAAGAATTATAGGAATTTCTACCAGTCAAGGTCAGAGGCCAAAGTGTCTATGTTAAACTTGGTGAACTTCGGGCCCTATAGAATAGCATTGAAGAAATTCACTACAAACAACTTCCATTTTTCCACCTCAGGGTATATCATTCCACTATTTCTCCTAGTATTTATCATTTTTTATAAGTTCCTCTATATAAATTTTTATATTTATTATACTTTTATTAATATGAATTATTGAAAACTATTTATAATACCAAAAAAAATATTTGTAAATTGATTTTCTACCATTTAATTAATTAGTTTTATACCACTTATTTAATGAATTTATTCCAACATTTATTTGAACGTTTTTTAAAAAACGTAACCAATAGTATTTTCTTTCATGCAACTTATCAAATGTGATAAGTGATGTGTGTGTTTTAAAACAAACCCTTACTGAGAAGTTGTTTTTCTGTCACTTATTTAAGTGAGTTTCTTTTTGAAATTTTTGGATTTTTTGAGAATTATTTTTAAAAAATACTTATAAAACTTATGATAAATGATATTTTATAAGTGAAAGTATAATTATTACAGAAAAATATTCTTTCCATTTATTTTAGTGGATTTATTATTGAATCATGTATAAGTTTTATTTTCAGAAAAAAAAAAACAAGAACCACATTTTTTTATTCTCACAAATTCCATACTATAAGTAATGATTAATATAATAATTTTTCAATAAATGGTTTGAAATAAGACATACGTAGAAATATTTCTTAAAAACTATAATTCCAACACATATTTTCTCAATTTGGTTACCATAGTTGATGCAATAAATTATTTTCTCCTTACACATATTCTGATCATCTTATGAAATTTAAGTGGAAATGTTTCTTTTTCAAAAATATAATAATAATGGTATATTTTATATAAATAATTAATATAAGTAAAGTGTTTATTTTATTTTTATATTAAAATATTTAATTTTGATGAATCTTATTAGGTTTGGACTTTCATGAGTAGTCATGAATAATACAAGGGAGGGCATCACTGAAACCCTGAGGTTGTTTTGGTGATTGTTATTTTATTAAAGGGATTCATATAGAGACAAAGTGTAACATCCAAATACTTTATGAATGATTTTATTTTAAATAAATTTAATATCTTTTATATCATGAAATTCATGCAACACTGGGTTAAAACAAAAACACTCTATTAAAATATTACTTAAACATTACCATTATAACATAATCGTTAAGTTAGCGAGTATGAATAGTGATAACTAAATTATGAAAATTATATTTTTTGTACTTGTATAAAATAAATTAAATGTATATATATATATTATATATAAAATAAGAATCATTTGACCGAAAAAAGAAATATCTTCTTAAAAACTATCTTTTTAAAAGTAAATGATTCCATCGCTTCTTGCGCAATTATAATAAAATTAATTTTTTCTTTCAATTTTAGAAAATTTATTTAATAAAATGAAATAAATTTTTAAAATTGTAATATAAAAATGAGATTATTTTAAAAAAAATTATTTTTTTGAAAATTTTCATTTTTTGACGAATAGTGAAAAATATTGAATTTTATTTAAAAAGTGCCTTTTATTTAATTATTTACTAAGTTAAATTATACTTTAAATTGTTTTAAAAGTAATATTAGTTCAGTTATATTATAGTAAATAAAATTTATGTCATTTTAATCATTTTTATATTGATTTTTGATATTAAAATATTCAATACTTATAAGAATTTTCTCTTTGAAACCATGTTTTTTCACCACTTTTATGGGTATAATTTTAAATTGGATTATTCTAATTATGTAAATTGAATTTAGAAAAATGGATTACATATTTGTAATTATAATAATTTATATTATCTAATAAGTTAAACTTAATTTTTTACCAAAATTAATTGTGAAAACGGTAAAAATTAATTACCAAAGTTAAGATAAAAATGGGTTTACTATGGGTTAAACTAAGAAAATAATGGTTAAAAATGACCTACCAACTTGTAAAAAACTTATTTTATGGAAATATTTACACCTTATGATATAAAAAATTAGCACCTAATGTTATTTGGAAGATTTTTGAATGTGAATGACTATCATTTTAGATTATTTTGTAAAGTTTCCATTTAATTTTCAAGGAGGTCCCATTTCCCAACTTATAAAAGGGCACTCACTCCCATCACTTTTTTACACCTCCCAAGACCATTTAGAATGAATAAACCCTACCAAAATCTCTTATAAACATCCTTATACATATTATATATCTTCTTTTCCTCTCAAAATACCATCCCTATAGTCTTTAAGAGGAGATCCAAAGGAGGTTTCTCTTGGAGAAGGTAATTGTCTTAACGAATCTCTTTCATTATTTTCTTCTTTTTCCACCCTAAATTATGTATTAAAAATTATAATATAATAAATTAATTATCTACAATATAATTATATTTTATTTTTTTATTTAATAATATTTATTCATCTTTACTTACATCAAATGGGAAACAAAATCGTCAATTGTGTGTAGGCAGGACTACTTTCTCATGAACCGATATAACTCATTTTCCATCAACACCTATAATGGTTGGATATAATGATAGAATTAATATTTATATATAATATTTATGTTATAAATATTCTTATTTAATTATAATATCAAATATACCTTCTTACATCCCATTCCATTTAAAAGTTGATAATGTCGCTTGTGTGTACGGCGGATTACCGCCTCGCGAAGTGATGTGAATCATTTTTCTCTCATGATTTACATGGAATATAATAAGGATAAAATTAATGAATATATGTGATATATATGATATTATATTTATTATTTAAATTTAATATATCACAAAATTCCTTACCCTTTCATCCATTAAGTTAATGATATCGTCACTCGTGCGTACGTATGGCCTACAATCTCCATAAAGTGATGTGATTCATTTTTCATGATCAAATTTTAAGAGTGGTTATAATAATGTATCTACTGAGTAAATATGATATTTATAACATTAATATAATTATTTATATGATTTAATTATATCCTATGTACAAGAACTGAAAATTTTATTGTAAAACATGCATAAGAAAACAAGGTAATTAACTCCCGAAACAATGAAAACAATGAAATATTATTAACAAACAGGTGGTAAAATTTTATAAGAGGATCATATAAGATATTATAAATATTATTATGATTATGGTATAAATTAATAACATTATGAAAATAATTATAAAATAGGTTAAAACACGTTCAAATCAATAAAATAATGAGTTAAGGGACTTCATCCCAATTTCTCTTCATTGAGGCATATTGTAATGTTATACACCTAATTTATTTTATATGGTGTATATAATACCCCTATGATATGCAATATCATGATTCATTAATAATTCATGGTATTTTATATTTCAATTTTAATTAATTCATCTAATAGTGTTTTACATTAAAGTTACCAAGTTGTAAATAATTACAAAACTCAATTTCTTTTCATTGGGTTATATTAATTATTTGGTTTCCTTTGATATTCTAAGATTGTGTGTATAATGACTTTTTATTATCTTATGTTTTATTTCCACTTGTTCTATTTCTATTTAAATTTGATACACATAATATATTTACATATTAATTATCACTTCAAAATTATAATCATTGTAATGGATTTTGTCTCAATTTCTATTCCATTGAGACATTTTTGTTAATATAAACCTATTGTTGGGCAAAAATCCCTCAAGGTAACATTGTAGTATTTTTGGGTTGATTGTGTTTGTTGACAAAGCTGGTTCTCATGGATAATTGTCGAATTCCCGAGAAGTTGTTGACATTACATGTTGACAAAGAACTATGACAAAGGAAAGGACGATCTGGAGGCGGTTCAAAAGAGCAGTACAAGGTGGCGTCGTTTCCCAGTGTTTGCCAAATTTTTGGGGTCCAAAATTTGGAGTTTGGTGAGCATCGCGAAAAGTGGATTTCCATGAAGAGCGTAATTTAATATGGCAAAGGCATGAATTTCGCGAAGCTAGGATGCATGGTTTGGAAATCGCGAAGACCAGAAGAATGGAGGCGGTGGTGCTTCGCGATTATGTCAAGCTTCGCGAACGGCAGAGGCTGAAGTGCATAGCGGCGGAGAAGGGCTTTGCGAGGGAGCTTCGCGGCGAAGGCTTGAGCCGCGAAGGTAAGTTAACGGTGATTCATCATGACTACGTCAAGCTCCGAGAACGGAAGATTTCCATGGAGCTTCGCGATTTGGAAAGAATTCCGGCTGAAACTTTGGAGCTTCGCGATTTGTAATGACGTGGCGTTGACTTCGCACGGAAAGTTCGAGGGTCGGTGGAATCGCCTATAAATAGAGGCCGACCCCTTCAAACGACGGACAGAGAATTTTCAGAGAAAATACTTTGCTCTCGATTTGCGAAGGTGGTTCACGGAGCCAGTGTGCTTCGCGAAATAGGTGCTTCGCGGCGGCTATTGTAGCTTCGCGAAACCTGCGAGCTCCGTGTTGGCTTACATAGCTTCGCGAGGGTCGTTGCTTTGCGACGGCTTGAGCATCGCGATAGTGCTTCGCGAAGGAGCTTCGCGAGTGAGCTTCGCGAAAAGGCAGGAGCTTCGCGAAGGCTTGTTTGAGCTTCGCGAAATTGGGAGCCACGCATTGTAGGGTGCTTTGCGAAGGTCTTTCCAAAGGTTGTTTGCCCAGTGGATAGTGGCAAAGGGGTATTCATCTACGGGTGAAAGTTGAACTTCAACAGAGCATCTACATACAGAGAAAGATGCATTCCTTAATGGAAATGAAGAGACCTACAGGTCTATAAACTGTGAGTTAATCCCTTCCAAGAGCAGTGAGCTTAGGAAGAGGAAGAAGGTGATCCTCTCCACCGGCAGTGAGCCAGAGAGAGAGAAATAGGGAGTGACCCTTGGGAAAGCAGTGAGCTGACCCTAAACCTTGTATAGGCAGTGAGCCTGGGCATAGAAGTGATCTAGCCCGAACATTGTAATCCACAGCTAGTGAAGTTTAGTGGACTTGGTACGACCGGCAACCTGTCGGCGTATGCTCCTTGGACGTAGCCCTTAGCGGTGAACCAAGTAAAATTGTTGTGTCATGTGCTTGCTTTACTTTCTGTTTATATTGTGCAGCAGGAAAGAGAGAGAAGAGTATTTTTCTTAACAGCAAAACAAGATCAGAACGGGCTTTAATTTTTAATTAGTCATACCCTGATTCACCCCCCCCCCTCTCAGGGTATTCAGCCTAGTGGACCTAACACCTATTCACTTTTATGTGGTGTATATACTACCACTTTGATTTATTTAACATAAATACCTATTTATTCCTGATGGTTAATATTTTGATTCAAGTTTATCCATATTATTTATACCATGAATATAAATATTTATTAAACCACATATTAGTCTTACATATAGGGTTTTTACTTTGAAAGTTATTTGATTAACTGGGGAAATATTGATAAATATTTATTCTTTACACAATGAAGATATATTTTGATGAGGAATATTATTCATTAATTAAATAAACTATTCTATATTTGAAGAATATTTTGGACATGAAATTACGGATGGGGCCTGGTTATAGATAGCCCCTTAATGCATTGGAAAGTCTCATGAGACAAATCTGTTAGCTAAATAAGATGGGTTTTTACCCAGTAGTTTTAAACTGTATTGTGAAATAACTTTATAGTAGTGGTATCATTATTCATGAGATCCTAAAGTCCAATAAATAAGATATTACGTTATTTAAAATTCAATTATTCTTATTATCCTTGAGATTTTCTCTATGATATTACTTATGTGTGCATTTTATTATCAATTTATTGATTAAATGGAATGTGTTTGCATTTATTTATTTTGCCTTATTGATTATGACTTATACAATTATTATAGTCAATCTATTGGTTAAATGGAATTTGTGTTCAGTTATTTACCTTTAAATATTGATTATGATTTATTGATTTATTATAACCTCTACTGTATGTAACCCTTAATGAATATCTAATCTCACCATAATTTTGTTTCTTTTCCCTGAGTTATGAAGATAAATCCTTTGAATGAGTTTCAAGGATGCTGAGAATTTTTTTTATGTTTTATTTTATATTCTCAATGTAAAATGGGTATCATGTATTTATCTAGTTCTCTAAGACTACTAAACTAATTGGTCCTTCGGGATTTGACCCCTTCTATCTATTCCAATTTAATAATGTAGGCATCGACTCTAGTTTACTAGAGTTTACGTCATTACACCATGGGTATGAATGATTGAAACACTAGCCAAGAAGTTGTTAAAATAACAAGGAGGGTCTTTTTTATCTTCATACATTCCGTTTTGGTGAAAGTGACAAATTTAAATGTCTTCAATTTATATATAATTTTACTTTTATTAACAAAAAACATGTTTTTCTTTATTTTATAAGTTTTGTTGTCATTGGTTAATAACTTTATTTATAAATTAGACTATTCCATATAATTATTTCAATTTATAATGGCTCATGGAATAATTGATTCATTTATCATGCTTTTGTGAAAATGTTCTATTTCAAAAATTCCATACCCTTTCTAGCTATTTTATTTATTCCATTAACTTCGTTCATTTTATTTTCTTGATTTTATTTTTTCAATACTAAACTAGTAACATGCTCATAAAGTGTTGCAAAGATTTGGACTACACCATGAATGTAACACCCTGAGATTTTAAAATAGTAACATCATGTTGTATAGTGTATATGACACGAAACACTAAGTTTATAAGAGAATATAATACCTTGAGACTTTAAAATATATTTCTTTTTAAATAAATTCAATCTCTTCTATAGCTTGTGATGCACGTAACATTGTGTTTAAACAAAACATGATACTCTATTAAAATATTATTATTTAAAATTTCTCATTTTAACCTAGATGTTAATTTAGAGGGTATTAATAGGAATAAATAAATTATTAAAAGTAAATCCAATGGTTATCTATTGATTAGAAATAAAATAATAACTATTTGAAAGAAAAAAATGTTTTCTTAAAAACTATATTTTTCTAAAAGGCGGTTTAGTCATGCTTTGTACACATAATTTAAAATTAGTTTTTACCACTTTTATAAAATGTATTTGAAAAAAAACTTTATTTATTATATCATAATATCTATATTAAATTATCGTTATTTTTTGGGATTTTTTGGAAAATATTACTTTTCAGTGAATAGTGAAATACCAATTTTTATAAAATTGTCATTTATTTTTAACAAATTAAGTCTAATTATTATTTAAATTTGATTTAAAATTATAATAAGTATTATTATGTTATATTAAATCCAATTAATTATATTTAAATCATCTTTATAATGTATTTTGGTATAAGTTTATTTTTAGGCTTTTAAACACCTTTTTTCTAAAAACTATTTTAAAGTTTATAATGTTTATCCATTTTAAATTACTAAAATAACCCATAATAAATAATTATTTAAATTAAATTTATATATTATTTATATAAATATTAATTTAAATTCATATAATTATGATTAATTTTCATATAGTTAATATAATATCATATTTTCCTTAAAAATTCATTTTTTTGAAAACCCGTTTTTTATATGTCTGTGGGTAAAATTTAAAATTAAATTCTACCAATTATATGATTTGAATTTAGAAAAATTAATTACATATTTTTAATAATCATAATTTATACTATCTTATAATTTCAAATTAATTTTTTACAATAATTAATAGTGAAAACTGTGAAAATTATTTACTGTAGTTAAGGTAAAAACAGATTTACTGGAGGGTTAAAATCAAAAAGATAAGGGATAAAAATGACTCAAAACTTGTATAATTACTATTTCATGGTTATATTCAGACCTTATATATTATAATTTTTAAAAATGGTCCATTTTTAATCTTTTTTTATGACAAAAAACGTGTGTGGAATTCTTTCTTTTCAAAAATATCAACTGTGTCTGCTCCCCCTCTTATAAAAGCCACCCACTCTCATCTAAATTAAAAAAATCCAATGCCAATTATTTCAAAACATACCTACCAAAATAAATTACCTAATTACCAAAACTCTTCCTATAATCCTTTTTTTTATAAATCCAAACAATTAAGGATTTTGGTGCAAACCAAAAGAAGTTGTCCGAAAAAGAGGTAACGTCCTTAACCGAGCATTTATTTTATTTCTTCCTCCACATTTTTAAAATATTATTAAACCATGATGATATAATAAAATTATTTTCTTCCATATATTTTTTAGGTTAATTTAATGGCCTAAAACCATATCCTCCTCTCTCAAATGGTAAACAAAACTATGGATTGTGAGTGTAGCGAACTACCGCCACACGAACTAGCGTAATTTATTTTCCATCACCACTTCTCATGGATTGATATAATTATGTATTTAATTTTTATATATTATATTTATGATATAATTATATATTTTTAATTATAATATCACATATACCTTCTTACTTTCCATTCTGTAGAGAATACGATAATGTCGCTCGTGTGTACGGTGGACTATCGCCCCACGAAGCGATGTGATTCGTTTTTCACTAATGATTTACATGAAGGGTAAAAAATGATATATTTAATGAATTTATGTGATATATATGACATTATATTGTTTATTTAAAATTATTATACAATCAAATTATTTACCCTTTCACCCATTAAGGAAATGATATCATTTATTGTGCGTATGTACGGCCTATCGTCTCCACGAAGCAATGTGATTCATTATCTATGTTAAAAATTAAATAATGATTATAAAGATGTATATGATGAAATAAAATGATATTTATAAAATTAATATCATTTTTTAGATTATTTTACTATAAAATATTTTCAATATTCATAACTTTCATGATGAAACGTGTTGTAGAAAACAAGGCAATTAACACCCTAAATAATAGTGATAATGTAAGATTATTAATGAACAGGTAATAAGATGTTATAAAAGGATCATATATGATATTATAAATAATAATATGATTCTATTATATGTTAATAACATGTTTAAAACCACTATGTGGGAGTTTAAATAGTGATCAACTAAAAGTAGTGCAAGGTAAGGGGTTTCTTGACTCAATTTCCATTCATTGGGTTATAAGGAATATATTTAACCATAAAACTTATAAAAAGACCATGAATTGACATAAAATCATAGTAAAACTATAATTTAACAAATTATGACATGTAAAAATAGACATAACTTCAATATTATATTTGGTGTGCCTATAATAACCAATGGTGTGATTTTAGTGATATAAAAGTCTTTAAAAATTTGCATCATAGGGTCAAAATCTAGAAAACAACACCATATTATCATAAAATCTTTGGAATAAAATTGTTTAATAATTTATGACATTAATAAAAAGATAATACATTAATCCATTTTTTGTAGTTCTTAAAATTACCAAAATTTCATTTTTAAATATATAAAAGTCTTTAAAAACCTGTGTTAGAGAGTAAAACCTAGTAAAAAACCTCATTCCAATGTGTAATCTTTACGAAATAAGTTATGATTAATTTTTGACATGTAATAATATACAAAATATCAATTTGTGTTGTGGTCTACTTGGAATCTAAAAAATTAGTTTTACTCTTTTAAATGTATAAATTGTCTGTTTAATGGTCAAAACATTGAAAACAACCATGAATTTATGTGAAGTTAAATAATAATGATTTGTTAATAAATTTTCAAAGTATGAATAGACAACATGTCAGTATGATGTTTGGTGTTCTCAAAATGACCAAAATTTCATTTTTTAAGATATAAAATTCATTAAAACATGCATCATAAGGTTGAAACCTAAAAAATGACATTGAATTATCATGAAATGTTTGGAAAAAGATCTTTAAATAGTTTTTCATATGTAATAATTGATAAATATTTAATCTAATGTGCTCTAAAAGACCAAAAGTGTGTTTTTAAAGATATAAAATTCTTTAAAATGTATATTATAGGGTCCTAACCTACAAAAATACATTTAATTAACATTAAACCATAGAACAATGACCTCCAATTAATATTTGACATGTAAAAATAGATAACAAGTTAATAAAATTTTCAGAGTGCATAGAATGAAAAATAACGTGTTTTAAATATATAAATGTTTTAAAACTATGTGTTAGAGGTTAAAAACCTAGAAAACTAGCTCATATATTTTTAAATATTAATGAAATTTCCTCTAAATAATTTTTAACTTATAAGAACAAATTTCACATCAATTTGAGTTGTGGTTTTTTTATAATGACTGAAAAATCCATTTTTATCTTTTAAATGTCTAAAATGTGTATTTAACAGCCAAAACATTGAAAATGAACATGATTTGATGTGAAATCATATGAAACTAATCAGTTAATAAATTATGACATATAAAAATAGATGTCACACCAATCCAATGTATAGTGTGCTTGAAATGACTAAAGTGAATTTTCAAATATATAAAAGTCCTTAAAAACAAGTATCATAGGGTTAAAACAAAGAGAATGGAATTGGTTTATTGTAAAACGTAGGTAAATTATTGTTTAATAATTTTTTACATGTATTAATAGGTGTCACACCAATCTGATGTCCGGTATGCTCTAAATGTGTAAAGGTGAATTTTTAGTGATATAAGTCATTAAAAACATGCATCTGAGGGTCAAAAACATAAAAGATCCATTAGATTATCATGAAATCATAGGAAAATAACCACTGATTAATTTTTTTCATTTATGAAGAGAAATCATGTCAATACAATGTCTGGTATGAAATGAATGACCACTAGTTCATTTTTAATGATATAAAAATATTTAAAATCGTGTTTTAAAGGGTCAAATCCAATCAAACAACCTTATATCATCATGAAATCTTATAATAATGACTATTAGTTAATTTGTGTAATATATGAATATATTTAATGTTAATCCACGTTTTTTTTACTTTAATGACTACAAAATATGTTTTAGTGTTTTAAAAGTCTAAAGAAAGTGTTTAGTGGTCAAAACATAGAAAAAAAGCATGAACTAAGATGAAATTGTAGTAAAAGGATGACATAACCCCCCCCCCCCCCCCAACTGGAACACCTCTTAGGATGATATTGAAGATGGAGATAAACCTTGAATCCTACCACCAATAGACCGTGATTTTATAACTAGAACCTAGGGTATATAATGAATATATATGGGAGGAATTAACCACTTTATATAAATTTAAATATGAGAGAGAAGATGATGTCCACAAAACAAAAATATCACATAGATAAATAAATCATCCCAATACTTAAATGTAATGTCATACAAAATATAAAATAACTGAAAGTACCAAAACAAATCCTAGTTAGAAACCACGAAACCCCAATAGATCCTAAACAACTACATGATCTAGTAACACCCAGCTTGATAACTAACATTTTTCTGTAGAATAAAAAATAGTTTATATATACATGGAGTCACTGTAAATGTATACTCGTGATGATCCTCCCTAAAACCTCTCATTAAATTTGGAATCAAACATACTAAATCCCACTAAATAATAAAATGAAAATAACTCATTTCCTAGACAGGTAAAACGGTATCTCATCCTCACCAAGGCTTAGTCGCTATGTTTTTCATAGAAGTAAGTCATTCTATATTAAAATAATATATTTAATAAAGGTACCCCACATTTACTTACCCCCTAATTTATCAATATCATTCCCCAACACCAAGATTCTTATGATCTCATACCTTTCATAAGTAATCTTGTAAATCGTGTTTTCATACCACACCTCATCACATCACATCCATAACCAATAGTAGTTCTGGGAGCCATTATAACTCATGTATCATGAATTATACCTCAAGACACTACAACCCATGCATTTACACTCATGAAAAAATATATTCACCATAACCTAATATAATTATGTGACATAACCTCATACTGTTACAGCTCGAACATACATGTATAGAGAAATTGAGAGCCATCACAGGCCGTGTTAACACATACCCTACACCTTAATCCATTATAGAATAGATATGACTACACATCATGTTACACAAAATGGGGAGTTGGTAATAGTGTAAATTCATCCATCCTTCTCTCACCAGCTTAGATATTGGGGAAAACTCCCATACCCAAAACATTTTGGCATCGACTGCTCACCCAACTCAAGTGGTGGAGTGTATGAAATCAAAAAATATAATAATGGATATAAAACACATATAAAATAATGGAAACTACATATCCTTATACTCAAATATATTTATCATCCAAAAGACACCTAGTTTCCACTTCTAAGATCTAGAAAACTATATTTAACTTATGCATGCAAGCACTAAAATATATCCTAAACCAATTCACTTATAAATTTAGAAAACAATATTCATACATTAGTTAAACCAACTAAAAAACCTATTTTAATCAACTATTTTAAATAAAATCCAACTCTATTTTATAGATTCAATGTACATTTTACATATTCATATTCCATATATATAGATAATTAATTCCAATCATCCCACAGTTTACATTATTCATCTTTACCAACAACAACATTCATATCATGAGTTCATTTATAATTTATCAACCATTTAATAAACCAAGTATTTTTTGACGCAACCTAAGATACCACAAGAAATATTCACTTGCGGTGTACAAGACAACTGAAACTATAAGTCATAAGCCACAAAAAACAACCTATAAATTTTCCACCAAGCATAAAACAAAAAAAATGAGTAAGGCCAGAACTCAAACCAAACCAATTAACCAATAAAAACCCCATCACAATAGTTTTTCAAGAAGTAAATCCTAGATCTTATCCTACACCATCTATTATAACATCAACATCATCTCAAATAATATGAAACAATTTATCCCTTATCTCAACTTGTACCATCTATTCCAAACATACCAAACCCCACACATCAAATCATAGTAAGGATCCACCACCCTAGTGGAAATATAAATGGAAACAAAATTATTTCCATCACACAAATACAAGGGGAAACTAAGCCCATAACTTCAAAGAATATAATCTTTTATCAAACAATAATGGGTTTTCTTAGCCTCAAACATTTATATCTCATTTTAAAAAAAATATTACCATATTGAATTTAATAATTCATTATAAATGGGTTTTAGAAAAAAAACCTACCATCATCAGATAATAAGGGATAATATTCAACCATGATCATTTTAAAGCATCACTACCATATTCAATAGTTTTTAAGGAAGAACTATAATTATATTCACATGCATCATTAATTAATCAATTCAAAATTTCAGATTTATGTTTATTAAAATTTTCAATCATATTAACCATTTTAAAAATAATAACAATCACAATAAAATTTATAGAACACTATCTAGAAAATATCAAGAGGTATCATCTGCATAGAATAAGCACATGCAATCACAACACCCTTCAAATTCATTCTTGATTTTGGTTATTGTCTTAATTAGGTTGATTCCACCATTTATCCAAAGAATCTAATGTGTGATACATTCACATAGATACATAAAATATAAGGATAATTAATTAATCCCATATCTTGATCCAAGTATTTCAATGTTCTCTAATCAACAATGTAAGAATAAGGATCAACCACCACCAAACTCGAAGGAAACTACCTTGAAACTTACCTACATAAAACCATCATGAGGTTATTCTTGAAACTTAATAAAAACCTGAGAAACTCAACCAAAATAGACCTCTATAAAGAAGGAAATAATAATGATGTGTATAAGAGAGTACCTTGATCTAATAGGGTTTGTTCCTAATGAACCAATAGGTTTTAACTCCCAAGGGATATGGATAGACAAGACTAGGAGGGCCTTGGGGTTATCTAGGGTTTAAAGGAAGTGATTAAAAATTGTACTAAGTAATTTTAGGCCCTATATTTATAGATAAATCCTAACCAAAATCCACCATAGTGTGATGACATACACCATTCCCATGGTCCCCCTTGATCAAATGATATTAAAGGTTCTATCTGTTTTAAATGGATTTACCCCCCCCCCCCATGGAACAACATGAATTTTAAAAACTAAATTAAACATAATTTACTACTAACACAACTTGAACCAAAAAGTGTAGGATAATGTTTTATCCCCCTAAGAAGCCCCCATGGACACCCACCACATCTTAGAGGAAAATCATTAACCGTTTAAGATCACCATGCCCAAGACTACGGCATAGAAAGACCCAAATCATAATTTCCTTCCTCCATGAAGAACATAGAATCTTCTTAAGTAATAATCAAAAATGATTTCACTTCATGAATTTAAAGGGTCCTTGTTTTACATAAGTGATCATATTCATGGACCACACCCAAAAAAATCTGTAGGATTCGGTGTGTCATTCCTCTTTCCAAAAGAATTCCTCATTAATCTTTCATACAAAACCATGTCTTATTCATATGGCATGGTGCCCCGCCTATTTTATCACAATATAAGACTCCCAAAAAACACCATGAAAAATATAAAACATGGTAATTTTACTCCCTATGGTGCACCAAGCACCAGACAAAAAAATCACAATTCCCATGATCTCAAAACAGCCAACAGAAAATAGCCTGCCTCATGGCTAAACACCCAAATGGATCCCCACAGCCAGCACCATTCCTACCAACATGGTGTGGTATCCCTCTAGATGGATAAAAACTATAATCACACTTAATTAACTCCTAAAATCTCCATATCAATGCCTCCAAGACTTGGAAAAAATTAAATCAAGGGATTCAAAAAATCATTCCCTTATATTAGATAACTCTAAAACAATTCTAATCCTTGAGAATTTAAAACCAAACCCAGGAAGTGAAGAGGAACAAAAAACTTCTTCACAACATACCATATAAGGATATAATTGGATCATAACACCACTAACACATCATAAGGAAATACTTCATATACACGCAACACCATCCATCATCTCATAAAATAAGAAAATTACATTATAGCATCTCAACCAAGATCAAAAATTGAACAACTTGGGATATTGAGCTCACATTTTCAAGTCCCACTCCCATGTACACTCCTATAATACACCATACTTCCAAAGTATATAAACCAAAGGAATATCATGCCTATACAACACCTTCTACTCACTGTCAATAACTCAATAGGCCTCTCCTTGAAGGTTTCTTCATCTTAAACATACAAATATTCCCATTAAATAACTTGGTAATAATAATGAATATGTTGATAAAGATGTGATACATGAAAGAATTCATGGATGTGAATCATCTATGGGAGAAGTTATAACTAATACATGATATATCTAATATACTCCAATACCTCAAAATATCCTATAAATCAGGTAGAAAGCTTAATCCCATGATCAAAACTCTACTTCCCATGATAAGGATATGTATTCAAGAAAACATGATCTCTAATATTAAACTATAGAGGCCTCCTCCTATTATAATAATATGAAATTTTGAGATCTTACAATACTTTAATTCACTAATGGGTCACTTGAACCTTCTCTATCATGCTTTTAACTAATTATGGTTGAGTAATCGCTAACTCTAGGACCTCATCCCAACACAAAAAAGATTGAAAAGTTCTTACATACTAAATTTTTAATGGGACCATACCAATGGTAAAGTTATAAATTTTATTATAAGAAAATTTCACTATGGGTAGGTGCCTTGCCTATAATCCACCAAAATCTAGAATGCATATGTGAAACATGTCCTATGAAGTCTAGATAGTACACTCTGTCTAACTATCCATCTATGAATGAAAAATAGTTCAAATTAATAACTAAGAGTGGACAAAATTATAGATACCTATCCAAACCATAGAGATGAAATGGGGATCATGATCAAAGATTATTATATTTGGGACCCCAAGAAGCCCCACCACCACCATTAGATACTTCCTTGATAAAACCTTAACTAAGATCAACTCCATAATTTTAAAGAAGTCAGCTAACTTTATCAGGTGTTCCATGATCACCCATATGGAATCACAGCCACCCTAAGTTGGAGGAAAACCAGTGATAAAGTCCAAAAAGATATCCTCTCAGTTACTCTAAGGATCATCCAATGGCTGAAGCAACCCACCTGGAATGAAATACTAATTCTTCACTATCTAGAAAACCAAAAATTGATTGAAAAACTCTATGATAGATCACTTCATACTAGACAACTATATATAAACTCATAAGGCATGATATATCTTCACCATAGTGAGATATAATATCAAATTTAAATAGTAAAACTATGACAACCCTACTTTTATTACAACTTAAACATGATTTATTACATAAACTTCACTTGATACAACAAAGAAGATCGAGAGGTTTAGTGTCTTTGGGGCTTAGGATCATTACATAAAAACTTTAAACTTGAAATACAACATCTTTATTGAAAACTTCCTTTACATGACCACTACATTCCTTCGTACTTAGCATTGCATGGGATAACCTGAGGACATGCATAAGAAAAGGGTGAGCTATAAAGCCCAGTAAGGGAGTACATAATGAATAACATGAGGAGTAAAATACATGTTAGGAAATAGGCATATCAATATATCATAAGAGAAACATGAACATAAAGGCATGATAAAGTATGATAATAATAACATGGAAATGTGGCAACAACACTTAACATTGAATTAGCATGACCCAAGGCTCATTGCACATGGAGCATGAGTAAACCCTCATTGCACTTCAAGCATGAGTAAACCCTCGTTGCACTTGAATTAGCATGATTCAACACTCATTGCACATGACGTATCATGATACTATACTTTACCCAATGCATTGGAGCGCTATAAAGGGCGCACCCTTCTTAAACATTTCATTTCATGCATAAGTGTGCCACATGGATCATAAAACATGGATTCATAAAACATAATCATTTATTCCATGATAAAGGGATGCGGAATTCATACATGAAACTTTATAATCAATAAGTAAATGTGCATAAAGGTGAATACCCTTGATGGTGAAATGGGCATGGTATTCACTACACAATGATATTGGCTTAGAAAATCGGTGTGATTTCGGCAGCGTAACGGCGTGACATAAGAATTCATAAAAAAGGTTGATGAGAAAGAAAGGGGTTCCTCATCATAATTACATGAAATGGACAGTAAGGAGGTCATATAGATACATGTATCAACAATTGAAAAGGAATTTAGATTCATGATACAAAAGTATTGCTTGAATATAAAAGAAGAGAAAAAGGTTTCTTTCGGAATTTCGGCATAGTAACGGGTGTACATGGGAGGAATTTAATGAGAGAGAAAGGGGTCTCCCATCATTCAAACAATAAGAGGTAAGTATGGGAGAGGTGAGAAACAATACCCCAACATTCATAATTGAAAATAAAAGGGCAATACAACTTAAAGAAAATTGACAAAAATGAGAAAGGAAAAAAACCCCTTACTTGGAAGTGTGCTTCCAAAGGCTAGAGAGAGGCTTGTGAGAGGATTCTTGGGAGCTTGGGGCACCTTGAGAGGATTCTAGAGAGATTAGGGCAGAGTTTGGACGAACTCCAAGGGATTTTAGTGAGGAGGAAGTGGGAGATTGTGTGGGTTTATATAGGAAAGGTGAGAGAATTCTTTATTATTTAGGTTTGGGACCCCTTATATTAAAATAATCCAAACCACAAACCATCCCATGGTATTTTCCCATGGTTTCTGGAAAAGGAAAGAGGAAAAAAATATTTTACAAGGCCAAGGTCCGAACTTATTAAAAAAATTAGGGTTTCTTATGTGGAGGTGAGTCACACTCCCATGGAAATTAATTTAAAAAGGCAAAGTGTTGAATAAGTCTTGAGGGCTCCATTAATGCTTTGAAAAGTAAGTAGAAAAAACCCAAAAACTCATTATTTTAACGATAAAACACATATTGGCCGAACATAAGGATTATGGTATTTTATTACATCACCATTGGGTCATTATGATGTCATAAAACACATTATATATTTAAATGGTATTTAATTTTTACCCAAAAATTTGACTGTCTCGGAAAATTATGAAAAATTCCCCGTTGGATAATTTCGACGTCCTGATTCCAAAAAAAATATTTATTTTATCTAAATAATTTTCTAAATATGTGAATTTTCAATTTTAAAATAAAAACCGACATTTATAAAAAAATTCATGGGTTTTCACAGAAATGGCTTTCAAACCTTAATAAAAATTTTAATTGCATTCATAAAATTATAAGATCGTTTATATTTAATAAAAATTAATATAATATTAATAATAATATTTTATTAAAATATTATTTAGTTCAAAAATCCTTTAATTTAATAAAATATAATTCTTAATTAAATAATAACTAAAAACACCATTTGTACTTTAAAAACTAATTACAATGTATCAAAAATGACTAGAAATTATATTCATTATTATATACAAAAATAATGTACATGAACATGGTGCTACTTATTTGTTACATAAACCCTTAAAATAGCCGCATAAGACCTAAGGGTAAGGTGTGCGATGGTGACAGACTCTTGGGGTGGCTCGGATAACATCGCTCGAGTTGTAATTTCAATCAACTTCCACTTTTCCCATAGACGATCACGTTCGAGCTTGACTTGATGAAGCTCATCTTGGGCTTGGTCAAGGGAAAATCCCAAAGACGCCACCTCTTTTCCGAGCTCCGACAAATGGGCTTCGTAAGGGGCAATTCTACTGGATGAGGCCATCGCTTCCTTTGTCTAAGTATAAATGGGTTCGTTAAAGCCTTATATTTATACTACTTAGATGATCACTGTTCAACGGCTATAAAATTAACGGTCAAAAATCTTAACGTAAAACTAAAGAAGTTGACATCTTATAAAAACATTTTTTCATAAAGAAACATTTAACTGGATCAAGAGGGATTTTCCATTAATGAAACTTTGGGTCGTTACAACATTCCCCTCTTAAGAAATTTCTCCCTCGAAATTTTCCTTTTCCCACACTAAAACAAATGTGGGTAACTTAGCTTCATAATATCCTCCGACTCCCAAGTTGCTTCTTCAAACTTGTGGTTTCTCCACAATACCTTGACGAGAGGCATTGTCTTATTTTTTAGAACTTTTTCTCTACAATCTAAGATCTTCACTGGTTGCTCCTCATAAGAAAGATCATCTTCCAGTTGTACCACCTCGGAAGAGAGTACATGTGAAGGGTCCGGTATGTACTTACTTAAGAGTGATACATGAAAGACATCATGCACCTTGGCCATAGTAGGTGGAAGTGCTAGTCGATCGGCCACAGCCCCAACACGATCAAGAATCTCGAAGGGGCCGATGTACCTTGGACTTAACTTCCCTTTCTTTCCAAACCTCATGACCTTCTTCCACGGAGATATGCGTAAAAACACCATGTCTCCGACTTTAAACTCAAGGTCTCGTCGACGATTATCTGCATAACTCTTCTGTCGACTTTGGGCTGCCTTGATATGCTGCTGAATGGTTTTCACCTTCTCCACCATTTCTTCGACCATTTCTGGTCCAAGCAGCTTACGTTCACCGACCTCATCCCAACATGCCGGTGTTCTACACCTTTTCCCATACAGGGCTTCATATGGTGCCATTTGGATGCTCGAGTGGAAACTATTATTATAAGAGAACTCAACCAGAGGAAGATGTTGATCCCATCCTCCTTTAAAGTCCATTGAGCACGCTCTCAACATATCCTCAAGTGTTTGGATAGTCCGCTCGGATTGGCCATCAGTTTGAGGATGATAGGTCGTACTAAAGTTTAGTTCAGTATTCAGAGCATGTTGAAGACTCTTCCAAAACTTAGAGGTGAATCTTGGATCTCGATCAGACACAATAGATAGTGGTACTCCATGAAACCGTACCACTTCCCTGATATATATCCGTGCCAGTTGATCCAAAGAGAAATCCTCTCGAATAGCAATGAAGTGTGCAGTCTTTGTAAGACGATCCACAACAACCCAGATTGCATTTTTTCCTTTGGATGTCCTTGGAAGTCTGGTGACAAAGTCCATGGTGATGTTCTCCCATTTCCATTTTGGTATGGGCAATGGTTTCATCATCCCCTTAGAATTCTGCCTCTCTGCCTTCACTTGCTGATACACCAGGCACTTTGATGTATATTCAGCGATCTCCTTCTTCATATTATCCCACCAAAAGTTTTCTCAGAGATCTCGATACATCTTTGTGCTCCCTGGGTGAATAGAGAAATTTGAACTATGTGCATCATCCAAAAGTTCCTTCTTCAGCTCCGAACTTGATGGAACACATAGTCTTTTCCCAAACCGCACAATTCCTTCTTCATTAACATTAAACTCTGAGGATTTTACCTTTTTTATAGCTTCCACTTTTTCTTGGATTCCTGCATCATCCTTTTGAGCATCCTTTATCCTTTCCAAAAGAGATGTTTGAGCAATCATTTGTGAAAGGATTGATGATGTTCCCTTCTTTATGATTCCCACATCCATCTTCATCAAGTCTAAGAATATTGGGTCCTTCTCAATTCTAATCATTCATAGAATAGCTGGATCCTTTCTACTTAGGGCATCCTCCACCTTGTTCGCTTTCCCAGGGTGGTAATGTATTGAACAGTCATGATCCTTGATGATCTCTATCCATCTTCTCTGGCGCATATTAAGCTCTTTCTGTGTGAATATATATTTAAGACTCTTGTGGTCAGTATATATCTCACATTTCTCTCCATAGAGATAATGCCGCCAGATTTTCAAGGCAAAGATCACCGCCGCCAACTCCAGATCATGTGTTGGATAGTTTCGCTCATGGATTTTCAACTGGCTTGAGGCATAGGATATCACTTTATCATTCTGCATCAGAACACATCCTAAGACCTTCTTCGAAGCATCACTAAATACCACAAAAATCTCCCCACTTGTGGGTAAAGTGAGCACGGGTGCAGTGATAAGCCTCCTTTTCAACTCCTTGAAGCTTTCTTCGCATTAATCACTCCAAGAAAACTTTAATCCCTTTTGATTTAGCTTGGTAATAGGTTCGGACAATCGTGAGAAATTTCTCACAAATCGTCGATAATATCTAGCTAACCCCAAGAAGCTACAGATATCAGTTACCGATGTTGGCCTCGGCCATCCCTCAATTGCATCTGTTTTGGAGGGGTCCACAGATATCCCATTGCTTTTGATGATATGGCCCAAGAATGATACCTCCTTAAACCAGAACTCACACTTGATGTACTTGGCATAGAGCTTCTCCTTGCGCAAAGTCTCCAGTACAGTTCTTAAATACTCCTCATGGTCCTCCTTGGTTTTGGAGTATATTAGAATATCATCTATAAAGACTACCACAAATTTTTCTAGGTAATCTCTAAAGACTCTATTCATCAAGTCCATGAATATTGTTGGAGCATTGGTGAGTCCGAAAGGCATTACTATGAATTCATAGTGCTCATACCTTGTACGAAAAGCAGTATTGGGGATATCTTCCTTCTTCACCCTTACTTGATAATATCCCGACCGCAAGTCCACCTTGGAGAAGTATTGTGCTCCACGCAGCTGATCAAACAAGTCATCGATTCTTGGGAGAGGATACTTGTTCTTTATCGTGATTTTGTTAAGTTCACGATAATCGATGCAAAGCCGCATTGACTCATCCTTCTTCTTGACGAAGAGGACTGGTGCACCCCATGGTGATGCACTTGGGCGTATAAACCCTTTATCCAGATTCTCCTGTAGTTGTTTCTTCAGCTCTTCAAGCTCAAAAACAGCCATTCTATATGGAGTCTTGGATATTGGTAGCGCCCCAGGTATAAGTTCAATTGAGAACTCAACATCTCTTCTTGGAGGAAGACCAGGAAGTTCCTCCGGAAATACTTCAGCGAATTCCCTCACAATAGGCATTTCTTCAAGGGTGGTTTCTTCCTTGGACTCAATCATCTGAGCCAGATATGCATGCTCATAAGGCAGTAATATCCATGATTTAGATGATGGAGCTAAAGGAGATTCATCTTCCTCCTGACACTTGTAAAGAATCGGGGGTCGATTCTCCATATGGAGTGTGATTTCCCTCTCCCGACAATTTATGTTGCCTCTATATAAAGAAAGCCAATCCATGCCAAGAATTGCATCAAATTCCACCAAAGGGAGTATGACGAGGTTCGCTGGGAAATTCAATCCACATATTATAACAGGGGAGGACTTATACTCATGGGATGCAATGATTGCCTCATTTTCCGTACTCGCCGACATCTTTACTTCCATGATTTGTGGTGGTGCAGGGATTGTTCTACCAAACTTTTGAGATATAAAAGAATTCGTAGAACCTGAATCAAAAAGTACGTTCGCTATTCTTGAATGAATAACTAGCGTACCTATCACCACTTCGTTGTCGGGGTTCACTTCGGCAGAAGTGATGGCAAAAGTTCTTCCTTGCTGTCTTGGAGGTTGCTGGTTGCCTCCGATAACCCTTGGATTAGGGCACTGATTTTCAAAATGACCCGATTCTTTGCATTTGTAGCATTGAACAACGCGTTGAGGTTCGAACGGAGCGTTCCTCTCCTCTGTCGCAGCCGTGGGTCCTTCTTGCTGGCAGTTAACAGCTAGGTGCCCTTCTCTTCCACACTTGAAGCATTTTCTTGTCCCCCAAAGGCAATTTCTAGGGTGCTTCTTTCCACACTTTTGGCAAGTGGGGTGCTGGAATTTCTTAGCGCCATTGGATTTATCCGTCGGACCACCAGCATTGAATTCCACCTTAAGCTTCTTATCCCCATGATACCCCTGTGATTCTCCGATCTCCATTTCAACCTTGAGGGCACATCGGACAATTTCCTCATAGCTGTCGAAGTCACGGATCGCTAATGCTTTCCGAAAGCTAGGCTTCAGCCCACCAAAGAAGCGATCAACCTTGCATTCGGGGGTAACGACAAAGCCGGAAGCGTATCGTGCAAGCCTTGTGAAGTTTTCCTCGTACTCTCCCACAGATTCTTCATCTTTCTGCTTGAGGGAAAGGAAGTCCCTTTCCATCTTAAGACGGAGGGTGCGCGGAAAATATTTATCGAAAAACATCTTCCGGAATTCCTTCCATTCCAAAGCCTCGATCTCCTCCTCAGGCTTCGTATTTTTGATCAACGCCCACCATTGATCAGCTTCACCCTCCATACGATAAGCCGCCAGGAGAACCTTCTCTTTTTCAGAGCATTGGAGGATGGATAATATCTTTTCAATGGAGTTGATCCATTGTTCAGCGATCGTGGGATCGGATGATCCACTAAAAGTAGGAGGCCTTTGTCTCATGAAGCTTTCAATAGCGACTTGTTCTTTCTTAGGGGGGGTTAAACGTTCCTCTTGACCAGTGTTTCTATTCAAAACTTGAGTTAGCTGAGAGAGAATCGTGACAAAGTTCGCGATTCCCGCTCCCATTGGATTGGGCATCTCATAAGTACAGTCATCACACTGATCTTCACAACGGTTGTTATCCCGAGTTCTCCTATTACCGGCCATTGGCTGGAATAAAAGAAAGTTAGGGGTAACACATAAATGGTAATCCAAAGACAAAAGTTGATGACTTATAAATAAACTTTAATTTCTTTAACTCATGAGTCTATAGGATTCAATCCAGGCTTTTCATGATCTTCCTTCTAACATATATTCTTAGGGGCATTTTTCCCTTAATAAGGGTTTATACTAAGATTGTGAATTCATCAAAACATATCCCCCGGGAGTGTCGTAACCAAGAGTGCAGCAAGTCCCGTTTTCGTGCACCAGTTCCCGTTCGAGTCTAGCTCAAAGCGGTGTTTTTGGGTTTTACCCCTAGGATACATCTGTGCCAGAGCCGCCTCTACCTGCTCGTATCCAGACAGGGATGTATTTGTTTGATAAACCACTTACATAGTATTTACCAAAACTTAGGGATGTTTTTATTATGCTTAGTCTTGTATCTAAGGCTTTACTAGGGTTTCCTAATCCCAAAAAAAACTAAACCTATCCTTTGATACCAACTATGACAACCCTACTTTTATTACAACTTAAACATGATTTATTACATAAACTTCACTTGATACAACAAAGAAGATCGAGAGGTTTAGTTTCTTTGGGGCTTAGGATAATTACATAAAAACTTTAAACTTGAAATACAACATCTTTATTGAAAACTTCCTTTACATGACCACTACATTCCTTCGTACTTAGCATTGCATGGGATAACCTGAGGACATGCATAAGAAAAGGGTGAGCTATAAAGCCCAGTAAGGGAGTACACAATGAATAACATGAGGAGTAAAATACATGTTAGGAAATAGGAATATCAATAGAGCATAAGAGAAACATGAACATAAAGGCATGATAAAGCATGATAATCATAACATGGAAATGTGGCAACAACACTTAACATTGAATTAGCATTAGCCAAGGCTCATTGCACATGGAGCATGAGTAAACCCTCATTGCACTTGAAGCACGAGTAAACCCTCGTTGCACCTGAATTAGCATGAGTCAACACTCATTGAACATGACGTATCATGATACTATACTTTACCCAATGCATTGGAGCGCTATAAAGGGTGCACCCTTCTTAAACATTTCATTTCATGCATAAGTGTGCCACATGGATCATAAAACATGGATTCATAAAACATAATCATTTATTCCACGATAAAGGGATGTGGAATTCATACATGAAAATTTATAATCAATAAGTAAATGTGCATAAAGGTGAATACCCTTGATGGAGAAATGGGCATGGTATTCACTACACAATGATATTGGCTTAGAAAATCGGTGTGATTTCGGCAGCGTAACGACGTGACATAAGAATTCATAAAAAAGGTTGATGAGAAAGAAAGGGGTTCCTCATCATATTTACATGAAATGGACAGTAAGGAGTTCATATAGATACATTTCTCAATAATTGAAAAGGAATTTAGATTCATGATACAAAAGTATTGCTTGAATATAAAAGAAGAGAAAAAGGTTTCTTTCGGAATTTCGGCATAGTAACGGGTGTACATGGGAGGCATTTAATGAGAGAGAAAGGGGTATCCCATCATTCAAACAATAAGAGGGCAGTATGGGAGAGGTGCGAAACCATACCCCAACATTCATAATTGAAAATAAAAGGGAAATACAACTTAAAGAAAATTGACAAAAATGAGAAAGGAAGAAAACCCCTTACTTGGAAGTGTGCTTCCAAAGGATAGAGAGAGGCTTGTGAGAGGCTTCTTGGGAGCTTGGGGAACCTTGGGAGGATTCTAGAGAGAGTAGGGCAGAGGTTGGACGAACTCCAAGGGATTTTAGTGAGGAGGAAGTGGGAGATTGTGTGGGTTTATATAGGAAAGGTGAGAGAATTCTTTATTATTTAGGTTTGAGACCCCTTATATTAAAATAATCCAAACCACAAACCATCCCATGGTATTTTCCCATGGTTTCTGGAAAAGGAAAGAGGAAAAAAATATTTTACAAGGCCAAGTTCCGAACGTATTAAAAAAATTAGGGTTGCTTATGTGGAGGTGAGTCACACTCCCATGGAAATTAATTTAAAAAGGCAAAGTGTTGAATAAGTCTTGAGGGCTCCATTAATTCTTTGAAAAGTAAGTCAAAAAAACCCAAAAACTCATTATTTTAACGATAAAACACATATTGGCCGAACATAAGGATTATGGTATTTTATTACATCACAATTGGGTTATTATGATGTCATAAAACACATTATATATTTAAATGGTATTTAATTTTTACCCAAAAATTTGACTGTCTCAGAAAATTATGAAAAATTCACCGTTGCATAACTTCAACGTCCTGATTCCAAAAATAATATTTATTTTATCTAAATAATTTTCTAAATATGTGAATTTTCACTTTTAAAATAAAAACTGACATTTATAAAAAAAATCACGGGTTTTGACAGAAATGGCTTTCAAACCTTAATAAAAATTTTAATTGCATTCATAAAATTATAAGATCGTTTATATTTAATAAAAATTAATATAATATTAATAATAATATTTTATTAAAATATTATTTAGTACAAAAATCCTTTAATTTAATAAAATATAATTCTTAATTAAATAATAACTAAAAACACCATTTTTACTTTAAAAACTAATTACAATGTATCAAAAATGACTATAAATTATATTAATTATTATATAAAAAAATAATGTACATGAACATGGTGCTACTTATTTGTTACATAACCCCTTAAAATAGCCGCATAAGACCTAAGGTTAAGGTGTGTGATGGTGACAGACTCTTGGGGTGGCTCGGATAACATCGCTCGAGTTGTAATTTCAATCAACTTCCACTTTTCCCGTAGATGATCACGTTCGAGCTTGACTTGATGAAGCTCATCTTGGGCTTGGTCAAGGGAAAATCCCAAAGACGCCACCTCTTTTCCGAGCTCTGAAAAATGGGCTTCGTAAGGGGAAATTCTACTGGATGAGGCCATCGCTTCCTTTGTCTGAGTATAAATGGGTTCATTAAAGCCTTATATTTATACTACTTAGATGATCACTGTTAAACGGCTATAAAAGTAACGGTCACAAATCTTAACGTAAAACTAAAGAAGTTGACATCTTATAAAAACATTTTTTCATAAAGAAACATTTAACTGGATCAAGAGGGATTTTCCATTAATGAAACTTTGGGTCGTTACAAAAACTTAGGGAGAACCACATCACACATCGCTAAAGAAATGAAAATTATACCCTAAAAACCACTTGAGGTTAACCATCATTAGACTATCCCTTGGGTGCATCACCATAAATAAATCAGTCATTCCAGACTTCCACCTTAGAATACCATAAATGTTAATCCTTCACCTATTTTACCACAGATAAATACACCATTATCTAATAAATAAACCCTCTACTGTCAAATACTCCTATATAAAGGTGAATTATAGAGAGCTCCTCTATCACCCTAAAAACATCAGTGGAATCACACAAATTATCTCTATATGACTTTCTGCTTTTGGAATCAACCAAAATATTCCCCTTCCCCAATGTATAGGAAATATTGTATTCATAATACTACAATAATTTTATCTACATATATTATCAAAAATTTAAATCAATCTAGAATAAGATATACCTCAAGAACTTTTGATCTAGGAAGACTAAAAAGAACTCACTAATGAGGTAACGTTTATAAAATTTTATATCAAACACAACCACAGAAAGTTAAGGATCATGGGTAGTGTAGTTACATTCATGAGCTCATAAATATTTAGATCGATAACAGATAACCTCTCTTTGATACATTAGATCAAAAACCAATACAATACATAAATCTTCACAATAAACCTCAAAATAAATTTACTCCTCTAATAAATGAAGAACTAGAGAACTGACTATCTTCTTCTCTAAATGATTTAAAGTATCCTGGAACTAGTCATTCTAAAAAAAATCATATCCTTACTAGTGAAATATTTTATAATATTTGAAATATTGTAGATTTTGGTTATGAACCTTCTTTAATAACCATCCATACTAAGGAAACTCTTTACCTCTACAACATTCTTAGCGGAAACCCAAGAAACAACCACATCAACCTTTCGTGGATCCATAACTAATCCATGTCTATACATAACATAAACTAATAAATTGACCTCATGGGCCTAAAACTCACACTTAATACACTTCCAAATATTTTATGATGCTAAAGAACTCCCAAAACATCTCACAAATGATTTGTAGACTCCTCCTCAGACACTGAAAATATAAGGATCTTGTTAATAAACACTGAAAAATAGATCTAGAAACTCATGGAACAATAATTTTATCATCCCCATAAACATGAATAGAGTGTTAATTAAATTGAAATTAATTAAAAATAACTCATAATGCTCATAACGACAACTGAAATAAGTTTTTGGAATATATTTATCCTCCACTCACATCTGATGATATCTTGACTGCAAATCATTATTAGAGAACCATCTAGATCAATTCATATGATCAAATAGATCATCAATCCATATGATAAGATAGTGGTCCATTACTATAACCAAGTTAAAGTGATGATAATTGGCAAAAAAAATGGATAGTTATTTTCCTTTTTCATAAATAAAACTAAATCACCCTATGCCAAATAAAGAATCACTATAAGAGATCACCAATCTGATTCCATAACTCTCACAACTTATAAGGTTTCATCTTGTATAAAGACATTGATATTAGGGAAACTATTAGATGAAAATCTATCATAAAATTGATTTGATATCAAGGGTTATCATCACAACCTCTTTCGAAAATAAATTATGGTACTCCTCTACAACCTTGGGAAACACCACCAACTAATCCTCTAAATAACTCAAAATAGTCTTGACCATTAAGGAAGATAAGAAATTTAAATACCTTCCACCCATATAAGGGTATCACTTACCAACAAAAACAACATTATCTACTTCATATTTATAGAATATAATGTCCATTAGTAGAAAAAGTGGCTTCAAGCCTCAGTGTATAACATTGGTTTATACAAAATGATGCAAAAAAGGTATGTGGAGAGTTTATTATATTGGTTTGGTCCAAAATTAATGCTAACACTGATTGTTATTTTGGTTTTGGAATCCTTTTTGGGAAAAACTGATGCCAAAACATAACTTTTGGTGTCAGTTTTAGTAAAAATTGATGACAAAATTTAAAAAAAAATATGGCATTGGTTTTTACAAAAACTAAAACCAAAAACCTTTTAAAAAATACCCTGGAACCCTAAAACCCTCATTTAAGATATTTGAAACTCCTTTCCTCTCAATGAACGATTCCACTAACGGCTACCCAAGGAACCTTAATGGCGATTTTAGTCAGTTTTCATTGATTTCAATCAATATTTCATGATCAATGGTCCTTATTATTTCATCATCTATCTTTGTTTCACCATACATGGAGGTATTATCTCTATAATCCCTATTCTAGCTGATGATCAATCATGGTTCAATTTTTTTATTGTTCGTTTCTAAAAACATTTTTGTTAGATCTTACAATGTTGATCCTTCCAATGAATTTTAGAGAGAAATTATGGGTCAATATTTTAGAGAGAAATTGTGGATCAACATTTTTGTTGATCCTTACAATGTTGATCCTTACAATGTTGATCCTTCCAATGATTATCTTTGTTTTTTTAAATTTTGAAGATAAAATCTTTATTATTTAGTTATAATTTTGATTCATTGCTTCATTTTTTATATGAATTTGATTATTAATTATAAATTTTGTTTTTAAGGTTTGTTTAATTTTATTTTTAATTATAAATTTTTTTATGCATTTGATTTGTAATTATATATTTGTTTAATTTCATTGTTAATGTTTTTTTAATTTTATTGTTAATTTTTATTAAATTTTATAGTTAAAGTTTGTTAATTATAAATTTATTTTATTTAATTATTAATTATAAATTTTTTTAATTATAAATTTGTTTAATTTTATAAAATTTTTTAATTTTATTTTTAATTATAAATATTTTTAATTGGATTGTTAATCATAGATTTGTTTAATTTGATTGTTAATTAAATTTTTTTAATTTGATTGTCAGTTATAAATTTTTTTAATTATAAATTTTTTAAATTTGATTGTTAAATTTTGTTTAATTTTATTGTTAAATTTTTTCAAAGTTTGTTTAATTTGATTGTTAATTATAGATTGGTTTAATTTGATTTTTAAAGTTTGTTTAATTTGATGGTTAAAATTTGTTTAATTTGATTGTTAAAGTTTGTTTAATTTGTTTATTAATTATAAATTTGTTTATATACATTTTATTGTTAATTATATATATATATATATCAGTTGAAATTAGTAGTTATGATATTTTTCATTTTTTATTATAATAAATTTATATACTCTTGTATCATCATGACACACATCAAAAAAATATAGAGTCATATATGTCATAATATCAATAAAAGTTTTTTTCTTAATAGGTAACATTTTTTTCAATTATTTCAACCAAAATAAATATTTGATGATAATGATAACTAACATAATTTTTAATCATCATCCTATAAATGGTAATTTAAGATATTATTTTTATCAAATATGTATTCATTACTTTTAACCCATGTTATTTGTGTTCTGGGCTTTTAAAATTAATGAGTGTTGACTATTTGCTTCTTATTATAGTCAATCCTTCATTTGACTAGTATTTTTTTCCTTATAAATTTTATCTTTGTTCTTGATAATAAAAATTTGAATTTATTTTTAATATATTTATTCTATTTTAACTACTGAGGAATATTGGTATCTATCTTAAATGATCTAGGTAGAATGGAAATAGTTTTGTGTGATAGTCATTTAAAAAAATATTTCTAAACTTGATAAAAGTATCCATATTCCTTTACTTAGATCATCAAAGATAGTTTATGTTTATTTTTTTAAATATAATAAATAACTAGAGTAATTTATTTTTGATTTTATTCCTAATAATCTATGATATTTCCCACCTAATCACTAATCATTCTGATTGTATGTTTTATGTTTAAAATTTATCTATTTATATATATATATATATATATATATTTAAATGTTTATATGTTTTAATATATTCACCTTTTACATTGAAATATTATGTATTGAATGGATAATAATTGGATAAATTTATAAAGAACCACTAGTGAATATGAAAAAATAGTGGATTATTGCATTGAATTTTCTAAACAAAATCTTAAAAACATAGATTTTATTTTATGTCCAAGTGTTTATTGTTTGAATATGATAAACTTAAATTCAATAGAAATCAAGGACCATATCATTTGATATGGTTTTATCTTTAATTATACATTTTGGTTATAGCATGGTGAAGGAAATAAAAAATTAACATCTATTGTTAATGAAAATATTCATAATGAGATAGAGGATCACATTGAATAATTAATTCATGATTTAGGTGTTGAAACTACCGAAAAAACAGAAAATATTGAATGATTGTTTGGTGATTATGAGAAATCAGTATTCCCCGATTGCACAAAATATACAGTGTTATCAATATTTTTGAGATTAGTTAACTTGAAAGTAATAAATGGGTGGAGTGATAAAAATTTCTCTAACTTTCTTGAGATTTTAAAAGAGATACATCCTAGAAGGAAACTGAATTGCAGATTCTAATTATGGGGTGAAGCAAATATTATGCCTAATGGGATTGGGGTATAAAAAGATGAATGATTTCCCTGATTATTGTGTGTTTTATAGGAAGGAATATGGATATTTATCAAAATTTTCTACATGTGGGACATAACAGTATAAGACAGATAAAAAATACAACTCAGATTCATTCTCAGGTACTAGAATCTAACCTCATGCTAAATTAATTTGGAACTTTATAATAATTCCATCCAATAATTCCTTCATATAATTCCAATAATTCAACTCTAATTCATTCTCATTTGAAGCATCTATTTGAAAATTCATTTGATGAAAAAAAAATTAAGATGACATTCAGATGAGTGCATCTATGATGGTAACTTATTCCGCCCTGTTTATTCACCACAATGGAAGATATTTGATAAAAAATTCCCTAATATTGGAAGTGAAGTTGGAAATATTATAATGGGATTGTATATAAATGGAATGAATCCATATCAGAACCAAAGTATCCAACATAGTTTATGCCCTATTTTTTAGTAGTTTACAACTTTTCCCCACATAAATGTATTAAAAAAATATTTTATGATGAGCCTGATGATTTCTAGACCAAAACATATGGTAAATGATATTGATGTGTATCTTTCACCATTTATTGGTGATTTGGAACTTCTATGGGAGACAGGTGTTAAATTTTTCGATGAATATATGAAAGAATATTTTATTTTGTGAGTTATGATAATGTTCACTATAAACGAATTTCCTTCATATAGAAACTTATCTGGATATAGTGGTAAGGGACATAAATCATGTCCAATTTTTGAAGAAGACTGACTAACTGAAAGTTCTCTTTTTTTTATTTTCAAATAATTCTCTTTATGGTTGATTAGTAACTGAAACGTATTGTGTAGGATTCAGGTTCAAAATAACCAAAAAAAAGTTAAAAATTCAAAAATAAATTCAAATAATCCAAGTATACCTCAATCTATGTGTACCCACAACTTCCAAAATTACATCATGTCGCCTTCCATCATCATCACAAGGCCCACCATTGATATTTCCATCCTGTCATCACTTTCATTGTTATCCCACACCAGTTTTCAGAGAAACACATCACTGTAAAACACCAAAATAGCTTCAAAAGCCACCACAAACCACCGGAATCCATTTTCATTGACATTGAGAACCATCATATTCATTGCAAAAACACACAACTTGAAGTAAATAACCAGTAAAAATCAACCTTTAAACTTTTAGAATTCCACCAAGAGTCGTACCAGTCCATAGACAACACCAGATAAGAAAAAATAATAAAAAACACATGCCATAGCATCTCCTAAAATGTATTTGACCACTCAAACAACACCTCTCAAAGATCCATCATAACCAATTCCCCAGGACAACTCGAATAGGAGCATTGGATTTTGAATCCAAGGTAGCATTGATTGGAATAAGGGTATAATAATGAGCCACGTTTTATAGGGATAATGAACAAAAAATCATAACATTCGAGACAACTAGAACTAAAAAGAATAAAATACCAATGCGAACATGAAAAAACACCATCACCAGATGAATTCGTTGACATCAAGGATGAAAAATAGGAAAATACCAAGAAAATATTGGAAGGGAACAGAATAATGGAAGAATTGGGAAAGGCCTCAGTAATGAACCATGACCGTAAACCCCAAACATCCCAAACCACCATGAAGAACACCGAGAAGGACCAAAAATGGAGTCTAGTATGGTGTATCCAATCATCATAGTATCTATGATTTTCAATAGAAGGCCCAAAAACCAGATACACAGGCCCTGGGAAGGAAAAAATAATAAGTATAAGGTCTACTCACCATTAAGGAAGCACATCAAAAATCTAGATCACTGAAGTAAATAGATCCACCCAAAAGGTAGAGCAAGAGGAAGAACTGAAAAATAAAAAAAAGGAGAAGAAGTTGTGTAATGATAGAATAAATAAATTGAGGTCGAAATGTATTGCTCCATTACAAGGGGGAGGAAACCCTAGGGTGGGGGAAAAGCTCTATAGGGAACTCTCCGGGCAAGAACAAATACATCGTAAATCCTCTATTTGTGTTAGGAAGGGAATGATTTTTTCCAAGGGTTTAAGCTAATTTGTGAATAAGAGACTTCATATTATCAATTCTAGAATAGAAGAAAGATAGTGTACATGGGATATAGAATATTTTTTTGAATTGATCATCCTTATCATAGATTGAATAAATAATTTAATGGTTTACAGGAAAACAATATTCCCCCACAACCATTGTTAGATGAAGAATATTACGACAGTGTGAAAATTATTGATTCATCATTTGGAAAGAAAATAAGCTTTCATCTTCAAAAAAATATCTGGAAGAAACAGACTATCTTTTTTAAATTACCTTTTTTGTGATTTTTAGATATAAAATATAACATTGATGTGATGCTTGTTGAGAAAAACATATCTGATAGTTTGATTGGAACTTTATTAGATATAAAGAGAAATAAAAAATATGTATTTCATGCTATATTATAATTTATATCAATGGGAATACATTTGGATTTATCTCCCAATATAAAATAAAATTTAACATATTTACCACCATCTTGTTTCACATTAAACAAGATTGAAAATATGAAGTTTTTTTAGTGTCTTCATGGTATTAAAGTACCCAGTGGATATTATTCAAATGTGGAGAATTTGTTTTCATTGAAGGATTAAAAATTAATAGGTATGAAATATCATTAATATCATGTATTAATACAACAACTTCTACCTGTCACACTATGTCGTATATTGCTGGAAACTTTCAGAAAGACTATTATTAGGTTATGTAAGTTTTTCAAATCCATTTGTAATAAATTTATTGATCCAAATTTTTTAGATGTGTTAGATAATTAAGCTTCTATTATACATCTTTCAAATAGAATTTTTTTTACCACCTATGTTTTTTGATATAAATGTTTATTTGGTGATTTATTTGATGTGTGAGATAAAATATGTGGGATTGTTTATTTACAATAGATGTATCCTTTTGAAAGATATATGAAAATTTTGAAGGGATATGTTAAAATTTCTTATCGACCAGAGGACTATATTATTTAATAATATGTATTGGAAGAGTTTATTGAGTTATTTAATTATTATATATATAAAGTGGGGTATATTAGTATCCTTATATATTGATATATGACAGTTGATAGTGAAGGTAGAGAGATTCGAGGCTTAAAGGTAAATCTCATTCCACGTGGTGAAGTGATGGGGGAACATTTATACATTTTGAACAACACGGATGAGGTTAAATAATATATATCATCAAATATTATTAAATTAAATGTATGATATTCAAAAATAAATGAAAAGTGATTGATGATTGAGCATAAAAATATATTTGTTTCATGGTTTAAAGGGAAAGTCATCATAGATATATTTGTATCAGAAAAATAGAAATGGTTAGGAGTACCATATCTTAATGTGATCACATGGTCTAGTTTTGATATTAATGGGTATATATTTTACACAAAAAAATATGGATGAAAAGATTACAGTTCAAAACTATGGTGTAATAGTCATCGCTAAAGCATTGCATTTTTCAAGTGGAAAATATAAAAACATAATTTCTAAAATAATGGAATATTTTGGTGTTCTTAAAGACATATGAGAAATTGATTATAGTAAATTTCAAGTCATGATGTTTATGTATAGTTGGGTTTCAAGTAATAGTAGTGTGAAACATGATGAATATGGGTTTAAACTAGTTGATTTTAAAAGATTTAGTTGCAATGAGGAACCATTTATCATGGCGACACATGTAAAGTAAATATTTTATGTCATTGATCCATCGAATAATCAATGGTCCATTATTTTACAAGGGAAAAGAATCCATTTAGGTGATTAAAATAATGATGATGTTATTGATTTATATGGGGCTTATTCATCTATTACATGATTTATGGTTAAAAATGACTATAATGTAGACATAGTACATACAGTACAAAATGATCATACAGAAGGGATATGGGAAAATGCTAAATTAATCTCCTAATTAATCTGATAAATATTTATTTTATACTTATTTTTTGAAATTTACATGTGTAAAAACTATATTTTTTAATAACTATTGGGTTTTTAATTATATATATTTTAATATTTATATGATTTTTTGTGTTAAATTTCATATTTCTCGGTTATGGTTTAAAAAATTCAATGAAATAACCAACATAAATTATTATATTTTTGTTAAATTTATAAATATAAAAATAGTTTTTCATAACTTTGACATTTAAATTTATATATTTTTCTATCATTTTAGAATTATTGTTAATATTTAATAGTTTATCTTGCATAATTTTTTGTTAACAGTCAAAGCATCATTATTTTATTAAATCTTACACATGTGTGCCACTTTTTTACTTTCATATTTTTGCTTTATTGTTTGCTAAATATTCACTTGCCTAATAATATGAAGGTACACAGAATATTATTAAATTTTCCGATTTCATTGATAGATACGGATATAGAGACAGAGGAACATGTATTGAGGTACCTGTATTTTTTATATTATTAAATATTAAATAATATAATTATTTAAGTAAATAAAACTTTTAATTTACAAAAAATAATTGTAGGACTTCTTATGAGACTTCATTAGTGGAGTCTTTAACTTTTAGTATTCAGAAATAAATTTCTCAGGTTGGTAAATGTGGCATTAAAAATTTACTAAAATTGTCAATTTCTCATGGAAACAAGCGATTACATATTAGTTTTGATGATAATAATAATGAAACTAGCCCAAATGCAACATTATTTTTCAACTATATCACCATGCAGATCCATTGAAGGGTTATCATTTTATATCCTTATTGGAATTCCATTGACTAGATAGTGATAAATCATCTTTGTGAGTCCGTAATGGTAAAATATCTCAATTGATTTATTTTATTTCATTTTTTTAATATGATATATTTTAAATGACAAATATTTAATTTATTCAATTACAGATGAAATTTAATTTTCAAGAAACAAAATCAATTAAGAAAAGATATATTTATTTAGTAGTGGTTTGATGGAGATATTTCAAACCAAAATTGACAAAAAAATATGTTTTTGGAAATAAAAAAATGAAAATCCATGCCTCAAGTATGAGTTTTTAGATGTGGATAAATGGAATAAATTTATTTTTAGATGACATGATGAAGCATTTCTAGTATGATAATTATTTTATATTATAAAATTTATTATATATGTACCTAATTACTTATTAGTTTATTTTTTATATAATAGGACTCTAGTAAATCTCATGAGGACATCCAATTTCAGAATATATACCCTCATACTTTATCACATGGAGGGTATCATTTATTGGATAAAAAAATAATTGAATAAAATTTTGAAGCATTAAGAGGTCAGTTTACTAGTAGTTCAGATGAGGTCCAGTTAGGTCCTTTGTCTCCCCCCACCCACCATGAAAAATTGAAAAGAGAGATAAAAAAAATGAAATGTATATTACAGAGAAATCTAAGGAAGTAACTGAAATAATTGTAAGTAAATAATTTTTATTTTTCATGATTTTTTTGTATTTTTTAAATTTACAACACTAATATAAAATTTTCATTTTTCATGTCATGATGGACTTAAAGAGAAATCTACACAGGGTACTTTTATCCCTAAGGGTAGGATGGACATCTGATCCACTACTTTAGAAAATCCAGAAAACCACGGCCGCATAAGAGGATACGAGGAGGGTGTTAGTATTCAGAAAATTTTTTTGTCATCAAAGTAATAAATCAAGAGACCTAGAAATTGAATCCTTAAAATCTAATCTAAAAGATATGAAATAGTTCATGGGGCGATCAAATTAAATCAGTTTTTCATACAATGTTAGAACAATTGATGAGATATGTACAGCATTCCCTACCTACCCAGCCTTCCTAGTCGATTGCGCACCCGGTACAACCCACCCAACCGGACCATCCTACCAAACTTGACTAATCAAATTCTTCACTTCATTGCTTATACCCAACCTTATACTATGATTTTTATACTATAGATCATCATGTATGTATTGTAGTATTCATATTTGTGCACATTTTTGGGGATTCTGTACATCACCAGCCTATAGAGATAGGTCAAGTTAGAGTATAGGTACATGATATTATTGATCCTAATTCTCTACTACCATTACCTACTGAGGAGGTTTCCAGAATTAGGGATTGTATGGGTCATTTTTTACTTTATACATCTATCCTTTTTTGTTATCTTTCATATGAGGTATGCATTTTTTTTAATATTAATTACCTTTGATTGAAAATCACTTATAATTTTTTCTTATATTTAATTTATATAGGAGTATTTAAAATCAAAATAAATGGCACAAAGGAAATAAAAGGTTCATGAAAAAATAACATTAGATACTTCTGATATTTCTGATGGGATAAAAATATTATCTCAGACTTATTTTTCCTTAGATAATTTATATGAGTTTCAGATGACATTTGATATATGTGGAAGAGACTATCCATTGATAATATTTATAAAATATACCATTGATCCGATTGATTTTGAATAGTCTGGCGTGCCTGTGTGGTAGTTTTTTCCATATAAGAAAATTTATATTTCAGTTTTTATTTATTTAATTAAATATTGTTTTAATAGACTTACTATATTACTTATTTAATTTGGTATCTACACATACTTATTACTCAAAATTATACCACTGGAGTTTATGGTTTTATATATCTATAATTTATTTCAATGGCTTCGAAATATTTTAAGATGACTAATAGAGTTACATATATATGTAAGATATTATCAAAGATGGATATTGGGTGTTTTTTTTCATTCCGTAATGGGTAAGAACACTAAGATAATTATTAACAAATATTAATTATAATGTCATTAATTTTTAACTTTTTTTACTATAGGGGGAATTGGATGTTAGGTGTATTATATCCAAGTGAATGCACATTATATTGGTTTTTCTCTTTATTAGTTGGTTTTTATAAAAAAATTCACCATGATAGATAAGTAAGTTCTCTTATTTTTTATAAGTTCATTACATTTAATTATTATTGTTTATACATGTTTTATTAGTTGATATATATGAAAATACAGGTCATGGAAAAAATTTAACAAGGATCACTTGTTGATAAAAAACCCAAATATAATCCAATACATAGAAGCCAATGGTAAATATTTTTTATATTAGATATTATTCTGATTATATATATATATATATATATTGGTTTTTATTATCAAGTTAATGTTTTATAACTGCAGTGTCATCATCAATAAGAAAATATGGAATTTCGTTATTATGTTTTATAATTCATGTATGAGATAATCATAAATGGGATAATGAATAAATTTGATAACGTTCGTTATGTTAATTATTTTATATTTAAAGTCATAGTATTCTATATCATAATATTATAAAATTCAAAGTCATTACATACATTCAATTATTTTGGTTCATATGAAAATGATGAAATTATCCATCTTTGATCTTTATTTGTGAACTATTTGTTAAGTATGATTGAGATTTAAATTATCAGGTATGTAAATTTAAATGATTATGATTAATCTTACATTTTCCTAATAAAAAGTGTTCAAAAACTAATTCTTCTATTATAATAGGTGTTTGAACATAATGATCTCAAAATAATTCTTTAACAAAAATCATGAATGATTATTTTATAAATTATTCTGTATGTGTTTTTTTATTCTAGTTTAAATTATAATTATGCATAAGATGATTTTTTTATTAAGTTGTTAAATTATATTTTTTTTATATTTTTATTATGTGATAAGTGTTGTTTGATTGCAGTATATTGTGTTTTTTATTACAGGAATGTTGATATTTTTCAAGGTATAATATTTCCATTTTTCTAAAAACAATTAACTTTCAGTGATGATTTTGAAAAAAACAACATTGAAAGTATTAAAAAACTATATATGATCTTTGATGTGGGTTTTTTTATAAACTGACATCGAAGTTCAGTTTTTGGCATCGTTTTTAAACAAAAATCATCGTCAAAACTCAAAAATAAGGGAAATTCGATGTCAGTTTCGACTTGAAACTGACATAAAAAAACTCAACCAAAAAAGAAAGAAAACAATTTCCAGTAACGATTTTAAAAAACCTGATGTAAAAACCCTTATTTATAACATCACCTTTATAAACATTGGTTTAAAGACAATGTTAAAATTGAAAAAAAAACAAGAAAATGTGTTTTTGCACTAGTGTTTCCTCATATATAAATTGACAATAGCCTACACCAAATACAACTAATACCTATTAAGGATGATGTCATATGGTTGTATATTCAAACATAGGAAGTCTCCTCTTGATAATTTTTTTCCATGAATCAACACACAGTTTATACGCACATCATATAAGCTATCCTGGCCTCCAACTAGTATAGTCAACATCAAAGACACTTGAATCCACTTCACTATATGTATTAAATAATGGATGGTGGTAGGTGAAATAAACAAGTATGTAGCTCCTAAATCAACAACGAATACACCCTAGTAGAATATAATAATATAATATATCACATGATGCTTTTCTTTCTTTGCACTAGTAACTCTATGTCAGGTATCTAGCTACATCCACCTTCATGACCTCTCTAGATCTAATGGTGACTATAACACCATGAAATTTTAAAAGATAAACATCATATAGGATAGAGTATATGATATTAAACACCTAGATTAGATTAAACTATAGCACATTGAGAATTTAAGATGTATTTTTTCAAATAAATTCAATCTCTTCAATAGATTTTTATTTACACAACACCAAGTTTAAATGAAACACGGTACTTTATTAAAATATTATTATTTAAACTATCCCATTTTAACCATGAATTTAAGTTTGTGGGTATGAATAGGACTAACTAAATTATGAAAATTATATTTTTTTCACATTTATAAAATAAATTCATTGGTTATCTACTGATTAGAAATAAAATAAGAACCATTTAAAAGAAAAGTAAATATTTCCTAAAAAACTATATTTTTCTAAAAGATAGTTTAGTCACGCTTTGAAAGAATAATTTAAAATTAATTTTTAAAAATTCAAAAAAAATCATTGAAAAAAAACTTCATTTTTGTAATCATAATATCTATATTAACTTATAGAAAATACTGATTTTTATAAAATTGTTGTTTATTTTTAAAAAATTAAGTGTCATTGTTATTTTAAATTGATTTAAAATTAAAATAATTATTATTTAGTTATATTAAATCCAATTAATTACATTTAAATCATATTTATACTACATTTTAGTATAAGTATATTTTTAGTCTTTAAAACATCTTTTTTTATGAAAATAGTTTTAAAGAGTATAATGTTTATCCATTTTAGATAATTAAAATAACACATAATTAGGAATTATTTAAATGAAATTTAAAATTATATATCTATAAATATTTATTTAAATTTTTCTAATTATTATTAATCACTATATATTTAATATGAGATCATCTTTTTATTAAAAAATGAATTTCTTGAAAAAATGTTTTTCGATAACTCTATGAATATAATTTTAAGTTAAATTTTGTCACTTATGTGAGTTGAATTTGTAAAAATTTATTCCATATTTTTAATCATCCTAATTTATACTATATAATAAGTTCGACTTAATTTTTTACCATAATGAATAGTGAAAACAATAAAAATTATTAATCGCAATTAAGGTAAAAACAGGTTTATCGGTAGTTAAACACAAAATATAAGGGTTAAAAATAACCCAAAACTTATCCAATTACTATTTTATGTACATATTTAGACATTATATATTATAAGGTTCTAAAATTTTCTATTTTGGATCCTTGTTTTATGATAAAAACATGGTTGAAATTCTTTCTTTTCAAAAATTCCACGTGTTTCCTCTCCCCCACTTATAAAAGGTCACCCCCTCTCCTCTCCATTACATATTTCAAAAACCCAATGGTTAATCTAATATATGACCAAATAAATTCCCTAATTTTATAAACTCATCCTAGAATACATTTTTTGGTCATAAATCAAACATATTAAGGCCTTTGGTGAAAACCAAAAGAAGTTCTCTAAAGAAGAGGTAATGTCCTTAACAGAGCATTTTATTTTATTTCTTTATCTATCCCCTTAAAATATTATTAAAACATGATAATATAATACCATCAATATAATCCATATAATAATACTTTTTATGTTAATTTAATTAACTAAAACTACCTCCTCCTCTTTCAAATGGGAAATGAAATTGTTGATTGTGTGTACGACGGACTACTGCCTCGCAAACCGATGTAATTCATTTTCCATCACTACTTATCATGGATATATATAATGATTTATTCAATGTTTATATATTTTATTTATAATATAATTGTACTATGTAATTATAATATCACATAACCCTTATTAATTTCCATTTTTGTAAAGAATATGATAACGTCACTTGTGTGTATGGCAGACTACCTCCTTGTAAAGTGATTTGATTCATTTTTCACTAATGATTTACATGGAAGGTAAAAAATGATATATTAAATTAATATATGAGATATATATGAAATGATATTGGATATTTAAAATTCATATACAATTCAATTCCTTACCCTTTCACCCGTTAAGGAAATGATAATGTTGTTCGTGCATACGCACGACCTACCATCTCCATGAATCGATGTGATTCATTCTCCATGTTAAAAATTAAATAATGATTCTAAAGATATATCTAATAAAAAAATATTTATAAAATTAATATCATTATATATATTATGTAATAATAACCTATTTTCAATATCTTTAACTTTCATGATGAAACGTTCTGTAGAAAACAAGGCAATTAACACCCGAAACAATAGTGATAATGTAGGATTATTAACAAACGGGTAATAAGATATTATAAAAGGATCATACATGATATTATAAATAATAATATTATTCTTTTATTAGTTAATAACATGTTCAAAACCACCATATAGGAGATTAAAGAGTTCTCGACTAAAGGGAAGTGGGAGGTAAAGGGTTTCTTAACTTAATTTCTATTCATTGGATTATATGTCTATTTCGTTGATTATATTATACCAAGATTACATGTGAAATTACCTTTGATTTATTTATGATTCTATTTACACTTTTATTTATTTTTATTTTTATTTGTTTTACATAATCACTTCATTTATTAACTCTCACTTCAATTTTATGAACTTTGTAAAGGTTTCATCTTAAAAATTTCTTCTTTGAGACACATGTTCTTTTATGAACCTAATCTATTTTGAATGGAGTAATTAATAAAAATTTAAATAATATATCATGGATCCTTCCTAATTCATGATATTTTAAGTTGTAATTGATCTAATTTATTCATGGGAAGTTATGATTCACAATTTCTCAAAGCATTAAGGGTTCGTGTTTCAATCTCATTTTAATCAAGATTGTTTATACTTGAATTTACATTTATAAAAAGTATTTGATCATTTTATAATAAAAACCTTCAATTTTATTATTCCCTAGTTATTCATGATTTTTTCAAGTAATAGTAATATTTTACTTTATTTGGTACTTAAAATTTCTCTGAAAATATTTTAATGAAAATAAAACTTCATTTCTCTCTTCGGTCAAAAATCATTTTCCATCCAAATCCATGTTTTCTAAAAAAAATTACTATGATTGTTCAAAGTCATTTTTCCCCTTAATTTTATTTTTAAAAATAATTAAAATTAATCTTCCCATAATTTTCCAAAAAAGGTACTTATTGACCTTTCTTATAAAAATTTGAAAGGAATATTTTTTTAACATATTATACATGAACGAAACTCTTCCGCCATCAAGGAAACTCAATGTTTTAAAGATTCATTTTTATGTTTTCAAAGGTTATTTTCAAAAAAAATAATATTTTAGAATGTTTTATATTTTAAATAAGCGTTTTCAAAATGGAAATTATATTTTCTTCAAGAAATATTCAAAGTGATATTTCAAAAACATTTTCCATCTAAGATGACATCCTTTTATGTTACTCAAAGTGAAAAGGTTATTTTCATCAAGAATGTTTATAATCTTTTTAGAAGTATTTTTATCAATTAAAAAAACCTTTTATGTTATGTATTGCTTCTAAATTATGTGTATATGTCTCCAACATATATACCTAGATTATTCTCCCTTCCTTTGATGGGGTGACACATGCCATATAGTCATTTCTAAAATCCCTTAATTATGAAATTTCCTTTGAATATGTTATAAAGTAATATTATGAAACTGATTTTATTTCCATGGGTAATTTTTATGTTATGAATTATGATTGATTTAATTTATGTGTAACACATAGATTATGAACATATTATAATGGGTGCACCCAAATAGTTCTCTAATGTATTGGTTAATGTTATAGTCTTATGAGACATTGCGTATGATACTAGGGTGTAAACCTAATCCATTATGGGACTTTTCATGCCATGTGATTTTGTCTAGGTAGTTATCCTTAACTCATGTTTATGTCATGTTTTGTGTTTCTTCCACATTTCCTACACTACATCTATTGATACTATGTTCATTATATTATGCTTCCATGTGATTACTCATGATCCTTCTATTTATTATATCATGTTATACTTTTGACTAACACGTAATTTTTATTTATCATGTTTATTCCCTTAGAGGGCTTTTTAGATCACCCATTTTGTCTATGTATTCCCCAAGTTATCCCATGCATTTTAGGAGATCGAAAGGATTTAGGAGCTCATTATGGAGAATAAAATAAAAAATATATTTTTTAGTCTTACTTTGATGTTTTATGAACCTGGTCTTCCAAATACAATAGGCCTTTATGATCTGTGTGTAGTATTAATGGATTTTTATATTTAAGAATCATGTAATAATATGATTAAAAGGATTGGGTACCCATATTTTGTATCAGAGTAAAGTTTTAGCTATCCTTTAGAATATAGAATAAAAAAATTAGTTATAACCCTAGGGATAAGTCTAAGGATATGAATAAGTGTAGAAAAATATCCTAGAATCTTGATAAAGTATATAGTGAGTGATTTTTGATCAATTTCATCCTTGTCTAGATACTACAAGTGCATGTGGTTCTGGGAAAAATTTACCAAGGTGTAATAACTCCAAAAAAATATGTGTTGGTCTTGACTCAAGAGTTACCTAGAATAAAAAAAATTCATATTGCACAATTTTTTTGAAACTCTTGGGGATATGATTTTAAAATTTACAAACTCTTTATGAATCATCATGAAGGATTTGAATAGATGATGATCATGGATTACCTAGGTTAAACATAAGGTTTTTTTTATTGAAATGAATGTGTCATGATTAATAAATATTATAAATATTTTTTCATTATTATGTTATTTCCCACTATAAATATGGTTGATCACACTGTGCTTTATGGTTTTAGTCAATGGAAGTAACCAGAATTAACTAGTTTAACATTGAATGTAATAGAGAATGTATTTATGAGAAACCAAATGGGATGATGACTAGTTTAAATGATGTTATGATTATTACTAATCAATTATCATGATATATGATTAAAAACGTACACCTTAATCAACTCTCTAACTCACCAAAGTATAGAAGGATATAGTTCACTAAGTTTTTGGGTGGTGGAGACCATGGAGGAAAGACAATTTAGTTTCCTATATGTTGAGAATGAGGGAAGAAGCACTCAAGGGAATGTATCAAAGGAATGAGAAAATGTTTTATGTGTAGAGAATAAGGGTATAAAATAAGTAATTTCCTAGGAAAAATTAAAAGTTAATTTAATACAATACAAGAGATTAATGATTTCCCTAATGAATCATCAACAGTTAAAAGTTTTAAATGTGGGAAAAATGGGAATTATACAAATCAATGTCCTGGGTGAAAGGCCAAGAAAATGATCAATAAGGTTGTATACGTAATGATTTTTTTGTTGATGATGAATAGATAACAAATTAAAAATGAATGTAATGGGGTATTAAGGAATAATATGATGAATCCTAGTTAATGGTTTAAAAATAAAGTGGAATGATTGAAATGTTTATGTACTGGAATTCAAGAATTGTGTGAGTCATGAAATATATTTATAATGAGTGTTCTATATAATTTTTTCATTAATGATTTTCTAGAATATGTTGAATGGTACTAATGACCTGGAAAGTTGATTTAATGGCCAGGTGATACTCAAGAAAAAACACATAATTGAGGAAAATATAATCTTTGATATGTGTTTAATGTTAAGGTAATTAGTTTATTTTGTGGAAAATAATGAGTTTTATATAAAACCTTAGTGGTTAAAAAGTGATTTGATAACTTATTTTTATTTTTGAAGATGATAATCATATTCTTGAGAACATTATAGGATCATGGAAAATTATAAATATTATCATCACATAATTTTTTCCATAATTTTAGAAAAATTACAACCCACAAGCTGAGTGACAACCCATCACATCTGGAAAGGCTATGGGGCTTGAACCCACAATTGAAGGGCGATAAGGGTGCAGATCCTACTACTGGTCTACGTGATGTGCTAGTTAGTATAACATTTTTTTAATTAAATGTTTTGAAGGTTAAATATTAAGTTGATTTTGGGGAAAATGTTATAGTATAAAGTTATTTGATCTTAGGGTGACTAATTATATTTTGGGATACGTTTAATTAGGTTGAAGTATATATAAACTTTTAGAATAATGTAAATGATTATTTAGTAAGAATGATATTATATTTTTTATATGTTACTTGAAAAGGTATGATGTAACCTTTAGGTTAAAAACTTCTTTCATGTTGAGTTTATTAAGGTTATTTGGGATATAATTTCATTTATTTAAGGAATGATCTGTGTTAAACCTTTGGTTTCACTGTTGAAATTTTGGAGATTAATATATTCATATTAATTTTGGATATTATCTTACTTTTTTCTAACCTTTTTGCTTTTAATAAAGGTAGGGGATATATTTTTACTCTTTTATGGATCTTATATTCTGTTAAAAGTTAATTTTAGTGCTTCATGCATAAAAAATCATTTTTAGATATTCATTTTTTAAAGTAGGAAAATAAGTGTAAATTGATCAATACATAACCAAATGATTAAATTTTACTTATGAAATAGAAAGATATCAAGTGATTATATTTCCTTATATTCTTAGTTAGTAAAAGAACTGATTGACTTTAGAAAAGGGATCTTGAAACAAAAAATTTATCATATTACCTTCATATCTGATGAATTAAATGGTATTATAAATCATCATATATTTATGGTTTTGAGTTCTTTAACTTTTCATTGATCATTCACTTTTTGTCATCAATGATCACTATCACTCAATATAATTATTTATGTTTTTCTTTCATCATTAATGGAAAAATTTCCTATACCAATGGTTTGAAACCATTGGTAAAGGTCCCCAAACCATTGGTATAGCCAACACCAATGGTTTCGGAAACTATTAGGTGATTTAGAATAGGGAAAGACTTATCCCAACGGTTTGGGGAAAACTATTGGGAAATACCTATCCCAAAGGTTTGAAAACCGTTGGTATAGGTCTTTCCCAACGATTTTCCCAAACCGTTGGGATAGGTAAATTTAAGAAAAAAAGTTACATCGGAGGTTTAAACCCACAACCTCAAGCTTAGATATCAAAGACTTTACCATTATCCTACATTAACCTTTGTAAATATAATTAGATAAATATATATGTGTGTGTAATTTATATATTGATTAATTTGATGATATTCGACAAAATATTTCATAAAAAATAAGGATACATATCCCAATGGTACTGAAAACTATTGGGATAGGCCTATCCCAATGATTTTTAGAACCGTTGGTATAGGTACCCACCCTTTCCCAACAATTTTCCATAACCGTTGAGAAAAGTGGTCTAAAAGTGGGCTTTTCCCAACAGTTTGGTAAAACCATTGGGAAATCCATACCCTTTCCCAACAGTTTTACCAAACCATTGGGAAAAGTGGTCTAAATGGGGATTTTCCCAATGGTTTGGAAAAACTGTTGGGAAATCCATACCCTTTCCCAAAGTTTTTGCGAAACTATTGGGAAAAGTGACATAAAAGTGGGCCTTTCCAATGATTTTACCAAACCATTAGGAAAAGTGGTCTAAAAGGGGGGTTTTCGAAACAGTTTGTCAAAACTGTTGGGAAATCCATACCCTTTACCAACATTTTTTCCAAACCATTGGGAAAATTGGCATCAATGTGGGATTTTCCCAATATTTTGGAAAACCATTGGGAAATCCATACCCTTTCCCAACGGTTTTACCAAACCCTTAGGAAAAGTGATATCAAAGTGGGCTTCTCCCAATGTTTTGGAAAAACCGTTAGGAAAGCCATACCCTTTCCTAATGGTTTTCCAAAACCGTTGTGAAAAGTATTCTAAAGTGGTCTTTTACCAATGGTTTAGAAAAAAATTGGGAAAGGGGACCTATACCAATGGTTTTTACAAACCATTGGTATATATGCTTTGGTATAGGTAGTATTTCTAATAGTGCATGTTCATACCTTCACTTTCCAACAATGTTCTCCTACATGGAAACATAATAATGTGTTATTTTGTATGACCTTTGTACAATCATTTATATCTTACCAAAAAGAAGTTTTGTTGCCCCTTTTTATTATGTTTGTTTCCAATAAAGGTCTTTTCAAATTTCAAACACTTTATTATCAAGATCAAGATTAAATTATCAAGATGCAATTTATTTAAGGGGGTGTAATGTAACACTCTATGATTTTAAAAGATGAAAATCATGTTGGATAGCCTATATGACACACAAAACCAAGATTAGAAGATAATTTAACACCCTGATACTTTAAGATATATTTATTTTTAAATAAATTCAATATCTATGATATTGGAAAATACACGCAACACCGAGTTTAAATAAAACGCAATATTCTATTAAAAAATTATTATTTAAACTTGTTCATTTTAACCTAGCTGTTAATTTGGAGGGTATGAATAGGATGACATAAATTATAAAAATTATATATTTTACACATCTATAAAGTAAATTCAATGGTTATCCATTGATTATAAATAAATTAAAAACCATTTGAGAGAAAAATAAATGTTTCTAAAAAATTATATTTTCCTAATAGGTGGTTTAGTCATGCCTTGCACACATGATAAAAAATTTATTTTTTAAAAATTTTAAAAATTTTATTTTAAAAAAACCATTTTTGAAATCATCATATCGATATTAACTTATGGTGAAATTTTGGAATTTTTCAGAAAATATTACTTTTTCCGTGAATAGTAAAAATATCGATTTTTATAAAATTGTTATTTTTTTTATAAATTATTTCCAAATATTATTTTAATTTTTTTAAATTAAAATAATTATTATTTATTTATATTAAATACAACTAATTTAATTTAAATCATATTTATAATATATTTTATTATAAGTTTATTTTTAGTCTTTTAAACACTTTTTTCTGAAAAAGAAAAATTTAAGTGTTTATTGCTTATCCATTTTAAATAATTAAAATAACCACTAATAAGGAATAATTTAAATGGAATTTATATATTCTATATCTATAAATATGAATTTAAATTTATCTAATTATGATTAATTTTCATATAGCTAATATAAGATCATCTTTACCTTAAAAATGCATTTCTTGAAAACCTATTTTTGTTTCAACATCTCTACTGGTATAATTTTAAATTAAATCCTACCACTTATATGAGTTTAATTTGTTAAAATGTATTACATATTTTTAATCATCATAATTTATACTATTTAATAAGGTTAACTTAATTTTTTACCATAATGAATAGTGAAATAGTAAAAAATGTTTACTGCGGTTAAGGTAAAAATGGATTTATTACCAGGGGTTAAACTCAAATATAAGGTTAAAAAGGACTTAAAACTTGTATAATTCATATTTTCAAGTCATATTTAGACTTTATCTCTTTTAAGGTTCAAAAATGGTCCATTATTTTCATTCTGGCATGAGAAACATGTGGGTGGAATTCTATTTTTCAAAAATTCCAGGTGTGTTATCTCCCCACTTATAAATGGATAACATCTTTACCCTCCTTTAAATGATTCAAAAACTATTTTTTTTATCCAATACATACCCAAATAACTTCTATACTTCCCTCCCCGCATCCTAGAATCCTTGTATTGGTCGAAAATCTATCCTAGGAAGGATTTTTGTTCAAACCAAAAGAAGTTATCTGAAAAAGAGGTAACGTCCTTAACTGAGCGTTTTATATTATTTCTTCCTACAAATCCTCAAAATATTATTAAAACATGATGATTTAATAACCTTAGTATAATAAATATATTGAGATGTTTTTATGTTAATTTCATGGCATGAATCCATCTCCTCCACTCTCAAATGGGAAATGAAACGGTTGATCATGTGTATAGCATAATTCTACCATGTGAACCGACATAATTCATTTTACATTATTGATTCTCAAGGCTCAATATAATGATGTTTTTAATTCTTATATATTATATTTTTGATATATTTATATCTCTGTAATTATAATATCACATATACCTTCTTACTTTTCATTCCATAGAGAATATGATAATGTCACTCATGTGTATGGCGGACTACCACCTCGCAAAGCGAAGTGATTCTTTTTTCACTAACACCTTACATGGAAGGTAAAAATGATTTATTTAATTAATATATGTGATATATATATAATTAATATACAATCCAATTCCTTTCCCTTTCACCCATTAATTTAATAATAACATCGCTCGTGTATACGTATGGCCTACCATCTCCACAAAGTGATGTGATTCATTCTCTATGTTAAAAATTCAATATTTATTATAAATATGTATTTAATGACCAAAAAATTATATTTATAACATTAATATAATTATGGATATGATGGAACTATAACCTGTGTTTAAGATCTAGAACTTTCTTGATGAAACGTTTCATAGAAAACTATCCAATTAACAGCCAAAACAATAGTGATAATGTAATATTAATAACAAACCAGTAAAAAGATGTTATAAAATGATTACATATTATGTTATAAATAATAATATTATGATTCTTCAATAATTAAATAACATGTTTAAAACCACTATATGGGATGTTAAAGAGTTTTAAACTAAAGAGAAACATGGGGTAAGGGGTTTTTTGACTCATTTTCCATTCATTATATGTCTACTTCGTTGAATATATTATGACAAGATTATATGTTAAATGAAATTTTATTTATTTTTTATTGTATATACACTTTTATTTTGGTGGACTTTCATTTTTTACACATAATCACTTCATTGATTAACTCTCACTTCAATGATACGGTCTTTGTAAAGGTTTCATTACAAAACTTACTTCAATGGGACACATGTTATTTTATGCACCTAATATCATTTAAATGGTTTATATACTACACCTTTACATACTATATCATGAATAATTCATAATTCATGATATATTAAGTTAAAATTGATATACTTCATTCATAGTAAGTTATTATTAAAAAGTTACTGAAGCGGTAAGGGTTAATGGTTCAATCTCATTTTAATCAGGATTTTTTATGATTAGATTTCCATTTATAGAAATTACTTGATCATTGAATAATAAAACCCTTACATTTTATTCTCATATGTTTATTCATGAAGTTCTCAAGTAACAGTATCATTTTCCTCTCTTCGGTACTTATAATTTTTTTTTAAATATTTTTAATAAAATCTAACCTCACTTCTCTCTTTGATCGTAAATAAATTTTCATCCAAATCCATGTTTTCTAAAAAAATTCAAAAATGTTTTACAATTATTTTTTAAAGTCATTTTTACCCTTAATTTTATTTTTATAAAAAAATTAAAAGGAATATTCCCATTATTTTATGAACAAGGTACTTTTTGACTTTTTTACAAAAATTTGAATGGAATCTTTTTTTTAACATATTTGGCATGGACAGAACTCTTCACCATCATGAACACTCAATGTTTTAAAGATTCGTTTTTAATTTTTCAAAGGTTATTTTTAAAAAACTTTTTATTTAATATTTGAGAATGTTTTATATTTTAAATAAGTGTTTTCAAAATGGAAAGGATATTTTCCTCAAGAAATGTTCAAAGTGATCTTTCAAAATCATTTTCTATCTAAGATGACATCCATCGATGTTACTCAAAGTGGAAAGGTTATTTTTCTCAAGAATGTTTACAATATTTTTAAAATTATTTTCATCAATTACAACAACCTTTGATGTTATGTATTTATTCTAAATAATATATATATATATATATGTCTCTCATATATATACCTAGTTTATTTTCCCTTCCTTTGATGGGGTAATCCAAGCCTTATAATCATTTATCAAATCCCTTCATTATGAAATTTCCTTTGAATATGATATAAAGTAAGATTATGCAACCCATTTTCTTTCTATGGGTAAATTTTATATTATGCATTATGATTTATTTCCTTTTTATAGCACACATAGATCATGAACATGTTATGATGGGTGCATCCTGATAGCGATCCAATGAATTGGGTAATGTTATAGTCTCATGATACATTATATATAAGATTCGGGAGTAAACCTAATCCATTATGGGACTTTTTCTGCCTAGTGATTTTGTCTAGGAAGTTGTCATTGACTCATTTTTATGTCATTTTTTGTGTTTCTGCCACATTTATTATGCTACCATGATATATTGATACCATGTTATTTATGTTATTCTTCTATGTGATTACTCGAGATTATTATCTTTAGGATATCATGTTATACTTTTGACTTATATGTTATATTTCCTTATCATGTTTATTCCCTTACTGGGATTTTTAGCTCACCCCTTTTTTCTATGTATTCCCCAAGTTATCCCATGTATTTTAGGATATGGAAAGTATTTAAGAGATAATTATATAGAATAAAGAAAATTATTTTTTTTAGTCTCACTTTGATTTTTTATAAACCTAGTATTCCAAAGACACTAGACCTTTATGATCCTTGTGTTTTATTATTGGATGTATATTTTTAATAATTATTTAATAATTGAGTAAAAGGATTGGGTCCTCATAGTGACCACCTCTATGGCCATTATCTGTTCATGGTACCTAGGGATGAGGGGCATCATGGTGATATCATCTCCTACCATGTCCCCTCGCTACTGATTAAAAGTTAGATCTCCCTATTACTACTACCTCTAAGGATACTTTTATAATGGTTGAGACTGAGGAGGGACACCAACCCCATTCTGGCTTCCATAGAAGATTGGGAACTCATGTTTATGATAGACACAACTGACACACACACAAAACAAACCATTATTGATCCTATAAAAATATTATGAGAACTACTAGTCCTAATGAAATGGTATGAAGAAGTTTGGAACTGACTCCTTATTGTATAAATATTTTTTTGTTTATGAAACTAAGAACTTGTGGATATAACACAACACCACAGAGAGTCCTAGATAATCCCCCCCCCCATGATGATATGGTCTTATCTAGCACATTCTCAGCAATCTATTCCCTCACAAGCACCACATGATATGTTGGCAACATGAACAGGGTGACCTGGTGCTAGATCTATGGATAAAAAACCACATTGAAATGTATTTCCCTCACCTCCTCATTTGTAAAAAGGTCTTAATAATAATACAAGAGGTTTCTATACTATATACCGAACTCATACATACTGAAGTTACCCTATAGAAGAGTAAGAATATCCTACCAAAAAGTCACCTTTATAATCTAAGAATGAAACTCAGCCTAAAACTGATCATGAAACTTTTCCTATGAAATAAACAACTCATTATAATCTTTGAGGAATAAAACCCATCACTAATGATCATCCCCATGTAGTATCTCCATAGCCAATTAAACCCACTGCTCCCTTCAAGCATGGATCAAACTGAAGGTAATCCTTACTTCCTCCAAACAATCATTTTTCTCCTAATATAAAATAGATAATTTATACTTCTATAAAACCTACCACTAAAACTCATAGAGTGTCCCCCTATAAGTTTCAACATCATCCTAACTTTATGATGATCTGTTAACACGTCCTATTGAACATATTTGGGGTGAATATGATGAAAATATCAACTTGGTTCCATTCCTAAAAAAGAAAAAATGTTAGGGACATCTAAACATGTAATGTGGTATCTTTATGGTTAAATAATTAATTTTATTTTTTAAACAAATCCATACTATCAACCTATTCAAAAAAATTGTCGACAATCATGATACATGATCCTCTCTAAGGTCTCTACACTGCAAACAACATCACTTATCTTATCATGTTCAGTAAACTTAAAGGTCCTTATATCCGATCATAGGGGGATTAAAATCCAATGTACTAGCCAATATCACTTATTTATAATGCATACTAATTCTATATGACATTGTTTCCCTACCAACACATGTAATCCTGACTAGTTCCTTCCTTTAAGATCCATATCATCTCTAAACCATCCACACTAATACCACTCTGTAACAACCCTCCCCCATATTGGTACCCCTCCTAGGATGGTAAAGAGGATAATGATAAACCCTAAAGCCTATCTCCAATAGTTCATAGGTTGGATACTAGAACTAAGGTATAGAATGTATAAAAATGGGATTTATTACCTTATTTATATAAATTTAAGGATAAGAGATAAGATAAGATCTACCAACCAACATTATCACATATATAAAGAAACCATCAAAATTCATGAATACAATGTCATAAAAAATGGTGAACCACTAAAATTACTAAACAAATCCTAATTAGTGACCAATAAACCCCAAAAACTCTTGAATAACTCCAAAAACTTGTAACACCCATCTAATTCACTGAAAAAATCTAGTGGACCGAAAAACCTGTTTATATATGCATGGGGTGGTCATATTGGTATACTAAGTAGGACCCTCCTTAAACCTCTCATTAAAATATGAATGAAGTGTATTAAATCCTAGTGAATAAAAAAATAAAACCAACTCCTTACCTAGATAGGAAATACAACATCCCATCCTCACTAAGTATCACATAGAAGTAATTAATTATATTTCAAAATAATATATATATGAAAGGTACCCCACATCCACTTCTCTACTAATTTTTCACTCCATGCCCCAATGCCAAATATCCTATGATCCCATCCCTTCCATAGGTCATCCCACGTCCCATACTTACAAACTGAACCTCATCACATCACAAGCATAATCAATAGTAAGTCTAGAATTCATTACATCCCATGTATCAGGCATTATACCCCAATACACTATGTCCTATGTTTGTAAACCCATGGGAAACCATATCCACTAGAACTAAATACAAGTATATGTTATAACCTCCAGCTGTTATATCTCACACATACATGTATAGTAAAACTGAGAGTCATTATAGCCTATGTAAACACATACCCTACATCTTAAGCCATTACAACTCAAATATGACAACATATCAACCTACATAGAATGGATAGTAGGGAAGAGGGAGAATTCATCCATCTATTCCCTCACTAGCCTAGATTTTTTGGAAAACACCCATACCAAAAATATTTGGGCATCAATTTCAAACCTAATTAGGTTGTTGAAAATATGAAATCAAAAAATATAATGGTAAATGTAACACACATAAAAACTAAGGGAAACTACCTAGACTTAGACTCAACTTTAGCTATCATCCCATATGAAACTCGGTTGTCACTACTAAGGTATAGTAAACTATATTTAAATCAGACATATAAGTCCCAAAATCCATTTTAAACCAATTCATTTTTTAATTTAAAAATTATTATTCATTCATTAGTTAAACCCATTATAAAACTTGGTTTAATCAATTTACTTCATTATAACACAAATTGATTTCATAGATTCGCGTTATATTTTCTAGATTCCCATTATATGATCTCAGAGAATTCATTCCTACCATCCCATGGTTTTTATTATTCAAATTTTCTAATAATAAAAATCATCATATGGGTTCATTTATAATTCATTTACCATTCCAAAATCCTAGTATTCTAAGACTCAACCTAGGATACTACATCTAAAATTCATTAACAATGCATAATCCAACTACAATAGGCAGTTGAAACCCAAAAAAAACCATCTAGAAACCATCCACCAATCATCAAAAAAGAAAATTAGGCAAGACCAAATCTTAACCAAAAACAATAAACCAATACAATAACCCATAAAAACAATCTAGAAAACAAGAAATCATATCTCTCAACCTACAATTTTAATCCAAACATCATCTTTATCTTAATGTATATACAATAATAAATCCCCACTATTAAATTTTTATATCCATCTTGGGCATACCAAAATTCTCACATCAAATCACGGTAAGGATCTTCCATCATAGAGAACATATATTTGGAAATAACTATTTACATTACACAAATTAAAGGGGAAACTAAGACCATAACTCCAAGGCCTACAAGCATTTAGAAAACAAGAATGGTTACATTCAGCCACAAACATTTATCTCTAGTAAAAAACCTTTTTATTAACATATGGAATTAAATGATTCATTATGCATAGCATTCAACAATAATAAACCTATCATTAGAGGCTAACAATGGATAATATTCAACCATAAAAAATATTCAAGAATCACTTTCATATTCAATGTTTTTTATAAAGAATGTATATTAGATTCACATACCTATTTCATTAATTAATTAATCATTCAGGATTAGAATTTTTTATCAAATTCTAATATTAACAACCATGTTATACAAAAATAATAATCACAAAAATATAGATAGCACAATGTCTATAAAACATAAAGAGGAATCATCATCATAACATCAAAAAATGTCATCATAACACCCTTATGATTCATTATTTATTCTATTTTATTATCTTAATTAGGTTGATTCCAATATTTAATCAAAGAATCTAAAGAATGAAACTTTCACATTGGTGCATAAAATAGAAGGAGTAGTAAAAAAATACACTACCTCTATTTAAGGGTTTGAATGTTATCTAAGAAATAATGGAAGAAAAAAGATCAACCCCTAATAAAATAGAAGGAAACTGCCTCATAACCTATTTATAGAAAACCATCATTAGGTCATTCTCAAAACTTGAACCAAACCAATTAAACTCCAAAAAAACACACCACTGGAATGAAGGAAACAATAAGGAATAGGTGAATAGGAGAAGAGAGTACCTTGATCCATGAGGATTAAATCTCAATGAACCGAGAGGTTTTAACTCCCAAAAAATGTGGGTGGATAATGGTTGGAGTGTATGGGGTCAGATAGGGTTCAAAGGAAGAGATTAAATATTGAACCAGGTATGTTTGAACCCTATAATCGTCGAGAAAACCTGAATGGACTCCTCTATGGAATGCTGACCTACATCAAACAAGAAGTGCACCTTAGTCAAAGGAGATCTGAGGTTCTAGATATTTTAAATGGATTGAACCCCAAAACTTTATTCATTTTGAAAAATCAAAATAAACACCTTTAACCACCCCCATCTCTTGAAACATGGTGTGGGAAACAATATTTCAACCCCCAAGTAGCCACCATGGCTAATTGAAAAATTATTAATCATTTAATCTCACCTATGCTAAGACTATAACATAGAGAGACCCAAATCTCTATTTTCTTACTCTACATTGAACTTGGAATCTCCTCAACTAACTATCTAAAGATCTAAACCTTGGTTAATTTCAGGGGTCCCCATTTTACACGTGTGGAACTCTTCACTCAACATTCCCCGAAAAAAACTCACATCCTTGGGTGCAGCATTCCTCATGCCAAAGTAATGTCACACCAAGATTTTATATAACACCACTTCATCTTCCTATATAGGTATGTGACTCCCCATTTCTCCTAGGAAAAACTCTCATAAAACCTCTATAAAAAATGGAAACCCTATTCATTTCACTCCCTACGGAATACCAAACACCACACAATCAATTAACTGTTCCCAAGGCCTCAAAAATAAAATAAAAAATGGTTTTACCTATGGAAAAACTACAAAACAGTTCACCATGGAAAACACAATTCCAACAACCATGGTTTAGTATCCCTCTAGATAGACAAAAACCCCAATATCACCTATGTAACTCCTAAAATATCCCTATCAACATCTCCAAGCCCAAAGAAAACACATAAATAGGGATTCAAAAAATAGGCCCTTAAAAATGACCACAAATTATGTTATAACCTATATAATATATGAAAAGTCAATTTGGTGTGTAGTGAGATCATAATGATAGAAAATGTAGTTTAAAATTATATAAAAGTATTTAAAATATTATGTAAAAGGGTAAAAACATTTAAAAATACCTTAGATCATCATTAAATATTACGAGAACAAACATTGATCAATTTTTGGCATGTAGGAATTTACACCACACTAATCTAAGATATTTTTTTCTCAAATTGACTGAAAAAATAGATTTTACTATTTTAAATAGATAAAATGTTTAGTTAATGGTCAAAACAAATTAAGTGACCATGAATTGTTTTGAAATAATAGGATAATAATCATTTAATAAATGATTACATGTATGAAGATATGGCATGTCAATATAATGTATAGTGATATTGGAATGACAAAAAACAATTTTAGAGTAAGAAATTATTAAAGAAAATTAATAGATTTAAAAACAATAAAATAACCATGATTTGTTAATTTTCACTTTAAATAATCAAATTGGTTCTAATTATTAGTTTTTTTATGATTTATTATTATACTAACTATTATTTTGAATTAAATTGACTTCTAGTTTGTGATGATGGGCATAGAGTTTGAATAACAATTTGATCTAGGTTAGTTTTTATAATATTTTATAAAATCTTAAATATATTATTTATAGTATAGAAATATGTTGAATTATAAATTATGATGGGTATTTGTTTCAATTTTTTAAAAAAATTAGGTGTAGAGGTGGATATCTTGAAAATTTTAAAAAAAAATATTATACATACCATCATATCTGGGTCACTATATCCTGCCATGATCTATACTATATCGATTGTCATATTTTAGTAATTATAGGTTATCCTATAGTGAATTCCAAGTAGTTGTTGATATAGGATATAACAATTGAGCAACAGTGACCTCCATTAGTAACCACTTTTGAAGTCCACTATAACCCATTAGCGACTGCTTTTGGAAGTTGTTAATGACACTTTATATAGTAGTTTTACTATTTTATTATAAATTCACTTCTACCATTAGACTAGTGCACATTATATTTATGTGATTGTATATATATATATATTCATATGAATATAAATGTGTTTATTTGTTAATTTTTTGTTTGTGAGTTTAAAATTTGAACTTCAATTGGAATTTTATATTATAATTTATAATAAAATTAACTATTTAAATTTATTTCTTTCTTTTTAAAGAGTGAGGGATAATGTCAGAACCATATTATATTTATTACATTTTGAGGGATTAATATTATAGATATCATTCCAATGATAACAATACCTGATAGGTATATTTGTACCTTTAGTGGACTCTATCTACATGATCTCACACCAGTATCATTGAGGGACACTTTCACATCATAGTCCACCTATTCTAAATAACCAATAAGGTCATGATCAATTGAAGTCTACATCATTGATGGAGTCAACTCCATTAGATATTCTTTCATATATTTAGAAACTTCTTAAGAAAAATACCATGTTTGCATGATTGTTTCCTACCTACACATGACAATTTGGAGTGAAACTTTTAGAGAATCACCCACCTTCCTTCTTGAGGGAGAAAATCAAGTGAAAAAACAAGATACATGCCTACTTGGTGTGGAATCTGTCAAGTAATAATAGATAAAAACAAGTGAATGATAATACTAATATAAAATTTTATTTTAAAATCACCCCTTTATCATTTTATTTTAAAATAATTAATAATGGTTCATTTTTATTTGTGATTTTAAAAAAAATGATAAATTCTGGTATATCAATACTTTGTAAAAGCACTCATAAAGGTCCTGAGACATAATCTTTTTATCAATGATAAAAAAATCAAAATTAATGGCACACCCTTTATCAATGATAAAAATAAACTAATAAAGGCTACCCTTATTTTTTTCATTGATAAAGGGATACATTTTATCATCACTAAACAAAGAACTAATAAAGGGTACCCATTATCACTACTAAAATAAAGATAACCTTTATCATTGTTTTTTAGAACTGATAAAAGGTACCTTTATAAAATATTTATATATATTATTATTATTAAATATCATATATTAATATATTTATATATTTATATTGATGTAAATTTAATATATTTACTTAAATATAATTTATATAACACCAAATATTTATTTTAATTTAATATATAATATATTTACATAAATATGATTTATAAAATAATTGATAATTAGTATAAAGTAAAAAATGTGTTAGTTATTATCAATTAATGTTCATTAAATAGCAATTTTAGTAATAAAAAAATTATTTAAGATCTTAAGAGAAGTTGAAATTATGAATTGGACTCCAAATGGCCATATCTTTTGATCAAAGTGCCCATTTGAGATATTAGAGCTATCAAATAGAAGCTTTCAATAATATCTATAATTTATGGTATAAAGGGGAACCATGCCATGTTTTTTATTAGTCAAAATAGGAACAAAAGGAATTGAAAATGGATAAATAGGTTTGTGTGGGAGAATAGACCTAAAGTAAAGTATTTAGTGGAGTTATATGGAATGAAACCCCCTTTCTTATATCTTGTGTGTGATTTTTTCTCACATATGACATGTTTATCAAAATTTGACACATTATGAGAAGTATTTTTTTATAAAATAGATACTTATGGAGTAAATTTTATGTGATAAAATTTTTTGGTATGATTTTGGGTGTAATTACAACCATGGATCTCTTAGTCATGTGGGTTGGGTGTACATCCAACCATAACATTCTTGTTATGAATGTTGGGAATAATACCAACCATATTATTCTCATTATTCCAAGTGGGTGTACAGCCAAACATGGTGGATAGTGTAGTGTAGGTTGGGTGTAATTCCATTATTGTCTATTATTGTGATTTCAGTTAGGTCTACTATCAACCAAAATCATGTTAACATGTTGGTTGGGTATAATGAAAACTTTGTTTATTATTTTTATATGTGGTTGGGTATAATTCCAACCTTAGATTTTCTTATAGTTAATGTTAGGTGTAATTCAAACTGTGATACTTATTTTGATGTGAGTTGGGTGTAATGCCAACTAAATGTGCATGGTTAAGTGATTTGGGTTTAATTCCAAATTTGGTTTCATGGTTTATTGAGGTTGGGTGTTTTTGAAACCAATGTCCATAGAAGAATCGTGTGGGATGTTATTTCAATTATGATATTTTTGCTTCATGGGTTGGTTCTAATTCCAACCCATCTCTTTTATGGTTTAAATGTTGGGTGTATTTCAACAAATTTTGTTGAGATTATTTATACAGTTTTATGAATTGATGACATTCTGACCCTTGGTATATTTATGTGATATGTTTAAACTTCAATATGGTTCTGGTTAGAGAATGTATGGTTGATCTCAGGTGTATTTTTTAGAAACCATGGATGTGATGGGTATCTATTTATAATGTTGTTATTAACATGTCACATCATACATGCACTAGTATATTTAGGATTTTATTAGGAAATACATTGGTAGTAGCCTACTGAGTTTGACTTTTTGGGAATCAGGTAACTATCATTCATTCATTATAGCCAGTATCTTTAATCTAATAGAAGTATGCACACCAAAAGTTTAGCATAGTGTAAATAAAACCTCCAGAACATCCTTCAATTAAGTGTACCAGAGGTAAGAAAATTATTCACCATTCCTTCTACACAAATTCATTCCTCACAAAAAATTAAAACAAGCTCAAAAAATCAAGCAATAAAAGTTGAAAAAATACAACCAATATAATAACATAAATTAAGAAAAGAACATGTGGGATTAAAATTATTTTGAAAATGAATCATATGTGTTAGAAAGAAGCACCATTGCCTCTTATTTATTATAATTATAAGATACAATAATTACAAAATAGATTACTAAGTATAACTAATAAAACATTAAGCACTTTCCCTTTTCTTCTATCCTCCACTTTGTCACATACTTAGCATAGAGGTCCCACTTTCTTATATAGTATGTATCAGCTGATCAAAAAGTAACACATACACCCCCTGAATTCATGGTCAACCCAACATATCCACCTCTCTTAGTTTAACAAATTGGTATCCACCTAGTCTCTCTAAAATTTTGGACCCTTATTACTATATTGTAATATGTGAGATTATAAGGGTTACATTGCCTCTTGGATAGATCATGCCACTACTTACTGAACACAGAGTAGACCCAAATTTTGTTGGCCTAAATTCAATTAACTTAATTTGGTGAACTAAAATTATACTTCAAATACCAACAATATCCCACTTGAATACTTATTTTAGGTAAATTTTGGAAAGTCTCTAACACTTTGTAAAAACTAGTGAACCTTTATTCCTTTATAGCATGCAATTTTTACTATTCTCTTTCTATTCACCCAAGTCATTCTAAGGAACATTATTACTTTAGACATTCTTAAACTAAATGTTTAGTGAACATATACACCAAATTTTATCCTATGTCTATCTTCGATTTATTCTACACTTTATCTTCTAATATGTTTCTATTGAAATGGTACTCCAGGTTAAGATGCTTCATCCATGCAAGGAACACTGGATTTTGATCCAGGTGAATCACATTTTGATTATCACAGAATAAAACTCCACCCTCTTGATTTCTTCTGAGTTCCTTTAGTAAATTCATTATTTAGACTATATCATTTCTTAATTTAGTTAAAGTATAAAAAACTACTTCCATTATACTTAAATTAACAATCCTATATAGCTAAAACATTCTATTTATCAATGTACTTACAAAGGTAAATAAAAAACCAGTAATGCACTTATGGGTGTCTAAATATGCAGAAAAGTTTTTATCCATAAAAGCCTAAAATGGATCATCCTCCCAAAAACATGAAGAAAATTATTTTGATCATTTCAAGTATCAAATAACCCACTTAAAGGCTTCCCAATGTTACCTTACAGGATGTGATATAAAGAGACTTATAACTCCCAAAACAAAAGCAATATCTGACCAAGTAGAAATCATTTAATACATTATGATTCCTACCATGATGAAAATGGAACTTCCTCCATGTATTGGAAATATTATTCTATTATTGTTTCATATGCCTTGAAAATTTTGAATTTTATAACAAGAGGGGTTAATATAGGTTTACATCCTATCTTTTCAAACCTTTTAATGATCTTATAAATGTAGTATCTTTAGTATAAAACTATAGTTCTAGGAATCTTATCCCACTGAATAATCATCCCTAAGATTTTATAATAATTACTAAGATCCTTCATCTCAAATATTCTAGAAAATTTATGCTTCATATCCTAAATCCATGAAACCTCCAGACTCACCAACAATATATGATTCATATACAAGAGCAGTGTGATGAATATTCTATCATTCCACTACTTTAGGTAATATAAGTGATCAGTATTTTTTATTAATTCTTCCAATATAAATCTATAAAACTTCATATTAAATTTTCTAGGAACTTTCTATTTACCATAAATACTTTTCATCAAATTAAAAATCAAGTATTGTTTCCTATATTCCATGAAACCTATTGGATACTTCATGTAAATTTCTCCCTCAAAATCACCATGAAGGAATTTTATCATTACATCCATCTATTTCAAGTAAAAAAAATCCAATTACACCATGATTAGTACTATCTATATATCTACATGTTTAACTACCAGTGAGGATATTTATAAGAAACCAAGTAATTTTTTTTAAAATCCCTTTACTACTATCTATATATTGAAATTATTCTTACCATTAGAATCTTATTTAAAAGGGTAAACCCACTTATTCTCTAGTGTTTTTTCCCTTCTAATATGTAAGTCAACTACTAAATTCCATTGAACTAAAATTAATAAAAATATTCATACATTAATAACTTCCATTATCTCAATACATTGAGTGTCTCTACTTATTTCTAGGATTTATAGTCACCTACAACTATTAGAAGAATAAAGTTCATATCATCCACAAACCTCTAAACCAATCATCTAACTCTGGTTTATCTTATCAACTAATTTGGATAATCTATACTATTTATATATACTCCATGTTATGGATCCATAAATTTTGGTTCTCTCACTAAAGCTTCATAAATCCTTGAATATTCATCAATATATTCTGTTGGTCTCACCTACATACTTTTAGTGCATCCATCCAAGTTCTCTATAACCTTTACCCTTCTATTATACTTATTCAGGTCAATTTGGACTTTAATAGTTTATTTTTTTCCATTAACTTATTTCTAAACCAAATTATGTTCCTTCCATATAACCCCTTTGTCAAATTGAACACCTCATATTTTGATGATTTTTTTCTTTTCATCATCCCACATCCAAAAACTAAGGTTCTCATCACTATACCTAATGAAAAATCATGATTTGGAATTAGAATCAAGATTTTATAAATATTTTACATTTACGTGAACATATTAAAAGATTTAAAATCCTTTATGATGTCCAAAGTTAATTCATTTAGTATACTATAGCTCCTTTAGAAGTTCCTTCCCAACTGTTGTTTTCAGACTCTTATTGAAACACTCTGAGATTTTAAAAGAGGAACATCATGTTCAATAGCATAAATGATATAAAACAACAAGATTATAAGATAATTTAACACCATGATACTTTATTATATATTTATTTTTAAATAAATTAAATCTCTTTGATAGCTTTAGATTCATGCAATATCGAGTTTAAATGAAATGTGACACTCTATTAAAATATTTTTATTTAAACATAGTCATTATAACATAGTTTTTAAGTTGTGAGGTATGAATAAGACTAATTAAATTATTAAAATTATTTTTTTATAAATTTAGAAAATAAATTCAATTTTTATCTATTTATTATAAATAAAATAAGAACAGTTTTAAAAAAAGAAATTTTTTATGAAAAACTGTATATTTCTAAAAGGTGGTTTAGTCGCTCTTTGAATGCATAATTTAATATAAATTTTTACCAACTCTAGAAATTTTATTTTTTAAAAAAAAATTAATTTTAAAATCATTATTTTGATATTAACTTGTGGTGAATTTTTTGGATTTTGCAGAAAATATTACTTTTTCAGTGAATAGTGAAAATATCGATTTTTATAATATTTTCATTTATTTTTAATAAATTAAGTCCCATTATTATTTTATTTTCATTTAAAATTAAAATAATTATTATTTAGTTATATTAAATCCAATTAATTATATTTAAATTATAATTATAATAGATTTTAGAATAAGTTTATTTTTAGGCTTTTAAACACATTTTTTTACTCTTTTAAGGTGTACAACATTTATCCATTCATAAATAATTAAAATAACCCATAATAAGGAATGATTAAAATTGAATTTATAGATTATATTTCTAAAAAAATAACTTTAAATTCATCTAATTATTATTAAATTTCATATAGTTGATATGAGATCATCTTTCCCTTAAAAATACATTTCTTGAAAACCCGTTTTTTTGACATGTTTTCGGGTTTAATTTTAAATTAAATTATTCCAATTATGTGAGTTGAATTTAAAAAAAATTATTCCATATTTATAATCATAATAATTTATATAATATAATAATTTCAACATAATTTTTTACTATAATGAATAGTAAAAATAGAAAAAAAAATATGTATTGTGGTTAGGGTAAAAACGGGGTTATCTTAGGGATAAACATAAAATATTAGAGTTAAAAATGGCAGAAAACTTGTATAATTATTATTTTATGGTCATATTTAGACCTTAAAACTTATAAGGTTCTAAAATTTTCCTTTTATTATCCTTTTTCATGAGAAAAACGTTGGTGTAGTTTTTTATTTTCAAAAATTCCAAGTGTGTCCTCTTCCCCACTTAAAAAAGGTCACCCCCTCTCCTCTCCTTTACACACTTCAAAAACCCATTATTTTAGTCAATATATTACCAAATAACTTACCTAATTCCCTAAAATAATCAAATAATCCTTTTTTGGTCATAAATTCATCCCAGGGAGGATTTTAGAGCAAAAAAAAAAGAAGTTAACTGAAGAAGATGTAACGTCCTTAATTGAGCGTTTTATTTTATTTCTTCCTCCACCTCTTTAAAATATTATTAAAACATTATGGTATAATAACCTAAGTATATTAAATATATTGATATTTTATTTTTATAATTTCATGACCTAGAATCATCTCCTCCTCTCTCAAATGGGAAACAAAACCATTGATCGTGTGTACGGTGGACTACTGCCTTACAAAGTGATGTAATTTGTTCTCCATCACCACTTCTCATGGATGAATATAATGATTTATCTAATGTTAATATATTATATATATGATATATTTCTACTTATTTAATTATAATATCATAAATACCTTTTTACTTTCCATTCCTTAGATAATATAATAACATCGCTCGTGTGTAAGGCAGACAACCTCCTCGCAAAGCAATGTGATTCGTCATTCACTAACGCTTTACATGAAAGGTAAAAAATTATAAATTTAATTCATATATATGATATATATATATATGACATGATATTTTTTATTTAAAAATAATATACAATCCACTTCCTTTCCCTTTCACATGTTAAGTAAATGATAATGTCACTCGTGCGTACATATGATCTACTATCTCCACAAAGCGATGTGATTCATTCTATATGTTTAAAATTAAATAATGAGTATAAAGATATTTCTAATGAAAAAAATAAAATTTATAACAATAATATCAGTAAAGAGATAATTTAACTATAATTTATGTTCAAGATCTATAACTTTCACGATGAAATGTCTTATAGAAAATAAGGAAATTAACACATGAAACAATAGTGATAATGTGATGTTATTAATAAACGGGTCATAAGATGTTATAAAAGGATCATATATGATATTATAAATAAAAATATAATTTTTTTATAAGTTAATAACATCTTTAAAACCATTTTATAGGAGTTTAAATATCGTTCGACTAAAGGGAAGTTTGAGGTAAGGGGTTTCTTGACTCAATTTTCATTAATTTGGTTATATGTCTACTTTTTTAATTATATTATGACAATATTATATATGAAATAACCTTTAATTGATTTATTATTTTATTTATACATGTATTTTTTTATATTTACATTTTTTACACATAATCACTTCATTGATTAACTCTCACTTCAACGATACAAACATTGTATAGGTTTCATCTCAAAACTTCCTTCTTTGAGACACATGTTCTTTTACACAACTAATATATTTTAAATGGTGTATATACTTCCAATTTACATAATATATCATGAACCCTTCCTAATTCTTTATATTTTAATTTAAAATTTATCTACTTCATATATGGGAAGTTATAACTCAAAAGTTACAGAAGAGATGAGGGTTTATGTTTCAATATCATTTTAATCAACATTATTTATGCTTGAATTTCCATTTATAGAAATTATTTGATCATTGACTAATAAAAACCTTCCATTTTATTATCCACTATTTATTCATTAATTTTTCAAGTAATATTATAATCTTCCTCTCTTTTTACTTAAAATTATTGAGAATATGTTTCTAATAAAATCAAACTTCATTTCTCTATTTGGTTGAAAATCATTTTTCATCCAAATCTGTGTTTTCTAAAAATGTTTTCAAAAATATTTTACTATGATTGTTTAAAGTCATTTTTACCCATAATTTATTTTTAAAAAAATTAAAAGGAATATTCCCATCATTTTCCAAAAAAGTTAATTTTTAAATTTTCTTACAAAAAAGTGAAAGGAATATTTATTCTTTCTAATATATATTTCATGAATAGAACTCTTCCACTATCATGACCACTCAATGTTTTAAAGATTTATTTTTTTCAAAGGTTATTTTTAAAAAAATAATTATTTTTTTATAATGTTTTAGATTTTAAATAATTGTTTTTAAATATAAATGATATGTTCCTCAATAAATTTTCAAAGTGATCTTTCAAAATTATGTTCCATCTAAGATGACACCGTTTGATGTTACTAAAAGTGAAAATGTTATTTTCCTCAAGAATTTTTATAATCTTTTTAAAATTATTTTCATTAAATAAATCAACCTTTTATGTTTTGTATTTCTTATAAATTATGTATATATGTCTCTCACATATATACCTAGTTTATTCTCCCTTACTTTGATATGGTAATCCATTCCTTATAATCATTTCTCAAATTCATTCATTATGAAATTTACTTTGAATATGATATGAAGTAATATTATTTAACCCATTTTATTTCCATGGGTAATTTTTATGTTATGCATTGTGATTTATTTCCTTTATGTGGAATGCATATATCATGAACATGTTATGATGGGTGCTTCTAAATATCACTCCAATGCATTAGGTAATTTCATAGTCTCATGATATGTCATGTATGATATTAGTAAGTAAACCTAATACATTATGGGACTTTATCCACCATATGATTATTCCTAGGAAGTTATCTTTAACTCATATTTAAATCATTATTTGTATTTCTGCCACATTTTCTATGCTACCAATATCTATTTATACCATGTTCTTTATTTTATACTTCCATGAGATTACTCATGATCCTTATCTTTATTATATCATATTATAATTGTGACTCACTCATTATGTTTACTTAACATGTTTATTCCCTTACTAGTATTTTTATATAACTCCATTTTCTAGGTATTCCCCCAGGTTATCCCATGAAGCTTAAGATCTCTAAAGTATTTACTATCTCATTATAGAGAATAAAATAAAAATATATTTTTTTTACCCTCGCTTTGATGTTTTATAAACCTATTATTTTGAATACACTAGGAATTTATGATTTTTGTGTTGTATTAATAGATGTTTATGTTTAAGAATCATGTAATAATATGAGTAAAAGGATTGGGTCCCCATAGTTGGTATCATAGAAAATGTTTAGTTAACCTTTGGAAACTATAATGATAACACTTTAATGAGAACCCTAGGGATAATTCTAAGGATAAGAATAAGTAGAGAAAAATATCTTGTAATCTTGGTGAAATATAGAGTGAGTTTTTTTAAGAAATTACATCTTGGTTTGGATATTATAAGCAGATGTGGTTCTAGAACATATGAACCTGGGTGTAATAACTCCAAAAAGGTTAATTAGGCTTGACTTGAGTATTTCCTGGTACATGGAAATGGGTCTTACTATGCACTTGGTTTGACACTCCTGGGGGATATACTTTAGAAATTTTAAAACTATTTATTAACCATTATAAAGGATTTGAATATATGATAACCATGAATGACCTAGGTTAAACATAAGGTGTCTTAGATTGAAATTAATGTGTCATGATTTATAATTATTATAAATAGTTTTTCAAGATTATTTTTTCCTACTATCAATATTGTTGCTCTCACTATGCTTTAGGGTTTTAGTAAATGGCGGGAACTATAAGGAACTAGGTTAACATTGAATGTTATGGAAAATGTATTGATAAGAAACCAAATGAGATAATTACTGTAGTAAAGTATATTCTAATTATTCCTAGTCATTTATCATGATATATGATTAACAACTTGAACCTTAACCAACTCTCAAACCCACCAATAAATATAATGATAGAGTTCACTGAGAGTTTGGGTGGTGGAGACCATAGGGGAAATAAGATTCAGTTTAATATATGTCGAGAATGTGGGAAGAAGCACGCAAGGGAATGTCTCAAAGTAACAAGAATATGTTTTATGTATAGAGAAAAAGGGGAAAAAGTAATTTCCAAGGAAAAATGAAAAAATTAGTTAATTTAATGGATAAGAATAATTATTTCTCTCAAGCATCATCAATAGTTTAATATTTTAAATATGGGGAAATGGGCATTGTGTAAATTGATGTCCTAGGGGAAAGATTAATAATATGATCAAAAAGGTTTTATGAGTAAATTTTTTACTATTTATGATTAAGAGACAAAAAATGACATATGAAAGTAAGGAGTTATTAAGGAATAAGATGATGAAGCCTAGTTAATGGTTTAATAGTGAAGTGGAATGATTGAAATGTTTATGTAGTGGAATTCAAGAATTATGTGAATCATGAAATATATATATCATTATTATTATTTAAAAATTTTTCATTAATAGTTTTCAAGAATATGTTTAATTGTGACAATTACCTAGAAAGGTGATTTAATTTTAACGTGATAAACTATAGAAAACACACATAATTGAGTAAAAGATAATCTTAAATATATGCTTGATGTTGGGGTAATTCATTGATTTTATGGAAAATAATGAGATTTATAGAAAACCTTAGAGGTAAAAAAAGTTATTTGATGACTAATGTTATTTTTTAAGATGGTTGTTATATTCTTTAGAACTTTATAGGAGCATGATGAATTATGAATATGATCATCACATAATTTTTTCCATAATTTTATAAAAAGGACAACCCGTAAGTTGGGTGACAGTCCATTGCATCCAGCAAGGCTACGGGACTTGAACCCACAACCAAAGGGAGATAACAGTGCAACGCCTACCACTAGCCTGCATAATGTACTGGTTAGTATAATATTGTTTTTACTTATATGGTTTGAAGGTTAAATATTAATTATATTTTGGGAAACATTTTATAGGATCAAGTTTTTTGATTTTCGGGTGAATAATGATATTTCAGGAGACGTTTTATTAGGTTGAAGTATATATAACCTTTTATTTTAATGTAAAGGATTATTTGGGAAGAATGAATTTTATAGATGTATGTTTAAAGGGTATGATATAAAATTTGAGGTTAAAACCTTATTTCATGTTGAGGTTATTGATGATATTTAGGATATAACTTCATTTATTTAAGGAATTATTTATATTAAACCTTTTGTTTCACTATTGAAAATTTAGAGATTAATAGATTCATATTCATTTTGGATATTATCTTAATTTGTGATAATATTTTTGGTTTTAATATATATAGTAGGAATAGATTGTTAGTCTTGCATAGATCTTATGATTTGTTAAAAGTTAATTTCTATACTTTAGGCATAAAAAATCATTTTTGGATATTAATTTTTTTGTAGTAAGTGATGAAGTGTAAATTGATTAAATCGCAACCAAAGAATGAAATTTTGCTTATAAAATAGAAATATATCAAGTAATTATAATTCCTTATATTCTTAGATAGTAAAATAACTCCTCAAATTTAGGAAAAGGATCTTGAAACAAAAAAATTATCATATTACCTTAATATATGATGAATAAAATGCTCTTTTAAATCATCATATATTTATGGTTTTTAATCCCTTAACTTTACATTGATCATTCAGTTTCTTGTTATCAATGATATTTATCACTCTAAAATTATTAATTCTTTTCTTCCTTGTCCATATATTTACTTTCCACCAATGTTCTCCTACATGGAAACCAAATAATGTGTTAAGCTGGATGACCTTTATATATCCCTTTCTCTCTTATAAAAGGATTTTTTATTAACCCTTTTTATAATGTAGGTTTCCAACAAAGGTATTTTCAAATTTCAAACCCATTATTACCAAGATCAAGATTAAATTTCTAGGATGTAATTTATTTAAGGGGGTAGAATGTAACACCTCAAGAGTTTAAAAGAGGAATATCATGTTGATAGTATATATGACACGCAACACTAATATTATAACAGAATATAACACCCTGCGACTTTAAGATATATATATATTTAAATAAGTTAAATCTCTTTGATAGATTGTGATGCACAAAACTCTAGGTTTAAACAAGATACTATATTAAAATATTATTATTTAAACTTTCCCATTTTAACACAATCGTTAAGTTTGAGGGTATGAATATGACTAACTAAATTATAAAAATTATTTGATTTACACATGCATAAAATAAATTCAGTGGTTATCTTGTAATGACTCATATTTTCCATGTATTATTTTTGAATATTGTATAGATTATTTTTGAGACCAGGCACTGAGATGGTATGTGATTCTTATGCCCAATATGCCAAGAATAAATATTTGAAATATAATAAGTATATTAAATAGCATGAACATGCAGTTTTCTTGAAAAATGGAATAACTTATAAAAATTTTCTCATATCTGAAATCCAAGGGCACCATTGAGTTTAGAATGTGTGGTTTACCCTAAGTGTGACTTAACCTTAGTCTGTGTGGGTCATTTGTGGAAAATCCTTCCTGGGTGAAAAATGGATAAAATAATTAAAAAAATTATTTTATTTGTTGATGATACAGTGACCTAATTTCCCTCTTTAAATACCCACTTATGGAAAAATAATAGGGTTATCCACAAAAACCTGTGAATTTATGAGAGTCATTGAAGAGTGTGGAATATAATTCCATTGGCAGACGATGATCAGAACAAAACAGAATCAAAGTATATTTCCAACAACTATGACACCATATCGTTCTTCATCAGCGATTGATCCAAATCATGGTAGGGTAGTTGTTTAATTTATTTCCTTTCTACATTATTGATTCCTATGATGAACAAGGATCAATCGACCAATGGATTGATCCATGGATCGTATGTATTTGTGGGATAGGTTTATTGTGAAATGATTTTGGGGTGATTTCTTTGAATTGTTGATTATTATATTTTTGTTCCAATGGAAACAAACCGAGATCAATATAAACATCGGTCAAGGTTCATTCCTTTTGATCTTTTTGTGCTTTTATCCCCCAATTCACCATTCATCATAGGCATTCTTCATTTGGATATTGGTTTGATGTTTTATGATGGAATCGATCCTTGCGCACCTGTTTCGTGGTGCAACGATCTGATATCGTAGATCAGGAATTGGAACGAGATGAAGGTGGTGCTACACTGAAGATGATAGCAAATCGGATGATGTAGATACCTGATTTTTTTGTTCTTTAGTGTGAAGTAAAGAATGATGATGATCCCATTTTCTGAACAGATCAAAGGCCTGAAATTTATTGATCAGTGATGGATAGGTTCTTCGGGGACTGATACATGATTTTCTAGGCTAGACAAGGCTAGATCGGAGGATAGGGTAGTGGAGAAGATGCATAGATCACGGATCTAGGATTCTAGAAAATCATGATCCATATAGCGTGTAATCCGGATCTACACATTGTGTGGGGACCTCTTTGTGATGACTTGGGTTTTGGGTATGAGTTAAGAATCACACAGCGTGTGACCCTGTCACATGGCATGTGACCTCTCCCCAGATACTTGGCATGTACCTCAAAGATTACACAGACATAGGTTGGATTACACGAGTTGGAGTACTCCATTTACTCCCCCACACAGACATGGCCAAGACTTAGTACATGGGCTAAGCCATGTACTGGTACATGGGAACATGTACATTGGTGAGAGTTGTGTACTGGAACATGGGTAGACTTCATGGGTAGAATACATGACGTGTATTTCTATATGGACATAGACAAGAGACACGGTCCATTTACACAGGTAGAACTCATGGTCAAGGGACACGGCATGTGACCCCTACTACACGTTGTGTACTTTATTATACATGGCTTGGAGCCCTTTTCCTTTGTATCTTGGACAAGTTTCATTAGGGTGAGTTCCCATTATCCTTCACTTGAGGGTTGGTATGGAATCATCTCCTACTCATAGGACTATGATCCCTTCAGTATTACTTCTTGGATAGAGTCACTAGAATCCCTTCGAGAGCCTCAAAGTGAGATCCTCTATTCATCTTTGGGCCCTAGGTGGAGTTCATGGTATCTTAATGACCAACACTACATAGGTATTGATACTCTACTTAACAGGTCAATCTAGATTGAGTTGTTGGTATGACCCCATGTCCTTGGTGGAGATCCTCATATGTGTCATATTCTCTTCGGATTTTCAGTGTCTACTTCCTATGATCAGACCTGACGATCACTACCTCTCAGAAAGACGTCATTAGTGCTATCAGACTCAGAAATGTGTTCTCCCAGATGAGTGCTTTGTGGAATCTTAGAACTAGAATTCTAGGTAGGTATACTACAGTTGTGACTTACCTCTAGACTTTGTGTCTTTGTTGAGTATATCTAGATATTATTATTATATGTGTTTTAGGCATATATCTATGTAGAGTTGAATGCTTTTCCTATGTTGTATGCTTTAGGGTTTTGGGGTGTCCAACTGAGTATTGTTATACTCACCCATACATGGTCTTTTCCCACATGTGTCGTGTCTTGTGAAGACGATCAACCTTTTGAAAAAGTCCTAGATGGACCAGGACTAGACGGTTCTTAGTGATACCAAAAATACCGAGGTGTGTTCCTATGGATTTTTGAAATTAATCCCCAGTACATACCTTTTAGGTTAGACTTATGTTTTTAGAATCTTTGTGGTTGGATTCTATTTGGCCTTGTTTACTTTCCTTTACTTTCTATCATAGTCTATTTGTGAGATATAGATGTATTCATGCATAGTTTTTTAGTTTTTTTTACATTTTATTATTTTATATGATTAGAGATGTGTGTGAGTACAGTTACATAAGCTAAGGCCTTCCATGTTAGTGATATAGATACTCGGTGCTAGTCGTCATCCCCTAGCCTATTGAAGATGGGATTGAGGTGTTGTAGCATGGGACCCTTTGGTAAGGGTCATGAAAAGGTGGTATCAGAGTGGTTTGGTTCTACTTTATGATCAAAGTTTGTGATATTGGTTTGGGGAAATAGTGTTAAGTGTTTTGAGTTTTGATTTCAGGTCAATGACGCTAGTGTTAGTGCGGCGGGAAACATATTCATACACCAAGACTCTGATCACCTGCTTTTCGACTCGGTACATGATAAAATTGGTTGTAGGGAAAACAATGTTACATGTATCATGTTGTAATGGGTTTTGGTTTCCATTTCCTTCTTGAATCGTCTCTCCAGATAGACTCATTGATCATGTAACATCTTCTTTACTTTTAGGATTCCTCTATGATGTATGCCAATAAGGATTTAGCATGATTGCAAGGATGATCCCCTAAGTGATGAGGTATTGATATAGGGACCAGTTCCTAAGATTTTACCTCTAGGTTGTTCTCCATCTATACCACCACCCATAGAGAAGAATGTGGTACTAGTGGATGAGGTGCACAGGCTGAGTGCGCTTCATGATTTTAAGTGGAAGATACCCCTCAGGTTCTGAGGTGAGCCTAAACCATAAGAGGCTGAGGGCTGGCTTGAGATGATGACCCTAGTTTTCTGTCTAGTCATGATACTATTAGATCATATGGTGGTCATGGAAGCGAGCCTTATTTATGGCTCAGTAGAGCAATGATGGGGTTTGGTGACCCAGTCTTATGACCTGGTGAATCTTTCATAAACAGAGTTTGAATGCCTTTTCAGAGAGAATTTCTCACCATCAATGATGATGGATGTATATATCCAAGATCTTCTATAGCTCTAGCAGTTTATCATGATAGTATCTGAGTATTCATCAAGGTTTACCAACCTCTCTATATACTCGATGACTGTAGTTTGTGACTAGTTCTTTAGGGATCAGACTTTTGAGTAAGCTTTGTATAGAGAAATTTGAGCCATTGTTATCCTTGTATGAATTTCTACATATACTGGGGTTATAGATCAATCTTTGGTGGTGTAGAGTTTCTTGGTTGAGAAGATATAGCCAGTGGTTGTTGGAAGTGGGCAATCAGGAGTAGAGACCACGACAGTAGGGAGACAACGTTGGTCTTAGGGACCTGGATGTGAGATGTGTTTCATGAGAAGATCCCAGGATAGAGGGTCTATAATTTAGGGCACACTGGGTGGGTCTATTCATCCCATAGAAAGGTGGTGTTACATGTCTGATGGTAGAGGACATCTTTCATGAGATTCTTCAACCCGCCGTAAAGCTGACAGAGAGACCGTAAATGGATCACCAAAGCAGAAGCAGTGGCAAGAATAGATGGTTTTTCAAGGTGTTGAGTGTAGAAGAGGAGTTAGAAGAGAAGTGGGAGTTGGTCGACACTTTGACTTATTACCACCACCACCCTCGGGTGGTCCATGCTAAGCTCAGGGAGATGGAGGATATGGGTAGGGATAGTTATAGACGGTTGAATCTTATGACCTAGAGGCTCTGACAATGAGTCGAGGAACGATTTGTATCTTTTATACCTTATATGCAGTACCGATAGAAAAAGTTTATAGTCATTCCTTTCTTGAAACATACCTCATATGTGACTTAGAGATTCTGTTTGATCCCTTGGATTATCTCTTACGCATGGAGACTCCACTGGAGAAGACTCGATGATCACGCACTTATACCGATAGTGTGACCTGGCTCTTGGAGGCAAGAGTTTCTATTGGGATCTATTAGTAGTAGAGTTGAGGCCTTGTGGTGTCATTCTTGGTATGGACTGGTTATCTACGGTTCATGCCCAGATTTACTATTTTAAGAAAAGGATGTGGTGTTTCAATAGTGATGGAAGTAGGTTTCCCTTTATCGGTAAAAAGGAAACTCATTCAATGCGGGATTGACTCATGCATAAGAGGGTGCAGCCGATTACCCATTAGTTGGCTAGCCTAACCCTTGGTGTAGTGGATGTTATGATTTCCCAGTTTCTTACAATGGTGGTGGAGTATGAGGAAGACTACCCTAAGTATGTCTTGGGTTTACCCCCTAATCGAGAGAAATAATTTTTCATTAATATACACCCTAGGATGAAACTGATATATTTTCTAGGATATTGGATAGATCATATAGATATTCACAAGATGAGGGTGAATTTAGAGGACTTGTATAGGAAGGGATTTGTTAGACCCCGTGTTTCACCTTGGGTAGCCCTAGTTTTGTTTACTAAGAAGGAAAATGGGATCTTGAGGTTGTGTGTGGACTACCGGTGCTTAAACTAGGGGATATTGAAGAACAAGTATCCACTACCAATGATAAATGAACTCTTTGATCAGTTTATAGGGGGACTATGGTTATCGAAGGTTGACCTTAGGTTAAGATATCACTAGCTTTGAGTACAGGATGTTGATATACTAAAGACAGCATTCAAATGTCACTTGGTCACTATGAGTACTTGGTGATTCCCTTTGGTGTGACGAACTCCCTAGTAGTGTTAATAAGACTCATGAACCATATATTTCATCCTTTTTAGACTAGTTCTTAGTAGTCTTCGTCGATGATATCCTTGTGTAATCATCATTTTAGGAGGATCACACGAGACAATTGCGGATAGTTTTGGATGTACTCTGAGAACTCCATCTTTACAAAAAGTTCTTGAAGTGTCAGTTCTAGATTCAGGAGGACCACTTTCTGGGACACGTTATCTCAGTAGATGGAGTGGTAGTGGACCCAGCTAGGGTCGAGGTAGTGTTATCTTGGGAGCCACCTAAGAGAGTGATGTAGGTTCGTATCTTCCTTAGGTTGGTAGGCTATTACTGGTGATTCATACCTGATTTCTCCAGGATATTAGTAGCCACGATAGATTTTACTCAAAGGGGAAAGCCTTTTGTATAGATTGAGAGGTGACAGAAATCTTTTAAGTAGTTGAGGTATATTTTCATGAGCACTCTCATCTTGGGATTTCCAGAGGAGGGATTCAAGTATATAGTGATTTGTGATTCATCAGGAATCAGGCTTGGTTGTGTTCTGATATAGAGGTAGGCACTGATTGACTATGGTTCACATCAGTTGAGAACACATAAGAAAGAACTACGTAAACCATTATCTAGAGTTAGAATTTGTAGTCTTCACAATAAATATGTGGCAAAACTACCTGATGGATGAGTGGTTTATCATCTATTCTAATCACAAGAGTATCAAGTATATCTTCTCTTAGAATGATCTTAACTTGAAAAAGAGGTGATGGATATAGTTCCTCCAGGATTACGATTTCAAATTTATCTATACTCCTGGGAAGGGGAATATGATACCAGATACTCTCAGTAGGAAATCTTGTTTGGAGTAGTTGAATGAGGTGTCAGAGAATTTTTCTTCTTTACAGTTATATTTTGTGGATGGAGATGGAGCATCTTACCTCTAGTCGATGGTTTTAATCCCTCCACTCATGCAGTAAGCCAAGGAGGCACATATATGGGATACCAACTATGAGACCCTATGTACTCAGATATACACTAGACATGATACTCATGGATTTTCTAAAGGTGGGGAGAACGTACTTCTTTTCAAAGGATGCATGATGTCACCAATGATGTTGCGGGAGGAGGTTCTGAGAGAATTTCATACATCTCCTTTGGTGGTACATCCAGGTGTGGAAAAGATTTATCAGGACCTTCAATGTTATTTTTGGTGTCCAGGGATAAAGAAATGAGTTTCAGAGTTTCTCTCTTGATGCCTTACTTGTCAACAAGTGAAGGCTAGGCACCAAGTTTCAGTGGGTTTAGATCAACCCCTTTAGGTGCTAGAATGGAAGTGGGATGGGATATCCATAGACCTCATGATTTTTTTACCATTAACATCTAGGGGACATGATTCCATCTAGTTGATCATAGACCGACTCACCGATTCATTCCACTTCTTATCTATATGAGATTAGAGTTCAATAGAGAGTTTGGGATGCCTCTATATTTAGGAGATATTCCAACTCCATAGAGTTCCATCAACGATCGTTTCTGATTGTGATTCTCACATTACATGAAAGTTTTGGAAGGGATTGTAGGAGGTGTTTGGGACTCATTTACACTTGATCATAGTGTTCCACACCCAAAATTATGGTCATACTGAGCATACCATTCAATTTCTTGAGAAAATTATATGAGCTTGAGTGTTGTACTTTGTCCATAGTTGAGAGGATCTCCTACCATTAGTGGATTTTGTGTACAAAAACATTCACCATTCCACCATCGGTATGGAACCGTTAAAGGATTTATATGGGAACCCCTTCAGGTCACCACTCTATTGGGTCCTTCTAATCCATCCATCTCAATTCTAGGACTTCCTCCTTCGTTAGCCTTATTTCCCCATTTCTCCTTTCCCTATATCCCATTCACCCCCCCCCCCCCTCTACTTCTGGTGTTCCGGTCTACATGGATCTGGTAATGTATAAATAGCTGGTGTCCTACCTAGATTTGGATTTTCCTCTACCTATCCCCCCCCTCGTCTTGGCCTATCAGGAGGTTTTCCTTACCTACCCTCCTCGCTCTCATCCTATTTGGTCCCTTCAGAACCAGAACCTCTTCTTACTTATAATATGTTTTCTCTTCTTTCTATCCTTCCTTCTTATAAGGAGCTTTCATACCCTATACCTTCCCCCTACTCCTTTTCATATCCTCCCAGTGGTGTCCTTACTAGGTCCAAAATCAAGCACCGTGCCTCTCAATCATATCCCATTATGTTTCCCAACTTGTGGTTTCCAAAAACCATATAATCCCTTCATTAATGTTTTCATTTATCATATGGAATTATTATATCCTTGGAGTGTGGGATAAAATGTATTTCATTTCTCATGATCTATGTAAAAGTAAGTCCTCTTTACTTGATGTTCTAGAACCTAAGAAGAATCATTCTAAGTTATTGGACTTCACCTACATGATGAAGTTAAAGCATTGCATGCATGCAGCTCCTCAAAACCAGAACATTTGGGTTTTCTAGAAACCAAATATTTTAGTTGATTTTCTGGGTGATTCTGATCTATTCATAACCACCAAAATTAACACAGGATCTCAAAATCTCCTAATTTTATTTTTATATGCTAATTTTGAAGCCCAAGATAGAGTATCTCTGTGGAAGGATATCTTTTCCTTTGACCCCAGAGTGACACCCTAGTTTTTCAGAGGTGATTTCAACATTATATTAGATACTTCAGAAAAGAAGTGAGGATTGTCCTTTTTGAGGAAAGACAGTCAATATTTCTCATTGTTCTTGTTCAATTTTGGGCTATGGGACTTGGGTTTCTCAGGATCTCGTTTTATGTGGTGTAATAATCAGAATGGAAGGGGAAGAATCTTGTGTCGGCTTGATAGGTGCCTATCCAACCTTCATAGAATCTATAAATTCTTGGATATCAAGGTTTCCCGTGTAGTTAGATCTATTTCTGATCACTCTATTCTATTGATCGAATTTTCCTCCAACCATTTTTATAGAAATAAGTTTTTATTCTCTGAAAGTTGGACATCATACCCGGATTATCATCGGGGTTTGTAAGCATCTTGGACTAAGCTTATGTTGGTCATTCTTTGGTTGGATCTTCATTAAAAACTTCATCATCTCAAGGGAGATCTGGTCTATTGGGCCAAAAACTGCCTGTATGGTCTTCAAGATCTTAAGGAGCTGCAAGTAGATGTTGATTGGCTGGAGTTAAGCCTTGAGAATGCATGGGATGAGTCTATTTTTCACAATCTCTCTATCAAAAATCATGCTTTAGAGGTTCTTCTTCTTGCGCAGGAACTCTCTGATTGCGAGAAATCTAGGGTAAAGTTTCTCAAATAAAGAGACAAGAATACTTCTTTCTTCCATGTGTGTATCAAGGAAATACATCTGATCTGAAAGCCTAATATTCAGCATGAGGATAGCTCCTTTTCTTCTGATAGGGAAGAGGTTTTAGGTATGGTTATTACCCTCTTTGAATCTCTTCTCATAGGTCCAAAATCACACATTCTAGGTAGGTATCCATCTAAGAAATTAGATTTATTTGATTCTATTCCTCAGGTGGTGTATCCTGATTTCAACCTTGTTCTAGGGTCAATTCTAGATGATAAGGAATTTCGTGAAGTTTTCTTCTCACAAGATCCAACTAGTGCACCAAGCCCAGATGGCTTCCCTTTTCATTTCTATGTTGTTTCATAGGATATCATTAAGTGTATTTTCATGGAAGCAATCCAAGATGTATTGTGTGGTGGCTGTATTCCACAGGTGGAAAGTGCTACCTCAATTGTACTCATTCCAAAGCTCAAATATCCTACCTCTCTAAATAATTTCATACCCATAAGCCTTTGTAATTTTTTCTACAAGGTTCTAGATTTATTATTCAATAGGTGTTTATATACTCATCTTCATCAATGGATCATGGAGTAATAACATGGTTTTGTTCGTGTATGATCTATTCAATGGGACATAGGTGTCGTTCAAGAAATGATCATCAATATTAACCAAAAGGTGCTTGGATCAAACATTCCTATTAAACTCAACATGGATAAAGCCTTTGATTACCTTGAATGGTCTTTTATCATTAAGGACCTCTCTTGCATGGGTTTTTTTAGTGGTTTTATTTATATCCTTTTCGGGTGATTTAGCTCCCCATGGATTTCAATTGCATTCATGGGTAAGAATTGGGGTTTCTTTAATGCCATATGTGGATTGAGTTAAGGAGATCCCTTATCTCCCAGCATTTTTATTCTGATGTAGAATAATCTAAAAAATCTAATTTTGAAGAGTATAAGTGATGGTATTGTTTCCCCCTTAAGGTGTATTTGGCCTTGTTTTGGTGTCTCCCACCTCATGTTCATGGATGACACCATTTTTGTTGGGAAAAAATCCCTCAAGGTATCATTGTAGTATTTTTTGGGTTGATTACATTTGTTTAAAAAGTGGGTTTCCATGGTAAGGTGTGGAGTATATAGAAAATATCATACATAATATGACATCATTTCCAAGTGTTTTCCAAATTTTTGCGGTCCAAAATTTAGATTTTGACTAGAATCATGAAATATGGATTTCCTTTAAGATCTCATAAAAATATGGAAAAGGCATGAGTTTCTCAAATATGGGATTTTCAAAGAGTGTTTTGTTAAGGGTCAAAGAATTTTGATGGTGATCTACATGAACAGTAATGAGTATCATGAACTGTGAAGGTGAGGAGCATCGTGAGTTGAGCATTGAGGTGCCCCAAAGGCTTTGATGAAACACTCCATGATTACAATAAGAATCGCGAATGGGAAAATGTTTTAGATCTTCACGAAATAGGGAGCACCACAAGGGAAATGAGGTAGATTGAAAAAATGGTACTGACATGGATGAAAGGTTCTGGAGTTAGTAGAAACGCCTATAAATAGGTCTCTACCCCATTAAAAATATATATAGAGACTCAATGAGAATTATAAGTCTCTAGTTTTTTATGGTGGGTCATGAAGGTGGTTTGTGAATGTATTTTATGCTAAGAAGTTCTCAAAGTCTATAAAAGACAACCTAATTTTCTGAGCATCACGGAAGTAAGGAATTTGCAGAGGCTATAAAAATCCAACCAAAACTTGTGATCTTAGAGAAGGATATTTAAGATTCATGAAAGAAGGTTATTTGCGAAGGCTAATTGAGCTTCACAAAAGAAGGTGTTTCAGAAAGGATAATTGAGCTTCGTGAAAGAGGAGCTTCATGATGGAAGTGACCATCATGAAAGTTGTTAAGAAGGAATTTCATAGTACATCTACGGTAAATTGGTATTCATCTATTGGATGAAAGTGGAACTTCAACAGAGAATCCATATACAAATGAGGATGTATTCATTAGAGATAATGAAAGGACCTACATGTCTGTAAAATGTGGGAGAATCTTTTCTAAGATAAGTGAGTGAAGGAATAGGAAAACGGTGATCCTTTCCACTGGTAGTGATCTAGAAAAAGATATATAGGGGTAACCCTTGGGAATGTAGTGAGCATACGCTAAACCTTGTAAAGGTAGTGAGCCTAGTATAGAAGTGATCTAGCTCAAACCTTTTAATTTGAAGTGAGATTTAGTGGATTTGGTACATTGACACATCATCGTTGTATGATCCTTGGACATAGCCTAGTGAGGGTGAACCATATAAAATTATTTTTTCTTGTGCATGATTTAATTTTTGTTCATACATTGTTAGGGGAGAAAGAGAGAAGTGTTTTTTATTTAACGAAGAAACAAGATCCAATGGGGCAGTAGTTTTAATCTTTCATACCCTAATTCACCCCCCCCCCCCCCCTCACGGGGTATTTGACCTAGTAGACTTAACAATTAGTATCAGGGGGTAAGGTTAAAAGTCAGTGAATCTCTCTCAGTAGAAGAAATGGAGGTGGAAAATCACAAAGGTATTATAATCTTTGATAGAAAAAAATTTCAACTATGGAAGAATCAGATGCAACACTACTTTCGATCTTTAGGAATGGATGTCTTTACAGCAACAATGCGAGGTATTTTAGCTAGTATTGACAATGGTGCCTTATTAGAAGCTGAAAGAATGGAATTGGATGCTAATGCTAAAGAGATCAATGCTTTAGGGGGTTCCCTATCAAATGAAATTTATACGAAGGTGATGGCATGTAAAACATCACATGCTATGTGGGAAAAGTTTTTGAATATTTATGAGGGTGACTCAAAAGTTAGAAAAGAACAGTTGAAGGTTCTATGGAATAAGTGTGAGGATCTCAGAATGCAACCTAATGAGACTGTTGATACATTCTTTAACAGGGTAAATGTTATTGTGAAAGACATGTATAGTCTTAGATAAATTATTGAAGATATAAATATTGTGAAGCATATCTTGAGAAAACTTCCACCTCAGTTCAATCTGAAATTTTTGGTATTGGAAGATAAATATTTGAAGGATCTAACATTGGATATCTTACATAGTAATATTGTATCATATGAAATGAGAAATGATGATAATGATGATGTGGAAAAAGGGAATTATAAAGAGGTTTCATTCAAGGCCATGAAGAAGCTCACCATTTAATATGGATAGGAAGATGAAGAAACAGATGATGTGATGTCATTCCTTTCCTCAAATATTCAAAGAGGAAAAAGGAAAATTAAAAGGGAAACTTCTACTTCCATGCTCTCTATATGGAAAAGTTGGAAATCTTATAGCAAGGTTGCCTAAGAAGTTTCAAAAAGATGTTGAGGATGAAGTTTAAATTCCCATGAATAAGTCTTCATCATATGTGAAAGGAAAGAAAAAGTTTAATAGAAATTTCTTTAAAAATAAGAATCTTCTTTCAAGAGAAGATGATATTTCAAAATAATTTGAGGCAAAAGAATTGGAGGACTGTAAGGATCGTGAAGCTAATGCTATGGTGGAAGTTGTCAAAAATATTATAACAAAATAATAAAGTGATAGTTAAGAAGGGGAAGTTGAAGGAAAATTTTACCTTCAGGTAGAATTAGAAGATTCTCTTGAGGAAAAAGATTTTTGGAGAGCCAAAATTAAGAAATCCAACAAAGTGGTTTGTGATTCCAAACTCTATATACAGCATCATAAAGAATATAAGTTTGAGTTTAATGATGAAATTGAAAAACTGAAGTCTTTATTGCTTGAGAGATCAGAAAAGGTTGTTGAGTAAGATCTCAAAATTTAAGAACATAAAAGAGAAATTGATATTTTGACCCAAACTGGAAAAGATCAAATCAAACATATCAAAGAACTTGAAGAGTAGGTTATTTTTCTATGATTAAATGTTAAGGATCAAGAAAAACTACTAACTATTGGTATGAAATTGGTAAAGGAGACCATTCAGGAAACCAATAAGATAAAATTGGAGCATAAATGTCTAGAAGAATAGAAGAAACAATCAAATTGAAATGATAAGGCTGGTATGGGGATTAATAAGAAGAAGAAAGCAGTCATGGTTAAGGTTAGACCACAAGAGCCCAATTCGAGATTGAAAATTTATTTGGGTACAAAGTAGAATCATAAGATTCAAAGAACCCAAGGGAAAACCACTAGTATAGATGTGACACACAGGAATACACCTCACATCAGGTTTTATTGCTATAGAAAGATGGGATACTCAAAAAATGTGTGTTCCATAGCCAAGAGATACCAAAAGGAACAAGAACAAAAATGGTTTCCAAATAGAGTGAAATACTCTAAAACAACTTTTGAGGTCTATTTTTTTAGTGTGTAGGATTTGAAAACATGGCCAGATACCGTACATCAACCATATAGAGGAATTTAGAGAAGCATAACCAAATTGGTTGTAAGAAGCAATTCAGTGAACCATCAAGCAAGTTGAAAATGAAAACTGATTTGCATTTTTGCAAGATGAATCTTGTACCTAATACACTGAGGAAGAAAAGGATTATAAATTTGTACTAGGTATGACTTCTAAAACATGGATCAAGAAGAATATAGTTGAACATGAATCTATTACAGAGATTCTTTTAAATCATCAGATAGCATAGGAATATGGATCATCAATAGTGGATGTACCTCACATATGAAAATAAATAAGGACCTAGTGACAGGTATTAGGTATTATAAAGAAGGTATCTTAAGATTTGGTAATGTTGAGGGCCTGAAAATTATTGGCTCTAGAAAAGAAAATTTTGTGGGAAAAGACATCATACATGAAGATGTATTGGTTTTTTAAGGACTCAGTCACAACTCACTAAGTTTCAATAAATTATGTGACTCGAGACATTCCATAAGATTTTCTTAGAAATTATGTGTTGTAAAGGGAAAATATGGTGTCTTTGTTTTGTAGTGAAAGTGTACGAAAGGGAATCTCTACCTTGTGAGTGGTGAATAAGATATGTGCTTTTTGTCCAAGTAAGGAGAAAATAAGTTGTGGTGAAAACCTCTTAGCCACTTAATCCAAACATCCTTATAAGATCTTGTGAAATATGATTTTTCTTGATATATCCCAAGATTATCATGTGATTATTCCCATACATGCGATGAATGTAAATAAGGGAAGATCATTTGAAATAAATATAATCCAAAAAACAAAGGTCAACAAAATTTCTTGAGTTGGTGCATATTGATGTGTGTGGGCCAATTTCACTAAGGGATATTAATAGAAAGAGATATTAGGTTCTCTTCATTGATGATTACAGTAGAATTTCATGGGTTTCAATCATCACCCACAAATATGAGGTATTCAGTTGCATAAAAACCTATCTAAGGGGGGTTGAGAAGATAATAGGTTGAAAAAATTGGAAGATCAGAATAGATAATGGAACAAAGTTTACAAATAGCCAAGTGGAGGATTATTTCAAGACTCAAGAAACATAGGATAAGGAATCAAGTCTTAGAAGTAAGAACTCCACAACAGAATGGAAAAATTGAGAGAAGAAACTAGATTATCAACAACATGGCTAGAAAAATGCTCATGGAGAAAGACATTCTTGATAAATTTTGGAAAGAAGCAGTGATGACATCAGTTTACACATCAAATAGAGATTTATTGTGTCCAAAAGAAGAGAATACTCCATATGATATGTGGTATGGAAAGAACCCATCATTGAAGTACTTTCGAGTCTTCGGAAGTAAGTGTTACATTCTCAATAATTAGAAACATAGGAAGTTTTAATCCCATGGAGATAAAGGGGTATTTATTGGCTATTCAAAGAAAATAAAATCATAAAAATGCTTCAACAAGCAGCTAGGAAAGGTAGTTGAATGTCTTGATGTAACTATAGTGAAGAATGAGCAGAATCTTTAACAAATGCATGATCAGCCTCAGGAGGATAGTGATGAAGAGGAAAGCAGATCAGGGGATTCTCTAGTTCTAGAGGTTGTTTTAAAAGAAGATTTAGATAATTAAAAGGTTGAGAAAAATTCATTATCTGCACAAAGATATAATATAAGAGCCTAAATTTATAGAACTAACATAACTGGTGATCAGATAGCTCTAGTGTAGACAAGGAGGATGAATAATTTACAGAAAGAAATATACTTATAATAGGTAGAGCCTAAATGTTTTGATGAAGAAGTTGGTGATTATAATTAGGTTTAGGAAATGAATGATGTGCTTGAACAAATTGAGAAGAATCAAACATGGGAGATTGTTTTGAGGCCAACAGATAAGAATGTCATCGGAACTAAATGGGTCTTTCGCAACAAGATGAATGAATATGGTGTAGTGATTCAAAATAAAGAACAACTAGTGTGAAAAGGGTACTCCCAGATCAAGGGTATTGATGTTGATGAAACTTTTTCACATGTTGCATGGCTAAAGGCAATATGATTATTCTTGGCCATAGTAGTTAATATAAGGTTCAAATTTTTCTAGATGGACATCAAATCATCATTTTTGAATGTGGTTCTAGAATAATAAGTGTACATTGAGAAACCATATGGTTTTCTCATTCATGAAGATGATAACAAATTATGTCAGCTAAAGAAGGAATGGTATGGTTTGAAGTAGGAACTAAGAGTATGGTATTCAAGACTAGGTCAATTTTTGAAGAATCTTAGTTTCTAGCATAGTGGAGTTGATTACAATCTATATGTGAACAATGATAATAATAAAAGGATGATGGTACTGGTATATGTCGATGACATAATCTTTGGAGGATCAGATGAAGCGTAGTGTAGACAGTTTTCTAAATTCATGAAAAGTGGGTTCAAAATGTCAATGATTGGTGAACTGATGTTTTTATGTGGTTTATAGGTAACAAAAGGAAAGAATGGTACATTCATTTCTCAATATCAATAAGATAAGGAATTTTTTAGAATATTTGGAATGGAAAATTACAAGGACATGATGACTTCGATGGATACTTGGAAGAAACTTTCATGGGATGGTGAAGGCAAAGTGGTTAATGTCACTGAATATAGGAATATCATTGGAAGCCTGTTGTACTTGATAGTGACACGAACAGATATATTTTTTGTGACATGTCAAGTAGTGTGATATCAAAGCAATACCAAAGAAATAAAAATGTTTTAAGTGAAAATAATACTTCATTATATCAAGGGAATAGAGGATTTTAGTTTGATGTATAATGAAAAATCTCAAAAGGAGTGGGATATACATATGCATATTGGGTCGGTTCGGTAGATGATAGTAAATCAAAATCAGGATGTGCTTTCTATCTTGATGGATTTTGTATTTCTTGTCTAAGTAAGAAACAATATTTTATTTCATTGAGCACTAAAAAAGTTGAATATATTGTTTTTATTCAAGCATACAGGCAATTATTGTGTATGAAGCAATAGTTTGATGATATGGGAGTTGAAGTAAAGTCTATGATCGGAATCAATTGTGACGATTCATGTACTATAAATTTTAGAAAAAATCAATTCCATCACTTGAGGATAAAGAACATTGAAATAAAGTATCCTTTTATCAAGGAGAAGGTGGAATAAGGGATTGTGAAGTTGGATTATATTCTTATATAATTATAGGTTGCAGACATTCTGGAAAAGGTCTTACCCAAAGAAGCATTTGAGAGACATCGACTAGCTTTGGGAGTTCAGTCAAATCCCCACACTTGAAAAGGAGTGGATGTGGGACCCCCTATCCCTGAGGTATGGTATATTTTTCCTTAATATGATAATATGTGTTATTTACCCTATTTCAGACCTAAAAGGAATGGGTTTAGGGTTCATTGGAAAATGGGGAGAAATTTTGCTATTAAAAGGGAGAAAATGTATTTATCCAAACACAGGGAGAAGTTGTGACCGGTGGAGCAGCGAGATAGGGGGAGCAGCGAGATAGGGGGAGTTTTAAATATGATGATTCTAATGTTGATTGATCAAAGGATATATATCACGACATATAAAGTTCGTGATTAAATCATTTGATTGTTTTTAGGAAGGAAGTGGTTCATTGATGAACTTTGCATGTTAATCTTATTTCTCATGTCGAGCATGGCTCGTGGGGGCTTAAAGTGTTTGTTTAGTAAATCTTTGATCAATATCAGAATCTCATGAAGTGAATGTTGGTATAAGATTGAAGAAACTTCAATGAAGTATCAAATTATGAAAGAGTTGTTAACAAACCCAAAGGAGGTGATTTTTGGGAAAAATCCATCAAGGTATCCTTACAGCATTTTTGGGTTGATTATGTTTGTTGACAATGTATGTTTCCATGGTAAGTTTTGGATTTTAAATATATTTTTGAAATGGTATATTAACAAAGATCGAAGAAAAAGGGAATGTATTCCCTGTAAGTGATATAGAAAAGATCATGCATAAGGTGATGTCATTTTCTAGTGTTTTCCAAATTTTTAGGGTCCAAGATTTGGAGTTTGTATAGAATTATAAAATATGGATTTCCTTGAATATATCATCAAAATATGGAAAAGTCATGAGTTTTGAAAATATGGGATTCACAAAGAGTGTTTTGCAAAGGATTAATCAATGTTGATGGTGATCTACATGAACAGTGAAAAGCATTGCGAACCATGAAGGTGAGGAGTATCACAAGTAGAGAATTACAGCATCGTGAAGGTTTTGACTGAACGCTCTATGATTATGAAGAGCATAACAAATAGTAAATTTCCATAGAGATTTGTGAAATGGGTAGCATCGTGAAGGAAGTGAAGGAGCTCCGCGAAATGGTGCTGACATGGCCAGAAGGTTTTTGGAGTCGGTGCGAAACACCTATAAATAGGACTCTACCCACTTCAAAATATATAGAGAGACTCAAAGAGAATTATAAGTCTCTGGGATCATGAAGGTGGGTTGCGAAGGTGGTTCACAAATGTGTTTTATGAAGAAAAAAAATTCACAAAGGCTATAAAATCCAACTGAATGTTCTGAGCATCGCAAAAGTAAGGAATTTGCAAAGGCTGTAAGAAGATGACCGAAAATTGTGAGCTTCGAAAAGGCTAGTTAAGATTTGTGAAATAAGGCACTTCACGAAGGATTATTGAGCTTTGCAAAAGAAGTTATTTTGTGAAGGAAAATTGAGCTTCGTGAAAGAAGGTTCTTCATGAAGGATATTTGAGATTCGTAAAAGAGGATTGTTGCAAAGGCAGTGAGAATCACAAAATTTGTTCAGAAGGAATTGCCCAGTAAATCTATGGTAAAGTGGTATTCATCTATTGGATGAAAGTGTAACCTAAATAGAGAATCCATATTCAACTAAGGATGTATTCATTATAGATAATTAAAGGACCTAAAATTCCATAAATTGTGGGTGAATCCCTTCCAAGAGCAGTGAGAAAAGGAAGAGTATAACGGTGATCCTTTCCACTGATAGTAATCCATAGAAAGATACATTGGGAGTGACCCTTGGGAATGTATTCAGTAGACTCTAAACCTTGCAAAGGCAGTGAGCCTGGGTATAGATGTGATCTAGACTGAACCTTGTAATTGGTTGTGAGCTTTTGTGGATTTGGTACATTGGCATATCATCATTGTATGCTCCTTGGATGTAGCCTAGTGAGGGTGAACCAAGTAAAATTTTTGTATCTTGTGAATGATTTAATATATTTTCATACATTTATATGGGAGAATAAGAGAACTGTGCTTTTTTAATGATGAAACAAGATCCAACATGGTAGTAGTATTAATCTTTTATACCCTGATTCACCCCCACTCTTAGGGTATTTGACCTAGTGGGCCTAATAATTCTTTTCATTAATGGTGGAAATCTCTCATGAAGTGGGGAAGCACCGCTGGGCTTCTTGGTCTAGAATGGAAAATCCTACAAGGGAGGGCCCTGTCAATGTCAAGAGTCTTGTGGGTACTATCCTCGGTCGCCATACTATGCTTTCTTAGGAATTTCTTGAAGGTAAAACATTATGTGGTAATTTTAACACATCAAAATACGGAGCGAACCCAGGAAATCTCAAAGGTAGGCCTTCGCCACTTTGGTGTGAGATCCTAAAGATTATTCCTTCTCTCGAGCTGTAGGAACGATGGATTATTGGTCGGGAAGATGTCTCATTTTTGGTTCCACAATTAGGCTAGTTGTAAGCTTTCTTTTCCTGGATGATTGGACCCAGACTTATCCTTTAGGGAGGTGTGAAACTATCCATCATTCATCCAAGATATCTTGGACAAGGATCAATGTGTTAACTTAAATATTTTTGAGTTATTTTAGGAGTATGATAGATGAATTTTAACTACTTCATCATCTATATCCTTCTCTATTAAAGAGGGCTATCCATTCTTTAGATGCATTCGACAATTGGGTTGAAATTCTTTGGAGCAAAGGAATTCCCTCTAATATGTTCTTTATTGTTTGGAGGGTGTGGAATCATGCATTTCCAACAGATGATAACATTCATCATATGGATATTACTCTCACCTAAGGGTGTTCTTTTTGTATTGAGTTTCATGTTGAGACCTGTCATCACCTATTTTCTGAGAGTCAATGGGCTTCTATTTTGTGGAAATACTTTAGCAGTTTCACTGGAATCCTCTCCCATGAGCTTTCAGGTGATTTCTTTTTAGATCATTGGTTTCATGGTTCAGTAAAAAAGGTCCAAGAAAATAAAGAGATGGATTTCATCCTTATTTATTGTTTATGGTTCATTTGACATGTGAGGAACAAGGCTCGGTTCAAGTGGATTAGCACCTCAACTTTATCCATTATTTCCAGAACTAAAATCCCTCTTCTAGACCTGGTTAAAACGTTTAAGGACTGGGATTTAGTTCCTTCCCTCATCATCCTCTGGGCCATAGGTCCCTCTCAAGTACCCAAATCACTTCCTCAGGCTATTGGTTCTGCTGGCTTCCCCCTCTTACAAGTTTAAAACTTAATACTGATGGATCATGTAATATACACGGAATTAATGGTAGGGGTGTTGTTCATGACTTTAGGGGCTCAGTTATAATTTCTTTTTAATCCCCTTTTGGGGATAGAAACTATTTTCTGATAGAATCCAACACTATGCTCACAGGTTTGGAACCTTTTCACTCCAAAAACATAAAATTTTCCATTATTGAAACTAAATTAAATGTACTTTACAATGATATACTTAGATTTTCCTCTTAACCATGGAACATTTCTTATCATTTTCATAATTATAGGAGTATTTTTCTCAATAACATTAGAATTTCACACACTCAGTGGGAATGGAACATGGAAGTTGAATTTTTTTATTCAATAACTCCCCATGATATTTTCTCTTGTTTTTCTAGAATAGGATCCATCCCCATAGAAGGTGTTGAAATTATTAAAGGGGACACTCTGGGACTCCACTATTTCTTCCCTCCTTAGTCTCTTTCTCCTTTTCTCATTTTTTCATGTGGTTGTTTTTCTTGTTCCATCCCTTGATTAATAAAATATCACTATATTTTTGTCAGCACTCATGGGCCCGGATTTGGTGCGAGCAACTACTGAGAAGATTCAGGTCATCTAGAAATAGAAGAGGACTACACAAATCCATCATAAGTCTTATGTTGATAGAAAATAGAGGCATTTTTAGTTCTATAAATAATACTATGTATTCATATGGGTTTCACCTCAATATTGATTATGGAGATTTGGTTGGGGTAGAAAGCTATCTCCAAGGTTCATTGGACCTTTCCAAATATCATGTTGAGTTGGCAAGGTGGTGTACCACTTAACTCTACCTCTACAATTGTACTGGGTACACGACATCTTCCATGTGTCATGGCTAAGGAGGTACATGCATGACCCATCGCACGTTATCGACTGGGGAAATATAGAAATTGAGGATGGAGTGAACTTTGCTGAGTACCCAGTAGAGATCGAGGATTGGTAGGATAGAATCCTTTGTGGGTGAGAAATTCCTTTATTTCATATTTGGTAGTAGCATGGGAATCTCCAGGAGAGAACACGAGAGTGGGAGTCTCATATTCATACTTAGTACCCACATTATTTTTAGTATCCCTTGTTTTGGCTTTTTAAGGACATAAATCCCCAAGGTGGGGAGAATATAATGACTCATATTTTCCATATATTATTTTTGGATATTGTATGGATTATTTCCGGGACCAAAAACTGAGACGATGTGTGATTTTGGGGCCTGGTGTGCCTAGAATAAATGTTTCAAATATAATAAATATATTAAATAGCATGTGTGTGTAGTTTTCATGAAAAAGTGGAATAAATTCTAAAAGGGTTTCTAGATCAGAAATATGAGGGCAACATTGAGTTCAAAATTTTAGGTTTACCTTAGGCGTGACTTAACCTTGGTTGGCATGGTTCATTTTTTGAAAATCCTTCATAGGCAAAAAATGAATAAAATAATTAAATAAATTATTTTATTTTTTTACGACACAGCAACCTAATTTCCCTCTTTAAATATGTGATTATGGAAACTTTTCATAGTTAGCTGCATAAACCTACAAATTGAAAAGATCCATTGGAGACCATGGAATAAGATTCCATTGGAGGATGATGACTGGAATAGGACAAAATCAAAGGTTTTCACCAATGACTATGACACCACATCATTCTTCATCAGTGATTGATCCAAATCGAGGTAGGGAGGTTGTTTTATTTGTTTCCTTTCCCCGTTCTTGATTCCTATGAATAACATGGATCAATCGACCAATGGATTGATTTTTGGATCACGCATATTTGTAGGATGGGTTTATTATGGGGTGATTTTGGGGGAATTAATTTGAATTGTTGATTATTCGATTATTATTCTAACATAAATGAACTGATATCAACATGAACATCAATCAAGGTCCATTTCTATTGAACATTTTGTGATTTTCTCCCCCAATTCTCCATTCATCATAGGTGTTCTTTGTTTGTCATGTGGTTTGAAATTTTTCTATGGAATCGATCATTGTGCACCCATTTCTGGGCACAAATTTCTGATAACATAGATCAGGGATCAGCATGACATGAAGCTGGTGCAATGATGGAGATAGTAGCAAATCAGATGATGTAGATACCCGATTTTCATGTTCTTTGGCATGCAATGAAGAATGATGATTATCCCATTTTACAAGTGGATCTAAGGCCTTAAATTTTTTTTTATCAATGATGTATAAGTTCATTGGGGACTGATTCATGATTTTCTGGGCAAGGCACAGCCGAATCGGAGGTCGGAGTAGTGTAGGATATTTGAAGATCATGGATATAATATTATGTAAAATCTTGATCTATAAAATGTATAATCTGAATCTATATTCCATGTGGGTCCCCCTTTGTAGTGTCTAGGGTTTTAGTTAGGAGTTAAGGATCACATGTCATGTGACCCTATAACTCGGTGTGTGACCTCTCCCTAGAGACTTGGAGTATACCTCAGAGGGTACACGGACATCAGTTGGAGTACATGGGTTGGAGTACTCTGTGTACTCCCCTACACAGACACGGCCTGGACTAAGTACATGGTATAAGATATGTACTAGTATAGGAGAACATGTACATGGGTAAGATCCATGTACTAGCACACTGGTAGACTACATGAGCAGCCTATGCACCATGTACTTCTACACAAAACTGGGAAAGAGACAAGGTCCTTTTACATGAGAAGAACCTAGGGTCAATGGACGCATAATGTGAACCCTACTACACACTATGTGATTTATTATACATGGATTGGAGCTATTTTCCTCTATATATTGAAAAAAAATCATTAGGGTGTGTTCCCCTTATCCTTTCCCTGAGGGTTGGTATGGAATTGTCTCCTTCTCCTAGGAATATAATCCTTTCAGTGGTACTTCTTAGATAGAGTCATCGGAATCCCTCTGAGAGACCTGAAGTGAGATCCTCTATTCATCTTCATACCCTAGGTGGAGTTCTTGGTATCATCGTGGCCAAAATTACGTGAGCACCGATCCTCTACTTAACGGGTTAATCTAGATTCAATTGTTGGTATCACTACATGTCCTTGGAAATTGTCCTCATCTATGTATTGTATTCTATTCATACTATCAATGTGTACTTCCTATGATGAGACCGGATGAGCACTACCTCTTGGATATATTTCATCAGTTCTATCAGACTTAGGAGTGTGTTATCCTAGAAAAGTGCTTTGTGGAATCATTTATCTAGAATATTAGGCTGGTATACTATGGTTGTGACTTACCTCTAGATTGTGTGTCTTTCACTACTAGAATTGTTAGCTTTCAAGGTGGTGGACTTATAGCGGCCTCCATTTGGCGGAAGCTAATACTATCAACAGCGGCCACCAAATGGTGGAAACTGCATTTTTCTACACCACGCACCCTAATTTTTTCCTCCCGACCCCTGCGCCCTAATTTTTCCCTCCCCGACCCCACGACCCACCCCTCCCTGACCTCGCAACCCCAACCCCCGACGACCCCGACCCCTGGCAACCCCAACCCCTGGCGAGCCCGACCCCCGGTGACCCCCACCCCCTTTCCTCCACTCTATGCCACCCAAAACCCCGGCGACCCCCACTGCCTTGCCTCTGTGCTGCTCCCCCCACGACTCTGACACCCCCCGCGACTCGGCAACCCCCACCCCCTGCCTTCACGCTTCACATTCGAACAGTCCTTCCACCGTCGTCCCCTCCCGGCCCAGCTGCATCCCTCCAGTAAGTCCTCACATCCTACCTCTGTTGGACCCTCCCAGTCCATCGTGCCCCACCGTGTAGAACCCCCCCCCCCCCCCCCACGCTTTATCCAGCGGTTCCGCCCCTTTCAAGTTTGGTCGTCAAGTCACTGCACCATCATGGATCCGCAATCGAGTCACACCCCGTTACCCATGGTCGAGTCCTCTGCAGGTAATGTTTTTTATCCTTAAAATTATCTTTGAAGTCATTGGTTTTTAAATTTTAATGATATGAGTTCTTTTAGAATTTAAATAAGATATTTCACTTTTGATTTATATTAAATACAAATATGGATAAGAGCTGGATTGATATGAAAGATAGGTTTTCAGCTGAATATTATGATGGGATTAAGCGATTTATGGATTTCACCAATAGATTTCTAAGCGATGTGATTAGTTGTCCATGCATAAAATGTGAAAATAGATATCTCTTCAAATGAGATAGTGTTAGAGAACACTTGTTTTTGAATGGGTTTTTGAAAAACTATAAGGCATGGACACGTCATGGAGAAGATTCTGTTTCATGTCATCACTCAGAAAGTATTCATATGAATGTTGATTCGAGAATAGTTGATCTGATGAACATAACGCTCAATGATATAATGCATCAGTTTCAACCTGAATACAGTAATTTCATAAATGACGACGTTGGATCGATTAATCCCCATTATTCTGCATATGGAGAAGCATTTAAATTATTTGAAATTCTTGATGATGCACGTACTGAATTATATCCTGGATTCACTAAATTTAGTAAACTGTTGTTCATTGTTGAATTGTTACACCTAAAGGCCTTGAACCAGTGGTCAGACACCTCATTTTACATGTTTTTGGTATTGTTGACGAAGTTACTCCCTACTAGAGTGAAGATTCTGGAGTCATTCTATCAAGCTTACAAGTTGACCGATGATCTTTGTTTTAAATATGATACAATTGATCTGTGTCTTAATAATTGTATATTGTTCAGAAAATAGAATGTGAAATTAAATATTTTTATTGTTTTCTATAAATTCTGGTGGAAGACCAATGAGATTAATCAAGGTAGTCAGATTCTTCCTGGGAGAGTCTTGATCAAGGGAAACAAGTTTCCCCTAAACAGATGCGTTATTTCCCACTAAAACTGAGACTGAAGAGATTCTTCTTGTCAACTAAAATTGATACATTGATGACTTTGAATTTAGAGATAAAGAAAGAGGTTGATAAATTAACTCACCCGAAAGATTCTTTGGAATGGAAAGAGTTTGATCAAAGACACACAGAATTTTCCCGAGATGATCGTAATATTCTACTGGGTTTGGCAGCAGATGGTTTTAACCCATTTAGGTTCATGGTTGGTGTGACACATAGTACATGTCCAGTGGTTTTGGTTCCATACAATATTCCCCATGGGTATGTATGAAGAAACCTTTTTTGTTATTGTCAATTCTAATTGATGGACCGAGAGGACCTGGCGATAAAATCAATGTTTATATGAAACATTTGATTGATGAGCTGCAAGAATTTTGGGCCAATGGTGTAATTACTTTTGACTCGGCAGAAAATGAAATGTTTAGACTTTAGGCCTCTTTGTTATGGATAATTAATGATTTTCTAGCGTATGATAACTTGTCAGGTTGGAGTACAAAAGGAGAATTTTCTTGACCTTGTTGTAATAAGAGTAAGAAATCTATATGGCTTAAGCACTATAGAAATTGGGCATATCTTGGTCATATATGATTTCTTCCTCCATTGCACAGGTTCAAAAAAGACCATGTATCATTTTATGGGAATAGAGAGTATGACCCGTCACCACAAATACTATCTGGGGTTCAAATTTTTGCACAACTTGATCAAGAAAACATCTGTAAAATTTATGACTTTCAAGATTTACTGGTTCCTGCATTGCCTTCTATTCCTGCTGCAAATAGACAACGCAGTCATAATTGGAAGAAATGGAGTATTTTTTTTAAATTGACTTATTGAAAATATAATATTTTAGGACATAATGTCGATGTGATTCACATTGAAAAAAATGTATGTGATAATATATTGTGCACCATTTTAGGCGTCAAGGGAAAATCAAAGGACAGTGCCAATGCTCGATGTGATTTGCAAGAAATGGGATTGAGAAAACCTTTACATTTACAGCTGGGTGAAGGTAATCAGGCATACATTCCTGCTGCACTGTACACAATGAGTAAAAAATAGAAACAAACATTTCTATAAATTTTGAAGATCGTTAAGGTGCTAGATAGTTATTGATCTAATATTTCCAAGTGTGTGAATATGACGAGCATTACATTACAGGGGTTGAAAAGTCATGATAATCATATTCTGTTTCAACAGTTAATTCCTATAGCAATTCATGATTGCTTACCTGCCCAAGTTGTTGAGTCGTTGATTGGAGTTTCTAATTTTTTCAGACAGCTCTGTTCTAGGAATCATCGTATGAGTGATTTGAAAAAGTTGCAGGATAATATTGTACTTGAACTATTTCACCTAGAAAAACTATTTCCACTGTCTTTTTTTGATTTCATGGTTCACTTGATTGTGCATTTAACTGGTGAAGTCATTGCTGGTGGTCTCATGAAATTCAGGTGGATGTATCCAATAGAGTGATACTTAAATACATTGAAATGGTATGTGCGCAACAAAGCTCATTCAGAAGCCTCAATTGCCAAGGGATATTTAATGGATGAGTGTACTAATTTATGTGCTTCATATATTGATGAGGTTGAAACAAAGATAGATAAACCCTCCCAGAATGACGAGGGTCCAATTAGAGAAGGAATAATGTTTGATATGTGGAATGATGTGTGGGTTCAATATCATCGATATGTGTTGTTCAACACTCCATCAGTTATTCCATTGATATATTAAGTTTCATAGTTGATGTGTATTTTGATTCTATATTTATTTTATTACTTACCTTATATTGTGTTGTGGTTTAGGATGCATATCTCTGAGTTGAAACGTGAAAGGCCCCATGCAACTGACTATCAAATCCAAAAACATCATTTCAACACATTTCATGAGTGGTTCAAGACTCATGTATGTATAATTGATTTAATATTTTTATAGTTCAACTTAGTTGTATTTTCACAATCCTTTAACCATTAAACTATATATGTGAAATTTGCAGATTCAAAAGTTACGTGATTTAACCCATCATGTGAGCGAATAACTCAACCAACTAGTTGATGGTCCATTTATTACAGCTCGTCCCTACAAGTCCTTGGATGCTAACGGATTCCGATTTCATATTAGCAATGATGACATGAACCGAGCCATACAAAATAGTGGTGTTGGTTGTTCTTTTGTTGGTGGGGGTTATTCTTATGGATTTCTGAGAGATATTATTGAGGTTATTTATGGTCGTGGCTTAAAACACATATTGTTAAGGTGTGATTGGGTCGATCCTATTTGTGGAACGAAAGTTGATAACTTCCAATTTACATTAGTAAAACTTAACAATATGCTATATAAAGATGACCGAGTAAGCAATGATCCCTTCATACTGACATCGCAGGCAAAACAAGTTTACTTTTTCATCATTGATTCTGATTGGAAAGTTGTGGTGAAAATGTCTAGAAGAGGGGTTTTTCTGATTGAACAAGAGGAACCTGACGTTGTCACATTTCCTGACCAAACACTTGAACAAATAACAGTAGCTGTATGAGATGAAGATATACAATGGTCCAGAGAGACAGTTGAAGGAGATACGATATATTTGCATGATTAGTGAAAATTGTAATTATATCCCCAATTATTGTTTGTAAAAATATTTATGAGTTATATATTTATAAAAATTTCTTGATTTTACTATAATTTCTTTTAATGTAGGTATGTCACAGGGTGGTCACAGTGGTTCACCTGATGTTGTCAGTATGTATGTTTTCATTTTTCTAAATTAATTGGTTGTAATTTTCTATGTATATTTCCCTAACTATTTCTAATAATTAATGTATATTGTAATTGAATTATGAATTTATGTTTATCATGATCTAGTGCGTCTTCCAGCAGACATAGGGGTCATGGTAGAGGGGTTCGATCCTATAACTCTGGTGCCCTATTGGATGTGTTATTTGATGACACATTTTATCCAGTCGGAGAAGGTGCTACTGTATTGAGTCGTCAGTTTGGGCATATGATACGAGACTCACACAGATTCCCTCTGACAACTCATGATTGGAGTTCTTTCCCCCAGGATACGATGGAAAGATTATGGAGGGAGGTTCGGGTAAATTCAATGTTTAATTTTTCATGATATTTTTATTATTATTGTCCCATCTACTGGAAAAAAAAATTAACAGGATAATTTGACATCCTGTCTAGATGAGTTTCGGGCTATATGTATGTCCAAATGCTGAAAATTATAGAAGGATTACAATTCAAGGGTGAAGAGAGATCACTGGACACCATTTGCGGGTGTGTCATATATTCTACAGCGAGTCCCTCTGGGCATTCTTCTTGTGCAGTGGCAGGATTTGGTTGTGTTTTGGTCAAGTGAGGATGTGATGGTAAGATTTATTACTTTTAATCTATAAATGACTAATTTTTAAAATGTCTATTAAGTAAATATGTTGAATGTAGACCGAGTCTTCTCGTCATTCACATAATCGGGCGATGCAGGGCATTCCTTCCAGACTTGGCACTCGACATGTGTCACAGCTCAGACATGATGTAAGTTTAGAATTCACTATTCATTCATATTTTAAAAATATTGTAGTATAACATGTTGAACAACTTTATTATAGTTACAAAAATGCAGAAAGATGATTGATCGAATGTCCATATGGGTGAGGACTCGTATGATGGGTGATCCCGATGTTTCTGGTGTTATAGTAATCAAATTATTTACTAACAAATGTATTTTTATTGTATATAAATTATTCATATTGGTTCATTGATTCATTATATTCTACAGGCTCAGTTTGACGCTCAGTTAGCAGAGTTTATAGAGGAGCAACGTTGTAGTACTATGCATAGAGATGAAATATTTCACCGTGTCGTGGGGCGTGATGATCATGGTTATTCTTTGAATTATGGCAGTGGTGTCCCACGATGTGCAGTTGTTAGAGCAGATGCGATAGGTGCATGTAGAGATTCAGGGATGCACACACAGACTGAGATAGATGCTTCCATGCAGGATATGCAGTGCAATATGGTTGCGCAGTTTCAACAGTTACATGCAGAGTATGAGGAGAGGTTGTCACAGATGTCATCGCGTATCAATGAAATGACGACGCAAAAAGTGGTGCCACGGGTAAACAATAAAACAAACCATACTCAGATTGAATTTTATTGATATGTTTGAGATACATAATATTGATATATATTGTAGGATCTTAATACAGCTGGTGGACATCACAGTGATATTGGTGATCCAGATGAGGATGAACCCCATGCATGAGGTAATTTCATTTGTGTTGATGAATTCTATATAAGTTTTTATATCCTTGATGAATAGAATCTTCCATTTTTACCTATATTAGTTTGTTTTAGTATTTGTGGATGACATCTTTGTGCACTCCAAGACTGATGATTATCATACCCAATATCTTGAAAACATCCATATTACACTTATAGAGCATCGACTATATGCCAAGCTATATATATGTCACTTTTTTATTCATTAGTTATAGTTATTGGGTCAAATAATCTCAGAGGAAGGTGTGTCAGTTGATGGAGAGAAAGTTCAGGCAGTTGTTTCTTGGGAGAATCCCAAGAACTCTTTAGATATCTATAGCATTATAGGGTTATTAGGATACTATATAATTATTATTTGTGATGTTTATGAGGATACAGCACTTCAATCGGACATGTGGTTTTCACAGTACGGCTCAATATGCGTTTTTAAGTGTTGGGCGCACTTCAAAAACGCACGTGGTGTGGTCCAAACCAGTCGAACGACGTCGGAATGGCCTGAAATCATAATAAAACAACCGTTGAGTGAATTGTGATGTGTTCGAGTAGACGGCACATCAATATGAGGTGTCATGTTCCCACGGTGACCGAGAACGCACTTCTGGTGTCACAAACGGCCAAATGGGAGTTTAATGGTCAAATTCATAGCGGACGACATCGTATTGACCTGAAATCACAGGGAAACAATATAATTATTATTCATGATGTGTACGAGGAGACGACATGTCAATCAGACGTGCGGTTTGTGTGGTACGGCTCAATATGTGTTTTTTAAGTGTTGGGTGCACTTCAGAAACACGCGTGGGGTGGTCCAAACTGGCCGAACGACGTTGGATTGACCTGAAATAAGACGACAACAATGGGTGAGTGAATTTTAAAGTGGTTGGGTAGAGGACACATCAATCGGAGGTGTCGTGTGCCCGCGGTGACCGAGAACACACTTCTGGTGTCATAAACGGCCAAAATGGGCATTTAACAGTCAAATGCATAGAGGACGACATAGGATTGACCTGAAATCACATAGAAAAAATCTAATTATTATTCATGACGTGTACGAGGAGACGTAACGTCAATCGGATGTGCGGTTTGTGCGGTACGGCTCAATATGCATTTTTAAGTGTTGGGTGCGCTTCAGAAATGCGTGTGGGGTGGTCCAAACCGGTCGAACGACATCAGAATGGCCTAAAATCAGACAAAAATAATAGGTGAGGGAATTGTTAAATTTTCAATAAGACGACGCATCAATCGGAGGTGTTGTGTGCCCGCGGTGACCGAGAATGCACTTATGGTGTCATAAACGGCCAAAACGGGCGTTTAATGGTCAAATGCATAGCGTACGACATCGGATTTACCTGAAATCATAGGGAAAAAATTTAATTATTATTCGTGATGTGTACGAGCAGACGGAACATCAATCGGATGTGCAGTTTGTGCGGTACAGCTCAATATGCATTTTTTAAGTGTTGGGCACGCTTCAAAATCACGTGTGGGGTGGTCCAAACTGGCCGAACGATTTCGTATTGACCTGAAATCAGACAAAAACAATGGGTGAGTGAATTGTAAAGTGTTCGGGTAGACGACATGTCAATCAGAGGTGTTGTGTGCCCGCTGTCACCAAGAACGCACTTCCGGTGTCATAAATGGCCAAAACGGGCGTTTAACAGTCAAATTCATAGCGAAAAACATCATATTGACCTGAAATCATAGTTAAACAATATAATTATTATTTTTGATGTGTAATAGGATACAGCACATCAATTGGACATGTGGTTTGCGCGGTACAGCTCAATATGCATTTTGTAAGTGTCGAGCGTGCTTCAGAAACGCGTATGGGGCAGTCCAAACCAGCCAAACGATGTTGAAATATCCTGAAATCAGAAGACAACAACGGGTGAGTGAATTGTGAAGTGTTTGGGTAGATGAAACTTCAATCGAAGGTGTTGTGTGCCCATGGTGACCGAGAACGCACTTATGGTGTCACAAATGGCCAAAACAAGCATTTAATGGTCAAATTCATAGAGGACAACATCATATTGATCAGAAATCATAGGGAAACAATCTAATTGTTATTCATGATGTGTATGAGGAGAAGTAATTTCAATCGGATGCACGATTTGCACGGTACGGCTCAATATGTGTTTTTTAAGTGTTGGGCGCGCTTTAGAAACGTGCGTGGGGCGGTCCAAACCGTCTGAACGACATTAGAATGGCCTGAAATCAGACAACAACAACGAGTGACTGAATTTTGAAGTGGTTTGGTAGACGGCACATCAATTGGATGTCTTGTGTGCCCATGATGACCAAAAACGCACTTCTGGTGTCATAAATGGCCAAAACAGGCATTTAACAGTAAAATTCATAGAGAACGACATCAGATTGACCTAAAATCACATGGAAACAATATAATTATTATCCATGACATGTACGAGGGGACGTCACATCAATCGGACATGCGGTTTGCATGGTACGGCTCAATATGCATTTTTTTAAGTGTTGGGCGTGCTTCAGAAACGCGCGTGGGGTGGTCCAAACCAGCCAAACGACATCGGAATGGATTGAAATCAGACGACAACAATGGGTGAGTGAATTGTGAAGTGTTCGGGCAGACGTCACATCAATCGAAGGTGTTTTGTGCCCGTGGTGACTAAGAACGCACTTCTGGTGTCATAAATGGCCAAAACAGGCGTTTAACAGTCAAATTCATAGCGGACGGACATCATATTGACCTGAAATCACAAGGAAACAGTCTAATTATTATTATTTATGTGTATGAGGATACGGCACATCAATTGGACGTGCGGTTTGCACGGTACGGCTCAATATGATTTTTTAAAGTGTTGGGTGCGCTTCAAAAATGCTTGTGGGGTGGTCCAAATCGTCCGAACGACATCAGATTGACCTGAAATCATATGAAAACAATGATTGGGTAAATTGTGAAGTGTTTGAGTAGATGAAATGTCAATTGGAGGTGATGTGTACCCGCGGTGACTGAGAACGCACTTATGGTGTCATAAATGGACAAAACGGGCGTTTAACTGTCAAATTCTTAGAGGAAAACATCATATTGACCTGAAATCATAGCGAAATAATATAATTATTATTCGTGACATGTAAGAGGATACAGCACATCAATCGGATGTGCGGTTTGTGCGGTACATATCAATATGCATTTTCTAAGTGTTGGGTGCGCTATAGAAATGCGCGTGGGGAAGTCCAAACTGGATGAATGACATCAGAATGTCTTAAAATTAGACAAAAACAATGGGTGAGTGAATTATGAAGTGTTCGGGCAGACATCACGTCAATTGGAGGTGTCGTGTTCCCACGGTGACTGAAAACGCACTTCTGGTGTGATAAATGGACAAACTGACATTTAATGGTCAAATTCATAGAGAACGACATCGGATTGACTTGAAATCACAGTTCAACAATATAATTATTATTTTTGACCTATACGAGGAGACGGAATGTCAATCAGACGTGTGGTTTGTGCGGTATGGCTCAATATGCGTTTTTTAAGTGTTGGGCGCACTTCCGAAACGCATGTGGGGTGGTCCAAACCGGACAAACAATGTCGGAATGTCCTGAAATCAGAATAAAACAATGGGTGAGTTAATTTTGATGTGGTAGGGCAGACGGCACGTCAATCAGAGGTTTCGTGTGCCTGCGGTGACCGAGAACGCACTTCTGGTGTCATAAACGGCCAAAACGGGCATCTAACGGTCAAATGCATAGAGGACGACATTGGATTGACCTAAAATCACAGGTAAGAAATATAATTATTATTCTTGACGTGTATGAGGAGACGGAATGTCAATCGGACGTACAGTTTGCGCGGTACGGCTCAGTATGATTTTTTTAAGTGTTGGGCGCACTTCAATAACGCACGTGGGGTGGTCCAAACCGGCTGAACGACATCAGATTGACCTGAAATATGATTACAACAACGGGTGAGTGAATTTTGAATTTTTCAGGCAGACGACACGTCAATTAGAGGTGTTGTGTGCCCGCGGTGACCGAGAACGCACTTCTGGTGTCATAAATGGCCAAAACTGGCGTTTAACATTCAAATTCATAGCAAACAACATCGGATTGACCTGAAATCACAGGGAAACAATATAATTATTATTTTTGACATGTACGGGCAGACAGAACATCAATCGGACGTGTGTTTTGTGCGGTATATCTCAATATGCATTTTTTAAGTGTTGGGCGCACTTCAGAAACGCGTGTGGGGCGGTCCAAACTGGACGAACAACATTATAATGGCCTAAAATCAGACAAAAACAATGGGTGAGTTAATTTTGAAGTGGTCGGGCAGACGACACGTTAATTGGAGGTGTCGTGTGCCCGCGGTGACCGAGAACGCACTTCTGGTGTCATAAACGGCCAAAACGGGCATTTAACGGTCAAATTCATAGAGAATGACATCGGATTGACCTAAAATCATAGGGAAATAATATAATTATTATTCATGATGTGTATGAGGATATGGAACATCAATCGTACATGCGGTTTGTGCGGTACGGCTCAATATGCATTTTTTATGTGTTGGGCGCGCTTCAGAAACTCACGTGGGGTGGTCCAAATCAGCCGAATGATGTCGGAATGGCATGAAATCCGACGAAAATAGCGGGTGAGTAAATTTTGAAGTGGTCTGGAATACGGAATGTCATTCGGAGGTGTTTTGTGCCCACAGTGACCGAAAACGCACTTCTGGTGTCATAAATGGCCAAATGCATAGCGAACGACATCGGATTGACCTGAAATCACAGGGCAACAATCTAATTAAAACCATAGAATTAATGATTTTAAATTTTTAAAATGTTAATCAAAATTATTAATATATTTTGAAAATCAAATACTTTTGATCTGTTATAGTAAGTTTGAATTGAAATATGTTAATTTGTTTCAATTATTTGTTTATAGGTTTTATTCGGTACTAATTTTGTTATTAAATTTTTTTATGCAGTTATATTTGATGATGGATGTGGATCTTGGAAGATGATTGATGAGATTTATGTTGGTATATTTTATTTTATTATTGATATTTTTTAAAAAAATAAAAATAAAAACCTATAGCGGCCGCCATTTGGCGGTCGCTATAGGTACAGCCTACAGTGGCCGTTGTAGGTGATTCCAGCACCACCTACAGCGGCCGCCGTTTGGAGGCCGCTGTAGCTCTGGGCTAAAGCGGCCACCATATCCCATACCAGGTTTCCTTCAATGTCCGCCAAATGGTGGTCGCTGATAGCAACAGTGACAGGCCAAAAGCGGCCACCGTTTGGCGGATGCTAGGCGGCCTCTATAGACCTTTAGCGACGGATTTTGGTGGATGATAAAGGTCATGATTGTACTAGTGTTTGTTGAGTATATCTGTATATTCTTGTTATATATGTTGTAGACATATATCTATGTATATGTGACTGCTTTTCTTATGTTGTATTCTTTTTGGGTTTGGGGTTCCTACTGAGTATTGTTATACTCACTCGTGCACGAGATTTTTCATCATGTGTCTTACCTTGTGTAGATGATCTCCCTTTTAACAGAGTCCTAGATGAACTAGGACTAGACGGTGCTTAGTGAGACTGGAAAAACCTAGGTTCTTTCCTGCGGCTTTTTGACAACATCCCACATTACTTACCTTTCAGGTTGGACTTTTTTTTCAGACTCTTTATGGTGGGCTTATATTTGACCCTGTTTACTTTCCTTTACTTCCTTTCATACTTCAGTTATGAGATTTAGAAATATGAATTCATGGTTTTTCAGTTATTTTTATATTTCATCATTGTATAGTCTTAGAGATGTGTGTGTGTGTATACTGATACTTAGGCTAAGGCATCCCATGCTAGTGATATGCCTACTCAATGCTATTCACCAGCCCCTGGCCTATTGGAGGCATTCTTGGGGAGTCACATCATGTGTAAGAACCCGGTTTTTTCTATAAAAGACTTTGGAATATTCTTGATGTTATTCTGGAGCAGTGTCTTCAGACGACGTGCGATTACGAGCCCCAGTGTGGCTAGAATTAAATTTTCAGTGTTTTCACACTGGGCATGCCAATTAAGCAGAAGAACTCCTGAATGGTAGCTCATACGGAAAAACCGAGGGAACCTTTGAGTCCGAAGCGTGCCGTTTACCCTAGGAGGGGTATAATTTTCACGGGCGTGGGCCTCCTGTGAAAAATGCCACCAGGGGCGTTTTCGTAATTTAGTGGCCTCGGACGTTAAGTTTTATAACTTTTGAATGGGGCCTCGGATTAAAATTCTGAGACTGCCGTTGTGCTTGGGAGGTGTTGTTTACCCTATAGGCGGGTTAATCTCAACCCCATTGGGAGTTTCGGATGTGGGTCTTTTCGTGGATGATTAAAAGTTAAATAAGAATTTTTAAAAATTCTTTATTTAAACCTAAACTCACCCCTCCCATTCCCTTGTTATTTATCTGGTGAAAGAAGCCCCAACAAGATCCCCTCTCCCTTCATCAAGCTCTCCTACCCTCTTCTCCAAGGTGGTTGCAGATCCGGTGAAGGCGGATCGCTTGCGAAGCCTCGGGCTACGCCCAACAAGGTAGGATCGTGCTTTCTTCTTTTTAAAGTTCCGCACCTACTTTGATCTTGATTCATAGAATTGAACTATGGTATAATTTTAGATAAAATCCCATTAATGCTTAGTATATGTTCTGATCTTTCCGACGCATATTTCGGATTTGAATTTCGAGTCCCGAGATGTCTGCAGTTGTCCGACGAAGATCTGGGTGTGTTTAGGTGTTTTTCAGCGGCTTCAGCAGGTTCCGGCGGCGGTCCGGCCATCCCAGGAAGCGGAACGGCGGCTTCGAATGGTGCCTCGGAGCGGGCCGGCGGTGCATTCATTGCAGGCATCCGGGCGAGCGAGCACGGCAGGCAGCCGGGCGAGCGAGCGCGGGAGGCAGCCGGGCGAGCGAGCGCGGGAGGCTGCCGCGGGCGATGGTGGTCGAGTGGAGGCAGTCTGGGCGTCAGCGGGTCAGCGAGGCGGTCGGTGCGCGAGAGGAGGATTGGGGTCAGCGACCCCGGATGACCGACTGTGACCCGCAAAGTGTGGGTCTCCGTGTAAAGCGAGTCGGACCAGCTCAAGCAGGTCTAGGCGAGAAGGGCAGGCCCGCGAGGTGAACCGTGGGCCGGTTCAGGTAGGGTGGGTCGGCCGAACCAGCCCGGCCCACCTCGTTTCGTCCGTTGAAAATTAAAATGCCCTAAAGTTCAAACCAGGTGTCTGATTCATGTTCTGTCTATGGATACGCGTTCCTTGGATCGATACGAACATTTTGATATGGTCTTGGGGATTTTTAATTCTCGAGATGAGGGGCTCGGTGACGCGACACGCTCGTTAAAGTGGATTAGTGTTTTTTCAATAATATTATTTTGGATGGCGTGGGCACATCCGATGTCCGATTTGAGTGCCGTCAGCGGTGTTGAGACCTTGGTGTCAAGGCGGGTTTTCCAGGGTGGTTTTAGGCATTAAAACTAGAGTTGAGGCATGGGCCCCACGGCCCGTCTTTAGGTTGTGAGAAACATTTTGTAACTTTTTCATCGGACGTCCGTTCAGAGCGTGCGAGCAGTTGATTATGAGTGTTTTTCCGAGGGCATTACAATGGAGAAATCCGCCCTCTCTAATTCAGCATGGTGGTGTAGGGCCCATGAGGTTCGTTTTGGGCATTGACGATAAATTCCATCTTCTTCACTAGGTGTCTGTTTCGGACGAGTGATTAGTGAATCTTGTGTACTTTTTCGAGAGGATCGCAATGGTACAATCCTCTCATAGCGCTTCAGGATCGGGATGCGAGTCCCACGTCACACCACTCGTGTGTGGAATGAAAAAATGCATATTTTTATCTGGATATCCATTCCACTCAAGTGAGCAGTCCTTTTGACATTTTTTTCCGAGGGGATCGCAATGGTGCGATGCGCTTGACCATTTTTGGGACCGAGACTCGGGATCACAGGACGTTGTTCGGGCGTAAAGTGGTGTTGGTGAATTTTCCATCAGATATCCGTCTAAGGCGAGTAAATAGTCTAACTCACGTGTTTTTTCTTGAGGATTACAACGGTGTGATCTGTTTGGATGTGAGGATCCTTATTCGTGATCTCATTAAACATGGAAGCATGAAAGATGTACTGGTGGTGGTTCTTCCTGTGGTGTTTGTAGGGAACCCTTGGCATGTAATCGTGTTCACTCCTGTGTGAGTGAAGTAGATGTTTAAAGAGATGTGGTTGTCCATGCTAGAGCCATGGAGGAAGCAGGTTGGCTAAATTACATTTTCACTCTTCGCATTGACATTGGGTGTCATGTGCACGATAGCCTTTGGGCTGGAAATGTGGTATACTCTAGGAGTATACGGAAATTCTTGGAGGTACATGTTGTAGTTTTTACCTGAGAACGTTTGTGCTCTTGGTTCGGATATGAGTTAGGGAAACACGTCGTTTGGGCCCCATGTGTGCTCCGTGTTCTACTTTACGTACCTTTGACCTCTCGGGACGTAGAGGGTCCTTTCGTTAGTGACGTTTAGACTAGAAGGGTTGAGTGGGTCCCCTTGGTTTTGTTTCTCGATGGTTTAACTGGCAGAGTTTTTTGGGTTTTCCGGTTTCTTCATCTATGGGGGGTTTAATTATCACGTCCCTTTTTATACCCTGGTAGGGTTCTTGTGGAACTGGTGTGACCAATACATTACACGGGCACCAATCCTCTACCTAGGAGGTTGTTTACAGTAGGGTACAGAGCCCCAGTGAGCCTAGGTGCAGATTCCCTAACCGAGTATCGAGATCATATCCTCCTTCTGCGATCTACCATGACGTGTTTCCCTAGTTATAACTCCAGGTATCGGTGTGACCCACACTACATGGATGCTGAAACCTCTACTAGGTGAATTGTTCTAAAGTTGGGTGGTTGTGTGATACCCACTATGTGTTCTGTTGGCCAGTGTTGTACCATTTAGTAGGGATGGCCAGAGAAGTACCGGGATTAACCTCCAGTGGGGCTGGGCAGTGGTTTTATCATCGACTTCTTAGGGTTTACCCTCGAGAAATGACTGGGAAGTGGGTTACCCGACGACCTCTTAGGTTTTACCCACCAGCAAAGATTGGGAAGTGGGTTACCCAATGACCTCTTAGGGTTTATCCTCTAGTAGAGACTAGGTAGTGGGTTACCCAACGACCTTTTAGGTTTTACCCTCCAGCAGAGACTGGGTAGTGGGTTACCTAACGACCTCTTAGGGTTTACCCTCCAGCAGAGACTGGGCAGTGGGTTACCCGACGACCTCTTAGGGTTTACCCTCCCGTAGAGAATGGGCAGTGGGTTACCCAACGACCTCTTAGGGTTTACCCTCCAGCAAAGACTGGGTAGTGGGTTACCCAAAGACCTATTAGAGTTTACCCTCCAGTAGAGACTGGGAAGTGGGTTACCTGACGACTTCTTTTAGACTTGGTCCTTTCTTCTAGGCTAGTCTGTGACTTTTCTCCGTGACTACCGGAGTGAGACCCTTGGTTGTACGGGTCAGTGATGTGATAGCTTTGAATTTGAGAAGACCTCTCGACTATGTGATAGTGATGAGGTGTGGTTTGACTTTCCCCAAAACTTTCAAGTAAGAGGGGCGCTTTCCCCACCAAGACGAATCCTTGAGATGCGACCTAAAACTGTGCAGAAGAGTCAGTGCCGCCCAAAGTGGATAGTGTCAAGGTGCGGTGATTTGAGCCCCTTGACATGCTGTTCAGGTCAGACGGGTAGGATGTTGGGCATCGATGGTGTTTACTTCTGGAACTGTTGGCTACTCACTTTCTTGGGATGAGCTACGAGATGGAGATACCCTTACGATATTGTTCGGGTTTCTTGACAGAGCATATATATGTATGTATACATTGTTCCCGTACCCACTACTTGGGTTTTGGTTACTCTCCTTCCAGGAGAGGTGAATACACGCGGGGTATACCATGTGCTTTCTGTGTCTAGCTTCTCATGGTTGGATGAGTCTACTCTCCTGCTATAGGTAGCGAAGACTCGATGTGAAGTTCATCTTCTCACTATTTCTAGCTCTTGGTTTTTGGAAGAGTCTATATCCTTTCTCTTGTTGGGATGAGATGGACTCTTTACTGTTACTCTACTGCCCTCTCTGTTGTACTTCTTTATTGTTCCCTATTCGATCTAATGATCACCTCTTCAGTACCTCCTTTGTTGCTCCCTCGAGCCTTCGGGGCATCCTACTGAGTATTTCTTATACTCACCCCTGCTTGGGCTTTGCCCGCACTTGGTGTGCCCTTGCAGACGATGGATAGGTTGGTCATGACTTCAGCGGAGCTTAGGAGTTCAGGAACTTGGACCCCGTGTGGTGGTCATAGTTGGGTTCTAGGTGTGGTACTCTCCCAGCTATTTAATTTTGTTTACCTGTTGCTGGGTTGTGGAACTTTTCTGGTTGGGCACGTGTTTTTTACTTTTCTTTTTAGTTTACCTTCAGCACTTTCTTTGTACTGTTTAGAGGTCGATGCACTTTTTTTGGTTGTTTATAGAAGTTGGTACTTTACTTTCTCTTTTACTCTACACTATTGCATTGAGTGGGATGCGTGTGTGTGTACAGGTACTTAAGCAAAGGCCTCCCCGATTTTTTTATCCTTTGGCGATTGTCGCCAGCCCCTGGCCTACGGAGGCGGGCTTGGGGTAGTTGTGGTGCGAGCCCAGGTAGGGTCGGTCCATGAAAAAGTGGTATCAAATGTGGTTCATTCCTTGGGACGTTGTTCGGAATTCCCTAAAAATGAATTGGTTGGGATCTAGGGAAATAGTGTCAACGTGTCTCGAGAGCGGTTCTCAGGCCAGGGAGTCAAGTGACGGTGCAGTGGCTGACGTATCCATTCACCAAGACCCTGATAACCCGCTTGTTGACTCGGCATGCTGAGACACTTGTTGTAGGGAAATTGGTTTGTGCATCACATAGGATTGATTCTTGACTAACATTCTTGATTCAGCTCCCCATTGTTCTTATTGTTATATACATATATGCTCATCTGACCATGGTACTCCTTGATAATATTCTGGATGTTTCCATGAAGACAAATAGTCAGGATACCAGCTTTTGTTCGTGATGACGATCCTGTGAGCGATGAGGCCTCATTCAAGAAAACATCATGAGAGCCCCTTTCTCTAGGTGGGCCGGTAGCAGCACCCCCACCTAGTGAGTACCAAACAGCTCCAGCAGAGCAGGTTGATCTTGAGCGCAGGTTGAGCATGCTCCGCGAGTTCCAGCATCAAAGACCGCTAAGGTTCAGTGGTGAGCCAGACCCTCAGGCATCAGAGGTTTGGCTCGAGACAGTGGTTCGCCTCTTCAAGCTTGCACAGAAACTGGTAGATCAGATGGTGTCTTTGGCATCCAGCCTTTTCCACAGAGCAGCTGGGCGTTGGTGGAGTCTAGTGACTCAGTTACTCGTTGAGTCGTCACTTTCATGGGGAAACTTTCAGTTGCTGTTTTGTGAGGAGTTTTACCCCTCCTGCTTATGCTCCGTTCAAATCCAGGAGCCCCTGAAGTTTTATCAGGGAGGGATGACAGTGACTGAGTATGCGACTAGGTTCGTGGACCATACATGTTTTTACCCAGACTCGGTCCATGACAGCAACTTCCGAGCACGGAAGTTTGAGAAGGGTCTCTACAGAGAGATTCGTGCTATCATAGTACCCTTGGGCATTCCCACTTATGTCGAGGTGCTAGAGAAGGCGCTGGTGACAGAGAGCTTCCTATCATGCTTTACGGTTGGTAGTGGCAGTAGGCATGATGGGGCCGAGACATCTGTCGTAGCTAGCAGGCGTCAGCAGACAGAATCTCAACGCAGGTGGCCTTCCCACCACCGGTTTCGGAGACATGGTCGTGCACCACTGTGGAGGAAAAGCATAGGGGCTCAGCCAAGGAGACCCTTCTGTGAGTGGACCCAGGGGTAGGGTCATACACCGTAGTGGTCTCATAAGGCACCAGGGAAGCCCAGAGAGCGTCGGTGCTATGCTTGCGATGGGTGAGGTCACTTGGCATGGGACTGCCCGACCAGGTATGCTGAGAACTTTGGGTAGGCAGCAGGTGAACCACCACGATAGAGGCAGCACCGTGATCAGAGTGGTACCCAGAGAGGTGGTGATAGTAGAGGAGCGGGAGCAACTAGAAGTGGGGGATGACATTGCGAGGTCTTCCCATCACCACCAGGTGGTCCACGTCAGGACCCGGGAGCTGACAATTGGGACCAGGGATAGCCGCGAGCTTTGGATGTTTACGATCCTGTAGAGCATGAAGTGACAAGAGGTACACTTTACGGCTCTTCTACTTTTTTCAGTAGAATTGTTAGACTCTTTGTGTGAAATTCTTTTCTGCCTGCTCCTTGCTTGAGTTCTTACCAGGGTGATGTGGGGCATCGGTGTAACCCTGTGTCAGTGGAATAGAAGGCGGGGAACCTTTCTCTTTAGTCGATGGTGGCGAATCCTTCGCCTTTCGAGCGTGTAAGAGAGTCTTGGTCATGGGACATCGATTATGAAATCTTGCATGACCAGATATCCTTAGGTGTTTCACCATATGGATATTCTGAAGGAGGGAATCACTGGGCTTTATCCCTAGTCCAAATGGTGATTCTAGTCGCAGTGTGTGACGTAGAGGTGCGACCGGGGAGGTGAGCTACCCCCGAGGTCCTTCGGGCCGTTTGAGACCGTGCGAAGGGATGGCGAGGTCCCCACCTCCTTTCCCTAAACCAAAAGGCTGGTTTGGGTGCATAAAGTCTCCAATGTGACTCACCTGAGAAGAAGTGTGCGTGCACCTATGCACATCATCGGTGAGGGTAGACCCCACGCGAATGGACCAAATCCTTTGGTCCATGCGTGGTGACGTAGAACTGTGCAAGAGTTCTTCTAGGTACGGGAGAGCCAGGTGTGGGCATAATACACCTGAGTTTTTCCCCTAATTTTTCTTTTTGGGGACGAAAATATTGAAGGGAGGAATGATGTAAGAACCTGGTTTTTTCTATAAAAGACTTTGGAATATTCTTGATGATATTCCGGAGCAACTCCTTCAGACGGTGTGCGATTCTGAGCCCCGGTGTGGCCAGAATTAAATTTTCAGTGCGTTCACAATAGGCACGCCAATTAAGAAGAATAACTCCTAAACGGTAGATCGTACAGGAAAAACGATGGCACCACTGAGTCTGGAGAATGTTGTTTACCCTAGGAGGGGTGTAATTTTCGTGAGCGCGGGCCTCCTGTGAAAAATGACACCAAGGGAGTTTTCGTAATTTAGCGGACTTGGACGTTAAGTTTTATAACTCTTTAACGGGGCCTCGGATTAAAATTATGAGACAGTCATTGTGCTCAGGAGGTGGTGTTTACCCTAGGGATGGGTTAATCTCAACCCTGTCGGGAGTTTTGGACGTGGGTCTTTTCGTAGCCGATTAAAAGTTAAATAAGAATTTATAAAAATTCTTTATTTAAACCTAAACTCACCCATCCCCTTCTCTTGTTCTTTCTTTGGCAGAAGAAGCCCAAAAAAGAGCCCCTATACCTTCATCAATCTCTCCTCCCCTCCTCTCCAAGGCGGTTTCAGATCCGACAAAGGCAGATCGCTTGCGAAGCCTCGGGCTACGCCCAACAAGGTAGGATCGTGCGTTCACCTTTTTAAAGTTATGCACCTACTTTGATCTTGATTCATAGCATCGAACTATCATATAATATTAGAGAAAATCCCATGAATGTGTAGTATATGTTCTGATATTTCCTACGCATATTTCAGATTTGAATTTTGAGTCCCGAGGTGTCTGCAGCTGTCCGACGAAGATCCGGGTGTATTTAGGTGTTTTCCGGCGGCAGTCTGACCATCCCAGGCGGCTGCAGATGGTGGCTCGGAGCGGGCTGGCGGTGGCTTCGGCGTAGGCGTCCGGGTGAACGAGCGCAGTAGGTGGCAGGGTGAGAGAGCATGAGAGGCGGCCGCGGGCGACGGCGGTCGAGTAAAGGCGGTCCGGGCATCAGCGGGTCAGCGGGGCGGTCGGCACGCGAGCGGAGGACCGGGGTTACTGACCCCGGATGGCGGACCACGACCCGCAAAGGGTGGGTCTCCATGGAAAGAAACTCGGACCAGCTCAAGCCGGTCTGAGTGAGGCGGGTCGGCCCGCGCGGTGAACCGCGGGCCGGTTCTGGCAGGGTGGGCCGACCGAACCGGCCCGGCCCACCTCGTTTCGTCCGTTGAAAATTAAAATGCCCTAATGTTCAAACCAGGTGTCGAATTCATGTTCCATCTACAGAGACGCGTTCCTTGGATCGATACAAACATTTTGAGATGGTCTTGGGGATTTTTAATTCATGAGACGAGGGGCTCGGTGACGCGACATGCTCGTTAATGTGGATAAGTGTTTTTCTGAGAATCTTGTTTTGGATGGTGCGGGCACATCCAATGTCCGATTTGAGCACCGTCAGTGGAGTTGATACCTTGGTGTCAAGGTGAGTTTTCTAGGGTGGTTTCAGGTGTTGAAAACAAAGTTGAGGCATGGGCCCCATGGCCCGTCTTTTAAGCTGTGAGCTGCGTTTTGTAACTTTTTCATCGGATGTCCGTTCGGGGCGTGCGAGCAGTCAATTCTGAGTGTTTTTTCGAGGGAATTGTAATGGCGCAATCCTCCCTCTCTAATTCAGCATGGTGGTTTGGGCCCCACGAGGGTCGTTTTGGGCGTTTAAGGTAAATTCCATCTTCTTCACTGGGTGTCCGTTTCGGATGAGTGATTAGTCAATCTTGTGTACTTTTTTGAGAGGATCGCAATGGTGTGAATCGCTCGTAGCGCTTCGGGACCAGGATGTGGGTCCCACGTCCCACCACTCATGTGTGGAATGATGAAATGCATCTTTTTCTTCGGATATCCGTTCCACTCAAGTGATCAGTCCTTTTGACGTGTTTTTTCAAGGGGATCGCAATGGTGTGATGCGCTTGATCATTCTCGGGACTGAGACTCGGGATCACGGGATGTTGTTTGGGCATAAAGCAGTGTTGGAAACTTTTCTATAGGATATCCATTTGAGGTGAGTAAATAGTCTAACTCACGTGTTTTTTCGTGAGGATTACAACGGTGTGATCTGTTTGGATGTGAGGAGCCTCACTCGAGATCTCATTAAATGTGGAAACATGAAAGATGTACCGGTGGTGGTTCTTCCTACGGTGTTTGTAGGTAACCCTTGGCGTGTAATCGTGTTCACTCTCGTGTGAGTGAAGTAGATGTTTAAAGAGATGTGGTTGGCTGTGCTAGGGCCGTGGAGGAAGCAGGTTGGCGAAATTGTGTTTTTGACCTTCGTATTGACGTTGGTTGTCGTGTTCACAATAGCCTTTGGGAAGGAAATGTGGTATACTCTTAGAGTATACGGGAATTATTGGAGGTACATGTTGTAGTTTATACCTGAGAATGTTTGTGCACTTGGTTCAGAGATGAGTTAGGGCCACACATCATGTGGGCCCCATGTGCGCGTCGTGATCTACTTTACATACCTTTGACCTCTCACAATGTAGAGGGTCCTTCCGTTAGTGACGTTTAGACCAGCAGGGTTGATTGGGTCCCCTGGTCCTATTTCTCGATGGTTTGACTGGCAGAGTTGTTTGGGTTTTTCTGTTTCTTCAGCTGTGAGGGGTTTCAGTATCATGTCCCTTTGTGTACCCTGGTAGGGTTCTTGTGGAACTAGTGTGACCAATACATTACATGGGCACCGATCCTCTACCTAGGAGGTTGTTTCCAGTAGGGTACGGATCCCCAGTGAGCCTGGGCACAGATTCCCTAGCCGAGTATCGAGATCATATCCTCCTTCCATGATCTACCGTGATGTGTTTCCCTAGGCAGAACTCTAGGTATCGGCATGAACCACACTACAAGGGCGCTGAACCTCTACTAGGTGAATTGTTCTGGAGTTGGGTGGTTGTGTGATGCCCAATCTGTGTTGTGTTGGCCAGTGTTGTACCATCTAGTAGGTATGGCCGAATCAGTTCCGGGTTTACCCTCTAGCGGGGCTGGGCAGTGGGTTTCTCATCGACTTCTTAGGGTTTACCCTTCAGTAGAGACTGGGTAGTGGGTTACCCGATGACCTCTTAGGGTTTACCCTCCAGCAGAGACTGGGAAGTGGGTTACCCGATGACCTCTTAGGGTTTACCCTTCAGTAGAGACTGGGACTGGGCAGTGGGTTACCCGACAACCTCTTAGGGTTTACCCTCCAGTAGAGAATGGGTAGTGGGTTACCCAATGACCTCTTCGGGTTTACCCATAAGCAGAGACTGGGCAGTGGGTTACCCAACGACCTCTTAGGGTTTACCCTCCAGCAGAGACTGGGCAGTGGGTTACCCAACGACCTCTTAGGGTTTACCCTCCAGCAGAGACTGGGCAGTGGGTTAACCGACAACCTCTTAGGGTTAACCCTCCAGCAGAGACTGGGCAGTGGGTTACGCAACGACCACTTAGGGTTTACCCTCCAAAAGAGACTGGGGAGTGGGTTACCTGACGATCTCTTAGGGTTTACCCTCCAGTAGATACTGGGTAGTGGGTTACCCGATGACTTCTTTCAGACTCAGTCCTTTCTTCTAAGCTAGTCTGTGGATTTTCTCCATGACTACCGGAGTGAGACCCTTGGTTGTACGGGTCAGTGATGTGACAGCTTTGACTTTAAGAAGACCTCTCTACTGTGTGACAGTGACGAGGTGTGGTTTGACTTTCCCCTGAACTCTCAAGTATTAGGGGTGCTTTCCCCACCAAGACGCGTCCTTGAGACACGACCTAAAATCGTGCGGGCGAGTCAGTGCCACCCAAAGCAGATAGTGTCAAGGTGCGGTTATTTGAGCCCCTTGACTTGCAGTTCAGGGTAGACGGGTAGGATATTGTGCATCGATGGTGTTTACTTCTGGGACTGTTGGCTACTCACTTTCTTGGGTTGAGCTACAGGATAGAGATCCCCTTATAATCTTGTTCGGGTTTCTTGACAGAACATATATATATGTATACCTTGTTCCAGTACCCACTTTTTGGGTTTTGGTTACTCTCCTTCCATGAGAGGCAAAGATGCGTGGGGTATGCCACGTGCTTTTCGTGTCTATCTTATCATGGTTAGAAGAGTCTACTCTCCTACTATAGGTAGCGAAGACTCGACGTGAAGTTCATCTTCTCACCGTTTCTACCTCCTGGTGTTTGGATGAGTCTACTTCCTTTCTCTTGTTGGGATGAGCTGGACTCTCTATTGTTACTCTACTACCCTCTCTGTTGTACTTCTTTATTGTTCCTGGTTCAATCTACTACTCACCTCTTCAGTACCTCCTTTGTTGCTCCCTCGAGCCTTCGGGGCATCCTACTGAGTATTTTTTATACTCACCCCTGCTTGGGCTTCGCCCGCACTTGGTGTTCCCTTGAAGATGACGGACAGGTTGGTCGTGACTTCAGCGGAGATTAGGAGTTCTGGAACTTGGACCGCATGCGGTGGTCGTAGTCGGGTTCTAGGTGTGGGACTCTCCCAGTTGTTTACTTTTTTTACCTATTGTCGGGTTGTGGCATTTTTCTAGTTGGGCGCGTGTTTTTCCCTTTTCTTTTCAGTTTACCTTCAGCACTTGCTTTGTACTGTTTATATGTCGATGTAATTTTTGTGGTTGTTTATAGTAGTTGGTACTTTACTTTCTCTTTTACTCTACACTATTTCATTGAGTGGGCTGCGTGTGTGTGTACAAGTACTTAGGCAAATGCCTCCCCGAGTTATTTAGCCTTTGGCACTTGTCGCCATCCCCTGACCTACGGAGGCGGGCTTGGGGTAGTTGCGGCTTAAACCTGGGTAGGGTCAGGTCATGACATCATGGGACCCTTTGGGATATTTTTTGACATATCTATTGATTAGAAATAAAATAAGAACTATTTGAAAGAAAATAAAATGTTTTCTGAAAAAAAAACTATATTTATCTAAAAGGTTATTTAGTTATGTTTTGAGAACATAATTTAAAATTAATTTTTACCAATTTTAGAAAGTTTATTTTAAAAAACAAACAAAATTACATCATTTTAAATAAGGGGGGGAAAGGGTATGGGGTATAGTATCTAAATCAATCAGAACATAACAATGGAAGAAAAGTAGTATAATTTCCAAAATTCCTTATTGGGAGTTTAATTTGATACATCAGAATCATGACATAATGCATAGAATAATGTTTTTGACAATGTAATTTTTACATTTCTTAAAGAGAACAGTAAATTTAAGGATCACCTTAATGATCATAAGGATTTGGAGTCAATTAATACTTAGTGTAGTTTGTGGGGAAATGGGAATGGAAAGTATCCTTCAACTATTTTTACAATGAAAAATCATGATAAAGACATATTCCTTCAAACTTTAAATAATGTAAAAGTTTCATATGGATATTCAAGTAATATATCAATATGTGTTGAATTAAAACATCAAAACTTACATCGATTGAAAATTCATAACCGGTATATTCTGATAGAGTAGTTTTTGTCATGGGTATTGCATAATACATTACCTAAAAAAGTAACAATGATTTTAGTTGATTTTTGTACCTTTTTTAGAGAGATTTATTGAAAAAATATAAATCCAACTAAGCTTGATAAAATTTAAGAAAGAATTATTTTGACACTTTTTCATTTGGAGATGTTATTACCCCCTTCATTATTTACAATCATGATTCATTTGACTGTTTATTTGGTTGAAGAACCTAAACTTGGTGGACCGGTACACTATCGATGGATGTATCAAATTGAGAAGTATGTTGATATTATTTTTATTTTCATTAGTGAATTCTATTTTATCAAATCACTGTGTAAATTTTTTTAATATGTTTATTATTTTTTTCCATCAGGTCATTAGGTCATTTGAAATCATATGTGAGGAATAAAACTCATCTAAAAGGCTCTATTGCTGAAGTTTACATAACCGAAGAGTGCCTACACTTCTATTCTAGGTATTTGGATGGGATTGAGACTATATTCAATCATGTTGGATGTGTTGATGACATCTCCACTAATTATCATTCTAAAAACCAGTCATCGATATTTCCAACTATTGGATAACCCATTAGGAAGGGGTCAAATTTTACACTAATTGAATTAGAGTTTCTAAAATAACATAGATATGTGATACTCAATAGTCTTATTGTAGATCCATTTATTGAAGAGTTGTGATTATAAACAAAGATATGGCTAATGGTTCAAGCTCAAAATGAGATGGAATTAACAAAAGCTATTAATAATGACATTATTGAATAGTTCACTATTTTTTTTAATATATACTTGTATTCATATTATTAACATGTTGTTATTTATTCAAAGTTAAAATTAACACATTATATCTTCTTGTCTAGATAATGAATGTTGAGAATTAAGATGAAATAAAAAATGATTTGAAGTTTTTGGATTATGGTCCTCTAAGGCAAGCTAAGAGATTTTATGCATACAATATTCATGGCTTCAGGTTTCGTGCAATTTATCATGAAGAAGACTTGAAAACTCAAAATAGTGGTGTATTTACACTTGCATAGGTGATATACTATGGAAAGATGAATGATTTAATTGAATTAAACTATCATGATCATTTTCCAGTTCTCTTATTCAAATGCAAGTGGGTTAACATTGATAGGGGTATAATGAAAGATTTGTTACATTTTACTTCTGTTAACTTCTCTCATTTGATCCATACTGGTGAGCATGAAGATAATGATATATTTATATTATATTTATAAGAAAATATGGTTTATTATGTGGATGATTAAATACATAAAGGTTATAGAGTTATGGTACACTTAAAGCAGAGAGACTTATATGATATGGGTGATAAAGATCAATTGGAGATTTATGATAGTGAACCTCATCAACCACAAAATATTGAATATTTTTTTCCCGAAAATATCAAAATAATAAAACATGTAAGAGAGGGTGAAAATGAAGCACTTGTCATAATGGAGGTTGATAATAATGAAGACAATGAATATAATTAAATGTATAAATTGGTAGTGAAAATATATTAAAAAATCATTGATAATTGTTTCCTACATATTTACATTATTTTAGTTTTTCTTTTCTTTTTTAATCTTTTAGTTTTTCATTTTTTATACATGTAATATATTTGAACCATTTGAATTGTATAAATTTCGAGAAAAAAAATTCAAGATCCAATCTAATTAGCATCTCAGAGCACGCCACTACTACCATCAGCTTCAGTGGATCTAAGTGATTCCATTGTACCCGAGACTACCAGTGAGTCAGTCATTTCCCTTTATGTTTTTGGTAGACCACTGCCCGATTCTACTATGTTGATGGAGCAGTTGGTCACCCTTCCATCTAGAGTAATTTGCGAGTTAATGTTAATGGTATGTATGTCATTGTAAAAAAACTATATATTTTATTAATTGTTTAATTCATTTTTTAAACAGATAAAGACAATCATATAAGGGATAAAAATATGAACATGGAAGATGTATGAAACTTGAAGGAATTCAAGATTATTGTTCAATTTGATGAGTTTAGGGTGCCTACCAATGATGTTGTTGGAATCTATGTGTAGGTTCTTAGGCATCTTTCTTGTGAGACGGTGAGGTTTCTCGTTAATTATAAATATTGGAGGCATATTCCTATAGCTTAGAAAAATGAGGTCTTTGATACTTAAGTAAAGGTAATATTAATTTAATATTCCTTAATAACTAATTTAAAATAAATTAGTAAAATTTTGTAATATACTTATAAAGTGTTGTGTTTTTTATTTCTATATGTTTTTTCATTTTGATGTCCCTAACTCCATTTCACACCCATGGACTTTGAAAATTTTGGGCAAGAAATATAGAGATTTTAAATGGAGACTATGGTATGATCTTAATTAAAAAACTCTGAGCTTATGACAGATGTATGAGAAAGTTCCTGAAGTAATTTCTCGTGAGAAAAGGAAGCTATTCTTTATATTAACATAGATATATCTCAGGATGTAATTTCATATTTTACAGTATCTTAATAACATAAACATAGTAAAATTATAATTTTTATTGGTGTTTCTATTTTTTTAGGAATTGTCTAAGAAAATATTATTAATCATGAGAAACAATTCATTCCTCACATCGTTGGGTCTCAGAGTTTTTCTTAGAAAAAGAACAATTTTGGTTTGTATTTTATTAAATATTATTTATATCATTTTATTATAATTCAAGGTTTTTTCTAACTTGTTTATATTTTTTTATAAAGGATAATGAATTAGGTCGGTATATTGGATGAACATAGATGTAGTTTAAAGGGAATAGAAAACTTGATGGTTGTTTTGTAAATGACCATGCCAAAGACGTTAGAGTAAGTACTTTTCATTACCATTTTATGTTGTTTCATTAATATAAAAATATAATAATGAAAAGTATGCTATAAAAAAAGCCTTAAACCCAATTAAATGGGGTTGTCTACGTGGATCAAATGATGCGAATTTGGCATCGTTTGATACATCTAGTCGGTCCCCAATTAATTTTTTTTAAGACTTGTTTGTTGTTATAATTTATTTTTCAATAATATATTTTTATAGTAATGAAATAACAATAAATAGTAATGAAAATTTTATTAATTAGATAATATTATAAAGTTGTGATATTTAAAAAAAACATTGTTAATATTTTTGTATTAACAGGATAACATTCAAGAATTTTGGGATGTGAACCCTTCACAATCATCATCAGTTTCTCAGAATGATGTAGTTCCAATCATTTTAGGGAAGGAGCATCCCAAACATGTATAAGGGATGGGTTTTAAGCCTACTCCATCCATTGTCTTTGGTAGGGAATCATTATCCATTATTGATACACTCGGTGGGGGTGCAAGCAGTGTCGATGATTGGGAATCACAAAGTGAAATTACAATATTGAAAGAAAAAGTGAAAGAATAATACTCTTATAGGAAAACATAGGATCAGTGGCTGTAGAGAATAGAAATTTCTTTAGTTTCTATATTTAAGTGGATGACCAACATGATCCCTAAGGAAATTTTCATCCTTATATCTCTTCCTACTAAGGTAAATTCTAAATTTCATAGATCATTCACACATTGGCAAAGAACATATACAAGTTTCATAAATAAAACTAAAATGACACTTTTATATAGAAAACATGCACTTAAAGTAATACCAACCACATATTGTTCCATATTGATGTGTGGTTTATTCCAACACATCAAAATTTAATTATAGATCGTTATCCTTAAGTTTGAAAACAATCTGAGATTGTTTGATCAGTTTTAACTTAGTAAATAGTTTGTAAAGGTACCAAAGCCTTTAAAAACCTGTGTGAGGGTAAAAATCAGGAAAAAGGAATATTATTTCACTAAAATAATAGTAAAATTACCATAGATTGATTTGTTAAATATAGGAATTAATTTCATTTCATTCTGATTTACGGTTTTCCTGGGATGCTTGTAGACATGTTTTTAGTATTTTAAAACACTAAAACATGCATGTAATGGTAAAAGCCATATAAAATGACCTAATATTGATGTAAAATCTTGGTAAAATCACTTTTGAGTTATTTTAGAAGTGTACGCACAGATAACACATCAATCCAATGTGCGATGTGGTTGCAATGTCTTGGTAAACACTTTTTAAAGGCATCAAAGCCTTTAAAAACATGTGTCAGGGGGTCAAAACAAGGAAAATGATGTTGGATTTCCTTTAAATTAGAGGAAAACGACCATAGATTTATTTTTTAAATGTTCAAACTGATAGAACATCATTATGAGTTACGGTTTTCCTGATATGGCTATAATCGCATTTTTAGTGTTTTAAAACCCTAAAATGTGCATGTAACGATCAAAATCATAGAAAAAAATATATAATTGATGTAAAATCATGTTAAACCCACCATTGAGTTATTTTTAATGTGGTTACATATAAAACACATCAATCCTTCATGTGTTGTGGTCGTAATGACTCGATAAACACTATTTAAAGGTACCAAAGCCTTTAAAAACATGTATTGGGGTGGTCAAAACTAGGAAAACGATTTTTGATTGCCCATAAATCAGAGTAAAATAACCATAGATTTATTTTTGAAATTTAGGAACCAATGAAATGTCATTATAAGTTACATTTTTCATGAGATAGTCTTAAAAATATTTTTAGTTTTTTAAAACACTAAAACATCACTAGTGGAAAAAAAGCATATACCAATGGTTTGGAGGACCTTTGGCCTATCTTTCATTAGTATAGACCTATACCAATGGTTTTGAGAAACCTTTGGTATAGAGTTATAGAAATGGTTTTTAAAACCATTTTTTATTGGTCTATACCAATGATTTTTAAAATCATTGGTATAGGTAATGTAAAATAAAAAAATATTTGATGGATTTGATCCTAGAACATCCACATTATATCTCAAAGACCTAACCACTAATCTATAACAAATTTTGTGAATGTAATATGATAAATATATATTTGTATTAAAAATTAATTTAATTTTTAATGTATTCAATGTTTTTTTATAAAATAATATGTAAAAAATATTAATATATATACCAATGGTTTTGGAAACTGTTGGTTTAGGTGTTTAGAGTTTTCGGACCTATACCAATGGTTTTGGACAAACTGTTGGTATAGGGCCTTATAATGGAATCTATACCAACGGTTTTGGACAAAAATTTGGTATAACTATGACCTATACCAATGGTTTTTTCAAAACCATTGGTATAGATTCTTTTTATAGAATCTACACCAACGGTTTTGGACAAACCGTTGGTATAGGTTCTCTTGATGATACCTATACCAACGGTTTTTGAAAACTATGGGTATAGTTCTGTTGGTATAGGTCTAATTTCTAGTAGTGTGTGAGTATAGTAGTTAAAACCATAGAAAACTACCTCATATTGACGTGAAGTTACAGTAAGACTATCGTTGAGTTATGTTTGACATGTACACGTAAACAACAAATCAATATGTCATGTAGTGTCGTCAGAATGAATTAGTAAACACTTTTTAAAGGTACCAAAGTGCTTAAAAACATGTGTTGGGGGGTAAAAACTATTGGGAATGTATTTTATCAACAATAATCTATAAATATTATTGATTTTGATGCTCAAAAATCCCCTTTTTTTTAATAAATTTTCCTTAAGTATTTTTCAAGAATATATATATATATCATGTCTATATTTTTTTGTCAGAATACAAAGTTGCGGGATGTGTTTTGGAAACACTATTAAAACCCTATGTTTAGTGATTGAACATATGGATTATCATCCCTACACTAAACAATAAATGTATGGATCTTCAATGCTATATTTGAATAAACATATGGAATAACAATCTAACATTGGAATCTAGAATCATTGTTCATACCCTACCTTTGGAGAATGAACACACGGTTTATCAACCACGTTTGGAATCAAACTTACACCAAAAGGATGAACTTATGGATTCAAATACCAACATTAATTTTGATCCCTAAGTTCTTATCAAATGAAAGTATAGTTCAGGAACCATAAATTGAAAGGAACCCTATGCTGCGCAAAGGAACCCTACGCTGCATAGTTCAACCTTACATTTTTCTATTCAACAATGAAGATTTAAATCTGTGATTTTATCTAATGTTTCTACAATAGTCTTGATAGAAATAAAGATCAATTAAAATATATTATATGACCAATTCAAAGGATCTTTATGATCGATTCAAAGAACCATATTCAACGGAGTAAATCATTCCTATTTCTAAGGAAAGTTCTGACTCTCCTGGTCAATTCAAATTTAAATATGTATGATCTATCAGGAAACTTTCTTGGATATTATCAACCGAACTAAAATATATATATTTATATGAATTGATTATTTTAGAAATATATATAATTATGATCCATTCTATATACAACAAGATTCTTTCTTTTTTGAATCTCTATAGAACTGCTGCAAAGAATGATCATCTATTTTATTTTCTAAGAGAGGTTATAACTTGAAGCTCTACATTTTCATCCTCGTGCTGTTGTAACTACTGATACTTGTGTGTTTATATTCTTTCCTAAAGATAATTTTAAATAAGGACTTAATAAAATCTATTCCTACTTAAAGATTCTTATCATCGAAGAAGATCCATCTACTATCAGTTGCTACTGCAACTGTGAAGTTTCAACCTGAACCATAAAAAATCAAACTCTTTTAATTTATTAGAGTTCCAACTGATAGTACTCAGTTGTGGTTAAGTTTCATCTTCTTACACTAATGTGTGGATAACTAGTTCTCTATTAAAGAACTAGAAGTCTCTGTTTATCCTTGTTTCAAAGGTGTCAACAGCCTGTACTCAGTTGTGGTTTTGAAGGTCTTCTGTTAAGAGGACCTTTCTAGTGAAAATCAACAAGATCGTAGAGAGATCATTGGTGGAGTGGACTAGGGGATATTTATGCCCCAAACCACTCTAAAAATTATTGTGTTTTTCTTTACTATTTATTCTCTCCTCAATTAATTATGGTAAAGAATGTTGTATATCTGCATCAATTACAATGGAAAGGAAAAAATCCATAATCTATAAAGATTACCAAAAAAAGATACAATTCACCCCCCCCCCCATTGTGTATATTTGTATTATTCCAACCTAAAAAAACAAGGAAAATGATGTTGAATTTCCATAAAATCAAAGTAAAATGACAGTAGATAGATTTTTTAATGTCATTTCGAGTTACAGTTTTTCCGGGATGTTGTAAAGGCATTTTTAGCATTTTAAAACACTAAAACGTTTTTGTTGTGGAAAAAACCATAGAAAACAATCTCATATTGATTTGAAATCATGGGAAACCATCATTTGAGTTATTTTTTACATGTATACATAGAAAACACATCAATTTGATGCTCGGTGTGGTCAGAATGACTCGGTAAACACTTTTTAAAGGTACTAAATCCTTTAACAACATGTGTTAGAAGGTCAAAACCATGAAAACAATGTCGTATTTCTATAAAATTAAATGAAAATGACCAAATATTGACTTATAAAATATAGGAACTAAATACATGTCATTCTGAGTTATGATTTTCTTGAGATCTCCATAAACATGTTTTTAGTGTTTTAAAAACACTAAAACATTCATGTAATTGTCAAAACTATATAAAACGACCTAAGATTGATTTTAAATCATGGTAAAATCATAATTGAGTTATTTTTTATGTGTATTCATATAAACAATGTCAATCCAATGTGTGGTGTTATCGTAATAACTCGGTATACACTTTTTAAAGGTACCAAAGCCTTTAAAAACATGTATTGGAGTGTCAAAACAAGGAAAATGATGTCATATTAACATGAAACTAGAAGAAAATGATAGTAGATTTATTTTTGAAATATAATAACTAGCATAATGTCATTCCAAGTTACAGTTTTCCTAGGATGCACATAAATGAACTTTTAGTGTTTTAAATCACTATAACATTCATGTAATGGTAAAAACCATATAAAAATATCTCAAATTGTTTTGAAATCATGGGACAGCCACCTTTAAATTATTTTTGATTTGTATGCATAGAAAACATGTCAATCTAATGTGTGGTGTGGTCAGAATGACTCGGTAAACACTTTTAAAGGTACCAAACCCTTTAAAAACATGTATTAGGGGGTCAAAACTAGGGAAAAGGTTGGATTGCCATGAAATTATAGGAAAGAAACAATAGATTTATTTTTTGAATGTAGAAATTTTAGACACATCATTCTGAGTTATAGTTTTTTCAGGATACACGTAAACATGTTTTTAGTATTTTAAAACACTAAAATGTTCATGTAATAGTCAAAACCAAAGAAAAAGATCTCATATTGACCTGAAATCATGGAAAACCCATCATTGAGTTATTTTTTATGTATTCATGCAAACAGTACATCGATCCAATGTGTGGTGTGGTTGGAATGACTTAGTAAAAACTTTTTAAAGGTACCAAATCTTTTAAAAACATATATCAGGGGGTCAAAACTAGGCAAACGATGTTGGATTGCTATGAAATCAGAGGAAAACTACCTAAGATTTATTTTTGAAATGTATGAACTGAGTTCACATCATTCCAAGTTATATTTTTTCTATGATGCTCATAAATGTGTTTTTAGTGTTTTAAAACATTAAATCATTTATGTAAGGGTCAAAACCATAGAAAATGGCCTCAGATCACTTTGAAATCATGAAATAACCAAATTTGAGTTATTTTTGATGTGTACGTGTAGAAAATACATCAATATAATATGTGGTGTGGTTAGAATGACTCAGTAAAAACTTTTTAAAGGTACCAAGGACTTTAAAAACATATGTTTAGGGGTCAAAACCAGGAAAATGACATTGAATTTCCATGAAATCAAAGGAAAATGATTTTATATTGATTTGAGAAATTTTGGATCTAACACCAATTCATTCTGAGTTATGGTTTTCTTAGGATTCCTATAAATGAATTTTTAGAGTTTTAAAACACTAAAACGTTCATGTATGGTTAAAACCATAAAAAACAATGTCATATTGATGTGAAATCATGGGAAAACCTCCATTAAGTTATTTTTTATGTGTACACATAGACAACTCATCAATATGATGTGTGGTGTGGTTGGAATTACATAGTAAAATCTTTTTAAAGGTACTAAATCCTTTAAAAACATGTGTCAGAGGGTCAAAACTAGAAAAATGATGTCAGATTACCATGAAATCAGATAAAAACTATTGTAGATTAATTTTTTAAATGTAGGAACCAACAGTATGTCATTCTGAGTCATAGGTTTCTCGGGATACCTATAAATGGGTTTTTAGTGTTTTAAAAAACTAAAACATTCGTGTAATGTTAAAACCATATAAAATGACCTCATATTGACATGAAATCATGAAAAACTCATAGTTGAGCTATTTTTTATGTGCATGTGTAGACAATGCATCAATCTGACATGCGGTGTGGTCAGAATGACTCGGTAAACACTTTTTAAAGGTACCAAAGCCTTTAAAAACATGTGTCGGAGTCAAAAATATGAAAATGACATCGTATTTCCATGAAATTGGTGGAAATTACTATAGATTTACTTTTGAATTTTAGGAACTGACAGAATATCATTCCAAGTTACAGTTCGCCTGGGATGGCCATAAACGCATTTTTAGTGTTTAAAACACTAAAACGTTCATGTAATGGTCAAAACCATATAAAATGACCTCATAATGATGTAAAATAAGGGGAAAACTACCATTTATTTACTTTTTTACATATAAGCATAGACAACACGTCAATATGGTGTGCGGTGTGGTCAGAATGACTCGGTAAACACTTTTTAAAGGTACCAAAACTTTTAAAAACATGTGACGGGGGGTAAAAACTAGGAAAACAACATTGTATTTCCATGAAATAATAGGGAAACAACCTTATATTTATTTTTGAAATATAGGAACTGACGGCATGTCATTCTGAGTTACAGTTTTACCGGGATGACCATAAACATGTTTCTAGTGTTTTAAAACACTAAAACATTTGTGTAATAGTCAAAACCATATAAAATGGCCTCATATTAATGTTAAATCGTGGTACATCCTCCATTGAGTTATTTTTTATGTGTACACATAGACAACACATCAACCCGACATGTGGTGTGGTCAGAATTACTCATTAAACACTTTTTAAAGGTACCAAAGCCTTTAAAAACATGTGTTGAGGGTCAAAACTAGGATAAAAATATTGTATTGCCATAAAATTGGAGGAAAGCGGCCATAGATTGATTTTTGAAATTTAGGTTTCAACGGCACGTCATTTCAAGTTATGATTTTCTCGAGGTGCCTATAAATGCATTTTTAGTGTTTTAAAACACTAAAATGTTTGTATAACTATCAAAACCATAGAAAACGACCTCATATTAACGTGAAATCATGGTATAACCACCATTGAGTTATTTTTATATTTATTCACATACAACACATCAATTAGATATGCGGTGTGGTTGGAATGACTCGGTAAACACTTTTTAAAGGTACCAAAGCCTTTAAAAATGTGTGTCAGGGTCAAAACTAGAAAAATAATGTTGGATTTACATGAAATTAGAGTATAATGACCGTAGATCAATGTTTGAAATGTAGGAACCAACTACACATCATTATGAGTTACGATTTTCCTAGGATACTTGTAAACGCATTTTTGGTGTTTTAAAACACTAAAATGTTTGTGTAACGGTTAAAACCATAGAAAATGACCTCATATTGACGTAAGATAATGGTACAACCACCATTAAGTTATTTTTTATGTTTACGTGTAGAAAAAAATGTCAATATGATGTGATTTGTGGTCAAAATGATTCAGTAAACACTTTTTAAAGGTACCAAAGCCTTTGAAAACTTGTGTCAAGGGGTCAAAACCATGAAAACGATGTTAGATTGCCATGAAATCAAAGAACAATGACCATAGATTGATTTTGTGAAATGTAGGAACTAACTAAACTTCATTATGAGTTACAGTTTTCATGGGATGGTCGTAAACACATTTTTAGTGTTTAAAAACACTAAAACATTCATGTAACAGTCAAAACCATAGAAAACAGACTCATTTTGATGTGAAATCATGGAAAACCCACCATTGGGTTGTTTTTGATTTGCAGGCATAGACAACGCGTCAATCTAATGTGTGGTGTGGTTAGAATGACTCGGTAAACACATTTTAATGGTACCAAAGCCTTTAAAAACATGTGTTATGGGGGTCAAAACATGGAAAAAAATGTAGGATCTCCATGAAATTAGAGGAAAATTGCTGTAGATTTATTTTTGAATTGTATGAACAAAGGGCACATCATTTCGACTTACTGTTTATTTAGGATTCCCCTAAATACTTTTTTAGTGTTTTAAAACACTCAAACGTTCATGTAATGGTCAAAACCATAGAAAAAAACCTCATATTGATGTGAAATCATGGGAAAATAATTTTTAATTTATTTTTGACATGTACGCATAGACAACACGTCAATATGACGTGTGGTGTGGTCAGAATGACTCAGTAAACACTTTTTAAACACACCAAAACCTTTAAAACATGTGTCAAGGGGTCAAAAAAAGTAAAACGACATCTTATTATAATTAAATATAAGGAAAATGACCATATATTATTTTTTGAAATATAAGAACTGATGGAATTTCATTCTGAGTTATAGTTTTCTCGGGATGGTCGTAAATGCATTTTTAGTGTTTTAAAACACTAAAACATTCATTTAATGGTTAAAAACATATAAAACAAACTCATATTATCATGAAATCATGGGGAAACCATTATTTATTTATTTTTTATGTGTACTCATAGTCAACACATCAATCTGACGTGTAGCGTGGTTAGAATGACTTGGTAAACACTTTTTAAAGGTACCAAAGTCTTTAAAGACATGTGTCGGGGGTCAAAACTAGGAAAAAGATATTGGATTTCCTTGAAATTAGAGGAAAATGATAATATTTTGATTTTTGAAATGTAGGAACCAATGTCACATCATTCTAAGTTACAGTTTTCCCAAGATGGTTGTGAATGTGTTTTAAGTGTTTTAAAACACTAAAACATGTGTGTAATGGTTAAAACCATATAAAAAGACCTCATACGAATTTTAAGTCATTATAAAATCACCGTTGAGTTATTTTTTATGTGTATGCATGGACAACACATAATTTTTATGTATGGTGTGGTCAGAATGACTTGGTAAACACTTTTTAAAGGTACCAAAGCTTTTAAAAACATGTGTCAGGGGTTCAAAATTAGTCAAAAAACAATGGATTTCCATGAAATTAGAGGGAAATGACTTTAGATTAATTTTTGAAATGTATGAACTGACGACACATCATTATGAGTTACAGTTTTCCTAGGATGCCTTTAAATTCATTTTTAGTGTTTTAAAACACTAAAACATTTGTGTGATGGTAAAAACCATAGAAAATGAACTTAGATTAATGTGAAATCATGGGAAAACCATTGTTGAGTTATTTTTGATTTTTATACATAGAAAAAATGTCAATATGACATGCAGTGTGGTCAAAATGACTTGGTAAATACTTTTTAAATGTACCAAAGCCTTTAAAAACATGTGTCATGGGGTCAAAACTAGGAAAACGACATCGGATTTCCATGAAATCAGATAAAAATACCATAGATTGATTTTTAGACTATAGGAACCAGTGTAACATTATTATAATTTACAGTTTTCCCAGGATGACCATAAATTTTTTTTAGTGTTTGAAAACACTAAAACGTTCATGTAACGGTCAAAACCATAGAAAACAACCTCATATTGACATGAAATCTTGATAAAACCATTTTATATTTATTTTTTATGTGTACTCATAGACAACATATCAATACAATGTGTTGTGTGGTCAAAATGATTCAATAAAAAAATTAGGTATCAAAACCGTTAAAAACATGTGTTAGTGGGGTCAAAACTTGGAAAATGATTATGTATTACCATGAAATCATATGAAAACGACCTTAGATTGATTTTTGAAATGTAAGAACTGACGGCACATCATTCTTAGTTATGATTTTCCTGGGATGCCTATAAACTCATTTTTAGTGTTTCAAAACACTAAAGCATTTGTGTAATGGTAGAAACCATAAAAAATGACCTCATATTGATTTTAAATTATGGTAAAACCACTATTGAGTTATTTTTAATGTGTACTCATAGACAACACATCAATCTGACATGTAGTGTGGTCAAAATGACTCGATAAACACTTTTTAAAGGTATCAAAGCCTTTAAAAACATGTGCTGGGGGTCAAAACCAATAAAATGATGTTGTATTTCCATTAAATAAAATAAAAACTATCATAGATTTATTTTTGAAATTTAGTAACTTACGACACATCATTCTGAATTACAATTTTCTTGGGATGCCTGTAAACGCGCTTTTAGCATTTTAAAACACTAAAACGTTCGTGTAACTGTCAAAATCATATAAAATGACCTCATATTGATTTGAAATCATGATAAAATCACTCTTTAGTTATTTTTTATGTGTATACATAGACAACATGTCAATTCAATATGTGGTGTGGTTGGAATGACTCAGTAAACACTTTTTAAAGGTATTAAAGCCTTTAAAAACATGTGTTGGTGGTTAAAACTAGAAAAACTTTGTTATATTTCCATGAAATTAGAGGAAAATGACCTTATATTGATTTTTCAAATATAGGAACTGATGATACATCATTCCGAGTTCCAGTTTTCCCAGGATTCATGTAAACACATTTTTAGTGTTTTAAAACATTAAAACATTCATGTAACGGTCAAAAACATAGAAAATGCCTTATATTGACATGAAATCATTGGACAACCACCACTGAGTTATGTTTTACATGTACATATAGACAACACATCAATCCTATGTGTGGTGAGGTCAGAATGACTCGGTAAACACTTTTTAAAGGTACCAAAGCCTTTAAAAACATGTGCCGGGGGGTCAAAACTAGGAAAATAATGTTGCATTTCCATAAAATCATAGGAAAGTGTATGTATATTGATTTTTTAAATGTTGGAACCAATGGAATTTCATTCAAATTTACATTTTTCCTAGGATACCCATAATGTGTTTTAGTGTTTTAAAACACTAAAATGTTCCTATAATGGTAAAAACCATATAAAATGACCTCAAATTGAAATAAAATCATGGAACAACCACCATTGAGTTATTTTTGATGTGTACGCGTTGACATCACGTCAATATGATATGCGGTGTGGTCAGAATGAATCAATAAACACATTTTAAGGTACCAATGTTTTTAAAAACATGTGTCGAAGGTTCAAAACTAGTAAAATGATGTCATATTTCCATGAAATCGAATGAAAATAACCATATATTTATTTTTGAAATGTAGGAATTAACATAATATCATTCCAAATTACGGTTTTCCCAAGATTCCTCTAAATGTGTTTTAAGTGTTTTAAAACACTAAAACATTTATGTAATGGTCAAAACCATAGAAAATAGCCTCAGAGTGATGTGAAATCATGATAAAACCACCATTGAGTTATTTTTTATGTGCACACACAGACAACATGTCAATCTGATTTGCGGTGTGGTTGGAATGACTCAGTAAACACTTTTTAAAGGTAACAAAGCCTTTAAAAACATGTGTTGGGGGTTAAAACCAGGAAAACGACATTGGATTATGATGAAATCATAGGGAAATAACCGTAGATTGATTTTTATAATTTATGAACTTACAAAACATCATTCTGAGTTATGGTTTTCCCAATATGGTTTTAAATATGTTTTTAGTGTTTCAAACACTAAAATGTTTGTGTAACAATCAAAACCTTAAAACTGATCTCAGATTGACAGGAAATCATGGGACAACCACCACTGTTGAGTTATTTTTTACATGTGCGCATAGAGAACACGTCAATCTGATGTGTGGTGTGGTCATAATGACTCGGTAAACACTTTTTAAAGGTACCAAAGCCTTTAAATACATGTTTTAGGGGGTGAAAATAAAGAAAATGATATCATATTTCCCTGAAATCATAGAACAACGACCGTATATTTATTTTTGAAATGTAAGAACTAACGACACTTCATTCTGAGTTACATTTTTCTCGGGATGGTCGTAAAAATGTTTTTAATGTTTTAAAACACTAAAAAAATTGTGTAATATTCAAAACCATAGAAAACAAACATTGATTGACGTGAAACTGTGGTACAACCATTGTTGAGTTATTTTTTATGTCTACACATAGACAACACGTCAATCTGACATGTGGTGTGGTCAGAATGACTTGGTAATGTAACGCCCTAACCCTAGTTACCCAGATTCGGTGCATTATTATATAACATTGGCATGATCACAAGGAAATCATGTCTCGAAAGACCGGTCAGTTTAGTATTATTGGAAACAAGATTCATACATAAGTTCATCTTTACAGCTTGAAGAGAAATACAACACAAATATATTTCATTAGAAACATCCAAGCCTACTAGATTATGCCTGCAGGTCACTCATAACTAACTTCTTCATATCCTGGGAAAATGAAACATAAGAAAATGGGTGATCTCAAATGCTCAGTAAGGGAAAGTAATACAGCAGAAAATGACATAAATATTCAGCATGGTAAATAAATTAAACCACATGCCTTTACCAATAATAAACATGAATACTTTTATGGAAAGAATATGAGCTGAGTAAATAATTCCATAATAAAACATAATCATGGGTATTCTACTAGTATAATGACCACATGAACCAACAATATTATTTCCATAATGAGGGAATGTATAATTTCGGACATTCTGAAACATTTTGTCAAGGCCTCGGCCAAGACGTCTAAAAATGATTAAGGCCTTGGCCAAAACCATAAATCAAATTGGGAAAGGGACTTAGCCAATTCCACATCTAGTTGTCTCATGAGACCTACCGATGCATCGAGGAGCTATAGCAGGCTCCAACCGTCACTTACTAAGTCCAATACATTCCTCATATGAAAAGGTTTAAACATATCATAAACATTCGTATTAAAACTAGCATACGAAATGTCAATACTTTAACCATAAATCATGAATGGTATAAAAATAACACATCCATAGTCAAACATATCACAAAACCTTCAATACAATATGGAATTTTTTCATCATAATAAATCAACACCAAATAAACATAAAATCCATCAAAGGATGTTGACATAGATGAAATCAAAACCATTTTTAGAGAAATATCTCTTTCTATTTTGAAATCATTTAAGAGTCACATAATTATAAAATAAAATGTTTACTTTGAAAATATTCTTATAAGTTTGTAAGGGAAGATTTTATGAGTTTATAACGGTATAAAAAAGACGAGCCCGCCGTAAAAGTTAAAAAAAAGACATTCTTACCTTAATTTTGTCAAAAAGGTTAAAAAGGACATTGTTTGGAAAACGACGGAAATATTCCTTTATAAACATCTTATGAAAAGTCAACAAGGGTATAAATTACTTTAACACATAGTCTATAAAATATTAAGAATGTTTTGAAATACATTTTTAAGAAACGTGGATGTGGATGATAAAGAGGTCCCAGTAGATAATTACGTATAAACAACCTCGGATAATGAAGAGATTGTGAAATAAACCCTTACCTTGTACTTTTCCTTGGTCGAGGGTATGTTAACCTCCTGTACAATAGTTAAATCATTGTTATTAAATTATACAAGAATCATATACATAAATATGATATCATATATGATCTTTTAATATTTCTTTGTTAATAATATTTTAGTATTATCGTCGTTTCGGGTGTTCACTTACTCATTTTCTTCTATATGTTTTGTTACATAAGTCGTGTTTTTTATGGATAGGTTGTATCTTATTCATATAAATAATTATATCAAGTCCTTAAATATTTTTTTTAATCATCAAATGAGAATTATACTTTCATGGATACGATGGGGAATAAATCTCATCACGTTCGTGGAGACGGTAGTCCGTACGTACGCACGAGCGACAATATCATTCCTTTGATATTAAAATAATATATAATTGGATAGTATATCATATATACAGAATCATTATCATGATATATTTATTATTTACATAAATTACACATCATTATCATACTCATCCAAATAATAATGTTTTGAATAACAATTACACCATGACGTGGAGACGGTAAGTCGTACGTACGTACGTATGGTGACATGTCATTCAAAGGATGGATAGAATACTGAATATGGTTATACCATATTTATAATAACATCATGGTATATAGGATATACTAGAGTTATTATTTTATAATGGAAATGAAAAATAAAGAAGAAGTTGAAGAAGAAAGGAACTTGAAAGAGGGTGGTGAAAACATTACCTCTTCTTCGGGTTCTTCCTTTTGATTTGATCAAAAGGGATCCTTAGGTTGGATTTATGATCAAAATAAGACATATAGGTTGAAGTTATGGAATTTGAGATAATATTTGGGTAGGTTTTGACTGATCCAAATGGCTTTTAAGGTGTGAATAATTGGTTAGAAGTGGTGTCCTTTTATAAGGGGGGGAGGGGCTCTTTAGGAAAAACTTAAAGTATTATTTTATAATAAATTCATATTCGGTTTATAATGGCTAAAAAGTGGATTATTCAAAGTCTAAGGTGGGTATGGGTAGAAATACTTTCAAAAAATAGATTTTATACAGGTTTGGGTCATTATATTAACCTTATCTTTTAGTTTTAACTCTTAGTTAATTAGTTTGACATTTACCATGTCACTTTTTCTTTTTATATTATATAGTTAATAAACTTACTATATACATCCAAGAGACCCCAAAGTGGTCCATTAATGATACACCTATCATGATATAAGTCCTTTGGCCAAACCTTATATTTTTAGGAATATAATATCAATTAATAATATAATATTTGTTTTAAAAACTCATTTATTTCAATTTTGATACTATTCAATAATTGATTTTTGTTAAAGTCTTAACAACTTTATTAATTAGAATAAAATTCATTTAAGCAATAATAATAAGAAATATTAACCAATAAAATTCTTGGATGTCATCAAAACTTTCAAATTATATTTATTTTAACTTTTATAATACCAATTATTTGATTATTTCATTAAAAAGGGAAAATACTACATCATTATTGTTTCATAAATAAATTTAATTATTAAATGTCTAAAAATTATAAATAAAATACCATTATGTAGGAAATATTTTTATATTTATAATTAATATTTATAGTTGAAAATATAACATATATAACCCTATGTAAAAAAATTTTTGCTAAAAGATATATGCTTATGTGATTTTTGTATTTACTTTAACTTAATTAATATAAAGTGTCATTATCACTTACAAGTGGATCCATGGGGTCCCAAAATAGACCCAAAGATGCCCATGGTTGTAAATTTATCATCCAATAGGGTTAGGACACGTTTTAGGGTAATTTATTATTATTATAATATTATTTTTTACCCTTATTTATCGGATTTACCCTTTAACCATGGTAAATAAAATATTTACCGAAGTAATTATTCAAAATGTCTAAAAATAAAAGTTACCTATTTACACAATTTGGACCGCCCGATTCAAAATAGTGAATCCATTTTTCTAAATTCAAAACACATAAGTGGCAGAAATTAATTTAAAATTAATTCTCACTGTCAAAAAAAAAACATGTTTTTTAAGAAATAATAACTATCAAAAGATTGACACTTGTTTATGTCTGGTTTAATTGTGAAATTATGTCCAATGAAAAACATTGTATTAAATGGTAAAAATATATTCTAAATATAATTTAAAACCACTCAAATTCATAATTTATCACTATTAATTATTTCTATTAAAAAAGTTGTTTTTAATTAAAATTTAGTAATTTTCATTATTCATCAAAATATAAAAGTTATCCAAAAAGTACCAAAATTTCACCCTAGGATAATTTAGATATTACAAATCCAAAAATGAAGTTAATTTTGAGAGATAAAATTTATAAAATTTCAAAAAGTGGGTATTATTATTCATAATGGCTACTTTGATTGGTCGCGGTGTGTTAGAATCTCGAAGTTGCATACAACACACGCTATTGTATTATTCAAAGAGAATCGTACCGTGGAAGCTTGGGGTGTTACATTCTCCCATCCTTTAAATAATTTCATCCTCAAAATTTCTAGAATACTACCACATGAAAAGGCTCAGTTGGTTCTTCATCATAAGTTCCTCAAGATCTCACGTTGCCTCTTCCATCTTATGCTTCCTCCATAGAACATTTACCAGATGAGTCATCCGATTTCTCAGCACTTTTTCTCTCATATCAAGAATCCTGACGGCCTCTTCGCAATAAGATAGATTGGTTTCCAGTTCTAATTCCTCATAAGTGAGTACATGCGTTGGGTCAGGCATGTATTTTCTCAACAGTGATACGTGGAACACATCGTGAACTTTGGAGAGACTTGGCAGCATTTCCAACTGGTAAGCTACAGCCCCAATTTGTTCTAGAATTTTGAATGGTCCAATGTACCTAGGACTCAATTTTCCCTTTTTACCAAAACGTATAACACCCTTCCATGGATATGAATTCAAGAAAACATAATCTCCTACCTAAAATTTCAAATCCTTCCTTCAGTTGTTAGCATAGCTCTTCTGCCTACTTTGAGATGCTTTGATGTGGTTTTGGATTACCTTCACATTTTCCATCGTTTCCTCCACCAGTTCTGGGCCTACGAGTTTTATTTCACCAACATCATCCCAACAGGTTGGTGTGCGGCATCTCTTTCCATATAAAGCTTCATATGGTGTCATCCGAATACTTGAATGGAAGCTATTGTTATAGGAAAATTATACCAAAGGTAAATATTGATCCTACATACCCTGAAAGTCAAGTGAGAATGATCTCAACATGTCTTCTATGGTTTGAATAGTCCATTCTGATTTTCCATCTGTTTGAGGGTGGTAGGCAGTGCTCAAAATAAGTTCAGTATCCACAGACTTATGAAGACTCTTCCAGAATCTTGAAGTAAAACAGTGATCATGATTAGAAAAAATCGATAGGGGTACTCCATGAAGTCTCACAAATTCATTAATATATAGCCTTGCTAGACTTTCAAGTGGTAAATCTTCCCTTATAGCAAGAAAATGTGCTGACTTGGTAATACGATCAATAATGACCCATATTGCATTGTTCTTTCTAGGTGTCTTTGGTAGTCCCATGACAAAGTCCATTGTGATATTATCCCATTTCCACTCAGCTATGGGGAGAGGTTGCATGACTCCACCAGGTCGTTGCCTTCCAGCTTTCACTTGTTGACAAACCATACATCTTGACACAAAATCAGCAATCTCCCTCTTCATGTTGTCCCACCAAAAATGTTCCTTCAAATCTCTATACATTTTGGTGCTCCTATGGTGTATAGAGAAATTGGAACTATGAGCATCATCCAAAAATTCCCTTTTTAGATCAGGTATATCGGGAACACAAAGTCTCTTCCCAAATTTCAAAATTCCATCTTCATACACAAAGTCACTCAATCTCCCATCATTCACAGCTTTAATCTTCTTTTGAAACTCTTCATCATCGGTCTGAGAACTCTTAATCCTTTCTAGTAAATATGGTTTGGCAACCATTTGAAAAATCATTGATGTTTCAGCTTCCATAGTTATTCCCATGTCCATCTTCACTAGATCCATGAAAATAGGATCCCTTTCAATTCTCATATTGTTCAAAACTCCATGATCCTTTCTACTCAAAGCATCTACCACTTTATTTGCCATCCCCGGGTGGTAGTGTATCGTGAAATCATAATACTTGAGTAGTTCAATCCATCTCCTTTGCCTCATGTTGAGTTCTTTCTATGAGAAAATATACTTCAAACTCTTGTGATCAGTATAAATCTCACATTTTTCACCATAGAGATAGTATCTCCAAATATTCAAAGCAATGATTATAGCATCTAACTCAAGATCATGAGTAGGATAGTTTTTCTCATGAATTTTTAGCTGTCGTGATTCATATTCAATAACTCTATCATTCTGCATAAGGAAACAACCAAGTCCTTCCTTCGATGCATCACTATAAATAACTAACCCATCATTCCCAGATGGTAGAGTCAATATAGAAGCATTGACTAATATTATCTTCAGTTCTTCAAAACATTCTTCACACTCTTTTTTCCAAACAAATTTAACCCCTTTACGTGTGAGCTTCGTTAATGGGTTAGCCAATCGGGCAAAATTCTGGACGAAATACTGATAATAACCTACTAAACCAATAAAGTTGTGTACCTCAGTTATACTCATCGGGGCTGGCCATTCTTGGATTGCCTTGGTCTTAGAAGGATCAATAGAGATTCCATCCTTAGAGACAATATGGCCAAGAAAAGAGATCTACTAATGCCAGAATTCACACTTGTTAAACTTCCCATATAATTTATGTCTTCTAAGAGTCTTCAAGATAATGAGCAAGTGATTTTCATGATCTTTGTAGCTTTTGGAGTATACAAAGATATCATTAATAAATACTACTAAAAAATCATCGAGATATTCCTTGAAAACTCTGTTCATTAGATCCATGAAAATAGAGAGTGCATTAGTCATCCCAAAAGGCATTACTGTAAACTCGTAATGTCCGTACCTGGTTTGAAATGTTGTCTTCGGAATGTCTTCCTTCTTCACACACAACTGATGGTATCCAGATTAAAGTTAAATATTTGAAAAGTATTGAGCTCCATGCAGTTGGTCAAATAAATCATCAATGCGAGGTAGGGGATACTTGTTCTTTATTGTTATAGCATTGATTTCCCTGTAGTCGATACATAACCTCATAGATCCATCTTTCTTCTTAACAAAAAGAAAAGGGGCTCCCCATGGAGAAATACTAGGGTGAATAAATCCCTTATTACTAAATTCCTCTAGTTGTTTCTTTAGTTCCACTAATTCCATAGTTTCCATTCTATAAGGGTTCTTTGATATGGGCCTTGATCCAGGAATTAAATCAATGGAAAACTCAATTTCTCGTTCTGTAGGATGTCCAGGTAAGTCTTCGGGAAACACATCAACATATTCTTTCACAATAGGTAAATCCTCTATTTGAACATTCCTTTCCTCACCCATAGTTATTTCATTATCTTCCTTCCCAATAATTGAATTTAGTTGATCTACTGGGGTTGGATCTAGGTAAGAATTAGGTGGTGATGATTCTTGTCTAAAGATAAGGTGTTCCTTATCATCATCATCAAAAATAGTAACCTCATTCTTCTTACAATAAATTTTTGCATCGTGGTCCGAAAGCCAATCCATACCGAGGATTATGTTAAATTCCATCATAGGTATGACAATGAGATCCGCAGATAAAGAATATTTATGTACTCTAATGGGGACTGATTCACAAAACTTTGTTACAATGATACTTTCCTTAGGAGTTTTGACTAACAACTCCCTTGTTAAATAAAATTGGAAATATCTAATTTTCTTAGAAAACTGGGAATATATGAAACAATGTGATGATCCAGAATCAAATAAATCATTTTCTAAACTTGAGGAAATCATTAAATTACCTGCCACCACGTCTTTCGGGGCTTCAACCTCAGCAGTAGTGATTACATAAGCTTGGCCTTGATCCCTTGTCCTTTTCTGAGGTAAGTTTACCTGACGCTTTGGAAATTCAATTTTCATAATGTCCCATATCTATGCAATTATATCATTGAACATTGGTAGCGTATTTCTTTCCTTTACAACCACCAGCTAGATGACCTTTCTGTCCACATTTGTAACAAACTCCTTTTCCTTTTAGACAGGCACCAGGGTTCTTCCTTCCACAATTATCATAGGGTGGAAATTCAATTCTTCCCTTATTCCCTGATTCCTTATTTCCTTTCCCAGAGTTTTCAGCAGATCTCTTCGTCTCTTGCTTTGATTTAAAGTCTTAAGACTTAAAGAATTCATTTTCTGTCTTGATAGCACACGATACAATATCTTCGTATAACGAGAAGGATTGTGATACTAATGCTCGATAGAGAAATGGTTTTAACCCATAAAATAAACGATCAATCTTACTTCTTGGGTTACGTATATAATCTACAGCATGCCTCACTAACCTTGTAAAGTTAGCCTCATACTTAGCGACATTCTCATCCTCCTTTTGCCTCAGACTCAGAAATTGTCTTTCCATATCCGCTCGATGGTCATGAGGAAAGTATTTTTATAAGAAAATATCTTTGAACTCCCTCCATTCCATATTTGATACTTCATCATCTTCCTTTGTGTTTTGAATCAATGACCACCATTGATCAGCATCTCCAGTGAGGCGGTAAACTTCCATGATGACTTTTTCCCTTTCACTACTCCCCAAGGCATGAAATATTTTCTCTAAGGAATTTATCCATTGCTCAGCTACTAGTGTATTTGTACTCCAATTTAATGTTGGTGGTTGTTTCCTCATGAAGCGATCTAACATTGATCCTCCACACTGTGGATCAAGGTGCTCCATACGGGTAAGGTTGTTATTCATAACCTGAGTGAGTTGTCCCAGTATGGTGATTAGCTGATCAGCACCAGTTGCATCACCAGCTCCACTATAATTATCTTGAGTAGGAGGGAAATCCCTACATGGAGTGCGTGCATTGATACGATTTCCATTCCTTCCACTAGGTTCCATTTCTAAACAATGGCATAAACTAGATCAATTTATGAATCAAAATACATAATTCCATACTTGTAAAAAACTTAACATAAATTGAACTATTTATGGATATAATCCATAATCATAAAAAAAATGTTTTCTTTGAGGAAGTATATACTCATAAACCCTTCATAATGATTTTTAAAGAAAATGAGAATTATCCTAAGCATATCCCTCGGGAGTGTCGTAACCAAGAGTGCAGCAAGGCCCGTTGTCGTGCACCAGTTCCTGTTCGAGTCTAGCTCAAAGCAGTGTTTTTGGGTTTTACCCCTAGGTACACCTATTCCAGAGCCACCTCTACCTGATCGTATCCATACAAGGATGTATTGCTCGGAAAACTCACAAAATCACTACAATACCAAAATTCTAGGAAGTTCTTCTATACTAATCCTCAAATTCTATCATAGGTCTATGTGCTCTAATCAGAGTTTATCTAAATCTAGATTCCAAGGTTTTTACTAAACTTCCTCTGATACCAACTGTAACGCCCCGACCCAAGTTACCCAGATTCGGTGCATTATTACATAACATTGGCATGATCACAAGGAAATAATGTCTCGAAAGACCGATCAGTTTAGTATTATTGGAAACAAGATTCATACATAAGTTCAACTTTACATCTTGAAGAGAAATACAACACAAATATATTTCATTAGAAACATCCAATCCTCCTAGATTATTCCTGAAGGTCACTCATAACTAACTTCTTCATATCCTGGGAAAATGAAACATAAGAAAAGGGGTGAGCTCAAATGCTCAGTAAGGGTAAGTAATACAGTGGAAAATGACATAAATATTAAGCATGGTAAATAATTGAAACCGCATGACTTTACCAATAATAAACATGAATACTTTTATTGCAAGAATATGAGCTGAGTAAATAATGCCATAATAAAACATAATCATGGGTATTCTACTAGTCGAATGACCACATGAACCATCAATATTATTTCCATAATGAGGGAATGTATAATGTCGGACATTCTGAAACATTTTTTCAAGGCCTTAGCCAAGAAGTCTAAAAATGATTAAGGTCTCGGCCAAAACCATAAATCAAATTGGGAAATGGCCTCGGCCAATTCCACGTCTAGTTGTCTCATGAGACCTACTGATGCATCGAGGAGCTATAGGAGGCTCCACCCTTCACTTACTAAGTCCAATACATTCCTCATATGAAAAGGTTTAAACATATCATAAACATTCGTATTAAAACTAGCATACGAAATGTCAATACTTTAACCATAAATCGTGAATGGTATAAAAATAGCACATCCACAGTCAAACATATCACAAAACCTTCAATAAAATATGGAAGTTTTGTATCATAATAAATCAACTCCAAATAAACTTAAAATCCATCAAAGGATGTTGACATAGATGAAATAAAAACCCTTTTTAGAGAAATATCTCTTTCTATTTTGAAATCATTTAAAAGTCACATAATTATAAAATAAAACATTTACTTTGAAAATATTCTTATAAGATTTTAAGGGAAGTTTCGATGAGTTTATAATGGTAGAAAATAGTTGTGCCTGCCGTATAAGTTAAAAAAAGACATTCTTACCTTAATTTTGTCGAAAAGGTTAAAAAGGACATTGTTTGGAAAATGATGGAAAGATTCCTTTATAAACATCTTATGAAAAATTAACAAGGGTATAAATGAATTTAACCCATAGTCTATAAAATAATAAGAATATTTTGAAATACATTTTTAAGAAACATGGATGTGGATAATAAAGAGCTCCCAGTAGATAATTACGTATAAACAACCTCGGATAATGAGGAGATTGTGAAATAAACCCTTACCTTGTAATTTTCCTTGGTCAAGGGTATCTTAACCTCCTGTATAATAGTTAAATAATTTTTATTAAATTATACAAGAATCATATACATAAATATTATATCATATATGATCTTTTAATATTTCTTTTTTAATAATATTTTAGTATTATCGTTGTTTCGGGTGTTCACTTACTTGTTTTCTTCTATATGTTTTGTTACATAAGTCGTGTTTATTATGGATAGGTTGTATCTTATTCATATACAGAATGATATAAAGTCCTTAAATATTATTTTTAATCATCAAATGATAATTATACTTGCACGGATACGATGGGGAATGAATCTTATCACGTTCGTGGAGACGGTAGTCCGTACGTACGCATGAGCGACAATATCATTCCTTTGATATTAAAATAATATATAATTAGATGGTATATCATATATACAGAATAATTATCATGTTATATTTATTATTTACATCAATTACACATCATTATCATACCCATCAAAATAATAATGTTTTGAATAACAATTACACCACGGCGTGGAGACAGTAAGCCGTACGTACGCACGTATGGTGACATGTCATTAAAAGGATGGATATAATACTGAATATGGTTTTACCATATTTATAATAACATCACATTATATAGGAGATACTGGAGTTATTATTTTAGAATGTAAATAACAAAGAAAGAAGAAGTTGAAGAAGAAAGGAACTTGAAAGAGGGTGGTGAAAACATTACCTCTTCTTCGGGTTCTTCCTTTTGATTTGATCAAAAGGGCTCCTTAGGTTGGCTTTATGATCAAAATAAGGCCTCTAGGTTGAATTGAGGGAAGTTTAGAGAATATTTGGGTGGGGTTTGGCTGAGACAAATGGTTTTTAAGGTGTGAATAATTGGTTAGAAGTGGTGTCCTTTTATAAGGGGGAGGAGGGGCTCTTTAGGAAAAACTTAAAGTATTATTTTATAATAAATTCATATTCGGTTTATAATGGCTCAAAAGTGGATTATTCAAAGTATAAGGTGGGTATGGGTAGAAATCCTCTCAACCAATAGATTTTAGACAGATTTGGGTCATTATATTAGCCTTATCTTTTAGTTTTAACTCTTAGTTAATTAGTTTGACATTTACCATGTCACTTTGTATTTTTATATTATATAGTTAATAAACTTACTATATAGATCCAAGAGACCCCCAAGTGGTCCATTAATGATACACCTATCATTATATCAGTCCTTTGGCCGAACATTAGATTTTTAGGAATAAAATATCAATTAATAATATAATATTTTTTTAAAAAACTCATTTATGTCAATTTTGACACTATTCAATAATTGATTTTTGTTAAGTCTTAAAAACTTTATTAATTAGAATAAAATTCATTTAAGAAATCCTAACATGTAATATTAACCAATAAAATTATTTTATTTCATCAAAACTTTCAAATTATATTTATTTTAACTTTTATAATACCAATTATTTGATTCCTTCATTAAAAAGGAAAATACTGCATCATTATTGTGTCATAAATAAATTTAATTATTAAATGACTAAAAATTATAAATAAAATACCATTATATAGGAAATATTTTTATATTTCTAATGAATATTTATAGTCTAAAATATAACATATATAACCCTATGTAAAAATTGTTTTTCTAAAAGATATATGCTTATGTCATTTTTGTATTTACTTTAACTTAATTAATATAAAGTGTCATTATCACTTACAAGTGGATCCATGGGGTCCCAAAATCGACCCAAAGATGCCCATGGTCAGACATGTATCAACCAATAGGGTTAGGACACATTTTAGGGTAAGTTATTGTTATTATAATATTAAGTTTTACCCTTATATACCGGATTTACCCTTTAACTATGGTAAATAAAATATTTACCGAAGTAATTATTCAAAATGTCTAAAAATAAAAGTTACCTATTTACACAATTTGGACCTCCCGATTCTAAATATGGAATCCATTTTTCTAAATTCAAAACATAGAAGTGACAGAAATTAATTTAAAATTAATTCCCGCTGTCAAAACAAAAAGCTTGTTTTTAAGAAATAATAACTATCAAAAGATTGACACTTATTTATGTCCGGTTTAATTGTGAAATTATGTCCAATGACCAAAATTGTATTAAATGGTAAAAATATATTCTAAATATACTTTAAAACCACTCAAATTAATAATTTATCACTATTAATTATTTCTATTAAAAAGTTTTTTTAATTAAAATTTAGTAATTTTCACTATTCATCAAAATATAAAAGTTATCCGAAAAGTACCAAAATTTCACCCTATGCTAATTTTGATATTCTGAATCCAAAAATGAAGTTCATTTTGAGAGATAAAATTTATAAAATTTCAAAAAGTGGGTATTACTATTCATAACGGTTACTTTTATTGGTCGCGGTGTGTTAGAATCTCGAAGTTGCGTACAACACACGCTATTGTATTATTCAAAGAGAATCGTACCGTGGAAGCTTGGGGTGTTATAGGTAAACACTTTTTAAAGGTACCAAATCTTTTAAAAACATGTTTCGAGGGGTCAAAACCAGGAAAAGAACATCACATTGCCCTAAAATCAGAGGACATCGACCATAGATTTATTTGTGTAATGTATAAACTGACAACACATCATTCCGAGTTACAGTTTTCTCAAGATGTTTGTAAACTTGTTTTTAGTGTTTTAAAACACTAAAACATTCATGTAATGGTCAAAACCATATAAAATAGTCTCATATTTTCATGAAATCGTGATACAACCACCATTGAGTTATTTTTGAAATATAGGACATGTTTTCATATCAAAGTCTTTAAAATTTGTTTATTAAGTAAATTTCAAGCACACCACACATCGATTTTAAAATTAATTAAAATATTTACTTATCCCTTTTCAGTTTCAAATGTCGAATCTATATTAAATAGCTAAGTTTATGTTTTCAAAGTTTTTTTCATGATATATTATTTGTTTTATGTTAAAATTTCTTTTTTTTAATTAAAAAAATAAGAAAATTTTATGTGTAACATTCTGAATATATTATGTTTCTTTTCTATTTTACATTTCTTTTCTTAAATGTTCTGGTTTTTATTATAGGTGAAAGATGTTAGCAGTAGGTAGGAGGTGACAAATCTAATACACAACATTCTTCATAAGGCAGTCATGATGGTTCTTAGTTTCCATGATATGTTTAAATTTTATCAATGATTCTACTGTAATTCTGATTTATTATGTTTAGTTTTAATTTCTGTTTTCTTTTTTGTTACAATTGATGAGATGATGTGATCGGTTTCAGTTGACGAGATGATGTGGAGGCAGACAGATGTAGTGGAGGTCGTGGGGTGGACATATATTGGGCATGGGTTGTTATTGGACATATTTTATATGTATATATTGATGATTGAGGTATGGGTTCACTGAGGTATGGGTTGACTGAGGTATATATTTACTGAGGTTATGCTGATTGTGGATGTTTGTATATGCAATTGTGGATGTATGATGCATGTATGATGGGTATATTATACATTTATTCTTTATTTTATTGCATGATAGTTTTTTTATATTTACATTTTTTATTAAATATTTTTAAAAAATAAATTTTAATTGGAATATTTAGAAGTGGTTTTTAGGAACCACCGCTAAGTAAATTAATGAAACTTCTAATTAGTGGTGGTTACTATTAACCGTCGCTAAATATATTAGTGGCGGTTAGGTTCATGTTTTATATTTTATTTTTAGGTTGTTTTTAAAATAAAAAACCACCTCTAAATAAAACTGAAACCATCATTAAATGCTCCAAAAATGACACATACATAAACTACCACTAAATTAAAGAAACTGCCACAAAATGACTGTCAGTCGTGCAAAACACGACGGTTTTGATAACTACTACTATTGCCCTCTTTTTTTGTAGTGTGAGACTTAATCCTATGACCTCCACTACCACAGATTCAAGCAAGGTATGTTCCAATTTTTATCAGTGCTAATCAGAAAGCGTTGATAAAAGGGGGACATTTATCATCACTATTTTTAGCGCTGATAAAAGTTTGTAATAAAAAATGTTATTAATTTTTATAAAATTATTATATTTATATTCAAAAATAATATTTATTCATATACATTGAATAAAAAAGCATGTTTATAATTAATATATATATTGTAATAATTCAAATATATATATAATAAATTTCATTAAATAATAAATATATTTATTATATTTATTATATTTATATATTTATAATTATATATAAATACTTTTTAAATATATATATTTATAATTATATATAAATAGTTTTTAAATATGTAAATTTATAATTATAATTATAAATAAATATATGTTTCCAATGAATTTTGTCAATTGATGCGTGAGTATTATTGATGTTCATATGTTATGTATTCATCATGAATGTTCATTTATACATTACACCATCATTACTATTCATGTTGTCCATATATATGATGACTCGTTTTTTATGAGATCTATACTTTATTTAGTATATATGATTCATTCATGTTCTCATGAAGCTATTATGTTCTCATAAATATACTTAAAATCATGATAAATATATTTAAATAATAAATTCATTTGTTATATTTATAATTATAAATATTTAGTTATATATAATTACTTTTTAAAATATATATATATACATATAAATATATTTATAATTATATAAAAAATATTTATAAAAATACTTATTTATAATTAAAATTATATATATATATATATTTATTTATTTATTTATTTAAATAATTATAAAAATATAATAATTATATTTATAATAATTATAATCTTATAAATATATATAATTATAGAAATATATTTATAAATATTTAAAAATATTAATACATGTATATAAATATTTAGAATTATAATTATAAATAATATATATATATATAATTATAAAATTATAATTAATATATTTATTATATTTATAATTATAATTATAAATAAATATTTATTTATTTTTAGTCATAAATTTTAATATAAATATATATATAAATACTTATGAAATTAAAATAACTATATTAATTATATATAGTCATATATATATATATATATATTTAAAGACTTATGAAATTAAAATAAATATATTAATTGTATGTTTTCTTATAATTTCATAATTATTTAATTAAATATATATTTATATTTAAATAATTTTCAAATTATAATAAATATATTTATAATAAATATATTTATTATATTTATAATTATATTTATATTTATATTTATATTTATATTTATTTATTTATTTATAGTCATAAATATAAATATATTTATTTATTTATATATTTATTTATTTATTTATATTTATGACTATAAATAAATATTTATTTATTTATAATTATAATTATAAATATAATAAATATATTTATTAAAAATATGTTTATTATATTTTGATAATTTTTTTAATATAAATATTTATTTATTTAAATAATTATGAAATTATAAAAAACATATATAATTAATGTATTTATTGTAATTTCATAAGTATTTTAATATATATATATATATGACTATATATAATTAATATATTTATTTTAATTTCTTAAGTATTTAAATAAATATATATTTATTTATATTTATGACTATAATTAAAATATATATGTAATAAATATATATTTATAATAAATATGTAATAAATATATATAAATTTATAGTTATTAAATAATTATAAAATTATAATAGATATATATAAATATAATTCTAAATGAATATAGATATATTTAAATAATTATAAAATTATAAAAAAGATATTAATTATATATAATTATAAATATAATAAATATATTTATTATAAATTTATAATTATAAATATATATATATATATTTATTAAATATGTAAATATAAATAAATATATATTTATGTATAGTTATTATTATAAATATATATATTTATTATACATATAATTTTATAAATATATATAAAAATATAAATAATTTATTATAATTATAGTTTTATCAGTGTTTTTTTAGAACTGATAAAGATTGGCATTTATCAATGCTAAAAAACGCTGATAAACATAGTCTTTATCTGCGCTAATATTTTAGCGCAGATAAAGACACCTTTTATGAGTGCTTTTTTAGTACTGATAAAGTCATATCTTTATCAGCGCTAAAAAGACATTGATAAAGGAATGTTTTATCAGTGCTTTCTATTTTAAAACTGATAAAACGTACTTTTATCATCACTTTTTAGCTAGCACTGATAAAAGGTTTGCCCGATTTTATAAAAAAACTCTAATAGTCTCCCCCTCTTGTTGCATGACTCAAGATCTCACGAAAGCCGAACGTTGTCGCCTCCTCCTCCTCCTCCTCCTCCTCCTCGGCCACCGACTCCTCCTCCTCCTCCTCTGTTTCCGCCACCGCGAAGCCCTCCTCCTCTGCCGTGAAGCCCTCCTACTCCTCCCCAGTTGTCGACTCTTCCTCCTCCTCTGCCACCACTGTGAAGCCCTCCTCCTCCTCTTTTACCGCCGCCTTGAAGCCCTCCTCCCCCTCTTATGTCTTCGTCATGAAGCCCCCATCCTCTTCCTCTACCACCATCACTGTGAAGCCCTCCTCCTCCTCTACCACCTCCTCCTCCTCATTCACCAACTCTTCCTCCTCCTTCGCCACCACCGTAAATCCCTCCTCCTCCTCTTCCACTGAATCATGCCACCACAAAGCCCTCCTCCACATACCCCACCTATATCACTGAACCCCACCTCTACTGTGAAGCCCTCATCCTCTATGAACACACATTTTCTGTGAACCCAACTCCTCAGGTGCTACCACTGTGAGCATTCTTTTGATTCTCAAAGTGCATTTTTGGTTCAATAAGTATATGGTTAGCTATCAGATGCTTGCAGACCAATTGATGTTTAGTGGCATAGGAATTGGTTTGTTTGTTAGGTGATTTTGAGAATGGAGACCATGTTTGGTTGGAGATCATGTCATAGAATATAACCCATCCATTTTTAGTTATGTTTTTTCTATGTAGTTTTACATGTTTTTCATTGTCTGTTTACATATGGATTTGGTTTATTGTTTCTGACTGCATCCATATAGTGATGTTGGTTTTTCTTTTATATTTTTATTCAATTATAGGGGAATGTATTGTTTATTTTTCTTGAGAATTTATGGCATATGAATTTATGGCATATGAATTTTTCATGTCGGTTCTTAGGATATTTTGATTATAGCTTATCAATTTACTCAAAGTGGAAAAATTGTTCCCCACATATTAAACCAATACACTAAGTGATAATCATTATCCCTAGTGAATCGATGAACACTCTTGGGGTAGTAGTGAACTAATTCATCTATTTTGAGATCGGTTCATTATACTTTCACCCGCATCTCATCATATTATCATCCATAATCATCAACTTTCATTTCCATGTTGGAGGAGTAGATTATAGATATCATTATATCCATGGAAAATAAACAAGATTAGTTATCTTACAAAAGGAATTACCCCATCTAGTAATATACTTTCATCCATTGTTTCACCAACCCCAACCCATGAAAAAGATTATCTATAATATTTGGAGTAGTAGAATAATAAAAAATTGGACACTTAAAAAATGTGAAAATGGAGGTATGTGGAGAAAAAGACTAAGGAATAATATGAGGAGTGGATATAGGAAGAAAAATAGGGAAAAAATTAATGAAGTAATGATGAAACTATTCTTGGAGGCTTATCCTGGCCACTTCATACACCAGGTGGAACATATTTATGTACTTGATCCACTTACTGATTAGGTTTTGAGATGAATTTCTTATTGAAGAGAAATAAATATTATGATACCTAGAACAATTAATATAACTCAAGTACCCTGAGCTCCTATAAAAATATGTATGTTTTTGGTTCACCTTGAAGGGTCAACCCCAGTCCATGTCAAAAACACCTCCAGGGCATATATCCCAACTCAAATCTCAACCCAATCATTGGTCAACAGTGTAATTTTTAGTATATAGTCATAACTATGGGAACCAATCTTTGGAATAAATACTCCTTCTAGGATTATAAGGTCATAACTAAGGATATGACAACTTATATGGTTCACCTCCCTGATAAAGCAACCTATAACCAAGATCTTTGCTTAGGATAGTTCATGGTGATGATTAATCCAGCTCACCATTCGATTCCCTAGTTATGGTGTTTCTATCGACGCATCACCCAAAAACCGAAATCCATATATGGTAAGCCTCTATAATAAAAGGTAGTATTGAAGACCCACCCTAATTATATTTTAGAGTAGTAAATGACTCATTTAGACACTATGTAATTGGTTGGGAATTTCCAGTTATTACTAGAGGGTCAACCAAGATTCTTCCTAATTGGAAGCGCTAATAAGGCCTTAACTAAGAATGTTGTATAGTTCCTTTTATTATAGTTGTTAATGAGAGATCCTTCTAATATCTTAATGGGAGATTTATATAAACACCAATCTTAACCAATAATGAGTTGGGTAATGAGTATGGCTTATATTTTGATGTATCGGGAGTCGGGATTTGAACAACTTCAGTCCATGATGGTCATGAATTTTCTTATGGGTCTATACAGTTAAGGAGATATAATAGAAACTTCCCAAATCCTTTCCTAGATTTGGAAATAGTGGTGATTTCCATGAGGTGTTATTGGTATTATCTTTAGGGCGAGATATTTTTGGAATACCCTAAAAAGTTTTTGAAATATAATTAATCACAAAGTGAAATGAAGCATTGATAGTAAAGAAATTTTGAGTACCTATAGTCCTTTAACTTTGACCTAATGTATAACCTCAAGAAGGGGAACATTTTTTATAATGTATTGTATTGAAAGGATCAAGCTTGGGTAGTATATGATTCAAGCATCAAGTGGAAGATGGTTTCCCACTTTTAAGAGATGTGACTTTATGTTCAAGTGGCACTTATGTCTTTATCTATCACTTATTCACTCCTCAGTAGTATTATGAGAGTAAAATATAGTATTAATACTATTTATTCATGAGAGACATCATAAAACTTTTATAGCTTTATATTTTATAAAATTTTGGTTATTTTTTATTCATGTATCCTTTATAAAGTGTCTCTCTTAGGATTTATGTCTTTATAAAAATTTCTAAGTGGATATTTTAAAATGATTCGAGTGTTTTGAAATGTTTCTTAAAAAATTATATGTGTTCAACATACCCTTTTTTGGTTTTAAATATATTTAAAATGATTTAAACACTTAGCATGGACTTAGGTTGCATGTCAAGTGTTTTTCAACTCATATGATTTACTTTCATAAAGGGATGTGAATGTTTTGAAAGCATATTTAATACTGGTTTCATTTTGAAAAGGGTGTGTTATTTTAAAGATGAATTTGTGTAAAATTTTTGTTTTTTTATTGGGATTTCAAGTGTAATTTTATAAATAGTTTTCAAAGGAATTTAGTGTTAGCTTATAAGGGGATGAGTCCTAGGCGAATAAATGAAATAATAACTATCATTCAAATGTTGAGTTCCCCTTATTTGAAAGGCCCCATTTGTGTATTTATTTTATTAAATATAAATATCAATTAATCATATAGGATTGATATGAATGAATAATGGATGGATTCCAATCATTTGACAAAAGAGTATGAAAATGGAGTGAAATAGATCATCAAGTTTGCAAAAGATCATGCATATAACCCTTCTCAAATCCTTTTTTCGTGTTTATGTTGTTGTTATTCAAGAAAAGTTACTCTAGAGGAGTTGGAAGAACACATTATATGTCACAGAATAGATTGAAGTTATAAATATTGGAATAAACATACGGAAAAAAGTGAATGTAGCTAGTGGCTGGGATAGCACTATGTTTTATAGATCATTTGATATGATTACAAGTGTGGACAATGAAGAAGACTGTATCGAGGATGTGATTACAGATGTGAATGATGATGAAGATCATATTGAAGAAATGACAAGGATAGTTGAAGATGAACTTTGTGATTGCCCAAAATCATTTGAACAGTTAATGAGTTGTGCAAAGACACCTTTATATGGTGGTTTCACTTAATATACAACATTTTCAACCATACTAAAGCCATATAATTTGAAAGTAGGCAATGGATGGAGTGACGTCAGTTTTACAGAATTACTTGCAATGTTTAATGACATGATCCCATAAGATAATGAGCTTCTGAGCCGAACATATGACGCCAAATGAATGCTACTCTCGATGGGTATGATCTCTGAAAGAATACACATCTACCTTAATGAATGTATACTATTTCTCAAGGACTACAAATCATTTAGATAATTCCCAAAGTGTGGTGCCTCTTGATACAATAATGGTGAATCTGGTCCTATGAAAGTTGTATGGTACTTTCCAATCATTCTAATATTTAGGAACCTATATGGAAGTGAGGATACTATAGGGAAATTGAAATGGCATGCAGACACAATAAATAAAGACGGGAAATTATGTCACCCAGTAGACTCTCCTCTTTGGAAGATAATTGATCGTAAGTATCCTGAATTTGGAAACGATCTGAGAAACCTTCATCTTGCGTTATCTACAGATGGAGTGAATTCTTTTGGTTTTCAAATCAGCACTCACAGTACATGGTTGGTTATGTTGGTAAATTATAACTTTCCACTATGGTTATACATGAAACAAAAATATATCATTTTAGCTATTCTTATATAATGACCAAAACAACTGGGTAATGATATTGATGTTTATTTGGCTCCATTGATCAAGGATTTGAAATTATTGTGGGATTCAGGTGTTAAATTGTATAATGCTTACAGAAATAAAGATTTCACGTTCATATTCAGGTTATACAAGATGATAAATAAATTTCATACTTATGGAAATTTGTCAGGATATAACATTAAAGGAACTCAATAGTGTCTTATTTGCAAACAAGGTATACAGTCAATTAGGTTGAAACATTTATTGAAAATCATGTCTCTAGGACATCGGAGATTTCTACCCTAAAGATATAAGTAATAATATTTTACGACATCATTCAATAGAAGTATAGAAGAATGTAAAACACCATCTATACTAACAGGTGATCAACTGTTTGAGAAATTAAAAGATATGGACACTACTTTTGGTAAACGGTTTTCGAAAAACCTTACGAAAACCAGTTGGAAAAAGAGATCAGTTTTTTTTTGAATTACCATACTGGAATTGTTTATACATAATACATTTTCTTGACGTTATGCATGTTAAAAAAATGTATGTGATAGTGTCATCGGCACATTTCTAAATGAACCCAGAAAAACAAAATATGGAATTAAGGGTAGGTTGGACATGGTTGACATGGGAATACGAGAAGAGTTGGAACCAGTGAAGGGTGAAAAACAAACTTTTCTTCCTCTAGTAGCTTACACTCTTTCTAGGCAGGAGAGATATTAGTTTTGAAACTTCTTGAATTATGTAAAGGTTTCATAGGGGTATTCATCTAATATCAAGAACATCATTTCAATGACCGATTTAAAGTTAAAGGGTTTGAAATAACATGATTGACATGTTTTGATGCAAGATATAATGCCTATAGCATTAAGTTTCATTTTTCCCAGGAATGTCCATCATACATTAACCAAACTCTGTTTTTTGTTCAAATCTATATGCAGCAAATTTATAGAGCCGGTGAAAGTGTCGACTATGTAAAGAGAAATTGTCATCATATTATGTGAATTGAAAAAAAAAATCCTACCAATATTCTTTGATATGATTGTTCATTTGATAGTTCACTTGGTTAGAGATATTTGACTATGTGGCTCTGTACACTTTATATGGATGTACCCCATTAAACGGTATATGAAGATTTTGAAAGGGTATGTCAAAAATCGAAGTCGGACGGAGGGTTGTATTGTGGAGTGATATATTGTTTAGGAAGTCATTGAATTTTATACCAAATACCTGTCTGGTGTAGAAAGCATTGTTCTACCGAAATCTCGTCACACTGGGTGGCTTGTGGGTAAGGAATTTTTTGAAGATATATTTTCACAATCAATATTACAAATCAGAATCATGCCTACCTTTATGTTCTGTATAAAAGTTTTTAAGTTTCCTCATATATTTAATCCCAAAAAGAAATTATTAGGCATTTGAATCCATCAAGGTATAAAAGATGGATATCAATTACACATAATAAAAAATTTGTAGAATGGTTTTGGGACCATATTTTTAAGGAGTCAAATGAAAATATAGACAATTTTAGAATGACTTTGATGGCTAGTTGAAGGACCAAGTGTGTATGTATTATCTTACAATGGTTATGTAATTAATGGTTATATTTTCTATACAAATGATAATGATGAAGACAGTACCATGTAAAATAGTGGAGTTACACTTGTGGCTGAAGTGATACATGTTTCTGGTACTAAGGATAGAAATCCAATTTACACGAATATGTCATACTTTCGCATCATCAAACAAATATGGGGTTTGGATTATACAATATTCCAAGTGCCAATTTTTCAATACAAGTGGGTTGATAACAAAACTACTGTTAAAATAGATGAATTTGGATTCATGAAAGTTGATTTCAGTAAGGAAGGGTACGAAGACGAACCGTTTATAATGGCATCACAAGCAGTATAAGTATTTTATGTTGTAAATCCCACAAATTGAAAGTGGTTAATTGTTCTGTTATCAACTAAAACCACTAAAGGGTTAGATGAAAATTCAACTGAGGATGACCCTTTTATTGGGATTTCGTAATCATTTCATAGTGGTCCCAATATAGATGGTGTTTTGTATGTTATAGGAGACCAAAATAAATGGATTTGTATTGTTGATAGAGATTTCAAATCCCTTCATCCTTTAAAAAAGAAAAATAGAGTTCAATAAGCAGGTTACATTTTTTTGTAATATTCATCATGTTACCTCATGTTATTATTCACTTACTGCTATATTTATGTACTCTAAATTAAATTTTAAACCACTTCTACAGATAATGACTTCTGTATGTGTTGGTTCCCCCAATCTCAAGGAACAATAGGTCTCTCAACTTGATGCTGCTCGCAATGCAGAGGAACAACCTTCTACACGTTCTAGTGCTCTCATTTCTGAGGAACAACAGGTTTCTCAACCTTCTAATTCTCCCAGTGTAGAGCTACAATAACCATATTTACATGTCGATGCTACCGCTCTAGAGGAACATATTGACATTGTTGATTCTAGGGAAATGGTAGGTGATGAAGGATCAGCATCGCAGAAAAAATAAGAGCGTCATAGTTTGACAGTGTTAGAAAAATCATTATGGTGAAAGTCAAAGGAATCAAATTCAAGGTGAGATGGAATGTGTGGGGTAAACATGTTAACCCCAACAAGGCCATGTTCAGTAGTTATATTGTAATTGTCACTCAGAAACGTGTGTCAATTGATGTAGATTCATGGAACTATGTTGTGCCTAGGCTGAAGACACTGATGTGGGAATAGATTACGAAAACATTATGATATCATTTCTTTATTTTACTAAAAAATAGAATAATGAAACATTGAATTACTCTTCATCATCCATTTTAGAGTGCATTTATAGTAGATAAATCCCATAAGAAGTATGTATCAATGCTTGCTGGAAGGATTCAAAGAGGATTTTGCACAATCCTAGCAAGACATCATCTTAAAGATGCTGAAGGTAAAATAAACCTTCACCCACCGGTTATCTATGCACACCTGATAACCTAAGAAGCATGGGATGAATTTTCTAGACATCGTGCAAATGTGTCTTTTCAGGTACATTGTGTCTAGTAATATGTTATTTGACGATGTGTGTATTCATCACTTTGATTGAAAATTTTTTATTTATGAAATATCAACTGAGTGTTGGAAATAAGGAACGATCAGAAAAACCAGCATACCCCTACCGTAAAGCAAGGATGGGGTACGTTCACTTGAACAAAAAATGGTACATATTTTAAATCGATCATAATACTTTTATGTGACATGAAACAACACCATAATTATGTTACTCCATTTATATAAAGATTGATGACTCGATATCCAAATCCACTTCCATCCCACACCATGTGCTATGGAAGGAGGCATGTGTAAATAAAAATGAGATACTAATATATGAAAACACACAAAAAGTGTGGGAAACATGTGTAAGTATTACATAATAAAAATTTGTTTTTCTTTAAATTGCTGTTATATAACAATGATCACCTATTTTCCTATATTTTCTATCTAACATAGTCACAGGAATCAATAACACCTTTTCTGGATGAACACAAACTATCAATGGCATTGAAGTGGCCAAAACAGTATGGTTGTGTTAGAGGTGTGGGTTTTGGGGTGATACCCCAAACATATTTTGAGAAAAAAAACAAGAGGATAATCAAAGTGAATTAATAAAATTGATGAGAGAAAGAATGTATACCCTTGACGGAAAATTCCAATGGAAGAGAGAGATGATTGAATCTTTAATGAGGTAGAGGCAAAGAGAAGAATAAACTCAAGAACAGTCATTGTGTGGAGATCCTTCCCCACCCCACACTAGCTATAAGGCTAGAAATTCCCCTAAAAGAGATGTCTTAGCATAGGTAATCAATGTTCTAATAAATGATTCTATGAAATGTGAATTAGAAATACATCAATACCTTTCCTGTATTGATATTCTATAGGGTGATAATGATTGTAACTTATATCTAGAAACACCCACCAATCACCTTGTGGAAATGGCTACGGTGTTCAATATTCAAAAGGGCCTGCTACATAATAGACCACTTCCAACAGGTCATGTGTGAGTATTGATTAGCATATCCCATGAGCTGAGTGTGTATTTACCTATTCCAATTCATGTGGATGATATTAATAAGGTTGACAAATCTGTTGGAACATTCATCACATGGTCGTCGCATCTTGTAAAAAACATGTCGACGAGGAGGTATTCATTTCCATTTTACTTTTCAATCTAAACCTTTAACAATTAATGAAAAAAGGTTTAAACCGATGAATGTTATTACAGACAAACAAAGATAAGGGGATGAAATAAAAAACCACCTCAAAACCATCGAAAGTATCGACCAACTGATCAAAAAAGATCTACCCAAAGCACCATTACCCCACCCATTTTATATCCACATTTACTATCATTGAAGGCTCGTGTAGATACAAAGTTAAAATATGGTCATAATCACATATTTTATTTTGAAGAAAATATGTTTGGATATAAATATCAAGACTAAATTAGTGCTAAGAGTGCAATCGAAATTCTCGACTATGATTGGTTAGGCAGCTCGATTGTAAATGTATACATGAGGTATGTTTTCATGATTTGATTTTACAAAAGATGATATATGATGTTAATTATGACTAAATACATTTCATATTTTTGGAAAGAGTATATAAAAAACAATTGAATGTATTTTTCCATGAGAAAAAGTTTAGACTCGTTAGTCCTCACATCACCTCTACAGAACAAGACATAATAGAACTCAAAAAAAGGATGAAATAGTGGTAGGTCTAATCAAATCCTTTGAAAGAAAAATTTCAGACAACAGACTCTTTTTAATACCAACGATATAGGGGTAAGACTCTACAATTTAATTATATCAAAATTATTTTCATTTCTTTCATTACTTATTCTTTTTTTTGTTTTTAGGCAGCATTGGATGCTCATTATAGTAAATTTGGATAATCCAAAGATTTATTTCCTGGATTCAATGCATGGATATCCAATAAACCGTCCACACATGATGGATTTTTTCAATTTTTAACACACTACATCCAAAGTTTTAGAAATAAACAACAAGTTATATAATTTATATTATCTTTTAATGGGGATTTTCTTATGATAGGGTGGTGTGTCACTATCTTGAAAAATAAGGAATGAGTCCAGGGGATAAGCACAAGGATAAAGATAATTTCTATGACTAGATAAGTATCAAGGTATATATAATAATATTTCAATATTCAAACACATATCAAAACAAATTACTTATTCTAATCAATGTTTTTATAGTGTCTAAAATAAACCAATGGAAAATATTGTGGTTATTATGTTTGTAAATTTATAAGAGAGATCATATTCCATGAAAAAACTAGCATCCCTGAAGAGGTATTTTCGAAGATAATTACTATTTAATTTAAAATATTTATTAATCTTTTGTGTATTTATATTTTTTCAGTGCTACTATGACTATAAAAAAGAATCATATTCACAAGATGATATATAAGTGATAGGAAATGAATGGGCATCATACCTGATGGAAGAATGTATAGAAATAGCATGAAGATGTGACTTCCATAGAAGTAGTGGATTGTTTCATATTTTTATTTAATTTACTTCTTTTTAATATTACTCACCTAATAATTGTTTTCTTATATAGGTGAATTCCTTTGTTCAAGTCAGGGCCATTTGTTCAAAGATGCTCGTGCTCGTGAGAGATTGGACTTTGAGGCTGCAACTGAGATAATGACAACAAGGAAATGAGTCAAGAATGTATAAAGGTAAATTCCTATTAATTATTTAATTAATTATTTTTTCATAATTTTATCTACTATTATTAAGTAAATTTCCTTATCATTTTTATCTAATACTTATTTTATTTTTTTATAGATCTTTTAGGAAGTCATATTTTCCTTTCAACTATCTGTAACAAGCTAGAAAATAAAGAACATGTTGAATGTAAATTATGACTTCTTAGTAGTTGAATACAAAGTATGACTTCCCAAAAGATTTTCCATGAACATTTTCCTGAATGATGTTCCAATCAGTCTCATCTCAATCAGTCACGCCTCAATATGATACACAGTGTGCTCGGTATGACTCAAAGTGTATGTTTTTAGTTTATAATATTATTTGATCATTTAAGATCCATGTCTTCTAAACTACCATGCTTTGATCCATGACTCATGATTGTGATCTATGATATGCAGGGTATGAATTTATAATGTTTATATCACCTTCTAACATCTTGATGCTCATGTTATCCTTATATGATCATTGATATCTCTCTTGTTTACACTTATTGAACATCTATGATCACCCTTTATTATATTTCATATCCTTATGTTATTAAGAATGGTTTTAGAAATGATATGTCTAAGAATGTTTCCAGTAAAGAATAACTTAATGAGAGACTCTTATGAACTAGTTCTTTGTGTTTTCATGTTTCCAAAAGTACTAGACCTAAACTATTTTATCATAGATCATTATGTTATGTAAGGAATGTTAATATACTAAGATGTTATATCTATGTATGAAATTTATGGGTCAATATAGTTGGTATTAGAGAAACTGACTTACTCAAAATTGATAAAAAATAACAAGTGACTGGTATCACTCAAAGTGTGTCTTTTTATATAAAATTGACATTACTTTTAGTAAAAAAAATTGACATACTAAAAACTAAGAAAACAAATTCATATTATTTTGATAGTTTAGTAAAATTATCTATGAGTCATTTTTGATGTGTACTAATTAACCGCACCTCAATTTGATGCATAGTGTGTCCGGTATGACTTTAAGTGTGTATTTTTATATTAAATTGACATTAAATTGAGAAAAAAGAAAAAGTGACATACTGAAAACCAAGAAAACAGATTAGGATTGTTTTGATACTTTAGAATAATGATTTATGAGTTATTTTTTATGTGTAGGAATCAATCACACCTTAATTCGATGCACAGTGTGAACGGTATGACTAAAAGTGTATGTTATCTATTTAAAATTGACATTTTAGCTCAAAATGTGTCACTCACTAAAAACCAAGAAAATGCACTCTAGTTGTCTTAATAATATAGAAAAGTGATTCATAAGTAATTTGTGATGTTTATGAAACAGTCTCACATCAAATCGGTGCATGATGCGACCGGTATGACTCAAAATGCGTGTTTCTAGTTTGAAATGACATTTTAGTAAAAAAACACAACTGATATACTGAAAACTAAGAAAAAATATTAGGATTGTTTTGATACTCTAGTAAAACGATCTATAAGTCATTTTTGACATGTAGGAATCATTCTCACCTCAATACGGCGCATGGTGTGGCCAGCATAACTCAAAGTGTCTCTTTTTATTTAAAATTGACATCAATTTAAGTAAAAACAACAAGTGACATACTGAGAACTGAGAAAACACATTTGGATTGTTTTTTATATTTTATTAAAATGGTTTATGAGTCATTTGTGACATGTAGGATTCAACCAAATCTCAATATGATTCACGGTGTGACCGATATGACTCCAACTGTGTCTTTTTATTTAAAATTGACATTAATTTATGTAAAAAGAACAAGTGACATACTAAAAACCAAGAAAACACATTCATGTTATTTTGATACTTTAGTAGAATGACCCATGAGTCATTTTTGATGTGTAGGACTCAGCCTCACCTCAATACGATGCACGGTGTGGCCGATATAACTCAAAGTTTCTCTTTTTATTTATAATTGACAATAATTTAAGTAAAAACAACAAGTGACATACTGAAAACCAAGAAAATGCATTCGGATTGTTTTTATATTTTAGTAAAATGATCTATTATTCATTTTTGATGTTTAGGGATCATACGAACCTCAATACGACACACGGTGTGGCTAGTATCACTCAAAGTGTCTCTTTTTATTTAAAATTGACATTGATTTAAGTAAAAACAACAAGTGACATACCGAAAACTGAGAAAAACATTCGGATTATTTTGATATTTGAGGAAAACAATATATTAGTGATTTTTTATGTTTAGGGGTTAGTATCACCTGAATAAGATGCATGGTGTGGCCGGTACAACTCAAAGTATCTCTTTTTATTTAAAATTGACATTAATTTAAATAAAAACAACAAGTGACATACCAAAAACCGATAAAACGTATTAGGATTATTTTGATATTTTATGAAAAATATCTATTAGTAATTTTTGATTTGTAGGAATCAACCACACATCAATACGATGTACGGTGTGGCCGGTATCACTCAAAGTGTATATTTTTATTTAAAATTGACATTAATTTAAGTAAAAACAACAAGTGACATACTGAAAACCACGCAAACGCATTCGGATTGTTTTTATATTTTAGGAAAACGATATATTAGTCATTTGTGATGCATAGGAATCAAATGTACCTCAATATGATGCATGGTGTGGCTGGTATTACTCAAAGTGTCTCTTTTTATTTAAAATTGACACTAATTTAAGTAAAAATAACAAGTGACATACTGAAAACCGATCAAACATATTCAGATTATTTTGATACTTTAGGATAACTATACATGAGTCATTTTTAACGTGTGGGAGTCAACTGCATCTCAATCTGACGCATTGTGTGATTGATATGACTAAAAGTGTCTGTTATCAGTTTAAAATTGACATTTTATTTCAAAACGTGTGACTCACTAAAAACCAAGTAAACACACTCTGATTGTCTTGATAATTTAGGACAGTGATTAATAAGTCATTTTTGACGTGTATGGAGTAGTCTCATGTTAAATAGATGCATGATGCGACCGGTATGACTCAAAATGTGTGTTTTTAGTTTGAAATGACATTTTAGTAAAAAAAACACAACTGACATACTGAAAACTAAGCAAATGCATTCGAATTGTTTTAATAGTGTAGGACAATGATCCATTAGTAATTTGTGATAGGTAGGAATCAGTTGCACCTTAATACGATGCACGGTGTGTCCGGTATAACTCCAAATGTGTCATTATTTAAAATTGACATTAATTTTAGTAAAAGAACAAGTGACATACTCAAAACTGAGCAAACACATGCTGATTGTTTTGATATTTTAGGACAACGATCCATAACTCATTTGTAACATATAGGAATCAACCCCACCTAAATAGTATGTACAGTGTGACTGATATAACTCCGAATGTTTCATTTTTATTGAATATTGACATTTTATTAATGTGTTCTTTCATATTAATGTTTAATTTATTTCTTTCTGGTATTACTAACATAATATTTGTTTTCTTATATAGGTTGAATCTTTTGCTCGGGTTGAGATGATTTGTTTGGAAATTGATACCATGGGTGGATATTTTTGAGAGGGGATCACGAGTATCAAAAGATGAAATATTAATATTTTAGAATGTTTGTTGGATAATTTTAAATGTAATTATATAAAACATTTTGTTTGAAATGTAAATAGCAGTGTTTTTTTGTATATACCATGGGTGGAAATTTTTGTATTCATGATGTCAATTAAATGTATATAGTAGGTTTGATTCTGGGTGTGCTGCTTAAATTGTAGGTTTGCTTCTGGGTGTGCTATTATATAAACAGCACACTTCAGGTGGTTGGGCCTTTATCAGCGTTATTTTTAGCGTTGATAAAGGGGACCCTCCTTTATCATCGTTGTGATTAACAACGTTTTTTTACCGATGTTAAAGGCCATTTTGCGCACTGTAAATTGTCATATGTGTAGTAGTGGTCCCTTCAGTGTTCAATGTCTTTTACCACTCCAGTGTGTGATATATATATATGCACTTATATTTGTTTAAATATATTATAAATTAATATTCATTTATATATATTAGAATATAAATATAAATATATATGTGTTTATTAATACACACATATATATAAATATTATATATACATTTGTATAAGTATATATATATTCGTATATTTTTATAATGTATAAAAAATGGTTATATATTGTTTTAAATAAAATGGTTAATAATTGATTTCATATGATTTATATAATTAATTTTAAATTAATTTTTAAAATATGTCTACATTGAGATAAATTTTATACATGACATATATATTTATATATCAATATATTTACATATATATTTATACATATTTATATGTAATTGTGTATTTGAATATAAATTTTTATAATTTATTTATAAATATTTACTCTAAATACATTTATATACTAGATTTAATGATAATGATGTATATATTAAAATTCATTTATATATGATGTATATATACAATATTGATACACGTACACATAAACACATATTTACACACACACATACACATTTATAAGAAAATATAAAAAAATATGCATATATTTAATTATAAATAAAACTACATTATGAAAAACGATAAAATTTCAAAACCATAATATCTATATGAATGTAATCTCTAGCAATAAATCCAATCTCCACTAAAAAGGGACAAAAAAGACTCTTAAACGAAGTTAAAATACAATCAAATATTAAAAAATTAGGGTGTTCCAACTAAAAAATCAATTTTGTAGGCCTTTTATACCTTTTTGACCTATAAAAAATAGTGATCAGGGTCCCTTAGGTCAACACGGCGTAGATCTCTTCGCATGCTTCAATTTTATATATGGTGGAACCCAAACAGACACCCGAATCAAAAGTTAGGATCATTTGAAGTTCAAGTCATGTTTTCAACTTATCTTAGACCGTTCATTAATTCATTTGATTTTTATATCATCCAATTGTTATTAAATTACTATTACTCGATAATAATTATCAAATTATTAATTAATAATATTCTTAATTATTTTATAAGTCATTTTCACTAAATATATTATATATTAAGTGTAAATGCGTTTTTAGCCTTATCTAAATCACATTTTAAAAAGTATATTATATTTATATCAATATAAATATATTGATATATTGATATATTATTTTTAATGTTTTTTTATGAAATATATCTTTTATCAGCACTAGAAAAAAACATTGATAAAACTCTCACTTATCAACATTTTTTTACTAGCACTGATAAAGACCCTCCTTTATCAAAGTTTTTTTTACTAGCAGTGATAAATGGATCCCTTTATCAGTGCTGGATAAACCTAAATTTATATTAGTGTATACTTGTACAAACGTATATATAATATTTATATATGTGTGTTTGTATTAATATATATATATATATATATATTCTAATATATATAAATGAATATTAATACATAATGTATTTAAATAAATATAAGTGTGTATGTATATATATCACACACTTCTAAATATATATGAATAAATAGAAATATTGTTTAAAATATAAAACAAAACATGACTAACGGAGTGGTAAAGGGCATTGAAACGCTGAAGAGAGGTCACATGATCAAGTCCCAGCATAAGAAGGTGTTTGAGGGAGCCATTCTAGTGCTGAGGAAGGGTGGGGGAGGGGGTGATCGCGAGTGTTTGAGCAGAGGTTGGGGGTGTGTGATAGTGAGATGGGGAGTGGAAAGCGCTGAGAAAGGGGGGTGTTGTGGTGCGTGAAAAAAAATATTTTTTTCAAAATTTTTATCAGCGTTTTTTAGCACCGATAAAACCACTTTTTATTAGCGCTTTTTTCTATAACTGATAAAAGATCGACTTTTTAATATTGCTCGCAATATAAATGCTTTTTAAACTACGATAAAACCCCATCTTAGCGCTGTTAAAGGTCAGATCTGTAGTAGTGGTGGCAGTAGGTCACCTAATGCCACAACTTGGTCATTCCGTTGCTATAAGGGTAATCTACCATCACAATTTGCTCAAACCATGGGCATTGAGGTAAACTACCACCACAGTATGGTCATATTGTGATAATTGTTCACCTACCACCACAATTTGGTCAAACCGTGACAAAAAAACGTGGTAAAAGACCTATTTTCTTACACCGATTTGTTCATCTAATAACCAGTGTTTTCGCATATTTAACTGTTTTCATATTAAAATAATCTGAAACTAATTAAACACATTATATTAATTAATTTTACTAAGTCAATTATAAATTATTTAATTTAGTTACAATCAGTTCACTAAATGATTTTTTTGAATAATAATTCCAGTTTAAAAATTAAATAAATTTCATTATAAATTGTAACACATACAAATTAAATTACATTGTTATATATAATATATTATATCGGCCCAAAGACATTCCCACAATGGTGTTTGAGGCTCGAACCTAACTGTGACGGGCCTGGCAGGCCCAACCGCAAAATGGCCCAAACAACAAATGGCTTCCATGGTGATCCTGTTGGAGGATCTCACAGCGGAAAACACAACCGCATGGGAACAATAATCGCTTGAGGTGATCGTAACAACATAAGCACAGCAGAAGAAAACTGGTATTATTTCTTCAATTAGAATTCATATTACAACTCATAAACATATACCCTATTTTATAGGGATATAAACGTACAATAAAATCAAACAATCAAAACAGAGAAAATAAAAAGTCCATTAATTAGGTGTGGTAGGTGCAGCTCAATCCTTCATCTCTAAACACGTTAAGCAGCAATCGTTGAATTCTTCAAACCTCCCTCACAGCAGTGGAGGTAGGCACCGTCCAAGGAATAATGATTTTACCATCCAACATCCCCCCTTAAACTCATTTTCCTTGTAATCCATAAATTTGTATCATATCCAGGTGGGTAACCAACTAGTATAATAACTTCACCATAGTCATTAGGTGCAGTAAATTCAAAAACATGTGCGACAACAGATAAGCATATCATTGGAGGTGATCGTGGGAACAAAATATCAGCAACATGAAGTAAATTGAGTTTTATTACTTTGATTTGGAATTCTCCTAGCTTGTATTCATCTTCTTGGATCAGATTATTTTTCATGGAATTCTATGTCTCATATTCTTCGAAATATCCCCCATGCTTTGGGCCTTCACCGGGACTCGGACGCACTGGAAGGAGATGTCACTTTTCTTCACTAGGGGAACTGGCACAAAGATTTGGTGTATCAAGAAACCTGAACCGGTAGATGGTTCGCTGGATACTACGTCGATCAAGGTCTCGACTTTTGGGAAGACGTCTGCGTTTGATATCAACTTCGGTTCTTCGATGCCATTTGGTAAGGACTCTTCATCGGATAACAACTCTATTTCTTTGATAGCTTCTGGTGCAGACAGTTGATTCATCTTTGGGAGATGAGACAGAGGCATGGGGTGTCCGTCATCGTCATCAATGTCCGAAAATAAGTCGAAGGGATCAATGAAATTGAATTAAATATCCAGAAAAACCATTTTTGGGATAGTGTAGATTTTTTTTTTAGAATCCCAAATTTCCCTTTTTTTTAAGAATTGAATGCAGATGTTTTTTTTAATAGGAGAGATGGCCATTGTAGCACCTGTGTCGCCCAAGGCATAAGGGACATAATGACTTGACGTCATCCTCATCTTCCTTCGACTTATCATCGATAGTCTGCTTAGAGTTCCAATTTCAATGGCGACAACTAACCACATTCTATATGAAATGAATGATTCTTGATTATGAGTTTACTGAAAATAGAACATAGTGGCCAAAATGTAAGGGATGTAGAAGAGAGTGAGAAGACAATGGGGGAAGTAGATAGGATGAGACTTGGATAAAACAAACGAGGTGCAATTTTTTTTGGGGGGAATGACAACGGGGGACCAAAAGTCCTCCATAATACCAAACAAGGACCATGACTAGTTATGTGAACAGTGAAAAAACACTGTTCACAGAACTACCGGAGGTCCTCTGGTATTAGAGAGGACTTTTGGTCCCCAATCGTCATTCCCCCCCCCTTTTTGATAAAAAAAGATATAAAGGTGTGGATTACTTTACATACAAGAAATAACTATTGATAATATGATAAAGGAGGCATGAGATTCAATGTCAAAAACCATAAAAAGGTTTCAATTACCTTTTTTATAAATAAAGAGTCAAAAGAAAAGTGAAAATAAAAAATCTCACGCTAGGATTTCAAATATTTTCAACTATTCATCTTCTTCTTCATTTAAATGCTACAAACTATCCCAAGAATGGATCTCACAGGCATCTTGATACCACTAAAGGTGGTTATGGGCGGCGAAAGTGGACGCAGATTTAACCTCTTCTCCGCATGGAAACGACAATCATTTGAGGTGATCGCAACAAACTAGTATTATTTATTCAATTGAAATTCATTTTACAATTTATAAACACATACTCTATTTATAGAAATATAAACGTACAGCAAAATCAAACGATCAAAACATAGTAAATAAAAAATTCATTAATTAGGTGTGGTAGGTGCACTCCAATCCTTTAGCTTCAAACACGCTCAAGCAGCAATCGTCGGGCAAGATCCCTAGTTCTTGTCCGACGATTTCACGTCATCCTCTTCGTATGTGGAACACCCCAACTCCATAATTTATCCAGAAAATGAGCTTTGCTTTCCCCACTAGGCAAGCTACTTGTCCACTTTCGTTCTTTCTTCAAATCCATTTTACTTTCCTACTTGTGCAATTACCTGATATTGCAATCGGTTCATTGTAGCTTGTGCTGGAGTTATTCTGGTATGTCGCAACTTCTACAGCTCCATCCTAGCTCTATGAATCGTTTTTCAGTTGCCTGCAGAATCAAATCGGGCCACAAGACTCCTCATCAAGCTTGTTCCATCTCCTCGTCATTGTCTTCTGGTAAATGATCTCCCCTTCCTTGCAGTTGGCGATAGCCGCCGAACGATTTTTTATGGCTTCCACATTATTTGTGTCGTCACCTCCAATTACATGCCCGCAGTTTATAGACCAGGTTGATTAAAACCATCCATAGATAAAAGAATTACAGTTACGTTTTTATTTTCTTATTTTCACACCTTTTTCTCAGCAGCCAAACAAAGGATTGTAACGTATGCATGCGTCGATCCATATGGTCCTGAGGCTCCTAAAAATGGTAGAAATGGCATACTAAAGAAGTCCTCACCGAAAGGAGAGGTGCTGCCACAAGCTGTGTCACCTGATCCAGCTCGTAGTCCATAGTAGTCATCAGAGATGATAGATGTGGTCTATAAACGTCTCCCTACTGTGCAAACTCATCAATAAGCTGGACATGATCATCTCTATGTGGTGCTTCCACATCTGTAGGAGGTTCTCTTGGATGTCTATCTCGCCGCCTCTACCCCTCCCGAGGTCCTCATCTCCGTCTCTCAGCCGGCGGCGGTGGTGGAGGTACATCGTCATCAGCAGGCATATCAGGCACATCATCACCCTCACCCTTAGGAGCTCAAGCTGGAGGATATGGATCAGGATATACCTGTGGATCCTCATCATAAAAACTATCTCGTATCATCCGGAGATGGTCGTAGAGATCCAACACATCTCGATGAACTACATCACATCTAATATATGCCTCCTCCTGAGGATGTGTGATATGTGCAAGATGATCAATGTTGTCTGTCTAAAAATGAAATGACATTCAAATTAATACCATAAAAGAGTTAAACAAATATAATATATCTTAATAAGTATACCATCTGCTGAATGCCAATCCCATGACATGTAAGATGCATGATGGTATGATGTCGATACCAATCTGCATAATCCCCCTGGGCAGATAACTGATATTGTGTTGTGAAATATCCATATTGAGAAATACCATATCGGGCATGCGCGTCCCACAGCTCAATATGAGATGCATGAAATTGCCGCCAGTTCGTCGACTGTCTACCTGTAAGTACAATCGAATGCAACCCCTCTGGCTGTCCTAGTGCCATCGGGATATGCTGTATATAACCGAACTGGCGCATGACCTGATCGGGCTAGTGCCACTCAATGATATGGAAGTGGATGAGTGGCACCATTGCAGCACGATCTCCAATCATAGCTGTGCAGTATGGTGGAAGTGACGCATAGACATAACCTGTATATGGAGTCCATGAAACCTGAAATGTAAACTCAAAAAGTAAGTGATATATTAGCAAGATAATGTTAGTAAGATTACATTGTAAGAACTTAAAATAGTGATAACGAAATATAAAAAATTACTGCTTGACTTACATCAGCTGGCACTAATGCATCGAATATCTGTCGAAAGCTATGCACACTATGTCTCAGTGTGTGTGCATGCTTCTGAGACTAACTCCACCTAGATACAAAATAATAATATACAGTAAGTTAATAAAAAAAATATAAGTACTAAATAAATGAATGTAATGAAGTAAACATACCATCGTCCATGAGGAAAATCCTGAAATAGCTCTTCTGCAAGAGGTGCGATAGCTCGAGGAGCAATGCGTGGAAAACGCTCCCAGGCCCACATTTGTACTAAATCCATACAACCAGCAATCTGATGTGCATCTGCCTGACAACTGGTACAAAGGGATCTGTATAGATGTGCTAATATAGCGGATCCCCAACTATATGTAGCTGTATGATCAAGATCCTCAAGTAATGGGAGGTACATCATGTGTACCAAAAGGGTGGAGTAGTCGACGCATAACATGCCTCCGAGTAGTTGCAGAATATATGTACGTGTATGCCTAATGAGCGTCTCCTCGTCTGCATCATCAAGAATGACAGTGAAATACTCATCAAACCATGTCATGCGCAATCGCGAACCCACGAGGACACCTCGTACGCCAACGACATCAATGCCTAATAGTCGTTGTATGATGACAGCCCAGTTTCCACTAGTGGCACCCGTAACTGCCTATCCATGGATGGGAAAACCAAGCATGTAGATGAAGTCCTCTAAAGTAATGGTCATCTCCCCCTCTGGGAGATGAAAAGTGTGTGTCTCTGTCTATCATCTCTCAACCAATGCCACAATCAAATGATGATCAATAGTCTTGAAGTCACACATAGCGACTCCATAAAATCCCGCAGGTCTAAGGTATGGAGAAATAGTTGCCGGGGGTGCATCGTGATGAAAATGATGTGCTCTTCGAATAGCAAGTTGTTGAACAGGTCGTCGCGCCAACACAAGATGTGACACATGCATCTCCTGACCAGATAATAGTGGCTGCTCCATCTGATTGTACAAATAGTAAAACATTAATTTCATGTTAGTCATCACATTTATCATTTAAGGTATGAAATTTATCATGTAATGTATGAAAGAAGCGTGTAAGTAATTTAGGATATGTTCAATATATAAAGTAATTTATGATATGTTCAACATATAAAGTTGATGATATATTCACTTTGAATGATTTCAAAATTCAACGATGACATTGGATTTTGAAAGATGTCGACGTCACAATAATTGACCAAAATTATTAAAGGAATTAATGATATGTTCAATATATAAAGTTTTGGATTGATTCTCCAACTCAATATACTCAGTCAACATCGTTTAGAAGGAATATGAAAAAACCTTTGATCCATGTACGATTGACATTAAAAAACATCCTCCTTCTGCATCATAGCTTTAGTCGACCCAGTAAAAAACCAACTGTCACATATTCACGACCTCCGAATGAATATATGACAGTTGGTTCTTCACTGGGTCGACTAAAGAGGGGAATTGCCAATGTTGCAGAATGAATCAATGTTTTTTTTGGAGAAAACCCATTCTCATGGTTGAAAACGAGGGGTATAATGTTTTAATAATTTTCAAGAATATCAATTATTTTTTTTCATTACTCTATTTAACAATTATGAAGAAAAGGATGAGAGGGGCATAATATTTGAATATATTTATTTGTCATTTTCTAGGCTAGTAGTCCCATATTCTGTTATATCCTCAATTTATTCTTCACTATTATTCACTCTAGATAATTCTCAGATTTTGTTAAATCCTCAATCTTATATTTTATATATTTTAAAATTTATTGTTATTTTTCTAAAACAACAACCACTTATTTAAATGATGATGATATATTCACTATGA